>OX352226.1:2595584-5181168 GCA_947086465.1 Eupithecia exiguata
TGACTCTTCATGACAATACACCTACAATGCATTTCAAATATAGTTTGACCGAAACCGCTGTACTTACAATCTCGTATTGGTTGAACGCTACAGCGGCTTCGGTCAAACAAAGTCAAAACCTTTTCAACGCCCCGGCACCGATACAAAAGTTTTTCAATTTCACGTGCAAACGTGATGGTGTAACTTTTTGTCTGCAAGCCTACAAGTATGTGAGACTATTTTCGGCATACGGTGGATTTTACAGGTTAAAACCTTTTTTTTTGGTACCAGCTGTACCAGCGACTTCGTTTGCAATTGCAATTCCTGCAGAATAGTTATTTACATTTGACCAAAATTTAGATAGACAGATAAAAATACAATAAAGAAATTGTTTATTTCAAGTACATACTCGTAAAATTAAAAATTAAAATACACCATAATTATAAGTGTAATTACACTATAATTTTAAAATACAATGAAAAAAAGGTAAGGTAAATAAGTGTATAACAGAAAAGAATTTCTTGTTTGACAGTTAATTACGAAACAGTGAAAAATAATTCTTGTTTCACAGTCAATTGTGAAACTACAATTGCGAAAACGGACTAAACGGTATTTACACTACAATTATAAAATACAATGAAAAAAAAGTTAGGGAAAATAAGTGTATTTACACAATAATTATAAAATACAATGAAAAAAAGGTAAGGTAAATAAGTGTATTTACACTATATTTATAAAATACAATGAAAAAAAGAAAAAGAAATAAAATCAGACAAATTAAAATAAATAAAATAGATTTAAGGACACCTATACACACATATATGCGGACACGAGGGACCATCATTGACCTAGATATAGACCTAGATAGATAGATAGATAGAAGATATTTTATTTACCTTAAAACGACTATACACAATAACCTTAAAAACTATGTTAATTAATAATACTTAAGTAACAGATTAGTTTTTTTTGTGCGTAGCTTTTGTTTATGGCAAATATGGCCTTCACTCAACATTGTGCTGGGTGCACACTGATGTAAACCATATAAGTTTATATAATACTTAAAATGTAATGTAATATTATTTGCCTATCTTAAGTGTCTAACCCGCGAATACTCAAACGCATCTCAGATCAGCATTTTTTGACAGTTTTGAATGAAAATCTGTAAAATTTTCGTCTCTTGAGATGTGCTTAAAACTGAGTTGCGTTTGAGTATTCAGGGGTAAGTATGTCTGAGTGTAATGAGGTAAGTATCGATAGACTTTCATTTCGAGTGAAATTGGCTTGAGTCTTGGTCATCAACAGCCCCCCTAGCACGGGGATTGTTGTCTAGGGTAGAATAGAGAAAAATTACGTCACTTCGTCATCCAATGCGTAAATTATTTGAAATGCATTCCATCAACTTCAATAATATACGCAATGCATGGCGATGCAATGTCATTATTGTCTATTCTACCCTAGACAACAATCCCCGTGCTAGGGGGGCAGGTTGAGGAGGATAATCTTTCAAGGTTTCCCCTGTAGGTGGAGCTAATACGACGCTTAAGTCGTAAGAAGTCCCAGATATTTTCGACCAGGCACGTGTCGATCTCGTTGCTTAGTTGATAAGAGCGCACCTGTACTGAAGGTGAGGCGCGGGTTCGAATCCTGCCGAAATCGATTTTTTTGGGATATTATTAATAAGTTTTCGTAGAAGATAAATCTTCTGGGTCCTGCCCCCCTAGCACGGGGATGGTTGTCTAGGGTAGAATAGAGAAATATTACGTCACTTCGTCATCCAATGCGTAAATTATTTGAAATGTATTCCTATAACTTCAATAATGTACGCAATGTGTCGCGATGCAATGTCATTATTGTCTATTCTACCCTAGACAACAATCCCCGTGCTAGGGGGGCAGGTTGAGGAGGATAATCTTTCAAGGTTTCCCCTGTAGGTGGAGCTAATACGACGCTTAAGTCTTAAGAAGTCCCAGATATTTTCGACCAGGCACGTGTCGATCTCGTTGCTTAGTTGGTTAGAGCGCACCTGTACTGAAGGTGAGACGCGGGTTCGAATCCTGCCGAAATCGTTTTTTTTTGGGATATTATTAAAAAGTTTTCGTAGAAGATAAATCTTCTGGGTCCTGCCCCCCTAGCACGGGGATGGTTGTCTAGGGTAGAATAGAGAAATATTACGTCACTTCGTCATCCAATGCGTAAATTATTTGAAATGTATTCCTATAACTTCAATAATGTACGCAATGTGTCGCGATGCAATGTCATTATTGTCTATTCTACCCTAGACATCAATCCCCGTGCTGCGGGGGCTGGGTAAACCCAGTGCGAGTAACGCGCTATAAAGCAAAAAGCGAAGGTTGAGGAGGTTGAGGTTAGGAACCTCAGCAAGCACCAAGACCTTGATCAACCAATTCATCTTTCTCTATTTCAGTTAAATTTAACTTAAATAATTTTCGAACATTGTTTTGCATAAACAGTAAGAAACCTGCGATGCCCTCCAGGTTGCTCCGAATTTTATAAGGCACCCTTCATTTAGCTCCAGTCGGGTCGGTCTCCGGTTGCCGGGCAACCGAGGTGATCGGGCCGCGGGGTGGCAAGCCGTATCAATATGAATTGGGCTGCTAAACTAGCGGCAGTGGCAGGTAAAACTCTGTAGTACATAAATCATATTGTTCTCCTCTTATTCATTATTTTTTTTATTATTAAAGCACACAAAACGAAATACAATCAATATAGAAGCATGATGAAGATAACACAAAAATTTGGTCGAGATCGTATTTCATAACTAGCAGCGCCTCGCAGTTTCACCCGCGTAGTTCCCGTTCCCGTGGGAATTCCGGAATAAAAAGCAGCTAAATTCCAGACTATAATCTAAAGGCTAAATGACCAATGGAAATAACATCATGACCTACAACGGTCAAATTTCTTGTCAAGTGCTTCTTGGGTTGATTTTGAACTAAGTCTTTTTCTATTACCAAGCGCTTGTCAAATTACTGGCCAACTAATCAGCATTCGGGATCGGTTTGATGCCAAGCTTTCCGTACATTTCGTGGCCACACTTCTTAAATTACCTACCTACTCGTTCCTGTGCTGAGCTCCTCAAAATAAACAAAGGCAAAGACGTTATATTACATTCTATCCGTCAAGCCTACCGTTTAAAAATGATAAAACGAATTCAGGGATATGACTAAAGCGCTTTGTGCAAGCTCAAACACTAGCCTAAGTACTATGCTCTTTTTTAAGGTTCCGTATCCAAAGGGTGAAACGGGACCCTATTACTAAGACTCCGCTGTCCGTCTGTCACCAGGCTGTATCTCATGAACCGTGATGGTAAGACAATTGAAATTTTCACAGATAAATGTATTTCTGTTGCCGCTATAGAGCAACATATACTAAAAAACGGAATAAAATGATTATTTAAGGGGGCTCCCATAAAACAAACGTGATTTTTTTGCCATTTATATACATAATGGTACGGAACCCTTCGTGCGCGAGTCCGACTCGCACTTGCCTGGTTTTATTATTAAGCCTGTAACACGAAGCATATTACCTTGCTGGTAGGATTTTAAAGAAACGCGACGTCATTAGATACTTATTAAAAGCCTAGGTATGCGAAAGCAACCTTAGTGAAAAGTGACGCGTCGGCGATAGTTGACGTGGCGAAAACAAAGCACCAAACAATTGTTCATAAACGGATTTTAATCAATGATCAATTTTGTTGTCAAATCAGGGGCCACGGATTACAGTCTACTCGACTTAGCAGGGCCTAGTGAGGTCCGGCTAAATTGCCGCCTGTCGCCACCACATTTGTACCATTTTGAGGCCTAGTTCATTTTTTTTTGTCGAAATGACAAAAAGAGATTTGGTCATTGATTAGTCAATTATACAGGGTACCACGAAACATATGTCCTAAGTCAAAAAGGGGTGTTTTGGACCCCGAGTGGATCATTTTGAACCCAAAAGGGATTTTCGAAAAACGATTTTTTAATAATTTCATCGATTACTTATTTTAAAAAAAACACTATTCATATTTTTTAATCGCACTCTTGCATTACTTAACATTATGCGATAGTTGAATTTCAAATAAACTATTGTCAAAAATAACAAGCAGATGAAAAACCGGCTGTAAGTTTTCCATATCGGTTCCCTATAGGTGAAATGTAAAATGTGAAAAGCGTACAGAGCTTCATACGAGCTCGGCATATCCTGCATTTAATATATTCCCGCGGCAGTGTCGATCATTTTAGCGGAATACCACAAGAATTCCTGCATGCTTATTTCACACACTGTTGCATTTCATTTCGCTCGATTTCACAGGAGCTGAAGCATCAAAAAATATACTACCGTACAATAAAAAAATGTTCTATTTGTAGACCAATATTTTAATACGATTTTTACAAAGAGACATTAGCTAAGACAAGTTCAAGGGGCGATCTTTTTGCTTAGAAACGATCTCTTCCGGGCAACCTTACATTACACACACATTACAGAGTAATAGTCGAGAATCTACTTCACACAATCACACTAATATTTTAAATATATGTATATTATAAAAATCTGTATAAATGTTATGTATTAAGGTTTTTTGTTATAGTGCTTACCCGCACTTTGGGTATCTCTAAGAAATGAAATAAGTTCCCAAAAATCCACCGGCGCGACCGTAGAAGGACCCAAAGATTTTCGGATGAACCGACTAAGGGTTTCGTGGCTTAGTTGGTTAGAGTGCACCCGTACTGAGGGTGAGGCGCGGATTCGAGTCTCGCCGAAACCGCAAACTTTTGGGAACTTATTTCTTTTCTTATGTCATGTATTGTATTATGTATATCAGTTATCTAGTACCCATAACACAAGCTCTGCTTAGCTTGGGGCTAGATAATGCTGTGTGAATTGTCCAGCAATATTTTTAATATAAATGCGAAAGTCTGGATAGTAGGTATGTTTCTAACTTCTTCACGCCAAGACCATTAAACAGATCAAGCTGAAATTTTGCGTAGATGTAGTTTTAGACCAGGAATAACATAAAGCTTATTTTTACTGGCGACGTGAAGAGCTAGAATGAATATAAAGCACGAAGGCATAAATATAGAATTTCGCAATCCCACCACCCTATCTAACACAAATAAATGCTATCTGAATAGTATTATCGGTGGTTATCTACAAACAAATAACTGTATCTGGTTGATTGTACGCCACGAGTGGAATAAGTTCCCATGCAAAAGTTTATATTTTGCATTGGATAACGACTTAAGTTGCTGAACATTGCAGACTCTGTATCTATGTTTATACTCCTACTATTTCGTTCATGCACTTTTTGTTTATATGATACTTAGTTAATTTAAGTTTAATATAAAATAAAAAAATATATGTAAAAAATGGAAAATGTTAATATATATTTTTTTCGTTTCAGTTACTGTAAGAGTATTGATTTAATTAGGTTACAAGAGCTCTAAATGGTTTCTTTAATAAATAACACAGATCGCGCACTACATCAAAATTTGTTAGAGGGGAAAGACGGATGGTGCATGGACAGCCAGACAAGGTTCTTAAAGAACCCAATGTCGTATGTCGTATTGCGTATGGGTACGTCTTTGAACGGTCAAAAGTTTTCGTATTACTTACCCAGGAGCAGAAGCAAGATGTGAACACACACAAAAAAAAGAAACGCTACTTACGTAAAAAACAATTGCGTCGACAGTTTTTTTACTTTCCTAATAAATAATACCTACGTCAGTTAAGAAAAAAAAATAGTCGCTAATAGAAATCACTTTGATCCATGATTAAAAATATTTTATCCACTATCATAAACTTGAATGGTAGCTTAAATGCAATAAACTGACAGTTTTATTGCACTTAAGTAATTTATAATAAACAGCAATTTTCATAAACATTTGTAGATTCAAATAATAAATAACACACGTAAAACATTCCGAGATAAGACAAAAGCTTGTCCGAACAGTGTCACATCTGTACCCCTTACAGGTAGGCACGTGCGTGACACGCGTGGGAACCTGCGCGTACGCACCCTCCACCCTAATACAATCCGATATCATCTTTATTGGCACTTGTTCGCTCGATAGCATCACTACTCACCAGCTTTGAACGCAATCAGTTTATCTAACCATGTGGAAGGTATGGCCGGTTATTGTAATGTTGCTTACGAATTGTTCCAAAATTGGAAATGCGTTGCCTAAAAGGTTGAAGGTTGGTGAACAGGAAATTGTTGTTTGTATGTTTATTTTGCAGATATTAAAGATTATGAAACAAGAACATTGCACGCTAAATTCACTCACATCTTCTTGAAAGACGTGTCTGAATTTTCTTATGTTCGTAATAATACAAACAACAATTTCCTGTTCACGAACCTTTTAGACTAACAGCAAAAGATTTTGAAAATCCCAACTTACTTCGGAATCGAATCACTGCAGAAAGAAATCTGTTTCTAGAGAAAATAATATCCCGAAAAATGCCCAATTTATTATCGAGAACAGGCTTCCCAGCGGCGGCCACTACCGTGTTTATACCGAAATAGTATTTTTTTTTCAATAACCCCATTAAACGAAACGAGGTAAAACCGTTTTATTGGGTGGATAAAGCCCGAGTGAAAAACTTCTATTTTCTGGTATTGATATGGATATGTTGAGGTAGCTGTAGATTGTTATTTGCCTTCAGGTGACAGATTAGATTTTAGGATATACATAGATATGTTACCTACACATATCTATGTATTTCCTATATATTGTAATAGGTACTAGTTATTGTTTTAGTCTGTTGTTGTTATTTTTGTAAATAAACGTGACCAAACAATAAAAAGTGTTGACCCTAGCAGATCAGTATCTCTTACCTCCTAATTAATGATTTCATGAGTCATGTAGCATAAATCATTAAGAAGGTTAATACTTATTATTTTTAAAAGAAACGTAAATGCAAAATTACCTTTTGTTTTACAAATAATTTTAATTTAAAATGAATTTAGAAGTTGGCACGATTTGTACCTTTTATACAGAATTTTGATTTAAGTAATCATTTTAGAAAACTGCACAAATTATTTTAAGGTTAAGCATGATTATTTGCATGTCAGTCTAACTTATATTATTCTCTTTGACTAAAATAGCTTCATGGAATACCGAATCGGGAATAAGAAAGGAGTAGAGCTTTTTATTAATATGATAGCATAATGCTGATTGTGTTTTCGACGAAAAATAAAGGACGATGTTGTCAATTTATGGTACTCGTTCCGATTTGATAATTCTTTCGCTTTTCTATAAAAAATGATCCAGAGGTGGGTAATAGTTTTACAACTTTTAATTTTGAGTGGGATTTCCATTGTTCCCGTAAAATGTAAAAACAGTATAAATGTACAAAAAAGTTGTCAGTTTCTTTGTTAAAAACATACAATTATTGTTGAATGTTGTTAGAAGCAACGTTAATAAAATGTAAAAACAGTATAAATGTACAAAAACGTTGTCATTTTCTTTGTTAAAAACATACAATTATTGTTGAATGTTGCAAGCAACGTTAATTAAACGTAAAAACAGTATAAATGTACAAAAAAGTTGTCATTTTCTTTGTTAAAAAACATACAATTAATTGTTGAATGTTGCAAGCAACGTTAATTAAACGTAAAAACAGTATAAATGTACAAAAAAGTTGTCATTTTCTTTGTTAAAAAACATACAATTAATTGTTGAATGTTGTTAGAAGCAACGTTAATAAAATGTAAAAACAGTATAAATGTACAAATAAGTTGCCATTTTCTTTGTTAAAAACATACAATTATTGTTGAATGTTGTTAGAAGCAACGTTAATAATAATGATTACGTGAAAATGTTTCATATACCCACGTTCCTTACCACAAATAATCCTTAACTGCGACGAGGATAAAGACATAACTGATACAGCCAATAAAACTAAGCCATTTAGCT
The DNA here is from genome assembly GCA_947086465.1 of Eupithecia exiguata. Classification (NCBI taxonomy): domain Eukaryota; kingdom Metazoa; phylum Arthropoda; class Insecta; order Lepidoptera; family Geometridae; genus Eupithecia; species Eupithecia exiguata. The sequence goes on from OX352226.1 coordinate 2,603,483, forward strand.
ATTAGTCTAGCCATCTCTGACTCAATAAGCTGAGGACACACGGCGGCCGCGTGGCGCCGCGCGGGGCGCAGTGTGCGCGCTCCCTAATCCGGCCGTGCGTCAAACTCTGCATGTGTGTGCCTCTAACGTCAAACTTGACAAGCCGAGGTCGAACGAAGGTCAATAAAGTTGGCAGTTGTAAAATATTCATGGAAGAATTGTCGACGAATAAAATAAAAACGGCAAGGGTTAGAGTTATACATGGTACGAGTATTCCCATGGATAATGGAATAAAACCTTGAATGTCCACGGGTAGGTGTTCCATTTTATGCCATAAGCATCGTTTTTATCTATCTACCTCAGATTGTGTAGCTATTGAATGTTTGTTACTGATAACAAATTTATTATTTATTTCCATAATAACTATAATATACAATACAATAATAATTACAACTAATATTTACACTTAAATAAATTTTCTAAAAATCTAACCCGTCACCAGAAGGCAAAGTGCCCAGAATGCTGGCAGCATTGTCACGTTGAATGGCAATGCTAATTCGTTGACCGAAATAAAAGCCAGCATTCCGATCACCTGTGGACTCTATTAAGAGTTTTGTTAGATCTTTATATATTCCATGTTCCCCGAGGACCCCAAGGACCTAGGGTTTCCACCCCTATTAAAATTATCACTAATATTAGTATATATTATTATTAACTCTATATTAATTTATATTAATAGATATTTGATAACAAATTAGTTTTACCAAAACTTTCAACACCTGAAAACGTGTTTTTTTTGGAAATTTAATGACCAATTTTGTCGTTCTTATCTGAAATTAAATCGAATATAATCTTCGACATTATTAGTATAGACACTGCAGCCTCGTTTCACGCATTTTTGAAAACATGAATTTTTATTTTCCAAATTTCCTCCATTTAGTTAAACTAGATCAAAAACAATCAACGAATTAATTTGAAAAAGTGAGGTGAACTTCTGGACACTTTTTCGAACAGACTTGTCACGAGTTTCGTAGCTGCCAGCAATTTGGGGACCTTTTTGTGAATTGCAGGTATTCGAGGGAAATCGTGTTAAATAGTGGTTGAGTTTAAAGCGGCCACGGAATTTAGAAACATGGAAGAATGGGATATCTACAAAAACTTTTTGTTGAACATACTACCGGTTGAGAGATTTGGGGCTGATCATTATCACCTCCGGACTGCGGCGGTGATTGGGTGGAGAAGAGATAGGTAGGTACAAAAACTTCTCAAGTCTAAGTTTAAATTGCTGGACAAAAATCACACAGCATTATTCAGCCCCAACGCAAGTAAAAATAGATTTTCGATTTTAACTTTACTCGATGTCTCTTTACTATTCCTCTCAAAAATCAATTAAGTCAGCGCATGTATTAAAGGTATTCCAAAGTTCCATTCTATTTGGTTCCCCACACAAGCCCGACGTATCTCTCTGTAGGCACGGATTCAATACCACCCCATGTTTGCCAAGCGCGCTCATAAGTCGAGCACACGACGCTGTTTACCAAGCCGTTTTATTTCGCCCTGTACCATTGTGCCCGCCTTTACCCGGCGTTCACCCAGCTCAATATAGGTACCAAATGTCAACTTGATCTATGGGAAAAACAATATTTTTCCTATTCGCGCCGTTTGATTCTGTATTAGCTTACGCACGGCTGACGCATAGCCACTGTTATTACTGTCGCGACTTTTGTTTTGACAGTAACTGAAAAATTCAGCGAACATCTCAATCACTCTCAATCTTTGTCCATGGTGGTATAACCCCAGGGTGGAGTAATTGAACGTCGCAGAAGGCAAAATCGAAATACTAAATATAGCAAATTATCACACAAACTTAATTACAACACTAGTTTTTGCCTGTAGCTTCTCTCATCATAAGTACGTACAATACAAATAAGTTTACAGCATTATGGGACGCTGAATATATATATATTTTTTAAATACGTTTTAAATCCATACTATAATATTATAAATTCGAAAGCCTCTGTCTGTCTGTCTGTTTATCTGTCTGTCTGTTACCTTTACACGCCTAAACGGCTGAACTGTATCCGATATCCCGGGGACGGTCATAAGCTTCTTGAAAAGCGGGCAGCAGCATAGTATTATAAACGAACTTTTTACTCATTGCCTTAAACTCACATCATACTCATTTTTTAAAATAATGTTTACTTATTTTTTAACATTGAATTAAATTCTATGAAGTAATAGTAATTCATCTACGAAAACTTTTTAATAATATCCCTAAAAATTTCTATTTCGGCAGGATTCGAACCCGAATAAAATAATAATAATTAATAGTAATTCAGATTTGGTTTTCTGCAATCATGGATTTAGAAAAAAAGATCTTTAGTCGGGATCGAACCAACTAAAAATAGTAAATTTGTGTATTTTTGTGACACCTATCGTTAGGGTCAATCATGTGAACTGCCGACATAGCTCAAAGGATTAGCAAGCTGAAGTGGCAGTGGGCTGGCCATATCGCGAGAAGAACCGACAACCGCTGGGGTAAACGTGTTCTTGAGTGGAGACCGCGACTCGGCAAACGTAGTGTAGGACGCCCTCCGACCAGGTGGGATGACGATTTGCGATAAGACTGCTGGTAGATGCTGGATGCGGCAAGCTGAAGACAGGGCGCTATGGCGCTCATTGGGGGAGGCCTATGTCCAGCAGTGGACTGATATAGGCTGATGATGATGATGATGATGATGTGAACTGTGCTTTATTACAATACTTGCTATAGCCTGTAGCTTCTCTCATCATAAGCACATACATATAAATAAGTTTACAGAAATACGAAATATAAAAAATGTGATTAACATATTTATTGAATGCTAATACTTTTTCACATCATCTGGCCTAAAAGTAACCAGAGCTTGTGTTTAAATGCATTCGGCTATCTGTAATAAAATATTGTCGTACTTGTAACAGTGACGTTTTCCTCTCTCGTAATATAATTTTATAACATTATAGGATAATTATTGTGTGCCTAGCAGGGTCTACAGTGAACCAAAAATAAACAGCTCTATAACATTACCTAAAGAACACAATAAATGTTTGATTATTTAATAATTAATACTTGCTATGCCAAATGTTCAATTAATTCTACAGCACAAGATTTCCAGCCGTCATTTCAATATCGATAGCAATTGATAGAGAATTATCCTGCGGATTTGATTGTGAATAATAATTCATTGTTTCACAAATGTTATGGCAACGGTTATTGCACGAAATGACAATATTGGTTCCGGCCGATATGACAATTGAAATTGATGTTGGAAGGACAAAGAGAATTCAAATTGATGTACGAGAACCATTGTGGATATCGAAACTATACAGGGTTATTAGTTTTATTTATTTAACTATTATTACGTAGGTATATTGGTAGGATGAAATTAAGAGTAGAAAGCTGTAATGATCTAAGGAAGAGTACTACTTGCCAACATACTTACCTAGTAGTTTACAAGTTAGTAGTTTGGCAACTAGGGCACAATAATTGTATTGTGCTTACTGGTTTTTTTTATATTTTTATTTATTGAAATTAAACTAACACTGCGGGGATTACCGGTTGTGTCACGGACACGTTTGTTAAGTTGTTGAGAACATACAGTTTACGCAGCGCAGTGTATTACCAATAACCCTGTATAGTTTGATTTCTAATCTAAATCAACGAACATAAATACATACAGTCGAAAATAGAACCTATTTATGAGGTCGGTAAAAATAGCATCAACTACTAACATACTAACATCAACTGTTCCCAAAAATAAGTTTTTGTTTACTCCCAGTCAATACCCGGACAAGTTTACGTGTACCTATCAGATAACCATTTTTCGATAAGAGGCACCTGCATATACATACGATCTTGTCTGTTACTACTACTGGCGGGTTCAGTCACGTGGTATCAGAACAAACATGGCTTACGCCCTAATACTCCAACGTAACTCAGATGAAACCACAAGTCGCTATTTTCGGCGATTTTCAATGAAAATCTGACAAAAATTTGTCAGTAGCGTTTGAGTAGTAATGTTACTAAAAAAACAGTAGTCATTGTAAAAAGTATTAGAATCTCTGCCAAATGAGAGCTCTTAAGAGATGATTAACAAAACCTGTACGCGCTAGAAAAAAAAACCTTCGGAAATGTACTAATGACTGATCACGTGATCGGATGAACTATAAATCCCACTAATATAATGAATGTGAAAGTTTGGATGGATGGATAGATGGATGGATGTTTGTTACTCAATCACGCCAGAACGGCTGACCGGATCTGGATGAAATTTGGCACAGAGATAGATTATAGTCTGGAATAAAACATAGGAATTCCACGGGAACGGGAACTACACGGGTGAAACCGCGAGGCGCGGCTAGTATATAATAAATTGATTTGAATTCCCTTATAAAAACCCCTCGATGGATTTGGCCTTACTAGTAGTACAAGTTACCAGCACATTTCACAGGTCTTGTCTGTAACATGTAACACCTAGCAAATAGCAGGCAAATCGGATCAACAACGGTTGATCCGATTTGCAACAACGGTTCGACAGCTGCTGTCCAACTGTTGATCCGATTTGCCTGCTATTTGCTAGGTGTTACATATTACAGACAAGACTTGTGAAATCTGTGCTCCAATGACTATTTTACCATACAGCCAAAACAGCAACATACCTAAAGACCCGTACACTACACAACACACCCAAACGCGCGCTTCTTTATATGGCTGACATTAATAGAAGCGCGCGTTACCGATGGTTCTAAGAACGCTATCACACTGGCGATTTGCAAGTGAGTCCAAACAGAGACGAGTGCGTAGCTAGCTCGCCGCGAAGATACATGCCGCACTTAGGAAGCATGAAAAGAAGTTTGTCTCGCGGCAAGCTCGTTGCGCACTCGTGTTGAGCACTCGCTGGGCAATTGCCTCGCTTTTAATTTGCTCACAAATTGCCAGTGTGTTGAGGTATTTAAAACGCGCGTTACCAAAGCAGTAAAGGTATACTGCTTCTTAGTCTGCTTGGAGTGGGAGACTGTACATGCGATTTTGATGGAAAAACATCAATTTTAATAATGAACTTGTCGACGCCAAGCACAAAAATGTCATTAATTGCGCTATAAAAGAACCTACCATTTGCATTTTATTAACTCTCACTCACAATTATTCACAAAACTATCGACAGATAGATTCGAAACTCAACAACGAAACAAACTCAAAATCAGAACCGGTAACGAACCGGTCGTCTAAAGACATGGCTCAGCTTTTAATCGAGAGCAACTCAAAGCAAGGCGCAGTATTAAATTCTGGGCCTCTTCCAAACTATAAACAAGTTTTTTATATTTTCTTTATAGCTGTGACATGTAAAATTACAAAGAAAATTAAAATCACAGAATAAAATATTTACAACTAATATTTACACTTAAATCTAGCTTTCTCATCCGCAGTGACAACGAGCGATTTTAGCAAAGGAGGAAGTGAAGGACGGCTAAAGTTAGCTTCGACGGATACAACTAATGACCAGAAGGCTTTACTGCCTGTAGGGAATGAAGCAGGCCTGGCTCTCCGTCGGCCAATCCGGTCAAAACGAGCTTTATACCAGTGAATTTCAAATCTATCCGGACCGGAATTATTTCATGATTATCATGGGTTAACTCAATTGTGAATTAAAGAGACCAATATCGTTCGAAGGCCATTCAACTAATTGAAATGCAAAATTAATAAGGTAAAATCGATTATCACTGTCCTTTTCACGCGTACTTTTCTTTCTATGTTTTCCGTGATAGAAAATCTCTGTTAGTGATTATTACATTCGTTTTTCTTTGAGAGGTGTTGTATCCGTGTGGAAAAAACTCTCTTGATGACGCAGGCACGAGAATTTTCAGTTAAGAAAATTCCTTAATATATAAGTTTTTTAGGCTTGAGAGTTTTTGCTTATTATAAATACAATACACTTTATTGCACACCAAAAACTACAAAAGAAAAAAAGAATACAGGAAAAGATAGATAATAGAGTTGCACAATGGGCGGCCTTATCGCTAAGAGCGATCTCTTCCAGACTGAAATACTTATTTTATTATTATTAAATACTTATTTTCGACACAAGTACCTACTTAGCTGGTACTTTATGAATAGGTAGGTATCTTGTTTTTATTATATTGGCTATACCGATTATTATGTTCGTCGAATTCTCCATCAATTGACCTAAATATGTGACATTCTTGTTATTGTGTTATATACATATATAGTATAGGCAATGATTCCAAGATGGTTGCATAACAATTAATTATCATTCTAAGGGATTATTTGAACTGCAAAACTTTTTAAACAGAGCTAAATTACTAGGGATTTTGTAGTCGGTTTTTTGAGCCCATTGACAACTTATTTAACACTAGCAGCGCCTCGCGGTTTCACCCGCGTAGTTCCCGTTCCCGTAGGAATTTCAGGATAAAAAGTAGCCTATGTCCTATTCCAGACTATAATCTATCTCTGTGCCAAATTTCATCCAGATCCGTTTTCCCGTTATGGCGTGATAAAGGAACAAACATCCATCCATCTATCTATCTATCCATCCATCTAAACTTTCACGTTTATAATATTAGTGAGATAATATTAGTGAGATTATAGTGAGATGAGATTAGTGAGATAGTGAGATTACATTGCTGGTTTTAAAATTATTTGTCTATTGTATACATTTTAGCAAACGAAAATGTGTTTCTAATTCTTACTTTTTTGGGACTATTATTAAGCAAATGCGTTTTTTTGATGAATAATTTATCTTTTATCCGCCTCAATTTCAGAAGGTTCTTAGCTATATTTTTTTGACTTTTGCCTCTTCTATTTGCAATAAAAATATCTCAAGACAAAAAGTTGGAACCAAGTCAGGAGTTTTGCTCTCTCTGCTTGGCAAAGAAACGTAAAAAAGCGAGCGAGGACCGAGACGGGTTTTTCACCATCGTTTTAGATTAATCCTTGTTTTTGTTACTTTTTATTTTGACTCAAAAGGATATTAAACTGTTTGATACGTGCCAAAATGGAAAGACACATTTGGGGAGACATTTACAGCAGCGGGACAAGATAACTAAATATAATTACAGTTATACCAGAAATTCTAAATAATTATCTTTTGCAACTGAAAACGAATGGAGTATTCAATTCAAAGGTTTTTTGTTAGGTGTAGTGTAAAGGTGCTTGCACTTTGGGTGAATAAAATCAATATGCAGTTATTGTTTTCTTATAAATCGAGGGCATGACTCCTTTCACTACTTTTCCCTAACTCTCGTGGTTTCGGACATGGCCATCACCGCCCTTCTCAAATAACCACCCTGTATAGCACTTTAGGTATATTCCAGAGTGCATATACGATTTTTTTTACATACGAAGATTATCTGATTTTTCCAATTTATATGTTGATCAATTATTACTCTTAGAAATTTAATAATCATCAAAGTGGTTGTTTACATATGACATTAAAATGTCCTTTTTCAAAATTTATTTTAGTTTTTCGTCTTAAATTGAAAATACTTTGTCTTATTTACTTTCAATTTTAAAAGATAATAATTATTGAAAAAATAGTCTCATTGAAAGAATAAAAGGAAATTATACATATATCTCAGTTTTTCTCGGAAGTATTCGTATTATCTTGTGGTGTTATTTTTGTAGAGAAAAATGCCTTGGGTCTCTTTGTAGATATCTTAGTTCTACAAGCTCAAATTTCTGTGAATATTATTGTATTATTTCACAAGCAATTTATGAGTCGTAATATAAGTGACATATTTTTACCTTGAAACTTCACAAAAAACTCCATAACGATTTTTTTTTGCGTTAAATGTTTACTATTTAATTTAATTTATTTTTAAGGCAATGCATAAAACAAGACAAAATGTAACATTAGCAATGAACAAAGTGTTAATGGCACAGCGCCATCTGTAGTATCTGTTAGTCCCGTGACTCTTCCTAAAATGTTTGCGTATAAGATCCGTGAATCCAACCAAAGAAATCCTTACAAAGCGTGCAGAACTACCTTTCGACGGTATCAACCATACTAAATATAACATCAGAATATTGGCATACCTACAGCAACGCAATGCAATGCAGATAGCATCTTGGGAACGCTTTCGATTGGCTTTGATGTGTTAAGCTATCTTTAGATTGTTTTCAACAGTCTGCAGTTAGCTTAATTGTTTCAGTTATGAATACTAGTTCTAATTTGCTTATATTTTTATAAATGAGTTTTATTTTTCATTCGTTTTTATCTTATAAACCGTGTACCTAATTAGTTGGTATGTATGTAATTTTTTAAGGTACCTATTTATTTATATTCTTATTTATTGTCATTGTGTGAAAATGAATAAGAATGAAGTGAGTGCTGATATGACAACTGATAGAAGAAAATGAAAGAAGAAAACGTACATTGCTCATGCCATGTAGGGAAAAGTGCTAACAGCAAAGTACGACGTCCCATCTGTTCTACTACTCTATGCAGCGGGCAACACCACAGGGGTTATCTATAATGCTCTAATAATAAAATCCCTCAGTGCGAGTTGGAAACTTTCTGTTTGGATATTTTCTCTTAACAATAGATTACATCACGAGGATAGCGGGATGATAGCGGATTATGAACCTGTTTTAAGTCACCCTGTATTTTGCATAGCTGTAATCATAGATAGAGTTCTACGTGTGTGTATTAAATCACGAGCCCAGCGAGTGATTCAAATATTAGAATCCTGAGCGTTAGCGAGGGAATCGTTATAGAGGATAATGTAAATTGAATTTACATCATCGAGCGCAAGATGTTCTAAATTCAATTTACTTTATCCTTTCTTTTTCTTCTTCTTTTCAAGAAGGCGTATGAGGGAAAGCCTTCCAGGCGCGTAGACCAGTTGAGCTACTTGTAGATTGTTTGCAACAGTCTGCAGTTAGCTCAATTGTTTCAATTGTAAATACTAGTTTTAATTTAATTCTATTATTTGATTGTAATTTTCTTTGTTAATAAAGTTACCTTACTTACTTACTCCTGCGGCCCAGCGACCCAAAGTGGATCTTGGCTTTCGACACAAGACTCCTCCAGGCATCTCGGTTCTGAGCTGTCTCTCGCCAGCTATGGGCGCCGAGTTCACGGAGATCGGCTTCGACTTTGTCGATCCTAGGGCGGCCGAGTGTTTGGTTGGATCACAAGTGACGTCACACATCCTCAGATTACAGTGTCAATGAGTTCTTTTTGTTAGGTGTGGTGTGGCGGGGTGACGTCATAGCTTGGAACACGGTAGCCATGACAGAGGTCATCGTTTTGGCGCGGCATTATTTTATTCAAACTTTAAAATTCGTTTTCATTACTAATACGACTGGCCTTGAAGAAATATTAATTACACTTTGCATTATTTTTATCAGACAATACGCTAGAATTATTTTCCAGTAGTAGTCAAGTAACCTATTCCACTAAATCACAGCCAAAGTTCAAAAACGACAAAACAAGGGTGCGATCAAAACTAGCAACAATTATACACAAATAAGAGTGACATCAGTCGGAAACATTTAATCATCGTGCGATATCAGTTACATGTGCCGCCGTCCGGGGTCGAGCCGGGGTGCGAGGGGTGCACGACTCGAGGGGTGCAGGGGTGCTAAACGGGAGCGTGGAGACTTTAAACGGAGGGTACCGACTCAGCGTGAGGCGCACAGATTACGAAGGAGTTTAAGGATTACGGGGATCCCTGAGCGATGAAAACTTAATTAAAAATCAAGACAAGACTTGCCTTTTTGATAAAGGAACTTTATAGATAGGTATTTTATTCGAAATTAGAGATAGGTCCTTACGGTTAGAAATCGTAATGACTATAAATTAATATTGAAAGCACTTTTGTGCCGTTCGGGCTTATACTTTTATAAATATTTTTCGCTGTGCTGTTTAAATGTATTATTTGTAAGTTTAGACTTACTTTATCGTACACTATCTTTTTTTTTTTATTTGCTTTTGGTGGCTTTCTTATCACTACGGCCGACAGGCCTATTGTGATCGCCACTGTCGTACACTATGAAATATGTAAAATTTTGAATAATTGTTGAGATGCGTTCGATTTTTGAATGATAAATTAGGTTTTCAGTCCATAGACCTTCGTTTGACCATATTATTTATCTATCTATTATTTAAAATCAATTAAAATTAACGTGCATTGCCTTTTGGCCCGCCCGTCCTTGTTGTCGTCTTTTACTTACGTTACCGGCTTGTTTTCCGTACCGATTCGTTATTGTATAGAATACCTAGGCAAAGTATATTTTTTTTTTTTATGTATTACCTAGACGTTTTAGGTCTTCTATACATTACCTAGGTATTGTATAGATCACCAGATTATACAGATTGCCGGTAACATAATACAACACCATTACTGTGCGTAACTTCTGGTCCATGGAAACGAACTATTCATTGGCCAAAGAACACCGCCACAGAGCAATAAATATTTTCTAATAGAAATAAAAGTGTCTGTTTAAGCCGGGCGGGTCACGTGCTATGCGCGTGCCAGGGCGAATCGACTTATCAGGCCCAATTTATTGATATTCCTCCCATAAATATGTATATGGGTCTTTGAGGCTTATTATGCCGTGAATTTTGTTGTTCATGGTAAACAAGGCTTAAGTACCTATATAATAATACTAAGATTTTTTGTTATAGTGCTTACCCTACTTTGGGTATCTCTAAGAAATGAAATAAGTTCCCAAACGGGTCCCGCCAAAACCGGATAATTTAACTTATTTCATTTCTTAATAGTAATACTACTTTGGTATTTGAGTAGCTTTGAACAATTATTTGTGTCGCGTAATCGCGTCAAACATTTGCAAAATATTCTCGTGAAATGAAACGTAATGCGCTGAAGTGTGCTTGTTCTATTTTTAAATAACATTTCGTACTGGTATTGAGCGAAAAAAAAAATTATTATTCAAAAATCGAACGCACCTCAACAATTAATCTTTTACCGACACTATTACAAACTTTATTTCAATTAATTAGTTTAGATATCATTCCAAATTCAAACACAGGAACCAATCAAGTATTTATGAGCTAATAAATCCGTCGATCCATCCTAATTTAACCCTTCGCTTACACCTCGAGCTAACTTATTTGATCTGTGCTTCTCGCGGGTTCCCTACGACCCCCCTGGGACGATTTGCGCACATAGTTTGTTTCGCTCTGCCCTTCTGTGTACTATGGTAAAGATTCCAATATCCGATTGTCTTTTTTTTAGGACTTGAATGATTGTCCTATACCTAGATGTTGATTGATTTTGAGAAATGAGAAATTTCTCTGTTTTAGACATCTACTAAAAAGAAACAAAGCAGGTCAGCATAAAAAAACCGACCGAACTCCGAATCAGCCACATGATATAGGCCTTCCGTGTTCGGAACAATAATTAAAATATAACCGGCCAAGTGCGTTCGTACTCGCGCACGAAGTCACAAACAATACATGTTTTATAATCTGTGGCTCAGGTATAATTCGAGAAATATTTTTTTCGTGATTTTTAATTATTGTCGATGATCCTTATGTCTATCGCTTCAATTAGAAGGATGTGAGACTCCTTGTACCTAGGTACTGAATATACATACATCTGTATTTTTGACTCTATAGTACAAGAGATTTCAGTGGATTAGTTCGAATTAGTTAAAACCATTTTTTTCCACTGTGACGACCACTATGGCGCGGCGGGCGAAACTCCGCCTGCGACGCAGGAGGTTGCGGGTTCGATTCCCGCCTCGGGACAAATGTTTGTATGATCTGCAGACATTTGTTCAGGGTGTTCTGGTCGTTTTCTATTTATAATAAAAATATACATAATGTATATCATGTATTGTATTTTATTATGTAAGTATAATCAGTAATCTAGTATCCATAACACAAGCTCTGCTTAGCTTGGGGCTAGATAATGCTCTGTGAATTGTCCAGCATTATTTATTTATTTTGTTTTATTTTCAGCTAACAGATCTTAATAACTTGCTTTCGGTAACCAGGTTACATGACGTACCTATAGTCGTTTTTACGTATACTTAAAGTGTGACAAAACACGAGTTTTACTAAATATTTGTCATAAGCCGATTCGTCCCACTGCTGTTTGCCTCTTGTGTAGGTACAATAAATAAAGCAATTTTCCATTTTGGTCATTTTGTTCGCATTCAACGAAATGAATGCAAAAAAAAGGGACCAAAAATAAAAATAGAAAACGACGAGAGCGCCACCGAAGCGCATTAACTTATCTCTTTTGAATCGAGTTTTTGCCGTTTATACCTCGTTTTACGTAACACGAATTTGTATTGCTATTTGCGAGTCTTTATTACCGTGTATTGTCGTTTAGGGGTAGTAATTTGCCCGTTCTCCAATTTTCGTTTTCATCTTTTATTCGTTTTGGTTCGAAATATTACAGATTCCGTTAAATTGCTTTTTATTTCGATGTTGAATATTTTATTAATTTTCTAAAACGGTCTATACTGGTAGATAGTATACCAACCATTTTTACCATAATGGGTAGATCGATCGATATACAGGGCGGCAATTTGAGATGGGAGTGGATAGCCAAATCCGAAACCATGAGAGTTTAAATCTACATATTGCAGTGCTTTTCGCTTATTCCCAGTAGTTCTGCGCTTATTCTCAGTAGTTTTGTCACCAAAAATTGCAAAAATGTCAAACTCAGCTAATGTCAAACTGACAGCAAATGTCAAAAATGAAGTAGTAAAATGAATACAGAACTACTGGGAATAAGCGGTTTTTTTCTCACAAGTGGAGGTCATTACTCATTTCATGACTTTTCTCTACTTTAATGGGTTCGGTGTTTTTTTACGACCAATGTGGCGCGATAGGTGAAAATCCGCCTGCGACGCCGGAGGTTGCGGGTACGATTCTCGCCTGGGTCAAATGTTTGTAAGATCTGCAAATATTTGTTCCGTGTGTTCTGGGTATTACTCAGTATAATAAAAAAAAGTCTATCTAAAGAGGTATTGTATTAACTTTATCAGTAGCCATAACACGAGCTATGTTTAGCTTGGGACAAGATGATGCGTGTGGATTGTCCAGCATTATTATTATTATTTAGTCATCCACGCCCATCTCAAAAAGCCACCCTGTATACTCGTAATAAGTATTTTCAAAAGAACCGATACTGACACCGCTGCGCAAACGTAGACACTTTTGTGTCATGTGTCAGATACAAGCTATCGATGAATATTTGATTTCTTTAGAACCAGTATGAAATCATCCACTCCCTGCGCATACGGGTGTCCAGTTGCTCACACTTAACACATACTCATTGACGATCAAAAAGTGTTCGGTGTCGGTAACTGGAAACTAAAAGTCGTCAGTTGAAGACACAAGCAACATTAACAAATTTCCTTACAATTTTACTAAGCCGGGTGAGCCGGACACAGTAATTACGGTTACCAGTGACCAGCATAAGTACCTAGCAACGAGCGACTGTGTCCGATCACCGCTACAGGACACAGCCACTACGGTTAACTGTGATAGTGTGCCGTGTCGGCAACAAAAAGTGTCCACGTTTGCGCAGCGCCTCAATTCTGTCGCTAATCAGAGGCGCACTGCTATCCCGCAGCAGAACAATATATGCATTCAATTTCAAATATGAACTTTAACTCGTTAACTTTAGATACAGATACAGTTGGCTTCATACAAGCTTCAATCGAGTGGTCTGCGAGCTGCCTCTTATCTGATGCCGTCAATATAAAATTCATTTAACCCGGGCCTGACACCCGACACTCCCACTTGTCGGGTGTCAGGCCCGGGTTGTAATCGAATGTTCCAGTGGCTGATCATTTTCAGTATTTCAGTATTTATTTTGTGTCGGCGCCGACAATAAATGTCGGCTGTATTGCGAGACCTATTCGCCTGGAAAAAAATCGTGTTGGATCTCGCTCGCCTATGAGCAAGTATGGCGCTGTTCAGATTTGTCGTATGTCGGGGCCCACAACCCTCTCCCCGCTAGCCAAAGACTTAATGTCTTTGCCTCTAGCCCCTTGCTACCTCAGGAGATCGTTTAATCTAGTTATTGACATCCTAAAATAATTGACCAACCTAATTTCGTCACTTCTCAATTGGCTGTTTGACTACATTGAAAATAAGTTGCAAATTGTTTTCATCCTAGTCAGCGACAACGTAACAAAGCGTAATCAGGTGATTTTTATTAAAAAAAACATGACTAGCTAAGGTAAAAAAATTTGATATATGATCACGTGACCGTAAACGCTCTGCGTTTGGTTGCATCACTAGTGCCGTCACACCAATCACATATTACAGTGCTAGTGAGTTCTTCTTGTTAGGTGTGGTGTGGGGTGTGACGTCATCGAGTCATGTTACCGGAGCCATGACAGAGATTATCGTTTTGGCGCGGCATTATTTTATTCAAACTTTAAAATTAGTTTTTATGACTAATACGACTGGCCTTGAAGAAAAATTAATTACACTTTGCATAATTTTTATCAGACAATACATTAGAATTATTTTCGAGTAGAATTCAAGTAGCCTATTCTGTTTGTAAGTTCTGAAATGTTCCCAAACTAAATCTTTCCCTCAGGATTGGGTCAGGATTGTCTCGGGACATATTTTCTTTGCTTTGATGTCTTCCGACTTCGTAGAAATTCCGACATTTTTTCTTTTCTTCGTAGTTTTCTCTTTAACCTTATGAGTTATGACGCTTTCTATTTATAGAAGAGTTTTGAATTTCTTCACGTTTCTCATCCTCATCCTTCCCGTGTCCTTCGGTCGTCAGAAAATCTGGTGTTAAATACGCCACCTCACCGAACCAGTTTTTACAACAAATCCTTTTCCATCCAGGCAATAAGGTTGTGGAATGCTATACCAGAGTCCACAAGAAAAGTCCTATCCTTGTCAGTTTTTAAAGCTCGTGTCAAGGAGTTTTTCCTTTCAGAAAAGTGAATATTGGTACTTTACTTTAACTATTTATTTTTTATTTGTTTATTTTTATTTGTTTATGTAATGAGTTTTGGTGGTTTATTAATTTACATATTTGAAATTAGGTTTTTATTATATTTATGTATTCACTAGCAGCGCCTCGCGGTTTCACCCGTGTAATTCCCGTTCCCGTGGGAATTCCGGGATAAAAAAGTAGCCTATGTTCTATTCCAGACTATAATCTATCTCTGTGCCAAATTTCATTTAGATCCGTTCAGCCGTTCTGGTGTGATAAAGGAACAAACATCCATCCATCTATCTATCCATCCATCCATCTAAACTTTCACGTTTATAATATTAGTGAGATGAGATTTATAAATACATATATAATATAGTTAGGTCTTTACATCTTTGCTATAACCCTGTTTTTTTTATTCACAATTCTTTCCATCCAAGGTTGCTTGGAAGAGATCGCTTTTAAGCGATAAGGCCGCCCTTTGTACTTTTCTTACGTAGCTTTCTTCTTTCTTTGCAGCGTTGTTTTCTGGTGTACATTAAAGAATTTTTGTATTGTTTTATTCTATGTCTTTGTTCCTTTTCTTCTTTAATAAAATAATACCTACATCACAGTAACTTCGTAGACGTCCACCGTGCACGGACTCGCGTAGAGTTAAAAAATGGCACCAGCTTCGACTCTGGCTGACAACCGATTATTAAGCGAAAGTGTGAACAGAGGCGCCGACATCTGATTAAAATACGAATCCGACAACCAACAAGTGGGAAAGAGCTCTCAATGTTCCGAGTTAAAGCCCATAATTGAATGCAAATTTTTGTGAGGCTGGCTGGTAGAGGTGCTTTTCAAGTGTGCGACAGGCTTAATAGTCATTGCTTTTTTCACTCACTTCGTTTTCAAGTATAAAAGAAGCTTACTTTCTGTTTTCAAATTATTCAAATCTATGGTTAGTTTCATTTCAAGTTCAACCCGATTCGTTATGTACGAAAGAGGTTCTCTTTTTTCATTGGTTCTGATAAATGGATAACTCTTTATTGTACACACACAATATATATAATATTTCACGTTAATACAGATGGTAATGCTGAGAATCAAGGTAGTACAAAGGGCGGCCTTATCTCTTAGAGCAATCTCTTCCAGGCATCCTTGGGATGGACGAAGAAAAAAAATATGTTCAGCTGTTTAAAATGTTTTTTTTTGTAATTTTGTCGATTTCTTCGTCAATTGGATATTTTATACAATATGAGAAAAATATCTAAATATATAGTAAAGCTAGTTTAGGCAAAAAGCAGTCGGAGTTACGCGAGCAACTTGAAAAAATAAATTTCAAATGCATTTTCATCGCACTTATCGATTATTACAATAAAAAAAAATGTATTTTTTTGTGATTCATTAGCACTATAGAATCTTAATAAGACGCTAAAAAAATGAGTGTTGTAAAGGTATAACAACCATTTTTTGAACAGCGAAATAATTTTCAATCTGTTCTACAATAAGGATTGTAAGGACCGGCATTGAAAATTATTTTGCTATTTTGAAGATAGCAAAATAATTTTCAATGAGAATGATACCGAGGGAGATGCCCGAGGGATAAGTCGACCAAAATATCCAGCAAACCATAAAAAAATTCTAATTCTGAAAAAAAAAACACATTGGCAAAATATGTTTGATTGTTAACTCACGAGTTTCTATTATCACTTACCTATTAAATATTAGATAAAAATCAAAGCTTTTTGAACAGGTAAAGATTCGTTTATCATGTCTACGTTGAAATGGTTAATAGTAGATTATACACTAAGGGGATAAAGCACTGTTTTATGTCACGGGAGCGAATTGAATCCCGAACGTAACGAAGGACTCATAATTTAACTCCTGAGCGTAGCGAGGGAGTTATAAGTTAATTCCTGAGCGAAGCGAGGGAATTAAGACTGAGTCCTGAGTGCAGTGAGGGGTTCAACCGCCCAAGACTAAAACAGTCTTATCCCCGAGGTGTATACTCTACTTTTCACACCTTATGCGAGACAAAAAAACAGGCTCAGTAGATAAATAATGTTTTCCTTTGACTTCTCTGGCAGCAGATTGTTGACAATGCCTATGGCATCTAATTTGATAAACTCAGGAGTCAAAACACTTTCATCACTCGACATTTTCAATATTATTTTTGAAATTAAATCTTCTATAGGCACCTACAAGAACTCGATTTGTTCGTCACGCGTGAACAAATGAAGGCGCGCGACGTTCCAAATTCGAAAGCACAAGCCGTGGTCCTAGATTCGAAATTCGAATTTCGAACACCGCGCTCCTCCGGACCGGGGTTCACACGGAGGCAAACTTCATTTATTTTGTCAAATCAAGTAGGCCATGGCCTAGGACAAATTGTGTTTAGCAAAATTAAACTTTATGCATATAGTAATAAGAATTATGAAAAGTGAAATCATATTATTAACCAGCGGGTTATAATGAAATTCAGTACAACATTATAACCCGGCTAATACCAAGGGATTTAATGTCTTGCTTTCGGTAGGGTTTACATGACCTATAATTCGGCATTGTCGAGCATGTGGTTTGAAATAGTACATTACGTCCGAGGTCTGTAATGGGTGGGTTGCTGGTCGCGGTTGAAGATGGCTGAAAGCGAAGCGTAATGCAGGTCCAGGCCATCACAGCGCGGTCAGCATTGCAGCCCTTGATGGCAAGGCCGAGACCGAAGATCGGGACCTTTATGCCGCAGACAGCAAGGGCTGCATGATAACCAAGCTTGAACGAGCCATATAAAACATAGAAAATCCTTCTTGAAGTTGGTCAAAATAGTCAACACTCAACGGATGGTATATCAGAAAAATCCTGTTATAACGCTGGTCTCCTTTAATAACTGATTAAGTTTATATCCTCAGTTTTTACCTAAAGAAACGGATTCAAGCTTACTCGGCTAATGTCAGGAACAACAGCCCCGTATTTCATCCCTCGGGGCACCGTGAAATTTCGTTTTTGCATAGCAATAAAGAGGAGATATTTAAGGTAAGAAGGAGGGGCAAGATCAACTTCAATAAGGCTGTGCACCACATGTGCCGCCGACATGGAAAAATTCCTGCTGTTTTCCTCCACCAAGGGATAAGAACCTCTAAATGGAAGTTGCAAGGTTGAATTTTGAAGTGGCGAGTTGGATGTTATGCGAAAGGGACTGGTTCCCCGTGGCTTCCCCCCTCGTAAACATGGACTTGTATTTTACTGTTTGAGAGAGCTGATAGGTCAAGTCGGAATTGAAATTTCTTAGCTATTCTGTGAATTCTCTTAGAACTTTGAATTCTGGTTAATTACTGTATTTGGATAATTCTGGTTTGCCTTTAATTTAGTTTTGTTGCTTTGTTTCAAATTTTGAAACAAAGCGTCACCATAATGTTAAAATACTTTTTATTATAATTTTAAAACTTTAAATGTCTTTCAGGAAAAGTAGTTTATTCTTGGAGGATATTTTTAATTCTAAAATTATTGGTAGTTGTGTAAAATCTATACTAATAAATGAAATAAGTTCCCAAAAATCTTTGATTTTGACGGGGCTCGAACCCGCGCCCCACCCTCAGTACGGGTGTGCTCTAACCAACTAAGCCACGAAACCCTAGTTGGTTCAACCGAAAATCTTTGGAACCTCTTACGGACTCTATACTAATGTAATCTTACTAGTGGTTTATTTTTCGCTTCTTCCACTAGTGGACAAAAAATTGAAGCGAACAAAATCAATAACATTTTGTTTCTTATTTGATAATAATTACTATTATTAAGCTGTTTATGTATAAAATTTGACTTGTCTAAGTGCTTATTTTGTAAGCCTAAAGAAATAAAGTTATTGAATTTTGAATTTTTAATCAATTCGATAGTAACTCTGTCTGTCACGCCTAAACGGCTGAACGGATCTTAATGAAATTTGGTAGGAAGGTAATTAGTATCTCGGGGACGGACATAGACTGCTTGGAAAGCACGTGCGAAGCCGCGGGCACCAGCTAGTATGATAAAATGACTCGGAAGCTCACTCAGTGCGTGACTAAACGTGCACTGATGGTTGTCGCAGATCAGAGGCGACTGCTACTCAAATATGAGTCTTAACTCGTAACGTTTAGTTGTATTTCATATTGACGGCATCAGATGAAAGATATCTCGCGGGCCACTCGTTTGACGCCTGCGGGAAGGAATTTTGCCACTGTAAAATGTATATAAAGTTACCGAGTGAGCATTTCTTTGAATGCTCATTTTTGTACGTGTAGTAGCGGCTTTCGGAAAACGCGGTGCATGAGATATTTAATATTTTTCGTATTTCTTGTAAGGAGTGCGATACACGAGCTTTTTAGTTAAAGCGAGATTTTAGTTAGCTGGCAGCCTAGTGCTAAGAAGAACGTTGTACGGAGTTGCCAGCTCTCCGAGGAATAAATTATATCCGCACTCAGAAATATTTTTAATTACCTAACCTAACTTCTTAAGGCGTAGATGTATATGCATTAACGTGAAGTACTTAAAACCTTTTTTCTCCAGTATCGTTATCAAAAAAGTATTTAATAAAAATACGTTATAATCTATGGGATACAAGGCAGATCCATTTCGTTTCAAAAATGAAAAAAAATGTTGTTTGTCAGAAATAATTGTGCAAAGTACCATAATTATTAGGTTTTTTTAGTTAACACCGTTTTTCTCCTAAACTATCTATCACAATATTTTTTATGGTCATCACGTATTAAATAATAGAATACCAAGGAATTATTTGGCTTATTTCTGCTAATAAATGTCCTAATTAATAGATAATCAGCAAAAACTTGATTTTTGCGCTTACACCGCTCTGTTCTATCCGACTCCTACAAACGCGAAACAAAAAGCTTATGTTTAAGTAATAAGTTACGCCTCATCTCCATTTTTTTACTTATATCGAAGGTTAGAAACGATTATTATAAAGAAAACAAGAAAGTTAAAATAAGTGATGTTTATTATTAGTGACAGCCATGTACCTAACTGCATTTCTAACACGTGTAAGCAGAAAAGGATATCTGTTGTTTTATGAATGTATAGCCGATGTTCAAAAATTCCACCACGTCTTATATTTACACGTCGTATTTTTAAGTCTAATAATACAGGCAGCAGCTCGTGCCCCAATGTGGCGATGCACCTTCGATAGTGTATTTTCTTCACGGTTTTTCTTCGCAATTGTTCGAAGGCAGCTTAATCTTTCTTTCATTTCCTCGGCAGTATCACATTCTGTCCTGTAAACATTGTCTTTAATCGCGCCCCAGAGAAAAAAGTCCAGTGCCGTGAGGTTAGGGTTATGTTATTTTATCAGCTGTTAGGGTTGAAATTATAGGTACACTGACTTTTAAGTAGTTTAGTTGGTAGTATAAATATATACAGCGTGGTTTTTTGAAAAGGGTCGTGATGGCTAAGTTCAAAACCTCGAGAGTTCGAAAACTAATTCCATCTACACACCTGTCCCACCAACGCGGCTCTTCGTAGACGGAAGTATTACGAAACGAGACTTGGTATAATTTAGACGTCATAATAATATTTTATTATTATTTTATTTATTATTTTATTTTTGACTGATATAGGCTGATGATGATGATGAATAATATTTTTTTTTGTTTGGGTATATGTACATACCAGCTGTTCCCGCGGTTTCACCCGCATTAAATTCGAATTACACATTTCTTGGGGGTTATTCCCGAAAATCTCCCATGGTAATATGATGTTTTACCAGGACCAAATTTAACCTTTGTTACTCTCCATCCTTTCAACTAACTCCATGCCAAAAATCCAGTCGATCGGTTGCTTAGTTAGGGCGTGAAGGAAAGACAAATAGACAAACAAACATACACACTTTCGCATTTATAATATTAATAAGGATACTACTAGTAATAGACTCGCACAAACCACTCGCGAACACCCATCCCAACCACACCTCAATTACACATTCAATCGCATTCTTTAAAAGGATCCAACGATTCAAGCTTATTTCCTAGCCGTATTGTACCCAACCCGTCGTGGTCCGCACTACAGCTTCTCACTTCAAGTGGTAGACAATGGCACAAAAACCGTAAAAATGCATGCAGCGCCATTCATACGGCTAGCAATGAAAACACAATAATCATTATTATTATGCAACGGAATCGGTTTTGGATGCGGTATTATTTGTTGGAAACATGTTGTGAGTAACAACAACAACCAGCTCGCTGAAAAATGAGTTTGAATTGCGAGAAATGAATGTCTTGCGGCGAGCGAAGCAAGCCGCGAAGTTTTTTCGTTATTTTTGTAAATTTTTCAGCAGCTGCAGAACTCAGCAGTCCACAGTCCAGTATGTCTACACATGTTATTGGTAAAAGGCTAGTTTCCTAAAAGAAACTAATAAGTCCGTCAGTTAGATTATTAGAAGATATTGGACAGGTATTTTTTCTTTTGTCAATCAAATAAAAAAAGACAAAGATAAAGCGCGTCAAAGTTTGGGAGCGGGAACACTTACAAATACATAAAAAGGGTGTGACGTTAGGTGTCACGCTAGGTGTGACGTCACGCGGAACTTTAACTGTCTATATCATCATAATTGTTTGTTAATGAGGACAAAAGAAGACATACGTGTCCAATATCTTCTGATAATATAACTGACGGACTATTTAGATTTTTTTAGGAGATGAGCATATTCTTTGACCCTGCGTGAACAGGTTCTGCCCATAATCACAAACACGTCTGTAAAGACGCCAGGTCTTCATTCTCAAACTTGGTATTGGTAGAAGCTCCATTCAATAATCATTAATTAGAGAGACTTTATTTAAAACGAAACTTAACAAGATAAAGTTAAAAACTACAACCCGACTACGTGAAAGTTATAAAAGTTTGAAACATTTACATTGACAAAATAGAATGACGTATCCGTCATATTTGATAGGCATAGAGTTGAAAATGAAAATAGGTCGTAGATATTGTAATTTTTCTCTATGGGGCCTGCAGCCTGCGGCTACCTAAACTTTAATACGCGTTTTGAAGGTTTATTCGGGGTCGGAGCCCTAAATCCTATAGCCTATAACCATCGGGGTATTGAGACGAATCAATCGATACATAATTTGTTGAAATCGAACCAGTAGTTTCTGCGCTACGTGGGAACAAAGAAATCGGCCACATACATACAAACATACAAACATACAAACATACAAACATAGGGTGCTAACCTCATAACCCTCCCCTGTTGGTAGTCGGGTAAAAACGGCTCTGCCCTGTATTTACAATCGGCGTGGGACCGTGAAATCGGCCTTTAGTTATTCATTGGGTTCCGGACAAACGAAAATTTTCATTATGTATCAGAGATGATTTACATTTTAGACCTGTGCATGGCAATGCAAGGCTTGTTCACTCACGTGTTCGTGATGATGGAAAAAATCAGTTGCAGTTTACGTAGTGTCATTGTAGTAAAATTACATTTGTATACTTAAAGTTTTAAAAAGTGGAGGAGAACTTTGGAGTCTTCAAATCCAGGGTGAATAAGTTCCTTCCGGGAAAGCGTGCTCCATCAGGCCTAAGCCACATCATCACTTATCCAATTGAGACGCCAAACGCTAGACCATCACTAATTAAAAAAAACAATTTTTGGCTCTAAAATATTTCAATTTTACTATTAGAACGTTTATAACTAGCAAAGCGTAAAAGTTGCAAAAGCTTTACCAAAAAATTCACTTAAAGTCACATAACCGCACGTTGCCGCATCCATCAGCACAGTTGTAATCTTCCCTCCTTGTTGTTTACACGGCGGATGGGCCAAGTGCTCGCTCAATGGGGGAATTGGCCCACTCCAATCACAATGACGGCCCATGGTGCCTGTCAAATCCCCATCTCTTCCCAATAACATGTTTTATGCTTTTTATAAAGCAACGGTTCCATACTTGTCTAGCTGGCTTTGAAATTTAACGACGTAAACGATTTTTTTTATTACGGATGATTTATTTTGTTAGTCCATAATCTCACCCGGTAAGAAATTAGAGAATTCCACTATAATATTAAATGTCAAAAATATAATAAAATAATAATAATAAAAAATATTTATTGCCTGAATAATTCAGTAGCATACACTACATATAATATATAAACCTGTATGCATAGGTATACAAGATAATAAAAGAACTTATTAATTAAAATATATAAACGGATACATTACCAGCCAAGTATAGTTTTTTTCAGGCAAAAGGGATAAACTCAGCATAATGCCGACAAGCTTATTAAGCATGTACGGCGCTGGTTTTCAGTTTACCCCCTAATGTAAACATTTATTTACAAGAATAATAACAACTAAGGAATTAAAATTATTATTTATTTATTTATTTATAAACAAACTAACTGTTGCCTGCGGTTTCGCACGCACCTTTCAAGTAACCTATGTCCATCCCCGGAATACCATCTACCTCCTTGCCAAATTTCATTAAGATCCGTTCAGCCGTTTAGGCGTGAATAGTAACAGACAGACAGACAAAGTTACTTTAGAATTTATAATATTAGTATATACAATTAAAACTGTTGAGTTAACAGCAGACTGTTGCAAAAAATCTAGAGGTTACCAAAATTAATGACATAGGTATCTACCCCATTCATAATAGTCGTTTAACTTAAAACAGCCGTAGGGCAAGCACGGGGATTATTTTCTAGGGTAGAATAGAAAAAAGCTATGACACTTTGTCGTCGAATACTTGAATTATTAGAAATTCATTCCTTTAATAATGTCCGCAATGTATGACGATGCGATGTCGTTATTGTCTATTCTACCCTAAAGAACAATGCTCGTGCTAGGTCTACCTGCTAAACAGTGCTATTTTTCATAGTCATATATTTATTTACAAGTAACATTCTTCTCATTCGTAGCGTTCTTGGCAGAACGGTCGTGGTCGTCATGACGAGTCTTGTTGTAGGGGCTGTGTCGCTTGCCTCGCGATATATCGCCATCTCTCCCTGTTAGTGGTCATTCTGGAGCATTCATGCAGGGGGACTCTTGGGAGAGGGGGGGAGATTTTATTTTGTCGGTCCACCTCATAGGCGATCTACCCCTCGGTCGTTTACCTTTCCCTGCACGAGAAGCCGTTCAATGGAGTCATTGGTTCGCCTCGATACGTGCCCGAAAAACTTCAAAATTCGAGATTGCACGTTCGTAGATAGACGCTCTTTCACACCGAGTTCTTGGAGGATGGAGACGTGTTGATGCGGAACTCGAGTAACTGCATATGTGCATACAAAATAAGGTCTTAATCTAGATATAAGTTCATTATGTTCTACCATTAATTATGGCATGCAAAATTTTAAATTATACATACATTGAAAAGATAATAATGAAAAACGAGCTAGACATTTTTTTTACTAAATAGATTAATTAATAAATATTGCATAGATACACATGTCATTTCCCATCATTCGTCATTTTTCTCTCTGACATAATTATGTCATTAGAAGAAAACAGAATGAGGAAATAGCAATGTGCTAAGATAGCAGACTACTTTGAAAAGGGGTAAGTATAGATTAAACCACCTGATCATAAAATTACAAACGAGAAACTTGTCCAACATCGATGCCTGCTGAAAATTAGTTTAGTTTGGTCACAAGCAAGTTTAGTTTGATCGAGTTTACATTTGCTTGATAAAACTCCTTGAACTCGGCGTTCGCGCGCCAATCTGTCTGAGTACTAAGTTCAGCTTAAACCACCTCAAATTAATAGCGCTGAACTCGTTTAAAGCGATAAACCTAGTTTATCTTATAGTTTTCGCGTTCAATTGCGACAGGTGAAATTGGATCTAAGTACGTACATACTAAGTACCCATAGACAACGTAAAAACTATCTTTTACTTATGGTCTAAGAAATTTAGCCGACCATCTGTTATTTGATAAAGACTAGGATTATATGGTAGGTAGATAAATATCGCACAGGTTTCCGGAGACCACGGCTCGGTAAACGTAGTGTAGGACGCCCTGGGGCCAGGTGGGATGACGACCTGCGCAAGACAGATGCTGGATGTGACAAGCTGAAGACATGGTGCTATGGTGATCATTAGGGTGGCCTATGTCCAGCAGTGGACTAACATAGGCTGGTGATACCATAGGTTAACTAATCTAATCTCCTATGAATGAGAAGCTGTTAAATAATGTAAATTCACTGATACATTAAACCAAAATATATCGTGCTACATCTGTCGACATATTTTGGTGCCGTAACAAAAATATACGTCATAGCTGCTTCTGTGGTCACTCGCCGATTACTACAGAAAATATACCGTAATATACCTTGCTATGATTTATATTAATATATCCACTAGTCCGTCGAGCCTATATATACTATAGCTCCATCTGTTGTGGGCTTTAGCTGAGAGAATATTAACACAAAAAAAAAAAAAAAAAAAAAAAAAAAAAAGGGTTGGCCGTCCCTGTTAAAAGGTTGCCTGCTCTAAAAAGGTGCCCAATAAAAGTAGTATTTAAACACCCATTTGTTATTTAATTAAATAAATAAAAATAAATATAATTCTGCCAAATTTGATATGAGTCAAGAAGCCTATTGTATTTACAGGGTTATTGGTAAAACACTGATACTCCGTCTCTACATATTAGAGGTTGCACTTTATGTTAAGAATAATCCCCATCGGTTTCCCCGGCTATCTACACTGTGTGCAGAAACAGACGAGATAATAGTAGGTTACAAACACATCAAGCTAACACCGCACTAATGCGGAAAAGTATATTTAGTATGGCTCCTAAAACTTATCAAAAAATACCAAAACAGTTGAAAGAACTAAATGTTGAACTCATAGACAGAAATTAAAAATGTTACTAGTTTGTAAGTGTTATTGTAATGTTTTTTGTTATAGTGCTTACCCGCACTTTGGGTATCTCTAAGAAATGAAATAATAATAAATAATTATTTAATTTTAATATTGACGATTTTTTCAATGATAGACTTTCATCATCATCATCATCAGCCTATTCCACCATATATCCAGTCCACTGTTGGATATAGGCCTCCCCTAATGATAAACTTTACTAGGTACCTAAATAATAAGTTATTGCACGTCATTCTCTCTCAAATATATTTTTGCATGCCGATTGACGGTCAAGCATGTTGATCCATAAAATGTATTTACTTATTACCTTACATAACACATGTTTTGGCAAATAAAAAAAATCTTTATCTTTATCTCCATGAGCCCCATTATCACGAACACGTCCGTGAACGCCATTCCAACTCTTTTATTTAAATCATCAAAATGTAAAACACGCTCGTCCGTACCCAATGAATAAGTAATGACAGATTTCCCACCCACTGTTAACTCAGGGCAGAGCTGTTTTAACTGATTTCGAAAAAAAAAGAAGATCCTAATGTTCGACTGCATGTTTTAGGGTTCCTCACCCAAAGGGTAAAAACGGGACCCTATTACTAAGACTTCGCTGTCCGTCTGCCACCAGGCTGTATCTCATAAACCGTGATAGTTAAACAGTTGAAATTTTCACAGATGATGTATTTCTGATGCCGCTATAACAACAAATACTAAAAAACAGAATAAAATAAATATTTAAGGGGTCTCCCATACTACAAACGTGATTATTTTTGCTGTTTTTATAGATAACGGTACGGAACTCTTCGTGCGCGAGTCCAACTCGCCCTTGGTCGGTTGTTATGTTAGTTCGTCGATTTCTCCGCAAGTTATGAACGGATTTGAGAATGATTTCGTTGTTGTTTAAAGAATTATTCCGAGAGACCCCATAATTTGTGTAAAGAAAATACTAATAAAATAAAACCGGCAAAGAGCGAGTCGGACTCGTGCACGAAGGGTTTCGTACCATTATCTATAAAAACGGCAAAAAATCATGTCTGTTAAGGGAGTCGCCTTAAATTTTCTTTTTATTTTCATTTAATTATTTCTTTTAAAAGTGAATATCTACCTAAATAATCTGCTAATATTTTAAGCGTCTACCTGTTGCCGTTATCAATATCGAGCAAAATCGAGCAAAAAAATCACGATTTTCGTATGGAAGCCCTCTTAAATATTTATTTTAATCTGTTTTTTATCTGTTGTTATAGCTTCAACAGAAATACGTCATCTGTATGAATTTTGACTGTCCAACAATCGCAGTTCATGAGATACAGCCTGGTGACAGACGGTCAGACAGACAGACGGACGGACAGCGGAGTCTTAGTACTAGGGTCCCGTTTTACCCTTTGGGTACGGAACCCTAAAAATTGACCTAAAGAATCCCTTAGTTTTAAACTGTTCAGTAAGTTACGGGATAAATAGGTACCTATACAACTGCAAAAGAATCATCAAAATCCGTCCATAAACGATGGAGAAATCGACGAACATGGACATAAAAAACATAGGTACTTAAAAGACGAACATAGAATCTCCTCCTTTTGCGAAGTCGGTTAGAACGTGCCATTACTACTTCATATCATATATTATTGTACTTTACCTGCAGCGAAAACTACTCCTCAAATTTAATAAACAAGTTCTTATTTAGGAATGATTTATATTAGTCCGAGCCGTGTCCGGGCTGGGCCAATGCCGGGGCGGGCCGGAGCAGTTAGAACGGAGAAGTTAAATAATAGATTCAGGCGTTACTTTGCGTAAATCCATTGCAAAATATAAGAATGAAAATGTTTAGTAACAATTCCGCGAAAAAACCTCCTCCGATAAGTTCTAACAAAATGTAGTCCACGTTGTAGAAGAAAAACGACGCCAACTACAAAATGATAAAATACTTATCAAAGCAAGACGTCAACTAGTTTCGTCTCTCCACGAGACATCATCAGGACACCACAATACTCGACCTTAACACTGAGAGCGCCAAGCAACAACGGCAGAGTCCCACCAGAGATGTTGCCACTCCGAGCTCCGCGCGCCAAGTGAACCATTACTCGCAAACCCCCCTTTTTAACGGAGAAGTTAGTAGACGGGCCCGGACGTGACACGGATCATACACTGTTTAATATAAACTGCTTCATACACACTACAAAATGTATGTATAACGTTACAAATCCGTGCCCCGTCCGGACCACGTACACGGCCCGCCCCCGGGCACGGCCCGGCCTAATATAAATCATCCCTAAAAGTAATAATCATATTTACAAACAACCTGAAGGCAATTCTCGCAATATATCTTCTCGATAAATATGGCGAGAATTGTCAAAATATCGAGTGATTGTTTCGAATCAAACAAGCGTATTCTCAACATCTGCAATTCGATATTTATCGAGGGCTTTTTTCGATAAGTTGCTCGGCAACGAGTGGTCCCGGGCACTCGTTCGCATTATCGAAGAGTGAATTTATTTATTTAATAAGGAAGTGCTAACGGCTACAAAATGTCTAGTTATAATATCTAGATTACATACATAACATGTTCATTTTAAATAATAATGTAGCCCACGACGCAATTCACAAAAGTTCCGCCAAAGTTAACTAGCTAACAAACAAGACAAACGTTGAAATATTTAGTAAGATTATTAAGTTGTTAATTAATAAAGTTACTGTTATTAAATAAGTTAATTTTGAAAGGTAGTTTATTAGTTTGAAATAAATAAAAAGCAAAAATAGAATGAATTAAGACAAATTTAAATTTAAACTGCCAATATGTGTTCAAGTAAGATGAGCTTTTTAAATTGACTCGCACTGCAAAAATATATATCAATATCTAGAAAATATTTGTTATACGACTCTACTATTCTTCTAATTGATGTACGCAATCCTGAGTTAGTGCGGCACGTACTGAGTGAAAATAAGTAGCACGCACTTTTCTAATATGTTCTGGGTGAAAGAAGAACATCATTTATATCTCTCTGTCGCTCACTTTCCGAAACAATTCCGCGATGTTGTGTGTAAGTGTGCAATACAAGTTCTCATAGTTTTTATTCAAAACCTATCTAATGTAATTAGATAGCTTTTTGCATCATTATTGTATCAACGATGTTAATGCTTGGCCAGATGTCGCCCAGTTCCGCACAACGACAACACTATATATGGAGAACAATTATTAGGCTTAGTTTTATATAAATATTGACCTGTATCTAAATCACATTATTTCTAGACTTAGATAGGCGAATAATATTGTATTACATTTTAAGTATTATAAAAACTTACTAGTGGTTTATTTTTCGCTTCTTTCACTAGTGGACAAAAAATTGAAGCGAACAAAATCATTTACATTTGAACTTTTGACTTTTAATTTGCTTTGAGTCTAACTTTTGGGATCAGGGGTGGTATAAATTCGATTTTTTCCATTTCCTTTTTTTCCGCCCGGGGCGCCCGCCTGAACGAAGATAGTGTAAACATTGTAAACGGTGTTGCCTGAGCTGACTAAATTACTTTCGCCTGCTGCGCAAAGCTATCCCGACACAGCATAGATATCGACCGTCAGCTTTTATAACCGTACATGTCTTTGACTAATCTAATCAAAAATTGCAGCCATTTAATAAACATAGATACAGATTCAAATTTAGACGATTGTTTATAAAATTCCTAGATTCAGCTATAAATTAACTTAGTTGGCATTACTGACGAAAAACAAACCAGAAATTGACATTCGTAATGTATGGAACGTTAACATTCAAATATGTTATGACAAGGCATGATGAAATAAAATTGTCTATGCTAGAAATATCAAAGAGGGCACGAGAATGCAGTTTTTGGCGGGACTCTATAATATTATCGATGGCTCGATACATAACACTTGATATTTTATCGTCAAAATGATACTGACACATCGTTAAAAATTAAAATATCATGTGATACCTACTCAGAATTGGCCTCCTGAGACTGGCAACTTTATCTCAAGGGATAGTCACAACTTTCTCTGAGCTCCTGCTAAAGGTGTCTATCCACTGCAGCGTGAGTTAAATAATCATACAATGCCCGCTACAGCACAAATTTGTGCTGTAGCGGGCATTCACTTTACACAAGCTTATTGCAATGTGCATAGCATAGCCTCAGACGATAGGAAAATGTAAGTTATAACATTAACACAAAGCCGTGAGCAGTTTTCCGGGATAAAAAAGTTTGTTTTGTTATTATATGTCAAGAATGACATCTGTGCAAAATTTCAGCACAATCCGTTCAGTCGTTTCGGCGTAAAGAGGTAGCAAACATCCATCTCTCCACCCAAACCTTAGCATTTTTTAATAATATTGTGATTTTTTTGAAATAACAGAAAATAAGAGGAGTCCTTATCCGACTTCGATAGAAGCAGGTTCTATATGTTTGTTTGTACGCATGTATTTTTTTAAATGTATGTTCACCGGTTTTTGCTTCACTTATGAACCGATTTTGATTATTTATTTAGTTTTGTATACAAAAATATTCCGAACTGGTCCCATAATTTTTTTTTTCGAGGGATGACTAATTCGTCCCGCAAAACTAAAAAAAAACATTGTAAATTTAGTAATTAAAACAGCACTTTGTTTTCTTTTAAATCATGCTCGCTATTTTTACTTTGCTCACCAGACTGAAATGGTTGAACAAAACGTTAATATTTCAAATGGATAGAGAATTTTACAATTCGTTGCGTGAAGAAAATGTTAGCTATTTTAGCTAAAAATTTATTAGCGCTTGCAGTTTTTGATTACATCAACGAAATTGCCGTCATTATTCGGAGAAATGCTTAATTTTATATGGTGCTAACAAAAATTTATTTTTTGTTAGCGATTTCAGAAATTAATTTTCACTTTTATTTTTATTTAAACATTTTCAATTTAAATTCCAAATATCCTGGATACCATAAATTTCACCCTTTGACTTAAAAACACGTTGAAAAATAAGAAAAAAAATTGCGTAATGACGTTCAACGTTCACAACATACGCACAGAGCCTGGTGGGATCTTTTACCAAAACCAAAAGTCTCGCGCCAAAATATTAAAGCTCTGTATAATGGGTAGGTTGGGTCGAAAGCGAAGGAGGGTGGGGCTTACGCTAAACGGCCTCTCCTATTGGCTATTTATTAGAAGGGTACAGCATAATGCCTGGTTGTTGGTCTCATGAGCGACTGAGTCATTGTGATATTGGCACGCGCGTCGCGAGCGTGCCCGCGGTTAGTGACGGGTGGTAAAAACAGTTTATGAAAAAAATGTTAGAATTCTACACAAATATGAACCCTGGATTGATGCAGGAGCCTATGCAGCCGCCCATCTTCAACTGCAACGGGAGAACAGGTCAGTCAAAAAGTTTTTCAAGTACTTAAAAAAAGTTTGATTATTTTCAGAACAAAGTTTTGCTAGTGTAGTTTTCGCTTAGCGCGAATGTATTTTTTTTTTGCCCGACTGCGAAGAATGAGGATGGTATTGGAGTGTATGATGTGTGTGTGAAAGTTGGGTTGGTTGTCGTAGCCGTAGATTGTGAAAAATAAGGTGTCGTTGGAATAGTCAGGCACACAGAATAACTATGCCACGTAATATGTGAAAGTACCAAGCCGAAAGGGGGTGGTGATTCTGGTCCCCGAGGATATCAATTTTATTTTACGATTTTTTAGTACCACCGTTTTTTGGTCGTTATTTGGTGTTTAAAGGATTACAAAAAAGTGAAATAAGTATGCAAAATTTCGAACAATCATAAAAATATCTCCGTTTGTTAAAAAAAATAGCTGCGTAGGTTATTTTAGCTTCATAAATATTGGGGATAATATTGATACATGCAATCTTAAACACGTTTTGTAGCAACTACCATATTACAATAAATTTTGAACGGTTTACATTCCTCTAAAAACTGGTGGAAGGTCTTGTTTGCGGAAGCCACTTAATGACGTATTGCCATTTTTATTTGACATAATACAGTTTAGCCTGGAGTACTTTAAAATTATAAAATCAAAGGATGAACTAGAACTTGATTAAAATAAAAAAGTTAAAAAAAAAAGTTTTGTGCTGGGTAGAGCTAACATTTTATGTGAATGCTATTGCTGAGGTACTTATCTAGACGTAGGTATAAAAAAATCATTACATTATTTAGATAAAAAAATATCATAAAAAAATTCATTTACTGCGCAAGAAAAGAAGAGAAGAGAAAGAGAGCTTTATGTTTTACGAGAGCATGTTTACAGTGTAGTTTTTTGAAATGGGTGTGGATGGCCAGATCTGAAACCATGAGAGTTAGAAAAGTCGTGAAACAAGTCATCGCCTCGATTTATATGAAAACTAAAACTACATTATTAAGTATTTTTTTACTTTTACTTTTGCAGGATATCAAACCGATAAGATTTTTCAAAAAACATGACAAAAATACGTTAAAATTTCCTAATCTGTCTTTTTTTTTTCGAAGTTTTGGTGGAAAAATACATACTAATCCGTCAGGAATATTTTTTATGGGCCCACCTCGGGATTTTTTTATACAATAGAAAAGAATTTTTAAAATCGGTCTTTAATTGAAATCGACGAGTAAACATAAATAATATACAGACGAACATAGAGCCTCCTCCCTTTTTCGGAGTGAGTCGGTTAAAATAAAACTATATTAATATTTATAATTTTATTTTCCCTACCAACCGAAGTTTTATAATCATTTTAGTAAAGGTAAGTAAAAGTTCAAACAATTTTTTAGTCGAGTAAAATCCAATACCATTTGAACAACTGTGTACTTTCTGCCGCCTGTATTTTTATTAGGGTTTATCTGATAAAGCCCACAACAGACGGAGCTATAATATATTTTAATAAAGTAAGCTGTATTTTACGGTATAGCAAGCTGCCACAGACAGTGGCTATGCTATAATATATATTTTTACATTCATTAACTCTGCGGCCGTCATGTCTTACTATAACAAAATGACGATATATTTTGTGGCCAATGTCGACATATTTTGGTGACGTAATAAAAGTATACGTTATAGCTGCGTCTGTGGTCACTCGCCGATTACTATAGAAAATATACCGTAATATACCTTGCTATGATTTATATCAGA
Source organism: Eupithecia exiguata (assembly GCA_947086465.1). Lineage (NCBI taxonomy): Eukaryota > Metazoa > Arthropoda > Insecta > Lepidoptera > Geometridae > Eupithecia > Eupithecia exiguata. Next base: position 2,636,327 of record OX352226.1, read on the forward strand.
TACAGGGTGGCTTTTTGATGTGAGTTGGAGTGAGTCAAGTAGAGATGAAAAATGTTCAACCAAATTATGGTCGATTGTTTCAATTGAAAGTAGGTATTAGTTTTAATTTAATTATATTATTTGATTGTTATTTTCTTCGTTATTAAAGATGTTTAGTAGGTTTAAATAAAACAAAAAATATTCAATTTAAGTTAAAATAGTTTTTTACTCGACTTTTGGGCTCGTACTTCACTTTGGAGGGTTGATAGACCCATGATTTTATGATTTGTCTGGATCGACATGAACCCACCTCTTCTCCGCTTCCAACTAGACGTTGAGTTTCGGACCACCCTGTATGTATGAGATTTCTTGGAACGGATGAACGAGTGGAAGGATTTTGAATCATAATTGTAGAAGTGACATAAAAAGTACACGCTACCATGGTTGTCGCAACATCAACTTTTGAGGTTCCCTTGGTTCTTACGACATCCACGAGCCGTGTCGTGGGGGTCAATTCTTACGCCGCAATAGCAACGTTTAGTATTATTTACATACGTATGTCAGTGATACGACATCCAACACACAAGCTTTGCTCGACACACTTCCGCTTACCCATCATTCGAGGACATCCGTGAGGGCTGGTGCGGCGGCAGATTCGACCAAAGATCTCAAGAGGTCTGTGACAGAGCTTAAGTCGAGATCTTGGTTCCGATGAGTAACAAGACTCTCCGGGCTTTTAAATTTTATTACAGCTTTTGGTCTAAACGACTCGTGACCCAAGAGCTGGTGTGTACCTTACTGGCACAGCGCATCAGTAGAATTGACATAAATTGGGGCAATGCCTGTAGCGTCTTACGGACGCATCCGACTGGTATTGATGGATCAGTTGAGCTACCCCTAGATTGTTTGCGACAGTCTGCGGGTAGCTCAATTGCGATGTTGTCAACACTCTCATCGCATCCATTACAATAATGCATTTAGAATGTTGCTAGGGCTCCCGTGTTTTTGCAGCGCCATAGGTGCAAGGTTAAAGTATGAAGTTATTTTCTTGTATTTCCTTCGGGATAATATAAGAAATCAAGTTGCTACTTCCATTGCCAGATAATTTGCGTATTTCCCATTGAGCACCAATTTTAAGAGAATGACATTCCGAGCTATATTATCTCCATTTAGAGCATCTACAAAGAAGTATTTTCTAGTGATGGGGGTTTTGATACAACTAACTGTAATTTTTGCAATTAGATCTAGATGTAAGATAAACATACATTTTAGAACTATGTACTATGTAGAAGCACTTCCTCTAATCCACTAAACGCAACTTAAAGTTCAACGAGTTGAACTAATCCACGCCTTGCTGACCTCCTTAAATTTTTAGGGCATACGCAGACAAACTCTCTGCATTTATAAATTAGGGCAGATCTGGCGGTTGCAGGCCCGTGCCTGTCTGTACTTCTGCACAAAAATTTAATGTAAATTCAAAATTCACTCGCCAAAATCAAAATTTTAAATGACTATATTTCTGACAATATCTCAGACAATATATTTTGGGGACTGCAGTTATTCACGCACACGCTGTAGATTTGTAGGTACTTGATATATCCCGATTTTTCTGCAAATACTGGAGGTTGACAATGCTGAACTCACCACTGAAAGCAACGTACATTTTTAATAATGCTTTTCCTGAAAATAGAGCAGCTACATTATTTCACGAGCTTTCAGATAACGTAAGTTATTTTAGAATGGTACAGCTACTCCAAATGAATGTTGTTTTAGCACTTCGCAGTTTTTCCTTGAAATGCCGTCGGAATCTTAAGTTATAAATAATATTTTACATAAAACTATTCTGAAAATGTACCACAATGAAACTAGTAAAGGCGTATCCATCCAGGCATACGAGTTCCCTTGTAATTTGATTTGTGTATTAATAAATTGTCGATTGAAATATTTTTTCGAGAGCCCTAGAAAAAAAGTCATAACTATCTAATCAGAAGATTTGACGGGGTTTTTATCAAGAGTAGAAAAGACAACAATAACATCACACCGTCATGCATTGCGTATATCAAATAACTTACGCGTTCTATGACAAAGTGACGTAATATTTTTTTTTTTTCAATTATAATATATTCAACCATAAACCACAATCCCCGTGCAATGCCATACTTATTGTTTGCAATAGCCTGTAGCATCGGTCTGCAGCTTAGTTATCCATTCTATCACCCGCAACCGCGCGTGGTATAAAGTTTCCCGAACGTTTACGTCATCGCGCGGTGTCACAGAAACAACGCTCTCATTTCATATTTTTGTATGGGTTTCTATAAAAGCAATGACTGTTTTATAAAGTGAATGAACAGGGGTACCACTCAACAGAATATTTATTATTTAAGTCTTAATGGTTAAGGTATTTATTAACAAAGAAAATAAAAATAAAACCTGTTTGGTCTTACAATGATAAGCTTTTTCGAAGTTTCTGTTTGTTGTAAAAACAATTTAATACCAATATACTTCGAAATTTTACTTTTGAAAAGAAGGTATATCTACAAACAAAATGGTATATTCATCTGATAAAAAATAAAAAAATATTTATTGTTTTTAAATAAGAGAACCTCCTCCTCTTTTAGTTTTAATCTTTTTTTTTATCAAACCATGTCAAATTCATGAAATTATTAACCGACGAAAAATAAATTAATCAATAACCATAAACATTTGGGGAGGGATAGAGAGTGCAACTACTGTGCATATTTGCACACACTTGTGCACTATACCATGTCCAACACGCATTTTCGTTGTGACTAACCGTCGTGTTTAAACTGCGGCTAGTAGGACATCACTGTCCTAATTAATTATGGTGTACGTAAATTGGCTGACATTTCCAAGGTTAAAAGGTAATAGGGCATAAGCGACATTTGAGATGTTCGCCATAACCTTCGTCTTGGACATATTCATCCTGCAAAGAAGCATCATTAAGATGTTGTAACATTTATGTTGAAGATCATCGAAATTTTCCGCAAAAAGCACGAGATTGTCTGCAAACCTCAAATGAGACAGGAAGACACCGTTGATGTTGACACCGCTGTTTTCCAAGTTGACTGTTGGAAGTGAGGTGTTGGGGATAGTCGACCAGTATGTTTATCTTGGGCATATTCTTTCCTTTGGTAAAGAACATCAAATGAAGGAGATCGCTCGAAGAATTCAGCTTGGGTGGGCCGCGTTTGGTAAATTGGTTGACATTCTTAAGTCCGTCGAAACTCCGCAATGTCTGAAAACCCGTCTGTACAACCAATGTGTTCTGCCTACCATGACTTACGGTGCAGAGACATGGACACTCACTCATGAGGCTGTGTACAAAATGAGAGTTGCTCAGAGAGCCATGGAGCGAGCCATGCTTGGCATCAAGCTTATAGACCGTGTTCCCAATGTCCAGATCCGAAGTCGAACAAAGGTGAAAGACGTTGGGAATCGTATCACGGAACTAAAATGGAGCTGGGCAGGCCTTGCACGGAGACAAGATGACAGGTGGAGTAAGACGCTAACTGAATGGCGTCCAAGAACAGGGTACAGAAGCGTCGGACGTCCAGCCGCAAGATAGGCAGACGATATAACAAACGTCGTGGGGCGAACCTGGATAAGATTGGCACAGGACCGTGTGGAGTGGCACAAGAGTTTGGAGGCCTATTCCCAGCAGTGGGTGAAGTCAGGTTGTGGATGATGATGATGAGGGCATAAGCGACATTTTTGTCGAAAATGAGTTAAGAATACCACCCTACTTAAAAACTTCCGCTCTTTCGAATACGCTTACTCACTGCTGAACAATAGATTTCCAAATTATTCCTCTTAACCTTGGCGTTCTTTTGATCGTGGCGCTCGCGGCGTAAAAATCAAACCCCTAACTCAACCCGCAGACATTGTAAGAGGCGCTCCAGGGAAACTAGAAGAAGACCTGCAGCTTTCTTCCATGTATTATTTTGTATTATTTACCTTCAGTCAGATCAACAACCCGCCTGCACATTATGATTATGAAAAAACTGCCAGACAAAGGCCCGGGAGGTATGATCAGCCGTCACTCCTGAAAATGCCCGCTAAAGAAGAGAAATTCCTCTTTAAAAATACCTTGGAAATCGCGGCGCTACCCGTGCGAAACAGCGGCTGGTTGCAAGAATTAATAATATAAAAGCTGGCCTGAAACACAAAGGATTGTTCGGAATTTGCCGATCGATAGCCAAGGGCGTATAGCGGGTTAGAGAAAGACACATTTCTGGCTAGCATGGTGTCGGCCACATAGAAGCTATATCGGATAGGAAGAGGATTGGGGCAGCTAATGTGGTGGCAGCTTTTAGACAAATTCTAATGGAACTTTAACCGCTGTGTTATATTAACATAAGATAAATAAATAATGCTGGACCATTCACACAGTATCTAGACCCAAAATAAGCAGAGCTTGTGTTATGTGTAAAGAAAAGAAAGAAAATTAATTTATTTGAAAACAAACATAACACATTATACAACATATTAAAATAATAACTTAATGCAAGAAACATTTTACAGGGTGACTGGAACTCAACCCGCCATAGCGAATTACGAAGAAAGAAGATAAAAACAAATTAAAAAAAATGTGTGACGAGATGAAAAAAAGTGATCGGAAATTTCGTATTGAGTTAAAATTTTATAAATCCTACTGCCACAACGCTAATAAGCCCCCACTGTGACATATACCTTTCAAAAGCGTAGACGAAGTTTGATTTGAATAGACTACGGGCTAAAAAAATCCGAGCTCCGGAACTCAACAAAAACTGTCTGAAACAGTTTTGATTGAAATTGGACGAACGTTGAAAATACCGAAATCTATAAATAGATTACTAATTCTGACGAAAATTATATTTTTGCCCGAGTCATAAAATTTTAAAAACTAAGTAAGGTTTCTGCATCACGTAATTTTTAACAATACATTTTTTGTTACTATTTTCAGTTTTAGTACATCCATACTAATATTATAAATTTGAAAGTAACGCTCTATCCGTCTGTCTGTTACCTTTTCATACCTAAACGGCTGAACAGATTTTAATGAAATTTTTCTGGAAGGTATCGCCGGAACCCATACGTCCGTACATATGGTACTTGTGCACGTGCGAAGCCGCGACAAGCGAGCAGCTAGTTATACATTATTTCTCGACGACCTCTGTGGCGCGGTGGGCAAAGGTCGCCCGCGACGCAGGGGGTAGCGGGTTCGATTCCCGCCTCGGGGCAACTGTGTGTACGCTCTGCAGACATTTGTTCAGGGTGTTCTGGTCGTTTTTCTATGTATAATAAAAAATATCTATGTATGTATTGTATTATATTATGTATATCAGTTATCTAGTACCCATAACACAAGCTCTGCTTAGCTTGGGGCTAGATAATGCTGTGTGGACTGTCCAGCATTATTTATTTATTTAATCAAAACTACGTGGTGTCAACCAGAATAGGTAACTGTTCTGCGAAAATTGCAGCCTCTCAGAACGGAAAACAAGTTGACACAAAGAACGTTGGAAATAATTTCATTCGTTTATGGAACTTCAAAGTCTTTTAGATGGAAATTTGAAAAATGTTCTGAATAAAATTTTATTTGTTAGAAGAAACGAAAGAAAACTTTGCCAGTTTTAAAATAACATGAATCAGAACTAGTATTTACAATAGAGTTAACTGCAGACTGTTGATAACAATGTAAAGATAGCTCAACTGATCCATATCAATACCAATGTATTGTACCGCTGTATGGAAAGGCTGATGCGCTGCGCCCATCGAGTTCATCATCATCATCAACCTATGTTAGTCCACTGCTGGACGTAGGCCTCCCATGAGCGCACTAGTGCCCTGTCTTCAGCTAACGCATCCAGCATCAGCCTGCAGTCATTCACAGGTCTTCATCCTACCTGGCCGGAGGGAGTCGTGGTCTCCACTCAAAAAAACGTTAACCGAAGCGGTTGTTGAATCTTCGCGAGATATGGCCGGCCCACTGCCACTTCTGCTTGCTAATTCATAGAGCTATATCGATCACGGTAGGGCTGGTTCACCAGTTCAAGGTCGCTTGAGCGTGCTATGAAAATAACTATGGAGTTTCTCTAAAGGATAGGATTCGTAACGAAAACTTCCGACTGAGAACCAAAATTATCGACATAGCTCTAAGAATTATAAAGCGCATTGAGTAGACATAGACAAGTTAACTCGGGAATAAAATTATGGAACCTCCATTACAAGATGTATACCCACAAATAGCAAAATAATTATTAAACGCGGTCCATAATTTGATTCCCTGTGAAATTATGTGTAAATCGACGGACATACAAAAGCACACAAATCTCCTTTTTTGCAGTCGATTAAAAATGGTAATAAGCCTCAGATACGGAGAACCGTCGACAAACATGAGCTAAATTATACCATGGAGAACAATTTTGAATAATTATAAATAAATAAATAAATAATGCTGGAGCAATTAATTATTTAAAAACAACTTACCAATCGTTGTACTTTGACAACGCTATTGCAGCAGAATCGTATAAACTGAGATGAAACTCTAAAATAAATAAATAATGCTGGACAGTCCACACAGCATTATCTAGCCCCAAGCTAAGCAGAGCTTGTGTTATGGGTACTAGATAACTGATATACATAATATAATACAATACATACATAGATATTTTTTATTATACATAGAAAAACGACCAGAACACCCTGAACAAATGTCTGCAGAGCGTACACACATTTGCCCCGAGGCGGGAATCGAACCCGCAACCTCTTGCGTCGCAGGCGGACCTTCGCCCACCGCTCCACAGAGGTCGTCGAAAAGTGCGTGCGTTGCTATTTGCACGACGAAGTTGATAGAATAGTTTTCACCTTGACACTTTTTACACGCTTTCCTCCATCTGTTGTTTCTTTCATCAAAGGAAAATATCAAAATGTATCATTTTAAAACAATAATAAATCCCACTAATAATATATAAGTTGGCCAATTCATTCTACATTACCTAGCCCCAAGCTAAGCAGAGCTTGTTTTATAGGTAGGTACTAGATAACTGATTTAAATAACATAATACAATACATAGATAATATATTTTTATTATACATATAATACGACTAGAACACCTCCGGGAATCGAACCTCCTGCGTCGCAGGCAGACCATCGCACACCGCGCCACAGAGGTCGTCAAATTCAAATCATTGTTATGGTGAAGCGATTAATTCAGTGGAATTCGACCCCTGTAGGTATCGAACTCACATCCCATGACGGACGTACGAACAAACTTATAGCTTTAGTCTCAGTAGTTGATTGTACCAAATAGTGTTCCGTTTGATGCTGAATATGCCTTCCGAACGAGGGACTTTGTGCCGTAATCACCATGGATTAGCAGGCGGGTAAGTGATCGAAATATCGGTGCTAAAAGTATACAAAAGGACTTCCTTTTGCTATCCTTCCTCTGGTAGATTCATTTAGTTGGATCTTTCGACATCTTCGGACTGGGGAGAAGTGCCAGCTAAGAATTTACACCACCCCAACTCTTCCCGTGGGTGTCGTAAGACGCGACAAACGGACGTACACAGGGAGTGGGCAGTAGTGCCACTTGCAGAATAGATCTACCACTGAACTGCGATCTCAACCCGCATGCCCAGCGTGGGGATTATGGGCATTAGCTCTCATCACATAAAAGCCAATTAGGGGATTACCAGGGGGGGCCTGCGTCCAGCAGTGGACCATTAAGCTGAACGCGCATCGATCGGCGCTACCGGCAGGCATTACCGGCAGTCATCGCATTTCCTCATGGCATTTTACTGAAATGCCGCGCGCTCGGTGCCGATAGGTGCGCGATGCTGAATACTATTTCATATAAAGATTTAGAAAATTCGATGGCTGCAGGGAATGCCGCGTCTGCCGTGCTCCCAGGTGCGCGGTCACCTTTGTAGGATGTAGAGGGGAGAGCAAATTTGTAAAATTTAAACCACTTCTAGGTATGTAATGGAACCGTGGGTAATTTGTTGACTTATTCGGAATAAACCAGCTAATTATAACAGGTGATAATTTACAATTCATGTGACGAAGGTTAGCTACAGAGAACAAAGTATTCGCACCTGTGTTTACTCGCTCCTAGGTCATGAACCTTTTGGAATTCAATGAAATTTTATTCGGTTTAGGTATGGTTGGAAAATTTTTTTTACGCAATATCTTATTTTTCTTTGAAACAAAATAATACAATTTTGGTAAACTTGATGTCAGTGAGCTCTAGCAGGGCTTATTTGGCAAAATAGCTTCCACCGAGGCATATATATTTTTTTCTATCCTACTTTACCGAGGTCGACTCAACGGGCAGTATGGGACGACGAGAAAAAAGGAATTCTAGACGAGGCGAGGAGACAAATTCCACGAGTAAAGCTAAGCCGGTAAAAGTAAATTTTAATTAAAAACCCGGACTCCAGGTCAGGTTCGTATCGGATCACGCGCAGTGTAGTTCCGTATTTGGCTTATTTACCTGTTTTACACAACTTATAACTTAGTCTAATAAATGGATTTTTTTTTTAATTTTGTTTTTACCACAGTTAAAGGAAAAGTACGTGTTTCGAGTCGCTCGACTATTACCTACTCGCTTAGACAATTTAATCCGCTGAACCTACTCGTTATCAGAAAAAAAGCATAAAAGAGTTACAGAGTTTTTTTTATTCATTATATTATGTATGAACTACATGTTCACTGAACTCTCTTCAGGTGGAATTAGGTAAGAATTGGGATAAGTTTTTACTACGTATTGCTTCCAATTTTCAATTCGTATATACCATTCGTATTTACTCATGTATTTTGAAGATTATGAATAGCTGATTTTCCACGCATGTACGAAAAAAGTAAGTGTAGTTTGTACCCGACTACCGACAGGGGAGGGTTATGAGGTTAGCACCCTATGTTTGTATGTATGTGGCCGATTTCTTTGTTCCCACGTAGCGCTGAAACTACTGGTTCGATTTTTAGCACTATGCGTATAGCATACGATAGAAAGTGCAATACCACAGATTAGGTAATGTTATAGCGAAACCTCGTTTGTTTTAAGGCTTACATTACACACTCGATATAAATCGGTCACTTTCTGACTTCGTTCGTACAAGTATAATGTAGGTACTATTCCACACTCACATTTATTTTGACCGTGCTCTATCACACCAAGGTGGAAAAAAACATCCAAGTTAGGTTATCTCAAATATCGGAACACCATTTAACCAACTTTCCTTAAAAAATATCCTGAAATACTTGTTTTTCTTGAATTCTTGTCTATAAGCTTCTAGAAATCGGGCCACTGTTTAAAGAGTAACAAAAATACCAAAAAAACTACAACACCTCCTTTTCACCCCCTCAGGGGTAGAATTTCCTAAAATCCTTTTTTAACGGGAAGTTGTTTAGTAAAAGGTACCTACCATCCAAACAGCTTTCTAGATTTTGTTGTTTGGGCTAATCGTTATAACCAGAAGATCGATAGTTCTGTTTCATATTAATATTTAGGTACCACGTGAATTTGTAAAACGGTAATAGAGAATCTTATTCGGTAACCAGATGTAGTTTTTTTTTTGTGAATTGGTTGCGAGACTCAACTATAATCAACGCTGGTTTTAAAACATGAATAGAATTTCCTTAATGACAACTAGTTGCGATATAAATACGTATTTTTTAACAACTGGTTCTGAAACTAAATGGTTTGTTGCCAAAGCGGCCGGAGCGGACAAAACGCGGCGGCTTTGACATGTTGCTAAGCCACCAACTTCCGAACCACGGCTGACTGTGTCGCAGTGACTTTGGTGTGTAGACTCCCATGATCATTTTTATCAGCCCGTTAACCCTATAGCGTATCAAGTCATGTCATTAGAACTCCAACTTTTCTCCGAAGGCACCCAAAGGCCGCCTAAGGAACAAGCGGGGAATCTGCTAAGAATAGTAAAGTGGGAACATCGATTACCAAGGTTGTTTTATGTCGGGTCACGTGGCCCCTCCTCTTGGGGCCCCGGAGGGCGTGTCAGTGGCCCCAAGATGCGGTGCGACGCCAAATCCTTATATTTTCCTTAAGCCGTTTCAATTGTACGTATACAAGTACCTACGCTGGAATAAAGGGGAGCTACGCTGATCGATAGTTTTAGCTGGCGATACTGATGTTATGGTTTGGAGAGTCAAAATTGAATTACAGAAGTATGTGAATTTTAACGATATTTTTTTTGTGCTGGGTGGTAGCGGTATTGGCTTAATGTGTGCACTCTTTTAGCGTACGTTCAGTTCTTGCCAACAAGGAAAAATAACGCTCAAAGATTTTTTTTAACACTTTTTAAAGTTTTTCAAGTATTAGTTTTCCTACCTCTGATCTCACTAATCACAATACCGCTGGAGATGAACTCTTACGCTAAGTAGCTGTCCCCCTTAAACTACAAATAGCACAATGTTTTTAAAAAATCCGATCTTGCAAAGCAAAAAGCGATGCAGCTGATCGATTTTTAAGAGTTCAAACGGGGTTTAACTCTCTAAATGGAGTTTCATCGACAGATCAAGTGTCTGTTTTGTTTTGTTGTTAAATCCATTGGATTTCATCTCGCAAAGTGAACAAAGGGAGCTGGTACAAAGTTAAACGTTTGTTCGTTCTTTTGCACACAACCGGCGGCACTTAAGTAATTATTATGTTCGTTCTCTTGTTGCGCTATGCTAGCACTTAACCTTTACGAGTTATCTTTGTCATCATTTTATCGCAGCTCCTTCTGCGGAAAATTTAATATTATTTTTCCTCTTCAATGTTTTTCACATTTCTTTACAAGGGTTTTCATGTTTCGTTTACAATATACAGTGGTAATTATACATACGAGTACACTGGCAAGTGCTTACTAGAGTCTCTGAACTCGTCAATGTTATGACCGCTCAATGGGGTAAAATATACGTCGTCGTGTCTCTCCCAAAACAACGAAATCCCGCAGTTTCCGCCGACTTACCGTTACATTTTCATAGAATTTTTTTTATTTTGTTTCTTTCTTAAGGAGGTGCTCCACGCTATGAGCAGTCGATGTAAATGCAAATTGTCTGGGTGTCGACTCTCTGACAACGAACCAAGTCTTAGTTTCTCCACACACAAGTAAACACACTAGAGGTTAACAAAAAGTTTAAACTATTGCCAAAATAAAACAGGCGGATGAAAAACCGGTTATGAGAGTCACATTCCCCGTGGCAGGTGTTTCCTCATGCTACTAACAAGGCTTTTTTCAACAGAACTGAATGCCAGCATCAAACGGGAGAAGATAGTAGAGATCTGCGAAGGATGCGGCAATAAGATACAAGATCGCTATCTGATGAGAGTGGGGGAGTTGTCCTGGCATGAACACTGTCTCAGCTGCTGCGTGTGTGGATCTCCCCTCTCTCATACCTGCTTCACCAGGAACTCTAAGCTGTACTGCAAGCCTGATTACGATAGGTAATAAGGAAACTGAGCTTTGGTTTCTGCCAGACAACTAGTGCTTAGAACAATGCCTGTTTGCTTATCCTGTTGGGTAATGAAACGCAATTACAAAATTTAAACATAACACACAGGCATTTTGCCGAGCACAGGTAAAAGGCAACTCTCAAATCCAGCCAAAAATTTGACTCGCAATGTTCCAAAATTAGTACGTATCGGATTCACGCGTTGTTGTTTACGTTGACATCAACCCTGTTTGATTTTCCGCTGTATATGTATATCCCTTAATATCCGGTATCCTGTTTGCTTTGTATAAACACGCTCTGAATACACAGTGTGTTAAAAGTTTGCTGTTCCCAAAGCGAATTCGGGATTTAGATTAGACCACTGCGAGTTGCAAAGCGATTGATTTAGCGTCATGTTTTATTTCACCAACAGAAAGAGCTAGTTTATAGCTCTCAGGAGCTGAACTGCGCGAAAACATAAAAAACAAGTGTGTAACATTTCCTTTGTCCATAGATTATTCGGGGTGAAATGTACTCGTTGCGGTGACCGACTGCTGCCGCAAGAAATGGTTATGAGGGCGCAGCAGTACGTTTTCCACATCCAATGCTTCGTCTGTGTCATGTGCTGCCAACCGCTGCAGAAAGGAGAGCAATACGTCATGCGATCCGGGCAGATCTTCTGCCGGCAGGATTTCGAAAAAGAAATGTATCTAATGCAGCATACCGACGACGACATGATCATAGATGACTCCGAGCGTCCCCGCGACGGGCGAAGAGGACCAAAACGTCCCCGAACCATACTAACATCAGCCCAGCGCAGGCAGTTCAAAGCCTCCTTCGAAGTCAGCCCGAAACCATGCCGCAAGGTCCGAGAAGCTCTTGCCAAAGACACTGGGCTTAGTGTGCGGGTTGTGCAAGTTTGGTTTCAGAATCAACGCGCCAAGATGAAGAAGATCCAGCGTAAGGCGAAGCAAGAAGGCGACAAGTCCTCTGAGAAGGACAAGGATAAGGACGAGAAGAGTATCAAGCAGGAGTCTCCGTCCAGTGAGCACGGGAACTACCTTGGACTTGATGGATCCTTTTCCGCTTCGAGCCAACCACTGAACCCGAACCTGCCGTATTCTCCTGATGGTAAGAGCTCTCATTGTTATAAACTTATTCACAACCAGGTCGCACTCTGAACGGAGTTAAATGGAGATCAATGACGACTTAGGCCCCGTTCTTTCTAGAACGGAGTTTAAGACGTGAATGCGCTTTGATAAAAAAAATAACCTAATTGGGCTTTGGAAAAAAGTTCTTAAATCTGTGATTTCACTAGCAACCATACCTTCTCTATTTGAGAGCTTTTTTCATAGCTTACATCGTTACTTTAGTAACAAGATAAAAAAAATCTTGTTTAATTAGACCGACTTAAAATTCCTTTGTATTGACACTGTTAGTTATTTGTGACCAACAATTATCCGTTGGGAATAAAAAAATTATGGGACCACATCTGGATCATTCTTCATACAATAACGAGAGGATTTTCCTAATCGATCCATAAGAAGTGATGCTTCTTTCACAGATTTAAGAAGTAATCGTAAAAAGAAATCTTCTTGTATCAATTTGCACATAAGAGAGTTTCGTAAAAGTTTGATTTCTTTACGTTACTAACTTCTGCTCGCGGATTTCCCACATAAAAAGTAGTATTTTAAACCAGATCTAGAACTATACTTCTGCAAAATTTCAGCCCGATCCATTCAGTAGTTTTCAGTTTTGGCGTGAAGAGTTACAAAAATCTAAACACTCGTATTTATGGATATTTATGTATGTATGTAGGTACCTGACATAATCCTCGTATTCTAGATTACCCGGCGCACTCTGGCGACAGCTTCTGCAGCTCCGACATCTCCCTTGATGGCAGCAACTTTGACCAGCTGGACGAGGGTACCTCCGACACCATGAGCCTCCAGAACCTCGAGGTCCAGCACCACCACCACGCCCACCAGACCCACGAGCCGCTCAACCTCGGCACTGGGGCGGTAGTTAACCCCATCGATAAGCTTTACCTCATGCAGAACTCTTACTTCAGTACGGATCACTGATTCTCGGGTAGACGGGGTCGTAGGCACCGGCCCCCGGCGCCCGCAGTGGATCTCTGTGTCAGGCCTACGTCTACCGTGACCAGCTACCAGCCTACCTATACTAATAGTGCCAACAATAACTTCTCCCTTAATAATTTCTTTGAACAGTTCTACTGAATTTCAGTGATATAGTGAATGTAGTTTGTTCGAACATAACGCGTGTATAGCCAGCTTGGTAATTCACTGACACTGCGTAAACTGCACGTTCTGTCCATCATCACGAACATGTTCGTGAAGAAGCCAGGTCTTCATCATCTGCACCTGGATATTGCCCACTGCTGGAAATAGGCCTTCAGTTTGAGCCATCTACCACGGTCCTGTGCTAACCGCCTCCATTGACCCCCCCGACACGTATACTATGTCGTCGACCCCCCCCTGCAACTTGGCGTCTGACGTTTCTTTTGCCCATTCTTGGCCACCAATCTGTTACTGTTCAACTCTAACTTTGCCCACTTTTAGCCACCAATCTGTTACTGTTCAACTCTAAGTTTGCCCATTCTTGGCCACCAATCTGTTACTGTTCAACTCTAACTTTGCCCACTCTTGGCAACCAATCTGTTACTGTTCAACTCTAACTTTGCCCACTCTTGGCCACCAATCTGTTACTGTTCAACTCTAACTTTGCCCATTCTTGGCCACCAATCTGTTACTGTTCAACTATAACTTTGCCCACTCTTGGCCACCAATCTGTTACTGTTCAACTCTAACTTTGCCCACTCTTGGCCACCAATCTGTTACTGTTTAACTCTAACTTTGCCCATTCTTGGCCACCAATCTGTTACTGTTCAACTATAACTTTGCCCATTCTTGGCCACCAATCTGTTACTGTTCAACTATAACTTTGCCCATTCTTGGCCACCAATCTGTTACTGTTCAACTCTAACAATCATCACCTCGCGTCGCAATGTGTCCAGTCCCACTCCATTCGAGCTCCATGACTGGAGTATTGACATCTTGTACTTTCGTACTATCGACTTCTCTACAGCCAGGTCTTAATTCTTAAAAAAGTATAAATCAGCTCTGATATAAAACGAAAAAACACGTTTATCCTGAACCTAATGAATTACTATGGACTATGTATACTATACTCCCCCTTTTTTCCCCCACAGCTAATTCAAGGCCGAGTCTTTTTAAACTTTAGTTTCAAATAAAACCTAAAGAAAGAATTGAAGGCAACCATTAAATAATTCTACTACCAATAAAAAGTTCACATATTAAAACCTGGCGTCTTCACAACCACGTTCGTTATGATGGGCGAACAGGCGTTTCACGCAGTGATACTGAATTACTATTAACCCTGTACGTGTACAATATAGGAACCTTTTTTTTAATAGCAATACTTAATATTATACAACATATAAGATATTTATTAGTTATCTTAAGCACTGTTTAAAATAGTTGTAATATTTAATGTACCTACTTTGTAAATATTTGTGTATAACTATTTATCGGTAGATTAATGTATCATTGTGTAGAAATAGTTAAAGTGTATATTTTATGGTGTTTCCTACCAGTTTCTGTTTGATAATATACCTACTTGATTGTAGAAGTGGTAAGAACCTAGATGACCTCGAATATGTATACCGATACTACCAAATACCTATAGATTTACCTAAATGTGTTTAGCTGGTTAAAGTTGTAATAGGTAAACGATTTACTCATAGATTCTTGTTAGATTTTCTTAAATATATAAAATTATAGCGTTTTTAAATATTGTAGTTTTCATCACAAAATAGATATTTGACAAAATATTACGTAAGTACCTACATATTATATATTCAGTAAAAACTAATGTTGTTATGGAATAATTTACAATATTTTTTTACAAATAGATTATTATATTATACAGTGTGACTTTTTGAGATGGGAGTGGATGGCCAAATCCGAAACTATCAGTTAGTGAAAAGTCGTGAGAGGAGTCATGAGCTCAATTTATAAGAAAATAAAAACATACCAGTTTTTCAAAAGAATTGTTTATAATTTTCACATTGTTCTGCCTTCCACTCCAGGACAAGCAGACGCACAGCACATTACCACCCCTACTTGGTGCATATACTGTACACTCGCAATAAGTGTAAAAGATTTAAAAAAAAAGCACTTGTTGTTTTATCGTAAATCGAGGCATGACTCCTCTCTCGACTTTTCTATAACTCTCATAGTTTCGGATTTGGCCACTCTCATCTCTAAAAGCTACCCTGTATATATACCCTGTCTCGTCGAAAAAATCCACCCTGTATATTAATTATACTAACGCGTAGCTTGGACCTCTACGGACTTACAACTAGGCTACGAGACGAAATAGTAATATTACTTATCATTTAAATTAAAAATTATTTAAACATTATAATTATGTAAGTAAGTTATGATTATGTTTAGTTGTTATAAACGTTTCTAGTCAATTCTGTGAGAATTATAGATGTCTTAGAAATACATTTTAAATACCAGCACGAAAATAGATGTTTTCTTAACCAAATATTGAACACATGTTCACAAATAAAATAACAGTAGGATGAAATACGTTAATACTTCTGTTGTTAGCATTAGGCTAAATGCCACACGATAAAGAGAATCGCTTAGTGTTTAGAGCCAAGCGACTCGCTCAGTGACTGACGCATGACGCTGGCAAACAGACGTATTGTAATACTATGGAAGTGGCCAGACTGCGAGCGACGCGCTTATCTAGGTGCTTGGTAAGTCACCAAGCGAGTCGCTACAAAAACAAACGCGTACGGCGCCTTGTATATTCACCTTGTGTATCTTGTACACGAGCGTAGCTCCTAGCTTCGCTCTAAGCTTGGCACGTATAGTGTGGCTTTAGCCTTACAGATTGATAAGTTTTTGATAGTACTACACATTGTACTATAAGAAATGTAAAATAAAATAATCACAATTTCACTATGTGTTCTTACTGCTTCTTTAGTTTCCTTTTTTTACTATAACGGACAAGCTCCCGCCCGCAACTTTGCCCGAGCTTATTGGGGTAAAAAGTCTCATCCGTTCAATACCTTAAGAGTGAAGAGGCAACATCCATACCTACCTATCTTTTATTATTTGACCTCTGTGGCGGGGTGGGCGAAGGTCCGCCTGAGACGCAGGAGGTTGCGGGTTCGATTCCCGTCTCGGAACAAATGTTTGTAACATCTGCTGATATTTGTTTCGGGTGTTATGATAGTTTTATATGTATAATTAAATGTCCAGCATTACTTATTTATGTTAATATCTGTCCACTGTGTCAACTGCTGGGGTAAACGTGTTCTTGAATGGAGACCGCGACTCAGCAAACTTAAGAGGGCGCTATGACACTCATGGGGGAGGCCTATGTCCAACAGTGGACTAATGTAGGTTGATGAGAACTGTGTCAACTTCCGTTTCACAGAAGTCTTACTTATACAGGGTGGCTTTTTGAGGATGGGAGTGGATAGCCAAATTCGAAACTACACGAGTTAGACACAATCGTGATAGGGAGGTGTTTGCTTAATTTGGGAGAAAATAAAAACTGCATTGGTACCTAACTTTTCCCGAAATTCACTAACATATGTTATAGTGAGGATAAGCCCCATTCAAATAGGTACTAGCAAAATATCTGACTGGAGGCAAGCGCACCAGTTGTCCTCAAAGATTATTTAAAATTTTCACATTGATGTGAGTATTCAAACTAAAGTTGCAAAAAAATCCATTTCTTTTCATTTTCAATCATGAAAAGATTGATCCTCGTTAGCATTGAAATCCGATGGTGCAGAAGTCAGCAGTGAGTAAGAGCAAAAAAAAAATTATCCGGTTCTATTTCTCACTAAAGCTAAAGATTTCAAAAAATCTAATTGAATGCAGTTTTTGTGTCATAAAACGAGGTCATACGACTTTTCTCTAAATCTCATAGTTTCGAATTTGGCCATCGACTCCTATCCTCAAAAAGTCACAGGATAAGTACATAATACTACTTACTGTGAAACGGAAGGGTTTTTGTATTCAAGGCTAGATGGAAATCGAACCCGCAACTCCTGCGTAACTAGAAACCTTGGCGCGCTGCGCTTCTCAAACTAAGTCCTGAAAGAAATCAGAAATATCACTTTATTTCCATCTCAGTTTTTTATATTAAGCATTACATTTTTGTATTTGAAATAAAGAATTTTTAATTGTATTGATAAAGAATAACTAGTATCTACTACACGCAGCGTGCAACCACCACTTATTTATTACTCAAAGCGCCATCTACAGTACGGCTGATAAAACTCTTACTTTACAAGTTTGCATCAATCTTGATACACAAACGTGCTGAATGTGTTGGCAGAATAACAGTGAAGTACATTGCGACCGAAAAGAGTAGAAAATAAATGAGGGCGCTGCTGTCGCTTACATAACAGACTACGTCGTAAACGGTCTTGATCATTGCATTTAGTAGTTGTGAATTTTATTGAAAACGTGAAGAGACAGGTAAGCTAGGTAGGAGATACACGTCCGATCATAAAGAGAAGAAATTAATAAACTAGGAATATTATCTAAATGACAACTCTTTATAAATGTGGCTCGTGGACTAAACGAACTTATGATTACTAAAGTAAACTCTTAATCTTATTTTTAAGAACGTTATGGTAACAGTATGTTTATAGCTCGAAAAATAACAAAAACTCTAGCATAACTAACTTACTGAACCACATAGCCAATTAAAAATTTCTAAATGACTTTTTCCAAATGTTAAAATACATGTTTTCTGATTGTTCTGAAATTGCAATCATTCACTTCATTTTAAAGGTTTTCATGATGACATCTGAATGTCACTGCCATGTAAATAAACATCGACGCAACAACACAGATTGACATTGTTTTCGGGTTGCCAAGCCATAGGCTATAGTTTTATTCCATTCATGCATTTTTTATTTTCTTTATTTTTTACGGTCTGTTTTACACGCAGAGTGCAACCACAACTTATTTATGCACAAAGCGCCATCTACAGTAGCGCTGATAAAACTCTTATTTTAAATGTTTGCATAAACCTTGACACACACAACGTGCGTGAAAGCGTTTGCAGAATAACGCAACGCACAGAGATTATGTTTGTAGACAGGGTTTGATCTGTGTAGTTTGACGATTTTTCACTAGATGTCGCTAGCTGACGTCGCCGTGTGTCGTCGTGGTAATGGATTGGACATTTCCGGAAAATTGTACGAGAGACAGGGTTTGGGTCAGTAACATTTATTTAAGCGAGTGACAAGCAAACTAAGGCCGGTTCGAGATTGTCGCATACATGGAAGGTGTATTAATAACTTAATATTTTAAGATATTGTATTAAATAAATTAATTAATCATTTATGTCAGACAACTAAGAACAGTTATACCTATACGGTCCATAATAATATATACCTTAAAACTAACATACATAAAATATAAAAACTTAATTTGAAAACGTAAATCATTATTGCGATGTTTATTGCGTTGTGTAAATGACGCAATCAGGGTGTCATGTCAGCTGCGATGACAATGCACGAAGGCACGGCAGTGTCCCTTTGCAGGCGGCCTCTAACCGTCTGAACTTGAAAGCCCTCGGCCAGAGCTCCTCGCACAAGAAAGTCGAGAGACATCGAGTTGGAAGTCTCATCATAAATTATTAAATGTATCTAAAAACGACGAGTGAAAGCCCATATTTCAATGCACATTTCTGTGTTGGGTGGTAGCGGTATTGGAATAATGTGCGCACTTCATAATAGCGAGCTGAGCCCAAAGTCCATATAACGATAGAATCCAGATTTGATCCGTGACGTCTCCTTTTTGTACGGGATTTGTGTAGTTCCCAGTCAGCACGATAGAGGCGCTGTACCAATGGAATGATTAGACGTCACGATCACGTCTCGACGCTATCGTCGCATGGGCTCGGGGCTCTGTTAAAGTACCTACCTAACTAATGATTGAGGCCGCGGTTTTGACCAAGTAACTTGGCTACGACCACTGTGGCCAGGCCGCGCGGCATGGTAATTCTCAATTGATTTTGATGATTCTTTCGTTGTTGTCAAAGGTGCGTTAGAATGAAGAAGTACCAAGTGCTTTCAAATTACATATTGTATCATCATAAATAGTCTAACAAAAGCAAATAGGCTCTGAAGTGGTTATTAATTGTTGTTTTTCACACACTCAATTAAAACGAATGATTACTTTGTTTGTTTATCGTGAAAAACATCCAAATTTTATTCAAATCCTTACCAATGGGTTGGATTATCTTGACTTAAATATGTAAACAATTAAAAGGTATAATAATATGTAAACAAATAAAAGGTTTATAATTTCACTGATGTAGGAAAATTGAATAAAAGAACTAATCGTTATCTTTTTAGACGCCAATGATCTTAATTAAAGAAGCAAAACTGAATAACTTACATGCAGAAATAAAAAATGTTCTAAACATTCCAATTTTCTGCGAGGGTAAAGTGTATACGTTTAAATATTTTCACACAAATAAAAAAACCAAGGTTTACTATCGTTTTATTCAGAAATAGATTTAGTAACAACTTATCAAAAAATCTAGGTACATATCTAAAAAAGTTATCGCCATTTTTGTCCCAAAAAAAACAGTAAATCTCATTTTTCTCGTGATGTTGGTTGTGACAGTTAACAATTTCCTTCTACAGCGACGAAATATACTTTAACGTAGACTTTAGTAGCAGGTACTACGAGGCAACCGCGTGGCATACAAAAGACTTCAACGCGCACGCACTTTCTTACTACACACTAAATGTTATCTCGTAGATCATCGTAGCACTTGCTAAGATGCTACGAGATACGGGATCTAACACGCTCTTTTTTAATAAAACATTATAAGTTGCTTTGTAGACCATCGTAGCACTTGCTAAGATGCTACGAGGGACTGGATCTAAACACGCACTTTCTTACTACACACTAAATGTTATTTCGTAGATCATCGTAGCACTTGCTAAGATGCTACGAGAGACGGGATCTAACAGGCTGTTTTTTAATAAAACATTGAAAGTTATTTCGTAGACCATCGTAGCACTTGCTAAAATGCTACGAGGGACGGGATCTAAGCACGCACTTTCTTACTACACACTTAGGCCCGTATTATAAAAGCTTCCTCAGTTATCAATCGATGCTAGAGTAACGCTTTTCTATGGCATAAACGTCACTCAAGCATAGATCGGTGACTGAGCGAGCTTTCATAATACGGGCCTTAATGTTATTTCGTAGATCATCGTAGCACTTGCTAAGATGCTACGAGAGACGGGATCTAACACGCTGTTTTTTAATAAAACATTAAAAGTTATTTCGTAGACCATCGTAGCACTTGCTAAGATGCTACGAGGGACGGGATCTAAGCACGCATTTTCTTACTACAATTAAATCTCATTTCGTAGACCACCATCGTAGCACTTGCTACGTAGCTACGAGGGACGGGACACGGGATCTAACTTATTAACATACATAAGATTTCAACGCGCACGCACTTTCTTACTACACACAGTCCACACTTCACACCACCTTCGTAGCACATCCTATGAAAATGCGTGACTCACGCATTTTCGTAGCAAGTGCTACGATGGTCTACGAAATATCATTAAGTGTCTTATTATTAGGCATTGATACTCGATAGTTAAAACGATCTTGAAAATTTTCAAACTACTTGGATAAATCCTTAGTTCTCCAGTTTGGTCTACTCGTTTTTCTACTTTGACATTTTGTTTATTGATATTTGTTTGTAATAATAATGAAATAATGTTAAAATTACTATATACCATAATTACAATAAAAAACCTAACACACACAAATTTATAAAATTGAACATTACTCCAAACAGGTTGTTAGAACTTCCGGGGAATGGTAACTCTTACGATGATAATTCTCAACTGGTATATTTATTAGATTTAAGTTAACATGAAAGCTAAATGTAAAACAAAAGAATCTTGTACTGCAAGTAAACATTGTGACAAAGAAAATTAATCTTTATTAAAAATAATGTCTAAAATATGTTTTCCAATTTTGTAGGCCTTATGAAATACAACTTTTATTACTAAAGAAAATACAATAATAATTACAACTAATATTTACACTTAAATCTATTTTCTAAAAATCTAAGCCGTCACCAGAAGGCAAAGTGCCCAGAATGCTGGCAGCATTGCCACGTTGAATGGCAATGCTAATTCGTTGACCGAAATAATTTTCCAATTACACATTAATACACGCAAATAATCTTCTTTGGATTTATTTGCAAGTAACATTAATAAAACTTCAGGAAAAATTCATTTATTTAGACCTCTTTGAAAGAAGTTTAAAACTGTTCATTTATTTGAGTGTGTCAGGCCAGGGGGAAGCATCGACCGGTTACAAGCGCATGCGGACTGCAAGCTTTTAGTACCTACTGCACTAAGTAGCGCCCTGTCTGAGTGCATAGGGGAGTCAGTCCCAACGCGTCCCGCAACCTAGCCGGGTGTTTATTATGACACCTTATTTTACTGCAATTCTACTTGCTGTGGTGCCTGGTCTTGTTAAAGTCTAAAATCCTTTGTGCTTTGTGACGTGTTCGGAGCGATGGCAGTGATTGCTCGAATAACTACAGAATAATTATTATTCTTCAGTTATTCGAGCAATACCATAGTTGTTATTGTAAGTATCTGATTGTTATTGCTTTCAACTGTTATTGGCGTAACCGTTGTTCTGGAGCGCTCGGGTCTCTCTTGTTTTTGTCGGGTTGTTCTTGTTTTTATTTATTACTTTACGTGATTTTACAGATGGCTGAAAATTATCATACTGCGACATGTAGAGAATGCGTTTGTACCGGTCTCTCTGTATCGCAGATGTATTGACTTGTGTATTGGTTATTTGGTATATCGAGATCTACCTATAAAATTAGTTGAGGCGTCGTTCTTTCCTTCTGATCTTTAAGTCTTTCTGAATAGGCTATTTGACTACATTAAAAATAAATCCCAAATTGTTTTCATCCTAGTCAGTGACAACGTAACAAAGCGTAATCAGGTGATTTTTATTAAAAACTAGCAGCGCCTTGCGGTTTCACCCGCGTAGTTCCCGTTCCCGTGGGAATTCCGGGATAAAAAGTAGCCTATGTTCTATTCCAGACTATAATCTATCTCTGTGCCAAATCTCATCCAGATTCGTTCAGCCGTTCTGGCGTGATAAAGGAACAAACATCCATCCATCTATCCATCCATCTAAACTCTCACGTTTATAATATTAGTGAGATATGCCTTTTTATGTAAAAAAAACGGGATTAAAATTACACATTTTTTTATACATGATCATGTGAAATTTATGTATGATAGAGTTCTATTCGTCATATGTTTCGAAAAAACGATTCCATATAATTTCCTCTATGGAAAAAAATCGCAAGGCTACCTCTAGATAAATACAGAAGTTAAAATCTTGAGAATAAGCATGGTAATTTAACTAAGTATAAAGAACATTTAATATGTTAACTTAACTAAAATGCTTGATAATTGACTTAACGCAAATACTTGAATTTTGAGCTTGCGTTGCTCTGCCCTTCCCACTCCTATGAACGCGAAATCCTATTCCTATCCTTTTCACAAAATGGCGTCGCAGTAAGCCACCTCAAGAGCCTCCACGAATAGCATGTGATCTGCGAAAGGAACTACCAACCTGGTGGTTACAGAATACGAGCTCAAAGCTTTTCAGCCAGTGTTTTGTTATGCAGTTGACGTCAATATCAAAGGAGTTCGTGTACAATTCAAATTCTAATAATAACGTTCGTTTCTTCCAAAGAGATTAAAACCACTACGTTATAGTTTCTTCAAGTCGTCATTCGTCTTTTCAATCTTAGCTAAGTGGCAGTTCTCAAAAAAACAACACACGGTTTTTTACAAGAAAAGGTTAATTAAGTATTATTCCTTAGAAACATAGTTTAATATCGCCTTGAATGTCATACGTAATGCTACATAAAGGAAATCAATAGCATGAATATTTAAGTGTAATGATAGCTTTCCGATGGCGATCTAGTATTTAAACGTTCAGTCTGTCTTGTGCAGTGTCAGTGGCAAGGAGTGATTCATAGTTTTCATATCTGAAAAATATATATCAAAATTTTACTCCAGCACAAAGAGCTAATTTATTTTAAAAAATGGCCGACAACAGCCGTGTCTGTCATATGCAGATGAATAATTTATTCAGTGACGCGAGGATGAGATTTACCATCATTATAGAATCGTAAGAATCACCATAGGTTCCTATTATTATTAACCATATAATATTATTATAACCGATTTCAAATAAAGAAAGAGATTCTTTGTTCAGCTGTATGTATGTCTCCGTCAATCATGGACTGATAATGGTGATTCTTTAGCTATTGTAATGATCACAAGATTGTACCACAAAAGTTATTTCTGAGGGATTGGTTTTTGACAGTGAAATCAAGGAATCCGAAGTCAGTTTTGAATTCTTTTTATACAATCAAATTATTGATTTAATAAGTAATTATTTATGAGTTGGCTGTTGGCCTGCTTTTAATGTACGAAGTTCAAATTTTTTTTATTAAAACGATATTTTACTTTACTGACTTCGAAAAAAGGAGGCTATGTTTCGCTGTACATATGTACGTTTTTAGGGTTTCGAGGTACGGTTTCGAAACCCTTATAGTCTCGTTTTGTCCGTCTTTATTTACGTCTTGAAAATCTCAGCAACTGTCGTGCTTATTAACTTGATATTAATATTACGTTTAGTGCGTCTGTAAAGATTGAAAGAAAAAATAATTTAAATGATAATCGAGAATGTGGCGCTAGCCTTACTCCCATCCACCACAGCCAACACGCCTGTCGCAAGGGCAAATCCACAGAATCCCTTTAGCTAAATACTGTAATAGGTGAATTCATCGTATCTATCTATATCTCCAGTATCATGGGCCACTGGATGATGATGCTGAAACCAGTATCATCGCTGGTGGCTCAATGATCTGTTAATTTTAATTTTATTTGATTTTAAATTTTAATTTTATTTTATTAATTGTGTAATTTAATGTAATTTTTATTTAATTAATTTTGAAATCGTGTACCTATGGATCTGTCGGTCTGAAATAAATGATTTTTATTATTATATATATTGATACGATATCAATTCGTAACCGAAATAATGTGAATTGGTAACTAAATCGTTGCTTAGACAATTTAACCCGCTGTCAATGTCTAAGCTTAGACAAGGAAAAGCAAATATGTTGTGTCACAGTCACTCCGCTCAATAAATACTAGGTAGGCACTTCAGTCGTCCAAGTTGTGACCTAAATTGGCTACAAAGACGTTGCCTAGACACCCGGAAGCAAACATTGGTAGGTCGCAGTCCTTCAACTTAATAAATACTAGGTAGGCACCTCAGTCGTCGAAGTTGTGACCTGAATAACTAAGTCGTTGCCTAGACACGGGGAAGCAAACATTGTTATCGCAGCCCTCAGCTAAATGCCACCTTAGTCGTCGTAGATAGATATAAGAAACTCTATTATACCACACAAAGAAAGAAAATAATACAGACAGACTACTAAACCAATTACTGCAAAACTAATTATCACTCTTTAAAAATTTCAAATAGAAGTTAGAGAATTAAAATAAAAATAAAAAAACGTTTTATAGCAAATTTTAAGAGTGTGATGTGGTGGAGGGCACTCAACTTAGGGAGTCCTAACCGTGGGCAAAGCCCGGCTGCGGATGATGATAACGTTTTATTGAAAATACCCTAAACGTATTGTGTTCTCATCAGGGAGAAGTGGACAGAGGAAGAGATCGATATGCTGCGAAGCTGCGTCCACCGCTTCGCCATTGACCTGAACAAACTTAGCCAGCACATCAAGAACCACACCGTGTAAGTACTTGAGATAAGACTATAGATCCAGCAACACTGGACACTTATGTACGGTACACTTATCACTTACTTACACTTGTACTCCATAAGCGGAGTATTAATAATAAAACAATACCCGTGATATTTTACTTAATCATTTGCTATTATCACAGGCAGGCTCTGTCAAAAGCCTATGAAAGTTATCTGACCCACCAGCGGATATAAAGCTGAGATCAAAAGCTCTACTCATTCACGGAGGCCTCACCTCATACGCGCCATTTTTTAAACTGCCATCTCCTGTCGCCGCTTCCAACGAGGGCTTTCGCGAACCGTCATGTCACATAGCAGATGATGTACGGGACGCTGTATTACCGTATACCATTGTGTGTGGCATTGGTATAGGACATCTTGATTGAGTGTAGAAGCACAGGACAGAGGGTACTGGCAAAAATCGAACAAGACAACAATTAAAATACCGAGTTAGAATGATGATAACGACAAACAAGTTTTTCCCATCAGCTTAGTCAACTGTAACTAGACGCAAGCTACACGCAAGACCAACACAACACAGACACACAGATAGTTGACACTGTGTATCCTTTCAGGTCCCAAATATGCACGACATTGAAGAAGAAAGCGTTCGACGATGCTGGTATGTCAGTAAACCGGCCGGTAAGCAGTTCAGTGTCCGCACACGCTATGAACCAGTCCTTGCAGCCGCCGGCACAGGTGTCTGCAATGATTCCGATGACGTTGATAGCACGCTGCAAGTGCTGCGTGCTGGGAAAAAAAGTGCAGGTTCAAACATTCACTAACTATTCATACATTTTAGCATACTTTTTCGTTTTAGTTATTTTGTGCAGTTGTGTTAGTGATGTTTGAATATTTTATTTTTAGTGCAGGTGCATGGCGACCTTTTGTAACTTTATTGTATCGGTGAACGGTGGGGGCTTCGATGACTGTTTTATATACATATATATATATATTTTTATGTTAGGTATAAGATTTTTTTCAGATTAGGCTCAAAGTTTGAGAAATCACTATTGTTAAATAAACAAGATCCGTCAAGTGCGCGTGTAACTCACGCGCCTAGGGTTTCGAACATTTGCCATTTTTTACTATAATGTACATATAGGTACCGGTTAGAAACTTTGCTATTTAATTCGGACCGTAAACTTTTTTAATTTTTTCAAAATATTTCAAAAAGTATGAAACCTACAGAAATTTCAAAACTGTTTTGAAATGTACAAACCGTAACCTTTTAATTGATACCCCACTCACCTGAGTGAATATAGTAGACCCCGTTTCGAAAAACATTCCCCCTTTTGTGGCAATTTTTCAAATAGGATAATTATAACAGACTTCTCTATATTTTTTCTGTTAAATATAGATCTATATCTACAAACGTCACAAAATTGTACGTGGATCACTCTGCAAGCTTCGGAGATAGGGGGGAGGAACAATCAGGGTCAATTTTTCAACTTTTTTCAAAATATTTCGAAAAGTATGAAATCTACTGAAATTTCAAAAACTGTTTTGAAATGTACAAACCTTACTTATTGATACCCATATGCTCCATAGGTCTATTTTGAAATTTCAACATCACAATTAGTAGGTACTGAAAATTTTTATATTGATTTAGGCTGCACGGCGGCGGCGGTGCTTTGATGAGTCTAAACGATTAAATCTTTACCACCATTTAAATAAAAATACAAGTAATTAAGATGATTTTGATATTATCATACTTTTGAGTTCTCCAATATTCTCCATTGCTATGCAAAGACAAGACCATCGCGATACGCGTGGAAAGGCATGCAAACAAACGCACTAGTTAATTTGTATATGTCCATCACAGTGATTTATCTCTTATCTTGGCCTCTTGTAGTGTATCGTGTAAAATCTACTAAACTACTAACTACTAAAATCTATTTGAAAGTTAAATAGATTTAGAACAAACGAAGCACCTTCTCACGCGTATTATTCATAGTTATCTTTTAACGTATGACAGTTGCTAATTCTATTCTACTTCTTCTATTTCTATCAGTTTGAAAAATAACACTGCTAAGCAACTGCTTAAGTTAAGACTGCAAGGTGGTTCAAGCCGCGACATGAAAACAGAATATTTCCACCCACAGGTAACTCTCAACATGCTGAATGCGACCGAGAATGAGGTCGACGTCGAAGTCCTCGGAGATAACGTCAAAATGGAGTTTGAAAATACCGACGACGTACCAACTTGAAGTGTCCACATGCCCCCGCGAGCGAGCTCCGTGAGCGATTAGTTATGTAGTTAGATTGTAAGCCCAGATTGTGTCAACGAGCAGCGGACGTCTCAACAGTTCTCAGCATGGACAGACTCACCGTTTCAGGATTACATATAATAGCAGTTTCTACTTAATTCTGTGTTGCCTCAAATCTTTTTTAATACGACTGAATTCTCACGTGTGCTATGTATCTACTAAGTCACAGTTTCATACTGTTTAGACAACCAAATGTATTTTCCCAAACGTAAATGTTTCTTAAAAATATTCAAACTTCTATGTACATGTATTATTCACATGATAATATTATTATAACTCTATCAACTCTACTAACATAAGAACCTAGTAGTTTGTGAAAAATAATTGTTAAAATAACCTTAACTTACTTTAAGAAACCACTAAAAATATCGGAAAACGTAGAATTTGTAAAAAAATTAAAGGCTGGATGTTTGGTTCGTGTACTAACATCCTGTGACAAAAAAAATATAATAAGTAGGTATTATTGCTGTGTAGTCCCGCTGGAGATTTAAAAAATTACATTTTAATTAGGCTCAAATATCTATAAAATAATATGCATATTCCTTCACGTAGTAGTAAATATTAAACTAAGGTAGGTTCCTAAATATTTTTTTTAATAAAATATTAAATTATGTGTGTACTCGTAAGTGGTGTGAAAGGTTTTATTAGAAAGGTCCGTAGCACGATGAAAATAATAATAGCAAACAAACCACCAAAAACTCAGTCCGATGACACCAATACCAAACCACCAACCACCTACTTTTTCCCTCTCTCAAATCTGACGGCTGCCGCTTATTCAAACTTTTTACTTATTCCCTTGAACGGAAGTAAGTAAGAAATTAATAAATCCCAAAAATTTACGATCCCGACGGGATTCGAACCCGCACCTTCCCCTTCAGCGCAGGGGTGCTCTTTTTTCCAACTAAGCTACGTGATCTTATCTAGTCGGCCCGAAAGTCTTTGGGAGTTCTTTCGGCACTTACGCCGTCAGCGCCACCTACAGAGGAAACAATGAAGTTATCCAATTCTGCTCAAAGACCAAATTTACATTTAGTTCTTTGACGAGAGGTTTTGCCGTTGCTTGATTCTAAGGTTTTTATTTATTATACTCTGGGTAATTTCTAAGAAATTAATAAATCCCAAAAATTTACGATCCCGACGGGATTCGAACCCGGAAGGGGAAGGTGCGGGTTCGAATCCCGTCGGGATCGTAAATTTTTGGGATTTATTAATTTCTTAGAAATTACCCAGAGTATAATAAATAAAAACCTTGGAAGTAAGTAAATCCAATTAATTCACCTACTTGGTGCTAGTTACATCTGTTAAGGCTAAAAAATTTAACCTGCTGTTGTCAAAGTGTTAATTACATGGATCGACCAAATAAAATAGTGTAGTCAAAATAGTGGCAATATTTAATTTCTCGTGGCTTAAATTTAGTACATTGGAATCACTAAGAAAAACTTATGCACTAAATATGCTATAAATGATGCTTTCAGTCTAGCTATCAATTTTTTTAAAACACCTATCGTTCTGTTGTTATAATTATAGTCACTTCATTTATAATCATACGATGCCATAATTAACCAGTATATTATATAATTAAGTATACGCGTTTGATAGACAAAACTAAAGTAAGATAACTTAATAATAAGTAACTTAAGTGAAAACAAAATCCAAGTCTTCTTTTTGGTAGTAAAAATGCAACACATCACAAAACTTGTATTTTGATGAAATAAATTATAATCATACGATGCTTCAAATACAACCACATTTTTGCAATTACTACAGTCATATTATTAAATATTAATTATATAGGTACGGTACTTTAATTATATAGTGACTATAATAATATAGTGAGCCGGGTGATGCCGGCTAAGAATTAGCACCACCCCAACTCTTTCCGTGGGTGTCGTAAGAGGCGACTAAGGGTCATACGCCGGGGGGCGGGCAGCAGCGCCTCTAGCAGAATAGATCTACCACCGAACTGCGATTCCCAACCCGCACGCCCACGCGTTGAAATCATATATATCAAGGCATCATAATAAAAACTTGTATTTTATGATAACATTAACTATAATCATAAGATGCCTCAAACGTCACCACTATGTTGCTTTTTTTTTTAAGTTGTGGTGCTTTATAATATATTATTAATTATTGTTAGTTTTAGCCTTAATTGTTATTGTGTTCACTTTTTTATAGTCTAAGTACCTACTTGTTTTTCTTTTGTTCTTGCTTTTTTGTTTTGGGTAAAATAAATGAAATTATTATTTTTATTAATACACTCACATAATTAATAAATTTAATATTTATTTGAATTTCACTCATTATTCGATTAATATTTATCTCAGTTTACGAATACTAAGATATGTCAAGAAATATAAATCAATATAATTATGCATGCAGTTTATCATTTTCATGTGGTTTACAAATATTGTCAAACAACTATATTGTGGTGTCGTTATAACTATCGTCACGCAAACTTTATAGTTTGCGTGACGATTACTTCTGAGTTATTGGTTACTTTTGAGGCATCCTATGAATAATCATACGATGCCTCAAAAGTAACCAGTATTTTATAATTATTAAGTACACGAGTTTGATAGTCAGCATAAAGTTAGCTAACTTAATAGTAAGTATCCTAAGTGAAAACAAAATCCAAGTCTTCTTTTTGGTAGTAAAAATGGAACAAATCACAGTACATAGGTACTTGTTTTTTGATGACATCAATTATAAATATAGGACGCCTCAAACACAATCACTATATTGCAATTACTACACTCAAAATAATAATTAATTATATGTTAATTAGAACTTCACTCATATTTTAATTCATATTCTAATATATTTTCAAAATACAAATCAATATAAAAATGACACATTCAGTCGGTTAACAAATTTAGTCAAACAATGTTGTATGTATTTATAGAAAATAGAGAGAGGTGTGGAAGGAGGGATAATAGGGAGGCTTTGCCCAGAAGTGGGACATTACCGGAAATTTACTCATAAGACCGATTTTTTGTACGAATCTTCGAAAACAGAAGGGCTTGGTGGGCGGCATAGCAAAGGGTCGGAATAAAGAGGTACATACTTCTAGGCACCACGCTAAGTAACAAAAATTATCAGTTAGCAAATTGTCTGGGAGCCGCCTACTTAGGAGATAAGTACATACTCACTCACCTGTAGGACTAAACGGACCTGTTTATGAACACAATAATACAGGAACATAATAATAATTGGCGACTTATCTATAGCTCAGACCGAAAGACAAATTCATTTTGAAGAAGGATTTATTTGTCACCCATCTGCTATGTCATGGAATGTAGCTCCGTGCTGTCACGCTGCAGTCCAAAGGGTTCCACCTCAGCTTATAAACGCTACCTCACCTTATTGCAAAGAAGCGCTAGGAGACTCTAAATAGGTACATTAATATCGAAAAGCAGAAATAACTAGATATGCTAGAGGTAGGTACCTTCATCTAGAGAGAGAGAGAGAAAATTGGCATACAGTCATAATGTAAAAATGTAACCTTTCCATACAACAACGATAAAATCTTCTTACTTGTAGTCTTTGGATGAAACGGGTTAGTCTAAAACCTCAACATAACATGACCGTGACCTCCCCACCACGTGCATACCTATCATCATAGAGGATAGTAAAAAACATCCCGTGATTAATGGAAGACCCTTAAGTAGTACTTATGCCAGCGATTAGGTATGCCAGTGGCCGTGTCGTAGGCACCTCAAACAGCTATCGTGGTAGTCTTGTGTGGTTCAGGACCGATGTACTAAAATGAACGAGTACCCTCAAGTGGTTTACTTGCTCATCAGTCACGAAATCCCGGAACCAACAAAAATCACTTAACAACACCCTTTGCGTCTGAATCATTATTTTCTACTGCATAAAGTTTAAAATCGGATAGCGAGAAGAAAAAGAACCTTAAAGATTATATAAAGAATATAACTATCGTATTTCTAATTTGATACTTTATATTATGACGACTGAGGTGGCGCAGTGGTCGAAGGTCTGCCTGCGGTGCAGGAGGGTGTGGGTTCGATTACTGCCAGCAGATCGTACACAAATGTGTGTACGATCTGCAGACATTTGTTCAGGGTGTTCTGGACGTTCTCTATGTATAATAAAAATATAGTATTATATTATGTATATCAGTTATCTAGTACCCATACCAGCCCCATGCTAAGCAAAGCTTGTGTCTCTGCTTAGCTTGTTATTATTATTGTATTAGGATAATATAAAGTATCAAATTACAAATACGCGTAATTTTATCATAATTTACACTACAGTGAAGGAATAATATAACTTTATTTTAAAGCCATACTTGGTTCGGCAATTAAATCTGATAGTTCAAGTTGTTTGATTATTTAGTACCTACGCTGGTACTAAATAACCAAAATACATTAGTATAATTATTAATGTGTTGTATATACCTATGCCTTCAACGCTTGTCGCTGTACCCTAGTATTTACCTAAACATAATTATTGTGCTTTAAAATTATACTATTAAAAAAAATATGTACGAGTACCTTTCTGTGTTGTACAAAATATGTTCTATTTATTGTATATTAGGGGCCTACCTACTTATTTATTTTTTTATTATTAAGTGTGAGCCTTATAATTAATCACTTGGTATGTTACTAACTCGTTTTTACCCGACTACCAACAGGGGCCACACCCTATGTTTGTATATTTGTATGTTTGTATTTGTATGTGGCCGATTTCTTTGTTCCCACGTAGCGCTGAAACTACTGGTTCGATTTCAACAAATTATGTATCGATTGATTCGTCTCAATACCCCGATGGTTATAGGCTATAGGATTTAGGGCTCCGACCCCGAATAAGCCTTCAAAACGCGTATTAAAGTTTAGGTAGCCGCAGGCTGCCCATAGAGAAAAATTACAATACCTACGACCTATTTTCATTTTCATCAACTCTATGCCTATCAAATATGACCGATACGTCATTCTATTTTGTCAATGTAAATGTTTCAAACTTTTATAACTTTCACGTAGTCGGGTTGTAGTTTTTAACTTTATCTTGTTAATAAGTAATTTTTTCTGTGTGTGCGTACTAGGAACAGTACGGATCAAAAAAACACTTTATCTCACAATAATAGGGTATAAATTATGATTGTTGTTATTTTAAATTAACTTATCTAAAAACTATACGTATTCTGATTTCATGTCCGTTTGAGTACATAATATTGCGTTTGAGTACATAATATTGATTGGAACATAAGCATTTTGCATTTATAAATGTAACGATTGTTTTGTCTTTCATACGTGGATAAAAATACCTACTCAGAAAGTTGGTTTTTATTATATTGTGTTGCGTCTAGGTAGTTTTATTCTCTTATTTTAATATGTTCACATAGATTTTCTCATTCGCTTCTTAACTGACTTTTTTACACCTAATTTATGTTCTTATGTTTTATAATGTTGTATGACGTAAAAGATAATTTTTATTTTAAGAGTCACTAGCATGTAAAGTAGGTACATATATTTAACGAATTATGATTAATATTTACGACAAAATTGGTGCCCAATATTGTATTTGCTATATGTTTGATAAATAATGTAACCATCAAAATCTGTGTGTAATCATGAATAAATGAACATAAATCAATTGGTTTTATTTAATTTCTTCGTCGGTTTCAATTTAAAATAGAAATATCTACTCATAGACAGTTCTTGGCCTTTTATAGTAGGAAAAAGGAATCCTCCTCCATCGCCAGATCGTCACCTCAAATTTTATTAGTAAGAAAAAGGAATCCTCAGGTTTTAGCCTTTTATTAGTAGGGAATAGGAATCCTCATTGATAGATCTTTACTTTGTATTGAAGCTTAACACGTTCACCGAACAGCATTATAATACTTACATTATCATCATCAACCACAGCTGGACATAGGCCTCCCCTAATGAGCGCCATAGCAGCGCCCTGTCTTCAGCTTGCCGCATCCAGCATGTTTACATAAAATTGCGTTTTTCTGTAAACATCTGTCTTACGCAATAAGGTGATAAATCATTACAAAATGTTGTAATAGTAGTTTATGCAACTGTGCATAATGGAGGGCATTACAACACAAGTGTGGGTTTAAGAAACGAGCCGAAGGCGAGTTTCTTAATAGCATCACACGAGTGTTGTAATGCCTAATTATGTACAGTTGCATACACTACTTTATCTACCCAAATATCATAAGGGCTCTATGATGGGTTCAGGAACCATAGGGAAATGACCAGCATTGTTACCAGTGTAAAGCAATAAAATATAAATTGAACACATACAGAAGCAAATTATTTATTGTAGTAATGGTAGTTAACATTGACAGTTGTTCTGAGTCACTATCACTCAATTTCGACAGAAATAAAGAACTTATTCAACTTATCAGAAAATTTGTCTACTCGTAACTGGAAATAAAAAGCTAACGAACAAATGACAGCTCGAAATGGCGGCGTTTCGACTACCTGTTTTTTTTTTAAATCAACAAACGAACAAAGTCACTATTCTTGTGTCACTCGAGATCAAAATGTCGTGCGATTTATAGTTAGAATGTAGATACTAGTATAGCACACTCACTTGAATTTGACACCTATTCCAAATTTAAACTCTATAACCTACGGTTTTCAGTAGGTTATGAGTTCATTACAGTTCCGTTTATTTCTGTTGGTTGGTAATGCTGGTCATTGCCTATGGTTTTTGAACGCATTAGAGAGGGTTTATGATATTTGGGTAGATAAAAATATATACTTACGGCTTATTGCCCAATGTCAGAAAAATCTATTGTTGAGCGTGAAAAAAGTTTTTGACTGATTGTGTCGGCGTCGAAACCCAGACTGATGCAACAGTTTGCGAGGAAGCCAGACAACACTAAAAGAACATGTTAAACTGAGACCAACATTATGTATCTCGCTTCCTTCCTAGTAAACTCGAGTGTACGAAATTGGTCGCTGTACGGCAATACCCTCCACTCCCCTAGGTAAATAATTTTAAAATGCAATGACTGACGCACATGCGGCTCCTGCGGCCCGGACAGTTGCGTGCATGAACGAAATAAAAATGAACAAGTCGGCATATTTGCGGAATCTTACCCATACCTACCAGACCTAACACTCGAAATAGTGGACCTCCACAATTTGTACACCGACGACGACGGCGGCCGGCCCAGAAACATAAGTGTTTGCAGTCAGGGTTCGATCTATGTAGTTTTGCTAATTTCCGCTAGATGTCACTTACACTTGTCCCCTGGGTTGAACTTGGGTTTTGATAAAAAAAATCTTTATTTTTAATTCTTATTTCGTCATTCCTACTTGTAATAGGCAAAGTTACATGATGAATGAAATTTTTTAAACGTTTTCATACCAAACAAAATTATTAAACGGAACGGCTGAAATTTTGGCTTTTGTAGGTGTATAACCATAGGCAATTCTTTTATTCCATAAATAAATAAATAATGCTGGACAATCTACACGTCATTTTTTCCACATAGGTAGGTACCTACCTAGATACTAAGCTGAACTTGTGTTACAGGGACACGAAAAAAGTATCCAGTACTTTTCCTTTCGACACCGATACTTTTATACGTCGTATTCGATACGTACTTTTACTCAATAGAGTACGTTTTATCAGGAAGGTATCGTCCCCAATAAATTTTGAACAATAACTCTTTATGACTTGGCTTTTCAGCTCATGTTTATGGCAACGCCACCTAGTTAAATTCAGTAGAACCTTTTAAAACATTAGATTTCGTTTGAAATCCTGGTTCCATTCTAGTTTCACTTCCTTTCTTTCATTCTCTTCACTCAATCATTCACTCGTTCGTCGTTGTTCTACTCTACTTACTAATTCGAGTGGGTAGGTACATAACGAGGGCATTTCAACACAACCTTTTAAAAAATAGTGGTTGCCATAGACTGTAATAGATGGCGCTGTTTGAAACTCAAGTGTCAAAAATCTGATGGAAACAGAAAAATATTTCGTAGAACCTTTTAAAACATTAGATTTCGTTCGAAATCTTGGTTCCATTCTAGTTTCACTTCCTTTCTTTCATTCTCTTCACTCAATCATTCACTCGTTCGTCGTTGTTCTACTCTACTTACTAATTCGAGTGGGTAGGTACATAATGAGGGCATTTCAACACAACCTTTTAAAAAATAGTGGTTGCCATAGACTGAGATAGATGGCGCTGTTTGAAACTCAAGTGTTCAAAAATCTGATGGAAACAGAAAATTATTTCGTTGTATTTATGACACTTGACTTTTGTGCAGCGCCATCTAGTGTCAAAATAAAAAAGGGCGATTGTTTTTTTAAAGACTACATTGAAAAGCCCTCATTCGAATCCTGAATGTACAGCTGTTTTTTTTATTATCCATACCATGGACTAATCCATACAATTTTATTATAACGAAAGTTTGTACCTTACCTAATTCTGTCAGTCTGTCTGTCTGTTATCTTTTCAGTCCTAAATGGCTGATCAGATTTTATTAAAATTTGGCGGGGAGGTAGATGATACGTCAGAGACGGACGGACATAGGCTAAGGACGCTTTATCCCGGAAAAGCGCGTGTGAAGTAGCGGGCAGAAGCTCGTTGTTTTCATGTTTGTTGTACTGAAGCCTTGGGTTACATTATCTAAGACTGAAGCTTAATGACGTCACAGACTGAAATTAGCGCTATAACGTGTAGTTCAGCTGTTGTGGCCCTAAGAAAAATACCTAGGTAGGTAGGTACTCGATACTTTTGAAGTATCTATACTTTTGTTTCGATACTTTTTATTCGATAGGTAGGTACTATTCATGAGTACAGGCTACAGAGGCCGAATTCTGCTAACCACTCTCGTTTTACTATAACAATGGTATCGTCACAGAATCGTCCATGAAAGAAACTCCAGATAGTGCGTGAGGTGCAATTTGCACGGAGAGATTGGTAGGTAGATTGATTTCAAACTTCAGACTTTTGACACGCATCCCTCAATCTGTAGTTTCTTTCATCAAAGGTAAATGACAAAATGTGTCATTCTGAGTCTACCATTATACTTACCATTTCTTACGTAGTTATTGTATACTCTTTGATACCATTGTTAATGGTGAAGCGCATTATTTAGTGGAATTCGGCCCCTGTATCCGATTTTTCCCTATATGAGTACTTACTAGATGACTTACTGTACTGATAGCTCACGTCTCGGCCTCGAGGGTAGCGGCTATCGCGATCAAGCAACGCGGCCACAATCGTCAGATGCAAATGCAGCGGCTTCGATCTTGTTGGCCGCCGCGGCTCCGTGTGACCGCTGGCCGCGTGCAGCTGGGTGCACGCGCTCCATGGTGATTTCTTACTAATGTATGTAGGTACCTATCTCGCTATCCGCTAGGCCGCAGCAGCCGCTGCA
This sequence comes from Eupithecia exiguata, assembly GCA_947086465.1. Classification (NCBI taxonomy): domain Eukaryota; kingdom Metazoa; phylum Arthropoda; class Insecta; order Lepidoptera; family Geometridae; genus Eupithecia; species Eupithecia exiguata. Next base: position 2,673,336 of record OX352226.1, read on the forward strand.
GCGTGGCTGCTGTGGCCTAGCGTTTCCTTAAAGTCAAGGCGTTCAAAGCCGCGGACAGAAACTGAACAGAACGTATATTTCAATAAAGATTCATTTTTCCAGTCTATGTAAGTACCTAATTACAAGTACAAGTACTTACCTATTTATTTCCGTATTGATTCCTTTTTCCTACTTTCAAAAGGAGTTTTATATTTCCGGGTACGACGCACCTGACTCTCTACCCCTCAACGGCGACGTCTATGAGGAATCCTTTTTACCTACTAACGAGTATTAAACAGAGGTTCTCCCATCATCGTCGGCCTATACTTGCCGCTGCTGTCGGTACTTCATTACGATTTCAGCATCAGTCCAATTAGGTACTAGGTATGTGGGTAGTACAGACTAAGCTTATAAATTTCTAGAGAAACGTATTTCCTACTATTATCCCTTCTGTCAAAGCGTATTCCTTTTACCTATGAAATGCAAAACATCGATGGGGATTACTTTTTCCTACTAATGAAAGGTAAATCCTATAAGTATCGAAAGGTAAATCCTTTCATTAGAAGAAAATCCTGTCAATGAGGATTCCTTTTTCCTACTAATACAATTTAGAGGTAAAGATCAGTCAATAAGGATTCTTTTTTCGTACTATAGAGATCAGAAAAAAGAAAAGATCTGTCTATAAGTATCTACTTATATACTGGTATAAAATAGGAATATCTGTTCTTATTGTATACCAGTAATAGGCAAATCCCATATTGATTGAACCCGAAATAAATTGAAGAAGAAATTAAATAAAACCAATTGATTATACACATTTATTCATGATAATACACAGATGTTGATGGTTACATTATTTATAATTATTATACATATAGCAAATACAATAAAAGACACCATTATTATGAAGTTGCCTATATTAATCGTATTTCGATAAAAATACTTTCTACATGTTAATTTAGTAGACTCTATTATTATACAGAATTTTTCAAGTCATACAAAATTAAATAAATAGGAACACAAATTAGGTGTGAAACGTTTGGTTATTAAGTGAATGACATAAACTTAAAGGTAGGTTAATATAAGATAAACTAAGTAATAAAACTAGACACAGTAAAAAATACCACTTTCCTGAGGTATTATTATCTATGTAAGATGAAAGAAAGGTTTAATTATAAAAATGCAGGTAAAAATTCTATATCATGTAGGTACTAACCGGAGATTAAACGTACCTCAGTACACGTATAGTTTAATGCGTAAATTTTTATACGGTTAATTTTTAAACAATTTAAATTTAATATAACTTATATCATAATTTATACTCATTTATATTGCTAGTTTAAGCACTATTTAGTTTTTTATTCATACTTTACAGTAGGTATTATAATCATGCTACGGTAAAGTACGCACATACCGAAAAACTAACGATTTAGTAACATGACAAGTGATTATTAATAAGACACACACTTATGACTAACTACATACATATAAACATACAAACATAGGGTGCCAACCTCATAACCGTCCCATGTTGGTAGTCGGGTAACAAGTAAACAGTAAAAAGTATACCTTAGCCAAACTCATTGTAGAACGTTCGTAAACAAACCGCCCACACTGATTTCAAATCCTTCCTTCAATAAATATTGGTTACAATTCTAACTGAAACTCAAGGACAAGCGAGTGAGTTTTTAGTTATTTGTTTACAAATCTTTAAGAAGATTGGCTAAGGTATTAATTAAGCCCCTAATCTACAAGAAATTAACATATTTTGTAAACACGGAAATGTACCTAGGTACTTACAATTTGTATAATTAGGTATGGAATACGATTATGTTTCGATAAATACTAGGGTACGGTGATAAGCGTTAAAGGTTCAAGTGTCAATAACACATTGATAAAATAATACTACTGTATTTTGATTATTTGGTACCTACCCTACTTGTACTATCTATACAAATAATATAAAGAGGAAAGATTTGAATTTATTTTTGTTTGTAACGATTAAAATTAAAACTACCGATTTCAAAAATTATTTCACGATTAGAATTCTTACTTTTCAGGGAGTGACATAGGCTATGTTTCCTAAATCCTAAAATTCCCACGGGAACGGGAACTACCCGGGTGTAACCGCGAGGCGCTGTCTATTATGTAGGTTTAAGTGCCGAATTAAATGTTACCCAGATAAAAAATTTGGGTGACTCAACATATTCCTTCACTGTAGTGTAACGCGTATTAGATATTTGATTATTTGAATCCTGTATTTTTGCAAAAAATCCGCAAGTGCCCGAATAGGTTTTATTGTTAATTATTATTTTAGCTGATAACATAGTCTATTCGTTTTTATTATTTATATGATTAGTAAAGTAATCCCTTGCTGTACTCACTTAGTTCTTATTCCGACAAGTTTACCTAAAAACATCTAATGAATTAAATAAGTTCCCAAAAATATTCGATTTCAGCAGGACTCGAACCCGCGCCCCACCCTCAGTACGGGTGGTGTGCTCTAACTAACTAAGCTACGAAATCTTAGTAGGTTTCGTAGAAAATCTTTGCGACCTCTTACGGCTCTAACACCGTTAGCGCCACCTACAGAGGAAACTTTTCAGTTTACCAAACCTGTTCAAAGACTAAAGTTACAGTCATTTAGTTCGTTTGACGAGAGGTGTAGCAGTTGCTCAATTCTAAGATTTTTTTTGTAGGTTTGCAGGTTCGGGTCCTGCCGAAACCGTAATTTTTGGGAACTTATTTAATTTCTTAGAGATTACCAAGAGTGCGAATTACCTAGATACTTTGGATCTCGAGAGGTAGTTTAAATATTTTCATGAATTTTCTCTCTTTTGTAACACAAGAGGTTTGTGATAGAAACTTTCACTCCTTGTAATTCAAAAGGTAGGTTTCATTCATCATCATCAAACAATATCAAATCAAATCAATAAACGGTCAATTTGGCTGTCTGAAAAAATGTAGGACTCTGTCCTCGTTTTCGGAATTGTGTAGGTGCATCGGAAACAATTAAGTTTCCCTCTTATGTAGCCTACGACTTGAGAGGTTTATGAGGAAGGTTTCATTCATCATCATCGATTACCTTTACCGGTCAGATAATTTTACCTTTTTTGTGACTCGGTGCAGATTGAATCTCGAAGTTTTTTATCTGGGTAGATTTGCTACGGGTGCGCGACCCCGGACTGCTCTAGCTGCTAATGCCATAGCCTTCGTATCCCAGTGGTATTGGTATCCTTTCTTTTCCTGTTCCATTTTCACCTCTCACATCCCCCGTAGAGATACGTTTTAACATTAAAAATATTTTAATAAAATATTGTGAAGTTCTTTCAAAAACTATAAGTTGAACTGGACCACCTTGTAGATGGTGGCTAAGCGGCGATAAGTGGCTAGCTTCACATTGTATGCACGAACTCATAACAACTTTCCGGTCGTTGTTGATAAGTAGGTAATTCTAAATTGTAAACCTATGAGTAAATGTATCTATCATGCTCAAGATTGTTAACTTAGATTAGTAGTTTGTACAAGAGTTAGGATTATATTTGGTTATTATCATCAACATTAACAACTTTAATGCTAGTTTAATGTCATTATTATTATATGTAAGCTACAGAGTAGTCAAGGTGCATTTAATGTTAAGGAGAACTCAGTGCCTAGACAAACCTAACATAGGCTTTAAGGCACTACAATCCAAGTTATGTAACCAATGTTTTATGAATAAATTATATATCTATCTATCTATCTATCACATATCCCCCGTAGAGATACGTTTTTCCTTGAGGTAAGAAAAGGATTACACATAGATTTCCATGCTCGTCACTGGACGATTTTTACAAGAGGTTATCCGTTAGTTGCCGTTTACGACACAGCAGTGAAATTATGATTTTCAGGCTCCTTTTAGCTTCACCGCAGGTGACTAAGGCCACGATTACTAAGCCCCCCCGCCCCGACAAGGCAGGAACCCAACGAAGGGGTCGGACTAGGATTCACAGATATACAAGATAAAAATAAACGACCGCGGACAGCCGCTGCTGGTTTCCTGGTCCAAGGAGCGCGACATCTGCGCCGGCCTGACACCGCTGGTGTATCTAGTGCCGGAGCTGTGCCGTCTTACCAGCCTCTCCGACCATATGCGAGCAAACTTCTTACTGATGTCCGCGCTCGACTAACACACCAAAATAGGACCAGACAAGCGCATATAGAAATTGCTGTCCTTCAACAGACGGTTCACCCAGAACCAAGATGTACTAAAAGTACGTAATCGTGTAGTGAAAGAAGTTTTCCGACTGATGTCCGCGCTCGACTAACACACAAAAATAGGACCAGACAAGCGCATACAGAAATTGCTGTCCTTCAACAGACGGTTCACCCAGAACCAAGATGTAGTAAAAGTACGTAGTCGTGTAGTGAAAGAAGTCTTCCGACTGATGTTCGCGCTCGACTAACACACAAAAATAGGACCAGACAAGCGCATACAGAAATTGCTGTCCTTCAACAGACGGTTCACCCAGAACCAAGATGTACTAAAAGTACGTAATCGTGTAGTGAAAGAAGTCTTCCGACTGATGTCCGCGCTCGACTAACACACAAAAATAGGACCAGACAAGCGCATACAGAAATTGCTGTCGTTCAACAGACGGTTCACCCAGAACCAAGATGTAGTAAAAGCACGTAGTCGAAAGACTTCTTTGAATAGTCGACAAATGTTGTTATCTGTGTGTTTGTATTTGCTGACGCTGGTTATAGCCAACGTCGCATCGCTCTCAATTACATACAAAATGCCTAAAGCCTGTGAATCTGATGAAGATTACGTGCCAGCTAAGGAAAGCAGCTCACGCCAGAGATATAAAAGTACTGGTTCACTGGACAAAATGAGAGACGAAGGGTTGAGTGTAGTCGATCGTGCGACCAGATCGCGAACAAGGAGCAAAAAAGTTCAGGAATCATCCTCAGTCGGCGACTAGTCCATCGCAAAAATTAAGACTATGATTGCAGAGCGTGAAAAGGAGTCCCTAAAAAATAAAACGTAATTGTTTCTAAAATATTTACAATCTACCTATACATCCCTTGCACAATTTATTCGGGTTAGACAGGTTGAAATCCCCTGGATAAATATCGCCGCCATTGAGATCATTTAGATAAATTGTATTTTTTTACTTAAGTACCTATAAAGTTTTTTGTGTGTTTGTTTTCTTAATTCATTGTGATTGAAAAAAATGCCTCTTGATGCAACTGGTGCTGCTAGGGCAGTAGCTTTTGCTGACGCTGGTTATAGCCAACGTCGCATCGCTCTCAATTACATACAAAATGCCTAAAGCCTGTGAATCTGATGAAGATTACGTGCCAGCTAAGGAAAGCAGCTCACGCCAAAGATATAAAAGTACTGGTTCACTGGAAAAAACCCAGAACCAAGATGTACTAAAAGTACGTAATCGTGTAGTGAAAGAAGTCTTCCGACTGATGTCCGCGCTCGACTAACACACAAAAATAGGACCAGACAAGCGCATACAGAAATTGCTGTCCTTCAACAAACGGTTCACCCAGAACCAAGATGTAGTAAAAGTACGTAGTCGTGTAGTGAAAGAAGTCTTCCGACTGATGTCCGCGCTCGACTAACACACAAAACTAGGACCTGACAAGCGCATTCAGAAATTGCTGTCGTTCAACAGACGGTTCACCCAGAACCAAGATGTAGTAAAAGCACGTAGTCGAAAGACTTCTTTGAATAGTCGACAAGTGTTGTTATCTGTGTGTTTGTATTTGCTGACGCTGGTTATAGCCAACGTCGCATCGCTCTCAATTACATACAAAATGCCTATAGCCTGTGAATCTTATGAAGATTACGTGCCAGCTAAGGAAAGCAGCTCACGCCAGAGATATAAAAGTACTGGTTCACTGGACAAAAAGAGACGAAGGGTTGAGTGTAGTCGATCGTGCGACCAGATCGCGAACAAGGAGCAAAAAAGTTCAGGAATCATCCTCAGTCTGCGACTAGTCCATCGCAAAAATTAAGACTATGATTGCAGAGCGTGAAAAGGAGTCCCTAAAAAATAAAACGTAATTGTTTCTAAAATATTTACAATCTACCTATACATCCCTTGCACAATTTATTCGGGTTAGACAGGTTGAAATCCCCTGGATAAATATCGTCGCCATTGAGATCATTTAGATAAATTGTATTTTTTTACTTAAGTACCTATAAAGTTTTTTGTGTGTTTGTTTTCTTAATTCATTGTGATTGAAAAAAATGCCTCTTGATGCAACTGGTGCTGCTAGGGCAGTAGCTTTTGCTGACGCTGGTTATAGCCAACGTCGCATCGCTCTCAATTACATACAAAATGCCTAAAGCCTGTGAATCTGATGAAGATTACGTGCCAGCTAAGGAAAGCAGCTCACGCCAAAGATATAAAAGTACTGGTTCACTGGAAAAAACCCAGAACCAAGATGTACTAAAAGTACGTAATCGTGTAGTGAAAGAAGTCTTCCGACTGATGTCCGCGCTCGACTAACACACAAAAATAGGACCAGACAAGCGCATACAGAAATTGCTGTCCTTCAACAAACGGTTCACCCAGAACCAAGATGTAGTAAAAGTACGTAGTCGTGTAGTGAAAGAAGTCTTCCGACTGATGTCCGCGCTCGACTAACACACAAAACTAGGACCTGACAAGCGCATTCAGAAATTGCTGTCGTTCAACAGACGGTTCACCCAGAACCAAGATGTAGTAAAAGCACGTAGTCGAAAGACTTCTTTGAATAGTCGACAAGTGTTGTTATCTGTGTGTTTGTATTTGCTGACGCTGGTTATAGCCAACGTCGCATCGCTCTCAATTACATACAAAATGCCTATAGCCTGTGAATCTTATGAAGATTACGTGCCAGCTAAGGAAAGCAGCTCACGCCAGAGATATAAAAGTACTGGTTCACTGGACAAAAAGAGACGAAGGGTTGAGTGTAGTCGATCGTGCGACCAGATCGCGAACAAGGAGCAAAAAAGTTCAGGAATCATCCTCAGTCTGCGACTAGTCCATCGCAAAAATTAAGACTATGATTGCAGAGCGTGAAAAGGAGTCCCTAAAAAATAAAACGTAATTGTTTCTAACATATTTACAATCTACCTATACATCCCTTGCACAATTTATTCGGGTTAGACAGGTTGAAATCCCCTGAATAAATATCGTCACCATTGAGATCATTTAGATAAATTGTATTTTTTTACTTAAGTACCTATAAAGTTTTTTGTGTTTGTTTTCTTAATTCTTTGTGATTGAAAAAAAAGCCTCTTGATGCAACTGGTGCTGCTAGGGCAGTAGCTTTTGCTGACGCTGGTTATAGCCAACGTCGCATCGCTCTCAATTACATACAAAATGCCTAAAGCCTGTGAATCTGATGAAGATTACGTGCCAGCTAAGGAAAGCAGCTCACGCCAAAGATATAAAAGTACTGGTTCACTGGAAAAAACCCAGAACCAAGATGTACTAAAAGTACGTAATCGTGTAGTGAAAGAAGTCTTCCGACTGATGTCCGCGCTCGACTAACACACAAAAATAGGACCAGACAAGCGCATACAGAAATTGCTGTCCTTCAACAAACGGTTCACCCAGAACCAAGATGTAGTAAAAGTACGTAGTCGTGTAGTGAAAGAAGTCTTCCGACTGATGTCCGCGCTCGACTAACACACAAAACTAGGACCTGACAAGCGCATTCAGAAATTGCTGTCCTTCAACAAACGGTTCACCCAGAACCAAGATGTAGTAAAAGTACGTAGTCGTGTAGTGAAAGAAGTCTTCCGACTGATGTCCGCGCTCGACTAACACACAAAAATTGGACCTGACAAGCGCATTCAGAAATTGCTGTCGTTCAACAGACGGTTCACCCAGAACCAAGATGTAGTAAAAGCACGTAGTCGAAAGACTTCTTTGAATAGTCGACAAGTGTAGTTATCTGTGTGTTTGTATTTGCTGACGCTGGTTATAGCCAACGTCGCATCGCTCTCAATTACATACAAAATGCCTATAGCCTGTGAATCTTATGAAGATTACGTGCCAGCTAAGGAAAGCAGCTCACGCCAGAGATATAAAAGTACTGGTTCACTGGACAAAAAGAGACGAAGGGTTGAGTGTAGTCGATCGTGCGACCAGATCGCGAACAAGGAGCAAAAAAGTTCAGGAATCATCCTCAGTCTGCGACTAGTCCATCGCAAAAATTAAGACTATGATTGCAGAGCGTGAAAAGGAGTCCCTAAAAAATAAAACGTAATTGTTTCTAAAATATTTACAATCTACCTATACATCCCTTGCACAATTTATTCGGGTTAGACAGGTTGAAATCCCCTGAATAAATATCGTCACCATTGAGATCATTTAGATAAATTGTATTTTTTTACTTAAGTACCTATAAAGTTTTTTGTGTTTGTTTTCTTAATTCTTTGTGATTGAAAAAAAAGCCTCTTGATGCAACTGGTGCTGCTAGGGCAGTAGCTTTTGCTGACGCTGGTTATAGCCAACGTCGCATCGCTCTCAATTACATACAAAATGCCTAAAGCCTGTGAATCTGATGAAGATTACGTGCCAGCTAAGGAAAGCAGCTCACGCCAAAGATATAAAAGTACTGGTTCACTGGAAAAAACCCAGAACCCAGATGTACTAAAAGTACGTAATCGTGTAGTGAAAGAAGTCTTCCGACTGATGTCCGCGCTCGACTAACACACAAAAATAGGACCAGACAAGCGCATACAGAAATTGCTGTCCTTCAACAAACGGTTCACCCAGAACCAAGATGTAGTAAAAGTACGTAGTCGTGTAGTGAAAGAAGTCTTCCGACTGATGTCCGCGCTCGACTAACACACAAAAATTGGACCTGACAAGCGCATTCAGAAATTGCTGTCGTTCAACAGACGGTTCACCCAGAACCAAGATGTAGTAAAAGCACGTAGTCGAAAGACTTCTTTGAATAGTCGACAAGTGTAGTTATCTGTGTGTTTGTATTTGCTGACGCTGGTTATAGCCAACGTCGCATCGCTCTCAATTACATACAAAATGCCTATAGCCTGTGAATCTTATGAAGATTACGTGCCAGCTAAGGAAAGCAGCTCACGCCAGAGATATAAAAGTACTGGTTCACAGTACTGGTTCCGGACCAAATGAGAGACGAAAAATTATTCGATCGTGCGACCAGATCGCGAACAAGGAGCAAAAAAGTTCAGGAATCATCCTCAGTCTGCGACTAGTCCATCGCAAAAATTAAGACTATGATTGCAGAGCGTGAAAAGGAGTCCCTAAAAAATAAAACGTAATTGTTTCTAAAATATTTACAATCTACCTATACATCCCTTGCACAATTTATTCGGGTTAGACAGGTTGAAATCCCCTGGATAAATATCGTCGCCATTGAGATCATTTAGATAAATTGTATTTTTTTACTTAAGTACCTATAAAGTTTTTTGTGTGTTTGTTTTCTTAATTCATTGTGATTGAAAAAAATGCCTCTTGATGCAACTGGTGCTGCTAGGGCAGTAGCTTTTGCTGACGCTGGTTATAGCCAACGTCGCATCGCTCTCAATTACATACAAAATGCCTAAAGCCCTTGAATCTGATGAAGATTACGTGCCAGCTAAGGAAAGCAGCTCACGCCAGAGATATAAAAGTACTGGTTCACTGGAAAAAAAGAGAGACGAAGGGTTGAGTGTAGTCGATCGTGCGACCAGATCGCGAACAAATACGGAGCAAAAAAGTTCAGGAATCATCCTCAGTCGGCGACTAGTCCATCGCAAAAATTAAGACTATGATTGCAGACCGTGAAAAGGAGTCCCTAAAAAAAATGCCTCTTGATGCAACTGGTGCTGCTAGGGCAGTAGCTTTTGCTGACGCTGGTTATAGCCAACGTCGCATCGCTCTCAATTACATACAAAATGCCAAAAGCCTGTTAATCTGATGAAGATTACGTGCCTGCGAGGAAAACCAGCTCATGCCAGAGATATAAAAGTACTGGTACACTGGACAAAAAGAGAGACAAAGGGTTGAGTGTTGTCGATCGTGCGACCAGATCACGAACAAGGAGCAAAAAAGTTCTGGAATCAACCTCAGTCGGCAACTAGTCCATCGCAAAAATTAAGACTATGATTGCAGAGCGTGAAAAGGAGTCCCTAAAAAAAATGACTCTTGATGCAACTGGTGCTGCTAGGGCAGTAGCTTTTGCTGACGCTGGTTATAGCCAACGTCGCATCGCTCTCAATTACATACAAAATGCCTAAAGCCTGTTAATCTGATGAAGATTACGTGCCTGCGAGGAAAAGCAGCTCATGCCAGAGATATAAAAGTACTGGTACACTGGACAAAAAGAGAGACAAAGGGTTGAGTGTAGTCGATCGTGCGACCAGATCACGAACAAGGAGCAAAAAAGTTCTGGAATCAACCTCAGTCGGCGACTAGTCCATCGCAAAAATTAAGACTATGATTGCAGAGCGTGAAAAGGAGTCCCTAAAAAAAATGCCTCTTGATGCAACTGGTGCTGCTAGGGCAGTAGCTTTTGCTGACGCTGGTTATAGCCAACGTCGCATCGCTCTCAATTACATACAAAATGCCAAAAGCCTGTTAATCTGATGAAGATTACGTGCCTGCGAGGAAAAGCAGCTCATGCCAGAGATATAAAAGTACTGGTACACTGGACAAAAAGAGAGACAAAGGGTTGAGTGTAGTCGATCGTGCGACCAGATCACGAACAAGGAGCAAAAAAGTTCTGGAATCAACCTCAGTCGGCAACTAGTCCATCGCAAAAATTAAGACTATGATTGCAGAGCGTGAAAAAGAGTCCCTAAAAAAAATGACTCTTGATGCAACTGGTGCTGCTAGGGCAGTAGCTTTTGCTGACGCTGGTTATAGCCAACGTCGCATCGCTCTTAATTACATACAAAATGCCTAAAGCCTGTGAATCTGATGAAGATTACGTGCCAGCTAAGGAAAGCAGCTCACGCCAGAGATATAAAAGTACTGGTTCACTGGAAAAAAAGAGAGACGAAGGGTTGAGTGTAGTCGATCGTGCGACCAGATCGCGAACAAATACGGAGCAAAAAAGTTCTGGAATCAACCTCAGTCGGCGACTAGTCCATCGCAAAAATTAAGACTATGATTGCAGACCGTGAAAAGGAGTCCCTAAAAAAAATGCCTCTTGATGCAACTGGTGCTGCTAGGGCAGTAGCTTTTGCTGACGCTGGTTATAGCCAACGTCGCATCGCTCTCAATTACATACAAAATGCCTAAAGCCTGTGAATCTGATGAAGATTACGTGCCAGCTAAGGAAAGCAGCTCACGCCAGAGATATAAAAGTACTGGTTCACTGGAAAAAAAGAGAGACGAAGGGTTGAGTGTAGTCGATCGTGCGACCAGATCGCGAACAAATACGGAGCAAAAAAGTTCTGGAATCAACCTCAGTCGGCGACTAGTCCATCGCAAAAATTAAGACTATGATCGCAGAGCGTGAAAAGGAGTCCCTAAAAAATAAAAATAAAATGCCTCTTGATGCAACTCGTGCTGCTAGGGCAGTAGCTTTTGCTGACGCTGGTTATAGCCAACGTCGCATCGCTCTCAATTACATACAAAATGCCTAAAGCCTGTGAATATGATGAAGATTACGTGCCAGCTAAGGAAAGCAGCTCACGCCAGAGATATAAAAGTACTGGTTCCCTGGAAAAAAAGAGAGACGAAGGGTTGAGTGAAGTCGATCGTGCGACCAGATCGCGAACAAATACGGAACAAAAAAGTTTAGGAATCATCCTCAGTCGGCGACTAGTCCATCGCAAAAATTAAGACTATGATTGCAGACCGTGAAAAGGAGTCCCTAAAAAAAATGCCTCTTGATGCAACTGGTGCTGCTAGGGCAGTAGCTTTTGCTGACGCTGGTTATAGCCAACGTCGCATCGCTCTCAATTACATACAAAATGTCTAAAGCCTGTTAATCTGATGAAGATTACGTGCCTGCGAGGAAAACCAGCTCATGCCAGAGATATAAAAGTACTGGTACACTGGACAAAAAGAGAGACGAAGGGTTGAGTGTAGTCGATCGTGCGACCAGATCGCGAACAAGGAGCAAAAAAGTTCAGGAATCATCCTCAGTCGGCGACTTGTCCATCGCACAAATTGTGACTATGATTTCAGAGCGTGAAAAGGAGTCCCTCAAAAATAAAACGTAAGTGTTTCTAAAATATTTACAATCCAAACAAAAGGTCCCACAGTTTTAAAGAAATTGAGAAGAAAGAAGAATGGCAATACCCGACCCAGTCCGAATAAAAAATAAACAAGCGATGTGCAGTAATGTAATAAACTCTGCCGGATTTATTATTTTTTTATATTTTTTTCTATCCATCACTTATATTTTTAGAAGCAGGGAGTCAAAACATATTTTTATTTGTATTTTGTGCGAGAAAGAAACGAAAGGTAGCATATAGCTTAGAACGTGACCACAGACGTGACTTTCTTTGTAACTGTCAATGTCAAAGTAAATCTATCAAGAAAAAAAAAAGATGCAACGGCAGTCTGATTGGCTTACTACTGGATTTGCTGTCTACCATTGGTATCAATCTGTTAGTTACCTACCCTCTTTCTTCCGACGATACGCATCGGAAAAAAGATGGTACCTACCTAGGTAGCTTACAAATTGATACCTCGGCCGCACGGCATTCTACTGATTCGCCTACGACTGGACTGGCTAAAGATCTTCAGTACTATGTCTTTGCGATGTTTGAATTGTCGGCTTACATCGTTGCTGACAGAGGGCTAGTGGGAAGAAGAGCTATTCTAGGATACTATTGTTATTGTGCAGCAGGCAAAAGAACGGTTGGGTGTTGCTCACATGTAATGAGCATAATCTGGTACCTCGGTTATGCAAGACATCAACCAAAACTGAAACCACCAGCTGCATTTTTGGACAGGCTTCTAATACAGTGAATAAATAATAATTTCTATGTACAATGCTGATTACCTATTATCTACAATGTTTTTTATAATGTACCTGTGATTTTGTATTTGTATAATGTACCTGTGATCAATAAAAAATAGCAAAGTATAAAAAATGTTTTTAATACCTATCTTAGTAGGTTTCTTGGTAACAATACTATGTTCTAATAATGATGGTTTTTAAGGTGAGCGCAGTTTACACGATAAACCTAAAGCAATAATGCGTCTGTCTACATAATTATGTACCTACACTACATTTATATTTTTATTATATTTATTTATATACACTATACCTTCTATTATTATATGGATAACTATTATATGGATTTGTGATTATCTGAAATAAATGACTATTATATTCTATTCTATTCTATTCCATAAATCTAAATAAAATAAGCAGGTCCTTAAAAGAAATAAGAAGGCCAGGTCTTTAACAAACGGTTTATTCTATTATTATAATAGTAATTAATGCAAGTGCACATGCTAAGTGAATTAGCGTACGTGATAAGAGGAGTATTTCACCTACGTTATTTGCTATGAAAATGTACAACTGAATTTGCTCTCATAATATGAGAAGGCGTTCATTCTAACAAGGCATAAACTACAATAACTTTTTTCTCCCAACTTGTAAAAGGTTTATTCTATTGATTTCGGAATCTATAATGTACGTATTATTTATTTTAAAAGGTCTGGGTGATGCACGCCGTCGAAAAAAGTTGGGTCAGCATGGAACATTGCCATTCTTCTTTACACTTATTCACACAGGCACAAATGGCTGCAACTTTTGATCGTGTTGATTTAGAAGATTGATTTATAACCCCACAAAGTTATCCTTTACGTATTTACTTTTAATAATAATTTCCTACCTCGTGTGTTTTAAGGCCCAGAGCTGCGTGCGCCTCAAACGACAAACTCAATAGGAATTCTGCACTTTTTCGTTTAGTGTACCTACCTAGAGGCGCCAAGAGAGACCTCAAGAGACGACAAGTAATAGCCTTGTCGTCTCTTGAGAAAACTATTCTCCTCAACTATTTCTAACACATCACAGATAAAATCTCACTCCGACCCCCTTTCCTCCTCAATCTTACTGATGTTGTAAGCGTATTACAAAACACATGAACTTTAATACTGCTTTCCCATTCTGCACGCGAGCATATAAAATAAAAAAAGATACGCAAAAATAAATTAAAAATTAAAATAAAATAAATTATTAATAAAATAATAGGGATAAAAAGAAAAGAAACAAAATCAAAATCAAATATTTATTTGCTATATTGGCATATAATTATACCATTTTATCTGAGATGAAAATAAATGTATACAAAATTATATAAAAACAACATAGCAGTAGCATTCCGAGCTAAATATATATGAAGACAAATACAATTAAAGGACACGGTCTGCATAAGCCGTGTATTTAATTAATGGGCCTGAGAATGACGTGTCATGCTTCCCCGCTCAGATCGAACTCCAACTGAGCAAGACAGCATGATAGTGACGTCATTCTCAATTACATACAATAAGTGCGAAAGCAAGTTATATTATTGGGTGACCGAGTTACGTCAAAATGGAAAAACATCCCACAAAAGGCAGTTTCGAATTAAAGTTATTATTAAGCAGTATTTTTTACAACATTTTAATAAATGAAAAGAATTCATGTTTACTTTTGAATTGGTTTAAGATAGTAAAACGAATTCAAAAAGTAACTAACGTGTACTTGAAACATTATATAAAAAAACGTTCCGCTGTTTTTATATGTTAAAATATCGATCAGAATTCATTGAACATAAATTATACAGACAACTCGTCTTCTCGTTCGTTCGTCTTCCATAGTTGACTTATGTCAACAGAAGAAGTATAATTGTTAGAAATTACAATACTTGGCTAATGTTTTATATCAACAGATAGGACTCCATCACTTCTTTATATGAAAATGGGGTAAAACTATTACTTTCACAGCTATAAATGATGTAAAAAAGCTGTTACTTTCGCTAAGGCTTTTAATTAAGATCAACTAGTTTTCACTAACATAAATTTAGGTACAACTAAAATACTTTTATTTAAATTAAGTAGGTAATAAATCTTACGCACTCCACTTTATGTAGTTACCAACGCGTGTACTTCACAATATATTTATATATTTTTTTGTACTTGTATTGTATTGATTTTAGTATAAAATTTTTAAGCAGAATCATTGTTTCAAAAACAGCAGTCTCTGAAACTTATGTGGAAAGCTACAAACGCAAGTTCTTTTGAACTAAATAACATCTACGTTTATATTGATGACAATTAATAAAGTTCAAAATAAAAATGTTAACCAAGCTTCAATTAACGATAAATTATACCATTCAGAAGCTTTTTAGGGTTCCGTACCCGTAAAACGGGACCCTATTACTAAGACTCTGATGCCCTTTTGTCAGGCTGCTGTATCACATGAACCCAGATAGTTAGACAGCTGAAATTTTCACAGATGATGTATTTCTGTTGCCGCGAAAAATATGAATTAAATTATGAGTGAAGATGTAACTAACATTTAATAAATTAATAATCTTAGTGTAGTAATTGCAAAATTGTGGTTACTTTGGAGGCGTTGTATGATTATAATTTATGATATACTAGTGGTCCGCCCTGGCTTTGCACGGTTATTTTCTATCGCCTATGTTCATCAGGGATAATGTAGGATTCTATTGGTGAAATAATTTTTCAAATCGGTCCTGTAATTTCGGAGCCTATTCAATTCAACATTCTGAATTCAAATTACTTTTTTCAGCGAGTTGAATAATATCCTAATTCACATGTGGGTAAAACCCGATTTTGTGCACTGTTTTATGAACAGCATATTCACCGTTTTCGAGCGTAAGTGGTGAAAACATTATTTTTTATGCTGGATGGGAATCACTACAACACATTTATGAGGTAAAGTAATGCATATTTACTATTATCATTCTAATTACAATAAATACATTTACTGTTTTATAATAAATGGGAATAAATGGTTATATTATATTATTATTATTATTATGGGAATCACAGCCTACGTTCGTTTTTCTTTTTATTATACAAAAATCTTATATTTTAGTAAAAAAAAAATATAAGTGGTAGTTAATTTAATAGATAAACGAGAAAAATAGAGCCTGCTAAGAAGAGAATTATATTAATATATACAAGAATAATATATTTCAATTTGCAATAAGGTTTATATTATTATAGTTAAATCGTCTAGGGGCCAACCTGGAGGAGATTAGCGCAGCACTGTGCAGAGAAGCACAAGCGTTTAAAAGGCCTAAACCCAGCAGTGGGTGAAGTCAGGTTGTGATTGGTGATGATGATGATGCCGATGATAATATTTTTTGCTACCAGAGGGCGGAACCAAGCTAGCAAGCTCTTATAGTTTAATTATTTTACAAAAAAAGCTGAAGGGGAAGGTGCGGGTTCGAATCCCGTCGAGATCGTAAATTTTTGGGATTTATTAATTTCTTATTTTACAAAAATCAAAATTTTATTTTATGCAGATATTTTTTATTGGGGATTTCCCTAGATATCAGATGAGAGCCTGGTCAGAAGGTTAAGCGAGCTACAATTTTAATCTCACTAATATTATAAACGTGAAAGTTTAGATGGATGGATGGATAGATAGATGGATGGATGTTTGTTCCTTTATCACGCCAGAACGGCAAAACGGATCTGGATGAAATTTGGCACAGAGATAGATTATAGTCTGGAAAAGGACATAGGCTACTTTTTATCCCGAAATTCCTACGGGAACGGGAACTACGCGGGTGAAACCGCGAGGCGCTGCTAGTAAATTATATTTTTTATGACACCTCACGGCCTTGTATTTAATTTGAATATAAAGAATATATACAATTAGTAAGTACTTTTGGTTATATAAAGTTATTTCGTGCATAAGTTTTTCTTAGTGATTTCAATGTAATAGTTAATAAGCCTAGATATGAAAACTTGCCACTATTTTGAATACAATATTTTATTTGGTCGGTTCATGTACATATACAATTGTATATATACTCATCATTTTATAAGTTTTAAAAAACTATTGTATTTTTATAAAAAAATATTAAATTTTAAGTTTCATTTTACTATTTACTACTTGAAGGAATATGAATATTATTTATTACAGCGTCTTGGGCACGCTTCCGACTGGTATTGATATGGATCAGTTGAGCTACCTGTAGATTGTTTGCAACAGTCTGCAGTTAGCTCAATTGTTTCAATTGTAAATACTTGTTTTAATTTAATTCTATTATTTGATTGTAATTTTCCTTATGCTTAAATAAAAATTTATTACATAGTTGAGCCTAATTAAAATTCAAAAAACTATTTTATGTCTCCATTGGAACTACAACAATAATTGCTATTTATTATAAACTTTTTTGTCGCAGGATGTTAGTCCACTAGCAAAACATCCAGCCTATAGGATTTTTTTTACCGAGTCTACTATTTCCGATATTTTTAGTGAATTCTTAAAGAAAGTTAAGTTACGGTTATTTAATCAGTTATTTTTTACAATTTACTAGGTTATTATATGTTGGTTATACTTAAAATAGTTAGTAGAGTAAAAAAAATGTGAACAAGAAAGGTATTTACATAGAAGATTGAATATAACAATTTTAACACATACGTTTTGGGAAATACATAATTGGTTGTCCAAACAGTATGAAACTGTGACTTTATAGATACATAGCACATGTAAGAATTAAAAAAGATTTTAGGTACTTAGAATTAAGTTGAAACTGCGATCATACATAAAATCCTGAAACGGTGGCTCCAAGCTGAGAACTGTTGCGGCGTCCGCTGCTCGCTGACACAATCTGGGCTTACAATCTAACTACATAACTAATCACTCACTGAGCTCGCTCGCGGGGGGATGTCGACACTTCAAGTTGGTACGTCGTCGGTATTTTCAAACTCCAATTTGACGTCACCTCCGAGGCCTACGACGTCGACCTCATTCTCGGTCGCATTGAGCTTGTTGAGAGTTACCTGTGGGTGGAAATATTCTGTTTTCTTACCATGCCGCGGCTTGAACCACCTTGCAGTCTTACCACCTTATTAATAATAATCTGTTAACTTAGAACAGTTGCTAAGCAGTGTTATTTCTCAAACTTACTTATGTCAATAGAAGAAGTAGGATAGAATTAGCAACTGTCATACGTTAAAAGATAACTATGAATGAGGGAGTAGACCTGAAAAAAACGCGTGAGAAGGTGCTTCGTTTGTTCTAAATCTATTTAACTTTCAAGTAGACTTTTACACGATACACTACAAGAAGCCAAGATCAGAGATAGACCACCGTGATGGACATTTACAAATTAACTAGTTTTTAGGTGCCTTTTCACGCGTATCTTTAAGGTCTTGTCTTTGCATAGCAATGGAGAATATTGTAGAACTCAAAAGTATGATAATATTGAATAATCTTAATAACATGTATTTTTATTTAAATCGGGGTAAAAATTCACTCGTACAACTCTACACATCAAAGCCGTCCACAAAGCCCGGCACGGCGGGTTGGTGAGTTATTTCAGCGTTTGAATATTTAAAGCAGACGACAGTGTTTTGTGAACTCGTCGCCACGCCGCCGCCACCGGGCCGCTCTGGCGACTTTGATGTGTACTCTTTAAGGGTCCTTAGCCATCAACAGTTGTTTATAAACCTTATTCTACCGACCGACTTATTCTACACGAGCAAAAATAAAATATATAAATTAGCCAATAATGCATTACAGGCGACTAAATGAAATTAAATTTACCCGAGCTGTTCAGAAAAAAAAACGTTTTAACTTTTAAAAGACTTAATAAAGGAGTAGCATCTCGATTCGACTGCATTTTCACAGAATTAAAAAAACTATGTTTCAAGGATTCACTCCCGGTTTGTCCTATTTATATACATATATTGTCAAAGGAATGGCACGTGGCTAGTACACGTTCTCAAGGCTTTATTCAGCTAGTATTTCTGAAGCTGCTTTTTAACTAAAAGTTGTGTCCAAAAATTATGATAACTCAGGAACGACGTTTGTATCTGTTACAGCTGTTCAATTAAAAGTGATTCGTGACATAATTATTTATTAATTATGAAACAATAACGGATTTGGATAATAGTTTATAAGCATGGCGCTAATATTTCAAAACATGTTATAAAAAAAAATATAGCACTAAAAACACATATTATAGCCCCCACCGTGCACCGATACAAAAAGCATAAGTACTATATTAAAAGGTCGCCATGCAACTGCACTAAAAACTAAAAAATTCAAACATCACTAACACAACTGCACAAAAAACTAAAATGAAAAAATATGTGCTAAAAAATGTATAAAATAGTTAGTGAATGTTTGAACCTCCGCGTTCTTTCCTAGCACGCTGCGAGTGCTGACCACCGTCATCGGAGTCATTGCAGATACCTGTGCCGGCGGCTGCAAGGACTGGTTCATAGCGTGTGCGGACACTGAACTGCTTACCGGCCGGTTTACTGACATACCAGCATCGTCGAACGCTTTCTTCTTCAATGTCGTGCATATTTGGGACCTGAAAGGATACACAGTGTCAACTATCTGTGCGTCTGCGTCGTGTTGGTCTTGCGTGTAGCTTGCGTCTAGTTACAGTTGACTAAGCTGATGGGAAGAACTTGTTTTTGGCATAAGTTATCATCATTCAAGCTCAGTATATTACTTCTTGCCTTCTCTGGTTTTTGCCAGCACTCACTGTCCTGACCTTCTAAACTCAATCAAGATGGACATCTTGATTAGTTTACCACACACAATGGTATACGACTAAAACAGCGTCTCGTACATCATCTGCTATGTGACATGTGACATGACGGTTCTCCAAAGCCCATGTTGGGAGCGGGCGGCAGACCGATGGCAGTTTCAAAAATGGCGCATATGAGGGGAGGCCTCCGCAAATGCGTAGAGCTTTTGGTCTCATCTTTGTATCTTTTGGTGGGTCAGATACCTAACTTTCATAGGCTTTTGGCAGAACCTGCCTGGATACGGTTAATAATTAAGTAAAAAGTCACAGGTATTGTTTTGACATTAATGCTCCGCTTATTATGGATGGAGTATAAGTGTAAGTAAGTGATAAGTGTACCGTACGTAAGTGTCCAGTGTTGCCGGATCTATAGTCTTATATCAAGTACTTACACGGTGCGGTTCTTGATGTGCTGGCTAAGTTTGTTCAGGTCGATAGCGAAGCGGTGCACGCAGCTTCGCAGCATATCGATCTCTTCTTCTGTCCACTTCCCCCTGATGAGAACAAAGTACGTTTAGGGTACCTATTTTCAATAAACATTATCATCATCCGCAGCCGGGTTTTGCCCGCCACTACTCTGGGTATATATTTGTGCCATCCACCCATTATTTTGATGCACTTTATCATTTATAAAAAGTATCAACTGCCATCAGCAACATAAGCGCATTTGCTGAGATACGTACACAGGCAACTGACGTCATGACCACAAAGCGATATGGCGTGCACTACGTACAGTGTTTTCATCAAACTACGCGCGAAACCGGAAAATATAAATTGTAAATCCATTTTCATTTTCATCATCTGTTGAATAAAATGTTGTTTTTCTGTGTTTTATTTATTAATTATTTATTTAACTTTTATTTATTTTAATTGAAACGTACTTATTATGTGAAGCTTCGGCCATAATTTATGAACAGAGGGTGATAATAACGCATTTACCAATAAAATTTTTTTTGCACTGATATAATTTTAATTGTCTATACATAACGCTATTTCTTATTATTAGCAGGGACAATTAACTCCTGAAACACGCAGATAGACAAAGTCCCTCTAACCTCAGCTCATTGATCTATCTATAGTCCAGGTAGGTAGGCAGCAGGCACTACCAGTGTGCCTACTTATACCTGAAACAGTTTAACCGAACAACATGGCGGCTGAAACACCAACAAACCGAAATAGACCACAAAACTAAAAAAAAATTGCTCTAGTATATTATACATTCTCCGACAAAACAGCATAGAACCATAGAACATGGAAAACTCGCTACCACAAAACATGGTCAGGCTGACCTCGCCTTGGATTAAGAAGTTTTCATACTAACTCTCTCCCTCTATCAGATAGGGCGCTTCCATGGATGCATGGACCATAAATAAATAAATAAATTAAATAAAACATAAATAAATAAATTGCCTGAAATGTTGTCTGAAAATACACATGACTTCCACAGAACAGCCATATTTAATACCGCATCGCATCTGTGCAGAATCGAGCTTTATAAATAAATAAAAATAAAAAGTTTCAGACATATTGTCCATCCAAGTTACACAAAAATAAATAAAAATCAAGAAATAGAAAGAAATCTTTTGTAACGCCACGTGGTCGTGACGCCCGTGCCCCGCCCGTTCCTCCAGACAAGGTGGGTGCGAAGTGCGAACCTCTAAACCCCCATACAAACGTACTTCTCGATTCATTTTGAAACTACGTCCTCGATTTTAATGAAATTTTGCATACATAATCGTTTAAGAAATAGCTACGTGCATATGTTTGTTTGAGTTTTTGAAACAAACCGAACTTTCATTACATGAGAGCGAAAGTAATTAAATCGTAAATCACCAAAAATAACAGTACTTATTGAAAATGAATAGAAAGAAATTTTCGCTCTAATTGAATGATAATTTTGTATTTTGAAAAAAAATAATTGCATAAAGCCATCACGACGCGGTCACCCATTCAATTACTGACCGCGCCCGACGTTGCTTAACTTAAGTGATCGGTACTCAAATTTGTATGCACTTTGGACCCCTTAATTCGCGGCCATAGTATCAATGCCTTGTCAAAATTTCAACTATCTATATACTACGGTTCAAGAGAAAAAAAAAAACAAAAGTAGAGCAAAAATAGCCAAAACAAATGAAGTTTGTTGAGTGGGAATAATTTTAATTTTTAATTTATTTTAATTTATTTGTTGTTATAAATTCTGTAAAAAATTCAACGGTCTACCTTTTACGGTTCATGAGATACAGCCCGCTGACGGACAGACAACCAGTCTTACACCAGGGTCCCGTTTTAAATTTTTGGGTACTTTGGGTGTTGTTTCTAAATGAATCGGAAAGTACGTTTGTATGGGAGCTTAGAGGTTCGCACCCACCTTCATGGATAACAAGAAATCAAAAACAAAATGGCCGACGACGCGACGTGGCAACAGACGAAACGGAGTGTTAATCAGAGAAAACCCTAACTATTATAGTCATTTTATGTGTAGATCTCGGTTCTCGATAGGCTAACAAATATTAAAATTTTCAACAACACAAATCAAAGAAGCTATAGACAGGAGTTGCGATCCGGCACAAACGCATTCCCATGGATGTTGCAGTACGACGTGTCCAGCATCTGTAAAATCCTGTTAAACAAGGATTGCGTATAGAAGAGACCCGAGCGCTCCAGACCAACGGCCATCAGACAACTGAAAACAATAGTTATAAGATGCTTACCATAACAGTTCTTCTTTTGTAACTCGAGCAATCACTGCCATCGCTCCTAGCCCACAGCATAGCGGATTTCAAAAGAACAGACATCATTGAAGTTTATGAGCCGTTAGAAAAGGGATCTAAGTAAAGCACCACCGGTTAGGTCGAGGGACGCGCTTGGACTTAAACGACGACCAACGCGCTCAGTCTTATATGACGCCTGCCACCCATCCCAGACAGGGCGTCGGCCCTGTCTGGGATGGGTGGCAGGCATGCGCTTGTAACCGATCGATGCGTTCTGTCTGCGGCCACGTCCAGACATAGGGAAAGCTAATTTATCAGGATGAATATTTTGATGAACTCTGAGTTATATACTTATGTAAAACAAGGCCTTAGACGAGCTATAGGTAAAATCAGAAAACAATAACTTTTATTTATCTAGCTTACAAATAAAACTCTCAGACACATCAAGTTTTAAATAATAAATAAAATGTTAGGTTATTGATAAAATAAAATAACTGAGGTATGGTGATTGATTCGTCATTTAAAGGTATCGTATGTTCATTGTAAATAGGTTGCGTAACCAAACTCATTAAGTAACGTAATAGCGAGTAATAGATCAAAAAAATGAGTCTTAGGTGTGATACTTAGTTTTAAAGGCTAGTGTAGTTTCTAAATTATATAAAAATAAATATGGTTGCTGGACAATTCCCACAGCATCAGCTTGCCCCAAACTAAGTAAAGCTCGTGTTATAATTACTAGATCCGAATAAAAACATTAATGTAAAATTATGGCAAGTCTCGTCTCGTAAGAAAGTGGTCCGCCGTTAAAGGTTAATAAAATGGGTGATTGTCTCTTTTCGTGATCTCAATCAACACTTCTGACAGCGAAAATATTACGAGACGAGGACTAACATAATTACCCAACTACCAACAGGGGAGGGTTATTTTGACATTGTTTTTGTTTGAATCTGACCACTTTCTAGAGGTAACTTCAACTTCTTCTTATTTATGGCTCGCTGTGCTTTGCTGCCACAACTCTGCCAATGTCCATGTCAAAAGAGTCGTAAACTTTAGTAGAGAGAAACATAAAATAAAATAAAATGTTCATTAAAATTCATGCAAAAAAGAAACTTTTTGAATAGTACCATTGATCTTATAACTATAACGACAACACAAAATTAGGGATGCATGCACACTACAAAAGGTTAATGCAGCAGGAACTGTACAAATTGTAACAGAAAGTTAGTGCTAATATTTACAGTTTAATCTTATTAGAGTTTATAAATTTACATAGTAAAAAGTTTATATGAGGGGAAAATATATGGGATAGTAAACATTTAATGGAGGTAGGACGCGGGATATCAGGAGGGAGTACATCATATAGGGAAAAATTTAGTTTAGAGCAATTGAAAAATATGTGGTCAATGGTTCCTTCTTCCAAGCCACACTCACACATAGAATGATCCCTAATCCTAAGTTTGGCCAAAAAAACTGGAGAACAGCAGGCACCCAGCCTTAACCTACATAAAGTAGAAGTAGTAAATTTATTTGCCTTGTGGAATTTAGAGAACCAGGGTACTGAGGGTATCTCTGGCTGTATATCAGCATAATGCTTGCCTTTGACCTGCTTGGATGAGTTCCAATTATCTGTCCAGGATTTATCAAGCAGCTTTTTGGGGAGAAGACAGAGATCATGGGAAAAGGTTTTGAAATGTTCACGGGAACCAAGTTGAATAGCAGATTTTGCAAGGTTATCAGCTGCCTCATTACCTGGAATTCCTGAATGGCCAGGGATCCAGGCAAGAATGATATTGATGCCATCTTGATGACATTCATATAGAGATTTTTTAATTTGCATGATTATGGGAAAGCGAGATACATGTTTAAAGGGATTAGATAGGATGGACTGGAGGCAACTTCTAGAGTCGGTGAAAATTATAGAGTTATTTAGATTGTGGGATTTAACAAAAAGTATGGCTTCAAGGAGTGCGACGGCTTCCCCAGTAAAAACTGATGATGTGGAGGGACACTTAAAGCTGAGGCTTATACAAGTAAAGGGGATCCACACTGCGGCGCCAACCTCCCCATCCGGAGATAGTTTAGAGGCATCGGTGAAAATTAGGTGCCACCTAGGGTATTTTAAAGCAACTTCCGCATTGAATATTCTACAAGCATCAGGGCAGTTCTTATCTATTCCGAAATCTAAAATTATGTTTGGCTTGTGGACCAAGACATCATAGGGAGTCTGATAAAGAGGATTTAAGGAATACTGGGCAATAGGGTCAGGGAGTTGTGAAAAACTTATAAAGCTGTGGAGTATACAAGGCTTCTTGTCGTAGTATCTAAATAATTCAAGCAGTTGATTCAACTTAGGGAGGAGAGGGTGATTAGAATTTTCAACTACTTTAAAAATAAACCTATCAGAGAGGTATTGTCCACGCAAGTGTAAGGGTGGTTCGCCACTTTCCACTTGCATAGCATTTATGGGAGAAGATTTCATGGCTCCTAATATTATGCGTAAACATTTGGACTGAATTTTATTGATTTTATCTAAACTAGATTTATTACACAGATTTAGGAGGAGCAAACCATAATCAAAGTGACTCCGGACTATGGCGTTATACAATAATTTTTGAGAGTACGGATGAGAGCCCCACCATACCCCTGAAAGTGAACGAAGAGTGTTTAGGTTCCTTTCACACTTTTCAACTATTGCTGCACAGTGAGGGGTACCAGACATCCTGGAGTCCAGTGTAACACCAAGAAACTTAACATTATTTGACTGGGGGATGGTCTCCTGTTCAATATATACATCAACCGATGGAATAACCCTTTTTTTTGTAAATATGACCACAGAGCTTTTAGAGGCAGAAAGAGAAATATTACGAGATGAGGCCTAACATAATTACCCAACTACCAACAGGGGAGGGTTTTTTGACATTGTTTTTGTTCGAATCTGACCACTTTCTAGAGGTAAGTAATATGGTAATTTCTGAGAAAGAAAACTTGACGAGTTCTTTCTTTACTGCGGAACATAAGTGATTTTAGAATTTCCCCATTACTTGCTCCCTAATTAGAACATGTACCTATTTCCAATTTCAAGTCCGTATTCGTGGCGAGGCAAATCATCAAACCATTTCAATTATTCCGTCAGATATGCAGTCCAAACGAACAGTAACATCCAAACAAAGGACTAAAGTAGTCCCGCTGTATATCGTCATTTCATTGCAGTATTGATTTATGAGATACCCTGTCTGAGTTCCGTTCCCACGCGACGCTTTGCCCATATAAGGTAATGAAAATTTTCGCGACTACGGCGGCGGCGCGGCGGCGGGGTGAGGTGGAAGGTGGCGGGTGCGCCTCCTCCGACTCCCTATAACGCAGTATTGATTAATGTCCTGGCAAGACCGTGTTCCGATGCTTTGCCCATATAAGGTAATGAAAATTTCGCGACTACGGCGGTGGGATGGGGCGGAAGGTGGCGGGTGCACCTCCCCCGACTCCCTATAACGCTGTATTGATTAATGTTATAGCAAGTCCGTGTTCTCTCGATGCTCCAAGGAGTCATATCGCATGAATCAGCTGCTGGTTCAAATATAATTTTTCACTGAATTGAGCTGAATAATTTAACTACACTATAAATAAAATATAATATTATGATATTTTCGACCAGGCACGTGTCGATCTTGTTGCTTAGTTGGTTAGAGCGTGCCTGTACTAAAGGTGAGGCGCGGGTTCGAATCCTGCCAAAACCGAATTTTTTTGGGATATTATTAAAAAGTTTTCGTAGAAGATTTACCCAGTGCGAGTAACGCACTATAAAGCAAAAAGCTAAGAATATAGCAAAAAGCGACACCTCTCGTCATTCGTACTAAACGTTTCTTTAGTCATTGAGTAGGTTTGGATAATCTTTCAAGGTTTCCCCTGTAGGTGGAGCTAATACGACGCTTAAGTCGTAAGAAGTCCCAGATATTTTCGACCAGGCACGTGTCGATCTCGTTGCTTAGTTGGTTAGAGCGCACCTGTACTGAAGGTGAGGCGCGGGTTCGAATCCTACCGAAATCGAATTTTTTTGGGATATTAATAAAAAGTTTTCGTAGAAGATTTACCCAGTGCGAGTAACGCACTATAAAGCACAAAGCTGAGAGGAGTTTTATGTTTGGGGTCACATTGTGTCAGTTTTGGGGCCTTCTAGCTCAATGTAACTCAATGTAATTTTCATCTTTTTTTACCCTTGTCCGTTCTTTTCAATGCCAAGGTTACTCAAGGTTTCTTCAGAATAGCATTGAAAATTACGGCCTAAAGTCGCCACTCCCTGCCAGACCCTCAAGCACCTACACGGCAGAATTTCAAGTCAGTGTCTGGCAGGACGTACGAACTATCAAAAGTGTCTGGCTTTCAAGAAAACACCTTTTGGTAGCTCCCCAAGTAACTTAGAATACAGCTTTTATATGTATTATGATGAAAGTTCACTAAGATTTTATAAAATGTTAATAGTGTGTGGAAGTTGCCACAATACAAAGTGTATGGCAATGGAAGACGTGATTTTTTTATACAAAACTGGTCAAAATATAAAAAGAGCTATAAACTAGACTCGCGCCTACAGTAGAATTGTAAAGCATCTTGTAGCATTTTGGCAGGATGCTAACTATCGAAAGTATCTGACTTTCAGGATACATCGTTTAGTAGTTCCCCAAGCAACATTATCCTTGTATAAAATTCAGGTATCATTTATTTAGTTTTTTAACTAAATCCCCACAAAATAATAAATCCCCAACTAAAATCATTCACTTAACAAAGGTCAATACAGGATTCACTTTATGTCAAATTTAAAACATTGACTATCACTATAATATGTTCAAATGTACCTACATAATTATAATGATATGTTAGTATCATCTACCTAGTCTGTGCTTTAATGATTATTCTCTGTATATCTTCTATATATATCTGTATGTAAGGTCCTTTATTAATTATTATTCTAATACATTAAGGCCCGTATTATAAAAGCTTCCTCAGTTATCAATCGATGCTTGAGTAACGCTTTTCTATGGCATAAACGTCACTCAAGTATAGATCGGTGACTGAGCGAGCTTTCGTAATACGGGCCTTAGGCCCGTATTATAAAAGCTTCCTCAGTTATCAATCGATGCTTGAGTAACGCTTTTCTATGGCATAAACGTCACTCAAGTATAGATCGGTGACTGAGCGAGCTTTCGTAATACGGGCCTAAGTCTTGTTTTCAACTTGAATCTATTTTGTGTAAGCTGTAACTACCTGTAATTGGGGGGTCACAACTAGTGATGCCTTCTGTGATTTTTACTGTGTATAAGAGTGTATCCTCTGTTGGTGGTTCTAAATAAATAAATATGTCAAGTGCGAGTCAGACTCGCGCAACGAGGGTTCCATATAATTGTATGATTAAAAGACCTTGTTTCTTGCCAAATATCATGATTCTGATTCAACGGGAAATACCCTTTAGGTTTTGTGTGCATGTCTATTGGTAAATAAAAAAAAAATTGGGCTTAAACGTCTGCAACTTTTGATTGTGTTGACTTGTAAGTTTGATTTATATCGCGGCTTCAATAGGTTACGAACCTGAGTATATTATGTAAATTTCAACTCAATACCTCCACGCGTTTCTGAGAAAAGAGGGTTCACAGACGGGCAACAAAGTGATTTTATCAGGGATCCTTTTTTACTTTTGAGGTACGGAACGCTAATAAATCAAATTATACATTAAAGCATCTTGCATGGGTTAGCCAATGGAGGATGTGATTTCTAATACTATCTTGTGGAAAATACTTGAAATATTTGCTTTCTAGCAGAACACAGGATCTAAAGAAAGTATTAGGCTCTCAAGGCAACATCATTTGGTGGTTCTTCAAATTTTATATTATAATTCAGCTTTCATTCTATGACAAAAGTTTACCTTTATTTTATGAATGTTTAAGGTGTCTGGCATAGCAAAGCCATGACGCCTAGCCACATAGTGTCTGACAACAGAAAAAATTAGGTATACATCGTCTGTACTATTTGGTTTTGATGTAATTTCTTATACTACCCTTTAGATACCTGCAAAAGCCACGATGACCCAACATTCATAATAAGTAATTGTTCCTACTTGTGTTTGTGCATAAATAAATAAATAATGCTGGACAATTCACACAGCATTATCTAGCCCCAAGTTAAGCAGAGCTTGTGTTATGGGTACTAGATAACTGATAAACATAATATAATACAATGCATGAATAGATATTTTTTATTATACATAGAAAACGACCAGAACACCCTGAACAAATGTCTGCAGATTTTACACACATTTGTCCCGAGGCAGGAACCGAACCCGCAACCTCCTGCGTCGCGGGCAGACCTTCGCCCACCGCGCCACATCGGTCCATATGCAGACAAACTATCAGCTTTTATAAAATAATGAAGGTCTAGTAGACACAGGCTCTTTGTCCATTATTAAACTTGTAACTATTATGATTATCAAACTTCAACCCATTGAATAAGGCTATAGGCTATAGGCACACACCACAAAGCAACATGTCAGACTAGTTAGTAACCCGTTACCAACAAATCCCTTGGTTCTTTCTTTTAGAACATATTCTGATAGCCAGTAACATAGAAAGAAGTGTTCAGGACTTACCCCGGTTGAGCCTCGCCCATGGGATGAAGCAGCAATGTCATCTCAGAGAGTTTCTCAAATGCCTTTGCAGCTTCCCGGAAAATCTCACCAACCTAAAATAATGACATGTGTAACTACCACAAAATAATAAACTAAGTAATTTCTTGCCCATGATGGACGTATTCTAAAATATGGTCTAGATGCATTGTGTACCTTCGTGTTGCACGGCAGAGACTGGCCAGTGAATGCAAACATAGTTTTTTGTGAAATGTGTTGTAATTTAGTCTCATTTGTTCCAGATAATTCTCATGTGTAGAAGTACTCTTACCATGCCTATTTCACTGCTGAAAAGAAATGCTTTGTTCGTTTTAAATCAAAGATTTGGTTGCCTACATGCTTTTTGGTGACGGATACATAGTATTAGGTACATTTATGAGATTCCTTGATATTTTCACGTTTCTGAGGGCAGCTGAGCAAGGGTTCATAAAAGGTTGTGCTGTTATTCGAAGCCATAAAAAAACTATAAAACATTCTCGAACTATAAATTAAAGGGCTATTTACTATCGGCTGTGTACCGAAGCCGTACCGTATATATCGGCATTGCGGTAAACAAAACAAGTGAGAAAGGGCTTACCCACAAACTACATAGGTAGGGGGTACTACAGCCTACGGGTTTACCTTTTGCGTGGGATTATTCATTCTTGTTTTCCGAGATGCTGCAGGTGCAGGCAGGCAGACTAAACAGGATAGGATTGCGAGTAATAGTATTCCGTGATTGCGGCCAAAGTACTTTGGTAGGAATCACTTTTTCTTTCGTAATGTAGAACTCCAAAGCAAAGAGTATACAATAACTACGTAAGACTCCAAAGTATACTCTTAGCCGCTTTGGGTATCACGATTGCAGTTTGTTTTGGCCTAAGAGAAAACCGAGATGAATACATTAAAAATATGTGGTTTTGGCTTCGTTCGAGTTCGACGTCTAACGACGTTCAATATATCAGTCAGTGTCAAATGCGCTGGCCGTCTTCAAAATTCAAAACCGAAGACGGTGATTTGGTCCGTCCAAGTCAATGAAAAAGAGATCCCCTTTAGATCAATGGTCCAAGCATAGAGTTATTAGTACTATAATAACAAAACGTTGTATAAAATCAATCAAAAAAGAGATCCCCTATATAAAATAGTGGTGGGTGCGTTTAAAGATGGAGTAATCCTGTATGTTCTCGTAAACTCTATCTTCTCCGTGGTTATAACTATGAGACTATGGATCTATGGACCTACATTTGAAACAGTTTGTTAGTTAGTTCTCCTACTTCACGCTAGATGTCGCATAATGAGGGGTTTTCGTTTCGTATTAAAAAAAAAAAAGCTAGTTCTAAATATCTCGATAGATGGCAGTGTGTCAACTGGCGATTAGGGTATGTCTATGTCAAATGAAGGGAAAACAAACTTTTTCTGAGTGTTGCCATTTACGCATTACCTTTTACCATTTACGCAAAAATATTTTGGTTTTGAGCTTTATTTTGTTCAAATGAAGAACTCTTTTAATCAGATGTATTTTTGAATGACGATGACGAGAATGAGATGAGATGAGATGTATTATTACTGAATAACGAGTCACACAATCATAAAAAATCTCCGCCATCTTAGTACAACATGTCGTCCCAAACAGCTGCGCAAGGTCAGTAACCCGAGCCGGCGCGACGGCACTCGAGTTTCGTCTCAAGGCGTGAATGATTTGTTGTTTTTATAAAGTTTTGAAAAAAGAATCGAATAGATCTGTGAAGGTTATACCTAAAAATGTCGTGTTTACCTGTAAGTAGGTAAGTAACTTGCATATCAGAAAAGGACCTATTTCAGTTTTTAATACCTAAGTAAATGAAAAAATATGTAGGTAGGTATATTGTTGGTAAACCTTTATTATATAAATAAATGAAGGCGTCACAAACACACTATACATTTTATACGTTATTTATGCCTAGTGATATTAGTTTTAAAGGTGATTACTGTTCCTATTTTCAGCTTGCAATATATCATTTTGCAGTTTTCCGGATATTTTACGAAACATCTTTTAGTCATATATTTCGGACAAAATTTAAGTTCGATTTGGAGTTTTTTAATTTTGACTGTGGCAACACTACATTCGTTTCCTATTTTTGAGAAACCAAAATAAATTCAAGATTTTCTTCAAGTTTTTAGTGGTTTCCCGTCCTTCGTCAGTTCTGGAATCGAATGTTCTTTCTCTGGCTGCGCCGCCGCCGCGCCGCCGGTTTTTGCTGTTGGTGAAGTTATATTCTACCCGATAAAGTTATCTTGCTTTGTTCGAGTTATTGTTAATAACTGGTTGTGTTTATGCTGATATGATAAAGAGCCTGACTCTGAGCCTATGAAAAACTGATGGTAATGAATGTGTACAAGCAGACGTACAAGAATTGGCTTAAAGGTGAATATTGGTAGCGTGTGTCAACAAAACAGCCGAGCTCTTGGGAATATCGCAAAGAAGTGGTTATAAAAAAGAACACAAATCTACAGGAAGAATTTCTTCGCCCAAAAAAAGGTCGCAAAACCAATTTTAACAAAGTATTGACAATTTCACGTATTCTGCTAAATGAAGAATCGTCCATTCGTTTTTTCGCTGAAATGAATTATCTGCTCTAACAAAGGTAAGAATTGAGTTAAGTATCTACCTCATTTCGAAGAGAAGCCTATTTAGTTATTAGTGTCTTTATTTAAAAAAAGTAAAAGGATAAAAAGCAGCATATGTGTTATTCCGGACTATAATCTATCGCTATGCCAAATTTCATACAGATCTATTCATATGAGTAGAGAGTAACGTACATCCATCCATCAATCCAAACCTTCACCATTATAATATTAGTGGGATAAAAAGTACTTTGTGTTTGCGCTGCTGTAAGCCACTGCACAATAACATAATGTCAGGATTTGATTTAACGTTTTAGAGCTTCTCAAATTAGTGGTTAACCAAGCACACCTACTGCATCTGAAAAATGACTTGTATCACTCAGGCATTATAGCTTCCTGTGATCTGCATGTAAAATATTTGCTATTTTGTTGCAGGCCATACAGTAATAAAAACAAGGGTGGATACCGAGGTCAAGTCATCGAAATAAGCTTTCTTGGAACGCTTAACAACGGCTTGAATACTCCAACGGGAAAAGGACAATAATTGATATTCAGCTGTAATTATAGGCAACGAAGAAATAAAAAACAAGAAATGTATTTGTTTATATTTATTTCTGATGTCAAATAAATAATGCCTTTGTAGGACTAAGGTATTAGTAATTTAGGCAGTGAAAACTAATACCTATAATGTACCTATGAATAAACCTTCTTTTAAAAGTACTTCTCTATTAAAAAAAATGCACTTATTTGTTTGTTTTATTTACTCTCTGAAAGGCACAACCAAATGTTGCTTTGCTTTGTTGTTAGGTACAAGCATAGTGAAGGGTGGTGCGTGAGCCTAGTATTATTATGACTCGCAGAAAAGACAACCAGCAGCGCAGCGTGTAAAGCTCTGGACGCTTAACTAGCGTGTGAGATTGAGCCTTGTGAGATGAATGGATTTAGTAAAATAAATACCTATAGCTTTCTTCAAAAAATTTCCTGCTCAAGCAAAGCCGAGGGCAAGAACTAATGATCCATAAAAATTCAAGGGTTTGCTTCACTGTCTTGTCACTTTCATAGTGACATTTCTTTGTTTATTTGCAGCATTTGAAAAATCAAGTTTGTTTGCCAGTTTTTTTATTGTTTAGACATAAACAATGAAAAAACTGGCACGATGGTTGTGACAGAGAAACATTCATTCTATTTGATTTCTTCTCATGCTACAAGCATATTTTTATCTCTCTCTGGTGTGAATGAGATGGGTATATGCTAGTGCATATACCCATCTCATTCACACCGGTAGAAGGTACTAGAGGTAGTCCTCTAGTACCTTGTTCTTTTAAGCGATCGACCGATTATCATTTTGACGTTTTCTTTCATGTGACATTAACATACCATAGTGCCTTGTTCCTCTAAGTAGGAACCCAGTTGAAGCCCTGCCATCTATCGAGATACATGGAACTAATTTTTTTCTTTTTAAAAATGTAAAACGAAAACCTCTCATTGGAAACTAAAGTTTATTGCAACTTTTACACGCCGAAAACACTGATAACAACGTAGATGAAGAATTTAACTAGATGAGTAGCATGCGTGGCCGCAAAAAGGGACAGAGTAATACGAAGTGGTGTTGCCATACAATTTTGTTACCCTGACTTTAGGTTCGTAATTTCATGTCTGGTAGGTGGTATTTTAGTATCATACATCATTCATTATATTAGGTACCTACGTATGCGGGAGTAGGTAAACTTTTAATTTAATGAGCATAGAAATAAAACAACGTTCAGGTATCAATGTTAGGTTTCGTTTAAATTTATTACCACCGCCACATAATACGAGCTAACGTGTAAGTAGACATCATTTCAAATACTAAAATAATGTAATTTTGAAAATAATATTATTGCTAGATAATCAATTCAAACACTTACCAAGCACAGACTTACAATAAAAATTGCACTTTGGAAATCACATTTCTTTTAAGTAATTAAATCTTACACATAAGGTATTGCTAAGATAAGACAACCATTATACGAAATTCAAAAGCACTTTTAAATTATACTTCAGGTAAAATGTGCAGAGAAAACCAAATTAAATTTTTTACACCTTAAACACAATATTACCTACGTCCTAGCCTATGTATCCAAATATTTTATATTCTGTTTTATTTAGTAGGTATGTAATAATGACCATTGTGTGTGATGATTATGATTACTCTCCACAAATCATAGGATCACAAATCAATCAGTCTTTATTTCTATCAAAGAGCCTTAATCAATACCCATACACTTAATAAATAAAATTGTACATACACTAACTACACGGTACATACCTACTTACTAATTTACACTGGTGGTTTTATTTATACTGCGTTGTATTTCTCTTACAAACTCAAAGTTTTCATGATTTTCCTCACGTACCTTTTCCGTAGTAGGTATATATCTTGCATGCCTGAAATAAAATATTGAAGCATTAATATGAGAATTATAAATAATACTATAGTAATAGTAAGTTATATTAGTAACACCAAATCCCAATACCATTTAAATATTTTCGATTTAGTATTTTGATTAGTAGGTAGACTAAAACACAAAGTAGGTAAGGTATAATTTTTCTATCCAAATCTCAAACAGTCCTTCGCCCATCATCGTAGCACTGATTCTTTTAATGTATTTATTTATTTTACTTACCAGTCTTGGAACCGCATAAGAGAACAGATACGTTCGCTTTTCTTTTTTGTTAACGATTTTCATGAAAATGTTTGAACAAATTACTAAATATTTTTGGGTTCCAAGTTTTTGGGACCCGTGGCTTCTATCCAAAGCAAACGTTAATCATTGTTTTCGGGAAATCTGTAACAAACAAAAACATATTTTAAGAATGTATGTAGATGTAGGTATTCATGTCTCAATGCGCCACGACATTTGGGGAATTTTATTTTCGAGTGCAGGCAACCCTAAATTTTCGTAATGTTATGTAGGTTATGTTTAATAGAATTATTTTAAAACATAGTTTTTGAGTCTTGTCTGTACGGAAATCTATGAAACTATAAATTTTGAACCTTTTTTGAAGTCAAACGAGCGTGTACTTACGATTGGAATGACAAACTCGGCA
Source organism: Eupithecia exiguata (assembly GCA_947086465.1). Lineage (NCBI taxonomy): Eukaryota > Metazoa > Arthropoda > Insecta > Lepidoptera > Geometridae > Eupithecia > Eupithecia exiguata. The sequence goes on from OX352226.1 coordinate 2,708,080, forward strand.
CTTTTCGTTCACCGTCACTTTTACATCCAAAAACACTGCACCGCACCATCGTTGCTTCAGATTTATATCGTTGAGAGACGCAGGAATGTCCGCAAAGTCACTTTCACACATTTAATTAGCAGAAAGTATCATTAGGTCGAAAAAAACAAATACTATGTGATGTGCCCGGCATGTTCTGTCTCACCCAGTGTGCAAAAAACTGGCACACTGGGTGAGATAGAGAAACTTTCATTCTATCTCATTTCTTCTCAGGCTACAAGCATATTTTTACCTCTCTCTTGTGCGAATGAAATGGGTATATGCAACACCTCTAGTGGTATATACTCTAAGGATAACAATGTTTAGCTTGTTTGTACGTCTTTCTTGCTCGCACTATACGACCTTTAGCCAAAGAGAAAGAGATAGCTACAGAATCAAAATGATGCTTGACTTGTAGAGCCTGTATCCATGTGTGTTAGAAATAAAAAGAGTGTGGTTTTATCGAAGAAACAATTTACTGTTATATTTTAACACCAATAATTAGAATCTATAACAACTCCGTCTCCATGACTACCTTACGACAGATCTATATAGTTTGTCTATGTCCACTAACGTGCTGGCTGAACAACACTCCTCCTCAGCACAGATGGTGTCCAGGATTCAAGTGTCGCTTCATGCTGCATGCTTGCTTCATGCCCTGAGCCCCCACAGCTCTCTCAATCTTGAAAGGCGTGGACCAGGCATTCCTTTCGTCATGGGGTCGGCTTCGTTTTCCTCTGACCCCACAAACTTCAGCTCTATCTTATTTTCACCAACACAGTCTCTAATAAAATGTATCTTCATATCAATGTGTTTGGACTTAGAAGATACTATTGGGCTCGACCCTAGTTTAATTGCTGCTTGATTATCGCAAAATATAATAACTGGCTTTTCTTGCCGTAGTTTTAGGTTTTTGTGCAGCGAATGTAGGTGAATTGCCTCTTTTGCGGCTTCCGTTAGTGAAGCATATTCAGCTTCAGCCGTCGAGAGTGCTACTGATCGCTGTTTCTTGGATGCCCAGCTGATGGCTGCTCCTGCGTATTTAAATACGTATCCTGAAAAGGATTTTCTGTCATCTTTTGATGCAGCCCAATCTGCGTCGGCCATTCCAATTAACATTTCGTTTGTCTTTTTGTAATTTATTCCCATGCTCTTAGTTGCTTTTAAGTATCTTAATACTCTTTTTGCACATTTGAAGTGCTCCTCTCCGTAGCAATCGTTAAATTGTGACAGGTAGCTTACTGAGAACATTATGTCTGGCCTTGTGACAACCGCAAGATACATCAGCGTGCCGATAAGATTTTTATACGGTAGAGTATCCCCCCCTTTCTTGGGGTTCTTCATGAGGCAGTTACCCGGCTCGATAGGCGTCTTTGAGACTTTACAATCAGTCATACCAAATGTTTTCAGTGCTTTTTCAATGTATGACTCTTGATACAACTTTATGCCTTCATTGGTGTACTCGAATTCGATTCCGAGTAGTTTCTTTGGTTTACCCATATCTTTTAATTCAAATTCTTTGGATAACTGAGCCTTTATTTTCTTTGCTTTCTCCGGGTTTGAGTAAGCCATTAAAATATCATCAACATAGATTGTTATCACTGTCTTATCTCCTCCTTTCGTTGATATGTACACACACGGATCCGCAAATGATGTCTCAAATCCAATCTTTTTAAGTTCAGTGTCTAATCTTTTAAACCACTGACGTCCCGACTGTTTCAATCCATAAAGTGCTCTTTCTAGTAAGCACGCTTTTTCACCTTTTATGCTTCTTATATCTTCAAGCATCTTTCTGGCTTTATAGTAAACATTGAGATCTTCCTTATCACTTTCGTCTATCATCACCTTTGTTACAAATTCTTCTAAATAATCAGGAACTTTCATTGTTATTTTCTCATCTAGTTCGCCATTTAGATATGCTGTAGTGACATCCATTTGACATAGATCTAAGTCTTCCTCTAAGGACATTCCCACTACTGTTCGAATTGAACTTAGCTTTGCAACTGGTGCGAAGGTTTCATTGTAATCCACGCCCGGTCTTTGCGAGAAACCTTGTGCGACAAGTCTAGCCTTTTTAATTTCATTATTATCTGGGCCGATTTTCTTTTTCAGAATCATTTTATATCCAATAAGTCGCATGTTTTTATCTTTGGGAACTATCCGCCATGTGCCGTTTTTAATATGAGCTCTAATTTCTGACTTAATTGCATCATGATAATTTTCATCATCGTCTTCGCAATTGTGTGAAGCCATAAAAACATCATAGAATTCCTCGGGCTCATTTGGGCTATTATCGCGTGATACATGATAATCATTTAACCATTGTGGCGGTCTACGTTCTCTTTGGGGGCGTACATTTGGATTTATTTCATTTTCAATCTCTTCCCTTTGACTTTCATTTTGATTAGGGGAATTTTCATTCAAGTTAGGAAAATTTTTATGATCAAGATGCTGTACAGTTGAGTCATTTTGCTTTTTCGTTTCAAATTCTATTTCAATGTCTTCTGCTTTGCTTTTCTTATCATTTTCCTTTCTATTCGTCCCTTTAATTTCATTCTCTTCGTTTTCATTGTTGACGAGATTTTCATATTTTTCATTTTTATTCTCATAGTACATTTGGTTTACTACCTTCACGTCTCTGCTTACTATTATATCGTCTTTTTCAGGAATAAAAATACGATAGCTTTTTGCGTTTGACGCGTATCCCATGAATACACCTGTTATGGCTTTAGGTGTCAGTTTCCCTCGTCGTGTCTTTCGCAGTACAAAAGCTTTACTTCCAAACACTTGTAGATGATTTGCCGATGCTGATCTCCCTACCCACAGTTCATACGGTGTACTACCTTTGAGTAGTTTTGTTGGGCTTCTATTTGCAAGGTAATTTACAGTATTTACAGCTTCAGCCCATAGATTTTTGGGCGCATTTGCGTCTATGAGTAAACATCGAGCTTTGTCTAGTAGAGACCGGTTCTTGCGTTCAGCAATGCCATTTTGTTGAGGCGTGTACGGAGCGGTTAATCGTCGCTTTATTCCGTTTTCCTTAAGGTACTGATCGAACTCTTTATTTATATATTCGGTCCCATTATCAGACTGTAAGTTTTGTATTCTTATCTTGTGATAATTCTCAACTTCTTCTTTGAACTCTTTGAATAGTGTGAAGACTTGATTCTTTTTCTTCATAAAGTAGACGTAGCTGTATCTTGTATAATCGTCAATGAATGTGACGTAATACTTTGATCCGGCTAACGTTTCAGTTTCGAATGGACCGCATACGTCTGTATGAATTATTTCGAGTGGTTGAGTGCTGTTGATAGAATCTTTCTTAGGGAAAGGTAAACGTGTCATTTTTCCTTTGATGCACGTTTCGCACGCTTCAAGCTTGTCTTCCTTGAATCCAAGTCCTCGTAACTTTTCGTCTTTTGCCATTTGTTTCAGGTCTTTTTCGTTGATGTGGCCTAGCTTCTTGTGCCATGTCATCATCTCAGATTCGATTGTTACTGAGTTAGCCATATCTTTGGATTCGGTACTATGTATATAGTATAAGCCGTCAGTTTTTCGTGCTTTTAGCGATATTTTGCCATTAGGTTCCACGACGTAGGCCTTGTCCTTTTCGAACACAACTTTCTTGCCCTTGTCAGTGATTTTCCCAATTGAAAGTAGGTTTGTTGAGAGATTTGGCACATATAGGGTTTCATGTAAGTCACATGAGTAGTTGCTTAGACTCACCCGTGCCATTCCAATTCCTTTGACTGGCGTTGTATGGTCATTCGTAGCCAATTTTACAGAACCGTTGTCTTCAGAAATATTTACAAATATTTGTTTGTTACTTGTCATATGTGATGTACATCCGCTGTCAAAACACCACGTCATTTTTGACTTTGTTTTATTATTTATATTTAAACAAGTATATAAACCTTTTTGCTGTTGCTTGTTGCCTCTATGAGAAACTTTTACAGGAGTTTTGTTTTCTTTCTTCTTGGACCAACAAGTTTCTGTACTGTGTGATTTCTTCTTACAGATGGTACAGAACTTTTTCTTTGCATACAAAGCTTCGGATCTTTCTTCGTACTCCGGTTGCTCAGCATTCTTATTATTTCTTGCCTGTGACTCTTCAAGTATTTTGACTTTGAGGTCTTCGGGACTTGGCAGTGTGTCTCTTGACTCGATGGCAATTCGGAAGTTTTCGAAAGTTTTTGGCAAGCTGTACAGGATCATGATACATTGTAGTTCTTTAGGAATCTTTATTTCCATGTCCTCAAGTTGACCAACTATGTCGAAGAAATTGTTGAGGTGGTCGCGAATGTCTTCGTTTGGTGTCATCCTCTTTAGGACTAGTTGTTTTAACAATGTAGCTTTTCGGGCAGGCCCTGTGCTTTGATAAGTTTTCTTTAACGTTTCCCATACCAGCTTCGCCGTTCCGCAACCTTTTATTTGTTTTAGCTCGGAGGGCGATAACAACAAGATGATTTCAGCTCTGGCCTTTAAGTCTTCTTTGTTGAATGCCGCGGTGGTTGCTGAATCAGCGTTTGGAGCCAAAGTTTTTGTTCCGCTTACGATGTCCCATAAATCATTTTTGATGAGCACCGCCTGTGCCTGTAGGCACCAGGTGTCGTAGTTTGACTTGGTCAATGTTTCTATCGACGTTCGGCTATTTGTTGCCGATGTCATTTTTTTTTTTTTTACACTCACGTGTATATCCAACCAACAGTTTAGTGGTATTACTATTTACATTATTTAATCAGGTAACCACGCTCTGCTACCATTTGTTAGAAATAAAAAGAGTGTGGTTTTATCGAAGAAACAATTTACTGTTATATTTTAACACCAATAATGAGGGGTTTTCGTTTCGTATTAAAAAAAAAAAAGCTAGTTCTAAATATCTCGATAGATGGCAGTGTGTCAACTGGCGATTAGGGTATGTCTATGTCAAATGAAGGGAAAACAAACTTTTTCTGAGTGTTGCATTTTTTTAATGCTAAAACTGGCAGATTTTGTGATCGGTTCACCTTCTAACATCAAACCGATGACGGGGACATAATTAAGTCCCGTCCCCGTCGGTTATGGTACGTAAAAATCGTAAAAAACGAGGACATAAGTCCCAATTAAAAATATTTTGGTTTTGAGCTTTATTTTGTTCAAATGAAGAACTCTTTTAATCAGATGTATTTTTGAATGACGATGACGAGAATGAGATGAGATGAGATGTATTATTACTGAATAACGAGTCACACAATCACAAAAAATCTCCGCCATCTTAGTACAACATGTCGTCCCAAACAGCTGCGCAAGGTCAGTAACCCGAGCCGGCGCGATGGGACTCGAGTTTCGTCTCAAGGCGTGAATGATTTGTTGTTTTTATAAAGTTTTGAAAAAAGAATCGAATAGATCTGTGAAGGTTATACCTAAAAATGTCGTGTTTACCTGTAAGTAGGTAAGTAACTTGCATATCAGAAAAGGACCTATTTCAGTTTTAATACCTAAGTAAATGAAAAAAATATGTAGGTAGGTATGTTGTTGGTAAACCTTTATTATATAAATAAATGAAGGCGTCACAAACACACTATACATTTTATACGTTATTTATGCCTAGTGATATTAGTTTTAAAGGTGATTACTGTTCCTATTTTCAGCTTGCAATATATCATTTTGCAGTTTTCCGGATATTTTACGAAACATCTTTTAGTCATATATTTCGGACAAAATTTAAGTTCGGTTTGGAGTTTTTTAATTTTGACTGTGGCAACACTACATTCGTTTCCTATTTTTGAGAAACCAAAATAAATTCAAGATTTTCTTCAAGTTTTTAGTGGTTTCCCGTCCTTCGTCAGTTCTGGAATCGAATGTTCTTTCTCTGGCTGCGCCGCCGCCGCGCCGCCGGTTTTTGCTGTTGGTGAAGTTATATTCTACCCGATAAAGTTATCTTGCTGTGTTCGAGTTATTGTTAATAACTGGTTGTGTTTGTGCTGATATGATAAAGAGCCTGACTCTGAGCCTATGAAAAACTGATGGTAATGAATGTGTACAAGCAGACGTACAAGAATTGGCTTAAAGGTGAATATTGGTAGCGTGTGTCAACAAAACAGCCGAGCTCTTGGGAATATCGCAAAGAAGTGGTTATAAAAGAACACAAATCTACAGGAAGAATTTCTTCGCCCAAAAAAAGGTCGCAAAACCAATTTTAACAAAGTATTGACAATTTCACGTATTCTGCTATATGAAGAATCGTCCATTCGTTTTTTCGCTGAAATGAATTATCTGCTCTAACAAAGGTAAGAATTGAGTTAAGTATCTACCTCATTTCAAAGAGAAGTCTATTTAGTTATTAGTGTCTTTATTTAAAAAAAGTAAAAGGATAAAAAGCAGCCTATGTGTTATTCCGGACTATAATCTATCGCTATGCCGAATTTCATACAGAACTATTCATATGAGTAGAGAGTAACGTACATCCATCCATCAATCCAAACCTTCACCATTATAATATTAGTGGGATAAAAAGTACTTTGTGTTTGCGCTGCTGTAAGCCACTGCACATTAACATAATGTCAGGATTTGATTTAACGTTTTAGAGCTTCTCAAATTAGTGGTTAACCAAGCACACCTACTGCATCTGAAAAATGACTTGTATCACTCAGGCATTATAGCTTCCTGTGATCTGCATGTAAAATATTTGCTATTTTGTTGCAGGCCATACAGTAATAAAAACAAGGGTGGATACCGAGGTCAAGTCATCGAAATAAGCTTTCTTGGAACGCTTAACAACAGGCTTGAATACTCCAACGGGAAAAGGACAATAATTGATATTCAGCTGTAATTATAGGCAACGAAGAAATAAAAAACAAGAAATGTATTTGTTTATATTTATTTCTGATGTCAAATAAATAATGCCTTTGTAGGACTAAGGTATTAGTAATTTAGGCAGTGAAAACTAATACCTATAATGTACCTTTGAATAAACCTTCTTTTAAAAGTACTTCTCTATTAAAAAAAATGCACTTATTTGTTTGTTTTATTTACTCTCTGAAAGGCACAACCAAATGTTGCTTTGCTTTGTTGTTAGGTACAAGCATAGTGAAGGGTGGTGCGTGAGCCTAGTATTATTATGACTCTCAGAAAAGACCACCAGCAGCGCAGCGTGTAAAGCTCTGGACGCTTAACTAGCTTGTGAGATTGAGCCTTGTGAGATGAATGGATTTAGTAAAATAAATACCTATAGCTTTCTTCAAGAAAATTTCCTGCTCAAGCAAAGCCGAGGGCAAGAACGAATGATCCATAAAAATTCATGGGTTTGCTTCACTGTCTTGTCACTTTCATAGTGACATTTCTTTGTTTATTTGCAGGATTTGAAAAATCAAGTTTGTTTGCCAGTTTTTTCATTGTTTAGACATAAACAATGAAAAAACTGGCACGATGGTTGTGACAGAGAAACATTCATTCTATATGATTTCTTCTCATGCTACAAGCATATTTTTATCTCTCTTTGGTGTGAATGAGATGGGTATATGCTAGTGCATATACCCATCTCATTCTTCTAAGCGATCGACCGATTATCATTTTGACGTTTTCTTTCATGTGACATTAACATACCATAGTGCCTTGTTCCTCTAAGTAGGAACCCAGTTGAAGCCCTGCCATCTATCGAGATACATGGAACTATTTTTTTTCTTTTTAAAAATGTAAAACGAAAACCTCTCATTAGAATCTATAACAACTCCGTCTCCATGACTACCTTACGACAGATCTATATAGTTTGTCTATGTCCACTAACGTGCTGGCTGAACAACAATGTGGTAAACAAAACATATTCGAAAAAACTAACGGTCACTTAACGGTCTTGGAAAGAATAACTCACGTGCGGTGCCTTTTGCGCTTCTAAAAAGCATCACAATTCCAAGCCACATTATGGATAATATTCAGAAAATAGAGAAAATCGGCGAAGGGTCTTACGGTGTAGTGTACAAAGGAAAGAATAAAATCACTGGCCAGATTGTGGCTGTGAAGCACATCCGCTTGAGACCCGCGGATGAGGGCATTCCGGCCAGAGCCATCAGGTACCGTGGAATATTGCTTTATTTTTGTACAACCACGTAGTTTAGATCTGAAGTATGGTTACAAACAAGTCGACTTCCTTTATCAAGTTCTAACCTCACTTTTAACTACTTTCATTCAGCATACACTTGGCAGTTGGCACTTCGTACTAGGTCCTATGTCAGGCAGCTTGCACAAGAACTAGTATGAATCTTTGCATAGTACTCACTCAATAAGTATATTAAATGCTTATACCTATTTGCAGCTAGTATTTTAATATCATCTGTCATTTGCAGTAAGGTTCTTACAGACTGGGGATACATATTTTGAAGCAATAGTAATAACCCTCCTTGCGCAGACTGGTAATAAATAGGTACTTTTAAACATTTTCAGAGAGATGTCTCTTCTGAAAGAGCTGGACCACCCCAACATAGTGAAATTAGTAGATGTGCATATAGAAGAGTCCCGCACTGTTCTCATTTTTGAGTTCCTTTCCATGGACCTCGACAAATATATCAGTACACTTGGATCGGGAAAGGTACGTGATTAGTGAAGATTCATCAATTTACAAATTAGATCTATTTATTTATTTATTTATACAGTTAGGTTAGCCTATGGTGAGTGCACCAACACATACAAAGTAGACTTTATACAACTAGAAAAATGGATGCTAAGTGCACCAACCTATTACAGGCCGACACAGCATGCAAAAAAAAACATCTAACTAATTAACACTAGTACATTGCAGTAAATATTGTAGAGATAGTAAAACATTTAGTAAACTTACTCATTACCTATGTTATTACATAGACCTAAACTCTGACAAAAAATTGAAGCGATCAAAATCAGTAACATTTTGTTTCTTATTTGATAATAATTACTATGTATAAAATGTGACTTTTCTAAGTGCTTATCTTGTAAGCCTTAAAAAATAAAGTAATTATTGAATTTTGATTTTTGACATAATAAAAAAACTTATTATAAAACAATGTTGTTATAGGTATAAACAAACTTATGAACCATTCACCCCAAGCAGTGCCAACTGCAGGGCCACTGATTTACTATTAATAAGATTGGAATGTGTCTGGAGCATTGAAAGTGACAATGTCTGTTTAACAGGCTGTTGAGTGTTTTGTCTGGGGTTCAATAAGTATTCTAGCTAAGATAAAACCATAATTCTAATAGGTGTATATGTATTTATTTATCAGTTCATGGAGCCAACTGTGGTAAAGAGCTATTTATACCAAATTAACAGTGCCATCCTGTACTGCCACCAGCGTAGAATCCTCCACAGAGATCTCAAGCCAGAGAACCTGCTTGTCAACAGGACTGGTATTATTAAAGTGAGTGATATAAACATTACATAAAGTCGATAAAATGTTCTTCCAAAGGTTCATAAGATGAAAACTACTATGATGCACAAGAATGAACAAACAATGCTTGACAATTAATAATAATCTAGCATTGAAAGACTGAAAAAAAAAGCTTCAATGTTCGCTGATGATGTATTTATGTTGCCACTCTAACAACAAATACTAAACAGATTAAAATAAATATTTAAGGGGGCTCCCATACAACAAACATTATTTTTTTGCTCGATATTGATAACGGCAACAGGTAGACCCCTGAAATATTTAGATATATAGGTATTCACTTTATAAATAAATCATTTCACTAAAATAAAACAAATATTTAAGGGGGGCTCCCATACCAGAGATATGATTTTTTTTGCCGTTTTTATAGATAATGGTACAGAACCCTTCTCGCGCGAGTCTGACTCGCACTTGGCCGGTTTTATTTAAATCCATTGGCCCTTGCGGTGTAATATGCACAGGTACTTATATGCTTGGGCTAGAATCTAAGATGGGGGGACACCAATTTTGGATATATGATGGTTTTATCATTAAATTGTGAATTTTGTGGCCGAGTCCTTATGTGGTGAAAGTTAGAAATTTAGGAAGCATATGGGAATCTTTAGATGTGGTGGACATTATTCTTTGGAAAAAAATTATGTATCCCTGAATAAAAACAATGACACCTTCTACTGGTTTTATAGACATGACAGATGGTAAATATTTTCTTTAATGCAGAAGACATGACAGATGGTAAATATTTTCTTTAATGCAGACCATGTCTCAACAAACGTAGTATGACCACCTGCAAAAGACTGATGCCAGAAGCTGATGACTGTCTGCTATGGCGCTCATTAAGGCCTTTATCTAGATGTGTACTATTATGGGCTGATGATGAAGTATTAATTTGTGTATTGTGTGTGCATTTCAGGTGGCTGATTTTGGTCTGAGTCGTGCAGTTCAAGTACCAGTGAAGATTTACACACATGGGGTGGTCACCCGTTGGTACAGAGCACCTGAGGTTCTGCTTGGCAGTGTAAGGTACACATTCTAAGTGCAACTTATTACAAAAAGTGGTGTTGAAATAGCTAAGTATGTACGTCAAGTGTCGCAGAAATTACCCAAATAACTATTGATCACACCTTCACCATTTCATAACTGCCTCTGTAACAAAACACTGTTAGTAACTCAACTTCGTGGACGTATTTTAGCAGTTCCTGTTCCTACTTAGGGTTGTTCGTTTCGTGTTGGCGTGAGATTCAAATTAGTAATAGGAAATCGTTTTCTATTACGAATTTCAAATTACTTTGTTAGTTTTGTTGCTTGAAGAGATTTGTTCCCGAGAAAAAAAACACAAACTAAATTACCTACATAAAAATAGTACATAATCTCACGGGCGGGGGGAAGAGGGTCGAGCAAAATGTAACAGCATCTCACTGAGGGGAGAGAGGGGGTGTTGAAAAATCGGAAAAATCACTCGCGTATTTAATGGATGCCGTCTAAGACATCAACAAGTGCCTCGTCGGCGCTGATAGTGTTATCGTTTGATTTGTCCAGATACGCATGGCCAGTAGACATGTGGTCAGTGGGCTGCATATTCTCAGAGATGTCGAACAAGAAGACTCTGTTCCGGGGAGACTCGCAGATTGATCAGCTCTTCCGCATCTTCAGGTAACTAATCATTTATGGTTCCAACTCTACACTGAATTTTAAAAACAGAGTACTGTTTTTAAAATTTAGTAGCTGGATAAATACTCATCCCTCACAATAAAATGTTTTCTGAAACCATCACGGGATCATTTTCTATGTGTATATGTAGAAAGCAAAAGAATCATTAAAATAGGTTCATAAATAACGGAGAAATCGGAGAATATACATACATCTAAATAATAAACCTACCAAGCGCGAGTCGACTCGCACACAAGGAGGTTCTGTTACGTTCCGTACCATACTCTATATACATTCGCAAATTTATTTATTTTTTATTATTATAGCGGCAATAGAAACAAATACATACTGTGAAAATTTCGACTGTCTAATGTCTACCTTCTACGGTTCATGAGATATAAACCCGCTGACGAACGGACGGACAGACAGCAGGGGCTTAGTAATAGCACCCCGTTTTCACCCGATTTGGGTACGAAACCCTAAAAAGACTTTTTAGGTACTAGTTTTTGTCCACGGCTTCGCACGCGTGTTTTCTACGAAAAGGTTATTACTTTCAAATATGAACTGATTGATGGGATTAAAAAGACCTGAAATAATACATAGACAAAAAATAAATTATCAAGTGCATAATTGGTGCTTTCAGAATATTACGCACACCGACTGAGGAGATCTGGCCGGGCGTGTCTAATCTGCCGGACTACAAGCCTACCTTCCCCCAATGGGACACATGCAACCTTCGCAATCATGCAAGTTTTATGTACTCGTATTTATATTAAGCGCGTAAGAATTTCGTGCCTTCGACTGCACTGATACGACAAGGGACCGAGACAATTGGCGATTTCCGGTGTTGGAGGTCAAGATCCACCACGGGTCACTGCGCCACACAAGTGAGCGCGACTTTCTGATGTGCAGGGGTCGAATTCTGCTAACCAATCGCTTTACTATGGCAAGTTTCGTCGCATAATTTTCTGTAGACGAAAGAAACTGTATAGTAATATACATCCAATATCATGAATTCCATAGTAACTATGGATCTTTTTCACGCCTAAATAGCTGAACAGATCTTAATGAAATTGGGCATTCGTCTACCTCCCGTAGACGAAATCCCAGGGACGAAGGGGGGGGGGGGGGGGGGAGAAGAGCCGCTTAGAACTATAAAGAATTCTGTTACAAGAATAAAATGTCAATCGTAAATCTGTTTTCAGGTACAAAACCTAGACGAGAACGGTATGGAGCTCCTACAAAAGATGCTTGTCTACGACCCGGCCAAGAGAATCACCGCGAAGCAGGTCAGGCAGCACAGCTACTTCCACGACGTGCACCTACCCCCCAGCCTTAGCGTCAACACGGCCTATGTTGGCTTCTAGACTGACAACCGACAACGATAAGGAGGTGGTGCAGTGTGTATATTGGTTGTTGTAGAATTATAGGCTCTTTGTACTGCGTACTGAACATGGATTATCTATAATTGAAGTGCTAGTGCGAAGACTGTCGATATCATCGTCTTATTTTGGGATGTTTGTATGCTGGCATTCGTTTTTGTGTATTGCATATGTGTGTTGTTAGAATTATGATTTACTAGCTCGCATCCTTAACATTTTTGATTTCACATGTTTGTTTGTCTATATTTATGCTGTTGGGTTTTATTATATTAATAAACCCCAACAGCATGTTTATAAAGTAAGCATGGCAATAACGGCGTTTTCGATATTCTTTTTTTTTATCACATCTCATTGAGATGATGATGTTGTGTAAAGGTATGTTATTTATTTGTCTGTCTAGTCCGGTTTGGTAGAAACCGCCCGTAAGATATAGTTTTTCTGCGTGGAAAGTAGCTATGTAAATGCATGAATGCGTTTGTTAATATTTCTCTGAATTTCAAACTGTTTCTGTAGCATGTAGTGTTCTTATTCTATTAAGCCAAGCATAAAATGAAAAATTAGAAGCCGTGACCCTTCCTCATGGCGTGTCGTTTGAGGTAACGCTGAGTCTGTGAGTATTGAAAATATGTCTAGTTAACATATATTATTAATGCTCGAATTGGTTAAAATACAAATTTAAATTTTAACTGGCGTACCTCCCGTCCACGGTTCTTGCTAGGCCTACAAAACCTCATTCATAGGCAAGTTCTTCCTCGTGAAGAAAGAAATAAATTCATAATTATTCATTTTTTGTGCGACTACAACAACGCTTCTATTATCTTGCCACTAAACAGCTGCCCGTGAGGCTGGTTTTTCACCAGAAATGTGCTACGTTGCTATGTTTCCAGCCATTCATATTTGTAAGCTATGAACATCACTCAATAATGGAACGATCCAATCGGTCGGCTGGAAACATAGCAACGTAGAACATCTCTGGTGGAAAAGCAGCCTTAAGGTGGTCCCTACGTTATTGTAGATTTATTAAGTTCTTACTCCTATTGCTTTTGATGTTTGCTCTATGTTTTATTGTATGCTTTATGCCCAAATATTAGAGATTACATTCTTCCTTAAATTTATCACAGTCTGTGATAAATTGTGTTTATGTCGATGATCCTCAGATCATCAATTGCCTAGCCATTATTTTTTCTTGTCTCTACATAATTTAGCGAAGCAAATGATATAATAAATAAGTTAAGTGCAAGGCCCGCTTTGAGAATTCGTACTTAATCATTGAACAGAGTTATTTTTTAATCTTGCCGATGCTGTGGCTACAGTTACGCGGCGTATTCTGTCAAATTCTAAGCCGGCACCACCCGGCTGCATTCATCACCATCACCATGGTACCATTATACTTGGGCATAAACCAAATGAGATAATAAGACATCAACGGTCTGAGTTGGTGAAGTCGAATTTTACGTCGCAACCCACATGGCTCTACTAAAGTGGGATAATTAGCAAGCTAAAAAAGACAAATATAACAATATTGTCAAACAAGTTCCTGATATATACATATTTAGTGACAACCTCGATAAATTTAGAATTAAATAATAATAATAATAATAATAAAACATTTATTTCAGGCAACATTTTATTAAAGTGTTGGAACATTTCAAGGGTGAACTCATCACTTCATAGATCTAAATAATGCTAGATAAATGCTGTGTGAATTGTCCAGCAATATTTATTCATTATTATTATCATCTGTTTTTTATTTGTTTGAAATTTAGAAAAATGTTGTTTGTAATATTTTTCATAAGTTTAATAACATGTTTTATATTTTCTAATTCTTCTTTACATACTGATGTGATCTCATTGTTTAATATAGAGTATTATAATTATGTTAAATTAATAGAAAGTTTATTTAGTTTTTATTCTTTTTTGAACAATGTTGTGTCGGCCTGTTATTAGTGTATATAATAGGACCTGCTTTATGTAATCTACCTATCTATAAGAATTCTCTAAGTATACGCTGTTGGCGTTCCTTTCTTAATAAATAAATAGACAATTCATTACGTATGTAGGCGGGTCAACTAACAACCTTATAAATTTGACTCAGGGTTATTATTATAGGTTCATGTTTATCTAACTAAGATCTCATATTAGATAAACATGACTTAAGCAGGCACTAAATAACTCTAAATTTTGTTATTTACTGTAATGTGTGTTATACAGTAATGAATGGAGAGAATCTCTTAATAATCGATGATTCTATGTATTTGCTATGTCTGCTTGTTTAATATCTAGTTTGCATGAGAATGTGGGATTGCGTCCATTATTTATTTAAGTTTGTTGTTAATAAGTCAACGCTTTTGTATGCTTTTGTATGTAGTTATGTTTATGCACAAAAATCTGATGTTTCCTGCAAACTGCAAATGAATGCACAAAAATCATTAAATCTTTAACATCGGCGCACTAGCTAAAAGTCTACCGGAGGCGCAGAAAATTGTGGGTCGGTTCCCGCGTTCGGGACCGCGAAAACCACGGGATAAACGTTTTTAACAGAAGATATTTGTTCCGGGTGTTATGTGTACAATGTTTGGGCATGTATAAACAAGTTAACACTGGGTGCCCACGACACAAGCAAAAGTACCACGGACCGCGAGTGCTTGCGGTGCCCGCTACGCCGCTGTGGGCATTGCCGCTGAGACTGGGCAGTGAATGCCTTAAATACTTTTAAGCTCATATAAGGCATCTATACACTGGCGAAACTCGATGAAGGATGTTCGTAAACAAACTAAGATACAAATGACTAAAAACTCTCTCACTCAAATTCTCAAATTAAAAATCAATTGCTTGGTCGAATTTCAGATACAATTGTAAGTAGAACGTTCGTTACTATCCGAGAAAATTACAGTCAAATAATAGAAACAACTTAGAACTAGTATTTACAATTGAAACAATTGAGCTAACTGCAGACTGTTGCAAACATTCTACAGATAGCTCAACAGATCCATCAATACCGGTCGTAGGCGTCCCTAAAACGCTGGCTGCGTTGCCTCAATTTTAAGAAATATTAATTGAAGAAAGGATCTCGCATCGACAAGTAATGTGAATTGTGTACAAAAAGACGCGGCAACAGAGTGAAGTTCAGGTTAAGTAAGAGCGGTTTATTTACATACATTCTACATCGACTTAAGCAGTGTATAGTATGCACTCAAACACAACATAAAAACCTACTTCTAAATAAAACTTATTATTCGATTCGAGAATTCATGGATGATACATTAGATAATTAAAAAAATTAACTTAATAGTAGGTAGTCATCAGGATAATTAATTAGCTACCTACTATAATTATCATAATTAAGTAAATGTTAAGCTAAGCTACCTCTCAAGTATTATTTTTTCTATGCCATTAAGGATAATAATTAGGTACCTACCTACTATAATTGTCATAATTAAGTAAATGTTAAGCTAAGCTACCTCTCAAGTATTATTTTTTCTATGCCATTAAGGATAATTAATTAGGTACCTACTATAATTGTCATAATTAAGTAAATGTTAAGCTAAGCTACCTCAAGTATTATTTTTTCTATGCAATTAAGGATAATTAATTAGGTACCTACTATAATTGTCATAATTAAGTAAATGTTAAGCTAAGCTACCTCTCAAGTTGCATTGCGCCCTAACAGGGCTCCTAATACCTAGCATTAGTGAATTTTGTAAGATCTCTCACATTAAAATACTTGAAATACATCTACGTTCTTTGATGCTGATGGACTAGCTGATGCTGTGCTAAGATCTTGTAGGTTAATTTGTATGACCTTGAGAACTTTTCACAGGCTTGACTTTGATGCCTACTGCATGTAAAGTTTTTAAATTGTGGACTTACAACGATAATACCCATTTTTAAATCAGAGCATCTTATTAAACTTGTGTCTTACTTACTTACTACTTACTCCTATGGCTCAACGACCCAAAGTGGATCTTGGCCTCCGACACAAGACTTCTCCAGGCATCTCGGTTCTGAGCTGTCTCTCGCCAGCTGTGGGCGTCGAGTTCGCGGAGATCGGCTTCGACTTCGTCGATCCAGCGATACCTAGGGCGGCCGACTGGTCTACGCCCCGAAGGTTTTCCTTCATACGCCTTCTTGACAGCCCGATCCTCTTCCATCCTCTCAACGTGTCCTAGCCAGCGAAGACGAGCGCTCTTGAACTCGCCTATGACATTTGGTCTGGCATACAGGTCCTCTAGCTCTTGGTTTTTCCGAACTCGTAAGGATCCATCCGGTCTTCTGGTCGGGCCAAAGATCTTACGCAGCACCTTACGCTCAGCCACGAGGAGTTTGTCTTCTTCTTTCAGCGTTAGCGTCCAGGCCTCACACCCATACATCAGAATAGGACGTATGACAGTTTGATATATTCTGATTTTGGTGCTGCGACTCAGAAGTTTAGACGATAACAGCTTGTGGAGCGCTGCACTGCACCTCAAGGTGTTCTGGATGCGTATGTTGATTTCCTCTTCTCTAGAGCCTGTATCTGTTATGGTGCACCCCAGATATTTAAAACTAGAAACCCCCCCTATACACCACCTGTCCAACATTAAGGTCTTTGCGTTGAACGCGAGTGTTTTTGTAGCGTTTCATGTGGATGTATTCGGTTTTTGCGTAGTTGATTGTGAGACCCACAGTCCGAGCCCCCGTTTCCAACATCGTGGTCAGCTGTACGACCTCTACTCAGGGCCAAGTCGTCCGCGTAACCGATTACTCTATGTTGTCCGTTAAGATGAACTCCAACTAAAACTTGTGTCTAGATTTCTAAATTAAATTCTGTTAATATTTGTGTTGAAACGTTCAGAACCCCAAGTTGATTCCATAATCATGGTTATTCCAATCTCCGCATTCCTAACGCATCACATTTCAGGTCCAGTGATTAAACTCTGCTAAATAAAGTACTGACACATAATACTAATTAACTTAGCTAAAATAAAAAAAATCATATTCTCGTTTTCTTCGTTCTTTTTTCGTGCTGAAGGAATATAGATTGCTGCCAAGTGTATCAGAAGCATTACGCTTGTTTTAAATAATACCTAGTCTATCACCGTCAAACAACCTAGAGAAATCTTCGATTGTATTTGAAAAGGCCTGTCGACCTTATGCAGCCTCCTGAAGGGACTTAACTGGCTAATAATGTGTATTTTTACTGTGATACTAAAATGCATTGCATAAATTCGTACATAAGTATTTTTTCCATTGAAACGTAGCCTCTAAGTTAAACTGTGTAGAATACTTGTACCTTTTATACTTAATTTAAATAAAATTTTGTTATATTTGTTTGTATTCAAGGCGTTTCCTTTACACCTACATATTGCTTTTTCTTTCAACTTAAATCTTGATGTGTCCAGTAGTTTTTAAGATAAAAAAAACTTGTAAACCACGTTCTTCTTTGCATTTCATATGATAAAATTGATAAACCATGAGGAAATAAAGTTGATGAATAAAGTTGAAAATGATAATGGGATCACTAAAACTTTTACCTTTCCCGCAAGAAATGGCAGACATTTTTGTTTTCAAGATCATCATATTAGCCAAAACAATGTGTCCACTGCTGGACATAGGTTTCTACCAGCCGATACAGAAACGCGCCAGAAATACGTGACGCGCCACGACCACCTCGGGAACCTTACCCGCCAAATGGGCGCCGGGCGACCCTGTGTCCGGACGCCCTAGGTCCCCTTGCGAAGGGTCAGTCGAGTGGCCCCGCCGCCTGCCACACGGTCGCAGAGGATAGGGCTAGGTCCTCGCAATACCGACACTCTTCCCTGCGACCCCACCGCGTCCGTCATCAAACGATGGCGACCCCGCCAAGGCCGCGGAAGGCAGGGAAAGCGGCGCACCTCAATACCGGCACTCCTCTCCCGCCGCGGCCTCGCATCTCCCTGCGGCCATGCTGCCCATACACAGCCGCCCACCTCAGCCATGGTGACTCCCATACGACACCGCACTACTACCACTCCAACTGGGCTTAGAGCGCAAAACCCAGAGGAATTACCGTCCTGGGGCCGCCCATTGGCCGTTGGCGCGGCCCCATGGGTTCCTCTTAGCTTCATTGCGGGTGACTAGGCCGCGACTTCTAATCCTTTTCCTTTTCACGTCATCGTATTGTTAAAACCTTAGGTAAACCTTTCCCGTACCGTTCTTGAAAATAGGTAACAAACCATAGTATTCATTCTATAGTTAAGGTTTACTATGACTTGTATCTGAGCTGATCTCCTGTCCCTTAAGCGCCATGGAGGCTGGAAGTCCAATGCGGTTGTAGACGGATTCATAGAGGATTCGATCCAAAATAAATCTAAAATATGTAAGGGCATCGTAGGAGCCATTACACTGAAAGAGCCTCGTCAGATCCTTAGACTGACCCTTCTAAACCAATAATGAGCCGTTATGAAACAACTAACCATCGCCCTCTCTCGCCAACATTTACACCAAGGGAATTCAATGAATCGGTACAACTATTAAGTACCTATGACAGATAGTTTTCCGAAAAACAGTACACAGTCACTAACACTAACAAAACTATTACACTCAACGCTACTTTCAATCTTTCTTAATAATACCTCAGTATTATTTGTTATAATTTAAAGATTATTCTGTAATACTAACGCCTATCTGCAGTAGTTAATACCTAAACTGACATAAAAGTATTTTGTGATTGTAATAGTAGATTGTTTTACAAGGGACTAAACCATCCCATTATATACGAGGTTGTTATACTCCCGAGCGTAGCGAGGGAGGATGACAAGACCGAGTTATAATGGGTGGTTTTGGCCCGAGTAAAACACTCTACTTTTCACTTCGATTGCGAGAAAATAAAACAATTCAAAATTAGACAATTTTCAGAAATTTTATTAAAAATTAAATGTGCAGTTAGAGCAATTTTGAATGTTTAGTGATATGTTTTTCCCGGGCA
Organism: Eupithecia exiguata; assembly: GCA_947086465.1. Lineage (NCBI taxonomy): Eukaryota > Metazoa > Arthropoda > Insecta > Lepidoptera > Geometridae > Eupithecia > Eupithecia exiguata. Next base: position 2,727,471 of record OX352226.1, read on the forward strand.
ATTTTATTTCGGTTCTCTGTGATTGGGATGTGTGTGTAATATTTTGAGTTGATTGTTGTGGAGTAAAAGTTGGAGAGACTCGACTCATGCTTGAGTTTCGTGCATTATTAAGATCTGAGTGCGGCTTCAGCTGAGTTGACATATTCATCCAAACGTTGAAACATTAGTGGGACGTAACTCCTGATAGGCTTTAACTATATTAAGGTATTCTCCACTGATGACAAATTTACGCTCTTTGTTTGTTTTCGTGTTCGGCAGACTCACAGCTTGTAGGTTTGTATCCGTTTCTACGTCTTCTAGCGTTATATTAGCAAGCTCTATTCCTCTGCATGCACCGCTGATTCCATAAATTAAAGCAACCTGTTGAACAAAAAAATAAGTGTGTTATTAATCGTAATAACCTAGGTACATAATTTAGGTATGTAGGTAGGTATCTATTTATTTAGTTTGAGTTGAGTACATAAGTAGTAGGTTACCTTTGTTGCCAAGTATTGTTTATTTGGAGCGTTATTTAAAAATGTTTCGATTTCTTGTGTCGTCAAGACTTTAGATTTTTTTGCCTTGTATCCAGTGGACAATTTCTTCAGTAAAGCCGTTAAATTTACATATTTTTTAATATCGACGTCGTGTCTCGTTTGTAAGGTCATTCTTAACATTGAATATGTGCTCCAAAGAGTCGACGATTTGAATTTTTTCGATAATTCATCAAAATAAGTGAGAAAAACCCCTTCTGTAAAAGAATCCACACGTTTCTCATCTCTCCATTTCATAAAATTTTCGTAACTCTTTAAATATATTCCACGTGATTTTGTCGGCAACAGATTCATAATTATTTCTTTGCCCTTTTCTTCCATTTGCATATTAGCATCTTCACTATCACTTGATGACATTTTTCACGTTCACAATTTGGAAGTAAAAGTCAGGAAGTTAAACGTAAAAGTTTGTGATTTGGAATGAAGAAAATTCTAGAGATTTAGCGCCAATACCATCTTTTTTTTTAAATCTCTATTTAACCCGCAACGAAAGAGTTCGCATTCTACCGTGAAGGGAAGAATCAACCTTCATAAAACATCACCAAGACGGTTCTATTTTCAAAAAAAAGGTTGACGGAGCACCAAGAAGTCGAGTTTTTATGTAAGAGAACGAATGCTTTGTACTGGCTGATGATTTTAGACAAAAATTAAATAGAAAAATTACTTTTTAGCCCGAGGGATTAAACTCGAGTTTTAGGCCTGCTAAGCTACACTATTATGATACACTTTTCGAGCAAGAGAAGTGAAATAGTAGATTGTTTTACAAGGGACTAAACCATCCCATTATATACGAGGTTGTTATACTCCCGAGCGTAGCGAGGGAGGATGACAAGACCGAGTTATAATGGGTGGTTTTGGCCCGAGTAAAACACTCTACTTTTCACTTCGATTGCGAGAAAATAAAACAATTCAAAATTAGACAATTTTCAGAAATTTTATTAAAAATTAAATGTGCAGTTAGAGCAATTTTGAATGTTTAGTGATATGTTTTTCCCGGGCAATTTTATTTCGGTTCTCTGTGATTGGGATGTGTGTGTAATATTTTGAGTTGATTGTTGTGGAGTAAAAGTTGGAGAGACTCGACTCATGCTTGAGTTTCGTGCATTATTAAGATCTGAGTGCGGCTTCAGCTGAGTTGACATATTCATCCAAACGTTGAAACATTAGTGGGACGTAACTCCTGATAGGCTTTAACTATATTAAGGTATTCTCCACTGATGACAAATTTACGCTCTTTGTTTGTTTTCGTGTTCGGCAGACTCACAGCTTGTAGGTTTGTATCCGTTTCTACGTCTTCTAGCGTTATATTAGCAAGCTCTATTCCTCTGCATGCACCGCTGATTCCATAAATTAAAGCAACCTGTTGAACAAAAAAATAAGTGTGTTATTAATCGTAATAACCTAGGTACATAATTTAGGTATGTAGGTAGGTATCTATTTATTTAGTTTGAGTTGAGTACATAAGTAGTAGGTTACCTTTGTTGCCAAGTATTGTTTATTTGGAGCGTTATTTAAAAATGTTTCGATTTCTTGTGTCGTCAAGACTTTAGATTTTTTTGCCTTGTATCCAGTGGACAATTTCTTCAGTAAAACCGTTAAATTTACATATTTTTTAATATCGACGTCGTGTCTCGTTTGTAAGGTCATTCTTAACATTGAATATGTGCTCCAAAGAGTCGACGATTTGAATTTTTTCGATAATTCATCAAAATAAGTGAGAAAAACCCCTTCTGTAAAAGAATCCACACGTTTCTCATCTCTCCATTTCATAAAATTTTCGTAACTCTTTAAATATATTCCACGTGATTTTGTCGGCAACAGATTCATAATTATTTCTTTGCCCTTTTCTTCCATTTGCATATTAGCATCTTCACTATCACTTGATGACATTTTTCACGTTCACAATTTGGAAGTAAAAGTCAGGAAGTTAAACGTAAAAGTTTGTGATTTGGAATGAAGAAAATTCTAGAGATTTAGCGCCAATACCATCTTTTTTTTTAAATCTCTATTTAACCCGCAACGAAAGAGTTCGCATTCTACCGTGAAGGGAAGAATCAACCTTCATAAAACATCACCAAGACGGTTCTATTTTCAAAAAAAAGGTTGACGGAGCACCAAGAAGTCGAGTTTTTATGTAAGAGAACGAATGCTTTGTACTGGCTGATGATTTTAGACAAAAATTAAAAAGAAAAATTACTTTTTAGCCCGAGGGATTAAACTCGAGTTTTAGGCCTGCTAAGCTACACTATTATGATACACTTTTCGAGCAAGAGAAGTGAAATAGTAGATTGTTTTACAAGGGACTAAACCATCCCATTATATACGAGGTTGTTATACTCCCGAGCGTAGCGAGGGAGGATGACAAGACCGAGTTATAATGGGTGGTTTTGGCCCGAGTAAAACACTCTACTTTTCACTTCGATTGCGAGAAAATAAAACAATTCAAAATTAGACAATTTTCAGAAATTTTATTAAAAATTAAATGTGCAGTTAGAGCAATTTTGAATGTTTAGTGATATGTTTTTCCCGGGCAATTTTATTTCGGTTCTCTGTGATTGGGATGTGTGTGTAATATTTTGAGTTGATTGTTGTGGAGTAAAAGTTGGAGAGACTCGACTCATGCTTGAGTTTCGTGCATTATTAAGATCTGAGTGCGGCTTCAGCTGAGTTGACATATTCATCCAAACGTTGAAACATTAGTGGGACGTAACTCCTGATAGGCTTTAACTATATTAAGGTATTCTCCACTGATGACAAATTTACGCTCTTTGTTTGTTTTCGTGTTCGGCAGACTCACAGCTTGTAGGTTTGTATCCGTTTCTACGTCTTCTAGCGTTATATTAGCAAGCTCTATTCCTCTGCATGCACCGCTGATTCCATAAATTAAAGCAACCTGTTGAACAAAAAAATAAGTGTGTTATTAATCGTAATAACCTAGGTACATAATTTAGGTATGTAGGTAGGTATCTATTTATTTAGTTTGAGTTGAGTACATAAGTAGTAGGTTACCTTTGTTGCCAAGTATTGTTTATTTGGAGCGTTATTTAAAAATGTTTCGATTTCTTGTGTCGTCAAGACTTTAGATTTTTTTGCCTTGTATCCAGTGGACAATTTCTTCAGTAAAGCCGTTAAATTTACATATTTTTTAATATCGACGTCGTGTCTCGTTTGTAAGGTCATTCTTAACATTGAATATGTGCTCCAAAGAGTCGACGATTTGAATTTTTTCGATAATTCATCAAAATAAGTGAGAAAAACCCCTTCTGTAAAAGAATCCACACGTTTCTCATCTCTCCATTTCATAAAATTTTCGTAACTCTTTAAATATATTCCACGTGATTTTGTCGGCAACAGATTCATAATTATTTCTTTGCCCTTTTCTTCCATTTGCATATTAGCATCTTCACTATCACTTGATGACATTTTTCACGTTCACAATTTGGAAGTAAAAGTCAGGAAGTTAAACGTAAAAGTTTGTGATTTGGAATGAAGAAAATTCTAGAGATTTAGCGCCAATACCATCTTTTTTTTTAAATCTCTATTTAACCCGCAACGAAAGAGTTCGCATTCTACCGTGAAGGGAAGAATCAACCTTCATAAAACATCACCAAGACGGTTCTATTTTCAAAAAAAAGGTTGACGGAGCACCAAGAAGTCGAGTTTTTATGTAAGAGAACGAATGCTTTGTACTGGCTGATGATTTTAGACAAAAATTAAAAAGAAAAATTACTTTTTAGCCCGAGGGATTAAACTCGAGTTTTAGGCCTGCTAAGCTACACTATTATGATACACTTTTCGAGCAAGAGAAGTGAAAATAACTATGCACAATCTACGACAGATAATTAGTTTATAAAATTAATCTTTTAAAAGCCCCGACTAAAAAGAATTGAAAGAAAAAGAAAATATAATTTTCTCATTTAGGTTTTTTATAAATCTAAGACTGATTGGTATAGGGGTACGAAAGGTCCACTATTGATCTTGTTTTAAATAAAAAGACAGGGTCGTGGACCTAATGTTTTGGCGGCAATTGCGAAATTTAGACTGAAATCTGATTTTGACTAAAATTTCGTCAAAGTCGAAGTAACTTTTGAACCAACGAATATCACAGAACACACATGGGGGTTAAATCGATAGATACTGAGGTCCCCCACCCCAGCCACCGATAAATCCACCACTCATGTTACACCGTGTATACCTACCTAGTGTTTAGGCACATTCGTACCCAAATGAAACTCACGAAATGAACAAATAATTTGTATTGATAGAACTAGTGTTTGGGATAAAAGGTTCCAAGAGGACCAATCGTTTTCCTTGGCGAGTCAATGTCGAATGGTCATCTGTCAATTTCTATACCCATTGCCTGCAGTAAAACGAACTGTCGTGTAGATTTTCTCTTCATATTCAGTCAGGCGTAATACTTAGATAGGTACCTACTTATGAAATTGCTTATTATTATAATATTTCTCCCAACGCACATGCTAGCCTAGATTTAGGTACGGTAAAAGATTGGCTCTATGTAAATTTGAGGTCATACCTACATTACTTCAACTACTTACATTACCTACTTCAATAACTATGGATATGAAATTAAAACACACTAGTATTGCAAACCTACCAATTGTTTATTTGAAATAGAAAAATAATAAATACAGAGTAGGTAAATATTATAAAACTATGATGAGATTTCCAAACGCCTGAATCCGAGAGTAAACTGATCAAAAATAGAGAATATTATTAGAAACTTGGACATTCATATTAAACTAAAAATTTGGTCAAAAATCATGAAGAAGTAGGTTTTATTAAACAGTTTTAAACTTTGAAAATTTTACAACAAAACATTTTAAAGAGACGTTACACAACAATGTTACTACCACAAAACAACAGCTAAACATACGAGCAGCTACATACAACACCGCGGCTCTATAATGGGAGTTATTCTAATGGGACATCATTTATCAAGGATTCTACAAAGCGACAAGCAGTCGAATCATTATAATCGGTTGTGTTTAAACTAAGTCAACTACTCATTTCGGTGATGTCAAATTATTTTTGGTATTTGCTATTACCAAAGTAGGTCCCTATTTAAATAATACAAACAAATAAGCATGTACAACTGGCCCGATAAATTCTAAACAACACTCATAACAAGCTTCTTCAGTTTACAGTTATTATTACCAATAAAAAAAACACTGATCACAATCCGATTTTAAATGATTTTTTCAACGACGATACAGGATCTTCAGATCGGACCTGATCGGTTTGCGCTGCTCGTAATAGGCATCAACTCTTTCGTTGGTTTCTCCGTAAAACTCTATGCCGTCCAGCAGCATCGACGGTCTGCCAGGCTTCACGTTAGCCCTCCATTCAGGAGGTTGGGTGCCAAGCTTCGCCACTTTGGTGTCGATGTCATCCGAAGTTTTCTCAAGAAACCAGACCTGGTAAAAGGCCCGTCGGAAATCCAGTTTGTACGCGTCGACTTTAAGTTGCAGGATATCTTCCAGCAGCGCGGGACGCAGTCCGCCCAAAAATACACGACTTGTTAATATTGGGTCCTTTGGCACTGCCGTCTTGTCGTCACCGAGCAGGACCTTGACACGGTCAGCGTACATTCTGACGCTCTCCCACGACTTTTGAGCGTCGATTGCCACAACTATGCTTCCATTGTGTGAGTAATAAACTGGTGGTTCGAATGGGCTGTATTCGTACAAGACCGCCTGAATAGCGGCACGCATGGAAGCCACCTTGGCTTTATCCATGAGGATTGTTGTCTTTTGCACCGAACTAGCAGGTAATTTTAGGGAATGACGTAGGGCGGATGTCGCAGTTACCGCGCGATGCGTTCCCGCGGTGCGACACGATGCCTGCACATGCGCCTTATGCCTCCGATAGGGCCATAAAATAATCAATGCCCGGGGTGGCTAGTGTCCATAGTTAGATGTTCTATTCTATATGAGATACCACCTCGATGGGTGCCACGAAACATGAGCCGTGTGAAAAAAAAAAGGACTGTATGAACTTCGACTCACATTAGGTAGATTTCAATCTCTCGAGATTGTAGTCAGAGGCTTACATCTTATAATTTTCTTGAATTCTAGTTTTCTAAAACATCCAGAGAACTAAATAAATAATGCTGGACGATTCACAAAGCATCAAGATTGACCTACACAGCATTTTCATGTAAGGTCGAAAGGAAATAAAAACAAAAAAATCTAGACAATCCACACAGCATCATTTAGGCCAAAGCTAATCAGAGCTTGTGGGTACTGATATACCTACTTAACTGAATAAATTGATTTTTTTATAATTACATAGAAAATTTCCAGTATACCCGAAACCACTATTGCAGATCGTACGAACATTCGTCCCAAGGCGGGAATCGAACCCGCAAAAGTCTGTTCGAAGCGACACGTAACCGGAGAGCTGGTGAGTGAATACTTACCTTCTGGCACAGCCAGCGTTTTGCCTTATACCGGGAGAAAGGCAATACAGCCAGCGTCTTGGTGACGCTTTTTTTACCATTTTCAAAGGCCTGGTCTATTTTGCTCCAAATCGAAAATAACAAATAACAGGCTAAATATTTCTTCGTCGCTTCTTCACTTTAGTCTACATACCGAAGCGACAGAAATCAAAAATATCACTTGTTTTCTGTGTGTTAAAATGTGTTTTATTATAAGAATTTGACATTCTTGAAGTGTACATTCTTGTATTGGAAATAAAGAATTTTTGATTTGATTTAAAAAAGTCTTTATGCAAGACGATAATTTCTTGTAGTGGCTGATGATTTCAGACAAAAATCAAAAAGACAAAAATTCTTCCTATTTTTCTTAGTCCCAAGGGCGTATTATACTCGAGTTTTACGCCCACTAAGCCACGCTAATGACACGCGTTTTGAGCAAGAGAAGTGAAAACAAAGATTTGTACCAAATGGACCTTTTTTACTAAATGGATGTAAAAGTATCATCATCATCAGCCTATATTAGTCCATTGCTGGACATTGGCCATAAACATTTTACCCCGTGAGTGTAATCTAAGCCTAGATTAAGTAAAAAAAAGTTTTTTTTTGTTTTAGTAGTATTTTTTTTGTAAGTGACCTATACACAATGAAATTTAAGTAATGGTACCTACCTATCATATTAACAAAATAAAATAATCGATTATTGTTTTTCTTTATTATTTATTATTCCATTATCGAGTAATGTTGTAGGTAAGTTTTAGTTTAGGTACTTACTTTTGTTTACTTAACTTCAGCCAAAGCGTCTGTCATTGCTTTTCTTACCGTATCTTGGTTTCCAAGGTAAGTCACCTGGTTAATTGGCTTCATATCTGTATCTAATTCATAGACAAAAGGAATTCCAGAAGGTATGTTCAGCTCCACGATACCAGCATCAGAGAGATCTAAAAAGTAAATCCAGCTTCCAATAAAGTGCAGCAAATAATGCAACTGCATTTTTTGGGTGCTCGCTCATTAGATAACGAGCACCCTGAAGACAATTTGCATACCTACCATCTAACTGTTTCACGATACCTCTAAGGCTGTTGCTATGGGCAGATATAATGACTCTTTTGCCTTCCTTGATCTGAAAAAAGTGGAGTTAAACTTGGTATCACTGTTATCATTTTCATGTCACAAGTAGCACATGTCCATGATGCGCTTGGCGGCGCAGCGGGCCCACGGAAACGCCGCCGCCGCCGAGGCTAGGCAGTGAAAGCGTTAAGAGCGCTCTCACATTACCGCGCGGTACCGTAGGTGCGGTGCCGCAAGTTTCGTAATGACGTTCGTTGTACGAAATGTGGAACAGCCGCGAAACAGTCGCGGACATCGAGTTGCGGCTCCGCTAATTCGATTCCGCGCGGTAATGTGAGACGGACGTAAGCAACAAGAACTCATATCACCTACGGAGTTAGTCAAAATCAAAGCAATGAATTAGAATCATACTAGTGAATACCAAGTAGATACCAAGTGAAAGTTTTGTTGAATAAGTAACTAGGGAAGAAGAGGGAAACTCGGCAAGGCGAGGAGGGATTGGGGATTTCACATGCGGCGTCGGAGGGTTCCCCGCTTATCCCGTGGATCCGTGGGATTGATCACCTCGAATCATTTACAACGGGATATATAAGTTTTTACCATGATTTGATTTTTAAGCTTTTTTTCTAATATTTCGGTACAGTTTCTTCAGGGGCAGACTTGTACATCAGGGGCAGACGAGATTGCTACGCTCTCGGAATACTCCATCCAAATGTTGGCTACTGCGGGGCGACTGAACTTCTCATAGCTACTCCATCATGGGACATATCCCGTTGTAAATGACTTATATTATATACTAGCAGCGCCTCGCGGTTTCACCCGCGTAGTTCCCGTTCCCGTAGGAATTTCGGGATAAAAAGTAGCCTATGTCCTATTCCAGACTATAATCTATCTCCGTGCCAGATTTCATCCAGATCCGTTTTTCCGTTCTGGCGTGATAAAGGAACAAACATCCATCCATCTATCTATCCATCCATCCATCTAAACTTTCACGTTTATAATATTACTAGCAGCGCCTCGCGGTTTCACCCGCCTAGTTCCCGTTCCCGTAGGAATTTCGGGATAAAAAGTAACCTATGTCCTATTCCAGACTATAATCTATCTCTGTGCCAAATTTCATCCAGATCCGTTTTGCCGTTCTGGCGTGATAAAGGAACAAACATCCATCCATCTATCTATCCATCCATCCATCTAAACTTTCACGTTTATAATATTAGTGGGATTATTGAGATATATATGTCCACGTTTTAAAAGCTTTATTGATCACCTCGATTGAGATTTCGATACGAGGTTGGTTTTCCTAGTTAGTACCTTACCTACCTGGGGAACAATGACCTCATTCCAATAAAAAAGTGTCCTCTCAATGGTAAGCTCCAAACTTTCAAACATTGGGATCGCAGCAGGTGTAGGGTCAAAGGCGTAACGGGAATCATTCACAATGGTTTCATAGTATGGGTGATCTTTATCCATAGGTGGTGAAGGTACGAGGAAGCTGCGCCTCCAGATTTGTAACTGACGGAAAACATTATAATATTGGCATCGATATAAGTAAAATTCGGAAGTTATGGTATATTTTCCCAGCGATAATTGTACACCTGCCTGTATTGCCTGCCGGCCGATTATAATTATAACTAAACAGGACACACGCTTTTGCAATATTAACGACGAATATATTGACGACCTCTGTGGCGCGGTGGGCAAAGGTCCGCCTGCGACGCAGGAGATTGCGGGTTCAATTCCCGCCTCGGGACAAATGTTTGTACAATCTGCAGATATTTGTTCAGGGTGTTCTGGTCGTTTTATATGTATAATAAAAAAATCTATCTATGTATAGTATTCTATAGTGTTGTATTATGTTTATCAGTTATCTAGTACCCATAACACAAGCTCTGCTTAGCTTGGGGCTAGATAATGCTGTGTGAATTGTCCAGCATTATTTATTTATTATATCACAGATTATGTAATGATAGGTACGTACTTGCAATATACCTACCTAATGAATAATAATGATGAGGAGAAAACGAAGGCGATGTACCTATCTGGATAATGTATGATGTAGGTAGTTAAATAATAAATGATTTTCTAATTATAATATAATTTTTTATAAGGCTAGGCTAGAATATAAGGTAGGTACTCTATTGTATTGGGTGTGCCTGTAAGGATAGAAGTTCATGTTTATAAATAAATAAATAAAATCATTTCAAGGTATATTAGGGTATATTTTCTACAGTAATTAGCGAGTGCCCACAGACGCAGCTCTAACGTATAAATTTATGACATCAGCAACATAATGTAGACAGATATAGCACGATATATATTTTGCTATAGTGCGACATGACGGCGGCCGCAGAGCTAATGAGTGCAAAAATGTATTATAAAGCATAGCCACCGTCTGTGCCAGCTTGCTATACCGTAATATATAGCTTACTATACCAATATATATTATAGCTCCGTCTGTTGCGGGCGATAATATTATGTTATGCAGGTAGGTAGGTACTTACCTGAATCTCTCCATATTTAGCGGCAGTTTCAGCTACGCTTAATCCGGTAAGGCCACCGTAATGCCTTTCGTTCAATCTCCAGGTCTTAAAGATAGGGATATCAGTCTGTCCTATCTCTTTAAGTACCAAGTTCAGGGTGTTCTGAGCGCGCTTTAGAACTGATGTGTGACCGACATCGAATTCATGACCTTCCGCGCGTAAAATTTTGCCGGCGGTTACTGCCTCATCGCAACCTTTAAGGATTCGTAAAAAGTAAGTTTAATAGGTAATTAATTCATGAAAATATATTTATTCTGATAGGAAGTAGTACCTAATATATGATATGGTATAGGTATGAGGGCCCAAATACCATCTCTAGGGCCCCAAGCCAAACCTGCCTGCACGCGGTGCACCCTGCTGAACAACAAAAGGGCCAACAAAAACGGCAACCTTAAGCTGGGTATTCTGAAGTAGGGTTGACGCCAGGCATGTGGTCGGTCGTAAAATCATTATGCCAAACCCTCTACAACATGTTTGATCCCTGACGAATGGTGCAACTTTCTGCTGGTGCTCATTTAAAAAAAATGATGGATGATGTACAGGGTACGGGACCGTAACACTAACGGGGAATAAAGGTTAGTCACATACCTACTATGAAAGTATAATAATAACGAATAAGAGGGGAGAGTGAGATAATCCATAACCAATTCGGGTCTATGCCTGGGGTCATACTTTACATACATGGGGTTCAATAGATTGGTATTGGTGTCCCCAGACAAAGACCTTTGCTGGTACAGGTTTCCTGGGACACCTTGTATATCACATTATTAAGTATATACATTTCATTAATGTACATCATTCTCAGATCATCATTGATCATTAGTGCTTGCCGTGAGGAGCCTGCGCTATCTGAAAAGGTGCTGAATGTTCATTCTCGTCTGAATATTGTTCTTTTTAATAGGCAGATAGGTATATTACTATATACCCATTGAAGCTACATTGAAGTACTATTAAAAGCGTACTTAAAACTTAATGTAAGTATGTACCTTACCTACCTAGATATCTACACTAATACATAACTAGGTAACCATCGCATCACCCAGAAAGTCTAGGTAGGTACCTACCTACATATTACAAGTCAGGCATAGGTACCTAACAAGTATAAAGTATACGTGCGTAGTTCATATACCTAAATCGATGATACCTACCCCTTTCGCTAAGATCATCATCAAACCAGCCGCAGTAATGATTTTTGTGATTCCTTTCACTGTCTCCGTGACGAATCATGACAATCCGAAAGTGACCAGGGTCTCCAGACATTATTTATTTCTAAGGAAATAAAGGTACCTATCTATTTTAATAAGTAGATTTACTATAATAGAAGTATAATTAGTATTTTTTTAAACGTGAACAATTCTCAAATCTGGCTTTGCAGAGAATATCCAGTCCAAAGAGTATACAATAACTACATTCAGGCACTTCAAAATGATGATGATGTTTGCGAATGTCAATTAATAAAGAACATCAATGTCTTAGAGTGCAAACGCACTACGCGACAGCGGAACTGCGCGGCCGCGGCACTTTATGTCAAATTAGAACAAATCACCAAATAGGCCGCACAGTTCCGCTGACGCGTAGTGCGCTTCCACCTTTACTATGACGTCACTTCCCACTCATTCTTTCATTCACACTTTCACTCAATCACTCTTCATGCGCCATAGCAAGGGGTTGGAGTAAGGGTTCATTCCGGATATCCCCCACGGCCATCCCCCACGTGGGGGATTACCAGATTTTTTTTCCGGAAATCCCTTAAATCAAATCGGTCAGTCTCGTGGGGAATATCGGGAAAAGATATTCCGGAAAACCCCCACATAGCTCGACCCTTAAAATAAATTAGATCGTAGTAACCTTTAACTCGTCTCCGCTGGCGGACCGCTCACCAATGGAAGGTTTCCCAATGTGCAATTATAGAAAATGTAGTTCATAAAAATACAATAATGGCGCTGACGAGACCATGTATCGGACGATTTTGCCAAAATGAGTGTGACAGGTTGACACTTACTGACAAATTGACACTTACTGTCAGATGTGACTAATAGATCAAATCAGTCCAAATTTTTAATGAATGCCAAATTGACGGCATATGTCTAAACTAAAACTGTCTTATGAGAACAGGACGATCATTTTCAATGACAGATGTCAAAACTAAAACTGTCTTATCTCGGAAACTACTCGTGCTAGATTTTCAGTTCCTGTCTCAAATGAAAGAATAAAAAATAAAATAATTACATATTATTTCTAAGGTTTTTATTTATTATAGTACTCTGGGTAATTTCTAAGAAATTAATAAATCCCAAAAATTTACGATCTCGACGGGATTCGAACCCGCACCTTCCCCTTATTAATTTCTTAATTACATATTGTTTATTAATTATGTTATAGATATGATTTCCGGGAAAAAAATCCGGTTATCCCCTACGTGGCGGATTTCCGGAATGAACCTTTCCATACTATATAGGTATTTCCGTATCGATTCCTATTACCTGCTTTCAGAAGGAGTTTTATATTTCCGAGTAGAACCTGCCTCTACTCCAATGAAAAAAGAGATCCCCTTTGCTCTACTCTACGACGACGTCCATAAGGAATCTTTTTTAATAAATAGTAACAATTAATATAATAATTATCTTTTTAATAAACCGGTTTTACCATCATCGCCTTTACTAATAGGTACTTTACCTTTACTGCTGTACTTCAACAGCATCAACTGGACTTATAACCCTTAATAAGTACCTATTCCAATGAGTGAGAGGTTTTCGTTTTACATTTTTAAAAAGAAAAAAATTAGTTCCATGTATCTCGATAGATGGCAGGGTTTCAACTGGGTTCCTACTTAGAGGAACAAGGCACTATGGTATGTTAATGTCACATGAAAAAAAACGTCAAAATGATAATCGGGCGAGTACTAGAGGACTACCTCTAGTACCTTCTACCGGTGTGAATGAGATGGGTATATGCACTAGCATATACCCATCTCATTCACACCAGAGAGAGATAAAAATATGCTTGTAGCATGAGAAGAAATCAGATAGAATGAATGTTTCTCTGTCACAACCATCGTGCCAGTTTTTTCATTGTTTATGTCTAAACAATGAAAAAACTGGCAAACAAACTTGATTTTTCAAATGCTGCAAATAAACAAAGAAATGTCACTATGAAAGTGACAAGACAGTGAAGCAAACCCTTGAATTTTTATGGATCATTCGTTCTTGCCCTCGGCTTTGCTTGAGCAGGAAATTTTCTTGAAGAAAGCTATATGTATTTATTTTACTAAATCTATTCATCTCACAAGGCTCAATCTCACACGCTAGTTAAGCGTCCAGAGCTTTACACGCTGCGCTGCTGGTGGTCTTTTCTGAGAGTCATAATAATACTAGGCTAACGCACCACCCTTCACTATGCTTGTACCTAACAACAAAGCAAAGCAACATTTGGTTGTGCCTTTCAGAGAGTAAATAAAACAAACAAATAAGTGCATTTTTTTAATAGAGAAGTACTTTTAAAAGAAGGTTTATTCATAGGTACATTATAGGTATTAGTTTTCACTGCCTAAATTACTAATACCTTAGTCCTACAAAGGCATTATTTATTTGACATCAGAAATAAATATAAACAAATACATTTCTTGTTTTTTATTTCTTCGTTGCCTATAATTACAGCTGAATATCAGTTATTGTCCTTTTCCCGTTGGAGTATTCAAGCCTGTTGTTAAGCGTTCCAAGAAAGCTTATTTCGATGACTTGACCTCGGTATCCACCCTTGTTTTTATTACTGTATGGCCTGCAACAAAATAGCAAATATTTTACATGCAGATCACAGGAAGCTATAATGCCTGAGTGATACAAGTCATTTTTCAGATGCAGTAGGTGTGCTTGGTTAACCACTAATTTGAGAAGCTCTAAAACGTTAAATCAAATCCTGACATTATGTTAATATGCAGTGGCTTACAGCAGCGCAAACACAAAGTACTTTTTATCCCACTAATATTCTAATGGTGAAGGTTTGGATTGATGGATGGATGTACGTTACTCTCTACTCATATGAATAGATCTGTATGAAATTTGGCATAGCGATAGATTATAGTCCGGAATAACACATAGGCTGCTTTTTATCCTTTTACTTTTTTTAAATAAAGACACTAATAACTAAATAGACTTCTCTTTGAAATGAGGTAGATACTTAACTCAATTCTTACCTTTGTTAGAGCAGATAATTCATTTCAGCGAAAAAACGAATGGACGATTCTTCATATAGCAGAATACGTGAAATTGTCAATACTTTGTTAAAATTGGTTTTGCGACCTTTTTTTGGGCGAAGAAATTCTTCCTGTAGATTTGTGTTCTTTTATAACCACTTCTTTGCGATATTCCCAAGAGCTCGGCTGTTTTGTTGACACACGCTACCAATATTCACCTTTAAGCCAATTCTTGTACGTCTGCTTGTACACATTCATTACCATCAGTTTTTCATAGGCTCAGAGTCAGGCTCTTTATCATATCAGCACAAACACAACCAGTTATTAACAATAACTCGAACACTGCAAGATAACTTTATCGGGTAGAATATAACTTCACCAACAGCAAAAACCGGCGGCGCGGCGGCGACGCAGCCAGAGAAAGAACATTCGATTTCAGAACTGACGAAGGACGGGAAACCACTAAAAACTTGAAGAAAATCTTGAATTTATTTTGGTTTCTCAAAAATAGGAAACGAATGTAGTGTTGCCACAGTCAAAATTAAAAAACTCCAAACCGAACTTAAATTTTGTCCGAAATATATGACTAAAAGATGTTTCGTAAAATATCCGGAAAACTGCAAAATGATATATTGCAAGCTGAAAATAGGAACAGTAATCACCTTTAAAACTAATATCACTAGGCATAAATAACGTATAAAATGTATAGTGTGTTTGTGACGCCTTCATTTATTTATATAATAAAGGTTTACCAACAACATACCTACCTACATATTTTTTCATTTACTTAGGTATTAAAAACTGAAATACCTAGGTCCTTTTCTGATATGCAAGTTACTTACCTACTTACAGGTAAACACGACATTTTTAGGTATAACCTTCACAGATCTATTCGATTCTTTTTTCAAAACTTTATAAAAACCACAAATCATTCACGCCTTGAGACGAAACTCGAGTGCCGTCGCGCCGGCTCGGGTTACTGACCTTGCGCAGCTGTTTGGGACGACATGTTGTACTAAGATGGCGGAGATTTTTTGTGATTGTGTGACTCGTTATTCAATAATAATACATCTCATCTCATCTCATTCTCGCCATCGTCATTCAAAAATACATCTGATTAAAAGAGTTCTTCATTTGAACAAAATAAAGCTCAAAACCAAAATATTTTTAATTGGGACTTATGTCCCCGTTTATTACGATTTTTACGTACCATAACCGACGGGGACGGGACTTAATTATGTCCCCGTCATCGGTTTGATGTTAGAAGGTGAACCGATCACAAAATCTGCCAGTTTTAGCATTAAAAAAATGCGTAAATGGCAACACTCAGAAAAAGTTTGTTTTCCCTTCATTTGACATAGACATACCCTAATCGCCAGTTGACACACTGCCATCTATCGAGATATTTAGAACTAGCTTTTTTTTTTTTAATACGAAACGAAAACCCCTCATTCCTACTAGGTATGTGGGTAGTATTGGCTATAAGATTAAACGTATTTTCTAGTATTAACCCTTCTGTCAAAGCGTATATCATTTACCTAAGGGGTCTTTAGTCAACTGAGACCGCTCGAACTCATCCCGCGGGATCAGTTGACCTAATGTATTTTTGTACTGATATGAGGTATAGATCTGACAATGAGGATTCCTTTTTTCTACTAACAAATAATATGTAAAGGCAAAGACCTGCCAAAAAGAACTCCTTTTTCTTACTAAATTTTTTTAGAGGTATCTGGCAATGGAGGAAGATTCTGTTTTTCTACTATAAAACGCAAAGATCTGTTTATATTCCTATTTTATATTGATAAATGGCAATTCCCTTATTATCATAAAGAAACCGAAATAAATTGACGAAGAAATTAAATAAAACCAATTGATTTATTTTATACATTTATTTATGATTACACACAGATTTTGATGGTTACCTACATTATTTATTATACATATAACAAATACAATATTGGGCACCAATTTTGTCGTAAACATTAATCGTAATTCGTTAAATATACTTTCTACATGTTCGTGACTCATCATAAAATAAAAATAATCTTTCATACAACATTAAAAAACACTAGAGCATAAATTATGTGTAAAAAAGTCAGATAAGAAGTGAATGACAAAAACTATGTGTATCTACATATTAAAATAAGATAAGAAATAAAACTAGACGAAGTACAATATATTAAAAATTAACTTCCTGAGTAGGTATTTTCATCTAGGTATGAGAGATGAAAGAAAGATTAAACTTAAACATACAAAATGCTTAATTATGTATCAAATAAGTTAATTTAAAATAACATTCATTACTCTGTACCATCTATATTGCTAGTTAGTATTTTTTTTTATTCGTACTATTCCTAGTACGCACAGGCAGCAAAAAATTACTTATTAAAAACGAGTTAGTAACATACCAAGTGATTAACAATAAGGTACACACTTATTACTAAAAAATTAAATAAGTAGGTAAATAACCCCTAATAATATACAATAAATAGAACATATTTTGTAAACACAGAAAGGTACTAATAATAAATTGTATAATACAATAATTATGTTTAGGTAAATTAAATACTAGGGTACAGCGACAGGCCCACTCTTTCCGTCTACTCCTACTGGGCGCTCCTACTGGTAGGAGAACGAGGACTACAATGTCCTCGTTCTCCTACCATATCCTCTTACTCCTACTAAATATCACTCTTTCCGTCTACTCCTACTGGGCGCTCCTACTGGTAGGAGAACGAGGACTACAATGTCCTCGTTCTCCTACCATATCCTCTTACTCCTACTAAATATGTCCTCGTTCTCCTACCATATTCTCGGACTCCTATTAATGTACAGTAAGCTGCATATATTTGTTATATGTACTCGTATAGAGTAGAACACATGTAAGATGGGTCACCAAAATAACCCTTGACACTTCCCATGATAACAGACCTCTTTAGATAACGGATCTCTTTAACTATTACAACTGCATTAAATGCATTACATCTCATTTTGCACATTTGTCAAGTGTCAGTTAAACAATAGGTAGTCATTGTTTACGTCATTCAATGAAACAACCATAACTGAATCAAACTGAATTGAATAATTTTTATAACAAAATGAGCTTAAATCAGGATAAACCTGAGTTCATAAAGAGAAAAGGTGGAACTATACTACTATATGCAGGTTACCAGTTTTATAAGCAAAAAATGTATACAAATGGAAGTGAGATTTGGCAATGTTGCCAATCTAAGATCAAATGTGTTGCCGTCAAGTGCCGAGGATCGATTACTGTGCAGGTAAGACATAAACAAGCTATTCCTAAAACATAGGCAACCTCCGTGGCCAGTATCAAGGATTCAAGTGTTAACAAATTACCAACAAATTCATTTTAATGTTTATTCCAGAATGGAGAGATACTGAAAACTGTCAGTCATTTGTGTGAAGCTAATACATTGAAAAATGAAATAGATTTAGCCCTATATGCTGCAAGAGTAGAGGCTGAACAATCCGATACGCCAATACCAAAAATTTACAAAAGAAATACTGCTCCTCTCAAAGATCGCGGGATCAATTTAGTTGAAAAAGTACCGGAACTTAGAAGTATTAAAACAAGTTTATATAATTCTAGATACAAGGCAATTGGAGCTGAAAAGATATTATTTGATGATTTGAAAAAAGTTCAGATCCCTAAGAAATTTAATCATTTCCTTTTAGGAGATTATATCGGTGATACACGAATTATAGTATTTGGAACAGAGCAAGGGTGTCAACTACTTGAAAGTCTTTCAGAATTTTTTATAGACGGTACATTTAAAAGTTGCCCAAAACCGTTCAGCCAATTGCTCATTATACACGGCGATCGTCAAGGCCCCTCTCATGAAACGAATACAGTCCCTTTAATTTTTGCATTAATGCCAGACAAAAAACAGCATAGTTATGCCATTGTTATAGAAATTATTAAGTCACAAGTTCCCGGATGGAACCCGCAGAAAATTCATACCGATTACGAAAAATCCTTAATAAATGCACTGTTAGACGAATTCCCTGCAAGTGTGGTTAAAGGCTGTTATTATCACATGACAAAGGCCTTGTGGAAAAAGAGTAAGGTAATTAAAATTAAAAATAAAGTTCAACGAAGATTTGTAGCTCTTTGTACTGCCCTTCCGCTGCTGCCCGCTAATCGCATCGAAGAGGGTTGGTTCTATATTCAACAGCAGTTTAGGCTTCTTGGCCCTGATACTAAATTAGATATTTTCTTTAAATATTTCCAAAAGACATGGATGAAGAATGATTTTCCAAAAACGTGGTGTGTATTTGAAGAAAGGCACAGAACTAACAATGTAGCTGAAAGCTGGAATTCAGTCCTAAACAGGGAAGTCAAAAATGTTACTTTATTAAAATTGCTGAATTTTCTCGAAAAGGCTACAGCCGACAAAGATGTTCCGACAGCACGGCGTCGAGAGGATCTCGTCACCGATACATTGATTATGAATACACAAATGTATCTTTTACATGACGATGTTGGTACTTTTTTGGAAATGCTCCGATGAATTTGTAAAATTTTGATTTCAGTAAATTACATTATTAAGCTAATTGTACTTATTCCAAAAGAAAAAAAAAATCACGATAGGAGTACGAGGACATTGTAGTCCTCGTTCTCCTACCAGTAGGAGCGCCCAGTAGGAGTAGACGGAAAGAGTGATATTTAGTAGGAGTAAGAGGATATGGTAGGAGAACGAGGACATTGTAGTCCTCGTTCTCCTACCAGTAGGAGCGCCCAGTAGGAGTAGACGGAAAGAGTGGACAGGCCTAAGGTATTTTGATTATTTAGTACCAGGGTAGGTACTAAATAATCAAACAACTTGAACTATCAGAGCGAGCGGGAGTACAGCAATAATACCTACTTACTATATTTTTTTGTCACTGAATGTTAGTCCACGAACCAAACATCTGGATGTTTGGTTAGTGGTGACAAAAAAAAATTAAAGGCGGCCAGCCTTTAAATTTTAGTTTTATTATAAATTATTATTATACTATAATAATAAGTTATAATTTTTTTTTTAACAAATACTACTTTTCCGATCTTTTTAGTGGTTTCTTAAAGTTATGGTTATTTTAACAATTATTTTTCACAAACTACTAGGTTCATATGTTTAGTAGAGTTGATAGAGTTATAATAATATTAATAATAATGTGAATAATACATGTACATAGAAGTTTGAATATTTTTAAGAAACATTTACGTTATCCAAAAATTCAAAATTCAATAACTTTAAGTATTTCTTTACGCTTACAAAATAAGCACTTAGACAAGATAAACAGTATGAAACTGTGACTTAGTAGATACATAGCACACGTGAGAATTCAGTGGTATTAAAAAAGATTTGAGGCAACACAGAATTAAGTAGAAACTGCTATGATATATATATGTTATCCTGAAACGGTGACTCCAAGCTGAGAACTGTTGCGGCATCCGCTGCTCGTTGACACAATCTGGGCTTACAATCTAACTACATAACTAATCACTCACTGAGCTCGCTCGCGGGGGGATGTCGACACTTCAAGTTGGTACGTCGTCGGTGTTTTCAAACTCTAATTTGACGTCACCTCCGAGGACTTCGACGTCGACCTCATTCTCGGTCGCATTGAGCATGTTGAGAGTTACCTGTGGGTGGAAATATTCTGTTTTCTTACCATGCCGCGGCTTGAACCACCTTGCAGTCTTACCACCTTATTAATAATAATCTGTTAACTTAGAACAGTTGCTTAGCAGTGTTATTTCTCAAACTTACTTATGTCAATAGGAAGTGGGATAGAATTAGCAACTGTCATACGTTAAAAGATAACTATGAATGAGGGAGTAGACCTGAAAAAAACGCGTGAGAAGGTGCTTCGTTTGTTCTAAATCTATTTAACTTTCAAGTAGACTTTTACACGATACACTACAAGAAGCCAAGACCAGAGATAGATCACCGTGATGGTATTGGAGAACTCAAAAGTATGATTATATCGAATAATCTTAATTACTTGTTAATTAATTCTTTTTTATTTAAATCGGGATCAAAATTCACTCGTACAACTCTACACATCAAAGCCGTCGACAAAGCCCGGTGCGGCGGGTTGGTGCGTTATTTCAGCGTTTGAATATTATAAGCAGACGACAGTGCTTTGTGGACTCGACTCGGCGACTTTGATGTGAGACTCTTTATGTGTCCGTAGCCATCAACGGTTAATATATATGTATATAAACCTTATTCTACCGACTAATTCTACACGAGCAGAAATAAAAAAATTGCGCATAAATTAGCCAATAATGCATAACAGGCGATTAAATGAAATTAAAGTTACCCGAGCTGTTCGGAAAAAAACTATTTAAATTTTTACAGGCTTAAATAAAGGAGTAGGATCTTAATTCGACTGCATTTTCAAAGAATTAAAAAAAACAATGTTTCAAAGATTCACTCCCGGTTTGTCCTATTATTGTCAAAGGAATGGCACGTGCCTAGTACACGTACTCAAGGAGTTATTCAGCTAGTTATTAAACTGCTTTTTAACTGAAAATTGTGTCCAAAAATGTTGATTACTCAGGAACGACGTGTGTATCTGTTACAGCTGTTCAATTAAAATAAATAAATAATAATAAGTAAATATATGCTCGACAATTCACACAGCATTATCTAGCCCCAAGCTAAATTAATAAATAATTACAAGTGATTCGTGAACATAATTATTTGAATTCAATAATGAAATAGATTATAAGCATGGCGCCCTTATTTCAAAACATGTTATAAAAAAATATAGCATTAAAACACATATTAAAATCCCCACCGTGCACCGATAAAAAAAGCATACTTACTCGATACAAAAGGTCGCCATGCAACTGCACTAAAAACTAAAAAATTCAAACATCACTAACCCAACTGCACAAAATAACTAAAATGAAAAAATATGTGCTAAAAAATGTATAAAATAGTTAGTGAATGTTTGAACCTCCGCGTTCTTTCCTAGCACGCTGCGAGTGCTGACCACCGTCATCGGAGTCATTGCAGATACCTGTGCCGGCGGCTGCAAGGACTGGTTCATAGCGTGTGCGGACACTGAACTGCTTACCGGCCGGTTTACTGACATACCAGCATCGTCGAACGCTTTCTTCTTCAATGTCGTGCATATTTGGGACCTGAAAGGATACACAGTGTCAACTGTCTGCGTCGTGTTGGTCTTGCGTGTAGCTTGCGTCTAGTTACAGTTGACTAAGCTGATGGGAAGAACTTGTTTTTGGCATACGTCATCATAACCGATGGTAGTTGGTGGCACTTTGGTGGGACACATACCTAACTTTCATAGGCTTTTGGTAGAATCTGCCTTGATACGGCTAATGATTAAGTAAGAAGTATTGTTTTGGCATTAATGCTCCGCTTATTATGGATGGAGTACAAGTGTAAGTAAGTGATAAGTGTACCGTACGTAAGTGTCCAGTGTTGCCGGATCTATAGTCTTATCTCAAGTACTTACACGGTGCGGTTCCTGATGTGCTGGCTAAGTTTGTTCAGGTCAATGGCGAAGCGGTGGATGCAGCTTCGCAGCATATCGACCTCTTCCTCTGTCCACTTCCCCCTGATGTAAACACAGTACGTTTAGGGTATTTTTAATGAATGTTATCATCATCCGCAGCCGGATTTTGCCCGCCACTATACTGGGTATATATTTGTGCCATTCACAACGGCACCCATTATTTTGGTGCACGTTTTCATGTATAATAAGTATCAACTTTCATCAGCAACATAAGCGCATTTGCTTAGATACGTACAAAGGCAACTGACGTCATGACCACAGAGCGATATGGCGTGCACTACGTACAGTGTTTTCATCAAACTACGCGCGAAACTGGAAAATATAAATTGTAAACCCATTTTTATGGCACTCATCGTTTGAATAAAATTTTGTTTCTTTTCTGTGTTTTATTTATTACTTATTTATCATCGCATATATTTATAGAATTCAATTGCGGCACTTTTCTAAATTGGGTGTTCCCTATTTTTCCGACTTTTATTCAAAATATTTCAAAAACTTTTTTTAGATGAACAAACCGATACTTTTCATAACTTGATCTTATCGGTCTCTTTTAGAATTTCGTACAGGCTGTCATGTACAGGCGCACGAAATGTATAAATTTAATTTCAAGTTAATAGCGTCGGTAGTTGTTGTTCATGAAGAAAACAAGGTCCGTCAAGTGCGGTAGAAACTTGCGCGCCGAGGGTTTCGAATATTTGTCAATTACACAAATATGTACATACTATAGGTATCAGTTTACAAACTTTGCTGTATTGTATTTAATTAATATCGAAAATAGAAGGTACCTTTTAGATCAATCGCTCTGCAAACTTAGGAGATTAAGTATGTTCTTTTCAACATATTTCAAAAAGTATGAAACCTACCGAAATTCCAAAAACTAATTTGAGATGTACCAATTCCAAATATTACCTGCAGTACTTTTTTGTACTGAAAATTATCATTTTCATTATTTATTTTTATCTTATAATCAGTAATGGCACACGGAATGTTTATTATTATTTCAAATTTTAAGTAAATAGCTGCGATAGTTACTGAGATATTCAAGAAAGAAGGAGGACGGACAGAGCAAGACCTAGCATATTATTGTGAATTTGGGTTTAGAACGGATTTGCCACAATAATATCGTAAATTATAGTTTGAATTTGCCTCTGAACCAAAACTCGATATTTTGCGGCCGGCAATTTCCATAGTCAGTCATATTAGTAGTTATGTCACTCGTGTGTAATTTTTAGGGTTCCATACGGTACCCTACGGACAAGGGGTAAAACAGGACCCTATTACTAAGACTCCGCTGTCCGTCTGCCACTGGGCTGTATCTCATGAACCCTGATAGTTAGACAGTTGAAATTTTCACCGATGATGTATTTTTGTGGCCGCTATAACAACAAATACTAATAAAATAAAGTTAAAAACTAAAACCCGACTACGTAAAAGTTATAAACAAGCGTTCAAAGATGTTCCGAATATATATTAGCTAGCTTGGGGCCTCCGACTACCGAGTATGAAAATGCAACGATGGATAATATTCAATCGCTAATATATATTCGGAACATCTTTGAACGCTTGTTTATAACTTTTACGTAGTCGGGTTTTAGTTTTTAACTTTATTTTATTTGCCTCTTTTTAGTTATGTAGTAGCTACCAACCTGTGAAACTTTAGTACCATAAGTCCGCGGTTTCTGAGGCGTTTTTCCGGACTTAAAATTAGTCAATATCCTCTCCATAATCCTTGACTGCCTAGTTTGTTCAGCGGTAAATCCCGAGTTGGGCTAAAATTGTACCTAATTGATATTTCACTATCAAGATAAAACCACAGTAGCAGCTAGTAGTGATATAGGTACCCCCATGCCATCGGATTATGAGAGTGAGGGAATAGAGAGTGCACCTGTGTGGATAGTCTCCGATTGGGGGGCTCCGCCCTCCCAACCCCCCCTTTCTGTCTTACAGGGACGACGCCCTCTTAAGTCTCCCGATTGCTAGTTGATCTGTGTTCGCTAACATACTGCCTGTTGTAAATGTAAGTTGACATGTCCCAAGTAAATATTTTCTTTCGACCCCCGGCTTCGTTTCTTAACGTGTTTAGTGTTGTTTACTACTAAATCCTCCTATAGCCAGATATACCTAAATCTGTTTTGCTTTCTCCTGCAGCTTTCCCCTTGTCATTTTATATCTATAGTTTCTCAAGTAAAAAAAACAATATTAGTATCACACAATTTTACTAGCACATTCACTCTTTATTATAAATAAGTCTAGTACTTATGTTTGAAATTATAGTACGATTTGCGGTATTTACTAGTATTTTTCGATTGTGGTTGCCTTGTAAGGTGCTCGATGTTCCTCAATCTTCCATATTATGTTTTCTATTTCAACCGCACACAATTTATTACATTTTACATGCTATAGCTTAAGGAGGACGCGCAATGAAACGGCCACAACCCAAAACCCATCCACAAGATCACACACCGCATACTCGTAGCACTGGAAAAACTTTTAGTTTATCAAAATCGCAGTTGGAGAAAGGTTCCAGTGATGCCGCAGCGCAAACCGCGTTGCGGCATCACTGGAATCACTGTTGTTCCAGACGTTCTGATGACTCTTTCATCAATATGCCTCAAAGGATATGGAGTAAGGTTCAGGTGATGTCGTAACGATTCACCATCGCAACTCGCTGATGTGTCCCACGAATGATTGTTTGTTCAGTCACAAATTATAGAATTTCAAATATTTTTATCCAGTTTCGGGTTCATATTAAATATCTGATATGATATAAAATTATCAGATTTTGTTTTCCTTCATCTCTTGTTTGAAATATTTACATTTACATTGACAAAATAGAATGACGTATCGGTCATATTTGATAGGCATAGAGTTGATGAAAATAGGTCGTAGGTATTGTAATATTTCTCTATGGGGCCTGCGGCCTGCGGCTACGTAAACTTTATTACGCGTTTTGTAGGCTTATTCGGGGGCGGAGCCCCAAATCCTATAGCCTATAACCATCTGGGTATTGAGACGAATCAGTCGATACATAATTTGTTGAAATCGAACCAGTAGTTTCAGCGCTACGTGGGAACAAAGAAATTGGCCACATACATACAAACATACAAACATACAAATATTCAAACATACAAACATACAAACATAGGGTGCTAACCTCATAACCCTCCCCTGTCGGTAGTCGGGTAAAAAAACAGTACAAAATAAATATTTAAGGGAGCTCTCATACAACAAACCTGATTTTTTTTGCTCGTTTTTGATCGATATGGATAACGGCAACAGGTTGAAATATTCACAGAATTGCAGTATTGATTTATGAGAACCCTAAAAATAAAGCTCAATCGAATTATTATAACATAATCGGTTACATAAGTGCGTTATGGAGACGTACTTGATACCAGAACGAGAAAGTGATAGCTTCAAATGATGCTGCACACTGTTCTACCGCGCCCGCTCGAACAACAAAGATTCCAGAAAGGATGCGGAAAAATAACGAAGTACCCCATACGAACGCACTCGTAGGCGGCACGTAACTACCTAACCTAAACATATACCACTTGCTTTTTGTTTCTATGATGGTAATAAAAATAAAGTGCCTAGTTCATACCACTTTGTCGACTTGATAAATAAAGCAAACGTGTTGGTTGCAAGACCGTGCGAGTCAACTCGCACAAGGGGTTCCGTTTCCGTACCATCGTACAAAACTATTTCGCAAATGGAACCCTACAAAACGAATGCGAAAGGTGGGATGACGATTTGCGAAAGACTGCTGGCAGATGCTGGATGCGGCAAGCTGAAGACAGAGCGCTATGGCGCTCATTAGGGGAGGCTTATGTCCAGCCGTGGACTGATATAGGCTGATGATGATGAAGGCAAAAAGCCAACATGACGCGGCCACCTATGCGAGAACTGACCGCGCCTGACGTTGCTAAACTTCGGTGATAGGTACTCAACGTGCTATGGACGTTGGCCCCCTATAAATATTTTATTTTTATTATTTGTTGTTGTAGCGTGAGAAATACACTTTCTATGAAAATTGCAACTATGTTAGTGTAGCTATAGCAAATAGCTAGTGAGATCGAATTGATTTAGTTTCTAAATTATATAAAAATAAATAATGGTAGCTGGACAATTCACACAGCATCAGCTTGCCCCAAACTAAGTAGAGCCTGTGTTATAATTACTAGATCCGAACAAAAACATTAATCTAAAATTATGGCAAGTCTCGTCTCGTAAGAAAGTGGTCCGCCGTTAAAGGTTAATAAAATGGGTGATTGGCTCTTTTCGTGATCTCAATCAACACTTTTGACAGCGAAAATATTACGAGATGAGGCCTAACATAATTACCCAACTACCAACAGGGGAGGGTTTTTTGACATTGTTTTTGTTCGAATCTGACCACTTTCTAGAGGTAAGTAATGTGGTAATTTCTGAAAAAGAAAACTTGACGAGTTCTTTCTTTACTGCGGTACATAAGTGATTTTAGAATTTCCCCATTACTTGCTCCCTAATTAGAACATGTACCTATTTCAAATTTCAAGTCTGTATTCGTGGCGAGGCAAATCATCAAACCATTTCAATTATTCCGTCAGATATGCAGTCCAAACGAACGGTAACATCCCAACAAAGGACTAAAGTAGTCCCGCTGTATATCGTCATTTCATTGCAGTATTGATTTATGAGATACCCTGTCTGAGTTCCGTTCCCACGCGACGCTTTGCCCATATAAGGTAATGAAAATTTTCGCAACTACGGCGGCGGCGGGATGGGGCGGAAGGTGGCGGGTGCGCCTCCTCCGACTCCCTTTAGCGCCGTATTGATTTATGATCTAACAAGACCGTGTTCCGATGCTTTGCCCATATAAGGTAATTAAAATTTTTGCAACTACGGCGGTGGGATGGGGCGGCAGGTGGCGGGTGCACCACCCCCGAATCCCTATAACGCAGTATCGATTAATGTTATACATATATATAAGTCCACGTATTTATCGTCACATGAATTTCCGTAATTGTTGACAGACGAGTGAATGAAGACTGAATGAAAGTATTCAATATTTCGTACACACATGTTATTTTTTAAAAGAAGAGATGTGAATCTGTTTGCTTGAAACATATCAGGCGGCCGGTCTTGTGAAAGTTTTGATTTTTATTGAGGTTACAAATTATGTTAAGAAGACTATTCTAGTTGAATTTTCCTGTCACAGGCTGTTTATCCATTATAGTACGAGTCCTTAACTGAAAATACGGTCCCATCCTGAAGAAAGCATGAAACTTGGCATGAATGTAGCTGTCATATATGTGCTTCAATGTAGATATGGAAGCACTTCAAGAAATTGTTTTTCCCCCCACTCCCCCCCTTTTTATCTCCCTCATTCTGTTTTTTCGAATTTTCTACAAAAACCATAAGACTGAGGAGTTTACTCTTCAGAGACCAAATCATCGTCGATAAATTACCTACAAAACGATACTAGAATAGAATAGAATAAGAATAGAATAGAATAATATTTATTTGTAACTCCATCAACATATAGGTACAGACATAATTTAAAGACAAAACTACTGTCGATAAGACAAAACTACTGTCGATAAGAGTCACAAAACGGTCCCTGTCTCAGCATGGGTTAGTTGTAAACACTTTACAACCAACGCTGGTCTTCCGACAGAGCCGTTTGGTGACGTCACGGAAGATAACACATATATTATACACAACACAATCAAAAATATAACGATAAATAACCTACGGCAACGATTGACAAATAGATACAACAGATGATAACTATACGGGCATCTAGCATTCACAACAGTCTGTGTAGTTATTTACTTTTACAGGTGACATTTATAAACACATTTTATGAAATACGATGAGACGCTGAAATACGAATATAAGTGATTTCTTCTGACAGGGCAAATTCCATGTAGGTAAGTACACACATACAAACAAGACAGAAAATTAGTAGGTACACGTTTCTGCCAATAAACTAATCAAAAAAATTTTAACCGGCAGCCAGGCCTTCATAGAAATTACATTGAAACAAAACACACAAATAATAAAGCATGGTTTGCTTTTTATATATTGGTAAAAATTAAATATAGTGTAAGTAATAATAAATTGTACATAGCGTTATATGATACTCATATCATTTTTATGACTCTCTTGTTTTTTTTGACCTTCAAAAATAAAATTGCGTAGTTTGACTTTAAAACCATAAAAACTTTGCAGGTTCCTTATTGGTGGGGGAATATTATTCCAGCACCGCGATGCAGCGTAGCGGAAACTGCCTCGAAAGGAGGCCGAACTATGACGCTGCATCGAGAGCTGTTTGGCGCTCTGTCGGAGTCCGCACGATCTGGTGCTGCCTATCCATGAAAGTTTCTCATAGAGATATGAGGGTACTTGGTAGTTGACGACACCAAAGAGCAAACAAGCTAAATGAAATTTTCTACGATGCCTCATTTTCATAATGCCATGTTGATTCAAAAACGGTGTAACATGACCTCTCAACGGTATATCAAAACAAAAACGAGCACAGGCATTTTGTACTCGCTGAATCAGCTTTTGCGTTCTAGCAAGCAATCTAGGACTAATGACTGTATCAGAGTAATTCAACTTGGATAGTATGAGTGACTCAATCAGACGTATTCGTAGGTCTATTTGAATATGCGGCCTCATTCTATACAAGACTTTCAGCCTGTAAAAACAGTTGGCTACTGTGTCAGCTACATGTTTTTCGAACCGAAGATTGCAGTCCATAAGTAGACCTAAGTTACGCGCTTCGTACACGCGTTCAACAGATGCATCCATAAGCTCTACATCAACACTTGGACTGAAATTAGCTAGTTGGTGTTTGCTGCCAAAGACCATATATTTGGTTTTTGTAGGGTTAAGTAATAGACTGTTATTTTTAGACCACTGTGCGATATTACATAAATCACTATTGAGTTTCCTTATTGCCTCATCAACATCCGAGGGCTTACACGATATATATAGCTGCGTATCGTCTGCGTAAATATGGAACTGACAGTGCTTTATATGCCGCTGTATATCTGCCGAATACAGTACAAATAATAGCGGGCCTAAAATGGATCCTTGAGGAACTCCAGTCTCGACTGGTAATATGTCGGATGACAAAGTCGAACCATCCTCGCGAGAGAGCTTAGTGTACTGTTGGCGATTACTAAGATAGCTGTGAAACCAGAGAATCGATTTATTATCAAATCCATAAAAATGTAATTTTGACAAGAGAAGATTAGTGTTGATTGAGTCGAATGCCCTAGAGAAATCCAAAAGAACTAACAAGGTACACATGCCCTTATCTAGCGCGCAGAGAATATTATCTGTTACATCTAACAGTGCAGTTACTGTGCTGTGTTCCCTTCTAAAACCAGACTGTTCTTTAGGCAATATGCAGTTACGTTCAAGGTATTCCGTTACTTGACTATGGACCACTTTCTCTAATACTTTTGACAAGCACGGCAAAATACTGATCGGGCGCAGATCTTTTGGTTCAGTGGGGTTAGCTATTTTAGGCAAAGGCTGTACGCTTGCTAGCTTCCACATATCCGGGAAAGTTGACGTTTCTACCGAGGTATTAACGATACATGTTACTACATCAAGCGTTTCAGGCAGTGTTAACATGAGCATGGTTAGCGTTATGTGATCACTACCTTCAGCATTCGATTTTAAACTGTAAATAATTTTACCTATTCTGTCCAGACTAACAGGCTGCAATTGAAAGACCGCTTCACCAAAAGTGTGATACTCAAAATATGTAAGGTGCGAGATATTTACATCAGAAGCACCTGGAACGTCTAAAAAGTGTGCGTTAATAACGTTAGGGTCATTTAAATGTGGAGGAAGCTCAGAGGTATGTTTAGGAAAAATTGTGCTTTTGATATTTTTCCAAAGAAGTTTTGGATCATGTATTTTATTATTTATATTTTTATTAACATAAGCGGTTTTTTCGTGGAAAAGGGCCTGATTCACTGTTGATTTAAGGCTTTTATAATATTCTCTCTTTGAGTCGAGCTTAGTTTTATGATACTCCGCCAGAGCCTCGTCACGAAGCCTCATCATTAGTTTGATGATGTCAGTGATCCAAGGGTAAGAGTGAGGTTTAACAACGACTGAGGTCACTGGTGAGTGCACGTCAAAAAGTGTCACGACACTTTGCGTAAATGCGTTAACCATTTCGTTAACGCTACCAAGCGTCGAAATAAGGTCCCATCTGATATTTCGGAGGCTAATGTTAAAATTTTCTAAATTAATATGCTTTATGGGTCTATAAAAAACAGTATAGGGTTTGACTTTGGAGCGTCTTAGATTAAACTCGCAAAAAACGAGAGAGTGTCCATATAAAGAGCCTATCGGCTCTACTGCAACGCTTTTGGCTCTTAGATCAGTGCAGACTACATCAATCAAAGACTGAGAAGTTTGAGTAAAATGCGTCGGTGATGTGACTAATTGTGAAAAATTTAGACAAGAAAGAAATGATACAAGTTTTGTGGTTTTAACTTCATTTAAATTTAGCAAGTTAATGTTGAAATCACCCAGCAAAATTACGCTTTCACAGCTGGGAAGAGAATTTACCGTGTCCGTAACTGCATCAAAAAATAGATCTACGTCCAACCAAGGTGGCCTGTAGGCCGTGCCGATTGCGAGTTTCCTGCCGTTGAGGGTCATGGTAAGCCACATTTGTTCAACCGACGCATGCAATGGGTCTACTGGATGCCGCCAGGTACGCGCGGCTACACCGCGTTTAATGTAAAAACCCACCCCACCGCCACGTGAGCGCACGCCGCGCGGCCGCGGAATGTGACGCAGTCGGTATCCCGCCACAACTGGGGCACGACTCTCCTCTCCCGCTCTAAGCCAAGTCTCGTTTATAGCTAGAACATCTAAGTCGTGCCTTATAATAGAAGCAGTAAGATTGTCGTGATTGGTGCCTAAGGAACCTGCATTAAACAAACCAATCCTTAGTCGACCAAAAACAAGATTATGAGAATCATAAAAACGAGACAGCAAATTACATAGATATTAACGCATGTAGCTAAAAATAGATACCATTTAAAAATACTTTTATCCAAATAAAAACGTAAATATTGATGTGTAGAATAAGTAGCACTGTAAAATAATTTATTTATAGCAATAATGTATAATTTGTAAAATGTATAAAATATAATTAATGTAAAATTGGCAGAACATATTTTGTAAATAGTGTACGTTAAACAGATTTGTTTGCAAATAAAATCAAATATATATAAAATTTTAGTTTCTCTGTGTTTGAAATCATCAACAAGCCGCCCGTAGCTTATTTGAACTAAACATATCAAAACAAATTTAAAACTAACACGATAAAACAAAATTACAAAAAACTTGAAACATGACAACGAGAACTTATCCAAGAACAATTCAAACAGTGTCAATCTTAAAAACCCTAATTAGATCTGCATCCGAGCGAATCGGGTAGGCTGGCTTCCCGTCTGCCTCCCGAACATATATGCGGCCCCTCTTCGTCCAGGAGTACCTCCACTGCTGCTTGCGGCACTCTTCTCGGACTCGGTGGAAGAGCAGCCGGTTGTACCGGGTCAGACGCTCGTTGAGGTAGATCCGCTGCGGTGGCGCCACTAGGTCGAGCTGCGTGGTGGTAAGAGTGCGGCGCACTCGGGCCGCGCTCAGCAGGTCATCCCGTAACTGACGGCGCGCCAGACGCACGACGACTCGGCGCGCGCGCTTCTCCTCGCCTACACGATCAGCAACGCCAACTCGCTCGGTGAAGACGATGTCGCGTTCCTCGAGAGTGACTCCCAGCTTTGCCGCCACATGAATAACGGTGTGCAGGATGTTTTCCCCCTTCATTTCGGGCAGATGTCCAATGTCGAGGTCTGAAGAAAGCGCCTCCTGGTCCCTATCATTCAACTCGTTCTTGAGCTGGACCACGGTTTTTTCGAGTTCAACCACCTCGATCGCTGCAGACGTCGGCTTCCTCTGCTCAATTGTCTCAAGGCGCGTATCAAAACCGTCCAGCCTCTCATTTATGGCCGCAACCGCGCTACGAAAATCCGCCATCTCCCGACGATAAGTACGTAACTCCTCCATATATTCGGCGAGTTCACGACGCATTTCCTGCATCTCGGCGTCTAAGACCGGGGCTGCCCGAGATGTCGCCTGCGCAGAAGTAGAAGAACCCTCAGATACGTTTTTAACGGGGGTTTCGCTATTATCGCCTCTCTTCTGTTTCGCTTTGCAGCCAGGGCAAGCCCACCCGGAAGTCACGGAGCCCCGAATCGACACGCAAGCTTTGTGGTAAATAGCGGCGCAAATGCTACAAGTAGCGCTATCTACTGGTGATAAAAATTTGCCGCATGCTCCACACGATTTGCCCATCTTGGGTTTAGGGTTCTAGTTATTAGGCTGATAATGTAGTACACCAAACTTGACACAGATGGCAGCACCTAGATTCCGGTACTCAACAATAGATGGCGCTGCGAAGATCGATAATGGCTTCTTAGCTCTAAGTGAACGCCCAAATCTGCGTGTCTATGGCTTGGAATTCTTACGACTACCCCCGAGATGTAAAAAACAATCTGTGATAGTGTTCTATAAAACTCAGTTTTATAGTCGTATACAGACACTGAGCGACTGGCGCACACTCACCCAGGGGGACTCGTAGGTGACGCACAACTTTTTGCCACTTTCAACTTATAAGCACTCGTGTTCGAATATTTTTTAAAATAAAATGGACTAGCGTATGTCTACGTATCAACGTCCGTGACGTCAGTCAGTACTACATTTTATGATGGTAAGATTAATATATTTCTGTATACAGCCACCAACGTATTATGAAATTGTAAAAACAGGCACACTTTTTTCTTTCTTGCTCCATTTATAGGAAAACGACAAGAGTGGTGATAAAATAGTCTAAAGAAGTTATATACCTTATACATTAAGCTACAAAATGACACTTATTCCATAGTCGTAGAGGCATTATTTCCAGAGTTACAGCTTACCGCGTCTGACTCAAGTACTCTTTTTTTTTTCTTTTTACAATACTATCTTTCCAGATTTAAAGCTAGGGTCTAGGGTTTCAAGCAATTTATTAAAAACACAGTAAATTACAGTTTTAATCATATATATTTATATCAATGCATATCACAAGAATCTCCCCCACACTTACAGAGACCAGTACAGGGAAGACCAGACTTCCTACAAATGCATCGTCCTTTAATGCAGCTGCGGCATGAACACTTCGTCAATTCCTTTACAGATGATGACGTTTCTTTGTTTGTACTCCAAAATGGAATCCAAATACCGTCTTCTTTCATCCAACCCCATTTCTCAAAGTTCGGATATTCAGGATTTGGTATCAGACTTTGACCGCAGATCAATCCTGCTTGCAAATAAGCTCGCTTTCCCCCTTCGTCTTCGTAAAGTTGACATGCAGCTTCAGAGACTTGTTTCGAGCATTCCAAGACTCTTTTGTATGTTACTGACAAACCATGATGGGCTAATTTGTCTATTATTTTTCTCTGTCTAGTGTGTGTATGAACAAGAAGTCCAATGTACAGCGGCAACGTGGGCTCTTGTTTGGTTGTATGACGTATATTTGTGTGTGAAGGCGTTTTTTTTTGTTGCATTGAACATAACGAGTTGAGCTTTCGAATTCGCAGCAACTCATCCTACATCTTCACTCTGGTCTATGATGCTTGGCCCGTGAAGAAGCATTTTTATAAGCGTTAACAGTGCTTTTTCTGGAACATCTTTGATTAGGTTTCCACTAAATGGAGTGTCTTTCAAATTAAACATTTCAGATCGACAAGTATTAGCAACGTTCGCCATGTCCATGAAATGGTTGTTAGCTTCATGATCTACTGCAGAACGAACAATCCTACCAACATCTTGCTCAAAAGCAAGAAAAGTTGGCTTAGGTGGATCCGAATAACATCGAAGGCCAGGAAAGTGTTTCAATAGCCTCTCTTGTAGACGATGCGATGAAATGGACAATGCTTCATCTCCCTGCAGTTGTTTAAGTCTATCATTGATTATCTTTCTTAATTCAGACAGTTTGAAAACATTTTCTGAGCTAGACTCCATATACATCACAAGTTCTGTAAATGCAAGCTTTATAAAATCAGGTTCACATTCCGTTTCTTTATATGTGTGTGCGGCTGTTTGTATGAGAATGAAGTATCTGTATTCTGTACGTAACGTAGTACAAGTACTACGTTACGTACGTTACGTATACGTAGTGCTCTGTTGATACCTAAATATTGCGTCACGCGGTTACGCGCAGCTATTTTAGGTATTTAGTACGCGTATAGTAAATCTTTAGTAAACAGTTTGGTGTTTTTAAACAAACTTTAAAGTTACATGTACATATTTTGTAAACTATAAGTTCTATCAACATACGTCCAATGACAATATTGTAGAGAATTTTATAGGGAACATATTGATCTTTGACAGTTTTCTGATAGCTGTACCAGTTTTCATAAAAATTAAAAAAAAACACGATTTGGCACATAAAAAGGGGGGGAATGGGGGGAAAAAATAATTTTTCGACATGCTTCCATATCTGCATTGAAGCACATACATGACAGCTACATTCATGCCAATTTTCATGCTTTCTTCAGGATGGGACCATAAAACTGACTTTTGTTCGGACATGGAGCCGTACTATTAGTAAATTTTTTTATTATGATTATCAAACTTCAATCCATTGAATAAGGCTATAGAACTTACGGCTATCTGCACACACCACAAAGCAAAATTACAGATAACTAGTTAATACCCGTTACTATCAAATCCCTTGGTTCCTTCTTTTAGAACATCTGATAGCCAGTAACATAGAAAGAAGTGTTCAGGACTAACAAACCCATTGAATAAGGCTATAGGCACACACCACAAAGCAACATGTCAGACTAGTTAGTAGCCCGTTACCAACAAATCCCTTGTTTCTTTCTTTTAGAACATCTGATAGCCAGTAACATAGAAAGAAGTGTTCAGGACTTACCCCGGTTGAGCCTCGCCAATGGGATGAAGCAGCAATGTCATCTCAGAGAGTTTCTCAAATGCCTTTGCAGCTTCCCGGAAAATCTCACCAACCTAAAATAATGACAGGTGTAACTATCACAAAATTAGTATTCAGTAACAAAGCAATCACTAGTTACATACATACATAGTAACACTTTCTTTGCCCATGATGGACATCAACATATTCTAAAATATGGTCTAGATGCATTGTGTACCTTCGGGTTGCACTGCAGAGACTGGCCAGTGAATGCAAACATAGTTTTTTGTGAAATGAGTTGTAATTTAGTCTCATTTGTTCCAGAAAATCTCATTAAAAAAAAAATACTCATAACATGCCTATTTTACTGCCGAAAAGAAGTGTTTTGTTTTTATTATATCAAAGATGTGGTTGCCTACATGCTTACGGTTTACGTTTTTTACATTTTTACGGTGACGGAGACATAGTATTATAATAGGTTATAAGATTCCTTGGTGTTTTCACGTGTCAGAGGGCAGCTGAGCAAGGGTTATTAAAAAAGTTGTGTTGTTATTCGAAGCCAATAAAAAAACTAACATTCTCGAACTGTATTTTGTACCTGCCGTGTTTTTATCGGCATTGCGGTAAACAAGTGATAAAGAGCTTACCTTTTGCGCGGGATTATTCATTCTTGTTTTCTGACTGTAGCTGCTGCAGGAATAATCCCCAACAAACTACATAAGAGGAGTATACGAGTCAGAGATTGCAGTTCACAGAACAATAATATACTCCCTGCCTGCAGTTTGCAGTACTATATAATAAGGAGGAGTTTTATTATTATTCTTTGAGATTGAGGCAGTTTGGCTTTGCTTTCTTGCTTGACTTGACTTGATGACTTCAACTTCTTTTAATAATGGCGCCGCTTGCTTTTCGCTACGACTCTGCCAGTGACTTCTTTGGCATGACTGGTTTGTCACTTTGCTGCCAGTGTCAGTTTTCAACGTTCAGTCTTAGTATACCTATACTCTAAGCGTTCAGTTCATACCTGTATTAAAATTGTAAATAACTGCTTTATTTATTTACGTAGTCAACCTTATTAAAGACTGTTTATTATTTTTTTAAGTGACGTTATTAATTTTACGTTTTTTTCTCTTCTAAATTATTAATTCTCATTGGTGTTTTTCTGTAGTTACCGGTCATATTATTATTTTAACCCCGCCTCCATTTCATGACTGTGAAATTTCTATGAACTAGACACTGGCAGAAAAGTGACAAAACAGTCGCATATTGCCAATAACAAAGAAGTCAAGTCAAGTCATACCTGTATATAGTGATCTGTGGTTCAGTTCATGCAAATTAGTCAGTGTTCTTCAATACAAAAGAGGTGATTTGGTTCGTCCAAGTAAACATAATGCGCACTATACAGCGATCTTCGATCAAAAATAAGTTGTTCGCGGCCTCCCCCGAAATTTTTGATCGAAGACAGCGATGGAGTTTTTTCTTTTTAAGTACTATGGGTAAGTACTTAAAAAGAAAAAACTCCATTAGTCCAAATTAGTATTCATCTATATGAATACTAATAAACGGGGAAACTTACATACCTATAGCTATAGACATAGAGTTATTATAGTACTATAAAATAAATAAAATACACACAGCATTATCTAGCCCCCAGCTAAGCAGAGTTTGTGTTAAAAGTACTATATTTACTCTATGCCTATAGGTATTTAATTTATAAACGATGTTTCATTGATTTTTCTCTTACTGGTTTAAATGGCAATCAGCCAGACAACGAGAGAAGTAAACGTTACTGATATGTAACGTTTACTTCTCGTAGTGATGATGGACTGAAGCTTGAACTTAGACATATGATCAAGGCGAAACCCTGCCTTCTCAGTAAAGACACCGATTTTGACTTGCTATCTCGGTGGTAGCATTATTAAATTACAATCAAATTTTGTTATTGATTTCAATTACAATCAAATGTAAATTATCTACCTACCTACATAACTTCAATAACTATGGATATGAAATTAAAACACACTTGTATTGCATATCTACCAATAGTTTATTTGAATTAGAAAAATAATAAATACAGAGTAGGTAGGTAAATATGAAACTATGATAAGATTTCCAAACGCCTGAATCCGAGAGTAAACTGATCAAAAATAGAGAATATTATTATAAAGTTGGACATTCATACTGAACTAAAAATTTGGTCAAAAATTATAAAGAAGTAGGTTTTCAATAGTTTAAAATTTTAAAGATTTTACAACATTAAAACTTTCTAAAGAGATGTTACACAACAATGTTACTACCACAAAACAACAGCTAAACATACAACGCGGCTCTGTAATGGGAGTTATTCTATTGGGACTAATCAAGGATTGTACAAAGCGACAAGCAGTCGAATTATTATTATTGGTATATAACTCAAAAATAAGTTAATTTTAATCCTTTCGTCAATTTCATATTCTTTTTTTTATATAACCAAAGTAGGTATAATGTATATAATAATACAAACAAATAGGTACCCATGTATATCTGGCCCGAAAAATTCTAAAAATCACGATATACACAAGCTTCTTCAGTTTAACAATAAAACAACACAAAAATCAAAATCCGATTTTAAATGATTTTTTCAACGACGGTAAAGGATTTTCAGATCGGACCTGATCGGTTTGCGCTGACTGTAATAGGCATCGACTCTTTCGTTAGTTTCCCCGAAATATTCTATGCCGTCGAGCAGCATCGACGGTCTCCCAGGTTTCACGTTCGCCCTCCATTTGGGAGGATGGGCTTCGCAAAGGTTTTGCACTTTGATGTCGACGTCATCCGAAGATTTCTCAAGAAAACAGGCGTAGTAAAAGGTCCGTCGGTAATTCAGTTTGTACGCGTCGACTTTAGGCTTAAGTACCTCTTCCAGCAGCGCGGGACGCAGTCCGCCCAAAAATACACGACATGTTAGTATCGGGTCCTTCGGCATTGTAATCCTGTCGTCACGGAGCAGCATTTTGACACGGTTAGCGTACAATCTGACGCTCTCCCACGGCTTCTGAGCATCAATCGCGACAACTATGCTTTCATTGTGTGAGTAATAAATTGCCGGTTCGAATGTGCTGTGTTTGTTCAAGACCCTCTTTATAGTAGCACGCATGGCATCCACCTTGGCTTTATCCATTTCCTTAATTGTCCTTTGTCTTTTGCACTAATTCAACTGGCAGGTGCTTCGAGGAAATGACGCAGAGCGTATGCCGCAGTTCCCGAGTGAGGATGCGTTCCCGCGGTGTGTCGCGATGACTGCACATGCGCCCTATGCCTCCGATAGGGCCATATAATCAATGCTTGGGGTGGCTAGTGTCTATTGTTAGATGTTTTGGGATGCCACCTCGATGGGTGCCGCGAAACATGAGTAGGTCCAGCCAAGTCGAAATGGGGTCATTCTGAGCCTCGAAGGGAACAAGTATTTTGCTTATACAACCAAGGATATCTTCCAACCGTAATTATTGCCAATATTTCTTATACTTTGTTTGCAGTTCGTTAATTTTTCATTAAAACACGCATTATTACCTATTAATTTTCCACAATGTTTTTAATACTTAATAACCTTAGCATTCCATTATTTACGAAAATTGCAGTAACTTAAGAAATTAGCGACGTGTAGGTACATCGTTATCGATAGTTTTTGTATCCGGCTGCGCTAGGAGGGTAATGTATGTTTTTGTCGATATTATGTCTGAGGGTCTAACAATGATATAGGATGAGTGGAATGGGCATCCGTCCAAGAAATTTGATCAAATATTGGACAAAGATAATGAATGAGTGGAATGGGCACCTAATTTTTTATTATTATTTATTTCACAACACGCCGTCAACCCAAAAAAGCAGAGGACATCTTACTCCTCGTTTTCATCAAGGTATAAAACATGTATTTTACAAGTTTTGTGTATACCTACCTGATGTTTTAGTATTTTGTTCACACTCATAAACATGTTTAATTTATTTTGTACCTATACAAAACTTGTATATAAGATGTTTTTGTGAACTTTTGTTGTCTACATGTTTTAGACATGTTTATTATAATAAAACCAGCCAAGTGCAAGTCAGACTCCTAAATTCCTTGGTTTTCCACATCGATCAAAAATTTCCGGCTTTGCCGGGCCGCGAACTACTTTTTTTATTTTTGATCGAGGGTTTTCCATGATTAATTTGCATTTGTGACAGTTTTTGTCACATCTGACAGTAAGTGTTCATCTGACATCTGTCATGGAAAATGTAGGTCCTTTTCATTTGAGAAAGAAACTGAAAATTTAGACCTCTGTGAAGTTGGCCGCCAGACTTTGTCTTTTTGAAACTTCGATATTGCTAATCGTTTGAGAATCGTTTGAGAGAGATTGAGAGTTCATTAACATCGTTTGAGAGTTATTAATTTTTATGTAAAAACCATTTTAAATTTTTGTGTGAAGTTGGCCGTCATTCCGGCAAAAATGTACTTGGACGTTTAATTTTTGTTTCATTTGTTTGAGAATCGTTTGAGAGAGATTGAGAGTTCATCAACATCGTTTGAGAGTTATTAATTTAATTATTACAGTAAATAATCATTTCTGAACCAGCAATTTTGAATTTCCCCGCCAAATAGTACACTTCCGGTCTGCGGCGCAGGCGCAGTGAAGAAGAATGAATAAAAGGGTGAATGAAAGAATGAATGGGAAAAGACGTCATAGAAAGACATTGACATTCATTGAAAGGAATCGTGTCAGCTAAGGTGTCAGCCGTCGTTAAACTTCGCCAAACATCGTAGAGCGAGAAAGTTAGAAAAAAAAGAAAAATCATAGTGCAGCTATTCTAGTCATAATACCATTTCACAAGTTAATACTTTGAAATATGTTTAAATAATCATAAAATATCCATGACATATATTCTAAAATATAAAAATATTAATTTAGATACTTACTACACCCAATATTATTAATAAAACTTTTGCATATTCATTATTAAAACTTATTTGTCTTATTATTCGAATTTGAGTAGCGAACAAGTAGGAAATCAAATTTCCAAAGCAGTGCATGGCTGCTTTGGAAATAATAATGAATATTAAGAAAAAGCTTTATTAATAATATTGGGTGTAGTAAGTATCTAAATTGATATTTTTATATTTTAGAATATTTGTCATGGATATTTTATGATTATTTAAATATAGTTCAAAGTATTAACTTGTGAAATGGTATTATGACTAGACTAGCTGGACTATGACTTTTCTTTTTTTTCTAACTTTCTCGCTCTACGATGTTTGGCGAAGTTTAACGACGGCTGACACGGTTCGTTTCGTTGGAACATTTTTTTTATTTGACTTCTTATTTGAATTTGAGCGGGAAACAAGGAGGAAATGAACCCATTTTCAAATGACAAAATTAACCTTAGAACCTAAAAAATAAAGATTAAAAAACAATAATTTGGCTGTTTTATTCAGTTATATTTTCAAACTTTCTTTCTTGATCTTTAAGCCCCCTCCCCACTCCCAATTCAATTCGTTTTTAGGGTTCCGTATCCAAAGGGTAAAAATGGGACCCTATTACTAAGGGGCCGTTCAAGTATTACGTAAGCAGATTTATTACAATTATTTACCCCCCTATCCCCCTTGTCAGCAAAAGTAAGCAAAGCTCTTACCCCCTCCCCCCATGCTTACATAAACATTTTTTAATTAATGTATTGTTTTTTTTAATGAATAATGAGCAGAAGTTATAATTCTAACAATAAGAAAATAGATTCTAAATCTAAAAATGTACCTAGTAGATTGGATTTATTCTTAGTCGCCGCTTGCAATTCTTCTTCAATTCTGCAACTTTGCTTGTAATTTATAATTTCGCCACACTTCGTTAACTAACTTCTGTACATTTTGTGCTTTCGTATTTGTATGAGATTTTTTTAAATTTTCTAACAATTTTTGGTATAGCTTGGATTTGTCTATTTGAAGCGACATCTTATTTAAACCTTAAACTTTCGCTAATGGAATCAACGGTAACACAAATGTTAACTTGCTTTGCTATGCTTACGATACGTCTACTCGTTATAGTATCCAAACGGAACAATACACTGACAGAGGAAATTTAGACAATAGCGCGCGATAATTCCCCTACTTCGTTCTAAGCGAGTGCCTAAACGTATGCATTACTTGTGGGAATCCTTGAAAATGCGATTCGTTTTCAAGCAAAGACAATGTGTGGGTTGCCATCTGTGTAAAAAAGTAAATACCTAACTACCGATGATCTAATCATCATCTAGACCCCCCTGCCCCCCATGTCATTCAAAATAAGCAAAGCAAGGACCCCTCGCCCCCCTATAGTGTTTACGTCATACTTGAACGGCCCCTAAGACTTCGCTGTCCGTCTGTCCGTCTGTCACCAGGCTGTATCTCATGAACCGTGATAGTTAGACAGTTGAAATTTTCACAGATGATGTATTTCTGTTGCCGCTATAACAACAAATACTATATAAAAACTGTATAAAATAAATATTTAAGGGGGCTCCCATACAAGAAACGTGTTTTTTTTTTGCCGTTTTTATAGATAATGGTACGGAACCCTTCGTGCGCGAGTCCGACTTGCACTTGACCGGTTTTATTTTTTTTAAGTTTTTCACTTTTTAACGTTCGATCATAGACTAATAGTATATGCGTTCGATGAAAGTGGTTCGCGAAAGAGTCTGCTGAAGCCTTTGAAGATTATTATTAGGTTGATGAGATCACCATTATACCGCAACCTGCAAAATCTTCCGTCACTATCACAACTAAAAGGCAAATAAGATGCTGGTACTTGATATCATGCTACCTTTCGCGTAGTGCTCGAGGAGAGCCTGCTGCGTCGGTGACATCTGCGACGATGAGCAGTATTTTGTAAATATTCATCGCTATATCAAATATGTTATTGGTGGGAAACATGCAGATATAGCATTTTTTAATTTAGATTATGTATGTGTGAATGGTACCTATTTAATTGTAAGTAAAGCTAACGGAAGCATTATTATGAATCGTAATGTAAATGCGATGTAAAGAGAACTTTGATTATCCTGTAAAATAATTATCATACAAACACTTTGTAAAGCCAAGCAATTTAGCTTTTTTCCATTTAAATTTTTAATTTTAGATCTGTGTGATAGTTATTAGCAGTCACAAATCAATATGCTTCAAACATTTATGTACTACTTCTCAGTAAGTTAGTCGGAAGTTTTTTTATATGAGAAAGTGTTAAAATTCCTTGTGTTAAAATCATAATTTATTTTTCTGATATATTTCTTTTAGATGTATGTGTCTGCTTAGTGTTTAACGTTATTCTGATTGAGGAACTGATTTGTAGTTCTAATGTAAATTTAATTAGTACTTTCCATTGATTGTACCTTTTAACTTATCAAATATTATGTTTGCTGTATAGTTCAGGTAGGCTAAGTTTAATCATTAAAGTAGAGATACTTGTAAGTAAATAATTCAAATGCATCCTTTCCTAATCGTCTGCCCAGAACTCTTGACTTGTTATAGACAAAATCTAAGTAACAATTGATCACCAATAATATTTATTTCTGATCTAAGATCAACAGCCTGACATCTTCAAAAAGTAAAAGTTACTAAATTGTTATTGAACTGAGAATAATATAATTTTTATTTAATAAAAAAAGATCATTGTAGTAGCTGACCATGAAACGAGGAAAGGTGTGGTATGTTCCTTACATGTTACACCACACTATTATTATTCTTGTTACTGTTTGGAAGAAATTTATATTTGAAGAGTTGATTTGAGTTAGTATAGGGCCTTAAATGTTTCTGTCATCCATGCAAATTGATAATGGAGACAAGCAACAACACTGATGCCAAAATTGATGATTATATACCTAACAGATTAGTGATGATAATATAATATTATAATGTTATTTTATTATACACTTATTGTTTTATTCAGAATAGTTTGGTAGCAGATACATTTAATATAGGTACCTAACTACTAACTATTTCATTGCCAACAAAACACATGGCAACT
This sequence comes from Eupithecia exiguata, assembly GCA_947086465.1. Classification (NCBI taxonomy): domain Eukaryota; kingdom Metazoa; phylum Arthropoda; class Insecta; order Lepidoptera; family Geometridae; genus Eupithecia; species Eupithecia exiguata. The sequence goes on from OX352226.1 coordinate 2,770,821, forward strand.
TCCCACAGATGTAGGTACCTAGATGTGCTGGCTGGGTGGGTCTACAGTGTAGATCGAGTATACCTATTCCTCTAAGGTCTACAGAGTACTTTGTATCGCGGGATGTAAGCTGGGCAATGCATGGGTTAATAATAACGAACACTAGGTTTTGATATATCTACCTGCAGGACCTGAACCACAACAAGATAATTTTTAGCAATAAAGCTAGCACTGTAACCTTTATCGTTTATTCTATTTATCAGGTGTATTGTAATAAACCTAACACAAGGTTTTCTACAGCTGGGCAAAGGTCTCCCCATTTATTAAAAGCTGAGCTGTTTATTAGCCTATTGGCTGCTGGTCTTCTTGGGAGATAGTTTCGGAGGAGGCTCCAGGAGCACCCGGGGTCGCATCCAGCGGTTTCGTGTGTAGAGGAGTGAGTCCGATCCGACCAAGGTGTACGTGGCGGGGGTCTAAATAGCGCTAACAAATCTACAAAATCATGGTCATATGCGGAGTATATTATTGTACCATGTACACTAATCAACCCTAAACTGGATGCCAAGCCAAATAAGAGTTCATGTATTTAGTTTATAATTCTTGAATTGCTTGATTTGAAATAAATTATTATTATTATATAATGTACAATAGTCTCGCCAAAATGACAAATTATTGACTAATTTTATTTTCGGGACATCATAAAAAAAATCCATCTATTAGTGCTTGCTACCCAGTCTGATATAAACAAAAGGCTGAGAACAGGGTTGCCAACCATAGAATTTTTTTCCTCGTACTAAGCAGCTAAAAATCTCGTATTTTGGCTTTCGAACCTCGTACTTGCCTCTAAAAGGTGACTAAACCAAAATTAATGCATATCAAACTGTTGAGTTTAGGACGTTTTACACAACGAAATAAACTATTGCAAGTTTCTACTAAATAAAACATCACTTTGTATTAAAATAATCCTTAATATTACTATCGTAAATAACTAATGAACGAGATTTGTTTGTAGGTTGAAAACTTTGCATAGGTAACTATGTACTTCTAGTCTCAGTTTTAATTTCCAAATATTATATCAGGAACATCCTCATTCGCATCGTTTTTCTTTTTATTTTTGCACGAGATTTTTATTTATTTTGTGAAGTTACACCTCTCTGGTTGGCGCTATGACATGTGTGATCAAGGCGACAGACCTTAGAGTATACCTAGAGACGGCATACCTACGAAAAAAACGTGTATACCTAAACTTACCTATAATCTAAAATGGCTCCTTTCCGTAGTGCTGCCCTTTTGTACCTCGATATTTTTATCGAAACAAGTATTTTTGTGACGATATTTTAGCAGTTTCGTAGTGATTTTATTGTTTTCACCACGATTATGAAACAGAATTCTATAATCATATAGTCATAGAATGCTTTAATTAGAGATACAAAGTATGTGAATGCACGTACCCAACTATGGCTCGACCGCGCTCATGAGATGCAACCACTGAGAAGTTAAGAAAATGAGCTATTATAACAATGGTAATTTTTTCATGTATTTTCCGAGTCAAGACTCATGCGTTTAGACACGTGCCAGAACTCCTTAGAATTAAAGATCAAAGTTCACCAAACCAGTTTATTGAACAGTCTGCAGTTAGCTCATTTGTTTCAATTGTAGGTAAATACTAGTTCTAATTTGTTTATACTATTTGATTCAAATTTTCTTTGTTAATAAACGTTGTGTTCATTTAAGAAAAAAAGGTACCTACTGAAATGAAACAACAAGCTACTTAATTGCAAAATATATTGTTTGTATGCAACAGTGATTTGTGAGATAGTATATTTATATTTGTATAACAATATGGGTATAACAATGTGTAATCTGTATCTTTAGCGTAGACGCTATCTATGCTTATATTATAAATGCGAAAGTGTATTTGTTTGTCATTCAGTCACGGCTTAACTAAGAAACCGGAACCTAACTAAGAAAGGATGGAGAGTAACATAGGCTACTTTTTGTCTTAGTAAAATAACAAACTCCCATGGTAGAGTTACAGGAATATCCCCCTAGATATTATATGAAATTCGAATTTAACGGGGATGAAACCGCGGGGAACAGCTAGTATTATTTATTATTATAATATAAATCACAAAAAGATAGACACCACATTTTATAAGCAATTCAACAAGTCTCATTCATTTATTATATATTATTATATCACAAATTTAACACAGACTCCTACATTTTTAATTAAACAAGCAATGTAATCCGTCTTATTCATTTACAGTATAAATCAAAAATTTAACACAGACGCCACCTGTATTTTCGATTGTAGAAGCAATGCAACAGTCTCATTCATTTACACATTTGCAATATACCTACCTAATTCAAAAATTCAACTAATACTACACCTAAATTTTCAATTTTACAAGTACCTAATGTAATCAGTCTCATTCATTTACAGTATAAATCTCAAATTTACATTATTTCTATTAAAGTACTGGATCGCGCTGGCACTAGTGGCTGAAACAAACATGAAGAATAAATTTATAATGCAACATTATTTGTCAGCCTACAATTATAGACTCTAGAAAGGTACTGAGTAGTTCAACTTTGAAAAAAATCTAAAATCTTAAAGAAATTCTAAAAAAAAAGGTGGGCGAAGGTTTGCCTGCGTTGCAGGCAGACCTTCGCCCACCGTGCCACATCGTTTGCGAAATAACTTTATTTTGCATGGAAATAATTTGCTAAGGGTGGATTTATGGAAATGTACATTTTAGAGGGGATTTGAAGTATGGTAGGCTTTAATATTACTTTGGGTCAGATTTATTTACTTAAAACTTAATATTCATTAATATCAAAATTTAAGCCCTTTAGAAAAATAAAGGTAGTCAAGTTTGTTAATGCATATATGCATTACTTTGCAATAGAAGTTTTGTGGGAGTAAGGTCAAGTAAAATACTTACTAAAAAGATTCGTGACGGTACGGCATCCTCTCGCAGTCTTGTTATTTAAAGTTCGATTGAAGCAAGTTTCTTCAAAATGAAGAGAACGAACGAAAATATCTTTCGTACCAAACTTCAAATTTTCTACTCCAATTGAGTCCAACCACTTTTTCTTTTACCGTAATTTTCGGGTAACCTAGAACGTAAAAAACCAGTTGAAAATTAATACACTACAATTTACACTTGAAAACATCGATACCTATGAAAAATGCCTTGAAGGACAACACTATCGCCAAACAAACAGTTTCATGTTTTCTTTAATTACACTTAAAACTTACAAAAATAAGCTACATTCGGTATGAATTTTATGTAAACTATTCCTATGAAAGCCAACACATAAGGTATTTATTGTATTATTTGGTAATTTAGCAAAATAAGAATACGTACCAGTGTAATGTTATGTTTGGACGATTTTCACTTGTTTTTAAGCCGCAACCTACCAAACTGCTGTTTGGCATCTTTCTATTAGCTTTCTTTCGCTTACTATATAAGTATTCACATGAAAAAGTCCCGAACTCAAATAATTTTAGCATTTTTACTGTAAATGCAACTCTCGTTGACAGTTTACATACCTGACAGTAAAATGGCGAACCGGCCTCAATCATGCTTTGCTATGACGTCACGTTTCAATGTTGCCAAAAATAGGTTTCGCACATTATATTGATGTCTCTTTTTACATTGGTTATTGTAGGTAAGATAAAACGAGATAGCTATAAGTTTATGAGTACAATATCGATTTAGATCATATTTGTATAACCGAAAGTTCCTATAGAACAATACGCCGTCTCTATATACCTATACTCTAAGCGACAGACAAATAATGCGAAGAACGAAATGTTTTATTTCTCGGGGATTTCTTGGTTCATGGGATAGCGAGCGAACTATATAGACAATCATCGCGCCAATGCGACAAGTGTTATGTTATGTCAAAATCTCGTACATAATTGTACGAGGTTGACAGTGCCCTCGTACCTCGTACGGAAGACCAAAAATCTCGTATTTGTACGAGGAACCTCGTACGGTTGGCAACCCTGGCTGAGAATAAATGACGTACGTCAATTGTTAATTAATGTCAATGTCATTCTATGACGTATTTTCCCACTCATTCTTTCATTCAAATGTTTACTCACTCTTCGGTCATCCACTGCGCCTGCGCCGTAGACCGGAAGTGCACTATTTGGCGGGGAAATTTAAAATTGCTGGTTCAGAAATGATTATTTACTGTAATAATTAAATTAATAACTCTCAAACGATGTTGATGAACTCTCAATCTCTCTCAAACGATTCTCAAACAAATGAAACAAAAATTAAACGTCCAAGTACATTTTTGCCGGAATGACGGCCAACTTCACACAAAAATTTAAAATGGTTTTTACATAAAAATTAATAACTCTCAAACGATGTTAATGAACTCTCAATCTCTCTCAAACGATTCTCAAACGATTAGCAATATCGAAGTTTCAAAAAGACAAAGTCTGGCGGCCAACTTCACAGAGGTAAAATTTAGCACGAATAGTTTCCGAGATATGACAGTTTTAGTTTTGACATTTACCGACAATTTGACAATCATTTACATATACATTTACCCGTCATCATGACCTACGGAGCTGAGACGTTGACACTCATGCTAGGGCTTGTCCACCAGTATAAGGTCGCCCAGCGAGCTATTGAGCGAGCTATGCTCGGAGCATAGAGTTAATATAGAATAGAATAGAAAAAACTTTTTTTGTCACTCGTACAAGCAGGAGCAAGCATTTGTAAAAGAGACACAGAAATAAACAACTTGCTCAAGTCACAAAAAGGTCCTTGTCTCAGCATAATGTTAGTCGCGTTTGCAACCAACGCTGATCTTCCGACAAGACCGTTTGGTGACGTCACGGAATCTAAAACGATTCCAATACAATATTGAGAAGAAATACTAAATTGACTACGGACTACGGAGGTGTCGAAATACATACAAAAATGTCTTAAAAATGTGAGATTTACAACTGAAGTTTTACTGTTACAAGATACGTTACGCTAATTACCGTTACAGTTACACATCGTAGAGAAACTGGAAATAATACTAAAAGAGTAAGTTCAAAATAGTTCTAGCTAGATTGTAGTAATTACTTACGTATTTTACGTAAGTAATTACTAAAACAAGGATGATTATATAGGAAATATTTAACAAACAAATTTATTTTATTAGGTAAATACTCATAAATATTTAATAAAATTAAATGCATCACACAGAATAACTTCTATCATACTTAGGTAGTACTTATATTATGTAATACTTGTATCGTTTTTATGACTCTCCTGTCTCTTCTGACCATCAAAAATAAATTTATAGTTTTAGTTTAAACCCATGAAAACTGTATAAAAATATAGTACTACGAGTACAATAACTCTATGGCTCGGAGTTTCTCTGAAAGATAGGATTCGTAACGAATACATCCGACAGAGAACAAAGGTTATCGACATAGCTCAGAGGATTAGCAAATTGAAGTGACAGTGGGCTGGCCATATCTCGAGGAGAACCGACAACCGTTGGAGTAAACGTGTTCTTGAGTGGGGACCGCGACTCGGCAAACTCGACAACACGACTAGTGTATGACGCCCTCCAACCAGATGGGATGACGATTTGCGAAAGACTGCTGGCAGATGTTGGATGCGGCAAGCTGAAGACAGGGCGCTATGGCGCTCATTAGGGGAGGCCTATATCCAACTGTGTACTAATACAGGCTGATCGTCAGCGCCATCTATCGCATTTTTTTTAACTACCTTTTCTATAAAATATAGGTCACACACGCATATAACGTATATGATTGTTTCTTATTTCATAGGGTGAATATGTATAGTAGGTAAGATAAAACGAGATAGCGACAAGTTTATGAGTAAAATGTCGATTTGATCTTATTTGTATAATCGATAGTTCCTAGAGAAAGAAGAATATGCCATCTCCGGTTACTCTTCGTAATCAGAGTACCTACCTACATATTATTGTGAATTAAAATTATTTTTTTTGTGCTCACTTACATACTCATTCTATCTTCTTGATCGAGTAACTCATCCATTATTAGTCATTCACTCACTCATTCATCTATGGCGGTCGATGTGTGGTCGTTTTGTTTATTGTAAATACTTTTTAACGAAAACAAAGGGTTTCGGTTTAGTTTTACCCTTAAATTATTATTGAATCGAATCTACACACCATTACAAACTGTCATAAATATTCAGTAGCGTTGAAAAGCTGTTGGTGGCACAGCCACACCTGATGTAACATGATGTTTGTCAAACTCCCAAACTATTTAGTTTGTGTGCTAAAGCTCTATCCAAAGCTGGAGGAAACCACAATGGAAATATGTTAAAACGTGTGCGCCTTTTATCTTCTCATTTGCTTAGTTCCAACATGGAACTAACTATTATTTTGTCTATTGTCTCATGTGGACTAGCCTATGACAAAGGTAAATATAATTACATTCTAGCTTCCATAACCTTAATTAATTAAGAAGAAGAAATTGAGAAGTGTTAATAAAGAGGTTAATAATGGTTTTGGTAGACATTCCTAACCATTCTTATTTTTATGAATTACCATGAAAAACCATGGTTTTCAACTTCATGTTTCAACTTTTCAGCATCATTTTATGGGGCTAGCTACATATCATACCCACTTCAAGAGGCCAAAGGGGTCACTGATATAAGTTTTCGTTTCCGGACTCACCTCTCTGATGCTTTATTGTTACTGGCTGCTGGCAAAACTGATTATTGCATGGTAAGTTACAATAGGCTATTTAACTACATTAAAAATAAGTTGTAAGTTGTTTTCATCCTAGTCAGTGACAATGTTATAAAGCGGATTAAAATGAATTAAAGTGACCGAAAACACTTTATGTTTGGTTGCATCGCAGGTGATGTCACACATAAAACAGATTACAGTGCGTGTTGTTCTTGTTAGGTGTGGTGTGAGGTGTGACATCATTGAGTCGTGTCACAGGAGCCATGACGGAGATTATTGTTTAGGTGCGCCATTATTTTATTCAAACTTGAAAATTTGTTTTTATAACTAATATGACTGGCCTTAAAGAAATATTAATTACACTGCATTATTTTTATCAGACAATATGTTTGAATTATTTTCTAGTAGTAGTCAAGCAGCATATTTCAAAAGTTGTTTGCTTTATGGTACAAGAGACATTTTCAACTTATCAAGAGTTCCCCTTAGAGCATAATTGGTAGCACTTCTTGGAAGAGAGTGGAAGGTTGCTGGTTCAGGTCTTGCCTCAGTCATTAGTTTTTGGGGTGATATAAATTCTTTCGTAACAATTGATTCAATACCAGCTGCTGAAATCATAATAAATATTGTAAGTAAACAATATCTTAATGTAGTCATAACTCAAATCATTAAATCTGTTTTAGATTCGTCTTGAAAAGGGTAAACTAAAGCTGAACATCAACCTGGGTGCTGGTGAGAGTGAACTGTTTTCCCCTAAAGGAGCGTTAAACAACTCCCAATGGCACCATGTCAGTGTTGTAAGGAGAGAGTCTAATCTCACCATGAAGGTAAGAGTAAACTAATTATACAAGATCTGTTATGTATCAATGTTTGTCTATTGGTAACAGTTAGAGACTTCACTTTTCTATACTATATAGATTTGTTTGTTTGTTTGTTTGATGTGAATAGGTACCGAAACTACTGGAACGATTTGAAAAATTCTTACCATTAGAGTCCTACATTATCCTTGATGAACATAGGCTATAGAATATTTTCGCATCCATATGAAAACTTCGATAATGTAATAAAACTTGAATAAACCAAGGTGTGAAAAAATACCATAAAAATTCTTTATATCGCGTACTCTGCGGAAATTTATATATTTTTTTGTTAAATACCTATATTTATTATTATTACTCTCGTGGCAGTCGTGGCGTAAGAATCGACCCCTTCAACTCAGCCCTTGTATTTCGTAAGAGCCGACTAAGAGAACTCACCAGGGGAAGGGTAGCAGCTTCCTTCTTTATATTTTTAACTCCTCTACTGCGATAACCAATACACCTGCCAAGCGCGGTGACTATGGCAAAAGCCCCCCTTGTGGTGGGGTAGGCATGTTCAGCAGTAAAGGTATATGTGCTGATAAATGTATTCTCTGCATTACTACATAGCACGGCAGCAGTCGTGTTCGTGCGCTAATACTCCGATTTAGAATCCAAGATATTTTATGACAACAAAGACAATTATGAATGAAACTTAACAGAAATCAACAACGCATAACCTCACATGTGCAGTGATGTTTAAATTTGAATTCTATAACGAACGAAAGAGAAATTAGGTAGGTAAATGATGAATGAAAGCTTTCAAAACCAAAAACTGTTTCGAGCTTCTGTTGCTTTGCTTCGATGATACCAATGCCGTTAAATATTTTCCACAAATATTCCTTGAGTTTTGTAAAACTTTGTATACAAAAATTATCCAGGTTTTTGAATCGTGGTGTGGGTAGTTTAATCTCATTTTTCACAGCACAAATTCCTTTTCAGGTGGACGACAGTGCGGTAAAGAAGCGGCTTGGCGGGCGTTTCTTTGAGCTGAACATCCATTTCGGGATATTCCTCGGTGGCCAGGGACATTTCTCAGAACTATTCCTCGGGCATATGGAGAACTTTCGAGGATGTATGGAGGATGTAAGGATACAATGTCTTTTATGATAAGGATGTTTTTCCGGTTGATTTTACCTTAGGTTCAATCATTTAGATTCAATCGGAGCTTACTTCGTATGTGGACGTGACTTAACTTGAAACGGAGTGTGTGAGTGGATGGTCTCCTTGTCTGCTCGATGCACTGGCGACGTGGTGAAGATTAGTTTTAACGTTCCGTACGTACGCAAAGGGTGCCAACAGGGCCTTATTACTAAGGCGGCCTTAGTATTAATTATAGTCCTCTGATATTATAAATGCGAAAGCGTGTTTGTTTGTCCTTCCTTCACGCCCTAACTAAGCAGCCAATCGACTTGATTTTTGGCATAGAGTTAGTTAAAGGGATGGAGAGTAACATATGTTACTTTTTTGTCCTGGTAAAACATCAAATTCCCATAGGAGATTTACGGGAATATTCGTAAAAAGACCTTTTTATCCCCCTAGAAATGTTAAATTAGAATTAAACGCGGGTGAAACCGCAGGGAACAGCTAGTAAATAATAAAATAGTGTCTGTCAGATCAGATCACAGAGTAATAGGTTATAGTTTCATATAGTGTGAATTACTGTAAAGTTATTCGCAGCTCATTGACATCAATGAGCTATTATTTTTACTATTATTTTTTATTTTAAGTAAGCCTTACTTAAAATAAATAATAATAAAATTGTGTCTGTCACAACATAGAGTAAAGGTTAAAGTTTCACATCGTGTGAAAGTAGGTGTGAAATACTGTCAAGTTATTCGCAGCCCACTGATGGCCGTTTTTATAATGGTCCGGGTGACGTCGATTACATTTTTACAAGCTTTTACTTAACTTGCCTTGTTTGTATGTGTGGGAAAAATCTTGCAACTGAATTTGAAACCATTTATCCTCAGCCGATTGAGCTGAAACTTGGCATACATAAGTAAGTTCGGTGACAATGCAATGTCATGGTACCATCGACCTTGTATGATGAGAGGGACAAAAGGTGGCCATAGGAACTCTTAAGCGATATGACGTAACCCCGCCGCGTTTGGGTTCGTTGGATTTGTCTTCCGAATTACTTGGGTCCTAGATAGTATAAAAGCTTGTTTTTTTCATATATTATAAATGTATTTTCTGGTCAAGCCTAAATTCTCAATTGTTCGTTCAGGTATACTACAACGGAGTGAAGATAATCGAGAAAGCCCGCAGCCGCTCCGGTTCTGTCCGCGTAGAGGGCGTTACATGGAACTGTGCCCCGGAGTTCGATGCTGACATCAACGCCGATATCAGCTTCGTGGACGAAGGCGCTTATATTATACTGCCGAAGATCAACTCAAGAGCTGGTGGACGGTAAGAAAAAGATTCAGTTATTTGTTAATTAGACTTATTATAGTAGCTGATGCCCGCGGCTTCGCACACGCTTTTCAAGTAGCTTATGTCCGTCCCCGGGATACCATTTACCTCCTTGCTAAAGTTCATTACGATCAGTTCAGCCGTATAGGCGTAAAAAGGTAACAGGCAGACAGAGTTATTTTCGAATTTATAATATTGGTATGGATCTATCGTAGTTTGAGTTTGGTGTTCTTTCAACACAAATAAGGTTCGTAGACTTAAGAATTAATACAAATTTCTCATTCCAGATGGCAAATAGAGTTCAAAACAATCGCACAGAACGCAATCGTCCTTTACAACGCTGGCGGTGGTCGTTCCGACTTCCTTGCCGTTGAAATCTTGGACGGTTCTGTCCGAGTTAAGATGGCGCGTGGTCAGATAGTGCACTCCACACAAGTCAGTGACGGGCAGTGGCATAAACTGCATCTGCTGTTTAATCCGTCGCTTATTGAGGTTAGTTGGTACTTTAAGAATGTCACTGTGAAGTCGTGAGGACCGATAGTTATATTATGATCCCTGGAGGTCTACTTTAAAAACTAATTATGAAGTTGTCGGATGACTGACCGCACAGAACCACAGACGACCGATCTGTTTCCGATCTTTCAATGACGTTTCTGTTAAAATGATTCTGGCATTTATTTATTACTGATCCGTAAGCAAAAGTCAGTTCGCGTCCGAAGAAAACTGGTAAGGTTGTTCGTTTCGTGCAAACCGTCTTGCGACACCCAAAACTTATGAATTCGTTTTTCAAAGTAGGCCTCCTGATCGATTTGTTACTCGACAAAAAGCAAAAGGATCAACTAGAATATGCTGTGACATTATCAAAAGCACAATAAAGTGAAAAACCTGGGAGATGAGTTAGATTTTTTTATTTTCCAATCAATGAGTTGTTTTATCGATGACCTTTAAAAAAGCTGACTGCCCGTTAAAATTTAATGATTTTTTAAATATTATATCTAGACTGGTCTCTGAATTTCAAACAGAATGTCCTGTTCACAGTTATTTTACAATCTGTCTAGATTACTAACGATAATGATACTAACGGTCTTTACAATTTTACAGTGACTGGATAATTGGTATATCTATCTATCCTAGGTGTTAAGAAAGCATATGCTCTTGACGTGTATTATGTAATGTATTCAGTATTTAAGTATATCAGTTATCTAGCACCCATAACACAAGCTTAGCTTGTAGACCAGGCAATAAATGCTCAAAAAAAGGTATAGAAAGATATGCTTGGAACACAATTTTTGACTTTGTTACTTTGTTTGGACTAGTTGGAGGTGAACGTATCAAAAGTCCCCGCCCGTAGCTCTTGAGGGGGAGGTTTGAATGTCGCATTTTTCGATGTTTCGCTTATATCTCAGAAACTATGGGTCCTAGTGAAATAAACACTAGTACAAAATTAAAACTAGTTAAATTTGCTACAAACTTAAATCGGTAAAGTTTTTCAATATCTTGTATAGTTTTCGAGATATCGGCTCTTGAAAGTCTGTAATATAATTTTTAATTTTTCTAACATTTGAAGGAAAATAGATAATACTAGCAGCACCTCGCGCTTTCACCCGCGTTGTTCCCGTTCCCGTGGGAATTCCGGGATAAAACATAGCGTATGTCACTCCCTGAAAAGTAAGCTTTCTAATGGTGAAATAATTTTTGAAATCGGTCCAGTAGTTTTTAAGTTTATTCGTTACGTACACAAATACAACAAAAATATAAACCTTTCCTGTTAATAATATTAGTATATAGATAGTAAATTTGCCAGCATTTATATTTTGGGTGTAAATATCATCATCATCAATATCATGATGATGATGATATTTTGGGTGCATCGTTGAAGAGTTATCTGGTCAAAAAGAGCAAAAAATGTGATGCAAAAATGTTTTTCCCAAAATTACAGACATTCAAGAGCAGATCTCGAAAACTATAGAATACAAGATACAGAATTTTTTTTACCAATTAAAACTTGTAGCAAATTGAATCAGTGTTCATTTTGTATAAGTAGTCATGTCGCTAGAACGCATAGTTTCCGAGATATATGTGAAAAAACTTAAAATGGGAACTTCAAACCTCCCCCCGTCTCAAAAGCTACGGGCGGTGACTTTTAATAATGTTCACCTCCTAACTAGTCTTAACAAAGTTACGAAGTCAAAAATTGTGTTTCAATCATTACCCTCTATACCCTTTCGTTGCCTGGACTATTGGGCTAGATATGATGTGTAAATTGCCCGGCATTATTTATCTATTGACAAGCGGATGAAAAACCGGCTGTTAGTATACTGTAGTTAGAGCCCATGCACTTGAAGTAGTTTTTGTGTATTGCATATGTGTGTTGTTAGAAGTATATTATTTACTAGCTCTCATCGTAAACTCTATTTTTTTTATCGCATATCTCATTGAGATAATGATGATGTTGTGTAAAGGTCTGTTATTTATTTGTCTGTCCGGTTTGGTAGAAACCGCCCGTAAGATTAATTTTTTCTTTTGCGTGGAAAGTAGCTATATAAATGCATGAATGCGTTTGTTTTGTTCTCTGAACTTCAAATTGTTTCTGTAGCATGTGGTGTTCTTATTCTATTAAGCCAAGCATAAAATGAAAAATTAGAAGCCGTGACCCTTCGTCATGGCTTTGGATTGTCGTTTGCGATAACGCTGAGTCTGCGAGCATAAAATATATGTTAACTAGATTGGTAAAAGATTGGCAAGTTTCAAGAAGAAATAAATAAATTCATAATTATTCATATATTATGCGACTACAACGCTTCTATTGACTTGCCACTAAACATGTGCCTGTGAGGCTGGTTTTTCAGAAGAGATGTGCTACATTGCTATGATTCCAGCCGAGCATTTTTGTAAGCTATGAGCATCACGCAATAATGGAACGATCCAATCGGTCGGCTGGAAACATAGTACGTAGCACATCTCTGGTAGAAAAGCAGCCTTAAGGTGGTCCCTACGTTATTGTAGATTTAGATATATTAAGTTCTTATTCCTATTGCTTTTGATGTTTGCTCTATGTTGTATGCTTTATGCCGAAATATTAGTAAACATGTGCCCGTGAGGCTGGTTTTTCACCAGACATGTGCTACGTTGCTATGTTTCCAGCCGATCATTTTTGTAAGATATGAACATAACGCAATAATGGAACTATCCAATTGGTCGGCTGGAATCATAGCAACGTAGAACATCTCTGGTGGAAAGCAGCCTTAAGGTGGTCCCTACGTTATTGTAGATTTAGATTTATTAAGTTCTTACTCCTATTGCTTGTGATGTTTGCTCGATGTTGTATGCTTTATGCCGAAATATTAGTGATTGAATTCTTCCTTCTAGCCACTATTTTTTCTAGTCTACATAATGTAGCGAAGCAAATGATACAATAAACAAGTTAAGTGCAAGGCCCGCTTTGAGAATGCGTACTTAATCATCATTGATCAGTTTTTTTAATCTTGCCGTTGTAGTGGCTACAGTTACGTGGTGTATTCTGCTAAGGATAATATTCGTAACGAATACATCCGACAGAGAACCCAGGTTATCGACAAAATTCAAAGAATTAGCAAGGTAAAGTGGCAGTGGGCTGGCCATATCTCGAGAAGAACCGACAACCGCTGTGGTAAACGTGTTCTTGAATGGAAGCCACGACTCGGCAAATGTAGTGTAGGACCCTCCGACCAGGTGGGATGACGATCTGCGAAAGACTGCAGACAGATGCTGGATGCGGCAAGCTGAAGACAGGGTGCTATGGCGATCATTAGAGGAGACCTGTGTCCAGCTGTGGACTCGTATAGGTTGATGATAACTGACAATCTCATGGCCATATCCTTATGCTTTACAGATTAGATTTTTTAAGGCAATCGATTTTGTTGTTGGTTAAAAAAAATGCTGGACAATTCTCACAGCATTATCCAGCCCCAAGTTAAGCAGAGCTTGTGTTATGGGTACTAGGTAACTAATATACTTAATACAATACACAAATATTCACCGCGCCACAGAGGTCGTCATTGATGCTCTACATTTTGTATTATTTTACAGGTTATTGCATATGCAATAGAATAAAATTGATTGTTTTTGTTGTTTTATTTGCTACTTGCTGCTGCCGTCGGCATTATTGCGTTTTTCCGTGAAAAATTTAGAGTAGACTTGAGTTACTGTGCTGAACTATAATTTTTATGTATATTAAATACTTATGTTCTAGAATCATCTATGTTACATACTATGTCGGCTCGATAAAAATCTAAACAGTCATATGTATCCATATTTTTCAATTCGATAGATTCGCATCTCTACCTGGCAAAAGTAATTGTGTCTTTGTAATACTGCATTCAGTCTCTTTCACTCACCTTACCTGACAAAAGTAATTGTGTCTATGTACCTGTCAAGTATTAGAAAACTTCACAGTCGTGCATAAAATAACAAAAAATTATCTTTAAAAAAAATACTCACACTTTATTTTGACACTAGATGGCGCTGCACAAAAGTCAACTGTCAATGTCAAGTGTCATAAAATAAACAACATAATTTTCATGATTGTGAAATTTCTTTGAACTAGACACTGGCAGAAAAGTGACAAAACAGTCGCATATTGCCAATAACAAAGAAGTCAAGTTTCTGTTTCCACCAGATTTTTGACACTTGAGTTTCATATAGCGTCATCTATCTAAGTCTGTGGCAACCACTTTGTTTTAAGGTCACATTGAAAAGTTCAATCATTCATTACGGATGTAGGCGCGATCGTAGTGAACCCTACGATCGCGATCGTTACAAATTTGACTCAGCGTTATTCTTATAGGTTTAGTCATGTTAATCTAACTACGATCTCATCTTAGATAAACATGACTTGAACTCGAAATTTTGTTATTTGCAGTAATTAATGAAATATTTATCTCTTAATAATCGATGATTCTATGTATCTGCTATGTCTGCTTGTTTAAATATCTAGTGTGCATGAGAATGTGGGAATGCGTCTATTAGTTATATAAGTTTGTTGTTAATTAGCCAACGCTTTTGTTTAATATGTAGTTATGTTTATGCACAAAAATCTGATGTTTCCTGACACTCTATGTCAGGAAACATTAGTTATTATAGTACTAGCCAAACTCGTATGTTTCCTGCAAACTGCAATTTATGTACAATGCTTGGGCACGTATGAACAAGTTAACACTCGCGGTCGGTGATACTTTTGCTTGTGTCGTGGGCACCCACAAGCAAAAGTACCACCGACCGCGAGTAGTTGCGGAGCCAGCTGCGCCGCTGTGGGCAGTGCCGCTGAGACTGGGCAGTCAATGCCTTAAATACTTTTAAACTCTTATGTCAGGCATCTATACACTAGCGAAACTCGACGTAGAATGTTAGTAAACAATCTAAGATACAAATGACTAACATTCATTTGCTTGCTTGGTCGAATTTCAGATATAATCGTAAGTAGAAAAGTCGTTATTATCAGGGAAAATTACAATCAATGAATAGAAACAACTTAGAACTAGTATTTACAATTAAAACAATTGAGGTAACTGCAGACTGTTGCAAACAATCTACGGGTAGTTCAACAGATCCATATCAATACCGGTCAGAAGCTCAAGACGCTGGCTGCGTTGCCCCTATTTTAAGAAATATTTATTGAAGAAAAAATGTCACATGGACAAGTAATGTAAATTGTGTATAAAAGACGCGGCAACAGAGTGAATTTGAGGTTGAGTAAGAGCGGTTTATTTACATACATTCTACATCGAGTTAGGCGAGTGTATAGTATGTACTCAAACACAACATCTGCCTATGGGGTAGTACCCATTTTTAAAATTAGAGCATGTAGTAAACTTGTCTAGATTTCTAAATGAGATTCTGTTAATATTTGTGTTAAAACGTTCAGAACCCCAAGTTGATTCCATAATCATGGTTATTCCAATCTCCGCATTCCTAACGCATAACATTTTAGGTGCAGTGATTGAACTCTGCTAAATAAAGAACTGACACAAAAAACTACATTTTCTTAGCCAAAATAAAATGAAAAACATATTGTCTCGTTTTCTTCATTCTTTTTTCGTGCTGAACTTTATCTAACAATCCCTCTTACAGCTCTCGGTTGACAACGTCGCGATGAGCAGTCGCATCGAAAGTGGAGGAACGAGATACCTAGATCTATCCGACTCTTTTTATCTCGGGGGTATTGAAAACGACAAACGACAGAGAGCTTTCGCTAAAGGAATAAAGGCAGCTGACTCAAGTATAATGGTAAGTGCTTACAATATATGTAATTACATTGGTTTGAAAAACTGAAGAAAAAAAAACACTTCGAATTCCGAGTAGTTACAGTTTTTATAAGTTATTCTGGACAAATCCTTAGAAAATACACTACACACCTCGGGATCCAGCTCCATATAATAACGAAATAATTTTCAAAATCGGTCTGTATTGTCTGGTGATCTCGACCAACATAATAGAACAAAATACACACAGCCGAACATAGAACCTCCTCCTCTTCTGTTTTGCATTTCGTCGGTTAAAAATACTCCTAATCCTCTGCCAGATCCTTAACGGCCTTAACCCGCATACCAAGCGTGGTGATTATAAGACTAACAACTAACGATAAAATTCAAATAGCTAGGGGGACGCGGGACGCCTTTATCCATCATTAGACTAATAGAGTTCGTGCAAATCTTTACAATTTCTGTGAACATAGCCTTGAATGCGAAACTGCGTAGTATGAGGCTCACCATGCCCTTTTGGAAGCTCGGCGTACTTCCGAAAACTCACAAAGTTTTGCGCGTACTATACAAGCTGTTGATCTGCCAGTGTGTTTTGTTCCGAAATTGGTTGAAACACTGCTATCAATTCTCGCACTGTTGCGTTAGGATTGTGGTGTTATTCTGTTGACACATACTGACTGACTTTAACAATCGCAAAATGAAACCTAAATTGAGCTAATTTAATAAAATAATTAAAAAATCTCAACAAAAGTGATCTGCATTAATAAAATACTCCCAATCAGCAAAAATTACACTCTGAGTTCACAACGAGTAGGCTTTACACTCATTCTAGTTTATTTAGGTTTAAGTTTACCTCAGTTATGTTCTATGTAACTAATGTTTGCACGCTTCCTCGATCCGATCCACAAAGTTGCCATTCCACCAGGATGTGCTACGTTGCTGTTTCCAGCCGACCAATAGGATCGTTTTTTTATCGCGTTATTTTGGTCAGCTATGAAAATGACGTGATAATTGAACGATCCTATTGGTTGGTTGGAAACTTAGCAACGTAGCATATCCTGGTGGAATGGCAGCCTAACAGTATAAACCCTCCATGCCAAAGAGAAAAGATAACCCTTACCCTGATCCATGCTCAGAGTTGTAAATATATAATTTATTAATATATTTCCAGGGCTGTATAAAACCGATAGAAGTAGACGAAAAGATCTACGGCTTACCAAACGCAGTAGTAACATACGGGGTCAGCCCTCGATGCGTTTGGTTCTACCCATGCACGGGCAGCCCAGAAAATCCACCTTGCATCGAACACGCGACTTGCGAGCAGCACGGCGTGGATCATTTCACGTGCAAGTGCGAACTGGACCTGTGTATCAATCCGGACTATGCTGAGAATTATAAGGTGAGGCCTACTAACATACACACGTTAACATAGTAGCAGGCCGTTTGAGGTGGCCCTGTCATGAAAATATACAGGGTAAGACCGCGTCGCGTTTGGTTCTGCCCTTGCACGGGTCAAAACGCAATGGCAGCTTATTCTGGCAAAAAGTGGCACCAAATCGGGACAATGACGTAGGAAAAGCAAGCTGGGCGCGATGACACACATCCCGGTCACCAACTCGATGTAGAATGTTTGTAAACAAACTTAGACGCAATTAACTTGCCGCATCCAGCATCTGCCAGCAGTCTTTCGCAAATCGTCATCCCACCTGGTCATACACATCATGATGATGGTGAATTCATAAACGATGTGCATTACTGCGCCTGCTGTTATAAGAAAAAAGATTGCATTTCTCTAGTCAACGTTTATTATTTTCCCTATACATTTTAAATAGAAAGACGGCCCAAGACGCAGAAGTCCATCTCCGGGCAGTGAATGGGTTAACTTACTTCTTGTAAATCCACAGGTGTATTCAAAATCCAGCGAGCTAGAGCTTGTCGGCCTCTACCCTTTGACCGTCCAAGAAGGCGGCGTCTCAGTCATCACCACGCAGAACATAGACGTGGTCCTCGATCATCACAAATATGGCGTCCGACCGTCTGGAGTAGTCTTCTACGTGACGCAACCGCCGCAGCACGGCAGGATCGCTATAGACCTGTCGCTAAGAAGCTCGCAGTATGGAAACTATGTGGAGGAAGGAAAGAGTCGACAATCCTTTACTCTTCTCGACCTTTCTAGGGATAAGGTAATTTGAAACCGACAGATATTAGGTAGATATTCCGTCAAAAATGTCCTAAGTACGCAAGCCATCATAAATATGGTGTGCGACCTTCAGGCTTTGTCTTCTACGTGACGCAATGGCCGCAGCACGGCAGGATCGCTATAGATCTGTCGCTAAGATGCTCGCTGTATGGGAACTTTGTCGATGAAGTGAAGAGTCGACAGTCCTTTACACTTTTGGAACCGTCTGCTGTTTAGGTGTAAGGTTATAAACTTTAGCTCTAGATGCCATTCTTTAGAAAATATGCTACGTATGTACTTTCTGCATAGTAAATGCACGTCCAACCAAAATGGTCGCTAGATTTTCATAAAGAGTCTAGCTATTGAACCCAGAACTGGATATCTAGTTAAAATGATGCAGGCCCATCCGTCACATTGACTTGCTTATAACAAGTGTTTGAAAAGTAAAAATCAACTTTTGGATTAACCTTAGTGTATTACACCTACATTAATTGCGTGACGGGCCCACTTGCTGGGCCGAGGGGAGGCGTGGGTATGTTAAAATTAGGTAGTTGGGAGACGTGATAAAATAAATTTGGGAACCCCTGAACAAGCGCAGTGTCGGTTCCATTTTTGGACGAATATCTTAATGGTAGGTAGCCTACACGACGACTTGTGTCAACCAAGAAATGGATACATAATCAAGCAGAAGTATCCGGACTAGACGACTTCTGTGGCGCTCGAAATCCCGCCTGAGCCACCGAAAGGTAAGGGTTCATTATACGTACCGTGCTTACTTTAGAGCTAAATGATGACGTGCGATATCCAGCACTATTGAATTTATCATAATCATTATCGTTTATTGATATGTCTGTTGGTACTTTTTCCAGGTTCGCTACGTCCACGACGGTTCTGAAAACCACCAAGACGCAATAGTTCTCGACATGGAGCTAATGCCTGAAGCCAAGTTCACGTTACCAAGCTACCTGCAAGGACGGAACGCGTTTGTACTACACGTGAACGTTACTCCGGTCAATGACCCGCCGGTGCTCAATCTCATGCCGGGGAAAGTGCTGAGACTAACTCAGGTATGGGATGAGAGAATAATATGCATCATGATGTTCCGTATGCGATTAGCGGAAAATTATAATTTTCCTGTTTTCTGAGTTACACAATAAAAAAATGGCAAAGTAGTTTTGCTCACATTGTTAACGGTTTTCTATGAACCCACGCAACAATAACAAACTTCGATTCAATTTCACACAAGACATTTAACACAAAAATTAACACAATGTCAATACATCTCAAAAGGGTCGAAAGTCAAAAGTCAATAACTTTATTTCTTTAGGCTTACAAAATAAGCTCTTAGACAAGTCAATTTTTTTACATACAGCTTTATAAATAGTAATTATTATCAAATAAGAAACAAAATGTTATTGATTTTGTTCGCTTCAATTTTTTGCCCACTAGCAGAAGCAAAGAATAAACCACTAGTAAGTTTGTATAATACTTAAAATGTATCTGCCTATCTAAGTCTAAATACAATGTGATTTAGATTCAGGTTAATATTTGTATAAAACTAAGCTTAAGATTGATCTCCTTAAATACTATTGTCGGTGCGGAACTGAGCGACATCTGGCCAAGCTTTAACATCATTGATATAATCATCTATGGAGTAAAGTGGGTCATCGAATCGAAGTTGATTTCTAGCATAAGTTTAAAGAAAACGGTTTATGATAGGTGTTAAAGTTTTGCATTTACTAATATGCTTGCAATTTTTCTTCAAGAACGCAGAAAATATTATAACAGGATAATAAATCAATTTCCCTCTAGTCACGCACGCAGAAGTAGTTAGATACAACTTTAAGCTGTACTTAACTACTTCTTACGGTTAGAAAAGATTTGATGTTGATAGTCAGATACAGAGTGTGTTGTGTCGTTTGGTTGATACCTATAACTGACTTAGTAAAGAGTACATTAATAGATAAGATATAATTTATGAAGTATTCTTTGAAAAAAGCTTAATTCATAGAAGTTTTTTTTATAACATGCATGAAGTGTGCACATAATTCTAAATAATAACTACATTCTGACTGTAGTTTAAATAATATGTTATTTATTATTTTAGGTTTGTCTTAGTAGATTTGAAATAACTAGCATAGCATGATACCCTAATGCATTATGTTTTCCTTATGATTTACTTTAAGTTTTTGTTTACAGACTGTGAGCAGAGCTTCGATTAATTTTTATGATTTGCTTGTGTGTAGTTGCATGTACCTAATGTCACGTGACCCACGAGATCTAACAAATAGTTGATGCCGTAAGTAAGCGTAATTTTTATGTTTATTGTCCTCAACGGAGTATAATGGAGTTAACGCACCAAAGTCGGACACACAGCCAGAGTTGCTTGCCGGTCGGTTGCTTAATACTTTGGTGTGTAAACTCCTTTATAATTACTAAAGTAATGTTGTCCCTCCAAATTATACGTGAACTGAAAACGGGTCATAATGCCTCTTCACTTATCTGTACTAGTTGACATGAGAACAACTAACAGCTAATTGTAAGTACTACAGTAATAGCTAACTGAGTGTGCAATTTGGTTTCACTTTCGGTTTCACTGATATCTTGGTGGGACCATACTGATCTTGAATGCTATAACTGATTCACTGCACGTAATTTTGAGCTTTATTTAGAGATTACACAATTTCACAAGTTAAAAAACCACATACTTACCACGAAACGAGACTTTGTTGCAAGTAATCATTAGTAGTATAGACTGACGCGTAAGTTTTGTCTGCGACGTTGCCATCGTTTCTATTCTCTCGCTTTAGACGGGCACTGCGGTTAATATTAATTTATAAATTATTTAGAACACGATTTTTTATAATTGTCATCTCCTTGCTTGAAAAAAGAAGTTAAAGCAGTTGTTTTTATATATCAAAGCCCGTTTGGCCCAGACTGTGGAGTTTGGACAGAGACGTGTGGGGATGTCCGAAGCGGATACGAGAAATACGTTTTTGAGCTGGGGTGTCTCCACCGAAACTGTGTGGAGATACTTACTGGCTAGACTGGAGTGGAGATGTGAGCTGGCTAAAGTGGAGATATGTGCTGCACACGAATAGAAGAGAATTGACATTGACAGATCAAAACTGTGTCATCTTAGAAAGTGCTGCCATAAGGCTTAATTTATGTAGGAATATTTACAACAACAAAGAAGAGACGATGACACAGTTTTGATCTGTGTGCTGATTCTCTTCTGTTCGTAGTTTCACGGTAAATGTTTTGTACTCACTTACAATATTTATTGTCCGCATACAAGCCTTTTATTATACATTTGTTTCTTTGCATACAAATATTATGATACATCTCGGAGATATCCACTAAAGCTAAACGAGATATCTGAATAACGAAGTTCTATAAGTTGTTTAAAACAAATCTCTTCTCCGCTCGTCTCCGTTTTGGTGCAGTTCCGGCTTACGCACACGGTTTTTTTAATATTATATAAATGTTGTTAAATATTCGTAACTATGCAGCAGTACAGTCGCTAGGATTTCTTAATTACACTACAAACACCATACACTGCAAATAAATAATCGAGTCGCCGAGTTTGTAGTTATAATGCTCATAGTTATCTGGAGTCTCATTGCTCATTTCGCTTCCACCTTGAAATAACATAGCGCCGTTATTTTATATGACATTACACTATTCAACATTTTCAGGGAACAAGAAAAGTGATCACATCTGATATATTGAAGGCGGAAGATCCTGACACTGCGCCTGAAAATCTCCTCTACACTATACTACATGGAAAGAACGAAGCAAATAGGTGGGTCATTTTTATTACCCGACTATAGCAAATCCTAAAGGAGTTATGTTATTATCAGGCTATGTCAACACAATCAACAAGTCAACCATCCTTCCAGTCTAGCACGTGCCCAGCATCATAAAATTTAGTGTCATGATGTATCATGCTATTCTTTGATTGAAATGAAAACTGGCTTTTGAGTAGTGACATAAGAATCTCTTATAATTTCAGTCCGATCATGTCGCGTCGAACATGGTCATTTTATATTAAATTCATAATGACAACGGAATATTATAGATAGAAATATACAGCTAATAGGAAAAAGCATAATCAATATCTATGCTGTACGAAAAGATATCCGAAAAATAATATCCACCGGTAGTCAGATGCTGGCTTTTATTTCGGCCAGCATATTAGCATTGTCATTTAACGTGTCAATGCCGCCGTAAATATAAGACAGACTGCCCAGTCTGACAGTCTGTCTTATATTTACGGCTTAAATGTTCAATGGCTTATCTAATCTTTGCGTTTTGACGAAATAATCAAGGATTTACTAACTAACCAAACGGATGGCAAAATATCGAATGCCACCATCAGTGAGCTTATAAAAGAGGTCACCACAATCTCACTTTTCCACATATTTTCATTAAACATTTAAAAAAAAGTCTTACTCCCGAGAATCTCCGTTGGTAGGTAGATACCTAGTATATTTCCATGTTCTGAGGTGGATACCATATGTGTAAATGTAATGAATTCCTCCAACAGCGGTCACATAGAGATGTCAGGGCAGCCAGTGGACACGTTCACTCAGCACGACGTCGACTCCGGCGTCGTTTCTTACGCGCACGGCTCTGCTGGCGATAAGCAGCTGAATAAAACTTCACTGCGGCTTACTCTGCAGGTAAATATGTACTTATATTTATTTTGCGCTAAATAAATAATGCTGGACAATCCACATATCATCATCTAGCCCTAAAGTCAGCAGAGCTTGTGTTTTAGGTACTAGATAACTGATATACTTAATGATACCAACCACCCACTAATTGCAAAGAATTATATTTATGTGTACATTAAAATTAAATGACCTTTTTTTGAAGTCGGTTAGTAAAATATTCGCAATATTTTACTTCAACTTCAAAAAAAGGTTCCACATATGGCTGTATGTAAATATTATGATTTTACTCTGTCAATTGAAGTCCCAAAATTGGTGTTCTTCCATCACAAGCTAGGTTTGCAGTTAACCCGGTTACATTTATTAACAATATCTCCATTCCTAAGGTATCAGACGGCATAGAAACCAGTGGTCCAGGCATCCTACGCGTGTCTATAGTGCCTTTACAAGTCCGTCTTGTCAACAACACGGGTTTGCTGCTCGTTCACAACTCATTTGCAATACTGTCGGCTGACAATCTGACCTTTACTACGAACGCGGATGAGAGCAACGCGCAAGTCAAGTGAGTTCTTAAAGCTTTACTTATGCCAACAGATAGTCAATTTATTAAATTCAAGGGGTTACTCGCTGAGACAATTTTCGCTGCCGGTCAATAAAAAAATAGGTCTCAGTGTGTCACCCAGTGAATGCCATGAATTGACTTGCTGGACCCTAATTTTACTTATATTCGTTACATATTCGAAACGGAATCAAAGCTAATCGCATGCCAAGACATATTATCATTTTCTTCTTATATACATATAATTTGAGTAAAAAGCTAATGTTAGTACATATGTTAAGGTGACAGTTTAGCTTTGGTTTATTTGTAATCGAGGCTTAAAACATTTACTGTAATAATTCATGGGTGGTACGGGAAGCTAAAGATGAGGGTGCTATGGCGCTCATTAGGGGACTCATATGTTTAGCAGTGGACTCTCATGGAGACATACACTGGCAGAGTGTTGGCGGAAAGCAAGCGGCGCCATAAAAAAGAAGTTGAAGATGGACTATCATGGACTGATGATGATTCGCGGGTTGGTAAAATTAACACCAGAAATACCAATTAAATTAAAAGGGTTTTTCATGCTATAGTCGAGTTTAGTTAGCTGCAAATTATTTAAATAAAGCTGGACAGAAAAAACTAATATCTATTTAAATGCTTGGAGTCAGGATAGAGATATAATTGTTAATAATAGATATTAATTGAAGAAAGGATCTCAAATCGATAAGTACCTACATATATCATAATGCTAATCAAACAAATCTCCCTAGGTACGACATAGTAAAACCACCTCAATTCGGCGTCGTGGAACGATTGAGAGTGCTGGACGGGACATGGCAAACCGTCGACTCTTTCACCAGCGAGATGGTCAGCTTTGGACGAGTTAGGTACATGCATCTGTTGGGAAATCCGACGCATGATGAGTTCAAGGTAAGGATCAGTCAAGAATGAAAATATTCTAGGATCAACGACAGTTAGGCAGAGCGCAGACTTGAGTCGCGATAGTTTGAAGACAGGCAGACTTGAGTCACGATAGTTTTAAGACAGGCAGATTTGAGTCACGATAGTCTTAAGACAGGCAGACTTGAGTCGCGATAGTTTTAAGACAGACTATTGCTATACAAAAATTATGAAGACGCGCAAAGTTCAAGTGAGGAAAGTCTGTCTTAGACTATCAAGTATCATAAGCATGAGAAAAATCAGTGAACGCGTGTTTAAGACTTTAACGTAGTCTGGTTTCAGTTTTTAACTATAATTGAAGTAACAAGACCCTGTGTAACTACGCTGCTCCTAACTCTTTACTAACTTGGTCAGGGTAACCGCATCAGGTATCCTTAGGAATCATGTTGGCATTTTGTATGTTCAGCCAATGCATGCAATGCACAGTATTTATACTGAAATAGAGGTAAGGCTAAGGGGTAATAAATAAGAATGATTTTTGTTTCAGTTCAAAGCCTCCGTCGGCTCGATACGAACGAACACCCTCTACGATTTCCGATTAACATTCATAAAACTGGAACTGCGCCAGTCGGTTAACAACGAACTAATTCTGAACAACACTCGAGAAGCTTTCATATCCTCGCTACACCTCAAATACGAGACAAAACCGCTTGCTTTACCGTCAGACGACATTCTGTACACGATTGTACGCGCACCAAAGTATGGTATACTGCATCTGTCTACCGGGAAACATCACCTTCAGCTGCACAGTACTTTCACGCAGAAAAATGTCGACTGCGATCAACTCTGGTACAGATTGCACAGACGCGCTTACTCACACATCCAAGACGAATTCTCCTTTGTGGTCGGAGCGACAGATTGCGACAATATAACCGGAGTCATGACTATTAAGCATACCCCGGGTGCTTACCCATCAGAACATTCAACTGGCCGAGTACACACAACCCTGGAGAGGCTACAAGTAATGGAAGGTTCCAGAATGGTCATCCCAGCTACACATCTGAACTTGCGAACGGATGCCGTCACAAACCTTATCTTCAACATCACACATCTGCCGAAACACGGCAAGGTCGAAGTCATGAACGAAAACCTCAAAATCCTACGCGATAATACAACCTACTTCACGCTCCAAGAGTTGAATTCAGATAGAGTGTACTACGCCCACGACGATTCAGAAAGCCGCCACGATTCCTTCCATTTCATGGCATTGAGTCCGGAACCGGAGGATTTCCAGTACGTCGGAGTTTTCCACATTGATATAATCCTAAAGAATGACAACAGCCCTGTTCGCGCTGATAACAATATCTTCCACATTGTTCACGGAGGAGCAAGACTAATCACCGCCAGAGATCTCAGTTACACCGACGCTGATTTGGATACGAAACCATCAGACATCACGTATACAGTCCAGCGTTTTACCAAAGATCCACCTAACGGTGGTATATTTAGAGCTGATAATCCCTCGGAGCAAATAGCTCAGTTTACTCAAGAAGATATCAATAAAAATCTGGTTCTGTTCAAGCATCAGGGTAAGGAGTATGGGAAGATGGCTTTTTGGATTTCGGATGGATTGTTCGATGTGAACGGTCATTTGGAGATTCAAGCATCGCCGCCGTTTATAAGAATGTACCCGACTAACGGATCTATTGTGGAGAATGGAAAGGCTGTGGTTATTACTTCGCGAGATTTGCAGGTTAGTTACATCACCATCATCGTCAGCCTATGTTAGTCCACTGCTGACAGATGTATACAGACAGATTCACTTCAACGCGACTCGACTCAAGAGTGGATAATATGACTAAAGTCAGAATCTATAACATTTATCTCCTACTTAGGGGAGGAGAAAGCCCAAGAATATTTATATATATTATAGATATATAGTCAGAGCACTATGGCGCTCATTAGGGGAGGCCTTTGTCCAGCTGTGGACTAACATAGGTTAGTTACGTAAAGTTAAATATTTCTTCGAAGCAACCGATTGATTTTCGTATTAGGTTATCTGGTTCTGATGAATAAAATAAACTATTTCATGATTACGCTTGATATTTTCTGTCCCATTTCGATATTCATTTTTGAATAATCTATAATAAATTCACACATATGAATTGCTTGTGAAATGTTATAAGTTCAATAAAAACCATGTTACAATAAAACACTGTTTTTACCGGATTGATCGCGTATATTTTATATTTGTTTATAACCTGACGTTTCGGAGGCTTTTCAGCTTCCATGGTCACAGGCAGACTGAGGTGACATTTGTCTTTACAAGTAATTTGAATTTTACATATCTACCGTCAATTATACAAATTTAATTATAACGTTCCGTATGTACGCAGTAATCACTAACAGTGTCTTGATGGGTTGTAGCTATGGATTGCTGGGTGTGGGACCTGACTCGATGTAGGACTGGATCCCAAGCGGCAGGTACTCTCCAACCATCTTCTCTATTGAAATTATTCGGATGTTTTTGAATTTCAATTGCTTCTCGGAGCATTCTAGGAATGAAACGGTTTTCTCTAGCTAAAAACAGTGAAAACAGTGTTTTATTATGAGTTCTCGCGAAAATAACCTTAGAACCATGTTACAGTTTCATTTTCATGTTAAATATATAAGAAGTTTCTCAGGAAACAATCGATCTCACGGGTAATATTATTGTATACATCTAAATGGCCATTGTGATTGGTAGAGAGCCATAAACCACAGAAAATAAAATATTCATATTCCACTAATGTTTGTGGCTGACAAAACTGCTGTCAGGAACATAAAATCATGCTATAATACCTTCAGGTGGACACAAACATGAACTGCCTTGAAGAGGACATCCGTTACGAAGTGACTCTCGAACCTAAACACGGGACTATAGAGGTCGGCGAAGGTCAAGGTGCGGTGACATTCACGCAGCTAGATGTCGCGGCGGGCAGAGTGGCTTACAGACATCGCGAGCCTAAGACGCCTAGTGATCAGTTCAGGTACAGTGCCAGATTCACTTCACCTCGACTCGACTCAAGACAGGTTAATATGACTAAAGTCGGAATCTATAACAAATATCTACTACAAAGTGCTCTTTGGTTCCGCAGCTACATCGATCAGCTTTTGAAGCACCGATAGCAACTGAAAGTTGAATGTCGTTTCTTGTTAAGGCGCTAGCTCGACCCAAACTGGCGCCGCCAATAGACAATAAAGATAAAAACATCTTAATTAATGTCCTTTACTAATTCGTAATTTTAATCCACAGATTCAAAGTAATGTGCCTGGACACTTGGGGCGAAGGCGTGTACCTGATAAAGATATTTCCCTCTAGCTACTGGGAGCCACTTCGGGTGACCACGGCTCGTGCGCTCGTGGTTGAAGAGTCCACCAGTGTTAATATTACCAAGGAGATCCTAGAGGTAAGCCTTGCTAAGTGTTTAAGGGAGGCACTGGACCAGATAGAAGTATATGTCCTATATTAATCCTTGAATAGTAAACAGGCGGGACGAATCAAAAGTTCATTGCTTGTGCTGGTCTACTAACGCGCTAGGCCCGAATGTATGGAACAAGCTCCCAGCGGGCTGATAATTAATTCTTCTGGTGTATAAACAACATAAATTGATGTCCCAAAAACTGTTAGGAAGATATTAAACAACTTTCAATAGAAATGGGAATACTTTTCTATGAAGGCGCTCAGGAGAATTTAAAACTTCACGGTGCGTGGTGCGATACGCTCTTTCCTATATAATTTCCATATATATTAATAGATAATTCAGAATAGTCTGCACTGAACGCAACATTTATGATCCTTACTTTTTTCAGGTTATGCATCCTCAGATTGAACCATCAAATATCGTATACAGAGTAACAGACGGACCCTACCACGGCTGGCTAGAAGTCGCGACTACCCCTAACACTCTCGAACTAGAAAATTACAACGAAGAGCCTATTCACACCAAAGTCTTTGATCAATCTATCATCAACGCAAACCGATTGCTCTACGTACAATCAGGGGTCAACCGAACGAGAGACAGAATACGAATGGATGTAACCAACGGCATAGTTTGGCTTAGAGACGTTGAAATCACTATAATCATTATACCCGAACATTTCTACGTGACAGCGGCGAATCTGACGGTGGTAGAGGGAGCCTCGGTCAGTTTGAAACCTGATTCGTTCAGAACTGTGACGGAGTACTATAGAGGAAAGGTGGTGTCTTACAAGGTTGCGGTGAAACCTAAGTTTGGAAAGATTATGATGGGTGATCAGGAGTTGAACGCGCTGCCGGTTTTGAAGCTGAATTCTGGGAATATTCAGGTAAGTGTTGCTTCTAAATTTGAAATGTACGACGCACTAATCGTCAGCCATGAGCTAGAATCCTTGTTTAAGTCATGTGGAAACATGACATAAATAAAAATGTTAATTATGTGATAGTCCTGTCCTAAATAAATAAACACAAGACAACATAACACAAGAAAATACAAAGCAGACTGCAAAGTGCTCCACAAGACTACTGCTACAAGCTCTTTTCATGAGAGGTCTTTTCAATCGTCGTCGTTTCATTCAGTTGTCATCCATCGCTCATCATCATCGAACTAAATTAGACTGGAATTTTAACTAGATGTTGCCACACGAAAAATTTGATCGCACTATCGACGTGTTCCTTCCAAACCCATTTTCAGTGGGTATTTAGGAATTCGAATTCGGTTTATAGTTTTTTTAAATCACGCCCAATTATTTTACACTAGCAACCCTCGCGGATTCACCCGCGTACGGGTACGGCGTAATTTCCCGTGGGAATTCCGGGATAAAAATATGTGCTATATCAGACTTTAATCTATCTTTGTGCCAAATTTCATCCAGATCCGTTCAGCCGTTCTAGCGTGATTGAGTAACAAACATCCATCAACCCAATCTTTCACATTGATAATATTAATGGGATTTATTCCAGTACATACACGACGGCTCTGAAGAAACGTCGGACACGTTCAAGCTAATAGCCTTAACAGAGGGCAATAAACAGAGCGTTCCTTTCGAGATGCGCGTTACCATCGTGCCTGTTAACGACGAGACACCGATTGTTGCTGCTAACACTGGACTATGCGTGTGGGAAGGAGGCAGCTTCGCGCTCACTAGGAACGAACTATGTAAGTATTATTTATACATTATTATATGTAACGTTTTAAGTAAAACGTAGTGTTGTAAAAACGCAGTGTTCTTTCTTTCTTTGCTGTACCTACATACTAATTCACTTCTCGCTGATACATCTCTCATCTATCTACGTATGTAACATCTCCTCAATTTTGTATTTTACTTATCTTGTTTGTGTGTGTCTGTGCAGTTCTTGTGGAGTCAAATAAATATATCTTTATCTTTATCTAAAACTTGCAATGTCGGTCGACGACATAGTAGTCCTAGGGAGTGGCAATGGATGCGGTTAGCAAAGGACTTATAAAGGTTGCCTGGAAGACATCGCTTCTAAGCGATAAGGCCGCCCATTGTACTTGTCTCATTTAATGTATTTTTGTAATGTTCTTTTTCTGGTGTACAATAAAGTGTTTTTGTATTGTATTGTATATAGTATTAATTGTCACATTATAAAGTTCTATTATAGTCTTAGAGGATTCACTGATACTAAGATGGCTTTTCAGCTATTAATACAGCCATTGGTTTTAATAAATTACCTTGTTACAGATGTAAACGACATCGACACTCCGCTCGAGAACGTGACAATCATTGTAGCGGACATAGTATCGGGCTATATGGCGATGAAGGGAGCCTTGGAGACGGCAGTGCATCACTTCACGCAGGCCGATATCGACATGGGAAACGTCATATTTGTGCATACTAGTAAGTTTATTATACATTTATTTATTGTTCAAGCAAAATCAACAGCCCTTAAATATGTCTTAACAGTCCAGTTTTTTATGTGTTTAGTATTTTTTTTTCATTCCTTCTTTTTTTTATACATATTTGTACTATATCGTAAGAGCAAATGTTTCCCCCGCAGATGTATGTAGTCTGCCAGTCGTAGCTAGTAACAACAGAAATACTTTATTTTTACTTTATTTAAGTTAAACAAAATCAGTACATCATATTTCTGTAACTGTTTCTTGCTAACTTAGCCGCGCTTTCACAACCATTTTTAAATGTGGTATCCATAATTAAGTTCGCCGTAACTGTATGTTTTGACAACTCGTTAATCTACTCAAGTTTAAGCCAGTTAAATATACTTGTGCAAACGGAGCTCTAAATACGTTGAATTGAGATTTAAAAAGCGTTGTGCACACAGCATCCGTTGTACAGGATCCGTTTTTTTCCCGTGATGGCGTATAAAGTTGTTGAAACGAGTTAGCATGCGACAGTATTCCGGATACAGTAAACGACTGCTTCCAGTAACGAAGGATCCGTAAAAATCGATCCTGTAAACACAGATCCGCTGTGTGAATGTGCCCATAAGTTTAATCATACGTAAGAAATCTTTAGTTTCTCTGCTCACGGCAGTATTTATTTTATTTGAATTTTAATGAAAATAAAAACTCCCTGTTTATCTTCCAGATGGTACAAAAGGCAAGATGATATTCAACGTCACAGACGGCCTGCATGAACTATCCAAAATAACATTCCTGATCTCAACCAAGTCAGTTTCCCTCAAGATACTCCGCAAGCAAAACCTACGCGTCTTCCCACTCATGAGAGAACCACTGAATAACCATATTCTTATGTCAAAATGCTCGGACGCCTCTAGAAATATTGTCTACAAAGTCGAAAGGGCGCCCACACTGGGCAGAATTATAATGCTGAACAGTGAAAACCATCACAGGTCTATCAAACAATTCACACAGCAAGACGTGAATAATTCAATAGTTTTTTACGAACATACGCATCCTTTCTCAGACTTACATACCAACGATTCCTTCATATTCACCGTCGAAGCGGCTTTAGCCAAACCTCTGACTGACATTACCTTCAATATTGATATATCCGTCTCATCTGGCGGTCTAGCCAAGTATGTTTATATTCCGGAGATAAAAGTTCAAGAGGGTGATAAAGTCCCTGTGAAGGTGAATGTAACAAATGTCATAAACTACTTGGAAACTCAAGCGGGGGTGAGGCAACCGCAGATAGAAGCCCAATGGTCCCAACCTACGCACGGCGAACTAAAACCTTTCATGTCCTCTATGACCCAATCACAATTGGAAGGAGGGGTGGTCAACTATGAGCACGATGATTCCGATACGCTGCAAGACAAAATTTTTATGTCATTATTCCTCTTACCGGACTATGTTTTACTCTGCAATATTACAATACCGATCTATGTTGTCCCAGTCAATGACCAACCATTCAGACTGCTCACAGATACGCCCCAGATACAAGTTGTGCAAGGCGAGAACTATACGATTACTAAAAGCGATTTGTCCACCGAAGACGCCGACACAGACCCCGATGGAATACTCTACGATATCATCAGCGGACCCACGCAAGGGAGAATGGTGATGCTCGACAAAAACCAGACTATAGATGAGGCTCAGTCCATTAACAAATTCACGCAAGACGACATAAACAAAGGAAGAGTAATCTACGAACATTCTGGAATCTTGCAAACGGCTACATTCTACTTCAGAGTATGGGACGGCCAGTTCAAACCTACTTACACTGTATTTACTATAGATGTCGTCCCAGTTATACTAAATGTGACGTCATCCCACCCTATCTATCTACAGCAAGGGTCCAACGTGGCCACGTTGACAACAGACCAAATATACGTAGACACCAACGCGCAGAAAAATAAAGTCTGGTACAATATCACACGGCAACCGACCTACGGCATGATATACGTTGGGAGAAATCCAGTAACGTACTTCTCACATAAAGACCTAATGGATAAAGTGGTTATTTACATGCAGAATGATATGACAACGGCTAGCGACGGTTTCGACCTTATCGCTTATGTCCATCATAGCAACGGGACGCGTCCATTCACGATAGAAGTGACTGTACAACCATTGATGACTTTAGGTGATCTTAAAGTCGAGAGCGAGAAAACTAAGATCACGCTTAGTAATATGGACGCGAATGGCCTTGCGAAGCTGACAGCCAGCGATCCCATATACACGCTGCTAAAGAAACCCAGGTTTGGGGTACTAAAGAAGATAATACGCAGTTCTGGGGAAAAAACCAGTGCGAGGGAAAGAGAAGTAGCATACTTTACCCATGAAGATGTGAAAGCTGGTGTTATATTCTACGTGACGCAAAAAAAGCTCAGTGATTTGAATGGGTTTGAAGATAGCTTCAGATTTTTGCTGGCGGCGACTATTTTCCAACCGGCGGCTGGTGATGTGAAGATACAGATTGGGAATCGGCTGAAGAAGAATCTGCCGGGACCTAACGATCCGGAGAGTCATGAGGGAGTGCCGGTAAGGTTATTCATACTAGGTTTATGAAAATCCTGATTGATTGGGCGTTTAATGAATCAATGAATCGTTTTAGTTTTCAGACAACTTTGATCATAATTAATAACAATAACACAAATTACGAAATCAGAACAAAATAGCAATATACTAAAAATTTAGTGTAAAATGATACATTGGTTTGCTTAAACATGCTTATTTCAAAAACATTTTAAAACCCCCGATGGACTTTAAAACTCGTTAACAGGTATGAATATAACTCAAACCATGCCATATTGCAACTGCAAGAATGGTGACATGACTGTCATTTTTCTTTAGAACTGTACTCTTACAGTGATTTTCTAATATTTGCTAATAAAGTCCTTCTCCAGGAATCAATACTCATCGAAAAATGTAAACACTAGCGTGATAAATAAACCCTATAATCCTAGATGTTCCAACAAATTTCTTCAATTTAAATTAAACGGTATTCTGTTGATGCAAAAAGTTCACAATGAAAGGAACTGACATCTCGAATTAGCTTAATCGAGCTGTAGGCGAGGGAGTTATAGGAATTTATAAGAAAACAAAAATCAATTACGTTCTTTTTAAGGCGTACACAATAACCTCATATAATTTATTATAAAGAGCTTTATAATTGATTCTCTTATCTTAAATTTTTTGTCCAATTGTGAAAGGAGTTGAGGAGAATATGAACCAAAGTCGTTTTTTTATCTTACAGGTAGCAAACGGCGAAGCAACCTCTTACTACATGACCATACTAATGGCTCTCTCCGGCGTCATCGTAGCCATAGTGTTTATTCTCGGTGTAATCAAATGCCGTCGTTATCTTATGCGTGATCAAAATGCGCTCGTCAAGATACACGGGCCGGCGCAGGGCGTAGCGCCGATACCGCTGCCTCGGCCGCCGGATCATTTAATGCCGTCACCTGCGCATCCTACTCCAACCATCAAACGGTAAGTGACCATAGAGACAAAATCAATATCAAAGTATGAACTAAAGCCAACGGTGCCTGAGGCGTGATCTAATTGTTTCTATATCAAAGGCGTGAACAAATACCATCGCTGTTTCAAATCACAGAGACATCAAATGCCGCCGTTACCTGAGGCGTGATCGAATGTAGTCCGTATTATATTTTATTAAAATTAAAGAGTTTTAATCCATATGATACGTAACGATATTAGTATAGGTTTCTTATTTTCTACCGTATTTTCCAGCTACGTTTCCTCCGAGCAGTCGGTCCACACTGGCGCAAGCACGCCGCTCCCCTCTGGTGGCAGTATCGCGTGCAAAGTGACGCCGCTGGCCGATGCATTGCCGGACCTGAATGCACGCTATCCGTACGGCACCGAAGATCATACTGACGTGAGTATATGTCCATGTTGTGTCCGACAGTATACGCTGCTGCCCTCTGGTGGCAATATCGCGTGCAAAGTGACGCCGCTGGCCGAATTTCTGCCGGGCCTGAACGCACGCTACCCGTACGGCACCGAGGATCATACCCAGCGGAACAGACCCACTGACGTGAGACAACGGGTGGAGGCTGCCTAGTGTCAGACTGACAATACCGCATACAGTTTATTAATACCACAGTTGAAATAATGTTACTTCGTAACAGATACCTTTCTTACTCGACTTAACCAAACAACTTTGAGCCTTATGCTAGAAGAAATAATGTTCCTAACGCTCTGCTCGCTGTTAGCGCGGTGGCTCGATCTAAGTCACTCGCGCACACCAACCTTTGCAGTTCCCTCGCCGGCCTTTGGCTTGACGGTTGGGTTGACCATGCATAGTTTTTATCAAAATGCGGATATTATATAAGTACCTAACTCTCTCATGCAATCTATATATTGATAGGTAGATACCTAGTTTCTAAAACTAACCTAGAACTAAAATATGTTCATTAATCTTCCAGGCTGAAGACTGGAGTAGCTACGAGGCCAGCGAGGCTGCATACCCTGTCCGACAGCAACCGAGTGCAGACAACCCGATGCTGCGCCGCAATCAGTACTGGGTCTGACCCCAGCCGTACACGCTGCCGAGGGTTAAATTAGGTGAGTAATTTGATAACTCATAAATTAATCATACATTTTTGGAGTCCCCTTTTATTGAAAAAATTGCTTGTAGTAGAGGACACCACTCTTACTAAAAATATTTACAGTTTATAAGTTGGTGAACTACAGATATTTAGTTAAATAAAAAATCCCACTTATATTATAAATGTGAAAGTTTGAATGGATGGATGGATGTTTGTTACTCGATCACGCCAGAACGGCTGAATGGATCTGGATGAAATTTAGAACAGATAAAGTTAAGTTGTAAATTTTTAAAAGCTAGCGCGATTGCCTTTTGTTTCTTCATATAATTATCCACGATGGCTGCCGTCACAAAGCCTTCTTCTATCTTCGATCTTCAATATATGAAAACAAGATAAAGTTAAAAACTACAACCCGACTACGTGAAAGTTATAAAAGTTTGAAACATTTACATTGACAAAATAGAATGACGTATCGGTCATATTTGATAGGCATAGAGTTGAAAATGAAAATAGGTCGTAGGTATTGAAATTTTTTTCTCTATGGGGCCTGCAGCCTGCGGCTACCTAAACTTTAATACGCGTTTTGAAGGCTTATTCGGGGTCGGAGCCCTAAATCCTATAGCCTATAACCATCGGGGTATTGAGACGAATCAATCGATACATAATTTGTTGAAATCGAACCAGTAGTTTCAGCGCTACGTGGGAACAAAGAAATCGGCCACATACATACAAACATACAAATATACAAACATAGGGTGCTAACCTCATAACCCTCCCCTGTTGGTAGTCGGGTAAAAAGGGGAGTGCGCCGGCTTTTAAAAATAACAATTTATTATAATAATGACCAGGCCATACTTGTCTACTGCTAGACATAGATAGGCCTCCCGTGATGAGCTCCAAAGCCTTGTCTTTGGTATCTGCCAGCAGTCCTATGCATTTCGTGATTTCACCGCATCCCAGTTTCCATACAAGGACACTACACTGCTGTAAATATTCACAATTATATGTACATTCCAACTGCAAAGCAAATGTTCTGTCGCTAAAAAGATGTTTGTTTCAGCAACCCTCGGCGACGACTCGCGGTCCGTGACTCCCCGCAGGCGGACCCGCGGGCTTTCACTAGTTCCTACCCCTTTCCTACTGAGCGAATACACCGAGCAGCGCAGGTATGAAACTTGCGAGATCACTGTTTGAACCAAATTGTTACGCTCATTTTTCCTCTGCAAAGCAATTAAGACTTCAAAAACTGTATACCGTTTGAAAATTGAACTGTCGTCGATGATTGAACCTACTGTTCCTACTATCAATAACTTCTAGTGGTGCTCTTCAGATAGATGACTCTTTAATGTAAAACCACCTAACTGTAACAACTGCAAGTAACAATGTAAAGAGTAAATGACTCAGATCATTTTAACACTGGACAGTTGGATATATGTATCTGGTATAAAAAGGTTTGCATTTAACTGATCTTATGAAAAATTAAGGATAGTTGTTCAGGGTCATTTTAAGCCTGTCAATATAACAGTATTCTATATAGTTAATTGTTGGTGACTGTTATAACAAAATAGTTATTATTTATTAGCAATATAGTTCGTTAACCATTACTGTTACACATTACGTACCGCTGTAAACATAGAGTGCAATTTTCTTAAAATGTATTGCTATTGCATAAATATATCACTTTTTATACACAAATAGATGGTGAATCGTAAAATAGTAAGTAAATTTTTAGTAACAAAGAAAATTACAATCGAATAATAGAAACAAATTAGAACTAGTATTTACAATTTAAACAATTGAGCTAACTGCAGACTGTTGCAGACAATCTATAGGTAGCTCAACTGATCCGTATCAATACAATTCAGAAGCGTATCCAAGACGCTGGCTGCATTGCCACGCTGTATGGCAATGCTGATGCGGTGCGCCAACTCTCGGGTCACGCGTCGCATCGACCAGACACTGTTTTTTTTTAAACCCGGAGGGCCTCGTTACCCTACATCTTCGGAAGGTCTCGACTCCAAGGGGAGCAAATGCGTAGTGTCTGTCGAGATGCATATTTGTGCCTATTGAGTTCTTCGGCCAAATCCGTCGCCTCACGGAAGTCCTAGGAAGATGGGAAGGTGCAAGTGTGTCGACATTATATTATATAACGTGGTATTTTACGTACATAAGTCAGCTGAAATTTGTTATAAAATATAACATTGTAATTTGATGTAAATAACCAAAGTTGTTACGATAGATGTTTGATAGCTGAATTGTAAATAAGCATTTTTATTACATACATAGTAACTTTTTTACGTAAAAGGCGTAGTATATTAACAGTTCTCGACAGGTTTAGATGTTTGATAGTGCAAAATAATGCAGAAAATTACGTTTTTTGTGCAGAATACTGTAATCTCTAGAAGTCTAGATAGTGCTGAGAAACGTGAATGTAAATTAATGTGTTCGCTAAACTTTTACAGTATTTCCATAAATATAGTATCTGTTATATTGAATAAAAACCTGTTACTTTTCTATGCTGGCAAATTACACTAGCGTAGGAAATATTACCCAGTACAGATAAAGAAATCAAGTAATATACTAGGTAGACCTCAAAAAGTAGGCAAATCACAACGAAACCGCGCCTTCACAGATTCTGAATATTTATAAAATGTTAAATTTTTACATGAATGTATTTATTTATTGTTGACTCGCTGAATGTACAATAGTTTGGCTGATGATCTTGCTGCTGTAACATGAGATCAAATGAAGGATAATTACCAACCATTACCCATTTACAAATAGCACAGGTAGGCATAGAAACAAAATATATAGATTAGTACCTATCTTAATGTATTAAATACCTACTTACATATGCCATCGCCTTAGACAAGAATAAGCTTTTATTGTTGTTAAATTCGCATAAAGTTATACGATACAAATGACGCTTTCATAATTAATATTGCATTTATGAAAAACAGAACTGGCTGAGTTACAACCTATGTGTATGATTCCTAAGATTTATGTCCGAAAATTCGAACGCAACCCTTATTAAGCACGTCTTATGACGCGATTCTTTAATAGTTTTCTCTGAAAATATTTCTGAAAATCGTTGCTTGAGACGTACTTATTAGGCTCTGGTGAAAATATGAAAGAATCTTCATAATTTACTAGCTCATTTAATTTACAATTATTTTCCATTATTTGACACTGACTTATTCGCGTCTAACCAGACCATATTGCCATTGACAAAGAATTATCAGTATCAAATGTGGGTTGCGTTTGGGTATTCGGAATTAAATTAGATATATTTAAAAGTTGACTCGTAGTAACCCAAATTTTGTATGGTTGTTTTAAAATTTAAATTGCGTATCTCGCTGGCCTATTATACTCTCAATTTCGATATTTACTAAATGGTGTTTGCATTTATTTCTCTTGCAGAATAACGAATCCGAATCGGGCATTTTCTGTCTGTTTCAAATGTTTCATATAATCTCTGATAAGTAGATATAAAGCTTTAATAAAATAGTGGCTTATGATCAGACAATACATTGCAATAGACTAGAAACTAATTAAAATAAACAATTACCTTCTTACTATTGCTAATTACCTCATAATAATACAATAGGGACTAGTTTATTAAATTCATCTTTACAACGATATTCTTATTACGAATGTACTAAAATTTACGACTGTTCAAGATAATTTTAAGTACTTATAATAAATTCTAAAATTTAATTGCTATTTTGCCGTACCAGTACAGCGTACGGAAGGTTAAAGAAAAAGTTATTATTCCTACAGATTTTAAATAGTAACTAATAAAAGATTTTAAGAAATTTAAAAATTCTGTTCCTGCGCTCACTTGAAACTAGCCAAAGTTGTGCCAAAATTGTAATTATTGGTTCTTCCATACTAATTGTTTTAAGAAGGGAGATTATCGACGAATCTTTTATTCGGAAATTAATAAATCATTTCTAATTTAAGGACTACCATAGTAATTTAAGTGTGTGTTGGATCTTAGTTATAGGTACGCGTACCCATCATTGTTCGACTTTGAAAATTTATATAATCAGTTTATTAGAACTTAACGAGTTAAGTTTCATCTATTGTTGCACATTTTCAAAACGGTTACCAAAC
The DNA here is from genome assembly GCA_947086465.1 of Eupithecia exiguata. Classification (NCBI taxonomy): domain Eukaryota; kingdom Metazoa; phylum Arthropoda; class Insecta; order Lepidoptera; family Geometridae; genus Eupithecia; species Eupithecia exiguata. The sequence continues at coordinate 2,809,908 of OX352226.1, forward strand.
ACACAGTTACGATACACTTTAACGTAAATGTTATGATATATGCAGACTCGTGAAAGTTGTTTGTTTCGTTGTTTCAAATCCAAGTTTAAATTGAATTTGGACATATAAACTATCGCCTTTTTTCATTTTTATCTTTATGATAACATTTATCATGAGTAGTAGTAGATTTTCTTAATTTTATTTTAAATTTAAATTAACACAATATATAATTTTAGGAGGTAGTATAAAAATTATATAATATTGATGGTACTTATTGTTTTTATTATTTCTAACACATGTTTTAGGATAGTTTAATACTTGAGTAAGTTTGTGCCAATTTAATCATGATTATTTAAGAAACTTATACATTTATGTACTTACCTTAGACCAAAAAGTTGCAGCGTAGAAACCTACTTGCAAATGACAAATCGATTTTTAGAATGCTAAAGTAGATTAGTTAAGAGAAAGCAGTTTTTCTAGCCGTGTATTTGAAATGACTTAGCTCCCAAGCTTAATATATAACAACAATCGTAAATCAACAAAGAAAACCCTTACGTAAAACACCCCTAATAAATAAATAATAAATTATTAGGGATGTTTTACCTAATAATAACTTAATTAAACGTCACTTGGAATTGAGCAATATCCAGAGTGCTTTTCACGAAAGAAGAACTACATTTTTTTCAATGAGAAATTTCTAAATTCATCCGGTCGCACTGCCGACAGCGCTGCGTCTAGGGGACTTCTTTTGTAAAAAGAACAGCTCGTTTTTTGACACTTTTTTAATGAATGCTCTCAAATAACCGCCATACATGAACTATTTAAATAAACTTACAAAAAATTAAAATGAAAAAACAAAAATTGATATACGAGTATATACTTTCGACAGCTTCCAGAATGGCAAAAAACGACAAGATAATTTACTTTGCCTAAATCTAGGTGACGTTCGAGTCAAGAGGGTCTATGTTGAGTGCTCTTGCAATTAGAATATCCTGCTTTACCCATTCTGCATCTTACAGCTATGTGCCTAGTTTACAAATGTTTCTTATATTTGCAGCTTAAAGGTAGACTCACACTATTGTGGTGTGGTATTTCTTGACTCGCCAGAAACATAATTATCGGCTTCATATGATGAGAAGAACATTAATAATTAAGTGTAATGGTGTGCTATGTCACTGTTATAATTTATTTTACTGAAACGGATATGCTTCTAAAGCGTCACGACATACCTATCCCTATACTAGTGTGGTTCCACCTTTATGCTCGTTTGTACTCGATTATAAAAGCACCAAGTGCCATGTCTCAAGTTTCTAAAGCAATTACTGAATATTGTTGGTTCATGTTGAAAAATACCTATTTTTACTGCTCTACCATAGGTGGGTTCACGTTGAAAAAATACCTTTTTTGACAGAATATGACATGTGGATGGATGTGGCTCCAATGTAGATTAATTCGTATGCCTAAATGTTCGTTTCATGTCACGTTAAGATAGTAAATATACAGCGTATAGCTTATGGTAGGGCCTGAACTAAACATAAGTTAAGTTATTACTATTTAATTATCATGTAAATACATGGCCTATTTGCAAAAATGTTTTTCAAATCTGCGCAACATTGAAATGTTGATGAAAAATATTGAAATAGATCTAATATTATTAATGTGGTAAATAATTTAGTATGACCTACAGCTTGTTCATACATAGGTACGTTCGCTCTAACATATACCTGAAAGTAGTTACTAATAATTGCATATGTATGTTCCGCCATTTGCAAAATAAAACTGTTGACAATATTAATGATGAACCGTTTTGGTGCCAAGTTAGGCAAATTTATGCCATATTGATAAAAGTTGCATTTTTTACGTGGCTTAGTTTAGTAATAGGGTAGCATTTAATTTGTAACATTTAGGTAGGTATGTAATGTATTTTTAATAAACGGTTTAATAAACTAGATTGTATTTTATTTTTAATTAAGAACCTACATTTTACTTCTCTTGACTTGTAGTTATTAGTAGTAGGTCAATTAAGAAAACACAATTATAATTAAAGAGCTTTTATTATAAAAAAATATAAAACTATATTAAGCCTAAAGTCAGTTCAATTTTTGTCCAAAAAAGTGCAATAGTCTGTAAAAAAAGTTTTTTTTGGATCAATTAACCTACTTTGTAGAGTACCTTTTCCGTAGATTGGTACGTAGGTAAATAGGCAAATAATTAATAATAGATTATAAGCTATTTATTAATTTCGTCTGGAAACAAGTATCACAGAAGTATTCTAGCTTGACAATACTACTCGACGCATAACCAACCCGTAACCTAAGACTTACCTAAAAAACTTTAGTTAAGTCAATTTGGAAATGACCGAAGGCGACACTGTACACTGCAAGTTTGTTAACCCGTAAGCTATAACCTAATGAAACTAATTAAAAATACTTTTGAATACCACGTAATACAGTCTAACAAAAGCTCGAAGGACAACGATCCAGCACAGCTACGGTGCACAGCACAAAAATAGGCATTAGGTATATAAAGTGGGTTTTAACTCGTTATCTTTAGATAAAAATTTAATTGGCAAACTGACTTTCCATAAGCCACAAGCGAATGGTACGCGTCCTATCTGTTATGTGATACCGTATAAAATACATCTTTATAGTACGAGTTAACCCTATATTTTTGAATGCACATGTTTGTGCAGTGAGATATTGGTGCGGTTCAGATCTGCCATAACCTTAAAGCCTCTTCGGCAAGCCCCTCTTATCATAAATTGCCTAAAATATGTCTGAAGTTAATTGAGATAGTTGGACGACATTGTTAGGCTGGATGAGTCAAATAACGTCTCTATATATATTTTGACCAAGCTCTGAATCAGGTCAAAAATCTTTCAAAACAACCATCTATACTCCGACTCAAAAACCTGAATATTTTTTGTCTTCATAGGAGTTACTAAACAACATTTTTCGCTGCACATTTGAGATTAGGCGTTTTTGAAGTTTTTGTTTTTAAGTTATTAGTGATATTCTTGCTGTTACCTTGTTGTTTTCTGTTATTGTTATCACTGTTTGTTTATATAACTGTTCATTATTCTATGTCTTTGTTGACATTAAATACCTTTTATTCTAGATCGGAGTATAAATTTTTAAAATGCAATTGTGAGGTAAAAAGGGCCCTCTTCTAATAAACTCTAATAATAGGAAACTGATACAGTCTAATTTTTTTTTTAACTATCATAGATTTAACACTAAAATAACCTACAGCGGGATATTTACTAACCATGGTTTGTGTTGTATTGAGTTTTCCTCTAATTCACCATCACATGGGCGGAATAAACTACTAACACAAATCACAGATATGTAGGTAAATATGCAGCGTAAAGGTGTTTTAAGTCTAAAGGTGGGTTTAGAATAGACCAAACGAACAAAGAACAAGACAAGAACACGAACGTTCTTTTAATCTTCTATCTTTTTTAATGTCGATAGGCTTCCATTTCACCATAATCTCACCTGATGGAAAGTGACGATGTGGTCGACGGTGTATCATGAAGATCTGGAAGGCACCTATATTGACTCGTGTCTGGGAGAGACCCATGTTGTAACAGACCGAAAAACAGTAGCAGGCAGCGAATCTTTTTAAATCTTTACGCGCAGAACAACGAAAGAATTCTCTGTCTCTGTTCTGTTGTAATGCTCAGTGTTCACTTTTTCCCCACTCCGTCAATAATTTAACGGAGTGGGGATAGAGGAAACACTGAGCATTCGCTCTTTTGGTCTAAATCCACATTAAGAAATGTTGCTACAAATACTCCTAAGCGTTACAATGAGGTTCTAATCGACCTCGAGTTTCCTGAAGTTGCCAGTAAGTCCTCTCATAGCATCGCCGACAGCATCGGGTCCTGCGCAGCCGCCGGCCCTGAGTGCGGAGACAGCGCCTTCTCTCGCTGCTTCACTGTACATCTCGAGACGAACTGCCATTTTGTCATTCAGCAACAGGATGTCACGTCTGCTGGCTAGCTCTACCTTCCATAGTTCTGGGGATGAAGTGGGATAGTTAGAAATATATTAGGGAATAAAAGCCACTGTTAAATCTCTCGTCTGAAATTATGATGGGGTTTTTAAAAGTGAACACTTAATTTCCTGTCGATCTCTCAAATTCAAATTCGGGTTAGAGATAAAATATAATACATTAACACTGCTGCACCAGATTTTCATCACAAATAAATAAAAAATAGCAAAGCTCTGGATCAAGTCGAAGTCCATTTTCAAGCAAAGTTGCAAAGTGCGTTTGAATTTATGTGGATTATGGATTTGTGTGAGTTTGTTACACGGTATCTCCGCCAATTTGTTATTAGATTCTGAGGATTTTTTCGTCCCATATTATTTATATTCCCGGGGGTTTGTCTCGAGGATATTTGTCTCGCTAAACTTAAAAATAGTGTGAAGTAAATAGGACTTTTTAGTAGATTATTAGTTCTTGCAAAGACATCAAATTATTACGGCGAGGTTTCGAGTTTTAGATACGGTAAAGGCAGGGCAGCTACTAACCAATCATCTCCTTCATCGGCATAGTCCCGCCATACTCCTTCGGCAGCAGGCTCTTATCGATCTCTGCCTCTTCAACCGCGCTTGACAGTTGCACTCGTTTACGGATCTTCTCAGAGATCAGATTCATGCCGAAATCCAACGCGAATTTTACCGTGGGGTGAACGTTGATGCCGTAGATTTCTTTGTGACGGAGCGGTAGAGTTCGCTGTTATAAAAAACAATAAAGAATTAATTTTAAACTTACAATATAAAACTAATTAAAGTTAAAGCTAGGTCTTGGATGAGGCCTCCCATAATGACCACCAGTGCTTCCTGTTTTCAGCTTGCCGCATCACTCCTGAATTCCTAAACCATTACTAATTTGACAATCTTTAAAAACTTTTTTCGTTCATCTAGCAATGGAAAAAAATTACGTAAATTAATCCGGCTCAGCGACACATCCCGCGAAGACACAACAAACGCAATGGGTTACACTTGTTTTTGAGAGGGGTCTGCAGCTCGGCAAACGTAGTGTAAGTAAAGAGGCCCTAGGACCATGTGGGATATAACGGCCTGCGAAAAACTGCTGACAGATGTTGAACACAGCAAACTGAAGACAGCGATAATGGCGCTCTATAAGGTAGCCCTATGTCCAGCACTTGACTAGTATAAGCTGATTATGAAAATACTGGTTTACCTCTCCATTCTTCACAATCCGCACAGCTTCCTTCGGCGTGAACAGTGTCAGATGCGGGAAGCTAACGCCCTGTCCATCTGCGAAGTGGACCAGCCCTCGGACCTGTGTATCCTCGTCTTCCAGCAACGTCTCGTAGCATATCGCCATGACACGGCACATGTCTTGGTTTGTGAACTTGTATGGGTCGAATACACCTGAAAAGCGGAATCAGGTTTGACGTTAGAACCGCCATTTTTAGTACGATTCCACCAAAAATGTGTTATGAAATTAAGTGGGTAACATTCTAATTCTATATGGGAGGAACTGTTGCTGACATCTGCCTAAACAGGCCCTAAGCAACCGAAATCCTTGAAATAGCGGTGTAGGAATTTTGGTACTCCTGAAATTACAGCTGCAATTCGATAATCTCAGTAAATGTTGACAAAGTATTTGCCTAAAGGAGACTCTTCACGTCCGTCTTCTGCCTGATCTCTTCTGTGTATGTAAGGTACCGTCTGTATTCCACGAAGACTATGATACGTGGGATATTTTTGTTCTGAAAGCAGCCTCTAAATAGGCTTATTGTTGGTTGTGTAGCACATCTCTGGTGGAAAACATTCATAGGCCGAATCTCTACCTGACTCAACCTTGGTGCCATGACTTGCGCATTGCATGTGGCATTTTGGGAGCCGAAGGTAGGTATATTATTAACATAATGATTTTTACAATTGAATAAACTGCTTGTTAACTCTTTCAGCTCGTGACGTTTTTTCCGCTTAAAACAATCAGTAAATCGAGCGCCTGAATTGGCGCGCGAACAATCTTCGCGCTTTGCTCTTATTTTACGTCTGGTGCTAGAATGCTTTTAAGTAGGGTGACTTAGGTTACTTTATAATGTATATAAGTTATTGAAAAAAGCTATGGCTCATATAGCAGAAGTAGCGTGTAACATGACAGTGCTAAAACATGAGATAGTGCAACTAGAGTGCTTAAACAAGCTAATTTAGTAGATAATGTATTAGAGAATAGAATAACATATTGCATAAAATAAATAAAATGTATACTACTTGTATATCTGATGATATGAGAATGAGTATTATATCTACCAGGCCGGTATATCACAACTCGACGACCACCCGCGTCCTTGAAGGGGCTCACGAAAATGTACCTGGAGACAACAAAAAAAAAACAATCTTAATCACGAAGACTGGAGTAAAAATTTTCAGATCAGGGTCACTCAACATTTTGTATTTTTCATATGAGTACCTACCTACCTACCTACTTCAAATAAACGCACAAATGCGTGCGCCTCTTATCATCTCATCTTCAATTTTCGGATCTGTAATACACTCTATTATTGTAACTAATTTCCACCCAAATACAATACGTTTGTCAGTTTTTAGGTTTCCGTTCCTCAAAAAGGAACCCATATAGGATCACTTTGTTGTCCGTCTGTCTGTCCATCTGTCGACCCTCTTTTCTCACGAACGTGTTGAGGTATGAACTTGAAATAACATCGAATACTCAAGTCCGTAACCTGTTGGAGAAGTGATACCTACAGAACTAAGTTAATGCAGTCAAAAGATACAGCCGTTGAAGTCCAAATTTTTTGAAATTTCCGATGGAATCACATACACACAAAACCTATAAGGCTTCCAGTTGACCTATTATCAAGAAATTTGGTAAGAAGCAAGGTAATAATAATGTTAAATATAATCCGAAAACCGTAAATTTTTCGATCATTCACAAAAAATATTTTTTTTATTTCGCCATGGTCTATAAACCGATTGAGTACTTCCCGTTGACCTAGAATCATGAAATTTGGCAAAAAGCAAGGTCTTACAGGGCAAGTAAAGTGAAAATTTTGATAACAGTAAAATACCAATCACCAAAAAAAAAGTATCTCGCCATGGACCACCACTTACATATTTCCCCTTGACCTAAAATCATGATGTTTGGCAAGAAACACGGTCTTATAAATAATATCCGGGGCAATGCAGCTAGCGTCTTGTTTGAAACAGTCTGCAATTAGATCAATTGTAAATACTAGTTTTAATTTAATTCTAGTCCCACAGTCTCTGGTCGTACATAAAAAAAAATTGATTGTAGTTTTCCTTGTTTATTTTATTCTGTTAATGTAATTTTCTTCATAAATGTATATTCAGATAATTAAACAAAATCAATTGCACGTCCGAGTCCGATTCGCACTTTACGTTTTTTTAATCCATCGCCCCTCCGCTCCGTTTTTGCGGACCGGTCATCCTATAGTTACATTCCTGCGCTAACGCAACATTTCACACAAGTACGAGAGGTTACATTGTAATATTATAATGAGTAAGTACCTAAAGAGACAGGCGACCTTGTATTGCCTAAGAACTGCACCTCTGTCATCTTTCCATATACGAAACCTAGGTAGGTAACTACCTACTTAAAATTTGCAATGCTTACAAGTACTTTTCACTGCTGCCCGTAGCCTTGAAAAAGGGAAATGCTGTAGGTCATGTCCGTTGTTTCGGTTATTGATAGTTTACTTATTGCATAAGTTAAAACAGATTGACCTTGTGTAGGTTTTACGATGTGACTGCGATTTTGTAAGCCAGTTGAACTAGCGGAAAGTATAATGTTATTGTTTTTATCCACATGCGAGTATTTTAATGAAGTTTAATTTCAATGAAAAGCACTACTTTTTGTTAATTATATCACGAATTAGTTGCTAGCAACCGTACCTACAGGAAATTAGACAGTAATAATAAATAAATACCAAATCAATTAAAAAGACTAACATTTTTGTTTGGTATTGAATTCTAAGAAGTGAAGACATGGTTAAAAGTAAAATAAAATTTCCATAACCTTTAGTCTGGATTTTGTTTTATTCTCTAGCTAGCAATACACCAACTCCACAACTGGACATGCAAACCCCAGTCGAATGAGCTTTATTCATAGTCCTAATCACCGGTTTTAATATTAAACAGAAGGCAGCCGTTTCCCTTCTTCTGGTATGTTCATGAGTCAGCTCTTATGATATCAAGTTTTTGGCTAATATTTCAGTTCTCTAAGATTTCTTACCCAAGATCTATAATTTCCATCATAGTGGGCAGTTGGTAGTCGAGCTGGTTGAAGGCGATTCCCCAAGACTGGCGCAGAAGAATGTACCTTTCAATGGCATCCTGAGCCATTGGAACACTGAACTTCTTGGCACGAAGGAACCGAAGCAAGTAGTTTGCATCTGTAGAAGAATAAAAGACATAACAAGATAAAGTTTAAAACTACAACCCGACTACGTGAAAGTTATAAAAGTTTGAAACATTTACATTGACAAAATAGAATGACGTATCGGTCATATATGATAGGCATAGAGTTGAAAATGGAAATAGGTCGTAGGTATTGTAATTTTTCTCTATGGGGCCTGCAGCCTACGGCTACCTAAACTTTAATACGCGTTTTGAAGGCTTATTCGGGGTCGGAGCCCTAAATCCTATAGCCTATAACCATCGGGGTATTGAGACGAATCAATCGATACATAATTTGTTGAAATCGAACCAGTAGTTTCAGCGCTACGTGGGAACAAAGAAATCGGCCACATACATACAAACATACAAACATACAAACATACATACATACAAACATACAAACATAGGGTGCTAACCTCATAACCCTCCCCTGTAGGTAGTCGGGTAAAAAGCGAAAATTGTTATTAAAATCTATATTAGTAGAAATGGCTCTAGGTATACGAACTAGTTAGTACAAATAATGAAGCAACAAGAAATAAAATAGGAGCTACCAAAAGTGTTTCCTTTTTTAATTACTTTTGAGTTGATAGATTAGCTAATGAATTTTTTTCAACCATGTTTGGTCGTAAGTTTTTGATAGTAAAATAAAAAAGTATTACCTACATACTGTAATAGGCAGATATCTATACCTAACAAATAATTAAATGGTTAAATAGATTTCAATAAAGGCTAGAAAAAAGATTATTTCCTGCTGCTAACGGACACAGGCTTCTTTATATTAAGAAATAACCTTTGGGGTGAAAAGGGTGTTGATAGCTTGTTATGCAAAAGAAAGAGAAATAAAGTCTTTGCTCAGCAACGTGGCATGGTAGTACGCCTGCTAGTAAATTATAATGAATAGTGTAAAATGCAATAAACAATTAAAAGATTGTGTGAAAGAGGACATGGGTAAGAAAAATGTAAGTACAGAGATGACAGCCCTTAGAGGAAGAGAAATACATGGTGCTGACAACCCTACCTAGCGTAGGATAAGAACCAGAAGAAGAAGAGCTCAAAGCAACATACCCATCCTTATGGCCATGAACTTGGGGTTTTGCTCCAGCCAGCTCCTCAAGGCAGCCAAGGCTTGACTCCTGGCGTTATCCGTCTCCCGCAGCTCATCCTCGGCTATCTTCTGCGTCTCATCAGACAGCGGGCACTGGTACTCCTCAGCATCGGTCAGGTAACGCTTGGTCTGCTTTTGGGACATGACTGGAAGCAAAGATTAAACCTTATAAGTACCTATGTGCGTTCTTAGTACTCAAATACATTCACTGCTGAGTAAACTTCAACATGGGGGGTTTTAAGTTTACCACGCTTGGCAGGCGGATTAGTGATCGCAGTGGATGTATTAAAAAACACAGAAGGAAGCTGCTGTTCTTCCTCTGAGAGATTCCCTTAGACTCCTCCATCCACGGGCTTAGTTGGAGGAGTCCATTGTTGTACCTCGACTGCCACACAAGTAGGTATGCCTACATCTATATCTATTTGCGCCTACAAAAACTGTGATACAAATCTGACCTATTACACGTCATCTAACCGCAGAGGATCGTATTATTTGGTTGATTAAGGCACTGTAGGTATGCTGAATCGAAAGCCAGCACTCTTTGGAGCATATAAGCGCGCGGGCCAAAATTTCATTTTCCATCCCCAATCTCGGAAACAGTATTTTTGCACTCAGATATCGAAGAGCAAAAATACTCTTTCCTCGCTGAGGTGGGATGAAAAGTTACGTGTTGCACTCGAGTGCAAAGATTTTTTACCTCGTGCTCTTTTGATTCCCTCGCTAACGCTCAGGATTTTAAATTTAGAATCCTTCGCTTGCTCGGTCATCAAAATTGAACACACGGTTAAAAGCAACTTTGCACTCTTGTATAACGAATAACTATTTTTGGGTTAGTATTCACCTTGAACGATTACATTAAAATAACGCTTGCGAAACCGTGGGCAGATATTTTAATATAAATTTCATTCAGTTTTCTTAACTGTATCAGCCAATAAACACGATCTCCTCTCAACTCGACAGCAATGGGAATTGCATCGTAGTTTCCCAATCTACAATCCACGGCAGTGGATTGGATACACAAACGATAAACTCAGTGTTCGTCATGTCTCAACCGCACTTGCAAAATATTTGAGCCAGTGTTGAAACTTTCAATCAATGGACCGACGCGTTATCTGAGATATATGAGAGGCTGCAAGCTGTGCGGATGAATTAATAGGCTTAACTTAGTTTTATGCTTGGTTGAATAAACGTTGAGTAAGCTTGCTTCAATGTATCTACGATAGCCTCTGAAATAGGTTTTAAGCATAGATTTTTTAAATAGATTTTTTTTGTTTTATTTTATTCACGAAAAAATAATAACACCTAGAAAATTTTAAATTATCAATCAAACGAATAATATAACTGCACTCGGTTTCAGTTCAGTTTAGAAAAAATAAACGAGAAGAAATATCCGCAGATCGTACAATCGTTTTTCCTGAGGCGGGAATCAAACCCTCAACCTCCTGCGTCGCAGGCGAACCTTCGCCCTCTTTGCCACCGAAGGCGTCAATTAACCACTACTCATTTATCATCAGCTAGGTAGGTACGATTTTCTATTATAGATCCTAAATGTTTTATTTTGTAGGTAATTTTTGTAAGTACCTACCTATACCCCGATTCAAAAACCTAAATATTTTTTGTATACAAAGTGGTAACAAAACCCAATGAATATTGGTGGAAAATATTGAACGACATTGGTATCACCGAAGTAAAGCACATAAGCTCGAAACAGTTTTTCCTTTTGAATGCTTTCATTCATCATTTAATTGATCTCGCGTTCGTTTTTCGTTAACATTTTTACCTTTTTCGCTGCACATGTGAGTATATCCGTTGTCGAAGTTTATGTTTTAGTTTTCATTCATAAATGTTTTTGTTGACATAAATTAACTAGGATTCTAATTGGATTTGGGTACAACTCATCCGAATCAAAAACCGAGCGAATTTTCATTCGGATGAGTTGTACCCATAACAAAAAGTGAAGTGGACAACTCATCCGCGGATGAGTTTTTCTCGGATGAGTTGTACCCTAACATTCTAAATCGTAGTATAGCAACGGCCGATAATTATGGTAAGTGCGGTTAGTGACATTATCAAGAAGAACCATTGCAGAATTAGCCCACTGACACCAAAACCCATGGTACTTACCTGCCCCAATAATGATTTTGTAACCTCCATTTCATCACTCCTCTCTAATCACGCAGTTACACTTTCATAACGAGAGATCTCTATAGACAAATCGGCTCGATTGAAATTATGGTATCGAAATTGAGGCCTAAAGAGTCGTTATGGCGGCGGCTAGAGTCTGCGATCTTTATGTAGTTCACAAAATTAAGTAGATTTTGGTAAAGTAACGTTATAAGACTACGACGACCGATGTGGCGCGGTGGGCTAAGGTCGGCAAGCGATTTTATTACTTTAGCTCTCATTTAATGATGATTTTAAAAAACTAAAACGAGACAAACATAGCTGTTTCTTATCCGATTATGAGTGCATAATTTCATTGTAAGAAAAACATGTATTTTAAGTTTATCTAGAATAAGGACTGTGGATTTTTTACCTAAATAAAATTAACGGTATAGTTTGGAAATGAATCGGAAAGTACGTTTGTATGCTTAGAGGTTCGCCCCCACCTTCAGTTCTCCCTGCCAAATTTTAATTTCGTCTTGAAAAGGCACATAACAGACATACAGAATGTTTCGCATTTTATTTAGTACCGAATAGAAGCATGGATTTACATGAAATGCCAGCCGATTCATGATATTTTTGTCGCCGTTTCTTGCCATCACCAGACAGACGGACGTCATCCACATTGCAATGCAACAGACAATTTATTTCTTGTGAGGCGGAACGTAACCTGCTACGATCTTTGTTGAGAGGCAATTCAATACTGAATGCAAAGAGTTATGAATGGATACAATTAAGTCTACAATGTATGTGCGTGTGTTAAATTTCTAGGCCATCTTGGTGTCTTATTAATATCAAATTGCTTTTTTTCTAATTAATTTATGATTGCTCGTATATGGCAAAATGTAATACAAGTTATAACCGAGAGGAGTAGAGTCGACTCTACCTACCTAAATTACTTTGATTTAGTTAGTAGGTTAACAAACCTATAATTATAAATCTGTTTTATACCAGTCATTCGGTGGCAACAAGATATCGGTAATAAACAAAAGGATAAACTAGATGTTAGGTTTGTTAGTATTGTCTTATTCAAGGAACAGAAGCACCTGTATTTTTGCTCCGTTTTTCATCTTACCTAATTATGTTCTTCGCACTTGGATGGCTAGTCTTCATTGAGACTGTTGTGGAAGAAACTCGACTAGCAGGACATCAGTGTCTAAAAGAGGTAACTATAAGTACCCCTCAGTTATTGTTATATATTTTTCTTCATCATCATCATCAGCCTATATCAATCCACTGCTGGACATAGGCCTAATGAGCGCCATAGCGCCCTGTCTTCAGGTTGCCGCATCCAGCATCTGCCAGCAGTCTTTCGCAAATCGTCACCCCCCCTGGTCGGAGGGCGTCCTACACTACGTTTGCCGAGTCGCAGTCTCCACTTAAGAACACGTTTACCCCAGCGGTTGTCGGTTCTTCTCGCGATATGGCCAGCCCACTGCCACTTCAGCTTGCTAATCCTTTGAGCTATGTCGACAACCTTGGTTCTCTGTCGGATGTACTCGTTGCGAATCCTATCCTTCAGAGAAACTCCGAGCATTTTTCCGAGTATTTTTCTTATCGGGGGCCAACACACACTTCGGTTCGCTGAGCTATTATTAGTATTTTGTACCCTTCGTCAGTCTGCAATCGCACGCAGCACTATAACGGAGAGATTCGAAATAATCTTCTACATTTTGTCAGGTAACAACTTCATAATCTTTTGAAGTTTTCACGTAGTAGCAATGTAAAAACTCCATTTCGACCATTAACTTTACACAAAACACGCGCACGTACAAGGTAACCGTTGTAATCCGCGCATTACATCATTACAGAATAATGGCGTCGTGGTTACCACACTAGTACCTACGAAGGCTTGAGATAATCATTGTAAATTGTGCCTTATCGCATGGACCAGTGACTCTACGCTGTGCTTATTTTCCGCTAAATTCTTAAGTGGAACAACCTCGGTCGACATGGCCCTTTATGGCCCAATCGGTGCAGAAGTGTAAGTAATCTTTGCCTCTTAAAAGTGGAACGTCTAACAACCCCGTTAAGCACATGGACCGACAGGATTTTGTGGGGAGTTGGGAGGTTCATGCTTACCTCGGTCGACATGGTCCTTTATGGTCCAATTGGTGCAGAAGTGTCGGTAATCTTTGCCTCTCAAAAGCGGAACGCCTAACAACCCCGTTAGGCACATGGACCGACAGGATTTTGTGGGGAGTTGGGAGGCTCATGCTTACCTCGGTCGACATGGTCCTTTATGGTCCAATCGGTGCAGAAGTGTAGGTAATCTTTGCCGTTCAAAAGCGGAACGCCTAACTGGGTGATCGGCACACCGACAGGATTTTGTGGGGAGTTGGGAGGCTCATGCTTTAGTTTTCCCTGGTAGACCTATATGTCCTAAATGTCACGAGAAGGTTGGTACTACCTAATTAGTATGAACGGTATTATTAATTAGGTATTACAACAATTTTTAGTAGTTTTCAGTATTAAAAGTCTTGCCTTCAAGTCTTCATATGTGTGCAGCAGTGCATTTACAAGAATTTTTAACAGAATGTGATGCTAAATTTAGTTTTTATTAGAAACTTATTGAATTTGCGATTTAACAAAACAACGCGACGAAACGACATGTTTATAGTGCACTAATAAAATGTAGAAGTAATGTAATGTCAAATTTCGCAAAATCTTTCCAAGCTACCTATGAGAGCTGAACTAGGAAATTCAACGAGATTACGGATATAGCTACTGTCATAAATTAAACCAGCAAGAGCGAGTCGCCTCGCACACGGAGGGTTACGTACCATCCGTACAAAATTTTGCTGAACAAATAACAGAAATCCTATTTTACGAACGCTGAACTTCTTGGCGGTCGTTTATTGTGGTGGTGTATAGAATTAATCCTAATAAACGAATTTTTTGATGGATCGAAAAGAAAGTCAAAAGTCTACGTGACGCGGTCACCCATCCGTGATTGTGATCAAAGTGGTACGGACGGACATGGGCCCCCGCAATTATGAAATTGATGTAATTTTTTTTATTTTTTTTTATAACATTTAGTTATAGTTGCAATAGCATACATACCCTGTCAAAATTTCAACTGTCTACTTTTTACAGTTCCATAGTCTTGACTAACACAGAGCAAAAATACACATCTTTTGTATGCGAGCTAATTTTAATTTTAGCATTAATTTTGTTTTTATTATTTTTTGTTATAACGGCAAAAGAAATAGACATTCTGTGAAAAATTCAACTTACCACCTTTTACGGTTCATGAGATACAGCCCAATGACGGTAGAAAAGATGGATAGACAGCGAAGGCTTAGTTAAATGGTCCCGTTTCTCGCTTTGGGTACGGAATTCTCAAAAAGTTAAACCTAATCGCAAAGCTGATGAAGATAACATACAAAACAAAGCAATCTCTAGATCACAGACTCTATGGGTTTGATGACCGATGTGGCGCGGTGGGCGAAGCTGTCTGCCTACGACGCAGGAGGTTGCGGGTTCGATTCCCGTGTGTATAATCTGCAGACATTTGTTCAGGGTGTTCTGGTCGTTTTCTATGTATAATAAAAAGTATCTATCTATGTATTATATTATGTATATCAGTTATTTAGTACCCATAACACAAGCTCTGCTTGGCTTGGGGCTAGATAATGCTGTGTGAATTGTCCAGCATTATTTATTTATTATGGGTCAGATGCCAGGCTTAGAGATTGCTAACTAGGCGTTAGCAATCTCTAAGCCTACTCTCGAAGAACTACATTGAATTGGTGTTTATGTAAGTGTGACTTTTAAAAAACATTATATTTAAGTAACATTAAAATTTCGCATAGCTCTTCAACAAAATCAAATATCATCAGGCACCCCATCATAAGATTCCCATGCTTTTATCTCTATAAAATATTAAATTAGATCAACATGTAAACCTAGACGCAAATAAAAAAAAAAAGGATTTCTATTTCCCTCTTTAAATTATTTTTATCGATAATAAACTGTATCAACTTTATTGTAAAATAAACAAAAAAAATATCTCACCTGTCTATGTTTTACCGCTAATATCCGAATTTGGAACTGTCACTGGCAACTGACGTGCTCCGCGCGGCGAAAGCTGGCCACTACTGCTGAAAGGAGGCGAGACGCACAAGGTTTTGCTCTCAGGGAGTTGCGGATTGCACTAATTTTCTTCTATGGTCATGGTGTGCGTTAAGATTTTTTCCCATTCTTGTCGTTAGAGTAGGTATCTTCGTAGCAGATGTGGCAAACAGTTTTTAATTTACGTGCAGAAAAACACGATTGTTACTGGCAAATAAAATAAATTCCACAAGGAAAAGCATTCAAGGAGCTTCATTCACCACAATTATAAAACCCTTAATTAGAATATTAATTTTAACACTGTTTAAACAGTTTTTATAAACGAGCAAGACGTACGATATGCTGATTTAGTACGAAATGCTGCTGATTCAGTGACGGTCTTTCAAATTAGCCGTGCTTTTTAGCGTACCGTACCTCAAAAAGAAAAAAGGAATTATAGTAGGATCACTGGTAGTCTATCTGTTCGTCTGTCAACCCTCTTTGCTCAGAAACGCGAGGAGGAGGTATCGACTTGAAATTCATATCATATACTCAGGTTCATAACCTCTTGGAGCCACGATATAAATCAAACTCCTAAATCAAAGCAATCAAAAGTTACAGCCGTTTATGGCCAATTTTTAAGGATTTTCCAAGGGAATCACATGCTCACAATACCTAATGAGTACTTCTCGTGACCTAGAATCATGAAGTTTGACAAGAAACAAGGTCTTATAGCACAAGAAATGGAAAAAATCCGAAAATCTTAAATTTGTAGTTTATTCACAGAAAAAACAATTTTTGACTTTCACCATTACCTGTAGGGTACTTTCCGTTGACCCAAAACCATGAAATTTGGCAAGAAGCAAGGTCTTACAGCACAACACAATGAAATAAAAAACCGTAAATGTGTTGTTTTTAAATTTATTTAAAAAAAAGCGAGGGATTTTAAAGTTACGAAACAAAAAATATTTGCCCTCGAGCTAAACATACAACTTTTCACCTGGACTAGCGAGAAAATATTTCGTTGTTAAAAAGAGTTCGGATGTCAGGTCAGAAACTCATTTTGGTCAACAACCATGGAGGCATAGAGTTACTATAGTACTAACTCTATGCATGGAGGGTTAGAATCATAGAGTTGATATAGTACTAACTCTATGGTTAGAATGCTATAAACTTCTTTCAAACCGTGAACGAACGAAATTATTCTTTCTTTATTGTTCCATAAAAGAAGTTAAGTACACAAGTTAGTAGAAAATAATAATAGACCAGCGTTGGTAGCTAGCTTGCTAGTCAACCAACTCATGCTGAGGCAGAGCCATTTTGTTACTAGGCTAAATTTTTATATTTTAATCTAAGTTTATTATGTATTTTAGTGTATGTGCAAGTCTTTTAACAAATAAATTGATATCTATATTCTATTCTAATCAAAATAAAGGGTAATTTGATTTATTTATTTATATTTCATTACTAAACTTTGAAGGTTACGGACCAAAGTTACATAATGCATTATTCTATTTGCTGAATGGACGACGCCGCACAATTACGGTCAAGAAAATGTTACGAATCTGCGGTAATAATGAACAGAGCTACCTACTTCACTGTAACTACGTGCAAGCGGCTGTTACAACTTTGCAAATGAGAAGGTACTTATTTTGGTAATAGCTCGACCGAAGACGGAGTAAGTAGGTTCTTTCTTACCTACAGGGAAATAAGGAGTAGGTAAAAAATATTATTATTGGTAGAAGGTGGTAATATGGCCCCCGCAGGTATTTTGATCTCCTTTGATATTTCCTTAGTGAAATAGCTCCACGTCGTAGAAAGTAGCTGAAATGGTGGATGACGTAACTAAATTAATTTATACTTACCCAAAAGCACCGCTAGAGACCCTTTTATAATTTTTGCTATTCAAGCAAGTCGGATCGAGTAGTTTTTCGGGCGTGTTGTATATCTGTTTATAGTCCACATTTGTGACAAAAAGTTATTCTGCATGCACCGGTTTCATTGGTCTAGGAATTGAACGACTTCATAGTAAATGTGAAATAACTAATATCTATTATGGGGTGTACTTATATTTCATAAATTTTTGACAAAATAATTGGATTTCATTAAATACATGCTCAGACACGAATAAAGAGAATTTCTGAATAGAATAAATATTAAACATTTAACAGGCTCAAAACAAAATCGGGGGGCCATATTACCATCTTCTCTCTTTTAGATTCCCAGATAATAGGTCAACAGCTGTTTGCTACGGCAGCATCTGATGCTGCCTGACCTTTTTGATTCTGTCGTTTATGCATTAGCCTTGCGTTGCGAGTCATTTACAAGTGCAGCCAAACGAACGCCAAGAGACCAATCTCAATGATGATGTGCCACTTCGATAAAGTAGGTACCTACCCATACCTATTCGTAGACCTGCGTTGATTATTATCTACATGTCATAATGTAAAGGCAAAAGTTACCACCGGTTGCGAAGAAGTTTGGCCGAAGACAATTAGGCCAGGTAAATAATGCTCAAAAAAAGGTATAGAAGCAATGCTTCGAACAAAATTTTTGACTTCGTAACTTTGTTTGGACTAGTTAGGAGGTGAACATATCAAAACTCCTCGACTAGGTAATACCTATGTATGTAAACATGCTGTTCTTTTTTAATAAAGCATTTCATTTCATTTCTTGAGCTGGGGGGAGGGTTTGAAGGTCCCATTTCTTGTTTTTTTGCTTATATCTCGAAAACTATGTGTCCTAGCGACATGACTACTTATACAAAACGAAAACTGATTAAATTTACTACAAGTTTTTCGATATCCTGTATAGTTTTCGAGCTCTTGAAAGCGTTTAATTTTGGAAAAAAAACTTTTAGTCTCACATTTTTTGCCCTTATTGACCGTATAACACTTCAACGATGCCCCTAAAAAAATCAATATTGGCAAAAGGGTTGTAGAGCATTAAATCCCCTTCCATAATAATTTACTATATTATCTATCTTCTTTCAAATGTAAGAAATTCTTTGCAATTGGGTAAGTAATGTTTTTGAAGAGCTGTATATTATATTTTTTTCTGATAGTCTTTGGTCTATAAATCAAAAATATACGTATATATATTTGTGTCTGAAGTCTCCTGAGGTCCAAAAGGCAGCAGCAGTCTTTTCAGACCCTTCTTCCACCAACGCCCAATTACAAAAGGCAGATTAAACCTGCATCTTGAGGTGGTATGAACTGGTGGACTTTAGCGAGAGGTGGAGACCTCGTTCGCTCAATATCTACAGGTACAAGTCATTCCTGAAATCGGTGACCACCCTCAAGCTTGATTTCTTGTATTCGATGTCAAAAACTGTGTTCCAAACATTTCTCTTTCTACCTTTTCGTTGCCTGACCTAAATGCCAAAACTACTGACTGGATCGGGGTGAAATTTAACACACAATCATTATGATCTGGGCGAGCAGTCTCGACAAAGATAGCGATCGCATGACGACCGACATCGGTCGCAAAGTCTTACTGGTCATATTTTAACAGTTTTTTTATTGTTTCCACACGCATCAAGATTCAAAAGAATCTCCAACTATACATTTACGTAAAAACAATAGAAAAGGTCACTTAGAAAAGGTCAAAGTCTTCAAATTAAAATAAATCAACCATTGGAATTATCGATATTGTATCGTTAACAACCGCCATCTTTCACGAAAAATTGTAAACATGGCGAATGTGATTGTGAGCAAAAATGACAGCCCGATAAGTATGTAGCGATCGGTCGGTAGTCTGTCACTATTTTCTTTTCTAACCTCCTTTATTTCGTCGCATTCAGCGTAGATTGGTGGGACCTGGCTAGCGAACGCGACTCATGGAAAAGTTTGGGGGAGACCTTTGCCCTAGGTCTCAAAATAGGTTAAATAAAAAAAAACTTTATGAAAAAATACCATGTGACAATAATGTGACATGTGACAACACGTAATCACTAGCCGTGCGGCTAAAATATTGAATTGTTTTCGACAAGGTCTTGTCGCCCGTTCCCCTCGCGCCCCCGAATATAGCGATCGGTACTTTACGATCGTTATGTCGAGACTGCATCCCCTGGACCAAGAATACAATTATTAAAAGCTACTTTTTATTCCATAAAACGCGTGCAAAGCCGCGGGTACAAGCTAGTTACTTCATACTTGCGATAACGAAAGGCAAAACTCAATGAAAGCTCCTACTAAAGTTTAGGTGCTGTTTTTTTCAGTTTGTAGTAGTCAATGCAACAGCAGTACCTACATGAAAACGCTCGGTTTACCGAGACGGACGAAACAAATGATAGTATAATTTTCTCGAACTTTATAGCCCTTTTCACATGCGGTAACACGGTTGTCTATCTAAACGGGGCGGTGGCGTACCATGCAAACGTTTTCACATGTACGACACGACGACGAAGTACACTGTTCGAGGTTTTTGAGGTACCAGACTGAAGACGTCACGTGTCGGTCGTTTTTAGGGTGTCCATACCTCAAAAGGAAAAACTGGGCTGTCCGTCTATCCGTCCGTCCGTTCGTCCGTCACGCATGGCGGAATTGAGTTGAAATTAACATCAAATACTCAGGTCCGTTACCTCTTGGAACCGTAATATCTCAAACTTAAACTTGATAAATCAAACTTCTAAGTCAACGCAATCAAAAGTTACAGCCGAATTAGACCAAATATTTTGAAATGTCGAAGCGAATGCTCACAATACCTTTAAGGCACTTGCCGTTGACCTAGAATCATGAAATTTGGCAAGAAACAAGGTCGTAATACGGAACCCTCGGTGCAAACGCACTTGACATTTTATTTTATAATTAATTGGAACGAAAAAAGTTTAAAGCCTTAAGTAACATTATTTCACCTGTGGCCTTACTCTTATTTCTAAGAGTAGGTAATATAAAAAAAAATTTAGCCGTTTTCCTATAGGAGTGGTACTCCCTGCGCTCGCCGTGTCGTGTTTGGCTCGTGTACATGTGAACCGTAAAAAGGTTTCAGTTTGCGATTTTGGATAATAATAACCAGTACCTACGAAACAATACTAATATTGGAAGTAATGTTTTAATAAATTTAGAAATTATAAATTCCATTGGTCTTCAATTGATGGTACAAAAAAGGTGATGACCTACTGGTTTATACAGGTCAATGTTTTACTATCGCAGATCTTCAACCGATCCTCGTCGGCGTAATTGTTGACGAGGTCCACAGTGTAGCATATTTATTAAAAAACTTAATAACGCCAACATTATGTTCATCACGAATATAATCAAGCATATGTTAAACATGATCATAAGAACAGATGTAATGAGGCTGCGTTTATCACAGATCCCAAAAGATCTAAGCACCTGCTTGACTTGAGGTTTAGCAGCACTGATGTAGTCCTCAAACGGTATTGCCGCGCCGCACAAGATGTGGCCGATACAGCTCCACCAACTTTTCTGATAAGCGTCAACGACGACTTGCTTTGCATGTTCCACGAAGGTATCACAGGAATAAGAAGCCCTAATCATCGTGCAGCCGCGCACATAGCCTTTTTAACAATACCCTTCTTAAGCTTTTACCCTGATTTTAAGATTTATTGGTAGATTGTCACAATCGTTAGACCGTACCTTTGTTTCTTTGTTATGACATTTGAAGTATTTATCGATGATGCCGGGAAAAGTGGTCTGAAAACAAACATACTTACTTTTAACAAGTGAGGTTAAAATTTGTATAGGTAATCGATTTATCAAAGATTGTACCAAACAGACACAGTCAAACGAAGCAAGTGTGACTTGAATAAGCTCTCATTTATAATAATAATAATAAAACATTTATTTCAGGCAACGTTAGTTACACATTAATTTATTATTACATTAATTTAATTACAATTTATAAACTTGGAACCATGGCATCACACATCACTAAGTCTATCCGAAGATATTAAAAGCTCTCCCGTTTGATTCTTATAATGAGACTTCCTGTTTGGTTTGAGGAAGAGATTATAGAGGTTTTTTTTAAACACACGGAGCGTATGGGGAAGCGTTATAGGTAGCGAGAGATAGATCGTATCTTTTTATCGGAGGAGTCTTGACGACCAACGACGCATCCAACCTCACATTTGCATAGTTCTAGCGAAACCCCATTAGTTAACACCAATCAGCTTATAAGATAGGTAGGATACGGTAAGAAAAATAAATAAAACAACAAACTAATTACCTTGAATTTAATGAACCCGATCTCAACATTTGTTTTTTTACAAACAATCGAATATAAAAGCAACAGTTTTTGTGTGTTTCATTTTGAAATAGGAAGCTATGCAAATGGTCTAAAATAGACATTTTGTATGTCTTTTGGTCACAGAGGTACGAGTAGCTATATCGTTAATATTTTGCAAACTGACATCACAAATATCTATTAGGTCCATGGATTCACAGCTGCTAAAACAACTCCCCGTGCCTGAATTCGCGGATTCACTGGTGCTAGTGCATACCTTTATGATTTTTTGAAAAAAAAATACGCCTCATGTTACTGGACTGGCCCCCTTTGTACAATCTTTGCTAACCTTGATTTCGATTCCACCCTCTTCTTTACCGCCGTCCATTTCTGCTACTGGTTCCTGTTCTCTGTAAACAAAAACATCTACTTTACAATGCTGGGGCTATCGGTGTATCGGATTCACTATACTTACGAAGTAACATTATTTCATCTGTGACTATAAGTAATTTTGATTGGCAGCAAGTGGGTAGGTAGTCTCGTCATCCATACCGCAATGCTTGAAAACAAAAGTATTCAATCAGTGCGTCCTACCCGTTATGACCTACGACGGTAGGGTTGGTCCACCAGTTGCCAAAGTCGCCCAGCGAGTATGGAGAGAGCTATGCTCGGAGTTTCTCTGAAGGATAGAATTCGCAACGAATACATCTGACAGAGAACCAGGTTGTCGACATAGCTCAGGATTAGCTGAAGTGGCGGTGGGCCGGTCATATCTCGCGAAGAACCGATAACCGCTGGGGTAAACGTGTTCTTGAGTGGAGACCGCGACTTGGCACACGTAGTGTAGGACGCCCTCCGACCAGGTGGGATGACGATTTGTGAAAGACTGCTGGCAGATGCTGGATGCGTCAAGCTGAAGACAGGGCGCTATGGCGTTCATTAGGGGAGGCCTATGTCCAGCAGTGGACTAATATAGGCTGATGATGATGATCATGGGTAGGTAGTAAATTGCTAGATAGATTATTACCTTATTGCACCATACAAACGATAATTAGGTATCATTAGGCCGATCTTGATAAAACGAGACTTCTGATGAATACCTACAAGAGCTAGTTATCTAAATATAGGGTGATTCATTTCGACGTTTGTTTTTCTTTGTACAAAAAGTCAATTACAAACTCATAAAAATTTCTTTAGAAATATTACCTATCTCAGCTTTTGGAGTAGGTCCCGAACCTACACGGTGTTAACAAGGTCCAAAATAATGGCGGATTCTCAACTCATGATTAGGTATTTTAATCAGTACAGCATGTTCTTCTTCGTTCCGTTCTGGTCCGTTGTCTTCGGCATGGGAAAAGTGCCTTGTACGCCCGGATGATTACAAATGGCAGCGCAATCGCCAACAACAATATAACAAGAGCGGATGTGATTTGAGTCGCATCCAAGCCTTCATCATCAGTACCCTCGCTAGCTAAAAACTTCTTAACTTTATCCTTGGTGTTGTGCAAGAGTTTAGAACAACAATTGTTGCCTTCACTGCTACTTGCGTTCTCATCGCTTGGACCCGTAGATTCACAGTTAAATATTCCCGTGATACATTCTTTAGCTGATACAACACCCACATTCGTTTTAACGGGATCGATCTGCTTGCTACCATCATCGTTATTTGTCAACCCACATTCACCTTCTTTTAAACTCTTGTTTATTTTCTCCGCTTTAGGCAAGTCGCTATTCTTGCTTGGGTCCATGGTTTCGTAGTTAAATATATTAAAAAGATTTTCCTTAAATAATTTAAAACCCTTATGGGTTCTGACGGGATGGCTTCCACCTTGTTTTTTACACCTATGCATTTTCACAGCTTGTTTCTCTGGAAATAAAAATACTAACTTTTCAGGTCTGTAAGATATTTCAGGAATGTCTACCGAATCACCTTTGAATGCAATGCAGATTTATGTTATGCCCCCCACTATGTTTGATTTGCTACGACTGGACACCATGAGAGTGGTTTGTACAGGTCAGAACTTTCGTATACACTTCTGAGGGCCTTATCACACTAGCGGTTTACGAGCGGCTGCGGGGCGAAGCGGGCGCGCAGCGAATGCGTCGCGAACACCCGCGGCTGCACAGCAAAGACGTCGCGTGGCAAATTCGCAACGCTTTTGTACCAAACTAACGACGTACAATACACTCAGTAACAAAGTGGATTCCGACGAAGAGACAATGCTGTTGGCTTTGTTACTTTGAAGACGCCGGAGACGAAACCGAAAGCACGACGAATTTGGAAAGATCCATTATCAATTAATCGAATGGAAGAGAGCGACTACTTTGTATTGTATTGAAAACAATTTTCTTCAAAATATTTCAAAAAGTATGAAACCTACTTAAATTTAAAAAACAGTTTTGAAATGTACAAACCAATACCTTTCATTTGATACCCCATTTGCCCCCATAGGAACCCCTCTTTTAAAATTTCAACATCACAAAATTTGTACTGAAAATTTTCATTTTAATTTTTCTCTTAGTCCGTGGTACAGTTCAGTTGTCCGGTCAACCGGACAACGGAAAATTAATATTTTCCATGGTTATACAACAAAAAACCATTGTTACACACTATGAAAAATATTTTACGTGGTCCGGTTGCCTTCTTAGGGTTCCGTACCCAAAGGGTAATAACGGGACCCTATTACTAAGACCTCGCTGTCCGTCGGTCCGTCTGTCCGTCTGTCCGTCTGTCCGTCTGTCTGTCTGTCCGTCTGTCCGTCTGTCCGTCTGTCCGTCTGTCCGTCTGTCCGTCTGTCCGTCTGTCCGTCTGTCCGTCTGTCCGTCTGTCCGTCTGTCCGTCTGTCCGTCTGTCCGTCTGTCCGTCTGTCCGTCTGTCCGTCTGTCCGTCTGTCCGTCTGTCCGTCTGTCCGTCTGTCCGTCTGTCCGTCTGTCCGTCTGTCCGTCTGTCCGTCTGTCCGTCTGTCCGTCTGTCCGTCTGTCCGTCTGTCCGTCTGTCCGTCTGTCCGTCTGTCCGTCTGTCCGTCTGTCCGTCTGTCCGTCTGTCCGTCTGTCCGTCTGTCCGTCTGTCCATCTGTCCGTCTGTCCGTCTGTCCGTCTGTCCGTCTGTCCGTCTGTCCGTCTGTCCGTCTGTCCGTCTGTCCGTCTGTCCATCTGTCCGTCTGTCCGTCTGTCCGTCTGTCCAGGCTGTATCTCATGAACCGTGATAGTTAGACAGTTGAAATTATCACAGATGATGTATTTCTGTTGCCGCTATAACAAGTACTAAAAAACAGAATAAAATAAGTATTTAAGGAGGCTCCCATACAATAAACGTGCCGTTTTTATAGATACGTACGGAACCCTTTCTGCGCGAGTCTGACTCGCACTTGGCCGGTTTTATTTATACAAGTATAGAAATAAACTCAAACGAGAGTCAAAACTATAGTAATAAAGATATTTAGTAATAACATTCGCCACGGTTACGCCAATGCGTGACTTAAACATGTGCCTAAAACATAACGAACAAATAAATGACAGCCAGAAAATAAATGGATAACGGAAAAACAAATGACTGCCAGAAAACAAATGAACAACGGAAAACCAATGACTGCCAGAAAATCAAGGAATAACGGAAAAACAAACTTATCATAAAATTATACAACTTAACGTTTAAATTGCATTTTTGAGTACCTAACTTAAGGCTATATTTATAATTAATTATCGTATATTTGCTTTGCTAGTTTCTCCAAAGCAAAACCTAAAACAATATCTTCGTTTATAAGTTGCAATTGAATATGCCTTATTGTATCGTCTATTAAAAAGTTTAAATTGGATCTTCCGTAGTCCGGCCAACTGTACTATGGAAAATATTAATTTTCCCCAGTCCGGTTGACCGGACAACTGAACTGTACAACGGGCAATGAGTGTTCATTTTTCATTTATTTCATATATTTTTCAGTATAAGTATGATGTACAAATGATGCACAAAATGAATTATCATTTCAAATTTCAAGCTGCAGTAGTTACTGAGATATTCAAGAAAGACTGCGGACGGACAGAGCGAGACCATAAGGGTCCCGAAACCTAAAAAAAGTTGATCTGGAAACCCTTCTGGCGTGATTCTTCTGAAAAGAAACAAACATCCATCCATCTATCCATCCATGTAAACTTTCACGTTTATAATATTAGTGATAGTGATTAGTGATAGTGATTAGTGATAGAGATTAGTGATTAGTGATTAGTGATAGTGATTAGTGATAGTGATTAGTGATAGTGATTAGTGATAGTGATAGTGATTAGTGAAAGTGATAGTGATAGTGATAGTGATAGTGATAGTGATTAGTGATAGTGATTAGTGATAGTGATAGTGATTAGTGAAAGTGATAGTGATAGTGATAGTGATAGTGATAGTGATAGTGATAGTGATAGTGATAGTGATAGTGATAGTGATAGTGATTAGTGATAGTGATTAGTGATAGTGATTAGTGATTAGTGATTAGTGATTAGTGATTAGTGATAGTGATTAGTGATAGTGATAGTGATAGTGATAGTGATAGTGATAGTGATAGTGATTAGTGATAGTGATTAGTGATTAGTGATTAGTGATAGTGATTAGTGATACTGATTAGTGATAGTGAGATTAGTGAGATAGTGAGATTTACCTATGACCAAAAATCTTGTAATCAAAACAAATATGATTGATTTGTATGGTTTATCGTTAATGTATTTTGTCCACTCAGCATCGTCTTCTGCGACGGCCTGCTGCTTAGTATACGTTCTTGATCACGTATGACAGGGATGCAATTAGTGTGAAGAGAATGGTGAGGCAAAGAAATGATTGCAAGTCTAATTCCAGATGTTCAGGGAGACAGCATTCTTGTTATATTTAGGCAGCGGTTCAAGTTGTTCTGAAAACAAAAACTGATTTTAAACTATACTTTTTAAACCCTGAATTAAAATGGCTGGTCTAGAACTTGATCATATACGGAAATACAAGTACATAATATATCTTGGGGCTAGGTATCGGGGTCTTTTATTGTATTGTATTGAATTCACGTATATAATTTCAGATTAACTATCTAGTAATCCATATCACACAATCGTTATCAAATAAAATTTATGATAACGACTTAAATAAAAATAAGACGAGCTACAATTGGTATTTATATTTGTACATATAACAAAACAAGTGCCAAGTGCGAGTCGGACTCGCGCACGACGGGTTCCGTACAATTATCTATGAAAACGGCAAAAAAACACATTTGTTGCATGGGAAATAAAAATTAAATATTTGTTTTATTTTAATTTGAAGTGGATGTATAGTTAAATATTCTGTGAATATTTCAAGCGTCTACCTGTGTCCGTTATCGAGCAAAAACGAGCAAAAAATTCACGTTTGCCGTATGGGAACACGACAAATACTAAAAAACAGAATGAAATAAATTTATAAGGGGATAAATTTATTTTATTCTGTTTTTTACTATTTGAATTTTTATAAAAAAATATCAATTTATCATCATCATCATCAGCCTATATCAGTCCACTGCTGGACATAGGCCTCCCCCAATGAGCGCCATAGCGTATATAAATTTATAAGGGGATAAATTTATTTCATTCTGTTTTTTAGTATTTGAGGTAATAGCGGCAACAGAAATACATCTGTGAACATTTCAACTGTCTAGCTATTACGGTCCATGAGATACAGCCTGGTGACAGACGGACAGATTGACAGCGGAGTCTTAGTAATAGGGTCCCGTTTTACCCTTTGGGTACGGAACCCTAAAAATGAATAACTGTTCTTTAGTCTCGCTAAAAAAACGGTGAATTTAATTTATTTGTTTTGATTTGTTTGCTCAGGGGTGGTTTCACGAATTGTGGTAATTGTAAATAGGTTGAGTAGCCAAGCTAACGAAGTACCGGGTTCGTGAATATAATAGCTCGTTATGAATAGTACATTGATCACCTAGGCGAGAACGTGCCTGTTTCCTATCGAGTGTGTCATTGTCTACATATGAGGTAGGAATCGCACTTTCTCCCGAGTGATACATAGTGCTTTATTCTACACCTACAAGAAAAATCTTCAAAATCACTCGATTAAATTGAAAATGTAAACTCGAATCATGTGAAAGTCGTAGATACGGAATAAATACGGGTTGTTCCCATCTGATCATATGATCAGGATTCGGAAAACTTTTTGTCGTTTGACCTATTATGAAAATAACGATAGCTACTGGCTGCTATTTCAGAAAGTAAATAACTAAAATAACACGTTAGAAATGGATTTCCATACACTTTCTCTCTCGCTAAACGCGCGGTAAATGAAATTCCATAGAGTTTTCCGTCCCTCTTTTTAGTACGCTTGCAATGACGAACTTTCTTAGTAAAAAACGATCTGCAGACATTTGTTCCGGGTGTTCTGGTCGTTTTCTATGTATAATAAAAATATCTATCTATGTAATGCATAATATTATGTATGTGAGTTATCTAGTACCCATAACACAAGCTCTGCTTAGCTTGGGGCTAGATAATGCCATGTGAATTGTCCAGCATTATTTATTTATTTAATTTTTGGAACAGGAATAATCAACTTTCTGAATAGGTATAGTATAAAATAATTACCTGCCTCTACCCTAAGTAACTATTATCCTATTATTATATTATATTATCCTATTACTATTTATTATTACATATTATCTATAATATTATTATATATATTACTATTTATTATTACATATATATATTATTATTATATTATCCTATTACTATTATCCATTTTTACCTTTACATAAATTTTACAACCGGTTTTTTTAATCTGATTTTGACAATATTACTTTTTTTGATCAGGTATCAGCGTACGGGTGCAACTCATATTGCATAATGTGTCCAAATGACAGTCATACAATGTTCCACCACGGTTTTGGGTGCTGTTGGTACCTTCGTCCTGCTCGTCAGAGATGCTGTTTTCTTCCGTGGTTTCCGTCATGGATATTAACATCAATATCATCAATACAGCTACTTGTACCGCAGGAATGAACAATTATTTTATCGCAACCTATCAATATCACCGGGAAAGTTACCTGGATCAACGTTTTTTTGCGTGCATGTATGTTAGGTACATTAGGTCCTAACTAGACCTAAGCAAAAGATGTATGAGTAAAGATACTGATAAAATTACAAGTAAACTTACCGCTTTTAAAAGTTCCTTCATGATCTTTTTGCTTAAATGTTAAAAATATCATAATATTATGCTAAGGTTGAGACGTGCAGTTTCCAAAAGTACAGTATAGGATTTCAAAAGCATTTTCAAGTAATAGTATTGCTAGCAGCAGTAAGAATGTGATGATGGCGGCATCGAGCACGTACCCCAATGAACTGACAATAATTTGTATGGACGGTTTTTTGATGTCACTAGTGCTTTTTATTAGACTACAATGTTGATGGGACACACTTTCAATTAAAATGTTTTCTTTGCCACCTAAGTCAGTTTTTTGGTTTCTGTCAATACTACCGGGCGTAATACGTCCATTGTCAAAATCATCAGATGGTATGCTTCCTTTGACATCACTCGTAATGACTCGGTTATCAACAGCATTATTCGCAATGAGTTGTTTGCCATCGCAAACTGGCTCAATGCGTCCAGAGGAACTTGCTTCATGCACTTTACTACTAGTATTGGAAACAGGCAGAACTCTGATATTCTTAGTATTGCTGTTACCGCCAAACATATGTGGACCATTCCTTCTGCCAGCAGCGTACTCATTGTTGAAGCTATTATCTGTGGCAGTTGAAAAGTTTCTGATGAACCCGACCCTTGTATTGTGCCATTCATTGTTAATTTTTGGCTTTTTATTTGCCTTAGAAGATATAATTTTCACATCAATTAGGTGACACTTCGACGTCATCGCTGAAACAAATTTCATCAAAATCATGTACATACATTTTATAGTAACTTGATTTTGTTCGTGATGGACTTAGCCAGCCTGACCTACACTACAATAATAGAACAAAACGGGTATTATATTACAATATAGAATTTAATAGGAGGGTTTTTCCGGTACAGACCGAGAATTCCGGGTGGTTAACTTTTTTACAATGTTTTTCAATTTTGATCATTCTTGATTATCATAGCATGCATGCACTGGCCTGAAGCTGATCTGCGAACAAGATCTAAGAAATAAAAAGCTTATGGTTTGCGTTTTGAAAGACAAAATGGGCAAGCTTTCTTAGCTGACTGGAAACACCCAGGGCAGGAAATCGAATGGTGATCTAAGCGCGTCGGAGGCCAAGGACCACTTCTGGGTTCACCAGGACAGTATTATGTAGGTACCTACTAGGTAGTAGTAAGGTGTGTTAGTACCTAAGTTGAGTTTATTGCTGACACGTCCAAAAAAAACAGACGTTACTTCGACTTGAAATATCAGCGTGTGCAACCTGTATGCTACAGAGCAAAATATTTATGTGATTAAAACTTTCACATTTTGTGATATCTGAATACATTACCTATGAATTTATAGTTAAATATGTGTTGTTCTTGTCATGTGATGTCTTTAAAATATTTATATAATTAAATTAGCCACACTGAAAGGACTAACAACGTCCGTAATAAGTGAAACAGAAAATTGTGCCTAGCTTAAATCGTTTGTATATGAAAGCTGTATAGCTAACCTTTTAATAATTCTGTCGAGTTGGAACTGAACTTTCTGGCAACGTGGGTTCTCTTCTTATGGGCTGCTTACAGAAGCATGTGATAATGCACACGTATGTATTGATTGCATTCATTGCATGTATCGTTGCGTATTAAAAACATCCTTGTCGTCGCGGTCCTTGTTGTCGACAGCAAAACTTATTATAAAGTGTCCCTGCTATGGTACACACCAACAACAGGAAAATAAAGAGTATGAGAGTACTTTTTATACTGATACATAAATTTGTTTCCGGGATATCGAGACACATATCTTTAGTTAACTTATAACTTCTATTCAATTTTACTTTGCTATCTCTAGAGACGCTGGCACTCCCGCATGTTACGATCGGGGTGTTTTCAACGACGGCATCCGACAACACCATGTTGGCAGCGGCGGTCTTGTCCACACTAGGCTTCGTAAACCCTGCGACGCCCAGCGGCGCGTCGTCGTTTAAACTTTTCAGACTAGCTCGGCCGCTAGAACTTGCCGTGTCCGCTTCGAACGACATTTTTGCCGCGGAGCTACTTTTACTAGTTTCGGCACTGATCGATTGCATTGACCAAAGGCGGAGATCATTTATTTTCGTCCAAATAAGATTACCCCAATAACTACTCAGTTTATCACTTATATTACTTGGCTTATCAGCGACTGCCGGCTCTCTGGAAACGAAAATAGTTTTTGATTGATTGCGATGCTTGATGAATCCCGCAAATTTCACTTAATCACAAATTGGCAATTTTTTACTTTTGATTTCTAATCTGTAACTTGTTAAAAAGAAATGCCCTTACTTCAAGTCAAGAAAATAGATCTACTTGTACGTACTGGCTGCGAACTAAGCCTTCAGTAAGCCTTTCACCACCTCCATTAAAGCTTTAAGAAGGTAATCGTCACATAAAATGGTTGTTCCTGATTATTGACAAAAAAAAGATGTGAAGAAAATATTAAAAACACCTTTTATAATTTCTAATTTGATAATATTATTAAATAGCAATACATTTTTACTTGTGCTTATTTATATTGTCACTCTTATTTTGTAAGCCTAAGAAAATAAAGTTATTAAAATTTGAAATCTTATTGCTACTTCGTAATAGTGAAATGCGTGTGTCTGTGTTTTACAAGATTAGAATCATCTTAACACCAAAAAAAATTTGTGATCTTTGTAGACTGTTTGCAACAGTCTACAGGTAGCTTAATTGTTTCAATTGTTAATACCTACTAGTTTTAATTTAATTATATGATTCAATTTTCTTTACTTAACGGATAATTTATACTTTGGGAGATAGAAGGATGATGATAATAAAGTGTTTCAGAAGTACATCAAAATACAGCATATTTGAACAATATTGAACATTTATGAGATGATGCGATGAGTGCGTGATATTACTAGCTCTGGTTTCACATAAAAATCTATGCTCATTTTTATCTTCAAAGATCTAAGAGTTGTCGAAATATTACATAACATTACATATTCAACGTCAGCTGGAAAATCAGAGTTGCGTTAGGCGTTGCCAAACGACGAGTTTCAACAGCGCGGCGGGTAATTGTTGTTACAGCACTTTATAAAGTTTTTTAGTACACCCGACTTTGTTACCCGCCGTAAGTAACCTATAACTATGTTAATCTAGGCATAAGATTTCACCAGTAAAAACATTCAGCACGATTTATTCTTCATGCAAAACTGGCTATCTTTACAAAATACAAAAAAATAATACAAAATAATTTATTTCGAATAAGGGACTTAATGAATAAGTTACAATTGCACGATGAGACAGCAAAAGTTGAAAACTGTGGAGCTGCCTCATCGCCCGCCTCCTTGGCACATCATATACGCCAATTATACTTGCAACTTGCAACACACCAGTAGGCCCAAATTCGTTGAAAAACACTATCATAACAGTTTCGACTGTTAACTCTATATTTGCGTGAAATTATTTAAGGTGGTTCAAATAAGTGCGTTACCTACCTACAAATAGATGACTTTTTTTAGGATTTCATTTTATGCTCACTACAAGAAATAACAAACAAGCCTTCAACCATACTGCGAGCCTAGCGCGGAGGCGACGACAAGCGCGAATTATCAAACATAATACACCACCGTTTGCGTTCACAGTAAAGTGACTGAGGCGAGCGCCTAGCGCGACAGACCTGAGTGAATTAGCACGGTTATTTTCTAAAGCCGGTAGCATACCTCCGCGCGATACCGTAGCAGCGGAGCCGCAATAGTTTCGCTATGAGTTGTCCGTTGTTCGAGAAACGGAATAGAGGCGGAACTGCCTTTTCTAACGCATAGATTTAACTATGATGTCCGTTGTTCAAGAAACAGAACAGAGGCGAAACTGCCTGTTCTAACGCATAGATTTAACTATGATGTTCGTTGCCCAAGAAACGGAACAAGCATCAAAACATCCAACCAACCTTTACCTTTACAACCCAATATAATTTGCGTTCAACTTTATTTATTTCGTGCACACCATCTCTTGCGTTCAACACCACCCTAACAGGATCTAACTATCTAGTAAAAACAACAAATCCTCTAAGAAATGAAATAAGTTCCCAAACATTTTCGGACGGACTATAGCGCCACCAGTTTAAAGTCGCCCAGCGAGCTATGGAGAGAGCTATGCTCGGAGTTTCTCTGAAGGATAGGATTCGCAAAGAATACATCCGACAGAGAACCAAGGTTGCCGACATAGCTCAAAGGATTAGCAAGCTGAAGTGGCAGTGGGCCGGCCATATCGCGAGAAGAACCGTCAACCGCTGGGGTAAACGTGTTCTTGAGTGGAGACCGCGACTCGGCAAACGTAGTGTAGGACGCCCTCCGACCAAGTGGGATGACGATTTGCGAAAGATTGCTGGTAGATGCTGGATGCGGCAAGCTGAAGACGGGGGGGGGTCGCTATGGCGCTCATTAGGGGAGGCCTATGTCCAGCAGTGGACTGATATAGGCTGATGATGATGATAATGATGATAGCGCCACCGGCGCTATTATAGTCCGTATGAGGTCCCAAAGATTTTCGGTTGACCCGACTAGGGTTTCGTGGCTTAGTTGGTTACAGTACACCCGTACTGAGGGTGGGGCGCGGATTCGAGTCCCGCCGAAATAGAAAATTTTTGGGAACTTATTTCATTTCTTAGAGATACCCAAAGTGCGGGTAAGCACTAACTCATTACTTAATAGACACCCAAATCATAGGAACATACTTTTTATCATAAATGGATGATTTATAGCTCTGCTGCAGCCTTAGCATACAAGGTTATTAGCGTGTTATTATTACCACGATACGTTATTATTAGCACATTAACTAATGTTAAAGTGTCAAAAACCTAAATTTGTCAAATACATGATTCGTTAAGTTCTTAAATATAATAACTAACGTTATTATTTCGCTTCTGCCGGGTACAGACCAAGCGAACAAAGGCGAGCGAAGGCTAACCACCGAACGCGATTGAACCAGTGTGGACGTCATGGCGAAAGCAAGTGAGCCCAAATGAGGGCCTTCGTTCGCCTTCGGTTGTCCTCCGCCGACTGTTTCTCATGTGTTCGTGTGGTGTGGATACTACAGCGAAAGCGAGTGAACGTTCGTCATCGATCGTCGAATCCCACTCGTTAGCCTTCGCTCGCTTTTGTTCGCTTGGTCTGTACTGTACCCGGCATTCGATATCAACATGAAATTCTTTTTTTGGCGTTTATTTCATTGGAAATGCAGCGAATTATCGAAATGAACCCCCATTATAACACCGTTTATGTTAGATTACTGTCAAAAAGGTGCTAATAAGCAGATAATGTGTTTAGTTAGAAAAATATAACGCACTAAGGCCAAATATAACGTTAACGTAGTAATTATACCACGCTTATTTGCGATTAACCTTGTATGCTAAGCCCGCTGGTTATGTAATCACCATTAACAACAAGTCTAATTGCAATAACTTAGTCAGACCAAGTTATTAGATTGTTTTCGTTTATGGCACTTATATACTTCATATTCGAAACACCGAATCTGGATTTGCTGCGCAACGTCGGTACGGTATCTACTACATATTAAGTTTTCAAAGGTTGACAAAGGAAATAAGTGCCCTGGGTATACGTAGGTACCTACTACATATCAACCCAGAGTTGGTGTAAACAAATAAGTAACCATGAATAAATATATATATATATATAAATAAAAAAAAAATACTCACGGAGCGTCTTGACCCATGTTAAAATCTCGAATTTAAAATCGAAAAGTCGCGTATACAACGCGAGTGGTTTGAGTTACCAGTATTAAAATAATTGTAAAAGTTACACATATAAAAACTATTTCGATGAGATCAAACTCGGCGCACATAGACCTTAAAAAAAAAACAAAAAGCATTTGAAGAATGTAAAAACAAAATACCAATTGAGATTCGCATCGTTCTTAATAAATAGGAGGATACAGGCGACTGGGCCCATAGGTAGGTAAGATTTGGTATTAGGTAGGTAAACTAGTAACTAGGGGTTATCATGCCGACTGCGGAGACCTACTAAACTTCAGGGGGAAGATTCTGCCCTTCCTATGCAACATACTAAACTACAGTTAGTTCTTGAACTAGTTGTATGTGTGGTTTGCTATATTTTTGTGACCCTTTTTTTTATTATCCTGAGGGAAATACGCACGCATATCGTACAGCCACGGGGAGGCAGACTGATATCACCAATCCGTCCGCTAAATAAAAATAAATAAATAATGCTGGACAATTCACACAGCATTATCTAGCCCAAGCTATTCGGAGCTTGTGTTATGGGTACTAGATAACTGATATACATAATATAAAATAATACATAGATATTTTTTATTATACATAGATAACCAGAACACCCTGAACAAATGTCTGCAGATCGTACATACATTTGTCCCGAGGCGGGAATCGAACCCGCAACCTCCTGCGTCGCAGGCAGACCTTCGCCCATCGCGCCACATCGGTCGTCAAAAGCTAGTTCAGCGGTTGTGATTATGGCCAAATCCCTTATTTGAAGGAAACATACTCAGCAGTGGACTATGGGACCTGATGAGATAAATAAATACAAACGGATTTTCGTGATTGAAGGTGTTTGTTTTTGCGATCCATTATACCGGGAACAATAGATACGAACAACGGAGGCGTATATAAAGGCAAAAACACGAAAATTAGGTATTTTTGAACCCGTTTCCTGACAAAAATATTGATTGTGGAGTTTTGAAATTTATATGTCCTGTAACACATATCTTGAAGGAGTTCTTGGCGGTCCCAAATGTCTGCCGTTAATTATAGTTTAGTTGTTATAGTGTTAGTTATAGTGTGTGTTTAGTTGCTTCGAACCCACTTTTTATCGGTGTCTCAAATTCGATCATCAGTACCAAATTCAGTATAGTGATTCACATAGCTCATACCTATTTCTTGGCGGTCCATTATCGTCGAAAAGCAGTCAAAATAACGATAATAAACGTAATTAAACGTATTTTTGCCTACAAAATCTGTGATACAAACCTGACTAGTTACTCGTCACCTAACCGTAGAGGATCGTATTATTTGGTTGATTAGGGCACTACATGGTATGCTGAATCGAAAACAAGCACTCCTTGCTGCATATAGGCGCACGGAAATGTCCTGCCTTACTATTCGCCTTAAATTGAAGGTCATTTGCCTTACTATTCGCCTTAATTTTTGTATAAAATGAATCAGCTTCGTTCTAAGTCAGGAATAATGAACAAGCACAGAAGACAGAATTATCCAGACAGCGCGTGCGCGTGCGGTGCTATTTGCACGGAGTGCTGTGTGTCGAAAACAAGGCTTCCTCACCCCGCACTCACCCGCGTTATATTGTCTAATGAAAACATTTCGCAAGTTTTGGGGTAATTTTTAAACGCTGGTTTAATTAGATATTACCATTGATTTTCCACGTGTTTGCAAAGAGTGAAACCCTTTGTCCAACAATGGGATGATACAGGCTAATTGTCATAATGTTTAGGATTCTATTTACATTAGGTCACCTTTTAAAAATTGTTCAATAAACTAACTTTGAACAGATATTTATATTGCATTGGTTTATTAACAATTTTCACAGGCACCGCAAACACTCCAAAGTTTCGGAGGTCGCTCGCTGTTATTTATTTATGTTTATTTATTGGAAAACCAGAAGCTTATTTAAACAGAATAATATGAAGAAAATGTATCCCTGAAAGCTTAAATTAAGGTTTTCACCAGAGAAATGGAATAAGTTCCCAAAAATTTCCGGTTTCGGCGAGCTCGGATCCGCGCTCCACCCTCCCATTTTTGGGAACTTATTTCATTTCTTAGAGATACCCAAAGTGCGGGTAAACACTATATCAAAAAAACCTTAGAATTGAGCAAAGGTCCTCTTGTCAAACGAATCAAATGTAACTTTGGTCGTTGAGCAGGTTTGGTTAAACTGTAATGTTACCCCTGTAGGTGGAGCCACCGGCGCTATAGTCCGTAAGAGGTCCCAAAGATTTTCGGTTGAACCGACGACTAAGGGTTTCGTGGCTTAGTTGGTTAGAGCACACCCGTACTGAGGGTGGGGCGCGGGTTCGAGTCCCGCCGAAACCGGAAGTTTTTGGGAATTTATTTCATTTCATTGTAAACTATTTAAAATTTTCAGGGCTCGCTACGGTCGCTGTTATTAATTTTTTCATACTCTTCGTATCTTGTTTGTTGTGTACCACCCGAAAAGCTAACATAAATTTCGGTTGCTCGCTCCGCTCGCCTCCCCGGGGGCCAAGTTACGCGACGCCGAGCTGCCACTGACAAAATGGAGTATCTGATCATAACTAACGTTTCGTCGGACGTTTGGAATACAGACCAACTGATGCTACCTAACCTTATCTCGGTTGGTTTCAACCACTTCACTCTTGACGCGCGTCACTCAATCTGGATAATTCTGACAAACAAAGAGCTGGATACCTTGTTCCCACAGATGACATGACCAAATGCTAAAGTGTAAAGCTAAGGTATTGCTGTTTTCTGGTAGGTATTGTACTCACATCTTTTAGAAAAGAGCTCTTCGCATGTACTTGTAAATAAGTTGCATGAAGAGCAGCGGGGGTGGTACAGACAATGCATAGAACTCTGAAAAAAATAGGTAGGTACCTAAGAAATGAAATAAGTTCCCCAAAATTTTCTGTTTCGGCGGGACTCGAACCCGCGCCCCACCCTCAGTACGGGTGTGCTCTAATCTAACCAACTCAGCCACGAAACCCTTAGTCGGTTCAACCGAAAATCTTTGAGACCTCTTACGGACTATAGCGCCGGTGGCTCCACCTACAGGGGTAACATTGTAGTTTAACCAAACCTGCTCAACGACCAAAGTTACATTTGATTCGTTTTGACGAGAGGTGTTGCCTTTGCTCAATTCTAAGGTATTTTGTTATATTATAGTGCTTATCCGCACTTTGGGTATCTCTAAGAAATGATATAAGTTCCCAAAAAATTTCGGTTTCGGCGGGACTCGGAGGATAAGAATTCATCTTCTATGAAACAACTCCAGTTGTTTCATAGAAGATGAATTAATTACATTGTAAGCCCTAAGCCATAACATACAAGTGACTTGTAGGTACCTAACAGAATAAAATAAATTTGAAATAATTTTGTACTGCACGAGTTAGACAGAGATGATTTCGTCAACAAAACGTAAGGCTCACCACTTTGATTATTTTCTTGGAATTTATTCATATTGTTATCGGATCATGCTATTTAGTCTGAATTAGTTTTTTTTCCTGAATTTCACAGGTTTTTATGTACTAATACAGGAATTTAGACTTTTTTCTTCATGTTTTCCAATCACACTTTGAAAAGATGACTGAAAATCAAATGTTATGGGATTTTGACAACATTCAAAATAAAAACGTCAATTTGTCTCATTTTGACATCTTCTTCCAAGATTGTTGGTATCTAGGTAGACCATCGTCATCATCGTCGTAGGAAGGCATAGAGTTAATATAAGCACTATATTAACTCTATGTAGGTAGGTAATAGCATAGATAAATATAAGTTTATTAAAGTACAATTATTATTAACACTTTCATGGCCTAAGACGACAAATTGATTCCTCTCTTCAATGGATACCGCGCATTAATGCTCTCGCAGGCAAACTTGGTGCAGCATAGCAAAGCAGCATAGCACAGCAGCTGCTGTGCTACGCTGCTATGCTATGCTGTTCGAACAATTAGATATATGTCCGATGAACTTCGATTTACCACCTCGAAAGTGTATGGCTCAAGTTAGGTTCAACTATGTTCACTTACCTCAGTCATAGTCGGACCGGCGGCGGCGGCGCGGGCTGTGGCGTTTGTGTTGCGCGTGCTTGCTGCGAGGTATAATTTTGTGTGATTTCGACTAAAACACCACGACAATGCCCTCGTGATCGTTCACCAGGTGTACAAATAGCTCCAAAACAAAAAACAAAGCCCAAGGCATCACATATTTTCCCGCGTAAGTAGATACATCAAACTTTTAATTTTCTGATAATCCGATACCTTATCATTATTTCATCTGTAACACGGTACAGTTTTTGAGTGAGCGCTGGTAGAACGTACCGTATCTTCGTTTTTTACTTTTATCGAAGAAGATGAAGATACAGCTATCATAGGTTAGTTTATTTCAGTTACTTCCATACTATAATGTGAGGATGTAAAAAGGCGGGTTCTCTGTGCAGACAAACCGGTACAAGCAGGTACAGCGACATCTACATAATTTAGTTTGCACTGGATAGTAAAGACAGGAGAACTAAAAACGTTTGTTTATACTGCAGGGCGCGATTCGCCTGACCAACATACAACATGGTTATTTACTTCTTTCAACTGGTAATAGATGGCATGGTAGTCCACCAGAAAATTAAATAAGAACATATTAATTTTTATAACATTATTATAAAACAGTAGCTAGATTGATTTTGATTTGGTTGAATGCAAATGTGAATTGTAAGATGGGTGGTATAAGCGTAATCGCACAGCACGGCACGATTCGCCTCAAATTTAGCAGGATTTTTTGTTATTTGAAATGATACTAGATGGCATGACAGGTTGCCGGAAAATAAAATTGGAAATTACACTAAACAGTAGCATCATCAGCCTATGTTCAGTCCATATCTGTACATAGGCTTTCCCCAATAAGCGCTGTAGAATAACTTTAAAGTTTGACATTAACAGAGTAAAAAATTTCTTTATCTGATAAATATCTCAGAAACCTCACGCTGTGAGTGGACATAATGTTAGCGGATATTTTTTATTTTTGTAACTGACCTCTATCCAATTATGTATAAGTAACATGAATAATAGTGCACCTTGATTTAAGAAAATATGCTGTCAATGCCATCTCCATACAAAAACTTTCAAACCACTTTCATCTGATTGGGTTTTAAAGATCTTAGGTAAGTTGTTTTTTAGTTGTTTTTTTACATTTTTAGTTTGTAAGGTTATTGGTTAATATATTTTTTTTCTTCACTCACACATATTTAGAAATAATACGGGGAAATTAAATTTTACATTCGAAGGAAAGGCAGTTTAATTTTTGTTACAACTGCGTCTTTTGCTTTGCAATAAGAAAGCGCAGGCTAAAAATGATTTAAAAAAATGCAAAAAAGAAATACAGGGTGTTTGTCAATGTCCGGGCTAGTCACAGGCAGGTGAGCGCGCCTCAGTTCAAAGCACTCGGCTGTCTGTAACGGTCGTCGCGCCGCCTCATTCAAATAACGAACACGTTCTCTATTTAATCGAATAACCGCGATTTTGTAAAAGATGCGCTGTGTTCAAAACATCATTGAATAACAAACCTATAATTTACCGGCAAAAGAGTATTTTTTTATTTAAAAAAAAATGTTTAGTCAAGAAGAGATTGGTCGGCCCTTAGAGTCGATAATGAAGTGTGAGGATTTCAAAAGTAACTTTGCCAGGAGGCTCTCCCATCGCTACTCTTCGAAGACATCGCTGAGACAGGACTCGGCGTTAAAGATACCCAACTCTGAACTTCCTACAGATGTAAGTCCCCTAAAACCCGCCTAGAATATTAGAATCCAAAATGTGTTAGGAAACGGTAGAGGAATCACACGGAATTCCAACTTACTATCAATATTAACGGTCTAAAAATTGTGACACTAATACAAAAATGAAAAAAAAATGCCTTTCTTATTTCTGTCTGCGAATTGATTCCGTTTCGGTGCTTGACTCCGACACCCACAATAATGATGTTTTATTTTATTGCAATTTATTATTGATAGTGAAAGTTGTTTGTAAGCATAGTTATTGTACAACTGCTTAGCATTCAACGGTTATGCCGTCACCAGCATTATAATATTCATGCTTCCTTCAGGAAGTGGTTATCTGGAATCGTTAGTAGAGTTACTATAGTTCAACAACGTTAGCTGTTTCTACTCTACAAGGGAACTTTTTTCGTCTCAGTTGAAATTGATTTCGTTCACGTCAATGTTTAACTTTTTAACCATCCTAAAATTTAAACTACCTACTATATCCATTACGGATCTAAGCGGGTTAACTACGAACCTTATTTGTGTTGGAAGAACACCATGATGAAACGTTGGTGTTCTTCCAACACAAATAAGGTTCGTAGTTAACCCGCTTACATCCGTAATGAATTCGTCAAACTACGATAGTTTTTATAGTAAAATACCTACTATATGTTTGGGCGAAGACAATGTTATGACTACTGAATGGATTGAGCTGCAATTTTGCATAGATTTAGTTCTAAAGCTGGAACAGTGGAATATGCAATATAACAGTGAAATTGTCTAAGTGCTTATTTTGTAAGCCTAAAGAAATAATGTTATTGAATTTTGAATTTTTTGCTACTTTTTTGTCGGTAATCGCCGCTGGCAGAAACCTGTACTGAGTATCTCGTAAAACGTAGTTGTGTAGATAGTTTTCAGGATGGGGAAACTTTTTAACTTATAAGAAACTAAATAAGTTTCCAAAAAAAAAACAATATCGGCAAGATTCGACCTTAATTTTGAATTTTTGGGAACTTTTTTTAATTCTTAGGGATTACCCAGAGTGCGAGGGCTTACGCACTACAATACAGACACCTTAGATTTTTAACTTTTATTGTGTATATTATATATTATGTACTGCATATATATTATATACAATAAGTAATATATAATGGTGGTCATAAATAATCTCACTAATATTATAAACGTGATGGATGGATAGATAGATGGATGGATGTTTGTTCCTTTATCACGCCAGAACGGAAAAACGGATCTGGATGAAATTTGGCACAGAGATAGATTATAGTCTGGAATAGGACATAGGCTACTTTTTATCCCGAAATTCCTACGGGAACGGGAACTACGCGGGTGAAACCGCGAGGCGCTGCTAGTGGTGTATAAATATGTACAGGGTGCTACGTAACGTGTGTACTTACCCGAAAGTCACTGATTCTGGACCGCAGCGGGATCAACCACTGTTTTTTTAAACCAGTAGGTATTCGAGTTATAAAAAAAGATTTGTTCTAGTTTTTTACGCGCACTCTTGCAATATTTAATATTATAAAATGTTTTGCTTGTTTTTTCAGCAAAACCCAGTAACTTGTAATTGCATATTTTTATTTAAAAAAAATATGTTAGATTTTGTAATTTCAAAACAATAACAATAATGTAAGAATACACGTAAAAGCAAATATTATTCAATTTTTAGTTCTTTTTGAGTTTCTTTAAGTAGGTACTTGTTTGTTACAAGTACCTAAAGAAAATAAATTATTAATCGTAGAACTAAAGTTAAACCTCTCGGGTCCAGAATCACCCCCTTTCGGCTTAGTATGCATGTTTCGTGACATAACATACAGTGGTATATTTTAGAAGCGACTCTGAAAAAACTTTTTACTAGATATTATGTCTTTGTAAATTGTGGCGTTTTGATTTTATATTGTACCGACTGCGGTGCTCCAGTAATGTCTTAAAGATACAGGATCTATGTTATTCTGGTACCAAATTTCATTCTTATCTGTTCAGTCTATACAACATGATGGAGTTACAAACATACACACTGACATATACAAACTTTCACCTTTATTATTATTATTGTGATCAATATTTGATCATATTCGTAGAAACATTTTTGCATTACATAATAATGTAGGTATTATAAATATGTAAAATAAAATTTCACTTGCGATTGCGTTGTTGACGTCACTGTACTGCCGTCTGTTAACTAGAAAGCCGTTAAGCCTCAACTGGCCTTTTTTGACTTTTTTATAGAAATGGATACAGTTTAAAATTCTCTATCTTTTCGTTTAACAACCATTCCGAAATTCGAAATAGTTCCAGAGATATAAAAACTTCGTAAGCCGTTAAGTGACAGAATTTTTGAGTTATCCTTAACTTGAAAGCAACTAATCCACAATACATCTCTAATACGTGGGTTAAAGTACCATAACTGCTCAGTGCGATAATATCGTTCTGGTCTCCTACTTAACTAAAAAGACGTTAACTGAATTTGCTTGATTATATGGACGCAAAGCGACCTTAACGTCTTTATAGTTAAGTATTGTTCTAGACATTACATAAAAACTTTACTTATTTTGTCGTTATCCTCCCATAGTGCCCTTTTAGTTAAGCATTATTTTTTCTTTTCATTTCTCAATACTGTGCTGGAAAAATATTTATTGTATTTTTATTGATAGCATAAAATAATTTTGAAAACATGCTTAGCTACATAGCAGTTAAGCCGCATTATTTAGCTAAAAGGCAGTTATCCGAAGCTCGCGCTTCGATTCTTAGTTTGGAGGGGCTAGCGGGGTGGGGCGGGTCATGATATCTCATTTAGTAAGGCACAATTTATAAAATAATCAACGTTCATCTTTAAAGTATTAATACTTAAAGAACAGTTTCTAAGGCAGTCTTAGTAGGTACATATCACAAATTGACATTTTGACAAATAGTTATTTAAGCCTTATACATATTAAGAGCGTACATAAACAAACTTATTACAACAAATTTGGCTTTGTTTTCAAATCGCTACCCTGCCTCTCTTAGTATTGACATAGAATTCCTATCATCGTATATTATTTGAAATCTACTACCTATAAAAACTTATGAAGCTTAATTTGATAAGCTTTATTTTTCGTAATAACTAGTTTTAAAAATGTTCACATCTTTCACATGAAGTAGAAATAAGGAAGTAATATAATGTTCTCTAAAATCTTCATAACCATGCACATAATACCTATGCATAATTCAACAACTTATGAAAAAAACATCTATTTTACCAAATAAAAAATGAAATACACCTATCAAGCTTAAATTAAGTAGGAACTTAGTTTCAGTCGTACGTAATTCAGGCACTTATTTTAACCGAGCATTAACTCGAGAGTTATTAGAGCTTTTGCTTGAATTTTCGTTTTCAATGATGGTCGGTAAGTTTCTCCAAAACAGCATTTTATGTGTTGGAATAATTGGGGACAGTTTTTGAATGATGTTGTCTTTTCGTTCTTTATCGATGGGATCGAAATGTTAATGAAAATCTAGGCATTGCCGTATAGTTAACAGATCGAGCTATGATCTGCAGTACAAAAATGATTTTGATGAAGACGACTACAAAAGTTTTGAGAATGCCTAGATTTTCATTAACATTTCGATCCCATCGATAAAGAACGAAAAGACAACATCATTCAAAAACTGTCCCCAATTATTCCAACACATAAAATGCTGTTTTGGAAAAACTTACCGACCATCATTGAAAACGAAAATTCAAGCAAAAGCTCTAATAACTCTCGAGTTAATGCTCGGTCTAAATAAGTGCCTGAATGTACAGTGCGCGTCAGAATTAAGTATCCCCCTTGTCTACAAAATATTTTCTAACTTCTATTCGCTTGTGACTAATTTTCAAAGCAAAAACTTATCAAGCCGCTAAGGATCGAACCACCCACCCTTTATATGGAGACTCGAATTCTCGGCATTAGATCAACTGAGCTATTTAGCTGTTGGAACAATGCGTCCAATTTGGTCTATCGGTCTAATTAGTCCCCATTTTTAATGCCTTACATTTTTTTTTATGGATGCGGGTAGGGTTTGACATTGTCGTTTGTAGCGAACAAAGTAATTGTCACTCGTCTTATTTCGTGTGGTTTGCTTTGTGCATATTTTGCGAGAGATCGAAATATTGTTACCAATCTTCTTTCGTTGTAAACAAATTATTTTTGAATAAATTATCACAGTCTATTATAAAAAACCTTTCACTGTTTACAGATATTATTTTTTATTATGGTTTATCAAAACAGTTATGTCGTTATAAT
This sequence comes from Eupithecia exiguata, assembly GCA_947086465.1. NCBI lineage: Eukaryota > Metazoa > Arthropoda > Insecta > Lepidoptera > Geometridae > Eupithecia > Eupithecia exiguata. The sequence goes on from OX352226.1 coordinate 2,854,745, forward strand.
ATCATAGATTTATACGTAGTAGTTATTGTATAATATTGTTGACATTTATAGAATATTGTTTTTTGTAATTTTTTTTTCATTAACTTGCAATTAAGCCCATAAAGAATAATATCAATTAAAAATATTACATATTGCAAAGAAAATAGATAACAGTTGACAACAAAAACGAAACACCGCTCACGAGATTCGAACTCTGTCACTCTTATCTTGTCTTGCATTAATTTGCCGGTTACTACCGCAAGGCCATGTTGATACTTAGAGGATTCATCGAATTTTAAGTAAGGTTACCAAATGAAAATGAAATTAAAATGAAACAATTTATACAAAAATTACATTTTAATGATACAGAACATACAATTGTTGTTGGAAACGTCAAAAATATGAAAAGAAAATGGAAAATTATAAAAAACATGTAGTTTTGATCACCCAATCTCCAACGATCGCTGACAGGATTTGAACCCACATACATTGAGATAGGGGGATACTTAATTGTGACGCGCACTGTACGTACGACTGAAACTAAGTTCCTACTTAATTTAAGCTTGATAGGTGTATTTCATTTTTTATTTGGTAAAATAGATGTTTTTTTCATAAGTTGTTGAATTATGCATAGGTATTATGTGCATGGTTATGAAGATTTTAGAGAACATTATATTACTTCCTTATTTCTACTTCATGTGAAAGATGTAAACATTTTTAAAACTAGCTATTACGAAAAATAAAGCTTAACAAATTAAGCTTCATAAGTTTTTATAGGTAGTAGATTTCAAATAATATACGGTGATAGGAATTCTATGTCAATACTAAGAGAGGCAGGGTAGTGATTTGAAAACAAAGCCAAATTTGTTGTAATAAGTTTGTTTATGTACGCTCTTAATATGTATAAGGCTTAAATAACTATTTGTCAAAATGTCAATTTGTGATATGTACCTACTAAGACTGCCTTAGAAACTGTTCTTTAAGTATTAATACTTTAAAATATTATTATCAACGTTGATTATTTTATAAATTGTGCCTTACTAAATGAGATCTCATTAAAAGTTAATTAGTGTAGCATGATTAAATGCGACTTTTTACCTAGTTAGTAAGTAAACTTTTGGATTTGCATTAAAGATTTTCGAATAAACTTTTTACTTTTTAAACATAGTCCTTTATTTTCTCACTCTTTTCCTTAACAATGCTTTGCTATAAAGAAGTTAACGACAAGCGAACAGTGACTTGCGCTCTTTTAGATAATTAAAATAATTTACATCAACACAAAAAAATTAACTAAGGCAGTTAAGATACCATAGCTGCTCATTCGTTAAGGAAGTGTATTTGTAAAGCAAGCAATGTCTTGGCTATAAAGTAGTTACATCACCTAACTTCTTTTTAGCTAAGTGTTTAGGAATAAAATTAACAATCATTGCAATGATATACCTTTTATAGAAATTTCCTTAACTATAAAGCCGCTAGGGTTAGGTTAACGGCCGTTTAGAGCAGTATTTCGAGACAAAAACTAAGTGTCATGCTTAACTAAAACGCAAAAAGTCATTTTAAAAATTAGTGGAAAGGGTTTTTCATTCAATAGGATATAAAATAAGTTACACAAATAAATCTCAATCGATGTGTTCAACCATTATTAATCTATGTATCATAGTTATTAAGATACAGCAATTCCCACGTTTTTTGGCGATTTCTCGAAAACTACTTTTTGGGGTTAGCGGCTTTTTAGTTAACAGACGGCAGTGTACCCAAATATAATAATGGTATCAGAGAAGGACATAAGCTACTTTCTACCGAAACGAAAAAAGGAGAAGGTTCTACATTCGGATATATGTAAAATGTTTTTAGGGTTCCGTAATCAAAGGGCGAAACGGGACCCTATTACTAAGACTCCGCTGTCCGTTTGTCGGTCTGTCACCGAACTGTATCTCATGCACCGTGATAGTAAGACAGTTAAAATTTTCACAGTTTTCTGTGAAAATTTCAACACAGATTTCTGTTGCCGCTATAAAAACAAATACTAAAAAACAGAATATAATAAATATCTAAGTGGGCCCCCATACAACAAACATTTTTTGTCGTACCCTTCGAGCGCGAGTCCGACTCGCACTTGGCCGTTTTTTTTATTTATGTTCAAATAAGGACCGATTTAGAAAAAAAAAAATCTATTGAATAGAGAATAACTCCGAGGTGGTCCCATAAAAAATATATTCCCATGGGTTTGGTGTTTGACCCGCAAAACTTAAAAACAGTGTAAAATTAAGTAACTTGAAAGTTTTTAGCTTTTTCTATACAATCGAACGATTATTATAAGGGCATGGAAAGCCGCGGGGTAAATCTATATAATGTAAAACAAAGTCGTGTTAGTTACAACTCGAGAACGGCTGGACCGATTTTTATGGTTTTTGAGTTTTTGGTTTTCTCTTAGTCCGGAATAGGATAATAAGTATTAAAATATATAGATATGTAAATAACCCTCCCCTGACGGTAGTCGGGTAAAAATCGGGTTTGTTCGAAAACTTAATAACTCGAGAACGGCTGGACCGATTTTCATGGTTTTTGATTCGTTGTATTTGTCTCCGTCCCGAATAGCTGAATAAATATTAAATATAAATAAATAACTACCCCTGTGATGCCGGGGCGGGCCGCTAGTTTTATATATTTTTTGGCGGGGCAAAGAAAAACAAAAAATAAAATTGTATTTCTTCTATATAATAATAATCATCATTTATTTCAGACTATAGAACAGTTATAGATCTTATTTTAACTTATTCTACGGTCCATAGTATGTGGCGGGCCTGTATAATATTGTGGGTAGAACGTACGGATCGTGTTTCACGATGCAACGACGCCTCACGGCGGAAGCGTGAACAGAATTATTTATCTGCGTTTAAATAATACAAGGACTATTCCGTCGACCTAATCCGTGTTCGCTGAGTGTAGGAACAGTTATGTCATATATTAAGAGCGGCCACATACAGTCGGAGTTCCGTTTCACTCAAAAATCTACTCTAATAACACATATTATAAATTCGAAAGTAACTCTGTCTGTCTGTCTGTTAGCTTTTCACGGCTAAACGGCTATACGGACCTTAATGACATTTAGCAGGAAGGTAAATGGTATACCGGGGACGGACATAGGATACTTGAAAAGCACGTGCGAAGTCGCGGACAGCAGCTTGTAGCTATATTAATAAAAAAAATATTGTTAAGAAGTTTTACCTTCAATTAGTTAACATTCTTGTTCTTGAAGTTGTGCTTTATTACTTATTCACGAAGTACTCCATAGTACTTCGTGAATAAGTCTACGAAGATATTATCGAGACGTGATTTTTTTATATAAATTACAAGAACTGTCTACTTACTGCTAGAACTTACTTAGAACACCCAAACTGCTCCACGATAAACAATTGTTTGTAAAACGGCTGTGGTATGGGTCAAACTAGCGCCGCCACCTATTTAATCTTATTATTACGTTGAACAAAAGAAATTTCAAAAATCCATCGTATAGTTTGTGATACCTATTATAAGCTTTTTTTTAATGCCTCTGTTATAGTTTTACTCTATTTAGTTTAGCCAGAAAATCAAAAATAGATATTGTCACTTTGTTAGCAGAAAAGACTTCAACGCACGACATTTTGCTTTCTTACATTTCTGTGTTGCTGCTATGGTTTCTGAGATGCTGATGCTAAGTAAATCTTCTGTGGTACAGCATACGCCTGACACAGTTTATTATCTACACTAATATTAAAACGAGGAAAGTATTGTTTGTTTGTTCGTTTGAATTGAATGGGCTCCGAAACTACTGGACCGATTTGAACAATTCTTTCACCATTAGAATCTTACATTATCCCGGATGAACATAGCGATAGAATCCGCTTATTCCCAGTAGTTCTGTGCTGTACAACGTTTTCTGTCAGCTGTGACGTTTTCTGTCATTTTGACGTCTCCTGTCTTTTGACATTTGTTGAATTTCACTGCCTAACATTTTTGCAATAATAATATTTTTTTGATGCACAGAACTACTGGGAACAAGCGATAGAATCTACCCGTGCGAAGCCGGGGCGGATCGCTAGTTAATAATAATATACGACAATTGACGACTTCAAGGAGGCGGTTGTATATTCGGCTTTTGTTAATTTTTTATGTATGTTAATCTTCGATCAAAAATAAGGAGTTCGCGGAGGGGGGCCGGCAAAGCCGGACATTTTTGATCGATGATGTTAATGCGGGTTAAATTAACTAAGATGTTCATCGACATCGCCGTCAATTATGGACTGATTGTGATAATTATTTCGACGACCTCTGTGGCGCGGTGGGCGAAGGTCCGCCTGCGACGCCGGAGGTTGAGGGTTCGGTTCCCGCCATGAGAAAACTATTTGTACGATCTGCAGGTTGTAGTTCCGGGTGTTCTGGTCGTTTTCTATATAAAATAAAAACTATCTATGTAATATATTGTATCATGTATATCAGTTAACTAGTACCCATAAAATAAGCTCTCGTTGCGTGAATTGTCCTTAGCTTGGGGCTAGATAATGCTGCGTGAATTGTCCAGCAATATTTATTTATTTCGCTATTGTATAGAGAATTATCCCGATTGGTCCCATAAAAATTATAATCCCGAGGAAATTTATCCCGTCAAGCACACAGAACATATGACTCCCGTGCTCTGAGGAATGACGTCACACGCCACACCACACCTAACAAGAATAACTCATTGACACTGTAATCTGTGATAGTGCAACGTCACCAGCAAACCAACCAAACGGAGCGTTTTTGGTCACGTGATCATTTATCATAACCCTCCCCTGTCGGTCGGTAGTCGGGTAATAAAAATGTGTAATTTTAATCCCGTTTTATTTCACCTAAAACAGGCATATTTTTAATAAAAATCACTTGATTACGCTTTGTTACGTTGTCACTGACTAGGATGAAAATAATTTTATTTTTTATGTAGTCAAGTAGCATATTATCAACATCAACTTCTTATTTTTGGCTCGCACGGCGCCACCATTTCATGAGTATGAAAGCATCAACCGGACACTGGCAGAAAAGTGGCAATACAGTCTGAACCATAGGCTTAGAATTTTTTCAATACGCTCAAAAGCCTATGGTCTAAACCATAGACTTAGATTTGTTTCACTACCTCCGAACAAAAAATTCAAGTTTACCCATTATAGGTACAGTTACATTTCTGATTATCCGTTCTGTTATCTGGACTCATTATAAAACTCATCACGAAGAAACGGTGAGAGTTGAAAAAGTCTCACCGTCTCGCATTATTTTAATATTCTCTGGTCTTGCCGTTACTATACATACAATGGGTTCTAGCTGTCTTCGCATAACGACACGCACGGTACAGTCACAGCCTCAAAGAGCTACACAGAAGAAGACTCCAAAACCGCTAAACCACACCATTTATAAAACCACTAACACCCGTATTCAAGAACAATACTGTGAGGTCTCACAGTGGACACGAACGCATAGGGCCGCTAAATCAAATTCATAGGCGATACTTGAGTGATGTGCAACGCTATGCGCTCACTTGGGACGACCCATACGTAAAGTAGCTAGGCAGCTATATTAGCCAACGCATAGTGTAGCTATGTCAAGTTATGTTCCGTCATTCTGTGGTAAATTTTGCTTTGGTTTGAGATTTTGATTTTGTTTGTATTCCTTAGCAGTGAAGAGGAGTTTGATAGTTTGATGTTAACAATATTTTAAACGAACGAAGGTCTATTACTACACGAAAAGTGGTACAGGATTTTCAAAATCCAGTTCAGTATGCACATCCATTGATTATATTGGTAAGACCTTGAAATAGGTCCTAGGTACTAGAATATTTAATTTTTGTTTGTTGGTCACCACACAATTGCACAACAAACAAACAATAGACGACACGCACGTTTTTTGTTAAATTTAAGTCATCCGCACATCTGCCAAAAGAGATGCCAAACAGTAACGAGAACTTAGCAACATAAACCGACCAATCACAGATCTGCACTAGACGCAGTGCGTTCCCATAGTGAAGTGTCGTTTGAGTGTTGTTTGTGAATGAAAAGGCCTACCATGGCGAACCCTGTGAGATACCTATGTCTTACTTAACACAGTGTTGCTTGCTACCTTACATAAGTTTTGTTCTTGAATACGGGTGTCAGTCCGCATGTCTAATAGTCGCTGAACTTTCGATGAACAGGGATATTCATATTTATTCGCCGCAAGAGCACAAGGCACATTTGGTTACGTCTATTTACATTTTACTCATATTAAAGATATCTGGACAAATTAATCAAATTAACACAGACACACAAAATTAATCCTATGACTGCTGTAAATGGGCATCGTCAAAAATAAAACGAAATAGAATATTTATAGAATTAATTACTAAAGCTGCTGTTAAAGGGCATTGCCAATTTTTAGGGTTCCGTACCCAAAGGATGAAAACGGGACCCTATTACATTCAACCTGGGAGAGGTCAGGCGCAGGACCAATGGCTTTACGTGCATTCCGGGGCACGGGAGTGTAGCAGCGCCAACTTCCTGGCTGATACTGTGTCTATAGTAAGCAATAATTATGTTTACCCACTTAAGTGCTCTGTGGTTTGTGTGTTGGTTGTTTGTCGATAATCCTCTGATTTTCAGTGCTATCTATCACTGACTCCTTTCACGACTTTTCTTTACCCCTCATGATTTTGTATTTGGCAACATTAAAACAGCCAATCTGTAGATTGATCGTCCGTGTGCTTGTGCCGTAACGGAACTGACTCGCTAATCCTGCTGCTATTGTATTCAGTTCTCGCGATACGAATACATGATAACTCACCTTTCTCTATCTCCTATTTGAATGTGGGAACAGGGAACGCCTTATTCAAATTAAATAACACAATTAATATAAGAGAAAATACAAAAAACCAACGGTGAAGAAAAATAATCGTTTGGAAAACTACGTCGAGTATTCTCGTCATCCATACCGCAATGCTTGAAGACGAAAGTTTTCAATCAGTGCATCCTACCCGACATGACCTACAGAACTGAGACGTGGTCACTCACGGTAGGGCTGGTCCACCAGTTTAAAGTCGCTCAGCGTGCTATGATGGAGAGAGTTTCTCTGAAAGATAACGATTCGTAACAAAAAAGGTCTTTTTTTTGCTTACATCACGTCCTAGTCTAGGAATAGGACGTGATGTAAGCAAAAAAAAGATTTTTGTTCATCTACCAACATAATTAAATCTGTTTTCTTTATGTAGTATACAATTTCATATTATGACGCATCATTACACATTAAAACAATCCGGCGAATGGGACCGCGGTCCCAATACCTAGCGGTCCCAATCGACGGAAGCCTCTAACAGATATCTTCTTTGTGCTCCTCACGCTCCCGAGGGCTCTCCTCACAGGGGTGAGGACTTTTAGGCCCATTTCTGCACGTAAACCTACCAATTATTATTGTATTTATATTATATGTCTTTTTACGAACTAACTTGTTTTTAGGAAGAAGGCTTAGAATGATAGAAGACACAAACGAGGTATCGCTGAAAAATTGCGACCAATTTGTGTAATTTCCTATTTGTATACGTGCGCTTGTGTGCGTGAAAGCACTGCAATTATATGCTTGTCAACTCACACCTATATGTAGGTATGGAATTAGTACGAACGATTGTTATACTGAAGCATCTTGTGCGCAAAGTAGCTATTTTAAGACCGTAGCACATCATTCTTCGCCGCGAAATAAAAGCAGTGGAGCCGCAGTAGTTTCGCCATGACTTGTCTGTTGTGCGGCAAGCGAAAGAAGCAAAACTGCCCGTGGTAACGCATAAATTTAACTATAATTTCTTCTGCTCGGACACCAGCTTCATCTCCGCCATTTCGCTGCAATACCTCGTCTGTTTCGCATAATTATATCCTGTGTCGACAATTTATATTCCGACTACTAGAATGGCGACAATAGTAGTAATGTTGCGGAACCGCGCAAATAAGATTAGATAAGAAAGGTGGAATAAATGGAATAAATAATAGACATAAAACGAGGAGTAAGACAAGGAGACCCAGTATCTCCAATCTTTACAGCAATCTTGGAGAAAATATTCAGAGGGCTAGAATGGCAACAATTTGGCATTAACATCAATGGAAACCTTATCTCGCACTTGAGATACGCTGACGACCTGGTACTATTTTCTGATTGTTCAACAAAACTTCAATCTATGATTTCAGACCTAGATGTTGAAAGCAAGAAAGCTGGTCTTCATATGAATATGGACAAGAGGAAGGTTATGACTTTAAATGAAAAAACAGAAATCAAAGTAAACAATGAGACGGTAGAGTATGTAGATGAGTACTCATACCTTGGACAAAACATCTCAACTCAACAGAAGATCAAATAAACAAAAAGATCCAAAATAGAATAACAAATGCCTGGAAGAGGTACTCGTCTTTAAAAGAGATCTTCAAAGACAAACATATGAATATAAAAGTTAAAACCAAACTGTTTGAAACATGCATTTTACCAATACCTACTCACTTATGGCTGTCAAACTTGGTAGTGCCCAAGTTTGACAGCGGTGCCAAGCGGCAAACAAACTAGGAGTGCAAAATTGTAATTAATATAAAATTTATGTAATAGTTTGAAGACTATATTATATACTATATTATTATTACATCTGTTTTTTTGAGAATGTCTTTTTGAGAATCTGTCTTTTGGAGAATGAGAACAAACCGTTTAAGATAATTATAATATCTCCCTACAAATAAATTAACAAACTTCACCAATTCATAAACCATTTTAATAATAATACTCATCTATAAATATTATATTAGTACAGTTATTGGCGATAAACAGCTCAGCCAAGGACCTAGAAAGGTAAACGTACCTTGTATTCGTACACGTCTCTTTAGTTTTGCCAAAGTAATTTGACGAATAAGTATCTACGTTGCATAACATTTTATGTATGGTATCTACGTTTTATACAGGTAGCTCTCACTTTCGCCAAACATAATGAAGGAGCTAGATCGCCCACAAGACTTCATTGTTGCATGCAAGCACTGGCTTCCCCGTGACTATGTGAACTGTTAAAAAATCTCAAAGATAAAAAATACGGAATTGTATAATAAACACTTCAAAATATTTTCTTAGAACTACGCAGTGCACAAGGTACAACACATCAGACCTCTACACAACTCACACACCAATATGCACGGCGTCCAAAAAATCATCGCTAAACAGAACAAGATCAAATTTGAAAAATTTTGCCAGAAAATCACCAAGCTCAGACACTGCGGGTAAATATTAGGACACAAATGGTAAATCCACATGCAAGGCCGTCTCCGCAAAGTAGTGAGAAGAATGTGTCGACAGCCAAAGAGTGCATCACGGTCTCTTTGTGCTATCCGTTTTGTGCGCTGTTTCTTTTCTAATGCTATTTGACGTCTTTCCTTTTCGTCTTTGCCTTTTTCAGCAAACTTCTGATATATAGGACTCTCTTTACAAGTATCTTCCATGATTATCATTTTTTCAGAGCCAGAAATGGCTTTCTCCATCTTCAGCTTAAACAATGTCATATGACCTTGTTTCCAGTTAAGGATTGATTGTTTCGTACTCGCTGGGTTTAATATGCTATTTTTTATATACGCTATACTTTTCCTTGGAGAAAAAATTAATTTAAATACCGCCTTTACAATCGCAATCGCGCTCCCGAATATCATCTTGCAAACTTCTGTACAAAACTCTACAGCAAAATTTGTCTCTTTCGCTTTTGTTTTTCCTCGGGTTAAACTTATTAATTGTTCTATTTGTTGCTTTCTTAACTTCTCCTGCTTCTTTTGATTCTCTTTATGTGCTTTCTTCAAGCGTTTATTGACCTTTGCCTCTTCTTTCTGCTTCAACTTTACGGCTCCATATTCAGCCTTATTCCTCATTTTCATTTTCATTTGTTGCTTTTTTAATTTTGTTTTATCAATTTTTTTTCGTTTCGGTTTCGGTTTCTGTATTGGTTTTGGTTTCTGTTTTGTTTTGTTTATGTCCTTTTTCTTTTGTTGTTTTTGTTTCATCTTTTCTAGTTTTTTCTTTTTCTTTTGTTTTTCTTTATCTTTCATAGTTATAAGATTACATTGACATTCGTGATCACATTTACAGATTGAAGGACTGCTTAGTGGCAAAACGCTGTCTGGTGCAACTGAGGAACCAAAGCCTTGTATTGGTTGGTTCGTAAAAGGCACTTTATAAACCATTGTTCGTTTATTGTTCTGTTGTATCTGTCCTTTTTTTTTAAATGTAGTTTTAGGTGACATTGTATTCGTATATTTTGAATTATTGATTGGTTGTGTGAACATCAGAAGTTTTGCTTTATATTTATTGAATGGTTGTAATTTTTTACACAACTTCATATGCACACATTGTAAGTAGGCTTTTATACCAGATTTTCTTTCTAAAGTACTAGGATCATTGTCAAATGTTCCTGGTGTTATTGCTTCTGGTGTAACAGGACTGCGCAAACTATTTTTTTTGTTTTGTTTTTTCTGTTTATTACATACGCATTTATGCTTTTTATTTTCTTTTTCACTGCGACCTTTTGTCGATTGTACATTTTGGGAACTATCATTGGTTTCTACAGAATCGACTGAGGGCTCAGGTTTCTCCGATATATTACAAGCCAGTTTACGTTTTAAACAATCATCTACTTTACTAATAGTTTCAGCCAAAACTTTGCCAACTACAGTGAGTATAAGACTGATCGTGTCAGAGGGTGGGGGTTCCGTGGTAATTTTGCATGTTTTATCCGTGCATTCCTTTGGTTTAAAATAGTCTTTTGGTTTACAGGAACATTTAAAATTAGGGTGTTTTTTTATATATGCTTCTCTACATAATGTAAATGTTTTATCATCTTCTCTACAGAAATTTTTACTGTCTTCAGTGTCATCTAATTTCATGCTTTTAAACTGTCTAGAATATTTGTGACAGAGACACCTTATTTTTCCCTTTAAGGTACCAGCCTCGTCTAAAGGTACTTTACAGGTCATTTCATTACAGGTGTGCGGTCGCTTTCTTTCCACACACTTGCAAGTGAAACTTGAATCCTTATCGACGTCGGCACAAACACCATCACTACAAATATCTTTAACTTCTGGCTTACTTTTCTTATTTTTATTACTTTTTTTTTTAGACTTTGCGTGTTTCTTTTCTTTTTTGTTTTGACTTGAACTCAGTAATTTTTCTTCTTTATTTGTTACTAAACTATCTTTGCCTTTATAATTAGGATCTTCTTGTTTTGTTTTATCAACACATAATTGTAAACGCTGTAGTAAATTGCACACACTTTGTAAAGAATATGGAATTATTTGTTCATGTTTCAGATTTTCATTATCTTTCGGCTTTTCACAAAAGCAAACATTGTTAGTTTTTTTCTTTTCTTCTTGTTTCTTTTTTACGGTATCATTAGCATCGCCAGAACTGAGACGCTGGGTGAGTTGATTTAATGTTCTTGTATGTTCTTTTTTTTGTGGTACATAGTCAAATTTAATGAAGTATTTATCCAATGTTTTGTTGACTGGTTCCGAACGTTGGACATGTATTTTGTCTAGATTTTTCAGAACTTTCTTGTCATTTTTATTATTTATTAAACTATGATTCGCACACAAACAGTCCGTACTTGTTTTTAGTGAGGACGTCTTATGGGCTCCCTTCATTTTTTTTATTTCATGATCTGTTTTGGTAGTTTTTCTAGGTTTTTTGCGTGAAGCTTTAATTGTATTTTTCACATTTTTATTCTCGTTATATTCTAATGTCTTACCATCACCAGCACTAAGCCCTAAAGTTCTTGGTAAGGTTCCAAATTGTGCTCGTTCGCTTAAATTCTGGATAATTTTTTCTAAACCACTTTTATTGCTTGAGCCCCTGTTATTATTTTTTCTGTATAAGCTTACTAATGACTTTCCCATAAGTTTCTCGAACGTAACTTTTTTATGTTCATGCTGTTTTGTTGGGCCATATTGGGATTTAATTTTTTTTTGTTTTTTTTTGTGTTTATATTTGTATTGATTACCTGATGAGTGAACTCGCATACTATCTGACAAGTTTGTACTCGCATCGTCAGTTTCGTACGGAGGAGGATTCATACAGGCATTTTTCCTTGCCACACATGCCTTGGCTCTACAGCAACAAAAAGGAAACTTATTGCCTTTGCTCGTAGCAAAAGACATCGTGCTAGCTCTGCGTCCTTTGCAGATGATATGTACCTAAAAAATATGCCGCTTAAAATTTGAATCCATCTGATTTCGATAGTTGACGATTCAATAAAATTTTGTATTCCCTTACATATAATTTATCACATTTCCCCTTGACTAGACCATAATCAGAGAGAAAAAAATAATAAACTAAAGTGACACAATTTGGTAGATATCATATGTCATCTGTCCTATAGAAAGATCTATAGTAGTTACAGAGAATTGTGTAAGAGGTTCCACACTGTAAGGTCAGCAGTTGTAAAAAGATTTTATTAGCTTCCTGCTTCGTCAATACGGCACAATGAAAAAAGCATAGAGTTAATATAGTACGAAAAAAGAGATTCTCTTGCGGCATGAGCGAACATTGTAGCACCTACACGTTTTAGAGTAAGCATTGCATTATACTTACAGTACACAGACATTGGACGACTCTGTGGCGCGGTGGGCAAAGGTCTGCCTGCGACGCAGGAGGTTGCGGGTTCGATTCCCGCCTCGGGACAAATGTTTGTACGGTCTGCCGACATGTAAAGATCTAATCATAAAAAATGTTTTATTTATAAAATATACTTCGTTTTACAAACCTTCACCACAATTTTACCTATTCTCATAGTTTACATGAACATCATTATGGTATTTCTAAACTATACCAGAATATTTACATGCACAATTGTAGGAAATTTTATGGAAAATTCAAATATATATACATTTTAGTAGGTTATCCTTACAATATCATCGAGAAATTTGCGAAACAATGCATCAATATCTATCGCGCGCGGAAAGCGCCGCGAGCCCCGACACCGGTGTACATAGCGCCGCGCGGCCGCACCACTTGATGGATAAGCGCTGCAACTGCAGCGGCTCGACGGACTAGTGGATGTTATGTATATTAGTTATCTAGTACCCATAACACAAGCTCTGCTTAGCTTGGGGCTAGATAATGCTGTGTGAATTGTCCGGCGTTATTATAATTATTACATTATACTAGCTGCGCGCGGCGCTTAAATCTCTGTGTTACAGTAAGACCTAAGTGTACTCCGTGTATTTTATTTGTGAAACTCAACCATCAAGGAGTATAAGGGGGGTGATTTCCTCCGTCCACAGTGAAACTTCTTAAGCGTGCTTAAGAAGTTTCCTAATTGTTGACAGGAGAAGGGGATCTCTTTTTATTGACAGAAGAAGAGTAGTCAACGAAAGATAACATAGACCACTTATCTTACTTTAAAAAATAGAGATGGGAATCTGTCGATGCGAACAATCTAGAGGCAAAAGTATCGATTTTTACCATTAGCCAACTAATTGTAAAAGGAGGATGATTACGAATAGATAATAAATCAGGAAGTCTAACTCAAAACCAATTCCAAACAAAAAGTAGCCCTACTTAAAACCAAAACGACGTATGATTAAAAAAAACCAAAGTTACAAATAGACATGTTTGGTGATTGGTTTAAAATCAGAACGAAAACAAGGATTGGTTCGCGCTTGCTGAACGAAACCAGGGATTGGTTAGCGCGCGGGCTGCAATGGCTGCTATGACAGCTGTCTCATATCGGCGTCAAGTCTGCGTGGACGATGTATGCAATAAGTGGATCGAACCAAGTAAATTAATAAAACAATAAGAGGTAGGTACAATATTTTTCTTATTACATTTTCTTATTGCATCAGATTAATTTTAGTATTCCTTTAGAGTTCCTTTTTTTAAGCTCCAAATAATTTTAAATGTCTTAAATTGTGCCACTCAGATCTGCTCGAGGCCATAGCGTACACCAGTAAACACGAACATTGCTCATCACTTCCTGAGTAACCGAGTGGTGCACAATTGGAACAGGCTTCCTGAAGAAGTCATAACAGCTCCCTCTGTGAACCGCTTCAAAAACAGACTCGACCACTAGTTACGAACGCACCATCTGACCACCATATGAAACAAACAAGTGTAGTAATAATAAAATCACCGTGTAATAGACATAATATCAGCTCTCAGCTGCTCGTCAATTATTGAATAATCATAATAATAAATTGCAAACATGTTAAATTAAACCTTAAATACAGGAAAATTCAGTTAAATAGTAGAGTTCTCTACCCCAAAAAACTGGTTTCATTAACATAGGTAGTTATAAGCAGAAAAGCAATTTTTAACTCTATCTGATAACGCAGCTATCCGACTTATATAGTTTTATAACAGATCATTTCAGTACAACAATGGTTAAATGGCAACCTATAATTGGCATTAACTTTTTCCCGTGGGAAAAAGCCGTTAAATGCCATAGTTACTACCTACAATTTCAACAAAGCCGGTTTCCGTGGCATTATGCCGTTTTAATATACCATACAAGGTGCCACGTAAATTGTGTATCTACTAAGCCTAAAAGGGGTGATTCTGGATACCAAAGGCATAAACTTGTAATGTACTATTCTTTGAATTACGAATGTTTTTGTTTATAAATTAGTCTTTTTTTTCCTCTTTGTGTTCTTTTACACGCACTCTTGCGTTGTTCAACATTATAATATACCGAAAATGTATTTAAACTTTACGTAGATACTTTGAAATTTCAAAACAATGACAATTATGTGAGAATAGACGTAAAAGAACACGAAAATGAAGACAAAAATAAATAGGTTTATTTTATTGACATAGGTAAATTAAATCAAGTAATATAAAGAAATCAGAACAAGTATTTAAAATGGAAACAATTGAGCTAACGGCAGACTGCAAACAATCTAGAGGTAGCTCAACTGATCCACATCTATCGGAAGTTTCGGAAGCATCCCCAAGACGCTAACGCGCTGCGCCAGATACTGGCCGATATCAACGATATCACGCCGATATCACGAAAACGTGATCAGACCTTGTCGCATTGCTCATACAATCCGCGCGTTCTCAAAAGGAGATGGAACCTTGTCATTGTAAGTGGTTGCATCCCATTGTGTTGCCATGTGGATACCTACCTTTGCAGTTCTTTATAGCAGTTCTACAAAAATAGCAAGTGGATGTGCGTGCCACTCGGTCGCGTTCCCGTTATTGGTTCCTCATTGTTATGTTCAAATAGCTCCCTGTCACTTTTTACATTTCAAGGTGTACTTTTTCAAAAATTTGGGTATATGTCTACCTTCATATTAGGCATATCCTCATGCTCGGAGTAAATAGTCTGAGTACCCAGACTCGCCAACAAGTTCAGTTCAGTTCATGTATTAAATATCAAATATCAAATCATAGGAGCACACATTGGAACACTTGGCTATGCCAAATGTAGGCACAGTAAATTTTTTTTTTTTAATATTTGACTGTGTTTTCCTATTATGCTAATTTAAAGAGAAAAACTAAACGAAAATGCTCTGTATTTCAGCAACCGTTTGCAATAGAATTACAAAATTTAACATGTAGATTGCCCCAGCAAAATAAACACACATTCTTTCATCTTTTTTTTTATTCAATAGCAAATTTTCTAAACGTGACGTCACCGTTTACCGTATGGTTTAGCGGGATATTTTTTTTAAAGAAGTTTGGAAAGAAAATTATTTATTACACACAAACAACGAAACGTTTCTAGTTTTCTTTTATTGAGAAACAGATGAACTGCTTATTGGTTCTTTTCGGCCTTTGAACCAATAAGCAGTTTTTTTTCTTTTCTTTTTACTCGCTAGAAAAACAAAACAAAAATGGCAAATGCCATTTTTGTTTGGTTTTTTTTTAAACGTAATAATAGAAAATTTTGGGGAAACATTTATAATTTTTTAAGAAACCTACTACATACGAGACAAAACAGGATAAGGAGTTGACAAACTGTACGGTGACGTCACAGATAGCAGCGTTTGATCACCCGAAACTGACTGCAGTTTTATTTTAGCTCCTATTGGATAGAATAGGTCGTCTCTAGTTTTTCGACTACCGCGAAATACACGCGTATCAAGCGCGAATCAAGAATCTCTCTAAGTGCACGCGATTTACGTATTCAACGCGCGAGATCAAATACTAAATAAATTAATAAAAATAAAATAATGCTGGACAATTCACAAGCATTATCTAGCCCCAAGCTAAGCAGAGCTTGTATTATGGGTACTTGATAACTGATATACATAATACAATACGTTAGATAGATATATTTTTATTATACAATTACTTTATTATTATAGAAAACGACTAGAACACCCGGAACGAATACCGGCAGATCGTACAAATATTTGCCTTAAGGCGGGAATCGAACCCGCCACCTCCAGCGTCGCAGGCGGGCCTTCGCCCTCCGCGCCACAGAGGTCGTGAATACAAACCGCACGATGCGATGTACTCAGCCTAATACTGCTAATACCTTGCTAACGCCCGTATGAATTCGCTCAAAACACAAAGTGCTGACAAGGTCTTAGGAAAACATATATATATAACTCTACTAAATGAGAAAGTTCGGATATTTAGAAGTTTGGATGTTTGTTGCTTCTTCGTCGGGCAGAAATTTTACATAGCGATAGGTCTTAGCCTGAATTAAAACACAGATTAATTCATATCCAACCAAGTATCGAATAAAAAACAGTAAACCTATCTAGGTTTACTGTTTTTTGGAGGAATCTTCCTCCAGACTGATTGCAACAGTGTGCAGTGAGCTCGAATGTTTCAATTGTAAATACTACTTCTCATTTTGTTTCAATTGTAATTTTCTTTGTAGTTAAACAAAAAACAGCAAACCCGCATAGAGTTAAAGTTCACCTTGCCTGGAACCACCGGGTGAGGCAAGCTGGGGAGTCACGCGCCATGGAGCATGCTTCCGGTGTACCACCCTGCTTCCACCGAAGTACATGGGGTGCCGCGTTCAAGGCTGAGGGGAACCTGCTAACCTGTTCTATGGTGATGAACTCTTGATGAATAGTAACTCAAATCTTGTAAGACCAGTTTCTACACGAGGAATCACACGCGTTGTGTCCTTGGAGACGATTTAAGGTTATTTTATTTCTATCGGATGGGAGAATATGTGTGAAATAAAAAGTGTAAGTAAAATAAAGTGAAGCCAATGTTTTATTCCAGGCCTCGAACTATCTATATTTGAAATTTTAGCCAAATCTTTTAAGTAGTGTAGCACTCTGCCCTGCAGAATTAGGATGTAATAGTGATAGTAATATTTTTTTTGTGTAAAACGTAAAACAATAAAAGTATTTTTATACATTACCAAAAAACAAATATAAATAAATAAACAATTGTAATACAAATATTTTATACATAATCTTCATAATAGAATGATTAAAGACGCCAATGTCTTTAGCTGACTCACCACATTTTAGTTATAATTTTATTTTTTAATTAGTTATATTTGGTATGTGTATTTATTTACCAAATTATTTTATTTTTAGTTACTTTTTAGGAAACTTAGTTGCAGTATTTGTTTGTACTCTAAGTTTAATTATGAAATCCACCTGTACACTCGGTCTCGCGCTTGGTTAAATGTCTCATATCTGTTACAATAAGTCATTTGTAATTCTAAGGTTTTTATTTATTATAGTACTCTGGGTAATTTCTAAGAAATTAATAAATCCCAAAAATTTACGATCTCGACGGGATTCGAACCCGCACCTTCCCCTTCAGCGCAGGGTTGCTCTTTTTCCAACTAAGCTACGTGATCTTATCTAGTCGACCCGTAAATCCTTGGGAGTTCTTTCGGCACTTACGCCGTCAGCGCCACCTACAGAGGAAACAATGAAGTTATCCAATTCTGCTCAAAGACCAAATTTACATTTAGTTCTTTGACGAGAGGTTTTGCCGTTGCTTGATTCTAAGGTTTTTATTTATTATAGTACTCTGGGTAATTTCTAAGAAATTAATAAATCCCAAAAATTTACGATCTCGACGGGATTCGAACCCGCACCTTCCCCTTCAGCGCAGGGTTGCTCTTTTTCCAACTAAGCTACGTGATCTTATCTAGTCGACCCGTAAATCCTTGGGAGTTCTTTCGGCACTTACGCCGTCAGCGCCACCTACAGAGGAAACAATGAAGTTATCCAATTCTGCTCAAAGACCAAATTTACATTTGCCTGCGGGTGCGGGTTCGAATCCCGTCGAGATCGTAAATTTTTGGGATTTATTAATTTCTTAGAAATTACCCAGAGTACTATAATAAATAAAAACCTTAGAATCAAGCAACGGCAAAACCTCTCGTCAAAGAACTAAATGTAAATTTGGTCTTTGAGCAGAATTGGATAACTTCATTGTTTCCTCTGTAGGTGGCGCTGACGGCGTAAGTGCCGAAAGAACTCCCAAGGATTTACGGGTCGACTAGATAAGATCACGTAGCTTAGTTGGAAAAAGAGCAACCCTGCGCTGAAGGGGAAGGTGCGGGTTCGAATCCCGTCGAGATCGTAAATTTTTGGGATTTATTAATTTCATTTGTAATCGTTATGGTAAATACATTATTTTGTATTTTTATATAATTTTGCCTTGGAGAGGTAACAAACATCAAAACTTTCGCATTTTTTATTAGTATTATAACCCGAACGCTATACGCTGTAGCTGCGGATTACGATGATAAAAATTTTTCATGCGTCTTTCAACGGTAGCATGAGACAAGCCTTGCGCGCAGGACATATTATAGCGTTCAAGTGTATGCGCGAACCAGGTGCACTCTCTATACCTTCACTACACAGAATGTAACGGCTCCAACAGAAGAAGAAGAAGAATTTTTTTTGCATACCTTGGACCTAATATGAACTACCGATGAAACTCTCCATCGAAACGACTTCAACGCGCTTCCATAATAGTAGGTCTAAGACCTCAGTTCAGTGTTTATATATTTCGTGAGACAAAACTAACTTACAAAAATGACTTTACCATTTATTTTCTCACTCACGTGGTACTAGCGGCTGCAGTAGAAACGTGAGTAAATTGATCGACTACTAAGCCCATAAAGAAGACCTCAACGCGCTTCTAAAGTCTAATACGTAATGCATTGTATTAAGTATCAGTCATCTAGTACCCATAACACAAGCTCTGCTTAGCTTGAGGCTAGATGATGCTTTTTGGATTTTCTAGCATATTGTTATTGTTTTAAAATATTGTTTTTTTTTCTATTTTAGTATAAAGTGACCTGTAGTTTCGGTGCTTTTAAATGGTAACCAATATTTCAATATTAGCAGATTCTACGCGGGTAAAAACAATGTATCAGCATTTTCATCATCAGCCTATATTAGTCCACTGCTGGACATAGGCCTACTCTAATAAGCACCATAGCGCCTTGTCTTCAGCTTGCCGCATGTACTACTTGGTACTACAATAAAATCACTAAAAGCCAAAGTTGACCAATGCAACAGGAAGTGCTTGATTTGAAAACAGTTTTATTTGTTCTATTTTTTAGTTTAATTACCACACATCATAAAACATAAAAGCAGTTCCGGGATGCAGATATGCATTATGTTTGATGGTGCGTAAAACCATTATAAAAATAAAAAGGTGTATTGCAACAAGCGTATTTTTAGTGACTGTGTAAACTCATGTGCCTAGGAGGGAAAATTCCATTAGAAATTTTAAAATTTTAGGCCTTTATTGAACCCTCTAATCGGTTTACCTAAAAAGTTGCTATAAGAAGTGTTATATCTGACTTATGTTAATATAAGTCTGATCGAGAAATATTATGAATAAGTCTGATCGAGAAATATTATGAATACCTAAGCTGTGAAGCTGGCAAGATGATTAAAGAGGGACTAGACACAACACTGAGAGAAGGAGGATCGCATGTTTTTTGTATCCATTGAATTTAACAAATTTTTTATCTACTTTTCTACAAACCAGTAGGACAAGTAACAGATGTTATGAAATACACACGTTGTGTTGTGAATTGGACCTGGAGTTTGCTGCGTCAACGTGGATTCTGCCGTAATAGCAGAATCCACGTTGACGTAGGATAGCATTCATGTGCTCTTTTCCTGTCACGATGATCAGGTCCACGTGCGGGCTTCGAGCAACCCGAAGCCCGCACGTGATGCGGCGACTGCGGCCTGCGTAGGTACATATAATTTCAAATTATATTTTTCCTATCACGCAGGCCACACGCACACGGTACGCTGATTAGCTAGAACAATTATAGGTGGCTAGCAGGCGGGCCAGATCCGCACGCGGGCGGTTAACTGCATGACAGGAAAAGAGCACATAAGAGCCTATACTACGACGACATTTTTGTGAAAAGGATAAGCATAGGATTTCTCGTTCATAGGAGAGGGACAGGGCAGAGCAAGGCAAGCCTAAAAATCAAGTTTATGCTTATTATCCGCTAATTAGGACATTATTAGAAAAAAAAACTATTTAGAGCACGCTCACCAGCGTGTGTCTTGTAATGAATAGGTGCGAACAGGTTTTGTTTACGTACTTCTCGGTCATGAGAGCGTTTATATTTATATATTAAGGTAAAATATTTATTCATTTCAATGGATTAATAAAAACATACAATCGTCGTAAAACTAGAATTCGATAAAAATAAACTTATACGGAACTGTTTCAGTAGTAACGAATAGGACTAGAAACCGAATGAACTTTATGAAAAATTCATTAACTATAATATAATTTATAACAAGTTGTATGAACAATTACGAAAATCTAAAACCTGTCTCCGAAAAATCCCCACTTTTTGGACGTAACTCCGCCATAGGTAAGACGACCGCAGTGGCGCAGCGGGCAAGACCTTGCGACGCAGGAGGTTACAGGTTCGACTACGATCAACAAATGTTTGTACGATTTGCAGAAATTTAATCTAGGTGTTGTCTATGTATTATAATACACAACACAGGCTACTTATATCACTGAAAATGTGAGCGAAATACGAAGCAGCGCGCAGGAGTTGGTGATAAATTAAGGTCTGTGTTCACCAAAAGATATTCGGATAATTAGGCAGTTCCGTTGGTTAATTTGACGTTTAATGTATGAAAACTTGTGTCGAAAATGATAAAACAACTGTTTAAAATTTAATCCCCTATTGGTGAACTCGGGTTTTAGTGTGTTATGGACTGATTCAAACATAAACTTCCTTTTGACACAGCTGTGGTATAATATAAAAACCTCATCGAAATTATAATAAACAATTTCGTTGGAAATGAATCGTATGTTGTAATTGAGAGTAGCACAGTGGCCTTCATCACCGGTTCCAAGCCGGCGGTGCCACCCGATCCGATTCGTAACTTGATGCCAAGCCCTGCCCGGAACTGCACACGAGACTGGATTTCTTTTTAATTATACAGTAGCTTTTGCCCGCAGATTCCCACGCTTGTTCCAGGGCATTAATTTCATCCCAAAAAGCTTGAACTCTGCAAAATTTAAAACAGACTTCTATCTGAACATCTAGGTAGTTTTTTGAGTTTAACGGTACAAATAAAAAACCGTACCTGGATAAATAAACCAAAAAAGAAAAAAATAAATAACAAAAGAATACAAAAGCCAAAGAATCAACAAAATAACAATAATAGTTGTAGAAAATATCGAGTAACGTTCATACATAAAATAACATACAGCCTGATTGATTCCCTCCGTTTCTTAAAGCCGGTTCAAAAGTAGCTAGTAGTGGTCCATCCCTAGGATACCTCCCTACCTCCCTGCCTTTCATTAGTTTCTTGACAAAAGAGCTATGCAAATTAAAGCGCAAATTAAGAGTTAATTCTCGTACCAAACCGTTTTAATATTGACACGCAGCTTCGCAAGTTTTTCACGTTTGAAACTATGTTGGCTTTTAAGAATGTGCCTTGGACTTATCGTAAGTACGGATTTTATTCAGAAAGATCATTTGAAGGCCCATTTCTAAAAACCAAGATAGTTAAATCATTATGTAGTTGCGTGTATCGATATTATAATGGTTTCCATCAATTTGTAAACACCTATTGAAGCGCATTACAAAAACATGACCCCACCGTTCCCACTGGCTTAATTTAGCACAAACCAACAATGACCATTGTGAGTATGGTAATAGAATGCGATGAAACACAGATTCCTGATACACGGTCGGAATTTTGAGCCTGTAATAATAACCTCATCTGTGGCTTTACTTTACACAATCCTCTAACGAAACACGAAACAAAAAGAAATTGTACATGAACTATCGAAACATTAAAACAGCTGTACCGATTTTCATAACAACACATAGATTAAACTTTAAATTACTTTTTATCGCAAATTTTGTCCGATATACGATTTGGAGGCGTTGTTATCTATTTATTACAGTAAAAAAAGGATATTGGTGCAGCTGTTCGAATGTTTTGATAGTTGTCATTGAATTGTTAGTTATTTGATAATCAGCGAAATACCCACCTGTTAGACTTATAGCATCCCTGTACTTTTTCGTTCATAGCAAGCGAGCAAAGCAAAGCAGCATAAACAGAAATCGGTCAAGGTTTTTATGTACCGATACAATAACACATTAATTAATAAATAAAAAACATATCCAGATTCAACGCTAAAACGATAAACCTACGTTATCTAGTAGAAATATTCGTTTATAAGCTAAAAGATGGTCAAAAGTCAATAACTTTATTTCTTTAGGCTTACAAAAAAGCACTTAGACAAGTCAAATTTATACATAAACAACAACTTTATAAATAGTAATTACAAGAAACAAAATGTTATTAATTTTGTTCGCTTCAATTTTTTTTCCACTAGTGAAAGAAGCGAAAAATAAACCACTAGTAAGTTTGTATAATCCTTAAAATATAATACAATATTATTTGCCTATCTAAGTCTAAATATCAATATATTTAGACTTAGATAGGTAGAGGTAGGTAGGATAGATTGGATATTTGATTTAGATACAGGTCAATATTTAACTAAGCTTAAGATTGTTGTCCCATAATACTATTGTCGTCTGGTACTGTCGTAGTGATATAAGTAGGTTACATTATTTAAATGGTAGGCTCGACTGCAGATATCATGTATTGGAATTCACGGGCCGAAACAGTGAATACAAAACGGTGAGTTATTCGGTTTAGCAATACTCTACTCACTAAAGAAGCAGCCGCATGTTGCATCATTTTGAGGAGGCAGAAAGATTAACCAGATATACGATGCCTTTAGCTTGCACCTCACTTTACTTTGAAGTCTGTTATATTCCTTAAAACTTCTTGGCTCTCGTATAAATTTTGCACAATCCTTCAAGCATTTTAACGTGACGGGAACCATTAGAAGCATGATTTCACTAATCTTGACAACTTATCAAAACTGTTCAAAGAAAGTCTAGTTCGTCTCATCCGTCTCGTTACCTAATACAACTGGGTATTAACTGGTCCTCCAGGGGCTGAGTTCCGCTAAATTAATCGCTTCATCATAACAATGATATCGTCTTAGAATGACACATTTTGAGGGAACGGAGGACTCGTGTCAACAGTGTTAAAGTTGAAACCAATCTATTAATATCTCCGTACAAATAGCACCGCACTGAACCGTACAGAAACTCTAGATAGTGGAGCTTCTTTCATATATGGACGATTCTGTGAAGACACCATTGTCATAGTAAAGCGTTTGGTTAACAAAAGTCAGGTCTTATGCCAATACCTACAGTCATGATGATGACTGATATAAGAATATTTATTCATGTTTATTTTTTTTGTACAATAAAGTGTTCATTCATTCATTCATTCATTCATACTGACGACATTATATCGGTCACAGTGGTCGATAGATAAAGACAGGTCAGGACCGCTATTTGTGGCGTCGAGTGGTTTAGGGAGGCTGAACATAAGCATTTCAGGACCACTCTACCACGATGCCTACCCCTAGTGGTAGTCCGGAACGAAACTAGTGCTGCCCTAGGGTAGCACTAGTTTGGAGGTAGGGTTTCGTATAATTAAAATGTTAAATAATTAAAATGTTTAATGTTTTTGTATAATTAAAATGGTACTAGTACCATTTTAATTATACAAAATATATATTATATAGCACAAGATTAACTTTACTACTAGGGTAGCAAAAGCAAGACGATTAGCAGTGGAACTTTGTGCTCGTATGATGATAATGAGGATGAATGTCACGCAACTGGTTTCAAATGAAGCGTACTGTTATACGTGATACCATTGTTCAGTTCATCGAGGTCAAAAAGCACAATTGAGACAAGAGCGTGGGGAGAACGATCAACCCACGTCGTCTGCTCAAGTTTTTGCGAAGCATGAGCTAATTAAGGGACCGTTTGGATCGATTGTCTAAGTAAAACAGTTAGACACACATCATCAACCTCAGTGTGTTATTGTTTGAATCTGAAGATTTTCTAAACAAAGGTCAAGAATATCATGAGCTACATACCTACGGACTATCATTATTAATAGCCCAAGCCAATAGTGTGTACATGGTAACTAATACCTATCTACCATACCATCCCATAAACATTGTTTTCCTGTTCAGGGTATTTGGGAAGACTCCAAGAAATATCTAGAAGTCGGCAACATTATATTAGCTTCGAAATTATTAGCTGAAAGGATGGTTCTGAGACCAAGGGCACGTTAATGTTTTCTAAGGGGTAAACATTAGTCACAAGATTTTTTCCATTTATGAATAAAAAACAAATGGTACTTTGACCTTTTTGGGAATGGTGTAATCAAATGTAAAATGTAACCCATAGAGATATCAAAAGAAAATCAAAACAAACTCAATTTTGTAAAAGTTCTACGGAAAATGAAATATCTTCTTGTCATAGATGACAATTTATCCTTCTTCTTCTTCGCACTAAACGGTTTTCCTCCACTTTCATCATTCGTACCGCTGGGGTCTGGAACACGCTCTCTGCTGCTGTTTTCCCCGTCAAACACAATCTGAGTCCCTTCAACACAAAAGTGGATAGGTATCATCTTTAGACCTTCGTGATACATCGTCGACCACATCTTCACTTTCCATCAGGTGAGATTGTGGATAAACGAAGGTCTATAGACTACTAAACGGCAGACGGTTAAAAACAATCTACAGGTAGCTCAAATGATCCATATCAATACCAGTCGAAAGCGTGCCTAAGACGCAGGCTATATATGTATACCTAAGTAGGTATGTGTATTTACTTGAGTTGCGTCGCGAACGAGGTATAAACCAGGCGGATTTGATTTGAGGCGAGATGGCAACGTAGCGAGGTCAACGTGGTGGCGAGACGGCACCTTCGACTCCGCCGTCATGTTATTTTGCAGGAAGCATAGTCGTCCTCATTTCAACTTTTCTGTAGAGTTGAATTGATCACGCCTTGCCCTCGCCTCTACTTACCAGTGATCGATGAGATGAAAAATAAAAATAGTTTTGAACGAATAATATTCGTTCAAATCGTCAGAGACTTTCATTCAACCAAATATACAATAATATTGTATATTTGGATTATAGAGATACTTAGATCCACTTAGGTCTAGAACTAAGTTTACTAGTTTTTTTACTTTACTTCTATTATTTTATATCTACTATTTTTTTTACTAGTTTCTGCACGATTCCAAAGAAGCACGTGTTGTTTCTTTGGAATCTTTTAGAGGTTATTTACATCCCATGGGAACTCATTTATGGGATAAAAAGTAGCTCAATCTGTTCAGTAGTTTTGACGTGAAGAAGTTACAAACGTTCACATTCTATTCATACATCGAAACCTTCGCGTTTATAAAATTATTGTGATTCAGGTGTTTTGACGCTGTTCGCACACGAACACACATCTTCACAAACTTTCGCCTTTATTATAATATTTATGCGTGATTCAGTTTCCGCTAGTCGACGTTAATGACGAAATGACATAGTTTCTTTCGAAAAGTGGAATAATGCCGGCAACTTTTTCTGAGGTCGTTGTCTCATCAAAATTAACATTAAAATAAAACATTATTTACTTTTGGTTTTTAATCTTGTGATTTTAACGTTTACGGTTAAGAACGTAGATTTTCTTAACCGTTCTTTGTTCCTCAAGTGAGATTTAGTCATAATTTTTTTTTTTGGCAGACTCCAGTAAGGGTGGTATCTTCTCAACTCCCAAAAAGTATTGAACAGAACGGCGGCGATGCGAAAACCCCTAACAAGACGGACTCGAATTTGAAGAACATAGAAGTAAACGCACTGAACATGGAGGTGGAGACACTTAGATGGCAGCTTTCACAGGTTAGCTTCAAGAGAGTTGAACTGAAACTTAGTTTTTTTTACAAGTTGGCATTGCTTGCGAATGTAGCTTGCTGTGTTCATATAAATAAACTGTTCTGTAGATCAGATGGTACTGTATTTCGCCGTATTTCAGATGTCTCATATATCAATACAAAAGCAAAACACATTGTGAAATAGTGTCGTAACACTTTGTGAAATGAATGTAAACAGCGATTGTCATTATTTATTAATTTGTAAACAAAATGATTGCTTGCATTCTTTGTTCTGGCTTGGCGATTTACTATTTGGTATATTTTTTTAAACAAAATCCCGAAACTGTTCACAAGCGCGTTGGAAGACGTGTTTAAGACGCTAGACTGGAAAAGAAAGGACATTAACATAAACGGCGACTACATCTCACACCTGCGATTCGTTGATGACATAGTTTTAATGACGGAGTTGCTAGAGGAGCTGAACAAGATGCTGGACGGTTTAGCTTCAGCCTCGCGACGCATCGGTCTTGGCATACATTTGGATAAAACCAAAACCATGATCAATGGCCACATTGATCCAATACCGATCGTCGTACATGGTCACCTTCTCGAAATCGTTTCCGAATACACATACCTTGGGTAGATTCTGCAGTCCGTTTAAAACAATTTCGAGAAGAAGGCCAAGAGGAGGATCCAGCTAGGCTGGGCAGCGTTTGAGAAACTACGCGTACTACAAAATCTTCTCGCCATCCATATACCGCAATACTTGAAAACGAAAGTTTTTAATCAGTGCTTCATACCCGTCATGATCTACGGAGCTGAGACGTGGACACTCATGATAGGGTTGGTCCACGAGTTCAAAATCACTTAGCGAGCTATACAAAGAGCTGTGCTCAGAGTTTTCTGAAGGATAGGATTCGTAACATACATCCGACAGAGAACCAAAGTCATCGACATAGCTCTAAGATTCAGCCAGCTGAAGTGACAGTGGGCCGGCTATATCTCGTGAGCAACCGGCCCGCTGGGGTAGACGTGTCCTTGAGTGGGGACCTCGGATCGGTAAACGTAGTGTAGGATGCCCTCCGGACAGATGGGATGATAACCTGTGAAAGATTGCAGTCAGATGCTAGACGCATCAAGCTGAAGACAGGGCGGTATGGTGCTCATTCGGCGAGGCCTATGTCCAGCAGTGGACTAACATAGGCTGATGATGATGATGATATTTTTTAGGTGATTAATTATGTTTATGCGTTGCTTACAGACAGAAGTGAACAGACAGATGCACATAGCTTTGCTGAAGCAGGTCGTCAGTTTCCTGAGCAGAGTGAAGGAGCACATAGAGTATCAGAAGCCAGACCTAGGTCGTAACGAGTCTATATCGAGACTAGCGCCTCGAATGAGCTCGGACCTACCGCGCTCCAAGTCTGTGCTTCATGTGAACAAGAACAGGGAATTCTCGGTCAGCCCTGCAAAGAAGCTGGCTACGAGAAAAATTAGCAAGTCCATAAGCAACGTCAGTGGTTATAAGGACAGCAACGGATGGTAAGTTGAACTGTAGCTTTAAAGTTAGGATCAAACGTGAGCTCAAAAATATCACCACCGATCAAATGACCGATTTAAACGTTGCCGTGAATTAAAACGAAGCGATTTTAACAATGTTTGTCTATCTTTTCAGGATCCCTTCAACTCAGTTTACAAATCCAGAAGATACGTACGACAATACCTCTCTAAAAATTACGGAGGAAATGACTAGGTTGATAAATCTTGCCAATTCAGTGCTCAGCACAAAACTGCCGGATCTCGCTAGCACCTTCAGTGAACCAGAATACGCTACCATAAGTGAGACGCCAACAGATGTCAAAAGCCAAAACAATGATTCCACCTCTTACTTGAATTTCACTGATGAAGATGTCACTAACGCGTTGGTTTTGAATACAATCTGCGATAGTGAAGACGCATTCAAATGCGTCACTAATGAGTTTGAATTCAAAGATGCCAGTAATAATTTTTCGCCTCAACTAACCATGAGTGGATTAGAAAACAAATACGCTGAAGTGAAGATAGCTGATAGCAATCTGATGAAAGCAACAGACGCGTCGCCAAAAGCACGAAGATTTGTAGAGAAAAGGAATGAATACAATCTCGCTGCCAATTTTATAGAAGACGAAAGTGGATTCTCGTCGATGAGCTCGTTCCAAGAAATAGGATTGCCGATAATTAGTATCATACCGCCGTCGCCGTGTAAGGAAGTCGGGTACGTAGATGAGATCACGGATATTTTGGAAGACGCCAATTGGAAGAGCCCGCTGGGCCTCGACAAACAGGGCGTGAAAGTATTCTGGGTGTGAATGACTGAATATGATAATGAAGAAACGTATGACGAGCTCTTTGACGCGTAAAATTTTTTTATAACTAAGTTTAACGCACATAAGAACGTATTTTAATGACTTAATGTATAATAACCGTTTATAACGGTATTTACACGTCAATTTGATATTTTTACAAGTAATGAAAATAAATGCTTTTTTAAATTATTATAACATTGTGTTTTATTCATTATCCCTCAAGCTTTCTTGCCATTTTATCAATCGATGCATTTTTTACCGACTTTAGGAAGAATTTATATATAAAGCACTTACAAAATTTGCTATTCTAAAGTTGAATGATCAGTTTTAGGACAATATTGAGGCAAAACCGAAAACGAAACGTAAAATGGGGAATCCACTTCGTTCACTCCATGTTCACTCACATTGACCATCCAGCCACAAAAATTAGTGTAATTCAATTTGTCCCATCCATGGAATCCAAATGCCTATTGCCCAGTCGCCCCTCCATTGATCCGTAATCGATCTGCTGGGCTCTGCCCAATAAATAGGTCCAACTTCACCGTTGCAACAAACTTTGTATTAAACGCGTTCAATATAAAATAAACTCAGTTTAGCGCTTTAGGCCCGGATTCCACCAAAGCGGAGGTGAGGCAACACAAGAGGAGATGTGTTTTAAACAACCAATAGAACGACGTTATTCTGTCAGCAAATTTTTGCTCCAGCCAGCACACATCTCCGCTCAAGTCTTGCCGGTATTCATCTCCGCATAGCTTCGGTGGATATACCCTAGCTGGAAAACGTATTTTCTCGTCTCCGCTTCGGACATCTCCGCACATCTCCGCTTTGGTGGAGTCCAGGCCTTAAACGATATCAGCTCATTATGCCGACATGGCTAAACCGAGTTCAAGAGCTGTCATATCCCACAAAATAGGTACTCGTATTACGAATTTGAACTCAATCAAGCTGTATGTAGGTCCAATTTCACCGGTTGCAAGTTATCACGAAAGCATGAACTCGATCAAGCTTAACCACCAACTGTTGATCTAAGTTTTGGCAGCGTTCGATGAAATTGGACCTAAGTTCAGCTTGATTGAGGTCAAATTCGTAACAGGTACTTGATAAGTGACATGACAGCTCTTGAAATCGGTTTAGCACTTGAACCGAATCCCCTTTAATCGTCAAAGAGCCAATAACTACGTTTGATCGCCTCAAATCGCGATTTTTTGTCAATGTTAAACTATAGCAACAAAAATTATAAAGATTTAAAAAAAGAGAGTTCGTATATACCAATGAAAAAAGAGATCCCCTTCGGTATTTATAGACCAATGGTATATACAATACATATAATCTATTTGATTACAACCTCAGCGAAAGTTAGTTTAACAAAAAACCAATGAGTTTAATAACTACAATGAATTAAACTTTTTCCTAGCTAAAAAAACAGGATTGTCAGAATCGAATAAAAACAGTTATGTCAAAATTACAGTAAAATTTTACTTTTATAAAATTTATAAAAATAAGAGAAAATTTACAAAATTTATTAAAACCGCATTAATTATACACGTTTCGGCTAACTAAATTAACTAACGCGTTTTGGTACAAAATTCTTGAGTGATTATGGAAGAGGAAGCAGTTATTGGTGATTCGGTAGCAGATGCCCCACCGCCCCCTCCCCCCGAACCCCCCAAAATCCCTGATGTGGAGCTTATCGTGGATGGCTTTGGCTTCATGCCGAAAGCCATGCAAGAAGCTGGAGGGAAGAAGTCATCAAGCGTGTTTGAGAAAGCGCGTCAGACGGTCAAAGAGTTCACAACGCCAGAAGAATCTAAGAGTCCTTGCGCTTCCAGTACCAATTTGGATATTGTACGGCGGTATACTTGGAAGACGAAAAACAGGATGACTGTTCAGGTATTTATAATATTAGTAATATTTAGGTATAGTAAGGCAGAGCGCAGACTTGAGTCACGATAGTCTTAAAGCAGGCAGACTTGAGTCACGATAGTTTTAAGACAGGCAGACTTGAGTCGCGATAGTCTTAAGACATGCTATTGCTATAAAAAAATTATGAAGACGCGCAAAGTTCAAGTGAGGAAATAGTGTGTTAAAACTATCGTGACTCAAGTCTGCGCTCAGCCTAAGGTAACTTGGTTGTGAATGCTTCGTCAGAATATAAAAAAAATCTCCACAAACAGAATCTCATAGGCCTCAGTGACCACTGTATGTGTTGCGGAAATATTTGAGGCAGGAGTCATTTATCATGAAGTTCTAATGGCAAACAGACAAGAAACTAATTTTTTTGTTCAATCTTTATTTATCTTTTCAACACAACACAAGCTGTAGGAAGCCTTTACTTGAAGTGCATGTTGTTCTCGCCAATTAATGAGATGATGATCTCTCTTGGAGCTTATTTCAAATCTGATAGCCATAGACCGGCATCCCCGAGTTATTGAGTATCCAATTTTGCAGCTTACGAAGAATGCTTAACATAAACTTTAAATATATAATTTTTATGATTAAACAGATCATTGCTTCTGAAATAAGGACTTATTTATAACTATTTCGTGATAGACACTGCGACTAACACAAGCTCTGCTTACTGTGCTAGATCATGCCATGTAAACTGTCCAGTATTAGGTATTTATAATATTTTATATAACTTTTTAATCAAGAGTTTTTTCTGGACATTAAGTAACCAGCGCTATGCCGAATTTCACCACGATCCGTTCGATAGTTTTTTGTGAAGTGGTACATGAAATCTTTCACAGTTATAATTGTGTGATTTTTCTTTTATTTCAGGTGATTACCTACGGAGCGACTATAACATCGATAGCTGTACCGGATAGAAAAGGAATGCCGGACGATGTTGTTGCCGGTTTCGATACGTTGGAAGGTAAAAATCAACAAAAACAAATATTTACCTGGTAGTCTACACTCAACTACCTTGAGCTAGAATCACACTACTGTCGTGTGGTGTACCGTGGCGCAGCATAATCGTTTTCATGCATTTAGTATGGTCCGAAACACTGTACTATGATAAAGAAACACGCAGTAATGTGTTTTTAACGTGTAAAGCCGATATGCTTTTGACGTGTCACGTCACACCACACCAGTGTGTTTCTACCTTTACAAGTCGTATCACGAGCATGTAATGTTTATAAATAATAAGTACTTCCGCTGAGGATTCGCTCATGATGTACCCGCTTCGAAAGTAATTCAAAGTGTCTCCTAGATCACGCAATTCGGTTTTGAGACGTTCTCTTTCTAAAGCGATTTGTAATTTCACTGCTGTTATACATACTTATTTTAACATTTTGTATAAAATAAGTTTCGTATTTTGAACAAAATGTTGAAATTGTGATCAAATTTAGGTATCGTATTTATAGATGATAAATAATAAAACTGAGAATTTGCTTAGGTTGTCTCCACTTCGAAAAAATCGAAGTGTCTCCTAGATCACAAATTTCGTGACATAAGGGACTTGAGACGATCTATTTCCCGTTTCGAAAGAAATTCGAAGTGTCTCTTAGATCACAAATTTCGTGACGTAAGGGACTTGAGAAGATCTATTTCCCGTTTCGAAAGAAATTCGAAGTGTCTCTTAGATCACAAATTTCGTGACGTAAGGGACTTGAGACGATCTATTTCCCGTTTCGAAAGAAATTCGAAGTGTATCCTAGATCATGAAATACGTGACCTAGGGGACTTGAGATCTCTCTCTAAAGCGATATGGCTGATAATTGCACTGCTGCAAGGTTAATGGTTTATTTTGAATAAACTGTTAAATTTGTTTTATCAAATTTATCTAAATGAAATAAGTTCCCAATAACCTAAACTCTGCCTAAACTACATAAACTTCTATGTTTCCCCTGTAGATGGAGCTACCGGCGCAATAGTCCGTAAGAATTTCCAGAGATTTTCGATTCAGCGGGATGAGATTTCGTGGCTTAGTTGGTTAAAGCACACCCGTACTGAAGGTGGGGCGGTGGTTCGAGTCCCGTCGAAATCGAAAAGATTTGGGAACTTTTTTCATTTATTAGAGATACCCAGAGTGCGGGAAGCACTGTAATAACAAAAAACCTTCAAATTTATGTAGTATCTTTCGGTATCTTTAGGTAGCTAGGTATTCTATATCGGTCGACCAGCGATGCCACCTGATCAGGCCCGCTGCTCTACTACATTGATATCCGGCAACCTTATGGCTTAGTTTGTTTATATATTTTCTATCGTGTATGTTCAGTCGTAGGTTCAGTCCCACTGTAAAAGAAAAGCTGCTAAATTACTCTAAAAACCGCTTTCAAAATCTGTAGGTAAAGTTCATTCCGCTGCAAGTTTTTCTTAAATATTTCCATTCAGAACTTTAATACAGTTTTTTTCTTGTTGTAGAATACTTTCAGCCTAGAAACCCATACTTCGGCTCCATAATCGGCCGCTACGCCAACATAGTGAAAGATGGAACGGTGATTGTCAGACCGTCTGGAAGAATGTACATGCTGTCAAGTAATAAGGGGCACCATCACTACAATGGAGGATACGTCGGCTTTGATAAGGTAACGCATATTTTAAGAGACCAAACGTGGGTGTCAAAAGTCATTGATTTCTAGTTTACTAGCAGCGCCTCGCAGTTTCACCCGCGTAGTTCCCATTCCCGTGGGAATTTCGGGATATAACCTATGTGCTATTCCAGACTATAATCTATCTCTGTGCCAAATTTCATCCAGATCCGTTCATACGTTCTGGCGTGATTGAGTAACAAACATCCATCATTCCATTTAAACTTTCACGTTTATAATATTAGTAGGATGGATGGGACCTAACCATAAAATTTGCGTGCATACCGTAAAAAGATTTTCTGCACAATATGGCGGCTTTATCAGAGCGAAACGGCATAAAACCATACCTCTCTATAGCATATACCACAAAACATGGCTAGACTGACCTGGCCAAGGAATAATGAAGTTTTCATATTAACTCTACGTAAGAGCCCTTCCTTGTACCGAAGGGGATCTCTTTTTTCAGTGCCAAAACTAAACAACTAATTTGACGACAATACTAGTATGCCATCCTTTTTATTTTGTTCATAAGAAAGAGACGGTGATATTTTTAGTCAATAGGTAAGTGTAGAAAGTTTTGGGGACATCTGAATGGACACGGTTTTCACTTACAAACCGCGCTGTCAAAATGGGACAGAATCATGTCAAAGTAAATATTTTTTCTAAACGTTGAAAAAACAAAATAGGACCTTGTCTAAGTAAATGTCTGACCGCGTTAGTTTAAGTTCGGAATGGTCCCATTCTGATCTAGTCGAAGGTACTGTATTGCTTGTCATCGGAATCAATTACTTATTACTACTCATTGACGGAGCAAACAATAAGATCGCCTACATAATTTTAATTGGCAAACACGGAACAAAGACCCGTTTTTAAAGGAGGGCAAACACGCTAGTAGTGAACTTAGCACCGCGCTGCAGTCTTCCTGATATATAAGTAAGTGTCATACCTGTCATTTCACTGGCAACCATACCCTTAAAGCTACGCCCACACTTGCGCGACCAAAAACGACTGCGAAACGGGAGCGTCTGCCGCGCGGCGGAGTACACTTACCTTGGGCAGCAGTGGACTAATACAGGCTGCTGTATTAGTCCACTGCTTTCGCTTCTTCCACTAGTGGACAAAATATTTAAGCGAACAAAATCAATAACATTTTGTTTCTTATTTGATAATAATTACTATTATTAAGCTGTTTATCTATAAAATTTGACTTGTCTAAGTGCTTATTTTGTAAGCCTTAAGAAATAAAGTTATTTAATTTTGAATTTTTTGCTGATGATGATGATGTTAATTAATTACAGCCTGTTTTAAACGCCGATACAATGAAAGGTTTATCTCTAATGGCAGGTAAACTGGCGATCTTATGTGGTCGGAAACAAGGTCATCATGAGCCACGTCTCAGAGCGCTTCCATGAAGGTTACCCTGGTACCGTGATGGCGCAGGTCTCTTTCGAGGTATTTATTACATTGCAGTCGTACGTGTTATTTGGTTTCTAGGGCAAAGGCGGCGTGTGAGGCCCAGGCGGAGACAGAAAGAATTGGACGCCTACCAATTAATAGGCTATTTGACTACATTAAAAATAAGTTCCAATTCAGTGACAACGTAACAAAGCGTAATCAGGTGATTTTTATTGAAAGTATCCCTTTTTTAGGTAAAAAAACGGGATTAAAATTACTCATTTTTTTTTAAATGATCACGTGACCTAAAACGCTGCACTTGGTGGGCAAGTCGCAAGTGACGTCACACTATCACAGATTACAGTGTCACTGAGTTCTTCTTGTTAGTTGTGGTATGGCGGGGTGACGTCATTGCTAGGAAAACGGGAGCCATGGCAGAGATTATCGTTTTGGCGCGTCATTATTTTATTCTAATTTTAAAATTCGTTTTTATAACTAACTAGCAGCGCCTCGCGGTTTCACCCGCGTAGTTCCCGTTCCCGTGGGAATTCCGGGATAAAAAGTAGCCTATGTCCTATTCCAGACTATAATCTATCTCTGTGCCAAATTTCATTCAGATCCGTTCAGCCGTTCTGGCGTGATAAAGGAACAAACATCCATCCATCCATCTAAACTTTCACGTTTATAATATTAGTGAGATTAGTGAGATATCGGTTATCTAGTAGCCATTACACAAGCTCTGCTTAGTTTGGGGCTAGATAATGCTGTGTGAATTGTCCAGCATTATTTATTTATTTTTATTTTATTTAATGCTTATTTTTGACATTTTTCAGGTGACCTGTGACAACTCGATAAAGATCGAGATGAAATGCACCACCAGCGAGCCCACCGTCGTAAATCTCAGCAACACACCCTACTTCAACCTGGCAGGGCATGTGAGTAAAGTCTTACACACACTATTGTGTCTTGTCATGTCTGAAGCATATCGTTTGCATACATATTTATTTATATTTTTACTTTTTTATCGATTATTAATGTTATGTGAACGTTACCGAAGAAAATATATATCACCCACAGGAAAAAAACTGAAAAAAAAACTGCACTCAGTTACGGGTGGTAAAAACGCTGACCTTTTTCTGTAACAAAAAGTCAAAAGCTTTATTTCTTTAGGCTTACAGAACAAGCAGTTAGACAAGACAAATTATATACATTAACAGCTTTATCAATAGTAATTATTCAAATTATAAGTAATTATATTATTCAAATAAGAAACAAAATGTCATTGATTTTGTTCACTTCAATCGTCATCATTTGTTTGTCAAGTGTAGTAGGTACTTCGTTATTTCTCAGTCAAAATAAAATTCGAAACAAATATAAAGATACCATCACGTTTGTGTTTTTGTGTGCTGTGTCCTACGGACCGGTTGTGTCTAATAAATAATTTTATTTCTTTCTTTCGAAAAAGATATCCCGCTAAAAGCTATACGATGAACGATGACGTCACGTTTAGAAATTCCGCGTTTCTCGCATTGGTATCTATAATAATTTGCTAGCTAGTGGACTCTCGTGGTGCACGTGTTTTACACAAAACAACACCTTAGGAAATTCCTTTGAAGCGCTAAAAAGATTATATATATCTGTTCAGAGAAATAACGTCAGAGACGACTTATTAGTGTACACACGCCTTCCGTCACGACACAATCAAATGAGCCATGAGCATGACACAAAACGACGTAGTAGTGTATTTCCACCCTGATAAAGAAGCTAATTAGGAAATGTATATGTCCAGCCGTGGGCTTAAAGGCTGATGATGTGATGAGAAATAAATGTATCAAACCTTCGATATAAGTAAAAAAAGGTTTTTTTTTAACATTTATCGAAGTTTCAAACCAAAACATCTGATATGTCACGCCACCCCACAACACAGTCGTGTATCTGCACCTTTCGGTGGGTGGCAAATGTGCCCACATTTGCCACCCACCGAAAGGATAGGGTGGTATTCTGCCGTGGATTCCCCCTGCCACAAAATATAAAATAGTTCTCCCGTCGAAGTCCATCTATTGGTAATTTAGCTTTTTAATAGTTGTTACTTGTGTGTTGAATTGTTGTATAGGAACTTGATACCTGTGTTGTTATTTTGAGAACGTTAGAGTAACTTGTTACATGTAAGGTATTTGATTTGATTAAGCTAGGTTGAAAATCTGTTCTATGTTTGAGAACTTTGTTAATTTGCTCGATGGTTTTCATCGGTTTTGTGTGTGCTTTTATAAATTCATTTTATTGATTATCAGGTTGAGTTTCAACTCGGCCCATAGATGTATCGTAAGAGTTGATATAAGGAACCTATGTGAATTATTTATCACACTGCGGTCACCAATTCGCCTGCCAAACGTAGTGATTATGGCAAAATCCTCCTTGGGAGAAGGCAAGCCCAGCTGTGGACGAATGTATACTGATCAGTAAAACCTAAACCTATTTATCTACTCAAAGGCAAAACAAACCAATAAAGGCATTTGAGATAATGTAAATAAGAAACGTGTATCTACTGAGAACGCTCTCAAATTACCGCGCGGTAACGTAGGTGCGGTGCCGCAAGAGTTTCACAATGACGTCCGTTGTACGAGATGCGGAACAGATGCGAAACTGTCGCGGACACGCTGCGGACCTCGAGTTGCGGCTCCATAAATTCGATTCCGCGCGGTAATGTGAGATCAACGTGAGTGAAGCGATTACGGGATTTTCATTGGAAAATTTGTTTTTATTTCTAGCATGCGGGATGCGAGACGGCCTATGATCACATATTTACCATCAACGCTGATAAATATACTGTAACTAGCGATGACGGGGTTGTCACAGGTAATATATTAGCTTGCTATAGCATCTGTCCGTAGCTTTGCAAGAACTTTTCAACTAGTCTTATGTATGTTTGTCCCCGGGATACCGTTTACCCTTAGATAAAAGTATTTTTTTTACTTTTATCGAAGTTTACCTGCCAAATTTCTTTTAGATCCTTTCAGACGTTTCGGCTTGACATGGCAGACAGATAATTACTGTCGCTTTAGTAATATTCTAGTACGGAAGTACGGGTATTTTGTCGTGTAAACCGACGAAACGAAAAACAAAAATGGAGGAGGTTCTATATTCCGTTGTATGTATTTTTTATGTATGTTCGTTGATATTTTCGTCAATTTATGGACCGATTTGGAATTTTCTTTCGCTATTGTATGGAAAATGATCCATTACCATTTTCATAACAATCAAATTATATTTAACATACATGTTACACGATTTTCAATTTCACTCAACTTGGCGGAACATCAGAGAGCAACTCTCACTGATTGCTTTAATTTTTTTCCAGGCGAAAAGAAAGTCGTGGGTGGAACACCGTTCGACTTCAGAGTGCCTCGCGTATTGAAGACGATGCTGCCCAGGATACCGCAGGGCGGGTTCGATCTCAACTACTGCATCACGCAGGGCACGGAGCAGGACATCACGTTCCAGGCCAGGTACCAAGGCTTCTCATCTTAGTGGTTTGGAGTGCCTCGTGTATTGAAGACGATGCTGTCCAGGATACCGCAAGGCGGGTTCGATCTCAACTACTGCATCACGCAGGGCACGGAGCAGGACATCACGTTCCAGGCCAGGTACCAAGGCTTCTCATCTTAGTGGTTTGGAGTGCCTCGTGTATTTAAGACGATGCTGTCCAGGATACCGCAAGGCGGGTTCGATCTCAACTACTGCATCACACAGGGCACGGAGCAGGACATCACGTTCCAGGCCAGGTACCAAGGCTTCTCATCTTAGTGGTTTGGAGTGCCTCGTGTATTGAAGACGATGCTGTCCAGGATACCGCAGGGCGGGTTCGATCTCAACTACTGCATCACACAGGGCACGGAGCAGGACATCACGTTCCAGGCCAGGTACCAAGGCTTCTCATATTAGTGGTTTGGAGTGCCTCGTGTATTGAAGACGATGCTGTCCAGGATACCGCAGGGCGGGTTCGATCTCAACTACTACATCACACAGGGCACGGAGCAGGACATCACGTTCCAGGCCAGGTACCAAGGCTTCTCATCTTAGTGGTTTGGAGTGCCTGGTGTATTGAAGACGATGCTGTCCAGGATACCGCAAGGCGGGTTCGATCTCAACTACTGCATCACGCAGGACGAGGAGTACAGGTTAAGAGGCCTCTCATCGTAGTTGTCGATGCGAATATATCATTGTAGTCCCAGCCCCTGTTGTAGTCATTTCTACGCTGGCCAACGATGCGCTCCATTGAGTCTTTAATCCGTGCACCAAGGCCTAATGAACGGTTATTTCTAGATCAAGAAAGATTTTGGTGACCTGACAGAGTCTACGACAAAATTTACCTTAGTTATACCATGAAAATGATTTACTTAAGTTACGAAATTTTGTCGTGATGACAATATTTTAATTTGGTAAAACACCGCTCAGTAAAAATAAGTGCTCATTATCGCGTCAAACTATATGTAGTTTGACGCGTTAATGAGCACTACATATATTATGTCACACTACATAATATTATGTCTAACTAAACTATAAAGGCAAAGGTTTGTATTCGGACGAATATAACATGCATGTGTGGTAAAATTCCTGACCTGGAATAACATACAACTTAGGTACTTTTTTACGCGCGAGACGAGGTTATCTTGCTGGTCTATCTATGTAAGTAGGTACCTATGTGGTTGGTTGGGACTCATTATTATCCAAAAGCCACAAAACTGCATAACCGATTTTAGTAACTCTTTAACCAAAATTGGTTATGCCATTTTGTTGCTTTGGTTTATTAAAACAGTTCGTTATATTTTAGCTATGCATACACAGCTATATTTTGATGGCGTTTCGAAGGCAAAATACGAGGTGATTTTGAAAAAAATATATTGAAAAGCTGGATCTGAAATGTGTTAATAGTTTACAAATCATAACTGGTTATCCTTGAAGACTGCTTGTGAAGCGCAGTCAATGCTAAATTTAATAAGAATCGAATGACTCTTGTTTGAATGATTCTTCCTTTCTTTTCAGGGCATTACACCCTGGGACGGGTAGGGTCCTCGAAGTGTACAGCAACCAGCCAGGCATGCAGTTTTACACGGGGAATCTCTTGCCGGACCCTGATAAAGTTGTGGAGGTAAATACTCTGAACTTAGTAAACAGTTCTAAATAGTCGTATGTAATGAGCCTTATCTTTATACTACTATAAAACTCTTTGTCCTGACATATAGACAAGCTACAGCCTAAACCAGTAAGCCTAGAGACTTGATACTTGCAGGGTGTGTAGGTCTTATAGGGATATAAGGAAATAAACGAGTGGACGGATCTAGTGTCATTTGACACTCGTACAGGAATAATGCC
Source organism: Eupithecia exiguata (assembly GCA_947086465.1). Classification (NCBI taxonomy): domain Eukaryota; kingdom Metazoa; phylum Arthropoda; class Insecta; order Lepidoptera; family Geometridae; genus Eupithecia; species Eupithecia exiguata. The sequence goes on from OX352226.1 coordinate 2,894,606, forward strand.
TATCAAAATCAAAAATCAAACGTACGAGAGCTATTTTCAACCGACGAAAAAACGAAGGAGGTTCTATAGTCAACGCGTATATTTTATGTTTTTTTAAGTTAGACCACGCATAACTTTTACAGAGTAATCCGATTTTGATAATTGTTTCACGATTGCATAGAGAATAATCCGGAGGTGGTCTCATATACATTTTATTCCCGAGGGATTAGTATTTATCCCGTAAAACTTAAAAAAACACAGAAGCAATCATCTAATGTGACAGTTCAAGACATATAATATGAATACTATTTAGCGAAATTTGAAGTCGGTTTATAGATTTTTATAATAGGCCAAATTATCTGTAAAGTTAATGTTTTTTTTCCACTGCAATGTGCTATCCTAGAATCCCTACCATAGATATTTTCTGATTTTTTGTTTACTTATGTTATAGTTTTTACTTAATTCTATTATTATATTATTTTTATATTTTCTAAAAAATGAGACTGGGCCGACGTGTGCCTTATGCCGGAGGAGTTCTGTGCCAATACGATCACAGATTGGATTTCAAATGAGCGCAGGCCACGAGGAAGGCGCAGGCATAGATAGAAGGACGGGCTGTACACGTAGCTCAAAGACAAGTCATAACTGGCTATCAATAGATAAAAGTGGAGGGAGTAAACGGAGGCTTTTGGTCTGCTGTGGGCTCCCACAGGCTAATAATAAAAGTCAGTTCTACTTGATTAGTACTGCATCTGTGGTTTATAAGGTCTTTTGGTTGTATCTATACGGGCTAGAGATTATTAGTTACCTATATAGGGTTTATAGGTGTTAGGTTACATAGTTTTTTTTTGCGTAGGTCGGTGGCGAAGAAGACGATGGAAAGGATGGTGAGGCGAGCGAGGAAGGGAGTGAGGATTCGGAAGAAGAAGAAAACGAGAACGCAAGCCAGGTAGGTTCTAAATAATCTATACGCACGTATAAATGATGGGGTACCTATCAGAACCCCTAAGTAGGAAAACGACCGTTCAGTACAATTGACTAACATGCGAAAATGACCTTGTAGCAAAACGTCTGGAAATGAAAATAGTCTGTGTGTCTCAAACGACAAGTACAGTCAGTCTAGAATTACAAAAAATATTGTTTTTCAAGCTTTATTACAAAATAAAATCAACTTAAAACAATCTCCACAGAAATAAAAAAAATCGTCACAACGAGAAACATGTTTTGCTAAAAACTGTCTCCGAAAATAATACTTACGCTTTAAATGTGATAAGGTTTTCAAAAATTGGTACGGTGTAATCTCTTGCCGGTTCAATTTCTTAACTTCGCGCCTGTATTTTCTATCGAAGATCACATCATTTTTTTTCGTTGGAACATAGGCTTTTTGCTTCAACTGTACTGACATAAAGCAATCCCGTCGTTTTGCTACCAGGGCATTTTACTTAAACGACGACTTGAATACTAGGGCATTTCACGTTCTTGGCGTTTTGTCGATATCGTCTTTTTGCTACATGGGTATTCTGATAGGTACCCAAATAATGTACATACCTAATACATATTTTGTATACGAAATATAACTTTATTAGCAAGGAAAATAAAAATCAAATGATAGAATTAATTTAAACTAGTATTTTACAATTGAAACAATTGAGCTAAAAACTTCTGCTTTAAACACTTCTTTGTTCTTTTGTTTCGAATACATGAAACCTATACGCTTAAATTATTTAAAATTATCTGCTCCATGATGATGTAATTATATGTCCTAACCGGAAATTAGATAATTATGTTATGACCTAACTATTCTAGTGTACTGAACTTGCTTGTCACCTAGATTTAGATAAAAGAACGACAGATATGGAGAGAAAATATAGGAAAACCTCGTTCCTGCGCGAACGACTTGTTTTTCGTATACTAGGGCCGCACTCCAAACATACGACTTGTAGCGTCACATTTGAAACGCAAAACATTTATCGTCCCCGTGTCTGAAACTTAACTAAGAAGAAGGGTGTACGAGCAAACATGACGCCTATCACGGAAGGCCTTTGTCCAGCATTGATCTGATAAATGCTGAAGATGTAATTTGTTTTCTAACCGACGTCAGGTGGAGGTGCTTTGTTCGGCTGTGTGTATATTTTTATGTATGTTCGTCAATTTCTCTCAATTATGGATCGACTTTGATAGTACACTTAGGCAAAAGCGTGATTCCTATCGAGTGTATCATCTGGGGCCTTAAAACACACGAGGTATATAAATCCTGAAAATTCCTGAAAAGGGGTTTCAGGAATTTGAAGTCGATTTATATTATTTTTTTAAACACGCCAATATATATATTTTTTTATTTTTTTTATTTATATTTATTTATATTCATTTTTAATTTTATTTATGATCATTAAACATGATGCATTACTTGTTCCAGGGCCGAAGGAGCTTTGGCTACGTCCCTCTTCTTGGCAAGGCCGGTACTTTTTACAAGAAGCATGGCCTCTTCTGCCTTATGCCACAAAACTATCCTGATGCTGCTAACCATGTGAGTTAAGGAACCTCTTATTCCAACTCCCTATTAAACTAATATCTACACATTGATAATCAATCAATGATGTCCTTTAGACCCTTTCACGACTTTGAAGTCGTGAAACGCTGTTGACAGCGCAGCCTCGCTTTGGCGGAAATGCACCATCGGGGGTTATTAAAAAGTTTCGACGACCTCAGTGGCGCGGTGGGCGAAGGTCCGTCTGCGACGCAGGAGGTTGCGGGTTCGATTCCCGCCTTGGGACAAATATTTGTACGATCTGCAGGTATTTGTTCCGGGTGTTCTGGTCGTTTTCTATGTATAATAAAAAAATATCTATCTATGTAATCTATTGTATTATGTATATCAGTTATCTAGTACCCATAACACAAGCTCTGCTTAGCTTGGGGCTAGATAATGCTGTGTGAATTGTCCAGCATTATTTATTTATTTATTTACTTACTTCTGGGCTAGATACGCTGTGTGTCCAGCTTTATGCATTTATTGCAAGATTCGTATATACGTCTCTTTGACTGCAAAGCATTTAATCGAGCAATTCGAGCAATTTCGGGCATTCAAGACAAAATGTAGCATTACAAGATTTACAAGCTCCCGAGGAGAGACGCAAATGTTTTTGACTAGGTGCCTTATACTATTTTGTATGATGACACTTTTTTCGTATTGTTTCAGAAAAACTTCCCCAATTCAGTATTGAACCCAGGAGAAGAATATTGTCACAGGATACAGTACAAGTTCGGTATACTGCTTGGAAAATATATTTAATTCAACTGTTTGATACAATATAACAAAATTAAGTTATGTGGCGTTTAAAAACTGTGAAAGTTTAAATACACAAATTGTAACTGTATTTACCGTTTTTATTTTTTTCATTTAAATTTTTTTATCCAAAGGGTTGGTATCTTTTCCTCCAAATACTCGTATGTGGCTTGGCCGCCGCGGTGGGTGAAATTCAGTTAGGAAGACATCATTATCATCATTAGGTACTAATTAAGTACTAACATACGATTCCTTGTTACCGTAGACAGAGCTGGTATCAATAAGTCAACAAAACAGTTTGACTTACTTTGGCCACAAGAAAACACCGCTTTTTATGGTTAGACACCGTCAAACTATTGCAGGGTACTAGAAACTTTGTAAAAAATAGAGGTATCAAAGCCGTTTCCAGACAGGAGCGGTTGCGGCCAGAGCAGCCTGGTCCTTTTCAGCTGGACCAGTTCACTATACAACCAAAATTATATTTTCTGGCAGTACTGTTGACTGTAACAGTTAAAAAACAATTAAATTGTAAATGGTCTCTCTCTCTCTTCCCAGCTGGCTACTCCAGCATATGGTGGTGGGTTGCTTAGTCAATTTCCTCCACTTCGCTCTGTCTTCGACGTCGTCTTTGGAAGCCGTTTTTGGAAGCTTGATACTTGCATGTCTTTTAAGAGTCCGTTGCGACTGAGGGTCCACATTGGAATTTCATAACAGTTATGAAATTCCAATGTGGACCCTCAGTCGCATCATAGTTACTATGATACAGATTTGGCCGAAGATCTCAAGAGGCGCAAATATGCAGGTCTCGATAAAGGATACGCATGTGCTCCCCTTGGAGTCGAGACCCTAGGTCCGTGGGGTACCGAGGCTCTCCGGGTTTTCAAAAAATTCTCTGAGCGTCTGGTCGAAGCGACGCGTGACCCGAGAGCTGGTGAGTATCTGGCGCAGCGCATCAGCATTGCTATACAGCGGGGTAATGCAGCTAGCGTCTTGGGCACGCTTCCGACTGGTATTGATATGGATCAGTTGAGCTACTTGTAGATTGTTTGCAACAGTCTGCAGTAAGCTCAATTGTTTCAATTGTAAATACTAGTTTTAATTTAATTCTATTATTTGGTTGTAATTTTCTTTGTTAATAAATGTGATACAGATACAGATTTCTTTATTGTCATAAAAGTGTACAATATAAAGGTACCTTAATTATGCTGAGGCTATGACTATGAATACGCTACATAATAGATTCAGGTGTTACTTTGCAGAAATCCATTGCAAAATATAAGGATGAAAATATTTAGTAACAATTCCGCGAAAAAAACCTTCTCCGATAAGTTCTAACAAAATGTAGTCCGCGTTGTAGAAGAACACGACGCCAACTACAAAATTAAAAAATACCTATCAAAGCAAGACGTCAACTAGTTTCGTCTCTCCACGAGACATCATCAGCCCCCCTAGCACGGGGATTGTTGTCTAGGGTAGAATAGAGAAAAATTACGTCACTTCGTCATCCAATGCGTAAATTATTTGAAATGAATTCCATCAACTTCAATAATGTACGCAATGTATGGCGATGCAATGTCATTATTGTCCATTCTACCCTAGACAACAATCCCCGTGCTAGAGGGGCAGGACACCACAATACTCGACCTTAACACTGAGCGCAGCAGTGTAGGTATATATACTACATAGTATATACATATACACTGTTGCGCTCAGTGTTAAAAATATATACATATATATTTTTATGAATACGCTATTAATTAGTAAAAGTTCTGAAACATTAGTTAGTACAGTCTCTAATTTGTAAAGGTATCCAGGTTACAATCAGTTATACGTGGTTCCTCAGACGTGGCTTGGATATTGTCATGTCTCATTACCTGACCAAAGCTCAGATTCCATGAATTACTACGTTTAGTTAAACTTTTGTGAGAGTGAATTACAAAAAATCTGCCCTGTCCGTTCCCTGGAACAATCATCTTGCACTACATATTGCAAAAGAAGGTGGTCCAGACGTGCACATACGCTCTTATTATCGTGGGAACTATTAGCAATTTAGACTTTACTAGCAGCGCCTCGCGGTTTCACCCGCGTAGTTCCCGTTCCCGTGGAATTCCGGGATAAAAAGTAGCCTATGTTCTATTACAGACTATAATCTATCTCTGTGCCAAATTTCATTTAGATCCGTTCAGCCGTTCTGGCGTGATAAAGGAACAAACATCCATCCATCTATCTATCCATCCATCCATCTAAACTTTCACGTTTATAATATTAGTGAGAATCCATCTATCTATCCATCCATCCATCTAAACTTTCACGTTTATAATATTAGTGAGATGAATGTGCTCCAGGTTAAGGAGGGAAATCTTTGAAACACAAATTTTGACTTCGTAATTGTAATTAATTGGTATTGAATGTATCGTATTAGCGGTTTTAAAACAAAACCCTAATACAGCAACAGAAGCATTCTGAAAGCTTTGTTTTTCGTCAATACAACACAGCACAAAGACAGTTATACGGTAAGCGGAGCTCGCAAAATCAAAATCCCATCTTTGAAATTCCCTTGGAGCCAACTTGCACAGGTCTTCCTACTGATCACTTAGATACCCCATATGATGGGTCTATCCCCCCTGGATACGGAGGTATGGCGTCAGGGGTTTTTTTGGGGTGGGGGTTCCATGTGAGCTCATCCTCCTGATTTCATAGAGATCCAAAATGGGGAGTCCGATACGTATCGTTCCAGCGTTATGTCAGTTTGAAATTCCCTATCAAATCGATACACTATCTACACTTATATATACGTCTATATCTATAATAATATTATAAAGAGGAAAGATTTGTTTGTTTGTTTGACGGGAATAGGCTCCGAAACTACTGGACCGATTTGAAAAATTCTTTCCCACAGCCGAAGGCTGAGGTTAGATGGCGCTGTCCACATAATGTAAACCAAATAAATCGCTAACAATTAAACTGCGGAACATAATATTATTAGTGTAAAATATATCCAAGAAATGCTGTCCAAAGTCACTATTCCACACGGACGAAGTCGCGGGCACAGCTAGTTGAAAATAAAATTCATAATTTACTATTACTTTATATGAATTCAGTGTTGACGTAGGTAAATAAAGCCAATGACGCATAAAAACGTGAAAAAATAATAACTTTCATGGTTTACGTAAAACGACTTTTGAACTTTTATAAGACTTCTCTTGCTTAGTTGTTTATTTGGTTTAAAAGAACAATTTACTAAAACAACTTCTTAGTCATAACTTAATAGTTAGTAAGGTTTGGCAATGAATTGTACTTTGTTTTCTTTGTTATAATGTTTAAAATTATTGGTAATTTAAAAAGTGACTCATTTTTCTTTCGATAAATAAAAGAATGTTTTTTGTAGTTATTAATCATCTGATCATTAATCTGAAAGGTGGAGAATACTATACGCTTATGCAACTCGCAAGTTTTTTTATTTGAGAAGTAACGTAATAACAACTTATAAATTGTTGATGAAAGCAATAATCCTGTTAGCCTACGTTCTTGGATAAAAAAACTACAGGTGGGAGGGACTTAAAAGTGGTTATTATTCATCCTTAGGGTAAAACCCTAAGAACATGCAGCATACGTTGCGTAGGGTCGATATAGCGAATTTTTTAAATATAAATAAACAATTGCATTTCTTTTTAGGGTTCCGTATCCAAAGGGTAAAAAACGGGACCCTATTACTAAGACTCCGCTGTCCGTCTGTCACCAGGCTGTATCTCATGGACCGTTATAGTTAGACAGTGTTGCAAATGTCGAATCCTCTCATCAATTCAAATGGTTTTTAGAAAATTCGTTTGTTTTATGGAATATTAAAATAAAATAGGTTGCGTCGCTTAAGTGCGTTGGGATGCCGCCTCTTGATTCAGATTTATAAAGCTTTGCCAAGCTGTCAAATTAATTTTGGTTTGTTATAGGCAGCAATGCGAAAACAGAAATACGTAGCCACCATGAGCAACTTCGCATCTCTGCCTAAACTAGAAAAAACAAAACTGTTACAGAGGCATTAAAAAAGCTTCCTATATTAAAATTATCATTCCTTGATCAGATTAATAAAGTTTTGCCAAGCTGTCGAATTAATTTTTGTTTATTAGTCTTGCCTATATTCAAGCTTTTGTACCCTACCTGTGTTAGTCACTGAACTCCTCCTCAACGTCTGGACCGTTTTGATGACAATCAGTGTTGTGTCGGATTGGGTCTCTGGATGGTCTCGATTCAACTCGATTCGAGCAACTTGACACCTTAAGTGGCGCTGCGCTTCTAGGATTTTTACAGGGCAATATCTGTCGGCACTTAGTTACTGACAGACAATTGTTCCGCAATTCAGACTTATGAAGTATAAAAATTAAGTAGGTAATTACTAGTTTCAATTTAATTCTATTATTTGATTGAAATTTTCTTTGTTAATAAAGATTAGTTGGTAATGTTTGCGCGGTACTTGAACCCCAGCATTTATGAACTCAATTGTATCACAGTGGGCATCGTGCTTAAAGAAGTATCGAAGTTTATATTAGTAGGCAAAGTAGGTACTCATAAAATCAGGAATCTATAAAAAGTCGTTGATAAGCAATGAATTGCATAGAAATTTGTTAAAGTCGGCACACCGCTTTTCCCTGTATTGAATACTGCAAAAGTCGGCACTAAGCTCCGAAATCCTTGATAAATGTTTGTTGAATTGAAATGCAAAGTGATTTCGATTTTCCTTTCTACCCTTGACCAACTATCACCCTCTGACCCCAACCCTCCAGGTTATTTTCATATGGGTATCGTTTTCGAGTAATTTGGGAGTGAGGATTGCGAATTCTTTTTCAATTGTTTTTAAGTATTAAATACTTTTTGTGTTATTTAGAGGGTCTTACTCTTCTATAAAAACGGCACAAAAGTCAAAAGTCAATAACTTTATTTCTGTAGGCTTACAAAAAAGCACTTAGACAAGTCAAATTTTATACATAATAGTAGATTGTTTTACAAGGGACTAAACCATCCCATTATATACGAGGTTGTTATACTCCCGAGCGTAGCGAGGGAGGATGAGAAGACCGAGTTATAATGGGTGGTTTTGGCCCGAGTAAAACACTCTACTTTTCACTTCGATTGCGAGAAAATAAAACAATTCAAAATTAGACAATTTTCAGAAATTTTATTAAAAATTAAATGTGCAGTTAGAGCAATTTTGAATGTTTAGTGATATGTTTTTCCCGGGCAATTTTATTTCGGTTCTCTGTGATTGGGATGTGTGTGTAATATTTTGAGTTGATTGTTGTGGAGTAAAAGTTGGAGAGACTCGACTCATGCTTGAGTTTCGTGCATTATTAAGATCTGAGTGCGGCTTCAGCTGAGTTGACATATTCATCCAATCCCGCGATGTAGATGCTTGGGGTTCTGTAATGTTTGGTAGAATATTGATTCCTTCCGTAATCCGCTGCGTGACGTGATACTTGTTTTGTATAGAGTCCTCTATATAACCTTCAGCCACTTGATCGGACCTCCATCCACCGTGCCGTTTTAATGTCGTTATATTCGCACCCGAGTCCGCCAACAGAGTCGCGGATGTTCTGCGGAAACAATGGCCCGTGTAGAGTTCCGGATTTGGTAAATTTAGATAAGTGGCAATATCTTTAGGCATGTTACCAAATTTATTTTTGCCTATGACTTGCCTTGTGCATTTACCATTTTGATAATTTAGAAAAAATCTTCTCGTTGAAACATTAGTGGGACGTAACTCCTGATAGGCTTTAACTATATTAAGGTATTCTCCACTGATGACAAATTTACGCTCTTTGTTTGTTTTCGTGTTCGGCAGACTCACAGCTTGTAGGTTTGTATCCGTTTCTACGTCTTCTAGCGTTATATTAGCAAGCTCTATTCCTCTGCATGCACCGCTGATTCCATAAATTAAAGCAACCTGTTGAACAAAAAAATAAGTGTGTTATTAATCGTAATAACCTAGGTACATAATTTAGGTATGTAGGTAGGTATCTATTTATTTAGTTTGAGTTGAGTACATAAGTAGTAGGTTACCTTTGTTGCCAAGTATTGTTTATTTGGAGCGTTATTTAAAAATGTTTCGATTTCTTGTGTCGTCAAGACTTTAGATTTTTTTGCCTTGTATCCAGTGGACAATTTCTTCAGTAAAGCCGTTAAATTTACATATTTTTTAATATCGACGTCGTGTCTCGTTTGTAAGGTCATTCTTAACATTGAATATGTGCTCCAAAGAGTCGACGATTTGAATTTTTTCGATAATTCATCAAAATAAGTGAGAAAAACCCCTTCTGTAAAAGAATCCACACGTTTCTCATCTCTCCATTTCATAAAATTTTCGTAACTCTTTAAATATATTCCACGTGATTTTGTCGGCAACAGATTCATAATTATTTCTTTGCCCTTTTCTTCCATTTGCATATTAGCATCTTCACTATCACTTGATGACATTTTTCACGTTCACAATTTGGAAGTAAAAGTCAGGAAGTTAAACGTAAAAGTTTGTGATTTGGAATGAAGAAAATTCTAGAGATTTAGCGCCAATACCATCTTTTTTTTTAAATCTCTATTAAACCCGCAACGAAACAGTTCGCATTCTACCGTGAAGGGAAGAATCAAGCTTCATAAAACATCACCAAGAAGGTTCTATTTTCAAAAAAAGATTGACGGAGCACCAAGAAGTCGAGTTTTTATGTAAGAGAACGAATGCTTTGTACTGGCTGATGATTTTAGACAAAAATTAAAAAGAAAAATTACTTTTTAGCCCGAGGGATTAAACTCGAGTTTTAGGCCTGCTAAGCTACACTATTATGATACACTTTTCGAGCAAGAGAAGTGAAAACAGTTTTATAAATAGTAATCGCATCGATTTTGTTCGCAAACGTAAAACGTAACACTCAAGACTGCTAGAGTAACACTCGAGACTGCTACAGTAACACTCAAGACTGCTAGAGTAACACTCGAGACTGCTAGAGTAACACTCAAGACTGCTAGAGTAACACTCAAGAGTCTTGAGTGTTACTCTAGCAGTCTTGAGTCAAGACTGCTAGAGTAACACTCAAAATTGCTAGAGTAACACTCAAGACTGCTAGAGTAACACTCGAGACTGCTAGAGTAACACTCCAGCTGTTAGAGTAACACTCGGGGCTGTTAGAGTAACACTCAAAACTGCTAGAGTAACACTTAAGACTAATAGAGCAACACTCAAGACTGCTAGAGTAACACTCCAGACTGTCAGAGTAACACTCGAGACTGTTAGAGCAACACTCAAAACTGCTAGAGTAACACTCAAGACTAATAGAGCAACACTCAAGACTGCTAGAGTAACACTCCAGACTGTTAGAGTAACACTCGACACTGTTAGAGTAACACTCAAAACTGCTAGAGTAACACTCAAGACTAATAGCAACACTCAAAACTGCTAGAGTAACACTCAAGACTAATAGAGCAACACTCAAGACTGCTAGAGTAACACTCCAGACTGTTAGAGTAACGTCCTTATTAGGCAAGCACTTTTTTTATGTCTGAATGAAATTTAAATGAGAAAAAAACATGTTCCCATGAATCCCATGAGTACAGAGTACAGAGATCTAGTCCTAGTTCGACGAGCAAACACGCTAGGTTCGTCTCTTAATATATCTGCAATTGGTTGCAAATCGGATTAAGTGGGGCCTCGTACAGACGGAATTTTGAATTTATTTCCGGTATGTGTATGCCGCTCTATACAGATGTTTTGATGCTGAAGTTAGATTCATAAAATATTCCCAGATCGATCTGACAAATTCAGAATCCGAAAAAGAAAACTGTGAGGAGCATCTTTATTTTGAAAGCAATACTGGCCTTTCTGAATTCAGAAAGACATTTCACCTGTACAAAGGCCACCCTTCGCCAGCATATAAGTATTATATTTAGTTCCCGCTAGGTTACATCGACAAAGACAAAAAGTCCACGCTATCTCGACGCACGGAATCTCGACAAAAAACAAAATGTGAACGATATCACAACTCACGAATCTCGATAAAACACATAAAGTAGGCGTAGGTTATGTATCGGTATATTTTTCGAGTGTTTCTATGCGGTTGGCAGATTCTTTATTAATTTTAAGCATCAAAACGGCTAAAATAGCCATGCCTGGGTACAGTTGTGTCTGTAGAAACATTACTAAAACCGTAGCAGGCAGGATTGATTCGCCAATGTGGCAGAAATTTGTTAAGAAAGTGATTTAATTTAGTTCATAATTTCATTTCATTTATTTAATTTAATACAATAATTTGATTTCATGTATTTTCTTGATTGTAATTTATTTTAATATTATTTTATTTTACTCTTGTTTCATCTTAATTTATTTCATTTTAATTTAATCTTATTTCATTTCAATTTAATTTTAGTACCTAAGTAATACTAACACTAATATAAGGTCATTTTAGCATACGAACTTATTAACAAATTATGGATCAGTGTAGTCCGAAATAAAGGAATTTTATTTATTTATTACCCAGATACAAAGACCTACTAATGTACAAAACGATTGCAAAAAAAATAATATCAATAAAAAAAAATGTAAGTATCAAAATTGTCTGGTCCAGTCTGGTCTCCTATAGGGTTCTAGCTTTATTTTGTAGGCATTCGCCGTTGAATTGTTACTCGAAATACGGAATTCACCCTTTCATTTTGGGTAACAATGTGAATAATCGAGTTAGGTAAAAGGCCGCTGCCGTGTATATCCAATAGGTTGAAAAAGTGCATATAAATTTTATTTTATATTTATTCGACTGTTCTTTCATTTCATAGCTAAAGTAAATAGTGTATGGTATTATTTTCAAGGAATTGCAATCTTCTATTTGGTCATACAACTTTTAACACGATATTTAAAAAAAAAATCACGAAATAACGTCAAAAATTACTTAAGTAAAAGTGGTTTAATTACTTAAAGCCCATTTGGGCTTAAGGGCTTATTGGCATAACAATTAGCACCATTACGGTGCTAATTGTTATGCCAATACACTGTAGGTACCTACGTGATATGGCAGTGTTTTGCTTCTGCCCACCGCATGAGCCGTTCGGTTGCATAGCCACTATTAATTGACCTCCCCGTCAGACTCGCGCGCTACCAAAAGGCTTCGCGGCGCGCGGGTCTCGATAGTTTAGATTTTTGGACACAATATCATTTTCGTGCGACAGTAGGCCATTTGACTACATTGCAAATATGTTGCAAATTGTTTTCATCCTCGTCAGTGACAACGTAACAAAGCGTAATCAGGTGATTTTTATTAAAAATTATGTCTATTTTAGTTACAAATAGGAATTAAAATTACTCATTTTTTGATATAATGATCAGTTGACCGAAAACGCTCTGCATTTGGTTGCATCGCCGGTGACGTCACACCAATCACAGTTTACAGTGCGTGTTGCTGTTGTTGTTCTTCTTGTTAGGTGCGGTGTGTGTGTCGTGTGTGTGACGTCCTCGAGTCGGTCGAGTCCGGTAACATGTTACCGGAGCCATGATAGAGTTTATCGTTTTGGCGCGTCATTATATTATTCAAACTTTAAAAATATTTTTTATAACTAATACGACTGCCTTAGAAGAAATATTTATTACATTTTGCATTATTTTTATCAGACAATACATTAGAATTATTTTCCAGTAGTAGTCAAATAGCCTATCTAATTTGTCAAAACACGGTATATTTCATTTGCCGTGTTTTGAAATTTTAAACCTTATAGATGAAGTGGTTACAATGATTAAAAAAATAGTGATATAATACAGATCCAAAGAAAACGATTGCGCCCTGTTAAGGCAAAACACTGTAACTTAAGATACAGTGTATTAGTTTAAAACGGTAGCACGTGTAGCAGTGTGAATAGTGAATACGCGGGTTACGTTATATCACATTTTATTAGTTGTTTCGCGTTTTATTATTCGTTTAGCGTTTTAGACTATAATGTAGTTATCGTTGAGTGAAAAAAACATTCTTGAAAATGGAGGGAGGGTGATTATAGCTGCTTGTGATTAAGCTGATCTTCCTGATTTCTTAGAGAACCAACAAAGGGGTTCTGTCTCGAGTGGTTTTGGAGTTATGACGGTCAGAAATTCCCTTGGAGCCAAGTTGCAAACATTCTCCGCTGATCACGTAGATACCTTTCACAATGGGCCATCTCCCTTGTAAATGGAGATATGGCGTGAGGGGTTTATTTTCATAATTTATATATATTTTTTTAACAGAAAGGGGCCTATACTCTCTAAATAACTCGTTTCTAGGCGGTTTTTAACGTTAGCTTAGCGTCAACAATCACGCGCAACATCGTTTTTGAAGATTATTTGATATTCATCATATCTTCTGGAAGGTAGGAGGCTGCAACAGCATCCTTTCTGAACCAGTGTCCCTGGATGCCAGGGCGCTGATAGAAATATACCGTGCAGTTTTTAAAGCAAGATCGGAAACTGATTAATAATTTAAGACTTAGTTCATAAGGGTGACATAGTAATTATTTAAAACACTGTATAAAAGTAATAAAAGATTTTAAAAAATTCTCAACGATTTTGTTGTTAACTATTTTTAACGATCGATAGTTATTTTAACGATTATCGTTAGCCATTAGATGGTTTCGTGAAGTGAATGGAAATTCTGATAACGACACACGCCTAGTAGGAACCACTGTGAACAATTCTCTTAAAATGTCTTGGAAACTATGCATGCGACAAACACGACGCCTTTTGATTTCACGGTAAGAGTTTCCCATTGGTATAGTTTAAGATTTTTATTAAAGTATTTGCACTCACAAATCTGGGAGAGTTTCTTGCAACATTTCGATTGTAGCTAAAAAAACTTGCAGTTGTAAAAATTTTAATCAAAATCTGGCTTTCAAAAGATTCAAAGCTACGGACTTGATGAAGTTGCCGTTCGTTATTACGAACAAAAGTAAGGAGTAGTTTACTTCGCCTTTCATTTCCAACATGCAAAATAGGTTTACAACTATTTTACATGTCAAATATGTTTACACCTATTTTACATGTTGGAAATGAACCGACTACTTTACTTTTTTACTAAAATTTATTATTTCAAGTTAATACAACACAGTTATTAAGAATGAAAGTTAATTTATAATTTCGAATTCACTCATTTGTTTATTCATTTATTGATATGTGATTGCCACAAAAAAATAGATGATCCGTGATTTTATATCAATTAACCCGAAGCGACGTGAGACCCGAGAGCTGGTGAGTATTTGGCACAGCGCATGAGCATTGCCGTACAGCAGCGGGGCAATGCAGCCAGCAGCGTCTTGGGCATGCTTCCGACTGGTATTGATATGGATTAGTTAAGCTACCTGTAGATTGTCTGCAACAGTCTGCAGTTGGCTCAATTGTTTATTTTCCCCAGCAAAAGGTACGCAGTAAATACCCAATAAATAATCTTTAATCGCAAAGTTATTTTTTTATCACTTATTAAATAAATAAATAATGCTGGACAATTTACACAGCATTATCTAGCCCCAAGCTAAGCAGAGCTTGTGTTGTGAGTACTAGATAACTGATGTACTATAATGAATTATGTGTTAGACAGGGCACTATGGTGTTCATTAGTCCTAGTGCCTAGGTCCAGCAGTGGACTAACATAGGCTGATGACGATGATGATGATGAATAAATATGTAGCATGCTGCTGCTTTACCCAAGCGAAAATAGATCATTATTACGTACTCCGAAACTACTGAATAAATTATGCCATCTATTTAAGTATCACAATTTGCGGAGCCGCAACTCGAGGTCCGCAGCGTGTCCGCGACAGTTTTGCATCTGTTCCGCATCTCGTACAACGGACAACGTCATTGAGAAACTCTTGCGGCATGACGCTGCGTGCACTCATCAAAATATAGCTTTATTTACTATGCAAAAGGGTACAAATTTTATTGACGTAATACGAAAACTCCCCCCAGCGGCACCGCGCTTGCGACACTTTGTATCTGTTTGCGGGTAAATAAAATCATATTTTGAATCATAGTCGCGAAACGTCGCGTACCGTCGCATCTTGGTGTGAGCTGACCCTAAGCCTAGGTCTCATGATAACAACGCAGTGCACTGCGATATGCAGTATGCGGTACCGGACACTTAATCGTATGAAAAACGTTTAGAGTGGTATTTTGTTTCGTCGAAATCTGCGTCAGCGGTATGGAGTGGTCTGTTGGGAGAGGGTACTACGCACAGCGTGGCGGCGGCGTCTCGTTATGACGCTGCGGTGTGAAAATCCCGCTTCTCCGCACAGACAGTCGACGTTGCGTCATGCATGACGCTACGTTGTGCCGCATACAAGAAACCACAGCTGTCTAATACTGCCAGTATCAGGCAGTCTAAAATTAAACATGTCTAGGCATCAAGTATTTGTTAGTGGAATCGAAAAACCTAAACTATTTGTTACTTACGGCGATAAAAAGTGACTTTTTGACTCCGCGAATGATGTAAATATGGATCAAGAGTTATCTCGCAGTCGTTTTGCTCATTTTGTGTACCTACTAATTGGGATGTAGATACTTGTTACTAAAAAACATGAAATCACACCATTCAAGAAGCTGCAAGCAACATCTTCACTTAATCTTCTTCATCAGTATTCATACTGCTGAAGTGCTGAACATGCCCCCTTTTACAAGAAAGGTTATTTCAATAATCTCTAAGGCCCGACTCCACCAAAGTCTTAAACAAACAAGAGAACGTCGTTTTACGTATCTTGTCTCCGCTTTAGTGGAGACCACCGAGCAGAGATGTATCTTTGTATGCGAAGAAACAAAGAAAGATCAAAGCGGAGAAGAATGAAAGAGAAGATTAGAAGGGGGTATGTGAGCTGTGCCTCGCAAACTAGCGACATCATTACAATACAAATTAATTTATTCCATTCAGATACAAAAGTACACTTGGAAAAGTCAGGTAGATACAACATTCATAAACAGAATTAAAAATAAAATTAAATAGCAGGTACATTAACATTGAATGGAATTAAGTCATCAGCAAGAACTTCGTCAAGATTATGATATGATTTTTCTACGAATTTTCTCATTTCAATTTTAAAAGCAGCATAGGTAATCCATTTTACGCAATTCTATATGCAACTTACTAACGATTTTATACGTAAGCATACTCTCACAAGAAATAAATAAAAAACGTTCTTTGTTATTCTTACATGTCCAGTCCATCCCAAGGTTTCCTGGAAGAGGTAGCTCATAGCGATAAGGCCGCCTTTGTACTTCGTCTACTCGTAGCGTTTATTTCTGTAATGTTTTCTGTGTTTGTGTGGTACCTTAAAGTATTATCTATCTATCTATCCAGTGCCGTTGTACCAGAGAAATCAATACAAAGTAACAAATCCTTACGCTGCGTTCACTCCGATTCCGATCCGGTGGACGCACAGCTTTCTACCGCTATCGCACAGCACATAAATGATGTTTGATGCCATCACTGTAAAATGTATCTAAAGTATAGGAGTTTAACACACACATTTGAATGCCTTCCAGACCATTAAGTTTGATTCCCCGAAAATTGAATTCCCATTAAGTTGGGTTCCCCGAAAGTTGAATTCCCATTAAGTTGAATTCCGCGAAAGTTGAATTCCCATTAATGAAGGCTTGTTTTATATCCCATTCGTCCGACTAATACGTATCGATTTATGAGACGGACGGGACATAATCTTAATTCAGGATTTCAAAATCCCATTCGTCCCACTATCCCACTAGTGGGACGAACGGGACATCACTGTTTCGGTACGGCAGCAGTGCTGGCTATGTCTGCTTGTCCGTAACCATTGCCAATCTGCGGTGAATATTATTATTAGTAGCTCTGTTGTCTTGTTCGATAGATTTGGGTCAGTCATTATCAATCTTGTATTTTTAGTCAAGTGATAACACGTTATATTGTATTTACGATTACTCGGTTGCAGCATTTTATTTGCGGTCTTTATAATTCACTACTTTACATTAATGCTGGTGTTTACCAAAGGATAATCGGACAATTAGGCAGTTCCGTTGTTTAATTTGACGTTTAATGTATAAAAACTTGTGTCAAAAATGATAAAACAAATGTTTAAATTTAACCATCTGTTGGTAAACTCGGGTCTTAGTCAACTTTATGTTTAACTAAACGCCGGTTTTTTATCCGCTTAGCTTGAGACTAGATAATACGGTGTGAATTGTCCAGCACTATTAATTAATTCATTTATTTTATTATTGAAATAAAAAAACATTGAGTTTTAGGCGCTATTTCATTTTCAAAACCAGTATGTCGTTCCCACTTCTCACTAAAACCAAGAGCTTATTCTCTCTGACATAGCCTGGTGCTGGTTGCACAGAATTTATATAATAATATATTATTATTGATAGGAACACACTCTTGTTGATGCAAAAATATGTAATAAAGATACTTTATACAGTTTTCGATCGGTAGCATTCAGAAAGCAGATATATAAACTATTTAAATCACATCAAATCACACCATACTCAAGTCTGTATCACAAACGCCATAAGAGCTATAATGTACCCAGAACAGAGGAAGCTGATACGGCGTTTTATCTTCACACGTCGTACTGATAAACCCAGGAGAGGGGTCATAGAACTCTGGTTTCACTCGACTGGATGATACTCTGGATTTGGCCGATTTTCTTTCGCAGTTCAACATTTTCTATGATTTTTGGACGGGTAATGAAGTGTCTTTTCGAATTCAAAAGATGGAATGACGACGTTAGACAAGTGGCGGGAAAAATGTGGCGGGAAAAATGTGGCTACGAAAAGCCAAAGACCGAAATTACTGGAGATCCTTGGAGGAGGCATATACCGCCGAAGGCGGTCCATATCACGAAATAACGAACATCTCATGACGCAATACACTAGACATAATTAACTTTCATGCTATATTTTTATTATTATTAAAATGAGAATGACTATTTAATTATTACTATTATTATTTTTTTTGTTTAAAACTGTACTTATGATATGACTATGTGTGTGAGATATGGAATAAAGCTCTTTTTATTTTATTTTATTTAATGTAGTGTCTTAAAGTTATCATCAGCATCCGCAGCCGGATTTTACCCACTGCTGGGTGTAGGCCTCCCGAAGTTTGTGCCATCCACCACGGTCCTGTGCTAACCGCCTCCATTGATTTATTCCTTAAAATAATAGAGCCGTTATTAGTGTCCAAACGCGCGCCGCTGCAAAGGAGCGGCCAATTACAACGCCGCCAGTGCTAAACACCAATATCTACTTTTCATATTCTGAAAATACTCAAAGAACTTCGTAAATGCTAATTAGCAAATAATTCGAAACGTCTGAAGGAGTCTCAAAATATTTAAGTTATTTTGTAGAGCCCCAACGGGGTACATGTTTGATACTAGAAATTGTCATAAGATCCTTGTCACACAACAACATGTAACAAATGAATAAATGATTCTTATGTTCAAAAGGATCCGGTTCGCTACGGCCACTTCCTTGGACGGCGACCACCCCAAAAACCTATTTATTGTTTATACAGGAAAACGAGAAATAGCCGTATTCTTGGTCATTCTTGGACAATGATGTACATTTTGCTGCTTAGCTTAGCAAGTAATACTTTTATTTCTGTCTGAGAACATAAGTAGTTCCTCTTCCCACACTCATCCTCCTTGTTCTCTAGGCATTAAATAATACAAAAATAAAACTAGCCAAATGCGAGTCGGACTCGCGCACGAAGTGTTCCGTACCATTATCTATAAAAACGGCAAAAAAATCACGTTTGTTGTATTAGAGCTCCCCTTAAATATTTGTTTTATTTTAATTTATTTATTTTAAAGTAAATATATAACTAAATATTCAGTGAATATTTCAAGCGTTTTTTTATTGCCGTTATCGAGCAAAAACGAGCAAAAAATTCACATTTGGTGTATGGGAGCTTAAGTTTATAGAGCTTAAATATTATATAGCCTCAAATATTTGTTATTCTGTTTTTTTTGTTGTTATAGCGGCAACAGAAATACATCATCTGTGAAAATTTCAACTGTCTAACTATCACAGTTCATGAGATACAGCCTGGTGACAGACGGACAGCAGCGGAGTCTTAGTAATAGGGTCCCGTTTTACCCTTTGGGTAAGGAACCCTAAAAAACACAACTTCCTTAATGAATAATAATAAAATGGTAAAAGTTAGTGGTTGAAGATATGAACGCGTTTGCTATACGCTCTCCAACACCCTGAAGAACAGATCAACACAAAGTAAGAATTTATTATGTAGAATTGTTGAGCAGAATAAATTCCTCATATTTAAAACGCTACTTTTTATTCGGGAATAGCGCGTGTGAAGTAGAAGCTAGCATCGCATTTAAACCTAAAACAACGCAATCAGAAGTTTAAAACGATTGACCGATATGAATGTCTCATATCCGTCTTTGACAAAGATAGGACAGGATAGAAGTTTAGGTTTTTGTCAAAAATGACAGATTTTAAGAAGAGTCATTCGTGCCTATAGGATGGTTTTTTTTTTCACAGAACCGGTGGTGGACCTTTTGCACGGAACCTGGCTGGAGGGAGCGGGGAGTTGTCAGATGCGTAGGTTGCCTGCGTCCTGGCGGCATGTTCCGCTCAGCCGCCGCCGCCGCCGCCGCCTCCGCTCACTAGGCAGCTCTCATTCGGCGGCCAGCCTCGTAGAGTAGTACACGCCCGCGCGTATGCCACTCTTAAACTTTAACACGTAAAGTTAAAGCCGTGCAAAATGAAGGCTGGAGGGGCCGTCTGCTGGGCCCTTCTGCTCATCGCAATCCCGGCTACAAAGGTACGTTCTTATATTAAAATCTTTTCAGAGATTGCGGTGTTTTTCGACGTTTATTTTAAATAAATAGTTTTTTTGAGATGTTACGGAAGTACGGTCATATTTATTTCGATAAATAATAGTACCAGCGCGAATGACGGAGCCGGTTTCACGAAGTTATTTAACTTGATGCTGATTAAACATGTACAAGTTTAGATTTGTAAGTTAATTTGACCACTGCTGGATCTTAGAAGCCTCCTAAACTTGGTTATCGTCTATTTTTATTTAATTGTTAATTTATACTTCGCGGGCCTGCTTTTATGCAATTTTCTTGTCGGTTTGTACTTGAGTTGGTTCTTTAACTTTGGGAGTGGTAATTTTTTTGGCGTTTACCGCCTTCTTATCCAAATTTTGTAACTTTATGTCGTGAAGTGGTGTATATTTTGATGGCCGCTACTGGATTTCTACGTAACATTAACCCAGATAGAGATTTACCATCCAATAATTCCTTAAATAGTCACTTATTTATATTTTACATACCATTTGTGATGAAAAATGGATAAGACGCACTCGTGCTGGTGTTAGGAACCGCGACAGTAATTTTTAACATCAAAATTAATCGATTTCAAACGAAAAAGTTGCTTCATTCAGTTTACAATTTTTTCCATCATTTTGATTTGTAGGCCCTAATTTAAATGACTTGTAAGCTATCCTCGGAAATTATTCCTCAAATGAGTAAAAATCAGACTGGTTTTCATGAAGGCTCGATTGTGAAAAATATATTTTTGCCACAGACAGCTAGGACAGGTTTTGTTAGATTGCTGACTCTTCACTTTAGTCAAATAAAATAAAATAAAATGTAATTGTTTAGAAAAATAAAAACCTGCTTTAAAATTCTTTACTTACACAGTTTTTTTAACTTTTCGGGACAATTTTTTTTCTCTCGGGAATAAATTTTTATGGGACCACATTGAGATTATTTTCCAGAAAAAAGCGAAAGAATTTTCTAAATCGGTCCATAATAGTCGGAGAAATCGACGAACATCCAAAAAAATACCTACAGGCGAACGTAAAACCTCCTCCGCTTTGTTTCTTGTTTTTTCGGTCAAAAACTATTCACTTATTGCATTATTATTTGACTTTTGAATAGCGAGTACCTAAAATTCAAAATAATTTAAAAAGACAAACAATGAGACTTCGTCTTAGACAGCCATAGCTCTAAATGGTTCTATACAGCCTATCCTAGCTTCTCCTTGAAGCTGTTCATCCAGCTACCACCCTGTATATCTGAATTAATAAAATTTGCAAATTTCACTCAAAAATACTTCATCATACGACATACAGACATAGGCCTCCCCTAATGAGCGCCATAACACCCTGTCTTCAGCTTGCCGCATCCAGCATCTGTCAGGCGTCATTCGCAAATCGTCATCCTACCAGGTTGGAGGGAAAATACTTCGACATAAATAAAAAATATTTTTTTTAAGGTAATTGACAAAAAGATCATGAGGTCAATATACTAAGGAATATAATTAAGGAATGTGAAGCCACAAGACTAAACTTATTACAAGACATTCGAAAATGATATTTCGTTAGGTAGGCGTTCGTAGAAATACTATGCCGTGTATCTAAGAGCATCGTCAGGGATTCGTCAGCTTTATCAACTGAATACCTGTGCTTTACCACTTTAAAATAGAATGTATGTCTTTAACAAAAATAAGATCAATCAAATACGAGTGTGACTCGCACGTCGAGGGTTTAGATCTTTTATCCATTAAATAAAAACTGTGGGTACCAGTTACTGACTCCGTACCACATCTGAGGCTTTAGTCTCAGCTAATACAAAAAACATTCGATAAACAAAATCGAGAACCATTGATGTCTTCAACAAAATGGCATTGGATGACAGTAGTCACAAACGAAGTGTAGCCAAAAAAATGCGATACTTACTGCACCAAACAGCAAAAAAGAATCTGTCGATCACGTCCTTATAAACAATTGGTGTGGTTCAAAAAAATATAAACCGACTTCAATATCCTGAATACCGAAAAATACAGCCCGCTGACAGATAGACGGACAGACAGACAGGAGGCTTAGTAATAGGATTTATGTTGGGACCCTTTGCGTACCAAACGATTACATAATAAAAAAAAACGTTCCAAAGTCGTTCGACGACAAAATTGTTTGCTCGCATTGCCGTTGGTCGTACGACACGGCCTTTGTGTTCAAACCGCGAAATATCGTCAGTCGTCAAGAAGGCGTTATCAAAGGCCAATTTGCTTTACCAAAGTGAAAACAGTTATTTAACATATTTACTAGCGAAGAAAACAATCCAGACGTGAACGAGTACACCATTTAATTATTTACAGATAGGATGAAAATTGGGGAACTTCATCATCTGTACTGTTTTTGTAAACAACCCACCCGTGATTTCCGCGCGACCGACACGACAACAGAAAAAGTTTGAAATTCAAACTCGCCGACCAACCAATGCGACGTTACATGTCCGTGCTTTTCGAAAGTTGGGACAGCTCCATTCCGAGTAGATTTTAAATTTTGTCGTATTAGTCGATTGGACAAAAGTTGTGTCGTATTTCGTATTGGAACAGCTAATTAGAACTTCGCGTTCGGCGATTCGCCATCCGTCAACTTTGTTAGACCTATTGATTAAGCCCGCTGGCTGCCATACGCTTCTATAACAAGCTTCCATCTGAAGCAACTGAGCTCCCTATTCGTAAATTTAAACAGTACATAAAACGAAGTCTTATCAAGAAGGCCTTTTACTCCGTAGATGATTATATCAATGATGTTAATGCTTGGCCAGATGTCGCCCAGTTCCGCACCGACAATAGTATTATGGGAGAACAATCTTAAGCTTAGTTTTATATAAATATTGACCTGTATCTAAATCACATCAAATATAGACTTAGATAGGCAAATAATATTGTATTACATTTTAAGGATCATACAAACTTACTAGTGGTTTATTTTTCGCTTCTTCCACTAGTGGACAAAAAATTGAAGCGAACAAAATCAATAACATTTTGTTTCTTGTTTGATAATAACTAATTATAAAACTATTTATGTATAAAATTTTACTTGTCTAAGTGTTCTAAGGGTTTTTTGTAAGCCTAAAGAAATAAAGTTATTGACTTTTAACTTTTGACATGGAAACCAATAGACCAGAAAATAATGATGGAATGGAAATTCATGGAGAATCTAACTTTTATGCGACCGTCTCAGAATCACCAGAATCATCAAAATCTTTTGTGAATTGGCGAGAATATTACCAAAATTGTGCTAGTCGTGATTTTTCAAAAGTATTCTGTTGTTTTCTATGCCTCACGAGATAAATATTAATTCCTTGGGAATCTATTTTTTAGGATCATCCTATACAATAGCGAAAGAATTATCACAATCGGTCTAAAATTGACGGAAAAATCGATGAACAAACAAAAAAAATACAAACAGCCGAATATAGAACTTCCTTCTTGAAGTGGGTAAAATAAAACTAATTCCAAATCTGTTATCTGCTTGGGAACTACGATGCCACAGAGTGAGTCTCACTTCGGACCGTAAGATTTTGGACAAATTCAAAATTTATCATTATTTCTACTATATCTTCGGCCAGTGCGTCTTTTGATAAAAAACCCGGCCTAAGACCCGAGTTCACCAACAGATGATTAAATTTAAAAATATGTAGTTGTTTTGACGTTTTAGATACAAATTTTCATACATTAAACGTCAAAGTTTACCGATGGAGCTACGTAATTGTCCGGTTACCTTTTGGTGGACACACAGCTAATAATACTAATTTATTTTTATTTTAACTTTATCAGACGTGATGATTGGAGCGTGTTTATTGTAAAAATTTTTGGAGGGATAAATAAAATTTGTCGACTCTTGCTTCTAAAAAATTTGGTCACGGAATTCGCGGGCACATACTACCAGTTACCCTGACTTCGTACTCGAGACATGTTCTTAGAACGTATTACGTAAAATATCACAGAAAGGGAATGAGAAAAAGAATCAAGAGCAAGAAAATAATGATAGTTGGAACTGTAAATTATGCCAGAAGACATAAAAGAAGATATGATAAAATGCACACAGTGTGAAATATGGGTTCATGATCTTTGCGCCAGAATCAATAACATAACCAGAGATTACAATACGGCATAACACCCATTTTTGTAAAGTGTCTCAATTAGGCTCTATAGTGCTAATGTACCACTAAAAATATAAAAAGTTATTCAACCGATAAGTGCCCTAAAAATAAGATTAAAATTTTCATTTTCAAGTTGCGCGCGTAACTTGTCGAAATCGCTCGACGTGGTGGAGAGAAAATTCTTTTTTGCGTTGTCTGTTAATTCGTTAGAAGATTGTTATGCAGCGTTTTAGTACATTATTCAAAGAACGAAGTAGGAACGTACCAGTAAAATTTAGGATGAATAATGCTAAATCGTACTTTTTCTGTGATTTTTTTTAGTTTGTAAGAGTAATGTTGAATTCGATTCTAGACATTGAGAAAAATTAAACTTATTCTGCCTCTTATAATTTCTAAATTACAGAAGTAATTCCTATAGGGATACGAATTAGGCAAGTTTACCCTACTCCGGCCAAACTCAAAGTACAATGTTTGTGAACCTTCTAAGCATTGCCTCTATACCTTGAAACCACTTTCTAGTTGTTGATTTTTTGACACTATTTGCACGATTTGTTAGTTCGAGCAAAGCGCAATTCGTCCAGCAGTTCGACATCATCGTGATCTCTGTTACGTAGTTCGTCCAATTCTTACTACTTTTACTTAGTATTATCCAATATTGTTCATTTTTGAAAAATTACTTCGAGTTCCTCCTTTGCTTTATTACTATTTGTCAAAATTTGGGTTTTTGGGTTAAGAGTTGCATAAAAACATGACATGTTGAGAATGGCTTGAGTATCGTTTCTTATGAAGCAAAAGATGCTCTGAAGTCAAAATACAAATGCAATAAAGTAAAGTGTCTTGACTATCCCGGCTGAGCAAGCAGCAAACCCGTGCAGCGGCGTGAGCTTTATTTTTTCCTTGTTTTTGTACCCACTGGCTAAGTGGAGTGGATTTTCATACCGTGGATCTAGATTCTACATATTGTCAGTGATAATTTTAGATGAAGAACGCGTATTTTGTTTGAAAATTCTTCGCAGCACTCAAAAAAAACCAATTAGCAAAAAATACTATAGTTTTAGATATAATTTCATTGTTTACTAAAAACTGACATCGAATCCCTTAATTTTACGCTGTTTTTAAATTTTGCGGAACAAATACTAGTTAAATATCTATCTATGTTTATAACAAATATAATAAATAAAAACGTCTATTTGAAACTTATTAACTAAATAATTGCATGCTTACTCGAAACAAAAAAATGTATCTTTAGAAGTATGCAAAAAAGAAAATAACAATCAACATAGGAACCTTGATCTACACACTAGGATTACCTGTGTAGATCAATACAACAGTCAGGATAGATAAATCAAGTCAGTAACAGTGTTCCCGTATCCTACTTAATTCACATTTTAAACAAAATAAAAACATCTATAATGTGTATGTGTGGCTAAGCATGTCTGATTTTGGAGTAGGTAGATATCCAATAGGTTTAGGTTTGTAGTTCATTCTACACAATACCCATTACACAAGCTTTGCTTAGCTTGGGGCTGAATGGTGATGTTTAGAATGTCCAGCATTATTTATCTTTTTACGTTTTTATCTCGTTGTTTTATGACCAGTGTCATCAGTGGAAAACGGGCTGACCGTTTGCCAATTACTTAACTCTGCAAGCAAAGGCTGGGTAGTGAACGGGTTAACTTATTTTGTTTCTCTGAAGTCCTCTGAAAAAAACGTAAGCTTTCTTATATTATAGGTATTATGATAATAATAATAATATGTTTTTATTTCAGACACAAGATCCATAAATTTTCAAATTTCAATTAGGTAGATTTATAAAATAAAACAGTCAGGTACACACAATTAAAAAAACAAATAAAATTAAAAATACATATTGTACCTACCTATAAACTCAGGATGCTAGCTCCATCCATCGTTTGTACATATCTGTCCGGATTAGTCTATCTATCTTATGATCAAGATACATCTCTAAAATGCTTCTGGCATTTGTTGCCTTGGACTTTTTAGGGTCTCGAGATCGTTTTCGAAACCCTTATTGCTCCTTCACGCTCTATCCGTCCTTTCTTTTTCTCGAATATCTCAGTAACTACCACAGCTATGAAAATCAGCAAGAAGCAGCAGAAGGAGCTTTGAATGTACTTGAAATTTAAAATAATAACACATTTTGTGCGAAATTACTGATTAAAAAAAAGTGAAAAGTTGAAATGAAAATTTTCAGTACAATTTGTGATGTCGAAGACCTAGGGGGCAAATGGGGTTTTTAGATCTTGTGTTCAATAAAAGCTCTCCGGGATTTTATTACAATTTCTTGGGAGAAGATTCAACGTTGTTTATTACAATTACACCTAGGTTTTCCTGTTTTTTAACTATATCTAGCTTTTAAAAATAGAAATTTATATAGTTGACTCATCGCCTAGCATGAAACCGATAAGCCAACTTTTGTGACTTTCGGTAGAGCAGAACACCCACCACTTTACATCCAAGGTGTCTGAAGGAATTCAATTTGCTCTAAAATGTAGTCTCGGTCGACTAAAAGTATGTTTTAAAGTTACGAATATTGCACATAGGTTTAAAGAACAAGTGATTTTCTGAGAGTGGTAAATCTCTAATATAAAAATCTATTGCTGTTCGTTGGTCTCGCTAAAGCTCGAGAACGGCTGGGCCAATTTAAACACTTTTTGTTTTGGAGAAAAATAAGGAATTGTGGTTGAGTAGCTGAGCTAACGAAGTGGCGGGTATATTATAGGTAGATGACCCCTAGTACGTAAAGGAGGGAAGGGAGGCCTATCTAATAAGGATTAACCTTCTAAGAAGATCATTACTAAACAAGAGTTCCTTGGGCCATTTTTCTGAAGAACATCGCCTTGTCTAAATTTCTTAACTTCCAATGATACCTAAGTTAGAATGTTGAATAAGAATTATATCTCATTTTGGAGTCTAGGTAAAATATTGTATTCATTGAAGAAAGCATAGAGGCGGCATTATCAAAATGTAACAAAACCTTTCACTGCGCGTAGTCTGATATGCCCTTGCTGTATTTATATCGTGCGTATTTATTAACAATAGTATCTTTATTAATAAGGGACTAAACCACTTCATTATAGACGAGGTTGCTTATACTCCCGAGCGTAGCGAGAGAGGATGACCAGATCGAGCTATAATCGGTGGTTTTGTCCCGTGTGAAAATATAACTCCCTTCACGTGAGTCACTATCACTTCGAGTGTGAGAAAATAGAACAATCAAATCTTACCTTCAGTAAATATTCCACACTGATTTCTCGTCTTCTCTACTTAACAAGTTTGTTGTTAGTCTTAAAATGCCACATTTCATGTGATGCGCAACAGATAAATAGAATCATATTGATTATTTCTTTGCCATTCTGTCCCGTTTGCATAATATTAAATTAATTTTCACTTAATGGCATTTTCAATTAAATAAGTCAAGTTCATCTTCAGTTAAATTTGAAGTCATCAAATATTCCAGAGATTTTTTGTGTCTTCGCTACGCGCAACGCAAAGTTACTACCTACCAACGCAATCTACCATTACTTACGAGTACAAGTTTGTACAGAACCCTTGGTGGGCGCGTCCAACTCGCACTTGACGTTTTATTAATATCAAGTCTATTATGATTATAACTGTTGTTTCTACCTAGTTTTTGTAAGATCTTTTGGATACGTTACAGTAAATAGATCTTTAACTGTCCAACCAGATTAGGAATAGGCCTCTTACAAATACCAACTTAAGCACGAAAGGATTTTTAGAGATAGAATTTTGATTCTTATTCACCTATTTACTGTTTATGATTAGAAAAAAGAAACTGACTTGGCCAGGACCACATAGAACTCAACCATTCTTTATAAACTTCCATCATGATCAACCCGTACTTTTCGAACGTCAAGTGCTAAACTTCAATTCCGATTGTTTGTTTACATAGTAACGATGGTTCCCGTTAAAGTTCTAATCAGATCAATCATCAATTCCATGTGAGGTCTTTGAACTAAAATTTCACCTTATATTTAGGCCAATTCAAGGTAACACTTTCGAATTTACAATCATCATTATTATGACCGCAGCAGGCTGAAGTGGCAGTGGACATACCATACCTATAGCTCGCAGAACCGATAAACATTGGGGAGTAAAGGCTTTCGAGTAGCGACCACGATGTAATGCAAAATGGAGTGTGGGATGTCCTCCCACTCGATGGACCGATGATATTGTAGCGGTCGCTGAGAATCGATGGCTGGAGACGGTGGATAAACGAAACAAACTTCGCTACGTACAAAAACGAAATTTATTATTACTGATTTCTATAAAAAAGTAATTTATTTCTATTGTGTACTCGTAATTTTCTTAGATTGTAAATTATAAGTTACTCCTTTATAAATTTGTTTATCAATTTATAAAGGAGTAACTAACTGACAGCCAACGCATAGTTTAAACCACTGGTTCTAGAGATCTAAAATTTTAGTGGTTGTTTTTTTTAGGATTTGTACTAAGAAAGAGATTTTGCATGTAGATTCCCCTTCCAAAACGAACACATATTTGATTTATTGTTTTGTGAAATTCAGAAGTTATTTTCCTTATCTATAGGTACTCTTTGTATTGACTCATAGATAAGCCATAGCCCAAACCACATAATGGTAGAGATTGACCGACACAAAAAGCCACGCAAAAAAAAAAAAACCTTTTTCCGACTCAGAGAACCCACATATATAACCACTGATCTGAGTGGCAGCGGGGAAGCGAAGTCAAGTCAAACTCTTTCTCTAAAAACGGAAGTAGGTACATGTAAAATTGTCTTTAAAACATTAGTTAAAAACGGAAGAAGTAATAAAAACTTTTAAAAAAGAAAAGTACAAAAAAAAAATTTAGAATAAAATTAAAACTGGTATTTACAATTGAAACAATTGAGCTAACTGCAGACTGTTGCAAACAATCTACAAGTAGCTTAACTGATCCATATCAATACAAACTTTAATAAACAACTTAAACAAGAACTTTTATATTTTCGTAAATACTAAAATGAAAATACAAACGGATGTTAGTACTTTTACATTACACTAATGTTATTAATGCGAAAGTTTTGATGTTTCTTACCTCTTCACGCCAAAACTACTGAACGGATCGCACTGAAATTTTGCATACAGGTAGTTCTAGGCCTGGAATACTTTTTATTCTATAAATCAGTTCATGGGATACAAATAACTTTAAACAACGCGGGCGAAGCCGCGGGCAGAAACTAGTAAAAATTTGGTCTATTGATTAAAAGAGAGGAGAAAAAAACAAAATTCTCTACTGAATACAATACAATAAAACTACCACAAACACAGCTTGTTTGTGGAAATTTTATTAAGTATCCTTAGCAGCTGGAAAATTTACCAAGATTGCAAAATCGCAATTCTTTCTCAATGAACCAAGTCAAGGGGTAAATTATAGTAAAAGTAACAAAAACTGGTGGGTATTGTGAAACAAATGTAAATCGGACAATGAACCTACACTACACTCGTAAAGTTATCTGTGAGTCATCGTAGATTACAACCAGGCTAGGATTTATCTGTACGTGGTTCTGCTAAAATTGAAAAATATTATATCCAAGGATTTTTAAAAGTTGGTATACTCGTATTATTAGAGCCACAAAGTGCACATAGAGCCGAGATACCTATGTCCAGCAGAGGATTAGCAATGGCTGTAGATGATGATGACGATGACGGT
Organism: Eupithecia exiguata; assembly: GCA_947086465.1. Lineage (NCBI taxonomy): Eukaryota > Metazoa > Arthropoda > Insecta > Lepidoptera > Geometridae > Eupithecia > Eupithecia exiguata. The sequence continues at coordinate 2,924,520 of OX352226.1, forward strand.
ACCTACATAACCACGTCCTTTATTATTAGGAATATTTTGGATAGAGTGCGTAATAAAGATATATTTCTATACCAAATACTTATGAACGACTGTAAAAACGTGTTTTACTTTAAAAAGAGCAAAAGTAACGCTTTCAAGCACTCTATAATCTGTAAATTTCTGACGATCTGAAAAAGATAAGATAACTAAGTATTAATGACATTTTATAAGATTTACCCCTCTTTAGAAATGTTCTTGAGTGTGAGGGCTTGATATTTCGCGGATACTTCGATAAACATATTTAGAAATACAAATTTAGAAATATTTACCTAGCTTGCATTTGCATTGATATAGCCAGAAGTGGCGATAAACCAAGGAGTGCGGAAATAAGAGAAATTTAGAAATAAACTTTGAAGAAAAAGAATTAAATAAACCTTTTACTAACTGTTCCTTCCAGGGACTTCAAAAAAGTTGTAAGATAAAGCCAAAGAAAGAATATTCATGTAAAAAATATTAGATATATTGACTACCTAATTTTAGCCCAGTTATATTCTACAAGAGGTCCACTCGCTAACGATAAGTTCTCCAATAACCAAACCTTGTAACAGTTAATCAATATTTCTATTCGATATTGAATAGCTTTGAAACGTTAAATTGTACTTTTTATGTACTAACACTTTTAATTATTTTTCGGTCTCATTATCTGTGGATCTCGCGACATATAAAATGTTTGTCGCGAGGTCCACAGATATTGTGACCGGATTATACGTACCTAACTAAACTTGAGTCCTAATCATGACATGTGTCTTTATGAATAAAACAATTAGGAAGTGCAAAGTTACGTAGTAGTAGTAGTACGTAGTTTTATTTAGTTATTCTGTAGACAAGTCATGCAACCTACATAGATTCCAAGTGTCACACAATAAAGCATTGAGCTCAAACACAACAAATATTTGATTCCAAGCTCCGAAATATAAAATAAACATGCTAATAATATTCCGCAATGGCCACCGCATGCGTCTATCAAACAGATTAAATAAAGTCAAATAAGGTTTACAGTATGATCTATCAAACCAACTGATCGCACTCAAGCGGTATCTATGAGGCCAGGAAGCCAGATAGCATGATAAAATATAGGTGCGGATTTGACTGACCAAATTTTAACTCGGCATCCTACGTTTATTTGAACTCCACACGGCGACGTCACGATACTTTAAATATAAGATACTTTCAATTAATAGGTATGTTTCGAGACACTTGCAAATGCTGTTAGTCCAATTAAATTAGGCACCGACCTGCTTACACAATTCAATTCGTCGTGATTACGAATTCACTACGGAGTTGGTGCGTAAGATGGGTTAATAAGATGGGCATACCTACTCACTGATATAATCTATTAGGTAGGAACCTATTGCTTCTGAAGCAATAGGTTCATAAACAAAATACCTACATTTTATTGCTTTTAAATTATACAAAACCTACTGTTGTTGCTATCTGGTTGTGAAGTTGTTGTAGTTTTAGCGAAACATAATGGCAGGTTTGTAAAGCCGGAAGTAACGGGAAGAAGCAAATTATGAAAGATTGTATGATTTTATGGTACAAAGAATATTTTCCAGCCAAGAAAAAAAATCTTTTCTTGAGTGGAAACCATGACTCGTAAACGTAGTGTAGGACGCCCTCCGGCCAGGTAGAATGACGACCTGCGAAAGACTGCAGGCAGATGCTAACTGCGTCAAGCTGAAGAAAGGGCGCTATGGCGCTCATTACGGCAGGCCTATGTTCAGCTGTGGACTAACTTACACTGATGATGATGGTAAAGAATATTTAAAATGTAGGGTCTAATAACACAAAACATCTGATATACGCTAAAAATAAAAGCCGCACATGAAACTATTTCAATTGCTAATTGTAAGCTTTGAAATACAGGCCAGTACAAGTTTTTGTGAAATTTCGACCTGAAACTGTGATTGCTTTCGACGTTCTATTGAATGTGGACTTTCAGGTATTTTACGAGAGGAAAAAAGAGGGGAAAAAAGATTTATATACGACCGACTACTGTTTTGTGAATCAAACATAACAATCCAGAAATAAAGTAGATAATGATAATGATTATCACTATAATGTTATACCCGGGTGCTGTGGCGCTCATTCGGTGAGGCCTTTGTCCATCAGTGGACTAATATAGGCTGATGCTGACGTCATACCCAACATTTATAAATACGTTCTTAAGAAATACAAGTTACTTACTAAAATCATGCGAATTTAAATACACTAATCAAAATTAGACTTCTGCTTTGATAAGCTGCTTAGCTACCAGATGAAAAAGTTTCAAAGTAATACAGTTAAAAATAAACTTTAATATGATTGGGAAGGCTTCAATAATTTCTTTCTATGCCTCCCGAATCAAAATTATTAAGATTACTTTAGAAATATACTCATATTTAGAATTCGTCTTTAGAAAAACAGGGTAGCCATATTATACCAAACATATTCACTCAGGTCCACTACTAAGAATAATTTAGATGCGCATACACGTGAATTATATTCTCTATGGTCCAATCAGCAAACTGAGCTTAAAGCTAGCTAGCCTAGCCTAGCTTTGATATCGATATTACTTGGCGACTAAGGATATCGTTATTAAAGACATGGCGGACCAAACAATCTCAACACACACCGACAAAGGAATAATTACAAGCAACGGACTGAAGGACCGTCAGTCCGTAGGATGGATGTCAATATAGGCATAATACCTACGCTACGTCTAAGAAGTCCTAAACGAAAGAAAGGAAAAAAGAGTTCAATAAAAAAAACAGTCTAAAATAGACACATTACTGGTCACGTTACAAGGACTGTTGAAACAGTCTAGATTAGACTCTAGAGGTAGCTCAACTGATTTATTGATAATACTAATAAATAAAGGCAGTTATTAAGATGTTGACCCTAGGTCCGTAGGGTACTGAGCGAGGCTCTCCGGGTTTTTAAAAAATTATCTGAGCGTCTTGTCGAAGTGACGCGTGACCCGAGAGTTGGTGAGTATCTGGTGCAGCGCATCAGCATTGCCATACAGCGGGGCAATGCAGCCAGCGTCTTGGGCACGCTTCCGACTGGTTTTGATATGGATCAGTTGAGCTACCTGTAGATTGTTTGCAACAGTCTGCAGTTAGCTCAATTGTTTCAATTGTAAATACTAGTTTCAATTTAATTCTAATATTGTTGTGTATTTGATTGTAATTATCTTTGTTATTAAAATGTAGATGTTGTGGATTGTAAAGAAGCTCTCTGACTTTTCGTGAGACGATGAGAATAGGTAACGTCTCACGTGATACGTTGGGGATGTGAACATCTCACGCGAGCAGTTGGGAGTAACCGTTCACAAATAATAAGTTCATGGAAGTCGGTAGAGTGATCTAAGAAAATCTTTAAACCGATTTTGTTCAAATCTCGAAGGTCGTTCGAGATGGCATTATATTTTGCTGTGTCTTTGTTCATGTGACACATCGAATACAACACAGTCTAAAGTTTCCATATATAAAAACAAAACAGACTTACAAGCGTGACCTACATGGTATACCTACAATACTAAAGTAGATAGAGTCATGGTCATGATAGAGTCATCCTTGTCAATAGCTCACTTCTTCCTAGAACACTTATGTCATGCTTTGAAAACTCAATCTATTACTAAACTATCTTTCCTCCATATCGGGAGTACCTTACGCGCTTTTCTACAAGACTGCGTGAACAACAACAGGTTGAAAACAACTTAAATATGGGTTTCTTCCCGGTACTCTGAACGAACATCAGCAATCAAATGACATCAACGCATAATTTATTGCCGCTGATTAAACTTGTTATTAATTATGTCATAATATATTTTTATTTAACACTAACTCCTATACGCGGCTTCCCACGCCTTTTACAGGATAAAATGTCTGATTTTTATTTCAGGTATAAATAACGTATAAAATGTAATTTCGATACGTTCTGTTGTATTGTATTGGCGTCGCCCAAACAAATGACAAAAGCACAAACTTTTGCCGTTATTATAATAAAGACGAGCTAAGAAAAGCCTTTATTACAATGAAGGCGAAACTTGTAGTTTATAATTATATTAGCTGGAGTAGGATAGGACAGTACATAAAAGCAATAGGGACTTGAACTTAATTGAAACACTGAAGTAGAAAATAGTTTGATACTGAACCTTTAGATTCAGTTCTATTAGAAATTTATTACAGAACTCTACGTATTAACGAAATATGGAATCGAAGTTTACATAATAGTGTACCTACCATTTATTTTAGTTGGAATTGAATGGAATCGAAATTAAATAGGTTACAATAAATACCTAGTTATAACATCATCATCATCAGCCTATATCAGTCCACTGCTGGACATAGGCCTCCCCTAATGAGCGCCATAGCGCCCTGTCTTCAGCTTGCCGCATCCAGCATCTGCCAGCAGTCTTTCGGAAATCGTCATCCCACCTGGTCGGAGGGCGTCCTACACTACGTTTGCCGAGTCGCGTCTCCACTCAAGAACACGTTTACCCCAGCGGTTGTCGGTTCTTCTCGCGATATGGCCAGCACACTGCCACTTCAGCTTGCTAATCCTTTGTGCTATGTCGACAACCTTGGTTCTCTGTCGGATGTACTCGTTGCGAATCCTATCCTTAAGAGAAACTCCGAGCATAGCTCTCTCCATAGCTCGCTGGGCGATATATGAGTTGCGTATGAGTATGATGATGTATGAGAGGGGTCAGTGACTATTCTTAAGACGACTTAAGAAGAATTTTTACAAAATAAATGTAATCAAACACTGAAAACTTGAATACTTCTAAAAATTACGTACAGAAGATTGGTTATTATTTGCGCAGCGTTGTCGACAAGATCTAGTGTTTCTAGCCAGAATAAGTTGGCTATCGTTGACCAATAGGTTCGCTGACAGCCGACACAATGATCACATCCAACAAGAGGTTATCCAGCAAGTTATCGTCGCTACTTTTATTCTCATCTATTTCTGTGGCGTTGACCGCGATAAATTCACGAACTGTGTTAACATTTTGTGATTTTTTAAACGATTCCAGTTATCTGTATAGTTTATCATTCTTTGACCCTATAATGTCGCCTTGCACAATGGTTACTGAAATATTGATAACCGATTTGGCTCAATATAGTCATTGACACCAAAATTGTTGGTAGTTTAATGTAAGACGTGCAGTCACTGTGCGAAAATTGCAGATTTATGAGGCGTCTTTATCAACGTTATCTTTGTACAAACAAACGCACTGCGTTTAGTAGATAGTGATGAGTCGAGTCGGTAGACGAGTCCAGCGGAATTTCGAGCATCCGGTTATTAAATCCCTTTGTTGAACGACTAGAATCAAACCCACCTGAAGGATAAGTAGGTATTGATTTTTTTAGACCGTTTCCTTTCTCTTTTAATAACTTGAACTATCTCATTTCAACTTAAAACTGTCGATATACCTTTTCCGGCCCCTAATTGCTTTTCAACTCATAGAAATTAGGCTTTCCTTTATTCTTGCAGGCCCAGCATGGGTCGTCTATTTGTTAACTACCTGTCTGGTAGGTATACCTGTCGTGAGAAGGCTAATGTGGGATGCAAAGTTTTTCTCTGAGCTTAGAGAAAAACAAAAAAAGAGTTTAGAGTAGAGTATCCATCCGCTCGTCCAGGTTAGGTAACTTTGAAAAGGGAATGTAGGTCGGGTCTTATCGCTGTTATCAGCATTTCTCGCGAAGCACGCCTTTCCTCATGGCTTTCATATCAAAACAATGTCATAATATAAGCATATTTATAACGAGTACGGTGCATTCGCTTCTCGTAGCAAATCCTATGTACATGAGAAGTAAAGATCATAAATCTATGTCTTCAAAATATACTCATTTCATGACAGTGGATGCGAGAGGCATTCAATATAATATTTTTTAGATATGAAAAAAAAAATTAACCCTTGAAAGCTCACGTTTATCAAAATGACTCGCTCTCAATAAATTTGATTTTCACCATTGTATTAACTACTAGATAGTTTTACTTACTAACTCGCGGTTTCGTGCCAACTTACTGACCTTTAAACTGCATCGTGTGGGTTGTCTAACCGATAAATGGTGTGGTTTAGGAGATACGTACATTCGTATTTTTGTCGAATAGTTAGGTCATGTGTAACTTTTCTCCCATAATTTGTATTAGTTTTTTTATATACTGATATCCTCTTAATCGAATCTTTGGCTCGGCGGTTAGGTTAGTAGTTCTCAACTAAGATTAGCCAGGTGCGCAGCACGCAAGTGCCCAAGTACGTGTAATAGAAGAGAGAGCGCACTAGTGTTTACTTTTGGAAATTTTTCAAAAATTGGTGTAATACCCTATTGGTTGAGGATAACTGGCCTAGGAGCCCTCTCATACTACCGCGCGGTACCGTAGGTGTGGTGCCGCAAGAGTTTAGCAATGACGTTGTCCGTTGTACGAGATGCGGAACGGCCGCGAAACTGTGGCGGACACGCTATGGACCTCGAGTTGCGGCTCCGGAAATCGATTCCGCGCGGTAATGCGAGACGGATTCAGTTGGAAGATTTATCTCACACACACCTTCAGGACATGTCAAAAAAAAATAAAAAAATTACATTACTTTAGCTCGTATTACGCATACTCGTATTATGTAGTTGCTTAGTTTGACTTTATTTCATTCATAGAGATAAAAATCAACCGTTTTCTCGTGGTATTTCTAGTTTATAACTTTTTAATTTTCCAACGCTGGTGGTTTATCTCAGTGATGTTTATTTTCATTTCATCGATCTATGGTTAAGTAATGCTTTTCTGTGGCATAAACGACACTCAAGCTTAGATGTACAACTGAGCAAGCATTCATAATAAGGGCCTAAAAATAGCACTCATAGTCCACAAAAAAGTTTTACAAATTCGATTTCTATGTAATATTAATTAGTATTTCTATGTAGTACTAATTTATGGAGCACCATGATATTAAGAAGAGTTTTTAGTACACAAAGAGACAAAAAGTTTGAAACTTCTACAGACAAAGCATTATTGAATGAAAATTCTTCATAGCTAGCACCTAGGCAGGTACCCAGGCAGACACGGGTCGCAATATAAATCTTGGACTATTAATCCTATATTGCAAGCGGGCCGGCGATCGCCGAAGACTATTATTGGTAATTGTTTGAACCACAGTCTTAATATAATGAAATAACCTATAAATAAAGTTATATATATATAACCTATAAATAAAGTTACTTTACTACATAATACTACAGAATACTTTTAAAAAGGTAAGGTATAATAACTATGGTAAGGTTATTTTATTATATTAAGACTGTGGTTCAAACAATTACCAATAATAGTCTTCGGCGATCGCCGCTAATTAGCCATTGAGCTAATTATGCATTTTAGAGTGGGATTAAAAGGATCTGCATTACAACTGTTTCCTAAAATCAAAACGGTTAAATCTAGGACATTGCACCATGCTCTAACTAAAATAAAAATAAAATGAACGTTTATTACGAAATGGTCCTAAGAACAAATTATTTACAACTAAATTTTAAACGTAATCGTAGCTAGTATTCAGTCAACATCAGTTAAACTACCTATAAATTGTTTCCAACTGAATCAGTTGTAAGAGATGATCCGCGTTCGTCCCACTCGCTTCGGCCCAAAGTGGCCTGAACACGGAAAATGAAATCTAACGTTGAAATCTTTTCTCTTTCGTCCCACTTTAAAGGTAGGCTTCAGTACTGTCGACCATATATAGGGAGACCTTGTCATTTTTTTTGTTATCATGTAACTACTTTGTAGGTACCTAACTATTGTAAGTCCTACTAAGGTTTCACGTAAAACAATTCGTGAAAATTTTGCAGCCAGTTAACATTGCAAAAACATAAGAATTAACCGAAGAAACCAATGAATAATGTATTTACTTAAATAACGAAGAAACGTATAAAATGTTGGGTTTTTGCTGCATTTACGTAATACGAGAATTGAACAGACCTTGAAGAGAATGACGTTGTATTTAGGTAACCATCAAAGCGAATGAAATCATTTTTCAAATTAATTATCTACGGAAGTACAAGATTGGTTTTGACGTCTCCGTGTGATATTTTGTAACTAATTGGGTGCAGCATGGTTTTTTAACTGGGAGTGTACGGGAGATTTGTTACCCCGGTTTCGATTCCCTGCGTATCGAGGTCCCTCCGTTTCGACATCCCTAGGTTTCGACCAAGAATTTGCTTAAAATACAGTTAGTGAATCAATAAATAATGTTTTAGTTTTAAAATAATCAACATATATTGGAGTAAATAACGTTTTTAATCATAAATCACAAATAAAAAACAAACAACAATAATAAACTTTGAAAAACATATTAGGGCTTAGGAACTTAGAAAGTCAAAGAACTAAAATCAACTACCTACTTTAAAATTACATGTACAGATAAACTTGTATAGGAAAATTTCTATGTAGACGGTCAGAGTTCATACAGTCCTTCCATAAAAAACTAGTATTGTAAATTTATGCGAAATTTTCTATGGCTGTCTGCATCACAGTCTGTTAATTACATTTTCAACGAATACATTTTGAAAACAGTTGGACGAATTTGTAGTTATGTTAGGTTCAGGACCGATATTTGTGTCGTCGTATGGGGGAGGCTTATGATGTTGATTCTGAGGACAGGACAAAGGCTAAACGCATACAATAACAGGGTAAGTAGGTATCACAGGATCAAAACTGCGGACAGGAGCTATTTAATAAAGACATTCAAATGATTTCGTTCCGGAGGTCCAACTCGGTAATGACTTTAAAATGTTAATCGTATTTTTATGATTCTGAGAGGAGAGCAAAAGACCTTGGGTGACCACAGGTTAACATCTTGTTATAATGATTTAAGTAAAGACTTTAGGCTCAGTTCAGTCAGAGATGTCTATTTACGTGTCAGTGACATCAGTACTGATAAGTGTTTAGGTCAACTCTTGACTATGATGTATTGAGATTGATGGAGAACTTTGTATGTAGTGAATTTTACCGAGCTCTAGCATACCTACATCAAAAACACAAAATACTAATGAAACCAAGGACCTGGTTATGTTTGAAACATAATAACTTATATAAATAAATAAATAATGCTGGACAATTCACACAGCATTATCTAGCCCCAAGCTAAGCAGAGCTTTTGTTATGGGTACTAGATAACTGATATACTTAATATAATACAAAACACAGATAGGTATTTTTTTATTATACATAGAAAAAAACCAGAACACCCTGAACAAATGTCTGTAGATCGTACACACATTTGTCCCGAGGCGGGAATCGAACCCGCCACCTCCTGCGTCGCAGGTAGGCCTTCACCCACCGCGCCACATCGGTCATCAAATAACAAACAGTTTATTAATTACGTGAGAAAATAAACCGATTCAGATTGAATAAGTTTATTTTAAAATGTGATTTTTTCAAACACATATTAATAGGATATAATATTTTTCTTTTTGAGCTACATTGATTCTGTCCACAAAATTCAAAGATCGTTATATTTGTTTTCTCAATTTGTTGAACCAGTCGTCATCAATATCATTGTAATATTTTTTTCAGTAGTTTTAAGTGTACGAGTACATTACATCTAATGATCTTTGATGATAAGTCAGTTGAGCCTACCTCTACGTTTCTTGTCTCCGTCCAACTTCAAAAAATCAATATATACAAAACAGATTCAATTTATTCGTAACTGCGAAATTAAGTTCCTTTTGAAATATCCCTACGGGACGATCCAGTTGCGAATGCAACAAGTACAAAACTTCAATATTCCGCCAAAACCTGTTCCAGCGCTGTTACTAAGTTGTACCAATACATTTCTGGGTATAGTCTTTCTTATATTTGTGATGGGGGAACTTTAGCAGAAATGTATTATGAAGGAACGGTGGCTCCGTACACAAAAGCGGTGTTTCGGGAATTACATGTGAATGCACTAGCATGAGGTTCTTGTTTCCGTTGGGCTTGGTAGAACCGCTTTATGCAGTTGTATTCAACTTATAAATAAGAAAATAATTGTAAAAATTAACGAATAACCATGGTTCAACCATGATTGGTATGGTTTTTGTGTCATAAATGGATGAATCAATAAATTATTTCACTTAAAACATTACAAAAATAATAATCATATACCTGCCTAAATTTCAAACGTAAACATTCTAAAGCAACCTAGGGAGGGATGGAGTAAAAGATTTGTCTTATTTATTGATTCTTTTTAATACAGCGCCAGCGTCTTGGGGACGCTCCCAGATTTTCACATTACTTGTAGCATATGGTTTCCATAGCAACGGGCATAAACAAGAGTTCTCTCATTCGTCCTTTCATCCACGTGTCATCCATCATTCATCACATCCAATTAAGTTTAGTTTGATAAGACTCGAATTTTAACTAGATGTCGCCACTTGAAACATCAGATTGCGCTATCGAAGTGTTCCTTCCAAACACATTTTCACTTTTTTGGAATTTAAAGTGGGTTTTATGTAGTTTTTTAAAATTTTAAAATATACCAAATTATAATATCTTACGTTGACGGACGTAGGCTGCATCGGAGCCTAGAGCACAAAGAAATCTTATTAATTATTATTTATAGGATAGAGCTTGACTAAAAAAACACCTCCTCACGTAACACTCATGTTATTTCTAACGTGAGTGTCATGTGAGGTGTTTTTTTAAATAAGTACTTAAATTCTAACAATGAAAGTTAAGGATTTTATTAAGAAAATTACAACAACAGAATGAAATAATAATAACGAATAACAACTAATATTTACACTTAAATCTATTTTCTAACAATCATCTTTGATGTAAATTTATGAGTTGTTATGCTTTTGACCCTAATGTTAGGCTTCAACTCTGTTGAATGCCATCTTCCGATGACGTCATCGATCAGTGTTCGCCGTCGCCGCCGCGCTGGCGCAGGCATCGTGACACATTTTTGTTGACATTGAGTTATGTTAAAATTGCAACCTTCATTATCAATACCTACACATCTAGACATGAAAATTCGTCAGTCGGATTCGGAAAGTAAATTCTTATAATACCTACTATGTACAATAGTCAATGGTTAATCGTTTATAGCATTCTATAATATCGTTTATGATCGGACTGGCATACTTTGTTAAGTAAAAGTCCTTAACAATAAATGTGATTAAAAAAAAAAAAAAAAGTTATCATAATTAGTTTTAACACAAGCTTTGCCTTCTTTGGGGCTAGTTAGGTAACGCAGTGTGGATTGGACAGTGTAAAGGAGATAAGAACGCATTATATAGTTAGATAAAAAAAAAACCTGAGAAAAACTCAAATATTAAGTAGCGTGTGATTTTGAGTGGATCTATTAACGTCAAGCATTTTCGACCTACTAATACATAAATGCATTCAATTGGTGCTTTAAGAAAAATAAGCCACACGGGATAATATTTCACTCAGTACTTGCACCGAATTTAAGTATGTCCCTTGCGATCTACGAGCGTACCAAGTGTAACCCAATCACGTCAATCAAAGAAGTAAAACACGCTCACCTAACAATTCTCTTGATTTCGATCGAAGGCAAAAACGAATCTATGTGTGAGTTGACATGCAAAAATTATAACTTCAGTACTTTCACGCATAGGAATAGGAAAATGATGACTCGTTTGTGTCTACTACCATTTTAAGCCTTTTTCGTGTAAGACATCAATGGTTCTCGATTACTTTTATCGAATGTTTAGGAAGAAAGGGTACAAGGGTACTGAAGGGTACAGAATTAATTGTGGTAAATAGCCGCTAAAGCCACAAATCAAGAAGAAGAAACATCACTTAAATGGCGATTCAAATAACGTCTGACAATCTGAAATGATTGGCTGTTAAAACTCAAGGTGGATGAGTAATAGCTTCGCGCCAATGTGTAAGCAGGAGCGGTTTAAACAAAAAAAAACAACAGGCACGTGGGCGGCTGCACCTAGAATGTTACGTAGAACTTAACTTATCCTGGAAAAGAAAATATTAGACCACGTGGCGGTCGCGGCTTAAAAATTGACCCCTCCAACTAAGCTCGTGGATATTGTAATCGTCGACCAAGTGAACCTACCAGGGACGATAGGATCTTCCTTCTGTACGTGTTGTTCGTGTATTTTTACAATTAAATGACGTCTATGCCGCCTAGAGATTTTTAGTTTTACTCTTGTTTTTTGGCAATTGTCGTCTCAAATTTTACTCAAATTTACAGCTTAATTTTTAAGAAATAAAATCATTACAATTTTGGCGATCACCAATTACTAAAGGGCCCCCATAATTGTAGGAGGCAGCTTTACTGCGTAAAGCTCGATTTAGAATTTTTTACGAACCAAGTTTGGTTCCTCCACACACAAGCAATAATAACAGATAACCCAATCTTGGTTCCTCCAAATAGGTAGGGAATAGAGGTTAACCAAAAATTGAAACTATTGTCTAATATAACAATCGTCTGAAAAACCGGCTGTTAGTATTCCATCTTCGCACAATTCAAAACAGAGAGCTGCACTATACGTGATTAAACAAACAAGGTTGCAAATTTTGGGACGTTCTTCCAATAGCTACATATTTATTGCGATACATCGTAGGATTGATACTGAGCTGAACAAAAGTTACTATACGAACTTCCGAATCTTAATCCGTACGGGTGTAGCGCTGTTTCGCAAAAAGTGGCATAAAGCGCATCCAGTTGAGTTCGCATTTCGTTATTGGCACGCACCACCTCTCTCTTCATAAAATTGTCATAACACAAGTTCACTCACTCTTTCCAATGAACGAATTTATAAGACACTTGAATATCATGCCCATTAATTCTGGTCGCCCAATTTATTCTCTAAGTAGGTATTTATAGCGTGGACATGATCTAAAGTGGCAAAATATGACTCAGTACCAGTAATCGGTTATGATTACGAATAAATACTTTGTTACACAAAACAATAAGTATTCAGGACATCTACTCCACTGAACGATTGCGAATTTACGTAACATTCAACTCAATTGCGCAACTCAGTTGAGCAAATTGCGCAACGGGACCTTTCCTCAACGAACTTATTTCGTTTCCCATTGCTCAACACAAGTTGCACAACTTGGGAAATCAACAAGGTATAAATCAGTTAAGCTACCTGTAGATTGTACGCAACAGTCTGCAGTTTCGCTCTCATTAAATGTAGATTTTGTATTTTGAAAAACTAAAAAGGGTACAAACTGAATAAATGATCCTAAACATAGCTTATTCTTATCCGATTATGATTGAAATTTCATTGCGTTAAAGATTGTAGTTTCCAAATGATTCGGAAATGACGTTTGTATGGGAGCAAGGTTTGCACCCACCATAAGTTACCACCCGTAGGGTTTTATACTTACTGTGAGGTCTTACACCCTTAAAAATTATAAGGTGCTGTTGTTTGATAAATATGGATTTAATTCCCAAAACTCTACGAGCTAATGACACGCGCCCGGTTTGAGAGGGTAACATGAACTGATGAGAGCGTGCGCGTTGATCGCTACAATTAGGTAACAATGCTGACGCTAGAGAATAGTGCGGTTTCACCGTACACTTTCTGTTTAGTTTTTTCATCGACATCCTTTCTTTATGATTCGATACATCACTATCACTATATCAATATTTGTGAAGAAGACTTGCAGTAGATATAGGAGATCTAGAAGTGCGATATAACAGAATAGAGAGAAACTTGGTTTATGTTTGGTGACGGTTATGGTTTAGAGGTGAGATTAGGTCTAGTAACTTTTCTTTGATCATTATCAGCAGCCTATATGAGACATAAGCATCCCCTAATGAGCGCCATAGCGCCCTGTCTTCAGCTTGCCGCAACCAGCATCTGCCAGCAGTCTTTCGCAAATCGTCATCCCACCTGGTCGTAGGGCGTCCTACACTACGATTGCCGAGTCGCGGTCTCCACTCAAGAACACATTTACCCCAACCCGTTTTAATCAATAACATGACTTACGTATTCCCGCTATTCAAGGTGCTGAATATAAATCACATGTACCTATTCCTATTTAATTAACGAAGTGTCATAACATGCTAGTATAATGTGAGCGGTGGGTGCTCATAATATTGTACTACGTGCGCGAAATAAGAAACCGGCTGCATGAATGCAAGTACAGTCTCCGCCAAAAAGCGTTGAGCAGATGAGGACTCGCAAATCTCGTGCGCACATATAGTAATAACAAATGCTAGCATAATGCGAGCGGTGGGTGCTCATAATACTGTACTATGTGTTCGAATTAGGAAACCGGCTGCATGTATGCAAGTACAGTCACCGCAAAAAGCGTTGAGCAGATGAGGACTCCCAAATCTCGTGCACACATAAAGCAAAGATACATGCTAGCATAAAGTGAGCGGCGGGTGCTCATAATACTGTAATATGGGTGCGAAATAACAAACCGGCTGCATGTATGCAAGTAAAATAACCGCCAAAAAGCGTTGAGAAGATGATACTCCCAAATACCGTGCACACACAAATCAAGGACACCACTAAATCACACCTTTCCTAAACCCGCTAAACTCGCAAGACAACAGAAACCGCTGAACTTATAATTCTATTTCAGTTTAAATTTGGAATTTCCCAGTTTGTAATAAAAAACTGAGGATAACAAAGAGCAAGCAGAATATTCTTTAACTGAAAACCAACTATTTAAAATGAAGAGTGTAACGTGTTGAACGCGTTTTGGCGGTGATCGAACCTATGTCAAGGTTGGTTAGTGGATTCTAAAGCTGCGAAAATACTATCGGACGCGTCCGTAAGTCGCGGCTTATCAGCCGCGGCTGATTCGTATCTGGCCCGTATATTTACACTACACTGTGCAAACCATAAGATGTAAGTCGCGGACGTGGCCTTGAACGCTCGGACGTTCGATACAAATCTGGCTGGCCGGATGTTTTCATCAGCGGATGATTCGGGCGTCATAAGCAAACCGAAAGCGCACGAGTGCACACGTATCATGTGTTTTCAATTAAACTTAGCAGAAAATTAAATTAGTTTTCATTCATTCTTATGTACATTTCATAACGTCCCTCGTCCCTTGATAAAGCTGGATACAATGTGTGGAATTCGCCAACCTGGTGTCGTTCCAAATTAATTTCATGAACCTAAAAGCGTCTTTTTCTCCATTTTCTTGGTGGACAACAAATTAGCAGCAGCTGCCGCTAATTCATCTAATTCATCCTCATTGTCGCTACTCCACATAGACTAGTTTCCGTCGACAACCAAGGAATGAATGAGAGAAAACGTCCGAAGACGGCCGTGCACACTATCAGTCGCAGCTGCAAGCCGCGGCTGATCGGACGCGTCCGGGACGGCCGTGGATACTTATCAGTCGCGGCTTAAGCCGCGGCTTACGGACGCGTCCGGCGCATTCTTACGTTTTGGTTGTATTCAATTTTCTTACCTGAAACCATCAACTAAGATTACCCTTATTGACTGAGTGTTATTGTTGGTGGGATCTATGAAGGATTAAATAAAATAAAATAACCTTGAATAAAATTAAGAAAACAATAGGCATGTGCTTAGAAGACATGAACTACTCAAATCAAAAATATGACTGAAAAAGAACCAAAGTCTGAAAACAGTTTCAATTTGCTTTCATCACTCATTATAATATCTACATCAGCGTTTTTGGCCATTTGTTATTTCATATTCATAATTCCGTAATTTAGATAAGTGGCTCAAATACTTTGGGTCACACGTGTTTTATTCTAATAACTACAAAACGTCGTCTGACCATTGTTTTATATGAAAAGGTTTCTGTGTTATGCTAATATTTATGTATTTTATTAATTCACTACACTTTTCGCAAGTCATACGTGAAAAGATAGACCAAAAGTAGCACTAAATAGCACTCCGTAGAATCGTCCCTTTCAACTCAACCGTTGTTCTCGGTCAAATGTCGTAAGAGCAAATTAAGGGAGCTTACCAGAGGAAGGGCAAACAAACGGTTTTATGTATGTTTTAACACCTTTCCTTTCATTCTTTATACGAAAGCGAAACAATCATGAAAACCGGTTGACAATTGTCGAAGATGAACAAAGTACATTTATTACAGTCGTCTTCTTTCTTATAGGTAGTCGGTTAAAACCTATAAGTTTCTGAAGTTCTATTAAGTTAGAATGGATCTCTTCTAACTTAATAAAAGGCTGCCCCAATCCTATCTCGTCTAATCTTCCTCTTTTGAAAAGTGGGCTGCAAGCTGCGGTTGCAAGTAATCGATTTACTCTTTAATCCCTAACAATGAAAATCCTATTATGCGAATATCCCTCGTCGATCCAACTAGGTCAGCTGAGGATTTCCTTATAATTCGGACTTACCTGTTAAACGATCGTATGCTACTTGCATTTAACCATCCTTTATGGTACGTCCCTACATCCCAACTACAAAAAAACTCATTTAAATACGTCGGTCATTATTGATATACTATTTTTCAGCTTTATTCTGTTTGAACGCAAACAAACCGTTTAAAAGGCTTCTGTTATGTAAAAGCGCATTCAAAAGAGCTCCAATATTTACTCGTCCTTATATTAACACTGATATCCGAATCTTTTGACGCCGGATTCCCATATTTCCCATATCCGAGAATTCATTTAAAAGCTCGAACCAATATTTTCCTGTCAACTAGAGTTAATGTTTGGTAGACAGCAGGAGCAGAAGCGGGTGCGGTTAGCGAATAGTTTACAGCCATATACCGTTTACCCATTTACAACACGTAAAAGAAACATTGTGCAAGACAGGCAAATTTCCATACAATGTTACAAGACTGACTTCTGTTCTTGCTGCCCTGTCCTGAAAACGCACCCTAAAAATATGTTACTTATAAGCTCGTTCATTATCGCTTAAGTTATGCGAATAGCCCACTTCGAGCAAGTTTTGGCTCGTCATCAACGTTTTCGAACATTGGGATTTTTTTAATATGAAGAGTTTCTACTAAGGCTTCTTCAAATAACGAAGTAGATGTGTACATTAAACCCAGGCTATGGTAACTTTAAAGTACTAGGGGACATTTTGAGACGCGGTATCTAATTTTCATTTTATAATTATACCTACAAGCTAGGTACTCATTATCCGTAAGCAAGGATTTCTTCGGGTAGCTTTACCTACTTCCTAAATCTTAGATCACATATCACAGCTTAAGTTCGTATCACAGAAAAAAATAACTTTTGTGTATGTAGAAGCTAACGATAATGTTGATAGGCTTCAGTAAAAGTAAAAAAGGGAGATGAGGCATTACCATCTCGAAAGTGTATGGCTCAAGTTAGGTTCAACTATGTTCCCTTACCTCAGTCTTAGTCGGATCGGCGGCGGCGCGGGCGGTGGCGTTTGTGTTGCGCGTGCTTGCTACGACGTATAATTTTGTGTGATTTCGATTAAAACACCACGACAACGCCCTCGTGTTCGTTCCCCAGGTGTACAAATAGCTCCAAAACAAAAAACAAAGCCCAAGGCATCACATATTTTCCCGCGTAAGTAGATACACCAAACTTTACATTTTCTGGTAATCCGATACCTTATCATTATTTCATCAGTAACACGGTACAGTTTTTGAGTGAGCGCTGGTTGAACGTACCGTATCTTCCTTTTTTACTTTTATCAAAGTTGATAGGTATAAAAGGAACTTTAAATAATCCATTCACAACTCAAAACTTGTCACAGTTTACTGAAAAATTATGACGACCTTTTTGTATGCGGGGTCTCACAACCCGGATAGGGGGCTAATTGGGGACGAACTCTTGGCTGCTTAGTATTCAGTCCAGCCGGCGGGGCCACCATCAATCTCAATATGAAGCTCTGACGGAAAACCGCGGCGCGGACAAGGAACGGCTCTTAGTCGACCGAGGCAGTTTGTTAACATCGCGGGATGACCGTCTCGTTCGCGATATAACATGACCGATCGATCGGAGCTTTCAAAACGGCGAGACGACACCTTCCAAGATGTTTGTTCTTAGACTTGATGTTATACTCAAGATGTTCTTTTCTCTATTTGTATTGCAAGATGAAATTTATGTAAATGAAATGAGAATATGGAGAATCCAGCTAGGCTGGGCAGCGTTTGGAAAACTACGTCGAGTCTTCTCGTCATCCATATCGCAATGCTTGAAAACGAAAGTTTTCAATCAGTGCGTCCTACCCGTCATGACCTACGGAGCTGAGACGTGGACACGTGGTAGTGCTTGTCCACCGTGTTGTTATAGTAGACATAGACCTCCCCTAATGAGCGCCATAGCACCCTGTCTTCAGCTTGCCGCATCCAGCATCTGCCAGCAGTCTTTCGCAAATCGTCATCCAACCAGGTCGGATATAATTATATATTTGTTTATCAAATTCAATCTTATAACTTTTTGTTGATTGTTTGTCAGAAATAATACGTTTGTTGTCAGTTCTTCTTAGTTATTTACCTAGGTGATAGTTCTAAGACGATCTATCGATCTGTTTCTCCATTTCTTCTCTGCAAGCAAGCAGCAGCTTATGGCAGATTCGCATCTGTTCCGCATCTCGTACAACGGACAACGTCATTGCGAAACTCTTGCGGCACTGCACCTACGGTACCGCGTGGTGGTATGAGAGCGCTCTTAAAATCAGAAGACTCAAATGACGATGGGCAGGGCATATGAGATGAGAGGTGAAGACAAGTACAAGTGGAGCAAAATAGTAACAAGATGGTACCCCAGAGAAGGCAAAAGAAGAAAAGCCCGAGCCACAGAAAATGTGGGACGAGGACATAAGGCCTGTTGCATGAGTGATGTGGAACAGAGTGGCTCAAGAAAGGTCGGAATGGAAAGGGTTGGATGAGGCCTTTCTATAAAAAATAAACATCAAATAGTAGGCTTAGTTATAAATTTGATATAATTTTAATTTAGATACTTAAAGTTTTTCTAGTACGTTTTTATTTCGTTATTTAGTGATCTGAATAAAAGGTTAAACTATTATTATTATTTATGCCAAAAAAAACAACGAACTAAGTATTTTATGAATGGAGCCTACCGCTTATTCCCAGTTGTTCTGTGCATCAAAAAATATTATAATTGCAAAAATTTAAGGCAATGGAATTCAGCAAATGTCAAATGACAGACGTCAAATGCCAGAAAACGCCAAAACTGACAGAAATCGACGGAAAATGTAAAAAATACAGTAAACGTCAAAATGACAGCAAATGTCAAAAATGACAGCAAATGTCAAGATGTTCTATACAGAACTACAGCACAGCACTACTGGGAATGAACGGAGACTAATAGTACGAAGACGTAGTACTATTTAGTTATTCTGTGCTAATAGTTGTTCTGAAGAATAACATTACCCAAAAATAAAATTGTTTAGGAATACCTATTGTTAATAATAGATTTAGGCGTTACTTTGCGGAAATCCATTGCAAAATATAAGGATGAAAATATTTAGTAACAATTCCGCGAAAAAACCTTCTCCGATATGTTCTAACAAAATGTAGTCCGCGTTGTAGAAGAAAACGACGCCAACTACAAAATGAAAAAAAACCCATCAAAGTAAGACGTCAACAGGTTACGTCTCAGCACGAGACATCATCAGGACACCACAATACTCGACCTTTACACTGAGAGCGACAAGCAACAACGGCAGAGTCCCACCAGAGATGTTGCCACTCCGAGCTCCGCGCGCCAAGTCCAAAGTTTGTTCGCGGAATTGTTACTAAATATTTTCTTCTTATATTTTTAATACCTATTGTATTATAACATAGGTACCTATGTAGGTTTAATATTTGTAGCACGCTCGTCATCCACATGTAATTTTCTTAAAAGCAATACATTTGCCGTACTTTCTTAAGAGGCGAACTTACAGTGTTTGCTAGTCAAACTTGGACTAGATCTCAGTACTCACGAGATTTGCGTGGTTTAAAACTCGAATTACATAAAATTTTACATTCTCTCTTTTGTTCCTGCAATGTGATAACACGATTGAAAATAGAAATACCTACGACAGAAAAAAATCATGAAGTTGCACTGTTTTGCAAACAATTTGGTCGAGATCTTAGGAACCATGCGGTCTTTTGAAATGACTTATGTTTTTGATGAGGTACAGCTTTATTTACAAGATATATTTTCGTCGGACGAGTAGGGAAAGAGACGAAATAAGGCATGAGACCAGTTAAGGTGACTAAGTAGATGCAGAAAGTGCAGTCATAGGATAGTGACGTGATAGAGAGGGAGACGAAAGAGCGAAAGTGATGACTGATCAACACAACCGGTTATCTCTAATCACTTGGTTCCTTCTGACAATTTTTTCATAAGTTATGTAGTATTCTTGTAAATAAGCAAAACCTCAATTTCTGCCCTTGCGTCGTTCCAAAAACTCATGTTCTGTCCCGTTCCTATGAACGCAAAATGCTATGCTTATCCTTTTCACAAAATGGCGCGCACTGCGCCATCTTAACTGAAATTTTGAATTCTTATGATAATAAAGTTTGATAAATCATAATACGCATATGGCGCTCATTAGGGGAGGCCTATGTCAAGCAGTGGACTAATATAGGCTGATGATGATGATGATGATGAGATAATAAGGTTGTAATTCTGTTGGCCCTCTTCTTTTAAAGTCAGAGGTTATATTTGTAAAATGAATATTGGACAAGTTTTTGGTTATCTTCGAGCTGATTCATTGCCGTCAACTTTGTATTGATGATGATGAAGGGAACCTACCTTCCTACAAAGGATAAAATGTTTTTAATTTCTTCATTTCATTTGTTCATTCTAGACCAGGTTCACCCCACTGCTGTCTTTATTGTCTTTTTTTGAGGTCCCGATAATCGTCTTTGTTTTGTGCATCCATGTTTTTTTTATGATCCATTATCGATTGACGATGAAGTTAAAATCTTAGGTATGCCCTAAGATTTTAACTGTATCGTCAATTTATATTGCTATCTATATCGTCAAACCAGCTTTAACTATATCGTCAATACATATTGTTTTAACTATATCGTCAATACATTTTGTATCATTAAAAAAATAATGGCCAAAATCATTTAACTCATCTGAGTTCTAAATATATATAGATCTATAGATATCGGCAAACGTAGTGTAGGACGCCCTCCGACCAGGTGGGATGATGATTTAAGAAGCGAAAGACTGCTGGCAGATGCTGGTTCGTCAAGCTGAAGACAGGGCGCTATGGCGCTCATTAGAAGAGGCCTACACAGTGGACTACTATAGGCTGATGATGATGATGATGATCTAGAACTAAACGTCTATAGAACCAACCGGAAATATTGTTCCCAGAAGTTGCACAATTTGATCGAGCGAACGAAGTGAGCAAATATATCTAGTATCTATTGTTAATATTGTTCTTGAAACAAGATAAAGTTAAAAACTACAACCCGACTACGTGAAAGTTATAAAAGTTTGAAACATTTACATTGACAAAATAGAATGACGTATCGGTCATATTTGATAGGCTAGAGTTGAAAATGAAAATAGGTCGTAGGTATTGTAATTTTTCTCTATGGGGCCTGCAGCCTGCGGCTACCTAAACTTTAATACGCGTTTTGAAGGCTTATTCGGGGTCGGAGCCCTAAATCCTATAGCCTATAACCATCGGGGTATTGAGACGAATTAATCGATACATAATTTGTTGAAATCGAACCAGTAGTTTCAGCGCTACGTGGGAACAAAGAAATCGGCCACATACATACAAACATACAAACATACAAGCATAGGGTGCTAACCTCATAACCCTCCCCTGTCGGTAGTCGGGTAAAAAAGGTGTCTACGCTGAGTTAATCTTGTAGTACCTACTACCTACTTGAACATCCTTTGGATGTTTAGTTAATGGTTTTTATAGGCGTAATTGTACCTAAATGCCTATGTATAAGAAGATTAATTAATATGAAAATGAATTGATTAGTGACAATACAATTATTTTTTTTATTTATTAATGAAATTGAATCTTTTAAGATGTAATATTATTGTTAATTTAATTATTTTTATTTTTTAATGAATATTGTTATAAGTAAACATCATACTTTAAGTAAGAATGTTTTACGACAAGCCCTGTAACTGTGTTGCCAATAAAAATCTGAATCTGAATTATCGAACTTCATACAGCTCTGTTGAATTAGGGCCTGGTTGGATGAATTTAATTGAATATCATCAACGGTTATTAATAATATGCATATTCGCAGTGTATCAGCGAAATATTTCGTAATACAGAAACAATCGAAATTTAAGTTTCGAGCCGAGTTTAGTAGATAGTGAACTAATTACGGTACCATTAGAGTGAGGGCGGGCTTCCAGCATGTTTTCAATTTATGTTTCAGCGCTCTAGATTAGATTTATATTTGGCCTGCGTAAATTTGATCACATCTCCGAGTACCGTAATAGGCTCAAGTGGCTCCCCATTCGTCTTCGCCGGAATGCTCATGTTCTTAATCTCCTTTACTCTGTTCTATTTCTTCCATCAACACCGTCTTACCTAAATGACCGTTTTGAGTTTCTCCATCAGTCCCATTCACGATCCCTTCGCTCCTCTGATACCCTTCTTTTAAAAATCCCATCCCACACTTCCCAGTTCTATGGTAATTCCTTCACGTTACAGGCCGCCAGACTCTGGAATGCCCTTCCTGTTTCTATCCGACAAGCTAAATCCCTTCATATCTTCAAAAGTATGGTATATCAGCACTATCTGTCCACTCTTGATAAATCTTCCTGATTCTTATTAAAAATTTCTGCTAAATGATTACTGTTTTAATGTTTTTTTTTTGTCCTCTTTTTATAAAATTTTGCTCTTTCTGTTTTTATGTATTATCCTTTGATAATATAGTAAAATAATTATTATTTTATATAAGTGTTATGATCGATTACGCCACCGTCAGCTATATACGTACCGATTCTGTCCATCCAAAGGTTGCCTGGAAGAAATCGCTGTTAGCGATAAGGCCGCCGATTGTGCCATTAGATATAGTTAGTATTAAGTTTATGTTTAAATGTTTTTTGTATATGTTGATGGTGCAATAAAGTAATAATCTATCTATCTATCTATCTCTAGTGCATTTTCAAAACTCGAGCGCGTCCGACCAATACGGGTAAATTTTATTGAAATTTCCGCAGCAATGTTCGAGTCGTTTTGCTGTAAGGAAAACGAACTTTGTAACCCTGGCATAGGCTTCAGGTACCACACTAGTTATCTCCTTTTCATTGTTACTTATGATTTATGTAACAATCAAATTCGTTTAATAAAAACCAGAGATAACAAGAGAGTATCTACTTCAATGCGTTACATCTAGAAGGGCATAGATATCGACATTTACTTTTAACATTTTTAAATCAGTTAACGTAATAAGTATGTGAGTATGTGTTTTATGTGATAAAAAAAAAATCAAAATTCAATAACTTTATTTCTTTAGGCTTACAAAATAAGCACTTAGACAAGTCAAATTTTATAGATAAACAGCTTAATAATAGTAATTATTATCAAATAAGAAACAAAATGTTATTGATTTTGTTCGCTTCAATTTTTGTCCACTATAAATGATTTACTTAATTAATAAATGATTTACATAATTACTTAAATATACCATCGGGGAAAAAGTGGCGATCACAATAGGTCTATCATGGCCGTAGTGATAAGAAAGCCACCAAAAGCAAATTAAAAAAAATACCATCGTAAAATTATTTCTTAAATCTGTTAATTATTCTCTAAAATCTGTTATGCGCGCAGTTTGAGTATTTCGAGGAAAACCAATAAAGCTGTATTCATTGATTATTCCACAAATTATTTGGTACCTACAAAAGAGCAAGCAGTAAGCGGAAACAGAAAATTATTTTGCTCGGACCTGAAAAGCCGAAATAGTGGTAAAATATTTGCAATATTTGTGTGTGGTAATGATTGGTCTACCTCTAGTTAGGCATTTCATTCGACTATCGTATTAATTTCAGAGAATTTTCTGCGTATTTGTGAATTTTTATGTGTACCTATGTTTCGGTAGGTACTAAGAAGAGCGAGGCCTAGTATATTACCCTGTTCGAAGAAATTATGCAAGTTATGTATAGGTGACAAGAATGGATAATTATAGCATGGTATGAACACCGTTGAACGAAAGGTGAACCCTATAGTCATAAATTACCTATGAATTAGATACGCTACACAAACTTCCACAGGTAAGCTCGTTTCATTTACCGTGAGCCTTTGAGTATACGTGTATAACGGAACTATAGAGTTCTAGGAGTCTAGTGTCCCAAGAATAAAATAATAATGATGGAAAATAGTTCTTTTTTGGGTTAAACTCGCCTTCGCCATATTTTTTCTAGCTTAATGTTTTATTATTGTATTTTTTTCGTGCAATAAAGAATAAACAAATAAATAAATGCAGGACTGGACAATCCACACAGAATCCCTAATGCGTGGCGTAGTACTGAACATATTAAGATGAAAATTGGCGTACATTTAGAACAATCTAGTATCTTATCCTACTAATATTATGAATATTATAAAGCTGAAAGTTTGCGAGATGAGAATTTAATTTTGTTACTAGGAAACATCGATCAAAAATGTCCGGCTTTGCCGGCCCCCCTTAGATTCACAATGCGCACGCCACAACCTTCAGTAGCAAAAGAGAGACCATTTGACATGTTAGGGAAGCTTTTCAACTAGTGTCATTTTAGCGTTCAGACAAAAAGCATGGGTACAAAAAATGCAAGAATCACTCGTCCAAAGTGCTGAAAAAGGATGGAATTTCTTATTTTCAGTAAGTTTATATATACTTTTTACCCGTATATTGAGATGTGAGTCATATACTTGTGAAATCAGCATAAAATATTGTTGTTTGGTTTGCCTATGTTAAAATATTAATTTTGTTCTAAATTGATAAATGGAGAGGCTATTTCTTCTAAATTTTTTTTTCATTTATAGTATGTATTAATATATTTTTCATAAAAATAAGTTTAATATTACTAGTTGATGATTTTTAAAATAATTAGTTGGCCCGCCCTAAATTTTCATTTGCGTAGACTCTCTAATAAAAGAAAGACTAGGTTCTTACCTACCTACCAGAAGTATGAATTTATAAAACGTTTATTTTTTTCCCGTAAAAAAAACTCGTGCAAAGCCGCAGACAGGAACCAGTTCTTTTTAATCTAGAGTGCCTGCCTGAAATTGTATTGTAAGTTTAAATTATTGTATGTCTGAAATGACCCTTTTGTATAAATACCTACTGTTGAGACACCAATTTATAGTTTCATCAATAAATGATTCGTTATCTTTACCTGAATTCTGTTAATTAATCATTATAGAAAATAAACTGAGTAGGTAGGTATATAATTCTCAGGTAGGTACCTACCTACTTACAAAATAAAATAAAATGAATTCGACTCCACCAATCTCTTGTTCCGTATGGAAAAAACTTGTCAGGCTCTGCGCAAACTGTCTGCGTCAAAACAAAACGAACCCAATTTTGAGTGACATTTTTGTAAGGCTCTAGGTATCTACGGGGGAGGCCGCGAACTCCTTATTTTTGATCGAAGCTAGGAAACCAAAAAACTGTTGTTCTTCACACGGTGACAAAAAAAAACATCGAATGCATTGTAAAATTTAACGCTGTTTGATGCTCATTTGTTTTTCCACCGGTTTGCCATCAATTGTAAAAACCCAGAGGCCACCACAATAACATTGTGAAATCCGTAGAAAATACACGAAACCTTTGGAAAAGCACGCTATACATTTATTCATACAGTAATGGGCGGACGGTGTTGCCAGCACTGATCCTAACTATTGTTATTCATCGGACATGTCCGGGAATCTCAGAGGATGTTTGCAATAATTTTATATGAATACAACACTGAATATATTTAAATAGTTTTAGTCTATTATGCGACCGGTTAAGATAGATACGTTAAGTAATAATAATAATAATTCTTTATTTCCTCTTCACAATAGGTTACTTAAAATTAAGTTATTATATGGACAGTGGTAGAACGATATTGAACCTGTATTGTGAGAGACTGGAGCCTGCTATAAAGAACCTGTAAATACAAGTCTCCAGGGCCCCCACTCCACGGATTACTTACAATAGGGTACAGTTGGATCTTAAAACTAATCGGGTTTTCTAACTATTACAGGAAAAGTATTACATTTTAGGTACAAATTTGTGAAAATCAAAACACACTAAAAGTAACAACAGAAAAATTATAAAAGAAAGTACAGCCAGACCTAAAAGTGTGTTAGTTTGACTGGGTGAAGCCGTGTATGTGTATGTATGTGTAGTGTAAGTGTATGTGCGCATGTATGGTCCGGTCATGATCTGAGGACACCGGCCTCCTAGGAGTCCGGCAGGAACCAATGTATGTATGTAAGTATGTGCGTTTGTGTGTCGTGTGTATAAGAGTGTGAATTTGAGTAGGTATATGTTCATCAAGTAGACCCCAACATCCAATCAAGATAGAAATAATCTAGCCGTTAGGTAAAACAGACTGATAATTGGCAGGTAGGTACTTTGCTCAAACCGTTAGAGGTTTTTATTAACATTAACAAAAACCTCTAGCATTACATTGTACCGAAGTACATGAGGAATCGAATTATCGGATCGTTTTTGCCATACAAGACACACTTAGTATTTACTAAGTCAAATGTCTTGTACCTTCCCTAGTAATATTTCGAAAAGTACCTACTGCCTTTTTAATTTCAATTTTATTTTTGGTAAGCAAAAAATGAGCTCATTGAAAACTGTAAACGTTGCTTGCAATTTACGATAATACAGTTTTTTTTTCCATTTTTGTACTTAATTTAACGTAATGTTGATTTGGAATTCCCATTAATTTTACTTATTTAATCCCTCCGATGAAATTTTAATTATGGAACATGAATTCCAAAGATTGACATATTCATTTCGTGTCTGTACATGTTTTCAGAAAAGTCTTTTACGAGAACGATTTTAATTTAATCTCGCTATCTCTCATTTGTATGCAATAATTATGAATTGAATTGAATTTATTTATTGGAAAGAAAATTACAATCAAATAATAAAATAAAATGAAGACTAGTATTTGCAATTGAGACAATTGACAACTGCAGACTGTTGCAAACAATCTACAAGTAGGTCAACTGATCCATATCAATACCAGTCGGAAGTATGAGCTTTATTTATTGAGTAATTAATACGATTAAAACTAACCAATTACATTAGTCACTTAAGATTAAATATGAAATAAAATGAAATGAAAATTATTATCAGTTTAAAGAATTTTATTTCTCAAAAAGAACATAGTTCACTTAAATGAGAATGTACATACATTATTCTTAAGCTTATGTACTATCTTAACTAATTATTATATAATATTATTACTAATTATAAGGCTAAAATACTTACATATTTAAATTACTCACATAAATTCTTTAATGATTAGTTTACCTACCTATACATAATACGAAACTTACAACTTCTAAGTATTTGTTTCGTAGAGTGTTTCTTGTCTTTTATGTTGCGTTTCACACTCCGAGTATATGTTTTCCGTTTGCATCTGTTCCATGAACAGTGTTAAAAGAATATAAATATTCATGCTTTGAATTTCTTAATACATATTGAAAATCCTTCGTTCCTCGTACATTCTGTAAAATAGATGCTATGCTCTCAATAAGAGGCGACCGAGATATCTCCTTGCCAACTGAAATTGAAATATCACATATAAATGGATAACTCCGCACCTGCATCAAACTAATCAAGTAAACTTGATTCAGCAATGTGTGTTTATTTACTCATATGCCGTATTTGAAATTTAAGAAAGGTTTTTCGTTTCCGCACAGTGTTTTTGGCCTAAAGGCTAGGTTATTTCTGTCAGCTTGGTATGGGTCACCATGATGAACATACAAACCTACTTCTATAATCAAACACACTCCACACTCACAAATTCACACCACACTTACACACACATACACAGACACACTCACGCACACTTCCGTCTGTCAGTACTTACTCGTATATCTTTTTTTCCTGTAATCTGATATTAAACATTGTCCATAATATTGTTTTTCGCTTATTGGATCCCTAAAATAGAATCAGTATAAATTCTGGTTTTCTCTACGATGCTAGCCTAGCAACCGGTCCCTGCCCGTGGTCCACCTACATAGTTCACCTGGCTCTACCAGGGGCATTTTTTTTAATAAAACAACTGGGTGTTCCAGGGGACTGATTTAGGTACAAATAAAACTATTGTCATATTACGATTAGTTCTAAGATTCAAATATTCGTTCATAGTATTGTATGTAATCCGTGGAGTGAGGGCCCTGAAGACATGCCGTTACTGATTTTTTAGGGTTCCGTACCCAAAGAGTAAAAACGGGACCCTATTACTAAGACTCCGTTGTCCGTCTGTTCGTCTATCCGTCTGTGTTTTGCCGTTTTTATAGATAAATAGTAAGGAACCCTTTGTGTGCGAGTCCGACTCGCACTTGGCCGGTTTCATCTAAAACCTATAACAAGCTCCAGCCTCTCACAATACATGTTTAACATATACGATAGCCACTGCTTAAAGTAACAACTCTTACGAAAAACCTATTGTGAAGAGGATAATAATAAACAAATTATTTTATTACGGTACAATAATACGGGCTAAGCTAGTTATCTTTACTTTGCAAGCAATAATAGCAGACAGTGCCCTGTAAGCGAGCTTGCAATCAAGCTGCTCGTTGGTTTACACCTTGCAAACCACAAGTGCCGCAAGCTAACACAACCACTCGCCTCTTTGCTGACCGGGCGTGGACAGCACGTTGATTGCTTGCTGTTGAGACAGAGCCTTATTGTACGTAGTGAGTGAGTGGTGTTTGATTGGTGGTGTGACCTTTAGGCACCATTATAGTCAACCACTCTGTGAATGACGTGCGTGCTGTGTTAAAGTATGTTTCAATGTTCAAAAACCGGCCAAGTGCGAGTTGGACTCGCGCACGAAGGGTACCGTACCATTTTCTACAAAAACGGCAAAAAAAAACTCATTTGTTGTATGGGAGCCCCCTTAAATATGTATCTTACTCTGTTTTTTAGTATTTGTTGTTATAGCGGCAATAGAAATACATCATCTGTGAAAATTTCAACGGTTTAACTATCGCGTTTCATGAGATACAGCCTGGTGACAGACGGACAGACGGACAGCGGAGTCTTAGTAATAGGGTCCCGTTTTACCCTTTGGGTATACCCTAAAAAGTATTATTTATTACAGCCAAAAAAAATATCAAAACATAAAATTGTATAGCCTAGCAGTGATCAAGGTTCAATGCAGAAGCAGATACCATTGGGCTATGTTAAAAATACCCGAGAAGATGGATTAATAATAGAGAAGGAAGGAAGTGCGACCCTAATGAACATGTCTCGTCTTCTGCGAAACCTCTGAACGTGAAATAAACAGAATAGGATAATAATGGTTTACTTATTATAGAAATTTGAATAAATCATTGATTCTTCAAAAAATTAATTGGACTGAATGATCATCATTATCTACAGCCTTTATTTGTCCATTGCTGGACATAGGCCTCCCCAGGTATCCCCTCTTTATCGGACTGAATATTTATTCGGGGCCAACATGTAATTTTATTTTGTCCTCCGAAGGGAATCAAAACCGAAAACTTCGTCCACAGCGCCACTGAGGACGTCGCTTAGAGTCATTACTATCACTGAGTTGAACATAACTTTCATATTACTTACGAAACTTAGCTAAGTCGGAACGGTGAGACTCATCCTCATAAATAGGTAGGTAGGTACCTCTTGTTTGCGACACTCAAAGGGATCGCGGAACGACAATAGCAGTCAATGGCGGTATCCTTCGCCTTTGGAGTGGCTGCCTTCCTTTACATACATTTCATGAGCTATTTAATCCAACCCCAGCGCAGTCATTTGGAATCAATAGAGATGGTACAACAAATTTGAAAATATTTAATTGCTCAAATATTATGAACCAAATAATCTTCTTACAATTAAAATATGACGTTTAGACGCACATTGACTAATACGCATAATGACCAATGAAAATAGCATCATGAATACGCAAAATGACCAATACGTGAAATGACCAATGGAAATAACATCATGAATACGCATAATGACCAATCGCAAAATGACCAATACGTGAAATGACCAATACGCCAAATGACCGTTACGTCAATTGACCAATTTTTTAAGCTCGACGCAAAAAGATGGAAAATTAATCAGTAAATGTCAATTATGTCAGATAATGACAGAAAAACGTTGACAGTAATGGATTAAATGTTAAAAGTCATTTTTGTCTGCGTGTTTGACTGAATGTACGAATCGACGTTAGTGCATACAGTGCAAGGCCGTACCTATCGTGGTTGACGGTTTTATCACTGACGGTACTCTGGAATCTCGAGTATTTTACAATCTCAAGTTTTTATAAGGAGGCCGGATTGGCATTACATAAAATCTCATAAGATCAATAATAAAATATAACCATTAAGTTTTCATATCGTTTTGTCAGTTCACTTTGAAAGTTTTCGTAACATTAATCGTTTATTTGATCACTGTGTCTGTGTTGCCATACTTCTGCATGTCAAAACAGGCACCACTTTATGAATATGATAAATATACAATATATGACTTAGCTAAGAATAGGCATTTGGCAAACTAATTTATGGTACTGTCACAGTTTCCGCAGCTCCAAGAGTTCCCGTCTACTTCAGCGTTTAAGTACCTTCTGTGTTTGTATGAGTGCCCACTAAAATTAGAGAATCTTTGTGATGTAAAATGACGTCTTTAAAAATACATTCAAGCTGACCTTTTGCGCACAACTGTCTTTTGTGGATCATCTACGTGTCTTGTAAACTCTTCATAATCAAAGGGAATTTATGAACTTTATTAATTAAAATTTCACAATTTGCTCTACCTTTTCCTAAACAACGACGACGCTAAAGGAATTTAATCTAGCAGCTACTACATTCGCGTCAGTAGGATGTAGCGAAGTTCTAGGAAACCTAGCTAATAACTGAGAGTTTGCTCCGTTGTAGCTCCGTTTCTCAGAAACTTATC
Organism: Eupithecia exiguata; assembly: GCA_947086465.1. Taxonomy (NCBI): domain Eukaryota; kingdom Metazoa; phylum Arthropoda; class Insecta; order Lepidoptera; family Geometridae; genus Eupithecia; species Eupithecia exiguata. The sequence continues at coordinate 2,955,531 of OX352226.1, forward strand.
CGCTTTTGATTTTAAAGTTTCGAGTTTGTTATTCATTTTGAAAACGGATTCCTCTCCCTTAATTCAAACTTTAAAACTCAGGGGCCAAACAACAGCATAGAGTAAATACATAGTTATCATCATCAGCCTATATCAGTCCACTGCTGGACATAGGCCTCCCCCAATGAGCGCCATAGCGCCCTGTCTTCAGCTTGCCGCATCCAGCATCTGCATAGTTATATTAACTTTTAATAATAACTGGTATATTTAAATAGATTCTATTGGTATGTATATTATTTTTAATATTTTATTCCAATAACCCCAATCAGATTATGAGAATTAGGGTAAACAGAGAATATAAAATGGTTAGTAAGGCAACTTCAAAAGATGAGAGTTATCCGACCCTTGTAGTGCAGATATAGTGTTTTTGATTAGTTTATTAGAGTTAGGTTTAGTTAAGCAATAAGTTTGTTTCTGTTGATTTGTTTGTGTGTCTGTAATTTTATTCTATGTATTTATGGGTGATGTTATCGCTAAGCGATAAAGCCCTTAAATAAATTAAAAAAAAAAAAAAAAGATGAGAGTTTTAACGAGGTTTAAAAAATTCTTCAATCGATATTCAATAGGTTTTTGAGTCTTGCTCTATTTTTCGACTGCTGACTGGTAGTCACACCAGCTTATCACACCAGTGTGACAAACAGGATTTTTTTTCTTGTTTGTCACACCACTGATTTATCTACACCATTTATCACTTGTCATTCCTAACTAGTGCTGTGTGAAGGTTTTTAAAATAAAATAAAAAACCTTCAAAGTACGTATTAGTGTATATATTTAACGACTTCAAAGAGAAGGTTCTATTTTTTTTGACGACTAGCTACAACTAACGTAATATGGCAGAATTGTAAAAAATTGTCGAGATAAACAGTCTATGCACCTACAGATTCGAAGAAGTGCACTGAAGTTTCATTTTTCACACTAAAGGCTTAAGTTTTGATGATTGCACCCGGTTGTAAGGATGTTTACGCCAAACTTCTGAGCGGATCAGGCTGCAACTCGGTATTGCTTAGTGTACATTCTATTACGGAATAGTGCGAATGAATCCTCGGGCAGGAGGTAGGTACTGAAGGGGTTGCCTACCGCCCTAAGTCTCAAAGTGTCAAATACTCAGTGACGCATTGTGTAGGCTGGTTCAAAGTGACAAATGAGTGCTCAGGAACGCATTATGGATTCTCCGGGGATTTGTGGTGTTCTCTTTGGCGTCTGATCGTTTTGAGTACGTAACGCGGATGTAAAGAGACTGGAACGGAATATTTTCCAGCACTCTGGGGTATACTCTAAAGAATTGCGAACTACTCTTTCATTGAAGTAGAATCTCTGTTGGCTGATAAAATGTAAACGTCTTACCGGAGAGCGCTGGTCTTGAGATATCTTAACAGTAATGGTATTAACTTAAACATAGCATTTAATCTGCTAATGTTTTCGACAACCTTCTTTAAGCAAGGTCGACCTTTCGGTTCTACCCGAACTGAAATATTATTACAGTACGCTCTATGCAGTCCGCAACGTATTTCGAATTTCGAATTCTATTTTGATTCGATAAATAGTTTGGCGCATAAAGGTATTATGCATACTGAGCAGTACAAGCTTCACTGGCTTGTTAAAATAAAAGAAGAAAACGCGGGAAACTGAAAAAAAACCATCGGGGTGAAAATTTTTGAATGATACATCTAATCAATTTTCGATTTAAATTATGAGAATGAACTCTTCAAGCGAAGAATTGAAAATTGAGTTTGCGTAAGGCACTACACAAGCCTCGGTTGGCAATGACTGCCCTGTTGGCCACCATAAGCTGGCCTCAAGCTAAGCTTGCTATGTCTCGGCCATCAAGCTTGGCGCTAGATCCGTAAGAAGTCCCAAAGATTTTCGGCGGAACCGACTTCGTCGACCGGATTTCGTGGTTATAGCACACTCTTACTGAAGGTTCGCAGGTTCTAGTCCTTTCGAAATTGTAACTTTTAGGAAACTATTAAAATATTTTTACTCTCTGGGAATCCTATATTACCTATATAATAAATGATATCGTCGGGGTAGCCGGAAGACTGTGGATGAGGCTCGCACAGGACCGAGTTAACTGGCGAGTAAAAGAGGAGGCCTATACTCAGCAGTGGGTGTCAACGGGCTGATGATGATGATGATGATAATGAATCCTATATTGGCATAACTTGATTATTTTCGATGTAAAACTAACCGGGACAAAAAGTAGCCGAACTAGCCTATCTTCTCCCTGTTAACATCTGCATAATCCTTTCCAAATATCATTAAGATCTTTTCAGCCGTTTATGCGTAAAAGGTAACAGATAAACAGACAGACAGACAGAGATACTTTCGAATTGGGATTACTATTGATTAATAATAATAATAAATAATAATAATAATAATAAATATTTATTCACAAAAGATAGGTTTACAAAGTCGGTACTTATAGGCTATTTTAATGCTACTCCTAACGATTGTTGTTGTTTGTATTACAAACATACCTACTTGTATGAAACCTATCAGGGTCAAAGATATTGACTCCTCGCTCTAACTAAGTTTACAATAAACTTGTGTTTAGACACGAGGGCTCACACCTCCGGCGACTTTTAAGTTCATTTGTACTAATACCTACCTACAAAGATTTTTACAGTGATTTACAAAGAAAGAAATAACTAAACGATTGATCGATTAGAACTACTTGTAACCTGGGCTTTAATTCTGCTAACTACTCGTTTAACCATGACAGTTGTATCGTCGCGGAATCTTCGGCGCGGAAGATTAAGTAGAATTCGACCGATGTGTCTCTTTAAAACAAAAGTCAATTAGTGTTTCTTAGACCTTCGTGATACACCGTCGTCGACAACATTGTCACCTTCCATTAGGTGCGATTGAGGTCAAATGACTATAAAAAAAGGACTTTATATTAAAGGTAGGGATGTACCGCTGTTAGACCACTAAATGAATTAAAATTTAAACATGAGAGATCGGAAGGTGTATTGTTATGAATTTTACATTTATGAACTGAACAAATTGGTTCATCAGTGGCTTTTTGTTTTGACTTCCGGCAAACGCAATTACATGAGTTTTCTATAAAATTGTCACGCGCCGCGCCGCCAGCTTTAGGTTTAAAATTGGGAATATATTCAAAAATATTCGCGTTGCCAATCGAACAATAAAATTCAGCGTGGTGGTTACCACACGGTTAACCCGGTTTAACGCTGCCTAGCGTCTGCGACGACGTGACCCGCGCAGAGGCGTGCCTCAATAGTAGAACTGCTAGAACCACCATATTGCGTCGTGGTCAACGAAAGTTCCATCTTCTGCGTAACAACATTTACTCTTAGGTTATAACAATCAATAACTATATATATATTATGTGTGAAGTAATAATGTTATCTATAACTTCACAAAATGGTGCATTTCTTCAAACGGCGACTTCTATCACTGTCTGGCAATACTTACTGGCTAGGTTTCACGTTTAGGCAAAGGTCCCTAACTCAAGGATAAACTTAACTTTATCTTGACTCATTTTTTGGGTATTTTAATCATTTCAGCACTTGGTGTTTATTTGCACAGCTGACAGACTGTGTAGGTAATGTATAAATTCTCACGGGCTTGCGTACCTAATGCTTCGAGGAGTTGATAGCTATAATTATCTGAAGTTTGACGCAGGCTTATGTTGTGAAAACGCAGAATATGTATGGATACAAATTTTATTTGTAACTAGATTTTGCCTGCGGCTTCGCACGCGTTGCTTCTATGTTTTAAGGGTATTTCTATCCCATGGGAACTTATTTATGGGATAAAAAATAGTCTTTGTTTTATTCTAGGCCTGGAACTACCAGTATGCAAAATTTCAGTCCGACCCGTTCTGTAGTTTTGGCGTGGAGTAGGTTCAGTAGAGCCTCGATAATCCGAACTATCAAAAATCAACCCCTGTTCGGACTCACGGAGCGTTCGGAGTATGTTAAAAAGAAGAAGAAAAAAAACAAGTTTCTATTTCGAATAATTGTGTTTATTAATAACAAAAAACGATTGATTTGTCATAAACTGATCTAGGTATTTTAGTTGGGGGTTCTGTTAATCGACCAAGATTTTTTTTTATCCCTCTATTTTCTAAGCAAGATCTTTTCCGATAACGAGAGGTCATTTTCGTCAGCCCAGTCCATGCAAGTGTTAAGTGCTGTTATAGCTTGCGAATGGGAAATTTTCTTGATATTTTCCGTAGAAGAATCGTCAATAGGAGACTCGTCGAAAGAGATCTCGTAACTGCAAAAAAACATCGCATCGTGGCGCCGCGAGCGAGCAGCAGGTAATGCAGACGGGGTCATTTGGCAGTTCGGATTAAAGCGACGCGACGTACGGATTAGCCTGGGTACGGACTATCGAGGCTCTACTGTAGTAACTAATATCCATCCGTCCAAACTTTCGCATCTATAATATTAGGGTTATGTTACTTCTAACTTATTTGACATAGTACAAAAAATTTGCACGCCGCACCTGTAGAAATAACATACAACACCTATGGACCTCACTCACATGTATTTGATGCAATAAAATATTACTTACTTACTTACTATTTGTCACTGAATTCTATGCGGTTAAACGTGTCTGACTGACTTTTTTTTTAATTAACCATTTTGTATTTTAATAACTAATGTTATGCTATTATTTTTAAGTATAAGTAGATGGTAAGCAGACGCCTATCTTTTGTTGAGGTAGTACAAAGTTTTTTTTTTTCAGGTACGTCTACCATAATTCCGATAGACACTCAGTACCTGCAAAGGTAGAAGATAAGGTAAGCTGGTATTCGACTCAGCACTTTAATACATTCATAACCCAAGAACCAGATGTCGTTCTCCGGCCCCGTGTAGCGCTGCGACGAAGCTGGGCAGTGAATGCGTCAATCATACGTGAGGTTACCTCGTCAGCACACATACTATTGTCTATTATATGTCTATTAGAATCTCTATCTGATAAAATTTAGTGGTTGATGTTTTTTTTTTTCAAGAATTATCTTCAGTGTTTCATTATTATCATGACCCGTGGCCCGACTTTGCCACTGATGGGTTTTACTGGCCTCCCTGGGACCTGGAATCGACCTTACTTTTTGTTCTTCCTCAGGAAGGCGTCACTACCATACGCGCTAGCCAAGATCTCGGTGTGTGTCGTTCGGTCGGGCAGTCAAAGTGTTAAAATAGACTTTACAGACGAAGTATTCTTCTTTATACAGCACTAACTGCTTTCTGCGGCTCCGTCCGCGCTTTCCATGTATCCCATTTTTCGGGTTAATACGACACTCACAAATAACGTGGCTTTCTATTAGTAAAAGAATTTACAAAATCGTTTCAGTAGATCCATCAAAAACCTCACAAACTTTACCTGAAATATCATGAAAGTTTTGTATTTTTTAGTTCATATATCAATAAGAATTAAAAAAAAAAACATTGGTAGTTTTCGTTTGACCTCTAATGGGTACCAAATGACATTGGATAATATAAAAGGAATTATAAAGGAAACCTCGCAAGACATAAATTCCTATTACTGAATCAAGTATTTAGATTGCTAATACATATCCAACACATTCCACTCTGAAATTTGGGAAGTCTTCCAATGCAATCATGCATTACATATCATGAATTTGATTGAACAGTATTTTTGGGGGTCATTCCAAATTTTTATTATAATCGTTTTAATAACATAAATCGTAATAACAATAAATGGTTAATCGAATTTCGGAAATTTTGATTCATTTAATACAGTCGTGAATGATTCCATAATTCAAAATAAATATATTTAGTGAGAGTGACGTAAGAATTGAGTTCCAGTTTTGAACAACATCCCTCGCTCCGCTTTTGTGCTACCTTTAGAATCCTAAGTTTCACTCGGGACTCAATAAGCGCCTGTGACGTAAGAAGCTTTTTCCCCTGCTGACGTAATCTAATATTCTACAGAGTAATTGATAGCGCAAAGGAAAAGCTTTAAGTTTTTTACCCATTCTAATAAAATAAGGTTAGTTTTAAAAAGTTGGTCACAGATTTACTTTATAAACCTATTAACCCTAAACCCGACTTTGATTAGCGAGAGGTAATTTTGTGTGTCTATGCGATTTTAAAATCTCTAGTTAATTAGTTTCTTCAGTTTTACACATTGCCGTTGGCCATTTTATGCCATCTATAATATTGAGGTACTTGGAACAGTTGGAACTTATTGTCATAGATAATTCACTTAATCAGTACTATTATGTTAACTCAAACAAACCTCATTGGTAGAGTTAAAAAGCAAACATCGGCATCGACACATGAGAGCACCAAAGTTAAAAAAGCTACATAAATTAGTTTGTTTCGTCAATATTCACTAACAATATTCGTATTCGCATTCACGAATGCCTTAATTTTGACATTCGTGAGCTATCCTGTGGCATCCTTTGAACTCCGCTCCAGGAATTTTTCGGTAATTGACCCACTGTATTGTTTTGCACCCAACTAGGAAATCCGGGGTTTCGAGAGTAAAGTAACACAATAAATATCGAGTACAATAAACCTCGGAGTAACATCGAGGCACAAAAACGACAGCAAAAACTGTGCCAAAGAGCAACATAGTACGTATCTACGTTAAAACGTAGGTATTTTTTTCCAGAGCTCATAACAAAATCATCATTTTTGAACTTAATATTACAGGATTCAGCAGGAATATAAATTAACTATTATTGGTTTTATGCGTCAGCTAATAAAATAATATGAAATTAATGCTCGGCATTTAACACAGTATTCATCTCGTCCCAAAGTAAATAGAATTTGTGTTGACCGAATCGGATTTGTGGTTATTATGATTTATTTATCAGCGCATCAGCATTGCTATAAAGCGGGGCAATGCAGCTAGCGTCTTGGGCACGCTTCCGACTGGTATTGATATGGATCAGTTGAGCTACTTGTAGATTGTTTGCAACAGTCTGCAGTTAGCACAATTGTTTCAATAGTAAATACTAATAAAATAAAACACTGTTTTAACCGGATTTATTATGAGTTCGTTCGAAAATAACCTTAGAATATACTTCGTTCGTTCGATATATTATGAGTTCTCGCGAAAATAACCTTAGAATATACTATGTAAATACTAGTTTTAATTTAATTCTTTTATTTGATTGTAATTTTCTTTGAATTATGGTTAAACCTCTTTCGTCTCTAAAAAAATTGTCTTCAGTAAAGTATTCAACCACGTCGTGGGTGGACCTTGGCCCACTGCGCCTTTGAGGGCGTCAAACAATAATAACTCGGCACATTCTAGGGTGAGCCCTAAGGAGATTCAGAGTTAAGACACTAAATCTGTCAAGAACCGCATCAGATTTTCTGTGGCAATACATAAAAATCTAAAATTAAATTATTTAAAAAAAAGAAAAGTTGTTACAAATGTGTAAACGATGCTGTAATGGTGAGATGCCTTATCGCAGTCGGAGTTTGTTAGCTGATTTCTTTTAAACACGGTACTGAAATAATATTTTTTTTTTGTTTCTGTCTGGTTTCTTTTCTGAAAGCTTTGAGAAGTGTGCGCACGTTACGAACCCGTTGGGTTATGACAGTTAATATTTGATTGGAGAGATTTCATTAATCATGTTGCCATTAGCGATGCAACCCAATCCGTCTTAAACCTCTCTCAACGCGCGAGATGGTCTGTCATCGTTCATTACTATGTCACCGGTTCTTTGCTGTAGGTACGTACTACATAGCCACTCGCGTACTACTATAGCAACGTACAAGGGCTAGTCACTTTTTGATACGTGGTTTGCGAACGGGGAGAGTATTTAAAAAATAATGCTAGACTCCTACAAAAAATTAAATTTATGTCTTCTATCGTGCATTTATTTTAATTTCTAATATAATAAGCGCCATAGCGCCCTGTATTCAGTTTGCCGCATCCAGCATCTGCTTGCAGCCTTTCGCAAGTCATCATCCCACTCGGAGGGCCTCCTACACAACATTTGCCGACTCCCGGTCTCCACTCAAGAAGATAAATTGGGTACAAAAACATCATCATCAGCCTAGTAGTCCGCTGCTGGACATAGGCCTCCCCTAATGAGCGCATAAACATAAATCTTTACAATACCATAAAAATAAATAATTTGAAGCCTAAAGCTTTTTTTGTACCTAAAGCTAAGAAAACCACAGAGACGAGCCCTTACTTATTTTGTTAGTATTCTAAAGTTGACACCATTCAGGGCATCTATCGATGACACTTTTCTATTAAAAGCAAATTAATGACTTTATTAATGTGTTGTTGATAAACGAATCACGACAAGTTTTCTTTAAAATCTCTGTAAAATCTTAACTACATTGAAAGTTATCCAAGCTACAAGTATACAAGTAGCTATTAAAAAAATACGGTGAGTATTTATACGAGTTCTTGCGATTGCATTGAAAAGCCTGCACAGTCATTATGTATAGCGAAGTTGGAGTCTTTAGAATTGGACCAGAGAGGTAGGTTGACAAAGCACCCTCTACGTGTCGGCGGGCGGCGCGGCGTCGCCACTCATTTTTATGTAGTTACCTGTGTTTCTGTGATACACCTATAAGCACGGTGTTTTGTTTGAGTTTACAAGCTGCCTGAGTTGAACACGGGGAAATTCTCTCGTTATTTGAACTACTTTTATTGTGATTCTTTGATATACGAGTTATTCACAACGCATCAGAAGAGGTTTGTGTTTTACGAGTGGGCCTGATCACACCTGGTTTATTTCACTTAAAACGTGAGTTCAACTCGCTCTTGGCTGGTTTATTGGTTTAAAATCCGTGCGTATCATTCATTATTGGACTCTACTAAACCAATGTTTGATACCCTTCCCTACAAAGAGCGTAATGAGTGCCCATTATTGATAAGTGTTATTACATTTCGGTGATTCCAACAGATCATATCAAATCACTCAGGTTAATATCGTGCTTAGATAACACCATTTTCGATTAGATAGCGGTCAAAAAAGCTCAAACAAAATAAAGCTAAAAATGAAATCAGCTTATACTTATACGCCTAGACGGTAAACGTAGATCTATGCCATATAGACTAGATAATGCCGTGTGAATTGTCCAGCATTATTTATTTATTTTATTTATATCAAAACTCTTTGTAGAATATTTGTTAACAAACCGCCCATACTTATCCTAAAATAAATTCTTTTGCCGCGTCCTTTTATACCTTTAATATGCAACTTTCATTACTTGTCGATTTGAGATCCTTTTTCAATAAATATTGCAATTATATCTGAAACTCGGAGGCCTATGTGCAGCAGTGGACTGATATAGGCTGATGATGATGATGATCTGAAACTCGACGCCAAGCAAGTTTTAGTTTTTTCCGTCGTGGTTTGTTTACAATAATTCTATAAGAAATTTGGCTAAGGTATATAGTACTCATACTAGGTGTTATCGTACCTACCTAATTAAGTATTTAAACTTCGTGTTTGTCTGTGTTCTTACTTATGGTATGAAACTTCATGCATACGTAATCACCAGGGGCCCGCCTAAGACGCAAAAGATTCGAATCGTCTTGATAGGAAAAACAGATTTCTGTCTATCTTTTAAGTGCAAATATATTTTATACTGTGAGTATTCGTACCTACCTATATAGAAATTAATAAACTCGGTATAATTAACTTTACTGACAACGTAACCTGGTTTAATTCTAATTGGTATACCTTAAAAATAACACTGCCATACGCTGACCATATCTAAATAATTAATTAAAAATAATATCTCTTGTCGACGTCGACGGTAAAAAGATTTATTTTATGTGATAGATTGGGTCATTGTTCAGGTAATAGTTAATTATCTAGTCCGTCAGACGGTTTATCCTTAGAAAGGTAAACAAGCTTTGTTCACCTTGAGGCTTCATTTAACTGTGATTACTGATTATATTAGATATAGATACTAAAATAGTCGTGAAAATTAGCGAGTAAGTATAGAGAAGACCGGCCAAAGTTTATTGTACTTCCATTTATAGGCAGAGCGATCGAAGCCTAACTTAAGCCTAGGCTTCCACCATACTGCGAGCCTAGTGCGGACGCGACGGCGCGCGCGAATTATTAAACACTAGCTGTTACCCGCGACTTCGTCCACGTGGAATTTGATTTCTCAACTTATCCTTATAGACTTTGAACTGTAAAAAGTGTACATTGCCCCAATGTGATGTCACAGGATCTGGACAGCCAACTTAAATATTGTTTAAATTTTTCTCGCAACAAAGCCATGTTTTCACGTGGTGGCACGTGCCCCACCGTCTTGCTGGTACTAAATATCCTGGAGATCGCAGGCTTTAATTTAGGAAAAAATAGTCCGTTTATCACGGCATGATAACGTTCGTCATTGATAGCTCGACGCTTTATCGAAAAATGGAACTGCAGAATGGAACATATTAACTGCAGTTACGAATTTTGAATGTCATGGATGGTTCTTTTATGTGATAATAAAGGTAACCCAATAAATTTGTATTTTGTTTACTTATTTTTTAGTTTTGAAAATCAAACCAAACGAATCGACCTAATCGGGGTGCCACGTAACATTACTAATCCGAAAGGAGCTGATTCTGAACCGCGAGTCAACGTAAATTACGGGTTTTTGAATTTAAAATACTTAAGCTAAGTTTTTCTTACTTTGTTTTCTCCCCATTTGTGTTTTACAACACTCATTTAAAGTTCCAAGTACTACGAATAGGGCTTCTATTGTGATAAACTTATCGCTTCTAAATGCCAATGGTAACGTAACAGAATGGCACGTTTTGGTTAAAAAAACTCAAGATACAGGGACGCACGTCAAAAGTGTCAACTTTAAAACCAATATAAACCGGACTGTCAGAAAAAGTACAGATCATACATGTTGCAATCAATAAAGAAATCAAGTCAAGTAAATCTCTTTATGCAGATAGCACTGCACGCACTAAGCATTAGGAGTTTCTTTAAACAATGATTCTACGTGGCGATTTTGCGCCGTTTTTTCTTTCATTTTCATAGTCAAGCGATTGATTAGCCGAACTGGGGCTTGTTAAGTTAAATGCTTTGCCAAGTGCTTAGAGAATTGATAAGCGTACGATCAGCAGGCTGAGAGCGACTTACTATGATCCAATTAGGTATTGTAACATGGTTTATTATTATTACCTACATACCAAGTGATGCCATGACATAGTGACACTTAATAGTACGTATGTCTGTAGGTAGGTACGGTTGTAATATCGCCAGTCAAAAACGTCCCTGAACTTGTGTACTCAGCAAACAGATTAGCCTTCTTCAAATCCATGTCCGCTGACGTAACTGAACGTTTGAATATTTGTATGTGCATCCACTAAACTCTGTTAGGTTACGACGTATAACGTTGAATATTTTGGGGCTCCAGCGAAGGAGAAAACTAATCTAGAAAGACTTAAGTAAATAAAGATCTTGGTTGGGTTTTCGCGAAATAGCGGGAGCGGCAGGGGATCATTAACAGTTTTTAGTGAAACGGAATAGAGCGAGACGAAAGAAGGAAATTAATAGAAGAGAACAATCGAAGACTTCATATCATTGCTTTTATAGAATAGAAGCTTTGAACTAGTATTTTAATTTTCTTTAAGGAAAAAAGACATTTATTTAAAGAAAAGCAGTCCGACCGTGAAGAAGGTAAATTACGTAAAAAATTCTAGTCCTGGTAATTTGCGTTTCTGGTACTATGCGTCTGAACGAGTGTCCCATGCTCTGTAGGACATGACGAGTAGAACGCACTAAGTGAAAACTTTTTGTTTCGTTTTCAAGCATTGCGTTATAGATGACGAGAAGACTCGGCGTAGTTTCCCAAACGTCGCTCAGCCTAGCTGGATCCTCCCATTGGCCTCCTTCTCGAAATTGTTTAACCTAACTGCAGAATCTGCCCAAGGGGGTAAAGCTTGCTATCTTTAAACTAGGTATACCTTTTGTAACGTTATGTTTTTCCTGAATGAATAAAATCAAAATCATAATAAGGGTAGATATATCGTATTAAATATACTCACCTTACCTAAATAATGAATTTTACGTCCCACGTAAACCGACTATTCTCCGTTTAGAATGGCCGCCTAGCCTGAAATTCGGCCATTGTTTTTATAATATCCAAAAGCTAAGCTCTGTAGTTTGGAAATAAACTAATAAATAATTCTGCAACTTGGGAATAAACTTCTCATTTCTCCCGTTATGTGGAAAGCACATCTAACAGTTTAGGGTCAAGTCTATTATCTAAGCTAAGACCTAGCTAGTTAGTGGCGGCTCACACTGCAACGAAGTCATTTTTGAAGATGCATGCCTTAACGTCCGTCTCATCTTACCGCGCGGAATCGATTTCCGGAGCCGCAACTCGAGGTCCGCAGCGTGTCCGCGACAGTTTCGCATCTCGTACAACGGACAACGTCATTGCGAAACTCTTGCGGCACCGTACCTACGGTACCGCGCGGTAGTATAAGAGCGCTCTAAAACCTTTGACACAATTGAAACAAGTAATTGAAAACTCTTTAAAAATCGGACTCGGTTTCCGCTTTCATCACTTTTGTCGCAAAGGCCTTCAGAATTTAGCTCCAACACTCCCAAAATTTATACGAGTGTTGATACCAAAATTTCATTAGGCGTTTTGATGCTTCTAGCTTAGTAATAAAAAGTGTTCGCCAACTACATAGAAACACTAAAGTACAACCTGCCACTCCAATAAAAAATGAGACTATTTCTCAAGTGAGCTGTACTTTTATGTTGGCTAAAGCACAAAATTTCATCATCTTCGGAATAAGGTGCATTCCACGCCAGGTAGGGTCGGTACCTACATCATGTGTTTATCTTCGACTGCTTCATCGATTCTTCATCAGCCGTCTCTGTCCTTATACCTTCCTTAATCATGTCCTCTTTCACACAATTCCTCCATCTTGATTAACAATAACACCAAAATTCTATTATTGTAAAGTTTCACCGATTAGACATCCTTTGAACCACAGACAAATAAACAAGCACTTATTAAATAATATGTTCAGCGAGTTAAACATGCTGCATTGCGTTTTCAATGAAGATATTTTCAATAAAGGATAGCTTGTGAGGCAGCATCCGTGAAATAAAATGAAGTATGGGAGCCGTAGTAGTTACCTTTTGGGAATCCGTTGAATGCCCGGGGGCCAGGGCCGTCTTCAGGTCTACATGTCCGCAATTCGATAGCGAATCGTGATTATAATCGAATCACGATATAATATTAGGAAGGAACGTCTACACAGCGACTGCTCTGTCGTGACAATGTAATAATATTGAAATGTTATCGTATAATTCCTATGGTTTTTCACTGACGGTCTAGATTTCGTCATCGAATGCCTATTAGATTATATTTTCGAAAAACTTTTTTAACTGCATTAAATTCGACATCGTTCAAGTAGGTATGTTGAATTTTAGCAACGGTCATTCGTCTAATAAAATAGATTAACATTACCTAATAAAACAGGATAGTTAAAACAATTTCGGCTGATGCCAAAAATGCCGGTTTCAATCTACTGTCACATACTCAGTGGAACTTAAGGCTTAAGAAGGCCCTGAACCTCTAAGCTCCCATAAAAACGTACTTTTCGATTCATTTGGAAACTGCGTCCTCGTTTTTAATGAAATTTTGCATACGTAATCGGATAAGTAAAAGCTATGTTTAAATCGTTTTCAAAATACTTTATCATCATAAGGTGAGAGCGAAAATTCATTTTTATCCATTTTCAAGCGATTTTATTACTTTCGCTCTAATTTAATGATGATTATGTATTTTGAAAAACTAAACATATACAAACATCGCTATTTCTTATCCGATTAGTATGCAAAAGTTCATTACAATCGGGAACGTAGTTTGCAAATGAATCGATTGGTACGTTTGTATGGGAACTTAGAGGTTCAGTTCCACCTTAAGCTGAACGCGCACCACGTCAGTTACCGCGTTGTCCTAGTGTCGGCGAATCCACCCCTGCGTATTAGCTATTTTACAAAATAAGTAATAAAGCGCACTATTCTATAAAGGCACGAAGGTAACATATTTTCCTCGCCTCTTTCGAAGCCACAATAAATTGATGAAATGAACAATGCAGGTTTTGTATTTACGTTACCACCGTTGTTGAACGGGATGTTTGTATGTTCTCATAGCCATTTAACAATTTTTACGGCAATGAAATGAATGTCGGGATTTTGGAACTATGTATACACGGTGAAACAAACAGTGACGTCATGGCGGCCTGGTTCTGGAAAAAGTCAGTCTCAGCCTATAAGTTGAACAATTAATCACCGTAGTAAGTAATTTCTCATTCGATTTCTCAAGTTCTATTTAGTAAGAAATTAATAAATCCCAAAAATTTACTATTATTTATTTTTTCTATTTAGTAGACACAAATAAAACAAAAATAAACATCTAATAAGTCCTGGCTCTTTCACTTGCCAGGCATCAAAGTGTCAAAGAAAACTTTGTACCCTCAAAGGAAAATAGCACACAGTTGGCGGAAATCCTTGCAGTACCTATTTCAACTACTTAAATTAATTACTACGTGCATCTTTTACCTACGTCTCCGTCTTGCAAATGTATCAAAATTTATGTCTGCAAATGTAAACAAAAACTTTTAAAGCAGACGAGTGCAGAACTGACATATAGAGAGATTTAATTTATCCGTAGGTTCTCGGCGCACACTAAAGAGTAATTAAAATCGTTCGTTGTAATTGTGTTTAACGTTGCATATAATTGTAAGAACAATTAATTTTTTAATTGCACTTTTCAGTAAAACGAATCGCTGGAATCCTTTTGTATGAATTTATTTCAGATGATGAACATGAGCTGTTTTAATTTTACGTTCTGAAACGTACTTTTTAATTTGTAGCATAAATAATAAGTGAGATAAAGCAAATTTATTAGAACGTAAAAGCTCGTTCAAAAGAATTTTTGCTTTCTGAACATTGCATTGCACCCTACTTATGGATCTTAAAGGAATATCAAAGAGAACATTTTTAACATTCAGTCTCACAAACAGTCGGTTTTTGCTCTTGTAGGTAGGTAAAATAGTTATAAGGCGCAGTAGGTATAAGGCATAATGGGTACCCTAGTTTTTTAAGGACACATATTGTATACAGGGTGGAAAGAATCTATGGGCCCTGGAGGGGAACTACCTTAAATCCTTTAGCTAGCTCATTTAACTGAAAAGAAACATTCCTTTATTTTTAAAAAGAAACATGCGTTCAAAGATTTTCTAAAAATTCCTTGTCTCACCTGGGAATCGAACCAACTAAAAATTAAAAAAATAAACCCTCGCTATTTTATTATGCGAATCAGTAGGATTATTGTTCAGGATAAAAATTGTATACTAAACATTGGACCTTTCACTCATCTGTTGTATAAGAAACCCATGAAATCGAATATTTATTACATGTTCTTATTAGCAATACCTAGTATTGTTCACTTGTAACAAGTAAATGACACGTTATAATTTTCTTATCTCTAACATCCAAAGACATCGTATGATGACGAGGCTTGCTAATGTTATTAATTGCTAAGAAGGTACCTTGTTGCACACTTCGATAAGAAAATCGTTAAATGGTAATAATAAATCTATGCACAATTTCTTCTTACATGAGGCGTTCTGATGAAAAGTTTAAAAATGGAGTGTGTTTTTTATCAACTTGCGGCAACGAATTTGAATTTCGAACGATAACTTTCATAATTTTTAGGGTTCCGTACCCAAAGGGTAAAACGGGACCCTATAACTAAAATTCCGCTGTCCGTCCGTCTGTTTGTCTATCCGTCTGTCACCAGGCTGTATCCGTAACCGTGATAGTTAGACAGTTGAAATTAGAGATGATGAATTTCTGTTTATTAGATAAATTTTATCCTGAACAATAATCCTACAAATTCGCATAATAAAATAGCGAGGGTTTATTTTTTTAATTTTTAGTTGGTTCGATTCCCAGGTAAGACAAGGAATTTTTAGAAAATCTTTGAATGCAATTATGTTTCTTTTTAAAAATAAAGGAATGTTTCCTTTCAGTTAAATGAGCTAGCTAAAGGATTTAAGGTAGTTCTCCTCCAGGGCCCATAGATTCTTTCCACCCTGTATACAGGGTTATTGGTAAATTAGTAACAATACGTGAAATGCAGGTCCTGCCCATAATCACAAACACGTTGGTGAAGGCGCCATGTCTAAATTGTAAAAAAAATATAACTCACCTCTGATACTAAATGAAAAAACATCTTTGCCTGGAACCCAACGAGTTACTTAAGCCCAATCTTTCACTCTCATATCTTCTGTTAATTCAGGACAGAGCATACCTACCTCATCGTCACCGTCAGCTGCTTTGGGCCTAGAACCTTCTGATGGCTGGGCATGTGGCCATAGGGCTCTCCATGCTTGCATGCAAATTACCTTATTATATATTTATTTAGTTTAAATTGAAATTAGTTTCCTTATTTAATTTTTTGAGCTATATATTTATTAGTTCAAAAATAAAAAGGAATCATGGCTCCTTGTTTCATTATCGAGTTTCAATCGAATGTCTGTTTTTTACTACATTTTTGTTTAAATAATATAACGAGATATTATTTGTAAGATTGTTTAGGTAACCAAAGGAACGAGTAACGACTAACCCGATTTAAAAATCGTGCTATGTAACTTTAAATTATATCTCCGTAATAAATGCTAAGTTTCAGGTTGAGCTAAGTTGTCGCCGGTAGCCGAAGCTATGTAGTTTGCTTTCAAGGGAGATAGTTTACATGTCTTTGTGGTTTGTGTACCTACATCGGCCGCTTGTTTATCTGGCACTTGTGAGTGTCATGCTGTGAGACCGCTTTACTCTTCCCATACAGCTTTGTGTAACTCTTTCACAATGGTTCCACGTTCGAATGCTAAATGACAAAAAAAAAATAATAATAATATGTACAATAATAAGTACTTGAAAACTGTACAAAAAACCCGACCCCTTCCAGGACTGTCACGTTTTCGCAAAATGAAAGTCAAAGACCTACAAGATGCAATAGGAGTTAAGATGAGTATTTTGATATCTTATTTATCTAAATCGGCTGCTTTGGAGTAGTAAAACTGATAAACAGTAAATAGAAAAATACTCGAAAAACATGAAAAAAATGTGAAATCGATGGCTTCGCTACATAAATAACTGAGATCTCGTGCAAGTTTAAAAGCTTTCCTTCAATCATAATGCCTTGCTTTCTTCAAGTTATATATCCAAGTAAATTGTTTGTTGGTTCTTATTGTGTGAGTTCGTAGACTAAGTTAGTTCTTTTCGAACTTGATACTCAACAGTGTGCAATAAAATTTGTTCTTTGCAATCTTGATTCAACTTTATACAACAGTTTTTTGAACAAAGTTTTGTTAAATTTGTAATATTATATTTTTGAAATTCACAGTTAGTTTTGAGTGATTTCACCACCATCCATCACAAATCTGAAGTTACCTTTATAAGTAAATCGAGCTAAACAGAACTTTATCCCAGACGCAAAAAAGGGGTGTTGTTGTGTGTAAGGCTCACCGTGTGTGTCTAAAAGGGGATCTCTTTTTTCATTGGTGTCTAATGTGTCTATCCCATCATTGCTCCCTTATATGAACCGTTTTTTTTGTTTTAATGGTTTCAGTGCAACCGTTCTTTTGTTAAGCTTCTTCTAGACAGACGGGGCCCTAACTAACAAACTAACTAAATCCCTAACTAACTAACTGCTAACTAATGGGGCTCCCATACAACAAACGTGATTTTTTTGCCGTTTATATAAATAATGGTACGGAACCCTTCGTGCGCGAGTCCGACTCGCACTTGGCCGGTTTTATTTTTTTATTGGTATCACAATCGCTATAAATGCCGATGCCGTCTCACTACTAATTCAAATACTGCCACATCAGACTATAAAGAACATTAAATATTTAAAACGCGGCTGTTTGACGCAATGCAATTTTAGAACTAATTGATTTTATTTATTGAAAAGCTTCTGCGTGTCTCTCACGTGCTATTTAATTAAATGGTACCAATGAACTTAGTTTCAGAATCGCGTCCATAACTAAGCAAGCACTAAATAAAACAGTCTTTAAAAAATCAAAGCATTACAATACTTAATAATTGTATACTTAAAGTAATACTATAAGTATACTTATTATTACTTATAGTATTACAAAGATTGTTTTACGTCAATAATAGATTCAGATAATAAACGGGAACCATTATATTGAATTAACATTTAATTTAATTAATGTTTCTCTTACACTAGAATTTTTTTGTTATTCAGAACTTGAAGGCAAATAAACTGTAAAGTGTGTTATTTAGAATATTAACTACATTTTTTTTTCAATGTTTCGATGCCAACTGACAGTAGTTTTGGAATCGCAAACTCCATTAATAGTCACGTTTTATTCGTAGATATGAAGTATATTATTCTGCCTGCTTGTAGGTAAAATAGGTAGGTAAGGTAAGATACCTAATCGGTTTTCGACCGAACCCTGTTTTTAACTCACTAATTGTCGGGACAATTAGAGCCGCCGTCGTTAATATAGACATTAATGATGAAACCTGACACTTTACTTCTATATTACCAACTTCATACATATTTTTGTTTTGACTTTGCTGGTTTTGCTAATACAAAACTTTATGAATAAAGATACAGTTAACCGATTAAGCTGTCACTCTTGAGCTTTATTGTACGCCTTGTACGGATAGACAAATTAGAAGATCATCATCATTTTAATTCGATCATTTAGTAGTGTTTACGCGAAGAACACACAATCACCCAAACACTAACCCCCTTATTCATAACTAGCGGTCCACCCCGGCTTCGCACGGATATATCATATAGCCTATGTTACTCAGTGATAATGTAGGTTTATAACGGAAAAAGAATTTTTGAAATCGGTTTAGTAGTTTTTAAGTTTATTCGTTACTTAAAAAACAAATCTTTCCTCTTTATAACATTAGTGAAGATACTCTGCTAACTGAGCACTAAGATAATTCTCAATCTGTCTTCTTTTATTGACATATGTCAGAGTGAGAAATAACACTGCAAAGCAGCTGTTATAAGTTAGCAGACTATTATGATTATGGGGGAAACACCCATTCATCTAAAGCATCGCTAAAATATTAGTCTGCAAATATTTTCATATTCATCAATTGCTTTTAAACTATGGGTAATAAAGTAGAAATACAAATTTCAATTGCAAAACCGATATTTTTGATGAAAAACCAATAACTCGATTAGTTAGTGTAGGAATACAGATTTCTAGTAAAACCGATATGGAAATTGAAGTACTGATCTCGAACAAACTATCCGTTGCAAATTTTAACAATTTAAACAATTTGGAAACAAATCTTGTTTACTGCAGGATATCCCGATATTTCCGCTTCACTAAAGGCACTGTTTTAGATTCAATCAAGCTTGTGGTGCTGCTTATTCGCATGAATGCACTCTATCGATAAGTGCATTTCCAAGATCTCTCGCAATTTGTGCAATATTGAATCATCGACGTACCGTTAGGTTCCATATTGAATTGCTGCTTACCCAAGATGAAACAATGCACTTAACTGATCTAAGCATCGTTTTATTGGAATTGAATATTATTTGAAGACTACAGCATTAGTTTGAAGAACGTACACAATAAAGGATAGTAAAGAAGGAAAGTTACAAAAGTTTGTTAATACATAACATGTTTATTGTATTTAATACTTAATGGTATAAACACTTTTTTGTTAACACACTCTTTTTATCAATGACCCTGAGTATATAGAGTGTGGTGAAAATTGCTCAGCCTCAAGCCGCCGAAGTGGGCAATGCATAACCCACTTATGATTTAGGTTTCTCAAGCAGTAACACGAAGGTATATCTTATAATAAACCGATAAGTATTATTTTGCTCTAACAAAATCTATATTAATTTGGTATATTTGGCCTTCAAACATCAACATCCATCTCAACATAGTTTCAGCTGAATAACAACAAAACCATTGTTTATAATAAACTGTTACTATGTGAGAGATTGCTAATAAAACGTTGCAACATTGAAATTACTTTTTCCAATCTGAAGGTAAACGGTGAGTTAAATTCGAGCCTGTAAAAAATTAAGTATTTAAATGACTAACGTAACTGTGAAGCCAAGAAATGTATGTAGGTAAATCAAATATAGATTTAAATTGATAGTTAATGTAGGGCATTAATTAATTAGCCATTGTTAATTTAACAGCGCTAAAAATGCCACTAGGTATACTTTAAGCTCGACCGTTAAGAGGCAACAAAGGCTTTAGTACAGGAAAATTAGTATAGTTTAGTATTTGTGACCTTTACTTAACTGTAATTTTGCCTGTATTAAAGCCTCTGTTGCCTCAAAAAAGCGATCTTAAATAAAAAGGCAATGGCCACAAATACTAAAAAAATTATGTACATTATCCTAGTCTACAACCCGCTGAAGCCCTCTGCTGGGTGAAAGCCTTACTTATTTGTTTTGCGAAATTTATCAGTTCTTTTTAAAACTTTTGCGATACGAAATCATTCAACGAGAACGCAAACCTGCATTCGAAACAAATATTGGAAAAAATTTTGTTTGTGGCGAAATTACTAGGTACCGAGCTCGTATGTATATTTCCGTGGAAGCACTCTAGCGTAATAGAGAGCGAAAGGATTACCGACTGAATTTTATTCAGGTATAAATGATAAACATTTACAACATTTATTTTCTCTCACATAAATTATCATGCTTACATAGTAGGTATTTATAAATTAGGTAGTGATAAAGCTCTTGATGGGAGTATAACCTTCAAGATTAGATTGGAGGACCGGCGACCTGTGTTGTGACAAATAGGTGACTGTTATAGGTTTTTTGAAAAACCTGCAGCTGGTCACCAGTGAACTTATTACGGGGAACTCATACTATGAAAGGCAAACATAAATAAAAGTACTCAAAGTAACTATACATTTATTATTATGTTTGACGACAATGCCGATATTTCACAATATTTTAGAGACAGTAAAGTTATTTATTATGCTTACGACTTCAAAGATGATAACTGACCGGTTCATTTAACTACGTGCTCATTCTCATGAAATCACGTAGAAGTGAAGTTTCCTGAAGTTTCCATGATTCAATAGGCTACTTGACTACTACTGGGAAATAATTCTAACGTATTGTCTGATAAAAATAATGCAAAATGTAATTAATATTTCTTCAAGGCCAGTCGTATTAGTAGTAAAAACTAATTTTAAAGTTTGAATAAAATAATGCCGCGCCAAAACGATAATCTCTGTCACGGCTCCCATTTTCCAAGCTATGACGTCACCCCGCCATACCACATCTAACAAGAAGAACTCATTGACACTGTAACATTTAAAAGTGTGACGTCACTTGCGATCCAACCAAACACATAGTTTTTTTGGTCACGTGATCATATATCAAAAAATGTGTAATTTTATCTCATTTTTAAATAAAAATCACCTGATTACGCTTTGTTACGTTGTCGCTAACTAGGATGAAAACAATTTGGAACTTATTGTTAATGTAGTCAAATAGCCTATTTACAAAGACCTACCTGACCTACAAGAATAAGCTCAGAGGTTATCAAAAACTCGATTACTCAATACAGACTTCAACTGCGGCTTAAATATCAACAATCAAAGTGATATTTATTGCCTTTAGACCAACATAATTCTATGACACGTAACAAAATTAAAATTACTGTGTAAAATGTAACGGCTACCTATTTGAATTACTACTAGATAATATATCATCATCATCATCAGCCTATATTAGTCCACTGCATAGACATAGGAGCTTAACGAGCACCATACCGCCCTGTCTTCAGCTTGACGCATCCAGCATATAATAATTTAATAGATGGTAGATTCAAATTTATCTAATTTTTGACTTTGAAACCTGATTCGGATCCTAATTGAATTACTCTGCTAAAAGTTAATGTGATATGTCCTGTCCGTCCTGCCAATCTATATGCTCCAACCATTTGCATAGTATAAGTCGTTCCACAAACAGACTGCCCTAAACGATCTTGACTGACTGACCTGATTTTAATTCGCACTCAATAATTCTTAAAGAGCTCCAGCACATGCTCACTGTCTATCATCACTTCATGGGCGTTTAATCTTTTTGTTTACTTAAGGCATAGCAACAACGATTTTTGTAGTACACGTGTGGGATTACGAATTCATTTTCCTAGAAATAAAAATTTGTTCTGATGTTTTATGTAGGTAAGTGATGCTAGTACCTTTTGAAATTGTCAAAGCGAAATTTTTCATTTGCGTTTGAAATAAAAATATCTTTTTTATTTCAGTTTCAAGAGATTAAATAATAAAACTGGAAAACTTTTTTCGGAAATCCAAATGCGCGCTAAGGGCGGTTCGTCCAATTCGCAAATTGTCAATGGTATTTTTTGTTTTCGCAATGCAGATGTACATTTTTGATGTCAATATTGCATAAAAAAGACATCCTGTGTATAAAAACTTCAATGGAGATTAATCCATAAAGCTTACAGTTAAGCTTTCCGATGGATTAAGCTTTATAGCTGTACAAAAGCCTTTCGTGGAACATAGCCGCTGAAGGTTGCTGTTGGATATTTTGTGGGGTTTTAACAAGATGATTTCGATT
This sequence comes from Eupithecia exiguata, assembly GCA_947086465.1. Lineage (NCBI taxonomy): Eukaryota > Metazoa > Arthropoda > Insecta > Lepidoptera > Geometridae > Eupithecia > Eupithecia exiguata. Next base: position 2,978,156 of record OX352226.1, read on the forward strand.
TAAGAAGAAGAAGCATACGAAGATCCGCCTCTTTGTTAAACCGATTTCTAAAACCTACTGCAATCACCATTCCAGGTGCCAAGAGTGGTGATTACAGTAAAACCCCTTCTTGTTTGGTGGAGGCATATTCACCTGGAGACATGTGTGTTTATGAGGCACCGCTTTTCTTATATAAGCTTCTGCTGATACACAGCACAACTTGGCACCTGAATAAATATATCTATTAGTCAGATAATTTTTTGAATCGGTCAGTTCGGCAGATTATTTTAAAAAAGAACCTTTGTCTCACTTTTCGGTTTAACGCCTTCACTGCCCAGACTCGGCAGTGCTACCCGCAGGGGCGCGCCCCAGCTACATGGGGCTGGAGGCGGGCGTGTGCGTTGTGTATGAAAGTGTTAAAGTAGAATAGTTGCAAAAACTTCGACCCCAAAAAGAAAGAAACTACTTTCACGTCAAATACTTTTTTATTTAGGAGCTTAATGCGGCCCGTGTATCATATTATGAGTCGAATTGACATCTCGAACGTGACCCTGCTTACTCACGTTAGCAGTTAAATCTAAAATTAGAGCATTGTTTACGAAAAGCCCGACATAATCATGACCCCTGGTTTGGAATAAGCCGTTGAAGTTAGGTAAGTTTGCACTGGGCGAGCTACTGGCTCGCTGAGTTTATTAGATTTTTAAAGGAAATTTGTGCTTTACCTGTTTGATATAATTAACGATTTCATTTAAAAAAAGTATTGCTTTGTGTATAAAGGAAATGCCCTTTCACCTTACCTACAGAAATAAGACTAAAGAATAAAGAAATAACACCAAAGTAATTGGTAGAAAAATAATGCAAATGTTTATCTATGTAAGTATGTATGTTAAAAATGGTGCTGTGTGAATTATCCAGCTTTATTTATTAATATTATCAAAATTTAGTTTAAATCAAAATAGAATCAGTAATCTTAGTTCCTACACTTAAACGCCATAATGATTTATGGAATAATGAATAAATAAAAATCTTTAGTAACAAAGAAAATTGCAATCAAAAAAAAAGAGACGTGTTGCAAACAACAGAAAAAATCGACCATTGAGACTTTATTATGCTTTAATCTTAGTAGAGCGGCAGTATTTGGAGATGAGTTCTTTAAAATATTAATAAAATGTGACAGAAACAGTAGCATTTAGTATAGCGAATTAGTTAATAATATCACGGCTATTCGATTTCGACTTAATCATTGTTTTTTATAAATCCAAATTTAGTATTCTAAAATGTTTAATAAGTATTCAATATTTTGCACAGAACCCTACTGGAAGTTAAATGGTCGCATTTAATCCGGTTTATTCCATAACTCTCGTGTAAATATCCAGCGCAAAGCCGAAAAACGGTTACATAAACTAAATAGCAGTCTAGTACAACTGGATTGACGTAAACGGGCTTAGCTACGGCGCGGCGGACTCGACAACACTGAAAATGCGAGATGGTTTTCCGTACCGGTAATATTCAATTGACTGTGAAGGCATAAATCTTTCGTTGGCGTGGGAAATAATAACAAAATTTCAGATTCAGATTTAGATTTTGGTATTGAAAAGAAGATTAGGAAAATTGGCTTATCTTAAAACGAATCTTACAGTTCATTGAAACTTTTTACTCACTTTTATTGGGATATACAAGAACAGTCTTTTAAAATTGAAAAGATTTTATTAAACAATAAATAATTAAGTAAACTCTTGTAAAGAATCTACATACAGTTGCGCTCTATCGGATAAATTTATTTTGGTTCCCATTGCTCAACTCAAGTTGCTCAACTCAGAAAATCAACAGGGTATAAATCAGTTGAGCTAAATGCAGATTGTTTGCAACAGTCTTCAGTCAGTTCGACTGTTTCAATTGTGTATACTATTTCGAAATTGATTCTTAGGTAAATTTCTGCAGCCGAAGGCAAAGTAAAAAGCACAGTTCAAAAATTTTAATACGTTTGTGTGTATTATTCGGCATACATATAAATTGTTATTTGTTGTCTAACTGTAAAAAAAACAGTCCAAAAGCGAATAGCCAGTCTCAGTACGTACAGACAACGATAAAGATTACTGAATATTCAGTAATTTCACGAGTATGACGTGATACTCGTAAAGGTAAGTTGCGGTAAGACTTACATACTTTTTGAAGGTTGAGCTCATAATTCACAATTGACTTTCTTCAGTGACGTGGTCCTTGAATGTACATACCTATCTAGTATAATTTTTATAACTTGTGTACTCAGTTAAATGATAGATATTTAAACGACTGGAATGCGTTAATAGAGCACATAAAACAGCTAAATAGGTCAGTTGATAAATCACATAGTACTTTACAATACCAACAGTACTTAACACAAATAGATGCACAAATGTATTGTGTAAGTAAATATTTTGATAGTTTTGTCTATTGACGTTGTCAATTCGGTGAGATTGGCTTCAATAGGCGTGCGAGCGGCCAATCTTGATGCTAGGTTGATGTTTTATTACAACTGTTGCTTACCTAATAAATGTTCGTTAAATTGTAGTCCATCCACACGTTAGTTGATTCTTCACAAACGATCGTGCTGACAGATTTAACAGCCGTATCAGCTAATCAAGGTTTGTCACATTGAGAAAAAAAATCTAGTGTCTTATGGAGACGTACTCGAAATGAAATATGTTTAATTCTTTCCATATCACAATGAGTTATTAACAACCCCGCCCTTCAAAGGAACTATGAGTTAGTTGTAAGTAAAATATACCATATAATTGAACCTAGGAATTTTCCATGCAGAATCATATTTTTAAGTGACCTTCAATTATCTTGTGTCATTTTAGATAACTATTATTAAAACTTGATTTTAGTTATTAACTCAAGTTTCCGTGAAAATTTTCTTGTAATACCGCATGAATTCAGCTTGTATGTTAAGTATTTTACAGTAACGGTAATTGCTATTTTTTTACTTTATTTATTTTTTCAAGCTTAATAATTAACTTACAGACTACTTGGTCCAAAACGTTAACTATCTATGATACAAAACAACAAAACTTCAGGAAAGAAAACTAGTGAAAACTTAAATAGGATCTTAACTGATTATAATTTGAACTTAAGCTGTCATCAAATATGTCCACATGTTATAGTTGCTTTGAGTATTAATTTATCAAAAAAATTAAGTGGCTTATAGTAACATCGATGAAAAATGTTGTCCAACGACTTATTAACATTTTTAATATCATCAAAAATTTGTCCATATAGCTTATCCATTACAGTCCCTGATAGAAGGTTTGTTATGAATCGGCTTACCTCGGCCAACCTCGGCCAACGTGATAAGGTAGTTTTACTGTTACTGAACTCTGACTGAACCATAACATTCTAACAATATTGCAGGTCAACGTTTATAGTAGTGATTTGAGTTAAAAGTGGAATTGCTACACCAATTTTATGCACAGGCACGAAATGTCACAGAGTCCATTTTCGATAAGTAGGGTTACGGACAAACAGGTGGCATACTTAACTTACCTATGGTAATTTCCAACGTAGCGGACCTATCACATTAATAATGATAAATGCAAAAGTTTGAATCGATAGTAAATGGATGTGTTTGTTTTATCTTTACGTCAATACTACTGAAATGATTGACCTGAAGTTTTGCATAAAAGTACTTCTAGCTAGGTCTGGAATAAAACATATACTACTTGTTAGCCCTTTTATCAGTTCGTATTAGATATAAATAACTTAAAAACTTTTCTATACGCGTGCAAAGCTACGGCCAGGAGTTAGTAACACAATATTTCCTTTGAAAACTATCAAAAGCTCTTCCATCCACTGAAAGTGCAGCATAATATGTGAGATGCGGTGAAAAGAGGCAACTTTTATAAGTTTGAACTTGTGCCGGCAATAAATCTTTGAGTCAACATTTAGGTATGTGGCCGCATCTCGGCGCTCTACCAGTTAGTAATCTACATGACCTACATTTTTCCTAAAAGCTACATCCATAACTGGGAGTATGCTTAATATTATACGAGTAGTAATGGCAACCAACGTTTATTATCATAATAGCTTATGGGTAGGGATTAATCAATCACATTGTACTTAACAATACCAACAGTACTTAACACAAAAAGATGCACAAATGTATCGTGTAAGTAAATATTTTGACAGTTTTGCCTAAAATAGATGGTAATCGTTAGGTATCTAAGTACCTACCCAACGATTTTGTAGGTCCTTTTTATTTCAGATAGGTATATTGAAAGACTGTATTTTACAAACGTAATGCTTTCTTCTATAAAATTTAAACGGAAACTACGACTAGTTTTACTTAATTGAGTATTTAAGAAAGAAGATTTAAGCTTAACTGGACAAATATTGTTAGCATAACGCATTCACTGCCCAGCCTCGGCGATGCGACCCGCAGAGGTGCGCCGCTGCAACATGGAGCCGGAGAACGACTTCTGCGTCTTGCGGCATGAAAGTGTTAACTGAAAAGCAAGCAAACACGCGGGCAAGAAAGAGCGAGAGGCTTACCGGTCTGATCTACCAAATAAAAACCCAAAATAAGTAATAACAAGAAAAAAATAGGCGTTCTTCAACTACTCTTTGAAACGTGTAATATGTAGGTCATAAAAGTGCTGACATAAAAAATGTCAAAGAAGTCAATAACATCAACTAATAAATCGACAATACATTGATTACTAAACAGTTCTTGCAAATATATGTCACGCCTGTTAAAATCAAATAAAAAGGTTTGTAAACCTATTTATAAGCAAAAGGTAAATTTATTATAAAAAAAACTGCAAAGTTTGGAAAGTAATCAACGTCAATGTGGAAAATACATCACGTCATATTTATTGTTCCTAGTTTTAACAAATTTTCGAAAAAGTTACAAACTTTTTAAATTTCAAACGATGTTGCTATGAATGAAATTAAATATAAGTGACAATATGACATTCGCTACGTAAAAGTTTTAAAAGTTCAGTAAAATTCAGCAAAATTTTTAGTAACGTTAAAGGTAAAATTTAACTTTAACGAAGCTCGAGTTTAACAAAAAATTTTGTAAAATCGAGTTTCATGTGTGAAATGGTACTGAATAGCTGAAACTTTGTTCACCGTAAAACGTGCCGTACAGTTTCAAAATATGCAAATAATGGAATGAACTTTGTCATCCAACATGTTCCAACATTTCAATTTCCCTGTTACGTTTCTAAAGCTTTGAGCCGTGCACGATAGCCGCGCCCAAATGAAAAACCTATTGATGGAATTTTTACACGTGAAAGCATTGTGCGATATTTTATTTTTTGGGCGAGTATGGTCAGTGAATGGGGAACATATAACCCACAAACCATCAACTAGCCGAACTCTACTACCCACAATATGTATTATTGTACTCAACTCGATAAACAGGTGTTTAAACTTTATTTGAAACGTTTTTTAAAGCTACATCTGCAAATTCTCGTTCTGTTTCTGCAGAACAGCACAATGTGACCGTACGCTGAAGACGTTTCTACTTAGCCAGGGCCAGAGCCAGGGTTTCGAGGGGTGAAAATGCCCTTTATATCACCATAAAATAATATTTATGATTAAGTTTTTGCATGGTAAAATGTATTTATTTTAAACAGTCTTACTCGTAGTTCTCTTAATTTAACTACACAAACAAAAGTTGTCTAGCTTTTCATACTGATAAAATAGAAGAATCTTTATTAACAATTAAAAATACAATCAAATAATATAATTAAATTAAAACTAGTATTTACAAAAGTCCAACTCGCACATTTTATTTTTACATGTAAACCCACAAAGTTTAAGAATTCAATGCAAAATAATAATTACATTACAAAACTGTGTGACGTCGCAGCAGCGTGGCAGAACCTGTCATAGCGCTGTTATTTCGTTATTTAACATCTGAAATCAATAACTTTTATTTCTTTAGGCCTTAGACAAGTCAAATTTTTAACTTTAAATTATTATCAAGTAAGAAATAAGGCGTTAGTTGATTTTAACTTCACTATTTTTTTTGTCTACTAGTGGAAGAACAGAAGTGAAGTTAAATTATGCCCCTACTGCCTGAGTTCATCCCCGACGTCCGTCCCCTCTGCCCCCATTAGGTTGCACGTCTTGTACCCCACACTCGTCTGCGGATCATGTCGGACTAACTAAAATTGCAAAGAGATCCTTCTTGCCACCCTCCACCCTAATTGCGGCTTGAGTGTCGATTTATTTGCGAATCATGACCTTTGCCAGATAATGACGAGTCCGGTGCTTACGTTACGACCTTGTCCGGTGCTTAGTATTTTTGGCGGTTGGGATGTTTAATGAAAATCTCGGGTTGTTTTTCGTGAATTTAGTACTCTTGTTCAGTTTCAGTTTAAATTTTATTCATCACTGGAGTTTTGGTGTATTAGTTTCTGTTATGAGAGTGAGAAGAAAGATTGTATGTTTAGGGTGGTTTGCATGACGATTCGTAAGCGAGTTTAGCTAAGCGAACAAAAATGTGAGAACAAATTAACAGCGGGTTGCTCATACGCTGATTAACTAATCAATGATTTAATAAATAAAAAACGCAGGTAATTTTTTTATTCTGAAATTGGTAATGCCTCATTTAAAACGTAGTTTATGTTCAAACTAAAAAAGAGAAACAAACCCAATCGATAGGTCAGCCTTCTACAAGAGAGGAATGAATGTAAGGACTTTTCCTCACATCGGGAGCACAAAAATTAATGGGTCTTAGCCATTTTCGGTTTTGGACCATTTTTTATCATAATCATCATCATCAGCCTATAGTAGTCCACTGCCTCCCCTAATGAGCGCCATAGTGCCCTGTCTTCAGCTTGCCGCATCTGCCAGCAGTCTTTCGCAAATCGTCATCCCACCTGGGCGTCCTACACTACGTACTTACACTTCTGAGTCGCGGTCTCCACTCATGAACACGTTTACCCCGGCGGTTGTCGGTTCTTCTCGAAATATGACCAGCTCACTGCCACTTCAGCTTCCTAATCCTTTGAGCTATATCGATAACCTTGGTTCTATGCCGGATGTACATATTCGTTGCGAATCCAATCCATCAGAGAAACTCCGACCATAGCTCTCTCCATAACTCACTGGGCGACTTTAAACTGGTAGACCAGCCCTACCGTGAATAAAAAAAGATATAATTAAAAAATATTTTTAAGGCTTGATGAGAATGCAGTCTTGACCAGTATATCGTGAATCGTCTCAGCTCCGTAGGTCATGTCGGGTAGGGCCCACAGATTTTTTGTCTTCAAACATTGCGGTATGGATGACGAGAAGACTCGACGTAGTTTTCTAAATGCTGCCCAACCTTGCTGGATCCTCCTGTTGGCCTCCTTCTCGAAATTGTTTTTACCACCCACACCACCCGAACAAAAATACCACCCGTACCTGGTCGATATACCTCAGTGTCGCACCAAAAAATTCTACTCTACATTCATAATAAGCAAGGCCAAAGAGTGGAATGAGCTTCCAGCGTCTGTATTACGGCCCGAGTACAATCTTGGAGTCTTCAAATCCAGAATAAGTTCCTTCTGGCTCTGGAAAGCGTGCTCCATCTTAGGTCTCATCATCACTTTTTCAAGTGAGATGGTGGCCAAAAGCTTGACCACCAATCAATATAAATCAATAAAAAAAAAAACTGCAGAATCTGCCCAAGGTAAGTGTACTCTGAAACAATTTCGAGAATGTACGACGACTGGTCCCGGATCAATGTGGCCATTGATTATGACTTTGGTTTTATCCAAGTTCATGCCAAGACCGATGCGTCGCGAGGCTGAAGCTAGGCCGTCCAGCATCCGGTTCAGCTCCTTCAGCGACTCCGCCATTAAGACTATGTCATCAGCGAATCGCCTTCTATGTTGATGCCCTGACCTTTCCAGTCCAGCGTCTTAAACACATCTTCCAACGCACTTGTGAACAGTTTTTGGATTCTGATAATTCACTAGATTTTGTATTATGGCCAGTTCACATTATTCCAGTTCAATAATCCAGCTAATCAATCCAGTCCAGTGCTGCACTGAAATATACCGTTTACATTATCCAGTCTTTCCAAAGCTATTGAAATGATAACATGATTTCAAGAAAGGAACATTTTCTGAAGGGCGTATCGGCGCATGTTTTAGTTTTTAATACCGACTTCAAGGATGAGGTTCTATATTCGGCTATATGTATTTTTTTAGTGTATGTTCATCAATTTTTTCGTCAAATAAAGATCGTATGTTAATTCTTTGCTTTTTTAATTTTGATATTTTATCTCTATACAATAGCGAAGAATTATATACATAATATATTTATTCTGAATTGGCCTCATAAAATATATAAATAGGTACTCGATTGATTAGTATTTATCTCATGAAGGTAAAACACAATTAAATACTTGTCAAAAATCACGACTAACTACCGAATCATCAAAATTTATTGAGAATTGGCGCAGATGTCATATTCATATATATTCATTTATTGCCTACACATACATTATAATTTTAGCTTAGGTGTAATAAGTTTAGAGGTACGTAATATAATTTTTATGGGACCAATTCGGGATAATTCTCTCAACAATAGCGAAATAATTATCACAATCGGTCCATAATTAACGGAGAAATCGATTAACATATATAAAAAATTACAAACAGCCGAATTTATAACCTTCTTCTTGAAGTCTGTAAAAGTATACTTTCAATCCAGTCTCCGGACTGGCTTGTCCACTGGAATGGGTAAATTTTAGTGTCAGTTCACATTATTCGAGTGGCATTACAGCGCTGGATTTGATCGCTGGACTGTTATATTACTGGAATTATGTAGACCAGCCATTGAGACTTTAATTTGTTGAGAATAATTCTATATGTCACTCATATATGATACTAGCAGCGCCTCGCGGTTTCACCCGCGTAGTTCCCGTTCCCGTGGGAATTCCGGGATAAAAAGTAGCCTATGTCCTATTCCAGACTATAATCTATCTCTGTGCCAAATTTCATTCAGATCCGTTCAGCCGTTCTGGCGTGATAAAGGAACAAACATCCATCCATCTATCTATCCATCCATCCATCTAAACTTTCACGTTTATAATATTAGTGAGATTGGTATTCATTTTCCGAATCTGTAGTTTCAGTCCTGAAAACACGACCCGCAGTGAACCTTGGTTTCCAAATAGAATAAATTACATGTCTCCATCAACGAACAGCAGGCTTCTCTGTCGAACGCGGTATTTTCAATACTGAAAACGCCTAATCTTCCCCGAAACTTCGGGCGTGAATGACACAGTCGCCCGAGTGAAGATCGTTACTGGGCGGGGCAATCCCGTGGCTGTAAGCCACTGGCCAATCACAAAACACCTATTTACCTACTTCAACGTAATGCCAACCCAAAAACCTTTAGGTGCTTGTAAATAAGTAATTCATTGTGTGTAATACCTATCGCGAGTGGCTTTCATTCAAGTTTTGTTTCAGTTACCGCCCACGTATCGTTGGCAAAATAATCAAAAAATAGCGAAAATTATAAAGAAAAGTAAAAAAAAGTTATGATAGTTATTATGCCCATCAAATTTAATTACAACTCTTTGTCCCTGACTTATTTGAGTGTGAGATTTTTATAATCATACTATTGTAGGCCCGCGGCTTCTATGCTTTTTTTTAAATAAATGGTAGTCCATAAGATAGACTTTGTTAAATCAATCAGAGTAGTAAAATGTATGAATATCTTCAGACCATAATTATAAAAAAGTCTTCAACTAGGTCATATCACAATAAAGCCACTACCCCACCGCCACGCACGGAGAGGCTACACACGTGTGTCAGTTTGTTAGGCAAAAAAATGTAAAATATATGTGAATGGTAGACACAAACAAAGTGTAGCCAAAAAAATGCGATCAATGAGTCTGATTTTCCTATTCGTAAAAGTGCGATGCGTGAAAGTACTGAAGTTGTAATTATGTTTGTCAACTCACGCATAATTTTGACCAGAAGGTGTTGTCAAATTGTACTGACCGCCACCGTCGCAGGCCGCGTCAGTCAGTGAGACCCATTAACGATTCTATGTTTTATAAGTATAACAATCAAAATTTATGAAGAAGTTGTGATCGATTTGGTATTTTTTCCTAAGCATTTCGTTTTACAGACCTTACTCAAGCGTCTTAATTATTTTATTTTTGGAATCATTATATAAAATACAATACAATAGTAAATAGTATAAAGAAACAAAAATTATTCATTTTTGTTGCTGTATGCTTCTGCGTGATTAAAAGTAAGATGGATTGAGTTACTTTGGTTAAGTTCATAATTTTTGATTTTGATTAATTTTTAAGCAATTTTCCTGGAAATATCATCTAAAATCATATCATCTTCGTACATTCTGCGTTGGCTCTTCAAACTTTTGCAGCTCCCCGTATTGGCATCTCTATGGGTCAAAAGAGCCTATGAAATTCGTCTTCATTCTGTGTTCATTCACTCATCTGTCAAAAATAAGAGAACTTTATGGTCTTGCTCGTGCATGTACCAAAGAGCATTTATTAAGAGTGGACGAGGTGTAAGTCAACCTCCTGTGAGTCGAGATTAATTCCTATTTTATTTTCGTGTTTTTCAGGTCCTAGCCACCGATGACATCTATTTAGAAGACCAGGATGCCGAAAAAGATGAATTTCTCGAAGTCTCTCACGTCGACAGGATAAAAAGGAATTCGTGGTGGAGTAAGTAATTTCCTTGGATTATATCTGTACAGCATATCATTAACTGCACAATATTTCATATTGTTTGAAAATCATGTATTTCCAAAAGAACGGGACTGGCGCGATTCTCGATTGAATAATAGAAAGAAATCTGTGTTAGATTTGCAGACATAGCGAGTTCGATTCTCGCCGCGAGACTTTATTCGTTTAAATAATAAATTCAAAAAAATTATCCAACATATCCTTTGTAAAAAAGCTTTCTAAAAAATATCAGATTATCTAGAATATAAAAAAGCTTAGGACGAGTTTAGCTCTAATTCAAAAAGTAACAACTTTATAAGGCAAAGATTTCTTGTTCGCTCCTTTTCTCTACCTTAAAAAGATTGAAGTGGACAAAAAATCAAAGTAATCACTTCATTTCTACTACTACTGGATTAAATCAAAACAAAATTGAAAGAATTTGTGTAGGTACGCTATTTATCGACACCAGATTATCATTGAATAGTTTACCCTTGTGTAAACGCATCGTACAATTTCCTTGGAAGACGCAAATTGCAGCAGATGCGAGAAGCAACCAGATTTGGTTTTTGTGTTGGTGGTATGAACATGACCACTCACCACTCTTTGTGACCGAATACAAAGAATGGTGAGTGATGTCGCCGCCAGTTAGACGTTTTTGCGAATTACGACATGACTTTCTTGTTGGTACACGCGTAAAAAAATTACCGATTCAAACATGCAAAAAAATCGATTTTGGGATTTTCGTCAAAATTCCGTCTTGTTCTAGAGGTGCGACGTATAGTGGGGCTTTTAAAATTCGCACTATCAAGGTCAATAGTGCGGAGTCAAAGTTATTTCACTGACTGACTTATCATGAAATCTCTGAAACGATAAAACCTACGCAGCTGCAATATTGCAAAAGAGATTCATTCAGGAAGTAAACACTTCCAAGGAACGGCTATTTGGATGTTTGAATTCTAAGGTGGTTGAAATAGGTGTTGAAGTTTTTTGAAACCTGTTAATGAAAAACTCTGGTACTACAAAATTTAAGAGGCTGAAATTTTGATTCTTTAACGACTTGCAACTGATAAGAGCAAATTTTTGGAAATAACCATAGGAGAAATGGGATTAAAGTTGGGGTTTTTTTAAAGTCCACGCGAATGAACTCGCTGGTCAGCTAAATGTATTTACGAAAACCAAAAATTTAAGTAAGCCACTTGAATTTTTGGTTTTTGTAACAGACTGGCCCTGTACATTTCACATACCTCTAGCATATAAGTATTTTTGTCAGCCCCATCTCGCTGTATAAATGAGTGAAATTTATTAATTTTAATGTATAAATGTTTCAGCCTCGTTCTTTCCGACGACCTCCACAGCGGCTCCAGAAAACATCGAGTCCATTACCGAAGACCAGGATGATACTCAGTAAGTAACAGAACAATCGAGAGTTCAAAGAATTAGCAAGCTGAAGTGACAGTGGGCCGGCTATCATATCTCGAGATGAGAGAACTGACAGCCGTACGAATAAAAAAAATTTTTGAGAGGCAAACGTAGTGTAGGTCGCCATTCGACCAGGTTGGATGACGACCTGTTAGCAGATGCTGGATTCAACAAACTGAAGACAGGGCGCTATGGGACTCATTAGGGGAGGCTCATGTCCAGCAGTGGGCTAGTATAGGCCTTCAATTTTTACAATATGCTCCTATCATGAGCTCTTCATGAAGTGATGAAGGAGCACCTTCGGCACCCCATAAGATCGAGGCACAGGTGGTCCGCACCTCTTGTACCTGGGTTAAGTCAGCCCTGCCGACGTATTTCTAAAATACCTTAAAAATCAAAAGATTTATGTACAAGGTAGCTTCTACAATATTTCCGTTTCTTCTTTCCAGGGACAACATCGACTACGACAGCCGCTCAGATGGCTCCGGAGCCGTTCCTGTTCCGGGATTCGAACCGGATCCAAGAGAGAGTAAGTTATCTGCTTCTTTATTCGTTTAGGACACAATTTTAATTTCACTTTTTATATACTCAACACAGACATCAATGTCTCTGACTATATATACACAGATCAAATTAAATTGGGCTTAACTCTAGTCAGCATCCGATGGACCCGTGGTGATCCAAATGACCATTTTATATTTTGTGACTTTGATAAAAAAATCCATGCGAGAATAAAGTTATTTTGTACTAACTTCAAAAGAACGCGAAGTTAGATGTTGTCCCACCCTGTATATAGCAAACGGGCTGGTTGGTTCTTCCATCCGGGGAAGTCACATTTACACAGCCTTCCGGGGTTCCGGCGTCAGTTTTATATATTTTTATAATTTAGGTATTGATTTGCCAATTTCAAAAATTTCAGAGACTCTCCGCGTATCATTCGTGGTAATGGAGCCTTTCTTGGATGACTACTCGAACAGAGACTCGGCGCTGTTCCAGACGTTTTCTCACAGCTTGGCTGATGCTGTCAACAACCTGTTCGAAGATGAACCCGGCACGCAAAAGGCGAGCCTTGTGAGAATCCAGTAAGTGAAATAACTGTTATTTTCTAAAACCCTATCAACTTCATGAATAAACTGAACCTTAGAGTCGCTTCTTTGAATGAAGCGCTTTTGAATGAATATTTTGACGCAGTTTAGTTTTAAGCAAATGTAGAGTAGGGATGAGGTTGATACTCATTTTAAAATTGGTAAACGCATTATTTTCAATTCCTCGATCGATAGTAACGAGACATCATCTAAACGTTTCAGTTTTGTCTGGGATTTGATCGTTCCATTTCCGCATGGTAAAGGCACTGTACCAAAATTATACAGGAATAGCATGTCTTGATACTATCGAGTAATCGAACTCTAAGCCCTGAGTTCGTAAATGATAAAAAGAGACGTTATGATGACCTCCCGATATTATCGTCAAACCGAACTAAGGGCTCAGAGCTCTGCTATTGGTAGGGTTCACCCACTGCTAGTGATAGACTTCCGTTCACTTTTGCTAGTTTCCTCTGCCTTCTGCTACTCTCAGCCAATGACGCCATAAACTAGACAGAATAATCATTGCCGAAGATCATAAAGTAAATAAAAACGAATTTACCCTTATTTTGTGTGATATACCTAATTTGTTTGGCTTGGGGCTAGACTAATGGTGCCAGCAAGAAAATAAAACCAAATAATTAATGATTTGGGGGAAGCCTCTGCTCAGCAGTTGGATAAAATGCTATTAAAAAAAACAAATGGGAATCATTCGAACCTTGCATCTGCAGAGATTCATGATTTTACCGACGGGAAGTACCTTATTTCTTTATTCACTATCTCATCCTAAGTATTCTATTTTGATTAATTAACTGTCTACGTCCAGTGTAATGTACCGACTATATTTTACACTACGTCCTTCACTTCCGCGTACCGTATACAGTACTTAGTGTCAGAGTTGCAGTCTTGTGTTAATACATATTTTTTTTATTTCTAGGTCGCGTCCAGCTGATAACTTCTCCTGTAAAGTAACTCTGGATATCGTGACAACAGCTGACAACACAGATAGTATGGCGGACAAACTTCGTGTCCACATCAGAAACACGAGGACCTTGGGCGAATATACCTTGACGGATGCTGACTTCAGCGCCAATGTGGTTATGCCAGGTACATTTATTTCGCACATAGATACAAACGCGACAAATTACAATAAGCATTTATACTTTTATCAATTTCCTAATCAATCACACCAAAAAAATTACAGCAAAAACGTCTAAGTTGTCACTAGAAGGCAGATATATATATATATATATAGATAGATATATATAGATCTATAGAAATAATATAACAAAACAGCATATAATGTATAATGCCAGAAAGGTTATCAAAAAAGTCAAAAGGATACGTGGTGTTCATAAAATTATTTAGGTTTTCCCAATTAACGTCCTATTTTAATATTTACTATAAGGTAAAATATGTACCTACCTAATCGGGACAGCATGACAAAAGCTGTCTATTAGTAGATTGCAGAAATCACAGTAGTGTATAGCCTTTAGACGTACATTGACCAATACGAAAAAATAATCAATGAAAATAAAATCACGAAATAACCAATACGCTAAATGACCAATGTCATACGCGATGTAAGAACCATGAACAAGAACACGAAAGTTCAGACGATGTCATAAACATTATAATTATGGACTTAGATGGAAATTGGTAGGTAAATAGTAGTTATAGGGATTTTGGGCGTTAGTATGAACCTGCTGTCATGTCAATAAATTGATGGATGGGCCACTTTTCTGATTGAATGAAATGAGAGAAAACCTGTTAAAAATGGCTTTGGTTGTGCTTGTTGTAAACCTTGCAATTCGAGGGTGAACAAGTGACTTCTAGACCCTCGTGATACATTCGGCCAAATCGGCATTATAATAAGATTGACGTCAAAGAAAAGTGTATTGACTATAAAAAACCTTCAAAACCAATTCACCAGTGTTTGTACGGATTACTTAGGATCTTCGTTTGAGCTCTGCCGTTCAGATGAGCTAGAATGCACCGACGGTCGCTGCCTCCCCGGATTTGCGCGCTGTGACGGCATCAGGGACTGTTACGATGGAGCTGACGAAAGGGACTGCCCTATTGATGGTATCTTTTTGTTTTTTCTTTTATTTTTATTATTATATTCTTTTTCTACCTTCAACTGCAAATTCAACTTCTTACTTCCGTGGTATAGTAAAATGATGTTTGAATCTGTATCTCGAAGTTACATGTAGACAGATTTGGGTGTCAAAAGTCAAATCTGTTACTATCATTTTAAATTCAAGGCCCTCGAATACTCAAATGCAACCCAGATTTGAGCATTTCTCGATTTTTATTGAAAATTGCACGTTGCTTAGTTGCGATCTGAGTTGCGTGAGTATTCAAGGGGTTAGTTTATTTGTTTTATTTAGTTTCTTTTTTACCTCCAAAAAGTAACAAACGAACAAACGGAACAAAACCCCGATGACACAAACCAAGTGGACCCGTCAAGACCTCGCTGCGAGAAGGAGATTCCCTGTCCCAGATCAACAGACGTAACTATTTGCGCTGAAGATTTCTGCAACGGTATCAATAACTGCCCTGATGGTGAGGATGAAAGCCCGGATCGTTGTGACACCAGGAGAAGCCCTGACCGTGGTTTAGGTAAAGGAAAACTTTATTTATTAACTGACTTAAAACGGAAAACCCACGAAAGGACCCATAGACTTGTCAGAGCGTCAAGGGGTGCCTGATAGACTTGATTTGCGGAGAAAACTATGAAACCAGAATGCTATTGCAGAATAATGGTTATAATAACCATTATTCTGCAATAGCATATAAAATTTTTAGGTACTGGTATGATAACCAAATTAACCATGTTAAGTGGGCTGGTTCTCTATCAGGAGCATACAGGTTGGAGAGCGGAGTGAGACAGGGGGGGGTTACATCTCCGAAGCTCTTCAATCTGTATCTTAACGACCTCATTGGCGAGCTCAGCAGCATGCGTATCGGCTGCCGCATGAACGGCGTAAGCGTTAATAATATAAGTTATGCCGATGATATGGTGCTGCTGAGCCCGACGGTGGGGGGTATAAAGAAACTACTGAGTGTTTGTGAGAACTACGCTGTTGAGCATGGGCTCAAATATAATGTAAAAAAGACAGAGTACATGGTTTTTAAGGCCGTCGGTAAATTTCCCGAGAACATACTTGATATTACCCTTAACGGCTTGAAAATAAATCGCGTGTCGAAGTTTAAATATCTTGGGCATTTACTTCTCGACGACCTTAGGGACGATGTGGATGTTGAAAGGGAGCGTAGGGCTCTATCGGTTCGAGGGAACATGCTGGCCCGCAGATTTTCCCGTTGTACTGACCAAGTTAAAATAACGCTTTTTAAAGCATACTGTCAGAGTTTTTACACGGGAAGTCTGTGGGTCCGGCATACCAAAAGATCGATGGACGCCCTACGAGTCCAATATAACAACATATTTCGGATGATGCTGGGGCTGCCTAGATTCTGCAGCGCATCAGGAATGTTTGCGCAGCACCACACCGACGGTTTTCATGCAGTTATGCGCAAAAAAACAGTTTCCCTGATGCGCAGAGTACGGGACAGTCGCAACAGCATCCTGGGTGCTGTGGCAGAGTGCCTGTCATCCCCACTCTGGAAGTGCTTTGTGCGGAGGGTGATCAATCAAGGAACCTATTTCCTTGATTGATAATCCTCGGCTCGTTCATTCGCTGTACACAGTCCCTATGTTAGTTATTAAATTGTTGTTATGTATATATTCTTTTCTATTTTATTGTATTTTTAATGTGTAAATATGTACCTACTCGTAAGCATATGGACCCATGGTTGTCTGAAATAAAGCATTTTTATTTTTTTTATTTATTTATAATGATCTAGAAATATACAAGCGACAAAGAAATGGCTTGCAAACGATTAACGGCATCAAGGGCCCTGGAGAGTAACAATGATTACTTAATTTTTTTTTGTATTATGTTTTCTTTGTATTTTATTTTTATTTAATTTAGAAAACCAGGCTCCAGTCCTATTGATGGGACTGGAGCCTGGTTTTCGAGAAAAATTATTCTATTTAATTTTCGTACTTCTGTTTTTATTTTTTTACGTTTTTTATTAGACCGGGGAGACCAGCCATTGTCAAATAATTTCGACTCGGAAACGACTACCAATCCACCAAGGAACGAAGAAACTTCCCGTGTCTATAGACCAGATGTAGATGAAACAGGTAAACCAAAGGAACTTGAAGAACTAACATAGGTTATGCACGTTTTAATAACTAACTATGGAGGATAGAGGAATAGCTGGGTATAAATAGTAGGGTGATACGTGTTACTAACAAATACTTGTAACTAACAAAACGCGGTATACTAAAAACTTAAGATTTATGATTCAGATAATTAAATCAACTCAAAAATCTAAAGTTTTATGGAAACCTTTATGCTAAGACTGCACAGCGAAAGTTTGCTCGGCGACTCGATTACTGTTGTGCCCAGAGTACCAACCTATTTCTGCATAAAATTATGTTGAAGATTTTGTACAACATCATAAAGTAGTAATAGGTGAGGTACATACAATATACGTTAAGAAAAACGAAGCACAAACTATACCTACCCAACTGGAAGAAAATAAAGGATCAAATTTTCGGCCTGATACAAAAAGCCTCAAACGAAATCATAAATTTATGTTTTTATTTCATAGGGACACAGGTAAAAATTAACCAAACAAAGATAGTTACACGCATGCGACATATAATGAGATATTAAGAGCAACAGTGCGTGGCCAGCCTAATAACATCCGTTGGCAGGGTAGAATATTATTCTACCATCTGTAACCGAGTCATGGCGACGAAAGAGAGTCTAGACGCGTGGGTTTGGTGTAGGATCACATAAAACCAACAACGTTTTGGACATGCCGACGAACCGTCAGAGTTTTGCAATGAGATCTTAATTGCTAACGGAAAATTAAACTTTTTCTGATATAAAAAAAATTACATTTTGATACATTAACTAACAAAACGAAACTTGCTCACTGCGCACCTAAAGGCATCGATTATTTAGTAACTTGATTACCGTATTACAAGTTTTCGTTTTAGTATAACATTAAAATAAATGTATACATCAACTATAGCATTGTCCGCAGCTTGCCTTCCCGGAGAGTTCCGATGTGACGAAACCCGCTGTATCTTGAAACACAAGGTGTGCGACCAGGAGGCTGATTGTAACGATGGAACTGATGAGTCTTCATGCCCACCAAGTGAGTACTTACCTTTAGCTATATAACGGCATGGACTTAGCTCATAGGAGGTAGTGATAATAACTCCTACGTTGGATTTCATAGTCAAGATTTGATAGGCACAATACATCGGAAAAATTTAATTCGTTATAGTTTAAAAAAAAGTTTTGAAATTACGATTGAATAGTAGATGTCAAGGGGCTGTGTAAACAAAAATGTATGAAAAAAAAAACAGAATTTTAGCCTCTAGGGGACAATACAGACACTATGAGACGAATAAAATAATGTATTGATGGCCTAAACTGACCCCCAGTTGGACTAAAGGCAGTGGTTGGATTCTGAATGACCGATTGTCGTTATCTGAACAATAACCTAAATGTGCAGGAAAATGCTTAGGAAGCTGACAATGCTGTTTAGTCACATAATTAGATTATCTTTCATAAGAAAACATAGTCTCGTAATGTATTGTAGGTACAACGTTGCTAAATCATCTTTGCTAATGACATTATAAAGAAAGTTAGTTAGAAAATTTATTTGCGACATTCCATATTTATTAAATCGGGTTGAACTATATAAACTACGTATCTAACGAGGTTATTAGAATTGGAGTTCAAATTTATTAAAAATCAAAGCATAATTTGGCAAAATCTTTGTATTATTAACATTAAAATGGAATAATTCTCGATAATCAAACAAAATACAAGACATTTGCAAATATTTTTTTACTAACCATAGCTTACAAAGTAGGTATAATACATAAACCCTTTTTTTCTTTTTATTTAATCAATAAATTTACAACATTATTTATTTCTTGACGCCTTAATGTCAATGCCATATCGCGTATAGTTATGTCATCTATTTATGAGATTATGAAGTTGTTAAACATCTAAAGACATCACAAACAAAGATAGTGAAAATTATAGCTATAGAGTCGCTATACCTAACTATGGAGCCGCAACGTCGCAGCCGCTACAATCCGATGATCTCCCTGGTTGCAGCGGCCCGGAATACGAATATGCGCAAAATTTCCTGTCGGCATCGTTCCGCCGGCGGGCAAATTTGATGTTATTATCTTGGTATTTCCAATCAAGGCTGGCGAGGTGTTCCAACACCTTACTTCTATTACTGATTCTTAAAGATTGGAGCTCCCTCTATGAACTATAGTCTATGCCAATTATCTATAGTGTATCTATTGTTGTTTAATGTGCACCGATAATAATACAATATTAGATATGTGTTTTGAGACCATCCACTCGGACCGACGACATCGTAGCGGTCGCACAAAATCGATGGATAAAGGTGGCTCAGGACTGCAATTTTTGGGGGAAGCTATGTCCAGCCTTCGACGTGTATAGGCTGATAATGATGATGATGTGTAAGGTATATTATCTATCAGCGATCAATCAACAGAAGTGCATCGCAGCTGCTGATCATCTAAAGGTAAGTGGTTATTTTAAGGTTACAGGATTTTAGGCGACTAGATAATTATTCTGAAAATAGGATTGATGTCTGTCATATGGACCATTGATTATCCTTTGGAAGCTACTTAGTGATATTTGAAGTGCTTCCTGGTAAACCAACAAATCGTTTTATTACCACCAATTAGCCACAATTTTAAATATTACTTACTTATACAAATGGTTGGCATAATACCGATGGCATTTTTTAATTCCCCAACAAACATGGTAAGGTCGTAACATATTACAGTAACATTATATTCACCGATTTCTATCATTTCAAATTAAGTCTAATTTAATCTCTCTGTTCTCATCAAAATTTCTTGTTCGTTATGTGGTTCAGTAGTTTTGAATGTATGACCAAATATTATTGTATCGTTTTTATTATTTAGAAGTCGGTTGTTCGAAAAGTTGTTCTATTATGGGAACTGTTTATAAAACCAGCTACTTTCGCGTTATCGCTGGCCACTTCAAAAGGATTATTTACGATGGCTGAATTAGGTCATAATTAAGTATCATAAGCATCCATTAGTAACCACTTGAATGCAATCCTGGGAATGACTCAAGCAATACAGTTGCTAGAGAACTTATCACAACTCGTATGAATACTCACTGAAGTTATTGATCATTATTATAACCTACAAGCCTTTGGTATAATATCAACTTGCTCATACAGGAATTTTGGCTAATCCTGGGATAAACTTAATCGATGACTA
Source organism: Eupithecia exiguata (assembly GCA_947086465.1). NCBI lineage: Eukaryota > Metazoa > Arthropoda > Insecta > Lepidoptera > Geometridae > Eupithecia > Eupithecia exiguata. Next base: position 2,998,719 of record OX352226.1, read on the forward strand.
CGATTGCTACTCGGATTGCTCGGTAGAAATGGCCCGAATATTTTAGTAAGTAAATTAGCTATTTTTCTTATCAAAGAAGAATAAAATCAAATAATAGAAACAAATTAGAACTAGTATCTACAATTAAAACAATTGAGCTAACTGCGAACTGTTGAAAATAATCCACACGTAGCTCAACTGATCCATATCAATACCAATCGGAAGCGTCCCCAAGTTGCGGGCTGCATTGCCTCGCTGTATGGCAATGCTGATGCGGTATACCAGCTTTCGGGTCACGCGGTAATTCGACCAGATGCGCCGATATTAAAAAAAATCAGAATCAAATCAAATCACATCAAAAATTCTTTATTTCTATAAACATAACATCAAAATAAACATTAAAATGTACTCTAAAATAAATTTACGTAATATATTTTCTTAAAATAAAAGTACCAACATCTCACGAACCTACTCAAAAATTCAAAACTCAACTCAACAATTTATCTGTTATATTGCCAACGTTTTAGCCGACATAAGCTGCCGTAGTTTTGCCATCAGTTTTACATTCATCTATATCAAATATCTGGTCTGGTTAAAAGTAATTTCCACACTCCGCGTCACAATTTGCTGTAGCACGTCAGTCCGGAAATCAGCAATCACGTCCTCAGAACTACAAAATTACTTATGAAACTGCACATACAAAATTATCGTCATCATAGCAATTCCTGTAGAAGATGCCCTTCAGCTAAGATAATGTAGAAGCGCAGTTTAATGTAAGGATTGTCCCCTCACTCTTATTGACACGTTGTTCAGCGATAAAAATGCACTGCGCACCAAATTCGCAAGGAATCGCGTTATCGTTATTTTTGCACTGAAATGCGTAGTTCTAAAATAGTTGGGATAATTTAGGAAAAAAATAGTCAAAAACCTAAAACATTTAAACAAATATATATTTTAACTCAATTCTGAGTACAGTGAATATTAAAAGAGTACCTAATATAAAAATCATACTTTTAAAAATGAATTGAAATAGTAAACAGTACATTTCCAGTGTGAGTTTAACGACCTAAAAACATAAGTAATAGATTCAGGCGTTACTTTGCGGAAATCCATTGCAAAATATAAGGATGAAAATATTTAGTAACAATTCCGCGAAAAAATTCGCTATTATTATTTTCGCGGAATTGTTACTAAATATTTAAATCCTTATATTTTGACCTAGAAACAATACAACATTATAAGTAAATAAATATATTATGATGGACTACTCACACAGCATCATCTAGCCCCAAGCTAAGCAGAGCTTGTGTTATGGGAACTAGAAAAGATATACATACTACAATAGGTATACATTTTTAATTATACATAGAAAACGACCCTAGATAAATTATAATTAAATTTTAACGTATTTTAGATGTTCCCTAAAAAGTGGAAAAAATTTGGAACATTTGGGTTATTATCACTTATAAATTTTATAAGTGATAATAACCCAAAGGTTACAAATTTTTCCCACATTTTAGGAAACATCGACAATAAATACTCGTACTAATGAATGTCCTATCTAATCGGCTTCGGTGAAGAAGCAAACAAGCGTTGAAGTCGGTTAGATACAAAAATACGTTATTAATATATTATTAAGTCAGCGTTTATCTCGGTAGCTCTGAGAATGAAATGATGTAATCATGCGCCCTCGTACACTCATTTAGGTGACCAGAAGTTTCATAAAATTTGGATAGTTAATACGATGAGAGGTTACAAATGTCTCAAAGCACCCTGTTTTTAGGGTTCCCGACCCAAAGGGTAAAATGGGAACCTATTAATAAGACTCCGCTGTCCGTCTGTTTGTCTGTCACATGGCTGAATCTCAAAAGTACTAAGTAGTACTCAACCGTAAAAGTCAGACAGTTGAAATTTTCACAGATGATGTATTTCTGTTGCCGCTTTTTATTTATTTATTTATTTATCATTCACACTTGACTCACAGAAAGATATTTTATAACAACAAATACTAAAAAACAGAATAAAATAAATATTTAAGGGGGCTACCATACAACAAACGTGTTTTTTTTGCCGTTTTTATAGATAATGGTACGGAACCTTTCGTGCGCGAGTCCGACTCGTACTTGGCCGGTTTTACTATTATGTATTTTTTAATTTTTTTAAGATTTTTAAAACTGGACAAATAAAAATCTTTACAGAATGTTTTTTCCAGTTTTATCTAACTGGACATTTGGACACTTATATCGTCGCCAGGAATGTTTCTTGAGTAGAGATTAACAATACCTATACGAATAGTTTCATAATACATTTTTACGTTTATGGGCCCCGAAAAAAAGTGTCTCGACAAATTGTCATTGATACAATGGATTTTGAATTCATATTTTTGGGTTCTCAGTTTTTTGTTTTCTTTTTGAGTAACCCCCAAAAAAATAATTTTGAATCAAAATTTAACATCCTGGAGTTTCCAATGGTGCATGGTGACCCCACTTCAGTAAAGCATAGACGAGACACGGGAATGTGAAGTGCAGTGGCCGTAGGCGTCCATCGATTCACAAGTGGTATAATAATTATACACCAATAAACTTACTATCTGAACTTGTTCTTGTGTCAATCAACTTTGACTCAGTGGACCTATTAGTATGTATAATGAACAATGATATTACCATGATATTGTATAATGAATAATGATATTACTTTGAGTGAAAGTCGTCACTTGGAATATTTGTCTCAAAATTACTTAAATCGACCCACAAAATAACTTGAAATAGTTCTGAGTACCTACTGAAGTTAGAATTTACTTTTGTAGCTTTCAAATTTTAGCACTAACACGAATAGTGGAAGAGAAGGCCAGCTGAGGAATTACGCAAAAACCACTCGTCCTATAATATTTACTAGCAGCTGCCCGCGGCTTCGGACGCGCTATTCAAGTGTCAGCCTATGTGCGTCCCCGGGATACCGTTGTTACCATTACATACCTGCCAAATTTCAATATGATTCGTTCAGCCGTTTAAGGGTGGTATAAGATAAAGACATACAGACAGACAGAGTTACTTTCGAATTTATAATATTAGTATCGATATCTGTCGCAATTTGCAAATAGAAGGCCATTAACGGGGCTTTAAAATGCCAGTATAATGAATTTATTATTATTATTATTAAAGATCATATAAATATAATTTAAATAGCAGCGCTTCGCGGTTTCACCCGCGTAGTTCCGGTTCCTGTGGAAATTCCGGGATGAAATATAGCCTTTGTCACTCCCTGAAAAGTAAGCTTTCAAATAATTGTAAAATAACTTTTTAAATCGGTCCACTAGTTTCGTAAACAAACAAACAAATCTTTCTTCTTTATAATCTCACTATCCTCTCTAATATTATAAACGTGAAAGTTTAGATGGATGGATGGATGTTTGTTCCTTTAACACGCCAGAACGGCTGAACGGATCTGAATGAAATTTGGCACAGAGATAGATTATAGTCTGGAATAGGACATAGGCTACTTTTTATTCCGGAATTCCCACGGGAACGGGAACTACGCGGGTGAAACCGCGAGGCGCTGCTAGTGTTATATATATATTACTATAATCTATCTCTGTGCCAAATTTCATTCAGATCCGTTCAGCCGTTCTGGCGTGATAAAGGAACAAACATCCATCCATCTATCTATCCATCCATCCATCCATCTAAACTTTCACGTTTATAATATTAGTGAGATTATTAGCTTAAATCAATTAAAACCAATCCCCTGAAAAGTAAGTTTTCTAACTGTGAAAGAATTTTTGAAATAGGTCCAGTAGTTTTTAAGTTTATTCGTTACGTACAAAGATATAAATCTTTCCTCTAATATAAGTGTAGATAATTAATTATCCATTATACCAAATGTAACTCAAAATCAAATGGACATGTAATCCAGTCCAACGTAGGTATTTCTGAACCTAGTACTTAGTTGGTAACAAAGCTGCCTATTCTCACTAATGAAGGTACCGGGTCGTGTTGCAAAACTCATCATAATATACCGATGACACCGCACCGGACGTCTGAGATAACGGCATGCGATAAACAAATGCTCTATGGGTAGGTTAGGGTCATATGCTACTTTAAGACGCCCTTCTATCGATTACCTAGTATTAGAGATAGAAGTCAATAATTATAAAAAAATTGCATTCTCATACCCCCGTCTCGGAAAGAGTATCATCGTGCGCAATTCAATTTACTTAATCCTCTAGCGGATAAAAACGGCTTTTGCAATCAGATATCGAAATGCAAAAATACTATCCTCGCTGAGGTGGGATGAAAAGATACGTGTTGCACTCGAGTGCAAAGATTTTTTACCTCGTGCTCTTTAGATTGTAGGATTCTAACTTTTGGATCAATTTAAGAATCCTTCGCTTGCTCGGTCATCAAAATTGAGCACGCGGTTAAAAACCAACTTTGCACTTTTGTATAACAAATAACTATTCCTAAAAATTACAATCAAATAATAGAATTAAGTTAAAACTAGTATTTACAATTGAAACAATTGAGCTAACTGCAGACTGTTGCAAACAATCTACAAGTAGCTCAACTACCCATATCAATACCAGTCGGAAGCATGCCCAAGACGCTATCTGCATTGCCCCGCTGCTGTATAGAAATACTATTCCTTATTGCAAAATATCTACACCTGAAAAAAACATAACACCTTAAACGTAAGAAAATACGGAAAATTGTGGTATTTTTTATATTGGTCGCTGACAAGACAAAATAAGAATGATAGCTGGAAAACGATACCAGGAGAAAAAACGTCATGGAAGCATGATACCGTAGGTATACCTACGCTTCGTGGTAACCTATTGAAAGCAAGTTTTTTAAGGAACCTACAATATTTCTCCGGACTAAGAATAGAGTGTCTCCTAGGTAAGATTTTTAAGAGTCAAAACCCTTTTAGTTTCCGTTGTTGAAGCACAGTTTAGTTACTTATCAAACATAATAATGACTACATCTTTGTAGTCATAGTTGCTATAACCCATGTGAAACCCGTTAGACCACACATTAAATTAAATATACCGCTTTGAAATAATCGTAATTGCCTTTCTTAATCCCTTGGCGAGTTGGTGTGGCTAAAGCTAAATTGATAAAGCAATGTGACCACGGGTCCATCGGGATCCACAGCCGGGTGAATATTGAACTGCATTGATTAAAATATTGTGGATGGCCGTAATTAACTTTGTGCCTAAGCTGGCAGCTGCGAGCATATGGAAAGCGATAATATGGATTTAAGAATCCAGCGACAGCTGCTCGCAACTTCAATTCGTGAATGATTACGTTCCGTAATACCAAAAATAATGACTGAAAACCTTTTGTATTTTCGACATTGGGTTGTTATTCTGTAACTACACAATATAAGCTATGTTCCTTAACAAACAAAACGTAAGATATTGTTGTTTTTCATGCTAAACAAATAGGACGAAAACAGGTCATTTTCAACGTAAAAATATTCAAAAATCGATTTTGCATATTTTTGTTTCCATTACATTATAGGTGTGTATTATTATGAAAAAAACAACCAGGGACCTAGAAATATACTATTCCAATACGAAAAACAACATGATATGATGGAAGTATGCTCGAATTACAAATCATTTTGGTAGTACGCTTGTATGGGCAAATCATCATCCGCAGGCCTCTTAAGTCAAAAATGGGGTGCAGCTATCTACACCCCCTTTTTTGACGTTATTCCTTATTTTTACCCGACTGCCAACAGGAGAGGGTTATGAGGTTGGCACCCTATGTTTGTATGTTTATATTTATACATAGCCTTATGTAAGGACATTGCGTCCTGCCTGAGGAAGACCTCAAGGCTCATAAGGAAACGTTCAGCCATGAAAGGGTGATAAATTGAAGTATGAGTCATCATCATCAGTGTTAAAATATTAATATTATAGGAAGGTCACAATGAAACGACTCGTGTGGTAGCCATCATTACTCTATTCAAGTTTCCTCTCTACCTACATTTATCTAAACAATAATTTGAATCCACCCACAACCCCCTTATTAAAATAATAAGAATGGTGTAAGGAAATTAAACTTAAGTAGGCAAACATTGTGTGAGAAGAGAAATCAACAGGCAATACTAATTATTATACATTACATTCCTTTTAACAAAATAGCAAGAAGATCTACGCTTAATGACATGATTTTGATTAAGTGTAGCCTAGCTTAATTAAATTAGACTTATAGATTTATTGAGTTCATAACATACATTTTTATATAATATATATAACATACATACATTTAGGTACATGATGTGTTTAGTTTTTATTTTTATTTAATTTAATACATTTGTAGTATTGATGGGTTATTAATCAATATGTAATTTTTATTTTTTTCAAAGCATTTATATAGGGATTGATTCGATTTAATTACTACATTTATTTTATTCTTCATGCATGATTATTTAACATTTAACAAAACCAAAATTTTTGATTTAAATCTAGACATGCAAATTAATCTACATATAGGTACAATATTATCTTTTATAACAAACTAGTTCATAAGTGCTAAAGAATTAATTTAATTTCTTACAACATGGTTTGTTGGTACAAACTTTATGAGGGACGGGGAGATGCTTCCACTGTGTAGGTCCATCGATCAGGAGGTATCACTTCCCTGCCAGAACGTGTAAAATGTTTAGTTGATTCATTTCTAGGAACTACAACACTAGAGCTGGATGGAATTTGTATGGGTAATTGCACAGAGCTGTCCATAATGTCATCATAACATAGGGAGTATTTGGATTGATTTGGATCAACGCGATTCATTGAATCAATTATTATGTGTTTCCGATTGCGTCTCAACAAACGCCCCGTTGTCATTCTTATCATATAAGACCTAGAGTCTATTATATCATGAACTATTCCGGGTTCCCAATGATTATTATTTCTAATTTTGACTTTTTGACCTATTGTGAGTTGTTTTAATTCTCTTGAGCCTTTATCATAGTACTGCTTCTGAGATACTTGACGTGCTTTTAACTTAGATAATATATTTGTATGTATTCTAGGATTAAATAATGCAGGTGACCTTGGCAATTTACTTCGTAATTTCCTACTATACAGCAATTCAGCTGGAGAGGGAATGTCTGAACTAAGTGGTGTATTTAAATACTCTAAATATCCAATATAAAAATCTGAATCATCATGATAAGTCCTTTTCATCAAGTTTTTTATTGTTTGTATTGCTCTCTCAACTTGTCCATTTGACTGGGCGTATCCAGGAGATGATGTTCTGTGTGAAAAATTCCACTGTATTGAAAATTGTTTGAAATAATTTGATGAAAATTCTGGACCATTGTCAGTCATTACTGTCTGAGGTATTCCATGTCTTACGAATATTCGTTTGAGTTTTCCTATTATTTCCTTGGATTGTAATGACTGGAGTTCTTCTATTTCTATGAATTTACTAAAATAATCTATAACCAAAATATAGGACTTGTTCTTGAAATGAAATAAATCGGTTCCTACTTTATTCCATGGTATTTCCGGTATCTCATGATTTATCAAAGGTTCCTTTGTATTTTGTTTTCTATGTGTAAGACATGTTTGACAATTGCTTATGTAATTATCTAATTGTGAATTGATATTTGGCCAGAAAATACTTTCACGAGCTCTTAGTTTGCACTTTTCTAGGCCCATATGACCTGCATGAATGGTTTTTAACATTTCATGTCGTAAACAATTTGGAATTACTATTCTTGAGCCTTTCCACACTATTCCAAAATCAACCGTTAGTTCATCTCTATAACTCCAATAGGGACACAAAATTTTGTCTAGTTCTTTTTTATGCACTGGCCAACCTGATTTTATTATTTTAATTAATAGCTGCAATTCCCTGTCATCCTTAGTACATCTCTGTATTTTTGTTAGATGGGAGTCAGTCAGTTGATTGCTTGCTGATAACGCACAGACTTGTGCCTTAAAGTGTAGGTAATCACGCGGTTGAGTTTCATTCTGAGCTTTGCCTTCCAATACTGTTGGAGCTACTGCACGGGACAATGTGTCGGCAATGAATAAATATTTCCCTGGTTTATAAACTAGCTTAAAAGCATAGGGTTGCAGTCTCATTAACATTCGTTGTAAGCGTGGAGGTGCATTTGCCAATGGTTTGTTTATGATGCTCACCAGCGGTTTATGGTCTGTTTCTATAGTTATATCTGATCTACCATAAATATACATATAGAATCTTTCACACGCAAACACACAGGCATAGAGTTCTTTTTCTATTTGTGCATAAGCTTGTTCAGTTTTTGTTAATGATTTTGATGCATATGATACTGGCAAATTGTTCTGCAATAAACATGCTCCTAACCCATTTTTACTAGCATCTACTGAAATAGTTATTGGTTTATCTAGTGAATAATATTGTAATACTGGTGGACTCACTAACAGTCTTTTTATTTTTTTCAAAACATCTCTGATGCCTTTCTTCCCAGTGCCATTCCACTTCCTTTTTTAATAATTCACGTAAAATAGCTGTATGTTCAGATAAGTTGGGTATAAAACTGCTAACATATGTAACCAAGCCTAGAAACCTCTCAACATCCTTAAGATTAGATGGCACTGGCATATTTTTTATAGCAACTATGTGTAATGGATCTGGTGATATTCCATTTTTTGAAATCTTGTGACCTAAATATGAAATTTCAGATAATCCTATTTTGCATTTCTGTTTGTTTAATTTTATATTAATTTCCCTGCATCTTTGTAATACAGCTTGTAATCTTTGATCATGAACTTCTTTATTAGGTCCGAACACTAAAATATCATCAATAAATTGGATTACTCCCTCAAGATCATCTAAATGTTCATATAATTTTTTATGGAAAACCTCAGAAGCCGATGAAATGCCAAAAGGTAGCCTTAAAAATTTGTACCTCCCATAAATTGTATTGAAAGTACATAAATCAGTTTCTTTTAATTTAACTTGCCAGAATGAATGCTTTGCATCTAATGTACTGAACACTGTAGCCCCTGATAGGCGACTAGTAACCTCTTCAAATGTCGGTAATTTAAAATGTTCCCTTTTTATCACATTATTTAAATCACGGGGATCCAAACAGATCCTTATGTCCCCGCTAGGTTTCTTCACTACTGTCATGCTATTTACCCAGTCAGTAGGACCTTCTACTTTTGCTATAATCCCTTGCTTTTGCATTTGTTCTAATTTAGTTTTTACCTGTTCCCTAAGAGCAATTGGCAATTTTCGGGGTGGATGTATGACTGGTTGAGCATTTTCTTTTATTTGTATTTTATATTCTCCTGGTAAACAACCAACCCCTTCAAAAACATCTTTAAATTCATTTAATAGCCTGTCTTCATTTGTATTTACTGACATTATTCGTTTTATCAGTTCTAGCTCTTCGCATGCATCTTTACCTAAAATGGGAACGGAATCAACATCCGCTACTATAAACTTCAAAAAATAATAATTTAGCTTGTAATTCACTTTCATGTAACACTTTCCCATCACAACTATTTTGCTTCCCGAATAACCATGTAATTTTATTGATGTATTTGTTAAATCACCCTCGGAAACACTTATTAACTTTAAATATCTTTTAGGGATAATATTCACATCCGCTCCTGTGTCCAGTTTGAATTTAATTGGATAATTATTTATAAATAATTGAGCAAACCATTTATCAGAATTATTTATGTTTATTACCTGATCGATGGCCTCTCCATGACCTTCGTCCTGTACCGCATACACTGCTTTGCACATCCTAGAGAAGTGGTTCATGCGATTACACTTGAAACATTGTTGTCCAAACGCTGTACATTCATACCGCTTATGTCTAACACCGCACTTTTGACAAATAATCAGACCGGCACTCTGATACGACCGTCCACGAGTATTCGCACCAGCACGCTGCTGAAAAGCATGACCAGAGCGCGGACCCGGTGGGCCGCCGCCACTGGTCCCTGAGCTCCCGCCAGCACCGCCGCCTCCGCCGCCGCCACCTCGCGACGAATTTTGCCCGGCGAAAGGTTTTCTCATATATCGTTGCTGGTTTCTTCTAACCCAGTGTACATCCGTTGATTGCGATTGTTTTTCCATATTGGCATTTACTCCATGAACATGATGTTCCGAATTTTCTGTTTTTATATTGCCCGCTTGCGCTCGCGACAATTCCGCCAAGCGACAAATGTCAATTGCTTTTGACAACTTCAAATCCATTTCTCTAAGCAGTCTTTCACGTAGGCTATTATCCCTCAATCCGCAGATTAATCGATCTCGAATTAAATCCGTGCACAACTCTTTAAACTCACATTTGGCCGCCATTTTGTTCAATTCAAATACGTATTGTTCCAAAGACTCCAATTCGCCTTGATCTCTCGTGAAAAACATATGGCGTTCTATCGTAACGTTCCGTTTTGGAACAAATACTTCATCAAAATTCTTTATCAAATCTTCAACTGACTTTATTTCCTCTTTGTTCTTGAACTGGTCGTAAACTTCCCTGCATCGATCTCCAATGACGTGTAATAATATATTCAACTGCACTTTTTTATCTTTCTTTGATAGCTCGCACGCTTCCGAATAAATATTAAATGATTTTTTCCAATTATCCCATTCTTTGCTCATATTTCCAGAAGTTACATTGGCCAAGTTGTTTTCGTATAAAAATGGTTGCGGCGGTTTCAATACGGACTCCATGGTGGAAGCGTGTTGTATTTTATTTTCCAATCTCTTTAACTTTGTAACTTTTCTTCACTTGTGTAGCACTGCAGATAGTTTATTTACATATTTATTTCACATTTAGGGAATTTCACTCGGCTGCGCCATGTTAAAATATTAATATTATAGGAAGGTCACAATGAAACGACTCGTGTGGTAGCCATCATTACTCTATTCAAGTTTCCTCTCTACCTACATTTATCTAAACAATAATTTGAATCCACCCACAATCAGCCTATATCAGTCCACTGCTGGACATAGGCCTCCCCTAATGAGCGCCATAGCGCCCTGTCTTCAGTTTGTTGAATCCAGCATCTGCTAACAGGTCGTCATCCAACCTGGTCGAATGGCGACCTACACTACGTTTGCCTCTCAAAAATTCTTTTTTGCCGCATCCAGCATCTGCTAGCAGTCTTTCGCAAATCGTCATCCCACCTGGTCGGAGGGCGTCCTACACCATAACCATACCATAGACTCCATATACCAACCATATATTATATAGAACCATAGACTCGGCCAATCATAATTGTTGAACAAATTGACAGATCTGCCTTTGTTTTCCAACTTTTCCTTTCAATCTAAAGTAAACTTCAAAATAGGCAGTGATGTCACAGCATAGCAACCTCATGACGTTATAGATCACTTGAGCTGAGGCTCATAAATTATTCTATCAAGAGCCGAGCGCGGGTCAAATTAATCCAATGAATATTACGAAAATAACGTAATCTATAGTTGAAGTGATCTAATTGTCTTGTCTGCGTTGTACTACGGCGCCTTCATAAATAAGAAAATTAATTTAGGCATTTTAAATAAGTAATTAATAATGCTGGACAATTCACACATCATTATCCTGCCCCAAGCTATGCAGAGCTTGTGTTATGGGTACTAGCTGATATACGTAATACAATACATAGATAGATATTTTTATTATATAGAAAACGGCCTGAACAGAACACCCTGAACAAATGTCTGCAGATCGTACAAACATTTTTCCCAAGGCCGGAATCGAACCCGCAAACTCCTGCATCGCAGGCAGAACTTCGCCCACTGTGCCACAGAGGTCGTGAATATTAATATCTACAACCTGTGTGCATTCTTAAACTGTGCACAAATATATGTATATGTGTGTATACATAATGGCATTTCAGTGTTCTTTTTTTAGGGTTCCGTACCCAAAGGGTAAAACGGGACCCTATTACTAAGACTCCACTGTCCGTCTGTCACCAGGCTGTATCTCATGAACCGTGATAGTTAGCCAGTTGAAATTTTCACAAATGATGTATTTCTGTTGCCGCTAGAACAACAAATACCAAATAAAATTGCCGCTATAACAACAACTACTAAAAAACAGAATAAAATAAATATTTGAGGGGGCTCCCATACAACAATCGAGATTTTTTTGCCGTTTTTATAGATAATGGTAACGAACCGTTCGTGCGCGAGACCGACTCACACTTTGCCGGTTTTACTTTGTCACGTTTTTCGGAGTAATAAGTTGATTATTCTAGAATAGACCATCTGTAGGTTGTTCATGCTGCCGATGATAGTTTTGTCTCGTACCTAGTAGGTAGGCACATTTACGATTTCTAATTAGCGGAAAGGCAATATTGGAATGAACCGAGTAATGGCTCTAAAGCTCGTTCGGGCCGCACCTATTGCTTGAACTTTTAACGACATTGTATCTGAGAATTGCAATTATTGAAGATAATTGCAATAAAGCAAGACATTTCATACGATCCTAGCCCCGTTTTACCATCAGATAAAGGTTAGCGACAACTACATAGAATAAGAACCAAAAACTTTTTCGTAGATCGATGAATCGGTTTGACTATACACATAAAGACCAAAATAAAACGCACTTATTTTTGTTATTAGCTCTTGTCTTCCCACTGCTGGGCAAAAGCCTAGATCCCTCTAGACATCATTATCCTGAGCTAACTCCATCCGTTGCCCAGCAATTTATCCAATTCGTACTAAAGGAGCCAAAAACGTGGTTGAATCAAATGAATTCTGACTTTTCGCCCAACTTGGTGCGGACCAGTGCGCGAGGTTTCATACGATTTTATACAGCAAAATCTCAAGGTCAGAACCCCGAGCCTGGATTACGATCATCGAGACGTGATCGTATGATCTTTAATCGTGAGGTCTCTTTTTTACCCGACTACCGACAGGGGAGGGTTATGAGGTTAGCACCCTATGTTTGTATGTTTGTATGTTTGTATATTTTTATGTTTGTATGTTTGTATGTATGTGGCCGATTTCTTTGTTCCCACGTAGCGCTGAAACTTCTGGTTCGATTTCAACAAATTATGTATCGATTGATTCGTCTCAATACCCCGATGGTTATAGGCTATAGGATTTAGGGCTCCGACCCCGAATAAGCCTTCAAAACGCGTATTAAAGTTTAGGTAGCCGCAGGCTGCAGGCCCCATAGAGAAAAATTACAATAACTACGACCTATTTTCATTTTCAACTCTATGCCTATCAAATATGACCGATACGTCATTCTATTTTGTCAATGTAAATATTTCAAACTTTTATAACTTTCACGTAGTCGGGTTGTAGTTTTTAACTTTATCTTTTTCTTTTATTTGGTTTAGTGTATTTATCGTGTGGACAGGGAACTACGCAAATCCCATACAAAAAGAGATGTTACGATCACAGGTTTTTTGTTATAGTGCTTACCCCGAACTTTGGGTATCTATTTAAATGGAAATTAATGATAATACAGAGTTAAACGAGGTTCCAAGGAAACTGAGCCCTGAGTCCATTTGACGATAATATCGAGACGTGATCGTAACATAAGAAATGAAAGAAGTTCCCAAAAATTTCCGGTTTCGGCGGGACTCGAACCCGTGCCCCACCCTCAGTACGGGTGTGCTCTAACCAACTAAGCCACGAAACCCTTAGTCGGTTTAACCGAAAATCTTTGGGACCTCTTACGGACTATAGTGCCGGTGGCTCCACCAAAAAGGCTCCGGAAATTTTTGGGAACTTATTTCATTTCTTATGTTACGATCACGTCTCGATATTATCGTCAAATGGACTCAGGGCGCAGTTTCCTTGGAACCTTGTTTAACTCTGTATTATCATTAATTTCCATGTAAATGTAGGCATTCTAGGAAAGGTACCTATGGGCCGTGGTATCCAATGACTATGATACTCCATTATCACTTTATCACCATATTGGTATTTATGTTTAAAACAATTACAGATTATCACAAGCATAAACTTTAATAGCTGAATAGCTAAATAAAACCGGTGAAGTGCTAGTCGACTCGGACGGGTTCCGTGCCGAACCCTAAAAACCGGATAAACAAAAACTTGCAAAAAGCTACCACGATGCGGTCACCCATCCAAATACTGACCGCGCCCGACGTTGCATGTCTTCAGCGATCGGTACGTAACGTGGTATGGACATTTTGGATCCCTTGATTTACATTTATTTTAATTTTTTTATTTGTTGTAACAGTGACAGTTACCAGTAGCGATCTACACTCTGTTAAAATTTCAACTGTCTACGTATTGGTTCAAGAGATAGTTACAGCCTCTACCAAAGTGGAGCAACATTAGCCCCTTATTGACGACCTCTGTGGCGCGGTGGGCGAAGGTCTGCCTGCGACACAGGAGGTTGCGGCTTCGATTCCCGCCTCGGGACAAATGTGTGTACGATCTGCAGATATTTGTTCAGGGTGTTCAGGTCGTTTTCTATGTATAATAAAAAATATCTATCTATGTATTGTATTATGTTATGTATATCAGTTATCTAGTACCCATAACACAAGCTCTGCTTAGCTTGGGGCTAGATAATGCTGTGTGAATATGTCCAGCTTTATTTATTTATTTTTTAGGTACGTACAATATATATATATAGTTTGATGCCTCTAGAGGCATCAAACTATAAATTACAATCGCGCTTAAGTATTGATTTTCATTGCTATCAGCTTCAACGCTTATAATTTCTACTGTTCAGTACAATCTAGCAATAAAACTAAACTTTTTATCAACAAGCAGCAGTCTAAGCTTAGACTAAAAGTAGCAAAACTATAAAGCAATATATCCTAGTTGAAGAACATTGTACACGCTATGGAAGGGTATTCGAGGCTTTCGTTTTCAGTTATGTATATACACTGTAGGTAAAATCATAAAACGTTGAGTATAATTTTCATAATAAGACAATTCGACCCCTGGGTGCATCGCTTAACAAAAGTATCTAGGGAGGGGAGCAACATTAATCTATCGATAAATATTATTGATTGATTCGCTATTATGATATTGATGACTTTATGTTATTTAAAATAGGTGAATAGTTACAAGTCGTAATAGGCTATTTGACTACATTAAAAATAAGTTCCAAACTGTTTTCATTCTATTACACAATGACAAAGCGTAACCAGGTGATTTTTATTAAAAATATGCCTATTTTAGGTAAAAAAAGGGATTAAAATAACACATTTTTTGATATTATGATCACATGACCGAAAACGCTCTGCATTTTCGGTCATGTGATGTCATGTGTCATGTGGATCGCTCGTCACACTATTACAGATTATAGTGTCAATGAGTTCTTCTTGTTAGGTGTGGTGTGGCGTGTGGTGTGACGTCATTGCTCAGAGCACGGGAGCCATGACAGAGATTATCGTTTTGGCGCGCCATTATTTTATTCAAACTTTTAAATTAGTTTTTATAACTAATACGACTGGCCTTGAAGAAATATTAATTACACTTTGCATTATTTTTATCAGATAATACGTTAGAATTATTTCCCAGTAGTAGTCAAGTAGCCTATTGCGCCATAAATAGTAAAATAGTTAGATACGTAGTAACAAGTTGATAAAGTTCTAAAACTTTAATTTACTTAGATAAAACCAAAGTTATGCTGTCATTTGGGGTTAAGTCCGCGATGACTTTACGTGTACTGTGATGTGCTTATAGAGTCAAAGGGCGCTCTTATCGTTATTTACAAAACGTATTTACATTATTATGAAATTAAAATTTGATTACGCTTTCAAATAAATAAAAATGTTTTTATGATTGACATTGACATATTTTTTTAACACTTTTTATTCTTGATAGGTACATTTTTAATTACAAACTACTTTCTGTAAATATTACAAAAATAAAATGAAAGGGAAGCTACGCGATAAACAAAACAACACACACAAAACTTTAATTAAAATACTTTTTTGTTTAATTCCAGTCTTAAAAATACCTGTTTGCAGGTCGTTTTAAGACTGGAATAAAACATGGCTACATTTTAACCCATATACATATGTTCCCATGGGATATAAATAACCAAAAACAACGCGTGCGAAGCCGCGGGAAGATATCAGTATTTTGGCAGTTGCATTTTGAGCCGTTTCGAAGAGTTCAAAGAGTGTTTTAGATATTTTTTTTAAATCATTAATATGAAGTCCAGCGTACTTGTATAACAGACGTTAATACATCAAACTAAAAAAGACCATCGAATTATAACGCGATCTTAATGCTCCGGGTTCCAAACTCAATGTTTTGCTACTATTAATAAACATTCAGGAACTCGAAGTCCTGAATGTTTATTATAGTTTAGTATAGTTTTTAGTTTTTTAGAAGTTTCTATACAACTTCATCGATGTTCTTAGTCTTTATCGATTTCAAAATATCGCTAACTTCCCATCCCTAGACAATAAAGCTCGCGTGCTTTCACCAATCAATAGCAGGTATTCATTATAATTGCATGTTTTTACTGTGCTTAAAAATATTTCACTGTTTGTCGTTATAGCTCGTTATCTGAGTCAATCGCATTACGGTACGGTGACATCGCGAATTCTTTTTGTAACTGTCGTAGCTAAATAAACTTTTAATAAGCAGACAGCTTTGAAATTTACTTTATGGTTCGGTTAATTCTTAGTCCGCGATAAATCCCCTTTGATAAATCGACTTTCAGGTATCTGATCATTTTAGGTACCTCACAAACCTACCCGTGACGTAAAGAGTGCATGAAGGGAAATAAGGGACTTTGCTTATAAGTAGCTCAACAACAGTGGGAATCATAAGCATATTCAAAACAATAAAAATTGCCTAGCAGATAAATTATCTCACTGCAAGATTAATTCTTCACACTGCAAGGTAAATGTCTGCCTATCCACCTTTCCACCTTTTACAGTCTTATGTTTTGGTCTGATAGTGTCAAATTTTCTGAGTCAAAGAAATATTTAGGATTGGTAGATGTTCAAATCAATACATGAAGTTAGTATTTAAAAGAATGTCGTTTTTATATGCCTTGAGTATGTAACATCAAAAGTTGCTATTTTTATTTTACCTACAGAAGTTCTGTTGAGGAATTTTTGCGCTTGACAAAATTTACAAGGTTGCTTTGTCAAATTATGGCATCACGATAATGCTATGTTCACCGCAAATCAAAATGTCTGCTGGAAAACTGTCTTCAGGCCCAAAGGCTCGCTGGTATATTTCAAAGAATAAAATACAGAAAAACCATAATATTTATATTTGATTGTGGGTGGAATGCAAAGTTACTAGCCGATGACGAAATTCAGGTGATTGAGATAACTCATGCATTAGCTAACATGTTTAATATGCCTTAGCACCTTCTGGGTGTTACATTTTGAGCTGCATGTAACGTACGGCTTTAACTAATGGTTTAATATTAAAACCAGAGTGACGCAGCGGACGAAGGTCCAGAAACTGCGGGTTTGTTCTTTACGGCGGCGGAACAAATATTTTTATGATCTGCAAATATTATGTTACATGTTGGGGTGTTCTATAGCTTTATGTCGTAGCCTACTAGCTTAATTAGCCGTTCAATCAACAGCCTAACCCCTGGTTACATTTTCTGTGATATTGCTACAAGGTTGGTTAGGCTGTTTATTTTTCACAATACATTGCTGGTTATGTTTTGTGTTAAACATATATTGCTGGCTATGGTTGATATATCACACTGTGTGACAGTGTGACATGTGTCGCAAATAACTCTGGGTACAATTATACATAAAAACACACCCCTTTCAGTCACGGAGTCGCCCCGAACCCGCCGCCCACCGTTGCGCGGGGGTTTGGCGGGCTTCGTTTGGAGTACGATAATGAAGTAGGAACGTAAAACCAGCAATGTATTGTATAAGGCTAGGCTGTTGATTAAACGGCTAATTTAGTTATTTGGCTGCAACATATATAACAACACTTTCTTTTATCTTTATAGTCAGTTACATAATATTAGAAGCTTTTCAGTTTGGGAGATGATTCCGTGTGTACTGTCCAGCATTATTTATTTGTTTTTTACAACAAATATTTACACTTAAATCTATTTTCTAAAAATCTAAGCCGTCGCCAGAAGGCAAAGTGCCCAGAATGCTGGCAGCATTGCCACGTTGAATGGCAATGCTAATTCGTTGACCGAAATAAATTATTATTGTATTGTATATTATAGTTATTATGGAAATAAAGTTTAATCCCTTTGTTTATTTAGCTACCTTAAAATTCGTAGTCATCTACGCTCTGTCCCATCTGTGCACTAGTCTACATGTCGCAATGATCAATTTTTTGCTTTCCGTGAGCGAATACAACGTTGGTTATACATAAAAATAAGTTTTTCTATGAAATTGAATAGTGATCGCGTGTCATACCGTACGGCCGATGTCTCTCTTCACTGTAATGGGCTAGGTAGATAGGAAGTAGGTTGTAGGTAGGTAGAAGTAGGTAGCAGTGGATATTGAATTGGCAATATCTCTGAACATGTACGCAAACAATATCGATTACACAAACATCTTGTAATATCCAGGGTTATTGGTTAATTAGTAACACTACGTGAACTGCAGGTTCAACCCATCATCACAAACACGTTTGTGAAGATGCCAGGTCTAAATTCTTAAAAAAAATATAAATTACCTCTGCTACTAAATGAAAAAACATCTTTGTTTGCATCCATATACTTAATACAAAAAAATATTTATAAATATTTTTGTGTAAAGTAGAAAACTACCTAAAAAAATACTTTACAATAAAGAGAATGTAAAAGGAAAAAACAAATGTCAAGAACAAAAATGAGAAAATGTGGTAACATAGCAGTGGAACCACGAACCCATGATTTCAGGGATAGTGGGACCACGAGTAATAGTGGTACAATCCCAGTGGGACCACGAGTCGCGACCCCAATATTCACATAATCAGACAAATATAAATCTTTGACGCGAGCTTTGAAAACAAGTATAGATCCAGGTAATATTTACCATTGAAAAATAGAACTGCAAATGTTGCTAGATCTTAAAAACGGTTCTGTATAAACAAAATGAAACGTGTTCTTGAGTGGAGACCGCGACTCGGCAAACGTAGTGTAGGACGCCCTCCGACCAGGTGGGATGACGATTTGCGAAAGACTGCTGGTAGCTGGCAAGCTGAAGACAGGGCGCTATGGCGCTCATTAGGGGAGGCCTATGTCCAGCAGTGGACTGATATAGGGTGATGATGATGATGATAAACAAAATGCTTTTACTGATTCATTTCAAAATACTACGTTTTGCTGATCTGACTATACAAAAGGCTATATCAAGTCATTGAGAAATTAGTGAATAACAAGATTTATTTCGGTGAACGAGTCGATAAAGTGTCGCTCTGATGATCCTAGATAACCCCAGTTTGAGGCCGTGCGTTGAGAAGCCGATAATGGCTTTTATCTAATTCATACATGTGATGAAGAATCGAAATAAAATTACAATTTTGTGTACTCTTGTAGATTTTTAGCTACGGCCACTTCTTTGGACGGCCACCACTCAAATTACTTGTTCGTCCATTTCCCAGTTCGGCCATTTCCCCGAACGACCACTGGTCAACCACGGCCACTTCTTTGGACGGCCACCACTCAAATTACTTGTTCGTCCATTTCCCAGTTCGGCCATTTCCCCGAACGACCACTGGTCAACCACGGCCACTTTTTTGGACGGCCACCACTCAAATTACTTGTTCGTCCATTTCCCAGTTCGGCCATTTCCCCGAACGACCACTGGTCAGCCACAGCCACTGGATATGTAAGCCACGAAAGAGCGCACAAAAGAGTAGACAACTAACACCTACTGACTGAGTCCCCGAGTCTAAGTTAAAACGCCTGTCCAGTCGCACAGTCGCTGTAGCGGCCATCGACTTGGATAGCATCATTATAATTATGGATTATTGTGACAAAAACAAAAAAAAAATAAGTAAAACTCATTAATTGTGATGATAAGTCCATCTTGGCACGGAAAAATTGTAAGAATTTATCTAAAAGCTTCCGTCTACTCCCTCGGCGTGCTTTGCTCATAGGTATGCATTCAGTTTTTACGCTCAGATTTAAAAACGTGGTATCGAGAAAATGGATAGTGACAACGTTAGAAGATTAAAAAAAGAGCTGTGAAAATAAACCAACAGCAGTCGCTAACGTTCTTTGTATATACATACGGGGTATAATAAAACCGGCCAAGTGCGAGTCGGACTCGCACACGAAGGGTTCGGTACCATTATATATAAAAACGGCAAAAAAATACACGTTTGATGTATGGGAGCCTCCTTAAATATTTATTTTATTCTGTTATAAATTGTTGGATTTGTTGTTATAGCGGCCACAGAAATATATCATCTGTAAAAATTTCAACTGTCTAACTATCACGGTTCATGAGATATAGCCTGGTGACAGACGGACAGACGGACAGCGGAGTTTTAGTAATAGGGTCCCGTTTTACTCTTTGGGTACGGAACCCTAAAAACCGACAACGCTATATACAATTTTACACTTATATTGCCATTGGCGCTCGAATATTTTATTTCCGCACATTATTATTTTTATATTTTTCTTAAATTCGTTTTTTATTTTTTTTATTAAAAATAGAAAAATAGACCAAGTATTTCAAAGAATAAAACTAGTTGTGGTTAAGTTACTTATCAGGCTTATTTTGTAATAATACTTATTGTAATTTTCTTGCACCCTATAATTCATTAGCATAAAGTCCAAAACACATCAGTCTTTAAACTATTCAGTGTAACTGTAGTCGTGCGACGTAAATCAGCTGCTAGGAGAGATAACGTCGTATACGACGGCGCGTCGGCAAGCGTCGCCGTGCGTCCGACTTTATCAGGTTTGTTGGAACTAGGATAACTCGCGGAAATAGTGTGATTTTTATAGTCCTTTTTATTTATGATATATTGAGATGATAGTTTGATTAACTATCAAAACACCTAAATTAAACATTTAGGAATTTCAAGTAGAACAAAGTTGGGCGTAAAACCAGTTGAAAGCAACTTGCCCAGAAAAATGTAAGCCTCTGATTCAAACTCAAAAAGAAATTCCGTATTGCATTAAAAACTTACGCCCAACAGTCAAAATAAACAACTAAAAGAAAAGATGGTAGACAAACGGAAGATTATAGTTAATAGTTTTCTGATTAATATTGTCTTGGTAACATTTGGACGGATATATTTCTGAATCGTGCGTGATGTCTGGTTGGAGGAAACCACAGAGGTCTTGTGCGGAGCTTTGCCCATCAGGGCTTTACTGACAGCTGATAGTTGAATTGAAAATGACTTTTTTTGATTCTAACGCCAAATATTTTAAAAACAAACAGTATCAAAACCTGAAAATGTAAACAAAACGGCAGTAATACAAAATTAAACAATGCAATGTAAAATTACAAGTAGAAGCTAGACGTTAAGTATTAGGATTTATGATTGATATAAATTTGTAACAAAGACAAAATAATATTTTTCTGTCTATAACTTGATTACTGGAATACCTGTTAATTGATATATACATCGTATTTATTGCACTAGTCATGCTTTTAGTGTTAGCCACCCTGCACTTAGTTTGAGATCAAAGCAAACACATTATCAACACCCAGATTCGACACCCGCGCGGGAAGAGCCGGGGTGGTGCAAATTCTAAGCCAGCACCACACGGGATAGCATACTAGGAAAAACTTACCTAGACTAAGTACTTTTTAGTTTGCTGAACAGTGCATCACATTTGTTTACTCGTACATCTAGAGGATTTACTAGAACGATGATGTCATGTATTGACTCATGATGGCTTGTTACTAGCTAAAGGTTTAAATTTAGATACCATACTGTTCATTTCATATAAATAGAATATCTATAAAATGCTAATAATACTCTGAGGATAGATAATACACCTATTATTTCGATATCGGGGAGACCTTTGTTTGTTCACAATCACACCTATGTAAATGCCGATGTGGCCGTAGATGTAAATGGTAGATAATATGATTCCAATCAACTGATATCATAGTCTATGTTTACTTACAAATTTGGCGCAAGACCAAAACCTGTTTACGAAAAACAAAATGTTACATTACTGTAATTTCGACAGTGTATGCTGTATTTTTCACTTATTTCTTCTTCTCGTCACCAAGTGGTTGGCGAGAGAGAACATTTAAGATGTGACAAAGCTTTGTGTTGCTTCCTTTGTCATGATTGTAGTTACTTGGTAATGTCTATTTCCCAAGAATGGCTTTTTGTGACGACATTGACATATATACATAGGTAACGATCTGACCATTAAAACTGTGGTTTATAATGACTCATGTATAATTTACGACGAATTGAAATATTTGTGTTTATAACAAAAATTAAAACCCACTTTATATCTTTCGAAGAGCCTAGAGTGCTTTGGGTCGTTTTTGAAAAGTTTTTGAAACCATCATGGGTGGTCAAACCACCCATGATGGTTTCATCCATCTGGCCACATGGCCAGATGTAGTGGTGAAAATGTATTCATACTAGTATTGTTGATGGAAATATCTCTCAAAAAATTGTACTTTTTTTACCGTTAAAAAATTTCATAGAAAACGCACCACCTACGCATTGCGTAGCCTCGTAACTAAGCCGTTTATTGCACATGAAAAGTTGAAACAAATTGCAATTGAACAAACAGTCAGGTCAAAGAGTTTAGCCCAAGTTTTATTATACTTTTAGCTTGTACTGTCTTCATTTCGTAGGCTTGAACCTTGGATTATATAACGTCTAGAGGTAACAACTGGAACTGGCTTAAACCATTC
The DNA here is from genome assembly GCA_947086465.1 of Eupithecia exiguata. Classification (NCBI taxonomy): domain Eukaryota; kingdom Metazoa; phylum Arthropoda; class Insecta; order Lepidoptera; family Geometridae; genus Eupithecia; species Eupithecia exiguata. Next base: position 3,021,445 of record OX352226.1, read on the forward strand.
TTTTTAACTGAGGAGATGCTCTCCTTTTAAACCATTTCTTTTTAGAAATGGTTTAAAAAGACTCTTTAGGAGGTTCTCAATAATGAGTCACTATATTTTTATTCTCCACACCAATTTAGGATTAAACCGCTAAGTGGTGGTTTATAATCACTACCACGCTATAATCACTAGCGCGGGTTGCTACTGGACTTTTTAACTTCGATGCTTACAAAACTAACCTACCGCAAATTTGTTGGAATGTGTTTACCTTTTTTGTAAAGTTTCGGTTTTTTACTGTATACGTACTTTATAATAGTTTTAAGTATTAAAGTATTTCTATTTCTATAATCCGTTGCCGTAATATTTTCTTGGCGTAGATTACGCCAAAATCATGGAGATTTCATAATCATGGACATTTTTTGAACTACAGCGTTAGCACGTGTAAAATCCCTCAAGTTTCGAGAAGAGATCTTGTCGTCTTTGCGCTATACCTCTACTATCGTGTATGTACTTGTAACTTATCATAGTTCTCGTTCTCGGACGGAGGGTTATCGTTCTGAGATTACCGTCCCATGGTTACATCGTCCCAGTCGCAGTGTGGCGGCAAGCATTGCGTGCGTTGCCCTCATTTACTATATTTTATGACACAGTTCCGACTTAGTATTTCACTTTTTGTTTAAACTATGTCTTTTAGTATGCGCCAGCAATCATGGGACTAAGAAAGACTAGATAGGTACGGCGGTATAGGTACAAGTTTTACAAAAAACTATGGTTGTTAACTATACTAATATTATAAAGAGGAAAGATTAGGCTCCGAATCTACTGGACCGATTTGTAAAATTCTTTCACCATTAGATCTTACAGTATCCCTGATAAACATAGGCGTTAGAATATACCCGTGCGAAGCCGGGGTGGACCGCTAGTTTTTAATAAACGGATTATCAAGGGATTATCATCATCGGAAAGTAGACCGATGGGGAAAATAGACCGATGGTTCCGGAGGGGGTCAGAGTCTTTTACAAGAAATTCGCAATATCTGCAGTTTGTACAAAACGTCCCGAGGCGGGAATCGAACCCGCAACCTCCTGCATCACACACCGCGCCATAGAGGTTTACAAAAAAGTGTGTTGACTAAAAACTCACTAAAAAGACATATGCTTATAGATTCAAATATATAATAAACTACCAAATCTATCGAAACTAAAAATAAGAGCTTTCTTGGAATAACAACCCTTTTACCACATTCGTTCTTTTTCTGATAGTACATTTACAGCCGGTTTTTAATCCGCTTGTTATAATTTGACAAAAGTTTAAACTTTTGGTAAATCTCTAGTATGTTTACTTGTGTGTGGAGAAACCAAGACTTGGTTCGTAAAACAAATAAACAAAACATAATCAATATAAGTGCTATATATGTCGTACTAGCAGCGCCTTGCGGTTTTACCCGCGTTCCCGTTCCCGTTGGAATTTCGGGATAAAAAGTAGCCTATGTCCTATTCCAGACTATAATCTATCTCTGTGCCAAATTTCATCCGGATCCGTTCAGCCGTTCTGGCGTGATAAAGGAACAAACATCCATCCATCCATCTATCTATCCATCCATCCATCCATCTAAACTTTCACGTTTATAATATTAGTGAGACTAGCAGCGCCTCGCGGTTTCACCCGCGTAGTTCCCGTTCCCTGAGAAATTTCGGGATAAAAAGTAGCCTATGTCCTTTTCCAGACTGTAATCTATCTCTGTGCCAAATTTCATCCAGATCCGTTCGGCCGTTCTGGCGTGATAAAGGAACAAACATCCATCCATCTATCTATCCATCCATCCATCCATCTAAACTTTCACGTTTATAATATTAGTGAGATTAGTGTAGTCACTCTACATAAAGCTCGATTTTGTATTTTTGCTGAGTACTTGTGGCTGAGGTATGGGTCAAACTAGCGCCGCCACCTATTTAATCTTATTACTACGTTGAGCAAAGAAAATTTCAAAAATTCATCGCACAATTTGTGATACCTGTTATAATATAAGCTTTTTTAATGCCTCTGTATAGTTTTATTCTATTAGGTTTAAGCAGAATATCGAAGTTGCCCTTGGTGGCCACCAATATCTATTTTCGATTTTCTGGCTAAACTAAGTAGAGTAAAACTATTACAGAGGCATTAAAAAAATGCTTATAATAGGTATCACAAACTGTACGATGGATTTTTGAAATTTCCTTTGTTCAACGTAATAATAAGATAAAATATAAAAATATAATTTTAAAGTTACATTACAACACTCACACGACAATATTTCTGTGGCAAAAATTTCTATGGACTCGTCCCGATACAGTCCCTCGTGAAAGTGAAAGCACGGCGGTTTCATTATCGATCGCAAGTTAGATTCCAGAGATTTATAGATACAGTTTATAGCATTCTACCAAAGGCGATTAAAATTTTAACGGAAAATCTTCAACTGTTCCATTATTCCGTTTAAATTGAATACAAAGAGTCCATTGGTTTCCACTGCTAGACAATAACATTCTCATCTTCTATTCTACGAAAATTTTCTATTAATTTCTATTTTCTTGTAAAGAGATAAAAATGACGTCAAATTTGCATTATCGCAATAGCATGCCAAGTCCTTTAATCTCCGCCGGAGGTTAGTTTGTACAGTCGAGGAGCGCGGTATGCACAACTGACGTCATTCCGATGAGTAACGAAGGCGTAAATAACCAGCCTACTTAGCGCAGAAGGTGGCGGTGGAATACATTTCTTTAATTGATTTTAATATTGTTAGAGGATCTAACATTATTAAATTTTTTAATTTAATTTTCAAAGTGATAGGAATATTTGTGGCACTGTTTGTGAGAGAGAAGCCATTTTACCTTATTTCTGCGGGCTCTGCTTCGGACATGTATAAAAATTGACTTGTCTAAGTGTTTATTTTGTAAGCCTAAAGAAATTAAGTTATTGACTTTTGACTATTGACCTTAATATGATTATTTATTATTATTATTCTAAGACTTAGTGAAAATTCTCGTGAGGATTATGAATTGACAACAATATGAAGTAGTAAGGAAATATAAAATAGTGACTCAAACATTTGCTTTAGTTATTACAACAAAAATCTATAAAAGGTGACATTTTAATGTTATCAGCCCATATTGATAATGCCTTGACCATTTTTTTCGTCCCACGAAGCTTCTGATTTATGACAACTGAATTAGATTTGACAGTTATGACGCAATGTTCACAGAGCAATAATGTCATGTTTGCTGATTCTCTGAATAATTTAAAGCAATTGGAGCATTGGCCCGCGGAGTCAATTGCACAATCAAATATAAGGATTGTTTTGTCGTCAATCACAATTCTCAAAAGTTACACTTCTTATATGGTTGCCAAGTACTGATACTGAACATTAGTAGGCATTGTTTAGTTAGATAATGAATGTATTTAATTGTTTTCCAATTAAGTACTATACCGATAACGACGGTAAATTTTTGGTATAACCTTACTAAAACGCGGGACTCACTTATTATATGGTCCATAACAGCACACCTATGTCCAGTGCTGAACGTGCCTCCCCCAAGCAAGGGGGTTTGACATTATCCTCACCATGGGCAGCCAAGGAAGCTGCTGTCCTTTCTCTGGAAGTTCCCTCGGCTCCTACGACATCCACGGGCGAGTTTGGGTGGCAATTAAGCCACGACAGTTTCTCTTTCAATTCAATTCAATTCGTTTGTTTAAAAAAGACCATACATAAAATTACAGAGTTATCTAATGCGTTACATCTAGGATCGTGTCTAGGACACGTACTTGCTAGGTATACAACAGAAATATTACACAACATGACTCACCTAAAATTTATATTATTAGTCCAAACAGACAACATAAATTTAGCATAGCATAACAAACTACATCAATTAAGTTAATAAAAAATAAATAAATAATTAAAAAAACGGTTGTAGTAAACGGTTTATAATTTTAGCAGATATAATGCAAAAATGTACCAAACCAACATCATAACATAATTTGAATAATCAATTTATTAGTAAAATATAGTCAGACTGGTAATATAACGAGTACATCATAAACCAGTAAAATTAATAAATCAAAGCAAAATAAATGAATGGCTTCCTATACTTTCAATTCAAACCACTCCATAAAATATTACTTCATCAAATAGATTTGACCACAAAACAGTCCTGTTTCAATCGTGTGGTCGACTTCAGACGCTCTCCTGACCTACAAATAAAATTCATTTACTACTTCCAGAAACGTGTAACAAAGCTACTGACCGGGATTCACCGGATCTTTGCTAAATCCGCAAACGTGAAGAACATGCGTTAATATTTTATGTGTTACAGTTAGGAAATTTGTGACAGGGACATAGTTTGCTATTTTCAGGTCTAAGATCTTAAATAGTACGGTGGTTTAACTGTTACTTTACTGGTATCACCTGTAAGGAAATGAAACTGTAAGGGGCGCATTCAAAAGCCCCTCTATTCGTCTTTTAACAAATGAAGTACTATCGTGATTTTATTGCTTTCACTTTATAGTTTTTACGCCTACTAGAGATCTCAAAAGTAGCTAATGTCTGTTGTGAATTTCCAGTTTTTTCATAAATTAAAGTTAGTTAGTGAGTTATAACCTTATAACGTTTTGACAAATTTAAGGTCTATAGAATTATGTTCAGCCCGTGCCTTCAACAGTTTGTAAAGGTTGTGGCATAATGCGTCATCGTTGATCCGCTTATCATTGTTGTACAGCTCTGCTGACACGCTGACTGACACTGTATAGATAGAGGGAATCAACGAGGAATCAACGGTTAGAGCTATGTTTGTGTATGTCCATTGGGGACTTTGTTTCTATATTTATTGTTGCAGTCTCGAGCGATTGCATTCAGAAAATTTTGGTAGTTCCATTTTGTGGTTGTCGACATTCGAAATTTTGATTTAGTTTTGTTTATTTAATTTAGAGTTTTCGCTTAACAAGCGGGCGCAGTTTAAGGGGATTTATACACCGAACTATAATTTTAATGATAGTAAAATTAATAGTAGGATGTGCAATTTAACTTCTTCTTATATGATTGTACAAAGCGTTGTTACTTTTGTTTTTTTGTAATTTGATAGACTTACGAACGATGGTTTAACTGTAAGTGACAAAAAACTCGCAAAATAAAAATAGAGCTCTACGTAACACTGCCTTTGTGAAATTTCTTTTCTAACATAAATTCTTTATTAAATAACACCGGAAATGACGACCCAAAAAGCAATAAGTAGGTTATTATGCGGATAAAATAGAGTCTTACAAGCATTCTCTTCAAATATGTATAAAAAAACTAGAAAACTACATTCTTCTAAGACATCCTCGCACTAAAAAAGTATTTGAAATAAAATGTTATTATGTCCTTTCATTCGCAGTAAGAGCTGTAAGTAGGATTTAACCACTCAAATGTTACATTGGTCGTTTTAAAAGCGCGAAGAAGGCTTAGAAAGCCCGATTAATGTTACTTAAACTGCGCTCCTTGAGGTGTCTTCATAGATAGAGTACACACTTTACTACTTAGGTGCCTATACTTCAACTTAAGTGGGATTTATAAGTATTTTTAAATTGCGAGGTAATTTTTGTTCCATTTTGTCAGTGTATAATTGAAAATAACTTACAACGACCTATTCGTATCTCTACATAGACTGCTAGATTATTTAATCTTGTTTACATTGTTAATTAATCTATAGGATTTTTCTTGCATTTTCAACTTTGGACATCACCTAATATTGTATCATTATGGGACTCGGAACATTTTTTAATAAATCGAAGCCCAGTGCGAGTCGAAATTGCACCAAGGTTATTTTTTCATGCCTTGATGGAGAAGCGATGAGTCAAAACAATAACGACGCTACGTTGCAATGCAACCTATGTAAGTTTGTCAGAAAGTTAGGTTGTAAGCTTGGTGGTTTGTTTGTAAAAATTTAGGTTGCAAGCTTGGTGGCGGATGCTTACGTTAACACACTGATTATTCCTAACAATTCTCTTACGGAGATTTCAGACCCGATTCTGCGAAATATTTATGGTTTTTCTATTGCTATCAAAGTACCAATTGTGTTATGTAGTTAAGAAGAATTGGTTTAATTCGTTTAAGATTTTAAGGAATTTAACATTTATAGTAACGTTTTTTTATATGTATAGTATCAGTTATAATCATAGTTATTATTACATCAGTTATATTTATTACCCATAACAAAATAGTAGCACAAGCTATACTTAATTTGGGTCTAGACGATGTTGATGTTTATTTACATAACATAAATTGTTAATAACAAAGAAAATAACAAATATGGAATAAAAACTCCGTATAAAATTGGACGATGCGTCAGACGAATTTCTTTGATTTCATGTCAAGGCAATGTCGCGAGTGCAAAAACTCTATTAACAAATGAGAAATCCCGCCTTCGCTTTCCTCTGAAAGAAAATGTAACTTAGCTGCAACAGAAGCACAGTGTATGAAATGGATCTTCTCTCCCATTTACGTCTGTAATTAGCCAGTACTTGAGCCAGCTTTTGCTGGTGATGCTTTTGAGAGCAACTTATACCTAAAACGTATACTCAACCATCGTACCCAACCGGAGAACAACAACCAAACCTCAGAATTTTAAATCTCTTATTATTATTAGTATTCTCTATAGTATTTTTCTCTCTTAGTATTTTCTATTACACTCATGTGGGATTGTAGGTAGATAAAATTTTTGTTTTTGGGTGGTCGTTCGATATAAGATAGGTAGGTACTTAACCTATCTTTATTTTATCAGAGTATTCAAATATGTTATGTGAACTTTACAATCAATCGAATATCTAATTAACCAACTGTTTACCAATATCAGGTCACTTTTAATATTTTTTTTATCGATTTTCGATATGTTTTTAAGTTATCGAAAAAATATAACATGCACAATTTTTTATTATTATTAAGGATAAAAACGAAAAATAAAACTGCACTCAGTTTCGGGTGATAAAAACGCTTTTTTTTCTGTGACGTCACCGTTCAGTTTGTCAACTCAATGTGCTTCTGTTCCTTCAAACGAAATAAAATTGAAAAATTATAACAATAAATTAATAAATAAATAATGCTGGACAATTCACACAGCATTATCTAGCCCCAAGCTAAGCAGAGCTTGTGTCATGGGTGCTAGTTAACTGATATACATAATATAATACAAAACATTGATAAATATTATTTATTATACATAGAAAACGACCAGAACACCCTGAACAAATGTCTGCAGATCGTACACACATGTGTCTCGAGGCGGGAATCGAACCCGCAAACTCCTGCGTCGCAGGCAGACCTTCGCCCACCGCGCCACATCGGTCGTCTTAACTGTTCATAAAGTTGTGTAACGCATGAAAAATAACGAGTCTTTACTATTTTCTAAGTCCTACAAGTAATTTAGATGCCAGATAAGGTTTTTTTCTTACATTGTCAAGCCATTTGCTATGAATGGTCGCTAAAACAATTTTTGAATCAATTTTAGTCTTAGAGTCTATCTACATAATGTTGTTTTTAGTAATGGTGAATATACTCCAAAATGACTATTATTTCGTGTTTTGTTATAGCGTGGGTTCATATGGCTTGCAATGTGCGCAAAACTAGGTACCTACATAACTGCTGACTTATTAACTTGTAAAAGCAGAAATTACAAAAAACCTTTTTATATCACTTTACAGGTGTAAAGAGATATACAAAAAATAATAATACAAAAATCTTTATTATTAATCAGGAACATTTTATAAAAAGGTTTTTTGGGTACATTTCGGGATTATCCCCTTATAGCAAAATAATCCCCAAAATCGGTTCACAATTGAAGGAGAAATCGGCTAATACACATAAAAATATATAAAGTAAAACCTTCTCCCATTTTCGTAGTCTTTTAAAAATAGCTTAATTATTTTTCCCCAAATATGAAGTCCGGCTACAGTCTAAACGTTGCTTGGATTTGTATCTGTCAAGATACAAGCAAACAACAAAGTTCACAGTCTAGTATTTGTAAGACGAGAGAGTAAGGTAATTTGAGGTATATCTTATGCAGTCATCTCGCATCCCATAAATTTCCCTAAACTTTTGACCGTTTCAGTAAAAAATTCAAAATTGAACATTTCTATAACGCTATCACCTATAGATAGTCGGAACATTTAATCGTAGTCCAGCCTGTAAGACGAGTAGGCTAGGCTAGGTAATGAGATTAGAGGTTCATCTAGCGAGCGAGCCTGCGTGGTAAGTGGAGGTGGTGGATGCAGCGAACCCGTCGCGAGTCCCGCTCTCTGCCAGTTCGTGCCCGCTCGTGCGCTTCAACGCACGCTCCCGTCCTCACGCGCGCTCTCACAACCAGTAAGTTCCGTGATAATATACATAAAATAAAAAATCACTCCACACTTATAATAAATAAAATTAATTTTATGTATGTGTAGCAAAGGTTATGTGAGGGTTTGAATTAGATTACCTGTTTAAAACTTATAATTGGCAGCGGGAAGACCAATGAAAAATCGGATGCGAACTACTTGAAGGCTCGCTAAATTGCCGGCGAAGTTTACGCCGCGGAAGAGTTAAAAAAGTTAGTAGTTCCTTATAGCTAATTTTCTGGAAACTTTAGTTAGATTTATGGAGCACACGTTTTCTCTGAAAAAAAAATGGGACCAAAGCACGCGTTTACCGCTGACATATTGTAATTGAAATTTACTAAAACTTAATTTGAATATTAAAGGCGTTTGTGAGAAATTAGATACACAAAAAGCCTTTTAAAGTTATTCGTCACAAACTCGTGTTTTTAAAGGTAAGAATGATTTTCTCTGCGTAAATTCAAATTTTCATGAACAATTAAAGACACACTGTGTAACTAGTACTTACTCATTTCTTTCGTAACGTGATAAGATAAGATTATTTCGTCATCTAAATTGTTACCCGGACGCATCGTATATCACAAAGATTTGCATACACATTCAGCGCCTTTGCATAAATTATTCTAAACGAAAAACTAGTCTGTGAGAAATAATTTGCATTACCTAAATTTTCCTGAAATATTCCAGAAGTAAGAATTCAGTTAATTATTTTGATCGATAGGTACAGTAAATATTTTCCACGTATGTTTGGTGAATTATTGAATAATACTGAATGTTTTGAGCAATTCACTTTGTTCAATTGTTACTAATGAGACAAATTGACTTCGGCCGTTCTTTATTGAATCAAGTCGTAATCAAAAGTTTACAGTTATTGTATCTAAGGATTATTATTCCTATGATTAATTATGACAAAATCAATTTTTGTTTGGTTTTTTATTTGGGCCACAATAATTGACCGCAGCTTAATTTTAATTTCGTTTGACTAAAGTCATTTCCTGAAGTCTCTATAGCATGACGGTCTCCAATTCACACAAACTGCGTTATCGATAAAATGACTAGCACATGGTTTTTGTGATTTTGTACCTTTGTAAACATTTTGAACCCGGTACATAAATATTTGGTCAGCAATTCACCACTAACTTTGATAAAATATAGAACCTGGCAAATCAAGACTGCCAAAGAACCTCGCTCAACATCTTTCGGCTATAATATCGTTAAATTTGCACAAAGTGGAACGTACCGATATTTCTCCTTGTTTTATCTTGTTTGTAGGTACGTACAGGATGTCTTTCCTATAACTTTGTAAAAATGCGGTTAGCAGGGCAATGCCTTCGATAAAAGGGTCTTTAGGTTAGCAAAATAACAAGTTTTAGATAACAATGCAAAGTTAAAATGTCCGTTATCCGTAATAATTGTTTTATGTCAAATCTTAGAAAAGCTGTGTGAGTTCGTTGGTAGGACATACGATCATACAACTTTTCAAATCAGCTTATGTTTATTTATTTACCGTTTTATTTAAAAGGCAATGCCAACAATACACTGAAACATTAGCAATGAACACAGTTACAAACGTTCTTAGTATAGAATATGTGCTTCTAACAGGCATGCTCAAAATTTTACTTAAGGTGCCCTAACAACAGCTAAAGATAATACCCTGAGGGGTTCACATAGGTAGAATTAAAGGGGAAAAAATACTAGTAGGTACTTAAACTAAAACAACTATGTACAAAAGTGTTCCAACGTGGATTGAGGGATAAACATTCAAAACTCAAAAATTCAATTACAAAAAAACCTTTATATTTTTAGGCTTACAAAATAAGCACTTAGATAAGTCAAATTTGTAAAAAAATACAATTAGCAGTTATTTAAATTGTAATTATTATCAAATAAGAAACAAAACTTTATTGATTTTGTGTGGAGTGTTCAAGTGGAAGATTTTTTTAGTGGAAGATGCAAAAAATAAACCACTAGTTAGTTTAAATAGTACATAAAATTTAATACAATATTATTTGCTTATCTAAGTCTAAATATAAGGTGATTTAGATATAGGTCAATATCGGTGCGGAACTGTGCGACATCTGGCCAAGCATCATCTATGGAGTAAAAGATTTTATTGAATTATTTTCTTCGATTAATCTTAATACAAAAATATTTTTTATATGTTATTAATTATTATTAAATTTTTATTTTATAATAATTTAATTGTTATTAGGAGAAACAGAAAAATGTTTCCTTTTCTCTCTGAGCCAGGCTGCCAAAGGCGCCCTTGGTTTATTTTATTGTAAGGTAACGCGCATTCATCGAGTGGCCCGCATTCCGCTTCAGATATTTTTATCTACGTACCGAGAAGGTAGAGGTGATTTGTATAATGTACTGATATGTTTAATAGTTTGAAAGCTGAGGAAAAAAACGTTGAAGAGCCCCTTGATATCTGTATATATTTATTTATTCAAATGGGACATCCGACATGAAATGACAAAGCTAGATTATTTAATGTACTAGCAGCGCCTCGCGGTTTAACCCACGTAGTTCCCGTCCCCGTGAGAATTCAGGGCTAAAAAGTAACCTATGTTCTATTTCAGACTATAAGCTATCTCTGTGCCAAATTTCATTTAGATACGTTCAGCCGTTCTGGCGTGATTGAGTAACAAACATCCATCTATCTATCCATCCATCCATACTTTCACATTTATAATATTAGTGGGATAACAAATATATACACATTATAATTAGGCAAAATGTGTATATATTTACTGCTTTGCTATAGTCATGACAGCAAAATCATTTTTCCCACTTTTTATCAAACTATCCCATCCTAACTTATTTAAACTTTTAGTAGGTTACTCCAATTTACATTAATTAATTTAAGGTTTTCGTTATACATACTTGATTCTATTTTTACATATCTAAGTCTTTCCAGCGCCTAACATTTTCCCTTCGCCTTCTATTCTATATTGAATAGAACTTAATCTAGTTTGAAACCAAGAACATACCTTTAACTTAACGGTTCTTAGGTTATCCACCTTAACGCTAGCAGGATGCATAGCAGTCGATTTGCATCAATTCTTTGTTAAAAGATAAACTATTGTACAAATATTTCTGTCAACACAATACGATGTAAATTCATTTCAATTCTGATCATCTTTTGTTTTAGTTACATCAATAACGAATTCTTCATTAGTTTGCGCATTTAGAAATATCGTAATGATTAGTACTATAGTACAGTTCGGTATTTTAAACTTTTGTAGTTTATGACGGGTTGTGTATTGAATGTGATTTATGAATAACCCTTCCATCATTTCAGATGATGACGTATATAGTTTTACACATTTTTAACAATTTTTTTAAAGATTTTTGACAAGTGAAAACACTCAAGTCTTTTAACTACTATTTACTACTAAAGACTAAAAATCTGATTTAAAATTTTACGATAATAGAGACAACGCTTCACCATTATGTCACAGTTTACATTTATGACGTTACTACACTTGTAAGCATCTGATATGGATAAGGAGATACAAGATAAAGTTAAAAACTACAACCCGACTACGTAAAAGTTATAAAAGTTTGAAACATTTACATTGACAAAATAGAATGACGTATCGGTCATATTTGATAGGCATAGAGTTGAAAATGAAAATAGGTCGTAGGTATTGTAATTTTTCTCTATGGGGCCTGCAGCCTGCGGCTACCTAAACTTTAATACGCGTTTTGAAGGCTTATTCGGGGTCGGAGCCCTAAATCCTATAGCCTATAACCATCGGGGTATTGAGAGGAATCAATCGATACATAATTTGTTGAAATCGAACCAGTAGTTTCAGCGCTACGTGGGAACAAAGAAATTGGCCACATACATACAAACATACAAACATACAAACATACAAACATACAAACATACAAACATAGGGTGCTAACCTCATAACCCTCCCCTGTTGGTAGTCGGGTAATAATAAAAATAGGACCTAATTTTTGAAAACATATGACAATGACAGGTCGTTCCTTAAAATAGAATATCTAATCAGAAATTTGAGCTTGGAGCACCTCAATCACAAGTAGTCAAATTAAAACATTAATTTAGATCTTACGGATAAAAGTATCTGTAAAACGATAAATGCACAAAAGAAGTTGAGACAAACATGCTGCCCATTCCTCAGACTGTCGGGCTAAGACTTAGACTTTATATTAGAAGGTTATCATTGTATGGACCTACAAGATCGAACCGTATGTTATTCAAATTGTTTCCGTATTTTGTATTATATCTTATGTAACGCGCCACCGGTCGGTATCGGAGCGAACGGAGCGTAAGGATTAATTGCTTTGTATTGATTTCTATGGTACAGCGTACACTATCATACGCAGTAAATAATCTCATCCCTATGTGCATAGGTAAACTCGATTGCTTTGAAAATATTGCTGATGCAAATCCGGAAACAGTAGACACATATTGTAAATATCGACTCGACAACGCCACGCACGTTGCGGACAATCCGCTTCAAATCTAGTGGACACGTTACTTAAATTGTCATTAAACCATTTATGAATGCTACTAAGTATCATAATGGGAATGTAATTTTGGAATTCTTATGTTGCAAAATTACTATTTAGACACAACTTGAATGAAAATTGGAAAACTTTGATTTAGGTTTAGATTGTAGGTAAACATTCTCGTTAATCATGGCGTTGACAGCGATTGATATTGTGGCTACGATTCCTTTTTTGTACAGAATTTGTTTAAACTTTGAATCTAATTCAGTTTTTTGTACGTCGTTGTAACAACATGAATATATGTAGATTTAAGATTTCAAAATTACAATAACTTCATTTCTGTAGCCTTACAAAATAAGCACTTAGAAAAGTCAAATTTTGTTTCTTTATAGTAGCACATAAAAACCGTTAGCTCTCTATAACTGCAAAAATTCTTACTAGAACCTATAAAAACCAATGGAGCATATGAAAGCCCAGCCAGTCGCCCTTGTTAGTTACTCGGTGGAATTGATTCCACTGGCTTTCCGTTTGTTTACACATAAACAAACTTTGTCAACGATTTTTTTGAAACAACATTCTGCAAAGGATTTCTTCCTTTGATCTATGAAACGGCATAGCACAAACGAATCTTAATTAAAAATATTTGAAGCGGAGATCGCTGTAGGACTGCACCAGGATCATGTTATGCTCTGAATTCAATATAAACTGCGACCTGAGATCTTTTATTTTAAATTCAACAGCTTTATTGCGTTGAAATAAAACGCTGGTGCCTTCAAAGGAGTGGAATGTTGTTGTAAAACTAAAGGCTTCGCCTCAAGAGGCTCCACCTTGTTGTTTTGCTGTAAGGACAATTTAAATGAGCTTTGATGTGTGAACGAAATGTTTGCGTTTAATAAACTTACGTTACACACATGAGGACTAATCGTTATCTTAATAAAACATTTTCAAGTTTTATTTGGTGAAGTTATTTGAATTCAGTTTTATGTGTTAGTAGTTCCTAACCAGTTGAAACAGAAAATATTTTATTTTTGATATTTCTGCTCGCGGAACTTACATGTTTGAATATGAAATGCTTTTTATGACTTATTTTTTGTATTTCAAACGCCCGACTGCTGGAAAGCATCATTATAATGGAATTAACCATCAAATTTTTGGGCGACGACTGTTCTACCTAAATACATACGAGAAGGTTGCTGGTTCGTTTCCCGCATCGGAACAATTGTTTGTACGATCGGCATATACATGATGTGTGAATTGTTCAGCATTATTTACTGTCGTTGTAAAAAAGACTTTATTGCTGGTTAAGAGTGTTTAGAATATTTAAAAAAATCACCTAACTTAAAAACTTGAACTACTATTGATGCTCTCGGAGCTCGGTTTCTCTCCTTCTTTTCAGCTTTTCATTCAACAAAGGCTTTCTTAGGCTTTCCACTCGTCTCTGTCGTTTGCTATGCGTAATCAAATGAAACAAGTTCACAAAAATTATCGGTTTCGGCGGGACTCGAACCCAAATTTTTAACCCAAATTTTGGGAACTTATTTCATTTCTTAGAGATACCCAAAGTGCAGGTAAGCACTATAACAAAAAAAACCTAAGAATTGAGCAAAGGCAACGCCTCTCGATAAACGAATCAAATGTAACTTTGGTCGTTGAGCAGGTTTGGTTAAACTGTAATGTTACCCCTGTAGGTGGAGCCACCCATGGCGCTATAGTCCGTAAGAGGTCCCAAAGATTTTCGATTGAACCGACTAAGGGTTTCGTGGCGTAGTTGAGCACACCCGTACTGAGGGTTGGGCGCGGGTTCGAGTCCCGCCAAAACGGATAATTATTGGGAACTTATTTCATTTCTTAGAGATACCCAAAGTGCGGGTAAGCACTATAACAAAAAAAAAAGCCTTATGCGTAATCATTCTGGTCCAGCTACTTTCTTCGATGCTTCTTAAGTGACTCTTTATTAATTATGATCATAGGGATATTAAATATTTAGAAAACAAGGGTTCGATTTTCGTGCTAAAATTGCTGTTATAATTAAAGATTATTTTTTATAATGCATAAATGGGGATCTGCAGCTGTTCATCGCCTAACAGGGGGAAGTTCCGGACTAATATTGATTACAACACAGAATAATATAATGAATTAGTAAAGGTGGTTTATATTAGTATCATACGATCCCTATGGAATCAAAATACTACTGTTAGGTATCTTAACCTCCTATGCATTTCTACTACCCTGGTAATTTGCGTGAGATAGTTAAAAAATCCTTCGGAAACAATGGTAATCAAGATTAATTGCACGAGAAGTGTGCGGACGGCAGTATTTTTGCTACTTTTCTGTTAGAAATCTTAAAATGGGACGAACCCGGGACGATTTCAGCGTTAAATTTCAATTTCCGAGTTCGGACTTCTTTGGGCCGAGGCAAGTGGGACGAACACGGAACAAATCCCTTTGTTTATCCGAGTAATTCCGTGACATACTTCGATATCATTATAAAGCAGCGCTTATGGACATTATGATAAGTCGATTTGCGGGTCACAAAGGTACTTACTATTAGAACAAACCCATTTATCTCTGACATGGTAAACTCTGGGTCTCCACGCATTTAAGTTTACCAGTGTCAGTACTTAGCGACACTTACGTACAAAGTGGAATAAATGAATTGATTGATAAATGAATTTTTTGAATAAACTAAATACTGCTTGGAATCCCTTAATTTTACACTGTTTTTAGTTTTGCGGGTTGTCATACAGCGGGGCAATGTAGCCAGCGTCTTGGGGATGCTTCCGGCTGGTATTGATATGGATCAGTTGAGCTACCTGTAGATTGTTTGCAACAGTCTGCAGTAAAATAACTGGATTGTTTCAATTGTAAATACTAGTTCTAATTTGTTTATATTATTTGATTGTAGTTTTCTTTGTAAATAAAGAAAATCATAAGATCTCCATAACAATACATACGTACATAGATATATTTTACTATACATAGAAAACTACTAGAACACCCGGAACAAATATCTGCAGAACAAACGTTTGCCCCGAGGCGGGAATCAAACCCGCAACCTCCTGCGTCGCAGGCGGACCTTCGCCCACCACGCCACAAAGGTCGTCAGTTGTGTTTCATTTAATCAGAAACGCAATTATGATGTATGTGTGTCCGCGGGCTCGGGCTGGATACTTTTCAATGCAGTCACAGTATATCGCACACCAGAATACCTAGCGTACCTATGTGCCTACGAGGTATTAAACTGAAGTCTGAAAGGTATTGCTTCATTAAAGGCACACCTCTCACCATCTGCTTGTCTCGTACCGTTGTTTTTTTATAATGCTGACGCCTGTCAACAAGTTTACACAGAGGTAAGATTACTAAGAAGTGGTTGGTATCTTGTAGCAGAATCGCTGTGGTTATACGATCCCTGGGTTTTGCAAGTCAAAGTCATCACAAGTGGGTAGAGAGGTATCGTGCATACTTGTGGAGTTTCTAAGGCTCGTGTTCCTAAGTGGACTTAAAACTGTGGAAATATATTGTTTTATTTTATTTCAACCAAATATAATTGGGGTAATGGTATAAAAAAAGACTGCCTGATTGGGACGTGTTAGGTGGATCCAGTCAGCTATGGCTACATGTCTTGAACGGCTACTTCCCATGAAAGGTCATAATTAGTAGACGCGAATATCAACTTTGACATCATCATCATCCACAACCTGACTTCACCCACTGCTGGGTATAGGCCTCCAAACTCTTGTGCCACTCCACACGGTCCTGTGCCAATCTTATCCAGGTTCGCCCCACGACAACTTTGACAGCAAACGTTGTGAAAAATAAAGAGATAAACGATAATTTTGTTTCTCGAAACTCATTGCGATATTCGAGTCTGTTATTATGCGTTTTCTTTTATGATGGCAAGGCAGCTGGGTTAAATTGCATAAGTACATCAAACATCACGGTACAATGTATACCTACATTTTTGTTTATAAGTCGGATCAGTAGGTAGCGCCAGAGAGTATCTGCTGCACAAAAACTTTTATATAAACCTCTCTAATATATCTATAGTTTAAAATCTCTGTAGGTTGTTATTTTGATGTCAGCGTGGGTGAAATCGTAAATATCTTTGTTTAAAATAAAACAAAGTTGTAAATTAGAGCCTACAGTGCAGCGCAAACTGGCAAGTTCGGTCCAGTTAACAAAAACGAGCAAAGTTGTGGCTGGATATCACAGTGGGTATGACCTCAGACACACATTGCATTACTTGAATTAGGGTTCTTTCTGACGTCGTCACGGTTCTGATTACCATGTTTTATTAAACTAACTACGTTCAAAAGTTTGCATAAACTTTTTTTTACTTTTGTGGGTACAGTAAATTTAATTAATTATGCCACGACTTTGTCTAGAAATGTAATAAATATTTTGTGTGTTTATTCTTAAAAATCACACAAAACAACGCTTGATTCTAGTCGAAAAAAGTGTTTTCGAAATCTATCCGGTCATTTTTGTGTGATTGAAAAATAAACCTATTTTTGAGCCTTAGCAAAATCTTAGGTCATCAATCTTACAAAAGTTACAAGAGCTTTCTTCCCTTGCAGCACAGTTGACGGGTATAGCGAATTGCAAAGTGTTGGTTCGTCGCCTGTGGCGGTCGTAAACCATAATTACAATTCCATCTTGCAGCTCAAATGGTTCTCTAATCATATTTAATGACAGGCTCTGCTCTACGACACGACTTAGCTCTACAATTGTACACCAACTTTCTTGAAAAACTGTTTTGCACTGAGAACTGAAAACGAGAGCTTTTCATCATACGTTCATCATGGAACACCTAAATGCTCTACCTATTATCCTCATGTTGCATACGTAACCTTATTAGAAGTTATAAGAACATAATTTAAGTTACTGGTTGGTAAACAATGGAAAACCAGAGACTCACAAGACGTGTAGTAGAACTTCTATTATAGTCACTTCAAATGACTAAACAAAAGCTTTCAAAGAGTCGGGGCTCAGGTGAACTTTGTAATGCGGTCCATGCCTATCAGTTTAGTTTAGGTTGGAAGCGACGCTGACTCTTATAACGTAGATCGAAACGAACATTATCCTCCTCTATTTCAGTGATTCATTTGACCATAACTAACTTATTTAACACCAAATGAAACTTAAATATTATCATTTGTCAAAAAGCTATTTGTTTTGAAGTGTTAATCCACAAAAATGTTGCGGGCACTTTATATACATTCATACCACACTAGGTAAACACACGCGCACACAAAACGCACATGCACAAAACACATACACAGGCACACCACATACAATCACATGTGTGCAAATTTTTGCAAAGAATTAATATCTGTTTACCTAAAAATTTTCTAATACACACCTTACAATATTATCATAGCTGTATATTACGGAAGAGTGGAACCCTCTTACATGTATCTCTATGCTTAGAGAACCCATGCAATGCATATTAATTTAAAGTTTACTTGAATGAATATTTGTATATGTAAAATGTAGGGCAAACCACACAGAATCTAGCCCCTAAGTAAGCCGATACTAAGGTTGCGGTTCAAGTCTCGTGTTGTTGCCGTACATTTTTGGGATATAATAAATACCTGACAAAAAGTGTTAAACTTTAATGATTATTAAATACCTACAATAAATACGAAAATACTAAAATAAAAGAAGAAGTAAACTACTACGTACAAAAATTCAATAAAACTTTAAATATTTTTATCAAGAATTGTCAAGTTTATTATATTTCTTATCGGTGGTCATCTTGTTTTAATTAAATTCAGAACCAAAAATCAATCGTATGGGTAGTAAGTCATAAAAATACGATAATAAAGGGTGATTATCATCATCCGATGGTGATGATAATCAAGTTCTTAATTCTGAATTAGATGTAAAGGTATGCCTTTGCGGCCATCGCATCTGATTCAGAAATAAGAAAAGTTTGTGGCATGGTCGGATTCATTAACCAATCTTTTTTCATTTATTCAACATGACATAATGTTCTTTGTCGCTGTGCGAACCGATTAGCTAAGTAACGAGGCTTACTTAATTATTACGTTTACTTACTACCATAATTACGTTGAAAATCTTCTTTTCACGCCTAAAGGGCTAAACGTTATCCTGGGGACAGACTGAGGCTATTTTGAATCCCAGTAGAGCGTGAGAAGCCGCGCATAGAAACAATTGCTTTATAAAAAAGATTAACTGATGCACGCCAACCGATTATAACCTTAAACATTGCAAAACTATGCAAAATACTTAGCAATGCTCCTAATCATAGAAACTAGAGCAAAGATTTGTAAATTGATGGGTTCATTGGAGACATAACATTTGAAAGACTCCCTATAGCGGCGATGTCGTGCCTTCCCTCAGATTAGCATAAAAGCCGACTGTTTAAGTATTACCGAGTTTGCTGGTAAGATACGAACTGAAGCGATTTGTACTTTCTTTATTTACCATACATAGTCCATCATCATCATCATCATCAGCCTATATTAGTCCACTGCTGGACATATGCTAATATGAGTAATGATGATGAATGTGAGAGTGATGAGCTCCATAACGCCCTGTCTTCAGCTTGCCACATCCAGCATCTGTCAGCAGTCTTTCGCAAATCATCATCCCACCTGGTCGGAGGGTGTTCTACAATACGTTTACCGAGTCGCGGTCTCGACTTAAGAACACGTTTACCCCAGCGGTTATCGGTTACAAAGTCCAAAGCTGCTTCCTAAATGTTACACATATATAGATTTTATTATTAGTAATCTGTAACTATAGTTAATTTTTCTGTAGTAAATGTATATCAACTTAGTTTGTTAAAAACAACTGCTGGGCATGAGGCCTCGTCCCTCACATGCCAACTAATTGGGCCTGTGTTGTCATTCAGTCTTCCGGCTTCAAACCGGTTTATCGTTTATCAAAAATATAATTTGTGTAGGAGATCATATTTTAATCTAGGTTACCAAATCCCAGTTAGCTAGGCAGGTCTGCCCACGGCATCTAGTGTCTGGTTGTGTCCCTGAAAATAATCAAGTGTTAAGTAACGGTGGTCCTATTAAATTGCAAAGGACCTCCACCTTAAGGCACGTTAGAGCGGCGATAGTTTAGCCGTGTCACTTAATTCTATCGCTATATAAATACAAAATTAATTATTTACAAACATAAATTACAATTATTTATAAATTATCTACATTATATGTATTGTTATTATGTTATATTCTCGTATATTTTTGATCAAACTATTGTTATTCTGACTTGCTTATGTATAGGATATTTTTTTATTATATGTAGGAATAGTAAATAAATAAATATAATAGGTACATATATAAAAAAATGGTATAAATCGGGGATATATTTACCGCTTAACGCTCTTGTAGGCGCCCCCTTATGCGAGAAAGCCTTTGGCCTCCTCTTGATATTCCAAGTTATTATAATTTTTTTATATCATAACAAATATTAGTAATTTTTTGCTATAAATACCTAATTTTTTGCATCAGTCTGCAATTATACTAGTTTTAATTTGTTTATATTATTTGATTGTATTTTTCTTTGTTGATAAATAATTTTGTGTAGTTTTTATTATTATAATAAAAATGATTTGCATAAATTTTATTAAAAATCGAATTAAAAGAATTTGCATCAGAATTTATTTTGCAGCCGTTGATGTTTTAAGGCACCGGCAAGTAACAGAAGGGGGCACGCGACGCGACCCGTATCCCCGTCGGCCAAATTAATATCAGTTTCTAAATAAGTGTCCCGCAACGTTAGTTCGTTTTTGTGGAGCGGGTTTATGCGGAACTATTGTGATTTACTTCGAATCACAGTTATAATACAAATGCGTAAGTTTGTATGGATGAATGGGATCTATGGATGTTTGTTTCTTACGCCAAAAGTACTGACAGATCGCAAATTATTTGCGTAGATGTAGGTCTCGACCTGGAATAACACTTAGACTGCGTTTTATCTCTAAATTAGTTCCCAATTAAAAAATATAAGGATGAAAATATTTAGTAACGATTCCACGAAAAAACCTTCTCCGATAAGTTCTAGCAAAATGTAGTCCGCGTTGTAGAAGAAAACGACGCTAACTACAAAATGGAAAAATACCTATCAAAGCAAGACGTCTAGTTTCATCTCTCCACGAGACATCATCAGGACACCACAATACTCGACCTTTACACTGAGAGCGCCAAGCAACAACGGCAGAGTCCCACCAGAGATGTTGCCACTCCGAGCTCCGCGCGCCAAGTCATTATTATTTATCTTAGTTCCCAATTATTGGCTGAACGTCGATGGACCGCAGGGGATTTTTTTTTGCGTACTCATAATGTTGTTAGTTATTAAATCACTTTGCAACTTATAGGTTTTTTTAACTTTATTAACAAAAAAAATTACAATCAAATAATAGAAATAAATTAAAACTAGTATTTCCAATTGAAACAATTGAGCTAACTGCAGACTGTTGCAAACAATCAACATGTAGCTCAACTGATCCATATTAATACCAGTCGGAAGCGTGCCCAAGACGCTAGCTGCATTGCCCCGCTGTATAGCAATGCTGATGCGCTGCGCCAGATACTCACCAGCTCTCGGGTCACGCCTCCGCAAAACCCTTATAGGGGGGATAATCTGACATAAAAATTCCATACAACAGTAATTAAATCTTTGTTGACTTGGAATAAAGATTCTCTATGATACTTAAACCTGGAAATAACGTGTGTGGAGCCGCAGGAAGAAACAAGTTGTTGATAACTCAGACTTCAATCAACTAGTTTCTCGGTAGCCTGTTATTGGAACGCAAAGCTTGGATTCGGTAAATGATATTGCAACTGTGCAAAACAATATTCGTTCTAGGGTCTCAGTTTCAACTGTCTACTTTTCTGCCAGCGTTGTCTAAATCAGATACTCGATATCTAAACTGAGTAGACAATGCCCTTATGTAGCTTTAATACATAAAATACATATACATATAAATAGGGAGCTACCTAAGTAACGTTATCTTCATCATCATCACCGACTTTTCCCATTACTGGTTTTTTAAACTTCTTACTTCTTCTTCTTATTACATTCCATGTGCTCCTGCAATATTTACGTAAATTTTTAGAATTATAAGATGCAGAAATACAAAAATCTGTTTAGCATTAAACAAGGTACGTAGGTATATGCAATTCCTAAGGTAAATCAGGTGTAAGTGATCCCTGGCTAAACAGCTCAGGGCGCGACGCGTAAAACATAAATGTAGCTGTGTCGTAATTTGAGATCACTCAAATCGACGATGGGACGACACAGTTTCGATTAGTACTCGTAGTTGCATTATTAGGGTTCAGTTCTAGAAGCAAACGTGATAGATAAGATAATGTAAGTTATTGTCTGGTTTTAGTGTTGCATATAGTTGAGTTATTTCCAACTTCTCACGCAAAAGTATTCTCAACGTCTCAACGTGAAAACCAACACAAAGTAGGTATTCGATTTTTTCATTTCACTGTAGACTAAAGTAAAATAAGTTTCTCGTTGCGATAGAGATCCAGCCCGTTGCATCT
Source organism: Eupithecia exiguata (assembly GCA_947086465.1). NCBI lineage: Eukaryota > Metazoa > Arthropoda > Insecta > Lepidoptera > Geometridae > Eupithecia > Eupithecia exiguata. Next base: position 3,043,818 of record OX352226.1, read on the forward strand.
TTGCAATTTCCCTAAGTTATTCAAATTAAGGCGATTCCTCGAGCCAAGCTAGCGCCGCCACCTATTTATCATACTACTAGCTGACCCGACAGACGTTGTCCAGTCATTCAATTCAAACTGACCACTGACAACTGTCAGTGTCAATTTCAAACGTGCTTAACAAAGAGTATATAATGCTTAGGCTTGGCTTAGGTTACATTGAAAAAGTTTATAATAAAGGTAGTCGTTAAGTTTTCTTAACTTTTCTAAGTTTCTGCGCAATTTTCCTAATTTTTTTTAAATGTAAGAACCTTCTACGTTTTATTAGAAAATATTAAAAAAAAGATGAATAAAATCGGTAAAGCCGTTCTCAAGTTATAGCGTGACCAGGAGAAATAGGGGATCATTTATTTATATACCTATATAAATTTCGTTGAACAAAGGTAATTTCAAAATTTTCAATGGGCAGTTTGTGATACCTATTATAAGCTTTTTTTATAATGCCCAATTTAGGCATAGATACGAAGTTGCACTTTGTTGCCACCAAACTCTATTAAGCTTATAATATCACAAACTGTCCATTGAAAATTTTGAAATAACATTTGTTCAACGAAATAATAAGATAAAATAAGTGGCGGCGCTAGTTTGGCTCGGGGAATCGCCTTAACTAGGTTTACTAATCCCTGTCATCAATATATTTCTACAACAGATTAAATTAACTATTAAAAGCCGGAATTTCTAGTTCGGCTGGTATGTCCGTCATTTATAGACCTATTGACTTTACTGATTTTATTTTGCAGTTGTATGAACAAAATCCTAGTGGTACCAAAAAAAAATTTTTTTTTTAAGTTTTATTTAAATACGACTAAAAAAAGTACAGCTTAAAACTGAGGTATTCAAAGTTGATATTCAATTATTGCTAAACAATCAAATAATTGCTTCCGACTGGTATTGATATGGGTTAGTTGAGCTACTTATTGATTGTTTGCAACAGTCTGCAGTTAGCTCAATTGTTTCAATTGTAAATACTAGTTTTAATTTAATTCTATTATTTGATTGTAATTACAAGTAAAACAATCAAATGATTATGTCAAAGTTTCATGAATGCACAGCAAAATACCGGTGTTATTGAATGCATTCACAGTAATATTCAGACAAAATTATCTAAATTGCCTACAAAATAGCTTTGGAAATTGATTGATATTAAGTTACACATTACTGGTTGTGATGATTAGGTAAATCATTGGATTTCAGGAACGCCATTATTGGATGTTCGTTTGCAATTTAATGAATTCATCCACAATACGACATTATTTTAAAACAATAGGTAGGTACAACTCTAGGTACCAAGCATTTGGAGTGTAAATAACTGTAGACGTTTTTAAAAGATGGACAGACATGGTATTTAAATTTCTAACGTATCCAAGAAACCTGTAAAGTCGTAAGGAAATAAATCATTTACACACATATTCTCAGTCGTTTCCTAAGATATTTCGTCAATTAAACTCAATTGAGAAGGTTTGTAGACTTCCTTGAGAATTACCTTCAAATCGGTTTTCTTAGACAAACGCAAATGTTTTAAAGTATTACCTCAACTTATCGTTACTAACAATCAACCTGGGCAGTTTTGGTGATTGCACAATAGGTACTCCTAGGTTTGTAAGGTTGTTGTTTTACGAAGATAAGTATGCACCTACATTAACGGAAGCTAACAAAACGCCTACTGAATTTAAAAGGAAAAACTCCGAAGGGTTTGAGGCGTCGCGTAAATATCTACAGGCAGGATAAGAGTATGGATTGTAATGTAAATAATTTACAAACTCTTAAAATCTCAAATTTCACAAATTTTTATCTAAATCAACACAATAAAACAATCGTTTATCATCTTGAGTGGCCTTGAGGGAGTTTCGAGGTTGGTAAGGTAGCTTACGTTTGAAAGTTCCCACCTACCTCGAACTTGAGTTGTGCCGAAAAAATCTCAAGTGAATCACGTTTCTGTCAACTAAGAATACGATTTTGTTGAGGTTGAGTCGAGTCGAGGAAATCTTAAGGAAACCACTAAGAATATGGGTGTAGAGCTTAAGTTTCAAAGGAGTGAAGTCAGTTAAAATAGTTTGATTTTAATAAGAGACTATACATGAGTATGTTCACGGCTTTTCATTAAGCCGGCTACGTAAAACCGTCCATTCATTGGAATGACACGGAGTTTTCGAACAATAGTCTGCCGGTTCTATAATAATCGATTGCTAAAATCAAACACATTGCTTTTCAAAGAAATGCGTTCAAATAACTTGTTTTGGTTGCTAGTAGCCTAATTTGCGTATGCATGTAATAGTCAGCAAATTAAAGTACTGGCGGTAAGCATTTTGAATAATTTGCCGTTAATCAAACTCTTGTTGATCCGAATATTATATTATTATATTTATACCTCTAATATTCATAGTATAAAGACGGTATCATATCTTGTTTTGTCCTGAAAATAATTAAGAATGCGCATGTTCACTTAAAATTGTATACAGTGTAGGCCAGATTTAAATTTATTAAATTAAGCACTCAATTGTCTCAATTGGTTATTAAAGATTGCATAAATTATCATAAAAAAGATTTGTGTTGAAGAGAACAAAATTTACAGTGCTTTTGTAATTTTTCTTAATATTATATAATTTGCAACAAGAGTTATCAATATTTTTTTAAATAACATCTATAATCTGCAAATGTCAATAACAGTTTTGTGCGAACCGTGATACATTATTCAAAATAACTTTTATATTGGAAACCTCGTACTGAGTTAGATTTACAGATGATCTGTTTTGCGTACGGTATTTTAAACTCTACAGAGATTTCCCTCAAGAGACGTAGGTATCGTTAAAAGGTGCATCTGCCCTGTAACACTGATTGCGATACGAGATGTCGTCATTCCAGGTTCAGACTTTCAGTAGAATGAGATGACACAGTTTCACCGCTACGTATCTGTGTGCCATCTTTATAAACCACCCGCTGTACAAGCATTCAGAATGTTTGCCTAGTGACGTAATTGCCACAATTTGCCAATTTGAAGCTACAATTCGCTGATAGCAACGGGATTGAATTGCAATTGGGGATAGATTGCTTCTCAATTGCAACTGTAGATAAATTTTCTTTCACTCTTTATTTATCTTAACGGTTGTTTTTGCTTTTCAAAAATGTTTTATGGCTGTTTCCAAACACTTACTGTATTTTTGGTCATATTGGTCGTTATTTCTTAAACCTAGTATGATTTGTCTGAAAACACAATGTACACCGTCGTTCTCTTTCTTCCTTTCGGTATTTGGTATTTGGACTGACTCGTGTAAGAGAGGGAGAAAATAAACTAGGTATTCCTTAAGTAAGATTGTTTTTCGATTAAGTTTAGTAGTCAGTCAACAGTATTATCTATGTAGCTCATCGGTTTAATCAAACGTATGTCAACGTTCCGAAAGCTTTAGTTGACGAAACTTTATTTACACTCATTGGATTAAGTGACGTAATTTTTTATTGAGTATAAGAGGATTTGAGTCAGTGAGGTTAAATATATCAATGTAGTGATTCATCCTTCTTGACGTTGTATGTAACAGTTTTATGACAAGAAAAAAATCAAGGTTAAAGCTAAACACAGATTTCTTTCTACTATTATCACATTGTCGGACCCAAAACTAGAATGATGTTCTCGAATACCTAGGTTTGTTACAAAATTTAAGAGTTACTGAATCGTAGAAATAACTATTTAAGACGTTCAATACCTACCTAGAAGATAATATGGGAATTAGTGACGCTTGGTTACGCCATTTAAAAGTTTTTTTCTGTTTCCCATGCAGGGTATGACGTAAAGAATATTAATGCCAATGTGAAAAACAGATGTTGTTCAAGGGCTTCGGATGTTATAAATATAAAAATAGGTTTAGGTACTGGGCTGTTGTTATGTAGCTACGTACACAACTTTTAATTGCGAAGATATGCATTTTTTTTCATAAGAAATTTCGCAAGTTTCTGTAACATCTACCTTCCATTTCTTATTAATTTCTTCTTGGATAGAATATAGGGCATCCCTCGAGCTAAGACAACAGTTGCATTCAATTACTAAACAAGATTTCCCGAAGCCCTTCCACCTTCGGCAGCTACAGAAACTTTGATTTGATTAAGTGTTTTATTCAGTTTCTTGCATCTTTTACTAGCGAGGAGTGGGTTGTTTTTCATGGGCTTCTATGGTTATGGTTATCTGGGAGTCTTTGAATTAAGATAATTTGAACTTAATAAAGAAATTTTGAAACTGAAATAATAATTATAACCATTACCTCGAACCATCAAAATGGCGGTAAGGCGGCGATTTCGATAAATTTGTTATGGTAATATTCGCCTGAATTTTTCTCATACCTAAAATCTCTTCTTTTCTGTTCCTTAGATCTTTAATTTTGCTATAAACAAATATGATACAGAATAAAAACTTAAATGCGAACCGATGACCTTTTTCATGGATTAATTATGATTTTTGTAAGAAACTAAAAACCAAAACCAGACTTGTGGAATCCAAAGATGTAACTTTTTTGGAAATAAACTTTTTTGTGTGTTTTCCTAGAAATTTTTTACTGTATTAAGGAGTTGTATTAACTACTATACTAACCACATTAACATTTTTCTTGGAACAAAATCTTGGACTATTTACATTATCGATGACACCTTATTCATCAAAATCGGAGGAGTAATCTATGCGTTACGGTGAACACACTTACCTTAATGGGTATGTAAAAAGAAACTGAAATCATATCCCTTACTATTTTGGTAAGGTATGTTTGTAAAATTGTTATATATACATATGTTTGTATATATACGTATGTTGTATATATACATAATATGTTTGTATATACGTATGTTATATATACATATGTTTGTAAAATTTGTAGATATTTGTGTGTTGGTTAGTGTTCAGGGTGCTTTCTTTGTGCCTAGAATAAAAAAAAAACTACATAATGTATGTTACGATCTAAATACATTTATCATATCGTTTATCTATAGTATAGTTATAGGCGATAGAGTCTGCGACACAGTTTTTCTTAAAACTAATGCGGACATCATCGAATTCCAATAATTACTTAAAACCAAGTAATTTTTCCTAAATAAATTACTTTGAAATTACTTTTAGCACAAGTAGTGCTTATTTTGGAGGTAGAGGATGCTGCATAGATTGACCAGCAGTTTCTTTTTTAGTTTTTGTTTCGTATTCTGCTGTCTGAGTCTATTTAGTTGTATTTAAACAACATTGATATACACAATGCCCCGCTGCTTTGCATATTCCGCTAAGAGGTCGGTGTACAAGGCAGAACGAGGGCGGTTTTTGCGTGTCGTCATAATGTGTCCTATTCCTCATTTTGCATGAATAATATCATGAGAAATGTAGATGTTCGGATTTTTTACTAATATTAGGTACACACTCTTTTACATACTGTTTGTGTATTATTTACCTCTGCGCCGCGGAGACTTACCAATTGCATACAATAACGAGTCCGTGTCACCGTTAGTATATGATTTGATTGTTTTCAAAAACTAAAAACAGACATTTTAAATTTTTTACATTGTCATACAGCGCGCGGGGCAATGCAGTCAGCGTTTTGGGCTTCCGACTGGTATTGATATGTATCAGTAGAGCTACTTGTAGATTGTTTACAAAGGTCTGCAGTAACCTCGATTGTTTCAATTGAATACTTGTTTTAATTTAGTTCTATTATTTGATTGCAATTTGCATTGAGTTGTAATACGGACACCTTTCCTAATTTATACTGATTTAAGTAAAGTTTTGGAGAAATACTTATCCCTGGGTAATAAAGAATTTTGTATTGTATTGTATAAATTAAATTTAAAAAAAATATGGAACGCTTTCGGGATCCTATAATTACAATGATACGGTATAATAAATAGTTAATAGTAATCCCTTTACTTTGTTTTGTTGTTCGACTGCTGGCCGATGCTGGATGCGGCAAGCTGAAGACAGGGCGCTATGGCGCTCATTAGGGGAGGCCTATGTCCAGCAGTGGACTGATATAGGCTGATGATGATGATGATGAATCCCTTTACAATTGTATGATATTCATTAAAATCGGTCGAAAGTTAACGTTAGAAATTGGAGAAAATCCTTTAATTTATACCGCTGCTCACGATGGATGCTTAAGGATAAGTCTACCAATGAGTAAATAATTTTCAGAATCGGACAATAGTTCCTGAATCTGAACCTTTCACAACCAACGTATAAACATTACATCGCCATAGACCATCAGTAGCCTAGATGTTGAATGTGAACTCGACCATCCAATTAATTTGACATGTCATCGCACGTTGATAAAGCCCTTTATCAACCTTGACTGAGTGATGACATTGCGTCGTTATCAGATCTCGGGTATCTTTCCGGGAGCTTGAATCTAGGTTGATTTTATGTAACTATCCGCAAGGACCTGGTTTTATAAAAGTCTAAACACAGAGTTTGTCCCACCATGCCAGTCATGTCTTCAATTATTTTGATATTTTAATCCTCAATACTTTACGATCGTTAAAAAAACTCTGACGAATTTTCACCAATTAAATGGTTTTTGGACGAAAACGACATCTAAAGAATGACGGTTTTTTGGATGAAAACGGCATCTAAAGAATGGACACTAAATCACTTTTTAGTAAGATTGTAAATGTTTTATTCGTGTTTCGATTCGTGTTTGTTTCTCGATCTCTGGTTTCATTACCTCAACCTTGGCCATGAAATTTAAGAGAACAGCGTCAAATATGGCTTTAAGAAAATATCTAGTTACACTTAACTGTGATGTTGTCAGTATCGACATAAAACCACGTGATTTATAGATGGCACTCTGTGATGGTTCCCTTTGCGTTACAAATTCCTTAATTGAATTAGATATAAAATTATTAACTACTAGCAGCCCGCTCCGGTTTCGCACGGGCAGAAATACGATTGCAACGAAAAAAAAAATTTGAACACCTCTTGGCCGACTTTCCATGCTTAGAACACTCGATCAAGTCTGTTTTTGACAAAACAAACAATCAAAATCATCCGTTTGGGAGCTATGATGCCACAAACACCCACATAAAGATACTACACACACGGACACATAGATCCACACGTCAAACTTGTAACACCCGTCTTTATTTGACGAAGCTTTATAAAATAAAATAAAAAGATATTATTAATACTTTTTTATTTATTTTTATAACTCTAGGATTCAATTCAAACAAACAAATATTTCCTCTTTATAATAATAGTATAGATTATTAGTATAGAAGAACTTTACAAGATCCAATAAGAAATAAACATTATGTAAATTCAATTCATTCACCATTATAAATCATTATTAAAATTGGCACTACACATCACACCGTTGGAAGTCCAATTGAATTTAATCAAATAGGAATTATACATTATTATATTCGTTTAAATCGTACATAGTACATTGTACAATAAATAACGCAGACAAGCACTGAGCTTATAGCTGAAAATCACAATTCCTACTACTATATAGAACCGTCTTGAACAGTTTAGTTCAATTTTGTGTTTGGCCCATACGTGGGCTGCGCGGACGATCACAGATAGGAAAGGTGCACTATGCACGATGGGTAGACCCTGGAATGTTGCAGGTAGGTACTAATTTATTTTTGTGTTTGTTTGTGGTAGATAGATATATCTATCTACGTACCTATGTAACATCTCCTCAATTTTGTATTTTACTTATCTTGTTTGTGTGCTGGACAGTTCACACATCATTGTCTCGCCCCAAGTTAAGCAGAGCAAGATATCTACATAGTGAAAGTTATAAATGCACTCGTGATATTTGAAATTGGCTGTCATATGATCAAAAAAAATATTTCGATACGAATAATAAGCCGGCAATGTATTATCAACACCGATATAAAAAGTCTAAAAGTCCGGTTGAATTAGGCAACCGTACTACTGAGTCAGTTTAAATAATTCTAACCGAACTACTGAGACTGTACCCTATAATACATTACTGACACGATGTTGAAGCTACAATTAATATCATAATTCAACAAATCGTTACGACGAAGTTGTACGAATGTGTAAGTACACTTACGAATTCGGTGCCTCTTACGAACGTTAACTTAACATAAACGTACAGCTCAAGCGCTTGAAAGTTCCTGATTTCAAAGTTACATGCACAACTAATAAGTGGGTAAACATACAACGTAGTGTAATGCCTATTTAATGATCACTGAGGAAAAGAGCCGTCTGACTGAATACCTACATATAACCGCATTGAATGCAAGCTGGTAATATAGTTCGAGTTAGTTTGAATTGTTTAACAGAAGTTATGGTAACCACAAGTCGCTTTTGCTTCGGTAATAGGAAGTCCAAGTTTGCAGCAGGTGTTAATTTTCAATCTCGCAAAGTTAATGCTGACTGTTGAAAGTTTTTGGACAGGATAGCAAGGCGATTTCTGACTTTTTTTTTGCCTTTTTTCTTTTTTGTCGTGGAATTTGAAGAGCGCAGACGAAAAAATATGTGATTAATTTTACCCATAGCTACTCTATTTCGTACCTTAGGGCAAGGCAAATACGGTGTTAATAAGCTGATACAAATTCGTAACATGAGAGGAATTTAGACTTTAGTGTCTAGGTCAGCTTTGTCTGTGAGTTTGATTATTTCTACGAATTTATTTTAAATTTGGCATATGCACGTGCAAAGTGGAAGGAGGAAAGAGAGGCCTTTGCCCTGCAGTGGGATCCTGTAGGTTTATAATAGTAATAATATGCACGACTATAAAGTTACCTTATTGTTGAAAGGTGAGTGAAAAAACACTGAACGACGCAATGAAGTATTTGTAGACACGTTTACTTATGAAGTTGGGACCGATAGAGTTGCAAATCTGTAGACTCGAAAAATATTGGGACTTATGAAAGTTTATATCGACCCGACATAGTATATTACGAGGATTATTCTAGATGATTTTTCCACGAAAAGGTATTGAAAATAGTATAAGAGTTATAGTTTACCGCAAAAAAATCACCTATCTTACTTATTATCACGAAAAAACGAGTGTAATGTCGCGGGCAGACGCACAAAATCGATAAAAACTTCTTCATAAACAAAATAGATTGTCATACAAAATCGAATCAGTAAAGCATACATTACATAGATAGATTTTTTATTATACAAATTATAAATCTATAAAATAAATAATTTTGATTTTTATACCTACTTAATATCAATCCGTGATTAATATTCCGTTGAAATACATCACACAATCCACATTTAAATTACCTGACCTAAATAATCCAACACAAATGCATTAGTTGAAAATAAAGAAACGGAAACTTTATCTCTACCCTAAATAAAAAGCGTTCTCACCTTCTGCATCAGCTGTTGTTAAAAACTGTCAATTTTCAAACCAGCAGATAACCTTTGTTCACTTTTGACAAGTGTGGAGTGGGAAACATGTAACATGAATATTATCACAAGTATGTTTGTGCAGTCGTTTCGAAGGAGTCTGCTATAGCTCGGAATAAATGAAAGCGCAACGACCCTCGACATGATACTTCACCAGGGGGCGCTGTTGCCCCTACTCCTTATTTCGGCGTGCATTTTGGAAGTCCATGGCCAGTACGTGAGACGTAAGTACCCACACCTTGTTCTTGTACTAGGAATCTACTTCTAAGTGTGTTCTACATTTTTGGGGCCCATTTTGTTTCCAATATAGGTCAGCCTGGTATCTGAGATCCGGCGGAGATGATTTGATAGTATAGGGCCTTAAGATATCCACGTGCTTAGTTGGAGGGGTTAATTTTTACGCCGCGACCGCTATGAACTCGTTCCATACTTCACTTCTCTTCGTTTTATGGGCTTCAAATACAAAGGTACCTAACCCAGTCGGTTAGATAAACCTCTAAACAGCTATTGGTAAGTTCGTGAGACTAAAGTCTGACATTAGCATACCTCAACGCATTCCGAGAAATATGAAGTCACGATCGCTTTAATACTAACAAACTGTGCGACACCTGAGTCGGGAATGGAATGACCTTTTATTTTGTCAGAACAAGCAGGCTTGCAAGCCATTAATTGATTTTTATAAATACGATTTTCAAGTTACTTGTTATTTACATAAATTATTTGGAGATGCTGAAAGGATATTAGTTAGTTTAGTAGGTTCTGTACGCATAAGCTCTATTAAAAAGTTATATGAACTCATAAGGACCTATAACAAACGGCGAGCGTGTCGCAAGGAAATAAAAGATTGGATTAAAAATGGTAAATGGATTGTAGTTAAAGAATCATCGCCGTAGCCCAACTTTACTCGATTATTCCCGTGATCCATAGGAAACGAAAGTGAATTACCCATGAAGACACGCTTGCAGAGTTTTTATATGATTGATTAATTATAACGAAAAGTTTAGTCTAGCGATTTTCTAGCCCATGAAGATGGTCCCTAAAGTTAAACAACACGTTGAGTTGCCATTTTTTCCAACCCTTCACGACACACCAAGTTGACACACTTCCAACTTATGGTAGGTATATAGGAGAAAATCTGTGAGAAATGTGGCAGGAAGGTAAATGGTTTCCTGGGGACGGACATAAGATACTTGAAAAGCGCGTGCGTAGCCGCGAGCAGCAGCTTGTATTTATAATGTAACTAGCTGTTAACATTGGTTTACTTGAAATATAGGACACATGTTGAAACCAATAAAAATGTCGAAATTACCGATCTATCAGCTGGGTCATATTAACGAGCGTAGGCGTAGTAGCTGGCTACTGGGGCCCAATTCTGCTAACCAATCGCTTCACTATCACAATGGTATCACAAAATCACCACAAAAAATCCTTAGATTAAAGAAAATAAAAAGTCTAGATAATGCGAAAGGTGCTTTGCACGGAGAGAATAATAAAATAATAAATAAATAAATAATGCTGGACAATTCACACAGCATTATCTAGCCCCAAGCTAAGCAGAGCTTGTGTTATGGGTACTAGATAACTGATATACATCATAATAATACAATACATAGACAGATATTTTTTTATTAAAACGACCAGAACACCCTGAAAAAATGTCTGCGGATCGTACAAACATTTGTCCCGAGGCGGGAATCGAATCCGCAACCTCCTGCGTTGCAGGCAGGCCTTCGCCCACCGCGCCACAGAGGTCGGCAATATAATAGTTCTAAATTGGTTTCAACATCGACAATTTTGAAGTGCGTCCATCCATCTTCAGTTTCATTCATCTAAGGTAGACAACCTAAACGTGTTTATGGTGACAATTCTGTATCGATACCATTGTCATAGTACAGCGATAAGTTTAGCAGAATAGGGCCCCAGGTCAATTTCATGCTACGGTCAAGCGTAATGTTATTATTAGCATGTGCGTGCAATTTCAACGGTGACCATGGCTTTTAAGGTGGAACGATTCCTGCTCTTCTAAATTATCTGACATTTCCTTCATTAATTAACTGTGGATATGTCCAAATAATTTTTTTATGCCACCAATCTGGCAAACAAGCCTACCTAGCAGTTACCGCAGCATAGAGTAAGATAAATGTCTTTATTATCAAAGAAAATTACAATCAAATAATAGAAACAAGTTAGAACTAGAATTTGCAATTGAATTAATTGAGCAAACCGCAGACAGTCTACAGGTAGCTAAACTGATCCATAACACAATATCAGTCAGGAGTGTCCCCATGACACAGGCTGCATTGCCCTGCTGTAAAATGATGATTCGTATGATTTTACTGACCAAAACTTGTTCTTTTTAGGGTTCCGTACCCAAAGGGTAAAAACGGGACCCTATTACTAAGACTTCGCTTTCCGTCTGTCCGCCTGTCCGTCTGTTAGTTTGTCCGTCTGTCCGTCTGTCACCAGGCTGTGTCTCATGAACCGTGATAGTTAGACAGTTGAAATTTTCACAGATGATGTATTTCTGTTGCTGCTATAATAAGAAATACTAAAAAACAGAATAAAATAAATATTTAAGGGGGCTCCCATACAACGAACGTGATTTTTTTGTCGTTTTTATAGATAATGGTACGGAACCCTTCGTGCGCGAGTCCGACTCGCACTTGGCCTGTTTTATTTTTATTTCAGTAGCAAATTAGCGTTAATGCAATGGAATGGAAACTGCGCTGACATTTTGTGTGGTGTGGAGGCAGTCTATGTTAAACTTGGACAGTAATTGACAATTATAAGCCTTACTGAGAGCTAATGAGATCGGGATCAGCCGTCGTCTGTCAATTGGGTTTCCATCGGACCTTCGCCCCCTGTTAGTATTTTCATAGAAAAGAAACAACTGCAAGCTATTTTAATCTCGTAACCTGTGACACAAGCACAAAGACAATTTTTTTATTTGTTTTTGTGTTTGTGTGTGTGTGTGTCAGATTCAGCATAACCGTTCCGAGCGTGATGGTTCAGTTTCTTACTGTCCAGAAACAGAGCGCCGAAGAAAGTTTTTGACTTCATAGGAGAATCTCCTGTTCGAAGTCCCTTAAAAGTCGCAACCCGAATGCACACAGATTTATTGTTTTGTGACTGCGGCAAATACTGGCGATCCGGGCATTGCATTAGCGCTTTCTGGGCGTGTTTAATCATATTTTAGTGCCGGACCAACCCCGCGGCGGCGGGAGGTATATCTTCCTAGAAACGACAGTGAAAATATTCATCTACTTTTTATTACATTAATGATTTGAAAGGCCATATATCATGAGTATCATCGATCAATACAGACTGAGCCCGTATAATGAGAGTCTGTCATCGATGTATGCTTCAGTAACGTTTCTATGCTTAAAGCCATAAACGTAATTTGTATGGCGTGATCGGACAGCACTAATTCTTGTTTCTTATCCTGACCGATCACGATATCGGATAGCACCTTTTGCCGTGATCGTCAGGATATGATCGGTTTTTGCGTGATCCGTCAGGACATACCCTTTCTTCTCATCAGTGTATGCCGATATCCACGAACATACTTTCATAAACAAGATGGGTTTTGCCACAATCACTTCGCTCTTGGCAGGGGATGAAGAAACATAATAATGAAAGTTAACTCTCCAGATATGTACATTAGTACCTAGGTGTGTACCTGGGCCTAGACAAATTAAATTTTTTGTGAAAAGGATAGAAATAGGATTTCACGTTTATAGAAACGGGACAGAGCATAGCAACGCAAGCCCAAAAAATTAGTTTTTGCTTATTATCTGTTAATCAGGACATTATTTGAAAGAAAAAAAAACGCAACATGTAAAATGTTCTATATACTTAGTTCAATTATCATGCTTATTGGCTTCTTATTGGCAAGATCTTAACTTCTGTATTTATTGAGAAAATAAGGTTTGAGTTAAAATTTAGAGGTAACTTTGCGATTTTTTGTATCAAGATAATTTTATGGAATCGTGTTTTCGAAACATATAATCGAAAGTAAGTCCTGAACTTTACCATACATAAATTTAAAAGTTAAATATTTAGTAGTTTGGAAGATATAGAGGTCCGGCGGAGTTAATTTAGGCATTAGCAATGACTAATTTGTCAAGGGCCTATATCTACTACATAGGCCCTTAACGAATTAGTCATTGCTACTAAACAAGCAAAGAACAACCCTCATTTGAAAAACTAAGCCATTGTCACGTTTATTTCTGTGAGCATGTGCCCGTCCTATTTAAACTAAATGTCGTGGTTTCGACATTACCCGCCCGTTCGTAGAAACAGCTACATCATCTGGCGTACCTACTAACCCTGTTACGATCGATCTAAATTTAACCCTACGTCTATACATCGGAACTAATCAAAAACAAGCGTTTGATGTGTCATGGGAACCAAATAAAAATAAACGTAAGTAAATGAATATCAAATTCTATAAACAGCTAGCTTCGCTATAAGTCCATGTCCATGTCAAGTACTTATGGGATGGAACAGTTGGTCTGTAACACAGCCATATTGTGCCACATTGCTGCACATATTTTTGAAATAAATAAATAAATGCTTGACAATTGAGCATTATCTTGCCCCAAACTAAGCAGAGCTTTTGTGTTATGGGTACTAGATAAGTGACATACATAACACAATACGTAGATAGATATATCTTTATACTCGTATAAAGAAAACAACCAGTACTCAGACCAGAATAAACGTTTTGTGTGTATTTGTATTATTGTGTTTGCGTAAATTTGGCTCTTCCATTGGGTTTGAGGGTGGTGTAAGTGTTGCGGGGCGGGACACAATCAAGCTTTGACCGCAGTGTAGACAAAACATAACGCCTCATAATGCCGAAAACCGTCAATTTGTTTTTATATTTTTATTAATACGAGTACCGAGACTCTCAAGTAACTCTAAGAATTTGGACAACTGAGTTAGAACGTTGACTTCGTATTTAGTGGGAACGGTTTTTGTGGAGTAAAGAAGCTATACTTTTTATACGGTTCACACACAAACAAAACAGAAGAAAAAAACAGAAATAGTATTTTAGATAAACACATTAAAAATATGGATTCATAAAATAATAAATGAAAAAATTAAGTTCATAAAAGTCGATCCCATTTAGAATAAGATAAAAACATAAATAAAGACTATTTGAATGATATTTTTGGGACATTGTTAAAATTCCCTTAAAATTCTTTATTCTAACTTTAAATTCTCTCTTAAATTTTTCAAGATAATTTTAAGATTTATGAGCACAATATTATCACCAAAAACGATATTAATTAATTTAATACTTTAATATGTCGTAATCGTTTATTTAATGGCTTGGTATGTGAATTGACGTGAATCAGGTTACGTTAAAACCTTCTTTCTCCGTTATCTTTAACGAAAAAGCTTCGAAAAAAATACATAATAATCATGGTATAACAAATGGGATAAAATTCAGATCACCTTTGTTTCAACCTTTTTTCAGAAATAAAAAAAAAACAAATAAAGGTATAAATTAAAAAAAGAAACAAAAGGACAGTCTGTTTCTTTTTTTAATTTATACCATTGTTTCCTAAACTATCAATCACAAAATTTTTTTATTCATCACCGTATTAAATAATAGAATACCAAGAGAACCTATTGCTTACTTTTAAAAATAAATGTCCCAATTAATAGATAAAATCATTGATTTTTAGCCGCTCTTATAAACGCGAAATCCTATGCATATCCTTTTGACAAAATGGCGTCATATATCGTTATTTATTTTTTTGCGTGTTACGGAGTCTACCACTAGAGCCGGCGGGTCTCCGACAAGTTGACAACAAACTGTCGGCTACCTTTGTCGATTTTGGTGTGTCGTAGTCAACGTTAGCGAAAGGTAAGTAATTGACTTTCAACTTTCTTTTGTTTCTGTCTTTGTTAATTACTTTCAAGTGCAAAGATATTAAACCCTCGTTCAGAAGCACCGCGACCACATGCGCGTACGCACAATAGCCTGTTGTCGTTAATGCACCATTCATTACTGGTAATGCGAAGACATGTGCTGGGCTCATGGTACCTACGTGAATGTATGAAACCTGACTAGTTACTCATGTTCCTACTCGAAACAGTATTGGACTCATATGTTTCATTTTCAGTAAAAGGTCTCATGAATATCTGGGAAGATAAAGTTTAACTAAAAAAATACTTTTTATATTATAATAAATAAATAATGCTGGAAAATTCAAGCAGCATTATCTAGCCCCAAGATAAGCAGAGCTTGTGTTATGGGTACTAGATAACTGATATACATAATACAATACACTACCAGATATACAGGGTTATTGGTTTATTAGTGACAATACGTGAACTGCAGGTCCTGCCCATCATCACAAACACGTTCGTGAAGGCGCCTATCTGCAGTCCGTACGAACATTTAGCCTAAGGCGGAAATCGAAACCGCAACCTTCTGCGTCGCAGGCGGACATTCGCCCACCGCATCACAGATGTCACCATATAGGTAGAGTAAGCGAATTTGCCTGATACTTTTTCACGTCTGTGATCTAAATTCATCAGGTCGACTATGGGATAATGGAAATGATTGGAAAACGCTTGAATCAAGTGCATAAAAGTGGCGAAAGAGTGAGGTGGCCGCACTTTCGAGACTTCTTTTGAATATTCATGGGCCGTTTGAAACCGCATACCTTTACATTAGATTTATTTTTATCACCAAAAGCTATTAGCTCTCTTCAGGCAAAAGCTTTGAAAGCTTGCATTCTAAAAATGGCTGGAAGCTTGTGACCAAGGCCCATTAGATCGCTGAGACCGATGAATATAAGGATAAATCACACTTACATTATTAACGCGCACAATTAATTAATATTTTAGACTACCTGTTCATTACTTACCTAGTTTTGTCATTGTCTCCAGTCAAAGACAGATCCTCATAAAAATTTTCTTCTGTGTATAAATAGAATTATAAAGTTCCTAGTTTCCACTAAGCTGATTTGGACGCGGGCCTTTTTAATAAGTTATGTATGATGCCGTCAAAGTCGGCTCTATTTCAAATCCAAGCGACATTTATTTGTACATCGTTAGCCGCAACAATGGCATATTAATGTAATATGCAAACATTATTGTCCCAAGATGTCAAGAATGTACAAGTAGAGGGTCGATCACACTGTCTTTGTTACTTATAAAGCGACTTCGCAAAATGGAGGAGGTAGATAGATATTCATTTCGTTTATTGTGATTACATACAGATGTTTTCTAATGTTTCTTTTGACGACCGTCAAAAGAAACATAAGAAAAACACGCGCGGTGTTTTATCACCGCGCATGTTTTCTTATTCCACTTCGCTTGCACTTCGCTTGTCGCGGTGGGCGAAGGTCTGCCTGCGATTCAGGAGGTTGCGGGTTCGATTCCCGCCTCGGGACAAATGTTTGTAAGATCTGCAAATATTTATTCAGGGTGTTCTGGTCGTTTTCTATGTATAATAAAAAATGTCTATATAATTATGTATTCTATTATGTATATCAGTTATCTAGTACCCATGACACAAGCTCTGCTTAGCTAAGGGCTAAATAATGCTGTGTGAATTGTCCAGCATTATTTTTTTATTTTTTTTATTGTGTTATCGCCTAAAGTTTGTTAGGGAAATTTAGGAAAAACCTACGTTTGTCCAACACATATATCTTATACATATCTATTAAACCAATTTGAATTGATTTCGGGTGAGCGTTTGGCTTTCGTTTCACTTTACGATTTTGAGGAAAAAGTTGGTTCGAGATCTCTTAGTACGTCCCAACCCCTCTGTCATGGTAATATCAGTAATATATAGTACGCCGTGGTTAATCTTTCGTGAACTCGGTCGGGACATTTAGTTAAAATTAAGATGGATAAAAATGCACTCTTATTATCATCATAATACGGCATTAGCTTCACCGTAGGTATTTGTGTGCGTGCTTTGCTTATAATTTTAGTGGAAACTTGTTACCGAGGTTCATTCTTCACGGTTTATAGTTTATTTTCGCATCGGTTATGGGACTTTTGGATTTAAACGGTATAGTGACATGCCACTTTTAACAGCCATGCTTCGTCGAATAAATTAGTTAAACTCGGGTTAATATGTATTTAGGTGTGAACTATCTTTGATTGATGGATTGAACTAGAGAACATCATCATCATCATCAGCCTATATCAGTCCACTGCTGGACATAGGCCTCCCCTAATGAGCGCCATAGCGCCCTGTCTTCAGCTTGCCGCATCCAGCATCTAGAGAACGGTAGAGCTCAACTATCCGAGTAATTTTTTCTTATTGACTTTAGTCCAAACCAAAACGCATGTTGGGTTAACAATGAATGAAAATATTTATTATACCTATCAATAGGCTAGGCCAATGACCTCAGGAATTCAAAAATTCAGAAATAACCTACTATAGGTACACATAATGTTTACCAATCAAAAAAAGTGCTTATGATACTTTAAATTATGAACAACAGGGCCTGCTTCAATATAGGCCGAATACTTGAACATTAACGTTTAGACGCACATTGACTAATACGCATAATGACCAATGAAAAAAACATCATGAATACGCAAAATGACCAATCGCAAAATCACCAATACGTGAAATGACCAATGGAAATAACATCATGAATACGCAAAATGACCACTCGCAAAATAACCAATACGTGAAATGGTCAATACGCCAAATGACCATTAGGTAAATTGACCAATTTTTAACCTCGACGCAAAAAGATGGAAAATGAATCAGAAAATGTCAATTATGACGGAAAAATCAAAAACAAATATGTCATAAAAGACTGAAAATGTCAAAAAACACAAATGTCACAGCAAATGTCAAAAATACTGTTAACTGTGCATCGTGCGATGAAATAATTGAACATCCTCGTCCTAATGTCACGTTACAATAAGGTACACACCGATGTGAACCATGGTATACCTGCGAAATACCATGGTATACCTGCGAAATACCATGGTATACCTGTGGAATACCATGGTTCACATCACTGACTGCTGCCCTAAACTTCATGATGCAATTGGAATTTCAGCTCGATTCGTTCCATTGTTTTGGCGTGAAGGAGTAACAAACATCCATCCATCCAAAGTTTCACACATTTTTAACAGCATTTTGCGAAATCGAACGTAAATCAAGAAGGATGACAAAATATCGAATGGTAAAGTCGATGTCATACGCTAACGGAATACGGAAGGCATGTTAAAAACTATTCTCATATCGTCGTGCAAGTTGTAATAAATATATCACGGCCGGCTTTGAATGATAAATGTTGATAAAATTGCAACGACGCGAGGTTAGACGGCCGTCTCACATAACCGCGCGGAATCGAATTCGCGGAGCCGCAACTCGAGGTCAGCAACGCGTCCGCGTTAGTTTCGCATCTATTCGTCATCTCGTACAACGGACAATGTCATTGCGAAACTCTTGCGGCGGATAAAAGTAAGTAGAGTACTAACTCTACTTACTTTAAAAGAAAGATAAAAGTAAGTAGAGCACTAACTCTACTTACTTTTATAACATCAAAACTAGCAAATTGTATGTAACTACCGCTGTTATGTCAAAGTGCAACAATCACTCAAAATCAATCGAAAACTATCATCTTGTTTGTAAAAAACGATTGGATCGTTCTCATATTATTACCAAAAGTAGTTTCTCTCGATCCGGTAGAGGCGCTTCAAGGCGCTAAATATTTAGGAAGGTCTCGAAAACGATGGAAGTAGGTATTCGTGAGATAATGTGCACAGCCCATGCTAAGCACTCTGGACTAGGATAGGCTTGACTCTAGACTTGAAACTAAATATTGCTCACGAGGATATTGTTTGGGGCTCGTTAGCCCCAAACAATATCTGTTACTAGCAGTTACCAGTATCACAATAACATAATATTTTGCCCCAAATCGAATGAACATACCACCGAATATCGGATTTTCAGGTATCGAATCTGCATTTAATCGACACATTTGTTACAAACTAATTTAAAAGGAAAATGGGAAAACCCTCGATGATTTTACTGTGAAACTACACTTTATTTTACTGAACTACAGAGGTATTTAGTTTTATAACTACTGAGATGAATATCATCATTGTACTAGAACAACTCTGAAATTGTTAATAAAATTAATTTTCAAATAAATTAAAATAATCATTGCCAGTGTTTGTGAGCTACGAAGCCACATCAAGTACCTGATAGACATCAAATCTTCTTTTTGGGTTTATCATCAATCTTCGATCAAACTGATAAAAATAAGTTTATACTTTCCTGCCAAAACAAACTTTCAAATAGTGAAATATCACTGGGACATTTCCTAGAAACATTACGTTAGTTGTAGCTAGTCGTGAAAAGAAAATAGAACCTCCTCTTTGAAGTCGATAAATATATACACTAATACGTACTTTGAAGGTTTTTTATTTTATTTTAAAAACCTTCACACAGCACTAGTTAGGAATGACAAGTGATAAATGGTGTAGATAAATCAGTGGTGTGACAAACTAGAAAAAAAATCCTGTTTGTCACACTGGTGTGATAAGCTGGTGTGACTACCAGTCAGCAGTCAACCTTACCTACTTAACTTAAATAAAAATAATCGAAACCCGCAATCAAAGCGGCAAAGCTCTATGCAACAAAACTTTCGTGACACCATCAATCTGTAGAAACTCGGTCGTTTTAGTCAGGAATGGCTTTTCATAATCATATTATCAGGTTACGAAAAGTGGCATGGCACGATCCACCCGAGGGACAATTTAATAGAAGGCCAGTCGGTACCTGGCTCAGGGAACTTACTTTATTACTAGTTACTACACAGGTACCTACTAATTTGGTTTTTTGTTTTCATGGTACACAGTTTGGGGACCCTATTACTAAGCCTCCGCTGTTTTACGTCTGTCCGTCCGTCAGCGGGCAGTCAGAGACAACTCAAAACCGAAATAACATGTTATTTCGGTTTTGAGTTGTCTTAGGTACCATGAAGGAATCAACCTACTATAAACCTATATTTGCTTATCTACCTATTTCTAGAACTTAGCGTCCCGACTTGCCCTCCAGCACAAGATATCTCTTGCACAAGATATCTCTTGCAAGAGATATCTTGTGCTGTAGGTAGATAAGCAAATATAGGTTTATGGTAGGATGAATCCTACATGGTACCTACACAGTTGGTTTGAAATTGATATTCATATTCGCAAGACAATCGGCTGATTGGTTACGGTTGCCACAAGATGGGTGTAGTTTATTTTAAGAAGCTATATACTAAGTAGATTAGTGATAATGAATTAGCTCAATTAAATCCAATTAAGCTATCCTCCACCTTAATACGAGTGTCACCTTAATAGTGACGACCTCTGTGGCGCGGTGGGCGAAGGTCTGCCTGCGATGCAGGAGGTTGCGGGTTCGGTTCCCGCCTCGGGACAAATGTGTGTACGATCTGCAGATATTTGTTCAGGGTGTGCTAGTCGTTTTCTATGTATAATAAAAAAATATCTATCTATGTAATGTATTATATTACGTATATCAGTTAAATGTCGTACCCATAACACAAGCTCTGCTTAGCTTGGGGCTAGATAATGCTGTGTGAATTGTCCAGCAATATTTATGTATTATTATAAATAATGCCATTCTTTCCACATCCTGTATACCTTCACAATTCCATCAAAATATGTGAAGTTGTTTGGTAAACTTATAAGCTAAAACAAAAGCGTTCTTTATAAGAATAAACGTATTTTATACGGTGCCGAGTTAAAATTCAGAGGTTGCTTCCTACGGGCCTACTACGAATACGTGATAAACTTATCACCGTATACTAAATGGCTGTTATGGCCAAGTTTAGAGTTCGCGCATACTCGCACCTTAAATATAGCAGCAACGTGTTCGTTTTAAAAAATCCCTTCGACTTTCCGGGGCGAAGTTTAAGGATCAGCAAATTTTACCGGAAATCTTTTAAGAAAATATGACACAATATTAATGAATGCCAGCATTCTGGGCACTTTGCCTTCTGGTGACGGCTTAGATTTTTAGAAAATAGATTTAAGTGTAAATATTAGTTGTAATTATTATTGTATTGTATATTCTAAGGTTTTTATTTATTATAGTACTCTGGGTAATTTCTAAGAAATTAATAAGAGTAATAAGAAAATAAGTAATAAGAGAATAAGTATTGTATATTGTAATTTTCTGTAAATAAATAATTATGAAGTTGTTGTTTATGTATAAAATTTGACTTGACACAATATCATGATAAAACATAATCGTATTTATTAAGAATTCCGCGTAAAATCTTCTCTGATGAGATCCATCAAAATGCAATTCGCATGCACTCTTTAGATAATAATTATGATGTAATTAACATGCTTGTTTTTGTTTTAGCGTGTTTAAAAGACCTAAAAACCGACTTCGACTTCCTGATTAACGAATGGGTTTGGAATAGTTTTAAACTTGCACCTCAGCGCTATCAAATTTTTCAAATGGCGACATCTAGTTGAAATTCGAGTAAAATTTATGTGTTAGAGCCCGTTGTTTAAATTTGTTACTTGTGATTGGGAAATTATCGTGTGATGATGTTGAAGTTACTTTTTACGGCGCGGATATAAATTCCTCTAGAATCAAAGTTAGCATTATATAAAAGGTAAACGTGTTCTTGAGTGGAGACCACGACGAGTGGTCAGAGGGCGTCCTACACTGCGTTTGCCGAGGCAAACGTAGTGTAGGACGCCCTCTGACCAGGTGGGATGATGATTTGCGTAAGACTGCTGGCAGATGCTCGATGCGTCAAGCTAAAGACAGGGCGCTATGGCGCTCATTAGGGGAGGTCTATGTCCAACAGTGGACTACTATAGGCTGATGATGATGATGATTATATAATTATAAAGTAGTTTCAGAGCATATTCAATTCAAACAAACAATCAAATGTTTCCTCATTATAATATTAGTGTAGTTAGTTAAAGCCGAACATCACCCACTGCTCTAGTTTTTCGCCAGTTCAAAATAAAAACAAAGGACCTAGTAATGAAAGGAACTGCAATGCAAACTATTCCACCATTACTTTTACAGCACCATCAATTTCGTTTGTTCACCGTGGTACCATTAGATAGTACCACTGATGGTACTGTGGTAATTTTTTTTTGCCGTGGTACCATTGATGGTACTGTGGTAATTTTTTTTTGCCGTGGTACCATTGATTTTTATGACGGAGATCGCATACTGATATTTTGTTCTCAAGAAACTAAGAAAATCATTGGTGGAATAAAAGAGTTTTTCATAGATGGGACATTTAAAAGTTGCCCAGTTCCATTCACTCAACTATATTGTATACATGGTGAGTTCAACAGTTCAACACGAACCACACATGTTATCCTATTAATCTACATTTTATTATGCAACAAGAAAGAACAATCCTACATTACCGGCATTGGAGTCAAGGACATGCATAAATCGTTATTATAAATTTATTTTGTGACTGGAATCAAGTGACGTAAAGGAACAAACATTTATGCCACGCACAGGTTCTCTTAAATGAGCCAAGATTAATTCATATTTAAATGAAAACATGAACAAAACAACGTTAGAAAAATTAAATCTGGTACTTGTGTTCCGGGTCTTGTACTGTCTGTGAAGCTGGTAAAATGTATAAAGACGATTTAGTTTTTAAGGATATACCTACATGTACCTAACTATTGTATTAAAAATAATTAGTATACAGGGTTATTGGTAAATTAGTGACAATACGTGAACTGCAGGTTCAGCCCATCATCACAAACACGTGTGTGAAGGCGCCAGGTCTTAATTCTTAATTTTGGTATTGGTAATGGGTACCCCCCGCAATTCAATAATCGTTCGTTAGAGAGGTTTTATTTAAAACTCAACTTAAAAACAGCTCTGCCCTGAATTAACAGAAGATATGACAGTGAAAGATCAGTCTTAAGTAAGTCGTTGGGTTCCAGACAAAGATGTGAAGAATCAGAGGTGACTTTTTTTTTTTTTAATTTAGACTTGTCGCCTTCACGAACGTGTTTGTGATGATGGGCAGGACCTGCAGTTCACGTAGGTATTGGCACTAATTTACCAATAACCCTGTATATGCCTTGCGTATGGGCACGAGTAGGTACTAACTCATATTTCATTTCATTCATTTCTACCTTAGGTATTACATGTACACTTGATGTCGTTATTTCTAGTGGTAATATTACAAAAGGAAACACCATAAGGGATGTATAGATATTTTTACTGTACATCAGACAGTATTCCAGTGAACAAAAGATAAATTCGGAGTACCGATAGATATAGGTCTATAGGTAATCTGATTTTCCTGACATGTTATGGGGTAACAATATTTTATTAAAAGCTTTTTGACGTACAGAGCTTGCTAAGGTGGCGTAAGATGAGTGTGTATAAGTATTTAGGTACCGGCACATTGGTGTTTTAGTTATACTTGTAAAGTAAAACACTTCCTTCCCTTTATCTATCTATATGTACATACATCTATATCATGTAACAAAAGTTCTGCTTAGCTTGGAGCTAGATATTGATGCTAATTGATTTGTCTACTACTATTACTAAAACCGTCGGACGGTCCAGCCGCAAGATGGGCGGACGATATAACAAACGTCGTGGGGCGAACCTGGATAAGATTGGCGCAGGACCGTGTGGAGTGGCACAAGAGTTTGGAGGCCTATACCCAGCAGTGGGTGAAGTCGGGTTGTGGATTATGATGATGATTACTATTATTTCGAATTAATTTATTGAGGTATCTATAATACCTACTCTAAATTCATTGATGTACAGGGCGCCACATAAGATGTGTATTGACCCGAAAAATCCCTATAGTTGAAATAATAGAAAAAAAAATTATAATAAAAATATTTTTAAATAAAAATTTTAAAGATTCTGGACTCCAGGGATCAACTTTTTTCGATCGATTTTTTGAACTAGGGAACAGTTTTTTACAGATTTTGGAAAAATCAGAGACTGTTATCATCTTATCCGTGTTCTTTAACGTGTATTCCTACATAATTTATTATTGTTTTGATGATTTGTTCAAAGATTGGATAATAATAATAATAGTGTTCATAATTTTTTTGTAATATTTTCATGACAAACTGGTTTAAAAATAAGCAGAATACGTTTCTGAAATATTTTATAATGTTAATTAATGCAAGAGTGTCTTCAAAAGAACAGACGGGAAGCAAATAAGTATTTAAAAAAAACACATGAACACCAGAATCACCCCCGTTCGGCTTAGTACACATGTTACGTGGCACCTTGTATATACACCTAGGTACCTAATACTTATTCGTTGCACTAAGGTTTGCTTCATTAACATAAAGTTTACAGATGATAGGAATCCAAATACACTTTACCAGTGTGGTCTCAAGTTTCTGAAACTTAAAGCCACACTTATGCGACAACGTTGAGTCTGCCTCTATTTGCTTTTATATTATTTAATTTCATGACTGTGTCGCCATCTAGTGACAATCGGTGGCATAAACTAGCGAGAATACGCTGAAACTATGAACCGCTCTCTGAAAGTTACCTCGAAACTTTCGTGGCATAGCCTGTTTGGTATTTAGTTACTAAGTTTGCCACGGGGTGGCGCTAGTATACACTGAAAGGGTTCCTGTTAAGGTACGTATTGAACGTAGTAGGCACTAAAATAATACAAAATGTTGAACAACTTTATCAAAATCGATTACAACTTCTTCATACACAAAATGGATTGTCATAAAAAAACAATTAGTAAAGTATAAGGACATTTTTTTTATTGTCAGTCGAACTACCAAACAACAAACAAAGGGGTGAATAACTATAATAATAACAATTTCAGGGGTATAGCGAAATAGTTATTGAGCTGCTATTGAAAAACTAAAAGCACTTGGCAAAGTTATTCGTTTGCTAATAAAAAAATTCGAGGCACTTTTTAGTAAGCTGAGTTAGATTAGAAGTTTGGTATTTTAAGAGAGCTCTTTGCAATAATTATAATAATTTGACTGTGACTAAAGTAAGTCGAACTCTGTTTTTAGTTGTTTCAAACTGAAAACAGAGTTCGACTTCCTTTAGTTTTAAAATCTTTTTCAAGTTTTGAATGATAAGAGTAAACGTTAACGCAGATCACAGGTGCACTGCTAGCGCACAGCACTAAAATGTGCTTCAGTTATGGGCTTTAACTCGTTACATTTAGATACATTTCATATTGACGGCATCAGATCACAGGAAGCTCGCGGACCACTTGTCTGAAGTTTATGGGGAGCCAATTCGTCACTGTAAAATGTATCAAAAGATAACGACTTTAAGTCCATATTTGATTGCTTATTTTAGTGCTGAGTGATAGCGGCATTGGATTAATGTGCAAAGAGTTTAAAGCTCAAGAGAATAGGAGGAAGGTCTAGTCTTAACTTATTTCCCTGATTTTTGGCAAAGTTAACTACGATATGATTTTTGGCAAAGTTAATGAGCGTAGATAAATGAGCTTGCAGCATGGTGAGTCTACTTGACGATAGAACGAGACGTGATCTTGACGTCTTCTTTTTCCATACAATTTGGTACTGTCGTGCAAAACTAATATTTTTTATATAGGTACCTGTAGCGCTAGGTGCTTTAAAATTACAATATTAAAAGCCTGATTGAACGAATTTTGTTGTTCACAAAAGATTTGCTTCTACACGCCACGATTACCTACACGAAATCATCGAACACGTTTTCGTGATTTAAAGCTATTTCATCTAAATTCTAAATGATCTCTTTAAAAACAATAATCTTAGAACATATTTGAATATTTATATACCTATCTTATATTTATTATTATTAACTCATTTATTTCAGATCACAATCAAATCCATAACACAATTAAATACAAATTTATAAAATGTCACTTAAAATTACACAATGAAACCAAACAAAATAGAATTAAATTTAACTAGAAATAAGATTATATAATAAAAAATTAAGAAAAATAATAACACAATTGAAATTGAATTTAAATACATTTAAATTTGAATAGAGACAGATCCCATCAATATTTTCATCCATTTATTTTGGATGGGACAGTCTAGACGCGAAACAATCATTTTCAGGATGCCGTTGCTACTGGCTCGCGCACGCTGGAGTAGGGAAGCGACTTTTTGCGAATGATGATTTAGGGCAGCTATAAATGTTTATTTTCCCTTGTCTACAGAATCTTGCGGTCGCGATGACTTCGTCTGCAACAACAACAAATGCATCGAAAACTACAGGCGATGTGATCGGGTCTTTGACTGTCCAGATCAAGAAGACGAAGTTGGTTGCCGTAAGTAAAACTCTAATCAAATCACATGTTGTAATAATATCACCTTTGTACCTGCTGGATTCTAAGCATGTATTGTATTTTGTATTTGTGTGGTACAGCACAGAGTTATCTGTGTATGTTGAGTTGGTTAACGGTACTTTCGACAAATGTATATTGTGATATACTCGTATTATAAACTCAAGAATGCATCTTTAGCTACATGAACTAGCGATTGTTAGGGTGGATGGAGTGAAAAGCTTAACGCGCACCTGGGAGCACGGCAGAAGCGGCATTCCCTACAGTAATCGAATGTTCTAAATCTTTATATGAAATAGTTTGCAAATTGCAACATCACGCACCTATCGGCAGCGATACCGCGGCATTTCAGTAAAATGCTGTAGGAAATTCGATGACTGCCGGTAATGCCTGCCGGTAGCGTCAATAGGTGAGCGCTCAGCTTAAAGTTTGCAATATTTTGTCCAAGCATATTAATACTGGTGATGGTATTTTTGGAAGAAGTCGATGATGAATAGGTACAGTTACGAAACGGACAAGTTCTCTTAAATCGAGGTCGTTTCACGACTTTTTTCTAACTCTCATGGTTTTGGATTTGTCCATGCACTCCCGTCTTAAAAAGCCACCCTGTTTAACTACACCAACTGGATAATTTAGTTCGTTGATAGGTTTCTTACATTAAATAATACTTATGCAGGTTGTACACCGGATGAGTTTCAGTGCATCAACGACCGGATCTGCATAGAGTCCAGGAAAAGATGCGATGGCACACCCAACTGCCGGGATGGATCAGATGAAACTGATTGCGGTGAGTGTACCTATATCAATTTTTTTTAACCCTCATCATAGTAACCTTCATTTTCCAACATCCAATCTACGGTCTATCTTAAATCTGACCGAGGTTTTTCTGCTCCATGCTTCGTTTTCTTTGGATTTGAATGGTAAGTCTCTCGACGCCTGGATTGGACCGGGACATACGCCTGCAAGGAAACTGGAATGTTTCGTTGCCTAGACGGTCCCTGCATTTCTTTAAAACTAAGATGCGACGGCTATAAAGATTGCCGCAAAGACGGTAGTGACGAGTTCGACTGTCGTAAGTATACACCATGTTTAAGTTGCATGATGAGCTTGATCCTAGTTTCATTTTCACGTTTGTCATCTCGGTTAAAATTTCTACAAATTATCATGGCCAATTATGGCAAAGTTATAAAAAAAAGGCACGCGTGCAGAGATATTAGAAATGTGAGTTTCGAGTCAGCGATCGAATAGTGTTTTGTTTTGTACGAATGTACAAATATGATATGTACAAATACGATTTATGTTACAGTAGGTAAGAATTTACCAACTGTAACCATGCTTAAAAAATGCATTATACCTAGACACACGTGAATTTGGAGCGAGGATCTAGGCAGTGGGATTTTACTTACATTAGAGTTATAAACTAACCTACTACTAATCATAATTAATTTAAAGCTTGCCGCATAAACGAATGGATGTGCGACAAAGGGAATTGTATCCCACGATCCCAACGTTGTAACGGTCGAGTCGATTGTCCAACGGATCGATCGGATGAGAGGAATTGCGTTGGTAAGGACAAGATCATCGTCAAATCATGGTCACATTAATTTTATTAATTTTGGTGCTTCAAGTATTTCTTCTCCCTGAAATTTATTGATAACAAAGACTTGTATTTCCAGCAACGGGATATTTTAAGTGCGCAACAGGCAAAGTCATAGCCGACATTTTACGTTGCAATCGTCGATATGATTGTCCGTCAGGAGATTATTCCGATGAGCACAACTGCCGTAAGTTTCATCATCTCTGATACAGCCTCAGGGGATCTCGCTGACTTTCTCTATATCAGTTTCTTTTCACTATTTTCAATTATTCTATTATTTCGTTCCTATCTTCTTACATCTTCGTTTGCCTTCGTGTTTCTTTGCTTTTCATATCATTGTTATATGGTTATCGGTCTTTTGGTTTTCAAAACGCTCCTCTTGTCTATTATGTTTCCCTTCGTTTCTTTTTTATCTTGTTTTCTTGATTGTTTCTGGAATTGCTGCATATTAAACGTTCAATGAGTTCTAATGATGCCACATTTTACCAAACAGCATGTGGAGACAATGACTTTAAGTGCCAAAATGGGCATTGCATACAGTCATACAAACGCTGTGACCGGACGCACGATTGTCAAGACGGTTCAGACGAAATGAACTGCAATTACGGTTTGACACCTTCTAATTATTTATTTATCAAAAGAATTTCGTTATTCAGTTATAGATTTTTATGTTACGGTAATGAATACATGAGTTACTACCGTCTTGTAATTAGCATGTTAGTTAAATTATAATGCTTAAAGATTTATGAACAACTGTTTAAATTTTAACACAAAGTATTGATAAGTGCACATTTTTAAACACTTTATTTAACTTACTTTATGAACATTGGCAAGGGAATAATTCAAACCATTTTGATCTCTGATATAATAAATATATTCTCTTGCTAGTGTGAATACCTAATGTTATGGTTATGGTGCATTATTATTATGGCAGGCAAAGAATGCATGGCTTATGAGTATAAATGCACGAGCGGGCAGTGCGTGCCCGCAGCGTCACGCTGCAACGGCAAGGCGGAGTGCGAAGACGAGTCAGACGAGAGCAAATGCCCCTGTAAGCGGGATCAGTTCCGATGCCAGAACGGCTCCTGTATTAACATGTCTCTCAGATGCAACTCCCAAAACGACTGCAGCAAAGGGGAGGATGAACTCAACTGCGCGAACGGTAAGCCGCAGTTTAATAGAGCATCCGCATGTTGGTCGAGTCATGGCGACCCTCGACTTGTTCAGGCTTGAGCGGTCGAATCCTATGAGGTTTATGGTCAAAGTAAAATAAAAAACGTCGTTTGAGATGAGTCGCCCAACATGTGGACGGACCATTGCTGTTTGTAAATAACTCGTGAAAACTTAGCTTGCAGTCGGTAAGTATAATAATATAAATAAATGATGCTGGACAATTCACCCAGCATTATCTATTATCTTATATTGGTACTGTTTTGTGATCTTAGGTGGGTCTTCTAATGGACACTTCGAGCATGAATGTTGTGCTAAGTTTAATTTGATGATGCATATCTACTAATTATGGCTATGCACAGAATGTTTTGCATGAATGATCTGCATCGTTAATTTCAGAATCTTATTTGGTGGCTCCTTGACGTCATCGAGTTTACTATCCTATTATAATTGAATTTGTAGTTTTGGTATCGAAACTACAAAAATATTTATAAAACAACAGTATATTGTTATAACTGCACGGAAGAATACGCTTGCGTTAGTTAGTTATTACAAAAGTTCGTCTTCTAAAATATTGTTTGCACCACTATTCTTTTCAGATATTTTAGCTTGGTTTTAAAACGATGTTTAGATTTAGTGGTTATAGTTAATCGCACACCTTTATTTCGACTTTTCGATTATAATCATCCCAACCAAACGTTTAGGATATTAAGCATATGAATAGCATTGGACATTTTCACATAAGCTCCAGGACCTAAGTAAGCAAAGCTTTTGTTATGTAGATACCAGATGAGTGATCTATATCAGTCATTACAAATATGTCAGTTTACATTCTAATGTACTCAATTATGGAGTCTACACACCAAGGTCGCCAACACCTTCGGTATACCTCGACGGGTTGTTGTCAGCAGCATCATCCTTCCGGGCTATATCTTCTGCGTTGGAGAGTTCGGTGTGTACCTATACAGGTGGTAGTACTTATACATCCACAGACCCAATAGGATAGGTGTGCGATAAGCTAATATGCTTTCGGAGTTTGTGTGGGTCAGTTTCCTGACGCTTTTCCCCTAGAGATATTAAATAATTTAATAGAGTCGTATTTTCTTTGTTCACCATTTTCACAGGCAATGTTTTTATTTTCACATAACCGACACTTGGATTGTGATTGTCATTAATTACACCTTAATCAAAATCTCTAGCGGAAAAGCTGTTTTATACCGAAGTAGGTATGTTATACTTTTGGTTATATTTCAGATTCAGTGTCTTGCCCACCTGACACCTTTATCTGCCTGGCCGGCGGCTCCACTACCTGTGCTCGTCGATGCGACGACAATCTAGAATGCGATGACGGTGAAGATGAAGAAGGATGCTCTAAAGACGGTACTTTACATTTATAACTTAAATTTGTCAATTTTTATTTCACTATTAGGTACTTTACATAAACTTTAATCATCGACAGAACTCAAAATATTATAATATATAAATTCAATTCAATCTCAAATTATATTATATTGTATTAGATCTTTATTGCATTAATTATAAAAGGTTTCGGATTAAGAATACAATTTTATCTTTCTGTTCTTATTTCGTAACCGGGTTACGTTCTTTACGATATAATTAATGATCAATAACTTGAGACCGTAAGTTTGAGTTTAAATGCCTGACCAGTCACACAGTCACGTAATTTTTAAAGTAGATCTCCTATATATACTAAATAAGACGTTCAAAGCGAATCATTGACCGTGAACCTGTGTAGGCCGACAACCTTTGTTACAACTAGACCAGCAGCAACATTAGAGTGCGAACCATCTACTAGCATGTTATAATTCAAATTCTAAACATTTGTTAGCCATAGCCTAGACAAAAACAGTGAGGGAAGTTCCATTACCACTATTGATGTACGCTAAATTTATCCACACATAAGAATCGTACTTTTTTTTTAATTTATGTGAATTCTAGTGCTTACTTTATGTCCAATCTACCAATTTTTGAATAGATGACTTTGAAGAAACGAAGATTATTGAAGTTGCAGACATTATATTCGGTATTTTAACACTGTCACAGATAATATAATAATACTATACTAGTAACTCTGTGTAACAGGCAGCGGAACGATTCAAAAGCTGCGCGTATTTTTTTTCCTCCCTCAGACTTTATGAGTGTAACTAAGTTGTCGGCCTTATTTGTTGTAAGCCAATGCGATTTTTTTTCTTTATTCCAAATTACGCGTCTTTGCAAAATCTTAGTAGTAGAAAAGACTACATTGCTTTCTGATATAGAATTGATGTCTTATTTTCTATATAATTCAGTTAAAACAATAGGTACGTGCATAGGTTATCATACAGATATATGGAATCATACGGATATCATACATACATTAGATTATATCATAGAAAAATTATTAGGCAGCCTAAGCAAGCGAAAAATTGTACCATTTATCTACTGCCACTTACTTAATCCTCTCTTGTGTTTAAAGAAGATGAAAATAAGTGTATGTAGCCCATAAAGAAATGCACTTTAGAAAGTTGAAAAGAAGAAATAAGAATCCTATATAATGTTAGCTTTAACACTAATATTTATTATATTACGATTACCGGGGGGTGAGATATTTAAGACTAAGATTAGAATAATAACGGGAAAGGTCACAGATTTAATATTATGGAACGATTCTGATGGCTGCTGACCGCGGGGTCAGAAAAGTCTATAACAGTTCTTCCAATACAGATAAGATTCGTAGTTAACCCGCTTACATCCCTAATGAATTCGTCAAACTACGATACTTTTTATAGTAAAAAAGACTATAAAGTCTAAGTTACATTGCATTCATTCACCTGTCAACAACTAGAATATTCATAGACGTGCAAGTGTCTAAAAGAAAATAAAGGCGTAGATATGTATACGTTATTTTTTCTACCCCCGACTGCGACATATTTTTTTGAGGTACCTTGTCCTTTCTATTCTAATAATGTGTGACTTGTGCACATAATTTCTTAGGTAAACGTCGTTGTTTGGATTAGGACAGGAAAACAATGACGTTTAGAATCCCGATGGCTAGACGCGTCATATCACATCAAACAATATTGAAGGTCCTCGCAATAGGTTACTCGTAACGCAGAAGGCGGGATATTGTATTCTGTAGCTACTCATTGATTTTAAAATGACAATGATTGTGCTACGCACTGACATTACTCCGAAAAATAGTTTCAAAAGTGCATTTCTTTCTGGGCCACCCGGTACATTGACCCTCTTACTTATAAAATCTCTCAACTTTGCAATGCAATAGCTGAAGTGTTTTGTGTCTCAACAGAAGAAAGCTAACAGTTACTTAAATTTGAGAGAGGACTATTAGTAAGAAGGCGTATCTCCATTATTAATATCTGGACATATACCTGTTAATTATAATGACTAATTTGTTTTTGTCCCAAGACTGCCTCACACAAGAATGCGACGGCAGATGTTTGGAGACCGAGCTGATCTGTGACGGGAAACCTGACTGCTCCGACGGTGCTGATGAAAAGTCGTGTGACAAATGTGATGGACCTGATGACTTTAGGTAACTATTTTGGGTAACAGTGCGAACAGCGCGGTAGTATAAATTGCATCTGCGAAAGGCGAATTATTGATTTATTTATTTTATCCTGTTTTCAGTTTATTTGTTTTGTTCTATTACAATTTAGTTTTTTTATTATTTTCTACTTAGAATAGAGCGTTAGTTTTAGTTGATTGTGATAACACAATCTATATATTAACAGTCATTCTTTCATTTTGATTTTTACGTATCTAGCTTATATTTTTGCATTTGCGAGCAGCGTGGTGGTGTTTAAAATAAGGTAATATGACAGACTTCGAAAACGCCTGACGATTTAACTTTAAAAATCGGCTACAGGGCTTGACAGAGATGAACTCCTTTAAAGACACATACACAGAACCTGCACCGATACGAACCTGTAGGCCTAGCACGGGGATTATTGTCTAGGGTAGAAAAGAGAAAAATTACGTCACATCATCATCGAATGCGTAAAATATTTAAAACTCAGTTCTGGCACTTGCCACTGTCCTAAACAAAAGAGCTGCACCGATATTCATCAATCATAGACAAGTTACTCTAGATCAATTATACAAATAAATAATAATTTATTGCTAATAAATTTGAATTTATAAAAAAAAAAGTAATATTATGTATTTTATTGCTAATATACTTGGACTGGATGTATA
Organism: Eupithecia exiguata; assembly: GCA_947086465.1. NCBI lineage: Eukaryota > Metazoa > Arthropoda > Insecta > Lepidoptera > Geometridae > Eupithecia > Eupithecia exiguata. The sequence goes on from OX352226.1 coordinate 3,077,497, forward strand.
GCTTCAAACAATTCAACAACTTATATATTCGATCTAAATAAATTAAAAATACGATAACTAATGGATACATATTTTGTTAGAATGAAATTCGATTTGGAGACTTCTTCATTAAATTTAACGCGCAGAAACGAGTAAAAGCTATCAGAGAACATTGACTAAAAAAAATGATGATGGTTTTGGTTCATATCATTTTCGTAAAATGACATGTATACTGTATAGTAACCAAGTCAAAATCGGTCAACGGATAATTATCCGTTTAGGATGTTCAATACGAGATAGACATACAAATACAAAGACATACACTACGAGTTTGACCACTACAAATCAATATTAGTCGAAACACAAAGATTGACTTTTATAGCCAAATATCACATGGTATATTATTTAAAGAAAATTAAGAAGATTGACTTGACCTTGACACTAAATATAAACCAACCTTGCGCTGGAGATTACAAAGATTTTACTTCTTGAATAAGAAACCCTACAAAGTATTATTTCTTTATAGATGCGATGATGGAGAGTGTATAAAACTTTCTGAGCGGTGTAACGATGTCATCGAATGTCAAGACGAGAGTGACGAACGCCTCTGCAACGTCACTGTGCTAACACAATCTGGTAAGAGAACAATACTTAGAACTTATGTAGCTTGTATGTATGTATATAAGCTTTTATTGTACGAATCGTAAACACTGAAACACACTCTGAAATTAAAGATTAAAGCCATAATTATGACGGTTGAAAGGAGATCAGCTTTGGATACACTCAATCACAAGGTGATTCAAGGTCAAATGTTATCTTTTTTTGTAGAGGACTGCGTCGATGGTCAATTTAGGTGCCTAGACGGAATCTGCGTTAACAACGAATTTGTCTGTGATGGAAGAGCTGACTGCAATGATGGTTCGGATGAGATAGGATGTCGTAAGTATCCAATTAAACTATTACAAAAAATCCTTCTTGAATCACTAAAGAGCCATGCACACAGTGCAAGTTTAGTTGGAGAAACTGACAACTTTTTAATATTTTAATCATAATTTATCACTCTATTACACGTATTTACAATTTATATAGTTTGTAAACAGCTAATAACGAGTTGCCAGTAGCCGCAAAAGTTTCTCTGTGTGCTTAGCGCGTTACGTTATATTGTTTAAAAAATCAAATAACCGAATTAGTTCCCGTATTAATTGAGAAGTTGAGGAACATTGGGGAGGTCTATGTACAATTGATAACTTCCAGAAATTAATGAAAACTAGCTCTCAAATCTTGTTGCTAAATTAGAGGCAAACAAAGTGGGAGTGCATGAACCAGGGTTCATGGATTATAATCTGACAATCTAGTTTGCACTACACGCTTAGCAGTTTCTCAATTAGGAATCTTTCACTCTTAACTCAACTCACCAATAACACTTTATGCTTCAAAACGCACTATAGATCGTTTTATCTCTACGCAATTTCGCTTTCACTGGAATAAACTTTTATATAAGCACACTAAGAGGAAATTTTCTGAGCACTGTATGTTGATGTGTAATTTAGTAATTCTCTTCTATAACTACTTTCTTGCTATCAAGGCTTAGTTTTGCCTGTCAAGTTTTTTCCCTGTATTGTTATGAAGCATCCCTTGCCAGACAGTAAAACAAATTGGCGCATCTTTCCATGGTTCCACATATCGACCTTTGGAGGATAATCAAGTTGTGGTAGAGCATATAAATTATAAAGATACCTTTATTTAAAGCAAGTAGGAACACGAAAAATTAAAATATTGAAGATGTCACGTTACTTATGCAAGTGTTGAGCGCTTTTTACCCCACTACCAACAGGTGAGGGTTATGAGGTTAGCACCCTATGTTTGTATGTTTACGTATTTCTCTTTAGCAAGGGATGTTCTAACTCCGGAATATATTCTTTTAAACGCGAAATGCTTTACGATAAAGCCCATTCCCTTTATTAAAACGCCCTGGTGTACAGCGACGGCCCGCAGCACGCGGTCGCAGCCGCCTCCGTGCCTCGATACCGAGTTCACCTGTTACAACGGTCGCTGCATACTCCTGGAACGGCGCTGTGACAACTTTTACGACTGCAATGACTTTTCAGATGAACAAAACTGTCTTTCCGGTGATTGAATGCGTTTTCGCATCTCTGCCCTCTTTTATTTTGAATAGAATATACTTTTCTGTTGGACCCATCCGTTAAAAACATGATTTTTGTCTTGGATGATTGTATGAGATGAAGTAATTGTTGTCATTTTAGAGGCCATTTTTGTAGAAGATCCCTTGTTTTGTTTGATTTACTTTAGTTTAAAAACCATTATGCAAAATTTACCATGTTTGGCCAGTTCTTTCATTCCACTTGTTATTCCACTTGTGAATTTCCTTTCCATAATAATTGAGAAATCTTTATATACATAGACATCCCATTCCCATGCTGCCAAAGAAATTCCAATTTTACCTATGTAGTTAAATAGGAAGTATTTAGTAAAACTAAGGTGGTGTTGTTTTAGCTTTTTGTTGCACGGTGCATGAACACCTTCGTAGGAACATTTAAGTAGATATAGAAGTTTTACTAAGTACCTATAACAGTGATCGTAGTTTGACGAATTCATTATAAATGTAAGAGGGCTCACTACGATCCTTGTTTTTGTTGGAAGAACACCAAAGTCGTACACGGTTCGTAGTTAACCCGCTTAAATTCATTATGAATTATATAAGTTTTTCCCTACCATTTTTATTATGGCGACTTGCATAACTATTATTACTGTATATAAGCAAGTTAGCAAGCACTATGCACTAAGCAGTTTGGCATAGTTCACTAAATCAGATTTTTATGCAAGTCATCCTAACGTAAGAATGTTAGAAAGTGTTAGACTACCTACTAGTTTTGATGATTTTTTATTTGTTCTTTTTTTTTTTTAGCAACAAATACAATTTTTACCCCCACAACCCCTGCTCCTGTTTTTACAACCACAAATAGAGGTAAAAATATTTTGCTTTTATTGAATTATTTTTTATAAATCCGCGGTATCAAATTATTTTGAAAAAAGCTAATTTAAAACGAGTTCACGTTCGTTCTAGTTTTAATTTAATTATATTATTTGATTGTAATTTTATTTGTATATACCCTTAAATAAATTACCTAGTTCATGTTAATTTTAACTTACTCTACTGTTTAGTCTAAAGTTATTTTAAATTTTCAGTGCAATACAATGCTGGAGGAGAAAGGACTGGTAAGTTTCTCTCATATTTTTATAAGCAATTTCAAGATTGAATTTTTCTACATAACACTTTGCAATTCATGTGTTTTTAAATATCTATACTCAGTTTACCAAGTAATTAGGTTGTCCGAGTTTCCTCGTGTCAAGTAAACAAAACAAACGACGCTGCTGGTGTAAGTCGTTCAGCATGCGATCATTATTCTACGCGGTAAAAGAATCTACCGAAAGTAAATTAAAATATTTGTCCGGTTAGGAGCTTTACTTTCAAAATGCCTTCGCAGGTACGAGTATATATACATTGTAGTAAGTTTATATATTATTGGTTTGTCCTCAGGTTACAGTCCATATGCACCTCGCACTGACAGACCCAGAACCAGTAAGTTCCTTTTTATCTGATGTGAGACTCCACATTAACGCTAATTAGATAACCGAATTAGAAATTACCAATCATAAAGTTACCTTCAATAAATCATAAGAAAATGTTAATCTAAACTTGAACTCCAGACTAATGAGACACCCTTGATGGGCGTTGTAGCCCTAAAAGATCCTTGCGAGTTCTAATTTTTAGAGTTCTGTACCTCAAAAGGAAAAAAGGAACCCTTATAGGATTACTTTGTTGTCCGTATGTCCGTATGTCCGTCTGTCAACCCTCTTTTCTCAGAAACGCGTAGAGGTCTCGAGTTGAAATTCACATCATAATATGGTTAGTAACCACTTGGAGCCACGATATAAATCAAACTTCTAAGTTAACGCAATCAAAAGTTATAGCCGTTAGTCCAATTTTTTAAATTTTCTAAGGGGAATTACATGCAAAATCTATAGGGTACTTCCCGTTGATCTACAATCATAAAATTTGGCAAGAAGAAAGGTCTTATAGCACAAATAAAGGAAAACATCCTAAAATTGCAAATTTGTAGTTTATTCACAGAAAAATATTTTATTAATCTTGCCATAGACCAAAAACCTATAGGGTGCTTTCCATTGGCCTAGAACCATGAAATTTGGCAACAAACAAAGTCTTACAGCACAAGTAATGGAAACAATCCGAAAACTGTAATATAATCACAAAAAAGCATTATTTTGAGTCTCGCCATGGACCAAAACCTACAGGGTACCTACTTCCGGTTGAGCTAGAATCTTGATATTTGGCAAGAAACAAGGTTTTTTACATAATTAGCTTTTTGCTTTATAGTGCGTTACTCGCACTGGGTAAATCTTCTACGAAAACTTTTAATAACATCCCAAAAAATTTCGAACATCATCATCATCGAGTTTTTTTTATTAACATAATGTTTAGATAAGGAACCCTCGTTGCGTGAGTCCGACTCGCATTTGACGTTTTTATTTTATTTGGTTACAAAATAGATGTCGACTCGAACTATCCGCTGAATGGTGATGATTCCAACAATCCAAACAGTGACAGGAATAATGTAGATTATTCGGAGACGACACAGACACCCAACGGTAAAAACTTGGATGGGTCAAAATACGCTTCCATGTTGTTTGCGTGCTTTTGTGTTTTTTCATTCATCATCATATTGGTCCACAAACGTCAACTGCTGGCATATGCCTCCCCCATACGACGCGACGATGATCTTTTCGATATACCTATGTAGCTAATCGAGGTTTAATTTTCTTGTCATTCATTTTTTCATGATTTTGTATAACATCAACTCTAACTCTAATTATTTATTTATTTATTATATATAGTCACCAATCCTATCATACTAAAAATATAATGCCGATAGTACATAATATAAAATGTGAATATTCTTTGGTTACTTAGTCTCTCCAAACTTAATGAACAGATAAAGATGAAGTATGGCGTACATTTAGAACAAAGCTTATCTTAGATAATCTAATCTAACTAATATTATAAACGTGAAAGTTTAGATGGATGGATGGATAGATAGATGGATGGATAGATAGATGGATGGATGTTTGTTCCTTTATCACGCCAGAACGGCAAAACGGATCTGGATGAAATTTGGCACAGAGATAGATTATAGTCTGGAATAGGACATAGGCTACTTTTTATCCCGAAATTCCTACGGGAACAGGAACTACGCGGGTGAAACCGCGAGGCGCTGCTAGTAGTTTATATATTACGTATACTGAAAATACGAGTGCATACTGAAAACCGCGGGCAGAAGCCATCACTGGCTCCTGCCCTCGTTTTCTACCTCACGGTAGAAGATGATGTACATAATGATGAATGATTTCGATTTTTATATCAGCATCCCGGCAGTAGCTAGCAGCGATTCCTACAATTATGTTAACTTTTCACAATAAATATTATATCATCTTTTTCATAAATAGTGCAAGGGTATAAAAAAGTAACGCATTTCTTTATTTCTTCAAAATAGACATCAGGTAAAACTTGGGGTAAAAATTAGGTAGTGATTAATGATACCCTGACCTCAAATAATCGTCTACTCTATTGGGGCACAATGGGCACATTTGGTAACGTGGCTTTTTCCACAATAACGGCCATTTAGTCTGAATTTATCATACCATCACCATTTTTTTAGGCATATCATCGGTTTCAGTATAAACAAAATGTCAATATAATATAAATATTATATTGGATTCATCTGCGTATAGTAAATCGTTGGGGCTGGGGCTTTTTGCTTATAATTTTTATTTTCTGAGTTTATTTTGAGTTAGTGCAATATTTTTTTACCATTTTAGGGTACCCACCGTACGAACGCAATCCTAGCACGGAGCCGCCATACAATCCATACTACGATCCAAATCAATACCCAGGATCAGACAGTAATATTTTTTTTTTTTTAAATAATTTTTATTTGTTTCTTTTTGATTAATACCCGTCCATTTTTAGGAAACCCACCGTACAACCAAAACCCTAGCACGGAACCTCCCTACAATCCAAACAACATACAACCTTCGAACCCCGACCCGAATCAATACCCAGGATCAGACAGTAATGTTTTTATTTTATTTGTAATTTGATTACATTTTTTCATTTTATTCTAAAAAGTTGTTCATTTTTGTTATTTTATATTATTTAGATCAATCAGGCGGTCGCTACCCTTATGACTCATCTTCAGGTCGAGGTCAACCTGGTGATCGTAATGGTAGGTTTCGATATTATATTTTATTGGTTTAAGCTTTTTGTTTATGATATGTTTCTATTTATATTATTTTGTTCAGATCAATCAGGCAACCGCTACCCATACGACTCATCTTCAGGCCAAGGAGGTCAAGGTCAACCTAGTGATCGTAATGGTAGGTTATCATTTTTGTTTTTTAAAGCTTTTTGTTTATATGTTTCTATTTATATTATTACCAAAAGCTTTTCTGAGTTTTTTTTATCATAATTTATATTTATTTAGACCAATCTGGCAGCCGTTACCCTTACGACTCCTCTTCAGGCCAGGGAGGTCGACCTGGTGACCGTAATGGTAGGTTCAATCATAATTATTTTTAAAGCCCTTGGTTAATGATTTGCCTTTATTCATTATTTATTTTTATTTAGATCAATCTGGCAGCCGTTATCCTTACGACTCCTCTTCAAGCCAGGGAGGTCAACCTGGTGACCGTAATGGTGGGTTCAATCATAATTATTTTTAAAACCCTTGGTTAATGATTTGCTTTTATTCATTATTTATTTTTATTTAGATCAATCTGGCAGCCGTTACCCTTACGACTCCTCTTCAAGCCAGGGAGGTCAACCTGGTGACCGTAATGGTGGGTTCAATCATAATTATTTTTAAAGCCCTTGGTTAATGATTTGCTTTTATTCATTATTTATTTTTATTTAGATCAATCTGGCAGCCGTTACCCTTACGACTCCTCTTCAAGCCAGGGAGGTCAACCTGGTGACCGTAATGGTGGGTTCAATCATAATTATTTTTAAAGCCCTTGGTTAATGATTTGCTTTTATTCATTATTTATTTTTATTTAGATCAATCTGGCAGCCGTTACCCTTACGACTCCTCTTCAAGCCAGGGAGGTCAACCTGGTGACCGTAATGGTGGGTTTAATCATAATTATTTTTAAAGCCCTTGGTTAATGATTTGCTTTTATTTATTATTTAATTTTATTTAGATCAATCTGGCAGCCGTTACCCTTACGACTCCTCTTCAAGCCAGGGAGGTCAACCTGGTGACCGTAATGGTAGGTTTAATTATAATTATCTTAAAGCCCTTGGTTAATGATTTGCTTTTATTTATTATTTATTTTTAATTAGATCAATCTGGCAGCCGTTACCCTTACGACTTCTCTTCAGGCCAGGGAGGTCGACCTGGTGACCGTAATGGTAGGTTTAATCATAATTATTTTTAAGGTTCGTTCCTTATGATTTGCTCTTATTATTTTTTTTTTTTATTTAGATCAATCTGGCAGCCGTTACCCATACGACACATCAGGCCAAGACGGTCAACCTGAAAACCCTGATGGTATATATTTATTTTATCTTTTGTTTTGTTAATCAAGGCTTCTTTAAAGAATTAACGTGAAGGGTCGTACAAATACGACAAAAATAATGCCCTATAAACTTTCGTAGTTTGACGAATTAATTATGAATGTAGGGACAAATAACGACACAAAGCAGTTTGTGTTGGTAGTAACCCACTAAGAACACATAAACACAAAGCAGTTTATGTTGGTAGTAAACCACTACTTTGCTGCTTTGTGTTGGTAGTGGTTTACTACCAACATAAACTGCTTTGTGTTTATGTGTTCTTTCAACACAAACTAAGTTCGTAATTACAGTCATATTGAATGTCCTATAAAATTAGAATTCCACACTCGTGTGACAGTGAATAATTGCTATTTATGTTATTAAATGTACCATTAAGTTTATTTTTGTTTTGTTTAGATAATGAAATTTCCGGATATCCTTCTAACGGTCCCTCTACATCGTCACCAAATTACCCTAGATATCCTGGTATGTTATTTTTTTTTGTTCAAATGTATTTATTTATTTCTTCTGTATTATCGTTTCATTAGTTTTAATTTTATCCCACTTACATGATAAATGTGAAAGTTTGGAAGGATGGATGGTTATTTGTTAGGTACTCCATCACGCCAGAACGGCTGAACGGATCTGGATGAAATTTGGCACAGAGATAGATTATAGTCTGGAATAGCACATAGGCTACTTTTTATCCCGACAAAATGTATGGTTCCCGTGGGATAGATTAGTTTTAATTCATTTTAACTAATAATAATATTATATAACATTAAATCAGACATGCACTAGTTTTTGTAATTAATTTTCTTTATGTGTCATTGTTGTTTTGTTTTCATTCAATTGCATTTCAATTTATTCATTTTTCTTTTCCTTTCCCTTTCTTGTCCGTTAAGAACAATACGTCACAGATAATTTACCCAAGTACTTTCATAATTATTTAACGTTGTTTTGAGTAGGTATTCTATGGTTCATTTTTTTATTTTACTTTATTTTGTGATTGACCTTCTATGTCCAACAGTAGACGTTTATGGGCTGATATGATGATAATTGTATGAATATTTACTTAATGTATTTAAAAGTCAGTTAGTCAGTCATCTCTGCATAAGGCAGATGGGGCTAAGCGATGTTCTATAATATCGCTAAGAAATGAAATGTCCCAAAAATTATCGGTTTTGGCGGGATTCGAACCCGCGCCCCACCCTCAGTACGGGTGTGCTCTAACCAACTAAGCCACGAAACCCTTAGTCGGTTCAACCGAAAATCTTTGGGACCTCTTACGGACTATAGCGCCAGTGGCTCCACCTACAGGGGTAACATTACAGTTTAACCAAACCTGCTCAACGACCAAAGTTGCATTTGATTCGTTTGACGAGAGGTGTTGCCTTTGCTCAGTTCTAAGGTTTTTTGTTATAGTGCTAACCCGCACTCTGGGGTATCTCTAAGAAATGAAATAAGTCCCAAAAATTATCGGTTTCAGTTCTATAATATATATTTTTTTAATATAATTTTATATCTTTTGAAATATTACAAACCCGCAATATAATAGGTTCATCGGTAGCCTGCAACCGTTATCAGTGGCGTTGTGAGAACGGCCCTTGCATTGATGCCCGTCGGCGATGTGACGGCCACATCGACTGTCCTTTAGACTTCAGTGATGAGTTCGATTGTCCCAAAGGCAGTAAGGATAAAATAATTGATTGAATATCATGTTGTGGATTAACAAGGGGTTTTGGCAAAGTTTTATTAAAACCAAATGAACAATTAGTTATTAAAACATGCCACAAAGCAGTCAAAGGTTCAGGCATCCTATGGAAGGAAAATTATTATGTTGAAGCATACTTTCTTCTTTGGAATGTTTTACTGAAACTTTTCTTTGGCGCTTTAAATGTTTCAATAAATTAAATGAGATTATTGATGTCAATCCCAAATAACATGTAGTCAAAAACTAAAATTTGCCATAATCTTACAATAAATTACAACGTAATCAATAAATAACACAAAAATCCTTGTATATACAAATTCCCGAATAATAAATTTTAACTAAGAATAAAACTATATATTCTAACAAAACTATGGGAAATCTGTAAATAACACCACAATAACAAAAAAAAATTTGGTTGGTCTTCTAAACTTAAACCAGAATAATGTTTCTAACTGATCGGCTAAAACAATATTAACTTTAATTATATAAAATTAAATTAACCACCGGTTTCTTTCTAAAACATCTGAAAAAAAATATTAAATGTTGCTGGATCTCGGTGCATGCTCTTCCTGTTACACTCAGAATATGAAACTTATATTGTCTATCTTTGCAGGCCCCATTACTCTGAACCTGAAATCCTACCCGAAGGATCAGAACGTCAGATACGGTGAGTTTCATTTGACTAGTATAATATGTCTATTACATGACAAGCTTCTATCTGCAGTCACGTTTTAGGTATGTAGATATCGGATATAATATAACATATCCCGCAGCAATGAGGGAAAATGCTACTCTCGGCTTGACACATTGTATTTTTAGGATTTTATATTAAAGGCATTCCAAAGGATTGTTTTATTAGAATTTAAGTCATATTGCAAGAAGATCAGAGAAAACATTTCATGCAGAATATCTTCTACGGAAAAGTAAACCAAAGAAATAACAGGCTACAGCCATTACGGATTAGTTGATTGTAGGATACTCTCATAAAAATTGTTAATTTTATCGGAAATTTGAATATAGCTACGGAAACGCAGGTGAGTCAGAATAGACTAGAGCTAGATAGAGATAGCTAAAGTGCCTTGGATGTAGAGTTAAGCGTTTTAATAGAAATTATAAAGGTAAGGATTCGCAACGAATACATCCGACAGAGAACAAAGGTTGTCGACATAGCTCAAAGGATTAGCAAGCTGAAGTGGCATTGGGCTGGCCATATCGCGAGAAGAACCGACAACCGCTGGGGTAAACGTGTTCCTGAGTGGAAACCGCGAGTCGGGAAACGTAGTGTAGGACGCCCTCCGACCAGGTGGGATGACGATTTGCGAAAGTCTGCTGGCAGATGCTGGATGCGGCAAGCTGAAGACAGGGCGCTATGGCGCTCATTAAGGGAGGCCTATGTCCAGCTGTGGACTGATATAGGCTGATGATGATGATGACGATAAAGGAACATTTTTCAAAAAAATATGTAATTGTTGGCAAAGCCTATGGTGTTTTAACACATACATTTAAATTCATACCGTGTGGTCGAATGCATACTTTTCAGTAATATTTGAAGAACAGTATTTCAAATGATATTTTTAAATGCGGACTTTTATGAACAGTGACGTCACGTCGTCACGCTTGGACCGGTTACGCTGAGTCGGGTGATACTTGACTCCAGTCGGCAACTTTATGTGTTCAATGTGTGCACTTCTTTGGTGTGGTCATAAGCACACGACCTCTCTTTTCACCAGGTTTATGCTAGATAGGCTAAAATTATAGTAAACGTCTCATAACAACACAGATATACTCGCTTTACTGATAGTATTAGGTTTGATGATGAGTTTTTGAAACATTTTAACATATTCTTGTTTATTTCATGGTGGTGGAACAGTCAACTTTGGTGAGTCGGTTTTGCCTGAATTCTTGTCCTGGGCAAAATAATGGGTTACATAATTCATAATTTTAACATAGGAATGCTATAAAATTGATCGTATATTTGGGTTGGCATTCATAAAACACATTTAATCACATTTCTCACATAATATATTTCACTGATTTCACAAATTTACATACAACATTTAATAAAGTATTAATTATAGACATCATAGGCAATATTTTTTGTCATAAAATCAAATTAATTGTTTTTAAATCAATATTAAAGATCCATAATAAACAGTCTCATAATTGATAAACTATTAATAATTAAGGATAAACAATTACTTTGTGGTTTTTTTTAATTTAAAAGGTATGCATGTACATAATATACTTATTAGCATACGTCACACAGCGAAATCATAAATGAATTTGGTTTGAATTTTTATGAACTTGAAATTAATTAATAACACGATAACAAATAAAACAGTTTTATTAATACTAACGTAACTATTTGATGATTACTTTATATATACACTAGCAAGGCTAAGAAAACTTAATTAGGTATAGGTATATATGCACATTTACCACCCGATGACGTGCTGAATATAAGTAGACCAATGGGTCTACTTTCACCCGAACATTATTTTACTTGATCCATTACAAATATAAAATTATTGGGTTTGTTCATTAAATAATAATAGGTAACACCTCACCTTTTTAATGAAATCTTACATATTGGGTTAGACAAAGATAGATTTTTTCTTGACATTATTATTTTCCTATTCATTTAATTTTTTAACTCTAGATAAGTAAAATATATTTTTATAATTCTTGCCTAAGCAAATTGGGCAATATATTATCTTGTATAATATTTATTACGTTAAACATAACGTACATTTACAAAATGGTTTTAAGAAATATAATTAATAATATAAATATGATATCTGTTAGAATTTTAGCAAGAAGTTTTTTTGTAGAACCTTATCAGTCTAAGCATGAGTATTTTATTGTATTTCAAGAAGGAAAGTATTTACTTACAATATTTCTGATAGTTGATCTATCATCTTTATCATATTATGGTAGTTCTCACCAAGGAATGCTGCATTCTGAATCAAAAGGGAAGTCTTTGTACCAAGTTCAAATAACAAAGGTTATTTATTTTCTATAGGTGGAGATGTAGTTTTTATCTGCCGTGATGAAGGACCGCTACGTGCTCCTGTGAGATGGGTCAGGGAAGGGGGTGCACCCTTAAAACCAGGATCTTCGGAGAAGGGAGGAAGGCTCGAGATGTTTACAGTCTCGGTGAGTACCTTTACGAACTCAGTGACTTAATGTTGTTTTAAGTACGTGCACAAGGACAAGTCTCCACTTATATGTGAAAATTACTATGAAAACGTCTACATGGGGGGAGAAAAAGACAAATTTCTGGAAGTTTCGCAGCAGACGGATAATTTATGAACGCTTTGTTATGTGAATTTTTTATATATATCACATTATTTAAATCGTATGTCGCAGAAGACAAGCTCTCATGTGAGGACTAATAGATAACCCCTCATTTTTTGTTTTAAATGCCTCTTGATGACGTGTTATGATGAAATCATTGAATGGGCAACTATCCAATGCTCGAGTCATCACTTTAATGCAAATGAATATATTGCAGGTTGCTGATAGCGGAGTTTACATCTGTCAAGCGCCGAGATACCTGGGCAGTAGTGGATCTGAAATACGAGTCACCCTGAATGTGGAGCGGCCACAACGTAAGTTATCAGATTTTCATAGAACCCCATTTTTAGGTTTTCCTATTATCTGCATAGGTACAAGGTTAGATCAGCAAACAATAGCTAACAGGCTGACCTTGGAGCGCTCTACCTTGAATATAGCCCACCTGGTCTTATGTGGCAAAACCAGTGCCAATTACGTAACCATCACATTTTTAGCTTTGCATGCTAGTAACGGCCCTACCGTTACTAGCATGCAAAGCTAAAAATGTGCTTGTCCACCAGTTTAAAGTCGCCCAGCGAGCTATGCAGAGAGATAGATATATATGTTAGGAGTTTCTCTGAAAGGTAGGATTCGCAACGAATACATCCGACAGAGAACCAAGGTTATCGGCATAGCTCAAAGGATTAGCAAGCTGAACTGGCAGTGGGCTGGCCATATCTCGAGAAGAACCGACAACCGCTGGGGTAAACGTGTTTTTGAGTGGAGACCGCGACTTGGCAAACGTAGTGTAAGACGCCCTCCGACCAGGTTCCCACCTGGTCGAGAGCGTCGATGACGATTTGCGAAAGACTGCTGGAAGATGCTGGATGCGGCAAGCTGAAGACGGAAAGCTGAAGACAGGGCGCTATGGCGCTCATTAGGGGAGGCCTATGTCCAGCAGAGGACTAATATAGGCTGATGATGATGATGATGCTAGTAGCGTGCCGCTCCGCTCATTAGTCAGATATAAGAGTTCTTATGTACAATTTCTTTTTTAATTACATAATTCATTAAAAGATTAGCTCAGTGGATCAGAGTGGAATAAATAATTTCGTTAACAACCATATCCGTCAAAAACAACATTTTAGATTTTCCTATAACTACCAGCCCTGCTACTATAGAATAGAACTTGTTTATAGATTTCACAATCCAAAATAAACAGTCAGCCCTACGAGGTAGACGATGACCTAGGAACCTACTCAGAAAACGAAAACCGAAGTTTCTGATTAGTTTTCGAACAAAACTCACTCTAATGTCACCTACGTAAGAAATGATTGGCACGATAACGAGTCAGAAATTACGATATTCGTTTTTGCGAGTACGAGCTGTGATGGTTGTATTCGCTGGATGTGGACAGCGCAGGAGCGGCCATTGTGGCCTTCTTTTGGTGAGGTATGTCAAGCAGTGGAACGGTAGATATATTTTTATTGCAGTCATAAATGATGATGATAAATCTGATATAAATTTAACAATAACTTACAGGTTTCTCAACCACACCTACGTTCGTGGTTTGCAAACCATTTGAGGCGACTTGCGGCAATGGCATGTGCATACCGAAAACTGCTGTGTGCGATGGCAAGGTCGACTGTTCCGACCGATCTGATGAGGATACCTGCAGTAAGCATTTCAACTTTCAACACTTGAGTTTTCTTTTGTCTCCGACTTTCCAGCTTCACTCTGACACCTCAGAGTGTGCTATCTTATCCAAATAGTGATGAAGATGCGATATATAATATCCAAATCTCATTTTAACTATACAGAAGGTGGCGTGTTCTATTCTCGGACGAAGATTTGATTAATCTACAATTATTTGTTCCCGGTTTCTACTAATGTAATAGCTACGTTTCTGTGCTAACTTTGAAGCTAGATGATACTGTGTGAAAAACTCCAACATAATTACGAATTTCCTTTTCACTTTTATGATTTTGAATATTTTTTGTCTCCCGTTCTTTCTGCAGTGTATCAATCTTTCGCAGATTATGATGGAAAATGCGAGCCTAACCAGTTTCAATGCGATAACCGAAAATGCGTTCTCAAATCTTGGCTGTGCGATTCTGATGACGACTGCGGAGACGGTTCAGACGAAAAGAGCTGCCCAGCTGCAGATCCTCGCGCAGAGTGCCTCCCCATGGAGTTTGCCTGCGATGATGGTCAATGTGTCCCTAAAAGTTTTCATTGCGATGGGCATAATGATTGTATCGATGGGACCGATGAAATCGGCTGTAGTAAGTACCCTTAACTTAGGTCCTTGTTTCGTTATAAATGCCCCTGCTGTGTCTATTAAAAAGTCTAAACCTTAGCTGCGTTTAGACTTTTTAATGGCCTAATGTCTCTTGTGCAGCATTTTTTAGGCTGCTAATAAAGGGATGCACAATCAACTCTATTTTTGAAAGTAGAATTCTAAATAATTCTTTTCCCAAGACAGGCATAATACCTATTATCTTTTTTTTTCCTGAAATACTAACGCCATCCATCAGTGCCAAGAATAGTTCAGAATTTATGCCTCTCTCAAAGAGTGTAATGTGGGTTTGCCACAAATGCCACGCATTCACAACTAAGTAATGCTTAACAATTTCCAGACCAACGTACAAACTTTTAATCTAAATCCACAGGTCCGGTCTATATCAGCAAGCCACCTAAGCCAACAAACGTACAACTGAACCCGGGAGACACTCTATCGCTGACCTGCGAGGCAGTAGGAGTTCCGAAACCCATCATCTCGTGGCGTTTGAACTGGGGCCATGTGCCTGAAAAGTGTTACTCGACCAGTAATGATGGCATTGGATCCCTGACCTGTCCCAATATGCTGGTAAGTTGTTGTGGTAAACACTAAGTCTAGAGAAGCTCTGATCTTTTGAAATTTATTTAAACGAAAGTATGGTGATGACCAATGTATCGCAGCGGGCAAAGTTCCGCCTGCGACGAAGGAGGTTGCGGGTTCGATTCCCGCCTTGGAACTAGTACAATAAATATTTGTTCCAGGTGTTCTGGATATTTACTATGTTTTTAATAAAAATACCAATACATGTAATGTATTATAGTACCTATGTATCAGTCATCTAGTACCCATAACATAAGTTCTGCTTGTTTGGGGCTAGATGATGCCGTGTAGATTGTCCAGCATTAACATATTTTGATTACTATGAAAACCATGTCATCTTAGCGGAAATTTTGACACGAGACTGACCACCGTTGGTCGAAATTCGACTAGAAAGAGATTATCATCGGTGAAAATAACTAGGTATTATTAAATAACTTTAATTTCTCACAGCCCGAAAACAGCGGAGCCTACTCATGTGAGGCCATAAACCACAAAGGAACCACCTTCGCTACTCCAGACGCAATTGTTTTTGTCAGTCAAACTAGCCCTTGTCCTAAGGGTTCTTTTAACAAGTGAGTATCTATAGCCTCAACTTAGCATATTGAGTAGATTCTAACCTGAGAAAGCAGGCCAGAATCTTTGATTCTGGTCTCTACTTCAAAACGTCAAAAAAGTCTATACTTCAATCCTTGCTTTTGATCTTCACTTCTTGTTCATTTTAATCTGTCCCAAGTCTTTGGGGCTTCCTATGGACTCAAGCGCAGCTGACAGGGGAGCTATTCAATCCTGTTCAAAGAAAAATTACTGTTACATTAAGTAAAACATCTACATCTACAGCCTTTAATAGTCCACTGCTGAACGATGGCTTCCCCGTCATAGACGCGAAGGAGTCTCCACGGCAAATTTTTGTATCTACAGCTTACAAATATGCTAATATATATAGCATGAAAACAATTCCAGCTTTGTAAGCTGTAGAATCTATGGGCCCTGGAGGGGAACTACCTTAAATCCTTTAGTTAGCTCATTTTACTGAAAGGAAACATTCCTTTATTTTTAAAAAGAAACATAATTGCATTCAAAGATTTTCTAAAAATTCCTTGTCTCACCTGGGAATCGAATCAACAAAAAATTAAAAAATAAACCCTCGCTATTTTATTATTCGAATCTGTAGGATTATTGTTCAGGATAAAAATTGTCTAGTAAACAGATAATGTCTTAGAAAAAAAAGTGAAAACTAGTATTCATTTTATTTTATCATCAATACAAACAAGAACATGAAACATTTTTGTATAACCTGAACCAATTGTTTTTTGTTCCCTAATAAATGTTTTATTTATTTATTTTCCAGCGAGGCCAGATCCAGCAGTGAATGCATCAGATGCTTCTGTTTCGGCCGTTCTGATCAGTGCCACTCTGCGGATCTTTTCACTTACAACATGCCGACTCCACTCGGAGAAGGCGGTACTCGCCTGTTAGGCGTAGCCTTGTTCGGTAACGGGGAGGTCAGAATAGATAACTCCATTATAAACCACTACTTCTTCTCTGCCATAAGGAATGGAGCTACTGTAAGTGTAGAATACATGTGTATCAATGATATTTATTAGATAAAAGGTTTGTTAATGGAGGTACCTTTTGTCGATGTTCATATGAAACAAATGCTAAAGCACGATGGTCCATAGCTGGCTGACAGTAGAGTCTTGAAAATGGAGACAGACATGTGGTAAATTTAAGGTGGGCATGTTACCACTACTGGAGTATAGATGCAAAAATTAATGATATGGTGATGTTGAACTTGTTAAATATGTACACAAGACAAATATAGGAAAAATCCATCGTAACATTATTGTACTACAAAACAGACTTGACCACTGGTTACGAACGCACCATCTGACCACCATACGAGACAAACAAATGTAGTGAAATACTAAAAGCACTGTGAAATAGACATATCAGCTCTCAGCTGCTCGTCTTTTATTGAATAATAATAAATAATATTAATAATAATTATAAACTTACGCCGATTTTCCTTGCATTTGAAGAGTACCTAAAACGTTAAACCCTGATTCAGTTGCTTCATAATTGAAAAATACTTTCTTTCCAACCAGATTACCAAACTGGAAACCCGTGACCCGAACTGGTTAGGCAACTACCACCCGTTCCTGACTCTCCCTGAGAGTTACAACGGTAATCAGTTGACTTCATACGGTGGACACATCAAGTACAAGTTTATTCCACACACTGCCCCCGTATATGACGATATTCCTTCTATCATCGTAAAGGTAAGCGGCATATTTACCATATTTTACTTGTTGGATCAGTAGGCCACGAATATGTTCATCACACTTTATTACTGATGGACATAGGCCTCCTCTGATAAGCGCCTTCTGAGCTCGATAAGATATTGGTAGATAAGATCTACACAGTGCTATCCTGGGAGGTGGAAAATCGAACACGACCGTGAGTACTGGAAAGATTTCGAGAAGGTCAGAGACGGGACGATATAGGCTGACTCTGACAAGAATTGACCCATTGCATATATATGATTTTTGATTGACCCATCTCAGCCCGTGGATGTAAGATTCAACTGAATGAACTAAGAGAACCCACCAGAGGAAGGGAGCTGTCCTTCTGAGTATTTTTAGCACTCGAACACCAACCGTCTGGCAAGGTGATTTTGAAAAATAACTTTGTTAGGTGGAGGTATCAACAATGATTCTATGTGCTGATACGGATGGGCTGACTTAGAATAAAAAACGGTGGAAGTAAATCTTGAAGTGCATCCACATGGGATGCACTTCAAGATTTACGATTGCGAGAATATAGAGTGGCTGATCATCTTGTTTGGTCGATAATTAGCAAAAAAAGATCTGAGTGCAATCAACATAATACAGAAATCAGTGGCACTGATTGAAGGAAGCCATCAAATGTTGATGATAACGTTATCATTAGTAATATGAGTTCTATTGTCAAGTTCTTTGCTGACTTGAAGCTCTTCAAAAACAGACTTTTTACCTACATGTCCTAATAATACGATCGTTTTTCCTTAAAATTTTGCTGCATGGATAGAATGAAGATATGTATGTGATTCCTGAAGTTGAATTACCTGCAATCATATTAAAGGTCAGTTCCTACCATGTACCTAAGTCTTCATGTATAATATGATATTTTTTAAAGACATCGTACTGAGAACCATCAGTCTGCATTCAAATTGCTGAAATTTTATTTATTTTGAAGTAATTCTCAAAATTTTTGATTTTATTTAGATATTTTATGGTATACATTTAAGTACATACATTAACTTTTCAGCAGTAGGTAATTTGGTAAGTACCTAAAAATGCTGCGTAATCATTTTACATAAAGTCAGACTAAGTTAACTGAAAAACAATTAACAACCCCACCTACATGTTGATAAGGTCTGCTATTGTACAATTTGTACTATTTTTTCTAGTTCTTTATTATTTTGGTGTACCTATCTTTCTTTTATAACTACTAATTTATTTGGAGCATTCAACTAGAATACAAAATTTTCACTAAATTACATACCCACAACTTGCACAAACTGTATATAATGTTACTATCATTCTTATCTAGTGTTTATTGCCCATGGTCCACCTGTGTGCTGCACCAGGTGTATTACGGTAAAAGGAATATAAAGGAATTTATACAAAATGTTCACTAAATTACATACACACAACTTGCACAAACTGTACATAATGTTACTATCATTCTTATCTAGTGTTTATTGCCCAATGCCCATGGTCCACCTGTGTGCTGCACCAGGTGCACTCAGTTTGGGGCTAGATGATGCTGTGTAAATTGTCCAGCATAACTTGTTTATCGTACTGTACTAAAATAGCATTTTTTTTAGGGTCAATACACTACCCTCTTCTATGTGCCACGTGGTGATATCAATGGAAAAGAGACCGTGATCGAGGCTAGATTTTTGCCCGACTACTGGCAGATGTCTGATTCCAATGGTAACCTTGTCCCTGCGCGGAGAGAGGATATTATGATGGCGTAAGTATATTTCTCTTCCTCTACCATGAGCATGACACATTTGGTAGGCTTTCAATGGCTTGTAAAATTATTGACATCTAAATTTGAATTGTCACAGGAACAAAAATGGTTTTATCCAAAATAACCAAGATATACTTAGGTCCTATAAATGTATTATCCTTAGCTCTTTATACCATCAAATTAATTCAATTAAAACATTATACACTATATTTTTATGAAGGTAACGTACCTACATGGGCGACAAGATGATTTATTACCTGATAGTATGTGGTCAAACAGAGGTCTATGCACGATAAAAAACCTCAAGGCTTCCATGTTGCATGTCTCGTTCCTCCCGTGCTAGTAACCGATAGACATGTGTTATGGTCTTCTAGAACTTCGTGATACATCGTCGGCCACATTTTCACTTTCCATCAGGTGAGATTGTGGTCAAATGACTATCTCACTAATATTATAAACGTGAAAGTTTAGATGGATGGATGGATGGATGGATAGATGGACGGATGTTTGTTCCTTTATCACGCCAGAACGGCAAAACGGATCTGGATGAAATTTGGCACAGAGATAGATTATAGTCTGGAATAGGACATAGGCTACTTTGTATCCCGAAATTCCTACGGGAACGGGAACTACGCGGGTGAAACCGCGAGGCGCTGCTAGTAGACTATAAAAAAGAAAATAAATACTGTATTTGTAGAAATTATGACATTCTCAAATACAATATAAATCGCATTCCTTAAGTACGAAGGTTTGGAGGTCCTATCTCCTACTGCGATGTCTTACTGAAAGGTCCCTATATTCCTTGAGTGAAATAACTTTGAATTGTATACTAAGTTTATTCTTCGATGCTTTTGCCGCCATATTTGCTGGTTTACTAAACTTTATGACTGACTGACTACAACTTTCATGAAAATTAGCGGCATTTATATTTACAATTCTGTCCTGCCAGCCGTAGGGGGATAGAGCAAGCAAATTCTCATACAAATCATGAATTTACATTAACAATACGTGCAAAAAGCTGATCTAAAACGATGGGGATAAAAATTAATCCCTCTCGAAAGGGCTACAAAAGAGAAGTACTCGAACTTGATCTTCAACTCCCGGCTCTGTCCGACACAGAAGATCTAGCTATATATATATTATTTTACTGTTAATTTTTTCACAGGCTCGACAACGTAACAATGATCCTCATCCGAGGCGACAACAACAATGCTGGTGTGAACATAACCGATTTCGTGATGGAGTCCGCGCAAAGCATCAACAGCGGTCTGGGCGCGGCCAGCCTCGTCGAGGAGTGTAGCTGCCCCGAGGGGTATAGCGGTTTATCTTGCGAGGTGAGGTTACATCACAGTCGTCCACATCTTAGAAGACTCATGGCCATTAGCCGGTCATGGTCAAATCTGACATTATATCACAAAAGACTTGCAATGACCCGGCCGATATGTATATTGTACTAACTTCTCGTTTTTTCGTTACAGTAGCATTTAACTTATATGTTATTTGAAGCACACAACTTCATCAGTACTAAATTTCAGCTCGACCCATTTAGTTGTTTTGGCGTTTTCTTCGCACAAACATTTGACAATGGCACAAACTTTCGTCTTTATAACATTAGTAGGTTTTATTTGATTCTTGCCTAGTTAACTTACGCATGAATCACTTAAAACTATAATCTACGCCTTGCTATTTACGAATACTTTAAAACTATTGGCTGAATTAGGAGATTTGGCAAAATAAAAAGGTATACTTCTAACAAATAACTTCAAAACCGAGGTGATTTAAATATTTTATGTATGTTTCTGCTATTTATGTTATTCTGTTTTTTATAGAGAATTATTGCAAGTTGCTCTCCGTTTGTTTCCCCTGTCATGTGGTGATTACTGTTTGTCCCGTAAAGCTAAAAAAAACAGTGTATATATTCAGGAATTTGAAGATGGATTTAAATGTTGTAATAAGCATCAAAATAATTATTTTATATCGTTTCAAATTTATCATACTCGGCATATTGAACAAACTGTGCTTTCCTTTGTCATTTTCAACTTGTGTCCGATAAGCCTTTCTTACTTCTAATATGCGTTTTCTAGAAATGCAAGCCCGGCTACATCCGTGAGGATAGCGGTCCCTGGCTAGGCCACTGTGTTCGTATGTCCTGCCCCGCCGGAACCTACGGCGACCCATCAATGGGAGATGCCTGCAAGCCTTGTCCCTGCCCACTGACCAACAAGGAGAACCAGTTTGCTACCACCTGTTCTATTGGATCTGATGGCTCAATTAAATGCGATTGTTTCCAAGGGTATGTGATGTTTTCTGGCGTCTATGTGGTGGCTTGTCTCTGACCAACAAAACAATAAATTTCATTTCACATTCTTTCAATAAACAGACGACGATAAGAGTCTAATCTCTAAAACCTTTTTCAGATACGAAGGCAAAAATTGCGAAAAGTGTAGCCCTGGTTTTGAAGGAAATCCTCTGATATACGGAAATAAATGCATCGTCCGACCCACCAATAACTGTAACGAGATGGGAACCGAGAACCGTGTGCAGTTAATGGACGAGTGTGTTTGCAAAGATAACGTACAGGGTCGTTTCTGCGACCAATGCAGAAATGGTTCCTTCTACTTATCTAATGATTTCAGGTAAATAATCTGTGCTACTTGCCCATTTATTAAATTATTCACTTTCATTTTGCTTTGCAAAGGACAAACCTTGTAATTTGTGTAGTTTACATTCATCGACGCTTTGAAAGAAGTGAAAAGTGGAAAAGAAGGTCTTTGCTCTGCAGTGGGACAGAACAGGCTCAAAATAATAAAAACATGCAGACCTCTTTTAGATTAACTCTTGTAAAATGCTATTGGATTCGGCCTCACGAAAGACTTTTGTCTGTTTATGACCATCAAAATGATTGAGGTGGAGGCTAATATCCTAAGTTTTGTGGTACCTATATATATGATATTATTTCAGACACGGTTGCGCCCTCTGCTTCTGCTCCGGCGAATCACAACTCTGCATGAGTAGCAACCTTCGCCGCAAAACCACCGATATCAATTTTAATGTTCCCGCCATCGTTGACCAAGTTAAGGTGTACAACATACTGCCGCAAGAAAGTGGAAACTACAGATATGCCGCACCGGTGGAGACGAACCTAACGGCGCAGCTGACTCCTAGAGGACTGGGTGTGTCTGGGTTGGACGATGCAAGGGTTTACTATTGGAGTATGCCTAACAGGTGAGATAAACGTTTTTCATATTATTGCTCATTTGATTTGTTTGGTCTGAGTAGCTAGAGGTGCTTTCAAAAGTTCCTTATCAGAAAGGCGAAAACGGGACTCTATCACTAAGCCTCCGCTGTCTGTCCGACTGTCTATCCGTCCGTTAGCGGACTATCTGGTAGTGCACTATACTCGAAAACTATTTAATTTTGAATCATTTTAATAAGGTTTTCCTTCGACCCTTCACAGCTTTGCGGGCGACAAGGTGACATCATACGGTGGATACCTTCGCTACTCCCTCGACAACGTACCAAGCTTTATCGGCCCTACTTATAAGAACAAGGCTGCCGATGTCCAACTTATCAGCGTAAGTTCTTTATATTAAAAATTAAATTAAAAATAACGAGGATTTTGGTCCACAAAAGAAGAAGACAGATCAGGAAAAAAGTTTGACATGGATATTTTTACTCAATCTTTACTCAAGGAGTTGAACTCTGGGGAAATAATTATTTGTTCCGAGTATGGATGCTTTCTTTGTTCTGTTTTATATAACTGATACATAACACAAGCTTTTGTTACTTTGAGAATAAAATGATGCTGCTTCAAAATGTTTATCATTATTTATTTATTATTGTTTTTCTTTGCAGGACAACCACCTAACATTCCAGTACTTCGGTGACTTCAAACCCACAGAAAACGTTCTGAACGTCAGTATACAACTGCTTGAAAAGGGGTGGCAGAGGTAAAAACCTTACTGGTGTTTTTATTAAGCGAAACGTTTTTAACCGATGTAAATATAAGATTGGCACTTAAGTTTAGAGGTCTTATACTCAGCTGAGGGTGAAGCACAGTCAGGTCAGGGCAGGCACTCTAATTGATAACGACGAATCTCCATTAAGGTATCATTAGAGTAGCGGCTACCCATGGTAAAAGTTTACTCAACGCCAAAAAATAAACTAATTCCTAACGTGACTACGCTTAGAACACGCAATCAGATCAGATCAATGAAGTTTTAATTGTACCTACGTTTGAATAGGAAAACGTAACAAACAACGTTGGTCACGATATATTGATGGTCAAACAAGATTTTCCAATATACAGTCCATTGCTAGACATACTTCACCGACACGAGCGGGTTATATTCTTATGGCCATAACCACCACGGCAGGTCCCGTGATCCACTGCGATCATGATCGCAGTGGATCACAGGACCAGCCGTCTGTCTGATCTCTTACTTGGCTCCTATGACGATAGAATCGACCCTAACACAGCCTGCACGGGCTGTGTTAGAGGGTCGATTCTATTGCCACGACCTCCACGGCCTATTAAACTAGCCTTGCCTCATATGCATTTTCTAATACCCTTTTTAACAATTGCGCTTATCTAATTTAATTGTTTCAATGAAATCTAATTTTAATGTTTATAATTTCTATAACTTGTTAAGTAAGGACCATATCATCATCATCATCATCCACAACCTGACTTCACCCACTGCTGGGTATAGGCCTCCAAACTCCACAAGGACCATATGATACTCCTTAAATATTCACGTGCCTGTACTCGGGCGTGATATGCAGCTCTACTGTATTATTCCACCAATGTTTTTTGTACCATGTCTTGTGTGAATAAATATTACTGAATTACTGAATTTTTCTCTACAGATCTGACGGCAAAGAAATCCCCCGCGAGATTTTCCTTCTGGGCCTAGCTGACATCAAGGCTATCTTGATAAAAGCTACATATGCTTGGAATTCAATTGCCACACCTCTATACGCAAGCATAGACACAGCGGCGGACGATGGCGATGGCCCCGCAGCGTTGCACGTCGAGCAGTGCGTATGTCCTCCCGGTTATATTGGGACATCATGTGAAGACTGCGCACCTGGATTCACTCGGTAAGATATGTAGATAGATAATGACTT
Source organism: Eupithecia exiguata (assembly GCA_947086465.1). NCBI lineage: Eukaryota > Metazoa > Arthropoda > Insecta > Lepidoptera > Geometridae > Eupithecia > Eupithecia exiguata. The sequence goes on from OX352226.1 coordinate 3,102,145, forward strand.
TATTTGCAACTTCAGACACACTTATACAAAATACAATAATTCCACGGTGTATACTAGTAAAAACAATCAATAATAAAATATAGTTGACTGATAAAAACAAACTATAATATAATTAAAATCTAGGTAAGGTGTAAGATAGGAAAGATTACATTTTTACATACTAATAACGGTCTTGATAAATAGATAAATAACAGGTACTACGTAAGAAGTTGATTACATTTTTATTAGATACTTACTACGAACAATTGAAATGTATGCCTAAAACGTTGCAAAATTTCAAATTATCAATTGTAACCATGTTCTGCAAATGTCCTTAAATTATAAGGGATTCAGACATGAATCCGTTAGGGCACTACACAGGAAAAAACAGAAAAATAAAACACACCAGTGATTATAAACAAATTGTAGGACACTTCTGAATCCAAAATTCCAGAATCGTGGTCAGTTATTTCACCTAGGTAGTGAGTGCATTGTAACATCAACTTTATTGCTCTAAAACAAAGTTGTGTTTCGCAGAGGCACCGGTGGTTTCTACTTGGCTCACTGCGAGGAATGCCAGTGCAACGGACACTCTACGAACTGTCATCCTGAAACTGGCGATTGTTACGTAAGTTCTCCTTTTTATCATCTGGCTACACGTTTATTTACCTTTTTTTTTGACGAACGGTAAAGATAATGAAGCAATTAATTGTGACAACTAATGTTAACAACTAACGTTGGTGTTCTTCCAACACAAATAAGGTTCGTAGTTAACCCGCTTACATCCGGAAAGTATGTATAGAATGAGTTATTTCAATGTAGGTAGGTAGGAAGGTGGCTCAACGTTAGGATCTTGTTCGTTGATCCCAAAAATCTTAACTGCGAGTCTAGACAGTTACGCAAAAAGACTGCTAAAAATAATAGTCGCAGCGTGGTCTGGCTAAAAAAAGTAAAAATCTGCCAATTAGTTGCTTCGTTGGTATCGCTGTTGGAGGGTGGGTCAAATACATTGGAACGGATTCAAAGGGAATTTTCCAAGATTTTGATAGGATATTGAACTCTATCTCTCCAACATAAAACACACATTTTAGCGATTTAAAAAATTCTTTGGGAATGATCGCTAATTTACCTTGATCCTACACCTGGTTCCATAAACCTAGATATGTTTTGTAAACAAAGGCGTTACAAAAACAAAGTTAACTTGCTGGAAAATATTTTACGATACTTGTATCATTGGAGCAAATCCCAGTTCGAAACAATATTTGGTTTTCACAGCTTTCGTTCATCAATTCATCTTTAGTCCGTTTTTGAACTCGTATTTGCTTATAAGGTGTGCGTATGCTATTACCCCTTGCCTAACCTTGTTGAAGTTTTTGTTTATGTTTACCTTACCTTTGTTACTTTGTTGTGTTCTGTGATTGTTAAGTTCTCATTCATATAATGTCTTTGTTTACAAAACATATACAAGTTTCTAGAACCAAGTGTTTAAGTGAATTGGAGCGCTCGCTCGAGCAATTCGACATCGACGCTCAAAGGACACTAACGATATATGTATCTATATATAATATGACACCGGCATTATTTATCTGTTTAGCAATAGGGAAAAGATGTCCTTATAACAAACCTGTATGAATCCAATAGGTTTTGTTAGACTATAACTTCAGAAAGAAGAATGTTACCTTACTGCTGTCTCCTCTAAAACACAAACTAGGGATGATCGTGTCGATATTGACAAATAACAACTGACAAATAACAAATTATTTATTGACCGTTAGAGGTCTAACATGACGGGTTACATATACCTAAGACACTATATTCCCACATTTTTTAACACAAAAACACAAATATCATTTATTGGACACAATTACAGTGTTTCAGTATATAATTGAATCCATAGGGTCCTGAACTAGCCTAGGCTGTATTTCAGGATCCAACTGTATTTCAGGATCCAAGTATATTTAATGATATAAAAGGCACGGAATTAAAAGATTTCATTCAAATTTCATGAACTCTATTTACCGCGTGCAAGTTTAAAGTGGAATAACTCTTATGATGATTGAAATCTCTCTCCTCTAAGGGTTTGGCATCAGGACAAAAGCTGACAGACTTGCTTTTACTTTCTTTGCAATTGAACTAAGTAGCTATTCATGGGTAAGTTCAAATTAAATGCCGAGTAACGAACACTATTATAAACCATCCTTCTTGGATGTTAGAGGCCACCGACCGGTCTGATAGTTCCTTTTACCGGAATGATATTAAAGTGAGTAAACTTTCTGGGAAATAGAATTGGACTGGACATTCCGGTAACAAGACCCGACGGCTGATGATAATGTTGATTCATGGGAAACAGCACGCAACTCTGTCGAATTGTCGGGAAAATAGGTTAAAAATGCATTGAATACTCTTGGCTAAATAAATTGTAATGTGTTTTGATCGCTCAAATAAATAAATTACCTATGTTTCATTCAACAACATATTGTGTTTTAATAGGATTGCTTAGACAACACCATGGGCCCGCGCTGCGATCTTTGCAAGCCGAGTTACGAACGCGACGGGTACGACACCTGCCGAGCTATCGACAACCCTAGTAGCACTGTCCAACCTTGCCGGTAAGAAATAAATAAAAAAGCGCATGACATTTCAAACACCCTGTGTATCCAGGTGGTATGACGATCTGCGAAATGCTACTGGCAAATACTGGTTACGCAAAGCTGAAGATAAGGTACTAAGGCGCTTGTTATGAGTAGGTCGCTGTTCAGCAGTGGACTAGAATTTTCATCGATCTTAGTCATTCTTTTGAGGAGTGACTCTTAAGGCTGCAAAGTTGTACCAAGATACCTTCAGCCCTTAATTAATAAGTTCCAAAGGTTGTGGCATACGTAGGCCACACCGCTCTATCACTGTGCGAACAGCACCAGCACGCACTGTCCCTGCGGCTATAGCGCGCTGCTCGCTTGAAGCTTGTGGTAACCCAGGCATCAACCAACGAGTGGCTAAGTAGCGGCAACCTCACTTATGCTGTCAATTAAACATGTTTCTAAAGATTACAAGTTTAAGCCCAAATTTTAATACTCGTTTTGTGCTGTGTGGCATCAGATTGGGATATGTGTAATTTCACTTTATTCCTTACCACTCTAACAATAAGCTCCATTTCAGCTGCAACCCACGAGGCGCGCTCGAGCCTTGCGATGCCTACGGCCAATGCACTTGCAAACGGAATGTAGACGGAGAGAACTGCGACCGTTGCCGCGCCGGAACCTTTGGTCTCGATATCGCCAACCCTGATGGATGCATGGCTTGCTATTGCTCTGGAGCTACCTCCGAATGCCAGGAGGTAAGAGAGAGTGATATACTTTATTTAAACAGTTCCTTGTGACCCAATGCACCTGTAATCGGAACGTGGAGAGAGAACTGCGACCGTCGTGCGCACCTTTGGTCTCGATATTGATAACCCTAATAGATGCTCGCCTTGCTACTGCTCTGGAGCCATCACTGAATGCAAGGATGTGAGATAAAAATTAATTCCCAAAGGGTTCAGCTATTGGGTCATTCTTCGTCTGGTCTTGGTAGAAGTTTGGTCAAAGGTTAAGACGCTATGACTAGCCACAAGAAAAAGGCATCAAACGCTAGCTAAGAATTTCTTACGCACAAATCATTGGTTAGCTTAACCGACAGTGGCCTTATCTCCTGTACAACCGTCTGAGTAAGCTTCGGGGTTTATAGCAGTGGCTAAAATATTGATGTATTTGAGCCCTTTGGCACACCTGTTCCCATACTGAGTGGAAGATTGCTGGTTCAAATCCCGCCTAGGTTGTAAATTTTGGGAATATCATTTATATTCTTAGTATTTTTTTAAGTGTTGCTCGACACTATAAAAAATATTAGACCGCGTTTAGGTATCTAGAACTCATACAAGTACAGTATATTACACAAGTCATACTAATTCCAACCTTATCCCCAGGCTAACATTTACTACCGCACCGCCATACCAGCACCAATCCTAGGCGACAACTACGGTGGTTACACCGTTATGGACTTCAACGGAAACACCGTGGTCAACGACCATTTCGTACCGGTACCCGATAAGAGTGAACTGATGTATGTCTTCCCCTTCCCTGCTGATACTGGGCTGGATCTGTACTGGTCACTGCCGGTATTCCCTGGTAAGTGTGATTGGAAATTTTTTTGAGATGTTTGGATTGTTTTCTACTGCTTCTGTTGTTGTAAATATTATGGCTGGCGAACAACATTAAAACACAAATCAAATTGTAAGTTCTACTCACAATTTTGTTTAATGGTTTTACATTGTAACGGAGTTCATTGATTTTAATTTATTCATCTTTATTACACTGAGTGACAGAGATCAAAATGAGTTCTATAAGTTCAGTTATGTATTCATTAAATATTTTCCCAGGAAACCGCATCCTTTCTTACGGCGGAAGCCTCTCATTGCGTCAAGAATTTAAGAGCAACGATTACAACTACGAGTCGACTCCAGGCAATGACGTCATCTTCATCGGTGATGATATCTCCATCAGCTGGAACAACCCTAACGTACTGCAGTCGGGTGTAGCTCTCGTGAGTAGAATTTCAGTACTGCAATAAAAGATTATAATGCCTTTATAAACAGTATGTGAAGTTTACAGAGATCTTTATAAATGAAATATTAAATTTATGAGACTAAAAGAAAAATAAAAAAAATACAGTCAAATAATCGATCTAAATTAAAATGATGATTCTAAATGATAATTTGATAATAATTAGTTGGTAGATAGATCTACTTTTTGATTGTAAATTTTCTCAAAGAAAATACCAATCAAATAATAGAACTTAATTTAAAATAATATATCAATGATTATAAACAATGATTTGATAATAATTAGTAGGTACGTAAATCTATTTTTTGATTGTAAATTTTCTCAAACAAAATCACAGTCAAATAATAGAACTAAATTAATATAATGTAAATGATGATTTGATAACACTGCTAGAATTTTATCGAGGTCGACTATGCTCAAAATATATAAAATCTACAGCCATAGTTCAAAGTGTAAAATTATGGCGTATGGTATATACCTCAGTCTGGTGGAATTTAAGTATGAATTTTTTTAAAATATTTTAATATCAATAAACCTTTTTTTGACTACAATTTCACCTGATGGAAAGTGACTAAGGTCTCGAAGACGCATTTCACTATTTACCTTTTACAGAGCTACCAAGTCCCCATCATCGAGAAAGGCTGGATCATCCTGAACACAGGTGAACCCGTCACTCGCTCCAACTTCATGCGGGTGCTCAAGAAACTGAGACGAGTCCTCGTGAAGGCCACTCTTGCCCCCAATATCGTGTCTACCTCCATCGCTGACGTGTCTATGGACACAGCTACTGAGATCTATCAGCCGAATTCACAGCTGGCTAAAAATATTGAGGTAGGTGAAATCCATTCATGATGTCCCGTTTGTCCCACCAGCTTCGTCCCACTACCGGGATGAATGAGATTCTATTAGGTTGAATTAAAATGATGTCCCGTTTGTCCCACTAATCGTCATCGATGCTTATTAGTGAGACGAACGGGTTATCAAATATTTTAAAATATTATTATCCTAGCAGCCGATGCTATAGGCCTTCGCTAATGAGCACCATAGAATGTCTTTGTCTTCAGTTTGCCACTTCCAGGATATCTGCCAGCACTCTGAAATTTACATCTGATGATGAGGAGAGTGAAAAGCTATCTGGCGACTTGAAACACTCAATAGCAATCTTAATTATAGCACAATTTTCAAATACGGGGCTTCAGGCACTTGTTTTCTACAAATTTTTTATTTGAATTATAAATTCATAAGAGACAAACAACTTCCGACCTAAACATCTCTGAAATAAAAGATAATTTCTACTAAGTTCTACTAAGTACCAAAAACTTCTACTTGCCCGTTCTGAGTTGAATTTGCTGTTCGTTTATCTAAAAGAGCTTCAACCTCCACAATCGAATTTCAACCTTAGCTCCCCTTCAATAACATCTAATCTCCAGGTTTGCATGTGCCCCCCCGGTCACTTTGGCACAAGTTGTGAGAGTTGCGTCGCTGGCTACTACAAGGATCGCCAGGACTACTGCACACAATGTCCGTGCAACGGGCAAGATTGTCAGCTCGACACGTATGGACAAGTGATATGTAACTGCCAGCCACCTTACACTGGACGTGACTGCTCGGCTATTGGTAAGTTTTTCTATTAATATCCATTTTACTGACGTAAGTATTCACTATTCACGCTATATACCTGTGCAGTGTATAGTAGGCATATACACTGCATACAGAAAAAACTCTACTTATGTACTTCTAGAAATGACTTAGGTACCCCCAAATACGCAAACGCGCAAACGCAACTTAAATTTAAGTTCATAATGAATTCATGATTCTTTATTGCACTAGTAAAAACAAAATTATAAACCTTAAAACATGAGAGGTATCGTAAAGGTGAGCTTAACCCTAAAAAAGGGTTCTCTTCCAGCAAACCTTATTGGGAGACTATTTTGCAGTAGTGAGTACGTGTGCATACAGATAGAAAGAAGATACCTACATAGTTAATAAACTATTAATCATTATTAAGATGCTATTTTTTGACAGTTTTCAATGAAAATCTGTCAAAATTTCGTCACTTGAGACTAAGTTTGAGTTTTCGGGGTTAAATTGTATGTCATGGCTTATTCTATTGAGATTTAAACTTTATTCAGGTATTTTCATTACTCCCTGTATTTAACTGTACGTAATTTAAAATAATGGACACCCTTGACAACCCTGAGGTTCCCAACAACATCATCATCTTCTTATTGCTATGATTGCCTATATCAAGAAGCTTTTTTATTTCACACCACACAAAAAAGACTGTGTGTGAGCTGACTACATCGCCAAGAAGCTTTGAAGTCTGTGAGTCTTCATAAAGGACCTACTTACCTTTTTCCCACTATGACAAAGTACACAGAACTGTACAAACCCTGGTACCTAACCAAACTGTTTAAACTAGGATTATTAATGGAACTGCATCCAACCTTACAAGAAGTCAACGACCCGTCATTCAAGCAAGTAACCCTAACCTGCAAATACCGCGCGCCAGAACAGCTTACCATCAAATTCGTGGTCGAGGGAGAGGACCTTGGTACCGTAAAGTGGTACAACGAATCTACGCTAAGCCCTGACGGTTGGCACGGAGAGCATACGGTGGATATCCTATGGGATACCAGAGAAGATGGAAAGATATATGAGTGTGAAACGATCACGCGACGAGGGTCGATTATTGGAGTTTTGTTCGCTGATTTGCGGTCCGCAGTGAAAGGTGTTATATGTGTCTGTTATGCCAGTGTTTGGGGCTGTTGACGGAGGATTTTGTACTTTATTTTGAATGGAATGAAGTTTATACTTTAATGATTCTTTCTTATGGTGCATCTTGGGTTCCGTGGATACCTCGGGATCTCTTATGTATTTATAAATATAGAGGTCTATTTATGTCGATTCTGTTGGCATAAACTAAAGTACTGAATTGTTCAGCACAGAAACTATCGTTGTCTTTTTTATTTCGATCGTAAAGAAAAAGGAGGTAATATTTTGAGAGCTGTCAAATTATTCAAGCTTATCTCCAAAGAACGGACACTATTTTGTACTCTATTGTAAAGAAAATAAAGTTGAAACCCTCAGCCGCACATCCCTGGTTCTGGTTGTAAATGTAGATGTGGATAACCCCATCAAGCATCCTCCGCATTTTAATTAAAAGGTTGTAATGTTGTTATTGAAAATGTCTGCTGTGTAAATACTATTGTATGTTTAAAGTCTGCTATATGTTTCGTTATATTGTTATGTTCATTTCATTGACGCTATTTGATCATGTATTAACCCGTCTCAAAAGGCGAAAGCCTTTTTTGTATCAGCGTCTGGTCAAGTTCCTTCTACAAAAACTAACACTAACAAGAAAATTATCATTGTTATATACCCCAGATATTGGTAGTTGGTACTTAAACAGTAAGAAAATTTAGGTCATTTATAAAAAAGGTTTTTACAAAAGTTTGACGAAAAAGTAAGCTGATTTCAAAATGGTATACTTACGATGCTACTGTAGGATACTAGAATACTAAATATTTTGATTGTTTTAAAGGAACTTAAACCCGACTTTAAATTCCTTAGTATTTACACAGTTTCTTTTTTTTAGGGACAAAACTTATCCCTCGGGATCTAACTTTAAACAATTTTCCAAATCGGTCCACAATTTAAAGGAGAAGTCGATGAAAATAAATAAGATTACATACAGATGAACATAGAACCTCTCCTACATTGTTTTTGTTTCGTCAGATATAAAACAAAACACGACTTCATCATTCGATGGATACAAATAGGAGTTCATTTGTTTCGATGTTATTTGTTGTCTAGCTTATCTAGTGTACACACCAAGCTGCCGACAAGTTGACAAAACTTAAGACTGCGAACAACATTCATGTATTCTAATGTCATAACCTACCCACCGGGCAGTGTCATCGACGTTGGTGTGTGGACTTGTGTCAGCTCTAAACTCCGTTCTAAAATTAATACGTCTTAAAAAGTCTTCATTATTAGTGGATGAAACTTAGTTCAGAAGCTAACCGGACAAACCTTGCAGAAGGCGACCGTCTTGCAACCACCCACCGGCCTCCTTTGGAACCGTCAACGATCACCGTCAAGATCACTAGTGAAAAGATTGCCATCAGGGAGGTTGGGAGTACTGTGAACTTTACGTGTGAGGTGAGTATTTAAAGGTGCAGCAAGGTTTAGCTACTGTACTGTTTAACTTACACATGTTAATTATAAATATTTGTAGCGATCGACTACACTTTTACACGACTCCCCAAAAATAGTGTGTTTAGTGCATACCACTAATATTATAAATGTGAAAGTTTGGATGGATAGATGGATGGATGTTTGTTACTCAATAACGCCAGAACGGCTGAACGGATCTGGATAAAATTGGCACAGAGATAGATTGTAGTCTGGAATAGCGCATAGGCTACTTTTTAGCCGGGAATTCCCACGGCAACGGGAACTACGCGGATAAAACCACGAGGCACTGCTAGTTTTATCATATAGGTGAGATTCACTATTCCATTGTAGCTTTCAAATTCCTGAAAATATTTGTTGTATAGGAGATACGTTACAATCCTAACATAAAACATAATTCTGAGTGACACGGCCAATAAATATTTAAAAAAAAATTGATGGGCTGACAGTAAGTAAATATTTGGGCATCTGGCATCAACACTTTTATACTATGTCAGTGAGCAATGTAAAAAATATTCTGTTAATACAATATTCGGCATGAAATTGAGGCCTTGATGAGCACATTCCAAAGCTTTATCATTTATCGACATCATTGTAGATAGGTGGTGTAGTACATAGGGGAGACTGGGGTCAATTGAAACACGGGTCAATTGAAACAAGTTACATAACTCTAAGACGGTTAGTAATAGGGGGGTGGTCTTGAGGGAGGAAAGAAGCGCGCTGTGGGTCGGAATGTGTCGCCCAGTACGCGTGGCCGTTCTGAGCGCGCTGGAAATTTTTACGTGGGTGCATCGCTTTTTCGACTCAAAAAGTAAGTTTTTTTTCTATTATTGTTTTGTGTATTGCACTGAAACTATTTATTGTTCAGTAGTGTTGTTTACTATCATTATTCCTATGAATATTCTAGTTGAATGCTTCGTGGTGTATGCCCACCTATCACATCTGGTTTTTATTCTGTTTGATAAAATATTTAGAGTGATGGGATGGGGTCAGTTGAAACAAACGGTTCGGGGTCAAATGAAACGTATTTTTATTGACAACAAACCGTTTTTTATAATACTTTTTCTAGCATATTACGCATATTATGTCATACTTTTGTCGACCTAGACCTAAGGGCGCGGTGGGCAAAGGGACAAATGTTTGTAAAGCCATATTTATATTTTTTTATTTTAGATGCCAAAAAAACGTCCTAAAACAACCAACCGTGGAGAGACTGATATTGGTAAGTATAAAAAAGCATACGATGAAGTCGTTACGAAATGTAACTCGGTACTTTTATTACTATGCTTTAGTTAGTTGTGAATTTTAAAATGTTTAAAAAACGTAATGTCCCTTATAGTGATAATTTAACTTGGATATAGGATAAAGCCATTAAACTTTACATTATTTATGTAAGAATTTTATCTAAAATAGAAAAAGTGTTTAAACAATGTTATATGTCGATCTCATTGAGTAGGTACTGTTGTAGCTCTTAGGTAAAAAATAATTTAAGAAACTTAATGTACCTGATACTTAGTGGTGATAAAACTTGAATAAGTATAAAATTTAAATCACAAAAACAATAAAACTGATTATTTTTTAGTAAAACATCTTTTTCTCACAACAAACCTACATTACCTTTTCACACACAACAACAACTGTACATAAGGCTAGTCAAATCATTTGTAGAAACACTTGTTTCAACTAACCCCAGGCACCGTTTCAATTGACCCTGACACGGGGGCAGTTGAAACATTTTCCAAGGTTTTCTAAATAGCTTCTATCTAATTTAAAGGCGTATGTTATGCCAAATTATTAGGTTAATTATATAGCCAGATAGTCTGGCTATAATTAAAACACATTAATAAACTAATAGGGGTATGGAATGAAGTCACACGACCAATTTTCTCAAAAGTGTTTCAATTGACCCCAGTGTACCCTACCATACAAACGTTCGTACGAAGGTACGTCTGTCTGTATACGTTTCATTCCCGGATTTATTCTCACTAAATTCGTAATAACTTGTAATTGTATGAACTCTATATCCACAGGCTCACAGCACCTTTACCCGCCGGCTAGTAATGAACTGGACGAAGGTAGACGGTGATCTACCCCAAGGCAGGTCATTTGTGGACCCGTATTCAGGACTCTTGTCCATCACAAACCTGCAGCTTACGGACAGTGGACAGTACGTTTGTCAGTCCACTGACGGACGTTCGACTCAGCAAGAGTATGCTACGCTGAAAGTGCCTGGTAAGCAAAAAGCTAAATGTTTCTTTTTCACTTAAAAAGTTTTAACTAAATGTAATCAAAATTTTCAAGTCAATGTCTTTAGAAATTAAATCTTTTGAATTTGAATTAAAAGTTGATGCCCATGGTGATTTGATGTGGAAAGCTATCCTACTCCAGTCAATCAATGTTGGCATCTGTAGCGTAGTGGAAGAGTCGAGTCGTAGAAGGTTCGGCAGGGAGGAGTGAAAGAAGCGTTCGATTCCCACTGCGAAAATCCTGCTTAACTTAGGGCTAGATGATGCTGAGTGTAATGTGCAACATTGTTTGCTTTTAATGTTGATTTTTGGGCTGATATTTTTCATGAAATGCTATAAAACTTGTAGTTTTTAACTCCGTCACTTATTCTTGCTACCTGGAACAGTTGTCCCGCTGAACGTACTCTACGCAAAAGGTAATATTCTTTGACACTCTTCAGTCTGTACCTGTTAATTAATTATGAATCTACAAATAAAATGATCTAGAAGTAACTACACATCAATTGCAATATATGTATTGTTAATTTTCATCTTTACTTCTCCACTAAAAAACTTGTTGGCCATTCTTATAAAAAGGAAAACGATTGCATAATTTATACTGGCGACAAATTAATTAAGTAAATTTAGTTTTTGTGCTATCTAGGCAGTCGACCAAGATGCGACTTTTGTGAGTGTATAAGAGAAGAAGAGACAAAAATGACTTCGTATCGATGACGATACGAAGTTACGAATTACATGAGTAACGCATAAAAAATTAAAATTCTTCAACTAATTTAAGCAACGAACAAGTTTTTCTCTATTCTTGCAAATACATAAAATCGCCATGCTACAGAAGTCAAATTCACTGTACTTTCAAACTTCTCCTGCAGCCAACCGAATGACCTTACCAACCGTGGAGATCCGCCCAGCACCAGTCTCTGAGAAATACGTCGGCGAACGCATCGAGCTGCAATGCATTACTACCGGCAGCCCTAAACCCACCGTGTCTTGGCAGCGCGCTGACTCGCGACCCCTACCTTTGACAGCTCAGAGCTACGGCAATGTCTTCGTTATTAAGAGCGCTAGGTTGGAAGATGGAGGAGAGTATAGGTAAGCAAAGCATCAAAATATACTTTGACATTAATAGACTTATAAATGTTTATTTCATTTTTTCTTAAAATTTTAGGAAAACTTAGCTAGAAATATTACAAAATAAGAAACACCAATCTGAGTAAATTAGAACTGCATGTATTTTAGGTATTTGAGAATCAAGCAATTGTACAATGTTATGGGTGCTGCGCTAAATTTATGCAACTTTAGAAAATTAGTAAGAATTCATTTAAGGAAAACGTACATAAGACTAATAACAAAAGTTCATTTGGACGTTTGTTACTTCTTATTACAACAATAATTGATTAGTTGGAGTATGAAAACCTGTTGATGTAGTGAATATCCGATATACTTTTACCACGCTTGTCTGTAATTTAAGATTGTGTAATTTTCTCCTAAAAATTGTAACAAAAGATGCGCGGACCGAAGATTTAATAGAAATATTGATTTATTTTGAACTTTAAAAAAATCTTGCGGTCCGAAGTGATCCTAACCCGTTTGTTACTTCTCTAGGCCAAAACTACTGAATCAGGCTGAAATTTTACTCCAGATGTATTTTCTAGACCGCAGTAGCAGGCTAGTTTTTATCTAGGAAAAACGCGAGCGGATTTCAGGAAGAATCTGAAACGAAGTAGCATTGTATAACCGTTACGTTCCCACGATAAAACGACTTCATATTTTATTCACAAATGACAATGTGATTATAACATTTATAACCAAGAGCAAAGACTATTTTTTTTAAAATTCATAGTCGTGATTTAGGACAGACCTGGACCGCACCACTGTCACACAGCACAGAAATGTACATTCAATTATGAGCTTTAACTAGTAATATAAAATTATTACATGGATTTTATATTGAAGGCATCAGACAGCTCGTAGTAAAAACTTAAAATTACGGTAAACCATTTTGCAAGTTAAAATGTACCAAAAGATAACGAGTTAATGCCCATATTTAAATGAAAAAGAATTGTGTAAATATTACCTAGTTCCAGTTCAATAGTTCAAGTTCTAAGCCGATCGACCCCTGTTATTTCACAATTTCTACGAAATAAGCTTTGAGTGACAGCGCTCGTTCGATTTAATAACTTCGGGAAACTAACAGGTCGAAGTGAATACTAAACAGGCTGACCTCTTTATGTCTGACAGCGAGGTTGAGGCAAAATATATTATTTATGATATCGGTTGAAAAACGAATAGCAATTTAGAGAGCTGAAATTGATAGCAATGGCATAGATATCAAAGAGAAAACAATAACTACGTTAGAATAGATATAATTAAATTGTCAAAGGTAAACGTTTGTATTAGGTAAAACAATACTCTATGAATTTCAGTTAATTTTATATTTTATTGACTTACATCTTACAGCCTCAACTCAAGCCGTTTGGTATTTGGTTTATAAAATTTATATTTATCATCTATGCTAATAATAAAAATTCGAAAGTAAGTCTATCTGTCTGTCTGTTACCCTTTTACGCCTAAACGGCTAATTTGGTAGCGAGGTAAGTGGTAACTTTGATAAACAAAGAAAATTACAATAAAATATAGAAATAAAAAAGTATCCAATAAGTATGTACATACATATATGTAATGTATGTACATACGTATTTTAATTTATATTCTTTTGAGCCATCCTATATGCATATTTACCCTGTCTCCCTACAGATGCATCGCATCGAACACCCTCGGCTTATCTGATGGCTTCGCCGTGATCAACGTCCGCTCGCGGCCATCACGCCCGAAGGTCGAACGTCTCTTGGTCTCGCCTCAGTCTCCCACCATCAACGAGGGGCAAACAATCCGGATCGTATGCACTGGATCGACTAATGTCAGGGAAGGATCGCTGGACTGGGTCCGGTAAGTGAACTATAGTTAAAACGTACATACTTCAATTCCATTTCATTATACCCACATTTTATACTTTTAGTCACATTTTTAAGGCTAAGGTATACCCAGGGGCATGGTTAAAACCTACGTATAAATAGAATGGGGCCGAATGCTACTACATTTCACTTTACTATGACAGTCGTATCGTGGCAGAATCCGCTCCTGGTCCGTGGTCCAGTTGAGTTGGTCCCGTTGACTGGACCACGGAAAAACATTTTTTCCATAGTCCAGTCATCGGGAACACCGAAGATTCTTTCGTACCGTGGTCCAGTTCACTAGATAACTGGACCACTTTACCACCACTTTTATCACTTGACCTCTTTTAATGTGATATTTAATGAGTCGTTTTTTATTTGGTTTTCAAAGAATAGTATTCTTTTCAATAAATAAAATTTGCCTTTTTTATTAAGTGCATACCTACTACTTTTTTTGGATTCCTTACCCCGAAAAGGAAAAAAGGAACCTTTAGGATTTTGAATTTGCTGTCCGACTGTCCGCCTTTCAACCCACTTTTCTCAGGAACGCGCGTAGGTGTCGAGTTCAACTTCACATCAGATACTCAAGTCCGTAACCTCTTGGAGCCGTGATTTGAATCAAACTTCTAAGTCAAAACTTTATGCATTCCCGAATATTTTGAAATTTCCCAGTGAATCACACGCTCACGAAACCGTTGAGGTACTTCCCGTTGACGTTAATCTAGAATCATGTTTTACAAGAAGCTAAGATCTCAAGCACAAGTAAAGGGAAAAATCTGAAAACTGTTGTAGTTAAAACACAAAATATTCTCGCCATGGACCGAAACCCATAGAGTTCTTTCCGTTGACCTAGAATCTTAAAATTTGGCAATAAGGTCTTAAAGCTCAAGTAAAATTAAAAATCGATAACTGTAAATTTTAAGTTTATCAACAAAAAAAATTGTTCGGATCTCGCAAGGGCTCAAAACCGTGGGTACCTACTTAGCGTTGACCTAGAGTTATGATATTTGGCAAAGCGCTTCTGTTCCTTCAATCATAATGAAATTAGAAATAAATAAATGATAAAAACCATACATTATTTGGATTAAAATTGTAAAATAAATAAATATCTACTTTCAGATAATTTTACAATAAAGGAAAAATAAATATGCGCATATAATTCTATAACAATAGAGAATACAAATAAAAATAATCAGCTTTTTGAAGTAACGTTCATTTACCCTGTTGTTGGTTGAACAAACGCTTCTAATGTAAACGTACCATACACACTAGACCAGTGCGAAATGCAGGTCGTAAAACCCGCATTCAAGCCGCGTTGAAAGATATCTTTTTCCAGACTAAACGGGCAACGATTTTTGTTGTTGTTAAAAAAACCAGCCGGACACCCTTGTAGAAGTAAAGTGGAATGGTCGATGCTATCGTGGACAAACCGTGGCAAATGAAGCGCGTTGATGTCTTTTGCAAAGGAAAACCCGCTTTTTTTAGACCTTCTTTCTTGCCAATTATCATGTCAAAGGGTACTTCCCATAAACGGTTTATGGTCCATGGCGAGATTAAAAACATATTTTTGGTGTAAATAAACTACAAATTTATGATTTTTGGATTTTTTCCTTTAACTGTGCTATAAAACCTTGCTTTTTGCCAAATTTTATGATTTTTTATTTATTACTTTGGAAATTTAAAAAAAAAAGCATAAACGGCTGTATCTTTTGATCGTGTTGATTTAGAAGTTTGATTTATATTACAGCTCCAGGAAGATTTGAGTAGTTTATGTTAATTTCAACTCGATACCTCCCCGTGTTCCTGAGAAAAGAGGGTTGATTGAGGGACAGAGGGACAACAAACTGGCTATAAAGGTTCCTATTTCTCCTTTTGAGGTATGGAACCCTAAAAACAACTTTTTTCGTCGTTTGCTGAGGCATCCCCTGTCGACTCTACAAAGAGATGCTATCATAAAAGGGGATTAGCCATCATCACCACGCCTTGTCAGTTTACTCAAGTTAAAAAAAAACTCAACAGCCAAGACCAGGACCGCTTCCAAGACAACGTCCGCTCCGACAATGGCATCCTATACATCGAGGTGGCTCGCCCAGAAAACGCTGGAGTCTACGTCTGTCAGACGGACAGCACTAACGTCGCTCCCGAACTTGTATTACTTACTATCATCTCTACGGCCACGCAATCGCCTGATCAAGCTCCATCTGTCTATGTACCGAAAGACCGTGTGAAGATCCCAAGCGGATCCAGTAAGAAGGTGGAATGTTACCCGAGGGGACAGCCGCAGCCGCTTATCAGATGGTCAAGGGTGAGTATCAAACTATCTTTCTAACCGTGGTCTCTGTCTCTGTCTCTGTCTTGCATGCAAAATTATTTTTTACAAACATCAAACTGCTTTTATTTCCTTTAGACCTTACAGGAATCGTGGATACGTCACAAAAATTCAAATAACATTAGTAAAACTAGTAAATAAAGTGATCACTTTGGTTTTGTTCGCTTCAATCTTTTTAAGGTAAAGTAAAGAAGCGATCACGTAGGGATCCTCTGGGGCCCATATTATAGATTGCACGAACAGCCCTCTTCTGCAGCACAAATACGGTGTTAATATCTGCAGCGTTCCCCCACAGCAGTATACCATAAGACATAATGCTGTGGATGTCGCTGAAATAAACAAGTCTAGATGTAACCACGTCTGTAAGATGACAGATTTTTTTGACTGCATACGCTGCAAAACTATATTCGATAGCTTCGTCATAAGTTGAGAGGAAGTGGGTAAAACTTGTCTTTCAAATATAACCAAAACTTACATACATACATATAAGTGGAGTAACAAAAGCTTGAAAAATCCGTATTTAATGCATTAAAGTACTGCTATACAACTTGGACTAACCAAACTTCTTTCCCCCAGCATGAAGCTGACTTCGGTCCCGGCGTAAGCCAACGCGGTAATTCTCTCATCTTGAACGAGGTCAACGAGGGCGATGCCGGTTACTACAAATGCCAGGGCGTGGATCCGACTGACAAGAGAGTGATCAATGAGATATACGTGTACCTTGAAGTTGAAAGTAAGTACCCTTCTTAAATTTCTTTTTATGATCTGCAGGTACTTGTTCAAGGTCTGAGTTTATCTCTGGTTCTCTTAACAGAAGCTTTGCTTACCTTAACTTTATTTTTGTCTAAATGATGTAGTGTGAAAATATGCTATGGTAAGTATTTATTTGTTTAATTTATTCGCAGGACGCGAAAAACCATCAGTCGATATCTGGCCAGCAGGCGAGCAACCCGTTGCTCTAGGCCAAACGTCATTCGAGTTCCAATGCCGAGTGTCTGGCATCCCGGCGCCGGCCGTGACGTGGAGCCGCGGCTCCGGCCGTGCGCTGTCGCCGCATGCGCATCTCTTAACGAACAATATTCTCAGGTGACCAAATATTGCAGACTCACACTGTGGTGTAGCGGGTGAAGGTCCGCCTGCGGTGCAGGAACATCCATCAGTGGGTTTGATTCTCGGGAATCAAACCCACTTATGGATGTTTGTACGATCTGCGGATATTTGTAATCTGCGTCCTGGGTGTTTTCTGTGTATAAAAAAAACTTAAATATATATGTCATTAGTATAAAATTTATCCAATAATGCTACAACTTTAGTTCTACTAAGCTTGGAGCTAGAAGACAAGACACCCTGTGAATTGTCCAGCAATTTGTTTTGTACAGTCATGTTTTCCATGATCGTAATTATTGTCCATGAGTTATGTTATAGTTTTGGGTGACAACACAATTGGATTGTAGATATCTCATCAGCGAGCCCCTAAGTACTTGCCTCACCTTGGAATTACTATTTGATACCTTTTATTTTGGTTTCAATAGAACCCAATTTTTGACATTTTATGCGCCCTACAGGTTACCTGTTCTTCGCTGTATAAAGTAGATGTGAGCAAAGTTTATAAAACTAAAACTAAGGTCAAAATAGTAATGAATCAAACTGCCCATGAGTCACCGAATATATATATTTACTTTTTATTTCACCACAGGTTTACTCAGATAGAAGTTAACGATGAAGGCGAGTACATTTGCACCGGTGACAACACCGTCGGCAGCGCAAGCGCAAGCGCCGTGTTAAAGGTATGTTCCTTTCATTTTTGATTTCGGGAAAATCTCTTTTAACTGTCTCAACAACCTTTTTCATAAAAATATTGTAATAAATTAATACGTAGTCACATTCTGCAAATTGCTTTGTCAAACCCGCTCCTTACCAAATGAAACAAGAATAATTAATTTTTTATATTTATATAATCTAAAACTAAAAGTGTCATCTTTTCAAACTCTCTAGGTCTAACAATTTTTTTACATTAAGAAAACGCCTCATTGGTGCCAATTCAGCTGTCGCCTAAACTAAACTTAAATAATTTGACAGCACTAAAAACCTTGCTGCCCCTTTTTTAATGATGGAAATAAAAATGATGGCATTATTTTTAGTGCTGTCAAATTAGTTTAGTTTAGTTTTGGCGACAGCTGAATTGACACAATTGATTAAATCATTATTAAAGATTTCTCAATTAACAAAACATATCGATTTATAGGTTCGCTCACCGCCTGAAATCACCATCACTCCAAAGGACTTCATGGTTATCATCACTGGAGAGCCAATTGCAGTGGACTGCCGAGCAGACGGCTATCCTGAACCAAGTGTCATCATCAGAGGTATGTAATTTGATGTTTTTAGGGTTCCGAACCTCAAACGGAAAAGAGGAACCCTTAAAGGCTCACATTGTTGACTGTCAGTCCGTCTGTCAACCCTTTTCTCAGGAACGTGTGAGGTATCGAGTTGAAATTAACATGAAATACTCGAGTCTATAGCTTCTTGGAGCCGAAATACAATTCAAAATTTTAAAACAACGCGATTAAAAGATACAGCCATATAAGTCCAATTTTTTTAAAATTTCTAATGGAATCACATGCTCACAAAACCTATAGGGTACTTCCCTTTGAGCTAGAATCATGAAATTTGGCAAAAAGCATGGTCTTATAGCACAAATAAAAGGAAGAATCCAAAAAACTGTAATATGATAGTCTAATCACAAAAAAACAAAAAAAATTGTTTGATTCTCGCCATGGACCATAACCTATAGGGTACCTACTTCCCGTTGAGCTAGAATCTTGATATTTGGCAAGAAACATAGTCTTATAATTGAATATAATGTTTAGTTACGGAACCCTCGCTGCGCGAGTCTAACTTGCACTTAATTTTTTACTAAAACAAGACCGACCGAAACATTGATCTCATTTCTGAAAATTAATTATTTTTTTACGGTAGATATAATAGCTATTCCACTAGAATACGAGTACAACTATTATAAGATAAAGCGAATATACTATTTCAAACAAAAATATATCATCAAAATCTGATGGCGTTCCATAATAAACGCCAGAGCGCTTTTGTCTTGGAATATATAGAGTAGAAATTAATTTAAGGGGTTTCTAAGGTTTTATTTATTATAATACTCTGGGTAATCTCTAAGAAATTAATAAATCCCAAAACGTAGCTTATTTGGAAAAAGAGCAACCCTGCGCTGAAGGGGAAGGTGCGGGTTCGAATCCCGTCGAGATCGTAAATTTTTGGGATTTATTAATTTCTTAAGGGGTTTCGTTACCATATAAGACAGATAATCAGACAGAATACAGACTTGTTGATATTTCTGAAACCAAAGCAATCAAAGCTAAACTTAAACCATAAGATTATAAAGTTTAGTTTATAACCTATTCTGCCCTTTTCAGGACCCGACCAGAGCGACATTGTATCAGGATCCCGCATCGCTTCTCTTCGCATCCCATCAGCGAGCACCAGGGATGAAGGCGAATACTCCTGTGTAGCTACAAACCTGGCTGGCTCCAACACGGAAGCCTTCATGGTGCACGTCGAGGATGATAGGGGTGATGGGGGCGCTGATTTTGGAGGTAATATTATAAGATATCACATCGCATTGCATCAGCGAGCACCAGGGATGAAGGCGAATACTCCTGTGTAGCTACAAACTGGCTGGCTCCAACACGGAAGCCTTCATGGTGCTCGTCGAGGATGATAAGGATGATGGAGGCGATGATTTTGGAGGTAATATTATAAGATATCACATCGCATCGCATCTGCTTGCACCAGGAATGAAGACGAATACTCCTGTGTAGCTACCACTGATACCATGAAATCCACCAATGAACTTTGAATACAAAAGTATTGAATTCAATCGATGGCTATAAAAAAACAACACCTACCTGAGATATACAAGTTTTTTAATGTTGTGATTTCGTTATTAACAAAAAAAATTGCAATTAAAAAATAGAAACAAATTAGAACTAGTATTTACAATTGCGATGGCGCTCATTAGGGGAGGCCTATGTCCAGCAGTGGACTGATATAGGCTGATGATGATGATGATGATGATGATTTACAATTGCAACAATTGAGCTAATTGCAGACTGTTGCAAACGATCTACAGGTAGCTCAACTGATCCATATCAATACCAAGAAGGTAGATACTTGTTTTATTGCTATCGATTGAACTGTTTGTTAGCGTTACGAATGCAAACAAGTATTTTCTCTCTATCAATTACAATGTCTTTTAAGCCCGGTCTTTTCTGCAAAGCCTTTACTTTACAACTCTTACAGGAAGTGGCGACTTTGGTATTGACCCAGACAGCCAAAACAATCAGAACCCCTACCCGGAGGAGAATCCCTCCTACCCAAACCCTGCGCCAAGGCCCAGGCCTCACGACCCCCGCATCCCGTTTGAAAGGACGTTCATCGAAGGAGCCGAAGTAAATATTGAGTAAGTCATCTGACGCAGGTTGCGGGTTTGAATGCCAGGACAAATGTATGCTCTATAAATATACAATTTGGTCTATGAGCACACTTGGTCTATGAATACTATCTTTTTCAGTCATAAAATTACTATTTTTTATTTTGTATCTGTTTTATACAAGTTGGTATTGTGTTTTATTTGTTTTGTACATATGTATTTTATTATTATGTGTATGTATGTATTGTAAAATTTAAGTAATACGCCACCGTCTATACGTGTACAACTGGTTCGTGTGTGATAAGGCCGCCCATTGTGCAACTCTGTAATCTATATATTCCTGTATTTTTTATTGTATTTTATTGTTGTGTAAAAGTTTAAGGAAGTAAGAATTGTAACTTAAACTCCTTTTATGTGTCCTATCCTGTTCTCATCGTATTTTTTTTATTTGTCTAGTAAAGGTACACAATTTAAATTTATGTTAGGTACCTACACTAGAATATAATTAAATTACACTCTAGCCATAGAATTGGGTAATGGGTAATTTTGTTTTAACTTAATTTGTAACAACTTATTACTAAGAACGTTTCCATTGGCACTGTTCTTAATGTCTCTAAACTACTTTGTTCATGTGTTCTTTAAGATAGTATTTATGCACATACACTGTAATTATCACATCAAGAAGTTTTATTCCTTTAAGCCTTTTCGCTGCCGTGTCGTCATGGAGCTGAATTGCCTCGACGTTCACAGTTTTTCATATAACTTTTTATTCTATAAACAGGTGCAATCCGATCCCCGCTAGCCTGAGCCCACAATGGAGCCGCGGCGACGACCAGCAAATGCCACCACATGTTCAGCAAATTGACAACATGCTTAACATCCACAATGTAAGTAGCAATTTAATTTATTTTTAATTTTAAAATGCTTTTAATCTTTACATGTCAGTATTATTAGGACCTACCCGTAGATTCGCGCACGCGGTGCCTATATAAAACATAATAATATTAAATAACTCAGGGTTAATGCAGCAATGCATATTAGTAAAGAATTTAGCAAATCGGTTCAGTAGTTGCATTGAGGGGGCCCCTGAGGGAAGTCTCCGTAAATATTTACGTTATTCAGGAATCTAGGAGTTGGGCTAAATATAAGGATGAAAATATTTAGTAACAATTCCGCGAAAAAACCTTCTCCGATAAGTTCTAACAAAATGTAGTCCGCCAACTTGGCAACGTGTTACTTGGCGCGCGGAGCTCGGAGTGACAACATCTCTGGTGGGACTCTGCCGTTGTTGCTTGGCGCTCTCAGTGTTAAGGTCGAGTATTGTGGTGTCGATGATGTCTCGTGGAGAGATAAAACTAGTTGACGTCTTGCTTTGACAGGTATTTTTTCATTTTGTAGTTGGCGTCGTTTTTCTTCTACAACGCGGACTACATCTTGTTAGAACTTATCAGAGAAGGTTTTTTCGCGGAATTGTTACTAAATATTTTCATCCTTATATGTTGCAATAGATTTCCGCAAAGTAACGCCTGAATCTATTATTTATCTTAGGAGTTGGGCGTTGTCACTACCACACAGTTTTTTAGAGCTTCGGTAGTGTCATCGTTTCAATAAGCATTAATGATCCTTAGGTAAAATAAGGGGTTTTTTTGGGTATCTCTAAGAAATGAAATAAGTTCCCGAAAACTTTTTTTGCTAACTTATTTCATTTCTTAGGTAAAATGTTCTGTATAATTGTTTTTTTGAAATAGCTAAATTTTATCTACTGATGGTATTTATCGAATGAAAAATTAAGCCATAGCCAGCCTTGTCGAATTATAATTTTTCTTTATTATTTTACTTGTCTACAGATAACAAAGGCCGACGCCGGTGTTTATGTTTGCATTGCTTACAACTTGCAAACCGGAGCTTCATCAACCGCCCTCTATACTAACCTTCGAGTCGTCAGCAAGCCCAAGATCACGCTGCACCCTAAGTCGCAAGTAGTCCAGCCGGGCAACTCGCCAACAGTAGAGTGCGTCGTCGAAGGAGATGATGTTGTCGACATCCTGTGGAGGCCGACCAACAAACCTTTCTCACGGTAAGTTAAGTCAAGCTGAAGACAGGACGCTATGGAGCTCATCAGGGCAGGCCTATGTCCAGCAATGGACAAACATAGGTTGATGATGATTACTAAATTCCTACAAAAACCTTATCAATTTCCTTTTTTGCAGCCGTGTCCGTGTAAAGAACGCCACTCTCATTTTCCAACAAATAGAGAGAGAGGATGCCGGACTCTACGAATGTAGCGCTCGAAGCCGATTCGCGTCTGCCAGTGCTACAGCTGAGGTCAAGGTTGTAGGTATGTATAAACACTAGCTGTATGTAAAAGATTCTTCACAGTAAAGTCACTGGCCTGCCGATACAGCCTGCCGATACAGCTCGGCAGATTTGTCGGTGGCTTGCAGGTTAAAGTGCCCTGTCACCGGCCTGCAATACTCCTATTAGTCCCCAGAGCACCAGTCACTGTATAGCAATTCGTGGCTGTTTCAACGGCGTTGGCGGTTTCGGAGACTGTCTATCTATGCATCCAACTGTCATCCTAAGGCTGGAAGTATGTCTTCTACTCATTAGTAGATAAAGCCTCTAAGTACCCAAGTAGCAAACGAAAATAGTGATTAAATCAATATTATATATACTCTACGAGCATCTAAAGTAAGACAACTAAACTAAACTTGTCGATTTTTCACGCTTTTAAGACTAAATTATCTAAAGATACCGCTAGTTTTACATTCTAACAGCCGGTTTTTCAACCACTTGTTATTTTTGAAGGTGGTTTAAACTTTTTGTTAAGCTTGAGTAACGCTTTTCTAAGGCATATGCGTTACTCAAGCGTTAATGATCGACTTTGCTTGAGTAATGATTTTTTATGGGAATACAAAATCGTTACTCAAACACAGATTTAAAAGTGAGCAAACTTTTATAATAAGGGCCCAAAACCAAGTTAAGCACGATATTCAAAAGACAAAGTAGGTAATCTATCTGGTGTTAGCTAAATCACTTAATACTAAATTGCTTAATGTAGTCTCAAGTTTTATTACCCGAGTATAATTTAAGTACAATATTTCGCACTTCTTCAAGTGTAACTAGTCTTAACTTTTTCTTCTACATACACGATATCTTGAGGTACATAATAGTTTTAGCCAAGAACATATCGAGCAAGTGAATTTTGTCTTCAAGATACCTTTTTTAAGACAGTTTTTTGCTACTTGGGTATTATACATCACTGGATAATGGCATCTTTTACACTTCACTAGATAAAGGCCTTTTGCACACATCATTTGATAAGGCCTTTTTTCACAACACTGGATTAAGACCACCTTTAGCCTGGAAATTGTGGTTATCTGTTTTGCAAAGTATTACAAACAGGTTTTCACAATAAAAAATAATTCTGTCATTGATGAATGCTACCAAGGTTTCTTTTCCCATACTTCACGTTTTCGGTGAAGGTCATTGATTTTTAACCCTATCATCTCTGAATAAGCATGGTTTCCTATAAACGATTTTTTTCTTTGATATCATTTTAACCCTCAAACACTTATTGATCATCAGCTGAATGGTTTTAAAAGAAATCTTCGTAACAACTTTTGTGAAAATTTAAAAAAGGGCTTGTTCCTCAAAAGTTTTGAAAAACTACCTTCATATTAGGTTTAATGTTTAAGACTGTTACCGCTAAGTGAATATGAATCATTTTCTTTTGAGGAAAGCACCCTAAGTCACACTAAATGTGTAGGCACCTCTTTATTTGCAGTTATTGTACGCCACTTCACTGACTATGCTTATATCATTTTTTTGAAACCCGTTTTGGTGCATGAGGGTTTATCCTTGCATTACGTCTAACACTGAGGGTTTAAAGTATCTCAAGTTAAGGACGAAAGTTCCATGTGGTTTACCATTACTTTAATATCTATGTACAACATGAGCGCAACTATAATCTCAGATCTTCCTAGGGCTCATAAAATAGACCAAATATGTACTTTCTAATTCCATCAAAAAATAATATGGAAACGAAAAAGGAGCTTTATAAAGCTAACGTTAAATTGGCACAGTTTTAGTGTCCTGCTTGAATTACAGACCGAAACTATACCAGCCTTTATAAGATTCCAAGGTCACTTGTAATGACAAAAAAGGTGGTTTACTACAAGAGTTAAATGGGGTAATATCATACAAACATTTTATTTCAAACAAAAAAAACTGAGATAAATTGAACAGTACCATTATTTCACTGAATCGACGTAATGCAAGGACTTTCCCTAACAAATAAACCGTTCATAGAAGAGAGTGATCTGGGCCGCGTATCGCACGAGCACGATCAGTGGGTGCAAGTCGGATCGGGCGTCGTGCTGAGTTGCAACATCAGCTCGCCAGGGGTCACCGTATACTGGACTAAAGACAGCAACTCACTCCCAGCCTCCGTGATAGCCAAATCAGACGGATCTATCTACATCAAACTCGCACAGCCCTATCATTCCGGACAATACATCTGCCGTATCGAAGACACGCATGGCAGGCAAACCAGCAATTACATCAACCTCCATATCGTGGGTCAGTTATCGGTAGAGGGTAGCGTGCTTCGTCTTTAACCAAGGCATGCTTAGGCGTTAGCGTTTCCTAAATAACATTGATGTAGACGGTTCTGCCGACTTTGAGAGTGCTCGGTTCCATAAATGTTTGTATTTGCTTGTTAAATATGAAATAACAGACTTTGTACAGAAGTAAGGTAGAGTTGAGGCTGGACGGTTAGTGAATGTCAGAGATAGGCAACGAACAAATCGCTTTATATGTATACAAAAGCACTGACTACCTCAACTTGCTAATGATAACTTCTAAGGTCCGCTTTTCGTGTTGTTCAGATCTAACATTTGATGTTCACGGTTTGCATTCAGTCAGTTTCGGAAACTCATATCAAGACTTCGCAGGCTGCACAATAAAAGAGTTAAGTTTAGCACATTTTCAAGGCTGACTGATAGAAAACCAGATTGGATCGGAACCAAAGCACTCACAATAAAGTCGGCGATTTCCTTTAGTAAAGTGGCAACTGTTCTCAAAGGTGTTGAATGTCTGGACACCCAGTTCCGTTGTGGTGATGGCAGTTGCATAGACGATGATCTAGTCTGTGACGGCTTCGAAGATTGCAGCGACAGAATCGATGAAGAAAACTGCCTCTTGAGGGATAAAAGATACTCGAATTCGCCCGGTAAATTGGTGGCGGTTGTGTGATGGCTCTGGATGTGTCGTCGCTAAGAACCAGTTTGCTCCGGCGTGTTGGGGTCTATTTCCTTGTTCTGTTCAGTAGTTTTAGTTTCGGATGGGAATTAATAATAATAATATTTATTTGTTTATCTTGATCTATCGCAATTTGTTTCAATTATTTTGGGAAACCTATTCTCGCTTATGCTCTTCTATTTATGAATTTTTTCGTAGTTAGTTTGGTTTTGTTCGGCTTTATGTGGTGCATGATAAAAGTACATACTTAATTATTTAAATACATTGTAAATATTTACCTAGTTTTTATTTGTGTTGTGGTAATCGGGACAAGAAGCAAAGAGGGTATATGTGCTGTTGGTGGTCTTTAGTCGTTTTGTTTTTGTCCTTGTGCTGATTTGTGTGGTTAATTTTAGGTGCCCCCGCGGAAAAATTGGTGGAAATAGAACAGCCTCGCCGTGCGTTTCGCGCGGGTGAGAACTTGAATGTTCTATGTCGATCAACAGCTTCGGACATTGTTGTTGAATGGATTAAAAGAGATGAACAAGGCCAACGACAATATGTCGATTCATTCGTAAGTATACTAACTATAATTTTCGTAGATGTCTTATGTTTACTTCGAATCAAAACTAAATTTAAATTTTGAAAACTTCATGATTTGTGAATGTTGGAGCAGTTAGGTACACTGTTGCATGCGTCATGATACCAGAATAAATTTATACAATTCGAGATCTCATACTTTCATATTTGCTAGTAATACATAAATTCATTAATCCACATACTTTTAACCAAATCTTTTAAAAAACAATTCTACTCTCTAGACCTATGGCGACGGTTCCATGCTTCGCATATCCAGCGTCACTGAACAAGATGCGGGTCTCTACCAATGCATCGGCCAGAACCGCTACGGACTAAATTACACTGATAACTTCAATCTGGACATCGTGCCGGGTGAGTAACACGTCAAAATCATCAGCACACGCTCGTCCACTGTCCTGGACTTGCCTCCGCCAAACATGAGGGAGGAAAAACCAAAAAAAATGGGGATTGCCACAATCATCACGCTTAGCAGGCGTATTGGATATAGCCATTAGAGGTGTTAAAATACACATGGAATCTACTGCTCTTTCTTTGGTGTCGGGCATCCACGGTCTGCGTTGAAGCGATGAATTCTTACGCGACGACAGCCGTGGCCGACAGATAAGGGGGCGTCCATTAATTACGTGAGGCGTTTAGGGGGGAGGAGGGTCGAGCCAAATCTCACCTAATCTCACGTGGGGGAGAGAGGGTGTCGAAAAATTGCCAAAATCGTCTCACGTACCTAATTAATGGATATTTTACTCATTTTATTCTATAACTAACTTATGGCCGCTGCGCAGATGATTTTTGGGGATAATAGTAGCCTTTGAGTTATTTTAAATAAAGTTTAAGCACAATAAGAGAACAAACATTTAAACATCCAAATTTGTTTATAAAATTTGGTGTGATGTAAATACGTACCTGCAACTTTTA
Source organism: Eupithecia exiguata (assembly GCA_947086465.1). NCBI lineage: Eukaryota > Metazoa > Arthropoda > Insecta > Lepidoptera > Geometridae > Eupithecia > Eupithecia exiguata. Next base: position 3,129,654 of record OX352226.1, read on the forward strand.
TACAAGTACAACTTTTGTACGGTACAAGAACGAAAAAGGATAAATAATTAAGCGTGCGGACTTTGGCAAGTAGTGGGAAATGACATGATAATAAATATTTTGCCTCAATTTTTTTTCCGTACAGTCAAAACGTGGGTTTTGGGACTCATTTCACCTTAATGATCTCTCTTCTTCTTTTAATATCTACGAACAGAGATAGATAGAACAGCAATAAGAATGCACTGTCTTTGTTTATACAATAAGAATCTTTATCGTGTACGGGTCCCATATGAACAAAACCGCGAGCAGAACCTAGTCACACTTATATTATAAACAAAAAAGTTTGCATGGATGTATCAATAGTACTAGATTGGGCAATAATAACACATGGGCTACTTTATATTTATATTTTATCGTAGACTTTATCCCATGAATCAGTTTCCATGGGATGTAATTAATCTTTATACGTTAGCATAAAAACAACGCTTTATTATCTAAAGCGGCGGATAGATTGGATATTTTGTTTACAAATAATTTATAACAAAGTTGGCATTTCAGGCTCCGCGGTAACGCTCGCGCCCGAATCGAGTCCCCTTGTCCGGGAATATACCGCCCGGCTCCGGCAAGACGTTGATATGCCTTGTTATCATAATATGGAAGGAGATGTAACCGTGCACTGGAAGAGGGAGTACGTGCCTTTACCACCAGAGATCAGGAATAACCAGGTATGTGAAATTAGAAAGTTAAATTACATTACAGTTTTAAGGTGGCTACGTACCTCTAAGTTCCCATACAAACGTAATTTCCCGATACATTTGGAAACTACTCCCTTTATTGCAATAAAATGTTGCATACTAACACGATGATTGTTTTTTGAACAAGATAAAGTTAAAAACTACAACCCGACTACGTGAAAGTTATAAAAGTTTGAAACAGTTACATTGACAAAATAGAATGACGTATCGGTCATATTTGATAGGCATAGAGTTGAAAATGAAAATAGGTCGTAGGTATTGTAATTTTTCTCTATGGGGCCTGCAGCCTGCGGCTACCTAAACTTTAATACGCGTTCTGAAGGCTTATTCGGGGTCGGAGCCCTAAATCCTATAGCCTATAACCATCGGGGTATTGAGACGAATCAATCGATACATAATTTGTTGAAATCGAACCAGTAGTTTCAGCGCTACGTGGGAACAAAGAAATCGGCCACATACATACAAACATACAAACATACAAATATACAAACATACAAACATAGGGTGCTAACCTCATAACCCTCCCCTGTTGGTAGTCGGGTAAAAACTAAGAAGATGCAAACATAGCTATTTCTTATTAAATTGTATATGCAAAATTGAATTAAAATCGGGGACGCCGTTGCCATGTGAATCGGAAAGTACGTATGTATGGGGCTCAGAGGTTCGCCCCCACCTTAAAGAAAACGAAACTATGCTAATACCGCGTTGGTTCGTCTGATTGTATTCTAAAACGGAGTCAAAATTTAACAGGCAAACTGCTCTATTTCTTTGTACCCACCATAATATATTAGAAAGAATAAATATTCTAAGGTTTTTATTTATGATAGTACTCTGGGTAATCTCTCTCTCTGGGTATCGTCGAGATCGTAAATTTTTGGGATTTATTAATTTCTAAGAATAAATATGTTTATTTTGTAAACAAGACGCGAGTAGATACAATACTTAGATTGAGAGACACGTAACACTATATGTAAGCCCAGTTACAAAATTGGCTCTTCCTCTGTATGAGTTGAATGACTAGCAAGCTAGAAATGTAGCTTTAAATGATCCGTGTGTATACTCCATGGTTCACCTGATGAGGTAACCATGGTTGATGAATACCAAGATTTATTGAAAGTATTGATTTAAAGTAGCTTTGTTTTCCGTATATGTATGGACACGAGTCCAAACAAACTTAAAGGCTTGTAAACTATGAACTATGTATTACTATAGCTGTTTATTCGTTTGTACGGAAAATATTATAAGCTTAAAAATAGTGTAATAAATTCTAATCACATTTGAACAATGGAAAAAAGTCCATGGATATCGTGTGGTTTTTTAATAAGTATCATGCCATGGCAGAAATTTGGGACATGATAATGTCTATGATGAGAGTGAGTGGAACTCAGCACTCTTCAAAACATACAAGTATTTTTGTTTATGTATGTAGGGTACTAAACTCCGTTCTAGAATACGGTTCTAAGTCAATGTAAAGTCAACAAAAAAAGGTCAAAGAGGAATTTCTTAATTTCTATTCGTACCCGTGACCATCTCACGACCATGGCTGAACACGGCAGTATGGCATTATTCATTGGAAGAGCAGTACATTTGGTCTATTTAAAAAAATACGTTATTTTTATAGATTTTTTGATTAAAATCAATTAAGGTGGAAGCGCACTACGCGTCAGCGGAACCGCGCGGCCGCGGCACTGCTCGTCAAGTTAGAACAAATGACGAAAAAAGCCACGCGGCTTATTTGGTGGTTTGTTCTAACTTGACATTAAGTGCCGCGGCCGCGTAGTTCCGCTGTCGCGTAGTGCGAAGCATAACCTATATAGAGAACATACCTTGTTTTGTAACCTCTGCTGACTATACATTGCCTTATAATATTATCATTGGAGGAATTTGATCATGTCAGACTGATTTAAGAAAGTTTGTTTGTAATACGGATCCTGTAAGTGAGCTAAACAGCACAAAAAATATTAAAGTGTTTGTATAACTAAATGTCAAACTTTACTAAACTTAACAGTAACCAGAGCAAGCACTTGTCACGCTATTCATGATTTAGGACACTCGCCTTATAACACGAGCACCAAATTAGCCCCACTTTAGCCAACAACCACGAGCTATAATTAAGGTTTAGTTTGATTTGATGAGAGCTGATTTCACCATCGCTCAGTCGTCACTAACAATCGATTGGAATGAGAGTCCTCAGATATACGGGCGGGGGTCAGTGGACTGTAGAGCGCATTCGTGTGTGCCCTGTAGTGTTCTGTTATAGGCAATGGTCAACCACATAACATCAATTAAGCTTGTTCGGTCTACTGCCAGCTTGTAGTATGAAAATATACTGTTGCCTTTTGGGGCTGATTAGACTGCAATGGTGAAATCAGGTCTAAGTGTTAATAAATTATAATTGGGTAACATTTCGGCTTACACTAACATTGTTGACGCGTCGCTATCATGTATTTCACCAAACACACTTAATTTTCCAGTCTCATGACAAGTGCTATCTATTTATTTATATATTATCCGACCAAGGTTATGTCATAAATTCCAAGAAAGTCATAAAACCTACTACCCCGATTCTTTTTATTTTCCGGGCAAATTTTGTAGCCACTACTTTTCAAGCCAATCCATTTTATTCTTTGAATTGTATAAAGTTCAAGAAGATTGTTACTCAGAGGTATACCTCTCAATAATAATAATCTTGTGACCAACCCAGGAAACCTTTCTTTTGCTGATTTGATCCTTTTAATACTGAAATCATAAACTAATACCTACCTATCTAACATTTATTTAACCAGGCCCGAAAACCGAGGAATGGGAAAGTACCGAAAATTGGTATCTCATTCTTTTTAACCATATCGGTAACTATTTAAAATTCAATATATGTACGCTTGTCGTATCATACTTTTGTGGAAACTAGCTTAGCCCATTCTCAGATTTTACCACGTAAGGTTTGCTAATATGGCCACGGTAGCACAAACATGTTGTCAATCGTTGAATTTTCAATTCAGTGGCGGTATTATTAGGGTACAAGTTTGCTGCCAGGTTTTATTAGCAAATATTATTTGGTGATGGCCTGTGAATGGACTGTTGTATTCTTCTCTGTCCCTTCTCCCCTGTGTTCTCATTTCATCCTTTCATCTACATAGAAACTTGCGTAACTACTAATTCATTGCAATTCTGTCTTTTTATTCTTATTATGCGTAGTATAGCTAAGTTTTTCCTGATCAAAAGTAAATAATTATTTCCGTTTTGTCTTGGATTGTAAAAACTTTTCAATACGCCTGAAGACACTTTTCAATGATCGCCTGTGAATTAACTTTCTGCACTCTTCGATCGAAACCAATTTTTAAATAACTACGCGAGTGAATCACAGGAAAAAGCTAGTTTATTTTTACTAATAGTAGAAAGAATTATATTTTATAATTATAAAGAATTATAAGAATGTTTTTGCATGCTTTTCATAGCACCTACCTTCCTTGTCTGCTCTTATGAAAAAAAAAACTATCGCTGTTGAAGAAAACAGTGAATTTTATTTTCCAAATTCATGTTGTTAGTGGTATTATATGCATATGGATATTAGTAAATTTAAATATGTTATAGTAGGTACATGAAGGGTAGTTGACCATTAAACATTTCACTTCAAAAGACTATCAGCTGGTTTTTTATCCGCTTGTCACATCGTGTGTTTGTCAACAATTTGTCATTTGCTAACAAATTGTTTACCGGCTCTCATCAACGATATGTTTAAACTATTGTTCAAAATAACAAGCGGATGAAAAGACGACTGTCTGTGTTCCCTGTGAATCTATAGTATGAATAAATAAGTTGAAATCAAAATTAGCCAGTTCCAGTTCTTGCACATTATTTGACGATCTCTGTGGTCGTTGTTGACGAAGGTCCATCTGGTATTGCGTGTATGGAAATATTTGTTCCGGTTGTGCGATTACACTAAATCCTCCCATTCAATGGATGCACGGTTGTTGAGACTTGGGCATAAACGATTTCAGGTTCCTACACATGATACAAATCGAAATATGTTTGTACATAAATTTTATTGGCTGGATGTAGCCGACCGATGACAATGGTGTCAACGTCAAAATATGACAAAAAAATAATAATTAGGTACCTAAATTGTAATATTATCAAGAAAACCATTTAAAATAAGTTGAAGTTATATTCGAGATATCTATGTATAAATATAATATTATATATAAATGTCAAACTCTACAGTAATTTTACACACACTTGTCCTGATTTGCTCGATAATATTTTTATTTTTTTACGACTTTTTCATTTTTATGAATTTCTATTTAACGTTATGAAAACCGAAGTCGTTTATGTATATTCTCAATCCACGCATTGGCTGGGACAATTTAGCTTAAATGTATATAAATAGGTAATATGTACCTCAACGCACGAATATCCAAAAATATGCATACCTACTTCGTGGCCACATGATAGTTCGTCTAATCTCATGCATTAAATAAACTCCACTAAACTGATAATGCTGGACATAATAATTACTACAGCATCATCATCTAGCCCTAAATATTTTTCAAAATGGACCCTTATCCATGGAAAAGTGAGTCAACTACCCAACAAAGATATTAAATGTTTGCTTTATGTTTTTAGGGCGGGCATACAATTTATATAAGAATAAGCCCTCGCACGATAGCGATAGATCTACAATACAAGGCTAACATTTCACATCTTTTACCATTGGTTCAAAGTATTATAAATCTTGAGATAAAAGTATCCCATTACAAAGTGTCTCCGTCTTCGAGAGTTGTTATTTATTTATTTAGGTAAAGTATTGTTTATCATGACAATTGTTTATCGGTAGCTATTAAACCTGCCAGTACTTTTTTCACTCACCCCTTTTCTCCGTTCGCATAACGCTTGAGGTGACTAGCACTTGTGCGAGGGCTATAATTATAATTTAAAATAAATATTATGTTACCAAAATACTAAACATAGGTAACTAAGGTATTAGAGTTTTCATTATTCAATTCGACAAAAAGCCGATACTTACGCAACGAATGCAACACAAACAACGTTGCATCCACTATAAGGCTATCTATCAATTGTTGTTGTGTGACTGTGGCGAGTCCATAAGACTCGCCACAGTGGTTTTCACGACATTTGAAGGTCAACGATCAACGAGAGACTTATTGTGTGCTACGTTGTTTCGTGGATGTAATGTATGTCTGCCCTAATATATTTAGCTCAATGTCACTCAAAGCTACCAATCTCTGCCGCCCGAGCAAGGTTCAGAATCGGAGTATTAAACGTTTATATCCATAACATCGTAAAAGGCGTTTTAAGAGAAGTCACCGTCTTGAGTAAAATTACAACACCCTATACTAGGTTTTGTGACGGGAAGAACTGAGAAAGATATCATAATGTGTAAGTGAATTATCGAAGCTGAAGTCTTCTTCAACTTTATCGTATTGAATGCGTGAAATGTTTGAGAATCGCTAGGATTTCAAACATTTTACGCATTTAATGACTTTATACTCCGTTCTTCCCAAGATCGAACCGAGGGTTGTTAATGCTCGGGGGACAGATGGCCATTTAATAAGAAAACCGAGAACTAAATCCACGTTTCGTATCCCACAGCCGATACTACGCATAGACAGCGTTAATGAAGGGCACGCGGGCACGTACGTCTGCCGCATCAGCAATGGTCGTCATTCCATGGAGACGAAAGCCATATTGCGCGTGATTGGAATAGTGCCAAGATTCGACGGAGAAAGCTGGGTAGCACTCCCGGCTTTGAAGGAAGCTTACAGGCAGTTTGATATCGAGATATCTCTGAGACCTCAGAGTAAGTATTATTTTGTCAGTTTAGGTAGCTTTGGTTTTATTTGGCCAGTACGACAAACCTTATAAAGACAAAGTTTTTTTTTAAGAAATTGTATAAATGTTTCTCTAACATAATTGATCTGGCCCGGTACCCGGGACAAGCCTTCGACCAATTTATATACATACCTTAAATTTGTCGAAGAGACAAGCCACCCCGGGTAAGATGTAGCTTGCTTTGAATTTCGTGAACGAGACCATTTATCCCATTAACCATACAGCTGACAGAGTGGAACTGCCATACCACAAGTTTTACTTGGGGTATAGAATTTAGATATATCTTATTGTCCGGAAACAAAATTTAAGCTCCAAACCCTTTCAGACAACTCCGGGCTCATCCTGTACAACAGTCAGAACGCAGGCCGTTCAACAGACTTCCTCTCGCTCCAAATGATCGACGGTATCCCTGTGTTCACCCTGGAGACTGGCAGCGGTCCCGTCACGGTGACTGGCGATCGATCCCTAGCCCTCAACAAGTGGCACGATATCCGACTGAACAAACTTGGATCTAGAGGTAACTGGAACAGCCACATTATGGTATTAAGTAATCGCGGATTTATCACAGTTCACAATGGTGAATGTTCTGTTGAAAACTGTCTAAGATTCCTTCAGCTCTTTGCAGTCGGTTTATCTAGGTTTTTAATGACTATAGTCATTTATTTAATTGGTAGTTTTTTAACAGGGATTAAGCTCACTAGTTTGTACAAAAACCGTACGAGAGCAACTCTAAACTAAACTCCATAAACTAAAAGTATAAAGTATTAAGCGAAAAAAATCAATTGACTGCGGTGCTGAGAGAAAAGGATTGGGTGTCATAACTATTTGTCTCCGCGCATTATTAAAGATAAAGACTGTAAGCCGGATACGGCAAGCTGAAGACAGGGCGCCATAAATAATAAATGTAAATAAATAATTCTGGACAATTCTCACAGCATCTAGCCCCAAGCTAAGCAGAGCTTGTTTTATGGGTACTAGATAACTGATGTACATAATATAATACAATACATACAAAGATATTTTTTATTATACATAGAAAACAACCAGAACACCCTAAACAAATGTCTGCAGATCGTACACACATTTGTCCCGAGGCGGGAATCGAACCCGCAACCTCCTGCGTCGCAGGCAGGCCTTCACCCACCACGCCACAAAGGACACAAAGGTCCTATTTTTACTGAATAATAAACAACGACATGATTGCCTAAGGACTGCTGTTTTTCCACCAATAACGCAACTCCCTGCGAAATACTTTGTTCCCTCGCGCAAAACGTACCCGAAGGTACTAAGTATAATCAATGTTTTTAGCGCGGGGCATGTACGTTCTCATAACCATTGCTTCTATTTTGTAATATTGTATAGCGCTCTAGACTGCTAGCAACGCAAACTTTGCAAATATCGTATGTAGGTCACTCCATAACGGTGTTAGCGTTTTGATCAGCTAGTTCGTTTGGCGCGAATCCGATTTCGAAATTCGAATGATTGAAGTTTGAATTAGAATTTTAGAGGCATGTTGGCGTGAGAACTGATGTTGCCATCTTTGTTTACGATTTAGTACTCGTTTGTTTTGATAGTTCCACCAAGAGCCGAAAATGGAATTCTGCTATAGGCGAAACTCGTACCTATAAGTCCAATTTCGCCGTAACGCTCTTCATCACATTAAAAAAGCAATGACTCTTTTGTAAAGTAAACAAACGAGAGCACACAACAAAATGTATTATTTAACTCCACCACATCTGTGGGTATTTTTGAATTGCTAATTTTCACTGATTCGCGCGCAAAAACTGCCGTTTTTGCAACCACAGATTGCATACGTAAATAAGGTCCTACGAATGCGAGATGGCGTTCGCAAAGTATACCTGATGATCATGACTATATCGCAAAGTATATGGTCTGGTTAGACACAATTTTGCCTGTGTCAAGTAATGTAAAATAATTGTAAATTATACGAGATCAAATTATAAAGATTGTTTCATGTTTTCATCAGAGCCTAGTTCGTTATTTGACAGGGTGCACCACGTGCAGGTTGGGTTGGCTTGGGAGACGAGATGTTGGAGTCCCCCTTACGGGGTGTAAGGGGGACTCTAAAAGCCCAAAGTTAAGTACTTTTCAACTGCCATAAGCAAACGGTTGGCCGTGGAGCAACAGAAGTAGCCATGATGAATCCAACATTTTTCAACACCATTTATGCGGTGCGGGACAATCCTGCGTTTTTCTAATTCATCGATTTTGAAGCGTTTTTATTATTCATTTAAGACAGGGCGCTATGGCGCTCATTAAGGGAGGTCTATGTCCAGCATTGGACTAATATAGGCTGATGATGATGATGATGACGATGAAGAGTTTTTGTTAAGGTGGTGCTACGATTATTCAGTTACCGTGAGCGAAACCGCAAGCTATAATAGCAAGTCTCTGATGACATAATTCTTTACAGTGACAATGGATATCGATAATTATGGACCTTTCGTGGTCGACACTTCTGATAACTGGGTTTTCGAGGTTAACCAGCCTCTCTTTATCGGTGGAGTCCCGGATTACGATCAACTTCCACCTCAAATTGCTGGAACTGTAGGGTGAGTGACCACTACCGCCTCACTTTACCCACTATCTTGTAGCAAACCACAAGCCAGTGAGTAAAGACACGCTTTATTCACTATGTTGTCAGAATGTTTTTTTTCATGTTCACTGTTTTGCGGTGTACGTCTGTGTGTGAGTACTTTAATAAATAATTAAATATGATCTGTGCAGTTTTTCTGGATGCGTAAGCCTGCTGATCCTTGGACACGAAGAAAAGAATATAATGATGGACCGAATTGACGAGTACCGCGTGCAGACATGCGATACTTGCGCCGGCAACCTCTGCGAAAACGATGGAGTCTGCCAGGTAAGAAGTGTAGAATGGGTGATACAGTCCACTTTTAAGTCAGGAAGCACGATACAATAACTTTCCGGCAGAAGCCAGCTAAGGGTGGCGTTCTTTGAATGATAATTGGGCGGACTTTCAAGAGATGTCATCAGTGAATTTGACGTAAAGCATGGAAATTATTGTAATTATCCTATTAACTTGAAAAAACACGTTCATAGTGTGCCTATAAAGTTAAATTTATTTATTTATTAGGACTCCCAACTCGAGAAAACACACATAAATCAAATAAATATGTCTTACTGTCCTAAGTGTGGTGTGGGGTTCTAGTACTCTCTCATTTATGGTCAAAGCATGCACATAAATCTGCGCAAAGGCAACTCAACTAATATAAATTAATAAAATAAAATTCAGTGCACTCTTAGCTGAACGCGCACCTGGGAGCACGACAGACACGGCATTCCCTGCAGTCATCGAATTTTCTAAATCTTTGTTTGAAATAGTATGCAGCATAGCGCACCTATCGGCAGCGATACCGCGGCATTTCAGTAAAATGCTGTCGTAAATTCGATGACTGCCGGCAATGCCCGCCGGTAGCGTCAATAGTTGAGCGCTCAGCTTAAAAGTTTGCAATATTTTGCCCAAGCATGTCAATACTGGTGACCGTATTTTTGGAAGAAGTCGATGATGAATAGGTGCAGATAACTTGGCTAAAACACCTACTTTTTAACAGGAGTCCCGCAATGAACGCGGCTACACCTGCCTCTGCCCCCCGGAGTATGCCGGTACGAACTGCGAACGCCGCGGCGAGGGCTGCCGCCCTGGCATCTGTGGACCTGGACGCTGCAGCAACACCGCAGATGGATACAAGTGTGCCTGCCCTGCTACCCATACTGGACGCAAGTAAGTGGCTCTAACAGCTGGATTATAGACTACCGCTGGAATAAACTATGAACAAAACCGATTCACAAAAAATACGGTTCCAACAGCTTTAGGAACATAATCTTGAAAACTGCCTAAACAGGTAATAAATCATAATTCCAGCAACTAGAAAAACATAGTTAGCAAATACGGTCGGCATTACTGGACGAAAGTGAGTGATTCAAAAGACAGCTGGAGAAAAAAATTGTCCTGTAGGGTAAACATTTGCTAGGAAAACATACCTAGTCTAAACAGCTGGAATAACAGCATAGACACAATATCTTAAAAACAAAATTCAAGCAAACAGCTGGAAAGTAAAATCTGACGCTGCTAAGGGTTAATTAACCCTGTAAGATACCATAGAGAGCTCTATCTATCTAGGTCTTTCTAATCTTTATTATAATTATAATTCTCTCTAATTTTCTTTTCACTCTAATATAATGTGCTGTACGTGTACATTCAATGAAACAAAAGTTTAATTTTATTGATTAATTCTAGAGAATATATCGATAAAATTAAGGTTTTGTTCAAAATTCAAAAATATTTTTCATCCAAAGGTCATTTTTTTTTGTCACAAGTTTTTTTTAATGTACTCGTATAGCACATTGTACAGAGTGGTTGGTTTGGTTTTGATATGGATTTATTTATAAAGAACAGTTCATTAGTAGTTTTGATTTTAACATTGAACTTAATTCAATGTTAAAATCAAAACTACGCGTTGTGCGGCACATTCAATAAAACCGAAGCTACATTCGAACCTTATTTCGTAGATGCGAGAACCCCCAGCAGATCGAATACCCCGCGTTTACCGGCCAAGCCTACGTCGCCCTCAAGCCTCCGACCACCGCTCGCTTCTTCAAGATGGCAATGAAAATCAAGGCAACCTCCCCTGTCTCCGATGGGATAATTATGTACTGTGCTGAATCTCCCCGCGGTATTGGAGGTTTCACATCCTTGACTGTCAAGAACGCGCGACTGGAGTTCCGTTTTGAACTCGGAGAAGGTAATTTAACAAAACTTATGCCAGTATTATCAAAGCTTGCTCAGTCATCGAGTAACGCTTTTCTAAGGCATATGCGTTACTCGAACATAGGTAAATGACTGAGTAAGCTTTCATATTACGGGCTTTAGTGTCTAGATTATAAAGTCTAGAGATGTGATCATCAAAGAAACTGCCCCAGCCTCTGAAGGAATCATCTTAAACTTAATGCGGAAATATTAAATAAGCCATTATTCCCTTGCCCTTCCTATCGTTTTAGATATCTACGAGTTTTACCAACTAGAACTTGACGATGGGCGCTATGACGCTCATTAAGGGAGGCCTATGTCCAGCAGTGGACTATTATTAGGTTGATTTTTTCATGATTTTAAGTAAAAAAAAATTATGTTTCAGTATCAAGAGATTGAATGCAATTTTACTAATTTTACCTACCTTTTCTCTGTATAGTTTAATATTAATCAGGTGTCTCTTCGAGAATGTATTAAATACATAAGTATATAAGACTATTGACAGATTTCATTCAGTTAGGGAGTGCTTTCAGCTCCAACTTTTATTTATTTATTTAAAAACTTTAATGCACTAAGGTACAAAGGGTGGGCTTAATGCCGAGGCATTTTCTACCTGCCGACCAATAACATAATGTTTAAAACAGACGGTAAAAACTTTCTCTTTCAGCTACTATTCTTCTCTTTAAACTTTTGCTTTCGGGTCCATATATTTACTAGTTTCTGCAGGCAGCTTTAAAAGCGGTTTTGAAATAAAAATTCGCCTATATGCTACTCCAGGTTCAGATCACCAAATTATAAGCAAATTTCAACTCGGTGTTGTCCAAATAACAAACAAAGCTAACAAAGTGTACACACTTTCGCCTCTTTAAGTAAAGAATTGGATTATTGGTTTTAAACGAAATAATGATGTCCTTTTAGCCTCAACGAACATGTATCCTATGAGCAAAGGACACATTAGAGTCCACAAGTGTGTGTACAAACACATGTGTACTCTTTATTACTTCACTCTCATAAACTTATGTGCTATTAACAGGAAATCCCGCCATTTTGGTGAGCAATACAACCCTGCCCGCTGACGAATGGATTGACGTGCAAGTGACTCGCGCTGGACCTGTCGTTTCTCTGATAATTAACCTCGTCCATAACTACGAACAACGCCTGGACTCTACTAAGGTAAGAATAATTTAAGAAATGTGGCTTCTAATGATTCATATTGTCTTCGGAGAAAAATAATATTACTTAATTACTTAGTGCTAAATAAGTATTTATTGACACAACTCTGATACAGAAAAGAATAAAAATAGTATCTCTATATAACTTATAGATAATTATACACTGATACAAAATTAAGTTCAAATAATTAGAAAATTTGTTTATCTAGAGGCAAGCTTAGAGTTCGGCTGCAAATTAAGTCAGCAAATATTCTAAAAAAAAAACTAAAATTCACATACGTAGTCAAGATAAAAATATAGTTGTAAGCAATATTTATTTATATATTATATTTATTAGGGGAGGTCTATGTCCAGCAGTGGACTATAAAAGGCTAATGATGATAAATATTTATTTTAAAAATATTTTAGATATACAGGTACTTTAAATTGTGTTCATAATCAACAAGAAGCTTAATCAAGATGAAGTACTGCGGAATTGTTTTGTTTTTTGCCAATAATAAAAAAACCCAGTATAGATAGGTACCTACCTAGTTTTACATATTAAAATGATTATACTATCTTTGTTCCCAGAGCCTGAAACTCGAGACCCCCATTTTCGTCGGCGGCGTAGATGACTCTATTGTACTGAACAGCAACATCGGAATCACCAGCGGATTTATGGGTTGCATCAAGGATGTAAGTTTTGCTTTTAATTAATTATATTATTTACTAGCGGTCTGCCCCTTCGCACGGGTATATTCTATAGCTAATTACTCAGTGATAATGTAGCTTTCTAACGGCGCAAGAATTTTGACATCGGTCCAGTAGTTTTAAATTTTATTCGTTACATACAAAAATACCAATCTTTCCTCTTTATAATAGTAGTGTAGATGTAGATAAAGTTAAATTATCTTTGCGCCATTAGATTTATTATTTAATATCATTTGATGCAAAGCCGCGCGCTTTGCACATTTAAATTAAGTCATGTACAAAACTTACGAAAATTTAATTAACTTTGTTTATAAAAATTGTTTTTTTCTCTAGCTGAAGACCCAAGGCTCGCCGGTCGATATTGTGAAGGACCCTAACGTAGAGTCAGCTAACCTGAAGGAATGCTCCAATTTCTCCCCACGCGGCGATATCCCAGCAGAGGTGAGAGGAATAATTATAATACTTTATAAATATCCCGGCAGAGATGGGTTGAATTTGAATATAATACTTTACAAATATCCCGGCAGACATGGGTTGCATATAATACTTTACAGATATCCCGGCAGAGATGGGAGGAATATAATACTTTACAGATATTCTGGCAAACATGGGTGGAATATAATACTTTACAGATGTCCGGGCAGAGATGGGTTGAATATAATGCTTTACAGAAATCCCGGCAGAGATGGGAGGAATATAATACTTTACAGATATCTCGGTAGAGCTGATTGGAATTTAATACTTTACAGAGATATCCCGGCAGAGATAATGGGAATTTAATGCTTTACAGATATCCCGGTAGAGATCGGTGGAATATAAAACCTACGTGATAATACTTATAGAGCCTTGAAAACTTTAAAAAGTCACTTGTTTTTGTTGCATATTCATTTCGGAGTTACGCCTGAAAGACGACAGGCATAAATCCGAAATTAATAAACGGATGCCAATGTAGTTTATTCCATTTTAATCTATACTTTGTAGGACCTACATAATAATTATTATTTTTTTTGTAAAAAAAATTGCCATGCTAAAATAGCTTATCCATGTTATTTTACTGTTATAGTAAGATAAGCTATGACACAATGGTCGGCCTGCACATTTATGTTTATCAGTTCATTTGTCGAAACTCAAATCTAAAACTAAAATTAGAAGCGAACACGATTTCGAATTCCCATTACTAAACAACCAAAAGTCCTGAAAAAACCAATTTTTAGGCCCGGACTCCACCAAAGCGGCGACGACACAAGAGGAGATATTTTAAACAACCAATAGTACGTCGTTATTCACACATCTCGTCTCCACTCAGCTTCAGTGGATGCCTCTGACCGGAAATGTATCATATTTGTATGGCACGATTGATGCGGAAATTTGAACTGCGTTTTGCAAGCTGATGACGGCACGCAGCGGAAACATCTAACGCTCGCCGCACGCAGCTCTGTTCCGCGCTAGACAGCTAACATTTCCGCTTTAACCAGCACATATCTACGCTCTATTTTATTATAGCTTCTGTGGATACACCCTCTGAAAAACTCTCCGCTTCCAACATCTCCGCACATCTCCGCTTTGATGGAGTCCGGCCTTTATTTTCCTCGTTGATATTCACAATATTTTTCATCGAAAAAAAATCAATAAATAATTAAGTTTTTAAACTTCTTTAAATCAAAACTTGCCTGGGAACTCGAGTAGCACAGAACGCGGTGCGAACTGCGCCTAACAAACCTGGCAACGACCGAGACGGGGAAATAAAAAGTAACACGTTAACATTGTTTTTACTCCCAGTTTACGAAACTGAATCGTTTATAAGTTTGAATAACTTTGTAATCAAATGTCAGTATGCTGTGAACACACCTTTTGTGTTTCTGTAGTTTATAATTAGTTTTTTAATTGGCAAGTGTGCCAGTGTCGCGATCGTTAGTATTGTGTGCCATTTATTATAGATCCGTTGGCCATAGAAGCATGCCTTATTCGCGTTTTCAAAAATGACGATATTTGGGAAACTACGTCGAATTTTCAGGGCATCCATACCGCAAAGTTTTCAATCGTCATGACCTACGGAGTTGAGACATGGACACTCACAATAGGGCTGGTCCACCAGTTCAAGCTCAGTCACACGACGAGTTATGGGAAAGAGCTATGCTCGGAGTTTCTCTGAAGGATAGGACTTGTAACGAATACCTACATCCAACAGAGAACCTAAGTTATCGACATAGCTTTTAGAATTAGCAAACTCAAGTAGCAGTGGGCCGGCCATATCTCGCGAAAAACCGCTGGGGTAAACGTGTTTTTGAGTGGAGACCACGACTCGGTAAACGTAGTGTAGGACGCCCTCCGGCCTGATGCGATGATGACCTCCGAAAGACTGCAGGTAGATGCTGAATGCATCAAGCAGAAGACAGGGTGCTATGGCGCTCATTAGGGGAGGCCTATATCCAGTAGTGGACTAACATTGACTTAAAATGAAAATGACGATTGATAAGAAATTTTGATCATAATTTAATTGGATTTACAACAATTAATGTATCTGTTGAAAATCAACTCACTAGATTCGACTGCTTATTGATTTGTTGATGCGTTCGAGAAACCGTCGAGTTTGCTTTCGATAAAATGTAATGGTAAGTAGTTGGGGTAAATCGCGGTAGTGGAGCAAAATAAAAAATCTTCTTTTTGTATAAATATTCCATTAGTCGATAAATGTTCTTAATCAAAGTACCTACCTGTAATTTTTAGTAATAGCATTTGCTAGTAGTACCTAGTAATTATAACTGTAACTAATAGTATCTCAGCTACAAATAAAGATCTCCTTCGGTTTAATATATAGCCTATGACACTCACAAATAATGTGGCTTTCTAGTGGCAAAATAATTTTCAAAATCGGTTCAGTAGATCTTGAGATACAAACACAAACTCACAAACTTTAATATAATTCTCCTCTTTGTAATATAAGTATAGAATTCTTTGATTGTGAGAATTTTGACAGTCAAATCAAAATTATTTGCAATCAAAGTGACTATTATAGCAGTCATAGATCGATGGGTACTGAATTCTCCGAGTCTTATGGTTGTCACAGAAACACAGACCAGCAACCCTACTGGTCTGTGACAACCTTACACTTTTAGGTCCGCACGGATACCGCACTACACAAAAATGGACGTTAGCTCGTTACACTAAGATACATTTTATATTGATAGCATTAGATGACAGACAGTTCGCGGGCCACTACTCGTTCGAAGCTTGTGGAAAGCCAATTTAAAGCCTTTTATACAGGGTTATTGGCAAATTAGTGACAATATGTGAACTGCAGGTTCTGCCCATCATCACAAACATGTTTGTGAAGACGCCAGGTCTTAATTCTTAAACTTGGTATTGGTAAAAGTTACCCCCCCCCCCCCCCCCCCCCGGAATTCAATAATCGTTTGTTAGAAAGATTTTATTTGAAATTCAACTTAAAAACAGCTCTGCCCTGAATCCAGACAAAGATATTTTATCATTAAGTATCAGAGGTTTAATTTTTTTTAAAGAATTTAGACATGGCTTCTTCACAAACACGTTTGTGAAGAAGCCATGTCTAAATTCTTAATTATAATATATATATATTATTCTTAATTGATAATGATGGGCAGGACCTGCAGTTCACGTACTGTCATTAATTAACCAATAACACTGTATAATGAGAATGAGTTTATATTTGAATGCATGTATATTTGTGCTGTGTGTATAGCGTTGTTGAATTAATGAACGCAGAGCTTGAGGCAGCCGATCGATAAGCCATCGATGCTATTTTCTCTCGCTACGCTTTGGTCCGACAGTTTGAAAACTTGTCAGCGGTCCACCTACTTTGGTGTGTTGTGGACTCCGATAGAAGGTACAAATAGAATGGAATATTCTTAACCATAATATCTCCCCAGGCGGACAACACCTGCCATTGCAACAACGGCGGCACCTGCGCTGCGGATGGCTCCTGTGTCTGTCCCCCCGGCTTCAGCGGCAACTACTGCGAGACCCGCCTGGCCTCCTCCCTCCGCAACCCACGTCCTCCCCCGACTGACCCCTGCGCCGCTCGACCCTGCCGAAACGGCGGCTACTGCCGACCCGATTACACCGCCTCTACTTTGATGAACCACACCTGCGACTGCCCTCTTGGATACTCCGGTGCCTCGTGCCAGATGCGTGAGTATTAATACATCTTAAAAATCAATCTTTTAATCAATTACGATGTGTCTTAATTAATCTTTTTTATCAATTACGATGTGTCATCATTAATGTCAGATTAATAGTACCTACAACTGTGTTTTTGTTATCTGAATAATAACTTAATACTTATACCGTAGTCGATTTGATGCTTTTTATTTCTGTCGCTTCTGTATGTAGACTTAACTATAGAAACGACGAAGAAACAGCATATTAGTTGTTAGTTTTAATTAATACCATGATAGTATATTATAAATCCTTTTAACAGACTTGGATCTGATGAACAGCGTTGGCTTTAACGGAAACGGATACATCGAACTGCCTCACGACCTGGTCAATTACGAGGATATGGAGCGCCAGCCGGTCGCTATCATGCTCCGCATCAGCACCACGAAGGACGGCGTGCTGGTGTACCAGCGAGAAATGAACGCACAGCCCAACACTGGCGATTTCTTGATTATCAGAAGTAAGTCTAATAGTTTATACTTTGTTTTTACTGCGTAGATCTATATTATGTTATTTTTTAATGGAGCATCAAAAATTCTAATCTGTATGTAAGAGTACACTTAGATACTGATTGTCACACTTTCATCACACTATTTTATGTATATATATAATAATACTAGCAGCGCCTCGTGGTTTCACCTGCTTAGTTTCCAAACCCGTGAGAATTCCGGGATAAAAAGTGCCTATGTGCTATTCCAGACTATAATCTATCTCTGTGCCAAAGTTCATCAAGATACGTTCAACCGTTCTGGCGTGATTGAGTAACTCAAACGCAACTCAGATTTATGCACGTCTCAAGCGAATTTTTTTTTTGACCGATTTTCATTTAAAACTGTCAAAAAACGACGACTTGAGATGTGCTTAAATCTGAGATGCGTTTTAGTATCTATATATAAGATCTGTAAGTACACATGAAACAACTGAATAAGTGATAAGGTACAATGACAGACAAGCGACCTGTCAGACGGTAAACTGACAACCGATGCAGCTAGATCCTAGATAATCAACGTGAAAATATAATTACAATGTAGACATGGTACCTACTACTGAAGCTATTAACTTGTCAACGTGTATGCGGAGGAAATGTCTAAGGGCCCATTAGGGTGGATACGTTGCGAGCGACGTCGTGGCATCGGTGAAATAGACCCCTTATGTGGAAATTAAACGGAAGGAAGACACTACAGACAGTTCATAAGTGAACCCTGCAAGATAGCTTCGAAGAGTTCTTACTAACTATTTTGCCGGCTAACGTACTCGAACAAGAAATGCATTACCTATTCGATTTTTTCTGATAAATTTATTCGTTCCGTGCTAACGTAAGAAACAGTTTTATTTCTTGTTTATAAATTTTTCTCTATTTTCTGCAAGGAATAAAACCAACAGACAAAGTAATTTTCAGCAAATCGTAAAACCTTTTCTATG
The DNA here is from genome assembly GCA_947086465.1 of Eupithecia exiguata. Taxonomy (NCBI): domain Eukaryota; kingdom Metazoa; phylum Arthropoda; class Insecta; order Lepidoptera; family Geometridae; genus Eupithecia; species Eupithecia exiguata. Next base: position 3,148,508 of record OX352226.1, read on the forward strand.
AATACATGATTAAACCAACTTCGATTTTATTGTATTTTTGAAGCATTTGGAAATTGATTAAGCTATTAAATTGATTTTTAGCCGAATCTCTTTTATTTCCAAATACTCCATTAACACCAGTTAAGTAAACCGAAGTAACTTTTTTCATAAGTTAATAAAAAATGGTTTACGATTTTGTGGTAAATAACTTTTCCGTTACTTATATTCCTTGTTGAACGCTGAAAAATATTAAAACCAAAATTGTCCATTGAAAAATTGAAAGCATTCAGTAACCACGAAGCCTTTTACAAGCTCAAAACGTCGGTCGGTGAAATGATTCTATGAATGAATTTCATAGTCCTTTATGAAAGTTTAATTAAGGTCATCAATCGGTGGCTTCCGTATCGAAATGGAGCCAATTCAAACGGGTTTATTAATACCTACAAAACCGTTTTTAATACCTAGGGGGAGGGAATACCCTGTTGACTAGTGAAGGCCTGTGGCAGCTACGAAGTATAATCATATCGAAGTCATCCTCTTTTGTGTGAGGGACACATGTTATGATATTTCCGGGCACATGGAACTTTCACACATCGCATCGCCTCTTTGACATAATGCAGGTTAGGCCTTCGGTATACTGTAATGTTGTGATGTAAGAGCGAAATAATTAAATACACAATTAGCCATAGCCTTAGCCCAGAGGTGAAACACACAAGACTTGCAACATTGAGATTTACAATTACACAATATTAAAATACAGGTACACCAACTGATAACAAAGAGACACGACATAACACATAAGTACAATGGGCGGGCAGGCAACTAAGAGCAATAACAGAATATTAATAAGAAAGACCGCGACTCGGCGAACGTAGTGCAGGACGCCCTCCAGCCAGGTGGGATGACGATTTGTGAAAGTCTGCAGGCAGATGGATGTGGCAAACTGAAGACCGGGTGCTATGGCACTCATTAGGGAAGGCCTGCGTCCAGTGATTACTAGATACAATACAATACATGTGAGCAAACAAAATAAATGAAATAGTAGTCCGTCTGCAGTTATAGCTTCAATCAAAAAGTTTCATAACCCTGTGATTACTAGATACAATACAATACATGTGAGCAAATGAAATAGTAGTCCGTCTGCAGTTGTAGCTTCAATCAAAAAGTTTCATAACCCTGTGATTACTAGATACAATACAATAAATGTGAGCAAATGAAATAAATGAAATAGTAGTCAGTCTGCAGTTGTAGCTTCAATCAAAAAATTCCATAACCCTGTGATTACTAGATACAATACAATACATGTGAGCAAATAAAATAAAATAATTACTAGTCATCTGCAGTTGTAGCTTCAATCAAAAAGTTTCATAACCCTGTGATTACTAGACACAATACAATACATGTGAGAAAATGAAATAGTAGTCCGTCTGCAGTTGTAGCTTCAATCAAAAAGTTTCATAACCCTGTGATTACTAGACACAATACAATACATGTGAGAAAATGAAATAGTAGTCCGTCTGCAGTTGTAGCTTCAATCAAAAAGTTTCATAACCCTGTGATTACTGGATACAATACAATACATGTGAGCAAATGAAATAGTAGTCCATCTGCAGTTGTAGCTTTAATAAAAAGTTGTATAACCCTTTGATTACTACCTGCGTAACATAGCGAAAATTCACTTTGTTACTCAGGCATACAAACAGTTTGCCAATCACTAGTTTACTAACTAAACTCTAACTAAACTGTCAAACCAGGCCCGGTTTACGGGCGGGCTTTCTATGAAAACGACTCTGCCAGAGTATGCCAGTTTCAATAGTGCACCTTAATTATAAGTTTGGTATGTGTATGGTATGGAGTGAGGCGACGAGGCTCCCTCAGTTTGAATTTGTGGTGTTTGACGCGCGTAGCGAAATGTTATGAAACCGACACAATAAAGGTATTGTGTAAGGTCAAGATCCACTTTGGGTCGCTGAACCATAGGATTTAGCTACTTCATAATGTTTTATGTGTGGTATGGGGTGAGGCGACGGGACTCTCGCCGTTTATAATTGTGGTGTTTGACGGTAGCGAAATGTTATGAAACCGACACAATAAAGGTATTGTGTAAGGTCAAGATCCACTTTGGGTCGCTGAACCATAGGATTTAGCTACTTTATAATGTTGTATGTGTGGTATGGGGTGAGGCGACGGGACTCTCGCCGTTTATAATTGTGGTGTTTGACGGTAGCGAAATGTTATGAAACCGACACAATAAAGGTATTGCGTAAGGTCTTTTTTTATTTCAAAATTAAATATACAAAACTAGTGGCTCCTACACATAGTTTATGAATTAAATTAGAAAAAATGCAGAAAATGTATCCTACTATCAACATAAATATGCTTAATATCTAAAAAAAAAGTTAAAGTAGTATCTAAAGTAGATAATGTTGAGACTGACTAAATAAAAATAATATATAAAAAAAACATACAAAGTGGGTTTTCATTTGATACGCACTCGGAGAGGTAGCCCGCCTTTTGAAAATGTTTCTCCTCCTTTTTTATTTATCAAAAAGGCATTCCATATTTTCAAAAGAAATTCTATTTTTTTTTCTGTAAAATATAAATGTATATCTAATAATAATGTAATGTAATGCTACATTGAAAATGGATCGCTCTGCAAACTTCGGAGATAGGGGGCGGTCAATTTATATATTTTTTTAAATATTTAAAAGTGTATGAAGCCCAGAGAAATTTCAATTTTGTAAAATTATTTTGCAATGCATAACCTTTCATTTGATAAACATTTGGAATTTTTAGGTCTCTTTTAAAATATCTACATCTCACATTATCACACAGTTTCTACTGAAAATTTTCTTTTTTATATATATATTTTTTTCTCTAATCTGTACTGGCGCACGAAATGTTTTATTATTTTAAATTTCAAGTTAATAGCTTCAGTAGGACCTGAGATATTTAAGAAGACAAAAAAGACGGACAGACCGAACATAGAAGCTTCGTTCCCTAACACAAAAAAAAGGATCAGCAGGAAGATTTTGCCCAACAGTTTATGTAACAAGATAATTGTAATTGTTAACGAGAGTGTGTTCATAAATTAATCATGATGTTACATTGCAGTTGAACATGGAGTCGTTGTACTGGAATTCGACATGGGCTCCGGCCCGACCGTGGTTACCGTCAACGCAGGATTTGTCGGCGATGGGGATATGCACAGCGTAAGCAACATTATTTTATGACATTACATCTTTTGCTGCACTTAGCCAACCTACTTCATCGTGTAGGCACGAATTAGAGTCGGCTCTGGATGGTACATCGCACATTACATACAAAATCGCACATTACACACAAAAATTTCAGAAATATGTTTTGTTTTAATTTGATAGTATTTCTTAAATTATTTTATTTTATGAATTCTAGGCCCTTGTACATCCAACACTTTGTTCATTTTTATGTCTGTTATGTCTGTATCTGTATATCTTCGTACAATGCCTTACGGTGCTTACTGTTTTTGAACTCGTTATAATGTAAAAAAAAAAATACAATGTAAATAATAATAAAAAGGAGGCCTATGTCCAACAGTGGACTACTATAGGCTGATGATGATGAATAATAAAAAATATTTAGAAATATCAACAAGTGTATATCTTGCGCACTAAAGAAAGGTTTTGAGATCGGATTCGAACTGAGCAGGACAGCGTACAGGAGATGACGTAGTTCTGAATCCCGTTCTATGAGTAAGCAGACAGCCAGATAATTTGTGTATAATTCTTTAATAGAGCCATTATGTGAATAAATATATAGAAATTTACCTAATGAGAAATAAAGTTCTCGATAATCTAACGGGAAGTATCCGTTATTCCTACGATTGATTAAATGTATACTGATTATGACCAACAGATCGTAGTCCGCCTGCTGCCGGACGGGCGCGTGGAGCTGGTCGTTGATGACTTAGTGGAGCGCGCCTACTCCAACGGGTTCGCAAACCGCATGAACGCAGACTCGAACATTTACATCGGTAACGTACCAAATGTTTCCCATATAAACTTATTATTCAGTTAGGTTTTAGTGTTTTCAAATTTATTAAATAAGAACTTTGCTTGGATTTATTTGCTACGTGATACAATTCTGAACACACAAATCCTTAGAAGAACCAAAGTCACCTAGTCAGTTGAATAGGCTTGTTTCCTTAAAAAATATAATAAGTCCGTCATTTACATTATCAGAATATAATCGGAAAAGTGTTTTTTTATATTGTCAATCAAACAAAAAATTACAAAATACACCGCCTCAAAGTTTTAGAGTGGGGGCTCTAAACATTTAAGCGACGTGACGTAAGAGCTTAGGCTCTTACGTCACGTCGCTTAAATGTTTCGCCTGGCGTGACGTCACCCGGAACTTTAACTGGCTAGATCTTCATAATTTTATGTTTCATTGACAAAAGAAAAAAATACATGGCCAATATCTTCCGATAATCTAACTGAAGGACTTATTCCGTTTAGTCTCGATGTTTTAGGAAACTAGCCTATTGGCAGCGGGCAGGTGACCCACAAAACTGCTCACGAAACAACATCCTGATATGATTTATGTCAATTTATGTAAACCTTTGTCATCATTGAGTGAGTGCCTCAAACTATTTTCGCACCCTATTGGTTCATTATTTCTGTGAGAATTCATAAAATTGGATGCGTCACGGCGGTCCATCTTAAATTATATAACAATTAGTCCATTCCAAATGCAGAATTGGATATTCATGTCATGGCTTAAACTATGTACGAAAAGATATCTGCTTTTAGCCAATTTATCCTAATTGGATAAATTGGCATCCAATGTGATACCTTAATGTAAGTCAATTAACTCTGTCAGTAACCTTTTCAGGAATAAAACACTAAAAGGTTTCGACATAATATTAATGATGCCGATATAGAAGAAGAAAATTTGTCTATCGGTTCACTTTAAAATTCTATCTATGTAATGTATTCTATTGAGTTTAACAGTGATCTAGTGTCCTTAACAGAAGCTCTGCAAAAAGACATGTTAAGAACAATATAAATCTATAGTTTTCTCTTTTATCTGTAATTGAATTTTACCCCACTTATTTTACCTTTGTTTAAGCACGCCATTTTGTTGTTGTTGACCATGTGTGGTCACAGTGGCAACCAAAAAATGCCAGCGACATAATACAATAAGTAATAAATAAAATAATAAATATAGCTCGGCACAGACTCAAATCTGGAACTAGCGTCGTTGTAACTTTCGTTCAACGCTAACATACATCAAACATGCAGACTTTTGATCGTTGGTTACTTATACAGAGTTACTGGTTATTTAATGACATATACGTCAAACATAAAACAGTCGGGGGTTAAGTATTTAATGAACACGATACTCTTATGATTCAGAAGCTATGTCCACCTCATTAGTAGAACAGCCATTCAAAAACATATTTACCCCACGATATATAAGGTTCATTCTCCCACAGGTGGCATCCCGGAACGTCTGAACGTCAACCGCTATCCTGGATTCTCCGGCTGCATCGACCAAGTTGAATTTATGGACACCGGTCGTGGCGTCAACCTCGGACAAACCGCTGTGACTGGACGCAACACACAGCCTTGCAGGTTTGTACTTATAACTGTAAATCACGCTCACTGTCGCTTCACCAAAACAATGGTATAGTCTCAGATTGACATTATGGCATTTCACCTTTGACTTACCATTGTCGTGTCAAGCATATAGTTAGCAGAATTTGACTTATCTAAACGGTCTATAGATATTTAACATCAGCTTTCATCCCAATAATATCACTAATTGACTAAAAATTTACATAATTCCTCACACCTTTTTCACTTTTTAGCTTTTCACGCATTTTCATAAATGAAAAGCTAAAACAATGACACTTATTTTCAATAAAATCTTTAATTTGACAATATTACATATTTACAGTTAGTATTGGGTCCTGTGTTTGCGCACATACTTGTGTACTATAATATGACCTGGCTATTGAGACTGACCGCCGTGGTCGAAATTCCGCTAGGACATCATTTGGTCGTAAATTTAGGCCAGTTTAGAACCCTAAAAGCCATAAAAGAGCTAAAAAAGGGCTAAAAACTAAACTCTGTTTCTTGGTTTTTACTTTTTCACACATATCAAACAATTTCAGACTTCAAGACGTTCCTTTAAAAACTCACTTTTGAACACAAATGGTGTTCAAAAGTGAGTTTTTGCAAAATTATCTCATAATAACAAACCGAACGATTTAGATTTCAGACTCATAAAACTTGTACAATCTCAGAAATCTTCTATCCTCCTAAAAACCTCACAGTAATATTTATGACTGATATTATTTGATGTCAGTGATTTTGAATAACGTAAATTATAAGAGTAACTGATCTGAATTATTTCAAGAACAGGGTCCCAACGCAAACACTCTCTTTACACAATGAAACTTATGAACCTTAAATTAAACCTTTTAAAATTCAAGGCAAATGGTGCGATAAAGTCCCACCCATAAGTCGTTGATAATGTTTACAAAATCACGAATCTTACCACTATTTGGTTTGTTTATAATAAATCAAAAAGTGGTGATGATTCTTTGATAATGGCAATATGTGTCTGATTAAACACAATTCCGCCAGTGTCAAGTAATGGAAAATAAATGTAAATAACTGAGTTATCAAACTATTAAGATTGTTTGATTCACCAGAGCCTAGTTCGTTATATAGCACGGTGTACCACGAGACGAGACGAGATGTTGGAGTTGTGACACCCTTAAACCAAAGTAATTGAGCGAAATCATTCACAATACGGCCAAAACTATAGATGTCCTATAGATAATTCGTGAGCTGAAACGCCTCGATGCGTCATTCATTAGCAAAGTGCTGCAGATGTGTTTACAGAACGCAATACCAGCATTTCAATCAATTATTTGTCATTACTCTGATGATACTGAGAATTGATTTCCTAATTGCTTTCATACGTTTACTCCCACCTGTTCTGTTGAGTAGTTTCTGTTGACAAAACTACTGGGATTTTTTTCTGACTTAAAAGACTATGCTTTACACCTGACTTTTATCTGTACTATTCCCACCTGTTTTGTTTACACCTATTCCTAATACTACATTAAAATCATATAACATCGTCATTTAATTATTTTTTTCTACACTTTTCTTTTACACAAAATTTATATCAAACACACTAACTAAAAATATCGAGAAGAAAAGAGCCTCCGTAGCACATAGATGTAAATATTTTCAGAGACATTGTGAAAGTAGATAAGATCATTAACTAGTCTTATTAAGATAGTAGTCATCACCTAAAGGTTGAAGCTCTCTATGTTAAAACCCACATTAGAATGCTTAATTTTGTGGTGCGCTGCTGCAGTGGGGTCGGACATGACGTGAGCGACAGACAACCTTTACAGCGATCAAGAGTCAATAGTACCTACCAATAGTATCTAATCTATTTTTCATAGTAATTATTATAAGAATATTTTCTAATATTTGAACGTGTGTATTGAGGGAACATCATAGCTGTAGCTTATTAATTTCAGAAATTGTAACTGAAAACAACGCTGTGCCTACTAATTTCAGGCAATCTTGGTGATGCTCCTTCAGTTCACACGCTCACGTTTGCTAACCTAACTAACTTACTAACCTGTAACTCTTTTCATGCTGCCTGGACGATATAGTAGCATGTATCATGAGATGTACCCCTTTTTGGATGATATAGATGCATTCAAGTCTCCCCCCCCTAACTTCCTGAACAACCAATACGGCCTGAATCCCCCCACGACCTTGGCCCTTCTCGCCTTGATTCCGATTGTCCTCTACCTTGTCCAGAATGCATCTTTCTAAATCCAAGTTTACTAATATTCGATTCGCATTCTAGATGCATACATTTCAATATATACGGTAAGTTGTATTTATATTTTAGAATTCTAAGTAGTTTGAAAAATTTTAACTCCGGCCTATCTCCGGAAATACGACTTTCAATAATAGTGGCACTGAATAGGCTACTTGACTACTACTGGGAAATAATTCTAACCTATTATTGTCCGACAAAAATGATGCAAATTGTAATTAATATTTCTTCAAGTCCAGCCGTATTAGTATAAAAACTAATTTTAAAGTTTGAATAAAAAAATGGCGCGGCAAAACGATAATCTCTGTCATGGCTCCGATGACATGACTCGATGACGACACACCTCTCACAATACAATATAAAAACATGAACTGTGACAGGTGTGACGTCACCAGCGATGCAACGAAACGCAGAGCGTTTTCGGTCTAGTGATCATGAAATCAGTTAGTGTAATTTTAATCCCGTTTTTTACTTAAAAATAATATTAATTGGTTATTATTGATTTTTATTAATAAATATATATTTTTTTATAAAAATCACCTGACCGCTTTGTTACATTGTCACTGACTAGGATGAAAACAATTTGCTACTTATTTTCAATGTAGTCAAATAGCCTCTTATCTCTGAGCGCTAATAGCCCTATTAAAAATATCTTGGGTGTCCTGCCTGCTATAAACGAAAACTGAGCCCTAACTTTGGTTTCTCGATGATATCGATCGAGATGTCATCGAGTCGTCCTATTTATGTATTGGGTTTGCGAAGTTCAATGTCCTGCGTGTATGTGTGTGTGTAATAGTACTGGAGCCACAGTACTAATCCCGTAGAAGAATAAAACTAAACCACATGACGTCACCATACTATAAAGAAACCATACTTAGGGCTGTTTGTGTGGTCAGAAGCATTTTTTAGTCGAAGCCATGAAATCAATAATTTTTTGTTTCTGTCACCGACGACATAACGCTGTCTGCAGCTTCTGTTATAAAATTCTAGACCAACGTTTAAGTGTTTATTTTGTAAGCCTAAAAAAATTTGTTATTCACTTTGACCAGGCCTCCAGTATACGAAAAACAAAAGGGGATAACGCCAGTTTTTCAAAATTTTGATAGTTTAATGTTACGTGTAATAAACTATTTTTTCCCTGCAATACATATTAACGTTTATTTTTTCTTTTCAGATATTAACATTAAGAGTTGCAGTTAAAATAAAAACAATGTTTAATCTTATCTACTTCTACTATATAGATACACGACAATAAGTTAAATAGAGTCCATAAAGTGCCATAAATGTAAAAACTTAGTTTTAATTTTATTATTGTTGTGTTTCGGCTTGTTCGCTAAGCTTATCTGTTATTTTAACAAACAGCCCGTGTTCAGGCATTTCTTATTATATGACTTATCAATAGTGCCAAACGTAAAATAGGTACACTGCCATTTTTAGTTGCTCTTTGGTTTGATAATTTTAGTTTGCCGATAGTGAGGAGCTTAATTTTTTATTAATTTCACATCAATATCGGAGGCATTTATATTATATTTATTATTTATCATTATCACATACTATATAGATAGTTAGGTAATTATAAATGTTTACATTCTAAATGTGCTATGAAATAAGCTGAACTAAGATTTTTTATTGATTTCATCTTTTTCGAATACTTTCCTATGTTAGATTTTTCTCTAGGATTTTTTTTGATTTAGGTACTTTTAAGTTCAAACTTGTCTTAAATAAGTTCAAACTTGTCTTAAATAAACTTTTATTGAACAATAATTTCTTTCGATGATTTATTAGCTAGGTAATTTTATTCTAATTATATTCGTGCGCATTTGCACACAAATCTTCAAATAAAAATGAGTATTCATAAGAATAAATTTCAAATAAATGTGTTAAATAAACAATTTTGCAGTTTTATTACTTTCCTCCAAAAATGTCAAAAAATAATGTGGTACACTATAATTTATGGTAAACTAGCTTCTGCCCGCGGCTTCGCTCACCCTTTTCCGGGATAAAAAGAACCCTATGTCCGTCTCCGGGATATCATCTACCTCCCTGCCAAATTACATTCAGATCCGTTCAGCCGTTTAGGCGTGAAAAGGTAACGGACAAACAGAGTTACTTTCCGATTCATAATATTAGTATGGAAGTATAGGGGTTATTGGTAATTCACTAACACTACGTGAACTGCAGGTTCTCCCCATCATCACGAACACGTTCGTAATGATGCCAGGTCTTAACTGTTTAAAAAAAAAACTTCTGATACGAAATGAAAAAACACGTTTGTCTGAAACCCAACGAGTTACTAAAGACCGATTTTCCACTCACATACGCACTGTTAATTAGGGGCAGAGCCGTTTTTCAGTTGTGTTTCAAATAAAACCTCTAACGAGCGATTATTGAATTGTGGGAGGTACGTATTACCAATACCAAGTTCAAGAATTAAGACCTGGCGTCTTCACAAACGTGTTCTTGATGATAGACAGAACCTGCAGTTCACGTAGTTTACTAATTTACCAATAACCCTGTAGATTTACGTAAAAATACAAAATAGGTACTGTGAATAATATAATATAATAAATCATTCAATCATGCTGAACAATCACAAAAGGATTTACAAACTAGAAAGCTCAAGCTAGGCAGAGCAGAGAATACAAAACTACGAAGAAGCCGAGGTGGAAATAAGAACAAACCTATGAAAATTGAATTCACTAGGTACGACGAGATCTGATGCCGGTGCAGTGTATAACAGATAGACAGGTTTGTACTGTTCCCAATAATATTGGGAAGCCAAATGCGTCGCATTACGTGCATTCGGCTATAGAGCACTCTTTGGATAGGTGTCTAAGATATGTAATACATAGAAACAGACCCAACTTTTTTTAAAAAACTTAAAGAATATTTATTTCAAAAATGCCATTATGACCTACAAGAGTATTTTGATGATAAAGATATGTTAGGTGATCATTCACTTAATAATTTACTACTTACAAAGCCTAATAATGTATCGCCTTTGTGCCTTTTGTTAATTGTAATACATGATAATTAAGACACATTATAAACACTACAGTAGGGATATACTATAGTATAACTTATTTAAGTTAATTCTTTGAAATAGATTTATCTAATTTTAAGTTATTTTGTAGCGCCCCAACGGGGTACATGTTTGATACTCCAAATTTACATAAGATCCTTGTCACACAGCAGGTAACAAATGAATAAATGATTCTAGGAAAGGAACAATAAATAGAACATTCGTTGCGTATTTTGCCGTGAAGGCTTATGTATTGCGCTTAATATGATAAAAACAAATATTTTCTTTTGAAAATAATTTAATTCCTGAATAGGATACAAACTGGCAGTCGAATTCTAATGTTATTCTACCATATTAACTACCAATTCAAAGGAGACATTTGCTAGGATTTCGATGCCTTCCGACCGCCTCTGGGTTTTACACCATCAGCTGAAAATAGGTACATTATTATTAATACTATTTAACGGGCTAGCGAGCGAAGGCTAACGAACACTCGTTAGCCTTCGCTCGCTTTTGTTCGCTTGGTCTGTACCCGGCATTAGAGTGTAGTAAGAATCTAAGCCGCCGCGATAGTGAAAGCACTTGCTACGGCGGATTTATTGAATTGAACAAAATATTTGATTACCCAACTGAACGCCTTCCGACCAATAACTGACAGTTATGTTTGATTCGTCTCTCTTACTCGCGTCGACTTTCAGTTCTGCCTTCAGAGACATGCGAAGCACCTTCGCAGCTATATTTGAGTAATTAACGTAGCTATAATGAAAAAAAGAGAAAGGAAGGAAAATATGATATGAAAACTCAATCATTTCCTAGATGATTGCAATTTGTGATTGCTTTTTTTGTGTTTTGTGTGCGAGAAATGAATATATGTCAAACTTACACCAACAATTACACCTGAATAATAGTTATTTGTTATACAAGAGTGCAAAGTTGCTTTTTAACCGCGTGCTCAATTTTGATGACCGAGCAAGCGAAGGATTCTAAAATAGAATCCTGAGCGTTAGCGAGCGAGCGTATTCGAACCGACAACCGCTGGGGTAAATGTGTTCTTGAGTGGAGACCACGACTCGGTAAACGTAGTGTAGGACGCCCTCTGACCAGGTTGGATGATGATTTGCGAAAGACTGCTGGCAGATGCTGGATGCATCAAGCTGAAGACGGGGCGCTATGGCGCTCATTAGGGGAGGCCTATGTCCAACAGTGGACTACTTTAGGATGATGATGAGGGTTATAAAGGCAACGAGAGTTTGATTATCCTTGTATATTAAGGTTCTTTTAAGTGTAATCAGCATGCTGTCATTTCGTAGTCCGTGACTTAAGAGTTTTTTCTATAAAGAACCCTTTTTAATTAGTTTACGTTATTTCTTTTGCTCGGCTGAATAGACCATAGTAAACACAAATTGGTCCACGGAGATTAGTGCAATAATACAGATGCAGTGGCAACGGCCCCTCGGCTCCCTCTTGGGTTACAAAGAGGGAGAGTAATAATAATAATTTTTTGAAGGAATTTCTTAGTACATTGTATATTATTACAATAACAATATTGTGTTTTAGACCTATTTCATCATTTGGTTCAACACCTCGCTCTAAGTTTAGAAAACTTGTGTCATAGACGCGAAGGATCTCTACCTCTCGGCAAATACTAAGAGAATATAAACTAAAGAGATCTCGAAAAGAATCCAGCCAGCTGGATTCATCCCAGGATGGGCTGCATTTGGCAAGCTAGATGACATCTTTAAATCGGAGAAGGTTCCACAATGACTGAAGACCCGCTTATTTAATCAATGTGTACTGCCCACCATGACGTACGGTGCCGAGACGTGGACGCTCACGCAGGAAACTGTGTACCGACTGAGAGTTGCACACAGGGCCACGGAGCGCGCTATCCACCTGAGAGACAGAGTTCCAAGCACCGAGATTTGACGAAGGATGAAAGTCCATGATGTAGGTACTCGAGTAATGGAGCTCAAATGGAGTTGGGCTGGACACATTGCAAGGCGTGGTGATGATAGGTGGACCCAAACAGTAACTGATTGGTGGCCAATTATGGGCAAAAGAAACGTCGGACGCCTAGTTACAAGGTGGGTCGATAACATAGTACCTACGCGTCGGGGGCGTCAATGGAGGCGGTTAGCACAGGACCGTGGTGGATGGCACAAACTTCGGGAGGCTTATACCCAGCTGGGTAAAATCCAGCTCCGGCTGATGATGATGATGATGAAAACCAGATGTGCCTTTAAGATCCTTGGCAGGCTAATACGTGAAGGAAGTCACGTCTTCAAACCATTTACATATAATATGTAACCACGTAACTTACTTCAAGCCAGCCATACGCCAAGTGCTCATGATGATGTAGAAAAAGTATTTATTTCTTCAGAATTAAGTTATTTTCAGTCGAAATCATTTACTAAGGTAATATACACATATAAAATAGCCACGGTGTTACACTTATTCCTTTGGCCAAGGTATTAATTGAAATATATTTTTTTTTTTAGAATTATGTTAAAGAAACCAAAACCGCTCCCATATTCTCTTTGATCATAGACTATTATGTAAGAAAAAAATCACGTAGTCTGTGTTAAAAAAAACAAAGAAATAAAATGTCATGTCTTACCAATGAAAAAAGAGATCCCCTTCGGTATATGTCTTACGTATACCATATCTCCGAATTAGCTGCCACAAAGGTAAACATAGGGGATACCAGTAAAAAATTAACCTCCTTTGTAGAAGGTAACTACGACAGTATTACGTTTTGTCGTAAAAAAATCTAGGAATTTTAATTTTAACCAAAACTTGTCAACTGGTCAATAAATTAAGGTCCTGGCATATTTTTAATCTAGTACTTCAGTTTCTTACAAAGATAATAAATGATAAACATGTTTTATGGGTAATTATTTTGTGCCACTGGGTCATATTCTGAGGAATGGGGAATAGTTCTGTCGATGTGCATTGGTACTGCACATTGGGTACAAAATGAAAAAATTATTATTATTATTGAATGAATTATTGAAAATACCAGAACTGACCCCATGAGGGCAGGCTTAGTCCAAAAAGGGGTTTGTACAGGCAGTTCAATTGAACGATACAAACAACACAAAACAGGGTTATAGTTAATGTTTTCTCTTTTATGTCATGTGAAAACGCATTGTCTCAGCGCATTGTATTCTGAGATCCGTCAAAGTATGCCGTCGAGTTATCGTAGAGCGCAATGAAAAAAGAGATCCTTGTAAATTAATGTTGTAGTACGACAAAGTATGACATGGAGGTAATGTCGACTTTAAGCTTAGACAATTTAACCCGACTTTAAGGGTTATTTATATCAGGCCGGGCCGTGCCCGGGGGCGGGCCGTGTACGTGGCCCGGACGAGGCACGGATTTGAAACGTTACATACATTTTGTATGATGCCGTTTATATCAAACAGTGCATGATCCCGTCCGGGCCCGTCTCTACTAACTTCTCCGTACTTACTGCTCCGGCCCGCCCCGGCCTCGGCCCGGCCCTATACGTCAACCTTAAATCATTGACGAGATCCTAAGATCAAGCAGCCTAAGACCTAATAAATATTATAAGTCTGTGGGTAGAACCAAGGTAGAAGAGAACTTTACAATGTCACTATCAAGCATCTATCAACGGCTTCGTACTTGTCACTGTTGTAATGTAAAAAGTCTTTAACCAGACGTATGTTGCCAATAACAAAGAAATCAAGCCAGAGACCAAAAACAAGATTTTTCCAAGATGTTGAATTGAAGTAAAATACATAATTTTCGCCGTATTTTAAACCAAATTACTGTAAGTATATTACAATGGAAATAACAGAATGTCCCTAAGGAGTCTACATAGCCAGATATTACTCATAAAAAATGAAACCTTTAGACACGGATTATATGCCTCAGGTATGTATTTTATCCAAGTTTTGTTGGAATACGTAGCCTACTAGTAACAACAAGACGTGTGGGGTGGTAATTCAAGAAGGTAGTGATAATCTTAAATGTGAAGGGCCTCAGGTAAGTAGCTATTTTGTCCACGGTTTTGATTGTATACGTACCTATACCCATAGAAGAAGAAGAAGGCTTAGAATGATAGAAGACAAAAACGAGATGTCGCCGAAAAATTGCGACTAATTTGTCTTAATTTCCTATTTGTATACGTGCGCTTGTGTGCGTGAAAGCACTGAAGTTACTATATGCTTGTCAACTCACACATAGATTCGTTTTTGGCTACGAAATAAAGAAAATAGTTGAATGACACATCCCTCTGCTGTACAGCAGCGTGTTTTTCCTCTATGCGTATACCGTACTACTAGTAAGAACAGTGTGGTGGTAAATGAAGAAGGTAGTGCTGGTCTTAATGTGAAGGCATTCCTAAATATATCGCTAATAATAAAATCGATCGTGTCGGTTGGTCCGTCCCATCGGATTATGAGACTGATGGAATAGAGTCTAACTGTGCTTTCGCACACACTTGTGCACTATATGTCCCGCGTACAGACATTGCTACACCCGTGGCGATAAGAATGTGAGAATCGATTCCTCCAACTCAACCCGTGGAGGTCGCAAGTGTTGACTAAGGGAATCTACCACAGCCAGGGCAGCAGTTTTCTTCTGTGTATTTTACATCTCTCATCAGTAGGGAATCTCGCTGGAGCGAGTAATGGTGAAGGAAAGCGGCATAGAAAAGATGGTGTAAAGGTACTGTCATACTGGGCAAGATTTGACTGGTTTATTTTACCTATTCCCTGTAACAGCTTAGGGATTTTACCAGATCCAGGAATGTGGTAGAATTACTGATTTTTACTTACCCTTACATATACATACAAGGTACTTTTTGTAATTTGCTGTAAAAAATTCTAGTTTCAATTGAGCTTAAAAGTCAAGTTCAAGCTTTAAAATAGCCTATTAGTAACGACTTTGTAAACCTACCTTTTGTGAATAAATATGTTTTTTATTATTATTATTACTTTCCTACACTTTTAGTAAAAAAGTGTTATTTTAATATTACAAATAGACACTACTATTTTTACAGATTATTATTCAGTATCATTCCAATTAAGGTCTAAATATAGGATATATTAGACATTTGACAATTTGAACATATTTACGATTAGATTAGCTTAACTCTGTCTCAAGTGTAATCAATGCTTTTAAGTTCCCCTATTTTTTATGCTCGTAGAACGAAAAACGATGTTAAAAATATAAAAAAGTTACCTTTCTTCTTCCAACGTTTGCAGCCGCTATAGCGCGCAATATCTTCAGTCGGCAGAAGTCGCAATCATGGTCGTCACGCGAACCGATAACCACCACGACAATGTTAAAGACTGCATATCCATTTCCCCCTGGCAAAGTCATGGACACGAGAAAAATCACCGTAGTGGGCAGTGGACGGGCTGCAATATCGGTGACCTTAGCCCTACTTGCTACGGTAAGGATTATGAATATGAAACCGCCACTCTTCAGTAATTTTTTCACATTATATACGGTTCGGACGTGACTCTGTATGTGATTCTGAAATTATGTTGCCAACGACAAAAATCAATGAACAGCACGTATCCAAAAACTGTTTTAAGAAGGATTACTAAAATTCAATTAATTACTCGTGGCTTCGCACTATCATTGCTTAATAAGTAACTACGTCATACATCTTTCGAAAATTTCTACCCGATCCGTTGTGTTGTTTTTGCGTTCTGTAAGGCCAAACATCTTTGGTAACATTCGCCTTTTACAGAAGGATTTATTAAAATTTTTGTTCAACAGAGCACCACCAGAGTAGTGTGCATGCTAGGCCTAGATAATATTTGTAAGCTTCGAGGTGAAGAAATGGACATAAAGCAAGCCTCTGTTTTTCTTAACAACCCGAAGATCTTCGCCACTCAAGGTTAGACACAAGCTTATATAATACTAGCAGCGCCTTGCGGTTTCATCCGCGTAGTTCCCGTTCCCGTGAGAATTCCGGGATAAAAAGTAGCCTATGTTCTATTCCAGACTATAATCTATCTCTGTGCCAAATTTCATCCAGATCTGTTCAGCCGTTCTGGCGTGATAAAGGAACATCCACCCATCCATCTATCTATCCATCTAAACTTTCCCGTTTATAATATTAGTGAGATAGTGAGATTGAATTATATGAATGAATTAAAACTGAAATCTGAGGTTAAAAACAGAATCTAGAGGAATGAGCGGTAAACAGTCAAAAAACTAAAATTGATTATAATCTCAATCTCAGCAAACTGTTTTGGAGAGGACAAAATAGTGGAGGCTTATATCCAGCAGTGGGGGGTGTCTATTTTAGGATTATAATTACTTCTTCATCTTCTTCTTGAATTCAAAATTATCGCTTTGGCATCGAGTTTTAAATATGACTGCAACGGCATTATGCTCAAATCGACAAGTTAGTGCGAAATTTAGCAAAAAATCAACGAAAAGAAAGAGACACCACAATTATGGTAGAAAGCCTGCCTCTTCTCTGCAAAAAAAGTGCCTGTTCTGCGAGATGTACCGGTACCTATAAAAGACCAACCGGAGCTCTTCAATGTTACGCCCACACCAACTCTTAACTTTGAACTTTTTTAAAGAACGAAGAGCTTCAGTTCAGACGAGCAGTACCTTGCAGATACTAAGGTCCAAAGTCTCGAACACCGCCCTAAGGTAGCTTGTCTCTCGATATTTTACTGCATTCTCGGAAATGTACCCTATATTTCCGAGAATGCAGGAACTACATGACAAATAAACGAACAGCGCATTATCACCCCTACTTGGTAGATATACGGTCCACTCGCACTAAGCGGTTTTACTCTACCTTCATCTTTTGTACCACTGGGGTTCGAAATACGCTCGCTGCTGCTGTTTTTACCGGATAATTATAACCTGGGTCTAGACAAGAGTAAATAGGTATCTTCTAAACCTTTGTGATACATCGTCGGCCACATCGTCACTTTCCATCAGAGGAGACTGTGGTTGAACGAAATTATTGACAATAAAAAAAAGAATCGTAGCTAAAGCGTCTTATATCCGTAATGAAGAAAAGCTTATGACTATTTTAAGGTTAAATAAAGGAGCCATGTTGTCAAACTAAAAAATCTTGAGTTTGGTTAGAGTAAAGTATTTCACTCAATTGAAGCGAACATAATCAATAACATTTTGTTTCTTGTTTGATAATTACTATTTATAAACTTGTTATTTATGTATAAAATTTGACTTGTCCAAGTGCTTTTTTGTAAGCCTAAAGAAATAAAGTTATTGACTGATCCTGCTGGCTGCAGTGGGACATTGTAGGCTAAAAGTAGACAATTACTAGGTTTAGTAATTGTCTACTTATGCACTACGTTGGCAAATAATTCCTGCTTTTAGATCCAGCTAACTCTGAAGACTCCGAGATTTGTGTCATCGCTACCGGAACTGAACAAGGGGTGGACGAGGATAGTTACGAATACACTGCCCGCAACATAGGCACGATTCGGGCTGTTATACCACATGTAACTATGCACTGTCGTTCATCCTATTTGATTTTACTAAAATGTTCGTAATTTTTGCTTGTGTGCTATTGTCGTCGAAGATAACAGATAGGGCTGAAAATTAGCAATTCTTGTTTTACCAAACAAGAATTTCTGTCAATTAAGATAATCTATAAATTATGTTCTTTCTCCTCTTTAAGCTAATGAAATACAGCCCAAAGGCAGTATACCTGATCGCAAGTGACCCCGTGGATGTTCTAACTCGCGAGGCTTGGATCGCAGGAGGCATGCACCAGAGCCGCATCCTCGGCACCGGCACCAACCTCTACTCCGCAATGTTGCGCTCGTTGATATCGAACCGGCTGGGAGTGCACGCCGGTTCGTGCCAGGGCCTCGTGCTGGGACAGAATAACCCATGCAACAACCCTTTCACGAGTTCAGGGGGTGAGTATACTAAACTGCCCAACCGTGTTCTCGCAGCATTTATCTGTCGTGGTACCTGATAAAGCACTGGATACTAACTCAGTGGGGTTTCTATTTCAATCCCAGATAAAAACGAGAAGTGTTAATTATAAAGTTTGATGTGTGTATCGAAATTATGTCTGGCTATGAATTCGTCACAGGCGCGGCGGCGGTTAGTTTTTTTTTTAAATTCAAGATCTATATCCTATTTATACATGTGTCTGGTCGCAATACCAGACAATTTTCGGAGCATTGGGCGAGATCCGATCTCCATAAACCATGATACATGTATTTTTTTTTAAATCACCCTTAATCTTGTCTTTACATTGTTATACTATAGTACATATGTGTTTTGTGGTAAAAATGCCAGAATCTTATGTTTGTATTGTTTAATGAATACTTATGAAATACTACCGGCCCGTTCCGGCTTCGCAAAAGTACATATAGGTATTTACCTAACACATTAACAATTATAAATTTTATGTTTTTAACAACAACAACAAATGTAAGGATTCTAATGACTATCAATCGGAGCCTACTCAATTCAAACAAACAAACATTTCCTCTTTATAAAATTAAGATTATTAGTATTGAATATGGAATGAAAGGCTTTTTAGTATAACAATTATAATTTCAGTACCAGTTTGGTCAGGAGCTATGGTTCAAGGTGTACGCCTCGTGGATTTATGCCCGGATATTGGTACCGAGACTGACCCATCAAAATGGCAGGAGCACTATGATAATATGATCAAGGAAGAGCAGGTGATGCGCAAACTAAAAGGCGGGTATAACTGGGCCGCAGCGCTCTCCGTAGTGGACATCTGTCAAACAATACTAAATAACTTGCAGGATATACGCCCCGTGTCAACGTTTGCCCAGGTAACATTGGATTGTTAATACAGTAGAAATAAAAAAAGTTACAGTAGTCATTTCAAGGTCTCCAGAGCTGACGATGATTTAAAATATTGCCCCATACTGTTTACTCGTAGAAGCTGCTAATATTGTGTACGTACCTACAAATTTCAATCGAGTGGACCGCGAGAGTTCGATGGCCACACAAGCGATGTGACTTTGTATGTTTTTATCTATGATTATTATTTTCTTATTATAAATTCTGATTATTATTGACGACCTCTCTGGCGCGGTGGGCGAAGTGCCACCTGCGACGCAGGAGGTTGCGGGTTCGATTCCCGCTTTGGGACAAATATTTGTAAGATATGCAGGTATTTGTTCCAGGTTTTCTGGTCGTTTTCTATGTATAATAAAAAAACTAACTATTCGGTTATCAAGTACCCATAACACAAGCTCTGCTTAGCTTGGGGCTAGATGGTGCTGTAAGAATTATCCATCATTATTTAGTTATTTACATGTTATTTAGTTATTTACATGTTCGAGCGTAACATTTGAATAAAAAAGAATTTTCTGGAAAACCCGGCTTTGTTTGAATTTTCAGGGCAGACACAATATTGTAGAAGATGTTTTTCTCTCCCTGCCCTGCGTTCTGGGCTCCAAAGGTATTGTGAGTATTATGAAACAGAACCTGTGCGCTAAGGAGTCATTATTGCTTCGAAAAGACGCCTCAAAAATTAGCAGGATCCAGTGTGAAATGGACATGACACAAAATTAAATTGTGTTCTAAAATTTAATTAATCGATTTCATCTGATAACCACTTAAATTCCCATCAAACACTTGATTTATTTCTTTTTATTTAGATAAATGTACAAACTAATACAAAAAAGGGTATCATTTAATCGGTCAGGAAATACCCAAGTAACATTTTAGGTTTTAGAAAGGAATTCTGCTCGAGGTCTTAGTAATGAGCCAATAACGTTATCGTTAACGTATAGTCACTGAGACTATACATTAACGATAACGTTATATTAACCTCGTAAAAAGGGTCCACGTTTTAGAAACTTTCTGAGAGCTACAGCAAAACCTATACCTCAAATCCAGAACCTTACGAACTACTTACACAGAACCCAAATAATTATAACCTTCACAACCTTAGTTTAACGATGATATAGCCTTGCAAAGCAGCTTTTAAGTTCTAAATTAGTATTGCATGTAACTCTATGACAACTTGAAACCTTTTAGAACATGAACAAATGCCTTTCCAGGACTCTCGGGTTTTGAAATGTTTCTGTATAAGATTATTTTAAACAAAAAGTAATCATATAGATTTAAAATACTTGTTTATAATGGCGTCATTCCCTGTCATGATACCAAATTTCAAAATGGCAAGATAAGTAAGTATTGTATTCATAAAAAATATAAAAGTAGCTTATTGAAGTCAGGAAAAATTGAAAAATTAGTGCGATTGCGACTTCATCGTGAAAGCTTAGGACAATAGTGCTGTATAAGAGACGGGCCTTTCATATGTTATAATTTTTGAAGATATTTTAATGAAATAAGAATTACAGAATTATATTGGTTGTTGGAAATAAAACTTCTATTCTTAAAATAAACATACATTTTAAATCGTATAGCACGCACAAGGTTAGTGGGAACACAATGCATAAAAACCCAGTCAGGGCGTTCTGGTGGCTAGATCTCGTTGAGTATTCTGGCTAAACCCCCTTGACACGCTATTACACCGCACAAACTGCAAGAAATCAGTCGAGAAGTGACTGTGTTAGCTATGAAGCAGCTTAAAAATGGAAAACCCCTCGGTGAAGAATAAAATCAGAGATTTTGAAAGCTGAAAGAGCAAATGAGCTGTGTGCTAGGGTACAGAAGTACTAGACTCTACTGAAACATTTCGTTTTTGAAGAATGTTCTGAAAAGTATCGTACGGTGCTTGATCGGAAGATGGCATTAAACCTGGATAGTATAAAGGAATTTCACACAGTGAAAAAGCGTTGGAATTTCCACACAGTTAAAAAGCGTCGGAATGTCTACTTTCTGAAAAACCTTTGTTTAATTACTATCGCGAAACTATCTCTTCGCTCGACATACAACCCTATGCACACTGTACGACCATTGATTCGACAGCAGCGATGGAACTCTGCAGTAACCTTTGCCAGGGCAAAGTCAGCTGGATTAATATCCAGGGTAACAATAGAATTCCAGATAACTTCGCCCGCGCCGTTGATAAAGCTATAAATACTGATGGACATATCGCTCGGCATCTGGCAAACGAATAAAAAAAAATAGTTTTTGCTTTGTTTAGCTTTGATGTGCCGATAACGGTAAACAAAGCTTGATATGTCAGCCGTTTTTTCATGGACCTACTATTTTCTCCTATTAGTAGGACCACGAGGGAGACCTATTTCTGTCTTTCCTATTCTAGGGTGAATCAAAAATCGTCAACCTTTTATTCAGATTTGCCTCACAAAGGTGAAAGGCAAAATTTTACAAACAAGCAATAAATCGAAAAACGAAATATCCCGACGCTGTCCTCGCTTTTACACTTTTTTGTGCTTTAATCATTTATTTCGGATAATAAACGGCATCGAGTTATGGCTACATCTGGGGTTTTAACTATTATCACCGTAATAGCCTTGTTTATCAAAATAGCTTTAGCCATACCGCTCCGTTCAGTACCGCTGACGCGTATAATATGCGTTTTCACCACAACAGCGTAGTACCATGGACTCATATATACGCGTTTCATACAAATTGGCGACAGCACCATTACAGGGTGCCGCGGACGCTTTGTGCGCCTTGTTCATTCTCGGGGCTTGGCTACTATATTCTCTTCTGTTTCATTAGGTGCATTCCCAATCCATCCAAATATTTTGTTGGTTACAAAGGGACGCCCGGCGCCCAACGAGACGGCCGAGGATGTTACTACGAAACATCGAGCGGTATGTGCTCGATGCAACGAAACGACAAACGAAGTACTTGGATCGTTGTTGCGGCTGCATCTCAAACGCATATATATGCGTCAGCGGCACTCGGACACATGCTTTTGTCGACTCATATGACAGTCAGCGGCACTGAGCAACTTTACCGGCATACAGCGAAACCGGTTGGCAGTGAACGCGTTAAGTGTACGGCCAGAGTGCCCGCTCTACTCGAGCGTCGAGCGGGGAGGGCCTTCGGCGTTCGTACATCGATAAGAAGTTCAAAAATCGAGACAAGAACTAAACGAGACATTAATTTACGGTAAAACAAGTTTTCGGGCGATTAATTCGAGCAACTGACGTTGTAACCAAGCATCAGCTCAGATCTTAATTATGGAATAAAAAATTTGCATACGTTTTATGCCAGGTCTAGGACTACGCAAAAATTTAACGGTTGTCTGGTAGAGATCGCTCCTGAGCGATAAGACCGCCAATTGTCACATTTTTCTTATGTACTCCATTTTATCTTTGTCTGTTATTTTTAAGTTATGTGTGCAATAAAGCATTTTCTATCTATCTATCTACGCCAAAATTTAGCCCGATCCGTTTAGTAGTTTCGGCGTGAAGAAGTAACAAACATCCAAACTTTCGCATTAATAATATTTATAATATTCACACTATCATATAGTGGGATTATAAGTTTATTACGGAGGTATTATGGAGTTGGGCTGGACACATTGCAAGGCGAGGTGATGATAGGTGGACCCAAACAGTAACTGATTGGTAGCCAATTATGGGCAAAAGAAACGTCGGACACCCAGTTACAAGGTGGGTCGATGACATAGTACGTGCCGGGGGGCGTCAATGGAGGCGGTTAGCACTGGACCGTGGTGGACGGCACAAACTTCGGGAGGCCTATACCGAGCAGTGGGTAAAATCCGGCTGCGGATGATGATGATGAAGTTTATTGTGTCATCTTAGTCGTACAATGCTCTCTGCACATCTTAGTCGTACAATGCTCTCTGCACATCTTAGTCGTACAATGCTCTCTGCATCTGCCGCTGCCGAAGACGCCTGCTCAAAAAAAGGCTTAAGTACGCTTCCTTGGAGCAGCTTTACCATTTTGTACCTGTAGCAGTGGAGACCTTGGGTAGTTGGATTGTGGATGCGAAGTCTTTAGTGGGAGAATTAGGCCGTAGACTTAATGAAGTGACAGGAGACTCCCGCTCCGGGTCATTCTTGGTGCAAAGGATTGCCATCGCTATTTAGCGAGGCAATGCTGCCAGTGTTATGGGCACCTTTGCACCGGGAATGGTTAGGGGCGGGTTATTTAATGAATGACTAATTTTTATACTGCGTAGTTAATGTTAAGTACAGTATTTGAGGTTTTAAATTTGACTATTTTCCGTTTATTAGGTACATATATCAGTTATCTAGTAACACAAGCTCTGCTAAACTTGGGGCTAGATGATGCGGTGTGAATTGTCCAGCAATAATTATTTGTTACTACTATACTCAACCTTTGTACAATATCCACAATTCCTTATTTTTTCCCCTTTTAAACCACCCCTCTGCTTATTAGAACAAAACAAAAAGTATTTAAATCGGCCCCAGCCGCTTTCGGGTTTAAGCGAGACAAAGGAACTGCAATTGATTTTTATATATACCTATAGATAATCAGTGATAAGTGAAAAAAAATCGTCTGTTTACATGCTGATAATTACTAATCACTTAACAATAACACTTGTAACTCGCACTTGATACTTAACAAACTGAATAAGAGCCAGCGTAAAATTTTAAACTGTGATAAAGATATAAAGAGTTCTGACATCGAACGCGTTTTATTGATTGTAGGAACTTCAAATGAAAGTCCACGTGTCAATTCAATGCATTTTGTACCGCCTGTAATTAATAGGCAACAATGGCAAGTAAACTGTTTTATACATCTTTATAAGCAAAAGTAGGTTAACTGAAGTAGTAACATTTTTGTATTTATAATTTTACCGATGTTATCCGAAGTGTGCTTTGCCATTCGGGTGAATAATACCAATATATATAATACTAGCAGTGCCTCGCGGTTTCACCCGCGTTGTTCCCGTTCCCGTGGAATTCCGGGATAAAAAGTAGCCTATGTTCTATATAATCTATCTCTGTGCCAAATTTCATTCAGATCCGTTCAGCCGTTCTGGCGTGATAAAGGAACAAACATCCATCCATCTATCTATCCATCCATCCATCTAAACTTTCACGTTTATAATATTAGTGAGATAATATAATAATAATAATACCTTTCAGACTCCTTCAAACTTAGCAGAAATATTACAGTTAGACTCATTCAATGCTGGTTACAAAAGTCGTCTGAGGCAGCCAAGCCTGCATTTTCCAGTCGAGCTTAAAGCAATTCTCATCGGATAACCTATGTACTCCTTTAGATGCACAGAGAATTCCATCAATAGCTAGCTCCACTGAAGCTTAAAGTCATTAAAACTGATCTATTTTGTACAAGCAAAAGAGGTTTTAAAATGGATATTATAAAAATATTAGAGGAAAATGTGTAGAAGTAGGTACATTTCACATTTTTTATTAATTATTTCTTTTATCTATCGTTAATATTTATTCATATTTATCTATATAAGAATATTTTGTTATTATTTAGTTTCTAATGTATATCTATATATGTGTTTATTTATTTCGATAACTATTTTATTAAGGTTTTATGATATACCTACCTTCTCTACCTTGTAAATAGTACTTGTGTTTTAAACACACATAAATTGAAACTTCCTACCTGACTGTCTGTTTAAAATTATCCGTCTATAAAATGTAAATTATTGGTCGTAAGAAAAACATGTATTTTAAGTTTATCTAGAATAAAGACTGTGGATTTTGTTACTTAAATAAATAAATAAAATTGAATTTCCTTAAAACCCAAATGATTTCTTCATCATCATCAGCATGGCGTTCATTAGGGGAGGTCTATGCTATGTCTAAATAGCATAGGCCTCCCCTAATGGGCGCCATAGCGCCCTGTCTTCAGCTCGCCGCATCCAGTATCTGCCAGCAGTCTTTCGCAAATCGTAATCCCACCTGGTCGGTGGGCGTCCTACACGACGTTTGCCGAGTCGCGGTCTTCACTCAAGGACACGTTTACCCCGAAGATTTTGATTGAATTGACAAATGATTTATTCGTATCATTGTAAAACAAAAAAATATTACTTGGAACGTGAAACCTATGGGAACTATCAATGCATATACCTATGTACAGCAAGCTGCATCGATGGTTAACATAAGTTGTATATTAGTATTTTATTAAAGTTCATGTTATTTCATAAGTTAGCGCCACCTAAGTAAGGTCACTAAGATGGCCTACTCCATAAGAAATCGAAATAAATGTACTTGCAAAAGATACATTGTAACGAAGCAGATCTATTAAATTGGGTCTGTTTTCAGTCTTTATTTAAATGTGATTTTAGTAAGATAAGATAAAGATCATTAATTATTGTCAATAGGCACACACACAATAATTATACAAATGATACATAAATTAGATGTGTAAGCTATGACTTGTCAAAAAAATACAATTTGCTGCAGAGGGGCAATAGTCGAGAGATACATTAAAAATAATATAATAATATGGTCCTTAAATAATATTAGAATCCAAGTTAATAAATCTACACATACCTATCGTACTTAAAACAGAATTGAGACTCGCCTTAAGGATTTGCAATTCTCTTAGTGCTCGGACAAGATTCTGTAAGAGGGATGATGCTTGTCTGTGGAGCCCGTCTAATGGTGAACCAAAGCGCCTTTGTCCTTCAAAGAAAGAATGCGATTGCAAGGGACTTTTGCTCAAACAAAAATATCCAGCGAGTTGTTTGAGGAGAATTCTTATTCGTTTATTTCCAACTAAATTCTCAAATGCCTTAATCTTGTTGTGTTGTTTATGTAAAAAAAAATACATTTTTGAGTTCCGTACCCAAAGAGTAAAACGGGACCCTATTACTAAGACTCCGCTGTCCGTCTGTTCGTTTTTCACCAGGATGTATCTCGTGAACCGTAATAACTATTACGGTTTAAAATTCTAACTGTCTAACTAGATAGTTAGAATTTTCGCAGGTGATGTATTTCTATTGCCGCTATAACAACTACTAAAAAGCAGAATAAAATAAATATAGGAGCTCCCATACAACAAACGTGAATTTTTGGCTCGATATTGATAACGGCAACAGGTAGACGCTTGAAATATTCACAGAATATTTAGCTCTATATTCACTTACTTTATTCACTACCCATTAAATTCAAATAAAACAAATATTTTAGGGGGGCTCCCATACAACAAACGTGATTATTTGCTTTTCATAGATAATGGTACGGAACCCTTCGTGGCGAGTCTGACTCGCACTTGGCCGGTTTCTTTTCCTTTTCAGCGCTGTATCTGAATTTTACTCCGTTTAACTATCATCACCGTATCAGCCCGTTGACGTTAACTATTGTGTCTAGGCTTCTTTAGCACGGCACCTCATTTAGTCATGTCCGTCCGAGCCTCAACCAGATCTCTCGAATATCGAGCGTTAGCTTATTCTGATATGCAGCTAGGTGGCATCCTGCTCTTCACCCCCCAGTGAGGGGCCCGATACCGGGCAGCCGCGGTGGGTCCGTGGAAGAAAGCGAAAGCGTCCCCATGTTCCCACCACAAACGGCAGAGGCGGAAACACCCTGAGGGTTTTAGTGGGTTGGAGTCCCACATAATTGTACTGTCTCCCCGTGGCAGTACGATATGCGTGCGCATTTCCCTCAGGACAATAAAAAAATATAAAAAAAAAAAGGTGGCATCCTGTTGCTGTAGGTTATAGTGCGAATTAATTCAAGACAGCCATTACTTTTCGCGACCTCTGGTTTATCTCTGTACCCTAAGGCATTTTACATAAAACGTGACCAAACTTGGCTGACACTATCGCGCGTATCGATAGGTATGCAAATAAAAACCTAGTAGCAGTCCAGGAAAAAGCCATGGCCCTCTTAATGTTGTTATGCCAAATAAATTTAAGTACCCATACAAAGGAAAAGACTAGACATACCTATTTTCTATGGAAAAATCTCACAAAAGAGTGCTTCGAAACACAAATGAGATACTAGAGAACTCTTTGTACTCGCTTTGTACCTCGCACCGGTGACTGCAAAAATCTCACTGCTGTCCGCTGAGTACTGCGCTTGGATGCAAATGTATGTGTATTATAAATTATAACTGCTACTTCCCCAATTAAGTATTAAAGCTATAAACCAGCCGGCATACTTTTTTTATTTGCTCATGGTGGCTTTCGTATCACTGCGGCCATGATAGGCCTATATGATCGCCACTTTTTGTGTTCACCCCTAGAGCTGTGGTTTTCGTAATCCGCCACTTACCCTTGCAGCTGCTAAGAACTGGACGATTTTCTTTGGGGTGATATCTCGTAGCTCTTTTTATTAATTTAAAGGCGCTAGCAATTTTCAATCTGTCGTGTTTTGCGGCCAGCAACGGATTTTGCAAATGGGTGTGAAAAACATCCATCTATCCATCCAACCAAACTTTCACATTTAACTTGCATTGTAACATCCATGCACTACACCGACTATTACATTCGTAGTTCGCCTAATTTCGTAAGCTAAATGTTTTGCGCACTATTATGATTATTGTAATATTTAGTCCTAGCTGCTCCCCGCGGTTTCACTCGCGGTTAATTCGAATTTCACATTTCTGTAAATCTCCCACCGGAATTTGATGTTATACCGGGAAAAAAGGTCTTACCCTCCATCTTTTCAACTTACTCTATGCCAAAAATCAAGTCGATTGGTTGCTTAGTTAGGGCGTGAAGGAAGGACAATCAAACACACTTTCGCATTTATAATATTAGTTAGGATTGCCGATAAGCGTATGAAATTTTATACCAACCTGAATTTACCCAGTTGTAAAGCATAGCGTCCATAAGTGGGTCAGTGTGAGTCTAAATTCTAAATGGCGACCAACCGTAGTTTTGTTAGTTTATTTAGTGAGTATTAGCAAAAAATGTTTTGTCGCTCTGGTTCTTAGCTCTATATGCGTAACATAATGGAGGAAATTATTTTGGTTTATGTATATCTTACGTTTCGTAATTTTAAGTACTATGTACTGTTTATTTCCCAAATATAACAAAACAACCTCGAACCCGAATTTAGGCGCCATTTTAGTTTTCAAGGAGTAAACGTTTTTCGTTAATAACTTGGCCATTTATAAATTTTCGACAAAAGCATTCGGACTAAAGTTGACCATTACTCGATTCTTTACATTTAGTGCCTAGTTAATTTTTTTGTCCGACCGATATTTTTTAACTAAGCGAGCAAAGACAAGAGAAGAAGAAAGAGCGAGTGTCATTACTGAAAAATCTTATTTCTAAAAGGCCCTTACTAAGCACAGCTTTGTTTACTCTGGGGTTAGATGATGCTACGTGAAAAAGTAGCAAAGTAGTCTTTATCATAATATACGCCGTTTTCTGCCACTTTGGGCATATGCAAGAGGAATTTTGAAGAGACGTAAATAACAGTCTGTATGCAGGCTTAGATAAATTGAAATGATAATTACGCCCGGACTCCCCAAATGTAAGCAGAGCATACCTTCACTAAAGGCTAACGTAAGCTAACACACAAATTGAATAGCATGCATAATTTAAATCACATTGAAGTCGCGTACGCAATAACGTTGCGATATTTGAATTGAGTTGCATATGAAACTTCATGAATTCCTATTGATGTTACGCATCGAATTATGTGATTAATAATTTGAAAGTTATTTCACGTA
The DNA here is from genome assembly GCA_947086465.1 of Eupithecia exiguata. Classification (NCBI taxonomy): domain Eukaryota; kingdom Metazoa; phylum Arthropoda; class Insecta; order Lepidoptera; family Geometridae; genus Eupithecia; species Eupithecia exiguata. The sequence continues at coordinate 3,177,879 of OX352226.1, forward strand.
TTTAAACTGTGTTTGGTGTTGCTTAGATTTAAACAACTGGTGAACTTATCGTAATGAGATACCCTAATTATAAAGAGTGAAGAGTAGGGCTCGTTCAAAAAAGTGTGTTGAATCTAATCTCACTAATATTATAAACGTGAAAGTTTAGATGGATGGATAGATGGATGGATAGATGGATGGATGGATGTTTGTTCCTTTATCACGCCAGAACGGCAAAACGGATCTGGATGAAATTTGGCACAGAGATAGATTATAGTCTGGAATAGTACATAGGCTACTTTTTATCCCGAAATTCCTACGAGAATGGGAATTACGCGGGTGAAACCGCGAGGCGTTGCTAGTAAATCATAAATTAACTCTTTGACAGTGCATATCACAAAAATAAAAAGTGTAGCAGCCGGTTTTGTACAGCCTTGTCACATCATGTGTTTGTCAACAAATTGTAGAAAAACAACAAGAAACAAAGTAACAGAGACAAGTAGAGTAAGAGACAAAGTAGTTAATAAAAACAACATTGACTGTGAGTTACGTGTATTGTATTGTTATTGTGACAGTATTTCTCAATATAAATTTAATAAATATAATGTTTCATGTTATCCTAGTGCTGTGTTTGTGTACAAATGTCAACACAATTGTAAAATTGTTCCGAATAAAATGAATATGTATGTATTACTGGTACAATCGTCCAACGTCCACCATCAAAGCGAACTCGTATAGCGAAACTTAGAAGCTAAAATCAATATGATTAACTATGTATATCGGCGCTGGACTAACCGGTGGACTAGCTGGCTTTTTGCGTATGTAACGTACATTTGCGGTTTCAGCGCCAGTCGAGAATTATTTGTGGTATAAGCGGTATGTGTTAATGTTGCCTGATCCAAAAATTGTAGTATTCAGTTATTTTTCTCAGTAGTTCAGTATTCGTAAAAATAGGTAAACAATCGCGATAAACATCCGTGAAAACTTTAATTATACTACTCGTACATACTGCGTGATAAATTCAAAGAAATAAACATAATGACAGTCCCTTGTCAATATATTTATGAAAACTTATTGTACACTCATAAAAATATCAAAAGCTTTCCTAAAAATAGCTATACTTAATATAAATACTAGAAATAAACATAAACGCTGTGCCCACAACCAGGCTTCACAAGATTAATGTATCTTTTGAAGGGCAATGTATACGCTTCTACAACAAAACTCCTAGTGAGTTGCAAAATCTATCAATAAATAAATTCAAACAAATTGTCAAAACATTTCTGTGCAAAAAGGCTTACTACAAAATATCAGATTATTTAGAAGATAAAAAAGCTTGGGACGGGTTTTGCTCCAACTCGAAAAATAACAACAGGCTTAAGGTTTCTTAGTCACTTCTTTACTTTAGTCTACATACCGAAGCGACAGAAATCAAAATTATCTCGCCCCTTATGAAATTCTCTTCAAACCGGTCGGTTCAATGACAACTCTTGAAGTATGAACATTAAATTATACTCAAGTAAGTAAATACCTGGTGCATTAATTAAATACCTAGTTCCGATAAGAGTTATCAGCTATCTTAATTTATTTTCATTAGGCGTGATTTTTATGACAATTTTAATTGCTCTTTCTATGTTGTTTATCTTTCAATGGTGGAATTGAAAGTCCCGAAAAGATTTCGAAAATGTTTGACGATCTTCCAATACAACTGTCCGACCAGTTTTCACACTTCTTTTCAATTATGTAGGAAATAAAGCTGGGTAGGTAATCGTAGGGTAAAGTCATCGTTAGTGACCTTCCTTTTACTTTTGTAAGCGAAAAACGTACCGCATTACGTTTTGGAAAAATGCTTAACCAGAATTGGTGCAAATAATCTTTCATGGAGTCCATCTTCCTTAAATCCACTCTCACTGTGCCTGAAACGGCAGCAGCTGAACCGGCTTCGATACAACTTTGACGAAAGTTTTATTTCGCTTGGATGGATTTAAATGGGCCAGAACGTGGTCTCTGATTATATCTTCTATGGTCGGAGGTAGCGGGTCGTTTAAGACCACACACCTTCCTTGAGAGTCTGAAGCGTATAGTGCCGTGGAGAGAAGAAACACGAACTTATTATCCGATGACCTGGTAGAAGGTAGAACCAGTACATAATATAATATTGCTATCTTAAAGTAATGATTAATGTACATTTTACTTTTATTCTTATCAACTCGTCATCGAGTCGAGTATCCTTTTAAAAACCTGTTGATTATTAAAGTAGGAACATTTGTTAAACCAACGAACACTTAATTTAACAGGTTAATCCTATAATCTATCTAATCTTTATAACTACCAACAATTTTTTTAATTTCACACCGGTGAATTTGGTATTAAATACTGAGTTTAAAAGTTTTTTACCTACTTATTGTTGGTAGTACATTAAAGCTGAACGCGTCTATCGGCGCTGCAGGCAGGCATTGTTTGCAGTCATCGAATTTCCTCATGGCATTATACTGAATTGCCGCGCGCTCGGTGCCGACAGGTCCAGCGTCGCGCATCTATCGGCAACGAGCGCGCGGCATACTATTTCATTAAAGAGTTAGAAAATTCGATGACTGCTGGGAATGCCGCGTCTGCCAGATGCACGCTCTGCTTTACAGTATGACAGTTATTAATTTTAACAGATATATAAAAATACAATAAATAAAGTACATTACTCTTTTTTGTGCAATCTATCAATCCTAAAAGACACTGGCACAGAGTCTAAATTGTACCTACAACTAAAATATTTGTATCTTATTCGAATAAATAAATAATGCTGGACAATTCACAAAGCATTTTCTAATTTAACCCCAAGCTAAGCAGAGCTTGTGACTAGATAACTCTTACATAGAGAACGACCAGAACATCCTGGACAAATATCTGCAGATCGCACAAACATTTCTCCCGTGGCGGGAATCGACCGCAACCTCCTGCGTCGCAGTCGTCACCTTCGCCCACGACGCCAAAGTGGTCGTCAAATGAAGTTCAAATTTCAGTAAAAAACAAAGTACATAGCAGCAGATTTCTTAATCAAATCTTGACCTAGATTTCAGTGTACTTAAGGGGCCGGGGCCCTCGAAGTATTTTCTTATTTCTTTGGTTTCTCTAATGTGAAAACACGTGAGAAAAAAATTACAAACGAATAAAATATTGACTGCTTTTATTTTTTTAAATAGTACCTACCAATAAATCAAGACTCAGTTACCACTAGATGTATTTTGTGAGGTGTTCTTATTATAGCAGATGTTTATTTTGAAGCACGGCGACGAAAATCCTGGGATACTTGATGGAGTAACATTATCGAAAGCGTTAAAGATTCCAAAGATTCTTTTTAGACTGCAATAAATACTTCAAAGCGCTCGAAGGTTGCTCTATGATTGACGGCAATTTTAATTGACAATCAGAAAAATGTTTGCACTTCTTTTCAAAACTGTAGTAAATGTCCCTGGGAACATAATCAGTTTGACCAGTCGGCATGTATTCTTCTAAATCTCTCTCTCTTGCTCTTTCATTTGGCCTTGTTGTTTCGTTTTGCTCTTTTCCATCTGATGCAGGATTCTCCAGCCAGGTGTCTTCATAATCATAAGGTTGATTCATTGTATTAACCCACTGAACCCCTTTTATGGCTGGAACACAAGGCTTACCGGTAGTGACGATCTTGTGATTGGAGTCTGTAACACACGTGGTGTTCTCATTAGCTGTTTGGGCCCCATTAGAATTCGTTACGACCGTATCGTTACCGTCACGAATCGCATTCATTTTAAGGATCGGCGGTATAGATTTCTTTATAGTATTAGTACCTTTACGCAATATTTTAGTATTCCAGAAATCTTTCAAACCATCCCACATCCCACTCATAAAATTTTTCCTTGACGCCATTTCTCTTAAATCCACTCTAAATATATTGGGATTAGGGAAATGCGGCCGCATGCTAGGTGGTCTTGGTACAACTTTTATGTTAGCTCTTCTTTGCATGGATGGGTCTAAAAGGGACAGAGCGTGCTCTCTGATAATCGCTTCTATTGAAGAAGGTAAGGCCTTGTCCAAGAGAACATACTGGCCTTGATCGTCTGCCATGTACAGGGCCGTGGCAAGGAGGTACACGTACTCCTCATTATCCAATGATTTGGTTGCAGGCAGAACCAGTACCCATAATATGACATTCATAAAAAAATCGTTTATCCAGCACATTCTTTTTATCGTTTGTATTTTATTCTCATAGCGATAAATAAAGTACATAATAAACTTTATAATGAGTAGGTTTCTTTCGCGGTCTGCTATCGTATTTTTTAATTAGGTAAAACAATTTAATTTTACATAGTTAATTAAATCTAAAATAAAAAAATATTTTAATTCTGTGCGTTTACGGCGAGGGGGCGGCACAACTGACGATCTCTGTGGGAAAACTCTCTCTCTCTCTACTTCTGGTTAATATGCCATTCCGTCAGTAGTAGTAGTTCTACGATATTTTAACCTTGTAAAAACGTTGTTGTTCGTCAAAACTAAACCTAAACCATCTGAGTATCAAGTTACCTTCAAACAATATACCTACCTAGTATTTTCTGTGCAAAAATCGAGACAGATTTTCCTTCTCAAGCCGGGGTAGAGCTAAATGTTTTTAGTAATATTTTGCTAAAAATTAGCATATAAAAAACAGTTGGTTTCGTCATAAAATCTTTCGAACCCATTAATGAATATAATAGGTAATTAATGTCGGTATATACTCGGGATATATACGAATACATCCAACAGAGAACCAAGGTGTTCGACGTAGCTCAAAGGATTAGCATGCTGAAGTGGCAGTGGGCTAGCCATATCGCGAGAAGAACCGACAACCACTGGGGTAAACGTGTTCTTGAGTGGAGACCGCGACTCCGCACGTAGTGGAGGACGCCCTCCGACCAGGTGGGATGACGATTTGTGAAAGACTGCTGGCAGATGCTGGATGCGGCAAGCTGAAGACAGGGCGCTATGGCACCTATTAGGGGAGGCCTATGTCCAGCTGTGGACTGATATAGGCTGATGATGATGATGATTAAAAAAGCTTATAATAGGTATCACAAACTGTGCGATGCATTTTTGGAAATTTCCTTTGTTAAACGGTATAATAGGATAAAGTAGGTGGCGGCGCTAGTTTCGCTGGGGTATGCGCCTTAAGTCACTTGGGAGAGACTTTTTACCTAAAAGTGATAATGGGTACCCATTTTCGGTAAAAAAGCACAACGAAAAACAAAATTTTAAACAAAATTTAACTAATTTATTTTGACTATCTGTTAACAAATACATAAAACCGAAAATCCATCAAGATTTTAAAAATATGCTGAATTAATCATTTTGTTGTTGTCGAGTGTTACTAATTCATACGGGTGATGAATAGGATATTCGCGGACGATGAATAGAATATTTGCAGTAGGCGGTAGATTGTACCAGGCGATAGTAGTTAGTAATGGCTAAAGGTAGTCAGTAGTCTTAGGGACGCAGAAAGACTTAAGGATCCCAAAGCTGAAACCTCGGAGGCACTGGAACCCTCGGAGAAAACTTAAAACTGCTAGCTGGCTGGTCAAATAACGGAGGTGATTTCAATTGGCAACCCTCAGACCAGTTTACGCACTTCTTTTCAATGCTGTAATAAATATCGTTAGGTATATAATTGCTGGACTGGTCTATTTTTACAATCGGTTTTTTTACCAACAAGCTCTTGTCTTCGCTAAGCGGTTCCACTTTCTCAGGTACGTCAAGCTGTATCGCTTTCTCAGTTTGGTCAAACAGTTTCGTTTCCTGAGTAACGGTAAACTGTTCCACGTTTTCAGCTTTGCTAGTAGTAGTGTCAGGGTTCGGATTTACGAACTTAGTTAAATTTATCTTCTTCTTAGTTTTTCCTCCACCTTTACGCATTATGTCATAATCCCAGAAATTTGTTAAGCCAGTCTTAATAGTGTCCAAAAAATTTTTCCTGGATGCCATTTTTCTTAAATCCAATCTCATTGTATTCCTAGGAAACTCGAACGGCTGCAGGTGAGCTGGTTTCGGCACCACTTTGATGATCGCTTTATTACGGAGCGTCGACTCCAGGTGGGAAAGAACATCTTCTTTTATAACCTCTTCTATAGAGACAGGTAACGACCGGTCTAAGAGAACATACTTTCCTTGAGCGTCTACCATGAACAAGGCCGTGGCAAGGAAGTACACGGAATCCTCGTTTTGCGATGCTGGGCTCATCGTGGATGAAATCAGTATACTCAATAATAGTATGATGTTCATTAAGTTAATAATGCCGCTGGTCATGAAGTCTAAAGTTCCTTCTGAAACCCAGAATAATAAAGTTTTTTTTTTACTCTAGGTAATTTAAATAAAGACATTTTTGGTTATAGAAAATAAAAGGTCTAGCGCAAATTTTACTTACGTATTCCTCATTAGCACAAATGTGTCCACCGCTGAACGAGCCTCCCCCAAACTGAGGGGGTTTAGCTATAGACTATCACCACGCTTGGTCGACATTGAACATTAAACTTATATAAACTTAAGAAACAATTTTCAATACCTAATTCTGTGACGGAATCTATTAAGTAGGTAGTTAGGTTCATTATTTTTATCAATCTTTTTATACCTGTGCTCACACATTTACACGTAAGTATGAAAAAAGTGTGAACTATGCTCGTGAAAATGAAATTTTATTGCTATCATTTATCAGCTATCTATACCTATATTTTTTTCAATAACATACTTCGTTAGTACTTTGTAACTACTTTTCATTTTGGGTAACGAAGAACAAAAACGGGTGACGGAGCGTCATGGTAATTTCATGCACTTTACCTTGCCTAGGTATTTATTGTTTTTAGGATAAAAGTATCCTATTAATTAGGTTTACTGACGCACATGCACTACAAACTTATTTTTGATCTGTTATATAGTTTCGGTAATCTTAAGTCACAAATATGTTCACATGTTCACAAATTTTCACCTTCTTCTGGGGGAACATTTCTTTATTTTCCTAGCATTTGTTCGCCCAGTTCAACTGTGGCCTGAGTTCAGCAAGTCGTCGGTGAGACGTCGACGTCTTGACGTCTCGATAGCTTGCGAGTTAGCGTGTCGAGCAGGCCTGTAAAATGTTTTTTTTTATTTGGAATGCAACTGATATAAGACTAACAGCCGGTTTTTCACGCGGTTGTTATTTTTGACAGTAGTATAAACTTTTTGTTAATAAAGTTAACAAAAAGTAAAACCGGCTGTATGAATGACATCTAGGATGAATCAAACGGAGAGCTCTAATCATCAATGAATATTATAAGAATAATCAGAATAATCAATTTATTGGTAATAATATTACACGTCAGAAAAAAATATATTATTATAGCTAAGTATAATAGATAAGTAATATAATTTTTAATCTTATTATGATTTCAATAAAATAATTATATAATTCAAATATTATTCTATATTTTGCATAAACTCATCCACACTGTAAAACGCCCTCTCGACGAGCCAATATTTAAGGCGACGCTTAAATGATGACAGACTAGGTGCAGTGACTATCTGATCTGGCAAGTAGAGCAAGTAGTAAGAATATAATATTAAATATACAAGTCTCATTATAAATATCTAAAATCTTTTTTAAAACTTTTTTTTATCAGCTAGGACTGAATTGCTTGGGTGACCAGTCAAACGAACCCAAACTCGACGGTGTTAAGTCGTGTAGGAGTTCCGATGGCCACCTCTCTCCATCTCACATTGCCATCTCGACATTGCCTTGTCACTGAACCTACATAAGTATACCAAATTTCAGCTCAATGGTCAGCTCATGGTCTAAAAGACTTGTTGCTAGATTCGTCCCACACAAACTGAGAAGGCAAATAGAATTAAAGCTTGTAGTAATAATTGAGCGTTTTCGTCGATGAATCATGTGAATAGGTACAAAACATCTGATCACTCGAAACTGTAATTTTTTTACGATCTTTATCTATCAAACATTCTAATATTTTACCTTGATCAGTTTAATTGGAATACTGATCAATGTAAAATATATATTTTATTTAGAATGTTATGATTAGAAACATTTGAATTTTTAAGAAATGAAATAAGTTCCCAAAAATTTCCGGTTTCGGCGGGACTCGAACCCGCGCCCCACCGTCAGTACGGGTGTGCTCTAACCAACTAAGCCACGAAACCTTTAGTCGGTTGCGCCTACTATTTCATGGTGTTTATAATCAGCTAAAAAAACTCAAAACTATGAATAGATTTTTTTAATTTATTTTGTTATTTTTATGAACTAAAACAAACATTTTCCGACTGCTTTTAGCCTAAACTATCTCAATTATATATTTTAAGATATTTTTCTCATATTATATAGTAAAATACCAAACTTTTACTATTTAATCGCAGACAGTGTGAAAAGTAGAGTATTCTCTTCGTGAATCGTTGATAGCAAATCGCCGCTGTCTTCGTCGTGGGCGTCATTAAATCCCGCTCGCACTTTTATTAACTCCCTTGGTTTGCTCGCTTTAATAAGAATCCGAAGACTTATTTAAAATCTTATAATAGGTAGACTCTAACTTGTAGATGATCAACAATAAAGACATCCTATTAAATGCACCGAAGCTTATTCTGTTGCCCATACTCCTTAGATAATGGTGCCCTTTAAGAACCTCAACGGATACACTAAACAAAACACAAGCACATGAGCATGAGCTCTTTTTCTCGAGCTCTATGCAATAAATATGTTTCGTTTCGCTTACATCAATTCCACTAATAAATTTTTATTTGGTTTGGACCAGTCCTAAGCTTTTAACTGTAACATTTTCTTCATACTAAAATAATATGAAAAGGTTACTTTATCATTATTACGGTACGAGTAAATCGTAAGTCCATATCTTTCTAAAAACAATTTCAAAAACAAACCTAACAGTGGCCGAGAGCATTCAAAAAACGAACATACGGAGTTGCCCGCTCGCTGCAACAAACAAAAAATTGAAAACTCATTTAATATGTTTCCGATTTTCTGTTTCCGCGCCGTGCTGACCATAGGGGATCTCTTTTTTCATTGGTGCAGACACTTCCATAACTGTCTGAAAAAAGTTAATATTCCTGATTCTGTGGGATCTATTTTAAGGTTATTTTCAAGGTAAACGAAGTAAACCTACCTTTTCTCTTAAAATAATTTATTAATTAAAAAGGAGGCATTTACACAACACAGTGCATGGATGCTGATGTTGGAGATATTAATAGAATAACACTAATATTTGACTACTAGGTTCGCCTAGGTTCTACTTGCACCGTGAAGCAGTCGTTCTCTTATGCCTCGCAGGCTGCAATCGTCGAGCCAATTCACACATTTTTTCTCAATATTATAGTAAATGGCATTTGGAACAACAGTGACAAACGGGTCAGATTTAATTTTTTTCATGACCAAGAAGTCGTTTTTGCCCTGTTGCTCAACGAAGGGCTTGTCCATGAGAGCGGAGCGTTGGTCTTGCAACGCACTCTGAAGCTCCTTTTCCACCACATCAGCTTGGTCGGTCCGCAAGTTTATATCACTTTTATGACTTAACTCAGACCGCAGCGTTTGTTTGCGCAACCATTTTTTTATTTGTGCCTTACTCATGTCCTTTGTTATGCTTTTGTAGAGTCCTTTAGCATCCTTGACCGTCTGAGGGTTGCTTCTTCGGCCGCTCGCTATTGCTATCAAGGTATTCATAAGTCTGCGTAGAGCTAAGTCTTGCTCGTTAGTTAATTCTTTCTCATTAAGAACCCTGAGAGGCTGTACCGTAGACATAATGCAAAATAATAGAAATCCATGTACCTAAAATGTAATTTCATTTGATTAAAACATAAATTCTATTTTAACATGTAAATTAAGCAATAGGGAAAACCTCTGCTGGAAACACAGCGAGAGATATTATATCAAAAGCAGATTTTTACTTAGGGACCTGGAATTGTGTGCTTACTACAATCATTTCGGCCAAAATACGATGCTTTCTGTAAAATAATAGGCTTACAACAAAAACAGCCATAAACAATAAACATTAATATAAATAAATGTAAGTATACCTTGTGTTTATTGAATGCTTGATCAAAGTCAACTCAATCGTGAAATCAATTCGGTGAATTTTAATTGATTTTTATAGGTACATTTTATTGATCATAATGATTAACTTGCGCACCGCAAACATTTACCCATTTACTTATAAACCTCTCTCAATTGTAAGCTTAAGTCTGTAAGAGTTGTTTTTCGAAAAGTCAGGAAATTAACGCTCGGCTTACCTATTGTTTAAAAGTGACAGATAAAATGCAGAACAGAAACAAATAAAAAATAGAAACATGAGAGCTAACTGCCAATAGGTAAAAAAAAGATTCTCATGGCCTATCTTTTTCTATGTGTATAAAACCAAAATGTGAGGTGACGTCTCACATTCATATGGGATTTGCGTAGATCCCTGACCGCAGGATAGAGATACTCAAATCTACGTCTACTCTCGTCTCGATTGTATCGTCAAATGGACTCGGAGCTCAGCAGTTATCAAATTGTCGAACGAAACCAAAGTATTCTAACTTACCCAATAAAAACAGCGAAGTGACTATTGCTTACAATTTACAATCAATATACCTATTTAAATGGAATATTGACGCCGTTGATTGGGTTTCTTACATTTTTCGACTTCAGTAATTAATTTCAAAAAGGTTTTTCTTAGTTGGGTATGATTTAACATCAGCATCATCATTTATGACCTGACTTCACCGAGTACTAGGTAAAGGTTAAATTGTATTAAAAATTGATGAGATTTTGCGTATAAGTATAAATATAATTGAGATACACACATTTGTTTAACCTCTTATTTTCGAAAGTTGCATTGACTGTTAGCCTACGCATCAGAACGGCACGTGCACGTGGCTCCTGGCACGTTCCTTGCGTAGGCTCCTGTTTTGTCTTGAACTTTAACATCCACAGGATTCACTTTTTTAATTGCATCCTGCGGATGTTGAATTTCAAGACCAAACCGGATATTTATTTATTTGTAGGGCACAGGTCGTCTCAGCAGCATCCGGCTGTCAGTTCCTCTTGCCTTAGGAAAGCAGGAACCCGGAGAAATATTTAATTTAATAATCTTGTTAATAAGCTACGGACGATCGAGTACTCTTCACCTCAAGTTCCGTCATCCGTAGACCAAACATTAAGCTTTGATTGGAGACGTTAAATTAATCGTGCGATGGCATGGATAAATATGGTCGGACCAAGAGGGTCGCTTTTCTGACAACAGCGGAAGAAATGACATTGTGTCTGTAAATTGATTTTGATGGTGAGCCGCAGCATTGCAAGAGAAAAGGGTATATCCGTGCGCTACTGTCTACGAAATTGAAGGCGTTTTTGATTCCTACCTTCAGAATTACCTCCCGATAATTTTGATTCAATCTGTACTAATAGAAGATGCTGCGGCTTCATATCCGCTTCGTGAACCAAAGCCTAGCTGTAAGTTAATTTAGTTTGGAGCTTAATAATGCTATGTAGAGTAGATTAATCAGCATTATTCATAATCATTATCATCATCAGCCTATATTAGTCCACATCTGAACATAGGCCTCCCCGAATAAGCGCCATAGCGCCCTGTCTTCAGCTTGCCGTATCCAGCATCTGCCAGCAGTCTTTCGCAAATCGTCATCCCACCTAGTCGGGGCGTCCTACAATACGTTTGCCGAGTCGCGGTCCCCACTCAAGAACACGTTTACCCCAGCAGTTGTCGGTTCTTCTCGAGATATGGCACTTCAATATCAACATTATTTTTTATTTATTAAGTATACCTAAACCTGGACATCGCAATTGGCAGCCATATCGCGAATTCCCAGAGAAATGTAATTAAAACAAGTCAGTTTGCTAAAGTAACGTAAAAAAGAGGTCTTCTTTTGTAACGCTTTGCGAAATCGCTAACGTTTTCATACATTTTCTTTTTTTGTCGCGCGCAGTCGACTGTTTGTCCGGCTCAGTCCATCCGGCAGTGGGCAGCGATAGGGTGGCAGACGGGACCATCATTCTAGTTCTTGGCGTCCGTCTGGTCGGACGTTCTCATTGCTCCCGCGAGTTTTCGGTTGGTGTTTCGTAATATCGTGCGTGAATTTGACTAACTTTTCCTGAGTGACCGGTGAACATCTCCATTTCCTGCATCTTTATCTCCACCTGCAGGTAAGTTTTTTTGGTTAAAATGACAGTTAAATTTTAAACAGATCCTTAAAATTTTTAAAATAAATATTGAAAAACTAAGTGCACGGATGAAAATTACCTACAAAAATTATTCTTTTACATAATGACAGTATTGATGTGTACGTAACATTTTTGTGGAGGAATTCAATTTTGAATTAATTCCAAAAAATTGCCGGGCAGAGTGAAATAAGAATTTAGAGTTGTTAAATAATGTAAAAAAATCTGATTGTATAAAAAATGCATAAAAAATACAGGTTTCAAACTTTCAGCTCTTTTTAATAAGTAACCAAGAACTTATTAAAAAGAGCTGAAAGTTTTTAAATATTCTTCATATTTTCTTCAGTGTTATTATTAGTCGAATTACTAATAACATAGACAGATCTCAAATTAATTATTGTGATGTTTTCTTGCTCCTATTATCAAGCCTTATTACTAGTATAACTGTAGTATTTTTTAACAAATTGATATTTGTAAAAACCGAGCACTTATTTCGAAAATAAACTTCCATTTCAAGGTAATCGAATACTTTATACGGTTCGGCATGTTCAGTGAGTTAATTTTTGTAAAAAATTTGTGAAGTTAATATATTTAAAATAAATTTATTTACGGGGTTAAAATGGCAATTATATTTTTAGAACTCCAGTACTAAACGGTAAATATTCGGCAACCTTATTAATTTTGTTCATTCCGCCACAAATATTCCTCGCTCTATGATATACCTTAAACTATAATGGTGACCTTTAGGCAGAAAAAAAAACAAAAAGGGCCGTTCCATTAATTAAGGGAAATTCAATCAGTGTAGTGAAAGTTTTTTTTCATTGGTCTCATTCATCGCGCTGTTGGGCAAGTCCTCAATTTTTTACACTCAATGCGATCACGCGCGATATCTCTGAAAGTTGTTTTTGTCATATTTTCAACACCGAAATATTTAAGGCAAAAGTTATAGTTTTAACAAAGCGATGAGCTAGATACAAAATAAATACCAGACCACTCAGAAAGTATTGAGAAAACAAGTTTTTATGTATGAGAGACTAGCCAGTTATAATATATTTTGGAAATATGATTATTAAAAAGTAAAAATAGATACGAACCAAATTCAAAATTTTCCTCCCCATTTTTTGCGAGCTAATTTGAATTATCGTGTCTCATGTAAAATGGATCTGCGCTGGGAACATTTCCGCGCTACGTTTTTTTACGTGTATTTGAAGTGTCGCCTGAAACCGGACGAATCGACTTCAAATGGATGAAATGTTCATGGATGAAAGCCCTTTAAAGGAAACCGTGTATCGTTGGTATAACGAATTCAAGCGCGGTCGACATCATTACAGGTGATGAGGTTCATCAATACAATCCAGAAACGAAACGCTAGTCGACGGTTTGGGTATTTCAAACCGAATCAACGCCAACCAAAGTGAAGCGATTTAGAAGCGGCGGAAGATTTTGATCGCGAGCTCTATCAATTTGACGGGCTATTTGGTATCAATTCCTATACGGAACCAAAGAAACGTCAACGCCGAATTGTATACTACCAAACTTGACAGAAGTTTTCTCTGTTAAGAGCTACAAGCGACCAAACAGGGTTCCGCGAACTACTGCTCCACCATGAAGACGCGTCCGGGCATACAGCGCTCAAAACGAGGGACTTCCTGGACAGCACGCCGGTCAAACTCCTGTATCACCCTCCTTACATACCTAACCTTGCAACGTGTTACTTATTTTTTTCCGATAATAAAAAATCTGCTCAAAAGGATACAATAATTTTCGTCGCCGGAAAATGCACTACCAGCGTTCGAGCAACTGTCTCCGGCGGACTGGAAAAGTGTTTCGAAAACTAGTTCAGACGCATAAAACTTTATACAACTTAAGAGAGTACTGTGAAAAGATTTAATAAAAACATATTTCCCCATCTCGGAAAGTTTTACGAGACTTAAATATAGTGTTACTATATTTAAGTATCGCATAACTTTCCGAGTGTCCCACGTTCATCTTTATTTTACAAATAACTGTACCAACTCTTAAAATTTGTCATCATCATCATCCGCAGCCGGATTTTACCTTTATCGTGAAGCTATGGCGCTCATTATGGAAGGCTTATGTTCAGCAGTGAACTAATATAGCCTGATGATGATGATGATGGAATTAAAGGAACACCATGTAATATGTCAAAAGCTGGGACGGAGCATTTTCACTGATTCGTTTACATCATTTGGATAAAACCAAACTGCTGCAGTCGACTGATAGGGATTGAAAACCATAAATATTAAATCAATCAGTCACTGGTTTTGGTGGTCTAGAGGTAATGGATATACATTTTGTGAAACAATTGCGTAAAAAGTAAAAACGGCAGCATCCGTTTTCATACAAAATCGAGGACGCTGGACTCTGTTGTCACCGATATCGGTTTGATTATTACTATTATAATTGAATAAATAACATTTTCCTGAGCAAAGCCGCTCAAGCTTCAAAAAAGATAACTTTCCATTCACCTAACAAAACAAAACGAAGTTCGAAGTTCGCGAAGTGGGGCGTTCAAACAGTAAAGATCTCTAGAACAGGCTGAGCACGTGGTTCTGTTGAATATTTTTATCCCCTTGAAGCAACAGGCGGCTTCTGTGAAGGAATGAATAATTTAACGACACAAAACGATTCTCTATTCGTCTGTGGCCCGACGAATAGGGAATCGTTTTGTGTTCTGCGCTGAGCTAATATTGTAACAATTACTGTTACTTCACAACATAGTACGAGTATAAAACAAAGTCGCTTTCCGCTGTCGGTCCCTATGTATGCTTAGATCTTTAAAACTACGCGATTTTGATGCGGTTTTTTTAATAGATGGAGTGATTCAAGAGGTAGGTTTATATGTATAATACACCCGTGCGAAGCCGGGGCGGGTTGCTCGTAAATAATTAAATGAATAAGAAGCTCGCACGGACAAACCAACACAATTTAAAGCGCTTTTTATATATAGACTTGAGTAAGGTCACGTTTTTGACGATTCGCCTGATATAATAACGTTATGTAAGCAGCTTACTTTGTATCAATTTTTGAACTGGCTTTTCATTTAATCAAGTCTCACTTAATATTGGCTTATTAAAGGCGAAAGTTTGTTTATGTACGAGGCACATTAAGTTTGTTACTTAATGACGCTCAAACGCCTGAGCGGATTTAAGTGAAATTAGGTACCAGGATAGATTATAATCCTGGATTAACACATATGCTACTATGATAAAAACATCAAGTCCTCATTGTCATCATTTCTTAAATTAAGTGGTAGGTACAGATTTGGTAAGAAGATTTTTCGTACATACATGCAATGTGTAAAAGACTCGTTCTAAGGCTTTTTTTATTCTGACATTATGCACACGTACTAATTATACTCGTACGAAGTTAACATTCAAAAAGAAAAAACATTAGTTTTAAAACAACTGAAAATTAAAACTACTGATTAGCCAAAAATGGAAAAAAGTACATATTATGTTGAGGGACTAAGTCACTAGACTTATTTGTGGGGTGTGGGATGATCTAATGAAATATATATGCAATTAATCCTAGCGGGCCGCCCCGCGCCGCGCCGCCGCCGCCGCTAGAATTAAATTGTTTGATTACACTTATGTAGCAAATAAAATAACACAGGTATAAGTGTAAGATTTTCAGTTTTATAAATAATAGTATGGTATTTTATTTCATTGTTGTCGCGAGTGGCCTAAACTGCTCTGTTAAGCACTTTCCTTAAATTATTAAATCACAACTGTAAACCGGCCTCCCGCGATACAGGTTTTGAATCCAGTGCAAGTAATCTGTTTATGACTTTTGTTTTAGTAAATAAATGCCTTTTGTATTTTTTGTATAGTAATTTTTATACTTTGTGATACAGTAACATCAAAGAAGGTTTATTGTAGAGATACCTTCCATTCTTAGTTGCTTTGAAGTGGATACCTAAAATTTGGAGGGTGGGTCTTGAGTTCATAGGTGAATTAATTGTAAAAAATTTGCAGGACTCTAAATATGGCAAGCTAGTTTTTTATTCCTAGAAGTGTTATTTTATTAATACTGAACTGTCCATAAAAGGACTGTTATGTTGCCAGGGTTCATGTATTACCATGATTCAGAAAGATTGAGAACAGCAAAGATGATTGTCATCTTGGTGGTTCATATTATTTTGCCACTGCAGGTTTTATTGCTGCGCTTTGTATTAACCTGACACGGCACAGTTTAACTTCTACAGTAAATTTTTGGGATTTATTAATTTCTTAGAAATTACCCAGAGTATAATAAATAAAAACCTTAGAATTCTACAGTAACATACACAAGCCAACACCGTTTAAACTACGGAAATACAAATTTTAATGAATAAACTTAAATGATACAAAATGGCTTCTGACTCAGCATAAAAATAAGCTGTGATACCTAACCCTTTGGCATAGCTGTCACAACGTTGATTTCCCGTCAAAATCAATCAACAATGCGTCACTTTATCATCGTAGAGTCCAGCATAGAACAAATTTGTAAACCACAGATCACTATATATGTACCAGGTTGTAAACTACAGAAAAAGTGACAGAGTAACCCGTAAAACAGAGTCGACAAAGAGCCTCGATATGATTCGAGAAAAAGGTTCCCGGTATTAATCGTCTACATGGCTTGACTACCGTGTTCCCTAATAGTTAATTTACCTGATACAAGCTTATTACAATAACATTTCGAATAGAAAACCTACAATGTTATTTATTACACATGCATGGCGCATTTGCCCACCCGCAAAATTCTATTCGAGAGAAAATAAGGCTGTGACAAGAGCCCTTGATTTCACATTGTTGACGTTCAGCAGGCAGAGTCCCCGTCACTACAAACAAACAATTGAAACTTACTCATAAGTCCACTTGAAAATATGGTTTTAACTTTGCATTTGGTACGGCTACTTGTGGGTAAGCCACAGTCGGGATCATTTAATCATCTACATCACGATTTTTCATGATATAACGGATACCGAACGTATATGATAATATGGAACTTATTGTCTGCTTCCCTTTTACATTTGAGATGCGGTCGTTATGGATCTCCTTAAAACAACGATGTTTACAAACAGTGGCAGTTATAGAACAATAACAATTCTTAGATCCTAGGGTCCGCTTTTTTCGGTGACTGTACTCGACGTATAAATTCAATGGAAACAAAGGGTGGTCTGAGTTGCAGAACGAAAATAATATTATTTTTATGATTCGTCAACTCACACCATCCAACTCGTACCAACTGGTGTGAGACCATTGAATTTATACGTCGAGTCGAGTACAGTCACCGAAAAAAGCGGACTCTAGGATCTAAGAATTGTTATTGTTCTATAATCGCCACTGTTTGTAAACATCGTTGTTTTAAGGAGATCCATAACATCCATCGATCCATAACGACCGCATCTCAGACGTAAAAGGGAAGCAGACAATAAGTTCCTTAATATCATATACGTTCGGTATCCGTTATATCATGAAAAATCGTGATGCAGATGATTAAATGCGACTAAATGATCCCGACTGTGGTTTAGCCACGGCTGATATAGTAAGAAAACACGGAAGTATTGTGTTTTATTGTGATTCTATTTGTTTAAAACTTTTAGGGATAATTATTTTAAATCAACCCTTGCAAATACATTATTTCAAGATAACTGCCCGACTAAGACAGACCCAAGTTCAACTCTAACCACACCTAATTAAAAGCTTTTGTAGTATCAAACCACCATTATACCACCATATTTTTATTACGTTCTAAGATTTCAGTAGACGTTGATAGTTTTGACGTTATTTTCTCAAAGCTATCTAAACGTATCATTCGGTCAGTACGTGCTCCTCTGCTTGCTGACTGGGCTACCAACCACATGCATACCTGTGTTACTGTACTTAACTACTGTTCTCCTGTGTTGTGGCCTGTTAACGTGTTATTTAATATTAAGTAGCATTTTATTCCTGTACTAAAGTTTGTTGTTGCGTTGTGTCTACTAAGTTTTTTCTTTCTTTCCTCCTTCTTTCAATGCAAAGTAATACCTTACGCCCGAGCCAGAAAGCGTTTTTTTGCATAACCCCAACGAAACTGGATTATTTTTTTCGCTTCACATGCCGCTTATTATGCGTATGACGTGCACTGCGTGGGACGGTTTTATTCAGAATCAAGTAACATTGTTTGAGAAAAGAGTTTAGTGCATAGCAAATTATACAAGAGTTACAGCTGGTTGTTCTTACGCTGATTGATACTAATCAATGATCAAAACTCTTGACAACGTCTTTATAAAATCAATTTTAATATTATTAACAAAGAAAATTACAATCAAATAATAGATTTAAATTAAAACTGGTTTTTACAATTGAAACAATTGAGCTAACTGCAGACTGTTGCAAACAATCTACAAGTAGCTCAACTGATCCATATCAATACCAGTCGGAAGCGTGCCCAAGACGCTAGCTGCATTTTTGTATTGCTATACAGCGAGGCAATACGTCTTTATTAAATGAAATTAATTTTTTTGTAATTATTACTTTGAGTAGGATTAAATAAGAAATAATGAGGGCTGGTGGTGTCAAGTGGCCTAGTTGCGGAAAACAGTCCAGAAACAAGTAACAAGTAAGTAAGAGTGCTGGCGGAATAATTGCACTCTTCAATTAGATTTATGCCATACTAGCAGCGCCTTGCGGTTTCACCCGCGTAGTTCCCGTTCCCGTAGGAATTCCGGGATAAAATGTAGCCTATGTTCTATTCCAGACTATAATCTATCTCTGTGCCAAATTTCATCCAGATCCGTTCAGTTGTTCTGGCGTGATAAAGGAACAAACATCCATCCATCTATCCATCCATCTAATATTAGTGAGATTCGTCCCGAATGTTCGGCCCACTTCATTATAAAGTCTTTGTTCGTCCCGCACGATAATATTTGTCCAGATTCGTCCCTCATACCAAAATTATTGTAAGTACAGTGAACGTCAAAGGTATAATAATTATTTGTTCCAGCAGGATATGGTATGCATAAATCTGCTTTGATATATCACTTGAGATTGTGGTGAAACATTCATTTGTAGTCAACTATATAAATAACTAAATAAAATAAACACCGATTACGGTATCTATAAATCCAGAACTATTATGTGGGCCACGCACATAGGTACCTACCTAATTCCTTGGAAGAGACGTCGGAGCCCACACAGTTGTGTAGAGCCGCATCTTACAAATCCGCTGTAACGGTAGTACAGTTGTCTGGATTACGGATATAACAATATGTATTTCCAATATCAGAGAGAAAGAAGTCCCATGTCATCAGTACCGACAAAAGTAGAAACAGTACCTACTGCACATATCGAGTCTGTGGCTTCATTAATCCACTGTACGCGACTATAGTCCACCTACAAAGGGTAACTGACATACGTCGCGTCGCATCAATATGCGACGCGACGTGTTGGTCAGTTGCTTTATGAAATGCTGTTACTGAACTGGTAACAGCATTTCTTTAGCGATGGAATACCGGGAAATAATTAAAAGTGAGGCCGTCCGGCTAAATGAAATAGGTGAACGCTTTTTGTTTTAGATGTAGGTAGTAGTCTGTCGGTTTATATGCACCATTTTCATAATTCTCCTCGCCAGGCAGTTTCTCTTCAACTAAAACTAATCGTTTAGTTGAAGAGAAACTAATATTATAAGCTTCACTTAGCAACTGCTAAATGGATCTTATTGGCATGAGAATGCCTTTGCATATCTGAAGCACCTACAGACCAAACATCATGCCAGAAATACCTATGGCTACATAATAGTACCAACTTGATTAGACGTTAAGAGTAATTATTATCAGAAGCCACTGTAGTAGCCCTTCCAAGTCTAGTAGACGGCCGCAACCGGGAATCTCACTAATCTCACTATCTCATCTCACTAATATTATAAACGTGAAAGTTTAGATGGATGGATGGATAGATAGATGGATGGATGTTTGTTCCTTTATCACGCCAGAACGGCTGAACGAATCTGAATGAAATTTGGCACAGAGATAGATTATAGTCTGGAATAGGTCATAGGTCATACTTTTTATCCCGGAATTCCCCAGGGAACGGGAACTACGCGGGTGAAACCGCGAGGCGCTGCTAGTCTATTATATTCTCTGATATCGGTGGCGTGGCGTTAGTCATACCAAAATCTAAGGCCGTGGTTACCGTGAATTTATTTGCAGATCGTGTTTTATAGCCCCTTCGCATTCCGAAGAAGTTTCTTTTTACTACTTATTTATGTTTACCACTTACCTACGTGTATTTGCATCTTGTAGAACTAGTGTTTACTTTAAACACGTTTTTAGATCCGGATTTGATCCGTAGTTGAAATATTTTGGGGGGTTAAACACCTTTTCATGCAACTCTAATTTAAAGATGTTTCTTTGTATTCTAATCACATATGGACCACCCATGCAGATTCGGATTGAGATGCGGGGTCTATTCCATATATTTTGTAACAGAAAAAAGCAAACCAAACCAAACTTAAAGTTTAATAATATTAATGTGATTAAATTTTAATTAATTATTATTTTTTAAATTGAGATTGTGACTCTCCTTTTCAATATAGTTATTAAGTTATGTACACAATCGCATTAGGGGTGCCTGTAAGGATAGGTGTACAATATTTTAAATAAATAAATAAATTTATTCTTCTAGTATCACATATAGGTACGTATCTCGAAACTACTCGAAAGTGTTTGAAATTATTCCATACCACACAGCACAAGTATAAATGCGAGAATACCAAATTGTATGCTGTCATTTTCGATGGAAGGCGGCCGAGCAGCGTTTAATTAACACACAAAAGCACGGGATTTAATGATATTGCGCAACGTAAACGCCAATCATGTCAATTGATAATATTGTGTAGTTTGTCATAAGATGGTTTGATGCACGAGGCCATACCACAAGAGCCGGAGAGACTTTATTGTACTCGATTCAGATTCGTGTAGGTGTACCTACCATGACAATCAAATGTAGGAATTTTCCAAAGAATATGCTTCTTCCCCTTGAGTCTTACGCTGTAATGTGCAAATACAGGGTTAGAATTAAAACTTGTAAAGTTCATAAACTGGTTAATTTTAGTTTTTATATATGAAAATGCCTGTAAATCTCTAAAATTGTTGACTGTAAGGAAGAAAAAGGTGAATAAACACTGAATGAAAAATAATGCTATATTTAGCAGTCACTGCTTTATAAATAACAGGGATGCGAGTCAGTCTAACTGAAAAATATAGAGACGGACTAACGAGATTCGAAACGTTTTCTGTTTTTATTTCGATATTATCAAGTTACAAGTTGATTTTACATTTTAAGTACAATAGCCAGCAGATGCCAGTAGCAAATAAATGTTATTTCATTCTGTTGAGTTTTCGGATTCATAAAATAAAATCATTTAGACGCCTGCCTGAGTATGTCTGTAGATAGATAAATAGAATTACGTTAATGCACAAAAGTTGTACATAGGCGAGGATAATGCTAGATAGCTTTCTCTACCTGCTAACTTTAGGGTAGTGTAGACATCAATTGTAGTCTGTACCTACATTGTAGATTAATACACGGACAGACGGACAGACGGACAGACGGACAGACGGACAGACGGACAGACGGACAGACGGACAGACGGACAGACGGACAGACGGACAGACGGACAGACGGACAGACGGACAGACGGACAGACGGACAGACGGACAGACGGACAGACGGACAGACGGACAGACGGACAGACGGACAGACGGACAGACGGACAGACGGACAGACGGACAGACGGACAGACGGACAGACGGACAGACGAACAGACGAACAGACGGACAGACGGACAGACGGACAGACGGACAGACGGACAGACGGACAGACGGACAGACGGACAGACGGACAGACGGACAGACGGACAGACGGACAGACGGACAGACGGACAGACGGACAGACGGACAGACGGACAGACGGACAGACGGACAGACGGACAGACGGACAGACGGACAGACGGACAGACGGACAGACGGACAGACGGACAGACGGACAGACGGACAGACGGACAGACGGACAGACGGACAGACGGACAGACGGACAGATTTTTCCTTTTGGGATACGGGACCCAAAAAAGATTACAACTTCTTTATAAACAAAACCGATTGCCATAAAAAACGAGTCGGTAAAGCATTAAGAGGACGTGACTATTTGGTAGTCACTCGAGCTGATAAATGTAAAATTAACATGAACACGGAGTATCTGGTGTAAGCTAGGTAGGTATTAACTACATTATTAACGACCTACACCGCGCACCGTAGCTTGTATGTACTATGAGCACCAACCCGAGTCTGATATTAATCTGAATTAATATAACGTTTGTTATGTATCAGACTGTTTGTTATCATATTGTCGTAATATTTTGTTTGTCATAGGTTATCTGCTAGACTTACGTCGTCATAGTGTGGGAGTTGTAAGGAAGCATAAGAGACCTCATTGAAGATGTCCCATTTGTAAACAGCTACCTACCTTCCTAGGGGAAAAATAGTCATCCAATACCACCAAACCATATATATAAAAAAACTGTATACAAGTTACTCAAATCAACTGACATCGCGCTCATAATTAATGCTGGGTCATCCATACAGCCTTATCTAGCCCTAAGCTAAGCAGAGCTTGTGTTATATGTACTGATGGAAGTGACTCGAGGGTAGAAATAGCTTTTTGCTATAAAAGCCGACGGAACGAGGGACCGACGATTATTCCGCTGCAAGTCGTCGTGCTGAACGGACGCTCACTCTCTTGTGTAATGTTGTATCGTTGCAATAAGTGCCTAAGTGTAGTTGAATAATAGAAATTCTCATTGTGTTGAGTAATTCATTTCCCATTGTTTGAGTAAAATCCTATGAGGTTATGAAAATTGTGTTTTTTTTAAATAATCAATCTTCTGATTGTTAATATCAGAACTGGGGATAAAGTTCTCATTGCTCACAGTTTAAAAGTAACTTTCTTGTTCAAAGTTGTGCGGGTAGTTTGTTTAACTCCACGCTTTGTGTTGTTTGACGATGTTATTTAATTTTGGTGCGTTGCGGCACCTTTGTTGTGTTTTTGCAGTAAAACAAGGACATGAGGACGAGCCTTTCTCGGTCTCGTCATAGAAGACGCCGTCTGGGTTGTGGAGCGAATGTTCGCGAGACAGGAAGTCTCGTGGCTGGCGATCCCGCAGTCACACGCGTGACCGATCTCCACATCGACGTCTTCGTGGTCGGCGATCGCGTAGCTATCTGCGTAGCTGTTCGCAGATCGCTCGCCGCATCAGTCAGCGGTCACGTAGACCGCCACGGCAACGCTGCTTGCATGATGACCGCATGGTGACCGGTCATCCCTACATTCCCGTAGTCGTCACGACAGGTACAGGTGCTCGTCACCGTCGTCGTAAAGGTTTTTGCAGTCATAGCTGCGATGAGGTATGTACAAACTTAGTTTTCGAGGAGGGGTTGTAACTAGTAGTCGCAAGGTGCTCTCACTCTTTTGCACCGCCGCCGCCGGTGCCACCACCGTGTCGGAAGTATTGAACCTCGTGTCGAATCAATCTTAAAATGAGACGAATCCGGAATGAAAGCTACATTGAATTTGAATTTCCCGATTCTGACTAGTTTGCGCCGAAGCCAGTGGGACTAATCAGGAATAACTCGTATTCCTCATTTAGATGCCAACATGGCTAACAGGGCAAAGTTAGCTAGGAAACGGGACGAATGTCTTTCTCGAATAATTAGGAGGTTGTTTGAAAAGAGACGCACCGCCCCGAAAGGCTAGGCAATCTCGTAGTCGAAGCAAATGGAACCGATCCCATTACACCTACACGTCGCTCGCGGTCCCGTCGTCGTAGACACGAACCAGGGACCGTCAAGGAAGTGTTAGGTTCCATAGTGGCGCGATAAGATGCTTGATTCATATCAAGGGTAGTATTACTAGCGGACAGACAGAGTAATCTCGTTGTTGTTAAAATGATTTATTGTTGTTAGCATCCTCTATCCCGAAAACACCGTTACCCTATGTTTGTGTCGAAACATCTCAAGGGGATGACGAAGTATTTAACTTTTTGCCTTAGAGAGGGCGAAACCGAAAGGTTACCTATTAGGTACGTGCGTAGTTCTGATCCACCCGCCAATAACTTAAGAGTTCTGTCTTATGTACCTTCATAAAGAGGTAGGTAGTACGTGCTATCTAGGTTAATGTGAAGATTCAGTGTTTTTGGTGATGACAGTGCATTGCAGTGGTTCGATGCCACGTGTTTTGTTGTTGCTATTTTTCCACGGTAGGAAACGCTCATTGTGATTAGGGTTATTTCCTATGCCGGTACAAACCGTACCTACACAAGTTCCCTGCCTACTACGTCTTGTATTTTTGGTAAACAAGATGGCTAGTGTGCGCGACTGTGAATAGGCGAGAACAAACTCGTAGGTAGTCGCAGTTACGATTGACGTCGTCATCGTGGCAGATATAGTGGCAGCTAGGTAGGTATTTAGCTATTTAGAACCACCCCGTCTGCGCAGTAAGCACAGTCGAAACGCAGTCACCGCTGCGCTGTCGAGATTGTGATCAATCCCATAGCTCAAGCAAGGGTAGTAAAGTAATGTGCGTCGTCTAATGTATGTGCGACAGTTCTTACGTGTCGCGGGAGGTAGTTCCTATAACATTTTAAACAGTTTGGAAACAGCTGCATTATGATTTATCGCGATCAACAAGCGAAGGTCATGACACGAACGAAGGACAAACGATGGTTAAACGATAGTGAGTTCTTTCTTGTTAGTGTAGAAGTCGTACCTACCTTCATTATGAACATTTCTTTTTACTCGAAATCTTGTACCTGTACTCCAGCCGAACTCAGGATAAAATGTTTGTAAGCGTTACCCATAGTTGTTGGTGATTGTAACGAGAAAAAAGAAACCGTTATCCTTATTGTTGACGAGTGACTGTTCGCGTAACAAATATTTTAAACATTCGTGTGTGTTAGAATGGTTTTATACCATTGAGTACATACGTAAGTTAGTGTTATGTGTAACGTTGTTGCACTAGACTCCAAGTTTCGCTCAGTTTGCACAGTGTACAGAGAGATGTTCTCAATCGCAATGCAGAAGGATGTGCTACTTGATCTGACGGACAAGTACAAACTGAAATCAACTTTTTGGCATTGTAGCATTGCCGGTAAAACTTAGAATGTGTTTTTCCAAACCGAAAAAGATCAATGTACACGGGTCGTTATTTGATGTAAATGTTTTGTTTATTTGATGTAAAGTTTTGTGGAGAGTTGAAAGGCACTTCTGCCTATAGTGTTGTGATAGTGACGTTATGTCCGCGGTAGTACAAGTGTACCTACACGGTGCGTAGGGATTGTTGTATTACTGGACAGCGGGTCACGCATCTGGTTTATTTCTAAACCTACTCTCTAGGTTTGCCTAAAACAAATCACACAGTCCGCCCACCATGGTGATTGTGTGTCTGTGTATAGGACTAGCTATATCACTTTGGAAATCGAGCTTAGTGAGATTTACATCAAGGGTTACTATAAGGGATGACGCGTTGGAGTTCGGAGTTCTTCCAACACACAAGGTTCATAGTTGACCCGCTTACGTCTGTAATGAATCCATATGTCGTTTTGTTTTGTTGTGCTTGAAAATTGTATAACAGTATCAGGCAAAGGTCTGCGAGTCGAGTTTTGATAAACATGAAGAATGGCACCTTCGTGGCCACAGAAGTAAAGTAACAATCGAAGGTCTCAATGGTGTCGCACTTTGTCGTAAGGTCAGGTCAGACCGAGCGAGAGTAAAATAAGTTTTGTGATAACTCTGCCGTGCCCACGAATGACAAACAGGTTTGCCTATTGTTATGTTTTGCTGGATATTTTCGTAGGTACATTACACGCCTGATTAGGTAGGTATATGAGTTAAGGACTGCGCTTATAGGCAGGCTAACGAGCAACAATGTGGAGTTCCAATGGCGCCACTCGCACGAGAGTGTGTGTAAGGACCTGCCTCATCAAGTGTTTCACGAGTGAGTCGGTGCTCGCGATATTTGACTGGCCTAGCGACCTTAGCTGTTTACAGAGCTGCACACGGATGCCAGCTCCATCGGTTCGGATGCGTGTTTGGCCTAATGATCACTTTGTTATTAATTTTTGACAAAGCGATATGTAGTATCGATTTGAGTTTATTCCTGGGTACAATGCAAAAGATGATGATTTTGTGTTGCGAGTTGTTAACACCATTAAGAATGACTTCGATACAGTATGGTTGTATCAAACAAGTTCGAGTTTACATCTTCGACTCTGGTAGCTTCGACTTTGGACCAGTGGCGGATCATCCCCAAGGCAAAGTAGGCATGTGCCTAGGGGCGCGAGGTTCCAGGGGGCGCGCGCGCGGAAATTTTTACACTACTAAATAATTCATATGTAAGGTAATACCTACGTGTAAAATTAATTATATGAGTAAGCAGGTATCCGCCTACTTACAAAATATAAATCATTATTTAATTCTGTCGAAACTTTTGATTTTTGTTCTATGTCCAGAACAAAAAATTTAAAAAGAAGGAACTTAGCAAAAATCAGATGATTAGTGTAATGATATTGGTTCACGAGCGTCAGAGGCGGCTTTAGCGGCGCACACGGGCGCAGGAACATAGGGGGCGCCATGTAATGCACCCCGGTGGCAGCCGTAGGCCTCCTAACCCAGACCATGCGCCCTTGTTATGCCCGACGCCACCGCCGCCGGCATGGCGATAGTGAGGTCTATGTTTTAAAAGACACCAACAATCGTGGGCATTAGGCTGTATTAGCATTAAGGGCGGCTTTTGCGGGAGCGTGGCGCACATCCGCTATGAGGATCCAGCGCTCGGTTTTTGTTGAAAAAAAAATACTGGTTTGAAATTACGCTTTAATCATTATGCATTAGGCTGGCTGTAAGTTTTAAAATCACATTGCCATAGATTCGCGAGATTTTGAAAGGCACGTGTTTTAATGCCGCATCTTTATCTTCTTCTTCTTCTTCTATTCCGAGGGGAAGACCGTATAACACTAATTGTAGCCGAATTAAGCCATTATTTTCTAATGCTGCCTCCATTTTCTACGACTCCATTTGAGGGCGTCGGCATAAAATGTTGTCAGCTTTAGAAAATATGGCTTAATTCGGCTACAGTAAGTGTCATACGGTCTTCCCCTCGTCCGATCATACCCCGATATACCCTATAGTTTGATGGGTTTATATGGTGACTCCTGAGAGGGGAGTGAACTGCGCAGCTGGGCGGGGTACGTGCGTGCGTACAACACCGATCGCCACAGTCAAAAATTTTTTACGGCTCGCTTCGCTCGCCGTTGTTTTCTATCTGTTGTAGTCTAGATGTTAATGACTTTGAAAATTTTCTGTCAAACCATTGGAAAGTGTCGAGCCTTTTTGCTAGTTCGCTCCGTTGTTGCCGTAATTTCTATTGTTTTTGCTTCCATAAATTTCTAAATAATTTGGGAATAATTTTATTACCGATAGCCACAAAAGTTTTGCGTTTCACCGTTTACATACCTATCTTATTTAATCTAGAAAAATCACAAAAAAAATGCGGCTCGCTCCGCTCGCCGTTATCTTTCTTTCCCTGCCTTTCTAGCTGACCCCGCCAAAACCCATATGGGTTAGCCAATGGTCTTGGCTCTAACTTTGACAATTGACAGCCTCCTCTATCATGCTAACCAAAAGCATGAAAATAATTGCGGCTCGCTTCGCTCGCCATTACTTCTTGTTTTTACCTGCCTTAAATACTTTTTGTCAACCACTGAGGAACGTCGTTGTTATGTAACTAACACCACCCCCAATACTGAGCTTTGCCGCGGATCGTTCACAGAGGGGCGCCAATGAGGTGTTTGCCTAGGGCGCTGTCGACAATTAATCCGCCTCTGCTTTGGACAGAAGTCATTATTTGGGACTACTGATTGAACATGGTCAGATGGGGCCAGCCCGGTTGTTGATTTATGTTCCAAATATGTCGTTTTTATTTTCATGTCCGCAACTACGGCATACGCCTCGGGCGTGGCCTGCGCGACTTGCGTGCTGTTCGGCGCAGCCTTCGCGAGTCGGCATGGCCTGCGCGCTCCTACGCGGCTTGCGCATGTCGGCACGGTGGCCTACGCATGTCGGCGCAGCCTGCGCGGCCTTCGCGTTTCGGCACGGCCTGCGCGCTTCTGCGTGGCTTACGCTCTGTCTAGCGTAGCCAGCGCGCCCTAGCGAGGTGTGCTCGCTGTCCAGCGCGGCTTGCGCGCTCCTGCGTGGCCTGCACTCTGTCTAGTGCGGCCAGCGCACTCCAGCGAGGTGTGCTGATGTGCTCGCTGTCCAGCGCGGCTTGCGCGCTCCTGCGTGGCCTGCACTCGGTCTAGTGCAGCCAGCGCACTCCAGCGAGGTGTGCTCACTGTCCAGTACGACTTGCGCGTTCCCGCGTGGTCTGCGCTCTATCTAGCGCAGCCTGCGCGCTGTCAGGTGCGATCTGCGCGGCGTATGGTGCGATCCGCGTGCTGTCTGCTACGGCTGTACGGCGCGATCTGCACGCATTGTAGCGAGATGCACGCTGTCTGGCGTGACCCGCGCGCTTGTCTGGTGCGACCTGCGTGCTGTGTGGTGCGATACGCGTGCGGTCTGCTGCGACGGCATGGCGCGATCTACGCGCTTTGTGGCGCGGTCTGTGCGTTGTTTGGCGCGATTTGCGCGCACTAGAATATCTCCTTAACCGTTGATTTTTATTTTCATGTCTGTTGCGGCCTGGTCAAGTCAGCGCGGCCTGCTTGGTCGCCTGGCGTGAGAGTCGTGCCTCACCGACGTGTCCTCGGCGCGTGGAGGTCCTGCCTCACAGACGTGTCCCTGGCTCGTGGAGGTCCTGCCTCACAGACGTGTCGACGTGCCCCTGGAGCGTGGAGGTCCTGCCTCCTAGACGTGTCCCCGGCGCGTGGAGGCCCTGTCTCACAGACGTGTCCCTGGCGCGTGGACCTACCTCACTGACGGGTCCCTGGTTTGTTTGGACCTTGAGGTATGGTGCGTGTGGCCCTTGAGGTATGACGCGATGGCCCTTGAGGTAAGACGCGTGTTTGGCCCTTGAGGCAGTAGAACCAGTCCGTTGGATGGTGTCTACATATGGCCATGGAAGCTGATCGGCTTTGCACACCGATCAGTCACTGTGCGATGTGCGCTCACAGTGTGTTTTATTTAGCATGTTTGTTTTGGTTGTGGTTATTTATGTACAGTTGCAGCTGAATATGTTGTCTTCGCTAAGCTTGAGCGAAATTTTGAGATTCAATGATGAATTTTTGCTTTGAAAGTACTTCAATATTCAGCTGTGTGTGTACTTGTTAGCGTAGTACACTAAACCTTAACAGACTAACAACTACTATGGCATTAATGTGTCCAAAATGCCTTTTTGTTAACTTGTTGTCATTGTTCACAGCAACGAGTGATGATGATGTTGACCCATAACAGGAACTGACCGAACGTGTCGCAGTTGACCAACCTGATCGTTTCTCACCACACGATCGAGAAACAGGGCCTTCCATTGTGAGAGACCACCAGGAACCAGCATCTTCACGAGACTTAGATCTGCCTACGCTTGATTAAGTCTGAGCACCAACCATGCATACCCTGGATCTGTCGAGGCGCCAGAAGCTGTAGGAGAGGCCGTGATGGAAGTGACTCGAGGGTAGAAATAGCTTTTTGCTATAAAAGCCGACGGAACGAGGGACCGACGATTATTCCGCTGCAAGTCGTCGTGCTGAACGGACGCTCACTCTCTTGTGTAATGTTGTATCGTTGCAATAAGTGCCTAAGTGTAGTTGAATAATAGAAATTCTCATTGTGTTGAGTAATTCATTTCCCATTGTTTGAGTAAAATCCTATGAGGTTATGAAAATTGTGTTTTTTTTAAATAATCAATCTTCTGATTGTTAATAGTACTATATAACTGATATACATAATACTGATATACATAATACTATTTTACATAGATAGATATTTTTAATGATACATAGAAAACAACCGGAACACTTTAACAAATATCTGCAGAGTGTACAAGCATTTGTCCCGATGCGGGAATCGAACCCGCAACCTCCTGCGTCGCAGGTGGACCTTCGCCCACCGCGTCACTGAGGTCGTCAAGATAAAACTAATGATAGAGTGCGGTTGACGATTTTCTGACACTGATTTGGTCATGTTATTTTTTACCACCACCTGGGAGCGTACGATTTTCTACCGTTACGGGATTCCCAGAAACGGAAATGCGAAATCATAATACTAAATTATGAATACTTAATTACATATTACTTTCATAAAATATAGTTGCGAAACTTCCGCCCGGTTTTAACTATACCTAGACAACTCCTAACTAACTCCTAACGTTATTACGTCCGTTTCCTGGAAAATTTAATTAAATCAACTCTGATGAAATTTACACCTGCCATTTTATACGTATTACCTATTACCCTTAGGATGAGCGGCGGCATTTTGCATTCGAAAAAAGTATTCGTGGCTTAGCTTTTATGTCGCTTACACGTATAAGAAAAGAATATGACAAGACTTAAATTCCAGAATAGACCAATTTTCAGAGCGAGTGGTTGCCCATTTTTGGAGATTTGAACTGGCCGTCTAGATTGCCATATCTAACGGCGCCAGACATTTTCCTTTGGGACTTTAAAATCCCGTGTTTAGCACAGCAGACCATGAGCCTTGTAAGCCTTGAAAGCTAACATTGTAGAAGAAATCGTCAATTTTTAAAGTTCGTGGTTTGTTTTGGAAACGATTTAAAAATGTCCTAAAGGTGGTTCTTCGGGTGTGTATCGCTCCATGGCTTGTTTATCAGGCTATTCCCTTATGAAAAAGGACTGCATAAGTTGGGTTTATCTCTCTAACGAATCCAGCAAATAAGCTTCTTACATGAATGGGCCGACAGTACTTTTGCCTGCCTTTAAAAAGTTGGACGAATCCGTAACGTTTTCAGCATAACATTTGAGTTGCCACTTTGGGCCGAATCCAGTGAACGAGTCCGGTATAATTCTGTTTTACATATACGACCAATCTTCATTTCGAATTCCATCTTCATTTAGAAGACCATACGGAACAAACATGTTCACGGCTTCACAAATTTTCATGTTATAAAATTAGAAGATCAGATGGAATAGGATAGCAGAAAGTAGATTCAGATACCTACTGAATAAGTTAAACAAAAAAAAATACAAAATTTATTTATGTACCGTTCTTTCTTACATCAACTTATCTGCTGTCTAAATTACTTGTAGAACCTAGAAAATACTAAAAACCCGATTTTAAACAGCGTGCGCAAACGCTTTTATCAAAAACAAAATAACAATAATAAAAACCTATTAGGACTAGTATTAACAATTGAAACAGTTGACTGCAGATTGTTCGTTGTTATTGGTCACTTACCAGCTGAGAGAATATATCGTTATTAAAGGTAGCTTAGCTCAACCGATCCTTAATAGAAAAACCCACTAATCTGAAGCGTCCCCGTTAGATTTGTTAAGACGCCAGTAGTCTGCATTGACCCGCTACATGACAATGCTAATTGATTCTCTTCTTTTTTTTTATTTTATCTTTCTTGCATTGTAATGCAAATTGAGAAGATACGGACTTCACGTTTAGCGCTAACATTCCAAGGACAAACGGTCGGACCGTTTGTTGTTCAAAAACAAATTACTGATGATCTCTAAAGAAATTCGATAAGATAATAAATTAAAGAGTAGATGACCGCATAAATTATCATTTATGAGTCGAACATCAGCTTAGAACAGAACGTTTGGAATAGAACCGTAGTTGAAAACAAAATTTTATAAGCTTACGGCGAGGCCACATAACTGCAAAAATGGCACACTGCCCATTGTAGATACATCGCCACTGAGTCCATATTGTATCTGATGATGATTAAGATAGTAATGAGATAGTAACTTAGCAGAAGTCATCTTAGAAGAGACGGTAGGAATACTGCGAATCCAGTGATCACTCAGGAAAACAATATGGTCGATAGTATTTCTACAACGGAATCAAAATAAATACAAATTCATCATCCACCAATCTCGCAGGACACCGAACGTTCAGCCCTCTGCGTTTTGAACTTAATTTTTGGTAGGGGTACAACTCATCCGAATAAAAAACCAAGACAGTTGTACCCCTTCCAAAAAGAGAAGTGGAAAACTCGTCTGCGAACGAGATGTACCCTCGCCGCTTGTACACCGCCACGTCAACGGAACGTCGACGTTATTGAGAAAACGGTGACGAAGTAGCGGTACATACACTGACGTGTATTTACTATGGCTGCATATCCACCGCACGCACGTCACCCGAGCGCTGTTATCCGAGTCCCGGAGAAATCAGTAGTTCGGCGCGACCACTACAATAGGTCTGAGATTGTGACGGACCAGTTTTTTGTTATAAGCCTCCTCTTCACTATCGGCAAAAAACGCAATGGTTCAATGGTTCTTTATTCATAACAAAGATGTTACATGTCTGGTCGCATAGGTACCTATGCTAAACAATTTTATATATTGTAGCTCCTGTGATACATCGTTCACGTACGAGTATAAGCGGTTTAATCCATTTTTTTTACATCTTCGCCTTCGAACGTACATCAGTAGTAGAAGAAGTTTAATATTCTTCAAACGCGACGTTATGAGTGACATCCTATGGCCACGGTAATGTTATCTAGCCATGGCGGTGGACAATCGATCGACGACACGTCCACTTGAACATGTAAACGTTAACGAAGAGACGTCGGGACGCCTCCATTGACGTGGCGGTGGACAAGCGGCGTAACCCGAACATTCAAAGGTCCTCACCTTTGAATGTTCGGGTTACGCCGCTATATATTAATTACTATATAATAATATTTAAAGCTACGCACAATTAAGTTATTAACAATGAAGTTTATTCAGATTAAATTCGATTTTGTAGAATTAAAAATTTTGTTGTAGAATTTTGATGTTGTACACGTAACATAAATATTTAAAAGACTCATCTTGCAATTGTTCTAACAAGACGTGTTAAGTCTTATTTCGTCTATACTCATGTGAAACCAACGATGTTCTAAAAGCGGTACGGCTCGGCATACTATCTATCTGTGCATGTTTTGTATGATTTACGGTTACAGATGTAAGCTGAGCCGTGATAGCTTCTGTTACGTCACTAATGTAGTTCATGAATAGAATACTCGAGCATGGATTTTTTTTTAATAATTGTTGTTCCACTTCTACAGTACACAGGGTGTATTTTTGGACCGAAAATGCCCGTTTTCTTGCCAACTGTATTTTTTTTTTATCAGTGAACGGATATGAAATTTTATTAAAAAGTGCAAACACTTTAAACAAAAAGTCTGAAATATCACCTCAAATAAAATTAGAACCACCCGCAATTAAGATTTCTTGCGCCAAGCATGCAATCACGACGACACAGTCACACTGTTTTTAGGGTGCCGTACCTCAAAAGGAAAAAAGGAACCGTTATAGGATCACTATGTTATCCGTCTGTCAACCCTCTTTTCTCAGAAAGGCAATACGTATCGATTTGAAATTCACATCATTCACTAAGGTTCGTAACTTCTTGGAGTCGCAATATAAATCAAACTTTTAAGTCAACGCAATCAAAAGTTACAGTTGTTTATACCCATTTTTTTAATTTTCTTCCCGTTGACCTAAAATCATGAAATTTGGCAAGAAGCAAGGTCTTATAGCACAAGTAAAGGAAAAAATCTAAAAAATGAAAATTTGTTGTTATTTCACAAAAAATATGTTTGATTACTTACGAGTACAATTTTGTACGGAACCCTTGATGCGCGAGTCCAACTCGCACTTGACGCTTTATTTTATCTTTCCTACACCTACACATGTAAAACTAAAAACTTACCTACATATTGATGAATCTTATTTATAGATAGGTACCAATGTATACTGATCCTTAGATAAGTTGTTTGTTATAATAAAATAATGATCTATAATCGAATAACTTTGACTGTGCGTGGTCCCGATGAAATTATTTATTTACACGATTTTTTATTAACACGAATGTTTTTTTCACAGGTTTCCCGCCTCCGCATCTTTTGGGTCGTCCGAATAAGATGAGCAACTCCAAACTATGGAGTCCTGCCTGCAAACCTACCAAACCTTCACGTTCCTGCAATGTATGTAACTTTTCTTTATTTATACACTAGCTTCTTAGCGCGGCTTGGCACGCGATTATCGGAATAACAATATTGTGCCAAGTAGCCTAGGTATATGTTATTACAGTCCACATTTTTATGTATGCTTAATTTCACCCCGATCTATCAGTAGTTTTGGCGTTGTTTTCAGCCAAATATCTTAACAACGGTACAAACTTTCGTCTTTATCTGTAAAAATGTATAAAACAAAATCATGTTAATTGCACCAGATGTAACTCAAGTACGGTTGGACCGACGATCCGATGATCTTTGATTTGTTGAACTTGTCTCGGTACTGAATAGCAGAATAGCTAATTAGAATATAAAAAAATCATCAGGGGAAAAACATGAAGAAAATCGTTTTCTCATCCATTTTTCGTATGTGACGCCATTTCTGATTTTAAGGCGGAACGAATTTCACCGGAGTAGCAAGTAATATCACAAAATAAAATACCAATAGTAGGATCTACACAAATAAATAAAATTGGAGTATAATGTTTGATAATGCTTATAAAAGTGTACACGAATATGTACATAAAACCAAACAACGAATTTTAAAATTGTTTGTCTGTTTGATTTGTCTAATCTCTGAAATGGCTGGACAAATTTTATAGGGATTTTTACTTGCAGATACTTGATGTTATAGCAGGTAACTTAAGACACTTTTGTAATAAGTAGGTACCTATGACATGAACTTTTTCAAAAGATCAGCCCGCTCGTGTACCATGCCAGCGGAGCCGCAATAGTTTTGCTATGAGTTGTCCGTTGTATGAAAAGCGGAACAGAGGCCAAAACTGGTTGTACTATCGCATTTGACTATGATTCTGTCTCTTTTTCTGCGCGATTTATCATTGCGCTGCAATATCGCGTTTGTTTCGAATCTATCTTGCGGTTTTAGAAGAATTTGGCTCAGCCGGTTTTTCATCAGCTAAAAAGAAAAAATGAGCAGGCCACATTCGCCGAATGCACCCAGAGGGGTGGGCTCGTGTCACTGCACTCAGGGTCCCGGATGAAAGCCGCGGTCAAGGCCGGCCACAGAAGCATTGGCGGAACGACCAGACCGGCTTCCTTAATTTATTGGCGGAATATCGCACAAGATTGCACGGAGGAGAATTATTTGGGCGTGACTTTTGCCGAGATGTGGAACGGAATAGGTAGAGAAAAAAGTGTGGTTTCGTAATAATCATGTGATTATTACGAAACCACACTTTTTTCTCCTTCATTTTAAATAAAACCAGAGAAAAAAAGAGAGTACGTACTCTCTCTGGTTTTATTTAAAATGTGGCCACCAGGTTTATGCTAAGGACCAAAGTTCTCTTATTTGTCCCGCGTAGGAATTTAATGAGCATATTATATTCAAACTGCGTTCCATTTTTCTGTATGTATCGATTTAAATAAATAAGTTGTTTTTGTTTTTCGCTTTCCATATTCAAACGAATGGTTCTTGAATAGTTAATGATACTTGAGTGTATACTTGAGACAGTTTAAAGGAAAGAAGCAATTTACTTGTTTGTTATATTAAAAGTGACACGTGACACAATAATGATATCTTCGGGGTCGTTGTTTGTTACATTATGGGTGGTCTTCTTTGACAGATATCGGATAATCAGCCGCTTCGTCAGGACTTTATATACTACAAGGCCCCAAGTGGGGTTTAACACACATATAATTAAATTACCTTTGCAGATGCTGATATGATTTTATCATTAAGAATCCAAATTAAAATTATGAATAAGAAAAAAGATTAAATATGGAATTTACCGTAAATTCCATATTTTCATTTTTTTTTATAATCTTAGCTAATCCACGCAGCATCATCTATCACAAATATTTGAACACATATTCGAAGACTTTCGTGGCGCACTACGCAGATGTCGTTATCCGGCCTCGCAAAACGGTGGCGCGTCCATGCGGGTCACACCGCCGCTGGGCAGTGATTGCGTTAAGTCTTAGCTTCACAGTTGGGAAGATTTTAGATTAAATTTCGTGGGTTCTCGGAATATTTACCGACGACAGAGAGAACAACGCATACTCAGTAAGTTATATACGGTATTAGATCACAGTGTTTGTGGCGAAGACTTTTTTACTTTGGTCGAAGGATATATTTTGAGTAGAAGCAGAACGATTGGTATATCTTCAATTGACTACCAGAAAAACAGACGCAGTGCCGAGCCTTCTAGTGTCGTGTGGTGTGCCAACAACTCGGTTGTACATTGCCACCAAGATCGGGATGTGAATCAGCCCAAATCATTTATATATTTACGAATTAATAATTATTTACGATTAAACTAGCTCACCCGCCAGCAATTTAATTCGACTGGACTTTGGTAATAATAATAACCTAAGTAATGTTGGTTGCCATGTAAACTGTCAACGCCAAAGTTTTACGGTTTCTTAAAAAGTTGTAAATGTTTCCCAAATTTTTTCTATTAATACGTATAAAATATTTAAAAAAAATGGCTATTGCTAACATTAGCGAGTCCCAAAAAAAAACCTTTGCGATTTTAAAGTTGTTATGAGAAGACCTTTAAACCCGTCAATGTAAATTTTCAAAAATCCGTCCTAAGCGGATGCATACATCTTCAAAGAAAACTCCATGCAAAATTTCAAGATTGTAGCTCTTGTAGTTTGAGTGTTCACTTAATGTCACCCAGTTTTATCTTTTATTGGATTATTGGAACGTTTTACAAAGATTCCGATAATATTCTCTAAACGAGTACCTACCTCTCTAATGTACATTCGAGTATTATTTCCCGAGTTCCGCGCATTTGAACCTGCAGATAGAAATTTAATTCGGTGGGTACATAATAACCAAAGAAAAATGGAAATTCTAAAAAAACGGTTTTTAGCAGGTGCTTTACGTCCTTAACTAAATTTTCATACAACAGCCTCGTAGCTTTTCTAGTTCCTGATATTTCTCGATAAGTCAGTGATTGGCTTAACTTTGACTCCACACCCTTGACCTTTGAGGTGTGAATTTCAAAAACCCAGAAATATGTGTCTGTTTATTTTAAGTCAACTTTCTACGCTACACATTTTGACGTGCCAACAGTTACGGTTCTGAAGTTATGATAAAAATGACCTTTGGCCCCATTTTAACTACCTTAGAATAAGAAATTCCAAAAATCCGTTCACAGCGGTGCCTACGTTCTAAAAGGAAACTCCATGCGAAGTTCTTTTGAATGTTTGTTTTATTTATTACGAAAAATACCAGTATAAAAAGATAAAAATGTTATTCCTCGGGATCATTCTCCATACGTTCAAATTGATAAACATAGGTAAATAAAAAAAAACATACAGCTGAACCTCTTGTTTTTCGGCGGTTGGAAATGATGAAAGATCAAAATCACAAGATCGATTTTCACTTACAACGCACTGCCTACTACAGGTCTACGCGACTGCTACGAAAGGTCTACGCGAGGGCTACGAAAGGTCTACGCGAGGGCTACGTAAGCTCTACGCGATAGGTACGAAAACTCTATGTGACTGCTATGATACGTCTACGCGAGAACTACGACCGGTCTATGCGACGGCTACGAATGTCTACGCGACTGCTACGAATGTCTAATTGGGATCTACGAAATGTCTACGCTATAGCTACGGAAGGTCTACGCGAGGGCTATGAAAGCTCTACGCGATAGGTACGAAAACTCTTCTCGACTGCTATAATGCTATAAGTGACTGTTACGATACGTCTACGCGAGAGCTACGACAGGACTACGCGATTGCTACGAAATGTCAACGTGAGATCTACGAAAATTATATGCGAGAGCAACAAAAGGTCTACGCGACTGCTACGAATGTATATTATGTGAGATCTACAAACATCTACGCGAGATCCATGAATTTTAACGAGAGACCTATAGAAAGTCTACGCGATAGCTACGCGATGTTGATACTGGTACAAGATAGTTTTTTTTTGCCGATGAGTGTAAGATGACATTTAAATTTTTTTATAAAAAAAATACATTTTATTTTATTTGATGTTTTAATGTTAACGTTTAGTGAGTAACGTTGTGTTAGGGCGCTTTCACACAGCATCCGTTTTTCACTGTTTTACAGGATCATTACTGACTGACTCACTCACTGACCGATTCATATAAACGTTGAGGTACTTCTAGCGGGTCTGCAAACGTGAAAGGGTATATAGTTAGATGAAAAAGAATATATGTAGGTAGATTTCAGGGCCAAAATAAAGGTAAGATTGTGAATTTAGTATTTTCCCATTATCTCCCATCTAATTATTACATACAATTATTATTATATACATTATTACATACAATAAGAACATGCATTTAATATTTCAAGACTATACTAGACTATACTAGAAGTAAAAACGAGGAAAAAACATTAGAGTTCTTTTTCGACGGAACTCTAAAAATCATGATTATAATAATTTACCCATAACTTTCTCCCTAATTAGAAACTTTATTTCAAATTTCAAGTCTGTAGGTACGCTAGAAGAAAAAACAAGGAAGAAACTAGAGGGTTTTTTTTATGGTGGAACCCTAAAAATCAATATTTTTAACAATATTCTCTTTAGTTTGGCAAAAATTTCACGTTTCAAGGCATGCTAGAAGTACCTAAACATTTTTATGAACGTCAGTGAGCGAGCGAAGTTACCGACCTAAACTAAATTGAACCGGTCGTCGGTGTACCGGAAATAATTTACAGAAACCGATCAAACATATTGAAAACTGCCTTGAGATGGTTCGAGAAAAGTGCACCAGGTGGCGGCCGTCTACTCAACTTGGCAGGACCACTACCGTGGCCTGATTCACTGTGTGAATGTGGACTAATGTACACATCTCAAAATACTACTCAAATGAAACGATTGTTCTTCCAACAAAAAAACACATTTATCAACTAATTTTTTACTAAGAGCTAATAAAAAATAACATTATAACTTAAATTCTTGAAAGAAACATAAACTAAACATAAAAATAACTTTATATCTACCTCATTCTAAAAATAGCATTGATACTTTCTTTGTATCTACTCTGGGATCCTCGTCACTCAACACTGTCACAGATGAAAGAAACATACAGTTTATTGTTTATTGTTAACACATCGCGTCGCGTCTCGGTGTGAGTTGACCCTAAGGCATCTTCAGAGTACTTGTAAGCCACGCAAAGGAATTTTTGTGTACGGTAGAATAGAAAATAATGACATCGCATCGTCATACATGACGTACATTATTGCAGTAGAAGGAATTAATTTTGAACAATATACGCATTTGATGACAAAGTGACGTAATTTTTCCTACCCTAGACAACCAACACCGTGCTTGCCCTACAAAGCTAATAGAGATAAATTTCGTGCGAAAAAGCCAAAACCGAGCGAAACCTGAGCGTAAATTTATCGCGACCGCTCTGGGTAAGGAATAGCGTAGGTCTGATCTGATCAGTAGGGCAAGCACGGGGATGGATATCTAGGGTAGAATAGAGAAAAATTTCGTCAATTTGTCATCGAATGCGTATATTATTTGAAATTAATTCCTTCTACATCAATAATGTACGCAATGTATGACGATGCGATGTCATTATTTTCTATTCTACCCTAGACAGCAATCCCGTGCTTAGCTTACAGGACTAACGCCCGAATACTCAAACGCAACTTAGATATAAGCACGTCTCAAGTGACGAATTTTTGACAGATTTTCATTGAAAACTGTCAAAAAATCGCGACTTGACGTGCCTAAATCTGAGATGCGTTTGAATATTTGGGGGTTAGGTGTACCTAATCTAACATATTCCGTCTGCGCTTAATCTTAGTAAGTCTAAAACAACATCTTCTCTCTTGGTTTGAAAGTTTCGAAGAAATCTCGGTACTGCGGGACGTTGACGACGCTGGAGCCAGGGATGCCGCAGTTGGTCAGCAGGAGCTCCGCTTCCTCTTGGTTTATATTTTTTTCAATGCACAGATTCTTGAGAAAGTCGGACCACTCATCCCAGTTTAACTCCGTTTTCCTAAATGCATACATAATCTCTTTATCAGCATTCTTTTTTTTTTATTCGGAGGACACGATTTATGTAAACTTACAACTAAACTATTTAACTATTAATATGTCCTCGCATATAGCATTCATATGTTCACTACTGAACATGCGTCCACAAAACGACGGTTTTTGTCATAATCACCACGCTTGGCGGACGGATTGCTAATCGGCGAACCTAGCGTGTTCGCGTGTCAAACTAGGACTAGATCTCAGTACTCACGGGATTCCCGTGGTAAAAAACTCGAATGACATAAAATTCTAAATTTTTTCTTTGGTTCCTTCAACGTGTAAACATGATTGAGAAAAAAAATACGATAGAAAAAAGTCATGGAATTGTACTGTTTTGCACATTTGGCCGAGATCCTGGGAGCCCTGCGGTCTATTGAAATGACTTAAGTTTTGATTCGTAGGTTATTACTAATTCTTTGGTTCCTTCAGAAATTTGTAAATAAGCAAAAACTCCAGTTTTGCACTTGCGCCGTTCCAACAACGCATGCTCTGTCCCGCTCCTACGAACGCTAAATCATATGCCTTGCCTTTTCTCAAAATGGTGCGTAATAAGCCCTCTTAACATCTTAACGTAATACACAGAACGAAGCTGCTGCCTTTCCTCTGGTAACGTGCTCAGTCAGCGCTTCCTTACTATATCCACAGGCAGAGCTGGAGAGGTCGACTATCACACCGCGACCACAACTGCTACATTATCATCTGCAACCTGCTGAGTAAAGGGCCTCCTTGGAGGGGTCGCTCTGCGAAGTTTGCAATGTCGTCTACACTTGAAAGACTAAAATTTTATTTTTTTCACCACTGCATATGAGTGTGTTAGTGAAAAGTATCTTGACAGTTACCGAGTTGCTAGGTACATTGCTACTAAGTACTCGTACCATAAGATTACATGGGACTGAGCAATTGCGACGTAGAAAACGTTACTTACGCCAATCGCCACCATAACACACCCGTATCGGTCATGGTCAACTTCCTATCGTCAAGTACTTTGGCTTGCCGGAACCAGTAGTCGCTCCTGTAGAGAGTGATCGTGGTACCGTCCCGGTGTTTGGGGTCAAACAGCTTAGCGAATTCTAAGAACTGCCCGTCGAGTGTAGCTTCCTCGTCATCCATGGCGAGCCGATTCTATAGCATCCTGCAAATATATTTTTTTAAGCTTCATCACATATACCTATCATATCAGCTAGGTTTTTCTCTTGGTATTGTTATGACCATGTATACATAGAGTAAAAACGCGCTGCTGGTCATGTTAATATAATTTTATATATTGAAGAACAGCGATTATGTCGGTGCGAGCAGCATAGAATAAAATAGATATTATTATACATACGTGCTTAGAGTAATCTTTTGTAGAATCCGGTAGGTAGAACTAAATTCTGGAGAATTTCTTGCAAAGGACCGATGTAGTTAGGATTGCAGATGAAAATGGAAAAACCCGGATTAAACCTGAACCAACAGTACCTATTACTCAATGAAAAATATCCTTAGATTTTTTATTCAAGGAATCAATTTAGTACCTATAATACTTTACTCTTTGAATCAATCTATAATAACAGCGAATTGTCACAGACATTATCGAGGACATTATCAAAGAGTATACAATAACTACGTAAGAGACATTATCATAGATGAATACTAATAAACGTGGACATTATACTAGCTACGCGCGGCGTCCTTAATGTAGTGCACAGATCACAATAAACTATAAAAATGTTGTGTTTAAATCAAAGAGTAAAGTAATATACAGGGTGTTTGGAATTGGGACCGACCACACACATTATACTAGCAGCGCGCGGCGCGCCCTAAAGGGACCGACCATAGAGTTAATATAGACTACTATTAACTCTATGGGACCGACATATTTTTTTCAGAGTGTACGTTTTTTTGGCGAGTCGAGGGCTACGATCAAGGAGTATAATTATGGATACGCAATAAAAGCTTGTATTGCGTAACTAAAACAAATAAAAAGAAAAGAAAATCATTTTAACAAGTATTTTTAAACACAGATGTAAATATGCAACATTTGGGTGATTTACGAAATATATTGCTCAAAATGACCGCCGTTTTCACAGTAGTTCACTCGTTTTTGTACTGAACAAGAAGCAACCAATAATTTTCTTGGATGGATAACATTTAAAATCCTTGTTAATGCATCTCTCGACTTCGCTCCTGAACACTGACATCGTTATTAAGGTAGCCCCACAAAAAAAATCTACAGGCGATCAATCGGGCTGCGAGGTGGCCATTTGGTTGGACCATGTGTCCACTCCACTCTCCACTGTGTCCCGTATTGCATATTCAAACTGGAACGCGTAAGGCGGCTGTTGTGTGGCGGAGCGCAATCTTGCTGAAAATAAACTTCGCAATTTGCAATTTCAACATGTGTGAGCAGTATTTGTCAAAAAATACATTGTTATAGAGCAGCCAGGTCACCGCTATCGGTAGTGGTGAAAAGCAAATCTAAACACTGTGACTTATAAAACTAAATCCTTAAACAAAGTAGTTAATGCAATCTTTTGATCGCGAAATTTAACTCCGTTTACGTGGATAAGCCATGATCTCAAAGGATAAAGACTCTTCATTGTAAAAGGTGAAACCGCTGGGCCAGCACCTTTCAAGTATATCGCGCGTTCCTAAGGTCGGGCCTCTAAACATGTACCACCCGAAACCTTTTGAACTGCCACTGATAACCTTTGCTTGTACAAAATTTCGGAATTTTTCGCATAAGCATCTGTGTGGTAAAAAAAATACGAATTTGTCACGAATGATTTAAATTTCAAATATAGTTCATTTATCTGCTCTTAGTTACAACGGTTCATTCCGGAAATCCCCCACGGCCATCCCCCACGTGGGGGATTTTCAG
The DNA here is from genome assembly GCA_947086465.1 of Eupithecia exiguata. Classification (NCBI taxonomy): domain Eukaryota; kingdom Metazoa; phylum Arthropoda; class Insecta; order Lepidoptera; family Geometridae; genus Eupithecia; species Eupithecia exiguata. Next base: position 3,221,135 of record OX352226.1, read on the forward strand.
ATTTTTTTTCCTGAAATCCCCCAAATCAAATCAATCAGCCTCGTGTCGTGGGGGAATATCAGGAGAAAATATTCCGGAAATCCCCCACATAGCTCGACCCTTAAAATAACGAGGTTTAACCGTAGGGCATCATCACTATATTCTAGCGACCTATAATATAAACATAATAAGGTACTAAAAAAGGCGACTATACCACGATAGTGAAGGTTTAGATTTATTTTCTCGATGAGTAGCGTGTCGCCAACGCATTGAAAAAAGAGATGCCCTTCGGTATAGACTAGATCAATGCGCCAAAGTCTTCGATCAAAAATAAGGAGTTCGCGGCCTCCCCCGTAGATACCTAGAGCCTTACAAAAATGTCACTCAAAATTGGGTTCGTTTTGTTTTGACGCAGACAGTTTGCGCAGAGCCTGACAAGTTTTTTCCATACGGAACAAGAGATTGGTGGAGTCGAATTCATTTTATTTTATTTTGTAAGTAGGTAGGTACCTACCTGAGAATTATATACCTACCTACTCAGTTTATTTTCTATAATGATTAATTAACAGAATTCAGGTAAAGATAACGAATCATTTATTGATGAAACTATAAATTGGTGTCTCAACAGTAGGTATTTATACAAAAGGGTCATTTCAGACATACAATAATTTAAACTTACAATACAATTTCAGGCAGGCACTCTAGATTAAAAAGAACTGGTTCCTGTCTGCGGCTTTGCACGAGTTTTTTTTACGGGAAAAAAATAAACGTTTTATAAATTCATACTTCTGGTAGGTAGGTAAGAACCTAGTCTTTCTTTTATTAGAGAGTCTACGCAAATGAAAATTTAGGGCGGGCCAACTAATTATTTTAAAAATCATCAACTAGTAATATTAAACTTATTTTTATGAAAAATATATTAATACATACTATAAATGAAAAAAAAAATTTAGAAGAAATAGCCTCTCCATTTATCAATTTAGAACAAAATTAATATTTTAACATAGGCAAACCAAACAACAATATTTTATGCTGATTTCACAAGTATATGACTCACATCTCAATATACGGGTAAAAAGTATATATAAACTTACTGAAAATAAGAAATTCCATCCTTTTTCAGCACTTTGGACGAGTGATTCTTGCATTTTTTGTACCCATGCTTTTTGTCTGAACGCTAAAATGACACTAGTTGAAAAGCTTCCCTAACATGTCAAATGGTCTCTCTTTTGCTACTGAAGGTTGTGGCGTGCGCATTGTGAATCTAAGGGGGGCCGGCAAAGCCGGACATTTTTGATCGATGGCCAAAGTACTATAATAAGTCTATGGCGCCAATATAACGAAGGGGATCTCTTTTTCATTGCGCGCCAACGTGTCACACAATGTTGCCTTTCCTGACGCACTATAAAGCTGTTTGTGTTGCTATGGTTACCGAAAAACAGCGTCATTATAACCGATGCACACCGCGCAGAGATCGACTGTGTGTGTGATACACAAAGTAGTTTGAAATACGGTTTTCCCTTCTTTTAATTTTTTTGTAACAACAAATTACTTACATTTAGATACCTATGTTATCTCGTATGAGGTTCTGTTTTGGGTTTTTGTCTTGTTTGGTTATGGTTTAGTTACGTACAGTACAACCGTGCTCGAATACTGAGTGAAAATCTATTAAATGTGAACGTTGGCCAAAGTAATTATTTACACCTAAGGCAGATTTACACGATCAGAGCCTGGCAAGGCTCGGACCGAGTGGATATAGAGGAGTAGCTTCATACAAGTGTACTTGGATAGCTGTTGCCATTAACATAGTTCGTTTAGATCAGTTTCATAACCAACATCGAAAAATGTCATGAGATGCTTGGTTGTTGTTACTAGACGCCACTTTAATTTACTACTCGTATGCGACGAGCTAGGTGCGGAAAAGAAGGGAAAAGCAGACGCGGTCGAAGACTACTTAATAGCATAAACGGTCCAAAGCCTTTGTAACCTCCTTAAGCAATAGTTACTCTATGATCCTTTCTGATTTTACTCTTTGCTCATTGCCAATTTGTTTGCAAATGAAAATAGACGTGAAAATTTGTTACTTCTATAAATTTCATCATTTTTTTCCTAATTAATTTCTTTGATAGGTTTATTTATAACAATTTACAATGGGAGATGAAGAAGCTGCCACACTAGACGGACAGTTTTATGCCTTCTCACGGTTGTTCGACAACAAGCGTTCAGGGACAACGATCAACCTTTGGCGAAACGATTACTGGATGAGGCAGGCGAACATTCTCAACGACCGGAAGGTTACTATGACGGATACTGGCACCCACTTCTATAAGCTCGAGTAAGAATACATACACAGAGAACGTCTAACGTGCCTAGAACTTAGGTACCTAGATACAGAGACTATTCTAAGATACCACCTTTCATCTTCACCATCAGTCAACAGAGTAAGAGTTCCGTGTATTTTTTTGTGTATTTCTTTGGATTTTTATCTATAAAACGACTAAACCTATTCATAAATTACTAGTCACTGTGCAATCCAGGGAAGGTTAGCCTTAGTGAGTGAGTGGTTGTAAAAGGGGGTCTTCTGTGCAAAATCTACCGACATATCTTGCTCTGCCGCCTAGTAAATCCACATTTGTGTATACTTAACGGTAACGTTCACTTACACACGAACCTTCGTAGTAATCTTGTAAAAATAACTTTGGTTACCATTACGTGGACGAACCTTTATTTACATCGAAGTCTTTAGTTTTGCACAGCTTGATTGTCATGTTTATTGCGTTTAGTGCAGGTCCTGCACTGCCTCACGTCACAAGACAAAACTCAGCTAACTAAAAAACGGATTAAACATTTTTTAGACAAAAAGTTAACTAGCGAAAGCGAACGACGCGACGCTGTCCCCACTAACGCGCAGGCCAATTTTTTTCCCCTCGTATTTTGCATCCGTTTATTCCCTCGTTTTTTTTTATAATTTGCCATCAAGACACTTGTCGAAGGCACTATAAAGTAAAATGATGAAATTAAAGCAGATTTTTGACCACGGCGACTATATTATAGTGCACAAGTCAGTGCAAAACACATGCACTCCCTATTATCTCTCATAATCTGACGGGACGTAAGAATCGATACGATTGGAGGAAGGACAGGTGCTTGAATGGTGCACGGTTTACTGTCCCTGTGCCTCGGAAACAAAATATTAAGAGCGGTTGCTGAGTCGGGTTTATGTATCTTTCAATTAATGGTAAACTAGTAGTTCAACAACAGTACACCTCGCGAGCACCTAACTTTTTTCCAATAATTAATAGTAGTTTAACCTAATTATCTTCCAAATAAAACCTCGTAAATCAGAGACGTTCAGTAGCATTAACGCCTAATTGATTTCTTACCTGCGCAAACTGCAAGCATACGAAGACTAAACATGTGGCCGGGCATCATCAACATAGTACCTGCCTATTCTCGAAGTGTTACAAAGATGTTCTAATAGGTGGCGCTGTACAGGAAATGTTCTCATGCTTATTATTGCATTTTGCTGAGCTACTTGCTCGTCATGGCGAAAATCCTCATCAGATCTTTACCTTTTCTTTATGGAAAACAAATTGAAATTACTACCTTTCACTAATCTAAAAATCTAAGAAAAATAATCATCGATATCAGAGGTCTTATAGCGGACATATTTGATAGCACCTTTTTTGCCCTTTTTTGAAGGAACTAAGCCTTTAATCAAGAAACCCCGACGACATTTTTTTAAATAAAATCCTAGAATCTGTACACCAAGTTTCGTCCAGATCGTTCATAAAATACGACCTGTAGAGGAGTACGTACAATTTGACAGAATCCATATTTTTGCTAGTAGTTGGTACACGAGAGAGAGACGCTTCGCTCGCTCGGTCAATAACTGAGTTGTGAAAGCAAGGCAGTGCGGTAAATTGATGACTGGAAATTTGAATTTCGCAATTACCTTTCAGAAAAGTCGAAATCACCTGGGACGAGTGGTTGGAGTTTCTCGCTGATCTCTGCCGTGACTTAAACCTTGATGAACAGATGACAAACGACAATTTGACGAACTGCGGCACGCCCGGCCAGACGGCCGTCGAGGTTCCGCAATACAGAGATTACTTTAAAACTTTCAAACCAAAGGAAAAGGGTGTCTTTTAATAGAATGCTGGCTATAACAATAGCATTATCGGCGTTAAAGTCTAGTCTGTCTATATTAAAAATAGTATTTTGTTTGTCTTCTGATTAGGTACCTATAAGTCTTTCTTATAACCTTCGAAAAGGTAGGAGGTTCTATGTTCGGTTGTATGAATGTTTTGTAGGTATGTCCGTAAAACAAAGGTATTTGAAGTCAGTTTTCAGTTTCTTCAAGACAATAATGTTATATTTGTATAATTTGATATGATTTTTTGAAATTAATCATGGGAATGTAATGTAAGAATAGATCATATGTAGGTGCAGGAATTTTGTGCTTATTTGCACCAATTTAAAAAGAGTTTTTTAAGTGATAGTGTAATGGTAAATACCAACGTTTATTGTTATGTTTGAGTTGTACACAGGTTTTTAGATTTTAGGTATCTTGATTATACTAACCGAACTTATAGTTTTATAACAGCCAATTTTACTCATAATTTTGATCTAACAGTTTAATTTAAAATGTGTATGAGAAATACCAACGTTATAATTTTGTTTGAGTTTTACACAGGTTTTACGATATTAGTTTGTTTTTTTTCTGCCGAACTTAAAGTTTTATAACGATCAATTTAACTCACAATTATGATCTAACAATATTAATTTAAAATTTGTATGAGATTTGCATAAATATTCTACAATGTTGGAATATTTATTTTTGATATGACGTAATGATTGTTGCCTTCTGGTTTTTTTTCTCTTTTCTGTTTATCGTAAGGTTTTTGTTTTTAAAGTGCGTAAGCGCTCGTATAAAAATGTTGTCTGAAAGATTACCCTGTAATCTTTCAGACAAAAATTTTACCTTCTGTTTTTTTTGCATGCAAATAATTTGTTACGGTATAATTATTTATCATAAGGTTTTGTTTTTAAAGTGCGTAGGCCCTCGTACTCGGGGTGATCTTAAAGACAAAATTATAATAAATTAAATAATATCCCAAAACAAACGACTTGAACCCGCGACGGTACGGGACAGTACCGGAATGCGCTAACCAACTGCGCCACGAAATCAAGTAACCGACGACGCGAAAATCTTTGAGACTTCCTACGGACTCGAGTGAGCAGGATTGGATGAACTTCAATGTTTCCCTTGTAGGTGGAGCGTGTAACGGCGCTAGCGCCCGTCTAAATTTTTTGGGATGTTATTTAATTTTTTATAATTTTATTTATAGTTTATATTAGGAGTATTATAAAATAAATAAATATCATGAAAACTGATGCGATTATGTTTTGAATCGAGCTCAAACGAAATAAACCCTAAAACTTTGTAATAGAGTGCGTGATCCCTCGCATTCTAGGTATCTGTAAGAAACTATTTAAGTTACCAAAATTTTTCGGCAGGACTCGAACCGACTCAAAGGGTGGGGCGCAGGTTCGAGTCCTGACAAAGTCGAATTTTCTTGGGCACTTATTAAATTTATTAAATAAACCCTGTCTCTTATGTATATTATCAGTGTCCCTGTTAATCAAGATCCAAAAGCACACGTTAGGCATTGTGAATCATAGCAAGTGTAAATTGCCCGTTTGAAATTTTTTAGACCTTCATTTTACTAAGCATTAGTCATCTAATATCCATAACACAATCTCTTAGCTGGGGGCTAAATGATGCGTTGTGGATTTTTCAGCGTTGTTTATATATTAGAAATCGGTAATAATAATTATGTTTTCCTTAAAGGAACATCTCCGTTGACTAGTCCGAGGTGACTATTCTCGTGAAACGGAAATTTATAGCATTCATTATTTGTATTGACTCGCCGTGACATACTCATTAGGAGGAAGGAAGGAACCAAAGAGTAAAGTATTTTATGGTAGGAACTTATTAGGAGTCTAGACGAGAGAGGAGTAAGTACATGAACCAAGCACTCTTATCTCACAAGAACTTCTCAAGAACTAGTTTCCGAGTGAGAAAATGAAGGCGTCTTATAGCGAGCTTTTAACAAAAAACAACTCCCCACCCCGTTTAAAGAACCGTTCACACTAGATCTCCGTATCTAGAGCAGCCCCCCTAGCACGGGGATTGTTGTCTAGGGTAGAATAGAGAAAAATTACGTCACTTCGTCATCCAGTGCGTAAATTATTTGAAATGCACTCCATCAAGTTCAATAATGTACGAAATGTATGGCGATGCAATGTCATTATTCTCTATTCTACCCTAGACAACGATCCCCGTGCTAGGGGGGCTGATGGACTAATCGTTCTGTTATTATAGCGTGTAAAACCGTGCACTCTCGTAATCTCTAAAAAATTATATGACGGGGAAGGTTGCGGGTTCAAGCCCCGCTGAAATCGAATGTTTTTGGTATATTATTTAATTTCGTAGACCCGTCGTGTTGGGTGCCTGGGTGATCAGCAAAAGGCTAGCTCTATTTATATTTTAAAGATTTTTTTTTATTTGAAATTAAAATTACCTCATAGACGGAAGCTGCTTAAATCATCGACAACGGATGAAAGAGGCCTCTGATGATGATGAAAAGTAACTAATAAATTAACAATTTGACTTAGAAAATCAGGAATGCATTGTTTTCTTTCACAATGGGCGAGCCTGAACTAAATCTTTTCGCCCATCAACGGGCAAGAATAATAGGCGGAACGAAACTACTCGCCAGTTATGCGACTGAAAAATAATTTAAAAAACTGTCAGTGATTGTTTCTTTTACGGAAAAGTTCATGAGAGCAAATGAAAAAGAAGCAAGCAGCCTACACCGTGCAAACTTACTTAACATAAATAATATTTATTATACTACTGATATTATAAAGCCAAAAATTTGAGAAATGTAAAGTTTTACTTTTATAAGTACCTAGAATCTCCAAAACGACTGAATAGATCGAGATGAAATTTGCCATACATTTATAATAGCGTTAGGCTATTAGATAATTGGCTACATAACTATTATAGGCGTAACAAAGCCGTGCGAACCCGACTGCAGATACTAGTTAACCTTCGGAATCTTTCTAATATTTCATTTTGCAAAACCAGTAATGTAGGTAACGTGAAAATGGGCGAAACGACACAAGTCATTTTTGGTAGTGCTGTTTCGTCCATTAATGGGCGGAAATAATGGGCGAAACGACACTACTCCAAATATACATGGTTTAGTAATCGATAATATTTTTTTTAGTAAAGATTTCAAAAAGTACTTGCATCCTATTAGGCACCCGTATTTGTTCTAGATTTAGCCCTGTTACCTATAGCCTAGCTATAGCCGGTGTTATGTATTACCTCTAAAGCATTGTTTAGCTGCTTTGTTTTTCATACTTAGCTATTCCAACAGAAGCAAACAGACGACTCACCGATTTCTATATGAGATTTAAAGGTGGTCTATGATATCTAAGTATTTTTAGGGTTCCGTACCCAAAGGGTAAAACGGGACACTATTACTAAGACTCCGCTGTCCGTCCGTCCATCCGTCTGTCACCAGGCTCTCATGAACCGTGATAGTTAGACAGTTGAAATTTTCACAAATACAAATACACAAACAAATACTAAAAAAACAGAATAAAATAAATATTTCAAGGGGCTCTTATACAAGAAACGTGATTTTTTTGCTCGTTTTTGCTCAATATTGATAACGGCAACAGGTAGATGCTTGAAATATTCACACAATATGAAGTGTTATATTCACTTTATAAATGATTAAATTAAAATTAAATTAATATTGAAGGGGGCTCCCATACAACTGACATTTTTTTTTGTCGTAATGGTACGGAACCCTTCGTGCGTGAGTCCGACTCGCACTTGGCTTAATTTTTTACTCTAATTTTTTTATTCCTCAGCATTCATCTACTGCAACGCAACCTATGACGGATTCCTTTGCTGGCCTCCTACTGTCGCCGGACACACCGTCTCCCAGCAGTGCCCGCCCGCACGACTTAGCGATACATCACGTGAGTACCCTAGCATACAATCGGCTCCTACTCCACCGGAGCGCTAGACGGCTATATTCAATCGCCCGTAAGTATGCCCGCAGGTGGCTTCTGGTACAGCGAGTCAGCATTTTGGTACTGATTTGTTATCATATTTGTCTATATTGCAGCAGCTTACCGTTCGGCGTCCGATAACTTTATGCCCTGGGTTGAACCACGAGAACTTTTGATTCATTATAAGGTGAGCGGACCATTAGTGTTGTTGAACCAGGCAACATCACCCGGATCCGTTTGGACGTGATTCCAGCTCACCGATTGCTTACAAGTTTGTATGATGTGAAGGCTAAATATCTAGTGGGGTTCTGATTTATGGTTGGGCCGGTTTCAACCAAAGCATGGGTTCTAGAGAGCGGATAAGTCAAAATAGGCCATGAAAGTAGGTTAGGTTATTTGGTATCCGGGTCACTTTTGTAAAAGATTTTTCGCTATGGCAGGGCGGAAACCGAGTTGCCAACTAACTAATCATCCATTAGTTATTATAAACAAAAGGCAGAGGCGTTAGCTTGTACTAAGGCGACTTTACGTTTTGATTCAACTACAGGGCTTAGCCAAGTTTATGTTTATATGTGTTAAATCGGGCCTGCCTTTCCTTGCCAGCGACATGATCCATGAAAAATGTAAATCGGTGCCACTGCTCATCAAAAATTAAACTGCAAATAATTATGGAAGGGTTGACTACAAAATTAATTAGCCGAGGCTGTAGGCACTCAGCTGTCATTAGTGCTCTGAATTTTCGTGAACAAACAGCGTTTTGCATCGCCATCATTTCAGGCCGTTGCGTTGCGACCCACCACTGTTTATAATTTTAAAAATTCTTTTTTTTTTCAGCCCTTTATATAGGTAATTTTTTTCTCTTTAAGAATCTATCTTAATCGGTTCTGTGTGAATCACATCCACAGTTTTTGCGGCTTCAGGTTAGGTAGTGGTAAAAATTAGTAAAGGAAAATAGAAAATAAACAAGTGAAGGCATGTATTCCATTCCAACTTATTTATACTCAAAGATAAAATCAATTTGGTAAGCCTGTTGCCTGTTTTCTCTTAGTTTTGATCGACTAGTCTAAGAAAGAGCAAGTCGCAGTTAATGTTCATGCATGACACCAAAAAATCGGGTGTTCTGTCGTGGTCCCATTATTTTGTCCCATTAATGGGACTACGAGTGGATGAAAGAGAGAGGGTGTTGAAAGCACACTGCCAATCTACCCCTAAGACGAAAGGTATTATTCCGCCGTAATTTCGGAAAATTTAAAACAACTGACAGCCCGGAACCACGAGCAATAGCAGCAGAAGGAATCGTTATTAAAATATAAGATAAAACTACAAATCAAAAGTCTATACAATTCTAGGCATATCCTAACAATGTAACCTAAAGCGCTTCAAAGAGCACAAACTCATAAGACGGGGTTAAATTATTAATGAGATTGATGATGATGGTAATTAAAATCAAAATCATAAGCACATAGACGAACGCGAACGTGCATGCAGACGATAGGGGCATAGGGGTGCATACAGGAAGGGCGGGATAGTAATAATAAATGAGTGGAGATAAGGTAAACAAGTTCACTATGCATAAAAGTGATTAAGTACCTTTATAAGCTGGGTTCTCCGTCACTAGGTGAAGCGTTCCGCCAATGTGATAGCGATGGATTATGGCTCGGAAGACGCGCCAATGAAAGCAGTCTAAAAGGATGGACAAATTACACTCCATGTTTTCCTACTGAGGTGCAAAAACTTCTCGTCAAAGTAAACTACGATGAGAACTCACAGGTAAACCGTCTTGATTACCCTGCTTTATGTCGTCCACGCTTGCTTTATGATATACTGTCGCACATAACAGCCGCAGCACATAGCTATTGTGAAACTCAATTCTATAAAACCTAGTTTTTCTATCACCTTTCTGCTTACGCGCTATCAATGTCCAATTCGCTGTTCATTTCACCTATCGGCCACATTATTAATATCAAATATAACTTGTATACTTGTATTTTATTATCATACATAATAAAGAGAAAGGTTGTAAAAAATAATGTATAGTAAATATTGTTTTATTGATATAATAATGTTTTTCTGACAAGTTGTACTCTAAACTTCGCATTTCACGGCATTTAGGTCACTAAGGTCTTGTTTACCCCATTTCATAATAATTTATTAGTTTTACTTCATAAATATGCCAAAGAACGGCGAATTAGAATATAACTACTACATTCACATAAAAAGCACGCAAAAAGATGAATTCAACTGCTATAAACCTCTTTCGATTTTATATTACCAAGACAATTTCTTAAACTGCATTACCACAGCGAAACTCTAAATTAGCTGTAGATATTATAACAACGAATTGTTACATAACAATTCGTAACAATTCATAACAATTCATTGTACCGTAATGTGACTGGAAGCAGTACATACTGCTTCCAGTCACATTACGGTACAATATCTCTCTGTTCTCGATTTTTTTTATAATTAAAAAAAAAACTTTATTCCATAGGAATAAAGAACATAAAGAAATAAAACTTCTGATCTTAAAAAAATTGAAACTTTGGTTTATGAACTACTGTCTGATTTAGGTACCCACGATTATAATACCGAATGGTATGTTATAGTGTTTTGCACAAAACATGAAGTTGCAAGAAAATGCAATAAAACAACGCATGAAATACGAACGTTCTAGCTACTGACCATATTAAATTTCAATTATCAAGGCTTTACATCAATACCACGTACCATAAAATCACTTAAATGTAATATGTGTCTCGATTATTAATCGCTAATTTGTGATGTGGAGCTGCACCGTAATCGAATCAATTGCAAAAGCTTCATTAGTGAGCCGCAGTGTCTGTTTGTGATAAGCTCGGAAATTAGGTAAGCTTTTACAGTGTGTTTAAATCATTTCAAAGGCTGACTTACAAATTGAACTTTGTTGTTGTTATTTTTCAGGAAAAATTGGATATAGCGCAAAACACTCGCTATTTGGAAATTGCGGGATTTAGTAGTTCGTTGATAGCTCTTCTGATCTCGCTTTACATCTTCTCGCACTTTAAGTGAGTGGTTTAGTCTCAATAAGTATAAAATATCGCCAATAAGTGCACTTGTAAAGAGAAAATATTTTTTTTAGGACAGTTTTTCAGACTAATTTATTGTGTAAGAATTAGTTTACTCCATAACCTGTTAGATTCGTTTTTAATGAAATCTAGTAGGTTATCTAAATAATTCTCTCGACAGGTCCCTGCACAATAGCCGGACAAACATTCACCGCAATTTATTCGCGGCCATGACGATACAAGTCTTTATTCGCCTTATAATGTACACTGACCAGGCGATCATTCGGGACCAACCCGACATGAACGTCCAGGGACTGGATGGTATGGTGAGTATATTGTTTTAGTTTAACCCCTTACCGCATGTTATTTTATAATCGTTAAAAAATATGTTTTGTGTAAAAAAAACGAACACGTATTTCTAGAAATTACTACATATTTAATGCGTAAAAATTTTAAATCTTAAAAATCAAGTTAAATGGCATTGGTTTATTTATGGCACATCATGAATTTTAGCCATTATTTATTTTCTATGCAAATTGAAACAAACGAACGTTCCCGGAGGGCGTTCTCGACAGCAAATACCGGAAATATTCAAGACAGAAAAATTTACTCAATGGAAACATTATTACATATGAATAGGTACACGTTCTGTTTATGGTACAGTGCGCCAAATACAATAACTTTGTGAACATTGCAACAGGCGGTTCATATTTGGCTCTTCAACAGCCTTAATTTGGCTCGCGATGCGGTAATAGGTTAAATTTGCATTGAGGTTTAAGATGTTTTTTTTATTTTTATTTTTTTCTTAAGAATTTACTAATTCACGTAAAACTGAGGGTACATATTTAAAGAATGGTAATTCTTATTATCCAATACAAATTTAGTTAAAAAGTTGTTTAAAATCTCTTTTTAATTATTTTGTAGGCATCTTGTTCTAAAGGATAGCGATTGGGACCTAACATCCATCTATAGAACAAAACCAATCTAAAATTTCTATTAATATCGGCACCGAGCGCGCGGCATTTCAGTTAAATACCATGAGGAAATGCGATGATTGCAGGAAATGCCAATAGATGCGCGTTCAGCTAAGCCCTACCGCCGGCCGTCGCATTGCCAACAGGCATATCCGATATCCAATTTCTAACTATAAATAGGAAAACCGAATGTCAATCACTGTATGCCATGCATTTTGCAACTAATTCCAATCAAACACTCATTGATTGTATGTAATAATTACTTACTTTGTTTAGATTGGTCTATTATCTATTAAAATTATAATTCATTAAACAACACATCGAAAAGGAGTGGGCTTACAATTTTTGCAAACCCTACTGTGTTTGAAACCCTACCTGAATTTTGGGCGCAACGAGGTCCTAATTGACAATTTATTTCACCACGCCACACTATTTCATCTGTGACCACACCAATAACGACGTACTATCGGCTGCCATATTACATATTACAAAGTAATTTCAGACGATGTATTAACCATACTATGAGTAGTTAGTAGCGAGGTATAACCAATTCATGATTTACTATATAATATCGAAGTTATATCGTAGGTGAAATTACGTAGAAGTGTTTGCCTAGGTCCATCATATAATATCGAAGTTTTATCGTAGAACTTTTCTAACGTAGGTTTAAGTATTTGCCTAGGTTTCCGATTGAATTGTAATAAACGTTTTGGGTAACTTTTCGTATATAACTGTCCGTTTTCTTACACTTGAATCTCAACTTTATATGTCCAGGCATTTTTTAGCCTGTGGCCAGCATTATTGGTGAAGTTATGAGGGTACTTCAAATCGTCATCTGTACTTAGAACTTTGATTTTGGATATAAAATGAGCCACGTAAGTGGGCTAGGGACTTATGTTTAAGTTCGAGATGAAACACAGATTACGATGCCTAAATCGGTTCTAGGAACTTTCATACATTCCGCAAGTCCTATTAACTTGTTAATGACGACGACGTAGCTATTCTAAGCAAAATTATCTCAACTCAATTACTTGGATTCCAAGAGTAAACGTGGAACTTATTCATTTTATTCATACAAAACATTGTGCCTTTTAGTTTTAGTCGTCTAGACAGATCATTTGTAAGATCTGTGATTGCAAACTAATGAAATTCGCATGCACGAATATCTTGTAGGTCATGTTATTTTAAACCAATCTTCTTACATTATCTTTATAGTCAGCGGAACAATATTCGTTGCAAGAAGTGTAAGATGCCAGCCTAAGATTTAGTAGCCTAGTTCTAAACGGGCGCAATTATTACAAAGTACTGTGTGCATCCGGAATGTCAATTTCGAACAGATGTTAAACTATATAACAAAATTTCTAATCGGATAAAACACAGATAAACATATCTCAGAGGGACCTTTAGTTAAAAAAATATTAGTTAGAAACTTCTATAACTGCTAAGAAACTCTTTTAATCATCATCAGCCTGTTCTAATCTAGGCCATGGCTGGATTTCATCATCATCATCATCACCTGACTTCACCCACTGCTGGGTATAGGCCTCCAAACTCTTGTGCCACTCCACACGGTCTTGTGCCAATCTTATCCAGGTTCGCCCCACGACTAGGGCTGGATTTAAGTCTCTCAAATTACTACGTCATTAATATCATCCCCAGTCAAAGTAACAACCTACTCACACATTCCCATTAACAAAAAAGTCAAGTCAAGATAATGGAGTCAATTCAGGTGTCGCCCAAACTAAACTTAACTAATTTGACAGGACAAAAAAAGGCATGAATGTTATGGGATGGAAAGACATTAAGTTCAACATTGTTTCAGCCATACCTCTGCGAAGTGAGCTACATACTACTGGAGTACGCGATATCATCCATGTTCATGTGGATGTTTATCGAGGGTCTGTTCCTCCACAGTATGGTAACTGCCAACGTTTTGCGGGAGAGATCCTTCTCAACCTTATACCTGGTCACAGGTTGGGGACTCCCAGTGATTGTAACAACTGTATGGGCTGTTGTTACCGCTATACATTACCAGAAAGATAAAGGGTAAGTCTGTCTATTGCCCAGTTGAAGTAAACTTACCTGAGCACAATATTTTACAGTGGGTATTGGCTATTTTGAACTACAACAGAAAGCCCTTGCTAATGACATACATAATTTTAGTACGATACTATATTAAGAAAGATCTGCGACCACTTGTCTCGGAAAACGAATGAACTAAGTAATCATTAATTCAGTATATTGATCTCATATTAACACTACATAAGTGATGTGCCGCCGCCGGTCTGTTGCCTATCTTAATTCATTAAAGTTTTGTGAATATTGACTGAAACATGCTGATAGTATTGTTGAAGATGACAGAAATCACGGCGACTAGCAGCTTTGCTGACGCAAAACGGGCATCTATTAATTACGTGAGGGGGTCGAGCCAAATATCACCAAATCTCACGTGGGGGAGAGGGGGGGTCTCGGCAAATATCACGTAATTTTTTCCACGAATTTTAGTAGTTCCTACCAAAGGTTCTTCTCTTTCGTGTTGACGAGTAATTCAATTTTGGAAAAGAAATTTTCTTTCTTTGTTTAAGGAGCACCAAAAACTCAAGCCTTTATGTAAGAGGACAAATGTTTTGCACTGGCTGATGTTTTCAGACAAAAATTAAAAAGATAAAATATTGTTATTCCCTGGACCGTTATCCGCATTTCACACCCGCTAACCTACGCTATAATGACACACTTTTTGAGCAAGATAAATGAAAAATATATTCATATCATAATTATGTTATGTATATTTTTTAGATTCACATCCAAATAAACTGGATTCTTACCTATTTAGGTTTTAAGTCCAGCATCATTTGCGAAATTGTCCACTGTGCATAAAGCAACAGGTACTAAAGATAGTGTGGTACCCAGGGTATCAAATATCTACATACTACCGCGCTGGTCTGAGTACAGTGTGCATATCGAAGTTACATCATGCATTTTTAAATCAGACTTCTTTTATTTTTAGTCATTTGAGGAGTTTGAAAATAAGTAAATTTATGGATTTTGACTCAAATTTGCCACCTCGTTCATATCTTTACTCCTCGCGCCACCATATTGGAAAAATAGTGCTTAAAACGTAGACCGAGAATCTAGGTTAACCCTGAGGACTTAAAAGCAGCTTTTTAATATCTCTTTTCCGACGTTTCCGACTCATTTGACGCTAGCATAGAGGATTTGGAACCACTTGAGCATTAGTAGTCATGCATAGACGAACTCTCACTTATATTTTCTTACGAATATTTTTATGTTGAAAAAACAAATTTCAAGAGTCATTCGTCAGTCAATAATGGTTAGTTTCAAAAAGATTATAAATTTTGTAAGTTAAAAGCAAAACTGATGTTATAAGGGCTTTTCAATGAAAAAAATATTCAGAAAATTATTTCTTTGTTTATTTTATGACACTTGATATTGGTTCAGCGCCATCTAGTGTCAAAATAAAAAATGTGATTGTTTTTCTAATAACGAACTAACAATGAACGTTTCTCTACTTAGTATTTAGGTAGATAAACCGTAGCCTATGCGTGTATTTTGGTTCTACACATGATGGACGACACGTGTTTACGAATAATAAAATAACCAATAATTGGTCAGATTGTAAAAACTAAGTTATCAATGGATCAGTGATCCATCAATCAATTAACAAACCAACTTACAAAATTTTATGTAAAAGGGAAGGCATGGTTTTACGTTGCAATGTCTCCTTGTACCTGAGCTGAAGTAGCGAGTGGCGCCTTTGCATTTATCGATAAGATGCAAAGCATTCCACATCCCCTTCAATCAAGTTAATAATGCGGGCACTATCGGTACAGTTGGTTTTTATTAATATTATAAATTTTTATCATTGTATTTTCGATATGATGTTTTTAGATGCTGGTATGGCTACAATTTCCTACCAGAATACTGGCTTTTGCAAGGACCTCGCTTGGCTGTGATTTTGGTAAGATAATCAACGATTAATATAGAAAGCTAGTGCTAGGTATAAATATAATTACTTACTACAATTGTTTTCGTTTCAGATTAATCTTTTCTTTCTCCTGAATATAATGAGAGTTCTCATTACGAAGCTAAACGCGACGGAAAATAATGAAATTACCAAAGTTAAGTAAGTAGCAGTACCTTTCCTAAATTTTTGCCAAACTCCTTGTAGAATGTTTGTAAACAAACCAAGACACAAATAACTAAAACTCAGTTGCTTGGCGTCGATGTTCAGTTGTGATTATAAGTAGGTAATATATTATTGAAGGAAGGATCTCAAATCAACAAGTAATCTAGATTGAGTATAACGACTGCAACAGAGTAAATTTTAGTTTATGTGAGCAGTATAGCTTAAGAAGTGCAAAATTTACAACAAAAAAACAAGTCCAATTTAAAAAATCTACCTAGCTCAGTAGGTGAAGGACTGCCCGTGGCGCCGGACGTCCGGTCTGGGTATTTATCTCATAAGTTTTTTGTAAATCAGACGTAGTATATACCTAGTCATCATATCATCAAGACCTTCCTAGCTCAAGGATTGCTTCCTGCACTGAACTGACTAACTCTCACAAAGAGACAAATACAGATACAAAATTCAAAATTTCAATAATTCTTTATTGTCATATATCAAACATATAAAAAGTGTACAATACCTTAATTATGCCGAGGCTATGACTTGTCCAAACACGATAAAATTAAATACAATTTTGCTGTATAGGGGCATGCTAATGTACATAATTATCTTAAAATCATAATAGTGCCTTTTCTTATCACTCAAGATTAGGTGATGTTACGGAGATGTCAGGTGTTTTTTTACGAATTGTACGCAATATTTTTGTATATCAGACATAGTATATAGTCGTCATACCATCGAGACCTTCCTAGCTCAAGGATTGCTTCCTGCACTGAACTGACTAACTCGCACAAAGAGACACAAAGAGAGACTCTCTCTCTTTATGTTCCTCTGAAACCCTCATCTTAAAAGTCCCTGCCTACACTTCCACTTTCTACAGCAAATTGGCCACTGTACAGTACAAGCTACCCGTTGGAATGCTCTCCCCCTGGACATCAGACGTGCCAAATCACTCCCTATCACTAAAAAAGTGCTTCATCAGCAATAACTGTCGTTGTAAAATTACGATTTAATCTATATGTTCATGTAAGTTATCATAATTTTGTAGGTTATGTACGTAGTGTAAGCATTATTGATTTCTTTATTTTTTTAAGTGTCATCGTCTTTGTTGTTCTTACGTGTCAATTCCATCCCAAGGTGGTCTGGCAGAGATCGCTCAAAGCGATAACAAGGCCCACAAAGGCGGCCTCCTTTGTACTTCTACTCGTAGCATTTATTTCTGTACGTTGTTTGCTAGATGATGCCTTATTGTCCAGCATTATAAACTTTTAAAAAAAGAAGTCCAGTAATCGCTCAAAATTCAGGATTGCATTACATTTTAAACATTAGGAAGTCTGCACCAATTTTCATCAAACAGCCAAAAGCAATCTCGACGAAGGACCTCGCTTGAAGTTATTAATTTTTTCCATAAACTGCAAGGGAGTTCATTAAAACCTAAATGCTAGTGGCAAATTGATATTTACTTTTTCTTATTTTGTATCAAAGGATTTGCAGTGAATCGATGCTTTACAAAGTGCAATTCCTCAAGATTTTATAAAATATGTTGGTAATAAATTTATTTTTCTACTAATAATGTCGGTACCTAATTGCTTTTCTGAGCGCAATTTTATTCGTTTGAAGTCGATGCTTGCAAGGTTTTTTGTACGTTCTTGAAAGTTTAATTGAAAGCTTTCATTGGAGTTTCTTGTATTTTTCAGGTATTTTAAAACTCTTTTTATATTTGATTAGTGAATGAGGTTTACTGAGGAATTTTCTATAGACCAACCAATGGAAGTTAAACGTTTAGTTAGGAGTTTATTTGTAACTAATTAGTTTATTTTAATTTAGAAAACTATTAAAGATCCAAGCTGTGCAACCAGCAGATCGGAACCAGATGTGGATGCGTACGCATTTTACGCGGTGTCGGAATCCATCCTAATATTATAAATTCGAAAGTAACTCTGTCCTTTTCACGCATAAACGTCTGAACGGATTTTAATAAAATTTGGCAGGGAAGTAAATGGTATCCCGGGAACGGACATAGGCTACTTAAAAAGCGTGTACGAAGCCGCGGGCAACAGCTATTCAATAATACGCCTGTCATCGGTATCGGCAGATGTGCTGATCCAATGCCGCTGTACCAGAGAAGTCAATACAAAGCAACAAATCCTTGCGCTACGTACACTCCGATTCCGATCCGGTGGTCGCACAGTGTAAATATTGACTTCGGTGTGATTCGATCCAGAGCAGATACAGAGCACAATACAATGTACCATTTTCATTATTTAGATATGCCTTTGCCAATACTTTTTGTAAATGTCCTCAGAAAAGCGGCCAGAGCAGCATTAGTCCTCCTACCCCTGCTAGGAATCACCAACATCCTCAACATGATAGAGCCAGTCACGGGAGCCGTTTGGAAGTTTGCATTCTGGTGTTATTTCACACACTCTCTAAGATCATTTCAAGGCTTCTTTATAGCTGTAATTTACTGCTTCACGAATGGTGAGGTAAGTCTCAAAAGTTAGAAAACGAAGGAACTACGCAGTAGGACACGGATTAATGGTAAGTAATAATTAATGTATATTTCCCCTCCCAGAGACTGGGTGCTCGGCGGAATATTCATTATATTAAAGGAATATTCTAATTCGGCGTTTACATGATCATACGAACATATAAAAACATAAACCAAAACTTCAATTTTTAAAAGACAAAAAATTACTATAACAAAATAAAACAATTACAATAGTATTAACACTTATATCTGTTTCCTAAAAATCTAAGCCGTCAACAGAAGGCAGAGTGCCCAGAATGCTGGCAGCATTGCCACATTTAATGGCAATGCTTATTCTTTGACCGAAATAAAAGCTAGCATTCCGATCGCCTGTGGACTCCATTAAGAGTTTTGTAAGATTTTTGTATATTAGTTTCCACCCCAAACGACTCAAATGAGTAACCTCGGTCAAGATTCGCGTAACTTCAATTTAAGTTAATTCAGCTTTACATAAATAATACCTATTCACCAATTATTGTAGAAACTTACCCACAGTCAACGACATTAACAAGATAATTTTTTTGTTTAACAATGGTGAAAGCGGCGTACATTTACTGAGATTAAGAGTTTTGAAAATTGAAAGTTTCAAAAATTTCCAGGCCTGCATATTTTATGTGATAACCAATAACTTTAGACTTCAGTTTTTGCTGAGAGCTAATACGGGCAATGGACCGTCCACTAGTCGAAACTTTATGAGGTCAAAGCTTACTTTCATCAGACGGATAGGAACTTACCAGCATGGCTAAGATGCGCGCCACAAAAGTCGTCGTGCACGAGACGACTATTCAAAGTCGTCGTCAGTTGTTGAGTCGTTTGCTCTAAGATGCGCGCCACGAAAGACTCAAGACTCGTTGTCGAGTGAGGTTCTCATGCAGATGAAGCCACGCCCACGCAACACTCGTTGAGTTCATTCAAATTGTCTCTGGTTTTAGTAAGCTGCATGGAAGAAACATAAATTAACCTCCTTAGTTTTCGTCTCCATACTGGTAACTTGCACTTTTCACTGGCAGAATGGTGGAAAAGTAGAAAAGCCTCGAAACAAAAAAAAAGAAGAAGAAGCAATTTCAATGTTTTGCGCGCACATAATCAAACTTACTTTTGGTTTTTTTTCGATAAATCCTTAGCAACTTGTTATGAAAACTTTTATTATTACCTACGATATCCAAAGAAAACAATAAGCGCCAAAATTATTGTGTCAATTACTATGCACGAACCGACTAGTTACGGGTGTTCAATGAACTTATATCGTGAGTTTGGGCATGGTGTGCACCACAAGCGCTAGTTCATCCCGTTGTTTATTTCACAGTAAGCAGCATTATTTGTGGGTTTAGTACCTCACAAATACGCTACGAGACGAGCACCTGAATATAATGTAAGTACAATGTGATGTGTTTCCGGGACCAGTGTACCTACCTGGCATAACAAAATGTAACAAATAAAATTGTAACAGAATAATATAAATACTATTTCAAACCTTACATCTAAGAAGTAGGTACCTAAGTCATGACTATAATATGTTTTCTCTATATTTCAGACGCAGTATATCATCAAACCAGCACGAGCTTTAGAAAGCAACAGAATCTAAGGCTTTACTTCTTATTGGAAATAAAACTAATTTACAATTATTCAAAACGTTCTTTATTTTGTAGACACATTTATATCAGTTTACCTTTTTAGGCCTGAAATGATAACAAACAGACAGAATTACATTTATAATCGCATTACAATATTAGCCCCTGTTTATAGGTAAGTTAAGAAGGTATATAATATTAGGGTAGTGCAGAATATACATAAATAGGTTCCTATCACTGATACTTGCCTATCTACCTAGTAAGGTAGGTTACTAATTTTCATGGCCGTAATTCTGTGATTTTACGTTTCTTTACATTCAGCACTAACTGCCAAATCAAGTACTACACAGATATAGGTTTATATTATGCCATTATTACTTTTCTATGCCACGAAGCACGTCTTTATATCCACGCAGGATGGTTTTCTACCTACACCTATCTACCTACTAGAGAAACCAAGACTATTTTAGGTAAGTACCTAAATCAATAGCATCGCACAACATTCAGTAATGCTATTTTTCGCATTCAGTAATGCTATTTTTACAAAATATTTATTAACAGAGGTTAATAAACACTGAATTAAATTTATATTTTCTTCAAGACTCCATCTCGTCGTGATCTCGTCGTAGTAATAGAAGACGATTCGTAACTCGTGTAAAACTGTCAAAAGTCGAGATGAGATGAGAAAATTGGGCGCGCATCTTAGAGTTTGACGAAAAAGGTTACCACAGATAGGATAAACATTCATTATTATCGTTCACGTGACGAGACGTGACGACTATTTGGTTGTGCATGCTAGGGATCAACGAGAAGTCGAGATGCCGCCATTTTTCACGACTTCTCGACACTTCTCGTGGCGCGCATCTTAGCCATGCTGGAACTTCCCACAGTCCGACCGATAAAAACATATTCCACCAACTTTATCGTTTAAGAGTTTGCAACAATGAATTCATCTTTTTGTAGGTTTTTAAGTGAATGGCCCTTTCCAATATATATAATAAGAACTGTTCTGAATTAAAAAACAACAATTTATGATAGGTACCGACTTACAGGAATTTCATACGGACACTATTCTTTCAAAGACTGCCGTAATGGGAGTAAGCGTAAAAAACAGAGCTAAACCTCAGTTTTTTTTTGCATCAAATCAAATTATATGTTTCCGGACAACGAAAGTCCATAGAAAACGCTAAAGAACAGTTACAAAAGACAAAAGAACACAACAATAATTAAATCTATGTATGTTATAAGTAATTTCACCCAGCCGTGCAGTATATAACATTAAAATTTGAAGGCTCAATAATCCAATCAGGTAAATATCCCGTTGTATATGATGTTATTGTCAGGACTTTCAAACTATATAAACATGAGCTTATAGTGTCATCATCCAAACAGCAACCAATCAGACATAGCAGTGGCCGGCAAAATTGAATTGAAACAGCCTTAATAGTCATATCCTGCCCTGAGGGTTTCGCGTGGCCAATGAAGCCTGAGGGTGGAATCTCGTTAATGCCTAGTAAAGTAATTATACGTGAGTTGATGCCCTGTTATGAATATGATTACACTTACGTGGCAACTGTAATGAAAAACGCATTTATTGTAAATATTCAACAGCGATAGAGCTTTAAATTGCTCTGTAAAACTCAACAACAAGCCCAAATATTAAGAATTATGCTTCTCTATGGATTCACATTGAGAACACACCTGGCGGCGGCGGTGGCGACCCTTTGAGCAATGTTTACAACACACAGGAAAGCGAAACAAGCATGTTTTATTTGGTTTAGAATAATTCGGGAACGTTACGTTTAAACAAGCAATAAGTTTCTTAATTTATTAAGGATGCGTCATACGTGTATTTCGTTGAAATATATCCGCGTTCTTATAGTAGTAGGAATTCTTAGTCGCTACTCTACAGCTGTTTCACATATTAATACTCATTCCATCATTTATTATTGCGTAAATTATTTTATTCTAATTCAACGAATAAGCAGATCTTTCTAAATTTCTGTTACTATGGTACCTACCTACCTCTTTTGGGATGTAACCCGAATACCTAGCGGGTATTCGGGTTACCTATAAACCCAATTAATCAACCTGCTGCATTCTTAAATGGTTCTGAAAACAGCCACACACTCGCGTTGTCATTGTCGCTTAGTTACTTAGAGCAGTATTAATACTAAGTACTAACAGAGATGTAATTCAGCCACTTTGACTGCTAGCTATTTTAATACAAGGTAGTTTCTTGTAATTTTACTTTAAGATATGAAATAATTTTAATTTAACTTACAGCTAGGCTTTGACTATAAGGTTATTTATTTGGACAAGCAATAACTTACTTAATTTATTAAGAAGACGTCATACGCGGAATTGGATTTGCATGATATAGTATGCATGATTATATTCTGAGGGCTAATTACAAGTTTTCATATCAAAATGCATATAATATGAAACTTATTACCAGAACAAAATGGTTTTGTGAACGCAGCAATAAGGAATCCGTGTTATTAGTAGCTATCCATGAAAATGAGCGCATGTCATTCACGTCTCATGCAGTATACAAACAGCCTTGATTTTGTTACGTTATACGGTAACGATGTACGTGAACGCGATATGTACCAGTCTTACTAGTAGTTCGTTTAAAACAGTATCGTCGAGTACGATTCCCACTTCGGGACAAATGTGTACGATCTGCAAACATTTGTTCAGGGTGTTCTGGTTATTTTCTATGTATAATAAAAAATATCTATCTATGTATAGTATTTTATTATGTATATCAGTTATCTAGTACCCAACACAAGCTCTCATTAGCTTGGGATAGAAAATGTGAATTGTCCAGCATTATTTATTTATTTTATTTTATTATTTTTATTTTAAATCAATTTCGATCGATGATCAGATAGCCATTTGTGATGAGAACCATTTTGAAATACGCACCAGTAGTCTTTCCTTATGAGAACTCTCTAGATTTATTTTTTACTTTTACCTTTTTTACTACTTTAACATTTTTTCGAACTCCCTTTTGGACCCTCATATCTAAAAAAACTCCACAACCGATAGGGCTTCACTAAGTTATCAGCACATTTCACAAGTCCAATCTGTACGCCTATCAAAGTCCATGTATCTACATCAGATTAACGATTCTTAAGCTATGCTCAAAGTAACTTTTGCACTACGGATACAACCAAATCGCCTACGTTGCCTTTAAGATCTTCGATTCTTTCAGTTCCGTAGCTCATTCGGTCACTGATTGGACCGCAATAAACTCATGACTTTGGGGTTGAGTTGGCGTGCAGTGTTGATTATTACACCCACACATCAGTGAGTCCGCACTAGGCAAAGCCTGTATTCCGGAAACCGGTAAATTGATAAATGTTTAATTACCTAGGTATGAGTAACATTACATTTTCTTATAGAACAAGGTCGTCTCTTAGAATTATTTTTATACTAACTTATAGTATGAGATAATATCTGTCTGTGTGTGTAAAAGTTTAATAAGCATATAAGTAGGTACCTACCATATAATTGGTTTATTTAAAAAAAAAGAATACCTGTTGTTTTGTATGGTACCTGTAGCTAACTAGGTGCATATAGCAGTCATCTGGTACCCATAGCATAAGGCCTTCTTACTCCTATGGCTGTCGATGATGTTGCAGTTCAAAACATTCTTTGTAGGGCCTGGTAGAGTTAGGAGGTCTACATGAAATCTACTTTTTAACAGTTAAAGCGTTATGAGCTCACAAAAGTCACTTTACATGAAATGTTTCTGGTGGGCTAATTGAGACTTGTTATTTTTTTATTCAAATCTTTGATATTATCATCATATCAGTCCACATACGTCCACAGCTGGGCATAGGCCTCTCCCATATGACGACACCAGAAATAGCGGTATTGAGCCCTCCAGCAGTTATCGGCTCTGCGATATACAGGGTTATTGGTAAATTAGTGACAATACGTGATCTACAGGTTCAGCCCATCATCACAAACACGTTTGTGAAGACGCCAGGTCTTAATTCTTAATTTTGGTATTGGTAATGGGTACCCTCCGCAATTCAATAATCGTTCGTTAGAGAGGTTTTATTTGAAACTTAACTTAAAAACAGCTCTGCTCTAAATTAACAGAAGATATGAGAGTGAAAGATCGGTCTTTAGTAACTCGTTGGGTTCCAGGCAAAGAGGTTTTTTCATTTAGTATCAGAGGTGACATATTTTTTTTTTAGAATTTAGACTTGGCGCCTTCACGAACGTGTTTGTGATGATGAGCAGGACCTGCAGTTCACGTATTGTCACTAATTTACCAATAACCCTGTATTTAGCTCAGTCGGGTTAGACGACAGAAGGCCTCCACTTTGCATTAATTACCATGCCGACAATTATTGCATCAGCCTTTAGGGGGGTCCATGGAAATCCAATTTCAAAATGGCGACCAACCTCGACCATGACATAAGCTGCTATCTTGGTTTTAAGAGAGAAAACAAATATTTTATATTATAAAGAATTTTGGGATAAAAATTATCCTAAATTTATTATATTATGCCTATGTGCTATTCCAGACTATAATCTATCTATGTGCTTAATTTCATCCAGATCCATTCAGCCGTTCTGGCGTGATTGAGTAACAAACATCCATCCAAACTTTCACATTTATAATATTAGTGGGATTCTAACAGATTGTTGCTTGTGACAGGTAAACGAAGTCGTTGCGAAAACCTATCGCGACAGGATTGAAGAGAGAAGGAATGCAGAGCGCATCAATAGAAATGATGCTGCCGAGGAGGAACCTTGTTGTTCAAGGTATAAACTACATTTCCATACGTCTCAACTGCACTAAATCTCAACTGGTCAATTTTGATAAGTTTGTGAGTGTATCAATCATGCCGCTTCATCTTTGTATACCTAATTCTTAGTGAGACTATATCGCATTACGCCTAGTCAAAGACCTTTAGAGGGATAGGCCTTTTGCGAGGTAGACATTTTGAGAGGTAGGCCTTTTGAGAGGTAGACTGTCAGAGAGGTAGACCTATTAAGATGTAGTATACCTAATCACCGTTAATTAAAAACCGTTAAATCACTCATTTGTTAATTTTCTTTTATTTCCAACCAAACATTAAACAATGAGCGGCATAAACATGATTTCCCCTTATTCATAATGCTAACTTAACACATTGCTAATTCTCACTCTATCTTCTTCTATTGACATAGGTAACTCAGAATGAGAAATAAAGGCCAACGCAGACCAGGATGGGATAGCAAAGGATTTTGCCGTCAGTCAGCGCACACTAGCCGCTTTAATACCGCGGCCTTGCCACGGCATGCCACGGCGTGCCGCGGCACGACAAATCATCCCGTCGTCTCCGATAAAAATGTCGTATTTCTATATCGATACGTTTGAATGTCCATTGGTAACAATTTACATCCCTTTCCATCCCGTCCCGGTCTGCGTGGAACACTGTTTAGCAGCTGTACCTACTGTTTATTTTTAAAATGGCACAAGTCATGGCCGTCTACCCTTTTCTTGATTTAAAATAAATAAAAACTGACAGGTTCTACGTTTCTGCATAGAAACAGTGGACCAAAGAGAATAAAACCACTACGTCAGTGGACCAACGCATTTTTATGTGAATATGTTCAAACATCATGTTCTAAAATCATAGACAAACTCCTTCTCATCCGGCATATGTCAGGCATTCTAGTACTCCTAGTAACTCTATGGGCATTGCAGAAGCCATTATAAGGCTTGTGTGAAATGCATGACTTATGCCCTTTTCAAAATAACCGATTCAAATGTTACTAATCTCACGGCACTGCACTGCAGGGCTGGATGAAGACATCTGCGTCGTGCGTGGAGCCAAGTGTTAGTTTAATAAAATACATAAAACATATGAATCATCAATTTTGTTAGTTAGATTAGTCGAAACAGTTATTTATAAACAATAGTTTATTACATTAACTCTTTTCTCGAACTATCTCGAGGCACTTTTCAGCTATCTTTGTTACAAATTGCTTCTGACTTTTAATGATGCAAGATAACCATTTCACCATTGTATTTAGTATAATTTAGATCATAATGTATAAAAGTTTTTTTTAGCTTTCAGTAGCTCTGTTGAACAATAAAGAATGTTATTATAAAATATTAATATTTCTCAAATCTCTCGATTCCAGATGGTGGGTCTGGTGCATGCAAGGTATAGAGACATCGCTCCGCAAGGCTCGGAGTTGCCTCAGAGATGGGTTTTGTATACCTAATGAAGTAGACGTTGAGATCGCGTTGGCGACTTTTGGTGATGAGTACGTATAATCGCGTATTTTATAGAAGACAAATCGGAGTATGCTTGCTTTGTAAGCTTACAAATAGGCGTACGACCAGAGCCATAGCGAAGCATGTTATGCTAGACCAGAACCGACATACAAACGTTTACAAAATTGGATAAATACCTACTTCACGCTTAGGTACCAGACAGATAACTGAAAATATGGTTTGATATCATAGAGTAGGATAGGAGTTTGGTGTACCAAGCGTTTTCTTTTTTTATTGAATTTTGGCATGCATTCCATTGTTAGGCTGGCCGGATGCACACGCATCTCTAAAATAGAATTTAAAGCTGAATTTTATTTTATTTTATTAATTTATGCAACTCAATGGCACTGCTGTTATTTTTGGTAAACCATTAATCAAACAAAAGTTAATGAATAATAATGTTGATACCTACTTACTTACTCTAAAACACTCTAAATAGGTAATCTAATACACAAAATCAGAGTAGGTACCAATTTGCACGAAAAAAAAACGAAACGGTACACGCATTTGCACACTTTGGAGAATTATAATACTAAATAGGTACTGTACTAACTAAAATGCAACTACGGGTGATCAATATATATTATAAAATTGTTAGTGGACTAACAATTTCACGTCAAATGAATGACATTTTATCTTGTAAAAGATAATTGTTACAAACTGAAACGACAGACGATAAAATTGACATCTGGCTCAACAGATCAATTATTGATCCGCAGTCCTTGTAGTTATTGCCTCGATTTGTCCAAATCCAATAGAAATAGACCATAATTACAAGCAACGACAAACAAAATCTATGTGTCGAAGATGAGATAAAATAAGATTGTCGTTGTTATCATCTTCTTATAGCCGGGCACCGGGCATCAAAGTGTTTTTGTCAGGGAAGCACTCGAAGGGGATAATCGGTACTTTTAATCTGTGGGAGATTAAACGTTTTGGTACCCTGTTCCAAGCCCTATTGTCTAATCCAATTCAGTGCATGAAACATTCGTAGCATTGTACTCTCATTGGGAATAACCGTAGACGGAGGAAATCACCCCTCCTAGATATAACTGATGAGCACAAAGATGAGATGAGATTAAACTACAAATAATGATTTAGAAATACCGAAATACCAGAAATGTTCGCTGTCTCGTTGCAATCAAGTTATTAACTTTTCTATCTCATGCCGCGATCTGCGACACGACCATCCTGACTCTCACGCTTCGTGGGAGTTAATATCCGAACTCAACAAGAATCTGATATCGAACATTCTACCGCTCGCCTTCTGACCCCATAAAGAAGACATGAATGATCAAAAGTCACCACAATAGAATTTAGATGCTCAACATTAAAGTTACACTGCTGCACTTAAACAATACAAAATACGTAATGAAAACATATATCTTTATATTTATACGATATAAGAATATTGAGGTCCGAAAAGTGCCATTCTTAACACCCGACTCATAAAAAACCAAAACCACTTCTAGATAACCTAGGAAGGAAGTTGCAATTTGGCATGACGGTATGTCATCAAACTTTATAGCAGAACACAGATTCAGGAAGAAACCACTGGATTGAGATTTATAACGTTCTTTCTATCCCGTGAACGCCACTACTACAAAAGGATGGTTCAAGAGGCGATTGAGACCAAGAAACACCCGAATTTTAATCGTGAAGATGGTTTTTGTCTTTCTTCCTCGTGGAATACGTTAAGTAAATGTATGCGTCGTGATCCGACTTTACAGCAGTCGGACACGGTCAGAACGTAAGGAGAAATTAGACATTCCTGTTTCTGAAGACGAATTCAGGGTATTCGTGGATACTGCTGTGGGCGGTAATTAGGGGCATTTCCAATGATTGCATTGATTGATTGAAAAAGCCCAAAAAAAGAAAACCGCGCCTCTTACTAAAATTGTACCTATGTACACATTAGTCAGAATTTATAACATACAGAACCTATTTATGCATAAAGAAAATTTACTCATGATACTTGGTTGCGGATAGAAAATTAAACAATCAAATAGCCTATTTAAACTTTTCAAAAAGTAATAAAATCAAATCAGACAGTATCAATAATATATTATGATCTCAGCTGTTTTATCGATGAAGCCACTATCTGAACGAACTTGGCTAGTTTACATTTACGTTTTTGATTTCATGTGATATAAGGTTTAGGATTTATTTCTGTGCAGCCGAATCCGTTCAGTAGTTTTGGCGTGAAGAAATAACAAATAACTAAAATCCAAACTTTCGCATATATTATAGTGTTTTTGACACTGCTCTTGTAAGGCACATAAGCCGTGAGGTCTGGTACCACAACATAAAAATGCGAGGTAATTGACATTGCAAGGGCTATAGTTGCCATTGCTCTTCTTGCTAAGCGTATGCTGACTCAGCCCTGAGATTGCTTTCTCGATATTATCAAGACGTCGTCATCGAAATGTACCTACAGTTTTTGAAAGGGAATCGCATAGTTCCATGACTTCACGCACGGCGCTGTACCAAATTTCATACAAAATGGAACGTCGTTATGAGTCTCGATACTATCGAGAAACCAAGCTCAGGACTCTGGTCGGTCACATTATTCCAGGACCAAAAATTTCAGAATTTATGATGAAAAATTTTGCACAAAACAGAGAACACTCGTTAATAGAGAAAACGAAAAATCAGAAACCGTAATAAACTTCAGTTGATGGTTGTACCTTACCTACCAACTGAAGTAATCAAGGTTTCGAGCACCTTTGTTAGAATGAAATCAACACCCTGATGTTGCACGCCCAGTCTCCAGGCGGAGCCAGATGTAGTACCTACTTACATTATGCGTTAATTGAATACCTAAGCAATGAAAGACTAAGGCAAGGGGTGACAATCTATCTAGACTAGACATTAGATAATCTAAGATTCAATGATAAAACCGGCCCAGTTCGAGTCGGACTCGCGCACCAAGGGTTCCGTACCATTATCTATAAGACCGGCAAAAAATCACGTTTGTTGTATGGGAGCCCTAAAAATTTAGAAAAATTCCGCTAGCCGCGAAATTTACCTACCTACCATCTTACTACAAAAACTGTTATTCAAGCTTTTGAAATAAGAAAACTGAAAAAATCTAGAATAATGTGACTTGATCTTAACAACAGCATTTATTAATGTTTTGCGATATGAAAAAGCTAGTAGTACCTTTGCAAAGACTCGTCGTTATATAGATGGCTAACAAAAGCGGCTCTAAGCGAGTGAATTTCATTTGTTATGTTTTGTTACCGTAGAATTATCGTTGTGTTTACCCAAAATCACGGACAGGTTTTTTAATTGTATGTTTGCAGTACGAGCATGCAGCGGCGAAATTACGCAGATCCGTACTACCAAAATGGTATGGAGGAGCTCAGGATCGAAAACGAAACGTTAATTATCGCGTAAGTTCCATAAAAAAAACGAATACCAAACTACATTTCTTACTATCTTTATACAGCCAGATATACAGGGTGATTTTTTGAGAAGGGCGGTGATGGCCAAGTCCGATACCACGAGAGTTAGGGAAAAGTCGTGAAAGGAGTCATGCACTCGATTTAAAAAAAAAAGAAGAAAAGTATATCGTAAAAATTTGCTATTTCCTTTCATTTTAGTAAAACATTGATTTTAGTAAAACATTGCAAAGATTGATTCTTATCAGTAACAGAATCCATTGGTTCAATAATACAGGATGTATTTTTTTTAAAATCACTCGGGTCCATTTCCGTCAAAAGTAAAAGATTTTTGAAAAAATAAATATGCAGTTATTGTTTTCATCATCGCTCATCGTGGGCATGACTCCTTTCACGACTTTTCCCTAACTCTCGTGGTTTCGGACTTGGTCATTACCGCCCTTCTCAAAAAACCACCCTGTAGAATGAGAAGATACTTTTTTGGTTACAGAAAAAATGACTGACACGAAATTGCTGCACGGGAAACCGTGCAGGCAATCAAACCGCCATCGCAGGTCATAGTGCTGCCAGTTGTGCACGACAAGATACGCCGTAATGCAGACCAACCGATCCGAACTAAATATGACACAATTTCACGAAATACCAACACAAAGCCAAAGAACATGGATGTGATTCACAATATATATTCGACAACTCCATTTAAAAGAAACGATACACCAGACTCATTCAATAAAAAACAATTCAACACTGCAAGCAGCGCTACAGCTTATAGTGCCATCTATAATAATAATGAGAGAAAAAATGACAGCACAACAGTTGAAGAAGACTTGGAACTATGTTCAGAAGAAGACTTAAGCTTTGATGACATGATGTTATCAGCATCAGTTAACGACGCCGAGTATGCACGTGGTGCGCACTCTGACACAACAATGGATCTTAACGCTGACGGGTCAGATGTCGTACTCTCCACAAATATGCCGGCACTATATCACTATTACTATAACATATCTGAGGACGGTGACGAGAGGTTGGTACTGCGGTGTACTTATTGGGATGGCTGGGAGCAAAACGTACTGCTTCACCGCGAGGATGAAGATCCGCCAGACGACAGTTCTTTTGGTACGTAGTTCTAGCTTTTGCCCGCGGCTTTAAAGATGCTATTCCCGAAATAAAATGTTCAGGCACCTTTTTATTCGGGAACAGCAGCAATGTTAATCTAGGTAGGTAAATTTGCTTGCATGCACTACGTTTATAAACGCTTGGAGTTAGTAACTTATCGAATAGTTTCTGCCACCGTTTTGGATAATGAGTAGCCTACATATGTGCAAAATTCAGCCCAATCCATTAAGTAGTTTTGACATTGTCTTCGCCCAAAAATCTACACAGATACTCACCAGTTCTCGGGTCACGCGTCGCTTCGATCAGGCGCTCAGATAGTTAGGTAGTTGGTTAGCACATCTGTACTGAGGGTGGGGCGCACGCAAGTCCTGCCGAAATCGATTTTTTTTTTCAAATTTTAATTTCTGCTATCTCAGTTGGCTCTTCTTTCGCCCGTTGCTCTACGACGAGAAGCTGTCAAAAGTGATAATGAAATACGTACCTACCTTTTCCAGACCCTGATGTTCCTGGACCCTCTTGGCGATGAAAGGAGTCGACATCTTCAGCGCACGACGCGACACCACCGCATTACAGTAATGTACGTGTTAGAAACGTCTAGTGTCAAACCGGAGGCGCAAAAGCATCATTAGATATTATAACGCTGAACAAAGAAATTATCAAATATTCGCCATCATTCCCTATACCTATTAAAATGTTTGTTTTTTATGTCTGTAATAGTTTTGCTTTTTAAGCAGACAATGCTTAGAGTTCAGTGGCCGTCAAAACTGAAACGCGTTTTCCATTTTTTTATAGGTTTTTGATATCTACTTAATTTCTTTGCTTAGCGTAATAATAAGATAGTGTAGATAAATTTTGTAGCATACAATTAAGTAGCGTGAGCGTAGGTGCCTTCACAAACATTTTTAAACGTTAGTAGTATAATCACATTTAACAACCTAGGTATACTTACATATACATAAACCAAAATCTTTGGATAATAATACTAATTAAGCGATTTTTGGTGTTCACTGTAGCATTTTCCGCATTTTTAAGTAGTTCCTAAGGTGGTTCGAAGAGGGTTGACGTGAGATTAATAAAAAAAAAATTAAAAAAATATCCAGTCGTCTGGCAGATTTTCATCCTCTCGGTGAAGCAGTACATTTTGGTTCCAGCCGTCCCTATACGTACACCTCGGAACCAACATCACGCAACCATCCTCTGATGTCAGTGTAATACTCAAATAATGCCTGCATAGTTGTGAATGCAGGTCTTGCGACATCTTCAGAGCCTTCAGCGTTGATATCCATTGTTTTGATCAGAGTGCACACCACATGCATTCTCGGTGTCGTTTACAGAGTTGACCACTGCTGATGCTCATAACATCACGTCATCAAAAAGGATTAAGTCTTCAACAGAGCTTATTTCCAAGTCTTCTTCAACTTTTGTGCTGCCATTTTTAGTCTCAAAATCTCTTATTTTCCCAAATGCTAGTTTTATTGCTTGTGGAACACAGAATTTTTTTTTAACCAAAAATAAAATTGAATCTCACGCCAACCCGCGTCGAACCTTCGTTTCCACTAGAAATGTCCGAGGTAGCTGAGCGGTACGAGTATGCGTAGCGAACGACACTGTGAAACGATGTGAATGTTTACCAGAGATGTGCGAGCAAGGTGAGAAGAAGATGCATAGCGGAGCTGTTAGTACCAGAGAGAATATGTTAGTACAGAGCTGAGCGGTGCGATAATGTGTGGCGGGGTCTTTTCAGATAAGCGTGCTGTTTTTTCGCTCGCGTCCGTCCCCCACACGGCACACATCCTTCTCTTGTTTTGTATGTACAAAAATAGTTTCGCTGAGCGAGGCTAGGTAAATGAAGTGTTATTAATCCTTCGCTACGCATCCTCACACTTCTGGTCGAAAATCGTCCTGAAGTGTTAGTCTTAAGCAGCGTAATATATTTCGTAGATACTTATATTAATAAAGTAGGTACATATAAGTGTTAGTTACCTATAGGAGTCAGGGTAATTATTGACATTTTGTACTAGGTAATATATGTAGTAGTTCTACGACCTTGAGAGCTCAAACTTTTTTGCAAAAACTAGTACCTACCTACCTACCAAATATCGTCGTAAGCGCTTTAGTTTCAAGTCTAGTCTACCCTAGTCAGATTAGTAATAGGTATCTTCAATTAAGTTCAGAAAGAATCCAAAATAAAAAGAACTCATGGAACCATAAAATTGTTCAATGGTGACTCCTTCACCCCTACTTGAGTCGTAATAGCAGCATAATCACAAAGAAAATCTATGACTTACCTACTTCGAAAATAAGTCCAGTTTAATCATTAAATAATAAAAACGATTATTTATTTTTCTTTGACTGGTCAAGAAGGTAAGCTAAGTTTGTAGAATGCGGTATACGAATTTCACTATAATCTTATTCCTTACCTCTTTGACCGTAGAAAGAGAATACCTATTATACTAGGTCCTTTCGACCCTATATGCAGTGTAAAAGAACATTTTAAACTTCTATGTAAGAATAATTATTGTATAATGTCTGTAGAATTGTTTGCAATGTCTGCGGCGTTGTCGTATGCTATTAGCACTGGGTTAAAAAGGTGGTACCTATTGTCTGACAGCAGAAGCGCCTTGCAACGAGCCACCATGTATCGATTGCCAACACTTTTCATTTTTAATAAAGCTTAGATGTCGGTGGCTGCGGGAGCGACGCTGGCTATGCAATGGATTCCTTCACAAGTCGGTATACGAGGGAATGAAGAAGAGGTTGCTGAACTAGAACGGAATGCTATAATAAATGTCACAGATGTCTTCATGAAACCCGAATATTCTGAAATCTTACATAAATACCAAAGGAAGATTAGCGATAAGTGGAAAGCATACTTTGTTATTATTTCTAGGGAGAAAGGAATGTGGTATAAGACCATTCAAAGCGAACCGCCTCTTCCCTATTCCCTGGTTTACCAACCTACCTCGTAAGTCTGGCAGGAATTTAATTGTTGTTGCACACAGGCTGCGCTCTGGGCACATGCCGCTGAATACCTAGTTTTAGGTTTCTCATGGAAATTAAAGAAAGCCCCATGTGTGAATCATGTGGAGTACCTAGTGAAAGACACCTATCACTTTTTGGTGGAGTGTTCTCGGAGCGCGTCTATGAGAGAAGAGTTGATTGCAGAATGTAAAAATAACGTCCTTGATGTGTGTTTATTTCAGAGTGTGCAGGCGGAACAAACTTCTGTTGCCGCTGTCACTCTGTATAAGTCCACTTTTGATATGATTGTAAATATTGATTAATTAGTTACTGTGATATCCTATGGGACTGGCTTAGTCATTGTCATTGACTCAAAGTCCCTAATTAAATTAGAATATAATTTAAAAAAAATACTAGATCCTAATACTAACGCCGCGCATTAGTAAAGTTACTTAGTTAGTAGTACTTAGTTAGAAACGCTTCGTTTATTCGCTCGTACAATAATAAAATTGAAAGTAGCCTAGAATTTTAGATTGTACTATGTAGCTGATTTATGTAAATTTCTAATAACGTAACCTTACTTAGTCACACTTTGCAACCAGCCATTAGCCGCGTACCCACCTAGCGCACAGGCTCGCGCGGCAGCCTCGCGAGCCAAAGCCTCGGCGGGTGAGGACGTGCCTCGGGCTGCCTCGGGCGCGCGTTTGCTCGGCTGAGCACGGCTCGGCCCCGAGCCATTTGTTGTCGGTAAACTTGACGCGCTCAAAGGTGCCTCAGTGAGCGCTGTGTGTTAGGTGGGAACGGTTATGTTTTATGACTTATGATGGCTCAGCCTGCCTCGCGAGGCGGCCTCGTGTAAATTGAACAAAACTACTGAGGCTGCCTCGGGAGCCATCGCTCGCGATCTGGACACCGAGGCTGCCGCGCGAGCCTGTGCGCTAGGTGGGTACGCGGCTATTGAATATTGGTAATTTTTTTTATCTGCTTAAAATAAGGTTTTATTTCACCAAAACATGAGTCAATAGTCAATTGTTTTCTCATAGGCGATCGGAATGCTGGCTTTCATTTAGGTCAACGAATAAGTATTGCCATTCAACGTGGCAATGCTGCCAGCATTCTGGGCACACTGTCTTCTCGTGATGGCTTAGATTGGTAGACAATAGATATGTATTTATACTAATTGTAATTGTTTTATTTTGTTATTGATGTTATTTTGTGTCATTAACACAAAATAACATCAATTTAATAATTAATGAGTCAATAAGATCTCAGGTAATGCAAAAATGTTATACTACATTTCGCTTAAAAACGACAATCAAAAACAATGGCTGGGTTCATTTGAGTGCACTGATCTCATTTAATAAAACATAATTAATAAGTAAATCCTGTAGTTTTATTACATAAAGTAAAGTAAAATGTATTGCATCAAATACCTACATGTAATTAATTTTTACAAGTTTTAGAAAGATACCTCTAACGCCGTATGTTTCTAGCTTTTGAAGTAGTATATAACCAAACTCTTGTCCTGAAACCTTTACACTAAGAATGCATATGATAACGACTCTATCATCGGCACGGTCTCTTTCATATCTTCAATGTACAGTTCGCGTCAGAATTAAGTATCCCCCTTGTCTAAGAGAGGTAGGGAGATAAATAATTCTGACGCGAATGTACCTACTGCAGTATTATTATTATATTCTCTGCTACTGGTGAACCGAGTAAATCGTATTCACTGTCCAGCCGGCAGTGTTAAGAACAAAACGTATTCACTGCCGGCTGGGCAGTGAATATGTTTTGTTCTGAAGGTTGATTAAATTGACTTGAAGGGAAACTCTTATGCAATTCGTAAAAAAACAATTTATTTTCTGAAAATGATTACTAAGTGAATACAAAATAGAGCACACTCTACTTGATAATGATAACTTTGCTGCATTGACTATACCTAGTTTCAAATTTGTTACAGACACTTGTTAGAGTTACTAAAAAAGTACTAGAAAGACAAAAATATTGTTGTATAATTTTTCGATAAAAAAGTATGTAGGTACGGTCAACGGCAAAAATTATTTACAATCATTTTCAAATATTCTATTTTACTTCTTAATGGTTACGTTAAAGATAAAAACAACCACATTTTATACATATAAAAGCTTTTATCGAGAAATTCAAACATTTTTTTAAATCAGATGAGGTCTGATCTGACCACAATCTCATCTGATGCAAAGTTCGATGCATATGATAATGGTAGCCGACGATGTATCAAGAAGATATAGAAGCATACCTATCTTTTTCCCACCTGGCATTGAACTATTCAGTGGTTTTTATCGTTGACTGACATTTGTCATGTAGGTACCTACAATCAGTCTTCCTGTTCATTGCTTTTCGAACTCAACATTTAGGTGTTCTTTTATTTTACGTACAGTCAAATCGTAATCCAAAATTTAAATTATTACAATGGTAGGTAAGTTATATTACAATGAACACTATTAATTAATAACAATTCCGGGAACCTAAATAGTTTTTTCTAATAATATGCAATATATTTCTTCTAAGTAACGCCTGATTCTATTTTCTATATTACAATGATTTAAAAAAGTCATAAATATTATACCTATAGGAACTTATCTTCCTACGCATATTGGATTTTAATTCATATCACGTGCTTTTCTCTCGTCTCTAAGACCGCGTGGAAGACTCAAGCAGAGATGGATAGACGAAATTGACGCTTATAATAAATAAATAATAAAACTAGAGAGGCCACAAGAAGTGAAGTAAAACTTCCCCCGAGTGGCAGGAAGAATGGGAGGCCTTAGCCTTGCAATGGGACAATACAGGAACCCAATTCCGCGAAGCCAATTACTATGACAATGGTATCTTTGCTGAATCG
The DNA here is from genome assembly GCA_947086465.1 of Eupithecia exiguata. Taxonomy (NCBI): domain Eukaryota; kingdom Metazoa; phylum Arthropoda; class Insecta; order Lepidoptera; family Geometridae; genus Eupithecia; species Eupithecia exiguata. The sequence goes on from OX352226.1 coordinate 3,258,137, forward strand.
CCAAGCAGAACACCATAATCAAGGCTCCTGACGAGACGATTCGTGACCACTCGTGAACAGCTTATAGCCATGACTCAGGAGCGAGATGGTCTGTAATTTTTAAGGAGGGTTTTATCTCCTTTTTTTTAAAAAGAGCAACAACCTGTTGTCATTTCGTCTTCACCGGGGGTTTTTCCATTTTTAAGCTGCCTCAGAGCCAACTCGATCTCGTCTTGACTGATGTCTGGCAGTTCGTCGGTTTAGTGGGGTGTCAGTCTGGCATGTGCAGCGTATAAACGACCACAGAAATCCTCTATCTCGACAGAAACCTCCGGCTTCGACAATACGGTCATCCCATCGTGCGTTTTAAGCTTCGTCAGGTGGCTCCTGCCAAGCTGCTGAGTGAATACTTTGGACCCTCGGTTTGCTCTATCGGTTCTTCGATGAGGTGTGTGTTGGAGCTCCGAAGGTCGCGCCGTACCATCTTCGCAGTTTGCTTATTCAGGTTTGACCTCTCAGACGAAGTCGCTTGCCATCAACCCGAGAATCGATTGGTTGAATAAAATAGGACCCCATGCTCATAACATTAAACAGCTAATAAAGTATCTTTACAGAATATTTATTTTAGTGAAGTCCACGTAAGTTTACAATATACTTGTTTCACACACGTGAGAATATATTCATAGTGCAGATGATTATAACTAGTGATGTCCTGAACTATAAACTTCAGGGCCAGTTCACACCGAGACGCAGCGCAGTGCGAAGTTTCCGTAATAGGTCAATTAAATTTGTATCTTTTTGTGTAGTAAATAAAGTTATATTTTGAATCACTATCAAAAAAGTGCGCGCTGCGTTGCATCGCGTCGCGTCTCGGTGTGAGCTGACCCCAAGTCACTATTATTATTATTATAAATTAAGGAGCCTAGCTCTTGCAACAAATGGTCGAGATGGGCTTCTGGGTAAGTTTTACAGCTTTTCTGTAGTTGCATCGTTACTTTATTGGGAGGAGGACGTTATGCAGTAAACGTTAAGGTGGGTGCGAACCTTTAAGCTCCCATAAAAGTACTTTCCGATTCATTTGGAAACTACGTCCCCGATTTTAATGAAATTTTACATACATAATCGGATAAAAAATTGCTATGTTTTTACCGTTTTAGTTTTTAAAACATTATCATCATTGAATAAAAGCGAAAATTCATTTATATTTACTTTCAAGTGATTTGACTACATTCGCTCTCATTTAATACTGATTTTGTTTTTTGAAAAACAAACGGTGCAAGCTATTTCTTTTCCGATTATGTATGCAAAATGTTATTAAAATTGGGGACGTAGTTTCCAAATGAATCGGAAAGTACGTTTGTATGGGAGCTTAGAGGTTCGCACCCATCTAAAGTCACTACCGGTTTATATTCATCAGTATTTTAAACATAACATTGGCACAGACATGTGAGCATTTGTCAATTCAGAAACAGAAATAGAGTGCAAAAAGTTACCTGGTTTTAAATTAGTCTCGATCATAATAGACAAAATTCTATATAAATAATTATGGTTGCGTAAGTTTCACTTATTTTACTAACTTCTCGGCAGTTTTCTTTGGCGGCTGGCCTTTGCTTTTATTGTAAAATATGTCCAGGAAAAGCCCTGAAATTAAAGGAAAACATGTTATCATTTTATTCGGTTTATAATGTGCCTTTTGACTAGAAATTGCGAGAGGAATAAAATCACTTGATTTTCATATCAAATATAATTTTATTGGTTAGGCTCACAGATGGGTAATCTGTGGTTAGGCTTGACACAATTCGCATCAGAGCTACGATGAATATCTCTTACAGATAAGACTCCATGAGATACTTATTTAGGCTGATGACAGCATCAGCCTAAATAAGTTTATTGCTGGACGTAGGCCTCATGAGTCACATAGCGCCATCTTTAACTTGCCGTATCCAGCATCTGCCTGCACTCTTTCATAGATCGTCATCCCACCTGGACGGGGACTGTCCTACACTACGTTTGTAGAGTCGCGGTATCCACACAAGAATTCGTTCACGATTGCCACTTCAGCTTGCTAATTCTTTTTGCTATGTCGATAACTTTGGGTCTCTGTCGGAAAGTTTCGGTGCGAATCCTGTCCTTCAGAGAAACCCCGAGCATAGCTCTTTCTATAGCTCGCTGAGCGACCTTGAACTGGTGGACCAGCCCAGTTCACGGTCGTTAGTGCTAGCGTAGTGAACTGTCCACGTCTCAGCTCCGTAGGTCATAACACGGTTAGGACGCACTGATTGAAAACTTTCGTCTTCAAGCATTGCGGTATGGATGACGAGAAGACTCGACGTAGGTAGTTTCCTAAACGCTGTCCAGCCCTCAGAGAGAAGGATCTTCTTGGCCTCCTTCTCTAAATTGTTTTTACCCAACTCTCTCCTGATCAATTTAGATATTTTCGTGACTGTTTCACTCATTCTATTTACGCCGTTCATTGGATGCATTTTGATTATGAATAAAAAACAAAAGAAAATAAACCAAAATGAACGAATACATCTGAATAGACATGATGACTGTTTTTGAGAAACTACTCCGATGTTTTTAAACATCTACTCACTACAAACTACATATTATATCATAATTCGATAAAAAAAGAATTTTGAAGGAAAAATTGAGCTACATTACAACATAATGACAGCATGAGGTCACAATTTTGTATTGTCTGATTGGTGATCAACATGTCATGGCGGATTGCTGTATGTATTTTGTAGTTGTATTTTATCGAAATAATAATTAATCTTAAACAAAATAAAATATATAATAATTTTTTTGTAATCTTATGGCTCAGCTATAATTCGTTAAATACATAATTTTGGTGATACTTAGTTACTTGTCATAATCCCTAGTAACCAGATAAGAGCAATGATTTTAGGGACCCTATCATAAAAGTTTCCTCAATTTACTTTACTTCAGTCATCGATACTTGGGTAACGCTTTTCTTTGACATAAGGCGTTACTAAATCTTAGATCTACGGATAGAATACAGCCGTATTTCACCCACATTTTCATGTGGTTCGGATTGGATTCGATTTCTTCGGAAAAAGGTTGCCGTACTTTGCAAAGATCGGAGTATAATCTTCAATCTTCACTTACCAGAGAAGACGAGAATGGCTCCAAGCCACTGCCGGCCGGCCAACACGTTTCCAAATATAACAACGGAGGCCAACACTGTGAAAAACTTCCTCGTTGTGGTCACCACTGAGCATGGGAGGGGGCCAAACTCCGCTACCTGAAACATCAATTAAATATGATAGTTTTGCAAATCGAGGCACAAATGCAGGAGAAATGTCAGAATAATAATTATAGTCATTCTTTCCCTTCTTGTAAATTTTTGACTGCCTTCTGTTTTCATTGTAGTGAAAAACACAATTGACTCAAATCACACGATTTGAAAAAACTGATTTACAAAATCTCCGCCATGCTCCAGTACGAACATAGATTCTACATTAATAATAAAGACCAAAGATTTACATTTCGCCATAATCCATGCTAAGCCGCAGGCTAATAATTAGTGAAAGTAAGAGGTAGACAAACTAAGGCCCGTATTATGAAAGGTTGCTCAGTCATCGAGTAACGATTTTCTATGGCATAAACGTCACTCAAGCATAGATCTATGACTGAGCAATCTTTTATAATACGGGCCTAAGACGCGCACTTAAGGCGCATACCCGATCCAAACAAGCGCCGCCACCTACATTATCTTATTATTCCGTTTAACAAAGGAAATTTCAAAAATCCATCGCACAGTTTGTGATACCTATTATAAGCTTTTGTTAAATGCCTCCGTCATAGTTTTATTATATTTAGATTAGGCAGTGAATCGAAAATAGATTTTGCTGGCCACCAAGGGCAACTTTGATTATATACGATACAGGTACTGTTAATACGTAGTTAACCCGCTTACATCCGTAATGTACTCTACATTATGGATGTAAGCGGGTTAACGGGGTTAACTACGAACCTTTTTTGTGTTGGAAGAACACCAACGTTAATGTTAATAAAAAAAGTATGAGATGTACCATGAAGAAGATAAACAGCTGGCCCAGTGCCCCGAAGAAAGCCAGCGCTGCGATGTACACAATAACCTCGGGATAGAGGGCCACGAAACCAGCGAATGTGAAAACCTCACCGCTGAGCACCACGCCCAGGGTAGATATTATAGATGACCTGCAAGCAAACACTTCATTACTCAAATTAAAATCACACAATTTTATTATTGATTCGAAAGTTTGGATGTAGCAGTTTTGGCGCGAAGAAGTAACAAACAACTTCTTCGCGCCAAAACTGCTGAACGAATCGTGCTGAAATTTTGCATTGCATTTGGAATAACACAGACTACTTTTTATCCCATAATCAGTTCTTATCGGAAAGAGATAAACTTTAATCGTTTCCTTAGAATCAACGCGTGCGAAGCCTCTGGCACGAACTTCTATACTTAACCCAGTACTTTTATTTACCCCCTCCATCAGCACTATAGGCGAGGCTCACAGCTACCACCCAGCACATAAATATGGGCTTAAGCTTGTTTACAATTAGATACATTTTACAGTGACAATAAAACCGGCCAAGTGCAAGTCCGCCTCGTACTTGGCCGGTTTTATTCATTTATCTTAACGCGAAAAATACTAATCCTGGTCCTGGTCCCTAAGACCTGGTCAGGATTGTTCTACATACAATAGCGAAAGAAGTTTTGAAATCGGTCAATAATCGACGGAGATATCGACCGCCTGAACTCGGTTAAAAAATTCGAACCCGGAGACTACCTACATCCTTCCATACAAACTATACTTAAGATCTCAAAGTGACACATAATTTTAAAACGTAATTTGAATATAATAGTTAAAAATACATACCACCAGTTTGTGTTCATCATCATGGAATAAGCTGTTGGTGAATGTTCAGCCTTGATTCGCTCCTGAAATAGGAATAGTTAAGTTTAATAAAAAACATTTTGAAACCATTAAAAATCAGCTCTTTATTTAGCTATGAAAAGTATATCCTAATTTGTTATATCGTCGCTTTAGTTGGAAAACTAGTCGAAAATCAACTGTATTGCATTCTCGTAAAAAGTTCATAATAAAACTGGCCAAGTGCGAGTCGGACTCGCGCACGAAGGGTTCCGTACCATTTTCTATAAAAACGGCCATCGCTTTGTCCAGACGCTCTGATAGATTTTTTAAAATCCACAGAGCTTTAATACCACCCCTTTGTACTTTGTATAAGTTGTAATTTTAATTTTTTTATGTATAACAAGAAGAAATTAATTTCATAAATTTTACCTGAACTGCACCAGTGAGCCCATCCATAGTCAGAGACAGCAGAAGTAAAACCTCGCCGATGCCCATGGTAGCACTTTCACCTGATGTCTTCGCTTGATCTTTGTACATAAATAACACAACACCTAGTACAATAAGCAGTACACAAAAGTACTTCTTCAAAGTGTATGACTTCCGTCCGAGAAGGACTCCGAGTATCATCACCGGTATAGGCTTCGCTGCTTTGCCTACCACCTGAAATGGACAAAGATGATAATATTAGTTTTTATGGATAAGAATTCAAAATCATCATCGAGAGCCTGGTGAAACAGAGTGCTGGTTAGAGTCAAATATAAGTTAGAACCGATCGACAGCAAAACTTTTGTGTTAGGTTTCGATCTACAGAAGTCCCTCTAGAGATTGAGAAAAAATTTAGAACAGTAATAATCTTAAAATGGAGGAATAAACCACCTGTTCCTATAGTTGTGGCCTGTTTATTGATTATTGACTTAACATACAAAATTAGGTAAATAAATAGTTATTCTTTCCCAGTCTTCCAGCAATTTTAAGGGAAGTTATGGTAAGTAAGTATTATTAAAAATACTTTTCTAGTATTCAAAAGAGGGCACAGGGATTTTTAAGCTGTTCTAAAGAAAAATGCTAGAACAGTTCAATTATTTTTTTTGTAAATGGTTTAGCATTTCTCTACCATCTCACTTAGAAAAGTAAAGATGAGACGGAGCATGATTTCCATGAGGAGACTTGTTCACTCTAGATTTTTATTCCCCAAGATTCTACAGGGAAAACACATTCAGGAAGTTTGTCCCACTGTACTTACTTGAGTTGGATAGTTAATCCACTGCAGGGCCATGTTGGAGCTTACCATGCCCAGAAGGTATGTCATGGCTGAAGAGAAGTAGTACACTTTCCGTGTGGTGTCCACATCATGTTTCCAGGACAGCTGGAAAACATGTTACTGGTTACTTTTAAAGGTAGGTAAATTTCATTCTATCAGGTACTGAATTAGGATTGAAGTTCCGTAATATTATGTTATATCTTTATGGTTGAAGCTAATTTACTGTACAGATGTTCATATAAATAACTATTTATTTTTGCCTGCGGCTTTGCACATTTTGTTTCCATAGAAAACTTGGAAGGTTATTTCTATCCCATGCAAACTTATCTATGGGATAAAAAGTAGGCTATGTTTTATTCCCGGCATTCAACTACCAAATTTCAGCTCAATCCAAGAAGTAATTTTGATGTGAAAACGTAACTAACATCCATCCATCCAAACTTTCACTTTTCTAATATTAGTAATGAACATTTTACATGGAGAGGAGTGTTATGTTTTTAAATGTTATATGTGGTTACTGTTTAACCATGAAGATCCAAACGGCTGGATTGATTTTGATGAATAAGGTAACAAAATTCTTGTATGAGCATAGTTCTTACCTACATTTGGTACGTTTATGCCCACAAATATTGTAATAAATAGTGAAAATGTGGCGAACAAGTCAGGCAGTTTTTCAGTCTTGAATAAAATTACTTGTTAGAGCATGGCTTTAAAAAAACTTAGAATAAAGTACCTAATTTTAATTTTGTACTACTTTAACATCATTATCAGCCTCCGTTAGTCCACAGCTGGACTGGACATTGGCCTCTCCTAATGAGCGCGAAAACTTAGGTTCGTTGATATTCTAAGTTATAAAGAGCTATAGAGAAGTAGGTAGGTACTCACCAATAAAACCTGAGCGAAAATATAGTTCACTACGCACTGCACCAGGACTAGGGAGAGAGTACAAGTAAACTTATCTTTATTCCCATAATTTCCTCTAGTTATCTTCTCTTGTAACATAGCAAATACGAAGTAACAGGCAAATATTGCAGCCGCGTATAATATAAACCTTAGTTCACTTTTGTTCTTGGTGGAAGTCATGACTGAAATTAGCAGAATAAATATGTAACCTGATATGTATCTAACTGAATAAGCGATCGTTCCAGTAATGCTGAGGGTCGATATAAAACTAGACACGTATCTACTACATACAACCGACCCAAAATATTTCTTCGTACAAAATCCATGCAACCAACCAATCCAAGAAACATCAAATGACAGAACAACACGTACCCAAACAGACCCAACAAACACAACACAACACACAAGTAGCCAATTTTTTTTTTCATTCATCTTACTCTTAGAGTATCGGTATATAGAGACGGCGTATTGTTCTATAGGAACTTTCGGTTATACAAATATGATCTAAATCGATATTGAACTCATAAACTTATAGCTATCTCGTTTTATCTTACCTACAATAACCAATGTAAAAAGAGACATCAATATAATGTGCGAAACCTATTTTTGGCAACATTGAAACGTGACGTCATAGCAAAGCATGATTGAGGCCGGTTCGCCATTTAACTTTCAGGTATGTAAACTGTCAACGAGAGTTGCATTTACAGTAAAAATGCTAAAATTATTTGAGTTCGGGACTTTTTCATGTGAATACTTATATAGTAAGCGAAAGAAAGCTAATAGGAAGATGCCAAACAGCAGTTTGGTAGGTTGCGGCTTAAAAACAAGTGAAAATCGTCCAAACATAACATTACACCGGTACGTATTCTTATTTTGCTAAATTACCAAATAATACAATAAATACCTTATGTGTTGGCTTTCATAGGAATAGTTTACATAAAATTCATACCGAATGTAGCTTATTTTTGTAAGTTTTAAGTGTAAGTAAAGAAAACATGAAACTGTTTGTTTGGCGATAGTGTTGTCCTTCAAGGCATTTTTCATAGGTATCGATGTTTTCAAGTGTAAATTGTAGTGTATTAATTTTCAACTGGTTTTTTACGTTCTAGGTTACCCGAAAATTACGGTAAAAGAAAAAGTGGCTGGACTCAATTGGAGTAGAAAATTTGAAGTTTGGTACGAAAGATATTTTCGTTCGTTCTCTTCATTTTGAAGAAACTTGCTTCAATCGAACTTTAAATAACAAGACTGCGAGAGGATGCCGTACCGTCACGAATCTTTTTAGTAAGTATTTTACTTGACCTTACTCCCACAAACTTCTATTGCAAAGTAATGCATATATGCATTAACAAACTTGACTACCTTGACTACCATGCAAAATAAAGTTATTTCGCGAACGATGTGGCACGGTGGGCGAAGGTCTGCCTGCAACGCAGGCAGACCTTCGCCCACCTTTTTTTTTAGAATTTCTTTAAGATTTTAGATTTTTTTTCAAAGTTGAACTACTCAGTACCTTTCTAGAATCTATAATTGTAGGCTGACAAATAATGTTGCATTATAAATTTATTCTTCATGTTTGTTTCAGCCACTAGTGCCAGCGCGATCCAGTACTTTAATAGAAATAATGTAAATTTGAGATTTATACTGTAAATGAATGAGACTGATTACATTAGGTACTTGTAAAATTGAAAATTTTGGTGTAGTATTAGTTGAATTTTTGAATTAGGTAGGTATATTGCAAATGTGTAAATGAATGAGACTGTTGCATTGCTTCTACAATCGAAAATACAGGTGGCGTCTGTGTTAAATTTTTGATTTATACTGTAAATGAATAAGACGGATTACATTGCTTGTTTAATTAAAAATGTAGGAGTCTGTGTTAAATTTGTGATATAATATAATAAATGAATGAGACTTGTTGAATTGCTTATAAAATGTGGTGTCTATCTTTTTGTGATTTATATTATAATAATAAATAATACTAGCTGTTCCCCGCGGTTTCATCCTCGTTAAATTCGAATTTCATATAATATCTAGGGGGATATTCCTGTAACTCTACCATGGGAGTTTGTTATTTTACTAAGACAAAAAGTAGCCTATGTTACTCTCCATCCTTTCTTAGTTAGGTTCCGGTTTCTTAGTTAAGCCGTGACTGAATGACAAACAAATACACTTTCGCATTTATAATATAAGCATAGATAGCGTCTACGCTAAAGATACAGATTACACATTGTTATACCCATATTGTTATACAAATATAAATATACTATCTCACAAATCACTGTTGCATACAAACAATATATTTTGCAATTAAGTAGCTTGTTGTTTCATTTCAGTAGGTACCTTTTTTTCTTAAATGAACACAACGTTTTTTAACAAAGAAAATTTGAATCAAATAGTATAAACAAATTAGAACTAGTATTTACCTACAATTGAAACAAATGAGCTAACTGCAGACTGTTCAATAAACTGGTTTGGTGAACTTTGATCTTTAATTCTAAGGAGGTCTGGCACGTGTCTAAACGCATGAGTCTTGACTCGGAATATACATGAAAAAATTACCATTGTTATAATAGCTCATTTTCTTAACTTCTCAGTGATTGCGTCTCATGAGCGCGGTCGAGCCATAGTTGGGTACGTGCATTCACATACTTTTTATCTCTAATTTAAGCATTATAAGACTATATGATTATAGAATTCTGTTTCATAATCGTGGTGAAAACAATAAAATCACTACGAAACTGCTAAAATATCGTCACAAAAATACTTGTTTCGATAAAAATATCGAGGTACAAAAGGGCAGCACTACGGAAAGGAGCCATTTTAGTTTCTAGGTAAGTTTAGGTATACACGTTTTTTTCGTAGGTATGCCATCTCTAGGTATACTCTAAGATCTTACTTCAATTTTTTTTTTTTTTAGACAAGTTGGCTAAAGCCCCATTAGGCTATAGCCATACTACCTCGTCTTTCGTGAAAACTATTTTTTTTATGCTCTTCGTTGAATTTTAATCATATTCAATCATCTACAAAATTTAAATTTAATATGGCCATTCAACGTGGCAATGCTGCCAGCATTCTGGGCACTTTGCATTCTGGTGACGACGGCTTAGATATTAAAAAATAGATTTACGAATAAGTGTAAGTATTAGTTGTAATTATTGTATTCTGTAATTTTCTATAATATACAGGGTGTGTCAAGACTACTACCGAAAACTGGGGGGGTGCAATCAGACCATGATTTTGAAAATATTTAGCGAAAAAAAAACGCGAAAAATATGTCGACCCATCAAATTTTTTAAATTTTTTTTCTAGGTACATACCCATAGCACAACACTATAAGACCATATCTACCTAAATAAGTAATTTAAATAAGCAAAAAATTAATAAAATAAAAAAAGCAGCAATGTATTGCAAAACACCAACCGCCCCACACAGCTAAATAGGTCCCTATCCGCGCGGGCGCGGTTATTACCCTACCGACACGTGAAAGTTCCGCGCCTACGAACTTATCTTTTCAATAAATAGTTAGTAGGTAGGTACATACTACCTACGATTTAATCCTCGGCCATGACCTTGAAAGCATACCAAGAATTCATTAGAAACATCAAAATTTAAATACATTTTAATCTGTCTAAAATAAATAGGTAGGTACCTACATTTGTTAAAAACAGCTGACAGACCCGCGTTTATTTTTAGAGGTCATCGTCCTGCCTAGAGAATAGGTAGTTCGGCTTTCCTTTGACACGCGCGCGGCTACGATATGATTCGCGGCCATTACCTTGAAAGCATGCCAAGAATTGATTAGAAACATCAAAATTTAAAATACATTTTAATCTGTACATTTTAATTTTTTAATCTGTCTAAAATAAGTGCCTACTTTTGTTAAGAACAGCTGACAGACCCGCGTTTATTTTTAGAGGTCATCGTCCTGCCTAGAGAATATGTAGTTCGACTTACCTTTGACACGCGCGCGGTTACGATTTAATTCGCGGCCATGACCTTGAAAGCATACCAAGAATTGATTAGAAACATCAAAATTTAAAATAGGTACATTTAGTCTGTCTGAAATAAGTATCCACTTTTGTTAAGAACAGCTGACAGACCCGCGTTTATTTTCAGAGGTCATCGTCCTGCCTAGAGAATAGATACCTACCTAGTTCGGCTTTCCTTTGACACGCGCGCGGCGCGGCGGCACCTCTCCAAACTTTCCGACAAACAGGCCGCGGACGCACGTGTAACGCCTTTGACTTTTACCGACAATTTGCGCAAATTTTATTTACTTTAAAAAATTGGTTCCGTAGCTTTATTTTACAGGATGTTACTGCAAGGTAATTCTAAACATACCAACCATCATGAGTGGTACCTATTTTATCTATCTCGTAAGAAATAAGATAGGTACCTACTTATAGGCTAGTAGTTAGTTATCTCCTGAATTTTATTTAGATCGATGGGTGATCCATCACTTGATCACAAACTTGAGCTTCCGCGGAATAAGGGTGATCGTCGCGGTTTGGCGCGAAATTCAAATTATTTTATGGTATTTTTACCTGCTTTTTACAAAACATAAAAGTTACGGAAAAATACCGCACTTGTCCGTAGTTCTATTCTTTGTAAATCGCAGAAAAAGTTTAAAACCACGAACAGACGACAGACAGCCGAGGTTTTATAATAGGGTCCCGTTAGCACCCTTTAAGTACTGAACCCTAATTACAAATAGGTAATAGGCATAAACTGTGTCGGCCTACATTTTGTCAAAGAAAAATGTAGTGTAAAAGGAAACTGAATCATATGACTGTACCAATAAGACACATAATCATAAGAGATTATGACAGAGCAATGTCGTTCGGCGTTTTTCGGCTTTTATAAAAGGACATTATTTACCTAATTTCACTAGAATCTTTTGATTCATTTTGTTTTTAGTACGTGTTCATTATTCGCACTGAACATTTGCGCGGTGCATAAAAATTGCAATACGTTCGTGTTTTTCTTCTGTTTTTTGAGTTTTTCTAATTAGGTATTAGGCAGTTTAGTTTAGTTTTCAGTTAGTTTTGGTGTGTTTTTATTTTATTAATCGTTAGTCTTAGAGTAGTAGGTCTTTAATTATGTTAGTGTTTTGTTTACGAGTTTATTATGTTTAGTGCGAGGTAGTATGGACAGTTGCTAATGTGCTAAGGTGAAGCGAGAGGAAATGCGTCACGAGCCTTGCGCATTTACCGGGATAGGTACCCCAATCAGACACATCCGTCTGATGCTAGAGTCTTCACGGCTGCATCAAAGGGTCCCGAATAATGAACGTATTACTCCCCAAAGGTGGTTACGGGGGTGGCAGAGGGGTAGGTGTTCAGGTGCAAGAACAGGTCTTGGACTTTACTAGGAGAAACCCTCGAGTTGGTACGCGGACTGCAGCGTAAATGCTGGGGTAAATGCGAGAAGCGCCAAGGATCCTTCATTCCTGGATCGTGTTCATCGGTCCACAATCAGACGTGCTCAGCTGTGCCATGAACGAGGAGGAGCGCAGTTCGTGCCATTTCTGATTCGACCGAGACTGCACCGGAATTAGGTAAGACTAAGAACCTACATACCTATTAGGTACTAACTTACGACATTTGTAAACTGACGTGTACATTGCTGGCTAGCAAAACAAATAAAAATCTTTAAAAATTCATATCTCCAGCTAGAATTTTTTTTTCGGACAACGGTTTTTTTTATTCGTTTTGTTTTGGGGTGCTGCACCACCCCCCTTTGTTTTCGGTAGTGGTCTTGACACACCCTGTATAGTAAATAGTTTATCTACGTCTTCAACATTCGCCTCTACGTTGCTCTACGTCGTCAAATGCGGATAAGAAACGAACTAGAGTCTTTTTTCTGGATTCAGCGTTGAGAAAAACATTTCTTATGTCATCTTTTCTGGTATGTCGCTGAGCACAGGGAGTACCATGCTGGCGCTGCGTATGGTATTCATCTATGCTGCGTAGGTGAGCCGCAAGCTAATGTAGGTTTTGTAGATTTTTGTTCTCAACGGCAGTTTGGATGATAGGGCCGGCCGCAACATAGCTCGGGCGGCGCGTGTTTGTCTTATCGCGCGCTCCACCTGAGCGTTCATCGTCAGCGATCTGTCGATACCAAGATATCGGACTGAGGCTTGCCACTCTATGGCTTGGCTTCGTAGCTCTAGTGGTGGTAAGACTGTGCGCCGTCGAGTAGCAAAAAGCGCTGCCGTTTTCCCGACGTTTACTGCAATGCGCCATAAAGTCAACACTCACTGCATCTGGCTGGCAGCTGCTACTAGATTTGGCGAGGAAGCGAAGTAAGCACTGTCGTCAGCGTAGAGCGCTAATGTGACATCATCTTCTCCGGGTAATAGGTGGTCTTCCAGAGTAAGGATGTCATTCGTGTACAGCGCGTACCTACAGTACTGGAGACAAGCAGCTCCTTTGAGGCACTCCAGCTATGATTGATCGAGGCTGTGATTTTGCTTCTTCGACAGCGACGCAGAATCTTCGTCCACGGAGGAAAGACGCAACCACCCGTATAATAGCCCCTGGTGTCGGGGAAGTTATCAACTTTAGGATCAGGCCAGGGTGCCACACTCTATCGCGCGCATTCTCTACATCGCATCGCATATTAGCTAAATTATTTTCATTTACTTAACTTACTTTCTTTCCGTCAGGAGGACTGTAGCAGCTTCAACCTCCTCTGCTGTTTTTAGTTAGCCAATAATTAAGTTTTCCAGTTGCTTCGCATACCTACTCTACCCAGTCGGTTCGGTCTGTCAAAGGATAGTAGGATCACAAAGGAAGTGATACAGTTGTTGAATTTATGCTCCAAGCATAAATTCACTCACTCAAGTAAATAACAATAAGTATCACAAGAGCACTTTTATCACAGCTCTAAAAGAAGAATGGCGAAAATAGCCCTAAATTTTTTAGGAACCGTACATGGTGAGATATATGAAACAATTATTCATTTGATTGGCAGACTTTTAATCTGAAAATCTCTTGACTTTTAATGTAGGGAATCAAAAATTATAATACCTAGGTACCTACTTCAAATGACAAAGTCAGGTGACATCAGCATCAAGCTATAATACCTAGTCCACAGCTGGACTAGGTACTATATTTTGAAGATGATGATGTGATAGCCCTCCCCTAATGAGCGCCATAGCGCTCTGTCTTCAGCTTGCCGCATCCAGCATCTGCCTGCAGTCTTTCGCAGATCGTCATCCCTGGTCGGAGGGCGTCCTACGCTACGTTTGCCAAGTCGCGGTCTCCACTCAAGAACACGTTTACCCCAGCGGTTGTTGGTTCTTCGCGAGATATGGCCAGCCCACTGCCACTTCAGCTTGCTAATTCTTATTATGAATTGCTACTGTGATTGTCCAATGTCCATGTCCAGTTGCATGCGTGCAATGTAAAAATAATAAATAAATGTCATAGTCAATTTAAGCGTAAAGTAAGCAAAGAAAGTTCCGTTTAGATTTCTGTAAGCACCTGATTGTCTAGTAACTATATAGTTTGTTATTATTTATTATTCTGTATTTTGTTAGGTATAGGCATTGATCTAAAGTCTAAGGGGATCTCTTTTTTCATTGGGTATAGGTACCTACCCATTTATATCATAGTGTTTTGTAATATGGACTATGGACTGTGTTGTCTGAAATAAAAATATATTCATTCATTCATTCAATGTTTTTACCACAGATGAGCATATAGATATCGAGCGTGGACGGAGGAAATCACCCCCCCTTGGGATTTTGGAAACTTATTTCATTTCTTAGAGATACCCGTTTTGTTCGAGTTTTGATAAAAAATACATTATTAAATAAACTTTTTGCTTTTTATTGATTTTTACCTACTAGGTAGACATATTCTTAAGCTTAGTTTGTACGATTTAATCGTACATTGCGCGCTTGATAAAACTTGTATGTGATATTTAATTTCTTTCCTGCGTCTTACAAGAAATAATGAACAAAGTAGTTTACTGAAAACCTTAATCTTTAGGGCCTTAATCTTCAAACCCCGTTAATTTTTGACTTATAAATTTTCATCGTCATCGATGAAAATGTAGTCAAACACTAAAATAAGAACTGACAGCTGTCGTGCATAAAATAAGTTACGCTACGTTTTTTTCTAAACGGCAAAAGGGAAGGAATCCTTTGCCCTGCAGTGGGACGACGACGACGCGACGACGCGAAGACGACGTGAATACCTACCTCCCAGAATAAATTATTCTTGAAAAAAGGGGTCGTTTTCTATAATTTTATCTATAGATATTATTTTCAACGGGGGGACTGATTTTCAAAGCAAGCAATCCCAATCCCATCTGTTAGCAGCTAATTTAACAAGGAAATTAAATGACACACGTAAAATCTCAATAAATTTTGACACCTTTGTGGTGTAGGCGGTTGGGGTTACTTACTTCCTACTAGGAATATTGTATTCGTGTTGAGCAGTTAGTTATTAACTAGTTGTTTTACTACAAGCCAGTAATGAAATTTATGTCAGTCTGTCTTTTGCACAACTCAGACATTTAACTTCGTGTAATGGAACGTAAGATTTATTGAGATAATAACAATATTCTCCCACACAATTATCTACCATAAGACTTGAATGAGAGGTTTTACTTTTGCTTACCGACTTATGACCTTGTAACTTTACAAGAAAAAGTTAGAACTGAACGTATTAGGTTATTTATCAATTTACATTGATATTTTAGAAACTTAGTCGGTTATTTCTTGCCATATCTCTAAAAAAATTAATAAAATAACGTCCCCTTCGCGAGCGTGAATAATTTTAGACACAAAAAAGTTTTACGTAGGTGGCTATTAAGTTTTTACGTATTTATTAAGCTTTTTTATTCAAGTTAGGTAGGTATGTGTGGAAATTAAACCTAGTTTCAATTCCTGATGTTCTGGTGGTGAACTTGTACTTACTTTAAAAATTAATAAACTTTCCTGTGTTGTGATTATGACATGTGAAAAGGCGGCAAATTTAACGGTGAGTGTAATAATAATATTGTTAGTGCTATTTAGTGCTATGACTCACTCTCCCTACAATGCTTCTGGTTGTTGTTACTGTTTATTGCCTATTTGCTAAGATGATGGACATACAAACTCTTGTTAAACGTATCTTGTGACTCTGCATGTTTCCTAGAAGTAGTTCATTACATCTGGTGAGTGTTTTCTTTTTACTTACCTTACCTACCTTGCCTTGTTTATGGTAGAGCTAGCCATATAATGTACTCTGTGGAGCTAGCTTCGACTTTTATTAACCGGCTTCGAAAAGGAGGAGGTTCTTTGTTCGGTTGTGGGTACAGTCTGTGGTACAGTACGTATACTTACACACCCATGGGAATAAAAATGTGCCTGGAACCACCTAGGGATCATTAACTATAGGTACCTACTAGGTAGGTATAACAAAATAATTTCCTAAATCGGTGCATAATTGACGATACTTATCCCGCAATACGTACTTGAGTGCTTCGGTTTTTAGTTTTTTCAAAACAATCAAATTGTTACATTTTGTATATTCGGATTACCTACCTACCGAAGTCACAAAAATTACATAGGTAACTTGTTTACATAATTTAATAACGTCTGCCGTCGTTCAACCTTGACCAAGAATGATAGTATAATTTGTTTTACTTCGTTAACCTATAGGTAGGTAGGTATCTACCTAGGGAGGTACCTAGTTTATAATGTTGCAGCACTTGGCAAGTCAACTGAGCGATTCGACTCGACAAAATAAATAGAAATAATTATAATAAAAAACATTTCTCGTTAGGTAGGTAGGTAGGTACGCGCTATTTTATTGGCATTTATTGTCTTGCCTAAGTCTCCGCCAACTAAGCTAAGCTTGTTGGTCACAGACTCAGACTAAGTAGATTTCTTACTTAGTCTGAGGTCACAGAAATGTATCTAGCTGGTAGGTATAGGTGGTACCTACTTTGGTTAACCGGAATCCAACCGCACTGTTTCCAATGTTTCCATTTCAATCGCTCACGATGGCCTTCAGCTGTGCTGTGTTGCATTGCATCACTACTAAATATTTGAACGAACGAGCTCTACCTACCATTCTAACAAGCTAGATTATACCTAGTAGGTAGGTATACATGGGTTATGAAAGATTTTTTGGTAGGCATTCAAAATAATTACAAATTATCGAACTGGACGGAGTATTTGCTTTTATTTATGAAATAGGTAGTATCTATCCAAACGTGTAGGTATCTCGTGATACAGACAGTCAAAGACTTTGGAGAGTTACACATAGGTATCCACTCTAGAAAAAGTGATACGCCGAATTTGTCTTAGGTAGGTACTAGGTACTGTAAGTAGGTGAAGTTATCTACCTAAGTACTTCAGCAGCAGCTCAAAGGCTGCTTAATTATAATAATTCAGACAAACCTATCGTCAACTTATCGTGATAGCTTCTATCGTGACTACAACGCTAATGTTCGTACAGCTGTCACAACATGACCAACTGTTTGTATTACAAAAAAAAACTATTAGGTAGGTTAGGTACCTACCACATTTCCATTTTCCATTATACTTATGTACTTGCACAAGTACAAGTGAAACTTACGAAGTAACATTACTTTATCTGTGGTGAAACTAAGATAAGATACCTAACACATACAGGAAGGGGCCCTTTACGCGTATTAATTCGTGTGCTATATTTCCTACCTACCTAATATTATGTATGGTGTAAGGCGAAATCTAAGCACGTTTAGGTTCTTTAAATCTTGCATGTTACATGTTACACCTTTAAAATATAGCGCACACAGAAATCTAAATAAAAAGGCACTTTTAATTAGATTTCTGTAGTTGCACATTATCTACTAAATTATAACGTTTTTTATTAACTTTAAGGTCGAACATTGATATTACATCTGTCTATATTGCACCTTCAAAACTTACATCGAAGATTACAATTAGATTTCTAATTATTCTCACTTCTGAGCAAAGGTCTCTGTTACAATAGGTAGACTACTAAATAAAGCCTGTTCGTTTTTTACGTACGTTCGAGGGGATTTATGCCATATTCGTCCCTAATGTTCGGCCCACTTCATTAAAAAGTCTTTGTTCGTCCCGCACGATAATATTTGTCCAGATTCGTCCCTCATACCAAAATTATTGTAAGTACAGTGAACGTCAAAAGTATAATTTATCACCACAACCAAATCTGTGGTTTATCTACCACTAAGCATCACCACCACCCAATGATGGTCATTACTAGTATCATTATTAATTTTACGTAATTATCAAATTCAAAGCTCTCAGTAACTTAGTAGTACTGTAGTAGTAACTATCTGCAAAGATTTATTAAAAGAAATAAATGTGGTGAAAGGGTGAATCCCGCATTTTCATTTCGCCAACTGTTTGGCTCCATTCTAAATTACGAAAAATTAGTAATACAATGGGCACCAATAAGCAGAAGAAACGTACCGCGTGATTCGCTTGATTACTAATGCACATAGGTAAAGAGGCCAGCACCAGCTGCTGTAACATGTACATGTATACCTACTACAAGGAAAAAAAAAGGAATAAATTTTATTCCTTTTTTTTTCTTGTCCACGAGTGAGCCTTGTAGCACGAAATGTAGCGTATAGGTAGGTATCACTCTCGGTCATAATAACAAAAAGATCAACACCTAATAATTATATGTATTATTCTATTATAAAATAATGCTGGACAATTCACACAGCATTTTTAGCATTTCAAGTTCAACAGAGCTTGTGCTATGGGTACTAGATAACTGTAACTGAGATACATAATAAAATAGAATACACAGATAGATATTTTTTATTATAAGTACATAGAAAACGACCAGAACACCCGGAAGAAATATGTGTAAACCGTACAAACATTTGTCCCAAGGTGGGAATCGCAACCTCCTGCGTCGCAGGCGGACCTTCGCCCACTGCGCCACAGAGGTCGTCATTACAATATTAATGCTGATGTCATTTACATGACATCAGCATAAATATTGAATTATTCATTATATTATTGCCGATGCCATCTTTGTCTGTCAAATTGTCTTGTGTGAAATCGTCAGAAACTAGATAATTTAAGCGTGACCTACTTTAAAAGTGTTCGTAAACGTGTGCGCAATGAACCACGAAAACCAAGAACCAACCAAGAAAAGTCGAGACTTTAGCTACAATTCCTTCGCTTCTTGTAAATTTGATTCACAAATACCTTCCCGAGTGCCACTCATTAGACCAGTTAACACTTTTAATTCTACTAACAAAATAATACGTAGGTACAGCTTTAAGGTATTGACCTCGTTCTTTTTTTCAGTTACAGGATGTCTGAAAACAACAAAAAGCGAAGCGGAAGCTTCAGAAAATTCTTCCCAAACCTATTCCGAAATAAAGGAAAACATAAAGAAGCAAGATTGAAAGTAGTAAACAACGAAGCGCATAGTACGCAGTATCTTGATCCGCGGTTAACGATAAGATCAGATAAACACGAATCCAGTGATACTGAACGAATATACGAAAATTTAACAGTTGCTCGACACGACGTTACCAATAAACGAACTCTTGATATATCAAGCTATCATTCATCCAGTAGCACCTTGGTTTCTGACAGTGTAAGAAACAGGTCGCTGGACAGTGATGTGACTAGTGACAAATACAACGTCTACGCGGCAAGACCACAGGTTCCGCCGAAACCGAACCCTCACGTAAGCGACATGAATCCCGACGCACGAAACAGTCGAAGTGCTGATAATCCAAGTCAATATCCTAATGTTTACTATCATCCCATAGAGAGGCTTGTCGAAAAAAGAACTCCATTTGATGAAATTGAAGTTTATAAAGCTACTCAAGTCCAGCAAAGTCCAACGTCTGTTGGCGCAGAAATTAAAAGAGTAAGCACTAAGTATCTAATTTCTCCAAAAAAAGAAGCTGAAGTTCGCACTATCAAACCAACCAGGGCCAGAAGTTTATCGTTTGACCGTGAAAATAATCAAGCCAAACCGCCACATGGTCGATCAAACCTAAGTAAAACGACTGTAAAGAAATCTTATAACTATTCAGCTCCAACATCACCTGTTCCGACGAGTCACAGAATTCCTAATATACCCAAATCTGTGTCTCCTTATGAACTTCTAAGGAAAAATATATCCGAACCAGAAAAGTATACGCCCAGCCATCAACGTGATTCTGGAACAAGGCAAGGGTTCTGTCAATCATCTAACGCATCCACGATACTAAAGGAAAATGGGTCTCTGGATAAAGAAAAAACTAGACAGAAGGTTGAAGCCTACTACTGGCAAAAACTTAAAGAAATGAAGGATAAAGAAGATGAATTCTACATGAGACAGTCCACAAATTCTTGCATTGGAGCAATTGGAAGTCAAGAGCAACAATTCGCTCGCAATTCGAAGTGTAGCACACCTATTCCAATAGCAGTGCAACTGCGTTCATCTAGTTTACCTAGAGGTCGAGATATGCTGGACATGATGAATCAACCAACGTACGCTGCTCCATTTAAACGGGGCACGCCGGAGAGGCGAACCGACACCTACTTAAAAAGTCGGACGCAATTCGCCGATCCAGAAATAATTTATGGACGAACGGAAAAATTAAATTCGAGTATGGCCCGTCAGGCGCATGTTACAACACCTATATTTCACCGCGGATCGCTGATCAGAGAGAATAGCATCGCGAGTCCACCGAAAAGAGTGAGTTTTGATGAAAATTCATGTGTTGAAAGCAATAGTGTAAATAGGACCAAAGTGGGAAACGGTATTTATAGTTCAATTATTCAAAGCAACGAGCGTCCGCCAATCGCTCATGTTTTCCAACAGTTGAGAAGTCCCCCGCAACCACCAGTCCGAACAACTAGTGTTGGTGTTAAAAATTTAAAACTTGCGAACAATAAGAGGATTAACTATTTATTTGGAACGGGTCACTCGGGATCAGAAAGCGGCTCGGAGGCAGGAGAAATACAGCGGATACTTCAAAATCGTGAGTAGACTTTTGATTTAGAATTATAGGTTTATTATTTAAGGGCAACCTATGACGCAATTTTGTGAAAAGATTTGGCATAGGATTTTGCGTTCATAGGAGCAGGACAGAGTAGAGCGGCAAATCTAGTTTTTGCTTATAACCTATTTGCTAGGACATTTATTGGAAAAATAAGCCAAAGGTTCCCTTGATATTCTATTATTTAAAACGGCGATGACAATAAAAAATCTTGTGATAGATAGTTGTAGGGAGTAAGGAGAGTAGGGAGAAAAACGGTTGTAACTAAGAAAAAAGATAGTACCTACTCTGCACAATTATTTCTGATATTTTACCTTGTATCGTATACTATTGTGTATTTTTTTCGATAAATATTATGGAAAAAACTAGTTTTAACGTAAGCCCATTGACGTTAATTCACTTAACCCTTATTAATCGTCGTCGTCACAATTTCAGCAGGTTTAGGACTTTGCCCTACCTGTGGTATAATCTCACAAATCTTCTACTGTTCTAGGTATGTTGTGAAAATATTTTATTATTTTGACGGCCTCTAAGAAGCGTTGGAAGACCGCCTGAGATTAAAAAGGTGGTATTTTTATTGCGTACGTGGCGAACGAATGTAAATAAATAATGTTTAAAAAATATTTGTTCCGTGTGTGGTTTGGACAGGGAACTACGCAAATCCTATACAAATATGAAAAGTCACGATCACGTCTCGATACTATCGTCAAATCTCTGCCCTCTTCATTAGAAGAGATGGAAATGACTTTCTATGGAATAAGGGACATTATCTGTGGACCTTCTTACATCTTATCTGAGTAATAGGATACAAAGAGTTGACATTAATGGCAAACAGTCCATCTATTGCTCCTAAAGTATTTTTCGAGGAGTAATACATGTCCATGTATTACACCTTCTGGTAATATCCAACGTGCTCTATATTGTCAAAATTATTTCTTTGCGATTATCAGAAACAAATGTGTAAAATACACAGACAACACAGATGTCTAGGACCTCTTATTCTACTGTAGGCGCCCCACCCCGCTAAGCCCCCCCTCCCCTTAGCGGGTGGGACGCTTACTGGAGTTCACCTCCATTACCTTACTCCTTACGAAGCCCGCCCAACCCCCACGAATGGGGGTTCGTGGCTGTGACTGAAAGAGTGTGTATATGTATTATTACATCCACAGTCATGTGTGAACACTTGACTAAACTTTTCCAAGCTCTCTATAAATTGTCCAGCATTATTTATCTACTTATTTGATTTGCAAGAAAGAGCATTGGCCACACACAGTGTCGGACACAGACAGTAGTTTATAGCAGATATCCGATACGTACTTTTAGAGCATTTGCAAAAACGAATACATGAGGTATTCGTTTTTTCAAAACACTCCAATTATGAGTTAATGTATGTTGGATTGTACCAGTAGTAATACATGGACATGTGTTACTCCTGGGAGAAATATTTTAGGAAGATCTGCCTTATCTTGATAAAAATAATCACAAGAGTTGTTGTTGTTGTTTGCTGATAATACTTCATTATTATTTAAAACTAGCAGCGCCTCGCGGTTTCACCCGCGTAGTTCCCGTTCCCGTAGGAATTTCGGGATAAAAAGTAGCCTATGTCCTATTCCAGACTATAATCTATCTCTGTGCCAAATTTCATCCAGATCCGTTTTGCCGTTCTGGCGTGATAAGGGAACAAACATCCATCCATCTATCTATCCATCCATCCATCTAAACTTTCACGTTTATAATATTAGTGAGATGAAAGGGCAGAGCACAAATTACGACGATGTGAATAATGCAATGTCAAAAGTAGTGTAAGTAGTGGTTTAGAAACATAATGTATTAGATTTATTCTATCAAATTTCAAACAAGTTAAGGCTGACGTAAAAGGAGAAACGTTAGAAATTGTAGAATTTACCGTATTCTTAGTAATCACCTCAGATAATAAACTTCGATGGGGCCCACACATAGCTATCGAAGTAACTTAGTTTTGCAGCGTATGCAGTCATAAAAAATCCATCACCTTACAGATGTGGATACATCTACACTTGTTTATTTCAGCTACTTCCACAGTATTGTCGTATGGTAAGTTGTTTTGGGGGAACGCTGCAGAACACCGTATTTGTGATGTAGAAGAGAGCCGTTCGTGCAATCTATAATATGGGGTGGGGTCCCAGAGAGTCCATGCGTGATAAATTCAAAGAAATAAATAAACATACTGACAGTATTATGTTTATCTATGAAAACTTATAAAAATCTTCAATCAGTTCCCTAAAAATAGCGATGTACATTGTTTAAATACCTACTAGAAATAAACATTAACTCACTGTGTCTCACAACTAGGCTACACAAAACAAATTAATCTTTTAAAAGGCAATGTATACGCTTCTACCCTAGTGAGTTGCAAAATTATCAGTAAATAAATTCAAACCAAGTGTCAATATCGTTCTATGCAAAAAGGCTTAGCTACCAAATATCAGATTATCTAGATTTTTGTCACTTTGATGTTTGAGATAAAAATGCTTGGAACGGGTTTTGCTCCAACTCGAGAAATAACAACTAACAGGCTAAAGGTTTCTTCGTCGCTTCTTTACTTTAGTCTACGTACCGAAGCGACAAAAATCAAAAATACTACTTTATTACCGTGTCAATGTTAATTAGTAAATTTCATAATTTGACCTTTCTAAGTGTAAATTAATTTGTTGGAAATAAATCTCTAATCTCAGCTCTGCAATTTACCTGGTAATTTCATACTTCATCAACCGTCAGGTCGATGAAGTATGAAATGACCAACAACGGATTAATTATAGGTTTAATGGGATGCACGGTGACCCAATTTATTCCATTTAGATAGGTCTATCTGCCAAGCCGCAGCGCAGTAGAATTAAAATGGAGCAAACTTGGCACAAAGGTTTTGTGCCAAGTTGGCTCCATGGAAAGCCTGTTTGAGTTTGTTAGTGTCTTACAAGCTTTATTGTGTCGGTCGGTGTAGGCTAGTTTCTTGTCAAACTGAAATAAACTTTGAGACACAGCATGGTCTGAATTTTCCGGGAAAATAAGAGAGAGGAAAGCCACATTTTCTTTAAAAGGAAAATAACACAAGTTTTTCTGTGCAATATCATAAATTTTTATGATAAATTTCTACATATCTACTCATTATGGTCTTTATTTACGAAGAAAATTACAATCAAATAATAGATTAAATTAAAACTAGTATTGACAATTGAAACAATTGAGGTAACTGCAGACTGTTGCAAACAATCTACAAGTAGCTCAACTGATCCATATCAATACCAGTCGGAAGCGTGCCCAAGACGCTAGCTGCATTGCCCCGCTGTATAGCATATAGCATACTGAAGCGCTGCGCCAGATACTCACCAGCTCTCGGGTCACGCGTCACTTAGACCAGACGCTATATTCTACTTATTTCAAGTTTACTTCCTATTTCAAACTGAACTCTATCGCCCGAAAGATAGCAGGGCTTTGTTTATGGTTTAGGTAAAAGAAAGTAGGAGTTCCAAAGATTTTCGACTCTGTACTTATTTGATTTCGTAGCTCAGTAGGTTATAGTATGGCAGCCCAAGAGGCGAAATAGAAATTTACTCGAGCGTCGTGGAGACCTTTTGGATTGTGAAGGTAAGTGTACTTCACAAGGTGCAAGGGGGGCCACCCTTGCACCTTGTGAAGTACTCTTACCATACCGAGCCCTTTATATAGGGTCGAACGTGAAAGGCAGCCGATCAGATTCGTAAAAAAAATCGATCGTTAGAAAAATTCGAGCGCGTCATATTGGTAAGGTAAGTTATAGTGTGCATTTCAATTTGAGCATGACACAAGGAAATGGTAGAGTCACAAAGTTGCAGAAAAAAACGTCACCTGGACATTCTCGAGCACGGTGATTTTGTCTTTTATTTTGAAGGAAATTAGTCACGAATAACGCAAAGATCACGGAAATCACGGGAAGTTTCGGAGCCTTTTCATTTCAAACAAACTAACCATTTTCCTCAATAAAAATAAATAATAGATTCAGGCGTTACTTTGCGGAAATCCATTGCAAAATATGAGGACGAAAATATTTAGTAACAATTCCGCGAAAAAAACCTTCTCCGATAAGTTCTAACAAAATGTAGTCCGCGCTGTAGAAGAAAACGACGCCAACTACAAAATGAAAAAATACCAAAAAGCAAGACGTCCACGACACGTGGACGTCTTGCTTTGATAGGTATTTTTTCGTTCGCGACAAGAAAATATTTTATTTTTTTCCGAGCGTTTCAGTTTTGGACGCGCAAAATAGGTACTTATAGCTTGAATTGACGACTACTACACAGATTTATAGACATTTAAGGAATTTACAACTAAAATAATCAGGATAGAATCTCACCCAGCGCTATCTTTTGATACTTATAATTTTTAAAATAATATGTGAGTAATTAAAACTTGGGGCCCGGGGAGGAATGCATTCTTGGAGCGCGGTGGAACTACCCATACGCCTACGCTATCTTTATGGCAGTCTGCTCAGACTAAGTAAGAAATCTACTTAGTCTGAGGCAGTCTGCAAGTAAATCGACTTTCCGCTTTGCACTTCAACTAACGTTCACCGCAAGATGCATAATCTGCGAGGGAGGTAGTAGGTGCCGAGGATTTCTATTATCAAAATTCAATAACTTTATTTCCTAGGCTTACAAAATAAGCACTTAGACAAGTCAAATTTTATACATAAACAGCTTTATAAATAGTAATAGTAAAAAGTATTAGGTAGTAGTAGCTTTATAAATAAGAAACAAAATGTTATTGATTTTGTTCGCTTAAATTTTTTGTCCACTTGTGGAAGAAGCGAAAAATTAACCAAAATTAAAATTAGTGTATATAATACTTAAAATGTAATACAATAAAATTTGCCTATCTAAGTCTAAATTTATTGTGATTTCGATACAGGTCAATATTTATATCAAGCTGTTACGAGCAAAACCTACCAAAAACTTATAGTATGCCAACGCAACATGGAGCGAAGAATGCTAAATATACGGCTACGTGACAGATGGACTACTTCGAAAATAAGAAAGAGAACAAAAATAAGCGATGTCCTACTAAAAATCAAAAATCTCAAGTGGAACTGGACTGGCAGAGAAGCATGAGAACGAACAAAGAAAAATGGACAAAAGATATAATGGAATGGTATCTTAGGAATGGAAAAAGAAGACAGGGACGTCTAATCAAAAGATGGGAAGATGACCTACCAAAAGGATGGAGAAGACTAGCTCGTGACAGAGATGAGTGGAAGAAACTAGGGGAGGCCTATGTCGAAGGACAACCTGACCAATAAGCTTGTTGCTGAAGAATTTTAGCTATTATTAGTTATAGATTTAAAAACTACTTTATATACTGTACTATACATGTAATGTACTTTGGTCAGCGAAAAGGCTATTTTTATTTATTTATTTTATAACTAAGCGGTGCGGAACTGCGCGACATCTGGCCAAGCAGATAAAATCATCTATGGCGTAAAAGGCTTTCTTGATAAGATTTCCTTTTATGTACCTACTGTTTAAATTTACGAATAGGGAGCTCAGTTCCTTCAGATGGAAGGACCAGTTAGCGTGCTAGATTAATCCAACGTGTCGTTACTTGGAGTTTGGGGCGTTCGCCCTCTTAGATCCAATTTAGTCTGATACGTGCATATTTTATGTACTTGCCAGCGATCGGCGTGGCTACACCAGTTAATCGAAATATTGCATGAGTGATTTATTTAGTAGATCCCGCCTCCGCCAAGTTATTTAGGTACTTTACGAGATAGTTCCCAGAATAGTTTCATGTTTGTTCCGGTTCTGCTGTCCTATTTTGGTTCTTATGCAAGATTAGGTAGGTTGAAGCTGAACATTGTTAGCATTTCTGAGGTATTTAATGTAAAGCATTCACTGCCCAGCTACTAGCGCTCCAGAAACTACATTTACGTCTTGGGCAATGAAAGTGTTAAAGGTCCGTCAAAGTCTATTGCCTCCCCCAAACAAGGGATTTTTTAGATAATCATGCTTCGCAGGCATATTCGCGAACGCAGTTAAAGTGTTATACATTGAAGTTTTATATTAATAATCTATTGGTATTTCTCTAAGCCAATAAGTTTCCTGGCATTTTTAAATAGGTGTTTAATCTGTAATTATAAGCTTCTGGTTACTTCTATAAATAAATATAAAAACACAGTAGGACCAGGACCAAATCGACCAGATGACGATCTGTGAAAGACTGCAGGCAGATGCTGGATGCGGCAACCTGAAAACAGGGTGCTATGCGCTATGATGGTAATTAGGGGAGGCCTATGTCCAGCTGTGGGCTAATATAGGCTAATGATGATGACACAGTAGGAGCTAGGAGGCTGCTTCCCTACTATTTTAGGTTCCTTTGTTGACGAGGCGCCCGCGCAACCAGCGCGACCGCAACCGCCACGACTATTATTTGAGATTAGTTGTTCATATTATATTCAACGCAGATGAAAACTGCTGAGCATTATTATTCAAACGTCAATGATACCTACGTGAATTATCTGTTAGGCCCGTACTCGGACTAAGTAGATTTCTTACTTAGTCTGAGGGCCCGTATAAGAAAACTTGGGTATCGATCTAAGCTTGAGTGGCTACAGGTTGAGTCATCATCATCATCAGTCTATATTAGTCCACTGGACATAGGCCTCCCCTAATGAGCGCCATATCTTCAGCTGGCCGCATCCAGAATCTGCCACAGGTTGAGTATCTATCGCTTATGCCATAGAAAAAGTTACTCAATCATAGCAAATTTAAATTAGTTTCATAACACGGCCGTTGACTTGAATTATTTATGGCACCTTGTATAATAAAATGGTAATATTTGAAGTGTCGGGATTTCACACTCGTCGAGACGCCTCGGCTAACCCCTCGTGCGCTTATTCGCTCAACGAAAAGAGCCTGCGCGCGAACTCAAGGTGGGACGAGCGCACCAATTACACATTCGTGCCCGTCCTGTCTCGTGGGTGCGCGACGAGTGTGTAATCCTGGCAAAAGATAATCCGACAATTAGCAGCTTCGTCCGTAACTTTGACGTTCAACACGCACTTGTGTCAAAAACGTAAATTAATATGTAGTTGGTCGATTATTATCATATCATTATAGCGGGATTACACACTCGTCGCGCAAACACGAGACAGGCCTAGCACGAGTGTGTAATAAGTACGCTCGTGCACGCGTTGGCTCTCGTTCGTTCGACTAGACTAGACTAACGGAGTTTTATTCTCTTTGGACGAGACGCTTCGACGAGACATCTCGACGAGTGTGTAATCCTGCCATTTCACATGAATTATTTAGTGATAGCTTCTGTCCGCGGTTTCACATTTTTGGTAAGTATAATGAGAAGCCTATTTTGTTCTAAATGTACGCCAAATTTGATATTGATCTGTTCAGTAGTTTTGGATAAGTTTAAGATATCCAAAACAAAGTAAAACTCACATTTCACAAACTTAAGGTTCTTTAAAGTAGTCGGAAGATCAAACATAACAGATTTTTGGTACTCGACTGACATCAAGTTTTGCTAGAACATTATGGAACGACCTTGAAATAGGTCAGGTCGAGAGGGAATTTATTGACCCAGTTTTAGTTAGGTACTGACACAGGTACTGAGTTGCCAAAGCTTAGTGCGAAAGAGAGAGCGCTTTTCTATGCTGGGTACTTTACCTCTACCACGGAATATCATACCTACCACTAAATCGTATTATTCAATACTGTACTTGATAACTGGTTTTCGATTAAATTTTACGACTGTAATTTAATATAAAATACCTTGAAACGAAGACTAAATTGCTGGTTATAATATGACCAGCAGTTTAGTCTTGTTTTATTCTATAATTTATTATAAAATTACTTCTATAATATATTAGTGAGTGCATCACTACTAGTGAAGATGATGACTGATTTTTTACGATTTTACGATCTTGCAAAACTTGAAATTGGACAACGCTTTAATAAATTACCTACCTACAGCTATTACACGACCTCTGTGGCGCGGTGAGCGAAGGTCCGCCTGCGACGCAGGAGGTTGCGGGCTCGATTCCCGCCTTGGGACTAATATTTGTACGATCTGCAGGTGTTCTGGTCGTTTCTATGTATAATAAAAAATATCTATGTAATGTATTGTATTATGTATATCAGTTATCTAGTACCCATAACACAAGCTCTGCTTAGCTTGGGGCTAGATAATGCTGTGTGAATTGTCCAGGATTATTTATTTATTTATTAGGCCAGGCAACGAATACTCAAAATATGTTATGAAGGGAAAAGCTTGGAACTCAATTATTGACTTCGTAACTTTGTTTGGAGTAGTAAGGATATGGTGAACAAATCAAAAGTTCCCGCCCGCAGCCCTTGAGCCGGGGGAGGAGGTATTATATCTCGGAAAATATTCGTCCTAGCTACATGATTATTCTATACCAAAATGAAAGTTGATTAAATTTGCTACCAGTCTTACTCAAGCTCAAGTTTTTCGTACGTTTTGTATAGTTTTCAAGATATCTGAACTAAACATATAGGTCTGTAATTTAAAAAAAAAAACCATGTGTTCGTGTAGGTACTCACAGCTACTAGCTACAGATATACCACAGACAAAACACAGACAATCGTAACAACCGAAAATCAGCGCATTTCAGTGCTCTTTTTCTTTTATGTACAGACAGAAAGCATTAATTGGTATCCTTAATGCTTCTGGCTGTACATGTACATATAAATATAATGCTGGACAATTCACACACATCATCTAGGTATCCACAAACTGAGCAGAGTTCGTGTTATGAATAGGTACGGTAGTTTAACCTGTTTACCTTAAAATAACATAACTACCCAGACCCGGAACAAATATATGCAGATCTTACATACATTGCCCAAATCTCCAGGCGGATCGCCGCCGGCAGCCTCACTTCGATTCCCCAACAATTTTGTGAAATCGCATGGTAGAGGTAAATTTGTCGAGGTTATGTCGGGGGTCGGGGGCTTGGTAGGTGTACTCACTCACTGACTCCAGAATGTAATTGAATACGCTCGCAGACTCAATGTCGCAACTAGTCGCAAGTCCAAGGTTACGTTGGATAAATCAGTTCGAACTGAGTGAACCTAGCTACGGGTGGTTTTCATAACAAGGAAGGTTTTAACTCATTCATAAGTATGTATTTGGGAACGTTGTTTTTATGCTTTGGCTCCCATTGGAGTAGAGACCATAGGCCCAATGGGGTACAAGCTCTCCGGGTTTTTGAAAATTTATCAGAGTCATAAAGCGCGGTGCTATGGGGACGCTTCCGTCATTATTGATATGGATAAGATGAACTACCTCTAGATTGTTTGCAATAGTCTGCAGTAATCTCAACTGTTTCAATTGTATTTATTATTATTTCTTGGTTAGTATTAAATAATTGTAATTTTATTAACTCATCTTTAACCGACTTCAAAAAAGGAAGAGGTTTTTCGGCTGTAAGTGAGTATGTATGTTTTTTCATTTAACTGTCCGTCAATTTCTCTGTCAATTTAGACCGATTTGGAAATTTTCAGATGTTTTCAATCGCCAACGTCTTATTCCAGCTTAGTTACGGAAATCCTTACTGAATTTAACATTCATTACGGCTGTAAGCGGGTTAACTACGAACCTTATTTGTGTTGGAAATAAGGTTCGTAATTTTCGTATATTTTTTTGTTAAGGGATGAAACGTTGGTGTTCTGCCAACACAATTTAGGTTCGTAGTTAACCCTCTTACATCTGTAATGAATTCATCACGCTACGATTGAAGTTAACATCTTAACCTTAGTATATTCTAATCTTAACCTTCCCAATAATTACTTCACTCACCACCGAACGGATTTTCGTACGGTTTCCATTTACACAAATGAAAACCCTATGAAAATTCATTCGTAGGTTTGACTATATCGCGTTCAGACAACAGAAGTGAACTTAATTTTATACAAGTTACTAGCCGCTACCCGTGGCTTCGCCCGCGATTTTCAATTATCCTACGAGTCTATCCGTCCCCGGGATACTATTTACCTACCTTCCTGCCAAGATCCGCTAAGCCGTTTTGGCGTGAAAAGGTAAGAAACAGACAGAACAGACAGACAGTTACTTTTAAAAATTTTAAATTAGTATGGATATAGTGATAATATTCATCATCATTATCA
This sequence comes from Eupithecia exiguata, assembly GCA_947086465.1. Taxonomy (NCBI): domain Eukaryota; kingdom Metazoa; phylum Arthropoda; class Insecta; order Lepidoptera; family Geometridae; genus Eupithecia; species Eupithecia exiguata. The sequence goes on from OX352226.1 coordinate 3,289,327, forward strand.
TCATCAGCCCTTGTCGACCCACTGGGCATAGTCCTGTGTTAATCTGGGTAATTGATATTATTTACTGAAACTTATACATTCTAAGAGCTTTTTTGTGAGTATAATGTAAATGTGCATCATCATCTTCAACTGCTTATACCAGTCCACAGCTGGATACATACGCCACTTCGTCCACCGTACTGGCTCTTAACATTAAGGGGATGCGATAATGCCTACGTATAGAAACGTAGTTACACCTGAAATCAATTTAAAACCTATTTGCCCGATGATTCAGCAAATGAACAGTCTGCATCTGAAATCAATTTGAAACCTATTTGCCCGACGATTCAGCAAAATAACAGTTTGCCTCGGCCATTGAGTTATAAATTGGAAATGAACTCGTTTGTCGCTTCCTGCTAATCGTCGCGGGCAGGACAGCTCTGTCTGACCCGTGACGATTAGTCACTTATCTAAATTGCCGAGCAGATTCTGCTCGGGTTGTTACTACCTGATTTTTTTTTCCTTAATTCATAGATAATCCACAGCCTAAACGACTGATCAGAGAGACGTGGAACTTGCACTTCGGAAATCTAAAAATCGCACCCTGAGAGTTTCAAAATAGGAATTGAAAGTTAAACGAAAATTATTTGTTTTTCAGCAACCGTTAGAAATAGACCTACAAAATTTTACATGTACATTCACTAAACAAATGTAAAAAAATGTGATTCATTGTTTTCGGCAATTTTCGTGAAAAATGGCTCGGCACCACTTTGTTTGCTAAAAAGTTACTCATACGTATTAAGCAATGTGTCAACATTTTTCTTATACCAACAAGGTGGCAAACAGGTGTGCGGCCTGATGGAACGCGGTTACCGCAGTCTATGGACGCCTGTAACATCAGGGACATCACACGCGCGTTGCCGACCCTTTAAATGTCTTAGAAGACCCTTTTTAAAGAACTCCATGATGTAGTCCAGAGGGAAAACCCAGGTAGGGAGATCATTCCACAACCTGACTGTTCACGGGAGGAAATTTCACCGTGCATTTGCAACGTGTTTAAAAATTCGTTCAAGGGGAGTTCTAAATTATGGTTATGTTTCAACTACGAGGCACTGTTTCTGAGATTGAACATGTAAATCAAATTTGAAGTCTGTAGGCACGCTAGAACTAAACAGAAGGAACAAACTTTGGGGTTCTTCTTTTCGACGACGGAACCCTAAAAATCATGATTTCAGAAAGTGAGTGATGTGATGACGAAATAGCGAAAATTTGTGGGTCGATGTTTCCTAAATTAAATTGATTAGAATCTTATAATTTTAGGAGTCAGTTATCTATCGTGGTGACTCCGTGACTGAAGGGACCGGGTGTGAATTTATGCATAATTGCACCCAGAGTCATTTGTGACACTTGTCACACTCTGCAGTTAGCTGGAGCATTAACCATATGTAGCAATACATAACCAGCAATGTATGCAACCAGGGGCTATGCTGTTGATTGAACGGCTAATTAACCTACTTGGCTGCGACACATACAAGGTGATCCATTCCTCGGTCATTAATCAATAAATAATATGCACGTTATTTAGGGACCGAACATTGGAACACCCCGTGCAGATAATTCAATTTTTGTTTATAATTTTTTTCCTACCTAATTGTTTTTTCTTTTCATGAAAAAAAAGTACAAAAAAAATAAATTGTATTAAAACCACATACCTACCTAATATTGATATAGTCGTTGTCTTACAATGCTTAGGTCACAATACATGTGTCTTACAATACAATACTAGTGTCTTTTCGATGCAGATCGATCATGCATATACCCAGAAGTACCCTCTACTAACACCAGAATTATATTGTAGTAAATTTCCCAGTAGACAACTTTTAACCTAAGACAAGTAAGAAATTAATAAATCCCAAAAATTTACGATCCCGACGGGATCTTAGAATCAAGCAACGGCAAAACCTCTCGTCAAAGAACTAAATGTAAATTTGGTCTTTGAGCAGAATTGGATAACTTCATTGTTTCCTCTGTAGGTGGCGCTGACGGCGTAAGTGCCGAAAGAACTCCCAAAGATTTTCGGGCCGACTAGATAAGATCACGTAGCTTAGTTGGAAAAAGAGCACCCCTGCGCTGAAGGGGAAGGTGCGGGTTCGAATCCCGTCGGGATCGTAAATTTTTGGGATTTATTAATTTCTTAGAAATTACCCAGAGTATAATAAATAAAAACCTTAGAACTAAGACAAGTACCTAAAAGTTTCAAACAGGTTGGTGCTTTTAACACTCTGAATTATTAATGTACTTGGACGCAGTGGCGGCAGGTGTAGAGTGGGCTGGCACCTGGGGCGATTTTCTACCAAGCACTCCCCACCACAAAAAATCGAATGAATGGTTATAAGAAAAGTGACTTTAGGTACTCTACCTATGACAAAATGAATAAACAGATATGAATATCAGCAGCTCCATTTTTTTGTGTTGGTACCTTAATAACTTAGCTTGCGAAGAACATTCTTCTAAGCGTACAGCACCATCTTTAAATAATCTCCCAAACAACAGGTACATGGGCTCTAGATGAGTGTTGCACTAGCACCCCTAAGGTTATCGAAGGTTAGACCGCATTCAACCTTTATAGAAAAGAATAATTTCGTTTGTACGCGTTTGACTCGAGAGCAAATGTTTTTTTTTGTTTCGTGCCTTTTAAATCCCTCGCTAGTTCAGTAGTCTACTTTAGTACCACTCGCTACGCTCGTGACTCTACTCCAGAATGCTTCGCTAGTTCGGGATTTAATTTCGGCACGTTTAACAAACATTTTTTTGCCAACTTTTTGAACAAATAACTAATTATATGCCCAAGTTTTCGTGTAAAGTTGTAGACGTGATAAAATTAGGAACGGTTTAAATAGGAGCTGCATGTTTCTGTCATAGATAGAGTAAAAAAAACAGTTAATTGAAAAAGATTATTGACTTTCGTGAACCAACTTACTATCCGTTCCGTACCCAAATCCTATCTCCTCCTATCTAAACGGAATAGACGTCTATTCCCAGCACCATCTCATAATTAACTTCAGTTTGTCGCATCTGAGATATGAGGCCATTCATACGAAACCATTCATACGAGGCTATTCATACGAGGCCATTCATACGAGTGACACTCGACCAACCACTCGGCGAGTTCAAATTCAAATTGGTCATAGATAAGCAGAAATGACTCCATGCCCTAAATGTCATTTTTGCAATTAAGTTCCACAATGATGGTAACATCATTAACGTATTTGTCTATTACGAATTTGCACTTGTAATACACAAATATTTTGAAGCGGCTCACCCCGCCTTCGCACGGGTAGATATTTAACAAAAACAAATATAATTTTAACACACTCTTGGTAGAGTTTCCATGCTTAGAATACTCGATCAAGTCTGATTTTGACAGAACAAACAATCAAAACCATCGGTTTGGAAGCTAAAATGCCGCAACAACCCACGACACATAGATCCACCCGTCACTTATAACAACCCTCTTTTTGTGGCGGGGCTTGATAAAAAAAAGATATAGTAAAAATATACTTATCAATAGAAAATTACAATAATAGAATAACTAGATTTAAGCGTAAATATTAATCGAAATTATTTTAATTTCTTAAAATAATTTCGACTAATATTTACGCTTAAATTTATTTTTTTAAATAAAGCCATCACCAGAAGGCAAAGTGCCCAGAATGCTGGCAGCATTGCCACGTTGGCAATGCTAATTCGTTGACCGAAATAAAAGCCAGCATTCCGAGCACCTGTGGACTCTATTATGAGTTTTATTTAGTAAAATATAATGTAGATATTAGAATTAGGTACTTTTTTATTTTATTATCTAAAAAAATAAAGAAAAGCAATAAATAATTTTTTAAATCAGTTTAGTAGTTTCGGAGCCTATTCAATTCAAACAAACAAACAAATCTTCCTCTTTATAATTTGATTATTAGTATAGATTACTGTCACATACATGCCAGTAATTTAAAAATATTTGTGTATTACAAGAGCTAATTCGTAATACTGGCTGTACAAAATCGGGTAAGCTGGTCACAGGGTAAAGCTGTCATGGCTTTGTAGTCAACCGCATATTAGTCCATTCGAAAAAAAAACAATCAGCGCCACCTATAAACTCTGTTTTTCTTCTTCTTTTATTCGTGAATCAAAAATCCTTTATTAGTTTAGTTAGCGGCCCTAAGGATGATCCGGCCGGTTAATGTGGCGTTCGTGGCTTTATTATCGTTCCCTCTAACTGATCCCGTGGATGTCGTGCGTGAGAGTTGATAACCTATCTGAGGAAGGGCGGCAGTTTTCTGTGTTATTTTATCATCTCTACTCATCCTACTGCCGAGCGTTTTTATTGAATTATGGCAACACTCTCTTATTAGAGGAAGTCACGTTCAACTGCGAATGTGTGGTGATAAGTAACGATGAATTTATTTTTTAAATGACTACCAACAGGGGAGGGTTATGAGGTTAGCACCCTTTGTTTGTATGTATGTAGCCAATTTTAAATGAATGAAATGGTATAGCTTTAAGTTAATTGGATAATTTGTTGTAAATGGCCTGGCTTTAGTTACAAGCCTTGAACCTCGGCTTAGTTATATAAGTTTTACTTTTTGTTCCGAGACATAGAGCCTGTCTTTATGTCTCGTCCATCTCTCCATCACATCTGCGTGTCTTAAAGCATAATTGTGACAACTGGGGCTTTTAATATCATGTTGGGCCGCTGTGACAAATATATCTAATTAAATAACTGTTGGACAATCCATATAATATCCAAGCTAAACAGCAGCGTCCGCAACTTAGACTACCTAGAATAGGCTTGTATAAAAAAACACAATTTTCAGAACAAACAATTTATTTTAAATTTTCTCTACTCCTAAACATTTATACACTAACACTATTAGACTACTTAAACAGCTTCTTGAACAGCTGTTCAACTAGCTGTTAAGTAACTACTTAACAGCTACTTGAACAGCCACTTGAACAGCCACTTGAACAGCTACATGAACAGCTACTTGAACAGCTACTTGAACAGCTACTTGAACAGCTACTTGAACAGCTACATGAACAGCTACTTGAACAGCTACTTGAACAGCTACATGAACAGCTACTTGAACAGCTACTTATAATATAGATTTAAGAAAGAAGAGAAGAAAGATGTTGGAATCTGAAACAAAACAAAAAATATATTAAATTACAATTTAAATAATTACAGTCAAGTAAAGTCTATGACACGGCAATAAGTGTAGGAGAAGATAGTTGTTTTTAAGAAATAATCGGCTACTTTTTATCCCGGAAAAACTAGTGCGAAGCCACGTGGCCAGGCGTGACCCAGGCTTTGTTCATCATCATCATCAGCCTATAGTAGTCCACTGTTGGACATAGGCCTCCCCTAATGAGCGCCATAGAAGCAATTGACGCATCCAGCATCTATTCCCGCGGTCCTATTCGAATCCCGGCAGGGAAAAACGTTTTTGTGTTGAACAGAGACGTTTTTCTTTTTAAGTGCCTACGTAAAATATCAAAGAAATCAGGTAAGGTCCTTGCGTAACTAAATGAATTTAATTTTTTTAAATGAATTTTTTTTAATGCGAAATTACTTAACGTAAATAAAATGCATTTATTTATTTTTATCATGGAGCTACACTATCTGTAAGCATTTCTTCTCGACTAGATGAAGGTAAATGTTTTCAACCCAGAAATTTGGGTACGTATGTAAAGAACCCACATTGATTTCAAGGAATAATAAGCCTGGCAATGTAATTTAACAATACTTTAAAGGCATACGTGAAAGAGATACCTTGCAAGCTCTGCTTAACTTGGGGCTAGATAATGCTGACTGCCCTACGGAATACTGGAAGCTCGAAATACCGGAGAACGGTACTTAGAAAGTGTACTTAGAAAGTGATCTTTCTAAGTACCGTTCTCCGGTATTTCGACAATTCACACATCAGTATTTCGTAGTACGGTTTCCTGATGGAAACCGTACAACGAAATACTGCTGTGTGAATTGTCCAGCATTATGGAAACCGTACAACGAAATACTGCTGTGTGAATTGTCCAGCATTATTTTTAATATTTATTTATTTACAAGCCTACGCGCAAATGTTCAACAATGTTTGCTCTCTTATTATGAGCAGGCGTCTGTCATAGTTAGGCGAATAAGTTTGTGTTCATTCCAACATGATTCATTTCTATACAAGTAGTTAGCCCCTAACAACAATCGTCGTCAACGCTTTAGTTTCACTCTTCTGATTTTATAGAAACCACGGGGGTCAGTCTTGAGTGGTTTCGGAGTTATGATGATTTGAAATTCCTTTGGAACCAAATTGTAGATATCTTCCTGCTGATCACTCGGATACCCAATATGATGGGTCTATTGCCCTTGGATACGGAACTATGGCATTAGGGGATTGTTGTTGCTCCACGTAATAGACCTCGTTTCCCTGATTTCTTTGAAACCCAACAACGACGTCGAAATATGTTTTGTATGTTTTGTCGAAAATATGTTTTGTATATCAACAAAACAACGTCTGTGTATGAATATAATTATGTACATACCTATGCATGATCAAAAAAAATCTGTATAAATATTCCCTATCGTCACGTCGATTGAAAAGAGGAGCCATAAGAAAATCAATGCTAAAACTATTTGCTAAAAACATCAAGTTCCACCTCAAAACTTTCACAAAAATTGTCTGGAGAATAAATTCATTTTTTTTATATTAACACTTAATGGTTTTTTATTATTTTTTGCTTTCTGCTTATCCTGGAAAAAGGGTCAGAGCGGTTAGATAAGTTTGTTGCAGAATTCAGTGTAGGAATTAGTATTCAAAACAAAAAACAAATGAGCGCTACTCTAGCACTCGTTTGGTAGCTTCGAATATTTTCTTACGAATGAATGCACCGAGTATGCACTGAAATATCCGATGTTGTCTGGGAGCCTCCATAAATATATGTTATATTTTAATTTAATTATTTATTCTGTTTTTTAGTATTTGTTGGTATAGTGGAAATACATTCACGATTCATGAGATACAGCCTGGTGAAGTGGTGACAGACGGACAGACGGAGAGCGGATTCTTAGTAATAGGGTCCCGTTTTACCCTTTGGATACGAAACCATAAAAACGATACATGTTTGAAAAAAATTATACCGAGCTATTTTAAAATTTACTCAAGTATTCAAGTCAAACTTAAATTAATTTAATTGATTGATTTTACCCCTCTTTGGCCCCCTTGTCTCTAAAAGCCCTCGTTGGATCTGGCTTCACTAAGAAACCAGCATATTTCATCTGTGTCATCTGTACTCAAAAAAATTGCACGCAAATCGGATCAACGGTTGGACAGTCACGCTCAAAGTGCCTATTTGACCGTACAATAACAGCCAATCAACCTGCCACTACTGAGAACTTCGTTCGTTTTGCTCACTCCGTTCAAATATTAATGGTAATGTTCTTCATGAAACTTGCACCCAAACCAATCACCTGTATAATTAAGTCTTCCTTCCTGGCGATATTTTGAAAGTAGTTTTTATATACTAAGTACTCAATTATCTACACTCATAAGTTTATAATGCTCTATTAGAACTATTCTTTTATCTTCAGTCCTATTCAACTTGAAACCAAGCATTTTAAAAATATTTATTAAACTTGTGGCGGAGCTTATGAAGTCTTCTCTTAGTTTTTTAAAAGTTGTTAAATTTTTGGCAATTTGTGCAAAATTTCTAAATTTGGTCAAAAATTTGGTTGAGGCATCACCTGTAGAAGGTTAACCTTATATTCTTCTTAAAAATTTACAAAATTTGTATCTTACATAAATTATAGGTAAGCATAGGTATTTTAAGTTTTGTCACGTGGTTTTGGATCGGCAATTTTGTATGTCGTCGACTTGGACGTTTGCTTACCTTGTACGAATCAAAAGTCTATACTACATCATTCTATACTTACTATAATGATTATAATCATAATTTTTTTTTTTCTAATGATTTGAATTGAGTAATTGTTTTTTTCATTGCGATGAATTGGAAATCCGTCAAAAATAGTAAACACAACATAATAGTAGAACAGTAGATTAACTACCTAATAAAAAAAAAACCCTGTATTTTTATAATTACAGTATAAAAATGTATATTTTTTGTAAGTACCTAAATTTACCTATTCTTTGAGATGTTGTGAACTGTGGAAACACAGCGAGCTCTTGATAGGCTTAGGGTATGACATCAGAAGAAATAATACTTTATCATCGGTTTTGAATATTTATTTGTATGATAAGACTTGGTCGCACAGGCCTTCCTGCCTGTAAAATTGGGAGGCTTAAGTATTCGTTAAACTTCAAGTACAGCCCTACCAGCGTTCTTGTCCTTCGTCTATCGATTTTTTAGTTGAAAAATAGTAAAGCCTTCTCATTGCCACCTAGAATTTCTAATCAGACCTATGGGGGCAAGTGGGGTATGAAATGAAAGGTATCGGCTTGTACATTTCAAAACAGTTTGAGAAATTTCGGAGGTTTTCATATTATTTGAAATATTTTTTAAAAATTTAAAAATTTACCGTTCCTAACGAGATCTGCTTACTTTGGTACTAGAGTTTTGATTTATTCATTTTAATTTTATCATAGTGGTGAAGAACATTTAATGTATTTTAATAGCTTTTGCTCACTGTTTTTAAGTTCGACACCGCTTCCTTGCCCCCCCCCCCCCCCCCTTCCCCGCACAAGCACCTTCAACGTCATTTACTCAGGAGACACCCTGTATATAGGAGAAGATCTATATTTTAAGTCTGTAAAAAGTACCAATTTTACAGAGACCAACCGTTTTAGAAATTTCTGTAGGTTTCATACTTTTTCGAATACCTCGGTATTCACAGGTTATATTAAACTACCTCTGTCTTCTTTTATGGACTTATTGCACTCCACCCACGGATAGCTTTTAAAACTAGCTTTACTTTTTTCTTATCCTTATCATTGTTATACTGTTATCAGTATAACAATGAACATAAACCAAAATTCATTCTTATAATAACATGACAATGTTTTTTGGTTTTCATTGTAAGATCATCCTGGCCTTGAGTATACTTAGTTAGTTGTCGTTTTGTGATCACAGAGCGAGGCCGCGTGTCGTGTTATAGCTCTTATTCGTGTACTGAGTACTCAAATAACTAAGTGAAAAATTCGTAAAATTGTGCAGTTCAGTGGTATTATTTATGTTTTTTAAAACGGAATCTCATTGTTTTATAATGTTATTGTTGGGGCGTGTAGTGTTGTTACATGGGCAAGGCCGCACCTTCTACTGTTTTTCATCTCTATAGACTATTACAGGTCAGGTTGTGTAAAGTTATCTTTTTCCTAAGCGAATTTTAACCTTATTGGTAGAATATACTTATTAATCATCATCATCATCATCAGACCGTATACGTCCACTGCACATACTATACATAGGTACATAGGTATTGCCGAAACATTTTTCAGGATATTTAGTAGATAAATATATATACTTATAGAAAATAAAAATAAATAAATTAATTAATTATGCTGAGCAATTCACACAGCGTCATTTAACATCTAATAAAATTATTTTTCGTTCTTACGTTGAGGACACGGAAAAATTAGGTACATTCAGAGTTATTTAAGAGAAAATGAAAACTGACTACATTTTTTTTTACTGATTGGATATGTTACAAAATTCTTTAGGAATAGATCCCCATTAAAACAGGCTTATAAGTGGGCAATAAAAAATAATAAAAAATAATAATTGGTGTGCTGATTCGCAGCACACCAATTATTTGCAAAGATTATTTATAATTTTCACATTGATAAAATGAGGGCGAATATAAAAACTTATATAGATGAAAATAGCAATTGCCTTTCATTTTCATTAATGCATTTCCTTGCAATGATTATGATATGATAATGAATCCTTTCACGAATTTTCTCTTACTGTCATGGTTTCGGATTTGGCCATTGTTGTTTACAACTTTGAACTTTTTCTTATTATCTGTGTAAATTGTAGTTAGCGCCCTCTGTCTGAGGCGAAATCTAATTTTCTCCCCCATGGAATATTGTTATCATCCTATGACGACCTCTGTGGCGCAGCGGCTAAAGGTCTGCTTGAGATTGCGGGTTCGCTTCCTGCCCCGGGAAAAATGTTTTTTCATCCCCCCCATCTCGGAAAGAGTATTTTCGCACTCAGATATGAAGAGCAAAAATACTTTTCCCTCGCTGGAGTGGGATAAAAAGTTGCGTGTTGCACTCGAGTGCAAAGATTTTTTACCTCGTGCTCTTTTGATTCCGCCCCTAACGCTCAGGATTCTAATATTTTAAGTTGAATTCTGAAATTGAATCACGAGCGCAGCAAGTGATTCAATTTTAGAATCCTTCGCTTGCTCGCGGTTAAAAAGTAACTTTGCACTCTTGTACAACCAATAACTCAGTCCTAGTTGTTTTCTATGTTCGAATGGTTAGGCGGTGAATGTGCCAGTACTCAGGTACTTCAGTACTCAGGTACTTCAGTACTCAGGTAGAATGTAGGCCTTGGTCAATCGTTGAACGAACGCTGAAATCAACAGCAAAATATGATAAGAGAATATAAAACGTGAATGTTTTGTTAGAGCAATGTTAACTGTGTTCCAAATCGGTTAAAATCTTTTTTGAACTACTATTTTAGTATTAGGAGTTTGCAATAATGTGTACGTCGCCTCCGGATTTTAGAACCAGCCCGTGACAAAACGAACGTACAATTTCGGCGGCGACATGTATTTTGTTTCGACTTTTGATCATGGAACATGTCGAAGGCGACGACGACGCCCTGTGGCGCATGCGCATATGCTCTCAAACACAGTCTTTCTCATCAATCTGAATACCTACCCAAAAATTGATCCTACAAATTTATTAAAAAGGATCTTACTTTTTTTTGGAGGAAGGATCATCTGCTCCTGGATCACGGGCAAACACAAGGTCGACGTCCGATCGATCGCCTTCCAGCTGCGAACGTTGTGCGCCTGTGCGGTCGCAATGGCCCACACCCAGCAGCATGGCTCCTTCTAATACCTACATAATGTTAAATAAAATATATGTCAGTCAGTTGCAAATACGAATTGTGAACCAAGGCGTTGGCCAAAATACCCGGTAATTTAAAACATCGTGCGCGATTTTCAAATTCGAAATCTCGATTTTTTGTAATAAAAAAAAAAAAAAACACGTTGTCATATGTTTTGAAAGCCTTTGCGCGTACTTTTTGAAAGTTTTAAAAACTTTTAGCGGGATAATAAACTTTTGAATGTACCTACAGGGTGTGGTGTCTTATTATGACTTATAATGCCACTGTTGATCTGTACCATTGGGTTTCCACAGCCTCCTTAAAATATCCATCAGCTACTGAAATCCTAAAACGTAAATAACATGCACACATGACCCATGTATTTACTAACGGGCGACGGCGCCCCTGCGCGGTGGCGTTGATACGCAACTCTATCGGCTTGTAAACAAGGTCGTATTTACGCGAGTAAATAATTACAGTTTACGTTGATTGATCCCACGTGTTGCATAAACTCCGAGGATCCACTATTCAAATTATTGTTGACAGTACAACGGCGAATTCAAGCAGATTATGAATAAATTTTGCTAGCGTGTTCCTGATGTTAACGAATTAGGGCGTTTTCCTTTCCACTGTTTACATTCCTGGGAGAGTTCTTTTACCGTGTGGTAAGTTCTATACGATGTTTAAATGGTGCGTTTCTATCGACAGATGTATATTTGGAGCAGAAGGTGAGTTAAATGCGATCTTTATGGGTTTACTCACATCAAGTTTTGATTTGTCTAGAGAAAATAATAATTACCTACATTCCATTTATCGATATAGATTCAGCAATTTTTATTAAGCTTGAATATGGGTATGTTACATGCATATATTTTTGGGTTTATGCATTTTAAGGAGTTTGCATTAAAGGAGTTTTATCAAATATTTCGAGGTACTAATCATCATCAGCCTATATCAGTCCACTGCTGGACATATCCCTCCCCTAATGAGGTACTAATATTAATACTTAATAACAGATAAGATTTTTTTTTGGGAAATATTTAAAACGTTTAAAGAAACCTACCTTGTGTATATACATACATACTGCTATAAGACAAAGCTTTAACATTATGTATGTGATCAGGAATAGTCACCTACCTAGTGACTATTCCTGATCTGACATTCTTTTTTACATGTTCCGTCGTTTTTGACGTTTTCTGTCATTTTGACGTCTCCTGTCATTTTGGCATTTGCTGAAATTCATGGCCTTACATTTTTGATTATAATATTTTTAATTATATATTATATTCATTTTCAATTAAGTATAATATTTTTTTGATGCACAGAACTACAGCACAGAACAAAAAAGCGGAAAGCGGAATAAGCGTAAATTTCGATTGGCTTTATTAGATTAATCTTAATTAATTCAATTATTGTTTAACTGATACTTAGCTACAGTTATTTTTATATCAAACATGACGTTGCTAATTTACAAAGAAAATTACAATCAAGTAACAGAATTAAATTAAAACTAGTATTTACAATTGAAACAAATGAGCTAACTGCAGACTGTTGCAAACAATCTATAAGTAGCTCAACTGATCCATATCAATACCAGTCGGAAGCTAATTATTGCTATAAATATGAAGTATCCAAGTAAAATTAATTATTAAACTAACAAAAGCGAACCCAAACTTTGTAATTGTTGCGCCCTGACAGGGTTTTTAGGTTCCGTACCCAAAGGGTAAAAACGGGACCCTATTACTAAGACTCCGCTGTCCGTCTGTCCGTCTGTCACCAGGCTGTATCTCATGAACCGTGATAGTTAGACAGTTGAAATTTTCACAGATGATGTATTTCTGTTGCCGCTATAACAACAAATAATGATGATCCTTATCCTGTTCCGTCTCGTATATTCATATTCATTTATTTATTGTGATTTTATGCATACATTTTGTTCTTAGTTGTAGGTAGTGTTAGTGGGACAGCGAAGTCTTAGTAATAGGGTCCCGTTTTTACCCTTTGGGTACGGAACCCTAAAAACATGGCTTGAGTGGGACACTCAAAAAAACGATTTGAGCGCCTTGCTTTGGTAAAATAAAGAACTTCACGGTCTATGAACCTGTAGAAGTGTAGAGGGTAGTTGTAGTCGCATTACTAAGAGATGGCGTTAGAGTCGTGATTCTGCAAAAATATTATTTATGTACGCCTTATTCTAGTGCCTACGTAATAAATAACAAAACAGAGGTACCTACCTATCTTCAAATAGCAATTTATAATATTATTATAATAGTAGTGTTCCTATTTATTTAGGTAAGCTAAGCACCAACCACAGTACCTACCAAGTAGGGTTAGATAAAAAAAAACTGCTAGGTACTGTTTTCTCGGCATAAAGAAAATTTCAAGTAATAATAAAACAGACATGCCTGGGCTACCTACGAGTATGCATGGGCGGAGGATCCACCATGTAGGTAAGATTGTACCAGCTCATACAACAAACTCCAAATTAAGGTAAGTATAAAATTATCAAAAAACTAGCAGTGAAAATGTTATCTTGTTTTTTTCCACAGAAAAATATTTTTTACTAAAAACATGATATTATTACATTCTACGTTTCTTTCTATTATATCTACATTATTCGTAAGTACTTACCTACCTTAACATGGTTTTATTCAATTTTAAATATAAATGTCATTTATAAAGCTAGCAAAATAAAAAAAAATATTAACGTTAGTAACGCAAGCATACTAAGCACCATTCAGGCTCGCAATCGCAATAATTCATCTCCTTACTACGTTAGCAACGTAAAGTGATCGCGAGTGTAGTTCCACGTCCGCACGGTAGAGAGGCGCTGTACCAAATTAAATGGAAAAACGAGACGTCAAGCTCAATAATAGTATTCATCTATGGTCAAGCTCGTCTCGTAGCTATCGTCAAATAGACGATTGTCTAACCCTAAAACTGTGATTCCTTCGGCTTCATTCATGGACCTTTTGAATAAGAAAACTGGCCGGCAGAAGTAGTATACAATGCCTAAAAATAATTATAATCCAGCCACTATCGTACAGCGCCATCTAGTTTGAAATCAAAGCAAAGCTTATATTTTGCTTTGCTGTTAAAAAACAACTGATAGTCGATAATCGAATGTTGCACGTTTTAAAAGAAGAACCTCATAGGTACCTACCATGTAAAAAAAATTTCGCTAAATCTAAAACCATGAAGGTTCTATGTCAATTCAAAGTACCTACCTATTACAATAAAACGGCAATTTCATACTTTAACCCCTATTACCTTCGATCAAAAATAAGGAGTTCGCGGCCTCCCCCGCCGGCAAAGCCGGACATTTTTGATCGATGCCTATTACATATAAAAATAGGTACCTACATAAACAAATTAAGTAACTGAGAGTCGTTTTGAATATGTGGGTGTGGACGTTAAACATCAGTCCCGTTTATCCATGGGCAGTTGTCTTGTCCCACAGTATAATTCTTTTTAGGTTTTGGATGTTTGATGTTTAGGTTTTGGAGATTTGGATGTTTGATATCTATTTTCTCAAGGTTCGTGATTCTTGCGATTATTTATGCGACGCTAATTTATCGGTCATTTTCTCGGAAATTCTATTCTGGTACTGGATAGGGTGTTCAAAGTGTTCATGCTCATGCAATGATGCAAGAACTCAAGGTCGGGCAAAACTTTGCCTCACCACGTACCCCCAATAGCTTAATACAAAGAACAGGTGCTTGTACCTTTACTTAAATTAATTATACCTACCCAAGTCCATCATATGTGCTGGACTTCATTGGCTGGTTTGCCGATCGGAGAGGACTCGACAGGCCGAGGCTGCGTAGAGTGCTGCCTGAAATAAGATTTATTTAAAAGTTATTAATCAAAGAAAATAAGTATTTTTGTAGTTGACCGATCAAAGTAAAAAACATTCTTGTGGCAAAAAGGAACTTATTGCACAAAACGTTATTTAAGTAAATAATGTAATTTCGAAACATCAATTCATTAGCAGTTATTGAAACGCATAAATTATCCCACGGTCGATTAATACTAAACCTAATTGCCGGGCGAACTGTCACTGATTTGGCTAGAACTTTGGTAGTTTTGTGACCATTGTAAGTATGTAAGCCATTTGCTATGAACCCATGCTGTAACTTCAAATTAGTTATCGTTTTCGAGTATTTTCATTTAAGATATTTATTATTACTAAAATCCATATAATAATAATCGTATAATTATATTGTCCATAAACTCAACCACGACTATTTATTAGATGTTTGCTTTAGCACGAGTTCTTTAACAGATGGGTTATAAATTTATAATACTCGCAAGACTACCTTACTGCTAGGTAAATTGTATGTAGAACCAGGAAAGAAAAAAAAAATTTTCTATTACGCGTGTCGTAACGTAACTCACCTCTTTAATGTAAAAAAAGCAATCTGACAAGATAACATGCATATCAAATTAATAATATTAATTTGCTTAAAAAAGGACAAGTAGGAATTGTAAAAGTTTTCAAGTCCTGCCACCTAAAAGTTGCCAATTTCTTACTAAACAATTGTCAAAAATTAAACTGTCATGAACGATTATAGTTTTTTTGCAAAATTCGTACAGGCATGAACCTTACCAATCCCAATCATCAAAGGGGCGGACCTGACAGGAAATAGCTATTGACCTTTCGATGTTTCATGAATATCATATACCCGTGTTCTCGCTGTTTTGATGTGACTGACTACGGGTTAATGAGTCGAGTCACCGAGAAGGTAATCCTCTGTGTAGAAAAGAAAACTATGTTTATATCTTCTTCCTACTATTACGCTAATTTTTTTATCGAACTGTATGGTATTGACTTAAAATAGAGTTTGCTTTCCCCAATGAGAAATATTGTCTTATGCATTAAGATGTTTGATATCTATTTTCTCAAGGTTCGTGATTCTTGCGATTATTTATGTAATGCACTAATTTATCGGTCAATTTCTCGGAAATTTTATTCTGGTGCTGGATAGGGTGTTTAAAGTGTTCATGCTTATGCATTGATGCAAGAACTCGAGGTCGGGCAAAGCTTTGCCTCACCACGTACCCTCGAAACGTTAAGTGCTTAATACAAAGAACAGGTGCTTGTACCTGTACTTAAATTAATTATACCTACCCAAGTCCATCATGTGTGCTCTTCGTATAGCTGGTTTGCCGATCGGGGAGAACTTGACAGGCCGAAGCTGCGTAGAATGCTACCTGAAATAAGATTTTTTTGTAAGTTATAATCAAAGAAAATAAGTATTGACCGATCAACGTAAATAACATTCTTGTCATCTTGTGTCAAAAGGGAACATATTGCTCAAAATGTTATTTAAATAAGTAATGTAATATCGAAACATCAATTCATCAGCAGTTATTAAAACGCTTAAATTATTCCACGGTTAACTAATACTAAAATAGCCGGGCGAACTGTCTCTGAGTTCTAAAAGTGATTTGGCTAGAATTTTGGTAGTTTTGTGACCATTGTATGTATGTAAGCCATTTGCTATGCTAATTATCATTCTCGAGTATTGACATTCAAATCAAATCATTTATTAAGGAACAAAATCAATTTATACGTGGATATAGAATGGAAACGATGCCATCTGCAGAAGTTTTAAAACTGTGTCGCAGATGACACCACCGCCCTCCTCCGAAATTAAGATGGATACTGTTCCAAAAATCAAAATATGAAATTTAAAATAAAAATAGGTAAGCAAGCTATTTTACAGAATAATAGATAACAATTTAGTTTTAAGAAAAGTAAAGATATTAATCAAATATCAAACAAACATTAGCTAATTAAGTAATTTAGGTTTTTAGATGCTTAGTCAGCCAGTCTAGAAAAAATGTGTGTGGTGTGTATGTGTGTGTTTGAGAGAGAGTGTGTATGTGTGAGAATGTATGTGTGTGTGGTGCTCCTGAGGACACCGATCTCTTGCGAGTCCGGGCAACAGGAGTCGCCAGGTGGGGTGTATGTGCTATGTGTACGCGTGTGTATGAGTGCATGTATATGTGGTGCTCCTGAGGACACCGGTCTCTTAAAGAGTCCGGGCAACAGGACCTGCCAAGGTATGTGTTATCATGCGGCAAATTTAAGCAGTTCCTTGGTGTTCTCGTAAAGAAATTTATTATTACTAAAATCAATATACCTACTCAATAATAATAGTAAAAAAAAATTGTCGATAGACTCCACAACGAACATCTATTCGATGTTTGCTTAAGCACGAGTTCTATAACAGATGGCTTATAATACTCGCAAGACTACCTAACTGCTCGGTAAATTGTTTGTAAAACCAAGGAAAGAAAAAAATTACGTGCATTGTAACGTAAGGTACCCCTTCAATGTGAAAAAAGCAATCTGACCAGATGACATACAATGTCACTCACCACACCACACGTACCCTCGAAACGTTAAGTGCTTAATACAAAGAACTAAGAGGTGCTTGTACCTGTGCTTAAATTAATTATACCTACCCAAGTCCATCAGGTGTGCTCTTCATCGGCAAGCCACCGATCGGGGAGAACTCGACAGGCCGAGGCTGCGTAGAATGCTGCCTGAAATAATATTTATTAGTAAGGTATTAATCAAAAAATATAAGTATTTTTGTAGTTGACCGATCAAAGTAAATAACATTCTTGTGGCAAAAGGGAACTTATTGCACAAAACGTTAAGTATCTAAGTAAGATGTAATTTCGAAACAAAGGTTTCAAGAATATTTATTTTCGCAAAAAGAAATTAACATTTCACTTAATTTAAATCATTAGCAGTTATTGAAACGCATAAATTATCCCACGGTCAACTAATACTAAACCAAATAGCCGGCGAACTGTCTCTGAGTTCTAAAAATTATTTGGCTAGAATTTAGGTAGTTTTGTAACCAATTGTATGTACCTATGTAAGCCATTTGCTATGAACCCATGCTATGACTCCAAATTGATTATCATTCTCGAGTATAAATAGTCGATGTGGAGTCTATCCACACGAATTGTACAATTATTATTAATAAAAGAGATTTATTATTACTAAAATCAAATCCAGGAGGCGGGCGAAGAAACTACGCCGCAGTTTTTAACTTTTGTGGTCTCTTCGTTCAACATGTAACCTGTACCTATGTACTTGTTCAAATAAACGATTTTGTTTGTTTTTTGTAAAATCAGTATAATTAATAATAATTGTACAATTCGTGTGGATAGATTCCACATCGACTATTTATTCGATGCTTTAGCACGAGTTCTATAGCAGATGGCTTTATAATACTTGCAAAACTGGGTACCTTACTACTAGGTAAATTGTTTGTAGAACCAAGGAAAAGAACAACATAGTTTTAATTACGCGCGTCGTAACATAGAAGGCAATCTGACAAGATAACATACATGTCATGTTATTATACACGGAAAAGGATAATGTAGGAATTGTTGACAACGTTTTTAAGTCCTACCCTTCGATCAAAAATAAGGAGTTCGCGGCCTCCCCCGTTGATACCTAGAGCCTTACAAAAATGTCACTCAAAATTGGGTTCGTTTTGTTTTGACGCAGACAGTTTGCGCAGAGCCTGACAAGTTTTTTCCATACGGAACAAGAGATTGGTGGAGTCGAATTCATTTTATTTTATTTTGTAAGTAGGTAGGTACCTTCCTGAGAATTATAGTATACCTACCTACTCAGTTTATTTTCTATAAGGATTAATTAACAGAATTCAGGTAAAGATAACGAATCATTTATTGATGAAACTATAAATTGGTGTCTCAACAGTAGGTATTTATACAAAAGGGTCATTTCAGACATACAACAATTTAAACTTAAAATACAATTTCAGGCAGGCACTCTAGATTAAAAAGATCTGGTTCCTGTCTGCGGCTTTGCACGAGTTTTTTTTACGGGACAAAAAATAAACGTTTTATAAATTCATACTTCTGGTAGAAAGACTAGGTTCTTACCTACCTAGGTAAGAACCTAGTCTTTCTTTTATTAGAGAGTCTACGCAAATGAAATTTTAGGGCGGGCCAACTAGTTATTTTAAAAATCATCAACTAGTAATATTAAACTTATTTTTATGAAAAATATATTAATACATACTAAAAATGAAAAAAAATTTTTAGAAGAAATAGCCTCTCCATTTATCAATTTAGAACAAAATTAATATTTTAACATAGGCAAACCAAACAACAATATTTTATGCTGATTTCACAAGTATATGACTCACATCTCAATATACAGGTAAGAAATATATATAAACTTACTGAAAATAAGAAATTCCATCCTTTTTCAGCACTTTGGACGAGTGATTCTTGCATTTTTTGTACGAGCACTTACCCATGCTTTTTGTCTGAACGCTAAAATGACACTAGTTGAAAAGCTTTCCTTACATGTCAAAATGTTTCTCTTTTGCTACTGAAGGTTGTGGCGTGCGCATTGTGAATCTAATGGGGGCCGGCAAAGCCGGACATTTTTGATCGATGGTCCTACCACTTAAAAGTTGTAAAGAATAGCCCCGACTGACCTAATTTTCAAATAAAACCGGCCAAGTGTGAGTCAGACTCGCGCACGAAGGGTTCCGTACCAAAAGTAGGTATCTATAAAAACGACAAAAAAGCCAAAAGCTAACTTATTAACCTTTTTATCTTACTGTATGGTATGACATAAAATAATGACATAAAACAGATAAATTATCACAAAATAAGGTGTATCAACTATCTAGTATCTTTTTATCTAGTACCCATAACACAAGCTCTGCTTAGCTTGGGGCTAGATAATGCTGTGTGAATTGTCCAGATTTTTTTAAATATTTATATTCTGTCTAAAAAACTGTGTGTGTACGGTATTTTCGTTTATTGTCTAATTATCACGTTTTGACCACGAGGTTGGTATAAAAACTTAGTTTTCACAGAAAGTCTAAGCCCGCCCTCTATCGAGTAAGCTGAAACACTCGTTGAACGCAGATGTTCCTCAGTTGCATTGCACAACACAAATTTCTGTAATATCCCTTGTCGCATTCACAACCCGGGTTTAGTTTCTACCGTAGTAGTTCGCTTCCCGAATATCAGTTAACAGCGCCACCTAGGGAACGCAACGGATAGCAACATGAACACTAGCAAAATCGCAGTTTCAGGTTTCCTGGTGAACCGTGCATCCGGGAACCTTACATGAAATGCGGCTGAAATGTGCAACTATGGCGCATTCGTCGACTGGTTTTCAAAACTCACCGCTAGATTCTTTTTTTCTACGTTTACAAGGAATTTAGAAACTTGGTGATCCAAAATTACCTACCTACCTATCGCAGAATCAAACCTCGACTAAAATCTTCAGATTTCTCAGATTCCTTCCCAGTGCTCACTTCCAAATACATATAGGTACCTACATAAAATCTTGATTGTTCGTTTTTAAAAGTTATTATTTTAACGAACACTTTTTAAACCATCAGTAATTTTGGTAAAAATTGTTTTGTACATTGAATTGTTAATGGCGATTCCATCATAAACAAGATTCGTCAAGTGCGAGTTAAACTCGCGTGCCGAAGGTTTCTAACATTCTCAATAATACAAATATGCACCTACCTACTACAGGTAGGTACCGGTTAGATACTTTGCTATTTAATTAGTACCGAATATCAGTTGGTACCTTTCAGATGGATCGCTCTGCAAACTTAGAGATTAGAGGGTACCTAGTGGTAAATGTTTCGACTTTTTTCAACATAAGTATTCCAAAAAGTATGTAACATCCCTTATTTTCAGAAACTGTTTTGAGATGCATAATCCGATACCTTCATTTGATATCCCACTCGGGAAGGTAGCCCCTCCCTTCGAAAATTATTACCCCTCCCCCCACCTTATGACACTTTTTAAAAAAGAGCTATTTGTACAGAATTCCCTATATTTATCATGGAAAATATAGATATATATATCTATATCTACAAACTAGTAGATATAGGTACTTATCTAAACTGATTCTTGATTTAAGAGGGAGCAATGCGCACAATTTTGTGAAAAGAATGGGCTTAGGATTTTGCGTTCACAGGAGCGGGACAGTTTATACTTGACAGTTTTTGGAACGACGTAAACGCAAAAATCATGTTTTTTCTTATTTACAAGAAAACTACATTATTTACCAAGAAACTGGTTCAAGGAACCAAATAATTAGTTAACAGCAGCATCTACGAATTAAAACATAGATCATTTCAATAGACTACAGGGTTCCAGAGATCTTGACTGAATTATGAGCAAAACAGTGCATTATCATGTTTTTAGGGTTCCGTACCCAATGGTAAAACGGGACCCTATTACTAAAACTCCGCTGTCCGTCTGTCCGTATGTATGTCACCAAGCTGTATCTCATGAACCGTGATAGTAAGATAGTTTAAATTTTTACAGATTATGTATTTCTGTTGCCGCTATAACAAAAAATACTAAAAAACAAAATAAAATAATTATTTAAGGGGGCTCCCATACAACAAACGTGATTTTTGGACCGTTTTTATAGATGGTACGGAACCCTTTGTGCGCGAGTCCGACTCGCACTTGGCCGGTTTTATTTTTTACATAATTATGTTTTCACGTTCAAGGAACCAAAGCATAAATGTTGAAATTTATGTAATTCTAGTTTTTTTACCACGGGAATCCCGGGAGTACAGAGACGTTGGCCTAGTTTGATAACCAAACCAGTTAGGTTGGCCTTGTACCACCTATCGTCTTATAAACACGAATAAAAATGAGCTAATTCACAATAACCGAAAAAAAAAAGAAGTTAAAAGGCGTTGTACAAAAGGGCAGCCCCGTTGCGCAACTATTTGCAGTTGAGCAACCTCAGTTGCACAAAAGGGACCTCGCGGAAGAAAATCCTTATTAACAAAGAAAATTACAATCAAATAACAGAATTAAATTAAAACTAGTATTTAAAATTGAAACAATTGAGCTAACTGCAGACTGTTGCAAACAATCTACAGGTAGCTCAACTGATCCATATCAATACCAGTCGGAAGCGCGCCCAAGACTGCATTGCCCCGCTGCTGTATGGCAATGATGATTTGGTTCCTTGAACCAGTTTCTTCATAAGTTGTGTAGTTTTTTTGTAAAGAAGCAAAAACGTGACTTTTGCACTAGCGCCGCTCAAAAAAATCTCAAAATTTTTACTCAAATCTTTTTGGGCTTGCGTTGCTCAGCCCTGTCTACGCCTATGATCGCAAAATCCTATGCCTACCCTTTTTACAAAACGGCGCGAATGACGATTTTCTTGTTAAACTGTTTTTTTTAATCTTTGGATTTGAATGAAAATTTCTCGAAAAACTAATTTTTCGAGAAATTTTCAGAAATTATTAATTAATTATAATAGCATAATAACATTTTCTTTCTGCCTCCTGTTTCGATCAACTCACATTTTAATAATAACGATCTTAGGTCACTTCCGAAATCACGATAATGAGAACATATTGTTATAGATACTTGAACGCAGTACAAGGGGCCGATGATGAGTAGGATATTACTGAATATTAAATAAATAATGCTGGACAATTCACACAGCATTATCTAGCCCCAAGCTAAGCAGAGCTTGTGTTATGGGTACTAGATAACTGATGTACATAAAACTATATGCTATATACACACATGCATTGATAAATTATACCCAGAAGTTATAAATATTTGGAGATCGTACAAACATTTGTCCCAAGGTGGGAATTGAACCAGCAACTTCTGTGCAAATAATCGGTTCAAAGTTCTTTTAAATGTGTTCGATACTCGTCTTATGCACGGTAATTTATGAAATAAATACATCACAAATGACGGTATCTCACATTTTGATCACTTAATAGATAAGTACTTACTTTTTGGATTCCGCTTCCTTCTGCTGCGTTACAAACACCTCAAAACCCACACGCACAATTTGTTTATAAATTGTTTATTTAAAGAGAAAAAAAAACACTTATTTTCACTTTTAACGTCGTTGAATGATGTTCTCCACTTCGCGGAGATTTCTTAATAATCGCGTGAGCCGAGGTAATAAAATTATCCATATTAATATCACGAAATACCAATAAATTGTAGGGTCCATTGTCACGAAACTGAAAAACAAATTCACAACAGAACTACTTGTTGCGCGCTCAGATTCAAAGTGAGAGAATCTGTGAAAACTAGGATAGCGTTGTCCATTCAGAACGAAGTCGGCCTTAAAAATTCAATTTTTGTAAACGTCCGACTTTAAAAAAGATCTGTTAATAAACCATAGCAATTCTAGCACAGTAGACATCATCCATATGTGGGTTCGTCAGGGCAATTATTAGAAAACTCAAAATTGAAAAAAAAAGACACGGAAATAAAGTGATATTTTTTATTTCTGTCGCTTCGGTATGTAGACTAAAGTACAGAAGCGACGTAGAAACCTTTAGCCTGTTAGTTATTTTTCGATTTGGAGTAAAGCCAGTCCCAAGCCTTTTTATCCTCCAGATATTAAGATATTTTATAGTAAGCAATTTTGTATAGAAAGTTTTTTACAATTTATTTGAATTTAATTACTGATAATTTTTCCTACTCACTAGGAGTTTCGTTGTAGAAGCGTATACATTAATTTTGTGTGGCTTAGTTGTTGAGTGATTTTATGTTTATTTTTAGTATTTAAATTAAACTGACCATAAACTGACTAACCTACGAAGTCCTTCCAACTTACCGACCGATCTTTTAAAAATATTACAATTTATTAGTATTTTAGTACCTATAATTATAAATAATTTATATATATAACATAAATATTAGTTAAATAAAATATGTTAATCTACATGCTAAACAGTTGTTAGGACATCCTTTTAAGTAGTATGTGAATATACTTGTGCCATGATGTCCTGCGCTTCCATACAAATACATGGATTAAATAAATAAACTAAATAAATTATTAATGATTAAGTATTTGTATGCAAATAAGAAATCAAATAAATTACTTACTAATGATTATTTTTAAATGGATAAATAAATAAAATAAAAAAATGATAATACCAATAATAAAGGTTTATAAAATATAAAGTTCTTGTATTATAGTGCGTAAGTCGTCGCACTTTGGGTAATCTCTAAGAAATTTTAAGAAAGAACGAATCCCACCGAAATCGAAAATTTTTGGAAACTTATTTAATTTCTTATATATTAAATGTAATTTTACCTCATTTTCCGACATCAAAACTAAAAAACTCAAAAGACTTAAACAAGCACGAATTTTAGTTCGACTCAAAATAATGCAGCTGGCGTGTCCCATCTCTATTTTTGCCATGCGCACTATACTGCACTTCCCCCACCCCTTTCACAGATACGCAGATTTAAAATATGAGTTAACTTTCAAAAGTATTGAACTTTGAACGACATAAATTTCATATGACATATATAAAGTAAGGATTTTATTAACGGTTAATGATTAAATCATTAACCGTTAATAAAATCCTTTTGATGTTTGAGGCTTTACTTGGTGCTGTAACACAAGCAATCTCGGTACGTGTTGCGGATTAGTTTCAGATATTATTGCGATACTAACTTGAGACTATTAGTTTAGGCAACCAACAATGTTCCTAGGTGGTAGAATTTTTCCATATTCAACAATCATCGTCAATGTAATCATACTTCGGCTAATGTAGAGAAAAGTTTAATGAAATAAATACCTATTTTTGTGCATGAATTACCCCGTCCATTGGGGGAAACCGTAACTCCATCGCGTGGTTTAGGATGCAGATTTTATTGTTTACAATTCGATGTATTACTTTTAAAGTAATCGTTTAAAAAAAAAGTTTTAAGAGGATGCGTCAAGCTGAAGACAGGGCGCTATGGTGCTCATTAGGAGAGGCCTATGTCCAACAGTGGACTACTATAGGCTGATGATGATGATGATGATGATGGGTAAAGAGGATGATGTTCGGAACGGCACACGAGTATTTTCGCTCACATCAAAATGTATTATATCGAGGTCCTTAATAGAGTAGATTCTGTAAGTAATTTCAGTGCAGTTCTAGTTATATATTATTGCGTGTTGGATAACTGGGGAACAGTGATGGCTGCAAAAATTCCTTGCGGTAGTCCGTTACTTATAGGTCATCATCATCATCATGATGACTTATAACGTAATAACTTGTAGGTGCTGGCGGATAAAAATAAAACAAAAATAAAGAATAGATCTATTAATATTAAAGGTAAAATATAGATGCAGGAAACGAGATCAATTTAATCGTTTTGTAACAATCAGCACAACTATTGGAGTTTATTACGCAAATGTTAACGACAATGTGAAAGATTCCGAACGAAAACGAATTCATAAACAAAAGCATAATTAAAACAATCAAACCTTTGAAATACTTATCTTTTATCAAAATTTTAGAACTTTCAATCTGAATTCTGAATACCACGAACGTAAAATGGAAGCGAGTTACTTTTATTATATTTTAGTGGCTAAAAGGACAACGTGATGCAGTGTAACGTGATTAAAACATTGAAAAGTGCCGATAAAAGTTAGCGAGATTAAATGTGAGTGAGTGAAAATGTTAAGCCGCTGGAAAAGCAAGGACAAGACGGAGAAATCCGCTAAATCTAGTGGGAAGAAAAAACGAAAGGGACGAGATAATGGTAAGTTTACTGTAATGATAGATTAATTACAGCTCGAAACGTTCCACTTTTGGGTCAAGGTCTTATGATTCGACAGAGGATGATCCAACTGGCAGGATCTTGACACATAGAGGGATCTGAGGCAGACCTGTGCCCAGCAGTGGGATAAATTAGACTGGTCGTTTTTTAAAAGCCAAAGTAAGAAGACATTGACTTATAAAATAACAGATGGCTGCAGTAAGTAAATTTTTCATTTATTTTTGGGTGTTTTCTCGTGGTCCCATTATTTTGTCCCATTGATGGGACCACGAGAAATAGTTAGTGCTGGTGGTCCCATTGCTTTCATATGTTTTAAACTTTCCATCCATCTTCTAGTTTTTACTTGCTTTTGAGCGTATCTATTCCTTTTTTTTGTAAGTCAATGAAGACACTTTTTCATGTTCGGCGTTGAAAAATTTATAGATTTTTTATCAAGGTGTAACTTCGAGTCCAGGAATATTTCGGTTCGAAAAAATTGGAAATGCGTATAAAGCTGAACGCGCATCTATCGGTGCCACCAGCAGGCATTACCGGCAGTCATCGCATTTCTTCATGGCATTTTACTGAAATGCCGCGCGCTCGGCGCCCATGGGTGCGCGATACTGCACAATATTTCATATGAAGATTTAGAAAATTCGATGACTGCAGGGAATGCCTCCACGTCTACCGTGCTCCCAGGTCACCTAAAGTCACTACGTGTAAATTACACACTAAACTATACGACCTACTTTGAACAGACCTTAGTCTGAGTTTATACAAAAACATTCGATAAACGTAATCGAGAACCAATGGTAGTAGACACGAACGAAGTGTAACCAAAAAAATACGATAAATGAGTCTCAATTTCCTATTCATATTCGTGCTATGCGTGAAAGCACTGAAGTTGTGATTATGTTTGTCAACTCACACATACATAGATTCGTTTTAATCTTTGAAATCAAGAGAATTGTTGAGTGAGTGTGTTTTACCTCCATGATTGGGGAACGTGTTTGAGTTAAACTTGGTACCTACGCTTGATAGGACGCAAAGGAAATACTTAGATTCGGTGCAAGTACCCAGTGAAATGTTTTCCCGTGTGTTCTTATTTTTCTTGAAGCACCAATTGAAGGCATTTCTGTGACCAAGCTATGTTGGAGGTGCTCTATCTACTTACTTTTATAACATCAATGCCGCAAACGCGACTGCCGCATCATGTCAAAGTGCAACAAATCACTCAAAATCACTCGAAAACTATCATCAAGCTTGTAGGAAACGATTGGATCGTTGTCAAAATACGATAAATAGTTCCTCTCAATCCGGTAGGGGCGCTACAAGGCGATAGATGTATAGGAAGGACTCGCATTAAAAAAATTAAATTATTTAAATTCCAATTTCATATTTCTAGGGGAACGACG
Organism: Eupithecia exiguata; assembly: GCA_947086465.1. NCBI lineage: Eukaryota > Metazoa > Arthropoda > Insecta > Lepidoptera > Geometridae > Eupithecia > Eupithecia exiguata. Next base: position 3,316,359 of record OX352226.1, read on the forward strand.
AATTCGTATAAAAATACGAATATGCCCGTAAATCGCCTCTGGGTATTTGATGTTTTACCAGGATAAAAAGTAGCCTATGTTTCTCTCCGTCCTTTCAACTAACCAAAAATCAAGTCGATTGGTTGCTTAGTTAGGGCGTGAAGGAAAAACAAACAAATAAGCACACTAATATTGTTATAGCTAGGATTTGTAGCTAATCATATTTTTCTATTTTACCGACTCATTCAGGCTTGTAAATAACGTTTGAACAACAAATTTACAGTTTTCGAATTTTTCCCTTTACTTGTGCTATAGAACCTTGCTTCTTGCCCAATTTCATGATTGTAGATCAACGGGAAGTACCCTATAAGTTTTGTGTGATTCCCTCGGAAAATTCAAAAAAATTGGGCTGTAACTTTTGATTGCGTCGACTTAGAAGTTTGATTTATATCGCGGCTCTAAGAGGTTACGAACTTGAGTATATGATGTGAATTTCAAGACGATACATCCACGCGATTCTGAGAAAAGAGGGTTGACAGACGGACAACACAGTGATCCTATAAGGGTTCCTTTTTTCCTCTTGAAGAGCGGAACCCTAAAAATAAAAAACACTATGAAGAAGTATATAATAATTCGTAAGTCAGTTGACCCACATGGGATGCGCTTTGAATGTCCTGTAAAATAAAGCATAGTAAGTACCTACGTAGTTGTTTTTAGTTTGTCGCTTCAGAATACAACCCAAATTATTGTACCCAGACAACACTTCTCCCCCGTAGATATACCACCTACAGGGGGAGTCTTGTATGGGTATTGTGAATGTGTTTGCCGGTTAACGTATTGATACTGTGTTGTGATGTGAAACAGGTGGTTAACTATGTGCAGTCACGAACTAAAGTATGAGACCCATCTCTGGTTCAAACGAACATTACTTTCGTATAACTAGTGAAGTAGGCATCATCATATAAGTAATAGGCGCCGTATTGAAAGGGTGGGGGGAGGCTTCCTACCTTGTGGGCTATCAAATGAAAGGTACCGGTTTGTACATTTCAAAACAGTTTTTGAAACGGAAGGTTTCATAGGTAATTTATGAAACATGTTGAAAAAAGTCGGAATATTTACTACTACCTCTGATCTCCAAGTTTACAGAGCGATTCATGTTAATGGTATCAATTATTTTGCGGTATTAATTAAAAAGCAAAGTTTCTAACCACTACCAATATAGTACATATTTGTATGATTGACAAATCTTCGAAACCCTCGGCGCGCGAGTAACACTCGCACTTGACGGATCTTGTTTGATTGGTTGTAACATACGTAGGTTAATGTTTTTATTTGTTAGGTGCTTTCAAACTTATTGCAGTATAAAGGTTATCAGAAGTAATATAGTAAGATATGTCTGGAACCTGAATTCAGGTCGCAACTGTACGTCGAGCATGATTCGCAGGACAACTTCAATGCAGCTCGGATTGTAAAGGGGCTAATAGGCGCACGCCAATTTCGATAGCCCCTTTGGAATCCGACATCTCAATCAGATTTCTAATTACGAAATGGGTCTACTACTCTACTGTAATTTGCGAATGCATCAAGGCAGATCTTGAACACGTTTCATGCGTTAATTTATAAAAATAACATACTAAATGGGCGCAAATCCCTTCCATCCTTGAAGGTGCCATACCTTCTAGATTATTTTTATTACTGGTTATTGTCGTCGCTATGATTGAATATGATATAAGATAATAAACCGAAACGAAAATTGGCCTGTCATACTCTTTAGCCTAGCCTTAGGTTTGTAATAATTGTACTGAATATTTGATTAACTCTGCGGATATGTACACTAACTCTTCCATGTAAATGTAACTGCAATTTAATTTGATGATGTCGGTTCAAAACACAATCCCTTTGTTTCAGAAGAAGACTGGCACAGCGATGGCAGAATGGACGGTAAGTCGAAAATCAATTTAATTAAGTAAATACCTTATTTCATGAACGCTGGCCGTCGTCGACGGAACTGAAATAATCGAATTTTAGAAGCGAGCATTGTTCGCTCGCAATCGGACAAATCGTCAATGTTCATTATTTTGTGTTAACTCGATTCCACCGGTCTTGGTGCGTTTGTTTCCGATATTATATATATATGTATAAGCGCGTTCAGACGACATGGCATACATTAGACAATTATGTTGGAAGTGGATGTACGTGTCACAAATACTCTAATCAGTCACCTAGCGCGAGGTTTGCAAAATTTCGTAAGGTATGTGACGGAAACTCGAACAAATAAAAACCTTTCGCTAAGCTTACCCTACATCTACAAAGATTCTACCGCCGCGGGACCAGTAACGATCTGTGTGTGGTCTGAATTTCACTCAGTTACGCAATATCAGAAACAACATTATTATGCTATAAGTTACTGAAAAACACCAGCCTCCACATAAGAGACTTTTTTTTTTACAAAGAAAACAAAGTTTGTTGTGATATGGGCGAAAATTGTTAACAATTTAGGGAAAACTACTTTTCCGCTAGTTTTATGCCGTGTAAAAATTTTAAAACATGGAAAATAAAATAAAAAACTTAAATTTCGCATGTATGTTTGTCCGATTCGCTAATTTATTCGTCTCAATTTTCGACTTGTGAACCAAATTCCGATCTACTTAGAATAATAAATGGTATAAACTCTCATGCATATTGCAACAGAATTGGCGACAAGCCATATCAACAAGGACATCTATAGTAGAAGCAATCTCAATCAACACAAGGCAAAGCAACATGTATGTTAGCAACCGTGTATCAATCAGTACTCTGTACCAATTCACGTCAAGTGAAATTAATCTGCATTGAAAGCAAAACTAATCAGAGTAAGCCGATGCTTTGGAGCCAAAGCAAAGGCCGATAAGTTTTGTTTTGTTCCTTAGCTTCATAAACTAACGAGCCTCTAGTTGCCTCTAATTGAAGAAAAAATTGTCCAAAGGCGGGAATCGCAACCTCCTACGTTGCAGGCGGACCTTCAATCTCAATCTGATTTAAAGTTTTGGTGTACTAACCTCGCCGTCGTAATACTTCACGTTAACGTCGAAATTACTCTGCTGGGAATCCTGTTTCTTTGTACCTTGGCTCGTTCAATCTGTGCTGTTCAATTCAATCTCTGGATGTTGCGTGCAGTAATCAGGTTCGTCTTCGATTTTCTGAGCTGCTCTATAGAGGTAGGCTCATAGTAAAAATGCTCAGAATATGTACATGAAATGGTCGCTATCTGAAACGGGCGGTACGGTTTAACAATTGAGTTTGGGTACGCTTCGCCTAACGGTTTGGATAAAAAGGTAGGTACAGGTAGGTTTGGGGGGAAATTGGTAAGGGTTAAACTTTAAAATAATAGTTACAGCTTACGTTACTTTTTAAAATTTCTATAAAATAATTTGATAGGATTTAAAAATAATGGTATAGCAAAATATGTGGTTGCTACGCTGATGTAATCAAAATACTCCGCTTAATGCTAGAGCTACAAATAAACTTTATACCGTGTCTAGTATGTACTAAAACATTTAAAAGAATTGTTAAATATTTAAGATGCCATATTGCCCTGTGGTCATGACGTCAGGTAGTCTGTACGTACCTAAGCAAATGCGTTGGTGTTGCTGATACATTTTAGTGTACCGTCGTACTCATCCGTATGGTATAAATAACATTGCGCTTTCTATTTAAAAACAAATAAAAACTGAGATGTTTGAACTGAATTTTAAAATTTATTTTGTTGTTTTTATGAACTAAAACAAACATTCTAAGGTTTTTATTTATTATACTCTGGGTAATTTCTAAGAAATTAATAAATCCCAAAAATTTACGATCCCGACGGGATTCGAACCCGCACCTTCCCCTTCAGCGCAGGGGTGCTCTTTTTTCCAACTAAGCTACGTGATCTTATCTAGTCGGCCCGAAAATCTTTGGGAGTTCTTTCGGCACTTACGCCGTCAGCGCCACCTACAGAGGAAACAATGAAGTTATCCAATTCTGCTCAAAGACCAAATTTACATTTAGTTCTTTGACGAGAGGTTTTGCCGTTGCTTGATTCTAAGGTTTTTATTTATTATACTCTGGGTAATTTCTAAGAAATTAATAGAAATTAAAGATAAGATCACGTAGCTTAGTTGGAAAAAAGAGCACCCCTGCGCTGAAGGGGAAGGTGCGGGTTCGAATCCCGTCGGGATCGTAAATTTTTGGGATTTATTAATTTCTTAGAAATTACCCAGAGTATAATAAATAAAAACCTTAGAATCAAGCAACGGCAAAACCTCTCGTCAAAGAACTAAATGTAAATTTGGTCTTTGAGCAGAATTGGATAACTTCATTGTTTCCTCTGTAGGTGGCGCTGACGGCGTAAGTGCCGAAAGAACTCCCAAAGATTTTCGGGCCGACTAGATAAGATCACGTAGCTTAGTTGGAAAAAAGAGCACCCCTGCGCTGAAGGGGAAGGTGCGGGTTCGAATCCCGTCGGGATCGTAAATTTTTGGGATTTATTAATTTCTTAAAACAAACATTTTCCGCTTTTGAGTGCTTCCCCGTTCAACCCAAAATTTTTCTACCCCATATTATTTTTCCCCGTTCAACCCAAAACATATGCTCCGTTCTACCCAATCCAAAAATCTAAGTCTCAGTGTATTTTAAACAGTACGTACACCGTAATACTTATAAAAAATCGAACTGGATGAAATTATAATTCACAGTAACTTCTAATTTTGTACCTACAGACCTACCAGACCAGGTATTGAAATTGTATGCCAATGTTTATGATTTCTTCAAACGAATACACGTGCAATTCCTAGAGCTATGAAAATAGGTGGGCGGACTTATTGTACAATAGATTTTGATAATCCAATCAACAACGGTAAAGTTTTTGCCATTGTTTTTCTTATCTATTGGGGTAAGTTTATGCCTATCCCTTTCTTTTCATCATAAGGTCTCTTTCTACTCTTCTTGCCAAAGATATAGAGGAAAATACCCTAATGTTCATAGTCTAACCAGCTCTGGATAATGTATCCATTATACTCGAAAAACTGTCAATAATCCACTTTGTCTGAAAAGGAACGTTTTCGTTTTTTGTTTTACCTGCTTTTGTCACTCGTTCCTTTTCATCGATGATTTGCCGTCATTTACAAGTAATGCGTTTATTTTGATAAAGTCAATCTCTCTTGCAATCACGTACTTTTCTCGATCTTGAGACCGACAAGTGTTGTTTTCACTCGTCATCTTATAAGCAATCCCAGACCATGTCAGCTTCAGGCTTTCAGGAGCTTCGCGAGATTCTGTTGCTATGTTTCGCCGGCGGCAGGATATCCGCTATCCGAGTACAAGGCTGGCCGGATATACAACTTCATCCGACAAATCAACTACAATCAGCTACGTTTCATCTCTAGAATTTTTAAAAAGAGTGTATCACGATTCTCCTCTGCCACATAGTTCGTTTTGGGCCTAGCTCGTCAGGAGTGGTTTTGAGCTAATCTTCATGTCGTCTTGCGCCTCGCAGGTCGGTCTTGGGAAATCATTGAACTCTGGCATGTTTGCAGTCATTGGGCGAAACTGTGCTGCGGTGGAAGGTCTCGAAGACGTTATTGTGACAAATAACGAATTGTAGACAAGATATGGAAAGTAACTATAAATGAATTATTAACTTAAAAGGGGATATTTTACTTACTCATTAGTCATAGATGATCAAAATATTACTATCTTTAAAAAAAGTGACTTATTTGGCTAGTGAGCGAAATATAGATTTTTCAGTAAAATATCTAAAATTACGATATTTTGAATTTAATTAACCACTCAAATATTAAAAGCACAACATAGCCGCGATAGCAAAAACAATTACAATTATTTTTAGTCTAAGAAAAATTTCGTTCCTAAAAGTCGCGTATGAAAAAAAAAAGTGTCAAAATTTTCCAATCAGAACGAGATTGAGTGACCCCGTCATTCAATCTCGCACTGATTGGAAATTTTCCTCACTTTTTTTTTGCTGTTTGGCACATACACGACTGTGAAGTTCCTTATTCGTTATCAGCTATGTGAATGAAGACTCATTGGCAGAAATAAGGGAGCGATCTGTGACGCCATTTTGTAAAAAGGATAGGCATAAGATTTCGCGTGCATAGGAGCTTTACAGAGCAAAGCAACGTAAGTGGAAAAAGTTTTTGCTTATGATCTATTAAAAACGACATTTATTTGCAAAAGTTAGTCGAAGGTTCCCTTGGTATTCTATTATTTAATACGATGATGACAATAAAAAATCTTGTGACTGATAGTTTAGGAGAAAAAAGGTAATAACTAAGAAAAAAGATAGTACTTTGCATAATTATTTCTAAAAAAAATTTTTAATTTGAAACGAAGGGGACCTACCATAAATCGCATATATTATTATGTTTCCCTTCGGATTTTTTTTCAATAATCATTGAAAAAAATTTAGTGTAACCCGTTTTACGTCAATTCACATACATCACACCTTAAGTACCTATTTCACAGACATAATTACTTTTGACATATACGAGTCTGTTGCTTCGAAAAGGAGTTACGAAAGTTTCGAGTTTTATCGAGCCAAGATAGTATGTAACGAAGATTATTCTAGATGATTTTACAAAGAAAAAGTTTCAACAAAATATGATAATAAAATAATATAAAAAATAATAGTTTACCACAGTAATCTGTCTTTTTAGTGTCACGCAAAAACGCGTGTACGGGTAGAAGCAAGTAACAAAAATTTAAAGACTATTTTTCTTAAACATGCGTGGAAATATTGTTATTACTTTTAAAGAACACGCGAAGTATCATATTGACGTTGAATGAAAAACAAAAATCACCTCCCGGCGCGTTCTTTGAATTTGGAACGAAGAGCGCGCCGGCAATGTTGTATGAAACGGTGTGCTGTTTGAATTTAGAACTCTTTCATCTATCGTACACATTGCGTTCTCGTGGCTGTATAGCCACAGATGCGTTTACCTTTTGGCACAAAAATAAAAAATTGGCGGTAAAGCGGAGTTCGTTGTTATTTTGTTAACAAAATTAAATTTATTATTTAAAAGGCCCTTTTTCATTTCCTTGCATTTTTTTAAGAAAAGCACTATTATATGCCTCGGCCGAAATGGCAATTGCCTGTCTCGTATCATTGAGATCCTCGCCTGCGGCTCGGCCTTCAAACTCATACTCGACCTGCAATTGCCTATTTCGCTGCCTTTGCAACAATGTACTATTATTGGGTCGCGACTCGTGGTCCCACTAATATGACCCACTGGTGGGACAGTGTGTCGATTTAATGGGCTCGTGGTCCCACTGTTTGGTGGGACCATCAGTCAACGTAAGCAGTCGCTCGTGGTCCCACTGATTTGATCATAAGGGCTAGTCTACAATTGAATATTCAGATTATTTAAATTATCTTGTTGGCTTTGGAGCATTGATTCAAAAGCAGTTTTGAAATCTCTGACATACGGGTTTGTTTCATGTACATTTTAGAGTCTAAAACCAAACCCGCGTTCGGATGGATGCGGCAAAGACAGGGCGCTATTATTGCGCTTATTAGGGGAGGCCTATGTCTAGCAGTGGACTAATATGGGATGATGATGATGACTGATTTTTAACGACCTTTCAACACTGTTTTTAACAAAAAAAGAATTGATGTAATCGGACAACCAGACACATACTTATTGCCATTAACAAATTATCATCATCAATGTAATATGAAATATTCCAAAAAAGAAAAGTCCTAAGAAATTTCAACGTTGTGATAACAGATGTCCCACCCGGGACAGGACAGAGTAAACACTCGAAAGCTGGTAAATGCAGGATAGTAGGTGAGTGAAGCTTGTTAAAGTTGTACTAACAAGACTTGGGTTTTCGGTGAACGACGGGAGCAGATTTCAATCAAATGTTTCGCCGCCGGGCTCGGAATTGCGTTTGAAAATCCATATCCGAAATACAAATCCCGTTGTTTAGCCAATAAACTTAGCGAAATCAACACCAAACATTTCCAAAGCTTGCAAAGTGGAGAATATTTAAATACCTTTAATCTTAACTATAAATACGTTCACGCGATAGTTTAAATAAAATTAAACTTCAGTGTAAGGCACTGACGTTTAATTTTAGCCCGCTGTAAATTTGAAGCCAGTTCATGTGTATGGCACCCGCGCTAAAGCACCAGGTAAGGTGCTTTAATATTGCTTCGGGGCAAATGTTGTACGATGTGCAGATATTTGTTCAGGGTGTTCTGGTCGTTTTCTATGTTTCGTAAAAAATATCTATTTATGTACTGTATTATATTATGTATATCAGTTATTTAGTATCAATAACACAAGCTCTGATTAGCTTGGGGCTAGATAATGCTGTGTGGATTGTCCAGCATTATTTATTTTCATTATTTAATAGCAGCACCTCGTAGTTTCACCCGCGTAGTTCCCGTTCCCGTGGGAATTTTGGGATAAAACATAGGTTATGTCACTCCCTGAAAAGTAAGCTTTCTAATGGTGAAAGAAAAAATTTAAAATGAAAATGTTTATTTTGAAAATCGCGTATTCCCCATAGCTGGGTACATTGTTTGTACTTAAAAAATTAAAAACGAGAAACATAAATCTATTGTTACAATTAAAATTAGTCTAGACAAGTAAACCAAACCTAAAGCTACGTAAGAATTGTGAATTTTTGTAATCGGTCCAGTAGTTTTTAAGTTTATTCGGTACATGCCTATGTTCAAATCATTCCTCTTTATAATAATGTATAGATTTATTGGGGTCGCGACTCGTGATCCCACTGGGATTGTACCACTATTACTTGTGGTCCCACTATCCCTAAAATCTTCTTCATAATAAAGTGCGTAAAACTTTTCTGCGATTCCTATTTAAACACCGTTTTGATTACTACCCATGCATGTAGCCCACTCAGATCCTGTTAGGCTGCCTGGGCTATGACGGCCTAAAAGGTCAGAAGAACGAATTATAACCATGCTCAAGATTCTTCGAGGTTCATTTATATATTTAACGTTTATATGACCTTCACCAGATGTGGACTAACTCAACTTTATTCCTCACTAGCTTGACTTCTTAACTATTTATCGTATCTTTTGTGGAATACCGCACACAATTCCATATTCTGTCTGCACTCCGTTATAAATTAATTTTCTAGCAGTCGCACCTAGGCGGATTTAATATACGTTGGATAGAACGTGTACGCGTACATCCCGTAATATAAGGTAATTTAGAATGTGAAGTATCTTTGAGTGAAAACGCTAAACATCGTCACGACTTTCTTTGACATCGGACTGGAATTATTATGTTTTCTATAAAACATTATAGGTATCTTACTTAAACGTTTTCTATATACGTATATGACGAGCACGTGGTGCGGTGGGCGATGGTTAATTTAACTTAATCCATTGAATTATTTCAAGAATGGTAAATGCTATTTTGAAATTTTGCATGGAGAATAACATAACTTTACAGCTCATAGTGGACTATTTCACTGGACAGCCAAATCACCCAGGCTGCTGCTGAGAACTAGTGCCGGCAAATAGACCAACATGTACGGTGATTACTTTGCATTCAGAACTCTACAAGTTGTCTCGCTCAGTATTCTCATCTTTAGGAGTGCAAACGCACTACGCGTCAGTGGAAGTGCGCGACCGCGGCACTGCGCGTCAAATTAGGACATAATCACCAAACAAGCCGCGTATCTCCACTGAGTCGTAGTGCGTTATAATATCTCATACGATTTCATACAAAGAATATCTGGCCGCGTCGTGTCGCGCTGTTCATATGCAATTCAGTTCCGCACGTGCGTGTGCACTTTTTTTAGACCCAGCTTGTAGGGTCTAAAAAAGTGCACGACGCGCTGCGTCTTTTGTTAGTAAGATAAGAATTCTTTCGCGTGGCTCAAGCGACATGATATCTCAAGTACAGTATGATTCGCGAGCCGAGGGTTTTGAAAGTATGTTAATTATAAAAATATGTAGCTGCTAAAAGTACCAGTTAGAGACTTCGCTATTTAATGTATACCTAAAAACAATAGGTATCGACATTTCAGCTGTAACGCTCTGCATACTTCAGAGATTAGGCTAAGCTACAAGTCAATTTTTGGAATTATTTCAAAATATTTCAAAAAATATGAAACCTTGGAAAGTTTTTGAACCAGTTTTTAAATGTACAAAACGAAACCTTTAATTTAATACACCACTCAGTGAGCTTTTGAAAATGATTCCACCCCTTTTTGTCCATTTTTCAAAAAGTGTTCTACATGTATACAACCTACAACAAGTTCAAAACCTGTTTTGAAATGTACAACCTGATACCTTTCAATTGCCACCCCACTTGAGCACGTAGATCTTTTTTAAAGTTTGAACAAAACAATAGATAGATAGATAGATAATTCTTTATTGTACCACACAAACACAGAAAACAGTACAGAAATAAAAGCTACGAGAAGAAGTACAAAGGCGGCCTTATCGCTATGAGCGATCTCTTCCAGGCGACCTTGGGATGGACTGGACATGTATGTACGAACAAAACAATTCGCAATGAATCTTTTTTTTTTTTCTTCAATCTTTAAGTACTGTCTTTATTGATAGAAGAACATACACGAAATGTAGAAAAGAAAAAAGGACAGACAGAGCGAAACCATAAGGTTTTCGCAACCGAAACCGAAACCTTTAAAACATTGTTATGCTTAGAATGCATTATAATGTTTTAAAGCTGTATGCTACAACTTATATCCTAGCTTCAAAATTAAATTTCATTTTCTTAAGGCTGTCTTTCAGGAAACTTCAGTGTTGAATATTTCATTACATAAATGCTAGGAAACATAAAATTTTAACAATATTTATTTTCTGAGTCATTTTTTAAAGTAGAGAGATACGAGTAAAAGCGACTCTCACTCAACTTGATAGTTTTTAGTACCAGTAGAAATTGTGCGAAGATGTTTTATATTTTAGGTAGGTTGGTAGTCTAAAGGTGCGTCCAGATTAAGTAACATGCTATATAACTATCAAAGTCCTGATGAAGCCGACCATTTCATAATGTGTTTGTATTTCATGATATGGAAAAATGCGCTGCCCACATCATGATGTGGTGAGCCCAGGATTAGTGGCGTCATTATGCATTTGAAAAAAGTACTCGAGAGCTCGATTCGACTTTTCGTACATCTAGCGCCTTGCAGCGCCTCTATCAGATAGAGAGGTAGTATTTTTCTTAGTTTGACAGCGGTACAATAGTGTCCTGAGCGTCTGGTCGAAGCTACGCGTGACCCGAGAGCTGGTGGGAATCTGGCATTAGCGTTGCCATCATCATCATCAGCCTGAATTGCCATACACACAGGGCAATGCAGCCAGCCAGCCAGTCTTGGGGATGTTTCCGTTGAGCTACCTGTAAATGGTTTGCGATATAACACTGTTATGGTGTGTGTTTTAGGAATTTTTAAAATTTTCCTGAAAATGGGTAGGCTTATTAAAGCTTGAGGTTCGTAGTTTGCCTCCGTATTGAAATGTCTTTTTAATTTATTGTGCTATTGTGCTGAAATTTTCTGTGTATATAATAAATATAATAAGTTAAAACCCGTGTTTCAGGAATTTGCAAAAAGCTCCTAAAAATGATAAAAACACGTTGATGTTATTGAAGACGTGTTTCAGGATTTTACAAAATTTTCATGAAAAATGGATTAATGGGGTTGTCAAACTTTGAGATTCGTAGTTTGGCTCCGAATTGAAATGGCTGTATCTTTCTAATGTAGGATACTAATGACCTGAAATTGTCAATATGTATTGATACAACAAAATTACCTCATATTATACTTTTAAACAACAACGAAAGAATCATCAAAATCTATTAAGTATTGGTGAACCTATCACCAAAGTTGTTGGAACTAGTCATGATTATTCTTAAGTAGTATATTCTAAGGTTATTTTCGCGAGAACTCATAATAAAACACTCAGTCTGCCTGTGACCATGGAAGCTGAAAAGCCTCCGAAACGTCAGGTTATAAACAAAATATAAAATATACGCGATCAATCCGGTAAAAACAGTGTTTTATTATTCTTAAGTACTTTGTGGTTTTTTTTAAGCTTTACTGGATAAATACTAAGCCCTGGTGAATACAATTTGTGTGGACCCAATTCGGGATCAATATCTATACAATAGCGAAAGATATTTTAAAATTGGTGAGTGAGTTTAGGCGCTGGGAGATGCGACCCAGTTTTTAACTTATGCGCTTTCCAGTTTGCTGTTGTATCTTTGACATAAAATAATACGTTTTTTTATTCTAAGTATACATTTTAAACATTAATATCTGTCCATTATTGGCAGAGAAATCGATGAACATAATAAAACATAAAAACTTACAGCCGAATATATCCTCCTCCGCCCTGATATTACCAAGTTAGACAAGTAAACGAGGCATTAATGTTATCAGTTATATACAATGTGTATGTATAAAAAAAAACTTACTAGGCTTATGTACCGAAATTGTATTTTTTTTAATTTTCTTAGCTAGGTAAACTATCTAGCTTTCAAATGAGACTACTTTGAATAAAATACACCGTTTACTCAAACAGAAACGAAGAAAAAACCAGATGATGTAGTTTTCATTAAAAAAAATATTAAATCGGCTGTTTTTTTAAATAGCCAACGTATTAATTTTTTTTATCCGATATTTATCGATAAATTTATGTCGTGTATCCGCACATTTCGTTTGATCAAGGTTCGAAAATACACATTGTATATATATGTAACATATATATATATATATTTAAATAACAAACCCAACCACAGATTAAATAGTTTTACTTTCCCTAACCGGGCCGATCTCTCGTATGCGCATGCGCGAGATGGGCTTAAGATAAAAGCTCATGAACTTTATTTCAGAACCAGCTATATTTTCAATATTGTACGATAGTCATAAACCGCTTGGCGTATGTTTTGCTAGGAACTGTATAACCAATAAAAAAAATACATACGAAATTAAATTGGGGCGACCTTATTTCGTATCATACACCTACCAAGTACCAACAGATGTTTGATTGCTTGGTATGACCAAATTCTGCAAGAACACTAAAATCAGAAAATACTGGATCGTGTTAGCCGTCTCTTAGATCGCTACGCGCTCATAACATTTGCTTCACGGTCAGTTCATATCCGCCAGTGCGCGCAACGCACCAGTTGCTGAGGCTCCTGATAAAGTTTGAAAAAAAGTGTGAACTTCTTCAATTACTGGTAAGTACGGTATTTTTTTATAAGCCTCTTGTCAGATTCATCTGTTTTATGTAAGGCCTTTACGAATGATGACATCTTTCTTTGGTATCGTAGCTCCCAAACGGATTAACCGAGTTTGATTTAGTTCTGAAATTAGGTCATTGATTTGGGGCCTACGATTTGAAAGACAGATACATAGACTAACACATTATATCCTTAGCCCCCTTTTTTATGAAATGCCGTAATGTACAATCAACGCCAAAAAGCAATGATCAAATGTTAACTTTCACGACAGGCAGGTCCATATAAAACAACAAAGATTGAACTTGCACTTTTACTAAAGCACCGAAGACGCAAAATAACAGAAGCTACTCAACTTTTGTATACTTGATACACAGGCTTTGTGACGTAGAAGCTTCTCGTAACTTTCGCTATGTAGGTCATTAAAGTACAGTGTCAAGTTCACTGTACTTGATTCTAGAATTCTAGATATATTTTGTAAACAATGGCACTGGAAAACCAAAATAATGAAGTGGAAAATATCATTCCTTCGTTTTCGAACTTGAAAATTTTTTGTAGCCAGTGTGTTATAATGCGTTGTTGTAGTAGTGTTTTTGTTTGAATCGATGACGTTGTACCTAACAGTACAGTACCTACCTTGTTGTTTTCTGTTATCTATTATTGTTACCAGTTTTGTTAAGTTCTCGTTCATTAATGATTTTGTTGACATAAAATATATTGGATCGTAAAACCGAGTATAATTTCACTTTATTATGTAATGACTAAAATGATCAAGTAACTTGAAAAAGCTGATTATTTTTATTTGTATTCCTTATTTGATATAAAGAAATGTATCCACAAATATATTTATTGTACTTTGATGGTTTTATAGTTAAATTTAATAATTACTTAAATAGTAAATATTTTCAGACGCAATTGCAAAATTTCTAAACGTGACGTCATGTTCACCTTATTGTCATGAAACTGTAGAGGGATATTTTTCGAAAGAAGAAAATAGAGTACACACAGACACACGCGTAGGTTCATAGCAAATGGCATAATAATGTACACAGAAATTCTTTATTGATCTTCTAAATTACTTGTAGAACCTGTAAAATAGAACAAACCCAATTTTTTCCACATGTGATCATTACTACGTAAGTTATCAAAAATATGTAGAAAAGGTAGGTTTTTTCTATCAAGAGCGGATTTTACTGCATTTTTTTATAACTTATTGGTTCAACGTCATTTGAAGTGAAGCTGGTATAGTGGCTTTAGGAATAGTGTGAGTCAGCGGTTTCTGTTATTTTGTATAGACACGGCGTTTTAGGTTCTTCATGACATGCAACGCGTATTGGCGGTGACCGTACATGTACAAGATTTCAGGGCGTAACAGCTCAATAATAAATTGTTAAATGATTTTTTGAAATCTATGTATTGAATCTCGTTTCATTCGACTGAAAAATTTCTATCAGATACTGCTTTAATGATAGTTAGGTTTTGTAAACTAAGTTGTATTTTGACTGTAGATTGTGTGCAACAGTCTGCAGTTTGCTCAATTGTTTCAATTGTAAATACTAGTTTTAATTTAATTCTATTATTTGATTGTAATTTTCTTTGTTAATAAACTTGTATTTTATTTTTCAGCATAACAAAATGGCAGACCTAACCACATGTGACGGCTTTCTCAAATTTACGAAATGCCTCGGCGCGGTAAGTTGCTATACCTATAGATTAATAATGAATTTATAATGTTATCAAACCGACTGCCAATAATGCTTGTTTTATTTTTTCAGTGCTTTGAAAGCAAGGACGGGAAATGCTGCGATTCATGCTTCTTTCTGTGGTGTGTAAACGATCAACGAGGTAAGAAGATACTTTAAGTAGACTAAACTTTGACTCTGAAGTCCACAGGTTTAAGGCAAACGTTCACAAGGAGAATCTACTATGCATCTATGATTCCACTTCGGGTGCGCGACCCCGGACCCACGGAGAAGTTATGAAGAAAGTTAAACGTTCAGAGGCTGAGTTTACCTGGTATCTTTTTTTCAGGAAAATTCTTTAGGGTAATATAACTTCGGATTCCCGGGAAAATTTATCGAAAAAACAGAGAACTCGTGGCAAAAAGTATTTTTGTTTCCGATTTTCAACTTAGGTACCTAATAAATATGGTTGAGCTTACAAATCATTTAGTGTGATTTGAAATGATTTATCATTGACGTCACGGATGACTAGTTTTGGAACGAATAGTTTTCATTGTTTGTTTTGTTTGAATAGCATAACCTAAAAATAATATATTTCTTAACCTTACTACCTAAACGATATCCATTCAGAGAAGCAGCGAAAAAATTGATATTATTACGGCCTTAATGTAAAAACCATTCGCGACCGAGTGAAAACATTACCGAGTGACATAGTGAATAGCCACGCAGAGGCCTACTAAATATGTCAACTTTGTGTGTCACAGGATTATCGGATGGCGAAACCAGCCGCGGGTCGTCGCGCAGCCGGTCGTCACGCCGTGACGACCCTCGCCGCCACACTCTGGCCGGGAATAACTCGTACATGCACCACCAGATCATGCACAATCACGATCTAGAGGTAAAATATAAGTTTTATACTTTACTAGCTGTTACCCGTGACTTCGTCCTCGTGGAATTTGATTTCTCAACTTATCCATATAGACTTTGAATTTTCCCAAAGAGGGGTGTGATGTCACTGGATCTGGACAGCCAACTTAAATGTTTTTTAAATTGTTCTCGCAATAGAGCCATGTTTTCACGTGCTGTGTGGCAACCCAAGCAGCAACCAAGCGTAATGAACACCTAAAAAGCAGCCAATATAGCACTTAACGCTGTTTTACAGCTGTATAAGAACGTTAAAAAGACATTGTAGTGTTATAATGTCGATTTAGGAGTAAGTATTCAGCTCTAACTGTATTAAGTCTATATTAAGGAGTCAACGTACGCTTAAAGTTATAAATCAGTGTATGATAACTGTCATGTACAGCTTTAAGTTTCCTGTAACCCTTTAATCTCATTTTAGTATTAAAACTGTACAATAGCTGCATTTTGCATACCGTCACTTATTTAATACAGCTTAGAGCTGTATTATGGTGGTCCTCAAATCTTATTTCTGTATTATGAAGTAGGCAAACTCTCTTCTACAGCTTCTTTTTATGGTTTTATTGTACACCGTTTTACAGACGATAGCTGTCTAATTTCTGTCTTTGAGAGTAATAAACAGCAATAAAAATAAATGACGCCTATAGTACAGCCTTAATCTGTATAAGTGACAGAGTCGCCATTTTGAATCATTGTGCATTTGTATGCTGTTCTGGACGGCATCACTTTACAATACAATACAAAATTCTTTATTGTACACCACAAAGTAAAGCTAAAACAAAACAGATAGAAACATTAAACATAATAGTACAATGGGCGGCCTTATCGCTAAGCAGCGATTTCTTCCAGGCAACCTTTGGATGGAAAGAAATTTCAAAATTTAAGAAAGGCAGGGGTGTATACAACATAATACATAGGTAATAATAATTATTATATAGATATAGAGAGGGCGCTGCACTCGCACAGACGACATCAGCTCCACGAATTAAATTAATTTAAAATTGAAATCCGGGCGAAAACAGTGATCAAATCAGTGGAAAGTGTAGTAAAACGTACCAAGCATATGAGACAGTGTTATCTAGACGAAATATTACGTATAAATTAGAGTTACAAGTCAGTGATTACAAATTTGTTGTACAATTACAACCTGTAAACAACAACAAACAGAGCAAGCCAAGTGAATAAGACCTTAAACACCACAAATAACATTACTAATGCAAGTGAAGAAGCACAAAATAACACAACATTACAAAAGTCAGTGAAAACATAAAATAAAATAATTAATTCCAGTGATTATTTGTGCCCCGTCTTTTTTACTAGCTTGACGGTGGTCATAAATCTTTTTTGAACCGACCGTTAAGAACATTGAAAGCAAGCTTCTATTTCAGCATCTAGCTTATCGGCCCATTGGCTCAGTTGGTTTACGCACCGAGGTAATACAGTGATTGAATAGCGACTGCGCTGGTTCGAACCTCTACTGACATTGACTTTTTGCATAAATATTTTTGTTTTTATTTTTACGGAAGGAATAGAGTAAGAATGGATGAACTAATGAAAGCCATCACTGCCATTGGACAACAAATTAAAGAAACCGAGGCCAAGCTTTCTTCAAAAATTGACGACATAAATAGAAAAATAGACGCTCTTCAGCCACAACTCGACGAACTGAAAATAAAACAATAAAAACAAGAAGAACGCCTAGATCATCTTGAAAAGGAAGTAAGAATAAGGAACTTGGTATTCTTTGGCGTACCGGATCAAGAAAACAATTATATGGAGTTAGAAAAAGTAATACTCATTATTGTGAACAATGACCTACAGATATAAACAGATTTTAGTGAAATCCAACATGTTCGTCGCATAGGAAAAAAGGGAGAAAACCCTAGACTGAACGTGGGCCTTACCACATACAGCAAAAAAAATTACAATTCTAAAAAACAAACACAAACTTGTTCACACCGGCTTGTATCTAAAAGAAGATTTTCCACCTAAAATCTTAGAATTGAGAAAACAGCTCCAATTACAGCTTAAAGCGGAAGTGCGGAGTGAAAAAGCGCGGGAGAGCTAGACCAAAACCCTCCTGCTCACATAAAAACAAGGAAACAGAAAAACATACTATATGAAAACATAAAATTGGACAAGCCTTGCAGAAGACCGCAAATACTAGACAGAGCTGGTGGAGGCCTTTACCCGAGAGGGGTCCTGACTACTTACTTACAAAATATTAATACTTAATTCAAGCAAACGAAAATCTCTTCAATATTAATATTATGCAGCTTCTTTAATCATCTATTTACTGACACCTACCTATTTACTACATTATATTTGACATAAATTTTGAAAAAGAAAGAAATAACATAAATTTTTTTAAAGAATGATTTTTAAATGTAACTTATGGTTATGGAATAAAAGGCTTTTTATTTTTTTTTTTTATTTTATTTATAATAATAATTATTAAATATTCATAAGCAAGTAGAAACATAAATGAACATAAAAATACTTTATAAAATAGATAATACACACGGAATAAATAAATACCAAGAACGAAGAAAAAACATAATTTAGTACAAATATTTACTTTATTTATTTCTTTACAAATTTTAGGACGCAAATCTACAATAATTGCTTTGAAATTTCTAGAAAATAACTTTATTACTTATTTATTATTATATATTACTTTATTTTCGAGAACGTGATCTCTCAGTGCATTTTGGTCTTTCACTTAATATTACGTATCCCTAAAAAGAGTTACAGGTTATGTTCGAAACACTGCTATGTAACATTAATAGTAAATTTATTCGTTTATACAGCCCATCAACCGCTAAAAGCTGAATACTAGTATCCATTACCTACATAGGACAGCTATTAATGCTATAAGACCATCAAAATAGAATTTAGGCTGCTTAGCAAATTGTCGCCATTTTATCAATTACAAATCGTCACAAATTAGTCTAATTTTTATGTAATCATGTTCGTAATTTTCGAACATGATTACATAAAAATTAGACTAATGTTTTTATGTTTATCAATATTTTCAGTTTGTCCAATAACCTACTATGCACCAATGAGGCTCTACGTCCATTAATTCAAACATTTTTAAATTCTAACCAATAAAAACCATATTTACTTATTTTTTTAATATCTCTTCTTGGTTATTTTGCGGGCGCGTTTATTTTTAACCACAAAACATATATATGTCCACAATAAATTTATTTTTGCACGATAATGCACTGTATCCTGCGCCTATCGAATCTCCAAATCTTTAAACACAAAGCGTTTAAAATAAAATGTCACTTTGATCAATACTGTTATAATTGAACGCCATCATTAAAATATATCTTCTGTTTCGTTTTAATTCTTTTGTAACTCTGTTCAACAGACTTTTTCCAACGTAAAGCTTAACAAGTGAGTTACAATGTAGTAATTGGAGTTTATTGGTTTCCTCTTACACCATAGTACAGCCGCAAAACAGCTATTATGCAGCCTATTTTATGCTTATACAGCTACTGTACAGCTAATATAACGCAAAACGCTGTATAATTTGTGCCCATTTTAGGGGTATAAGGGCTGTATAAGCGCTTATACAGCCTTTATGCGGCCAAGAAATACAGCATTAAGAGTATAAACGAACTTTAATAGAGCTGTTATACAGCCTGTGATGCTGCTTGGGAAGTCTTGCTGGTACTAAATATCCTGGAGATCACGGGCTTTAATTTAACCCCGAGTACGAATTTTCAAAATTCCTTTCTTAGTGCTCACTTTCATACCAAGACCTGCAAGTTTTTAGTTTTATATTAGTGTAGATAAGGATTAGGAAAACACAGGCATAATTTTTGAAAACTATTGATGAAATATGTTATTGTTTTGAAAGACAAATCTACATGATGTAAAACTTTGTAATTCTATTGCTAACGGTTGCTGAGATACGGAGCATTTTCCTTTAAACTTAAGCATGTTTTATAGTTATCAAATCTAAAAAATTCTTTATTTCCTTAAATACCAAAATTTATACTTAGAAACGGTCAAAATCTTAAAATAAAACAGTGACACGGAAATAAAGTGATATTTTTGATTTCTGTCGCTTCGGTATATAGACTAAAGTAAAGAAGCGACCAAGAAACAAGAAACCTGTCTGTTAGTTGTTATTTTTTGAGTTGGAGCAAGACCCGTCCCAAGCTTTTTTATCTTCTAGATAATTTGATATTTTGTAGTACCTAAGCCTTTTTGCACAGAAAGGTTTTGACAGTTTGTTTGAATTTATTTACTGATAGATTTTACTACTCACTAAGAGTTTTGCTGTAGAAACGTATACATTGCCCATATAAGGTATATTAATTTGGTGAAGCCTGGTTGTGGGCACAGCGAGTTTTCATAAATATATTGACAGGGGGCTGTCATGATGTTTATTTCTTTGAATTTATCACGTAGGGATTCTCTGGCACCCATTTTATAGATTGCACGAACAGCCCTCTTCTGCAGCACATTAAAATACTTTTTAATACTTATTCTTTACAAGATGAGGGAGGTCGTTAATATAAACTAAAAATAGGAAAGGACCGAGGATAGAACCCTGCGGTACATCCATTGTAACTACAGACCCCGAAGACCGTTTCCCATTAATGTCAACTCTTTGAATCCTATCACTCAAGTGTGTTGTTGTAGAGTTGATTTTGGTTTGGTCGATTAAAAGAGCAGTCGTTCTCGCAGTGTCATCAAATTTGAGTTGGCGAAGGTTAATTTTGTAAACATCTTTTTTTTGCTGAATATTTTATTTCCCAGCCGAATTTCGGTCACGGGGGCCAGCCTCTCTCTCGCCTTCTTTGTGATGTTTTTGTTTGCTTTGTTTGTATACAATTCCGGTATCACGGGATGACCTCCAACCAATCCTAAATTCCCGGGATCAGATATAAGAGCCAAGATCGAATCCTTTACACACGACTGATCGTAAAAGAGAGAATATAAGATATTGATTGTTTTAAAAAAAGTATTAAATATTTTTTTTCTCTTTCAAATATTTCTTATAAACCATGCCGGTAATGCAAAATTGTTTGAGACCACTGTCAGTAGGCAAAGAGGTCATCGTACGAAATTCCATCTGCTTTGCGTCCGGACTTCAGCAAGAAAACAGGCATTCAGTACAACTAATGAGATGGGACCCTTAGTGTTATACGTAGGTAAGGTAAGTAAAGGTATTAGTTTTTTTGTTTTTTATTTGGTAGATATAAAAAAAATATGATTCATAAATCATAATCCGATTTCTATGTATCGGAGTTACTGAAGTTAACAGACCACTATACAATGAAAACAAACAAGATAGCGAAAACTAACAAACAACAACAAACTAGGATATTATAACTAACCCTGTGACTGTGTCCGAAAACTGAGCGATCACTAATGCATCCCAAGATAGAATGTCGTTCGTTAGTTAATTAAAAATTATTAAATATGTCAAGCAAGCCGTGGGTGGGTCTTTGTCGTGACCCAAGGCTCAAACAAAAAACTCAAGGAACAAAAGTTACGAAGTAACACTATTTCATCTGCGACAAAAGGTTTACAATCTTGGTCATTGCATTCGTGCGAGCGTGACGGATTATATTTACGCGGGAGTTACAGAGATAGGTAGTAACAGGTCAATGTACGAAATTCCATGTGCATCGCGATCGGACTTTAACTGTAATTTTTTTTTAAATCTGTGAATGGGAATTAGAATTTCTCTTAAAAATATGGATAGTATCCCAATACCATTTTCCGGTAGCTACACCGGGAACCTGCCCTTACTGTTCCTTCTCAAAAACGGATTAGAAATAGACTGAGATTAACCCTGTATAGTGATAACCCTACTTGTCTACGCCCCGTACATTCTTGCTGAATTTGATACGAGCACGGAGTGCGCCTAGCCTGCGTAAAGCAGAATCAAGTTATTCATAAAAAAATAAGTTATCATCAATATCAAGGATAAGAACTAATAAGATAAAAACTGTTTTATAGAGTAATTACATCACCCTGATTAATATAATTTGTTGAAGGTTCCTCAAGGATATCCACAAAACAATAACTTCTTGTACGATGACGACCCTGGGATTATGTCGGAGGTTGAGACTGCTTCTACGGGATTTCGGCGAGGCGGGAAGCAAAGATCGTCCCTCCCTGTGGTACGCACTCCGAGCAAGACGCTTGAGAGGCCCCTTGGTGAGTAATAAACTATTTGTTAGCCCCGATAAACTTCGCGTATGAATACAATGTGTCGATAGTCAACCTCAAACCGGCATCGAAGGACATGCACGTTCATGACCTTCGATATTCAACCTCAAACCGGCATCGAAGGACATGCACGTCCATGACGCCACAGAAAACAGAAAAAAATCAAGCTCACTAGCCCAATTCAGACTACGCCACCCATTAAATGATGCAGGATGGAGAGAACCTTCGATTCAGTGTACAAAGGTCCGCACTGAAAGGTCTCAACCCCATACAACTGATCCATATGATAAAAAACATCATACATCAACATCCCGAAGTTGAATACGAGATCAGAAAGAACATGCCTATGCCTGACATTGCACCACTTAAGGAAAAGCTATGTTACCTTAAATCCAACCTAATGTATAGGTTCAAAGCTATAGATATTTTGCTGAAAATCATATTATAAAGTCTCTGCCCGGTGCAATTTTTTCGATGCCGTGATTTTAGGTTGTCCTGTCCATTATTGTATTTTTATATAACACACTCAACTAGGTAATTCATGCATTCATTCATTCATTTTAGATAGATAGAAAATGCTTTATTGCACACATAACTTAAAAATAACAGACAAAGATAAAATGGAGTAAATATGAAAAATGTGACAATTGGCGGTCTTATCGCTCAGGAATGTAATATATTTTAGTGCGAAGTAAAGCTATAATGTCCATATTTTGCAAAAATATATGTTTGAGATTAATTACAATTAACTTCTGGTTTGCATCACTAATTTATCTAATAAATGTTAATTTTGAATCTTAAGTCTTTATACTGAAAAAAGTCCACGACGATAGGCCAGCTGGTTCTGTAGATGGGGCATTTCTCCTAGATTTGAAAATTGTAACACGTAGGTAGGTCAAATTTGTGTTAAGAAATGTCTATCTTTCTATCTGGGAACAACCTGCGTACTTTAAGAATGGGATTGGGAAGAACGTCTTCTCTCCCGTCCCGTCTGTCCCACTCAAATTAGAAACGAAATGAGAGAGAGAGAGAGAAATTTTGAATCTTTTTCTTCTTACCTCAAGACCTAAAATCAAAACAGTTACACACCTCCATCATATATCATTTCTTCTAATAAATATTGAATTGAATATAAACATCACGGAAAAAAAACACCACATTTGTTTTTTAAAAGAAATTTCAAATGAATGTTGCTTTTTTGTTTAGTTTAACAGCAAAGACCAATAATAAGCTACTAGCGTCCCGCCCCGGTTTCGCACGGGTAGATAGAAGGTATTTATAGGTGCTTAGCTTGGGGCTAGATAATCCTGTGTGAATTGTCTAGAATTACCTATTTATTTATTTAACAAAAAATTTAAATTATAAATTTTAACACTTGGGAGACTTTCCATGCTTAGAACACTCGATCAAGCCTGCTTTCGACAAAATAAACAATCAAAATCATCCGTTTGGGAGTTATGATGCCGCAAAAACCCACAGATAGATACTCACACAGACGCATAGATCCCACCCGTCAAACTTATAACAACCCTTTTGGAGCCTATTCAATTCAAACAAACAAAAAAAATCCTCATTGCGATATGAGGATTTTTCGTCGTTACTATTGTATATTTTGACATAGAAAAGTAGTTATTGTGACATAACTGTAATAGTTAGACACATAGTGTTTCGGATTTTTTGTAGATATTGATGTCTTCTATAAAACTGTACTACATCACTTTGCTCTATTGTCAATAGCTTCCGCAGCGTATGCGATATAAGGATTATTTATGATATTTTTCACACCTTTGGTTACATTATCGAAGTTTTCATACGGATCCCTAACTTTTTTGAAAATATTCTTTAGCCTATGTTCATCAAGGATAATGTAGGATTCTAATGGTGAAAGAATTTTTCATATCGGTCCAGTAGTTTCGGAGCCTATTCCCGTCAAACAAACAAACAAATCTTTCCTCTATAATTATTAGTATAGAAATAGACAAACTTAATTATGCCATCAATTATAACCCCTCTTGCAAATCTCGAATCGAAATTATTTGAAACGCCAATTGACCTATGAGGGAGGGAATCAACCCGCGTTGGCTGATTTGTAAAAATAAACCGAAGCTAATTAAAACCGATATCGAGCTCACCTACGAGTACAAATAAAAAACTTCAACGTCGAAGCTGTTCTTGAAGCGAAGTGTTTTAGATGCTCTACATAACTCAATTAACGCGGAGTACCGTGATTAATTAGATTTATTGTCTGACCGACCTACGAGAAATTGAAAACACAGATTTCGCTGAAGATCACTAAACAGTTTTTTTATTATTTATTTAACTTACGTCTATATTCTTTCGCATTCAGATAAATACGATTAAGGATCGTATTCTCTGTCAGATAATCGAACGATCAGTAGCTTCGTCGATTAACTTTGACGATGTATGAAAATCTGTGTCTATCTATACACGGTGTAATCAGAAGGGTGATAATATCAATATCACAGAACATAAAGTGGGGTCAAGATGATAGGTAATGAGGTCCCCCACCTCCAACCACCCCTCTAGTTAAACCATGTATAAAAATAAAAAAAGGTCTACGTACGTAAGTCAGTCGTACGTAAGTCTTGCTACTACCATAAAACGCCTAACTATTTTTTTAAATTTAATATAGGGTTGGTGTAAATAAAACAAAAAATAAAAATGTTTAGGTGATGCGATGTTCACGGCGTCATCTAGTTTTCAATAAAAACGTCCAATCATCCAATTATCTATTCGAAAACCCCAAAACTTTCTCGTAATTTTCTCGCGTAGGGATGAGACATCTAATGAATTTTCTTATTACACGTGCTTCAGATTTTTCCAGGATTCTCTGGTTTGTCGTATCGCATTTTATGATAATTAATCTTATTGGAGCTGTTGCAATGTTCAGTCTGAACACGTTGGGAAATGGATGAAATGACAGCCCACATTTCCAACTAAGCCAGATATAGGACACAGTAAAAAAGTCTTATTTTTTCTCTGTCCCTATGTGGTTCCGGTTTGATACTGAACATTTTTCTAGGAACTGGCACAGTATGGATCTAGTCAATGGATCTACAGAAACAGATAGTAGATGTTTTTGTAGTTGATTTTTAGTTAATATTGGAAACGTATGAAACTACATGTAAGTCCTTGAATAGTAGGGATAGTTTTAAATAATTTCACACTCTTGTCACCAGGTCTCGTCTTTCTGCAATACCGCAACGAGACAAAGAGGGCTCTCCTCCCAAACGAAATAACTTCGATCGACACCGTCAAAGCGCTCTTCGTCAGAAGCTTCCCGAAGCAGTTGACCATGCAGTATATGGACAGCCTGCATGTCAAGATCTACATTCACGACTCTTCGAAGGATATGTTCTACGAACTTGAAGATGTCAGGTTAGTATTTATTAAGCTTAATATCTTAGGATTAGTGAAGGCCTCTCCAGTTTTCCAACGCTTAGTCAACATAATTCTAACTTATCTAATGTTGAGTAAATGACAGGTTTTGAATATAATCTTATATAGCATGACACCTTACGTGTCTTGATTGGTATACCAGTCCCACGAGTGCCTACAAACTATGAGCAAGACAATGTAAAAAGGGCGCTGTAAAATTGGAAAGGCTTTGTTATATCCGCGAAAACAATATCAAGTAAGTCTTCTGTTGAATAGTTGTTTGTTCACTGATAGAGCAAATTGTGGCGATATAAATCCCGAGCGAAACAATCTAGACTAAAGTCAAGAGCGTAGCGAGTGGCTCTAAAGTAGATTGCTGCGCTAGAGTGGCTCTTATGCAGAATGCTGCGGCAACGAGGGATATAAAGGAGTAAAATAATGCATTTGTTCTCGAGTGAAACATACAACTTTTCACCTCAAAAAATGTCTTAAAAAGTCCACAGGTGATCGGAATGCTGGCTTTTATTTTGGTCAACGAATTAGCATTGCCATTCAACGTGGCAATGCTGCCAGCATTCTGGGCACTGGTGACGGCTTAGTTTTTAGAAAATAAATATAAGAGTAAATATTAGTGTTATTGTTTTTTCTGTTATTGTAATTTTCTTTATATACGAGTACCAGCGAGAAAACATACTGTATTTAATGATAAAATGGTAAGAAACCCATTCGGTCAGCAACCAACCAATACTTGGTGAAAATGAGTTATAATTATAAATACCATTTATCGGGTATTTATCGCATTTATTTACCTAACTTTAAAAAAAGGTAAATAAATGCGATAAATAGCCGTAAGTAACTCATTCAAAAATGATAAACATTTTTCACGGTTGAAATAAAACATTCTTGTTCATATTCATACTATACTATGGGCTGGATGGATGTTGATAAAATTTAACGAGGAAGATTGACTCTATTGTCTTTAAAAAATAAATAACAGGTAGGTAACACCTGAGCGAAGGCGTAGGTAGTTCGTTCATTATCCCGTGTAAAAAGGATTAAGTTCTAGTATACATTTCAGATGCTTTGTTCTGCAAACTTCGGAGAAAAGGGGTATTGTTTTCTACTTTTAGGGTACCGTGCCCGAAGGGTGAAAATAGGATCCTATTATTAAGCCTTTAGTTTGCGTTTGTTTGCTAGCAGGCTTCATTTCATGAATCGTAAAAGGTAAACAGTTGAAATTTTAAATAAAAATTAATATTTATGCATTCATAAAAGAGATCATGACTTCTCAGACGACTTTTCTCTATTTCTCACAGTTTCTGATTTGGCCATAAATCATATCTCAAAAAACCACCCTGTGTAATTTTATTAAGTTTATGATTTTTAAAAGAATTCTTTCTCAAGCAATGAATGATTATTTTATTCATTTCCTTTGCCGCTATAACAGCAAATAAATAATAAAAAACCTATAATATAATTAAAAGGGCCTTCTCACAAAAAATATATTATTTGGCGTTTGTTGCTCGACCTTAACATTCGCTGCAATCGTTTCTCTTGAAAAGTAAAAGGTAGACAGTTGTAATATTCACTGAGGGTGTTTATAAATTGCAACAGATGGTAAAAAATATTTTAATTTGATAATTAAGGGTACCAACATCCACCCCAACTTAAATACTGATTACTGAAGTTAAGAAACGTCTATCGGGCACAGTCAGTACTTGGCACTACTTGAATGTGTGACCGCGTATTTTTTTTGTCGTTGTTAGCGATTAGCTTATTTTCGATTCATAAAATAAAATCTTTATTAACGGCTTCTCTTCTGAAATTATAATATAAAAAAGTTTATTAGGTTTTGTACGGAACTCATCGTGTACGAGGTGACTCTCACTTGCCTGGTTTAATATTTAAAATATCATCTCTAAATGTATTATTTCAAGCAAAGCTTTTTATTAGGTAGTACTATTTAATCTATTCGTGTGCCTATGCGTGTGTATCTAGCCGTGTGGTGCCACACACGACTAGATACACACTTAGAATAGCACCACCCCAACTCATCCCGCGGGTGTCGTCGAACTGCCAGACATCAGTCAAGGCGAGATCGTGTTGGCTCTGAGGCAGCTTAAAAATGGAAAAGCCCTCGGTGAAGACGGAATAACATCAGAGTTTTTGAAAGCAGGAGGAGCCCCTGTTATACAGGAGTTAGAGAACCTGTTCAAAACCTTCCTTCACAGTGGCAGAACTTCAAAGGCATGAAGCGGGAGTTTGGTGGTGCTCTTTTTTAAGAAGGGAGATAAACCCCTTCTTAAAAACGAAAAACCCATCACACTCCTGACCCACGTCTATAAACTCTTCTCACGAGTGGTCACGAATCGTCTCGCTAGAAGACTCGACGAGTTCCGACCACCGGGACAGACCGAGTTTCGCGGAGGACCATGGACCACATACACACAATGAGGCAGATTATATGGAAGTTCGAGGAGTATAGTCAGCCCCTGTGTCTAGCCTTCTTTGTGGACTATGGAAAGGACTGAACTGAAGATCGACGCATAGATCTTGGCATGAACTTAAATAAAACTAAGGTCATGATCAATGCCCCCATTGATCCGAGACCGGTCGTCATACATGGCCACCTTCTCGAAATTGTTTCTGAGTACACTTACCTTGGGCAGATTCTGCAGTTGGGTAAAAACAATTCCAAGAAGGAGGCCAAGAGGAGGATTTAGCTAGGCTGGGCAGCGTTTGGGAAACTACGTCGAGTCTTCTCGTCATCCATACCGCAATGAAAACTTTCGTTTTCAAGCATTGCGGTATGCGTCCTACCCGTCATGACCTACGGATCCGAGACGTGGAGACTCACGGTAGGGCTGGTCCACCAGTTTAAGATAGCCCAGCGAGCTATGGAGAAAGCTATGCGTTAACGCCGTGTTCGTCACCTACATGGGAAACAATTACACTTATCCAAACCTGTTCAAAGACTAAAGTTTGATTTAGTTCGTTTGACGAGAGGTGTTGCCGTTGCTCAATTCTAAGGTTTTTGTATTATAGTGCCTAAACTAAATGTAACTTTTGTACTTGAACTAAATGTAGCTTAAGTCTTTGAACAGGTTTGGATAATAGTAATTGTTTCCCCTGTAGGTGGCGCTAAACGGCGCTTGAGCCGTAAGAGGTACCAAAGATTTTCGACGAAACCGACTAGGATTTCGTGCCTTAGTTGGTTAGAGCACACCCGTACTGAGAATGGGGCACGGGTTCCAATCATGCCTAAATCGAAAATTTTTGGAAGTTATTTAATTTCTTATGATGATGATTTCATCTGTAATTTTTTTGCGTGTGCGACTATTTCTATTTATGTTGTTGCATATGCCGAATATAATTTTTCATTTCACACGTTCACGCGTTTTGATTTCGAAGGACGATTACATCGCCAAAATATCCGCTGGGCAAAAATGGAAACAAATAATACTTGACCATCATCTAGCGGCTAGATGATGATGCTTCGTCTGGGGCTAGATTCTAGCCCCAAACTAAGGAAAGCTTGTGTTTATGGGTACATGGTAATTGGTTACGGTTCATCCATTGCATTGCATGCATAGATATATTTTTACTATGCATCGGGAACACCCAGAGCAAAGTATCTGCAGATCCCACATGTAATAATAATAATAATGCTGGACAATTCACACAGCCCATTCATTATTTCATCTAGCCCCAAGCAAAGCAGAGGTTGTGTTGTGGGTACTAGATAACTGTTATACATAATACAGTACAAATTAATTGTAAAATAAATGATTGTTTGCAAAAGTTTGCAGTTAGCTGAATTGTTTCAATTGTAAATAATAGTTTTGATTTAATTCTATTATTTGATTGTTGAATACAAATTGAATACAAATTCATAGGTAGATAGATATTTTTTATTGTACATAGAAAACGACCAGAACACCCCGAACAAATATCTGCATCGTACAAACATATCTCCCGAGGCGGGAATTGAACCCGCAACCTTAGCCTGGCCACGCGCCACATAGGTATCGTAGGTCTTCGAAGAGACAAACCACACACAGGCGCTTAACGTACTTTTACTCCTGCTAAATTCTGCTAGTTTTAATTAGTATATATTTGTAACATAATTCTGTTTTAGTTATTTCATCTAATAATATTAGTTCATGAACTTAATTTACCTACCAATATTTAATTTACCTACCAATGTTTAATTCACCAACCAATGTTTAATTTACTTACCAATATAATTTAGAGTATGTCCAGCAGTGGACTGATATAGACTGATGATGATGATGATAATTTAGAGCCGTAAAACTCTACTTTTGGGAAGTTAATCGTAATTAACAAAGCTCAATTGATCGCGCCAAATCCAAACCAGCCATGATTTTAAAATTAATGATTTGTGCCTATCGCAAAGTAATATAGCTTCTAGCTTCAATAAATTCGCTACATTTTCGTTCTTGAGTGGCAATTGCTATAACGCACTGCTCAGCCTCAGCGGAGCACGGCGATATTAACAACCATAAGCTCGCCTCGAACCTTGATCTTACTATGTTTAACTGAAATTAAAATATGGACAGACTAGCTTCTGTCCGCAACTTCGCTCGCGCTTTTCCGGGATAAAATGTACCCTTTGTCTGTCCCTGGGGCGGACATAGGCTACATTTTATCCCGGATATGTATCTACCTCCTTGCCAAATTTAATTGAGATCTGTTCAGCCGCTTAGGCGTGAAAAGGTAACAGACAGACAGACAAAGTTTCTTCCGAATTTATAATATTGTGTAGTATATATAGTAAAGTAATAGTAATATAGTATAGAAATTAGAAACAGAGATACTAATTGACGTGTCCTGCAGTATTAACGATAGTAAAACCGGCCACGTGCGAGTTGGATTCGCGCACGAAGGGTTCCGTACCATTATCTATAAAAACGGCAAAAAAATCACGTTGTATGAGAGCCCCCTTAAATATTTTTTTTATTTTAATTTTGTTAATGTTAAGGTGAATATATAGCTAAATATTCTGTGAATATTTCAAGCGTCTACCTGTTAGCAAAAACGAGCAAAAAAATCACGTTTGTTGTATGGGAGCCCATTGGGAGTGTTGTATGGGGTATTAAATATTTATTTTATATTATATGTTTTTTAGTATTTTTTGTTATAGCGGCAACAGAAATACATCATCTGTGAAAATTTCAACTGTGTAACTATCACGGTTCATGACAAACAGCCTGATGACAGACGGATAGACGGACAGCGGAGTCTTAGTAATAGGATCCCGTTTTACCCTTTGGGTACGGAAAAAAATATTCCAAAAAATCCTAAAATTATTCCAAATAAAATATCCAGGTCTACTATAATTTCCCTTCCCGACATGTTAGACCAAAGTTGAGATAGACCTAAGGGTGTTCGAAACCAGATCAAAAGTAAATATTCTGAACTATTCTTAGAAAGATGGCATTCCACCTTTTTTCATAAAAAAATCGAACACCAAAGGTCTATTTCCATCAGCTTGGAAAGATACATTGGTAGTACCTATATTTAAATCGGGTGATAAAAAAGTTGTGTCTTACTACAAGCCCATTTCCATCCTAGCTACCTTTGCTAAAGTTTACGAAAAAATAACCGTTGAACATCTTATAGGGCACCTCAAACCGTATTTATCTGAAGTACTACACGGGTTCATTAAGTCGAGATCCACTACAACGAACTTAACCTGCTGCAGATCGCATATTGCAGAATCCCTAGATACTAGAGTCCCGGTTGACGCAATATACACCGATTTTAGCAAAGCTTTTGACAAGGTAGATCACACGCTATTGTAAGCAATAACTTACAAAGCTCGCTTACTTAGGAATCTCAGATCTCTTACTTAGCTTGTTTCACTCCTATCTTCAAATGAGACCATCCCGAGTTGTCGTTGGAGGAGCAGCACGGCGCCATTTGTTGCTTCATCTGGAGTCCCACAGGGCTCTCACTTGGGACCCATATTTTATCAACACGTTTGTTAATTATATAACCACATGTTTAAAAAAGTCGCACTGCTACCTTTTTGCTAACGATTTTAAAATCTTTAGACCCATCAAAACCCCATCTGATGTAGTCCTGCTTCAGATGAGTGATCGATGAGTGTTACATGCATTTTAGTAGAGCTAAAAGTCCCCATCTAAACAGTTATTTCATCAACAACACTCAACTTGAACTTGGAACTCAACAATACTAAACTCATTCGTGATTTGGGTCTGATAACGGATCCACAGCTGAAATTCATTTAGTAATTATTATTATTTTTAGTAAAATCTCTTTGTAACTAACTGTAGCCACCTAACAAGATAAATAAGATTGCTTCCTAAACTCTTTTAATTTTTTCTAATACTATGTTAATTTAATTTAAAAATAAAATCTAAAAATTCACACACACACTGGTAACTCCTTTTGCCGGATTCTCATGAGACCGGTCTGCTCAGGAGCACCACAGGGATTCATATATATTTTAATTTCACTAGTACCTACCTTCCATCTGATGTTCTGCTCCTACAGGACCGGAAACTCCCGTTACCCGGACTCTCAAGAGTCCGGTGTCATCGGGAACAACACGGATTAATTTGAAACCCATACATCATAATTTATATTAATTTTTAATTATTATGAACCTAACTAGTTTCTCAATTTGCCTGTTGTTTATAAAATATGTACTTACCTACCTACATTGATTATATAATGATATTATGTTATTTTGTTTGCCAACTCAATATCATGATAATTTTAGTTACATATGGCCACCTGTGATTGCGGGAACACAAAATGCATGAAACACTTTGTATCTTTTTTAAACTCTGTCTATATTGTGATTCTTTCGTTGGTGGTTTTAATTACGATTTTTTATTATTATTAAGGAGTTTTGTCAACATCACTATATCACCCCCGTAGAAAAAAATTACATAACAAACAAAATACACAACAAAAACAAAACCTAAACAAATAAATAAAGCGTGCAGCGGAGCCTGATCAATATCAGTGAGCAAAGGCATTACAAGATGCATGACTGAATCGTGGAGGCGTTGAAATGACTATAACTTTATGATTGAAAATGTAAAGAATAGAGAGCTTCTGAACTGTAAAAGCTTGCATCTGCGTCCGGTCTGAAGCTGAGTTGATCTATCTAATCTTGACTCTGACGTCACGTTACGATAAGTTCAATGCGGCTTGAGGTCAATAGCAATTTGGCAAAATGTTAGGAAACACTAGGGTGACTTGACCCCTGTCAACAGAATTGAAAACATTTGTAACATCCACCTTCAACAAAAAATAATTTATGTGGTAAGACACGAATGATCGAAGCGAGTGTACCGCAGCTTCACAACCACCACGGGATCTCAATTCTGAGCTTTTGATTCTATAGAAAATTTTGGCTGCAAGCCGGCTTTTGTTCACTAACGACGTAATAGCTACTATGAGGCCTTCGCCCATTTCACCACAACCAGCACCTGTTGAATATTTTAGGTGTTGTGGTGAAAGGACGTCAAGGTCACCAGCAGAGCCTCTCTGAAAAGAGTTTATGCTGAAGATTACGTCGTCAGGAAGCACTACAGGAAAGTGCAGGAATCAGCCGGCGGTGCTGGGAGGCATAGATCAGGCGCAGCAGGTGGATGTTTTGATGCTAGAGCCGAAAAAGTTTCACTAGAATGTGAGATTAGCGTGTTGTTAGAAAACAAAAGTGTTGCTGCACCTCTATCCTCATCACTGACACGGTTTTCTACCATTCGATAAGCGATATCAGAGTTTGATTTTGGTCCGAAATGCCTAACAAAGGTGTTTGAATCAAAACTTGTTGGTGAATTGGTTATTTTGGTACAATTTTCCTTTAGGACGGATTTTGCTTGAGGCGCTCTCTTCCTTTGGGTCGATGTGATCAAATAAAAAGTATAGGTTTGTACATTTCAAAACAGTTTTTGAAATTTCTGTAAATCTCATACTTTATGAAATATTTTGAAAAATGTTCAGATTGAATTTCAAAAGGGGTGCTACCTACCCGAGTGAGTTAATAAAAGGTTTGCACATTTTAAAACAGCTTTTGTATTTTCGGTAGGTTTCATAATGGTTGAAATAATGTGGAAAATGTCGAACAATTTACTACTAATCTCCTAAGTTTGCAGAGCGATCCATCTGAAAGGTATCAACTATTTTTCGGTGTTAATTATATATGTAGCTAACAGCCGGTTTTTCGAACGCTTGTTATTTTTGATAATAGTTACAACTCTAACCTATAGTACATGTTCACCTGTACTATTCAAATCAGTATTTACGTGAGACCTAGGTAAATAAAGGAGCTATGGGCATTTCAAGTATTGAAATGTGAAAATTCAAAACAAATGTGTCAAAACTACATAGAATACATCAGAAATAAGCGTTTATTAAAAAAATCGGACCTGAAAATTACTAACTTTTGACTCCTTATCGTGTTGATCCCCCTATGATTAGTTCGGTAGAAAATTAACCAAACGGGCATGTTATTTCGTAAAAAAAGTTACAGCAAGTCCGAAATTCGGAATACAATCATGAAGAAATTCTTAAAAATAGCCCTAGAATATTTCAGGGTCAAAAAGGCGCCATGCTATTGCACCCCCAGTAACTATATGGCACACGAACACCATTTGTTGTGCCAAACCTGCCTAGAGTGCCATAGGGATAAGAACTAGATATTTGACAATATTATAAATTCTTATGTTAGTTTGTCGAACGCCCGGTGCGTTCTCGCATAGTGGTATAAAGCCTGTGACCACCTTAAATTGCTGAAATTATTTGTCATGATGTCACTCTTCTGGGAACTCTCCAGAGGAACACAACAATACATTATTTGTCCAAATCCGTCCAGCCCTTCGAGATACAGTCAATAGTTACCACCCCAAAAACATAACCGGTTGGGCAAAAAAGCCAAAGTTAAAAATTAATCATTGTTCTCAGATCCCACTTGAGGGAAATCCGCGATAGGTCGGTTCTGCGTCTGTTTGAAGCGACCGACATCGGCGGTGGGGCTTTCCCCGAGATAGTGGGCGTTGGGTCCGTTTCCATCCCTGTGCTTCCAAACTCCGGAGCCAAGTCCTCAGGCCCCTCGAGCTGGGACCAGGACCAATCCTACTTCAGCGAGCCTGAGATCGATGCTGACTATCACCAGCATAACGTGCACAAGTCGAAGGTGAGTTGTACATTTATTTCCTTCTAGCTTCTTTTACCAGTTTGGTTGCAACATATTTACCAAGTGCCATCATTTCACGTCGTGTCGTCGAGGCAGCAAACGACCAACTTCTTATTTATAACTTGTAAATTAAGATTTTAACTCATTCTTATGTGACTTTTCAGCATGTATCCAATTTTCTCATAGGTATATGATGTTACTCAGATAGGCCGTCTTTTGTTATTATTTACATACGAAAATTCCATTTAAAAATTCGAGTCTAAAGAAAACGTTTTTTTTTAAATATTTTTTATTATAACATTAAAAATAGCACGTGGTTCCATCATTACATTTAAATTCTTAACTTACTTTCTTTCTAAACTTACACTATAAGTAAAAATAAATAGCGCCGGGTGATGATGGCTTAGTTAATAATTTAACAATATTCGCAGTTTGTTACAACAAGCCTGACTAATGTTCGCAATAAATGTACCTATAACAATGTGGCTTTGTACATAATAATCTATGTATCCATGCATTGTAAGTATTAGAACGCTCGGCATAAAGGAAGGCCCTTATAGTAGTGGGCGCCACTGAATAGTTTCTTGGGAGTCGTCCTCCAGGATATCACGAGGGCTCGTTTGAAAGGTTCGGGGGCGCAACCGTTACACACTTGCATAACCGCCTTTACCTCTGCTTCTGCTGGCTCGCGTTCATCGGCCTACAAAAAAGACATATTATTTTTATGATCCAACCATATCGACATTATATCTGACGATGATAAAAAAAAATAGTTTTGTGCAGTCAGAAGAAAATCGTTTAGTCCGACAACGGTGATTTTAAAGCTGTACATTATCTAATGTACAGCATAACTCACCGTCGTCGGGTCGTACACGATTCTAATTAATAGTACGAGTACCTATGTTTACGATGGTATTTAACTACGAGTTATCATCAAATTTGAGCCTTTTAGATGATGTTACGTGAAAATGTCTTGTAATTTTATTTATTGGATTAGCCATCTCGAAAAAGTGTTAGTTATTTTTTCACGTTACTTACAGTTTCCTTTTGTACGTTCTGTACAGGAATGTTTCCCACGACACCAGCTAGTCCGTTTAATAGGGATTCTTGGAATATGGCGTCGTCATTATTTTCGTCCTTTGGGTCGGGGCTCAAGAGTGCTTCGTCGACAATAGTTCCATCGGAGAGTTCTACTAGGTCTCTCTTATCTTTTTTACCTGAAATAACTTACATATTACTTTGAAATCTTGTTTTTCTACAGGTATGCACAATACATATATCCATTTTTACGTTTTGAAAAAAAAATACGATTTTTTTTCTAATTAACAACAGCAACACATTATTTGTCGACGATCTTATTAAGTTGTAGATCTATACCATAGAGGTACTTCTGTTATTCTAATATGTTCAATAAAACCATATTACTGAATGGTTTTATCTTTTATCAAGAATCGTCGATGAAAATAAGTTAAAGGCTAAGTTAAAGATTAGCAAATCACCTGAATGATGGTGCTCGAGCTCCTTTTCCGGATTATCTCGTTTGTCCCTTTTTGAATTTCTTTTGTATAAGTTATGCTTATCATCAATGTATTGTACATTAGCCGGATTAAACAGAGATCCTGATAGATGAATTGTAGTGGTCTTCGTTGGACTAAGAGGTCTCGCAGAGTACGTGGGCAGTCTAGCTAAAGGCGCACCCGATATTTGAGACACCGAACCTCCAACGTAATCTGACTGCACGCTGTTCAAAAGTTGCTCTGATATAATTCTGTTACCGAGCTGGCCGTTGATATATTCTTGCTGTAGCTGCAAGCCGTTTGGCAGCTGTACAGGTACCATTTGCCCATTGGGCCCGGAGACGACGTTGAGGCTAGCAGGTCGTTGCAATTGACCTCCAATGAGGAAGTTTCCGTTCCCTAGCGGCATGGCTTGCGGGGCTGGTGGTTCGGTCGCGGGCTCAGTGGTTGCGTCCACAGGGGAGCCGTCGTGTTTGAAGTGGTGTACGTGGTGGTGCTTGTGGTCCTTGTGAGCTTTGCCTGCTGTTAGAGCCACGTGATACAACTGAGCCATTGTCACTTCGCCCAATAAGCCCGGTGAACCTAAACGATTAATTTTTTATTAAAGAAATAATTTTTTCGTTTATTACGTCAATATTTTCATTGGAATGTTTTTGGAATTTCTATTATAAAAAAGTTTGTTAATGCTTACGTTTGAGTGGTTGCTGGATACCATCTTTGTTGAACAAAACAGATTGCTCTTGACCTGTTATGGCTACTCCTCCCCCCTTGATCACGTGCCCGACCAACTGAAATTAAAAATATTACTTTCACCTTTGGTGGTGACGGGCGACGACTTACAACTTGGCCAGTGGTGTCTTTCTTAAATGTTAATTGTCATGATGAAAGATTGTTACTATAACCTGCGAACTTATAGAATGGGATTGAGAATGACGTCATCTTTTATACTGATCTGCTCAGTTCGAATCCGATCTGAGCGGGGCAGCATGAGAAAATTTTCAATCCTATTCCTTATGGGCATTCCCATTCCGCAGGTATACTTGAGTGTCGTTATTTTTTTTTTAGGTCTTAGGTACTTGTTACTAAAGATAACGGGAGAAAAGGACCATGATCACTTTTGTATAGAGACTGGGCCCCATTTTCAAAGTTGGTCTAACAGTTATGAAACATAACATGTCAGTAGAAATCTCTTTGAGCGTACTTTATTTTATTCTATGGCAGAATTATTATTATTAATCATTATGAGAGCTGCTAGAAGTCCTCAATATGAAGTGGCTGATCTATTTATTCACTTATCGTTGGTAATTCCAAAATTGCGACAGCTACAAAAGTTGTCAAAAAATAAGTGCCATCTTGGAGCACAAAAACACTCTTTCTCCCAATAAGCTTTGCTGGAAGCTGGAAGAGAACTCTTTTTAGGGTTAAGCTCGCCTTTGGCCTAGGGCCTTCGTTCGCCTTCGGCTGTGCTCCGCCGACTGTTTCACGTGTGTTCGTATGGTGTGGATACAACAGCGAAAGCGAGTGAACGTTCGACATCGATCGTCGAATCCCACTCGTTAGCCTTCGCTCGCTTTTGTTCGCTTGGTCTGTACCCGGCATAATTCTATTAACGAGCTCAAATTCCAGGAATCCAATTTGTCAAACAAAAGAGTAATCTGATCCAATAATGGATTAGCTTCCACGTATTTGCAATTAGATCACTCGCTGCAGCTCGTTCGTTAGCCTTGAACAAACGTACCCTATTATGGAATCCTCTGCCTACTCTCTCGGCATTAACCCATATTTGCCACTCGCCTGTTTTTCCGTTCCATGATTGGCATGAGTGATACCATCTGGAAAAAAAATGCTAATTATAGTTTGTGTTGTAATTGCTCTTTTACTTCCTAGGACACATTCTCTCACAGTCTGGCTGTTCTTTCCATCTGTTAGACACCTCCTTGACTGCCACCGACTCACTTAGCCTTCTTCGAAAGCGACAATGCGCCGTAACGCATCGCTGAAGCATGGCAGTGAACGCGATAATTATCACATAGTTAGGAAATTATTCTCATGTTATAAATTTACGTTACGTTAATTTAAGTTACGTTGTAAACTAACACTATAGTGTTATCAAATCGTGCGCAGCTCCTTTATAGATTGACGTAATATCATTGTAGCAGTAACGTAATACTTTTAAAATATGGATACAATAAATTATTTAACTTATAGCTGCATATTTTACCCCACTCTATCCTTAACTTTCGTTTTCAACGCTCATCGTCAAAATACAAAGTCTTGCCTAATCCTTAAACATAACATGGACGTCATGTTTACGGCGACGTACCTATTCTAGAAGTTTCTACGAATAATAAATGTTAAGAAATCTTTGAAGCTTTCTCCATAAATGCTTAGAGCCAAGCCAGTCAGGAGGTATATATAATTCAGAACAGCACTAGGTACTTCACATTAACTCGATTCGTTTCTGTATGAGTTAAGCTTACGTAGTATAAATAGTCTGATTCCTTATTCCGGTATATTCTAACAAAATATGGACTGTTCATTTGCGTGAGATATTAATATAAATATCATATACAGGGTCATTGGTAAATAAGTGACAATACGATAACTGCAGGTTCAGCCCATCATCACAAACACGTTTGTGAAGACGCCAGTCCCTTAACGTGGTGTGGTCCGACACGCCTTTGCTAATTTTATTTGAAAGTATTTCGTGTTCCGCTTTTTTAAAGACATCATAGAGACATCAAAGAAAGAGACCTGTAGAGAACGACAAGTAGTTCCGAAAGATGTTTGAAATTCTAGATTTTCTTATCTACATCTTCAAATCATTTACATATAGGTGGATATTTATGTAGTATCGAAACATGATTAGAATAAATTACGAACATAATTGGATTGAAACTAGATCTTTCTAAGCCGATTGTTGACAACTAATAATCCTACTAATATCAAAATCGAAAGTTTGGGAAAATGTGTTTTTGTGCGCGATTATCGCTAAATCTATTGCACGGATCTCACTGTTTTGCAAGCATAGTCCAATGACTCGACGCTTATCAAACAGATCGCGTTTGAGCTCAATGTGTAGGTAGGTACTTAGGATCTGTACACATGACATGTTTTAGTACAGCCCCTTATTGATATTTGCTTTAATTTCAAAATGGCTCCATCCATAGACTGTTCAGTACCCTACTACAGGCGAAACTCGAGCTCCAATCAGAACAATTTATGAAATATGTTATGCATGCTTGAAAAGTGCCTCAACTCAATATATGACTTGACATGGTCTCAAAGTGTACTCGTGCGTTGTTTATTGGAACATGACGTGTTATGCAAGACACGCTTTATTTTGCACCTCTGCCCGACCGTAAAATATGTGACCTAGTATTTCTACAGACATTTCGTGCGCCGCCAAGAACATACGCTTCAATCATTCAATCATCACAAAATGATAAAATCAGTAACAGTAACGTTAAATATTTTAATATATGTATGAAGTTTCATAAAACAAGTTCAACGTAATTAAATTTTGCTTTAAAGTTGACGAAAAAAAAAATCTTTCTTGCAACGTGAAAAACCATTGATTATACGGTCCTGCTTGTAAAAACGAATATACGCCACACCTTATAAGTTATAATAACGCTTTTGGAAAGTTAAACCTGCTGTGAGATTGATTTTGACTGTACAAGGAAGATCTTTTTACTACATAACATACTATGTGTTGACCGGTAAAATAGTTATTAAGAGATGCAGAAATATCACGCCCTGATTCTGTCAAATCGTCGGGGTTTACTCTAACAGAGCAGATCGCAATCAGAACAGTTTAAGTACAAGTAG
The DNA here is from genome assembly GCA_947086465.1 of Eupithecia exiguata. Classification (NCBI taxonomy): domain Eukaryota; kingdom Metazoa; phylum Arthropoda; class Insecta; order Lepidoptera; family Geometridae; genus Eupithecia; species Eupithecia exiguata. Next base: position 3,356,305 of record OX352226.1, read on the forward strand.
CGTAGGATTCATTGCAACCTCGCACGTCCGGCTTTTGTTCTTTGTCAATTAAAAAAGATACACGCTCGTTAAAAATATTCTAAATAATGTAATAAATAAATAATGCTGGACAATCCATGCAACCACACAATCCATGCGACGACATAAACACCATGAAAGCTTATGAAACATCTGGGCTCAGCTCTGTTTGGCAATATTAGTTATTAGTTTATTGACTGTACTTGAATCGTTAAAGATTTTAGCACGTCCAAGCAAGTACGATTTTGTAGGGATTCTGATCTTGAAGTAAAGAAAAATTTGCTCGATTCAAACTGCCTGCGTGCCAGCCGGAGGGAATCATTTTGTGGTCTTGTATAAATTTCAATTAGGTACATTTATCCCGAATATTTTTAATTATTTAATGTATGAAAAAATTTAGCTAACTGCAGACTGTTGCAAACAATCTACAAGTAGCTCAACTGATCCATATCAATACCAGTCGGAAGCGTGCCCAAGACGCTAGCTGCATTGCCCCGCTGTATAGCAATACTGATGCGCTGTGCCAAATACTCCCCAGCTCTCGGGCACGCGTCGCTTCGACCAGACGCTCTGATAATTTTTTGAAAACGAATTATTACTTTACTTAAAGGGAAACACAGGTCAAGATTTTAATCAAATCCAGCTTTTCTGTGCTGACTTGATCAAACCTACAACTGCCTACGTCGTCTCTGCCAACGCGCCACTGGCGTCACCGTCAAAATTACTTGTTACGATTTCACCGTTTCCAACGCCGTGCCAGCCCGTCAATCGATGAACTTTGCTAAAATAGCTATTGAAATAAACTCACGTGTTCAGCTTTAAGGGATAGTTCAGCCTGTAAAACGTCTGTCCGTGAACAGCCATGCTGAAGTAACTAGCTTCTTCAGTATTTGAGATCCATGCCGATATTTCTTTTGGGTTGTCGTCCACTGAAAGAAAGTTTATTTAGAGTTGGTACATAGCTCGACAGAATAACACCACACTAAAGAATACGGTGCCCTATTTATTAAGATAGTGACAACTACACGTTCCGCTTGATTGATTTAAGCTTCACATGACATGTCTTTCTCAAATAAAAATAAGCTCAAACAATAATAATTGTCATAGCTTTTTGCTTTATTAGTTTTGCTTTATTGTTATCAGACACCTATAAACGGTGGGTGTATATTGCCACCTGACGTATGTACTTAATCTAAGCAAGTACCTTAAATTTTAATGTTTTTTTTTATTTAATTACATTGTAATGTATTATTATTATTTAATGCCAATATTATTTAAAAATGGATCATGTGTCTGAATAAAAGAATATTATTATTATTATTTATAGTGCGTTACTCGCACTGGGTAAATCTTCTACGAATCCTGCCGAAATCGAAATTTTTTGGGATATTATTAAAAAAAAATCGTAGAATAATAGTAATAATCTTCACTAATTGATAACAATTAGTTTGATGCATACATTATGATGAAGTTACGGTATGTTCCGTCTATTTTAAATCTGTACGCGGATTTACCGCTCCTGTGACGGACTTACTGAAGACCGTGTTTCAAAATCATAGAAACTCACCAGCGTAAGAAAACAGCGGATGATCATCGGAATGGTTGTGGAACTTCTTCCACATACACAACGTGAATTCTTTAATATCTGGAATGTCTTTCTCATATTCCAAATACTGATAAAACACCTCCTGGTTCATGGAAACTTTGTATACACTGCAGGAATCGCCAGGTGGTCCATTGTACTTGCTCGGAGCGAAATGTACTGGCTTGCGATTCACTATTTTCAAATGGCTGCTAAAAATACAAATAATTTACAAAAATTCAGATCACTATCCAGGTCCAATTTAAGCAAAGTTCAGTGCGGTGGGTAAACACTACTCAATAAATGTTTGTTTAAGTACATGCAGAAATGATTTTTCGGAAATGCAGAAAACATTTCCGAAAAATCATTTTATAAATACTCCAAACCAAATTTTATCCCGAAAATGACTCATATTTACATTGACAAAATAGTGTGTTCCATTTCATATAAATTCCAACCCAATAAATACACTAGCTTTGCTCACATCATTTTGCAAATAATGTAGTTTTTTCGGGTTATAGCAAAATCAACTAGAGACGAGAGCAATCGGGTCTAGATAGACATAGGCCCGATTGCTCTAGTCACTAGCGATGTTTAGTGAATTCTGCCCTATTGAAGGCAATAGGGCAGACTTCTCTGAAAAGTTCATTTTGAAATATACGATAGGTTTAAAAAAAGGCTTTTTTCGTTTATCTAAATGATCTTTATACTGGTACAAGCGTTTTGGTATTACGCCGGTTTATGACAAAACTAGTAAGACATATTTTTTAGGTCTATGTAGCTTCTTCGACACTTTGTGATTAGCAGATTGTGTGTTAGAATTGCCATGTCATTCAGAAGCGATGTGTTGTTGTCTCTTGGAGACTTGTGCCTGTCTTACGTCCTAAGACGTGTGCAATTCTGTCAGTGATTTTGACCAAACACGACCGCAAAAAAAAATCATTATAGATTAAGACATCCCAAGGCTTCACACACCCTACGATTTCTCTATCGGAGTAGAGTTTGTGAGCGACGTTTAATAGTACCTTGAAATAAAAATAAACTGACTCGCGGAATAATTATTTTCATATGGAGTAATACAGTATTTTTTACTGGGAGAGTTGGGGGCACAGAACCAGGGGAGGTTTTTTTCAGAAACAAGCTCTTTTTTAGAGAAAACATTTTTAAGAAAGTTTCCCGTAACTCGTCTGTTTATAGGTCATCCTATCCCAGTTTAGAAAAAAACAGACTGTATAAATATACTCAGATGTCTGATTTTATAAATAACTTTTTCTTGGAACTCATAATTAATTGCGTAGAATATCAGAGTTACTGAGTTTATAGCTTCACTTCGTAGGTGCAACTAAGATAAATATCCCAGTCAAAGTACAAACCATTGAATAAATTTATAATCATAGTCTATTTACAAAGTATCTCTGTACAAGCCCAAATCAAAACATGTACATAATGTATGCACGTGTTATTATAACATGAAAAATAATTATTAATGTTGGTTCAATCTTCAGTTCTACCGACCAAGCAAAGAAGCTTTTGTGAAAGTTAATCGAAAGACGACGTTAATAGTCCTCGGTCATCCTCTGATATGCTGAAGTAAAATAAGACTTGAAGATTGGTTTTGTAATTGGTTTGTAAATATTGTTTACCTTGATATTAGAGACCGTTCTGGTGATTTGTAACTGGCGTAGGAAAACGACGGCTCCGTTAGGATCGGCTGCCACTCGTCCTCGGCAAGTGATGCCCCAATAAGGGCACACAAAAACAGCAGGCGCATATTCTGAAAAAAAAATACAGTATGTTATTATAACTAATACCGAAAGTTTTAAAATAGGTCTTCAATTTACGCTTGAAAAGGTTCCTTATCCACCGTTAACTTAATAAATTTTCCAAAAACTAATTTTTTCCAATAATATTTTATAGAAAGGTAGTAAATGAAATGCACTTCAACGGTTTCACTGAAATCTCGCGAATCTACCGATCGCGTGATGAATTGAGCTACTCTGTCTTTCTTTATGCTTTCTAAACTCAAGTACAATTTCAATCGAATCTATTATTCGTTTTCAGTCTTAAGATATATCTTAAATAATGCATATATACAACATTATCACTATGAAATCAAGACTTGAAATGACTCATAATCCACTGGAAGCAGAAACTCTTGCAATATACATAAATAAATAAAAATAAAAAGCCTTGTATTTCTTGCATACAATAGTGCTTAAATACTAACTAAAAATAGAAAAACTTAAGAAACTTAGTTGGTAAAGCTTGTACTAGTTATTTCCAGATTTTTCCTCTATTTTGTTTGGAAAGAACAAGGGGTTCTTTCGGGCAGGTGAAGGCCTCCTCCACCAAAGCCGTCGTTTTTCTCAATTTTGAGCTACTTGAAGCCAGTGCGGCCCTGCCGTCTTCTTTAACTCGTCGTCCCATCGTGTATACATGTAGGCACATAATATTGAACTAACAACGTCTTTTACCAAAACAGATAGCAACGGGCCTTCCGAGAAAAAATTGCTTGGCGTTGTTAGTATTTCTTGAAGCTAATTTTGAATAAGTAAATAAAATCCATTCGAAATTTACCTCAATCCTGATTATCAGTTGCGTTCTTGTTCTTAGAAAAGTGTACGAGGTGTAACAAAAATGAAGGACCTAACTTCCCCTCTGAAAGGTTGGTCCTATATTTTTGTTACACCCTGTATAAAGTTGTTTTGTTGATAGTATAAAATTGAACGTCTCATTTTATTAATGTTTTAAAATGGAAGTAAGAAATGACGAAGGAAACATATTTGATCAGTGTTTTTGTTGTTACTGTCGCATCGCCTTAATATCTTTTCTATTGGAAATGGTGAAGCGTTTGATTACTAATTCTCATAAGGAAGTGAAGAAGTGGCTTAAGGTGGAGCGTGCCTTTCCAGAAGGAACGTAATCACTAGGTAAGTAGGTACTTGAAGACTCCGAGTTTGAACTAATAACGGGAAAACAGACAAAGGAAGCATCCTCCGCATAGTCAGAGTCTTTATTACACTACACTGTACACATGAAGTATGAATGTCGCTACCTTAGTTACTAAAACGTATTTACAAATAGGCATGCGATTTTCGCAAAGATAGTGGAAAATTCTTTGGATTTTTGTTATTAAGAAAATTATGGCATTTGTTTCCTAGTTTGGTGAAAAATGAATCAAAAAGTTCTCACACAGCCAAAAAGCGAGAGCATAGACGAACTTAAATATAATTAAAATAATTATTTGCTCAAATTAGAAGCCCGTTTATGTGCTCCAGTATTTTGCGTATGGGATTAAATCGACTCGCCTTGTGAAGCAACATTTATTACAATCTCCTTTCGAGTTACGCAAGCAGATATGCTTACGGATTGTGGCTAGTTAGGTACGCAAGTCTTCCGGAACTAGGTGGCTTGAATTAATATAACCGGCTTTGAGTGTTCTAACACGTTCGAACAGTACTTAAAATAAATTTGCCGTGTGTACTAAGTCTAGCTTGGCTGGTGTTCATAATAACGTACGTAGTTATTTTGTTAATTGCTATTTAAACCGTATTTACGCGGACATCCATTTCAATTGGACAGTAGGTACGTCTGCCCGCGGTTTCGCACGTATTGCTTATGGGTATTTCTCTGTTTTATACCAGGCCTAGAATTACCTGTATGAACTTTTTTGTCTAGACCTACATCTATATAAAAATTTCAGCCCAATCCGCGTTCAGTAGCGTTGTCGTGAAGATGTAACAAACGTCCAAGCATTTAAACATCCAAACTTTTGCATTTATAATATTATTCGTGTGATAAATTGCCACATTAATTTGACGACCTCTGTGGCGCGGTGGGCGAAGGCGACGCAGGAGGTTGCGGGTTCGATTCTCGCCTCGGGACAAATGTGTGTACGATCTGCAGACATTTGTTCAGGGTGTTCTGGTTGTTTTCTATGTATAATAAAAATATCTATATATGTATTGTATTGTATTATGTATATCAGTTACCCATAACACAAGCTCTGCTTACCTTGGGGCTAGATAATGCTGTGTGAATTGACCAGCATTATTTATTTATTAAAATCGGATGTGTAGTTATAGTAATAGTTACATGTTATATATATGTTATATATATATATCTATTGAAAAGTTTCAAACTTAGGAAAGTCTTTCAAACATTCATAATTATGAAACATCAACTAAGAGTTGAGATTTATAAGGTTTCTATAAAAGTAATATTAAACTCGTATTTCCTTTACCGCTGTCATTAGCCGCATGTAATATACTCTCGTAGCGACAGACTACAGGCTCTCGTAGCGACTACAGGATGAGAATATTTTTTAATCTTTAATCTACTCGTATGTCACACGCATTGAGTGAAACTTTACTTAACATCATAATAATGGTCTATCGTCTATATAAAATAAAAGCGATCAGTTTCGTTAATTTTTAATAACCAATGTAAGTTGACCTTAGATCTATATCATCAATAATATGAAATAGGGTTCAGCTTAGGCTGGACGTTTGTAGGTTGTGCACGCCTGCGCGGGTATATAAAGCGCGCCCATAGAAGCAAAGTTTTAACAGGGTGCGGAATAGGCGATAGTGTTTTTATTCCTTGGATTCCTCTCATTCCAATTTTCGGTTAGTTTTAACGAGTCCAGTTTCCAGTGAGCCTATGTTTTGCGATGACAATTAATAAAGCCCAACGTCAGACGCTTGTGGTATTAGCTGACCGTGTGGTCAGCTTTTGTGGCTCTGTCACGTGTTAGCAATCCTAGCAGCCTGGATGCTATCTCCACCTAATATTGTGTATAGAGAAGCATTACTGCAATTAGATTTTTTTATATACCCAAACGACGGTGTTTATAAATTAAACAAAAAGATATATCCAAAAAATGCTGCCCAAAGTCGCAGACGAAGTCGCGGGCACAGCTAGTATTACATATACATGGCGTCCCACGGATATGCCACATGGAGGGAAAGTACCTTGAATACTGTAGATGGAACATTTTGCTGAAAGAAGACATTATTTGAATTTAAAAAGCAATTAAAACTGCATTCATAGATATTTAAATAATTACATGGTTGAACCGGGAATCGAACCCGTTACACGAGAAAAATAATCATCCTGTAGCTTTATCATACCGATCGAAAGGCTTTATCATAAGGATTATTTTTTGCTAAGTAACATAGTGTCAGAAATAAAAGGAAGACCATGAATTTAATTCAAATAATGTCTTCTTTCAGTAAAATGTTCCATCTACAATATTCAAGGTACTTTCCCTCCATGTGGCATATCCGTGGGACACCCTGTATTTTGTATACCGAGCGGCAACCGGCCGACACTCGGCTCAGACCCAACACGGTCTAGAGGTCTGACTGTGCTCACTATAATCCAATATCGCTACCATCCAGTACAAATACGGGCTTAACTTCGTTAACTTTAGATACATTTTACACTGACATAATGGTTTCCCAGAAGCTTCAAACGAGAGGTCCCCGAGCTGCCTGTCATCTGATGCCGTCTCTATAAAATACATCTTAATGTTACGAGTTAAGGCCCATATCTGAATGCACATTTTCGTGATGTTCTGCATCGATCCTTTTCAGGTAGGTATGTGACAAGCTTTTATCAGCTCCAACCGTTAATACTTTGTTTTATTTTAGCTGCAAGTGTCTCGTTAGTGCTGAGAAACACGATGGCAATATTTTTGCAGGCAGATGATACCTATCACAGAAATAACATTTTCGCCCTATCTCGTGCATAAAATGCAATTTTAGTTTCGCTACGCTACGCGCTATAATGACACACTTTTACAGCAAGAGAAGTGAAAAATATTTCAGAGCATAATAACCTTATAGGTTTTATCTCACGGGTATCCATTTAAGCGACAAAGTAGAAATTAATGGAAGTGGCTGTTTATCCCGGGGACAGAAGTTCGAGTTAACCTAAATTCCTAATTCTACTAGTACTCAGAGTCAAGGATGCTCTCTATCATTTTCAAAGCCTAGCCTAGCATACTAGCATACTACTTTTCAAATACCAGTTATATTTATTGAATTAGTATTCAATAAAATTGTTGATTTAGCAATAGGCTATTTGACTACATTAAAAATAAATTCCAAATTGTTTTCATCTTAGTCAGTGACAACGTAACAAAGCGTAATCAGGTGATTTTTATTAAAAATATGCCTTTTTATGTAAAAAATGGGATTAAAACAAGATAAAGTTAAAAACTACAACCCGACTACGTGAAAGTTATAAAATTTTGAAACATTTACATTGACAAAATAGAATGACATATCGGTCATATTTGATAGGCATTCTTCTCTATGGGGCCTGCAGCCTGCGGCTACCTAAACTTTAATACGCGTTCTGAAGGCTTATTCGGGGTCGGAGCCCTAAATCCTATAGCCTATAACCATCGGGGTATTGAGACGAATCAATCGATACATAATTTGTTGAAATCGAACCAGTAGTTTCAGCGCTACGTGGGAACAAAGAAATCGGCCACATACATACAAACATACAAATATACAAACATACAAACATAGGGTGCTAACCTCATAACCCTCCCCTGTTGGTAGTCGGGTAATTACACATTTTTGATACATGATCACGTGACCGAAAACGCTGTGTTTGGTTGGATCGAAACTGACGTCACACATCCTCAGATTACAGTGTCAGTGAGTTCTTTTTGTTAAGCGTGGTGTGGCAGGGTGACGTCATAGCTTGGAACACGGTAGCCATGACAGAGATTATCATTTTGGCGCGGCATTATTTTATTCAAACTTTAAAATTAGTTTTCATAACTAATACGACTGGCCTAGAAGAAATATTAATTATACTTTGCATTATTTTTATCAGACAATACGTTAGAATTATGATGTCCCAGTAAATAGATAGACTTTTTATTAGGTTCACACACAAGCAGCACAGGAAAAGTAACTTAATAAAAACAGGTAGGTATCTAGACTAACTAATACGAACACACAATTATACAATAAAAAACACATGAACAGAGAATAAAAGAAAATTAAAGTGATACATAGCAAAACAGCCAAAAAGGTAGGCATGTCACCGCCATCCCAGGGAGGGGACCACCCACATGTTTCTGCGCTGCCGTGGTGAGCCCAAAAGGTCAGTGTCAGCTTTATGCTGTTCTGCACCAGGATAAGTACAAAACAGCGCTGGTTTTCAGACTGGCCCCTTTGTGTGGCACCACGACCCCAGACGAGAGGAACTCACAGTGATGGTAATAGTAGTCAAGTAGCCTATTGATATTTGAAAAGTAGAAAAAGTGAGAATAGAATAATAAGTACATAATGAAATCATCATTCAATGAAATCGTCACAAATTCAAAGCAGTTCTTAGTTTAAAATTAAAAGACTAAATAATATTGGCATTTTACATCTTAGCGAGGGTAGGGACGGTCGAATACCTACATAAACAGATTATTATAGTTTTATTAACGCACGATGATCCATCCAAAAAATTGGGCAATTCTGGTATCGAACCCTTCATGTCAAAGTGATCGTATTAAAAAATTCGAAGTTAAAATTCAAAATGCAATAACTTTATTACGTTAGGCTTTAAAAATAGTAGTAAAAATGGAGACCCGTATCGAACCGTCACTTTGTTTACGGATTCGACACTAAAGGACGTTAATGTCGTCATCCCCCATTAAATGTTTACTTTAAATGCACGCCCTTAGAGTCTATATTTTATTGCAACGATATGGGTCGCAGATCGGATACGGCCACGTTGAAACTGTTCCTTATTTATCGTGGCGACTGTACTGTACTGTTGACATTGCGGCCGTCAACTAAATCCGTTGAAAGCTTTCCAATCAGTTTATTTTAAGAGCTCTGTGCACATCCTCTGTAACATGATTTTGCATTTGCTTGGCTTTACAATTTTGATGAAATGGATCGCAGTAGGAGCTCACCTATCGCAACCCGTTTCATCGGATTATGATATGACAAAACATGTTAAGTTAATTGGCGTTGTAACATGTACTCATAAAATCTCTGATGCACGTATTCAACCCCGCATTTGGATGTTCATTTCCTGAGTCTCACCCTAGTTTTGTTTGACGGTCAATCGATAACAACTGTTGCTAAGTGTGCCAACACTCCATGCAAAATCAATAATCAGCTGGTTTGGGTTCCTGCTACGCGGGTTCGATTACTGTTGAGAGCACAAGTGTTAACTTGTGCTTAAAACTACCGTTATTTGGGATGTAAAGTTTAGCTTTTAATTTCCGTTTTTAAATAAAGGAACTCTGCACTAGCAACCTTTTAATACTGTTTTACGAAAATGAGTTAAATGGTAACTTTATTCACTGTTCAGTTAGTAGCATATAGTTTCAATGAAATAACAGAGAATAAATCATTTTCCAACACCAGTGGACTCTGAATAAACATAATACATTATTTTACCGTATTCAACAACTGAACTCTACGCCACCGCTAGGTATAAGAATACAAAGCGCCGTCTTACCCCGGTGTGAACGAAATGGACTTTTGAAATACTGTCCTGAGGCCGTTGGTTTTCTGGAATCTGGGAAGCACAAAGCCACAAAGGGTCACATTACATTATTAACTCGGTGCAAAGTGAATGTTTTGTTGAAAATTTATTTAGACCGACATGCGCTAGCTTTGAGAAATGTGAATCCTTTGTAAGCCGTACCAGCTCACACTGCGTCAGTGTTTTCAATTTTTTCTTTTCGTTCGTAGCCGTGTTTCAATAAAGATGAAGACTCAGACAGAGTCATAAAGCAAAGTTTGCTTGTTCTTCTGTTTAGGCACCATAGATCATAAAAAAATAATTATTATAAATCGGATAATTCCAAATAATCTAGTTTGGATATGATCGATTTACTACCGAGCACATCCACTTTTAATAACTTAAATAAATCTACTATATATGAGTCTATACTTCAGCCTTGCGGTTACCACCCTGAACTTTCATATAAGTTATTTTATTATTATTAATTATATTAATTACCCTCATCGAGAGTTGGTTAAACGGGCTTACATTGCGAAATTTCAATAAAGGAACCGCTACTATTTAGTTCGTAGGTTGGAATCGGAAATGGAATGGAATTCATTTGAGCCAAAACACTGTATTGCAGTGTTTTGGCTAACGAATTCCTATGCGGAATATTCGAGTTGTTGAGTTTCATTACGATCTGTTTACATCAGTGACTTCAGTAACAACATTATATTATAGGTTTCCATTTGTGTTTGATATATTTATTCACGGTTACCTACATTTGTGGGATAAAATTGTTCAGCCGTAAACAGATAGATAGACATCTATCCATTTATGACTAGGCTACACCTAGTAAAGGGCGTACCTATCTTAGTGTTCGTCGTTAGCAGCAGCTCCGATTCACTCACCTGATGAGACATTTCCGCTTCGAATAACCGTTTTAAGTATCTGCGGTCTTACCACCGCCTACGGGTACACTACGGGCTACGGGTGACGAATATTGAGGGATATATTTTATCTTTAGTAGGAAATTGTTCGATTACATATTACAATAGGTAGGCTGACTGACCGCTAGCACAGTCGTCATTAAAGTAGGTTTTTAACTTAGTGATCTTACAAAAATTACTTGTTATCGTTGTTTTTTTTGCGTTATCCAATAATTCAGCCCGATATAGGTAGGTACAGTGTGTCCCACAGCCATGCATGGTAAGGAATATTGGAGAAGAAGTTTTAATAAGAGGAAACATTCCTTATTTTCAAAAATAATTTCAATAGCATTCACGCATATTGTAAATTTTCTTGCCTTGTTCGGCAATCGAACCAACATAAATCTAAAAGATTTATTTTATATTTCTGATTGAGTTAAAAGGAAGACCATGAAATCTACAAAAAAAACAGGAGGCCCCTTTTATAGTTTGCCCTCCGACGGGTTGGTGCGACATATGAACAACTAGCGGTCCGCCCCGGCTTTGCACGGTTATATTCTATCGCCTATGTTCATCAGGGATAATGTAGGATTCTGAATGGTGAAAGAATTTTTGAAATCGGTCCATTAGTTTCGGAGCCTATTCAATTCAAAAAACAAACAATTCTTCAAACAAAAAATTTATCATTTCCTCTTTATAATATTAGTATAGATTATTGATTAGTATGTTCAGCCGTTCTGGCGTGATTGAGTAAAAAAAACCCCATCCATCAATCTAAACTTTCACATTTATATTATAAGTAGGACTTAGACAGCTGACTAGGGTTTCATCAACTAGGAACTCGCCCCCCCCCCCCCCCCCCCTCGTCCCCCGTCCCCCGTCTCCGTCCCGACCCACTGACATTGGTGTATCAAAACCACCGTCAGAAAGGAAGACAGGAAAAATTATAAAAATCCTAGTCACTTTATAATTTTCCGTAAAATAATCAACAGAACTGTAGCACTTACAATTTAATTCATTGAAACACGTAATTTTATCATTTTTCAAAGCTTATCCGTAAGATAACACACGAACAAAGCTGTGAACCAATCACGGCCTTGTTTTACTATTTTACGAATTCTCTGGCGATCACGTGCTCATGTCTGTGTTCACAGACATTTTGGATACTGACACAGAGGCTAGTGCCTCTGTTCCACTAATTCTACAAATTAGTTATCTATTTTACTGTCGATATTAATGAACAAACTATTTAAAACCTCTTAAATAATTGAAAAACACGCAATGAAAACTTTGTTGTTATTATTTGGGCGTCTAATGAATGAGTCAATTAGTGGGCATCTTGCCTTCCGGCACGCACTAGTTTATTATTTAACGGACAGATTACGTAAAATCATAATTTTACGTGTTTAAATGCGTTAGATTGTGAGTGCTACGGCCCAATTGATTATTTTACGTAAAATTAAAAGTGACTAGGATTTTTATAATTTTACGGGTTTTACTATCCTACGGTTTTACTGTCCTACATATACGCCATAACTCTCACAAAAAAACACGATCCAAATTTTTCAAGTTTCGACTACTACTAAGTACTATGACTATAAGTAGTCAAACCATTAATCTCAGTCACTTAAAGACGTACTATAATTTTTGATTGTACAAATTAAAGTACTACCATTAAACATTTCGAATACTTGTCGGTGACCATGCTATTGATACATCTCTCGGATTGTTTTGTTTTAGTACCTAGATAGAACTAGGATTCAACCGCAAACAACGTGCGGTAACCCCTTGTGCGTGCCATGCCAGCACTTGCTCGGCTTGCCATGACAATAATGAATGAATGAACACTTTATTGCACTTAAAACATAACAAAAATAAACCTTATACTTAAATTTAGAACATTACCAGTACAATAGGCGGCCTTATCGCTGAGAGCGATTTCTTCCAGGCAACCTAGGTATGGAGAAAAATATATAAGACTAATAAGAGTTGGTAGAGCCCATTTAAAACCAGTATAAGAAAGTTATCAAACAAAACAAAAAAAAATACATACTACATGTTTAGAAAATATTACAGTACCTAATAGTTGACAAAACTGTATAGTGCTTTATGAATTGAAATTATTATCATGGTGCCACCAATTAAAAACCTCCCAAAAAAACAAATAACAAAAATTTTTACATATTAAATTTTGATATAGAACGATTCCGAAAGTTATGTAATAATAGGATCTACCTAAGCCACTCTTTACAAATTTGAATCATTGAATGGAGGTAAAAAGTAAACAAGTCGCAAAAAAAAAACTCGCAATGCACAACCGTAATTACAATCGTCATGCGATAACATCTCAAACACTTACGTCTACAATTTCGCCTCGGCTCTCGAGTCTCGATAGCGATCTCCGATGCGCGGGCGCACACAATGGTACCACTCACACACTGACTCGTGACTCGTGGTGGCTCGGCTCGGATCCTCTCGCCTGCGCCGGCAACCCCACTTCGATCCCTCAAAATTATGTACTAAGCAGAAGTAGAGTGCGTCGTCGGTACCAACTGTACAGAGCGTCGGTACCAAGTGAAACAGTTAAGTTATGTCACAATACCGTGACATGCATTTGGTAATTGCGAAGCGTGTCACTCCAGTGGGTGCCGCCCCGGCCGGATGTTAGAATTTTACTATAAATTCCTTCAACTGATCAATAGTTGTCCAGATTTCTAGATCATAGTTGGTCTTAGTAATAAACAATCTTAAAGTCATCAACTCAAGCGTTGAATCAGTTTAGTATTATATTAAAAATAATTAAGTTTACTTTTTTAAGTTATCAATCAAATTATTTATTTTCAAACATTGGTCACAAATAACTTACATTTGTGAAAGTTTATTAATAATATTATGAAGGTTACCTGAAACCTGCCTGAAACAAAAATGGTCGATTGAGTAGAGAGCGTACGAGGCAATTTCTTTAAAAACAAGGTCAAGTGCGAGTGTAACTCGTGCCACGAGGATTTCAAACGTTTGTTTATGCAATATGTACAATAGGTACAGGCAGTATTATTTCTGGTACCTTTTTTGGAGATTTCGCTTTTTAATGAATACTACTTAAATTATGTAGGTTACATATCAGATGGATCGCTCTGCAAATTTCGGAGATTAGAAGAGATTAGGTGATAAAGAATTTATTTTCTTTTTCAATATATTTCAAGGAGTATGAAACCTGCAGAAATTTCTAAAACTGTTTTAAGAAACGAACACTTTTCATTTGATACCCACCCTCGCGCCTCGGCGAGGTAGTAAAATTTAAAAATTATCTTAGCTAGTTCATCTGATGCATCAACTATTTTCTTCAATTATTTTCCGAGTGATTTTTGAATTAAGTTGAATCAGCTTTGCTGGTCCTTATTTGTCAGTAATTAGATCTCTACTAGTTTCTGCCTGCGGCTTCGCGCCACACGTTGTTTCTATATGGAAACGTAAATTTTATTTATTATGGGAACTGATTTATGGGATAAAAAGTAGCCAATGTTTTATTACAGACTACATTGCTACCCTATCAGTTTAGTAATTTTGCTGTGAAGAATTAACAGTTTTGTTACTTCTTCCATCCCAACTTTCGCATTGCTACTTCGAATTTCATTACTAGCTCTTCAATCATTAACATATTGATGTAATTGTCAGGTTATGAAAACTATCGCTTTAATTGCATTAAATGCTTTTTTTCTTCAAAATCGGCATGCGAAATATCTAAAAGATTCGAGAAACGGCTGTTAGAAAGCTTGCTCTTTATAGATATGTGCTCGTTCATCGATCTGTCCCTGAGAAACGCTTTTCCCACTCCGTCACCAAGTCATGAAAATTCGGCTTCAAGGGCGCTCGCAATTTGTCAATATTCATCTCTAGTTGAATTTCAGTTTGCGCTAGTATTTCTCAAAGCGTTTGCCTAATCCAGAACTAGGTCATTGTACCGAATATTTTATTTTCACTGAATCTTACTTTATGCATTTATTTTAATAAGTATGATATTTTTAGATCTGTTAATCGCTCATTTAAAACCAGCATACAAACTTTCCATACTTAAAACTTAATGTACTTATTAATAACTAAGCCAAAGCTCTCCGAATACAACAGGAATTTATTAAAGTTAACTTGTTATTTTCGTTCGTTCGTCTCATTTTACTCCAACTCAATAGGTACGTATACTGAGTTAGTTAATTAGTCTCTCCGTCCGGTAAAACGAATTCCGTGTGGTGGTGGCCAAACATTTTGCTGTAGAAAAGTCAAATACGAACAATCAAATCAAATATGAACTTTTATCCGGTAGGATAAACGGGTTTATTATTCTAAAATTGTTTGTGCAAAATCAAATACCTCGGCAGGAGTGAATTCCAGGATGAAATGAAATTCGGTGGATTTCAACTGAAATTTTCAATGCTTTAGCCGAAATTCGTTTGATAATTAAACAAATAATTGGGTATACTGTATCAAAAGCGACTTCGAATTCCTAAATAATATTCATGAAGCAAAACATTGGTTTTGGAAGTCATTTGAAACCCTGAACAATATGATTGCGTTATCTTATTTTTCTAGTGGCTTCTTGTCAAATTAAGTTCAACATCCGACTGGTATTGATATGGATCAGTTGAGCTACCTGTAGATTGTTTGCCACAGTCTGCAGTTAGCTCAATTGTTTCAATTGTAAATACTAGTTTTATTTGAATTCTATTTTTTGATTGTAATTTTCTTTGTTAATAAAATAGAGACATAAAGACAAGTTCAATGGCTATGATGGATATGAACAGAAATTATGACACATGGATGAAACCAAGAAAATCGGATGTTTTTAATTATAGGTATCAATAGGTTCTCCAGTCATAATATTAGCATTGAGGTAGCCCCTCTTTTTAAATATTATTCCCCCCGTTTTGAGCTTTTTATATAGTGTTTTACTATCTGACTTCTCTATATTTTTCCTGTAAAATATAGATCCGTATCTACAAAAGGCTACCATTTTAGACGGATCGCTGTTCAAACGGAGAAAGCGGTAGGAATGGCTCAATTTTTTCAAAATATTTCTAACATATTGAAACCTGAAATAACTTCAAAAACTGTTGAAATGTACAAACCATTACCAACAAGTAAGTGGGGTATCAAATGAAATGCACCCTGCATTTCATTTGATACCCCACTCGATTTCCGTTTTCGCCGCGTAGTTGTAATATAATCTTCGTGGTAACCTAAATTCTAAATGACAAATTTTCTTCACGTCGGGTTATTCGCAACGTTTCACGAAAATGAGACGTTGGGAATAGGAACGTGTTACGTGAGACGTTGGGAATACTTTTCATGAGACGTTGGGAATACCTTTCATGAGACGTTGGGAATAGGAACGTCTTACGTGAGACGTTGGGAATACTTTTCATGAGAAGTTGAGAGTAGGAAGGTCTTACGTGAGACGCTGGGAATACTTTTCATGAGACGTTGGGAATATGAAGGTCTAACGTGAGACGTTGGGGATAACCCTTCACGGCAAAAAAAAACAAAAGCCATGAATACAAAACACTAATCAATGAACACGTGACTAAATTCAAAAACAGAATTCCATGTTATTAAAATAAAATTCTTAAACAGAATTTAATGTTATTAAAATAAAAAGACAGGGCGCTATGGCGCTCATTAGGGGAGGCCTATGTCCAACAGTGGACTACTATAGGCTGATGATGTTGAAAATAAAATTATTTTGGGATTTGAATTCTCTCCCAGCCAAACCCATTGTTAGTTACCATAATGGCAAGTTCTATAGTAAAGGCATAGAGGGTTATTAGATGATTAAAGATAAAGATACATTTAAAGATAAGATTAGATTAGATCAAATGAAATTTACTAGGTTTCCCGTATTTATCTGAAATCTGATTTATACCTCGTTGGATAGCTAATGATGTGTAGATGTTTCTAAAATAACATTCTGACCAAATTCACACTATTTATATCTCCGCCAATGGTTTTTTTTTTTTATTTGCTTTTGGTGGCTTTCATATCACTACGGCCATGATAGGCCTATTGTGATCGCCACTTTAATGTGTTCACCCCTAGGACAGCGGCGTTCAGAGTTCGCCACTTACCCTTACAGCTGCTAGGAACTGAAGGATTTTCTTCGGGGGGATGCCTCGTAGCTCGTCTGGGACGAGCAGGTGCTTGCCCAGATGAGTACTACGTTCCGCCAATGGTTAACCGATGTCGATGATTCTTTCACTATTTGATAGATTCATAAGATTTAGATTAAGATTCTAAACTTAAAAAAACACCGTAATTTTTCATGAGTCATCAACTTTATTGGACTCGGATACTATACTTTTGCCAAACTCGCTGTAGAATGTTTGTAAATAAACCGACCATACTTAAAATTCACTCTATTGGCGCATCCTTATTACCTATACGCAATTTACATTACTTGTCGTGACATCCTTCCTTTAATAAATATTGCTATAATTATATCGGAAGCTCGACGTCAATAAAGTTAGTTTTAGTTAAGTATTTGTGTCGTGGTTTGTTTACAAATATTCTAACAGGAGTTTGGCTATGGTATAGATTCTAAGGTTTTTATTTATTATAGTACTCTGGGTAATTTCTAAGAAATTAATAAATCCCAAAAATTTACGATCTCGACGGGATTCGAACCCGCACCTTCCCCTTCAGCGCAGGGTTGCTCTTTTTCCAACTAAGCTACGTGATCTTATCCAGTCGACCCGAAAATCTTTGGGAGTTCTTTCGGCACTTACGCCGTCAGCGCCACCTACAGAGGAAACAATGAAGTTATCCAATTCTGCTCAAAGACCAAATTTACATTTAGTTCTTTGACGAGAGGTTTTGCCGTTGCTTGATTCTAAGGTTTTTATTTATTATAGTACTCTGGGTAATTTCTAAGAAATTAATAAATCCCAAAAATTTACGATCTCGACGGGATTCGAACCCGCACCTTCCCCTTCAGCGCAGTAACTAGTAACTCTGTAGGTGGCGCTGACGGCGTAAGTGCCGAAAGAACTCCCAAAGATTTTCGGGTCGACTGGATAAGATCACGTAGCTTAGTTGGAAAAAGAGCAACCCTGCGCTGAAGGGGAAGGTGCGGGTTCGAATCCCGTCGAGATCGTAAATTTTTGGGATTTATTAATTTCTATGGTATAGATGTCACTTCTAGGAAAATAAGATTGCTCCATGGAAGTGTTCCGGGCTTAAATCGATTGCCAAACCCATTTTTTTGTTCAACGAACATTATTCAGGAATTTGAAGTCGGTTTAAAGTTTTTTAAAACACACCAAATTATTGAGTAAATAGATATGATGATAGATAAGATGTTTATTGCAAAAAGAATCATTACAAATAATAATTACCTACAGTTTGTCTGACATTATGAAATATTATGACCAGAGACATATTGTTCAAACAATTATGCATTAGCCTCAGCTGCCTAAACTAGACTGAAAAGTCTGTTATATAGGAAGCTGTGCTCTCCTACGGTGTTACAGTAATAAATATTACAAGTTTGACGTCTTCAATAATGCATGCAAACATAAAATTGAAGATATGGTTACATATTGGCATGATTCTAATCTTGTTAAAGATAAATAATTTTTTTTTTTTTATTTCTGGACAACTCGCACAGCATTATCTAGCCCCAAGCTAAGCAAAGCTTGTGTTATGGGTACAAGATAACTGATATACATAATACAATACATAGATAGATATTTTTTATTATGCATAGAAAACGACCAGAACACCCTGAACAAATGTCTGCAGATCGTACACACATTTGTCCCGAGGCGGGAATCGAACCCGCAACCTCCTGCGTCGCAGGCAGATATTTATATAAAAAGATTTACAAAAGATTATGCTTAGTAAAATAAGTCATCATAGTTATAAATATTTTATGAATATTCAAAATATAATACAATCAATCTTAAAAATATAATCAACTTCGTATATTTTTTACGTCACGTACCTAGTTCGTATGTAATATAAATTATGTTACATAACCCATAATATCATTCACCTTTTGGCGCGTAAGATTTCATTTGCCAAAAGGAATGCAGAAGTAAAATTACACAGGCCTAACCTACTTGTTTTAATATGTAATATTAATTTGTATTGCGTAAGATTGACTAGTAAACATCTACTCTGTCTTTTTACACGAGCAGCCTGTGGTTCAACTGCACTCAGAAAGCCGTCAACACTCTTCGCGTCCAATATAACAATGCCTTCAGGATGCTGTTGGGACTGCCGCGGTTCTGCAGCGCTTCCGGCATGTTCGCCGAAGCACCGACAGACGGGCAGCGGAGTTTAAGTAATAGGGTCCCGTTTTGCCCTTTGGGTACGGAACCCTAAAAAGGATCAGATACCACATGGAAACTAACTTACTCCTGTGGCCGCTGAGACCCTAAGTGGACTCCGACACATGACTTCTGCAAGCATCTCGGAAACACTTGAAAATTATAAAGGTTATGTTTATGGCGAACTAGGTTTGATTTGTTCACAGTGTTGAGTTGTGTTGGTGTTGTTTGTTGTGCTCGGGTTGTTTTGACGTGTTCTTGAGTGGAGACCGCAACTCAGCAAACGTAGTGTAGGACACCCTCCGACCGGGTGGGATGACGATTTGCGAAAGACTGCTGGCAGATGCTGGATGCGGCAAGCTGAAGACAGGGCGCTATGGTGCTCATTAGGGGAGGCCTATGTCCAGCAGTGGACTGATATAGGCTGATGATGATGATAATGATGAGGTTTGATTTGACCCTCGCGCGACGAGAGTTAAATTAAACCTCATGCGCCATAAACATAACCTCGTAAATTGGTTTATTGAAAAACTAAGTGGTGGTTAGCACTCCATTAGTTTGCGACCGCGAGTCAGCTTGTAATTTAGCCCGCGGTTTCAGTCATCGAGAATCTAGATAAATCGGTATCATCATCTGATTTAGGTTTATTAATTCAATTTAGTTTTACTAATACAAACCTAAAGTAATAAATTACGTGCATCCCTCACCCAAGGGCGCCCTACGACTCTTATGGTCATTTTTATGACGACCTCTGTGGCGCGGTGGGCGTAGGTCTGCCTGCGACGCTGGAGGTTGCGGGTTCGATTCCCGCCTCGGGACAAATGTGTGTACGATCTGCAGATATTTGTTCAGGGTGTTCTGGTTGTTTTTCTATGTATAATAAAAAGTATCTATTTATGTTATGTATTCTATTATGTATATCAGTTATCTGGTACCCATAACACAAGCTTTGCTTAGCTTGGGGCTAGTTAATGCTGTGTGAATTTCATCATCATCATCAGCCTATATCAGTCCACTGCTGGACATAGGCCTCCCCTAATGAGCGCCATCGTGCTCTGTCTTCAGCTTGCCGCATCCAGCATCTTTCGCAACTGCCACTTCAGCTTGCTAATCCTTTGAGCTATGTCGTCTATGTATGTGTGAATTAGTACAGCATTATTATTTATTTATAAAGCTATTTTATTGCTATAGCTGCCAATTAGTGTAAGCTTAGGTTCTGCTTAGCTTTGTTTTATCGGATTAACATCCTGTAATAAAACACTGAATAACAACAAGCGGATTAGTAGTCTTTCATTTTACAAAATTAATATAATTTTACGTCGGTGAAATGAGAACTGTAGTAGTTTAGCTGTTCCTCGCGGTTTCAACCGCGTTAAATTCAAAAGGTGTTTTTTTACCAGGTCAAAAAGTAGCCTACGTTACTCTCCATCCTTTCAACTAAATCAATGCCAAAAATCAAGTCGATTGGTTGCTTAGTTAGGGTGTGAAGGAAAGACCGGTACCTATTTACTAATTGTCCCCATTGTATGCTATTGCACGCGATTAGCCGCGTACCCACCTAGCGCACAGGCTCGCGCGGCAGCCTCGCTGTCCAGATCGCGAGCGATGTCTCCCGAGGCAGCCTCAGTAGTTTTGTTCAACTTACACGAGGCCGCCTCGATAGGCAGGCTGAGCCATCATAAGTCCGCGAGTATTCGAAATGGACAGTCGTGTACATTCAGCTGCAGCTATTTTCCTAGCTGCTTATTGTTTAAAGAAACGAAAACAGTCACGTATCAAGAAAAAACCTAAACGAATGGACTCCTCCTGACTGCCCATGATATCAATATTATAGATAGAGACAAACACGGTAATAGACAAAACTTGAAGTAGCTTCGAGCGCGAGCCAAAACATAACCGTTCCCACCTAACACACAGCGCTCGCTGAGGCACCTTTGAGCGCGTCGAGCCGTGCTCAGCCGAGCAAACGCGCGCCCGAGGCAGCCCGAGGCACGTCCACACCAGCCGAGGCATTGGCTCGCGAGGCTGCCGCGCGAGCCTGTGCGCTAGGTGGGTACGCGGCTGAGGCACGCCGTATGCCATCCGTAAATCGTCCTTCCAACGCGTCCCAGCGTCTGCCTCTTCACCTATTTTCTCTAGTAGAACAGTCGTTGTCACTTTTTCTAGATCCCCTGGTTGGTTAGGTCTGCAAAGATGGGTTTGTGGAACATAGAGTCCAGAGCCAAGAGTCGAATGCTTTGTTATAAATTTATAATCGACTAGCAGCGCCTCGCGGTTTCACCCGCGTAGTTCCCGTTCCCGTAGGAATTTCGGGATAAAAGTAGCCTATGTCCTATTCCAGACTATAATCTATCTCTGTGCCAAATTTCATCCAGATCCGTTTTGCCGTTCTGGCGTGATAAAGGAACAAACATCCATCCATCTATCTATCCATCCATCCATCTAAACTTTCACGTTTATAATATTAGTGAGATAATAGCTATGTCTTGCCATATTCACTGTATTTCTACTTAAGTTGTATTTTGCTGAGTGTAATCATTGAGAAGTCACCGGTCAGCTGGTCACTGCAGATTCCAATTTCCGGCCGGCGCAGCGGCTGTTCGTACTAAAGTATAGAAAGGCTCTTAGCATCCCACCAGATGGAGCTTCCTCACCCTGCTGGGCGCAGCTAGCGAGGACGAATGTTGGACGGAAAGGTGTGTAGGTGGCAAGGGTAGGTAATGATTTTGAACGACGACGTTTTAGCAAACAATTTTTCAACTCTTGAATATCTCATTATTAAAATTACCGAAGCTATTTACTTGATATTTAAAATTATATTACCGTTTCTGTAAGTTTCGTCTTACTTTTTGAAATATTTTGAAATAAGTTGAATCCACGAGCGATCTGAAACATATTGTAAGGTTTGTCGGTAAGTATTTTCATTACATTCTATTTCGTTGAGTGAGATGCGAAATGAAATGTACTGATTTGTACATTTCAAAGTTTTAAAAATTATCTATGGTTCATACTATTTGAAATAGTCGAAACATTGACCAGGACACCCTTATCTCCGAAGTGACTGGTGGCTTCAGGCAATAAATTCACTAATTTGAGGTAACACAAAATTTTAATATTTGTAGGGCTACACTTGTACTAAAATGATTTATTGCTGCATGTAATTAAACTATAAGGGACCATCCCTCCAATACCATTTTTTTCTTCTCAGGCTATGTTGTTCTCACGTTTGTTGTATGGGAGCCCCCTTCAAATTTTTTTATTCTGTTTTTTAGTATTTGTTGTTATAGCGGCAACAGAAATACATCATCTGTGAAAATTTCAACTGTCTAACTACCACGGTTCATGAGATACAGCCTGGTGACAGACGGACAGCGAAGTCTTAGTAATATGGTCCCGTTTTTACCCTTTGGGTACGGAACCCTAAAATGATCGTTCAAAAACCATTTTTTTGTGTTGTACTTGTACCTACATTCAGTCCAGGGGCACAGAATAACTACATAGTACTAACGTACCAGGGGCAAGTTCTGCCAACTATTAACCAATTGCTTTAAGAGAACAAAACATTCTAACGTCAAAAGAAAAAGGAAGCTGACCAAAGGTTGTTAAATTTTGCCCCATCTTGCAAAATGTCAGTTCAAATGCCCTACTGTAATTAAAGACACCTAATTCATGAGATCCAAGTATAACGGCGAAATTAAATTAGTTTTGAAGTATAACTAACTTCCAGGTCCCGTGGGGTACATTCACACAGCATCCGTTATACAGAATCTATTTTTTCCGTAATGGCGTATGTATGTAGTAGTAGGATCGACTCCAACAGTACTCCTGATCCAGTAAAAGATTGTTTACAGTAGCGAAAGAACTGTAAATAAGAACCGGCCAAGTGCGAGTCGGACTTGCGCACGAAGGGTTCCATACCATTATCTACAATATATTATTATTAAGACCGCGAAAAAAAATGAAAAAAAATCATGTTGGGAGCTCCCTTAAATATTGATTTTATTCTGTTTTTTAGCATTTGTTGTTAAAGCGGCAACAGAAATACATCATCTGTGAAAATTTCAACTATCTATCACGGTTCATGAGATACAGCCTGGTGACAGACGGACAGCGGAATCTTAATAATAGGGTCCCGTTTAACCTCTTGGTACGGAACCCTAAAAACGGTCCTATTTAAACGGATCCGAAGTGTGAATTCGCCCTTAGCGACCCTCGAAGTTAGTTACACTTCATAACTAATTTCTTAGACTTGCAGTAGGAAATCAGCGCCGCTGAAGCGAAAATCTAATTGAAGAGTTTATTAACGATAGTTTCGCTCTCCTCCTCTTGCACTAGCCAACAGCAATTTCGCAATCATGGTTCGCATTTCTGGTGTCCGTCTAACTTGCTCGTAGGTAAATTACAGTAGTTGAGTAACACGTGTAGTAATCAGCGCTGCAAACGAAGAAACTTCAAAATTCGTGGTCGGTAAATTGTGGAGTCAACATTCAGGGTGCTTGGTATTGGGACAGAATTTTTTTTGGGGGGTTGGGAACAAAGCCTTTTCCTTACACATGTTTCCAGTTGTTTTATCCCTAGTGTTCAAAGTTGTTTATCTTTTTACGTGAATTATACGTTATTTTGTGCCGGTTTCCATAATAGTAATCCTAGGCTATTGTTATCTAGGCTGAAGGCTAATGTGAGGCAATATAAGTGATTAAAGATGTTCTATTTCACTGCGTTGCCAGACAGCCCGTGAAAAATAAAAAGAAAAAAAAATTATAGCTTCGTTGTTCAAGTGTAAGGCTGTACTTTTGATTTTCAGCGAAAGCGAGACCTGGCGGATATTTTAATGATTTTTAATAATTTTATCTCAAATCTCTAGAAAAAATAGACCATTGAGTATTGTCAAAAATCAATATACTATACTATATAAAATAAAACATCATGCCACTTTGATAAGCATTCATTACGCTCTAAGATAATTTTTGATATAGACTGGAAACTTTAAAAAATGTTTGACTTGAGTGCTAACACTCCTCAGTAAGACGAGGCGACTACGATACTCGGTTTCCTCGGGTTACAATTCTCGGAATGTAAACCATGCTAGGCTTGCTTGTCACTGAACAAGTTCACTTATTCCTCGCACGCTATCTACCTGTATCTACAACATTGTTATTCTGAGCTTCCTAGTGAAACTATTATTATTATTAAAACAATGAAACTAAGTATATTTTTTTGAAACTATTTAATCACGTATCTTTTCTTCTCTTGGTATATATGTACGTACTATATGTTGCTATAAGTGGAAACTTTATAAATAGCCCTCAGCTTAAGTGCATGTAATTGTCATGTACTTAGATTTATGTTTCTTAGTTTTGTAATTTTTCTAGCTGTAAGTTTTCCTAAAATTTGAAAATAAAATAAAAAATACATAGGTAATGTCAAGTCTAACAACGGACACATTATTATTTAAAAATATCTGATAGTGTTTAATTAAAAGAAACCACACAAATCTGTAGTAGTTCTAGGATATGCTCCGCCGAATAGACGAACCGGAGTTGTGCTCCAATCTATCAAAAGCTTCGAATGTTTCTCTATATGTGATTCTGATAGTGAACATTTTTTATAATTCTGTAAAATAAAGTCTATAGCCCAATTTTTTTTCCTTACTGGGGACAGTATATGTGTCATATCAATACTTTCGTCCGGTTGGATATAAAGAATTCGGTCATATAGCTCTACATTCATACACTGTCTCTGATCAGGAGCCGCACCAGTTTCAATACCTCCTTTATAACTCTGGTTAGTCTGATTCATATCGCCATTTAATATGTGTCTTTCATTTAATGCATTCCCAATTTTCACTTCCCTATCAAAACTGGACGGAGCCTTGCGCCCTTTTATGTTATTTCTCGCAATTGATCTCATGTTCTTTTTATCATGCGATGGTAGATAGCCATGATTATATTTTAATAAATATGTCGAGTCTATTTGTTCAGGTGGTGACTTTGTGCCTTCATTTACCAAAAGCCGGCCGTGTACTATGTTCGGATTATCTTCTTCTTCAACAATATCTTTCGTATACTTATATTTTAAACGTACTGTCGGGTACTTTTTCAACTCGGCACTTTCCTTTGAAGCCTCGTTAATGCGACGAGGTGTGTAATCGTTGTTGTAAGATTTGATATTGTGCCATTTATTACCGAGTGATAAGCTTTTAGAATACATATCGTCACTAGTCACCACACCCTGAGAGTCTAGGTTGTCGTTTTCGGTGATCATATTTTCTAAAGTTTTGATAAATGGCAGTACAGATGTATGTTTCTGACTGGGTATAAGTATATTGTCGATGTACCATGGATTATTTAAACTTTCACTCGATTGAATAAATGGTCTTGGTTTGTAATCTTGAAAATTTTCATCTTTATAGGTGGCGCTTCTATGAAATCGGTGATCTGTTTGTTTGTTAGATTCAGCCCTATTTGTTATTTCAACATGCTTGGGGCGTGTTAGCGCAAGCATTTTCATAACGTGGCTTCTTAAATCATCTTCTAAAATTTGAACGTTTATTTGTGGATCCCTATTTGAAGAATGCCGTTCTACGAGATTCCTCCTGCTGAATTGAGGAGGTGGACGAAGTCTTTGGCTTTTAAAGTTGGAAGCGTAGGGGTAAGAATCCGATATCTTCGCTATTTGTAGTGTTTTTGGAACTCGTACGATGTTTTTATCTCTTTGTTGAAAGTTTATACTTTTTAGATAACTTAACACACTACCGGCATATTTCGAACCAGTCCATTGACCATAAACCTTATTATTTGAACTGATTGGTGGTGGTGTTTCAATGTCTGGCAAATCTGTGGTAGACGATTTTTTAGAATGTTTGTCTTCTTTTTCTGCTTTAGGATTTTTTTCATATTCATTACTCAATTGTGTTGTTGGTGGTGGTGGTGGTGTTTCATATTCCGATACATTAGGCAAGGTAAAGTCCTGATTAGCAGAATTAACATGTGCGTCTGTTGATTCTGCTTTATTTTCTTTTTCTATATTCCATAAATCTGTAATTTCACTGTGTGTTTGTGATTCATCGGCACCATTGGAAGTCAAGGTTTGCTTATCTTCAGAATTATATTGCTTTTCAGTGCTCTGAGACATTGTACCAACGTTATTATCAAAATAATTAAAAGGTGGTTTTTCATTTTTTATATCGTTATCGTTATTCATATAGCGCGTTGTAACAACCTTTTCAAAATTGTTGTGTATTTCATCCGGTTGTAGATTTTTCAAAATTACGTATTTCGTTTTGTTTTCTTCCACCCTTTTTACTTTGTTTTTTTTAAACGATTTTTGTTCAAATAAGGGATCTTGTCGCATCGTAACATTTCTCTCAATAGTAGAGATCAGAATCATATTTACTCCAAAGATTTCGCCTTCGAATCCATTGGATATTCCTGAAATTCAATTACATAATTTAACTCGACAGTTCGACTCTCGAGGTAATGTTTTAAATGGATATCCGTAGTGCTTACCACTATCTGCAGTTCCATAGCCAATGATAACACTGCCTCCTCTTGGTAATACGTAACCGTAATTCTGCAAAAATAAAGTCGTGTTACCTTTACTACAATGTCAACGTCACCAACATTGTAATTTTTGACACGTTTTGCAATAAGGATAAGATACCTACGAGCTCAGTTGCTTAATTTTGTCAAGGTACTGATTTGCCTTAGGGGTTCTTGATCCGAACTATCTCTTTACGGATGGTGTATAGCCTTGTAAGTCATTATTTATCTTATTTCGTAACGTCATCAGATCATTTTAATAAATGGCTTACCTGTAGCTGTTATTAGTTGAGAATGTAATGTAAGTAATTTTTTCAACTTAGTACTTAAATAAGTACATAGCTCTTAAATTGTTAATGCGACATAATTGTAGTTTAAGACTAGATGAACTTACAGCTTGAGTCGCTTCGCAGTAGGCGAGCCGCGAGTCGACGTAGAGCGCCCAAGCGCCGTAGTCTGATTGGTAAGACAAGCATATATGGCGCCAAACATCTTTCACGATGTTCACAGGAACACGTGTTGTTTTAACGCCGTTTATTGAAACTTTTATAAACTGCCCCCCGCGTTCAAGCGACAATCGTACTGCACGACTATTTCCTTTAGCTGGAAAAAGAACAAGAAATATATAACAATATTAATAATAATACTAGTACCTAGTAATTCAGACGCTTGAATAATTCTGTAAATTAATACAAATGTTGAGTAACAATTACAACATCTATTACAACTTCTTCATAAACAAAATCAATTGTCATATAAATGTAATCAGTAAAGTATTAGGACATGAGTATTATATTTATCAGTCGAAATACCAAAAATAAATTATAACTTCATGGAGTAGTAGTAGAATTATAAAGGCAATGCTGTGATTCTTACAATAAGCATCTATTTTTGATGGCTTCGTTTTCCACCTTTTGTTAACTCCATTTTGTTTAAAGGGTCACTCTGGTTGAATGGTTTGTCAACCCTACTTAGCTCAATGTGCTGTAAATACGACAAACGATGCATGGACGTTTTGGGCCTCCATCAGTCAGTATATTCGCGACTTTGTTGTCAGCAGCGGTTTTCACTCTGACATAGCCAGTGAAGGGTCGAATAAAATATGGCCAGAAATAATCAGGTAGGTACATGTTTGAAGTTTTGCAAGACGAAATAAAGCCAGCACAAGATAACATTCTCTCCGTAATATGTATTATTTTTGGATTTCGACTGTTGAAACCAAAAATTATGCAACCGCAAACTCGAATCGCAAGTTAAAACTAAAGTGGAGCAAATGTAATGTTAAAGCAATCCCTCTTTGCTCAACATTTTGGTTTTTAATATTTTGCTCCGTAAGGTACCTTTTACGCACTTGAACATACCCAAACGGTTCTGTGTTTGTGCCTGACAGAATCAGGCACAAACACAGAACCGTTGATAAATGTATTTATTAATGTGTAATTAATTATATTTAATGTGTAATACTGTGTCGTAAGCTCATAAATTTTAATTTATCGTTTTTCAAGGCCATAAACCTTATTAATATGATTAATTCATGAGACCATACTTACTGACATACGTAAAAATTCTCTGCTCATAGTCCAGATCGTAAACTCGAATCCAAGCGCATATCGTGAATTCTCTTAGAGGTGGTGTGTCAACATTGTATTCAATAAACTGCAAATATATTGTGAAAATATTATTTTATAAGCTGCAGAAAAGCTAAACATGACACAAAATGAAAACAGGTATCAAAATACTAAAAAAAAAGTTCATGTCGTCAAAAATCTTTGGAACTTTAGAAAAACTGACAGCAAAGAGATGTTTTCAAACAGATAAGTCCCGCAATCATAAAACGCATGAATCGTTTAAACACACCATCTCCAGCCTACATCGTTGTCACGTTGTCATTAATTGCTAAGCTGACTTTGAATGTTATACGAGATATCATTTAGGCACCGGATCGAGTTTTAAGCACATGGTTAATTGTCAGACAGAAATGACCTTGTAACTTCCAAAATTCTTAAGGTATACCCAAACATCTGACTGCGTTCACGAGGTGTCAAGAATTCGCGTTAATGAACTTGAGTAGCGAGAGAGAGTCATTTAGGTAACTTATTTCCAAAATAATAAGTACATATTATTGGAAATTCAAAGATTGTAGAACAAAAGTTCCTCCCGGGGGTCCGAAATCATTCCCGTTCGGCTTATACACGTTACGTAGCGAACTGTTTAATTAGAGTAACCACTAACCGAAATTGTATAAATATCTATCTACAATGAATGGCTCGTAAAGTAAATTGAGCGATTCCGTATAACCTTTTGGTTTTCAACAATTAAACAAGCAACATACCTGAGCGTATCCTTTCTGAGTAAGATTAATTTTGTAAACCGGCCGATTTATTGCATTTACTATCACAAATGTAAGAAACGTAAATAAAATCAACTTGGTCATTGTCACTGACCTATAAAACATTATAAGAATCGAAAACTACTTGACGCTTGATTAAGAATTTTTCTTTCAACCAAGCCTTAATTG
The DNA here is from genome assembly GCA_947086465.1 of Eupithecia exiguata. Taxonomy (NCBI): domain Eukaryota; kingdom Metazoa; phylum Arthropoda; class Insecta; order Lepidoptera; family Geometridae; genus Eupithecia; species Eupithecia exiguata. The sequence continues at coordinate 3,385,692 of OX352226.1, forward strand.
TTAACCTTTTTAGGTAAGTATGCCAAAGGCTTTATGATTCTGCTATTTTTAAGTTTCTATACGAAATACGATTAGCTTTGTTAGAATACTTTGTAAACAAACTGTCTCCTCTGTACGGTTCCAACGCGCCAACTGAACTCTAATGCTACCACACTATTGGTAATTGTTTATTATGTTTACAAACCGCTTGTAAATACATTTTAACGTGCTGATTGTACCGCAGAGTATCATTTCTCTTGTGATCACAGTGAATGTTATTGAATTAATAACATTCACTGTGATCACAACAATGATTCGATACCCGCCTACATAGTAGCCGATGTATAGGCATAATCTCTGAGCACAATTGTTAGTGATATGAGTAATAATTTTGGAATGCATTTTAACAGTAAATATGTTCGCTTAATCAACAACGTCACTGAAACACTCGGTCAATGTTTGTTCATGTCATATTTGTGCACAGTCGTACAAATACCATCCTATTTCAAAGGGAATTTCATGAAAAAGCTTCAGCGAATATTTGAATAAGCAAAATGACCACGTTGAAATTATACGATAAATTCATGTCATCCAGTTAATAGGGTAAAAATAATGTGATACGTATTATTTCAGTTTATTTCAAACTAAAATGTGTTTATTTTTTGTTAATTACACAAATTAAATGTTTTGTATGCTTGTATTCGATCTTTGAGCAATTTCTGAAACAGTTTTCTGATATATTTTTTAAATAATTTTTCACCGGGTGACCGTTTGAGATGGGAGTGAATGGCGAAATTAGAAACCATGAGAGTTAAAGAAAAACGTCAAAGGAGTCATAGGCTCAGGTTATAAATTAATTGTACGAAATTATTCATTTAAGTTTACAAAACTCATTACGAATACGTAGATATTTAATCGAGCATAAATCCCATTAGTATACAGGCTTAGTATCCCGGCAAGCGGCAACCACACCTGTTGTTAAGAATAAAAAATATTTTAAATTTCACATGAATGCATAGTATTCTAAATAAAGTTGTTAAAAAATGGTTCATTTTCACAATGCGTTTCTTTGCAAAAAATTGATCCTTATCCGGAACCGAATCCTTTGGTGCAAAAACCAGGCAAACATATATTATGAAAAATCTATCGATTCGAAAAAAAAAACTAAATATGCTGTTTTTGTCTTTTTATAAATCGAGGTCATGACACCTTTCATGACTTTTCTGTAACTCTCATGGTTTCTGATTTGGCCATCCACTCCCATCTCAATGAGCCGCCCTGTCTCAATCCCGGCATAAATATTCGGCATATTTGTAGGTATGTCGTGGTTACTACACGCGATTTATAAACCATTTTATCGGATGAATTTGAAGAAAAATAATAAAATTCACTTCTGCTGCACTGTTTTATTACGGTTCTCGACTTGTTTACTTGCTTGTGACGTCACACATTTTATATGTCCATTTGAGAATCAGAATTTTGAACGCGGTTTAATAAATTTGAACATTGATTTATATCGAAAATACCTTAGCTCTCCCGGAATTATCAATACAGTGTGCTTATCCATGCCATAATATTATAAATTCGTAAGTAACTCTGTCTGTCTGTCTTAAACTTACGTCTTAACTTTTCACGCCTAAAAGGCTGAAACGATCTTAATGACATTTTGCAGGGAGTTAAAATATGGTATCCCGGGGACGGACATAGGCTAATCCAAAAGCGCGTCCGAAGCCGCGGGCAACAGCTAATAGCCTATCGCATATCCGAAATTGATACAGGGAGAGTCGAATATCGCCTTTACTGTGTTCGGCAAGCTGTGTTGCTGTCAAAAATTCGTTTGCAAAATAAAAGAGGTAACGGCGTAAGTCGGGGTACCGCCTTTACTCAAAAAAGTACGTTGCGTGCCCATAATGCATTATGTATAATATACTTTCAACGCCAAATATCGTTGAAGAATTGTGAAAATATGTGACACGCGCGCCCTTGCACACCGCTGACCCTTGGCAGTGAATGTGCTAAAAGCCTTGCATCAGATATTAAAACTGCTGTTCCTCGACTCCCAGCAACTAAACAGCAGGTTCTTTCTTTGAGCTTTTGCAATCTAACCAGTTTCTATTGTCCAGCAGGCCAAGGCCCCTGCCTACTACATCGGCAACCAAGGTCCCAGCACTCTGCCTCGCGGTGGGTCCATGATCCATGGCTTCTCTGCATCTGCGCCGCCCGTGCCTGCTGACAGGGTCAAAGCTTTACCCCCCGGAGGTAAGAATAGAATATAACTAGTGTCTGATGAATGGTTCGGTTTCACATAATTTTTTACAGGTGTTCGATTTTCGTTGCATTGGAGTTTATTTTTGGGGATTTTTGTTTATGGGTTTAATTAGTAATTTTCAGGAAAACGTAAACCACTGCATACGAAATTAAAATGTTGTTACAAAGTCCTATTCAATGGAACTTTTAGAGAATTTGGAAATACTTTTAATTTTGGCCAAAAATCTCTCAACTCAACAGCCTATAATGGTCCAGTGCTGGGCGCAAGTTTCCCCCTGAAGATCACCTTATTGGTTTTATCTCTAAAACCTCTAATATTCTCTCAGCTGTAGCTCTCATTCGTGGTAACAACGTTTGAAGAATGGCAAGGTTGAAACGACGACAACTTTTTCTGCTGCTTCTGTACGTTCAAAGGCGAAGAAGATGTAAAAGAAAGGATTGATCCGCTCATACGTGAACTATATATCACAGGAGCGTTTTTAGCCAATAGTGGAGAGGAGGTTTAAAACAAAAGACCGGTCCGTCACAATCGCAGACCAAATTCTAGCGGTCGCGCCGAACTACTTATTTCTTCGGGGTTCGGATGACGGCACTCGGGTGACGTGCGTGTGGTGGACAAGCAGCCATAGTAAATACACGTAGAAGTATGTAGGTACCGCTACTTCGCCGCCGCCGTCATCTCGTAGCGTTGGCGTTCCGTTGACGTGGCGGAGGACAAGCGGCGTTATCGTGTTTTTATCTCTATTTTAAAGTAAATCGATCCACCTTTTGTACAATCTTTGTTCATTTTATAGATAAAACGTTTCCTTAAAAAAAAGAAACAAAGTCATTTTGTACCAAACTTCACGAAGGTTTAAGCTTGTTACAAAATGACAGAACTATAAACCAAGGATTTATTACATGCACTTAAGATAGCAGAGGATTATTTGATTGTAATTTTCTTTGTTAATAAAGATAATTATTATCAAATGAGAAAAAACTTATAAACCCTTAACTGATATTAATTACTTATAGATAACGCCATAAAGGCTCTCTGTGGTTTACGCCTATACACTAATTTGTTATGTTACATTATGGCCGGAGCTTATTGAACCGCAAGATCAAAACTACAAAAGGCAAGCGATATCGATTTGTGAGTCTACGTCGAGTTTTATTTTCTAAAAGTGTGAAACACTGTTTGAAACTGCCAGTGACACGCAGTAACGCCAGTAACGCTTTGACGTCCGAGCCAGAAAAGCTTTCGTGTATTTTTTATTAAATTTGCGCTCTTTTTCGTAACCCCTGTAACAGGTACCTATATTCGGTATTGTGTGTAGCATAAACATTCTGGGCACAGTGCTTTCTGGTGACGCTTATGATTTTAGGTTGATCATCATATGTTTAGGATTCTTGTAAGTAAGTTATGGAAATCGAAACACGATTGACTAAACTTGACTCGATATGTGATCTCACTTCGCCGTGGTAATACCGGTTGTACTCCCCCACGTTATTCATTTTCTCTTCACTTAATTTTTTGTCCAGTTGTGGAAGCAGTAAAATTTTTTTTATTTAGAGAAACGTTACCAATTTCTGTTGCCTGGTTCGCTTCAGTCAGTTTCTACTTTCTATCAATCCAACAAATGAGACAAAAGTTTAAGAAAATACATATAATCTGCTAGTTCACTCGGCCAACCACCGCAAAAAACTCTAAAGGGAGCACAAAATTTTCTATCCGCTTTTCAATAACATTTTGTTCCTTCCTACTATAGTCCAGAGCTTTAGATCACTTTGCCACATTTGCTAAAAATAACATAAAAATCTAACGATAACCAATAATTATCACGACTGCTCCGCTCGCTGACATCATTTGTATGCCTGTATCTGGCCTCGTTTGTGGTCAGTTTGATGAAAACTGTAAAAAATCTAACAAACCACAAAATTTTCGCGGCTCGCTCTGCTCGCCGTTAATATATTGTCATTCTGAGGGTGGTCGACCCCGACTGCTGAAAATATAAGAAAAACGATGAAAAGTTATCGCGACTGGCTTCGCTCGCCACGGGTAAAGATAAAAAAAATAAAGTGGTGTTTGTCATCACGCATCGCAATTTCTAGTTAGGGTCTAGTTCAGGACCACGGGTAAATCTTGATCCCGAACTAGACCCTTTTAAGATGGCCATCATAAAAAAATATAATATAAACCAAATCTAGCAACGCATTCATTTCTCGCGGCTCGCTCCGCTCGCCGATAACGTTTAGTTAATGGTTATCGGTAGGGTCTTCAACCCCCCGCAAAATGAATTTCTGGCTACGGCCCTGGTTTCAATTTCACATAACCCAGCCAAAGATTTAAATTCCCTTTGAGCCCAGCTGAAAATAAATCACTTTACAGGAAAATGTCACGGTGATTGGTTTAACGTGAATTCATATTTTAATAAAGCTCCCATGTCGAACCTTTTAGAGTAGCGGGTGGTTTACCATAGTATCCATTAACATGAAAGGCTGCAAAAACCTCAATTTCATGTTAATGGATACTATGGGCATGTTTACACTCCGAACTATTTTCAATTCGGGTTTAAAATGCAATGGATAAATTTGAATTTCGATCGAAGTTGGTTTTAAGAGGCCATAGCTTTAAGGCTAACTCTAAGTTTAAGTTATGTTTAAGTTAAATATATATATTTCCTTTAAGCTGTGTTTTAAGTGCAATAAAGTGTTCATTCATTCCAATTCCCCCGTTAAATACCCTTAAAAACCAGTTTTTTTTTTGAGAAATCCAGTATTCCCAATTCAAGATATTAAGGGGGTAAGTGGAATACTAAACTACTTGTTATCCATAGTCAACCGTAACCGTAACCATGCGAATCAGTTTTTCATGCCGAGTATGCATGCCGACGACGAATAATATTTGTTACCATTTTCTAATTTTTACCCGTGGTAGATCTCGAGTCAAGTCTGAAATAAAAATTTGAATCTTAGCGTTTTGCTTTACAGTGCGTTACTGGGTAAATCTTCTACGAAAACTTTTTAATAATATCCCAAAAATTTTCGATTTCGGCAGGATTCTTCTTAGGAATTTGAATCTTCTTTTAATGGTTAAACGAACTACACCGAGTTGGCAATATTCTTACTTATTTAATCATGTTTGTACATGAACAAATTCTATGGTAATAATTAATTATACAGTAAAACTCTTTATTCGCGGGGTATACGTTCCGTAAATATACCGCAAATACAGAAACCGTAGATACGGAACGGTATTTTGTATAGACGGGGATACGCCAAAGAACTCAAAATAAAAGAAAAATTATACTAAAAAACAATTTGATCCTAACGAAACTCGTTTTTTGAACGATACCTAATAATTATTAACTGGCTGAGAAAAAGATTTAAAAAACTTAGCATTGTTTTCAAGTTTTGCCGGTTTTAAAGGCCCTTCAATACGGGTTGATATTCGACAGTGGCGTTAGTTGTCCTTTTTAAAATAAGACTTCTCTGAGTCTCTCCATAGATGGATAAATTTTCATGAAATACCATGCGTAAACAAAAATAATATGTCAACGAATGGATTGTGCAACATGAAATTGAAACATTAACATACGGACCATCGCAAATACCCCATGACATTTTATAGGTCATTTTTTAATCCCCTCTCCCATAGTGATACGTAGTGAGTATTGGACTAAAGAACACACAAACACCCAAACACTTACCCTTTTAATAATAATAGTCAGCTAACTAAGCACTTAGCTAATTCTCACCCTGTCTTCTTTTATTGACATAAGTAAGAGTGAGAAATAACACTGCTAAGCAGCTGTTTTAAGTTATTATGCAGATAAGCTTCGCTAAAATATTAGTCAGAAAATAATTTCATACTCTTCAATTGCTTTTAAACTATGGGTTATACAGTAGAATTGTAAAACCAATATTTTTGATGAAAAATCAATAACTCGATTAGGTAGAGTTGGAATATAGATTTTTAGTAAAACCGCTAAGGAAACTGAAGCACAGTTCTCCAACAAACTATCCGTTGCAAATTATTTAGCTGGAAGCGAGTGAGGCGGAAACAAATCTTGTTTACTGCAGGATATCTCGATACTTCCGCTCGACTTATCTACTGTTTCGGATTCAAATAAGGTTAGGTACATTGTGCTGCTTCTTCGCTTGAATGAACTCTATCGATAAGTGCATTTCCAAGATCTCTCGCAATATGTGCAGTATTGAATCATCGACATAGCTTCCATATTGAATTGCTGCTTACCCAAGATGAAACAATGCACTCAGGGGCGTATTTACCCTAGGCCAAGGGGGCCATGGCCCGGGGCGGCAGGCTATGAGAGACGGCTGTCTCGGGGCGCCTTTTACTGTCAAGCTTAATTCAATAAAATAAATATTAAAAGAACTCTTCAAACCCAACCAATTGTTTACCTACAATACTATACCTACCAACAAGAAGGTATCTAAATAACATTTGCATTCAAGAATTATTATACATTTATATTAGTTAGGTTAGGCAACTTAGTTTCTTGATAAAAATAAGGACTTAAAAGAAGCTTTCCCATATGTAGAGATTGCATTACGCATTTTTCTTTGCACTGCAGTGACGAATTGCAATACAGTACGTTGGTTTTCTGTATTGAAAAGGTTACAGAATTATTTACGTTCCACTATAAGCGAAGAACGCTTAAGCAGCTTAGCTGCACTAGCGGCGTAAGGGGGGGGGCGGAGGGGCGGTCCGCCCCGGGTACCGCGCTCCAAGGGGTGCCATCTCGGCACCCCTCGGGGCGCACAGATGGTACTTTAAAACCGAATCGTTTCGAATTCGAAAAAAATCAGATAACGTCATTGTAGGCATTATTAAGATCCAATTACAAAATACTTAGCAGTTGCTTCGTTTTAGGTCCAGATTTAGTCCATGGTTATTTTAGGGCTCTGTACCGTAATTGTGATGTCGTTAAAAACAATTTTCAACTTATAACCAGTCAGATTTCATCTTCAGTGGTAGTTTGTGCTTTAGAGTCGACCTCGATAGTTAATTTGTCGTAGTTCATTTCCGGTGGTGGTCCATTGCATGCATTCGATCATGTGCTACTTAACTCATCTACGGAAAAACATAATTAATGAAACTGATGATTCGACAACACTTTTGTTAAGCTATGATGTTACCAAATATTTTCAGGCTGAAATGTATAACGCTTATATCAGAATTTTCATAATCACCGACTAAATGAGTACAATCTGAAGACAAAATGTACCTAAGACGTTTTTTTTGTAAGCAATTATTCGCGCCTCGGATGTTTACCCGAAGTCCGCATATTTGTGTGTACTTCCCCTATTTACTTTGGACAGAGATCTGGTCTTTTTACAATTTGTACTACAGTTTGGATTGTACCACCATAATAGACGTCGTTTGACGTCGTTGAGGCAAAAGCGGTGCGCCTCTGGGGTTCGCACAGCTGAGGCTGGGCAGGGCTGGAATATAATGCATGTAGCAAAAATTAACATTTCAGATGCTGCAAGTAGAAATCCACGTTTGCTTTATCGCCATTTGTTTTTGATCGATTGTCAGTTAAGTAGTTTTGTTTTAACGGATCAGAGAGGTAGATACAGATTACGTCTTGGACCATGCTTGTGTTAGTGATTCTGTTGGTTCATCAAAATCTAAAATATTTATACAAGCGTGAAAATGTTGCCCGCAGAGCGGGCCGCAGCGGGATGGTAGTTGTGCACGTGCGTCGTGGGCACTTAAAGGGTCATCAGTTTAATTAGGTTTGATTTCTTTGTTTGTAGTAAGTCCTTTCCTCAATTACGGGAGCCATTGCGTGGCCAGATCATCATGGATCTAAAGTGGTGTTCTGGAGTATATTAAGTAGAATTACCCAGAGTTCAGAAATATCTGCCAGCTGCGATGTAGGTCGATGATGATATAGTTATCAACGGCCTTCGGTTTATTCTCGGTACGTCTTCGAATTAGTAGGATTAGTAACTGCATCATGGTATATAAAAATCCGGTACCTTTTATTTCGTTTTGATATATAAGGACGGACGACTATGGCAGGATATAATCTGCCTTAGCGCTGGCCATATTTGTTACCTACTGTAAATGTTACCTATCTTTTGTATGTATTAGTAAGCAAAATAAATGCATATCTATATTCGTGACGTATAGAAATTGTTTAATTGGGTTTTGGATATCACGCGTGCATTCAGACTTGCCTGTTGTCCGCGAGACAATAGTCCAGCGAACAAAAGGTTCGGATGAACATGTGAATCTATTGGAATTCACGTATTTTTTCCCCCCGGGGTAGTGATTTTTAACGAACTTTCGCTTATCAACTAAGGTAGGTAAAAGGAAACGCACATATTTGTTTTTAGGTTTTTATTATACCTAGAAGTACTATTTCCAAGACCCAGACTTAAAAGTACCGCCAGGAACTTCGTGTTATCACAATGTTAGGAACTTTGATAGAAACTACAAAAGTAATGGGATCCAATATTGACTTAGTAATAATACAATTAATAGGTTTATAATTACAGATTAACCTCGTGGTATTCAACAAAACAATTATTTTTTCATTTACACAGAAAAACACGTTGCAATGCGAACATTTACTACGAGGTTTCGATTGAATCTTATTCAAACTACAAACCTCACACCTTCCGTTCTGTTCCCTACGAACGTAGGCCAATGGATGCCTTTGTTACCCACGCGTACGTCTTTTATAGTGGAATAGTCGGATTTGCGCCTTTTGGAAGGGCTGCCTTTCGCAGTATTATCAGTACAAGTCTTTCTTTTATGACTAGCATCCTTCATTGTCAGCAAGCCTTGAGTAACAGAGCGTCGAAAATCTTTTACGGTAGTCTGTTCCGTTATAATTCCATGAATTACATATGAATTGACAAATTCGAAGACCAGAAGTCCTCGAAACAACCTGTGTGACCATTTAGGAGATTTGCGATCTATACAGTAAAGGCTCTCAGACGATCAGCTGTATCTACGCCGCCGCTCATAATACCTACCTTTGACAGCGGCATGTAATGGCAGACTTGGATCCGTTTTTTCTTTACGTTACACAGTTGCCTCTTGGTTGCCATGAAAATTAGATACTAAATGAACCTTGTCAATAATATCTCCAATCAATACTAAAATATATCAGTCGGTGTAGTACAGTGCGCAAAACAGTCTTCTACTACTACAGTATCTGCAATGTATTTCCGTAAAATTGTATCTAGGTTCCTCTTTTTCCATTTACGGTTTGGTTCGGGTAATCGCTGTTAGTTCTGTGTGAAGACGTATTTGCAGACGGTAGATCAGTCTGAACACTAGATCCAGGTATTGGAGATGTGGGTACCTGATTTATAGGGCACTCCAATACAACTTTATTTGACGGCGACGATGGCGGAACTTCGGCAAAAACACTGTCTAGAGCTCTTTCAAAAACCTCATCGAAGCCTCTTCGATGAGGAGTCGAATTTATTTACTAAGAAGGTACATGACAATAATAAACCTTATTTTTTTACAGGAACAATCTGGAAATCATACTGTTACCAAGTACTTCTCACTTTTAATTCCCTAAAGTACCTTCTAACTAATTAATAATAATGAAAACTAAAAATTATTTGACTGTGCTGTATTAGTCTTGATTTTTTCATTCATTTCGAGGGCAGTCCCAGTCGCCGGAAGAAAAATAATAAAATTAAATCGATCCGAAAACTGGGACCGCGGTCCCGGTACCCAGTGGTCCCAGTCGACGGAAGCCTCGTTTAGTTAGCCTTTTTGGCTTCTTCAGGGGTATTCACTCCTAGCACAAACCCAAAACTCATTCAGAGGTACAGACTTAAATTAGTGTTTTAATGTCGATAAATATTGAAGATCTATGAATGCTTCATAATCCAGGCATTGCAGGTTGAGTTCTGATGATAAATGGATGTCGCTATTTGGAAAGTAATCTGACAAAGATTAGAGAATTACTAAATGTCCAGTGAGAGTTTTATTCCAATTGGTCAATCCAAAATGATTTCTAGAAAGTTGTTTAAAAGCGGTTGTCGTCGTGTTGTCCTTTTCTACGCATATCCAGAAATTTTAATTTCTTTTATAGACTATTTATTTTATTTGTCTTTCGCCATAAATGTGGTTTATGTTCCCTGCAAAAGTGTACCTATATTCACAGATCTTAACAAAAATTTCGGCAAGATAAGCTATGTTTATAAGCCATTTCTTATTTATCATGCAATAAACAAAAAATGGTTGAAGTCTCAGACTACATTTGCCTCATTTAAAAAACCTTCAGCTCAAATTACGTGTGCAAGAGGAGTAATTCGTATTGACTACCCATTTCATTGCACACTTTTTTAACCCAAGGTGGAACGCACTACGCGAAAACACACTACGCGTCAGCGGAACTGCGCGACCGCGGCACTTTATGTCAAATTAGGACAAATCATCAAATAAACCGCGCAGTTTTTTTCGTCATTTGTTCTAATTTGACGGGCAATGCCGCGGCCGCGCAGTTCCGCTGACGCGTAGTGCGCTTCCATCTTTACAGGGCAAAGAGCAATTGCTTACCACCTCAGCTTTTTGACCATTGTTTATTGTTAATTAAATACAGTAACTAACACGATTTATAAAAACCATAGATCATGAGTCGTTCTATGAACACATTCTCATATTCAATATTTATAATGTGTGAAGACACAATCTTGCCTGGAGGAGACGCCTTTTCCCGTAATTGAAGATTTTTACATCTTCATCAAAAACTTTTTTTAAATCAGTTGGCATATTTTTTACTACCAGTTTAGTAGTTAAGCCCGGCTACGACTGGCTCAGTCTAAGGAAGGTAGGTATTATGAAAAGGCCTACGTACACAAAGTCAAATTATATAAAACGGGATAAAAACACAGGGTACATAAAAACGAGCAGGTAAAACCGAAAACAATGGACAATAATCAAAGGATTCCTACACTCGACTAGATTTGACGCGCAGCGTGAGTACAAAGGCATAGCAATGCACGCACAATGCAATATCTGCTTTTACATCCTGGCTACGAGCACTTATAGGGATAAGTGCTCGTAGCATCCCGGCGTTTGATGTTTGATTTTTGATAGGTACCGTACATGGCCTCGTCGCTACGTAAGTCAATACATTTCATTCAGTCAATGCTGCGTTTATTCATATAACAATTTACTTGAATAACCATTGAATACGAAAATTTATCGCTCTACACACTTTTGCAAAACCCATATAAATGGGCAAGAAATATTTACGGACCTTGGTGACCTGAAGTATTTCTTTCGCACTTGTATGGGTTTCCAAAGGTGTGCAGAGCAATATGTTTTTCCTTTTATAGACGTACTGAAAACATTTCTCATGAACACAAGTTCAAGTTGCATTGCAAATACAGGGTTATTGGTAATTCACTGACACTGCGGGAACTCCAGGTACTGCCTATCATCACGAAGGCGTTAGTGAAGACGCCAGTTCTGAATTTCTTTTTTTTGTAAACCATCTCCCATACTAAATGGAAAAACACATTTCTCCGGAACCCAAACTAAAGACCAATCTACCACTGCCACTGTTAATTAAGGACAGAGCCGTTTTCAAGTTTAGTTTCAAAAAAAGCACCTCTAATGAAAAATTATTCAACGGAAGGCGGTACCTACTACCAATGCCAAGTTTAAATATTAAAACTTGGCATCTTCACGATCGTGCTCGTGATGATGGGCAGAACCTGCAGTTCACTAAATTACCAACAAACCTGTATATAGGATGCATTCAATCGATGTATGAGTTCATCTTATTGATAATATGACGACCTCTGTGGTGCGGTGAGCGAAGGTCCGCCTGCGACGCAGGAAGTTGCGGGTTCGATTCCCGCCTTGGGACAAATATTGGTTCCGGGTGTTCTGGTCGTTTTCTATGTATAATAAAAAAATATCTATCTATGTAATGTATTATGTATATCAGTTATCTAGTACCCATAACACAAGCTCTGCTTAGCTTGGGGCTAGATAATGCTGTGTGAATTGTCCAGCATTGTTTATTGTTAATATTTATTACTAGCAGTGCCTCGCGGTTTCACCCGCGTAGTTCCCGTTCCCGTAGGAATTTCGGGATAAAAAGTAGCCTATGTCTTATTCCAGACTATAATCTATCTCTGTGCCAAATTTCATCCAGATCCGTTTTGCCGTTCTGGCGTGATAAAGGAACAAACATCCATCCATCTATCTATCTATCCATCCATCCATCTAAACTTTCACGTTTATAATATTAGTGAGATGAGATGAGATTATGATCAGCTATTTTATGAAATTCGCGGAAACCCGGTCATTTTCCTGTGGGTCCGTAGGTACCACGGAACCCACTTTAGTAACCGCCATAGAGCAATTTTATGACACCATAGACAGACAAGCAAACCGTCTATAAAAGTCCACATTTGATGTTTTTTGTTTGTCGACGGTTCTTCATTTATATGGTGCGCTCTGTACCTACCATTTTTCTCCTAAGCAGATACTGCCAATAATAACTTACTCGCCCCTGACGTCCTTTGTCCCGTGCGCATGCAGCTGTGCCGAATTATATCCATTACTAGCGGTCCCGACAGACTTTGTACTATCCTAACGCAATCACGTCGCTATCTACCGGGTTCTATTGTGTTATCGAACCAACCAGGTTTAACCCGATCAATTATAGGGGAGATGTAGGCAATTGGAATCAGTCGGCAATGGGGATCCCTCAGATAACACAATAATATTTCACCAATGTATAGGCAATTGAGTTCAGGCTAAATAGATAGGTGATCTCTATTGCCTTCATCAGTTTATTATATGCGATGTGTATGTATTTAGTAGTTTTCTTTATAGATGCCTATAGTTCGTCTTCGAAAGCCAAATAATAACTACTTAGTTGCTCTGCAGATTTCGGGATTACGTAGATTTAACTTGGGTGGGACTACGTGATATGACTGATCAGATCACCATTGCCTACCAATGTTGACAATTGTGATCAAACTTGTTTTTTTTTTGTGATTACAGTTCCGAAAGTAGGTTTTACACTTACCTAAGTGAAAGAACTTGATCTGAATTCATGCCTAAATAAGTAAAGTTTGCTATAGGGTGAAAACAATAAATGACTATTACAATTTTGCTTTTTTATATTTAGCTTCTTTTTAAGTGATCTCCATTACCTACATCTCCCGTACACACAACAATTCAAGCTAAGCTAGTGATAAACACACGTACAGAAGAATTTATATATATACATATAACGTAAATATCCAACATTATGTGATTCAGGTTGAGCATGTCGCTTTTTTGTGCAGGTCACGACGGCTATATGTCGAGCCCCGAGCGCACTCCCGCCCGCGCGACCTATGAAGATCCATACTACACGCAGTACATAGGCACGGCCAACGGCAGGCCCCCTATCACTCCTGTCATCGACGAAGTGAACGGGTAAATATAAATACTGAATATCGCTAATATGATATCTACTCATGCAGATGTATCTAAAGTATAAATCGCGACAGGCATATCAATGGACTCGCCATTTCCAAGCATTGAATTACAGAGCAACCCATGTCTAAACAATATTCATTTACTGACTGACACACTGGCGGCTGCTCCAAGCGATACTGCTATGCGTGCGGCGGACGTGGAAATAACGTTACGCGTACGTACGCCTGTCGAGAACTCTGTTTGGCCGCCGGCGCCGCTACAATTTCTATTTCGCTTATATTATAATTGATCGTTTCGCACATAATAGATAGATAACAATGGATATAAGTATCTAACGCCTGTTAAATATTTTATGCGTAGTTGTCGGATGCTTATGTTGACATTTAAGCACAACAACGTACAATTTTTAATTTTGAATCTTCCGAGCCCTTTGTGCGGTGTAGGTACTAAGAGGTATAAAGGTACAATTTTATTTCCAGCGATGCGCCGATTATTATCGACGATAACTACCAAATTTACGGAACGATGGTAGGCCCCCGCCCCGTGCCGCGCGGGCCTTTCGACTCTAGGTAACTAGCTTTACTATAAATGCATTTATAGTGTTTTACTTTGTAATCTAGGATTATGTAATATTGTTCTTACGTAAGGTAAGCTGTAAGCATGGTGTTTACATTTTACTAAGGTGACATGATTGTTACCTATACTATGCGAATGCCGGCGTTAAGTTGTTTCCTGTTTGATTAAGTGCCATAGTACGTGTACGTATCATTAACAGATATAGAGGTACTTTCTCTTCTCTGTCTATCAATCAGTCTGCCAAAAGTAGAGCATAGTTTGATGAATACAAATTTGCAGAGGCCCTCCGCCAATGGACGAAACCCATCGTATCAGAGTAGAGAAGATGGAGAGGCAGCTGGCCAACTTGACGGGTCTGGTGCAGAAGGCGCTGCAGGCACCGCCGGGCGCGTCGGGCACGCCACCGGGCGCGTCAGGCACACCGCCCGCCGCTGCGCCACGCGACCTCACCTACCAGCGAACTGGGCCAGGTACACGAAAACACTACACCGCACGTTGCGTGACCAACAACGCTTCTTCAATATTCAAACAGTTCAACCCAATTGGCTTTAATGAAATGAAATCGCGCCGAGGTGTGGCCCCTAATGACCCGTGCTGCGTTTCCATGCACTCAGATGCGGCACGGTATGCGACCACCGAGAGACCTCCTAAATTAGGGAGAGATAAATTTCGTAAGTGTGATTGAGTCGCGAACAACTTCTTAGCTGATGCATTACTAATGTCTGCTTCGTAAATGCAAGATAAGCTACAGAGAACGCTTTACCTTTGTTTGCGTTTCGAGTTGATTTTCATTCTGATGAGTTCGTAGTCATTAGCCTGGGAGAAAAACAAAACCACAAATCAAAAGTTCTACCACATTCCATCCGCAAACTAGTAAATGCAAAGCCTATGATGCTTCCGCGCATTTGACTTGAACAGAGAAAGTAGCTTTCACTTTTAAGCTAATAAAGTGTACAGACAGTCAAACAATAACAACGTGCTCTGATGTCCTATTGAGCAAGTTCTTGATATTGACATTAGTAATGTATCGAGTATTGTTGACGTTCGAGTCGTACCTTCGCGCAGACTGCTTGCTTGCCAACTCAAAAGTCCATGTTCTCCTTATTTCCGGCTTTCATCAGACAGATTGTATTAGGAGGTTGTTGTACCGATTTCTAATTTCGTTACATATGTATGTGGCCTTGACTGCGTACTAATTGAGTGGCATTGACCTACGCCTGATACAATCGTCGATTTCGAAATTCATCTCGAAAACATTAAATTTGTTTTTATTTTCTAAATTACTGTGAATGTTCATATGTGGTATGTATAATTTTTGATTGATTTTTACAATAATACCGTAAGTTCTCTGAGGCGTTTTGGATAGCGATCATTCTATTTATCACCATGTTTGTTTTGGCAGCTGTTTTGTAGTATCATAGAAACGTCCAAGTGTTGTTATGTGGTACTTTCATGTCCTGGTGATCTTTGACATCTATCAGCCTGACTCTTGTAAATACGACTATGGTTTACATTTTGTTACAATCACTACGAGTATGTTTCCATATGCTCTATCGCCACTCTAAGATTGCCATTTTAAATCTTATTTTCACCGAGGACTACCTCTCCATACTTCATCGTCACACAACAATGTACACAGTTTTACACAAGGCACTTAGTACACTTTTATTCTAACTGTAGGTACGTCGTTTGGCCAATGAGATAAATTGTATGAATGGAAATCGTCTCCCACTAGGCACATAATTTAGATAGTCAAATTAGTTAGCTGCATCAAGGTACTTTGCATTTTATTTGATCAGCTATCATTTGTCTTTCAGAAAAATCAGTCTCCTTTGAGAAATCTGTATCATTTAGCGATGACCCACCAGAAATGAATTCACCCAAACAGCACTCACCTCAACATTCAGGTATGCATACATCATGTTTTATTACTTGGTTCTCCCACATATTATAAAACCTGGTGATGGGTAGATTGGAGCATAATAAATATGCTTGACATTGCTTGCTTGCTTTGTACAAAGATGTATCATATCTTTGTGCACAGCAAGATGTCAACGGAACATTATGTCTTTAGTAATCAGAAACAATATCAGAACTTGCGATCGTAACGTCCATCTTGACCAGGACTTAAAGTATTTTCTAAAAGACTCGTCTACTTGATCATGTCTATAGGTGTGTCAAAGAGACCTCTTTGTTTCCATAATGATTAGTTGACAGTGTTACAGCTAAAATGTGTAATATGTATGTTGAATGTTATATGAGCCTGAATGATATAAGTATGAGTTATTATGAATTTATTTACAAATATTGTTGTATGTAATTGGAATGAATCTTGTACCTGTCTGTTACATTTAGCATCATTAAGTAAATTAAATGCAATGTTTTAGTCAAAAAAATATTTTTAACCTTATATTTACCAACGATTATTCCCTTTCAAAAACACTGAAATTATAATAGTATTATTAGAAATCCATAAATAGTTTATTTATTGTGGCATATATACGATACGTAATCGAAATTTGTTGGTATAATCATAACAACATAGTTGGTAATACGATCTTGATCATTAACTAGTACCTACTCGTATTAGTCCGTGTTCCTGTCCAACAAATAGTTACTTATGCTCCCCTTTGAGAGACGAAGATAAAATATTGTGGATAATGAATATAATATGTTGTCTTCTTTTCAAGCTAAATACCCTGCTCGAATAAACTGTCTTTCACTCTTGTAGTTATTGCCATAACCATGTTCATAATTCTTGAATTTCTTTCCGCTTACTTCTTTGCAATAGCTGATACGAAACCTACAAAACCGGCAATAAAGTCATCGACGTTGCCGCGGACCTCGTCGCAAGGTAACTCAACTCATATACTTGCAAGTTTCTTCTTTATAATAGTACTTGCAACCAACGCTTTTCTAACTGTAGCTCCGTTATCAACTTACTGATGGTTAGCATACGAGGGGTGAAATTCTTCGACGTCTGAAATGATCAATTTTGTATTGATTTAAATTACAACTACTTGTGCAAAGATAACTTGATATAAAAAAATGGTTTCTTGTAAAACAATCACGGGTAATTTATCAGATGTTCTAAAACTAGCTACCGTTCACTTCTGATTTTACGATCTAAAATTTAAGTTTCATAAATGCTTGTTCTTATACTTGAAGATTTGAAACTTGAACCCCTATGATTTCGTCGATGAGCGTCACCCTCATGGCGTTGTTCAGGCCCATATTCCAGAACAAAAGATGACTCCAAGTATATTTTCTTACGGTTTGACATTAAAATTGTAACAACTATTTACTACCTGTCTTTTTACATAAAATCATAATCGCGACGACTGGTCGTTACGGAATGGGCTCTCGGGAGCTCTTTTCTGTAATGTTCATCAACCTAGAAATAAAGTTATGCTCTTTCGTTCATGGAACACGGACCCAAAACAATAGCTTGCTTGTCTGCATTTTTGAACCGCGAGCTCATTTTCTGAATCGCTCGAACACTTCGGTGTGGATTGCTTGGTGTTAATTCTCAGCAACTGGTGACAATGACATCTGTATAGCGAAAGCGTAGATGAACTAATAACAAGCGATTAAAAAATCGAGGTTCGGGTGCGGAGTTTGACATGATCGTTTGACCAAGTGCTTGTGGTCTTCCAGAACGGGACCGCCTAAAGCCCGCCCCGCCGCCCAAGCCGGTCGGCCTCTCGGGCCAACAGCTCACGATGGTTCCCCAGAGGATGATAGGCATCAACGTGTCGTCTGAATTCTTCCATCAACTGCATTTGCTGCAAAAGCAGAGCCGAGACCTTCGCATTGAGGTAAGCTTGATCGGGTCGGCGAATGATTCCAGCGGCACTTTGTCGAAAATCTGACTAGTTTTTTGTATTCATAATACAGCATAGAAGCTTAAGGTGCGGGAACCACATGCTAAGAATAAAATCGAATAATATCAACAACAAAACTAAACAACTTATAGCTATCCTGGAAATAGCAGGCCATTGTTAACGTCTTGTTCGTCGCCTAGATTACCTAGATATGTAAGTTAATTAATTATTGTACGTCCATAATTAATGGATAAACTGTTGATCCAGCCTAGCATATAAGACCTTTTTGTACACAGTTTGAACAATAAATTCATTTCATTTCGCGTCATCCATCAGTCTTAAACAGATTCTAAGAAATATGTAGGTATTGTTTCCAAGTTTCCAATTGAGTTTCTAATAAATATCTAAGAGAGGATTTAAGCTCTCTTGCGTTTGACTTCAATAGGTTATTTTACACTTATGTACAGAAAATAACTAAAAATATATTATTGTGATAGCTTAAGCAAAAAGCAGTCGCAAAATGTTTGTTTTAGTTCATAAAATGAAATAAATTTAAAAATTCTATTCAACGTTTTCCGTTTCTATATATACCATGAAATAGTGAGCGCTATGTTATTATGTCATACAGCTGAGTATGTAAACTAAAAAGTATTGATTGTCATCAGCACATTTGCTTAGGTACACAGACAACTGACGTCATGAACACAGAACAGTATGGCGTCGACTACGTCCAGCGTTTTCGTCAAATTATGAAAACTGTAAATGCAGAAAATGTAATGCATTAAATGCATTTTTATGGTAATTATCGATTCAATAAAAATATTATACCTAAATTCAATGGTTTATTAGAATTATAGAATCTCATTGAGACACTTTTCAAAAATGAGTAATAGCTTAATACGTCTGATGGTAAAACTGTATTCAGATATCAGGGTCTTTTTGGGACCGGGACACCCACCACACCGGATTCTATTACCGCGAGATCAATAATGGGGTCCCTCAAAAATAGGAATGTGGGTCATCCCGTTCGTCGTACGAATACGCATCGATGACGACTGGCGGGACGCACCGGACATCACATCACGGTTTTCCCGCTCTCGCCCATGCTCTCGTGGGGTCGTACATCGCGACAATCTTCTCGACTTTCCACTTCAATTTGGGGAGGGGACAAATAAGCCGAATCACATTCAAAACCAAGAAACTTCTGATTCGGACGAGTTGTACACTATGCTTTTTAGAAAAGGTAGCCCGCGGACGTTTTTTTTTTTTTGCAGACAAGATATACCTACTCTCCTCGGCCGGGGGGGATGGTAAGGAAAAAAAACACGAAATATAACAAGGGGTGAAGTGAGATATCTCAATGTACTTATATTTTCGTACATTTTAGCGTGATTTGTACACCGGATAGAGAGACATTTTTAGTAACGTACAATATTTTCCAAAATTAAATAAGATTATAACTGTATTAAGAGCTTATCCTTATCCTTTAACTTTTTTGATATTTATTGTTTCCGTGTATTTCCGTGTACTAGTAACATTCATGGAATTTTTATCTTGGCTCCTAGCCAAGATAAAAAGAAAAAAAGGCAAGGCGCAATAAAATATTGTTTCTTCCATTTAGTCAAAATGATTTTTAGGACTAGGTAGTGGATCGTCTGCACTGACTGAACGTTTAAATAGAGCGATTCAATTTCAATGAGGCATATCCAAGGCGCCCGAGGCGTTGTTATCTGCAGGTACCGGCTAGGTAGAATCTAATCCTATGATTTGCGTGCATTGGATGGCAGGATGAATTCAGATATCGATAGGTAGGTTGCCTACTAGCCGAAATAATGCTATTTCGTTGGCAAGTACCTACATAATAAATAAATACATAGCACAAATAAAAAATATCTGTGGACGTGTCCTAATTCACACGTCTATTAAATAATGTACCTATGTTGTTTTTTGCCTGAATATAATAATCTATCTATCTACATTAACTAATGTTGTCTCCAAGACGGCCGAGGCTCGCCGAGTCATAGTAAACCACATTTCTCCCGCTGTGGAAATCGAATAGGTAAGCAATCTTTCTGCGACTAATAGTCGCAGCTGGACTTTCGCCCATTGTTCTACAGAGGTCGTCTGAATTATAGTCCGTCCACGCGCAGACTGTCAATAGTTAGTAGGTTGTGATAGCAAACGTCAGAAAGTCATTTATGACATTAATTGAGTGACTATCTATAAAGAGTTACCTACCCGAAAAAATTGTCAGCGTGTTAGTCACTGAATGTATTAAATTGACTTGCTGGGCGGACTCCGACGGACCATAACATTTAGTTTCTGATCATTACCTTAAAATACCCCGTATAATTCTGCAGCCTGTTATCAAACAGCGTAGATTTCGAGTAGGACAGCACGGTAGATATCTTCACCTTGGATTCTTCCACCAGTTCTTGCATGAGATCTATGTCGTAGTCAGAGAGGCCGATGTAACGCGCTTTGCCGTCTCTGACGGCGCGTTCCAGCGCTGGTAGAGTCTCCTTGAGGATTATTGAGCGCTCGCCGAAAGACATGTCGTGCACCTAAGAAAATAATTTAAGTAACTCACAAATAATGTTACATAATATTTTAGGTTACTATGTGACTGCAAATTAAACCGAAAATTGTTTCATCGCCAAGGCTCATGTGGTGAGTCTATTTGACGTTAGTAACGAGACATGATCGTGACCTCGCGATCTCCTATTTAGAAGTCGAGATTTTGGGAAAGGGAGGGTTAAAAGTTGCTAAAATCATCACGTGCATTAGTGAACGACCCCTAGAGGATTTTTGTAGAGTTGTGAATAATTTTGGGGGTTTGTCGGTAGACGCGCAACCTGCGGTGCTCTACGCTCGGGCATGCCATGCAGATGCGTCAGCTGATGGGAGAGACAATCGTGCAGATCGGGACCCTGGCTGAAGCCTTCGCCGAGGCGGACCCGGAAATGGTAATACACACTAACTCTGTATCAGCTGTCTTTTCTTTGATTACTTTTGCACCTCTACCGATTAATAATGTACATTTACGTAATAAGGTATAATTTTTGTGAGTATTATTTTACAAGGGCTTTAAAACTCATTCAAAACATTTTCAGCAACTAACCAGGGAGGAAGAGATATACCGCCAGGACATGTTGCTCCTGGAGAACGATCTGTACGAGCTAGAGGCCACGGTAGAACGTTTACGTGGGCAAGCTGCAAACCGGTACAAGTACGTTTCCTTGAACTAAATTAATTTTTTTCTTCTAAAGAAACCATAGTGAAATGCAAATTGAGACTGCTGAGTTTTATAATTTATTACGCTGAAGTAAAACAAAGCTCTCGTTCTGAAAGATTTGATTAAAGGACAGAGCCGTTTTTATGTTATGATTCAAATAAGGCCCGTCTAAATGGTGTCTCCAAAAACGTGTTCAAGATGATGGACAGAACCTGTAGTGCACGTAGCGTCAGACAATTACCAATAACCATGCATATGTACATACATAATATATATAACATTAAAACAATAGGCTACTTGACTACTACTGGGAAATAATTGTACCGTATTGTCTGATAAAAATAATACAGTGTAATTAATATTTCTTCAAGGCCAGTCGTATTAGTTATAAAAACGAATTTTAAAGATTAAATAAAATAATGGCGCACCAAAATGATAATCTGTGTCATGGCTCCCGTGCTCTGAGCAATGACGTCACACGCCACACCACACCTAACAAGAAGAACTCATTGACACTGTAATCTGTAATAGTGTGACGTCACCAGCAATCCAACCAAACGCAGAGCGTTTTCGGTCACGTGATCATATATAAAAAAATGTGTAATTTTAATCCCGTTTTTTAACTAAAATAGGCATATTCTTAATAAAATCACCTGATTACGCTTTGTTATTTTGTCACTGACTAGGATGAAAACAATTTGGAACTTATTTTTAATGTAGTCAAACAGCTATTAACAATGATAAAAAATCCATACGTCAGCTCATCATCATCCTACCTCTTCGTGTTGTTGATCTAGTTTGTCGTCTGTCTCATAACTCCGCTGTAAGTCCATTTCACAAGTTGGTGAGGTAAACCCTTTCACATTGATTGCAACAATAGGATTGTAGAGGTACTTATTCACTAGGCATGTACCAATTCGATCTCCAGCCTTAATATTTACAACATGGATTGCCCATAACGTACCTACTATTCAAATCACAACACGTGAATGTATGTATTTTTTGCTATCGTGATTTCGTAACAGCGTCTTCTAACCCTAATTAAAGCAAAGCTCTGGGAACCAGATGACTGATATACATTTTATCTATCCTATTTCGGGCCTCGAATCCTCTGACGGCTTTCCGGTTTCAGGCAAATGCTAGTTTGCCCCGACAGGACTGACAGGTTCTCAGAACTCGCAATACAGTACAGTTACAAAGTAGTTATGTTTTGACCTCTTTGTTTTCTTTAGGGAGACACGTGTGAACATGGCTGACATCGAGCGCATTGCAATGGTGCTGTCCAAAAGCAGCAAGACTGTTGCTGATTGGAAGCTAAAGTTTCCGATGCTGCAGGAGACCATGAAAGCAAAGCTGGCCGCTGAAATGGATAAGGTAAGCCACCTTGGGGCTCATTACCTATTTCAGTTATGGTTTCTATGTCTCTGCTATGTGATCGCAGACCTTTTCCTGCATATACAAATGGATTGCCATAAAAACTGACTATGTGAAGCAATTGAACTAATTAATTAACTGTCAATCGAGCTGTCAAAAAGAAAATTAATGCGTGGACGGAGTTTAGTACTGGTTTTTATATATCGGTGTTTAAAGTTAGGCCAAAACGTGTTACAGAATAAACGATCTTACATTTCGTACATAAAGCAGGCTAATTTTACAGCTGCAGTATTACTTGCAAAGACTGTCTCTGCCATCTATGGGAATTAACCAACAACAAAATAAATAACGTAGTACATTTATCAATTTGTGGCATAGAACTTTTCTGCGAAGAGAAAACTTGGAGCCGCGCTATCACACTTTGGTACCTACTTGGCTCTATTCAAGGCGATCCTGCTCGTAGGTGGCAGCACGGAACACAAACAGCGGAATTCTATCTATATCTCGACGACAGTTTACAAAATATCCCCGATAAAAGTCTACTCTTTGCGCTAGCAATAAAAATCATTTATTTTTTAAAATGTTGTTAAGTTGTAAAAATGTTATTGGAGCGACAACATTAAAAGGGCACTCTTTTTAGAACGGTGTACGAAGCTGACCCTTCACGCTCGGGTTGGTTAAGGTGGGAGCGACCTAACCACCACCTTACTCCCATACAAAAGTACTTTCCGATTCATTTGGAAACTGGAAACTACACCCTAGAATGAATGAAATTTTGCATACATAACCGGATAAGAAATATCCATGTTTGCACCGTTTAAGTTTATCATAATACTAATTGCTATTTCTTATCCGGTTAATTATACAAAATTTCATTAAAATCGGGGACGTAGTTTCCAATTGAATCGGAAAGTACGTTTGTATGGGGGCTTAGGGGTTTGCATTTGCACCCACCTTAAGTCGGATCGGATATATCTACCAACCTACCTACCTACCTACTCGGCAACAGTCGGTAACATTAAAACTTTTAGGGCTTCAGGTCAGAAGAAGAAACACACACCTAGTTCATTTCACAACACAGTTTATTGAACAATACCTAATTACAAATTTATCTTAGAACTGTGGCGGTCGTTTTGAAACGCAATCAATTATATTGTATTTAATTTCAAAAACAAACATATTTTATTCAGTCGACTAGGAGATTACACTATGGTTCAGTAATTCAGAAACACAGAGAGAATTTCAAATGACAAGGCATTGCAGAATTGTCGAATCGAATTTCGATATTTTAGCGCATCGGGAATGTTTGCGGATGCTGGAACAGACGTGATTGAGCTTAATTAAATTGGTCTTCTCAATATGGAACGTGTCGAACGTTCTAGGAGCATCGCAAATTAATAATTCTCTGTGTAAATGGTTCATATCTCTCAGTTTGTGTAATTAATATCTTGAACGTTGATATTTCTTGAAACTATTCTGATTTAATTTAGTACATCTGTCGAATGAAGTATGTTTATGATATACCACGTCCACGCATTTATTTGTTCTTTAGACGCACGACTATGAAGTTCCCTAATTGATAACTGTTGAGTGACGACGAATTGACATGTATTTCATAGAATCAGTTAGTTATTATGTGTCCAAAGTAACTGATTCTATGAAATAATCATACATATCATACTTTTGAAACATACATATAGAGATGCGAATCTGTCGACTCGAAAATAATGGGGACTTACGAAAGTTTCCATTTTTATCGAGCCGACATAAAATATGTAAGGAAGATGATTCTAGATGATTTTTTATTGTAAAAGTATTGAAAAATGTATACAAATTATAGTTTATCATTTTACTTTTTATCACGGAAAAACGGGTGATGTCGCGGGTAGAAGACAATAAAACAACAAATATGAAGATGAAATTATACTATTTCATTCAAATGAATACCTATTCATATTTCAATAAAACTCTTCTGACGCGCTCGAGTTTTTCTAACGATCAATTTTTATTACTCAAATTCTATAGACGTTCGATCCTAGCTCCTACTATCAAACACCTGAATAAAGTAAATAAAATAATACAAAATGTTGAGTAACAATAACAAATCGATTACAACTTATTCATAAATAAAATCGATAGTCATAAAAAAAATTGCATAGTGTATAGTAAAGATATTTCAATTTAGCATTTTTTTTATGAACTCATTATACTATTTTCATTCGTTATTTGAATTGAATATTATATTAGTCGTCTCTTGTAACGGATAATTGTTAACATATGACTAGGTACCTATCATATTTTGCAAGAGACTGGTCCCGTGAGAGGTTTAGGAAACTTGTGGTAGGGGTCACCACACCACTAACTAACCACGGCCTCTCTGCCGAATATAATTAATTTGGACGTTTGTTGAAATTCGAACTGCAGAAATTGGAACCATGTTACGGACATTTGAAATAGATATTATAAGATAAATGTCAATAATGGTTATTTTGGACGGTAATAAAGTTATTATTGTACAAAAAAAAACCTTCAGATGAATCACCATTATTAAGGAAAATAAAAAACCAGCTATTACTTTATAAATTAACAAAAACAGTTTACATAATTGCAGTAAATTATAACTAAGTCAATAAATAACAATAAATGATAGTGATTGAGTATTAATGCAATAGGTGCTTCAGAAATTAAGAATTTCATTGTAAGTTATAAACGTGATCAGGTGGTGCGCAAGGAGAAGATGCTGGAAGAAGAACCGGAGAGGCTTGAGCTGGCGCTCCGGCGCTGCAAGAAGCTGACGGGCACACTCGTCACGCTTAAGAGGTCAGTTCTACCACGTAGCAAACATCATCATCAGCACGTCGACTTCATGCACAGCTTTCTCCAGGCACAAATTGAACATGTTTGCCTCTATGTACTGACCGGTGTTACGGGGCTTTAATCATCAACAGCGAGGATGGTACGTTACGCTGCCGTGAACTAAAATCCGTCCGTTGCTCGCGAGTCCCTTCTTTCCCCGTACCGACTACACGAACGAGAACTGTGTAACACTTTACATTACGACCCATAACATCTTGAAATGTATTCATTAAATTTCCTAAAAGTATTCTTTTGGCGGGACTCGAACCCACCGCCACTATTTGTCTACAGCCGGTAAGTGATCAAACCAATAGATTCGTGTAACGTATAAAATATGTAGGTAACTGGTTGAAACAATTTCATTTATCTCTATTAATACCCAGGCACAGAACAGGGCTGAATTCTGCTAACCAATCACTTTATCTGATACCGCTGCCGTGTATATCCAGTACAAATACAAAACGTTGAAAAAATTCGGTTTGAGAGAACGAGCAAAGAAGTTTATTTGGTTTTTATTCCATTGTACTGTCATTCCATTACTAAAGTACATAGTGTTTGGTGTTTTATTATAGGAATTGCAATTATCTTCCTGTTCATATGACTTTTAATGCGATATTTAATAAAAAAAGCCTAATATTGTCAAAAAAGTTATTTACTTACTATTGTCCGCACCTTACAGCTACACGCAAATCAAATACGGTGACACCGCTGTATTTGTGTGCCTATCTGCTTATGTGTATACAACTTATCTATACTTTTTGCTATTTTTAGAGAACCCTAGTGTCTACGTAAACCTAACTTAGGATTAGACACTATTTACAAAAAACTTGTAATCTTTTTGACAATAAACGATATCAGATCTCTACTACGACAACCATTATTAAAGTGAAATGATTAGTTAGCAGCATTGTCGCAGAAACTCGAGAGACAGTGCATGCGGTGCTAATTGCACGGAGAGGTTGATCATCAACCTCTCCTCATCAACCGTTGATGGAATGGTTTCAACCTTAACACTTTTGACACGCGTCCCTCCATCTGTACTTACTTTCTTCAAAGGTAAAATGCCAAAATGTGTAATTCTCAGACTATACCATTGTTATAGTGAAGCGATTAATTTAATGTAATTAGGGCCCAGTAGGTACACTCGATCGGAACAGTATCATTACCGCCTCAAGGCGTGCCGCTTAATATTCATTAGTATTCGTAAATTTCTAATCAAACGATATCGCCTCGCCCTTTTTGTTTTAATTATACTCTTCGCCCTCACGGCCAGTCCGTCTCCAATTTGACATGTGTCAAAAACGACGAGTAAAATAATATAATTTAATAAAACACTGTTTTTTTAAATTATATTATTATTATTTTAGGCTTTTCAGCTTCCATGGTCACAGACAGAGTCTGCCTGTGACCATGGAAGCTGAAAAGCCTCCGAAACGTCAGGTTATAAACAAAATATAAAATATACTCGATCAATCCGGTTAAAACAGTGTTTTATTATGAGTTCTCGCGAAAATAACCTTAGAATATACTAATACAATTTAATGTATGGTTCTGCGTAAAAGGCTACGGCAAAATTGTGATGTAATGGACCTAGATAAGTAGGAAACGGAAATGTATACCCCTCACAAATACGTTTCAGATTGGCATGCGTGCAGGAACAGCGGCTGCCGCTAGCGGACGGCCGTCTGTCCCCCGGCTCGTCTCACGGCTCCACGTCATGCCTCGCCCCCGAGGAGTACCCGGATCACTCCATGCAGTCAACCAACAACAAGGTAGCCCGTCATTTACACGCATAATACCCCATCCGACACAAAATAGGTAACACGAGTAGGTTATGTACCACATTGACACAGAAATCACTTAATAAAGCGCCCTGCGATGTGCGGCGTAGATGACTTAGTGGCAAATCAAGCGATTGTATTGGAATTCAATATATTCTGCCGGCTAGCTTCGCTGGCTTATTGAAAGGCCTTCACGTAGGTAACAAGTGATCGCTCCATGGGAAAAGGTTACAATTATTCCGATGATGTGTCACAGGAAACGTCACGGTAGATATTTATAATAATAAGGACAGAACTCTTTATCTTCTTGACTAGAATAATGTTATTGCACTGAAATGTTACATGAAGAAAGCGATAACTTCGCCAATCGATTGCAATAATTCGGAGTAAAACTACATTTTTCCAAATCAATTGTTTTCGAATGTCAATCAATAGGTACCTACCAAGCGACGTCGACACATCAGACATCGTCTGGCGCAGTCGACGTCTATTGTCTTTCGATTAGTGATTAGATTAGGATCCACTTTTACACTTTATAAGGATAAACGACTTTTTAAAACAAACTTACGTTGAGAAAAATACAAAAATTAGCCAACAATCATTCACAAACATTACACCTAGCGTACTTACTTACATAATAATGACAACCTTAATTGCAGAAATAACCAGGTGACTAGGATTCTCATTTATTGATATTCATACCGAAATTGCGCTTAACAATTGCAGGTTTGCCAAAAGTTGAAATTGCCTTGTTTTTCTAGACGTAGTTAACATTGATTGACTCCCTTCATCAGACCTTCAGCTTTTATTATTAGATCCATATAACTCGCTAGAGTAGAGACACACCGCTTTCTATCTTAGCATGTATCCTATTTCTATCACCATCCGAGTTTAAACTTTAAAGGCATGTGACTTACAAAATTCTTTAGTAGTGTTTACTCCTACACAAACCCTTTCTTTAACACCAGATAACGCTATGTATCATTATTTGACCCCTGTGACAAAATTCTTTAGTAGTGTTTACTCCTACACAAACCCTTTCTTCAACACCAGATAACGCTATGTATCATTATTTGACCCCTGTGACAGAATTCTTTAGTAGTGTTTACTCCTACACAAACCCTTTCTTTAACACCAGATAACGCTATGTATCATTATTTGACCCCTGTGACAAAATTCTTTAGTAGTGTTTACTCCTACACAAACCCTTTCTTCAACACCAGATAACGCTATGTATCATTATTTGACCCCTGTGACAGAATTCTTTAGTAGTGTTTACTCCTACACAAACCCTTTCTTTAACACCAGATAACGCTATGTATCATTATTTAACCCCTGTGACAGAATTCTTTAGTAGTGTTTACTCCTACACAAACCCTTTCTTTAACACCAGATAACGCTATGTATCATTATTTGACCCCTATGACAGAATTCTTTAGTAGTGTTTACTCCTACACAAACCCTTTCTTCAACACCAGATAACGCTATGTATCATTATTTGACCCCTGTGACAGAATTCTTTAGTAGTGTTTACTCCTACACAAACCCTTTCTTTAACACCAGATAACGCTATGTATCATTATTTGACCCCTGTGACAGAATTCTTTAGTAGTGTTTACTCCTACACAAACCCTTTCTTTAACACCAGATAACGCTATGTATCATTATTTGACCCCTGTGACAGAATTCTTTAGTAGTGTTTACTCCTACACAAACCCTTTCTTCAACACCAGATAACGCTATGTATCATTATTTGACCCCTGTGACAAAATTCTTCAGTAGTGTTTACTCCTACACAAACCCTTTCTTCAACACCAGATAACGCTATGTATCATTATTTGACCCCTATGTAGATGCTGCAGCCTTCTAATGTCCATATTGACATATCCCTTTGTATTCTGTGTTCACGGATTGGTTGTAAATTGGTATAGAAATTATAAAGAGTGCAAAATAAATATTACTAGAGAATTATTCAAAATTTGTCCAACAGTGAACTGTGGATAGGCTGATAATGATGATGATGATTCAAAATTTGTATCACACTCTGTCTCAGGTGAAAATTTTAATAATTGTTATAATTGATAGATGCTTTGAAATCAGCGATTTCAAAGCATTCCCTATCAGGGCAATGAGTTGTGTTCGACTGTGAAAGTCAAGATTTACGCAGATTCGTAAGTTTGGCTAAAAAGGCTCGAAGAAGAAATTGAAGTATGACAGAGTGTGATGGCTCACCATCAGAATACAACTTCAGATTCTCCTGCACACGACCCTGCAACCAGCACTACCTTTCGTTTCAGGAAAACAATGTCAATTTTACTCTTTCATCAAATTAGGACAGGGTGACTACAGATTGTGGAGTATTTACCTTTTTCACATCTACTAATATGGACCACACATACCCATAGGTACCTACGCAGAAAGTTTTACCGAATTTTTAAATAACATTATGATTGATTTTGTAAGATACTGTAACTCATTAATAATGCTTTTTCCTATCAGTTCGCGTGGAGAGAACATAACCTGTTTCGAGAAGCAATTATTATAAATGAGTAATTAATTCTTCGTCATCATATACGTTTTAATTTATTTTTTATATATTTATTCTATAACCACGTCCGTATGTTTTTACTTTGGACTACTAAGTTTATTGTATGTATTTTTTTAAATCTGAATCTGTAACCTCGATATTTTTGCTGTATGTAGGCATGTTGGTTGACGCACTGGCACTGTATGTGTGATCTACGATGCTTAACATTTAACATCTTGATAGGAATCGAGCAGTTGTGAATTTTTTGTGGGTAGGTTATTCAATATTTTTTACCTTTTTCAGTACATTCGTCATCACTGGTACGCATGCACTTTTACCTTTTTACTCAATGTTCTGTATTTTTACTATTTATATTAGAAGAGTTTAGATAAAAAATATTATACCCAATCGGGAACGCTCCTCTACAATTTAATACCATTAGAAGTCATTGATAATATCAATGAGATCTAAGTTCATTTATTTTAATGCTAGTTAGAGTAGACAAAAATAAAATAACTAGAAGTCAAGCATGGAATTAAAATAGATTATCAAAATTCAAGGAATCGTCATGGGTAGCAATGTATTTTTCAGTTTGAATATATATATTACAAAATTCACAAGAGATAGTATACATTTATAGATTCTATAATATAATAGTTTGCGTACTACTTCTGGGTAATATTACACATTTATCAATAAACATTACCCGATCAATCTGCCATATTAAATTGTCGCATACATTACATGATTTTGTACGCGGCGGATAAAATATAGTTGCCTTTAAAATATTTCATTGCAACTCGTTATCAATGAAGTGTTAAAGTAACTAACTCATTGCTTATAAGCAGCCATAAAATCGTGTAGGTAACTTACTATCTCTTCGTGAAAAATGCAAGGCTCCCGTAATATTGAAAAAGTTCTATAATTTATAAATAAAGGAGCTTCCTCAAGACATTACAATAAAGCGTAAAAAAAGTATTAAAACGAACCCTACTTTAGGTCATTAAACAAAATATTAGGTGCATGCTTCCTTTTAACAACGGGGCAGTAATTTTTTGATCCAGTGACTCGCTGTTGAGGTGTTCCCTCTTGGCGATAGTGAAGGCATAAAATAATTAGTATAGAAATCTCAAAATTCATTCAAACAACGTTACTGCCCTGTTGTTAGTAATGTTTGGCCCCAAAATAAGCAATTATCGATTTAAGATCAAGATAAGTCTTCACGATTCTTGTAGATTACGTTTAAACCAACTATTCCACTTTCGAATTTAATATTAAAAATAATGTAAGATGATTTTGGTGAGATAAACCCGAGATATATGCATTATTATTTTTTTGCATAAGTCACAGATTAAATTTCGATATGCATTATCAAGATATACATAATATACATGCGTGCGAGAAAATGATGTGTTTTGTACAGATTCTGACTTAGGTACGTATTTATTTAAATTCCCTTCTCAAATTTTTCTTTCATCCTCCTAAGTAACAATTACGTTTTGGGGCAATTTTGGGGCAGCAATCAATTAAAAGGTCTATAACTTTGCTCAAATTCCACTCAGACAAACAGAATACTTACCTTCTTATAAATTAAACATAAAAGCGAGCAGTTTTTGTTAGCACTGTTTCAAAATAACAATAAT
Source organism: Eupithecia exiguata (assembly GCA_947086465.1). Taxonomy (NCBI): domain Eukaryota; kingdom Metazoa; phylum Arthropoda; class Insecta; order Lepidoptera; family Geometridae; genus Eupithecia; species Eupithecia exiguata. The sequence goes on from OX352226.1 coordinate 3,417,186, forward strand.
CATATGCAACTCTACCAAGCGTTAGAGAAACGACACATACATGCAACACCGCTACCGCACAGCAGCTGTGCGTTTTTTCACATAATAATATTTTTTTACATAATAATTGTCAATGCAAAATGGCTTTATAGCCATTTTGCATTGACAATTATACTGTAAGCCTACCTTTAGGGTGTAAAAAGAATGTTGTTATAATTTGTTTATCAGGCGTTTTCGAAAATAATAACATATAAAGTGGCTCGCGCACTGATGGTTCATATAATTATAAGACATTCATAAACATATCAGCGCATATACTACACGCCCACAAGGTCTCCTCTATACTATCATGCTTCTTGGTCAACAGGGTAGGATTTGGTCCCGTGTACAATATTTACTATACACCTACCTTATTAACAAAGAAAATTACAATCAAATAAAAGAATTAAATTAAAACTAGTATTAACATTTGAAACAATTGAGCTAACTGCAGACTGTTGCAAACAATCTACAAGTAGCTCTTTTAATTTTCAAAACATTTTTTTTAATTTTCGTACTCGATACCTACCTGCCTGCCTGTACACGTAGATACAGTTAATGTCGTTCTTTGCAAAAATAATTAAAATAAACGACAGCGATGCTAACTGCACCATCTCTAGCTAGGAACTGTACCTGTAATCTGTCTCTGTAATGCCAGAGATATCTTCAGGTGCCAGAACAGTCAAGTCAAGTCAATACATCTCTAAAAAAACAGGGTTTTAGTTTTTCAGCTCCATGTTCTCGGGACTGCTAACGCCATCTCTTGAGCGTTTTTGTAAATAGTGTTTTTTCTTTTCTTGGTTTTTGTTTTTGTCTTCGAGTATTATCTTTCGTGTTTTTGTGGGTTATGCGATATGCGATAAAATAAATAAAAAAACGCTTCATTCATTGTAAAAGCCGTAAAATGGACTAGTTCTCGATTCAAACAGCGCTATTTTCCTTTATTACTCCAATAAAGTAACTAGGTACCTACCGATGTCTTTTTCTCATACGTACTCAATCTATCAGACTGGTCTTACATTATTTACGACTTTTAGTTTAATAGTATACGCACAATGTAAATAACTTTTGGTACTTGTTTACATTTGCTAATTAACTGTACAGTGTCACTTTTAACAGTCGAGTAAGTATAAAAAACATACAAATGTCAGTATTGTTTTGCATAACAGCATAAATTTACCAAATATGGTTTTCATAAAATGTTTAACAAATATGTTATTGCAAATTTGCTAACAAATACCAACAGAGTATAAAGCCTTCTCCGAACTGTCGGTCATCATGATTCGATACAGATAGTGAATTGTCTGCAACGAGGAATTAACTGCCTCTCTTAATTAAGAGCTACTTCAATTCAAAGTCTTGAAAATAATGTACAAATTAATGGATCCCCAAGCCTTGTTAATGATACAAGTTTATACGAATGTCTGACATGATGGCGGACAGTATAAAGCAGACTTTACCAGCATGTTTATTGTAGTCAGTGGCTTTATAAAATAGTTTGTGCATCTGGCTGTTTTCTGTTCTGTTGCAGTACATTATCAGGAGCCGCACACCCAGTACTTCAGGATACCAATGAAATACCTACCTAAACCCTAACCTGTTATTTACACCCATACTCCTTATACTTTCATCTTCTGATATAGCGCCGCTGCGTTCCCTTTCAAACTTCCGTTGAATATGAAAGATATAAAGAGAAGAGCACCATTGTCTCCGCTCTCCCCACCGATTGGCATTTAGAATTTAATTAGAAACTAACCACCACACGACTGGATCACAGGTAATTTTATTCCAAATTTTTGCAAACGCCTTCACTCGTTTTGTGCAAGATTAAAGTTGGTTGTCATATCAATTGTAGTAAGTAAATATGTAAAGGTAGTTTAGATAGCAGTTCACTTCGGCTTTTTTAAAGTAAATGAAACAATTAGATCGTTAGGTAGTTCTCTAAATTATTTGGTTCAAGTAATTCGGCTCACGTTGATATTTTTGACTACTGGCAAAATCATCACAATTGTTAAGAGTGAAATTAATATTCTTCTTAAAAACTTGCATTATATGAACACAAAATTTTATTCGTTGTTTGATATCTTTCATAATCACAACTAATCTTATGTAATTACTCCTTATATTTATGATTTTCTTATTGGTTATTTCACCTGACTTGTTCTATCACCATTTTAGTTTATTGTCCTTGATACGTTGCTGAAATATTCATAAGTTGCCTTTGAATAAAGTTAATTACATTTATATTAAAAATAAAGTAATTTTATTCGAATCGGTTCCTACTTTAACGGTAAAGTCGTGGTATCAGGAAACATAATTAAATATTTAAAATAACTTTATTCAATGACAACGATACACGGGCATTCGCCTTTTATATTTTTTTAATTGGTGTATTTTATTTTATGTGAAATCTTAATGTTTTATATGTAATCGATTTATTGTGTTGAATGAAATGTCGTAAACCTATTTTATAAGAGCGCGATTGCAGAAATCATCTATACTTACACAAAATTGAATTCAAAAACCACATCTTCACATTTTATATCAAAAACAAAAGATCAGCTTCCCTTATAAATTGGCATGTCTTTCGTGTTTTGCAATCGCGCTTTTACTGCACTAGGCGATGTTTGGAGAGAGCTAGAGTTGGTGGCGTGCGCAGGGCGGCAACGGGCGAGCAGCAGCTCGAGGAGACGGCCGAGCCGAGAACGCACTCGATGCGCTACTAGACGAGCTGCAGACGTTCGCGAAGCCAGGGGTGGGTGTGGCGGGCGGCGGAGCGCGCGGCGAGCCCCCACTGCGGAGGCTAGCCTCGTACCCGAGCGGCAGCGACACGGACGCGTCGCCACCGGTGCGCGCGCGCGGCCTGCATCCGCCCAAGCCGCCCGTGCCCGAGCGCCACCCCGAGCTGCTGGCAATGCGCGCGCGCCGCGCGCCGCCGCCACCCCCGCCGCGCACCACGTCGCGCTCCCCGCTCGCCTCGCCGCCACACCCCTCCTCCTCATCCTCCCCGCCCTCCTCCCCGACGACGCTCGAGCACCGCCACCGCGAGCTGCTGAAAAAGCAGCGCGCGCTGCAGGAGCAGTACGCCCGCCTGCAGCTCATCCAGCGCGGCACCGCACCCGCACCCGCGGTCGACCTCAAAAAGACCGGCAGCGAATCCAATCTGCTCAGCAAGATGAACCTGAACCTCTCGCTGACCGGCAGCATGACACAGATCTGCGCCAACGCCGACCTCTACGATCAGCCCGTCAAGGACACCGAGATCTCCATCAACAAAGTGTACGAGACGGACATTCTATGACGATGCAGTGACGATCGCCGATAAACATTCAAGTGTGGCAAAGTGTAATAGTCTACATTGCTTGCGTTCAGCCTGCGGCTGGACTGTGCTTGAAGTCTCGAAGTCATTAGTATATCAGATAGAGTTTCTTTTAGGTAATTTACAAATATTATCAGAAATCTTTTCCTCCAGTGTTTGTAAAAGAAATAAGCATGTTAATTTCGAAATGTATGGATGCTTTTGTAAAAAAAATTGAATTCAAGTACAAGATTGTAGTTCTGCGTAGAAGGCGTTTTAGAGCATTTCAGTTAGTTAAGGAGGTGATGTGTTATCAATGTTATTATTTATCGTTCGATGGTCACCTTGGAAACACTGATTTCTTGTTCTATGATATTGTATTCAACTGCAGTTATTACATAAACGAGTATCACGTTCTTCGGGTTAGCTATGCATAGTTCTCTGTATTGATTTATTTCATAATATTTTTTTTTGAAAAGATCGAAAAGCGACCTACATAAATGTAAGTAGATAGATGTATTCATAACTTTCCCATAGTTTTTTGTTATTATTTATTAAGTATATTGATGATTAGATGTAGTTCGATAATGTTTGTTCGTAGTTGTTAGTGTTCGAGCGTGAAGGCACTAATATCTGGCCACCGCGGTTGAATTGTATTTTATTTTGAGGCGCGAACAATCTCAAGCGGTTGTATATTAATTAACCACTGGAAAAGTGGCTATCAGCGCATAGACGATTTAAATCTATGTATCAGCGTGGTTAGCCGACCCGCGGTTAATCGTTAGCGCAGAGCGCTAAGTTAATCCACATAAATTAGTCGCATTAAAATAATTATGAATTTTCAAAAATTTAAAATAGAAAATAAACTGGTTTTACCTTTATTCCTTATAAACAGATTAAGTATTAAATATTGTATCTAATAAATAACCCATAAATAATGATTATAAATGTTGTGTGTAAATTAGGTAGCACTTATTATACGGTTGGCTGTGTTTTATAGCACGAGCTGGTTTTAGGTAAAATTCAAATAAGTGTTAGTTCGCCATATTTTGTGTTCTAGGCAATAAAAATAAAAATAGGCAATGTCTACTTATACAGTCTTAGAAAAGTATGTATGTGCGTGGTAATTTAGTAGGTACAGTGCGCGTCACAATTAAGTATCCCCCTATCTCAATGTATGTGGGTTCAAATCCTGTCAGCGATCGTTGGAGATTGGGTGATCAAAACTACATGTTTTTTATAATTTTCCATTTTCTTTTCATATTTTTGACGTTTCTAACAAAAATTGTATGTTCTGTATCACTAAAATGTAATTTTTGTATAAATTGTTTCATTTTAATTTCATTTGGTAACCTTACTTAAAATTCGATGAATCCTCTAAGTATCAACTTGGCCTTGCGGCAGTAACCGGCAAATTAATGCAAGATAAGAGTGACAGAGTTCGAATCTCGTGAGCGGTGTTACGTTTTTTTTTGTCAATTGTTATTTATTTTATTTGCAATATGTAATATTTTTAATTGAAATTATTCTTTATGGGCTTAATTGCAAGTTAATGAAAAAAAAACAAAAATTACAAAAAATAATATTCTATAAATGTCTACAATATTATACAATAACTACTACGTATAAATCTATGATATTATAACGGAATAATTGTTTTGATAAACCATAATAACAAATAATATCTGTAAACAGTAAAAGGTTTTTTATAATAGATTGTGATAATTTATTCAAAAATAAAGAACATTGGTAACAATATTTCGATCTCTCGCAAAATATGCACAAAGCAAACCACACGAAATAAGACGAGTGACAATTACTTTGTTCGCTACAAACGACAAAGTCAAACCCTACATCCCCGCATCCATAAAAAAAATGTAAGACTTGGCATTAAAAATGGGGACTAATTAGACCGATAGACAAAATTGGACACGTTGTTCCATCAGCTAAATAGCTCAGTTGATCTAATGCCGAGAATTCGAGTCTCCATATAAAGGGTGGGTGGTTCGATCCTTAGCGGCTTGATAAGTTTTTGCTTTGAAAATTAGTCACAAGCGAATAGAAGTTAGAAAATATTTTGTAGACAAGGGGGATACTTAATTCTGACGCGCACTGTACATACACGCGTTAAAGGTTATTGACTTTTATCTAATTGTTTATTAAAACTATATGCACTTCAGTAACTTAGCGTTGTATAATCAATCATTGCAGAGGTATCTACATTTCAATTTTATTAGGTACCAAACCGAACGTATGTAATGTAAGTCGAACTATTATAATATCTGTAGGCATCTAATGTATCGATGTGTAAAAAACATTTGTCTTGCAATAAAAAATACTTACCTTAAAATCTTGTTTAATTTACCTACACTACCTACTTGTTTTTAATTTTATAGGAACATTAGGTAGGAATAGGTTGCTAACTCGATTGCGAAGATGGCTGAAGTTTATATACCTACTTACTCCGATTTAAAAACTTGGATATTTTTTTTATACAATAAGGTTACAAAACCCAAGGAATATTGGTGCATAATATTTAACGACATTGGCATCGAAGCAAAGCTAGAAGCTAGAAAAAAAACTTGGTTTGAAAGCTTTCATTCATCATTTAATTGATCTCTCGTTCGTTTTATAATTTAAATTTTAATAATATCCCTGCATTTGTGAGATTAAGCGTTGTTAAAGTTTGCGTTTAAGTTTTTAATGATACCTTGCCTTGTTGTTACCTCGTTGTTTTGAGTAATTGTTATCAGTTTTGTTAATTTCCAATTCATAAATGTCTTTGTTGACATAAAATATCTTGGATTCTAAATCGGAGTACCTACCTATAGAGTCGTATGTGAAAGCCGCTACCGACAGGAATCCTGTAATTAGTGATCGGTGCTACGACAGCAAAGAATGTAGGTATTCTGAACACTGAATAAGAGCCCAAAGACTGAAATAAACTCTACCTACCTACCTATTTATAAATATATATGTGCCTATTAACTAGGTCGGTAACCCTATTCGCACTAAAGCCTCGAAAACTTAAGGGGAAATATACAAGAGCGTATATGCAAGTTTTGTATAACCAAGGTAAAAAATACAAAATCGAGCTATAGGAGTGACGTGAATTAAATTCATACATAGCACTAATATACTATACAGGGTTATTGGTAAATTAGTGACAATACGTGAACTGCAGGACCTGCCCATCATCAGAAACACGTTCGTAAAGTCCCAAGTCTAATTTCAAAATAAATTTTAAAATAAGTCGCCTCTGATAGGTACTAAATGAAAAAACATCTTTGCCTGGAACCCAACGAGTTACTTAAGGCCGATCTTTCACTCTCATATCTTCTGTTAATTCAGGGCAGAGCTGTTTTTAAGTTGAGTTTCAAAGAACGATTATTGAATTGCGGGGGGTACCCGTTACCAATACCAAAATTAAGAATTAAGACCTGGCGTCTTCACAAACGTGTTTGTGATGATGGGCTGAACCTGCAGTTCATTTACCAATAACCCTGTATAAGCACTTATCCTGATTCAGTTTCATTTATTTGTTTTACGAACCAAGCTTTGGTTTCTCCTCACAAAAGTAAACACACTAGAGTTTAACAAAAAGTTTTAACTATTGTCAGATTATAACAAGCGGATGAAAAACCGGCTGTTAGCCAGCCAGCTACGCAGGTAGTCTAGGTAGGTAGGTGCCTATGTCTACCTAGATAGAGTAGGCAGTCTTCTTACGTTTTAGGTAAGTGTTAAATGTACAAGCTAGCTAGTTCATAATCAGCAGCCTATATTAGTCCACCGCTGCACATAGGCCTCCTCTAATGAGCGCCATGGCGGCGCCCTGTCTTCAGCTTGCCGCATCCACCATTTGATTGAAGTCTTTCACATGTCGTCATCCCACCTAGCCGGAGGGCGTCGTACACTACGTTTACAGAGTCGTGGTCTCTATTCCAGAATAGGTTTACCCCAGCGGTTGTCGGTTCTTTGCGAGATATGGCCGGTCCACTGCCACTTCAGCTTGCTAACTCTTGCTAGCTAGCTAGTTACGTTAATAGGTACTTACCTCACTCTCGCCATCAATAGTTCATCACTAATCTGTCCGTAAAGTACCTAGGAATTTATTAATCATCATCATCAGCCTATATTAGTCCACAGCTGGACATAAGCTTCTCCTAATGAGCGCCATAGTGCCCTGTCTTCAACTTGCCGCATTCAGCATCTGCCAGCAGACATTCCTAAATCGTCATCGACGTCATCCCACCTGGTCGGAGACCGTCCTACACTACGTTTGCCAAGTCGCGGTCTCCACTCAAGAACACGTTTACCCCTGCAGTTGTCGGTTTTCCTAGAGATATGGCCAGCGCACGCCACTTCAGCTTGCTTATCCTTTGAGTTATGTCGATAAACTTGGTTCTCTGTCGATGTATTCGTTGCGAATCCTATTCGTTGAACCCCCCCACCCCCTGAGTGTATCGTACCTTATAAACTAGGTCACCGAATTCGCTATTATGCCCACTTGTCAAAAAGGTACTTGGAAAAATAAAGAACTAGGAAGACAGTAGTAAATAGTAGTAAGACAAGCAAAAATAATAGTATTGCGTCAATACAGATGCACCAAACTAAACTAATTTGACGAGCTTACCGGGACCACGGGCAAGGAGCAGATTTTTAGGGTAAGAATAAAACAAAAGAATGTCACAAAGTTATGTATTGAATCAGCTATTTAAAATCAGTAGGTAGTACATAAAAATTATAAATTGTTTTCGCACAATAACTGTTAGACAAACAGTTCATCAAATTCATACTTAATTTACCAAATGTTACGTCTTGTACGTCAACAGCGACGTACAAGAAAACGCAGTCGACAATATTTGAAATAAAATGCTGTTTCTAAAACAAAGATGAGCACAAAAATACATATGCAATTATATGGTAAAATGTGCAAAAGGCGGATAAAATTCTGTTAAAAAATATTAAGATGTGACAAACGACGCTTTTATAGAAAAAAACAACAGTAATAATACCATTGAATCAAAATTTGTAAGATAATATTATTGATACTTACATACTGCCTAGTAAAATGGAGTGGCATTATACTTGCGCGGCAGTGATCCGTTTCCTACGAACGATGGGCGAGTCCCCCCATCTTAGGCAACCAAGGTAAAACCTCACGTCTCTAAAATCGTGCATATTTTTTAACACTAGCTACGGAGTACTTAGATGTAAGTATACCGGGTTTTTTGAGATAGGAGTGAATGGCCAAATCCAAACCATGAGAGTTAAAGAAAACTCGTAAAAGGAGTCATGGCCTCAATTTATGAGAAAATAATAACTGTAATTTTTCGTTATAGTTTGCAAAATTCATTACGTAAAGATTTTCGAGGATAAACCCTATTAAATTGCATGCTTAGTATCCTGACGAGCGGAAAGCACACCAGTAGTTCAAAAATATTATATTTAGTTTTCACATTGTACTTTAACTTAATTTTTTTTGTGCGTAGTAGTTTTCAAACTAAAATTGTGAAAGTAGCCATTTCCTATAATGCATTTTTTTTGCATACAGTGATTCTTATCAGCAACCGAGTCCGTTAGTGAAAAACAAGTGTTTTTTCTTTGAAAAATCAATCGATTCCGTTTTCAAGCAAATGTAAAGGATTAGAAAAAGTATAAATAAGCAGTTTTTGTTTTGTCATGAATCGAGGATACGACTTCTCTCAGCTATCCACTCCCATCTCAAAGGCCACTCTGCATTATTGTATCTCAATCAATATTACAAGGACCCGCCCACAATACTAAATACTTATAAGTAAGACTTATAGATCTAAATCGTGTATACAGATTTATGTTCGACTTACGAGGTTAAAATTTTGCTTTTGGTCACAAATTAGGATATATTACGGGCTAAAACTTATAACTACAATATACAACGTTTAAAACACATGCATACAAATCAGGAATAAGCATGAAATATTTTATAACTATTAGAATAAATCACAGTCCTTTCCCTTAAGATCGGCCACACTAAGAAATTATAATAAGTCAGTGTTGACAACGTCTCTGAAAGTGGGTCCAGTCCCATGATGGTTTCATGGCGGGCCTGCCGAGTGCCATGTGGAGCGGAATCATTTGGCATCACAATAAAAATACTCATGAGCCGTTCAAATTATCAAAAATTACGCAAACAATTTCCATTTCATAAATCGAACTTACAAGGTGGGTACATTGACTATAGAGCAAGTAATCTACAACGTAGAACAATATCTTACAATTATTATTACAGTACGAATATGTGTTTATTTATTCGGCTAGTGCCATCAGTTCGTACATTACATTCATCAATATCATACGATACAGTTAATTTTGGAAAAATCCAAGTTGGATACGTAATATAATGTTCTTTGCATCTAGCTTAAATTACGCTCAATACTTGGAGCAATAAGTCAATGGATCAAAATGATGCTAGAAGTAAGTTAGCTTCGTTTCAATTTAATGATAATGGTGCCGCCACTTATGAACGTACCGAACAGTTATGTTTTTTTCTAGTATTGTGCATATTAATAAATTCAGTAACTCTGCCGGGCTACTGATAAATATTTTATTCGATACTTTCCTCTCTTCCGTCAGATTAACATACTTTACAAAGCTTAGCCACTAAAGTGCCTACTTTAGTAACCTAAGTGTCGAATAAACAGATCTGGATTGTTTTATTTGTTAGTTAATATCGTCGATTTTTTAAGCGGCGGCAACACTTAATTTGATGGGAATACAATTCAGAAAGAGCGTTTAGTCGATGTTCAGTCAGGGGTCCACCGGCGAGCGCAGCGCACTCAGCGCGTGCGCATGACCCGCCGGCCGGCGGCGCTCCAGGAACGTCGAGAGTTGCGTACACGATAACTGACTAGTAGGAGCCTGGGGACAAACAGATGCGAATATTAGCTGGCGGTAACTCTACGTAGGGAAGGTTACGGAGATATTACATAGAACCCTAAACAACTGTGTAGGAAGACGCATTAATAAAGAATCACACTATAAACAAATACAAAACGAAAATTTAAAAAAGGCCTCTGTTAAGCTTTATTTTTTTGGTACGTAAAAAAACTAGGGTGATGATTGTGAGATGTATTATTTACCTCCTGGAACCATGGATCGTCGAGCGCCTGGCGTGGCGTAAGGCGGCGCGCGGGCGCGGGCTCCAGCAGACCGCGGATGAGGGCCTGCGCGCGCACATCCACGCCTGCCCAGTGCTCCGGCGGGAAGCAGTAGTCGCACTTTATTATGTTGGCGGTCGTCTCTTCGATCGATTCGTCCAGGAACGGAGAAAGCTGTGTGCAAAAATAGAGCATTTATTTGATATCGATCTACTAACATTTCTGTTTTTTTTTATTCGTAATGGTAATTAAAAGTGTAACCCTATGGCCTAGTAAGTGTGATCAAAATGTGTTATTCTAATTCAGATATCATTCTTTGGTTTCGATCGAGGTACTCGCCACCCCCACCTATGCTAATATAAATATGCTAAAGGGACACCAAATGCTGCATTAAGCTTGTCGCACACCTGAAGGCACCGCTGCAGCGCAGCACAAAAATGTGCATTTGAATATGGGCTTTAACTCGTAACATTTAAATGCATTTTAGATTGACGGCATCAGATGACAGGCAGCTCGCGGACTACTCGTTTAAAGCTTGTGGAAAGCCATTTTGTCACTGTAAAATGTATCTAATGAGAAACGAGTTTAAGTCCATATTTTTATACGAATTTTTGTACTGGCGTCTATGATCTGCGATAACCTTAACAATTATAAAAATTATGAAAAAATCAGTTATCAAGTAGTTGTACATTGACTGTTTCTCGAAGCATCGCAACTAAATGAGAAAAATTTAACTTACGCCAGTGAGAAAGACGTATAGGAAGACGCCGGCCGCCCAGGCGTCCCACGCGGGCGCGGGCGGGCGACCCAGCACGCACTCAGGCGGCGCAAACTCGAGCTGCGCCGGCGCGGGCGGTAGAACCTTCCGACATAATAAAAACATTCTAACTATCTGAAGGAAAAGCACTCAAAGTTTCTACTCATTCAACTCTAGTTGTATCATCTAAGGTTCTAATACAAGCAGGTAAAAATCAGTACGTATTTCTGCGGAATGGTGGTCCGATTCTGAAAGTTCAGCCCAGCCAGGATTGATCTAAAAAGGAACAAATTAAAACTTCCGACTACACCTACGAATAATATTAATGAGGGATTTGGAACGGATATCGACAGTGACAGGATGTACAGGAATATAATATCTATTTTTGTATGGATTCTCGTAAAAGGAAAAGTAGGTGTAATAATAAATATTGTTTATACCTCCCTCGCGGTGCCCGACGCCGTCTCGCCCAGCTCCACGCCCGACCCGAGGTCGATTAACTTCAGTTGCGGGGAAGATCCGCTGAGCTCCACCAGTATGTTCTCAGGCTAAAACGAACAAGCCTTTTATATATTTACTAGCAGCGCCTCGCGGTTTCACCCGCGTAGTTCCCGTTCCCGTGGGAATTCCGGGATAAAAAGTAGCATATGTCCTATTCCAGACTATAATCTATCTCTGTGCCAAATTTCATTCAGATCCGTTCAGCCGTTCTGGCGTGATAAAGGAACAAACATCCATCCATCTATCTATCCATCCATCCATCCATCTAAACTTTCACGTTGATAATATTAGTGAGATTTATTTACGCATGAGGACTAGGAGGGCCGACCCCAACAGAAATGGGCCATAAGGCGAAAGAAGATTTACCAGAGGAACGCCAACACCAGCGTGACGTATACCATAATAGCACCACAATTAGTGGTCGGTTTGGGAGGCACATTCAGCAGGCGACATATTCAGTGGCAGACATTTAATTATAAACCTGAACCTTGTCTCTCTATGTTTATTACAAACTTGTTTCTACCCGCGGTTTCGCAAGTGTGGTTTAAGGTTTTTTTTTATAAGTATAGTATAGTATAGTAGTTGGGATAGTATGTAGCCTATGTTTTATTCCAGGCTTAGAATTACCTATATGTAAAATTCCAGCACCATCCGTTTTTTTGTTTTTATTTGTTAAAACATATATCCAAACATCCCAACTTTCGCATTAATAATATTAGTGTGAAGGAACTTCTAGGTGTAAAGAAACAACGACAATTGTACAAAATAAATATTTTCGAACAAAATCATTAATGTTAAATGATGCCAAGCCTCGTCTCGTAATACTTCCGCCAGCATACTCAGTCTCAAAGTACGTCAGAAATTCGTTCGGAAAGTCAAATATTACCTGTTTAGAAACTAAATTTATTAACAAAAAGGCCTCTTTTCTCTTACTCACTATTCCTCGCATCCCGTTGTTCCTAGAGTTACTTTAAATAGCAAAGGCCCGAAATCTTAAAATACGACAATAGTAACAACAAAACCGACTTACCCTGACATCCAAATGCGCGACATTGTTGGCGTGCAACCAATCAAGCGCCGAAAGCAACTGCGTGGTATGCGTAGCCACGGCCCGCTGGGTGTACACGTGCGGCTGGCTGGCGGCCCAGTCCAGTAGCGGGCCGCCGGCGACCAGCTCGAGCACCAGCGTGTGCGCGCCCGCCCGCGGCACCTCCGCAAACAGTGCCAGCGCGCGCACCACGCCGCCGTGCGCCGTGCGCGACAGGATGCGATACTCACGCAGAGCGTCCGCGCCGCGACCTACCCCCACCTGACAAATTACCATTGATTTTATAATAGGCCATCTTATTACGCTGCTGAAGGTACAGGCTGTTAGCATGAGAAGAAAGAAATAAATGATGCCAAGTAATATACACAAGTATACGCATTCATACAGCAAAAATAATTAGTATGAAGAAGTACTCATTTGACGACGACGTGGACCTTAGTGACTGACCTGTTTCAATGCAACGCGTTGTCCGGTGCCGGTGTCGCGAGCGGCGAGCACGCGCGCCGTGCGGCCGCGGCCGAGCTCCTCCTCGGCGGCGTAGCGGCGCGCGAACTGGTCGCGCTGCCACGTGCCGCCCCCGCAGGCCGCCGCGCCCGAGGCGGCGCCCGCCACGCCGCCGGCCGACACCAGCCGGAACGAGTACTGCCCCGCCGGCAGTTCCTCCAGCGCAAGCGTGCTGGCGGTGGCCGGTGCCTCCGTAGCGCGCCGCCATTCGCCTTCACCCACACGGCAGTAGTCCAGGTGCGCCGGCGCCGGTTCGTCCCACTGCACTACGAGCCCGCCGCCCGGGTGCGGGCGCACGCTAGGTGCACCCGGTGGCTCGTCCGCCGCGCCCGTCACCGTCAGCCGCGCCGACGACTGCACGCCACCCAGCTCGTTGGCCACGAGGCAGCAGTACACGCCGGCGTCGGAGGCACGGCAAGCGTGGATGGTGAGCGAGGCAAGTCCGTCGGCGCCCATCGATATTGCGAATCGACCGCCGTGGCGCAACGCGCGCGTCTCGGGTGCCGTCTTGCGCCAGGAGGCGGTGGCTCGTGGCGCCAGCGCACGGCACGACAACGTGGCGGAGCCGCCCACGGGGGCGTTCACGTCGGTCGCCGGCGACGCCAACTCGGGCGCGCGCGTCTCGCCTGCCCCCCCCTCAGTCTCCGGCGCCGCCCCCGCCCCCGCACCTCCCCCGCCGCGCCGCAGCTTTAGCCCCCACGGCCGCTTCGACAGCCCCTGCCGATGCCGCACCACACTCGTTTAACACCTTCGGCGCCGCTCAAGCGATGCATGCAAGCTCACCCGACCCACACTCCCGTATAATAAATAGCACGTTAAATTAAATAAATAAATATTATGTACAACCAATAGATTTAACTTAATTTCAAAATACAGTCGGTGAATTCACTAAACACAATACTTTTGCTATAAGTTAGTCTTTGAAGAGTTCGGTTTACATGCGGTTACGCCTACGGTACGTCTTTATAGAATCTACAACAAACCAAAAGTTGCAAATAAAAATAAAAAAATATATAAACTCAAACGAATAAAATACACTAAAATAACCGTAAGCAAGATGTAAAATCGTGATTGGAACAAGCAAGAGTACACAAACTATTGGAACATAAATTGCGGAATGTCCATAGAGTTGGCGGTAGCGAGAAACTGGTGGTAACACTTCGTTTTCAGAAACCGAATCTGAGTAGACTGTAATTAAATGCGAGTTAATCATAATTAGATTTAAGCGGCCGCTATTTCTATGTTAATCGTCAAGAGGCTCTACGAACGTCCTCTCACACGGGCCGGTGTAATTAATATGCACCGGTCCTTTGTTACATATAATTAATCTAGGAAAGTATGATGGTACTTCGTCTCGCTCGCACTTGTTGCGATGAAAGAGAAGGGTGTTAAGCGCATGGCGGTCGTCGATGGCTGCATCCAGATTAGACACACCTCCGAGATCCCACATATCAAAGGAAGTGTTTCTACCATAAGTTTCTATGGACGTGGGAAGATGTAAGACAGAAAGCAGGTAATCGGTACTTGGATATGCTGTAACAAGCTTTGTCAATCATTTTACCTAACTTATGCTGATACTTTACACCTGGTGAATACCGGTTTTACACCATCAGGTGACTCAGTGTTTCCTGATCTAGCAGATGTATTTAGTAAAATAATACCGTTATGATAGTCACATTTAAGGTGGTTCGTAATCATGTTGCCGGGAAACTCATTTTTCTGTTTTTATTATTTTCGGCGTTTTTTGCATTGGAAAGTACGATTGAATCGAAGTTCTATTTATCATGGGTTTGTAGAAAATGTTTACGATTGCGGCAAATTACTTTTCTGCTAGTTTTATTCCTTGTTCTTACAAGGAGTAAATGGTAGAAACCGCAAAAATACAGTTTCACGGCAACGAGAATTAAAACCCCTTATTCAGAATGGCCCAACTAAACTGCTCATTAGAGTCGTATAAAAAAACTATCGAGACGGGTTTGATACATTAAAAGAAGTCTGTTTTTTTTATATTTGTTATTGCTCTTTTTGTTAGATATTCAGCAGTTAGTAGTTTCCAATAATGCTGGTTAGTACGTTTTATTCTGAAGTTATCGGAAGCGACCTAGGTTTACACGTTCCGAGCCTGTCAGCATTGAATTTTGGTTTGTAAAAACTACGCCTTTTGGACCTGTTTATGTCCCGGTCGCATCCGATAACTTACGTCCAAGGCAACGTTTCCGAGCAACGATTTAGATAATTTTAGAGGAATTTAATCCAATATTATACAAAAAAATTGCTCAAATGACATCGAAATGGTTGCTTAGATTATTTTTTGAATAGCGACTTACATTGGCATGCGGCGGAGAAGTGGGGCTAACAGCCGCACTCCCACCGACATTCTTCCGCTCCTCGTAGCGAATGTTTGTTGGCAAGTTGATGGTGTTTGATTTGGCGTGGGGGCGCTGCGAGCGCGCGCGAAGCTCCGGCACTCCTGCGCCGGTGCCCGGCGGCGACGTATTACGTTGCCTTGAGGGACGGGATAGGATATTTAAAAAACAAAATAAAACAAAAAGGGGCTAACAACCTTTTAGCGAAATTCCTCAACTTTCGTTCGTCTAGGTATATAATACTTTTATAATTTAGGTGATGTATAGCAGGGTTCTCAGTTGATGACTTAGCTAACATAAATGGCGCGACCCAGCAATGCGCGAGTGGTTAGATACTTTGAGTATTTCAATTAAATCGGTTTGTGTTATCGTTACATACCTATGTACTTCTTATTGATATATCTTCAGTTACATAGATTTTGTAATACACTTATACTGAAATAGGCGCAAAATGCACATGAGCATAAATGCACCAATATGCCCCTGGCATAGCCTGCGCCGATAAACATTGTTAACCTGTTTTCTATTTAATGCAGTCTTCAGAATTCTGTCGCTTTAACGCCATCTGAACTAAGTACCAGAGTAAAGTTGTGTAACTATTAAATATGTTATTGAACTATTGTAGTGTTGAATACCAGCGAAGTGAAGTCTAAAATCATGCATTTTGGTTTTGTCTAGCATAGTTTGTTAAAACACAGAGGGTTAACCCTCTCTAAAATCTGGTTAGTAGTCATCAAACAGCTTCATAAAAAAGCATACTTGAACTAGTAGAGTTACTATACAGGTTTATTGGTAAATTAGTGACAATACATGAACTGCAGGTTCAGCCCATCGTCACAAACACGTTTGTGAAGACGCCAGGTCTTAATTCTTAATTTTGGTATTGGTAATGGGTTTGGGTACCCCCCGCAATTCAATAATCGTTCGTTAGAGAGGTTTTATTTGAAACTCAACTTAAAAACAGCTCTGCCCTGAATTAAGATCGGTCTTAAGTAACTCGTTGGGTTCCAGGCAAAGATGTTTTTTCATTTAGTATCAAAGGTGACTTATACTTTTTTAGAATTTAGACTTGGCGCCTTCACGAACGTGTTTGTGATGATGGGCAGGACCTGCAGTTCACGTATTGTCACTAAATTACCAATAACCCTGTATATGCTAGTAGGTAGGTACGAATAAACAGTGAAAACTTTGTTTTGTGATTTATTTATTCACCAATAATCAAAACAAAACCTTTCCTATAATATGAATAAATTTAATTTTTGCCTTTGCAGAACAAGATGTGTTTTAGACTGCCTTGGTGTGCTTCAACGGTGTAGAGCTAAGATAGCCCCTAAGCCCTAAACCCATTGAAACAATAAATAATGTAAGTAACAAAACTTAAAAGCATGCGGGACTAGAAGCACAAAACCACAAGCCTTTTAGTACACATTTATTTAATAGGAGTTAGTGGTGAATATTATATACACAAAATAATTTTGCTGTCAAATATATACATAAGAAGGATACAGAAGTATAGACAGCGATGTCCTTAATTTTGGTCGATATGGCAGTTCTGAATAAGTACAATACATACTTTTTAGATAAATTAGAACGTAGACAGTTTTATCACTATAAGCATGACTAGTAGGTAAACATACTATATTCATTTAATATCTAGTTGTTAAGTTTATGATGACAATTCGAAATATGTTGGTTAGTATAGAAAGCTTAGATCCCCAAGATAGGCCGGGTGCACAGTTACATTATAAATTATAGAACCTACATGGCTGATGCATACACGATTTAATATAAACACCGGTATAAGTAACCTACGACCCTACGAGCACTAACACGATTGATTGATTATCCATGTTTGTGCGCGCTCAAAATGAGTTTCGCCTTCATCCAAGTCATAGGTAATACCTTGATGTTACACTTAACCTGATTAAAACTATTCATAACCAAAGGATCTAATACTATCTATGTATCTATCGGTTAGAGGGATTAATTTTCTTAAAACACTAACACCGAAAGCAGAGTTCATGCTTTAATTATTATGAATATACTTAATGCCTTTAAAGATCCTTATTCTTATTAATTAAATTTTGAGAAAAATAAGAATATAATTAGTTATTATTTTTATTACGAATAACAATAGTTGTCTGTCTGTGTGTAAAATTGATATTTCATTTTTGTTAAATTGCATTATTCATAAAATCAGTAAAATTATTATAACAAACTTGTTGATTTCAATACATGATTTGTTATATCAAATAGATATGTTATTTATTAAAAAGCTTATGAATAATTGGATACGTGATAAATAGGTGTAGTGATTATGATTAGTTTAATGAAGACTTATCTTAAAATGGAATATAATATTATGAAATAGCTTCTTCTTTGACCTGGTGCTCGCGTCACGAAGCCGGGCTATTTGTTTTATTTTTCTTATCCGTATGTAAGCACTAGTGTGTCGAAGTGGTGAATCAAGCGGCCTTTGCAACTAGGTTTTTTACAGATTTTTCAATTCAGGTACTCTGAATATATGCCAGGTTTATAAAAAACGAGTCATAATGGATTTCATTAACTTGGGCTACATATAATGATAGTAATAGTGAATACAATTACCTAAAATTTTCTAGTTTCTAACATTCATACGATTATGATTACGCCGATAAAGATTATAATCCAGATGCTTTACTATTAATTCATGACATATTATGCTAATAAGTAAAACTTTGAGTAATAAGATATTGATATTTTAAATGAAGTCAGCTGCTGGTGTGTGATGTATGCTTGTACAGAAATGTCTCGCTGTAGACCGTCGGGCCGCGGCGCAACTTGTTCGAGGGCATACAATTCACCGCAGCATAACTTTTTGTCTAGATCTATATACATTTTCGAAAGAAAGGTGAAACAAACTGCTGAGGTTTGCCACCTCTCCCTGAGAAACGTCATTAGTTAACCGAATAAGTTTTGTGTATCTTGTCCTGTTCGAATGCTGGGCGCGAACTCATTTCGGTTAACGATTGTATAAATAATACAAACAATAAGTTACACAGCCTACATTATTTATGGATTAAGAGCCTGCGACACCCAGACCTTCGTTCATTTTTAAAAGCTGAGCATTCTCAGCGTGTGCCTCCAACACAGGTAAGAACGATCACTCGTTGTGAACTTTAGGGGCTTTGGCAGATATAGGCTTGCAAAGTCGCTAAATTTGCACAAAATAACCCTTTATATTTAACGATTTTTTGGTGCAAATTCAGCAACGTTGCGAGCCAATATCTGCCAAAGCCACTATAACCTAAATTTCATAATCGGTGGTCGTTCCTACCATGTTAGGGGCATATGCTGACTAACTCTCCGATTTTATAAAATGACGAAGGTCTGGGAGACCGCAGGCTCTCTCTCTACTACAAAAATGTTTTTTTTTATCCTAATACATAATAAATTCCAAATATTTTAAATTAAAATTACGTGTATTTTTTAAATTATCAATTCCACTTTTAAGATTACCTATTAACTAATCTATGGACCATAATAACTTATTTACTGCCTACCTTCCTACTGCCGATAGATTAAACTACAATAAAGGTAGCACAATCGTCTAATATACCGTAACAAGTTAACAAAATAATACAATAAATTTTAAATTAACATCTTTCATAGATGGAACATAATCTATAAAAAACAAACAGCCCGCTCATAAAAACACTATCAAAATGCTCGAACGGAATCATTACAGTAAAATATTAATTACTTAAGTACTTAAAAGACCTACTTAAATAAATCTTCTATAAAAATATACAAGTAAATCAGCATGCTAAGTTGAGCATCTGCATGGCGTTTTTGTGTTCGGTTAGCGAATCAGCGTCACATTTAGGTAATTGGATAGAGACGGCGGAGTCGCATTCCCTCGGCAGTGCCTCAAGGCGGGTCAGCGGCGGCCGGTGCCAGCGGCTGCGCGGGAGCGGGCGCCCGCAGCGGCCGCGTTTGAACAAGGACAGGAGTCCCGTGAATCTCACTTTCATAGGGTGAGGGTCCGCGACACCACCCTAAGCCTCAGTCAAAGCTAACGTAAGCGGCGAAAGCCCTGTTCCAAGCGATCGCGAACAACCCGAAACAGTTAACGATTTGTGCGTATTCTTACTACTCTTGTTAAATGTAATTGTAGCAGAGCACCTACTCGTAAACATCTCGCGACCCGGACCCTATAATTTTATCGATCAGGTGTAGGATAACTCACTCAGAATCATTGTACCTATTTCACTTCTACAAGTGGACTATTTACTACCCAAAGTAACAGAAGAAACAACAGGTTACAACGCAGAATTCATTCAAACAAAAATTAACATATTTC
This sequence comes from Eupithecia exiguata, assembly GCA_947086465.1. Taxonomy (NCBI): domain Eukaryota; kingdom Metazoa; phylum Arthropoda; class Insecta; order Lepidoptera; family Geometridae; genus Eupithecia; species Eupithecia exiguata. Next base: position 3,437,159 of record OX352226.1, read on the forward strand.
ATTTCAGATTCAGGAATTGAAATTCAGGCTTCTGAGTAGTTCATCTCTTTATAAATGGACCGAATAAAATTTCAAAAAACAAATCTATTATATTGTGTCTTCTTTTTATGCATTTAATTTGGTTAATCGCTACTGGACAATGGTGAAACAGGCACCCAAGAGCTTATTTAAAATATTTATAAACGACATCAAAAAGAGGAGTTCCTATACACAAATAACACTATATTGCACCAACATTCGGGTCATTACCGCATAATATCACGGTATTTACTTAATAAAACAAGTAAATTTTAATTGAATGTGTTGCGAATGAACCCTTCACAAGTGAAACGTTTATAAGTGAGGGCCCAAGACCCAAAGACCCTAAGACTTGAAGCGAGTCCCTAAGGTTTGAGATGAGAAAAGAAACCTTATAGAGTCCCTAAGATCCGAAGTGACTCCCAAAGACCCCAAGTAAGTCCTAAGATTTGAAGTAAGTTCCTAAGACCCTAAGATGCGCCTAGCGCGTAGATCCGTTTAGCGTGGCGTTGTCGTCGAGTCGTGGCTTCTGATACTTACAATGGGTCGCGGAGCTCACGCAAGTACGCTCCGGGATTTTCGAGAGCAACACCGAAGTTCAGTTGGCTCTCTATTATATTTGTAAGGGCTTCAACCCATTCCTGGTGGTGATTCTGGGAGCGGCAAGCGAACTGCCGCGGCTTGTGCGCATCGAGGGAGTAAATCACGAAGGCGTCGCCTCTGTTCTCTCCCAACTTCATCTTGTTCATCTGGTTCATAAAACAAATTTACTATTATGTGCTGCTACATCGTTGCGTTTATCAAACACCTTAAGTAGGAACAGCTGAAATTCGTGAAAAAACTACGTGTGATATTTGCCGAGAAACCTCTCCCCACACGTGGGATTGGGTGACATTTGGCTCGACCCCCTCCCCCCCTAAATGCCTCACGTAATTAATGGACACCCGCCTACGTGCAAGAAGACTAGATAACAGGTGATCTTATTATGCGTTATCCTACTCTGACGAAACAGTTTGGCTCACTGGAAGCACCCTCTCGTTCTGCCATGAATCACTTTCCCAGTGAAAGTGATTCATGGCAGATGAATCATTGAAGAAATGGTAAAATTACAGATATGCATCAGGCGTAACATTTTCATCATTATCAGCGCGCTGAAACATACTACAGGGCATAGGCCCCTTCTTTTACACGCCAGCTTACTCGGTCTTGTGCGAGCTTCATCAATAGTCTTCTGACCATCCTGAAGAAATCGCCACATATCATCACCTTGCGACTGGGATACTGAATCCTGACTAATAAACATACCTACTTTCTGAAGAAGAAAAAAATATTTTCAAAATGTTGCTCCATGACAAACGAGCTCGGTGTATTAGTTGGAGCGCATTTTTGCATGATATTAGGTGACATAATTTATCGCCTTCTAAGACATCGGATATAAGATATCCGCTATGATAGCAATGCCGCATGTTAGAATGTGGCACTACATCATAGGATGCTATACTTGGTTATGAGCTAAATGTTTGCAGCAACAAATTGTGTTGAAGACTTAGCCCAGTGTGATCAGACTATACACTGACATTCGACCATATCTCCACGCAAAAGCCGCGTCTGGCTGCGTATGTGACACGCGCAACTGTGTGTGTACAGCCTAGAGCAAATAATTCATGAATGTATTATTCGAGTCCACTTTACTTGTATAGTCAAAATAACTGTAAAAGACCTTTGGATTTTTCCACACACACTCAAAACAAACACAACATCAGCGTCGTCTGTCATAAATTCATAATCATAACGTTGTTATGGCCCCTGCCGTTCGCTCCACGATCCTTCCGCGATAGGGCCCGACGCGGCGGGATAAGGAAGCTCTGTCAGAAGGAGGTGAAGAGTGTGAACTCTATAAGTTAGTATTATTGTATACTAGCAGCGCCTCGCGGTTTCACCCGCGTAGTTCCCGTTCCCGTAGGAATTTCGGGATAAAAAGTAGCCTATGTCCTATTCCAGACTATAATCTATCTCTGTGCCAAATTTCATCCAGATCCGTTTTGCCGTTCTGGCGTGATAAAGGAACAAACATCCATCCATCCATCTATCTATCCATCCATCCATCTAAACTTTCAGGTTTATAATATTAGTAAGATAAGATGAGATACTCTCTGTCCAGCCTAAGATTCGGCACTCACCAAGATATGTGCCCTGTAGTGGTAGGTCGGGCTGACGAATTGCGAGCGCCTGCCCACCGGCTCGCTAAATATCACACACTGCTCGAAAAGAAACACGTGGGTCTCCTTCTCGCGACCTCTGTCGTTGGCATTGTTGGTGATATCGGTCACGAACAGAGTCTCCTGACGCAACAGCTTGCCCTGCGCTTGGATGTTGCCCTGGAATAGACGAGAACCTTCACTGACACAGGAGGGTCTTCATTGAAAATTTATGGTAAGGAAATTATATTCTCGTATCGGAAGCGTTGGTGACGTGATAATGAAATCGTGTGAAGTAACGAACATACATACTAATGTACATTTTCTTTCTAGTAGATAGACGCGTAAAGAACCTTACGCCAGCGAGTCGCTCGATGGCTTGCATTTGTATCGAAATACTTTGGGTTTTAACATATAATGGCGTAAGACGTAACATATCTGACGACCTCTGTGGCGCGGTGGGCGAAGGTCCGCCTGCGACGCAGGAGGTTGCGGGTTCAATTTCCGCCTCGGGACAAATGTTTGTACGATCTGCAGATATTTGTTCAGGGTGTTCTCGTAGTTTCCTATGAATAATAAAAAATATCTAAGTAGGTATTGTGTCGTATCGTATTATGTACATGAGTTATCTAGTACACATAACACAAGCTCTCCTTAGCTTGGGGCTAGATAATGCGGTGTGAATTGTGCAGCATCATCATTATATTGTTTTTAAGAGTTCAGCCGACGCTATTGTGCTTCAGTGCAGCGGCGCGCCAAGGATGGTCGCTTTGCTGAAGCCTAAGAGCGTTAAGAGTCGTTGAAGAGCTAGGCATACATTAATTTCGCTGTAGGTAGTTTAAAAATAAATTGCAATGCAAAACAAACAAAAAAAACAACAACGCGTGCAAAACCTTGACGACAAAGCAAATTCCGCTTAAAACAAGCTTTTGTTAACTTTTATTAAAGAAATCTCGAAGTTTTGCACGCGATTGGGTGTAAGGCAGCGTGTTTTTACCGTGAATCCTTGGAGCCGCCCCACGTCCATCATATTATTAGCATTCTTTGGGATGACGGCCGAGCATTTCATAGCGTCATCGAGGGAAGCAATCACGTGAGCAGGACAGTTCGCCAGCTCCGTATACGACAATATCTTCTTCATTAGGAGATGGTACTTCTGAATGCGCTGAATCGGCTTTATCAACAGATCAGCGAGCTGAAACCACAACATTTGAAATTATAGCACTTACAAAACAAAAACCGACGAATACGGAAGCCACGCTTTAGTGTTCGTCGGCGTTGCGCTCATGCACAGAAAAGCTGACAACACCGATGTCGGGTAATGTTGTGTAAAGCGTAGTGAAATAAAAAATTAAAACCCCAATAATGAAAATCAAAATGAGTGGTGGTGGAGTAGCAAGCGGCGTCATGCGAGCTGATATATCTATCGGACGAATACGGATTGCAACAATCCGAATAGGTGTTCTCTCTTTGCCCGGTTAAATTATAATTTAACCAAAAGGTGTTTAAATCCCGAGTGAGCTTTTTTGGTCCCACGTAGCGTTGTCATGAACATAGCTTGGCTGGATAGTTGTACTGTATTGTTAACTGTATTTGCGAAAAATGAATAAAACATTAAGGCCGTAAGTAAGTAGATACAAATACCAGCCAGCGTAGGGTCTAATCATTATAAAAGTACTGGCTTGTACCTGTTGCAGAGTACGGCGACCTCCACGCAAAAATGCACTATTATTGATAGTGTACCTACTAAAATTACGTAACAATATTATTTCAGGATGTGGTCGTTTTTTGTATAACATTGATAAGGCCAATGCAAGGTTATAAGGAACCTACGTCATGATCAAGGCCGCTCTCGTTAAGATATTAGTACCGAAACGCGATCCTTGCTTAGGCTGTTCTCACTATGTAAGGAGTTTCTGGTAGAATATGTGACTTGGGATGATTGAAGTGCCTTATGCGTGTTACTGACGTGCCACATATGAATACAACATTTGTCAACACAGCAAAACAAAATAGCGCCATTTCAAACTGATAGCTGCTTATTTGAGAGTATCAGAATAAAAGTGTTCATCTTGTTTCAACCTGTTTGTTATTTGTCCATAATTTCTTTTATTTCTGTGTGTCCCCGACTAAAACAAGCTGTAGTCGGAAGCCACAGCGCGCAAACAATAGGAAAACTCTGTCGCACTGACCTGTAACTTCTGGCTCAGTTTGTTACGTAGTTCCTGGAAGTAGTGGTCGTGGTCCGACACAATATACTCCGAAACAGGCTTATTCCGGCAATAATGCTCGTACATGAACATTCTTTTCTCAAGGAACCGTCTAAAAAGTGGCCCGAGAAGTTCCGGCCGGTCGACGCATTTGCGCAAATCCTCTAAAAATTTACTGCAAAAACCAAACTCATCAGTAACACTGGTACTCACAACCAACTTAAAGCTACGCAATAGGGTTTGCCTAAGCCGATGCTAAGATAAGCAGCAATCAGTTACAAAATAGTACCCTTCTTAATATTGTGTATGAGAAATCGCTCTAGTTTCTGCCTTCGTTAGCATCGGCCCAGTTATGGGGTGACTAGAATACTATATAACGCCAGCTTAAAGAAACAGTAGATTTCCTAGTTCTTGCAACTCAAGTTATCGTCAAAACTGTAACGGAAGGCAGACCGCCAGGTCTTTTATTTATAAATTTAAAAAAACACAAACGCACGAATGTCATGCGGTGGCACAAAGTTAGTGGGTAACAAATGTAAGTTTTGTTTTGTCGACAACTATTGAGACGCATTTCCTAATTTAGTACAAGATAATAGGTACGTAAATTAACTTTAAAATGGCGGAAACTCTTGTGACTTAGTAATAGATGCTTTGTTATAAAAGAGTTCTGGTTTCAACAGTTGTCCATTGTTAACCGACTTCAAAAAACGGAGGAGTTTGTTAATTTGACTAAATTTTAATCGTTACTTTAAAAAATCCGTTTTTTTTAACCGATGAGTTACTGAATTTACTCCCATTAAAAATCATGAGGTTCAGTAATTTTTAATCCCAGTTCTAGAATAGTGAAAGTGTAGAAAAAGTTTATGATTTTGAAGTCGGTAATACTCATATTTTAAGCAATAAGCCAGCGAAATCAAAGTATTTTGTTATTTTAAGGTTCCGTACCTCAAAACGAAAAAAGGAACCCTTATCACGATCGATCACGCGCGAGTTCAACTCGAACTTGACGTTTTATTTTCTATACATACATACTCAAATCAAATCATCAAATAAAAAAAGAAAAACACAACAAAAAAAATACAAATATAAAAAAAGTCATCGCTAGGCAAAGGAATTTCAATGATAAAACAAATTTTAAAAGGCTCCTTTCCTTTCTACAATAAAAATAACTTTCAATAAAATTGATACATTTCGAAAAGCTGGCGCGATTGTCTTTTATTTTTCATACAGCTATTCAGGTTGACGTCACACATCCAGGCCTCCAGCCAGTATAAGTAAAATAAGAGGGGATCGCACCAGCTATCAAAAAATTACATATAACAAAACCATTTCCCGGATATAACAAAAAATAAGTGAAAATGAGCGCGTAAAATACTCACTCTCGGTGCCATTCGTAAATAATCTCAATATTTCCGAATATCATCCGGCTTCGTCGGTCACGCAGACCCTCCGGCAAGGGTGGATCGTTTGGATGGTCCTACAAAAACAAAACGGAGTTAATATATAACAACCGTAACAGACACGAGGGGCCCAATTCTGATAAAACAATCGTTTCACTATGAGAATGATATCGCCGTAGAATCGCCACGAAGAATAGCCGAATGTGTCCTCAGCGGCCATTCCGTTATGAAGCAATTGGTTTAACAGAAGGATGCGTATTGACATCATGAGGTAAGCTTGTTAGTGGGCAATCGACTAATTCAAAATAATTGGATAATTGTGTGTCTGTTGTCGACTTCTGATGTAGGTTTTTTGAAAGGCAGCAAGGCATGATACCATGATAAAACTTTTGCTCCCGTAAAAGTAACGGGATTTTATACTCTTTGATATTTTCTTGTTTCCAAAACGCCACAGTTATGATTCCGCAAGCCGGGTTTCCGGAAGTTAATATAACCAAAGCCTGACGTTTTACTTCTTGCATAATGACTTGCATTGTTGCTGGAGAGTCGTTGTTACGTGTAATTCTTTCTTAATACCTTCATACCCGAATAACTGAACGGTCCTCCATGAAATTTTCCAGGGAGGTAGACGTAATCCCAGGGACAAAGACATATGCTACTTTTATCTAAGAAAAGCTTAGGTATCCGCGGGTTAGTGATTTGTAAATTCTGCATCAGTGTTTATGGAACTCTGTTAAGAAAATAGTTTTTTGGACCCTTCTGTATAAATAAACTGCCATTTATACCCGTCGAACAAATAATACTATCCTTCCTTAGGATGCGATTACGTCGAGTCTTCGCCTGAAGTTGGAGCTATATGATTTAAATTAAACCAATGCATATCGTAGAATCACCATCATCTTCCAAAGAACCAAAGATACAAATAACATTTTCTTGATTATACAACACTAGCAGCGCCTCGCGGTTTCACCCGCGTAGTTCCCGTTCCCGTAGGAATTTCGGGATAAAAAGTAGCCTATGTCCTATTCCAGACTATAATCTATCTCTGTGCCAAATTTCATCCAGATCCGTTTTGCCGTTCTGGCGTGATAAAGGAACAAACATCCATCTATCTATCCATCCATCCATCTAAACTTTCACGTTTATAATATTAGTGAGATTGCCTAGGACGGCATTCACCAGCTAGTTGGTTACAGGCCACTGACGATCCTGGACTTAGTGATGTTATCCACTCCAATTTCAACCTCCCGACGACAGCAGTTTTCAGCAACGAATGTCACCGTCATCATCGTATGCTAGTCCACAGCTGGATATAGGTCCACACTAATGAGTTCCATAGCATTTGACGTTTTGGCAAATATGTTATTTTGTAAGTCAAGTATGAATGATAAATAATAGCATCATGTCTTTCAGATTATCACATCCAGCATTTGCATCCACGTTCGTGTGCGTATGCCGTATAGATCTGGCCATTTCACAACGATACGAAACTTGCTAAGATGCGACGTTACGTGTTACCAAAGCTGCATACCGTGATCATCATCATCAATGGCCTACATCCACGCAGGATTGTTTACATATTTTATTTAGTGCCACTCACTCACGTGGCTGCATGTCCTCAACCACAGACGCATTAATGACTGACTAGATACGAGTTAAGGCCACGACTTACTCTGATATGAGCCATGTACCCATCGACCACAAGGCTTAGATCCGCGACGTAGATCTCCTCGGTCTCTACGAGTTCATTCAACACGAATGCCCGCTTCTTCAGAATGGCCACGCTGGGGTCCTCCGTGGGGGGCGCCCCGCTTTCCCCCTCGCCCTCTGCCTTCGACGTGGCCGGGGTGGCGCCATGCTGCTCCTACATTTAATCATAACTTTAGTATATGCAGCTCTTTTTGTATTATTTCGTCTTGACCGATTACGAATTTGGCAACTGATATGTGCTTATGTCACGGAAGAGTATCGTTCGTGTGAATTAACTGGCCAAATAGCTCCTTAACGTACTTACTTATCAATTAATTGAGAAATGCTAGTTTAATTGAAATAACAAAATATTGGGTCATTAAGTGTAGCAAGGTAATTAACATTAAAACAAATCATGCCAAGTACATGATTTGTCTCTACGGATTTGGTTCACTAAAGCCAATGGACGCTGGGCGTTTCTTGAAATTGCTGGCAATCGGAGAGTTTCTCGGTAATATGACGACAAAAAACATATTTCCAGTAGATGTCATATGCGACGTTCCTAAAATATAGCTATATCTACGAAAAACATGCAAAAAACGCAAGCCACATTAGATGTTCAAAAACAAAGCAAACCAAACCAAGCTAAACCAAACAAATAAAAGCAAACGAAAATACAGAAATAAAATATCTAACGATAAAAATACTATAGGGACAATATATCGTATATAGATAAATAGAACAAAGAGGTATTTATTGCATTGCAAAATGCGGTATTTGTTGTGAATCGTAGTGGGAAGTCACTTTGTGATTGTTCTATCTATATTTTCTAACACAATCTAGATGAATCGAGCTTATTGCATACTACATAACTTGAATTAAGCTTAGTATCAGTAACAGTCTTACGCGTTTAAAAAACTCAACGAACCATAACAAAAAATAAAGCTATCAAAACGATGGTGTACGAGTGGCTAAATCAATCTGAAGCCAGTCATTCTCTCCAAACACTGCAAGCCGCCGATGCCGCCGGCTATACAGGTAAATAACCAGAGCGTGTGAAACTTATTTGTTCCTCCTGGCTGAGCCCGTGCAGAATGAATAAACACAGCTTTTCAATTATTTGAATGCAGCGACTCAAAAGTTTTGTTCGCCTCATCTTGGATGTTTCTCTCTAGAGTAAATTTAGATGCACAGAGACGGCACAAACGTTCCTAAGCAGTTCAGTAATTAAATACCTGGGCGCATAGGGCTTCTTATTTAGTTTCAGAGTAATGGTGCTCGGTTTCACTGCTTCCAGAAAACTTGTTATTATTTTTAAGCTTGTTATGTAATTAAATTAAACAAGATTTGCATGAGCAATGCCCTAATATTGAGGATTTCTTTATGGCTGCACAATCTGCACATACACACAAACACAAACGTGTCAAACAAAATAAAATTCTCAGGACAAGTACTACAACCTATTTCTAGTGTCAAAAAGCCTTGTAGCATATCATTACAATTTTTATATTGGTGTGATCGCCGTTATAAAATGTGACAGGCACATTTCCTAGAAGACAGAGTGAACTGGGTGCATACTTGAAAACGTGTGACACAAAAACACTTCAAAAAACCAAAATGATAACATTGGTTTCCTCTTGGAAGGCGAAAACAGCAGTGTTTGGAGAGTTCGCGAACAAAAACATGCACACAACATGCCCTTAGTTACTGAGTACGAACAATGCTAGTCTTCACTATCTGCTCTAAATCTGCGATATCGGCCGAAGCTCCATTCGCTTCCAAGTCCATTTGGAGATTCTGAAAATTTTCATATCAAGGGTCATATGTTACCTTTGCTAGCGACAAAACTCAGATGTTTTGATTTGCTATACAATGTAAAAAACGAGTGAGAATCTGATACTTCTGTCGCTAACATGGCAATATCCGACAAGTTAGCTGGGTAGGTAATTGTTAATAGAGACATGAAGGTTATTAATAAGTTAAAGTGTGATGGACAGTTTGAGTGTAACTTACGCATTCGGCTTGAGGGGCCTGTGTGGAAGGCGCTGGATTCTGCAGCACGCTTTGGGGATCCTATAGGAAAATAAACACAAGTCTCAGATTCATAGTTACATATAGGTATATGTACATATAATAGATGTTGGATTATATACTCATATCTGATGATTGCTTGGTGGGTGTACGTACAGCCTTTTGCGTCTGCATGCCGCCAAGTGCTACGCTGATTGACACATGATAGACCTCGTTTTATCCGATAAATTATGTGGTAAATATCTTGGAATAATTAAAATGTTGTGTTGTATGCACCTAATTAATTGTTAACTATTATTATTCGAATAAGTTACAAATAAGTTAGACAAGTTATGTAGATAAATATTTTGTTGTTTACGCAAAGGTCAAAGTCAAACACGTAGCAGATACACGAATCACGTGAAATTTAAAAGTTTTTCAAAGTTGCGAAAATTATGATTATTCCACACATTTATTTTCTTTTTTACACATGAGTACCTTTGAAGTTCCCTAAATGTTGACAGGTGAGTGAGTTCACTTAGCACAGTAATTGGGTTCTTGTTACTTGCACTTTAACGTTACAATCATGTTTCCTCATATTTATTGGTCACAGAACGAGATAAATCAGGCGTTGAATTGTAATTTTGCTAATACACATTTTCACAAAATGTAATACATTAACCGTATGCAGATCATTTGTATTAGTTCAAAGAGAATAAAACCACTACGTATTACAAGTTACTGGTTTCAGATTTCAACCTCGCATTATTGTGACGTAGTATTAAGCTGACGTGGAACTCTTTGGCCTGTACCGTTACAGCGCAGAGCACACACCACCCGGGGCTGACTTACCCACAACCAAGCTTGCTCGCCTACTCACTTAACTATCTTTTTTCATTCTTGTATCTAGTCTGTGGGTGAGTTGGTAGGTAAGGCCTAGACACTATTGTTATATTTTTCATCCTTTCTGTTCTATGCTGTATCTCGGTTGTGTCAATAAATGTATCTCTATCTCTATCTGAGTTAAAACGGAATGAAAGAATGCAATATATTTCAACGGCACAGTTACTTTTTAGGGATCCGTACAAAAAGGGTGAAAACGGGACCCTATTACTAAACCTCCGCTGTCCGTCCGCTCGTCAGCGTGCGTCTCATGATTGTAAAAGGTAGAACGATGAAAGTTTCACAGAAAGTTTTTTTTTTTGCCGTTAACCACAAATAGTAATAAAAAATATTAAAGCCATCAAATTATCAAAATGTAATAAAATATAAATAACTACCAGTTTATTCACCTACTGCTAGAAAGATGAATGGAATTGAAGAATAAATTGGCTGATCGTCTACCGTGTGTTAACATAATATTATGTTTTGCTTGGTGTGGAATAGATCAACTTGCGATGAGTTTGTATTATAGGTAAGCGTTGTGTCATTAAATCTCTTTACAAAATTTGTCTCGTAAGCCCAAACTGTATTTACCCGCCGCGCTGCTGGGGCGCTGCTGATAAAGCCCGTCAACGACCTAGGTGACACGTAAAGCTGCAGCACAATTGTTTCCGGCAGGACAAAGGCTTTTGAAATAATGGCCATCCGTCGATGCCAGAATTTCCTGCATGCCATCAAATTCCGATCAAACAACGAGAAATTTGAAAACCATTCACGCTTGGCGTCTATACACCCTCGTCGAGTTGCGATAGCCAGAATGGAATAGTAAAGTTCGTACATGGCCAGGATTAAACTAGCCTTAACTTTTCTTTTTACATTTTTACTTTACTTAGCTTTACGGAAAGGTGGCCTAATTTTTTAGTTTGTTTTTGTGTCATACATAATAACGGCAAAAGGCCTTTGATGCTTGAGCAGTTTCAGTGACATATTACAAAAATAAAATAAATAAATAATGCTGGACAATCCACACAGCATTATCTAGCCCCAAGTTAAGCAGAGCTTGTGCTATGGGTACTAGACAACTGATATACATAATATAATACATAGATAGATATTTTTTATTATACAATCTCCGTTGTTTATTTGACACCGGTACATTATCTAGCGGCCTTATTATAATACATTATTTTTAGAGCTAGCGTTTTCGTTAACCTACATTATTTCTTGTATATTCCATTCACTAGTAGTACCTATCTGTTCCATATGCAGGAAAACCTTAATGTATGTTTCAAATTACGGATGCTTCATGAACATAAACAACTATTTTCCTCAACATCTGGCATAAGCCAGTCGGGAGCATCCTCTTAGCTCTATTATACTGTTTTCAAAACAAAAGAGCAGCTGTTGTATTTAATAATACGGATTTAAATCATTACGAGCTGAAAACCATCGATAAAACGTGGGTCCAACAGTACAGAATCGAAACGCGTGATGGGGCAAACGAGGTCTACCTATGTCCAGCAGATCGATAAATCAAGCTATTTGTAACAAGTCTATTTTAATTAGAATCTTATTGAAAGACAATTTTTCAATCCCGAAAACAAAATGAAATGTTATAAATTCAATGCATTTAAATCTTATTACAATCACTTGACTATTTCGAATAAAGTTTCTCTCATGACCTAAACAAGTTCACTGCTAAGATTGATATAAAGGTGAAAATGTATTTCGGTGACATTGTGCATTATGTAAATTTTCAAATTGATGTTTAGCCGTAGTACTAAAACAATTGAAAAAATTTGTAATTTTCTTGCATCACAACAAACTGTTGTCACTTATTCACCACAAAATTAGGTACTGAACGGATCGGGCTGAATTCCATAGATGTAGTTCTAGACCTGGATTAACATAAAACCAGTTTACAACCCGAAAAACACGCAGGTGGAAGCTAATTCAAAAATCTCCTTAACCTGACGTCAGTGAACAGCTTTTTTTTAGAGCGAGAAAAATGCCTGAAACAAAACAGATACAATTTCGGCGATCCCATGTGACAGACATGTTGGAGGGCTTTATTCATTTTTTAGTTGGAGGGTCTGAAAACTGACTGAAAGTATTGCTAATCACGGGGCACGGAATGCAACGGTGTTGACGTGACTGCGAGTGACGGCTGAGTGCCACTTGGAGATGGCAGCTCAAGTAGAACCTTTTACCTTTATACAGGTTAAGTTGCTTTTGCGAGGTCTTTCTAAAGCATTTTGACACTGTCTAGTGCTTACAAACATTACTTCGATATAGCGTCATGTTTTAAAGCAATCGTAAAGCCGTGAGGAGTTTTAAACGCAGCTTGTTCGTTAAATGATTAAGGCCAAGAGAGCTGAGGAAAATGGTCAGGTAGGTACGCAATCTTTTATCTTATTCAACTTATTAATAAACTATAATGTAAAATTTCTGTAATTTTACTACATCGCTAATACTCATTTTAGTTAAAAGTTGTATTAATAAACATGGCATAAGGAAGGAATAGGTTATTACGAGGCTTACCTCGTAATTCAAGACTAATCTCTAAGTCTTATGCCTACGATCAAGCAGGTTCAGATTAGGATTAGTGACATTATAACCTTCAAAAACAGTTTCTTTTTATTTACATTTTTCTAATAATAACCTTGTATGTCACGTCCCTTGTGAGAAAACTATGAATACCTATATGAAAGACTACATTCAAGATCTAAAATTAATACAGGAGATAGTGGAAGTTGAGAATCCACCAGCCATAAGACGTGTGAAACAATACAAACCTCGTAAAACCGTTTTGAAACTCTAGCAAATCATGAATTTGTACAAAAATATATGTAGATATTCTAAAGCAACCAAGTATAGCAAAGTATAACATAAATAGAATTTACTACTTTTTATTACCTACATGAAACGGTTCTTGAAAAGGGGTAAGGTCTTTTCATTAACTTCTGTTATATTTGGTTGCTTTAGAATATCTACATATATTTTTGTACAAATTCATTTCATTCTCACTTGTCTTAAGTTTTTCATTGTCAACTTTTTTACAATTATTTCCGCAGACTATCCTCAATTTCAGACAACAGACAGAAAATGAGGTAAAAAGTTACCATTGAGTATTTTTATGTTGGTACTTATGACCAGTTATGCTGTTTTCCACCCTAATCAGAGGAGTAGGTCATTCAGGTATAGCTACTCTATCATTAGTCCAGGTTTATTATTCATATTTTTAAAACTACGTACCCAATTACAGTCTTGTCGGAAATTAACTACTCTGAGAGTAAATCGAGAATAAGAAAAGATCTTTATTAATATGCCTGTTAAGGTTTAGTGCACCAATTTTAGTTGAGGATCTGTTATGGATAATGTAGTTATCAGCATAGGAAATTGTGTAACTTCAGACGATTACTTTGCGGAACAACTTTGAAGCTGAAAGAGCTTTAGCAAGCAATTCTTTGTATACGGTGAAATCTCATAATAAACTTCGTGTAGGTTCCAACTATGTGTGCGAGTCGATGCGGGTAAACGTTTGATGGCATATTATTATGCGTTATAAGTTGTAAACTAAAAGTGTGCAAGAGATCGATGAATTAGGTAGATTTTCAAATGCAATGTTTGGAAATATTCAACCTCGAAGACCAATAAATGTTCTGACCACTGTTTTATTGAGATTTACAGTACGACAACAAAAAAACAATTTTGCCAACAGGCACAGGTTGAGGGATCTAATAGAAGTAATAAATACCCACAAAAGTGCAGTTCCATGTGGGAACGAGGATGTATTCTTGTTAAGATATACATGACAAACAAAACCAAATATCATCAAAACAGTTTCATTTATGGATATTTTGAAACTATCTATATTAATCTATTTTAATTAATTACTGTGTTACCATGATTTTCTTTGTAGAAAACTGGGATTCTTTCGTAAACGACTAGCGTATTCCGCGCACGTATACGACATTATTCCTGGGAAATGGTTGTATATTGCGGAATAACAATTTTTACTCAATCTTAGCAGTGTGAGACAGTGGTATGAGCACTCAGGCAGTGCCGTCGTCATACTTCTAGACCCAAAAATGATGGGGTGCAAGTATGCAATGTTCAAATGCAGTGAAACTGTAACAGACCTTGCATTTTAGTCGTAAGCGATTTTAATAATTTTTACTGTTCATTTTTGTTTGCTTTCACCATGACGTCCACACTGGTTCTTTTGCGTTCGTTTGTTAGCCTTCGCTCGCTCTCGCTTGCTTGGTTTTTTCCCGCAAAGCTTGAATGCTACGCGGGTTTCTTCTCAGAATATCAGATAGGTACGATAATTTCCAGGTTTTATTCACCCTGACTTCAGATATAATAATACTATACTAGCACAGATGCCTCATCTCTAAGTAAAAATTGTGACGCTCTTCGGACGAGATTTTTGCGGGCCAACCAGTTATTTTTTTGAGTTTACTAGATGGCGCAAGACTTGGCCTTCAAGATTGCAATGAAAAAACGCAACCTTCCACTACTACATGTCGACCCCTACGTTTTTTGTAACCAGCTAGTAGTGAATGGACTCTAAAAGGCAAAAGTAAATTATCAATGTAAGCGACAAGATCATCGAGAAAAAAAACTATTAACGATGGAGAAGCGACATGATTAAAAATGCATTGCATTCGATTGACTTTTCCTATCTGTTCACACAGCTAGAGTAAAAATTTTACGTACCAAAGTGCCATAAAATCAAAACAAACGGAAAAATTCAATGAAATTAAGATTTTATCTTGATCTCTAGAGTATAATAAACAAGATGCTATTTTCAGTTTAAATAATGCAAGGACAACCTGCCAAAGTGTGGGGCTACGAAAGACAATTAACACAGATAACCCTCGATCTGTCCGTAAGTGGCAGTTTCAGTGAAAATCTAGTACATTCTTGTAACATTATATACGCTCCGTGTTTGTTTTTGAAATATATTAGCAATACGTATGTATCTTTTAACTTTCTTTCAAAGTTTGTTGATTTAATAAAAATAAAAACCATACAAAATGCTTTAATAACTAGTGATGTTACTACACAGTGTTTTTAATTCAAATTTTATCGATAACTATCATGGTTTTGTAGTTTTGGTATTCTACATCAGCATGGTTGAAAAACTGGTGGGGAATTAGATAACCGCCAATCGTACCTAGGCCATTTTCTATGAACCCATGTTTCATTTCAATTAATTTAAATTTTTTGTTCGAATGGAATCTAATTTCGCGGTGTTCTAATACACACCGAATCACCTATGAAGGACTAACTCGGCAAGATGATTTCTTATCAAGAATACAAATTATATAAATGAATGGCACGTTCTTTTCTTATGAACCAGGCAACACTAAATTCCAGTGAACGTAATTTTTTTATTTAATCTCAATGTTTAAATAAAACAAACTAAATATAACAGACAACACGCTGTTTCACTCAGAAAATGGACATAGGCAGAGTGATCGCAAAACTTATTGAGATCAGTGATCTTAGGCACGGAAGAAAATGTGCGCTTCTACAAGGTTTGAGATCACACTAAATTTGGTGTAACGCCGCGCCGATCGTAAGAGAAGCGTGAAATTTACACGATCTGTGCGACGTTTTAGATGAAATGTTCTCAAAAGAAATTTAATATTTCGACCAACTTTGGCTGTGCTGTTCTGTTAAGAATATTGATGTTAACATCTGTGGTTCTTACCGATTGAGTAGGTTGTGATTAGATTGAAATAGTAGGTAATGTTATCAATTATCGGGAGTCAGATGCGAGTCTGCGAGTGATGAGTCAGACGCGACGTGTACTTTTTCAGTGCCTGGCTGGTACTGAAAAAGTACACGTCGCGTCGTGCCGGCTGAATTACACCGGAAACTTGGAAAAACAACTAAATTTCCATAACATAAGCCGACGGTAAAACATAAGAGTTCTTTAACAGTTTTAAATGCTTTTAATAGTTTTGATTTTACAGCCAAAAATATTTCTATTTTCAAGATCTTTCCTTGACTTTGTCTGGTCTGGAACTAAATAAACACTTACCAGAAATTTATAGTGTTTACTGAAATTCAGATGAAATAAACGCTTTCAATATATGTCGACCTATGTATAACTGTGACAAAAATTAAAAGGAGGACTCACCTGTATCGGCTTCATCGGAGGCGGTAGCTCTAGTTCGGCCTCGTCTACTTCTGTTTCGTCCACTGCGTGGGAACCCTCTCCACTATTATCAGCTGGAGTATACGGAAGCTACAAAAAATATTTATTATTAATATAAAATCAAGTAATGGCCGGGCTAAAAGCTTACATTTATCAACAGAAATTAGTTAAGTAGGTAGCACAAATGGTTGAATTCGAACCTTGTACAAACAAACGTTATTTGTTCTGAGCTGATACAACAACCAAATACTGACAGAATAATTAATTTTAATACGGCATATTTAAGTTAGCAGAAAATATTCAATTTGAACCTTATTAAAACAATCTTTATTTGTTCTGTGTTGAAACAACAACCAAATACTGCATATATGCGGTGAAATAACTAACAGCAATGTTATTTTCACATCCATTACCAATATACACCTACGAGAATGTACGTTTACAAAATGTTTTAATTGAAACTGTATACGGTATAATAATTATCGCAGCCAGACTGGCTCCGCTTTTATACAACAGTATTAGCATGGCTTGCGAAAAAGCGGCCAGCATTAGTGCGAATATATCAGTGAATGTAAAATGTACAATGTCCGCTTCATGCACATCGTATGATTCAATTAATTATTTAAATCTATCGTACTCCTCGCAAAAAGGAGAGAATAACGAGATTTATTAATGGACGAGGCGGCGGTACTGCATAACGAACGAAAAAGAATATAATATGCTTGCAGCAGCACCCGATGTTCTTTGACTGTAATTAATGGATTAATAAAAAACTTTAGATCAGATTTTGGTTTGTGTTTATTTGACGTCAATTATTTTTATTTATTGGAAAAAAATGGTGTAGGCCACGTGGCCGCCGCCAGAATTGATGACCATACGGGCTCGATTTATGGCATTTTCCATCACTCTTGCCAGAACTTCCGGTGATCCTGACGGAAATTGTTTTTGAGGGTTAGAGTCTGAGGCGTGTTGACATAGACTCGTGACTATAAGAAACCCCACAAATAGAGGTTTAGAAGGGTTAAGGCGCATACCCCGTCAAACTAGCGCCGCCACCTACTTCATCTTATTATTTCGTTCAACAAAGGAAAATTCTGAGCTTTTTTTAATGCGTCTGTTATAGTTTTATTCCATTTAGTTTAGGCAGTGAATCGAAAATAGATTTTGGTGGCAACCAAGGGCAATTTCGATTCACTGCCTAAACTAAATGGAATAAAACTATATTAAAAAAAAGCTTATAATAGGTATCACAAACTGTACGATAGATTTTAGGAATTTCCTTTGTTAAACGCGCCTTAAATCGGGCGATCTTGCCAGCCAGTGCAAATCACCTAAGTCGAGAGATTAGGCGACCCGGAAATGCAACCCCAGAATTATTCCGCGTTCCTGAGAGGTATAGCGATTCTTGCCTTATTGATGTGTACTTTGTATCTGTACACTTCACAAATGTCACAGCAGAACTGACATTTACAATACAATACAATACAAATACAAATATACTTTATTGCACATCAAATTATTAATATATAACAGAACACAAAGACAAGTAGAGATAATGTACAATGGGCGACCTTATCGCTAAGAGCGATCTCTTCCAGGCAACCTTAGGATAGACAAGAAGTGATCGCAAAAGTGTAGACAGTGGCGTGTAAATAAAATACTGTTTAGGTAGGTAGTATTGGAAGAAACAGATATATATACATAAATACTTATATGTATATTATTACTTATTCCTACATAACATAAATAAATAATAATATCATAAAATAAATTAAATTTTCCGCCATTTGCAAAAATTATAGCATCTTCCGAAAGACATTTTGTGCCACCCACTATTACCCATCGATACATATTTTTAATATACATAGAAAACACCTAGAAAACTCAGGCGGTACAAATATTTCCAATCCATACAAATTTTGTCCCCAGGTGGGAATCAAACTCGCAACCTCCTCCTCCGCCCGGTGCGCCACAGAGGTCGTGAGTCATAACCAGTGATCGGAAATTCGGGCGCTTATTTACCTAAAGTTGGTGAGTGACACAACATGGAGCAGTTAAAACCACCTCTTTCTCGTGAATTCTTTCCCGAGAATTCCCGGGATTTCAGAACATTCTAAAATAATGATTTTTTCACCGGAACCTTATTTAATGACGAAATATAAGACACCTTTATTCTGACGCGAAAATCGATTTTAGTAAAAAAACGCGTTCAAAAAAGTATCTTATAATTCGTCTATAAATAAGATTCCAGCTAAAATACATTCTAGAAAATTCCGAAATTCCCATTTGGAATAAAACAAGTTTGGGTTCATCTCACAAAACAGACATCTAAGTATATATTTTTTTTAATAATACTTGTTTCTATTATTCTTACGCAATTATCAAACAAATTATAAATGCGTATGAATTTGTGATTTATATTTCGTCTATAAATAAGATTCCGGTGAAAAATCATTATTTTAGAATATTCTGAAATCCCAGGAATTTACGGGAAAGTATTCCCGAGAAAGATGGTTTTAACTGCTCCATGTTGTGTCTTTCACCAACTTTAGGTAAATAAGCGCCCGAATTTCCGATCACTGGTCATAACACAAGCTATACCTACTTAGCTTGTGTTATGGGAATCCCAATCACTGTTACACTACTTTCTGAAAAATCAGAATATTCATGTTTGAAGATAAAGAAAAGACTCGCCACGGGAATTGAACCCGCAGCTTGCTGCGTCTGGGGTGGAACCTCACCTACTACGCCCCAGACGTCGTCACAATAATACGTAAGATGTATCATTACATTAATCATTATTGTATTATGTATATGTATTTATTTAGGTATTTTTAAAATTATAATTGGTAGGTTATATGTATGTTGTATGTACTAAGATTTGATATTGTAATTGTATTAGAATTTTGTAATTATATTAGCTACTTACTAATGCACACAGATCCCCGTTCAATCCAACGATCCTATCCATCCACGGTTGTCTGCTAGAGATCACGCAAAGTCTCTCCCTATATTTAAGAACATGGTCTTCCAACACTATCTTTCTTTAGTCATTAATTTCTAATTAATTTCGTTTTTATTTTTTTACATCTTTTTAATAAAGTTGGTATGTATTATTAATATGTATCTTATATTATATGTATTTTAGTATTATGTATATATTTTGTATGTATTGTATATTTGAATAACACGCCACCGTCTATACGAGTACAACTGCTTCGTGTCCATCCCAAGGTTGTCTGGAAGAGATCGCTCTTAGCGATAAGGCCGCCCATTGTGCAACTCTATTATCTATCTTTTCCTGTATTCTTTTCTTTTGTATTTTTTTTTGGTGTGCAATAAAGTGTATTGTATTGTATTGTATTGTATCGCTCCTGAGCGATAAGACCGCCAATGGTCACATTTTTCTTTTTTACTGCATTTTATCTTTGTCTGTTATATTTAAGTTATGTGTGCAATAAAGAATTTTCTATCTATGGTCTATCTATCTATCATACGAGTTTTATTAAATGCTAGAAACGTATAGTAAGCATTACGTAAACGTGGCCAAAATGAAGCTTGAATTTGGAATACTAAGTTGTAAAACATACCTTCAGCTTCCTATCGGAGGGGGTTTTTTTGAATGGAGCATTCTTCTCCGTGTTGGCGGGAGATTGCGACCCGCTCGAGGTCTTGTCGGTCTTCGCCTGGTTAGGCTTGCCTCGCAGGCCGAGCCAACGCCTCCTTGCGGGAAAACAAACATCACTGTACATACGGCTCTCATTACAACTCTATATGTCTAACCAACCAGAGCCACCGCTGACAACACCTGGTGGAAATCACTATTGAAATAATATTGTTGCGTGAACAATGCATTGACACTAATGTTTTTACACTCTCTCTCTCTCTCTCTCTCGGGGAGGTGCTCTGCTTTTTCTTTTTGAGTTCTAGATAGCTCAAGAAATATAAAAAATACCGACAAATGTTCTGCGAGAGAGATACAAAATAAATAATACTGGACAATTAACACAGCATCATCTAGCTCCAAGCTAAGCAGAACATATGTTATTTGTACTAGATAAGCGATATATCCTAATATATACATAGATAGTTTTTTTATTATACATAGTAAACTAATTACTATTATTAAGTTGTTTATGTATAAAATTTGACTTGTCTAAGTGCTTATTTTGTAAGCCTAAAGAAATAAAGTTATTGAATTTTTTAAACGAATAGAGCACCCTGAACAAATATCTGCAGATCGTACAAACATTTGTCCCGAGGCGGGCATCGAACCCGCAACCTCCTGCGTCGCAGGCGGACCTTCGCCCACCGCGCCACTGATGTCGCAATAGGTTATCATTTTAGAGATAACCGAATAAGTTTTACTTAATTTTAGAGAATACTTATACTAAGAATACTAATATAAGACTTACACACATTCGAAAATATGTACATTATCATGGCTAAACGTTTCTTTATACTATATCCGCGCTCATGGCGCATGCAGAACTGTGCCAAAATATATAACAACTCAAAATAACACAAACCCTTGTAGTTACCACTTAATGTAATATTTGAACCATAACAAATGTAGTAGGTACCTAATTGCGCAAGTAACACCCTTTACCTTCTTTACCTTGCCGGTTATCTATCAGGGGGAAGTCGCATATTTACCTTACGCTAGCGTTAGATAAGAAAACCAAGGCTGCGATACGTGTAGGAAAGTATTTAGTTAAATTATTTATTACATAGTGAAGAAGCCCTCTCGCCTACGAAAGAAAAAAAGAAAATAATTTATTTTATAAAACAATTACAAAGTTAAACAAAATCTTAACGACGCTTCTAATGAGACTACAAACTTTAATAGCGAGAAATAACTTCAATGGTATTAGATACCATTGTCAGAAGAGATTCAATAATTGTTTTTATAATAGTGAAAAGTGACGATAATTCAAGGATTTTTTTTGTGATTTCTGCTTTCTGCAAGTCGTTTAGCTATCAAAAAACTTTTGCGTCGATTGTATATAGATAAGCAATTTGCTATGAACCCTTAAGCACTTAAATAAAATTCGAATCAATGGGCTATTTGACTACATTGAATATAGGCTGGAAATTAATTTCATCCTTGGCAGTGACAACGTAACACTTTATTAAAAATATGCCTATTTTAGGTAAGAAAATGTCATTAAAATTACACATATATTATATATATATAAAATATGTGTAATTTTAATCACGTGTCTGCTTTTGGTTGCATCGCTGGTGACGTTACACCTATCACAGATTACAGTGCGTGTTGTTTTTTTTCTCAGGTGAGGTGTGACGTCATTGAGTCATGTCACCGGAGCCATGACAGTGATTATCGTTTTGGCACGTCATTATTTTATTCAAACTTTAAAAGGCGTATTTATTACTAATGCGACTAGCCATGAAGAAATATTAATAAAATTTTGCATTATTTTATCAGACAATACGTTTGAATTATTTCCCAGTAGTAGTCAAGTAGCCTATTGTCGTCCCGGAGACTTTTGACATGTAAGAGGTTTATTACTAAAATCAACGTCGATAAAATATTTATTTCGACCCGCTAACCAATTCAGACTTCATCTAAGGGCGGTTGCATCTGAACCGAGTCAACCGTCACCTTATTAGCGTCGTACTTAAGGTGATGACTGACACGAAGAGAATGTGTCAACTGTCACCCTAAGTGCGACAAGTATACCTGTGGTTGACACTTTTCAGTCAACAAAAACAGTGGCCTGCAAGTGGTCCCTCAACTAGCTATATCAACAACTGAAAATGATACTAACTCAATAGATAATCAAATATTATATATGATTTAGTATTCTATATTGCTTTGCATTGTAACGGGAGAGGTTAACCACAAAGTCTGTATTGATATCATTTGTCACCTCATTGGAATACGTATCTATTATATTCTGTTCAATATTACTCCGTTTCAATTTAAAGTTATTTATTAATAAATATATTCTAATTAATATATATTAATATTCTGAAAAGATTCAGATATAAGTTTTGCAACATTTCATTCAAATATAAGACGGTATACAAAGGCATGAATGTACTTCGTCACTACTTAAAATTAATATATTAAGTTTTATGAAATACATAAGTAGCATAGAAGCTCATTGACGGACTGAATTGGCTGCCGTTCCGAAGCACTTTGTTATAAGTATCTACTAAAAAACAAGCTCCAATTAAAAAGTTCCTCATCAACAGCGGAAATCATTATGAGGTCCTATATCGGGACAAGGAACATTGAAATAATAGTGTACAGTACATTATATATGTTTCAACGAATTGAGTTGTATTATTGTATTCTTTAAGTTTACCTAGCTATTAAAGATACATATTAATCAGCCAAAAACTCCTTACCGCAATGTGGTGGAAACAAAAAAAACGCCATAACCATACAGCGACTCATCCAACCTCTAAAATCACTTACTTCAAGAACACTACCCGACTCCACATTATTGTGTATTGCGACACATCACTGCCGCTTCGGGCACATTTCCGCGCACTGGCCCCTTAATGCAAATGTACACACAACAATGTTATCTGACAGTCGAAGGAGGCGATATCTGATCGACGAGTACTATCGATAGATTACAAGCGATACTATCGATTAGTGAGCTCGATCCACGACTAGGCAACGCAGCCTCGTGCGGCTTTTGTGGCCGCAGTAACGTATCAATTACCAATCACGGCTCACTATCCTATACCTACGAAATGCATTCAGGGCACTTAACGGTTCTGCTATAAAAGTAAAATGAACAAAAGTCGATGCATATCGCCAAATAATTTATTTACTAGGACTACCAACAACAGAAAAAAAAAAGAAACTGACAAAGATTAATATTCGAATAAATAAGTACTAATTAGTAAGGAGAAGACCGGTCATAAGCATCAATCGTAATTCCAACCAAGAACCTATTTTAGTGTCGACCGCAGCCTGGAGCGGATCAAGGAGTATGCGAGATCATAGTGGGAATGGATAAGTGATTGGATAGTAATGTGGCATGACGATCGATGTGTCAAGCGGGGGCTATTACAGATAGCGGCAGGAAATTGAATATTCCGGATGTCGTGTGAGCATGAGCACAGTCGCGGAAACTATTGAGCTTCGAGATTACATCTTGTATCGCTTTATGGCTGTTTTTATATCCGTAACGAATCGAACAAGCAAAAAATTTTAACCACACAAAAAAAATATAACCGAAAATAAAACTCAAGTCCAATTCGCATTGTAGAGTAGGGAGGTACTATTAAGATACTGATTGCACTGCTTTGTGGATGTTATGTCAAACTATTGCTGTTAGCAGTTTGTAAACCGGACACCATTACCGCGGTGGCAAAATAACAGCTCTGGTCCCGCAAATAATAGCTTTGTTACCACAAATAACCGACTGACATAATTTCTTCAAAGATCACTAGTTACACCTACCTACCACCGCTAGGTATTGTATAGATGGAATCCTTAGTACCAACACAACAAACATATTCACACTATTTCCCGGAGGCTGAAACAAAATCCCCTTGTAGCAGAGGGATTTAAATAATTACGCTAGAGAAAAGGAAACCTTATTGCGCAACAGCAGCGGCGCTCGTAATCCTTTCGTAACAAATGAGAATCCTGTATCATGGCGACGACGACGGCCTGAAGCAAGTACCACGACACTACTGAGCTACTAGAGCGAATGAGTAAGGTAAAGAGCAATAAAGATAAGATGAGTGACTAATGAAGAACTTTTTTCGATTCCTACTTACATACAGATAGCGAGCCCGGCAAAGGAAATCCTCATCAAGCGATATTGTTTTGACTGCACCTGTTATCGGAGTCACGTGACTAGCTTGCGTCACCTGACAATTGGCAGAACTTCATTCTTAGAGATTCGCTTCGAAGACATTACAAAATACAAACATTAGAAACGCACGCCTGTTTGTTGGTGGAGATCTCTCGTCCGAGGAAATAGACGTGACATATTTTTCCACTTGAGACCGTGAAATATGTGTTTCTCATCCTTCATCACATTGTTCGCTTTTGGTCGGGTTTTTCAAGTAATGATAAAACAATGGTTATTAGCTTAGCACGATTATGCACAACTTGATAATGACAACTATCCAATAATAAAGGCATGTTGGACAGCAATGGATACTATCTAACTTACACTAAACAAAATAAAGTCATCTAGTTTCCAATCGGTAGCCGAACCAAATATTAACTGCAGAAGTGCGATGAACCGAGTCGACGACGCTCAGCTGGCACGTCGCGTCATAGGCGACCAACGACGTGGCACGTCAAAGGTTACTCGCCGATTCCAATATAATTGTAAGTTGAGCGTAACAGGGTTGAAAAAATCACTAGCTTGTCCGTTCATGCAAGGCCATAAAGCTGCATAATAAAACGATATTTATTCGGTAGATGAAGCACATGCTTTGATCCTATCACGATAGGGTTGGTCTATGTTGACGTAGGTTTTGGTATGTAGACTTTGTATTAATAATTTTTTTATCCCCGACGGTGGAACGGAAAAGAAATAACAGACATTTATTGTGAGCGAATGTCTGTTGTGTTGTTTGTAAAGTTAACATTTCTGGAAGCGTTCTTAGGTACCGATTTTTGTTAAAATCCGGTGCAATAGTGTAATTTTATGATGGTGTAAAATCGTCAGTGGTTTAATTTTTTTTGTGAAATTATCCTGAGACGCCTAAAATATTAAATAACACGGAAATCATTGTACATTTAAATTTTAAGTAAATTTCTCTTATTAAATCAAATAACACGATAATCATTTTCCTAGAATGGGTGATTCTATTCCAAAAGAGGACAGCATTAATCCTATTGCAGGCAGTCGGAACGGACACACAGGAGGACCGGATAGACGGGAGGCTCGATGTAAGCAAAGGTACAAAGGTGAGCTGTCAGAGCACTCACCCGCTAAAACCTCGTCTCTGCTTCCCGGGGCTGGCTACGCTCACGATGCCGCTGCCGCTGGCGCCACCGCCCTCCGAGTTGGACGTCTCTGCAACAACATTATTTTATGACGAAATAGCTTTTTCGTAGGTACCCTAAAGTTGCGTACAACCTTTATCATTATCAAAGACCTTAATATAAAAACCAACGAAAGATCATTCATGTAGCGTATAATATCAGGTTGTCAAACCGTAAAGGAGTTCTGAATCTTTTTTTTTAAGACAAAATCAATCCAATGCCCGTCTACCGATCAATTATTTAGTAATGGTTTCCTTTTCAGGCTGTTAGGGGGAATCACTGGCCTAACCATCAATATATTTAGCCCTCTCCACAGTTGTGGTTTCGATAACAATGGCATTCTGCGCCGCCAAGCCTATTCGCTAAAATGGTATGTTTTAATTTACGTGGTAAATTCGACAGAAGATGCTTGCCTGAAACACGTTTGAAATTTTTAAATCCAAGCTGTCTACAATGGGAATGAAATTCCGCTTCTATCAATACTTCCCACTACATTGCGCATATTTTAAGAACCAATGGTTATATAAAGTTAAGTGTTATTCAAATCAATTAAGTGTTAAGTAATATTAAATTAGAGGTCTATTTTAGAGTTCAGGTATCGCATTTAATTTGCCTTTTCGGTATTTTTACATAAAGAAGGGTAAAGTCCGGATTGATGCCCAGGAGGGATTCGTGCCCACAGCCAATACAACTTATGAAAATGGCAATTCGTTTTGATAGGCTCAGTATACCTATGTATAGCCTAAAAATAAGCTTAATTTATAATCAATCAATATCTACTTAATTACGATATTTATGAGTTAGAAATTTACGCAATGGACGGGACACTTGGGCATTCAACCGGACTTCACCCGAACTTCATTAAAGTACCGAAATGGAAAATCCATCGGAATATCACCCCAAATCTGACTCTGCATATGTGAATTCTCATTCCATTCCTCACCCTCTGAAAGATCTATGCGGACCTAGACGGTGTAACGCAATTCAGCAACAGCAATATAGATTATACTCATCTATAACATATACCTAGCAGGGACTACAGACATCTCTTGTTCCTACTAGAGTAGGCACGTAACAGTATATTGAGCCGTTTTAGGGCCGCTGGCATTTCATTAATGTACTACGGGTCTACGAATTAACACCCTCACACTAATTGCAATGTTTATTTTATTTTTCGTTTAATATCACACTAGGTGAAAGCTGAAAAACCCGCAGTCAAACTTTAACATATTTTCATAACAAATTAATAATGTTTTATTAATTTCTTATATTTTCATAAATTACATAGCATAGAGCATTTTTATCAGACTTGAAAATGTTTATGAACGCTGAATTCAGGCATGCTTTTACAAGGAATCCGACATTCCTATGGTTCGCATAAGGGAGGCTTGTTTGCAGTCAAAGTCTGATATTTCAAAAACTTTTAGATACCTACCTGATATGTTGACTACATAATATACTCGTATCAAGCAGATCTCAAGTAAAAATACTTTGTTGGTGGACTAAATGGGTCCCTAAAATACAATACTGTCTCTTGTACTTTATATTAGACTGTTTTTAAAATACTTGCGTGATTGAAAAAGACTTGAATAAGATCAGGTCTAAACTGCGCTGTGACAATAAATTCTCATACTAATGAAGGTATTTTAATACTCGATCAGCGATACCAGAGACTATTTCCAATCGAATTCCTTTGTTTTGGTATACAAGAGAAACACATTCAGAGCTTAAAATTCGAATCCCGAGTAAAAAGACTAACTTTTTTATTTATTTGGGATATGAAAAAATTAAATTGCTAAGCAATTAAATAAAAACTTAACGGGGCACCACTTTAAGCATCTGTAGAACCTGCGTGCCCTAGAGCAATTCCATTAGCGAGTCAGCCAATGTACGACACACACGTATCGGATGACAAACATCACGACCACGTCTTACCATATTTAACCCAATTCGGTAATTTTATCGAATGAATTCGTTCACATAACAATGTTTAACTTGTTTGCTGGAGATTTAATACTTTTTATTCCCTAGGAATGTGTTATAACGAGAAATACGATTTATAACAATTACCTTGTTCCGATTGTTGAAGACCGAAAAATGTTGTTTAAAATATGAATAGCAGAAAAGTAGAATAAGAACCAATATCTAGCTAGATGGAGAATTACTCAAAGTGTAAAAGGCAACATGGAATCGGAGATCTTGATGTTTTACGATGATGTGCACTGATCGCTTTGTTTGCGGAAAAAAGTCGAGGTTACAGCACAGATAGCGATAAACTAAATATGAGGGTACCGCAGTTCAGAGTTAAAGCAGCTTAAGCGACTTATAAATCGCAATCAATAACAAAAACATGAAATAAAAAGTGATCTTAAATTTAATTATAGAAATACCTGCAAGAAACTCCAAAGTCTTGGAACAACACGAGCAGAGAAACATGTGGGCCACCGCTGGCTCGGATACGTCGCGAATGATGAATACCTGAGAACGCGTCGGCTCGCCTCGCCGGACTAGTGATGCCTCTATCGTGTTTACAAACGCCAATAATATGGTTTACTGACACATAATACGTTTTAAATTATGACAATGTAGACAAATTAGGACCACTTTACGACCTTAACAAGTAGATACGTCTACTCCTTAACCCAGATAGTCCTTACATTCTACAAAGAAAAACTTCGTTTAATTGAAAAGATTGTTATAATTATAACTCTCGAAATCGATTATGCTATTATTATTTTGAGATCATTTTTCACTTTGTTGGAAAAAATTAACAAGAGCTGGTTCAGGCGTGGCGATGGAAGGCGGGCCTATCCCGGCGCAGCTTGGGTATATCCAAAACCAGTCTTCCGAAACATCGAGCCGGTGTTTATGTATCGATTTCCTCGACCCGGAGATGTTACCTACTCTAGATTAGATGCAAGCAGCATGATGATGATGACACGTTTGTCGAGGGTAAAAGCTTTGCGTATTTTCGTCATACCGTTGAAGATTCATTTCTTAGCATCATTTTATCATACGACGTTGGGTCATCAACTCAATTTCCGTAAATGAATTAGAGTTGCGGAAATGCGTTGCGTTCTGAACAATTTATATCGTGCTTTAAATACATTTTTTCCATATTTTATTTGCTTTTAAAAATTTCAATGACCTTTCATCCTATTCACATCTCTCTTTGATGCGAGTAGCTGATGTGGGGCGCACTATGGCTATATTGTGCTACCAATTCACATCTGGAAAGATTTTCATTAGTCGAACATTCTGTCATTCTGTATGTTTCTTCCTTCGAATGTGTAAGGAAAGCCGATAACTAAAAATGTTTTGCTAAACTGTCTATCTATTACCTGGAAATGTTAAAAATGTTTTTTAACTAGCATTTGGATATGCAGAAAAGACTTTCACCGAAATATGTAGCAGTCACGCCGCGGGTCGCGAGTCGCAGTGTCAGGGATCAACAGTAAAAGCGTGAACATATTGTTATCTATTTGTGAACGATTGAGTGAAACCGGTTGGCGTTTAGCCCAATTTTTTTACTCAAAATTAATGGGTTGTAGTTTAAGATAATAGCGTTCGATTGTGCCTGTTTGTACATTTCGACATTTGTTAGACAATTGTAAGTGTTTACTCTTCTGCAAAGAAAAAAGTGGGTATCATGTTCGCTCCCTACTGCAAGTGCGGAATTTTCTCATCGCTAGTTAAAGCAGCACAATGTTCTAGGAATAATAGAGTGGGCACTTGTTGATAACTACATCCTGAAGTGTCAGCTATGAGAGCTATTAATATTCAAGACTTCTGTTTTTCGAATAATACGTGATTACACGACGTCTTGAAATAATAATACGAAAACAATAATGTTGGCTGAGAAATTATTTTAACAATTCAATATTCTTTGAATGAAATTACGAAGGTCAAAAATTCACTCAAGCCAGGGCAGCACTGCAAGATGCTGCTTCAATGGCTTGGATGGTAATCCAAGCTACCATCAAGGAGTGCGGTTGTGGATTAGATGTAAATGGGACTTCGAACGGTCTCTATACGCTGTAAAAATAAATGTTGAAGCACACCGACTATAAAGTTTCCGGTATCGATTGCAATGCAATACAATGCAGCTCTAAAACTACAATTCGCAGGTTTCCATTACTATTAAAAAAATCTTTGAAAGAAGAGTTCAGTGCGGTGCGGTGTACAGGCCTTTTATCTCGATAAGTCTGGATCTGACGTCTTTGTAATAAGAAATATTCACTTCTACTTTAATTAAATTAAAACTTTATTCCACTAAGGTAAGTGTGTTTCTTTGTATATTTAATAAGGAGAATTTATAAAATACACAAAGAAGTTAAGTAGGTACTAGTTGTAGTACAAAGTAAACGTATTTACCGTGAGTGCGAGAGCCTCGGATCTGTTTTAAATTACATTATTCACTTTTAAATACGAATCCACTTAGTGATTTACAAACACTGTAAGTACACTACACATTAAACACAAAACTAGTGTTCTGATCGCGTAAGTTTATTTCTTTTTCTACATTTGGATTCCCTTTTTTCGAGATCGCATTATATCATTTTACGGGATAATTAAGTGCCAGCATAAACGTGTAAGATGGCAAGGCATGCGATAAAGACACTTTGGAAAGTTGTTCGAAGCGACGATTTCCAAATAAATAAAAGTTATTTTAGTAATGTTTGTATCGCAATCCTCCTTTATACGGCGCGGTCCGCGGGTAGCCCAGTGCCCGCGTGCGTCGTTACGTATCATGCATCCGCGCGCGATCGCGACTCTATCTCCCCAAAAATACGGCCTATATTGTTACAACCGCAACTAAATGTTCCTAAGTATACAGATGCGAAGTTATATTTAAATCATGGCGCTCATCTGCAATGTTAAGGTTGAATTCCAGAACGTTTGCGTCACGCGTACATGGGATGTACGTGTATGGGATTCTACTATCGCGGATCTAAGGCTGATTGTTAATTTTCCGCACTCCGAGCACAGTATCTGCGCTCAATGCTCAGCGTTGGTCTAATGGAATATATTTCATCGTAACTGACATCTGAACATCTATCAAAATTACTACATTTCGCGCTAAGATCACAAAATACATTATAATGATATGCTATAGATGTTTGTCTGCTTTACATACGCTTTGCTTACGTTTTTAACGTTTGAAAACAGCTAAGAAACAACCTAAAACCAACCATTTAAAAGTTATCGAAGATCACACATGTTATAAATGCGAAATTATGGATGGATAGGTGGATGTTTGTTCCTTCTTCATGCCAAAACTACTCAACAGATTGGGTTTGGATTGAAATATTGCTTAGATGAAGCTCATACCTAGCATTAAACATGAGCTACTTTTTATTCCATCAATCAGTTCCCGTGGGGTAAAATCATCGTTCAATCGTTTTCAGTAACAACGCGTGCAAAGCAGCGGACAGAAACTAATCTCTGTATATACATTAAAACATTTATTTTATTACCGATTATCTTTATTATTTCATTAAGTACCGAAAAAAATATAACACCCATAATTTTTAACTACTAAGGAAAAAAATTAAAATGAAAACTGCACTCATTTTCGGGTGATAACAACGCTGACCTTTTTCTGAGACGTCACCGTTTGGTTTGTCAAATCAAAGTGCTTCTGTTCCTCCAATCAAAATAAAAGTAGAAAGAAACAAATAAAATATTATAAAACCATCATGTTTGCTGTTTGTGTGCTGTGAAGTGAAAGAAAGAAAGAAAGAAAAAAAATTATTTATTAGACGCATCTGATAAATATTTTTCTCTTTCTTTCTTTCAAAAATATACCCCGCTAAAAGTTTAATGACAATACGGTAACGGTGGCGTTTAGAAATTTTGCGATTCAGTCTTAAAATATCTACTTTCAATAATTAATTTTCACAATAATAGCATCAAAACGTTCCAAAATAAATATAAAGATATATTTCTATATCAATAGAGAATACAAATAAAAATACATCAAACTATGGTAGTTTTTATAGTTATTGAAAAACCACGTCCCCGTGACGGTAGTAGACTCACAGCAGCCCCTTGCACTGTCTAAATTATTTTTTAAAAGCAAGAGAATACTCTGCTTCAGGAAGGGAATCAGAAATGAACCCAAATTATACACACCTAAGTACGGTTACTGATTATTGTTTGCGGAAGTTCAGAGCGTGACTGCAATGCGTGAACATTGTACAGTAACACAATATAACATTAAAATTGCGAGACATAATATGAGACTGAACGTTTTTTACTTTTTTCTGATATTTTGATGAGGACTATTTTAAATACAGCTGCGGGTTTTGTATAGCAGTTCGATGAATAGGTAGCAGACGATAAAGCTGTTGGCTTTTCATAACACATTTCTTCACAGTTCACTCCCTCCGCACCTTTCTTCTCCCGTGCGAAGTCGGAAGGAATGTTTTTATTAAACTAAAGAACACCTCTACCTTTATAAATATTACTTCCAAGCTTCAAATACTCGAGCTCAACGGTCCGTTTAACAAACTCTCAAGGGGGTTTTCTATTAGTCAGATAGGCAAAGCGAGTGGATCATTTCACAATCGAAGCTGGAAACGCGATTCAAAAATAGACTAAAACCAGTGTTATACAAAATATGACACACTTCGGTGTGGATTAAAATAATATAAAAGCTAAAATAACGGTCGGTGGCGCTGTGAAGATGCGCCGGACGGAACCACACGCTCGCGACGTTGTAAATAAATAAGAACTAACCTTGTGATCAGTGTAATTCACAAGTTTATAGTAGGCTGACATTGGATGCGAATTGTTAGTGTGGTAGGCGCGACGCGGCGCGGCAGCGACGATAACAATATAGTACTGCTGGTGGGGTGAAACTGCTGCCAATTAGGACGTGAGACGAGCCGCGCCGATTATAATGGCTGGCCACGTGCTCTGCTTATTATATTTAAGCGAAGTGAATGACGTACTCGCCCGTCTTGCATGAACTCATTGAAAACGTTCAGATGATCTCGTAGCGACAGAGATAATTTCAACGTGTAAGTAGGTACATTAATTTCAGTTTCGACATTCATAGTTTGTACAAAATGTACTTTACATCAATATGTAAAATATTAAACGAACCACAGAAATAGATACTGTGAACCGAACCGTAAAATAATATAATGCGAGGGATTTTTCATGTTTTTAACTGACACTTGAGCTTGTTTTGTTTACAAGGTAAAAATTTTCGAAATTTAAAAACCCAACCTTAATTAATAAAAACACCGAACACGTTTTTTGTTGCAGTATCGTGTTCAAACGTCCCGGCTCTGCAGAAACGGACTTCTTCTCAGATGAACCATGATTGCGGTACACGGTTCCTTGGACATTGCGCTCGCGAAACATATGCGTTAGTTCAGTGTTCACACCTACTTGCATTTTTATAAGCAAGCGTTATTGTTTCATTTAGGCTAGAGCGTAGCACCATATACTTAAAATAATTCAAAAAACATGATACGTTACATATGAGCAATAATCACCCAAAAGCGTTCCAGGGAAAATTTGAGCTTTCAAAAGACACTAGAAAGAAATATTGTTAGCTTGATAGTGAAAGGAAAGTGATTTATTTATTTTATTTATTTAGATATTGTTTCATGTTGTGCTAAGCATAATTTTTTTTACACTACATCTACTCAGAAAGTTGACTATTCCTGTTCCAAACATAACCTACAAAGTTCGTCATTGCAAGCGTACTAAAAAACGGGACGGAAAACTATGGAATTTCATTTCTCACGTTTTAGCGGGAGAGAAAAGTGTATGGAAATTCATTTCAAACGTGCTATTATTTTTTAATTTCTGACATAGCAGCCGGTAGCTATGGTTATTTTCATAATAGGTGAAACGACAAAGTTTTTATTCCAAATGCGCCATATGATTTGGCCTCTTCCGTACTATTCGGAACAATAATTGAAATAAAACCGGCCAAGTGCGAGTCGGACATTTTTGTTAATTTAATTATTTTTCAGCCAAAACCCAAAGGGTTCTGGGTACGGAACCCTAAAACGAAACGAACTAAAATCGTACGCGCGTATTTATTGCGTACGATGTTCACATAATTCGAGTTTACATTTTCAATTTACACGAGTGGTTTTAAAGATTTTTCCACGTAGGTAGGTGTAGTATAAAGCACTATGTATCACTCGGGAGAAAGTACGATGGCACAACATTCTATAACTCGTGTGTTTAAAGGTACACTCGATAAAAATCAGGCACGTTCTCGCCTAGGTGTACAATGTACTATTACATGAATAACTGAGTGAGTAGGCACGAAACAGACACAATTTTGCGGTCGCGTACAGACGCTGGACGCAAAACACGAATTCAATGAATATTCTGATAAGCGCTAAAATAAAGCTTCTAGTACGTTTATTGTGATGTACGAGAGAAACGGATTTACACAGGCTGAAGCTTTTACACAAACGATGAGTTTACGTACAGAGATGCTGTAAGCAGAATTATCTGGTGCGGAAAATTTTAGTTGTTCGGAAAATTGAGCAATCTTATTTAGATCGCGCAGTTTTCCGAACAACTAAAGTTAAGTAATTAATTAATTAAACAAAGAACGTGTTTCGAAGTTTTAATGTTTTACAAAAGGGTTTTACTGTTTTGATTTTTTTGTAAACATAAAATACACATGCTAGGACTTCTCAGTTCCGTATTCTGCTTTGAAGCATCGAAATGGACACGTCAAAGCGGTATAGTTAATACGTAGGCTACTGCTCAAGCGGGAGAAGTTCGCCAACAGCATAACATTCTATAGCCCGATACACGTTTGTGAGCTCAATGTTTGTCAAACTGCGCTCCGAGCATTGGCCAGCGATCATCTACGTAATAATGTTCTCATTATGATGCAGCGCGCTTATTTTCACGATTTATTAATTTAGATTTTGCAAGTCTAATAAATAGACGTTTGCAAGCTATAACACTAACGATGACGTTTATGGGATACGTAAAAAGTTATCGTCACAAGGAGAGGGTCAGCACCATAAAATTATACAGTTAACGTGATGTGGAAGAGAACTCTTACCGTGCGCGATATCCATTTGGTGCACGAATCATGGGAAGACGGTGAACAGCAGTGCTTTGGCACAAGAAGCTGCTCGCGCGCTGGCCACTTCTTTACTAGCGCACATTACCGTGCAGAGCCGTGCGCGACTCCATTCAATTTCAAATATGGAAGCAGGCGCGCGCGCACGTCCCGCCCGACTGCTACAGCTTACCAACGAAACGATCGCAAATTCGAATTGTAAATAAATCAACCGATCAATAGTTAAGTGGAATGTTTAATTGAAGGTCGGAAATAAATAAGGTTGTGTTCGAAGACCTTACTGTAAACGTACAGATACTTAGTATATTTGTGTTCGATTTTCATAGAACACTGGATTAAAAAATCGTATCTAATGAAACCTAGAAAGATAGAAAAAAGGAGCAGTAAATAGGTTATTTGGCTAAATTTGTACAATTGTTTAAAATTATTCTTTATTAAAGAATAAGCATACTACATTGATATTTTCGGGATACCTACGGTATTTTCGTTAAAAATCAATGTTAAAGTTTAAATTTCCAAAAACGCTGATTCTGTAATGGCGCTGGTTGTATGACACGTGTGACGTCACACGCAAGTAAACAATTCAATAACCGTATTAAAACAGTGCAGCTGAAGTTAATTTTATCGTTTTCTTTAGATTTATGTTATAAAATGTTGTATAAATGGTGTGTAGTGCCACAATTTACAAATACAACTATAAAAAGTCCACAGAAACTGTTTTTATCTGTTTCAACGAATGCTAAAAGACGAAAAATTTGGTAACAGTTAGCTCGAAGAAACCCCAATAAATAGCATTTCAGCAAATTCAAATTTTCAAATGTGTGAAGGTCAATTTGATGTAAGTATCAAACTAGCTCTACTTGCTTAAAATATGTTTCTTTAAAAAGTTATAATAACATTATTAAACATTTATAATACCTAACCTCTTATTAGGTAGGTAGGTATGCCCTAATCTTACATCAAAAAGTGGAAGGATCCTTATCAACCCTACATTGCAGTACGTAGTACTTACACTGCTGTTTTTACATTCTTATGTTCCGCAGCATAGTAATCGGAGTTATTCCTAAGAAAAGTGCAACCATAAATTCGTCTATCTTAGGTAGGATACTGGTATCGCCTCGCACAAAATTTGACTCCATTTTGAGATTAGAAACAAATATTTATGCGACTAGTTTTATAAGATCTCTCAAAAATTATCAGACAGTTGTATTAGAAATAGCTTCAAGTTTGAATTTGTCGCCCAAAAACCAAAAAGCGCCATCTAATACCTACCGTAAGATGACCATTATGTTTACTTGCATATGACGTCACCGTCACAGTTGCAACCAATTACAGGACGTTTCAGTCACAGATAATAATTCATAAATTACTGTATTTTTATTGTCTATATTATAAATTTCAATGTTGTCAAATAGCCTATTGGCGGCTTATTCCGTTTATCCACCCTAAAACAGCCACCCTAAGCTGAATACTCGGAAACGCGTGTCCATCTATCCACCCTGAACGGGGTGGATAAATATCTTTCGATTTTCTCGCCTGCCTATGTACAGTCATTTACAGAAACATACACAAACCCGGTCCAAGAAACTTCGTGAACATTAAAATACTTTAGATATACATACCTACCTTCTTGTTTGAAAAGTCAAAGCTGAAAATAGAAATAATTAAATATATATATTTATAAATATACACTAAAAGGAACGAATTTATACAGGATACACAACTACGTCTACTCAATAATGAAATAAGTGTTGGTCATTTCCTGGACATATTGCAAAATTTATAAAATAATATGTACTACCTGCGCCTCGTCTTCGCATGGGCGTATTCTTTTGTATTTATTTTCAGTTAGTAGAGAAATAATAATTATTTTTGTTCAGTGAAAAAGTTATTTTTAGAAATACAGGTTGCAAGTTTTTATTAATAATTTTATTCAAACTGTACTTAAAAAATCGGAAGAACAATCAGATGTGAATGCCGGTTATCCAGTCCACCCTGTTCAGGGTGGATAAACGGAATAATAGCTATTGCCTAAGTGCTTATTTTGTAAACCTAAAGAAATAAAGTTATTGAATTTTGATTGGCTGGCAGATAGGTGTCGGGATCTGTAGTGCAGAATTGGAATGTCAAGCCGTGGGGAAAATCCGAAACATTTAACATTTTTATCCCCAGCAACGAGTTGTTCAACTTGGACAGAGAAAGTGGAATAGCGTTGAAATAGTTTGCTGTTACGACGTCTACAATAGAAATATTCGATGTTTGGGGTTCCGTACTTCAAGGGAACCTATTACCTGTGCTATTACTAAGCTTCCGCTATCTGTTCATTCGTTTAGCTCTCCGTCTGAAACGGGCTTTGGATCTTAGGAACCATTATAGGTTGAGGGCCAACGTCCATATCACGTTGAGTACCTGAGCATATCAGGTGCGGTCAGTACTTGGATGGATGACCGCGTCATTTTGGCTTTTTGCTGTTTCGTCCCACCAAAGATATCGATTTGTAGTTTTGTACGACAAGGTACAGAACCCTGAGTATGCGAGTCGACTAGCACTTGGCCGTTCTTACTTGTAAACAGACTAGCAGTAAATAATAGTGCCGAGAGTAATTTCCATAAAATTTAAAACTTTTTTTCACCCTTATAATATAAATGCAATAAATATTTTACAAATGCGAAAGTCCGGATGGATGGATATGTTTGTTACTTTATTAATCATTAGTAAAAATTTTAAGAAGACCGTTCACCGTATTGTCATGAAGCTTTTATCGGGATATCTTTTTTAAAAGAAAGAAAGAAAATTATTTATCAGACACGACACATAAAATATGTTGGTTTTTATCATTTATTTGTTTTATTTTAATTGAAAGAACGTCAAAGAAAATGGGTAACGCTTTTATCACTCGAAACCGAGTGCAGTTTAATTTTTTGTTTTTTCCTTTTAATGAAAAATATTGTGGGTGTTATATATTTATTTTCGAGTAGTAACATTAATAAATCGATTTGAAAAAACTATGCTTAAATAAATAAAAACAAATAATGCTGGACAATTCACACATCATTTTCTAGCCTAAGGTAAGCAGAGCTTGTGTTATGGGTACTATATAACTGATATATGCTAATACAATACAAGACATAGGTAGATACTAATTCAATGACAGCTATAACAACAGTAAGTACCTACCTACCTGAGTACAAGGCAATTTATAACATAAAATTATATTTTCGTCGATGCTAATATTAATTAGGTATATACAGTGTAACTTTCAGCAAGGAAGGAAAATACTTCGATGTTCAGTGTAAATTAATAATTCAAAGGGACAGCGTTCCAATCAAATTGATCGGAAAGCTGTCCCTGTTATTATTTAACATGTATGACAAAATTATAAACAGTGATCGCGAGGCTGACACAATAGTTTTCCACATGTTTTACTTGCTTCAGAAGTTATGTCACAATTTTTTAAAATCATTTTTTTAAAGTACCGATCAATAACTTTACATTAAATTTTGTTTTTATCTAACGGGTACGGGCTGAAAAACTGAATTTTCTAAGCAGTTTTTCAGTCCGTACCCGTCCATATCATCAGTTTTTTAGCCCGTACCGTGTTATCGTGGTTTCAGAAGGTACCTACATATTCGTCAGAACTCGTGGCTTAGCGTCCTGAATTTTGTTCAATTATCGTAGAGCTTAGCAGATGGGTGAGTTATCCAACGCGCCCACAACACAAGTGCTTTTTATGAATATTATTATAAAATTCTCGATATTCGAAACTGGTTTAAGAAAGGTCCTTTTAGTAACGATTTAAAACATACGCGAGATTACTTACCGCCACCGTCTTTACCGCCACCGTCTTGTTCACTGCTGATGTTACTGCTGCCAGTGGTCGAGAGGATTCTGGTCATGGCGTGGTAAGCACGCCTGAATGATAATATCTTAGATGCTTGCGTCGACGGGGCAGATAGTAATTCGGGT
The DNA here is from genome assembly GCA_947086465.1 of Eupithecia exiguata. Classification (NCBI taxonomy): domain Eukaryota; kingdom Metazoa; phylum Arthropoda; class Insecta; order Lepidoptera; family Geometridae; genus Eupithecia; species Eupithecia exiguata. Next base: position 3,475,775 of record OX352226.1, read on the forward strand.
ATGGGGTCGCTCTCGTCCCCCAAATCGCAGGCGTTAGCCCTGACAAGGGATCGCCCTGCCCCCGACATGCTTCGAGTCGAGTTAAACTCGCGACAGCACCAGGTGCACGTGCTTACACACCGGAAGTCGATTAAATTATGAGAGTATCCGAGGTCCGGCGGCGGTCGCGCGCGTTTCGAGACGGGACACTGACCGGGCGGGAGGCGTGTAGCTTGCAGAGTGCAGCTAGGCAAGCGATAACGCGCGCCTGCTGTCACCGCCGCGCGCGGCGCCCGCCCGACTCTTCATACCGAGCACGCCCATAAGTTGTAGCCGTCACCACGCACACCGACCGACCACAGCACGCAGCCTCTCACTCGAGTGCAAACAGATCGGCAACAATGCCGTCCTCGTCTCCGTTATCGCCGCACACCGCACCGTGTTACAGGTGTAAGAGAGACCTGCAGTCAACTGACTATTACTCTCCATCTTTTATAGAAAGAGAGGGATTAAAACAAAACGTTTTTAAATATGCACCGCCTACTTTAAGAAATGAAATAATACTCGCCTACTTTATCAAATACCGTCTATGATTTCCGTTCGAATTTTGCCTATAGGAAACTATAAGCAACTTCACACAATTTTCTATCACATTGAAAACATAGGGTAAAAGTGCCCAATTATGGTCTTCATCGAAATTATCAATTTCTTTTAATAGAACGATAAGAACGGAAATTGCTACGGGTTCATCCACATTAATATTATGAATTTGAAAGTAACTCTCGTCTGTCTGTCTGTCAGTCAGTCAGGTACCTTTTCCCGCGTATACGGCTAAGCTAAACATCTTAATGAATTCTGGCAAGGAGGTAAAGGGTATCCCGGGGACAGACAGACCTAGGCTACATGAAAAGCGCATGTGAAGCCGTGGGCAACAGCTAGATATAAATAAATAAAGAGGACACTAAAAAAAAACAGAATACCATTCAGATATTAGTGTAAGTATTTATAGACACGACAAAGTTTTCCTTAACCTATTTATAAACTAAGTGTTCAATTTTCGAGCGACCTAATACGAGAGCTTGCAACTTTTCAACTAAATCTATTCCTATTGCAATTGCAGAGCTACATTTTTATAAGTACCTAACCTAACTACAAAACACATACTCAAGGGAAGTCTACGTTGTATGTTAACTTTGCAAGACGGCGCGTCAACATTATCTACATTGTAGTAAGCTTTACTCCGCCCAGCGCATCATGGTCGGGACGCTTCACGTTACGTTGGGGTAGGTCAGTTAGGGCTGCTATTTCATTTCACTCGAGTAGTAAGAGGCTAAATGGAATCGAAATTGTACAAATACACCCGCTGAGATTCTGCCGTCTGCAATTGCACAGTCGTCGGTCATATAGTGACCTACATTTTTATTAGGGTTCCGTACCCAAAGGGTAAAACGGGATCCTATTACTAAGACTTCACTGTCCGTCTGTCACCAGGCTGTATCTCATGAACTGTGATAGTTAGACAGTTGAAATTTTCACAGATGATGTATTTCTGTTGCCGCTATAACAACAAATACTAAAAACCAGAATTAAATAAATATTTAAGGGGGCTCCCTTACACCAAACGTGATTTTTTTGCTTATTTTTCTAGATAAAGGTACGGAACCGTGCGCGAGTCCGACTCGCACTTGGCTGGTTTTATTTTATTTGCTCTAGTACAGCGGTGATTCAAAAGAAGAACCAAAAAGTGGAATCATTTTTGGTGATAGAAAGTGCGTTGAATTGAAATCGAAGAAAATGTACGTAGACCTCCTTCTGGCTAACTACATACATAGTTATCCGTTACAGGTCCATTAGCAAACAATTATACCACAATTACTTTAATAGTTTATCCTAACGTGTTCCACTGCACAAATGTGAAATTTGGAATAATTATCAAACGTTTAATAATCATTCAAAGGATAAAATTAATGAGTTCCCTTTGGACTGGAACGACAAATTCAGGTCAGAACGACTAAAGATTCGTTTGAAGCAGAGTTACAGCTACGATAGTTATAATTGCTTGTAATACCTGCATAGTCTCCCCCGTATTACCTGACCCCCCCCCCCCTCCCCCTCCCCTATTAGAGCCATGTATTTTAATTTATTGCATTCATTCAGTCATCACATCAGTTTTTAAATCACTATAAATTGAGTTTATATAATGTTCACACTTCACAGTATATACTCATTTAGCCCCTTTTGGAAAGTGGATTTGTAGGAATACATTTTCTATTAGCTAATTTGTGGTCAGCAACCTATCAGCATTCAAAATGTGTAAGTAGACGTAACAAGAACATAAAATAAAATACCTTAAACTAGGGCAGCATTCCAATGCAATATAATCGAATGGCCAGCTTTAAAGCTCAATTGATTTGTCGGATATCTTCTCTACTGGCGGACCGTTTGACATCAAATATAAGAATCTACTTGACTACTATATTATATTATTGCATCTTTGTAAGCAAAAATGGTCTAACCAAACCAGATTGTTCAACTACCTATCTTACCTGCCTACGTCAAACGGCCGGGTCCGCAAAATAGTCACGTAAATATCAACAGAGCACACCCTATCAAAGCTCCTTTCCAAAGGTTTTCAATCTCTTGCCCAGCAGGTATCCACGAGCGACTATGGCACGGTTCACTTCACGTATGACGTGTATTATAAACAGAACTTTAAACAATATCCGCCACCACATAGCCACCACATCGCCCGGTCTGTCTGCCGGTCATAAATTAATTAAACAGCGCGAACCTTCCCTACGAAACAAGTATCCGGAGGGGAACTTTATGAATGGCCCACTTGTACGTGTACGGTAACGATGTTGTAATCACAGAATTAATTGACTCCCTTGCTAGGTCATCCGCCGCCTGCTTGGGTATTATTATGTAGTTAGGTATTTTTGCTGACCATCGTTTTGCAACACAACATATTGATTGTTAATGCATCTCGCTGTTCGTGTGTTCAGTGCACTATCCCATTGAACGACAGCTCAAAGGGCCATCCCAGCAACGTCATAATTATGCAAATGCTCAAATTGAATGGAAAGTCATTATGCGGGCCTAATGGAAAATGGAAAGTACGACGGTCGATCGGGACGCGAAACGTTACACGTCTGAGGGTGTGTTTCTACCGGGGGGGCATGTGGTTGCGCCGCTACGACGAAATGTGTCAATCCCAGCAAATAGGATCGACAAGATAAGAACAAATCGATCATGTGAGTCACATCTTTGGTGGAAGAGCTTCCTTTGTAGTAGGTACCTACACACTACGTGCACTAGGATCGTGATAGTTGATGATGTAATAGGTATTTTATTCGATTGTGTTGTGATGCTCACTATCTTAATTAACATGAAGGAATCAGTAGTAGGTATTAATTATCTCTGAAATACAGAGTACACGTAGTCATTGACAGTATTGAGATTTACAGGGTGTAACAACAATTAAAGACCAAACTTTCGGAAGGGTTTAGCTTTCATCAAAGAACACGGGAAAAATATTTAAAAAACATCCCGACTTAGTTTCCGAAAAACAAATATAAGCAGATGTTTACTAGACTAGGCAATAACTGATGCATGTATTTTATTGTTATAGAACCGAGGAAAATGGATTTGTGTTACCACCTACAACATCTAAGGCGCGTCACCCACTCCGATGCTGTAGATTGATGGTTAACTAGGCCTACGTATGGTCCTTCATTATTGTTACACTCTGTATAGTAATATTGGGGCTTTGATCCTTGCCTATTAATTAAGTGTTGTGTTTGACCGTCATGCGGCAGACCATTCAGACAGAAGGTAATTAAGTGCCTTCTACCTTTACTGTATACATTGATTAATCAGTACGTGTGTTCTTTGATGCATTACCTAACCATTGAAATTTGAGCGAGCACAAGATGACCGCTCCGAAGTACCTACATATCTTGCATATATGCGTATTATGTTACATTAATTATGGCCGCGTGTCCACGACCGCCGAGATTTGTGTATTTCACGGTTCGAATAATCTCGTTTCCCGGTGATGTCCTGGTGGCAGCGACAACGATGATCGGGGGAGCGGCGATTATACAAATTCCTTTAAATAGACACTTATGAAAGTGTTTCTTTATGTGTTTTCCGATGTCCTTTGCAATGTGCATTATACATCAAATAAATCCTATCAAATCTAGACGAATGCGAATTCTGATTCAAGATTTCATTTTAATTAAAATACTGTTTCACTCAGTCGTGCAATTCTATAGCATCACATTTTCCTGTTCTTTTCAGCCTGCGTATCCCTTGTTTTTTTAAACGAACTTAATTAAATTATAGAAGGAATTAAACGAAGAGTACAATCGAACTAGCTGATAGCGGGTATTTGCTTACATGCTTCATTTTATATGGCTATAACGACGGTATCATTTTATATGACAGAAATAGTGACCATGCAGGTTGGGACCATGCATTTCTGGGTGATAAAGCGTATTATGTTAAATTTAAAGTTATGAGTAAATTGGCGTGTTTTCGTATAGAACACAGTAGCCCTGTCTATTTTTTGTTATAAATACGTTATATAAAGTAAGTTTCAAAAATCGGATGGACAGTCTGTTGTAATAATAACATAACTATCTTATTTTCAGATTTTGAATTAGACAGACATGTAAAAACAGAGTTTTAGAGCAAGTACGCATCTCTGCCTTAACTATACAAAAAAAACTAATTACAATGGTATTAAAAATGATATTATCACATTGTCCAATGGATTATTGCCTTGTGCAGAAGTGGGACACGAAAGCTTCTTTAGATTCGATTTTAAAATGAACACATGTCCTAGGGGAAATCAAATAGGGGAGGGATAATCCCAGCATGTCACGTCACACGCAAGCCTGGTTAGGCTTGTCACTAATTTACCCTACTAACGCTTAACGATATTAAGTCAAAGTACCTTGCCTTTTCTCCCACTATCAGAACCCAATGTCTCTCTAATTTATCTATCCCAGTCCATACATGCACTAATTATACAGATGGTCAATGCTCATGCCAAACCCTTGAACGCACTTTGAAAATACAAGATCTTGGCGTGTACTTGGACAGTAAACTCTCATGGCTTCCCTATATTGAATGTACAGTTGGCAGAATTCGCAAATTTATCTTTGTTTTTAAGCGTCTGACAGGAGTAGCGGATATGGATTGCTTAAAGATGGTTTACTTCTCGCTGGCTCAATCTATCATCTCCTACTGCAATATAGCATGGGGTGGAGCCATTAAATCTCAAATGAGAAAAGTCGAGAGAGCACAGAGAGCGGTGCTTAAAGTAATGATGTCCGATCTGAGACGCTACAACACTCGTCTATTATACTCCCGATGTGAGGTCCTGACTGTTCGGCAACTTTTTATCTCAGCGGTCTTGTTGCGTAAGCATTCAGAATTACATTTTGATCCAAACTTTAAAACCAATAAACGCCGTTGTGACAGAATATGCAAAATTGAATCACGTCGGACCGCGCTACCAGTATATGAGCCCCACCCTCTACAACAAGATCAACAGAACACTTGAAATCTACTCTATCGCATTTTAAATGCAAAATAAAATTATTCGAATGGCTACTCTCCCTATCGTACGAGGAAACAGAAGCCCTACTATAAATACTCGGTTAAACCTAAGGCAAACATTACAATCACCCATCCAAACATATTTATTTATTTATATTGCACACTCCGGAGTCTCCTGTTGCCCGGACTCTTAAGAGACCGATGTCCTCAGGAGCTCTCCTCCTCACTCAGACACACCCTACGATACCCGTATCAGTATTCACAGCACTTTCATGTTTTATATTATAGCTCTTTAATTTATATTTAATTTTACTGCTTATGTATCTGCTTAACACATTTCTTATGCTTTTTATGTTAAAGTTTTTGTATAACTTTCACTAACTCGTCAATATATATGTAATACCCAAAATTAATATATGATGTGCCAAGGAGGCGGGCGATGAGGCAGCTCCACAGTTTTCAACTTTTGCTGTCTCATCGTGCAATTGTAACTTATTCATTAAGTTCCTTATTCGAAATAAATTATTTTGTATTTTGTTTGTATTTCTCCTTAGTCGCTGCAATGAACTAAAATAAAGGGCTAGTATTTTTAAGAACAAACAATTATAAGGTTTTTATTTATTATAGTACTCTGGGTAATTTCTAAGGGATTTTCGAATCCCGGCGAGATCGTAAATTTTTGGGATTTATTAATTTCCTAACAATAAATTAATCAATATGATTAGATATATGTAGAGTTTCGAAAGTCCTGCCAGAATTAAATGTAAACTGTTATCAAGATTCAACTCGTAGTTCATTACACGGGAAGGGCTGGGATCCAACGGGGTGGGCAAGCAGAGTACGACGTAATGTTGGGTTAACTTAGGTTTTTAATAACGGACTAAGGCTTTCACCGCATTTATCGACGATCAGATTTATGTTGCGGACGATGTAACGCGGAGACTTAACCCCTAAAACATTTTTCCGTGTCAGCCCGCCTTCGATCGACTCTGCGCTGTCGGAAAGTGTCGAGACCTGAGGGAAATTTAGACAGTTTTTAATTGGCCCGCGCTGTTTTGTTATGCGTTATTAAATGCGAGCTTACTAGCGCTCTGGAAAACAACTAACGCGCGCTTGAATAGAAAATCGCGTTTGAGTGGGAACGGTACGGATGTATTAATGGTTTTTAAAATGAAAAAAGTGTGCTTAGGTTAACTAATCGCCATGCTTTACTTGTGGATTTGTGTACCTACGCTCGGTGGACTCGATGCGCGTTTCTTGCGTTTCGGATATTTTAAGTTATTGAGGTAAACAAAGTTCGCAGCACGTTACGTTTCACGCGACGACGCAACGGTGCGTGAAAGTCTTCCTTTAGAGGATTTAAAGGGTATTTAATGAGCCAACTTGAACAATTAGTAGGTAAACGGAAAACCAGCCTATTTTGACGGTATACATAGTCAATATAATTATCTTTATAGTATTTCTTATTGTGTAGTACACTATTTATCTTTACTTAAATTCGGTAATTCCTAAATATGTGTTTACCTAATAGAAACTTACATTATCAGGACATGACCTAATTTAAGTTTGCTATAAGCGATTGTTAAGTACGTGGTTGGTAAACCTTTTTTTAATATGAAGTTCGCTATACATTTTTATATAAAAACATCCTCAATTACACCAAAGTAAAAATAAACTAAACAAGAAAAATGAAGACGCTTTAAAAGTTCGTATCGCCAACGTCCACAATATTCTTGTAATATTAATAATGGGGCGCTGACGGCAACTTTTGTCTGTGTCTTTTTATATTTCCCTTGCGGCCGAGTTTTGAACACACAAAAGGATTTTTCAATACTTATTTTATACTGTTTTTGTTCGAACTCAATATTTTGAATCAAAAGATAAAAGAAAAGCAAGCTAAAATCTCACTAATCTCACTAATATTATAAACGTGAAAGTTTCGATGGATGGATAGATGGATGGATGTTTGTTCCTTTATCACGCCAGAACGGCTGAACGAATCAGGATGAAATTTGGCACAGAGATAGATTATAGTCTGGAATAGAACATAGGCTACTTTTTATCCCGGAATTCCCACGGGAACGGGAACTACGCGGGTGAAACCGCAAGGCGCTGCTAGTATATATTTAAATAAAAAAACACGTGGCTCATCTTTTTCGAATTATGACCCATTGCTTATTTTGACCTAACCTTTGAAGAAGAAGAAGAGTCTTCCAGGATGTTGGGAGTATTTAATGTCTTAAAACTAGGAAGGAAATCAAATCGTAATTAACTTATAACCACCGCAAATGCCCTTCAATCGAAGCGTTTTATACCGTGTTTTTATGTAAACAATAGGTATGATTTCTTTAAAAATACCAAGGTCGTGCAATTTACAATATTAACGATTTCCCCGAATTTCGAAATAGTTTTTAATAACTACATATTATGAGGTATCTTCAAGAACTAATAAAGTTGTGCGACATAATCGCTGTGATTGAGGCTCTATAACTTGTTAAGATAAAAAAAACTCAGTGCTAGGCACAATTTACTTTTTAGCACTTCCAGACAAAACCGGAACTCAGGAGAGCAATGGCAGGATATGATAACTGCATTTTAGCAGACGTTTGGCGCTAAGTAGTAAAATTCTAGTGACTTTATGGTACCTTATTTATATTGTCCTGACACCGTCGTACTACTTCGGGAAGAATAGCTGTAAGTGATACTATTGAAAAATACTTTTAGCGGACAAAAAAGTTTGAAGAATACAAGTCGTCACCACACATCCAACCTAAAACCGAAGGTTCACGTAATAATAAAACTAGCACTTACCTATCGTCTCTTCACATGGTTGGCTGAGAGGCCTCCGCGAGGGCGATGTTTTGGTCTGAAGTGATGGTTGCGGCTTCAATATGTGTGCGGGCACGGCGCCCTCTTGAGGCGGCTCTCCGGGCACTCGCACCACCCACCACTCGCTCCGGCCTGGACATGGCTCCACCACTTCCACCTGCTGTCCTTTAGATACAGATAGTTCGCCGGTACCGGTTGCTACATGCTCGCCTACCACCCATGTCATCTCTGGACCAGCCTGTGGACAATTTTGTTGCTTAGGCGAAGAAAACTAAGGATAATATCGGGCTTTTTTTCCCCACGCTGTCACAGAATAACTACAGGCTGTAAAGATAGGTCTTTTTTTTCATTAAATGTAAAAAAAATATATTATTAATTATTATACTTATTGAACCCTTATTACGAATTTGCATATCTTTACTTTCATTGTTTTATCTCCTTCATTCGTATGTTACGTATGTTGGTAGACTGTATCTTTTTGTCTGTATTTAACTTTATAGTTTCTGCCCGCGGCCTCCCACGCGTTCTTTCTATGGAAACGTTAAAAGGTTATTTATATTCATTCATGGGAACTGATAAATGGAATAAAAAATTATCTATGTTTTCAATGCAAATTTCAGCCCGATCCGTTTAGTAATTTTGCCGAGAAGAAGTAACAAACGTACATCCATCCATCTAAGCTTTCGCATTTATAATAATAATGCTAATTTGATGTGATAGTGTGACACATCAAAGATTTAAAGCCGAATTTTTCGGTAGCGAGTATAGAGCACAACTCAAGCCAATTCGATACCATCGATTGGGGAATTTGCGAATACAAGATAAGTACACGCGACAATAGTGATAACGAACATAAATACCGATAGTGTCTATATACTCGGGTCTACAATCCTAGATATTTTTTATAAACAAAGGGGTTAAGAAAATCAATGAAATATTAGTGGCAAATATACAGGGTGTTCGGCAAACCGTGGGTCATATGGTAACTGGGGAACCAAGTGCGAAAAATAGCTAAAATTAATTTTAAGTTTTGATCTCTCGCTCGTTTTCGAACCTTTCTCACTACCGATGTTGAATTTTGTGTTTATTTTTTAATTCTTACTTTCCTGTTATCTTGATGTTTTCTGTTATTCATTACGGATGTAAGCGGGTTAACTACGAACCTTATTTGTGTTGGAAGAACACCAACGTTTCATCCCTTAACGAGGGACTTCTTCAGGGTGAGTGCGGTTCTAGGCGCGCGCGTTCCGCGTCTCTCCGAGCACGATCTTTTCTGTTATTGTTTTAAGTTTTTGCTAAGATTTCATTCATAAAACATCTTGTTGACATAAAATATCTTCGATTCCCAAACCGAATGGTTTTCGACAACAGTCAGATAACTAGGGCGCACCTACTCGTGTGCGACCGCAGTCGTAAGAATCGAACTGAACTCGAAACTTATACATAATGTAGGTAAGGTACATGCCCAAAATACACTAAGACATTTTTCAAATACCTGCTGATTGTTGTAGCATCGACATATATTTGGATATAAAATGAAATATGGTGAACTAGTTTCTGATCGCGGCTTTGCACACGACGTTTCTATGGAAACGTTTTAGGTTATTTCTTTCACATGGGAAATGATTCATGGGGAAAAACGTAAACTTTATTTTATTCCGAGTCTTAACCTACATCTATACAAAATGTCAGCCTAGTCGGTTCCGTTTTTTTGGCGTGATGAAGTAACACCCATCCAAACTTTCGCAAGCATAAAATAAAAGTGTGATGTTTGAAGTTACTTACAAAAGCCTAATGCGATTCTCTTGGAACACGTTTTGGAACGAATAAGCTTGAAATATAAATATAGCTCTACATCTGAAATTGGCTAGAGACTACAAAGAAAGTTTATGTGCCCACACATCTCGATTATTTTTTTCACACAAACTGATTCTTTCCGCGTTTCATGCTCGGTTTCATTTATTATATACAACACAATAATCGAAAACGTTATACGAAAGTGAATTGCTTGTCAGCACACAGCGCAATGCTCGTAACAATAATTTCAAGAATCTACACCAGTTGTGGGACCTAAATATTTAGACCGCTATAATAAAACTACGATACCGGAGGGCATCGAACGTGTTCTGTCCACTAGGTTTGTACAAATTATGTGTGGTGGGTAATATCTTACGCTATCACCACTATGGCAAAACATGGTACGAGTATTTCAGTGTTGTTTTGTAGTTACAGAAAAGATGTCTACGAGACTGCTAATAAGAGTCAATTTTTACAACTCTATCGAGTGTCTGGACAAACTAGTTACTAACTACTAACTTAGTCGTAGTTACATTTTCTGAAAATGTAACGCAGGTCCAAGAACTCAATACATAGAAACTTTTATTAAGACGTGAAATAATAAGTACGGGTAACATTTTGCCATACAATACTACAGTTATAAGTATTAAAACACAAGCTCTGCCAAGTTTGGGGCTGATGTGCGAATTATTCAGCATTATTTATAATTTAATTATTTACTGTACCTATAAGCAACTGTACAACCAAAATAACAGAGAAGACAATATAAAGCACTTCGACTCCTTGGGTCACCAATTATTCATGAGTTCTTTTCAGCCATTTGTAGATGAGAAAATTCAAAATTTCAACAGAACTTCGGAGAAACTTCTCAAAATGAATAGCCTTCGGTTTTCACAATTATTCGGTTTTGCCTGTTTGTTAGGTACAAACAGGCAAAACCGTTTGCAAACAGTCTTCAGTTAGTTCAATTCTTTCAATTGTAAATACTGTTTTAATTTAATTCTATTATTTGATTGAAATTTTCTTTCTAAATAAAGATGTACAGCACAGAAGTAGGTACTCATCGCTTAGAAACGATCAAGGCATTTTTTTTTATTGAAATGTATTCACTTTTTAAGGCATGTTTAAAAATATAGCTTATTATGAAATAGCGCTGTTTCCGATAGCAAAATACTGACTGATTGGCGGGTTCGCATAACGGAATACTGACAGATTGAGTATCAGAAACGAGCTTGGATTTTAGGGGCGACACCGTTCCTCATTTCAATAAATTTTGATCGATTACCCACGGCGCGCCTCTACTTGTGCCGCCAGTCATTTGATAAAGTAGCTTAAGGTCTTTATGCTACATAAAACATGGAATACAATAGAAATACATTTATTTGGACACAGGTACAGTAGTACCACGTTTATAAAACACAAAAAAACATATTATATACATAGCGATAGAATTTTCAAAATAGGTCCATAGTTGACGGAGAATTCAAGGAACATACATAAAAACATACATATAGCCGAAAAAAAAACCTTCTCCTGTTTTCGAAACATAAAAAGTTGATTCTTTATGTAAGATGATGTTGTGTTGTACCATCGCCAGTACAATGTTTTTGTACTGGCGATGGTAACATTGATAACAGACAAAAATTAAAATAAAAAAATACTTTTAAACCCTAGGTTATAAAACTCGCATATTAGTTCCGCATTCACCTTGCTTCTTGTAAAATTCAAGTTTCTAAGTTCAACGGGAAGTACAATCTATAGGTTTTCAGTACATGGCGAGAAGCAAACAAACTTTTTTGTGAGTAAACTGGAAATTGATAGTTTTCGGATTTTTGCCTTAGCGTGTGCTATAAGAACTTGTTTCTTGCATCTTTCATGATTCTAGGTGAACGGGAAGTAACCTAAAAGGTTTTATGTGTATGTGATTCCCTTGGGAATTTTACAAAAATATGGCATTAACGTCTGTTGATCGCATTGACTTAGAAGTTTGACAGCCCGCCCCGGCTTCGCACGGGTAAATTCTATCGCCTATGTTGATCAGGGATAATGTAGGATTCTAATGGCAAATGAATTTTTCAAATCGGTGCTGTAGCTTCGGAGCCTATTCAATTCAAACAAACAAGTCTTTCCTCTTTATAATATGATAGTGTAGATAGTTTTGATAAAAGATATAAGAATTTGCAATTATGTTAAAAACATAAAATGATCTCAGAAACACATCAAGTAGGTACATAGAAAATGCAACTAAACAATGGCACAAAAGAAATCGTTAAAAATTTTGCTGGCAAGGTACAGTTACCAACAGGGAAGGTGTTACACAATTTTCGGGTAATTTTCCATCCTTTTCGTATCCTAGCAACACCCGAAACCCCCAGATTTTCAGAAGACGATTATTTAACCCTGAGAGTTTACGAAGTTCTTCAGCAAAGAATAATATATTTTGCCTACTAAAAATGACTACCTATGTATTGATTTCAATACAGTTGGAATTCTATTTTTGTTGTTGAATGTGTGTTATTTTTATGTCATTTTAATGTCAATTGTATTTAAATATGTCATTGCAAGCTGGGGAGGATTTAAATTAATTCTCAGTTCACGGTTCATGAACCGTGATAGTTAGACAGTTGAAATTTTCAAAGATGATGTATTTCTGTTGGCGCTATAACAACAAATACTAAAAAATAGAATAAAATAAGTATTTAAGGGGGCTCCCATACATTAAACATGGTTTTTTTGCCGTTTTTGTAGATAATGGTACGGAACCCTTCGTGCGACTCGCACTTGGGCGGTTTTATTATTTTTAAACTGCAAACAATGTACATAGCAATCTGTGTTACAGAAGGCAGCGTCTTCCCCATCAGAGCAATTTTGTAAAAACTAAAACTGAAGGCAGAGCTGCCCAGAACTATGTAATTTTTTTGTGTCTTTCATAAAAAACATTTTCAATTAACAGACGTATAAAAATGTTAATAATTATTACTACTTTTAAATTCGTCTAAATCCGAGAATCTAGACTAATATTCGCAGATGTCTACAATTTGGATCAGAGCAAATAAATTATTTGAAATAAATACAGTACAATTTAAAATAATATACCCCTACAGTATAGTTATATTAAATAAGTTTCTTCACGTGCAGCCTGAGCGGGCTCAGTATTGTATGAAATTGATGAACCATCTGACGTCGTAGCACCTAAAACATAGCGCGTTTCATGCCAAGATTAGTTTAATATTATGACAAGACCTACGCCTGCGTCGACCCTTCGTCTCAATATTAATCAACTACGTAGATTTATGCAAACAAATAAAATCAGACGATATTCTTGGTAGAAACTAGTGTACCGAACATGAAAGCCTTGTTAGCATCGCTAACGTTAATTCGCTTGAAATCATTCCTTTGCGAAGCTTGTTATTCACAATTGACTCTGACAGAATATTTATCAGATGCTTAAAGTACTTAGCTTGGAGAAAACGAAATATATATTGATCCTTGAGGGCGTTTACAGGGCTGATCCAAAGTGAACATGTTGTAGGACAACCGTCAAGTCAAGTAAATTTTATGTATCAACTAGCAGCGCCTCGCGGTTTCACCCGCGTAGTTCCCGTTCCCGTAGGAATTTCGAGATAAAAAGTAGCCTATGTCCTATTCCAGACTATAATCTATCTCTGTGCCAAATTTCATCCAGATCCGTTTTGCCGTTCTGGCGTGATCCATCTATCTATCCATCCATCCATCTAAACTTTCACGTTTATAATATTAGTGAGATATTATAGTAGTATTCTGGCAGCTAGGTGTCGTATTTTCACTTTATTTACCGCAGTGTGCTAAAATAAAAGTCTTGGACGAGTGTTTGATGTGATGACAACCAGCACAGAAACGTGGTGCCTCACTAGGCTCGAGGTTACACAGAGGCAATGGAGAGAGCTAAGCTTGGAGTATCTCTGCGAGATCGAATTTGCAATGAGGTGATTCGTAAAAGAAATAGTCTAGCCGAGAATTGCGAAACTCAAATGGCAGTGGGCAGAGCGCGGTAAAAAGCTGGATGCGGGTAGCTCAGGACCGTTCGTTGTGAACATCTTTGGGGAGGCCTATGTCCAGCAGCGGACTTATTTCGACGGAGATAATGATGATTATGAATGGTGAAAGACATAGCCTAATATTTAGATGGTTCATTTTAAGCCCCATCTTGTAACGAAGCGCCTTAAGAGTGCGCAATGGGCGCTATTTTGTGAAAAAGATAAGCATAGGATTTCGCGTTGATAGGAGCGAGACAGAGCATGGGTTTTTGGAACGGCGCAAGTGCAAAAATAGATTTTTTGCTTATTTACAAAAAAACTATACAACGTAAGAAAAAACTACCTGAAGGAACCAAGTAATTAGAAATAACCTACGAATCAAAACGTAAGTCATTTCAATGGACCGCAGGGTTCCCAAGATCTCAACCAAATTATGTGCAAAACAGTGCAATTTCATGTTTTTTTCTATGGTATTTTTTTTCCTTAATCGTGTTTTCACTTTGAAGGAACTACAGAAAAAAATTTTGAATTTTATGTAAGTTTTTAACCACGGGAATCCCGTTGGTACTGAGATTTAGTCCTAGTTTGTCAAGCAAACACGCTAAGTTCGCCTCTTAAGTGAAACACTTACGTCTGTGTAAGGTTGCCAATCGCTGTTGCGCCGCCCCGTACGAAAGAGACGATTAAAATGCTGTTAACACGAGATTGTATTCTGACCGTTTTAACTTATTTGTGTCGAAGTCGAAGTAAGTATTTTCGTTTCCGTGATTCACACTGATTATCCAAATCGCTTACAGAAGCAAAACTTTTTTAATCCACCTGATATCTACATAATTGTTTTAAATAAGTATGCAGTCAAATCCGTCATCTTACAGACGTGGATACTTCTAGACTAGTTTATTACAGCGGCCAATTTACTTGAAACTTACAGAGAACACTTAAAAATAAGAAACAATGAGACACGTGTTTCAGGATTTCTGAAATCATTTTTGATAATTGGGTAAAGCGGGTTATTGAAGTTTGAGATTCGTAGTTAAATGATATATTTTGAAAGATACGATTCTAGTCTCATATTGTAGCAAATTTAGTCTACTTTAAAAACTTTAGAAGTTAATATGAAAAACTAGCCTTTAGGGTTATTATCGCCAAAATCTAAAACGCGGTTTTTGATAAATCTGCGGTCGGCGCTCGAGGTCACCAACTCGGATTATCCATTAGGCCAACATCATAAACAAGTCTGCAAAAATTACAACTACCGGATTGGACGCAAGGTCTTATTTTTAAAGGTACTGGACTATTAATTAATTTGAATTTTCCGACGTGTCCAAAAGTCCCGTAAGGTCTAAGGGAAATAAAGCACTTTGAATTTCATATATTTGAGTAAAGCTACTCAAAGACTCAGCTCCTGAAAATGACAGAATTTGAAGATCAGAGCTTTCCAAGTTCCAAGATTTATGGCTCGCACGGCGGCGCGGTTCCTATTTAGACAAGTTGTAAATTTCAGGAGTTTATTGCCAGAATGATGAACAAAAAGCATCTGCTTAGATTTTGTCCATGTACCTTACCTGCCACTGAATGTTCCTAATTTCACCGTTCCTAATCATATAATCCGCGACTTGAGCTTTCGTCGTTTAGGACGTAAGTTTCAGCGAGTTCTTTTTAAAGAACTGTGCCAAAGGTGGCGTGATAAAGAGACGAATACACGACAGTGGGTGTGACCGACTGACTACCTACTGATTAGATAAATAGAGCGAACGTTCGATGTCATTTCGTCGTTGGAGCAATGTTGCTAGCTTTCTTCCAGTAGCCCTGTAGCTTGCCTTCTACAGATCGCTTTGTAAAAGGGTTGAATAAGATCGTTGTGTTTTTATCGCAAAGGAACCCAATTTTTCTCTAATAATAGGAACTCCAAGGTGGTTTAGTAGTACAGAAGGTACCTACTGTATGACACCGTGCATTAGTGCTGTAATTACTTACAAAGCCGTCTTTTTCCAACTTACATTTTACGACAGCATATCGTGCCGATAAACGAACATTACATAAACCATCCTTCGTGGATGTATAGGTCATTGATGATGATACGTAATCCTTTTCTGTTTTTTTTTCACACGTGTCGGTAATAATTTTCTATGCATTAGTCGGGCGGTGTGGAATGTGTTTGTTTTACATTGCTGTCAGAATCTCAGTCTATGTTATTCTTTTAGAACAGTACCACCAATGATGTTAGCTAAGATTCGTTGTTATCTTTGTTGAATTTGAATAAATCCATTCTTTCTCGGTTGTTTGTGATCCGGACGCCTTTTGGATTTACTACTAGCTGGAACCGTGGATGTTTGAATAGTTCCAAAACAGTTTGTAAATGGGTATGTGAAAGACAGTTACAAACAGTTTTGTTACGGCGACAAAGACCACTAAGACAGTAATCAATTACTAGGGTATCTAAACATATAAATTAGCGACCTAACCATGACTGTTTTGCAGTTATTTTATTCTATGGACTATTTCAATATAGTCTCTAAAAGTCTTTCATGTCAATTGTGGATGACCATGGCATGCAGATGACAATGATGAAAACAAAAATACGAATAATTGTGCCAATTCAACCAAAAATACAAACAAATATGAAATAAAAACGAAGACAACACCTGTCATCAATATCAAGAGCACTTTGCCAGTATCGTTTCATTTTGTCGAAGAACAAAGACACAATTTTTCGTAGGCGTACAAACATTTTATTCACTTGACAAGAACACATCATAACATAACATAATATCACGAAACATCCAAAAAGCAAACGTATATCGAACACAAAGACCGTTGACCTTTACGTCGCTCCAGGGTAATGTGCAAATGAAGTCCGTTATGAAGTGATGAAAGCAGTGTCAATGTCGAGGGTAAGTAGCGTCGCTGTGAGGTTGCGATTGCGAGTGGTGCATTTTGCAAGCGCGGGAGTGCCGTAGGGCGAGGGCGGTGCGGTGCGGTGCAGTACGGGGGGTGGGGTTGTCTGCACCTGTCGCTGGCGCTCGCGACCGCGCAGCAGGCGCGCGTGGAAGGAGCTCGGCGTATCGATAGTGTGCTGGCGCGACAGCGCGGCGTGCCCCGAGCTCACGGAGCTCTGTCGGAACCATGGCAATGATATTTTGCGCCGGCTTTTGTTCTGTTTGCTTGTCGGAGAGTCCATCGCGTTGTCGGCGGCGGCGGGCCGGGCCGCGGCGGGAGGGGTCGCGCCGTCCGTCGCGGCGCGCGGCGCTGTGGCCACTGAGGGCTCCCCGCGCGGCCCGCGCCCGCTGCCGATGTCAGCGCCTGGATCGCGCACTACGCAGCCTCCGCGCGAACTTTCGTATCGAGCTTCGCTTCCGAAATTGTTCCCTAAAGATACCCGCTTAGGATTGCAAACGACGTCGAACTGCGGTGGTGGCCGCCGACGCTGCTGGTTCAAATAGATTCAAGGACGACCGATGGATCCTAAAGAACCGCTTTCATTAAATTTCAGCCTCGTCGCGTTATTGAGTTTTCTTTGCCTTTGACTCTTGCAATTTATCTTTGGAGTGTGAATAATTTGCAGAATAAACGAGATCGTAAGGCTCAATGAAACAACACAGAAGGATGAATTGCGTTAAATAAAAATATATATTAATTAATTTGTACAGTTATTTCTACTTGACTTTTTGATATGGGAGTGTTTGGATGTATAAGTCGTGACACGCTTTATGTGTTAAAGAAATCTGCATGCCTGTTTTTGACATGTTTTATCGAAGATAAACTCTAATAAATATAATACAGGCTTCGTATCCTGACTAGCAGCATGTAGCCGCATCAGTTGTTCGAAATTAATTAACAATTTATACTTGGTAGTAGTATTCAAATTGATTTGAAAATTTGTCGAACCTTCGAAAAAGTTGTAAGGTTGAGGGTTAAAAGCCACCATTCTAAAAGATAGCCGTGATGCTGTTGATGAAAACAGACAGAAAAAGTTGAGCAACGCTGGTTTTCTGACATGACCTTTGGCGCGTGGCAACACAGGCGGCAGCCCACAGACAAAAAACAACCAAATTTATGAATTAACTGACAACCTTAGATTTCAGCTTCAAACTGAACAAAATACAAATAAAACTGGCCACGTGCGAGTCAACTCGCACACAAAGGGTTCCGCACCATCGAATAAAACAATTATGCAAAAGAAACCCTGAAAAACCGTATTCTTATGGATTGAAAGCCAACATAACGCGGTCATCCATCTACTGTACCTACAGACCTTGCCCAAAGTAGCTGAACTATATTTTTCGTCTTTGTTTTTGATCGTTGTTTAAATTTGTATGGACGTTGGCCCCCTAAATATCAAATTAATTTTATTTTTATTACTTTTTGTGTTAGTGGCAATAGTGTGTTAATACACACTCTGTAAATTTCAACTGTCTACCTTCTACGGTTCTTGAGATACATTCAGCTTACTGAAAGGCGAACAGACGGACGGACGGACAGACAGGGGAGGCTTAGTAAGAGGATCCCGTTGCCACCCTTATGGTACGGAACCCTAAAAAGAGAATATTTATTAGGTATGTATTTCTATTTATATGAAAGAGTTTCCTTTTCTCGTTTAAGCCACTAAAGTGGCTCTGATTGTATGGTTTGCGGGCGTGGCTACGAGTTGAAGGATATTTAGGTTTCGGGCTTCAGCGCCTCCACTCGCTATGGACTCATCAAGATATCTCTGAAACAACAAAAGCTACGAGGCTAAAAGGGGTCAACCTCGGAATGAGAGATAACAAGCTGTAAACTCGTATACTTTATTTTGGTGGTATAAAATTTTTCTCTAAAGTCTCATAAAATCTTGTGTGTAACATAATCAAAAAATTCAAAAAAATTCATACGTCCTACCTTAGGAATTACTTAATACCAAATTAAAAAATTAAAAAAAAATAAAAAATTATTAAAATTAATCTGTAATTTTAAGACTGGAGGCGGTGTACTCTGTGGTGCAGAAAATCGAAGTTGTATTGCACTTTATTATATATTGGTTCCATGGAACGGTAACGCCGCTCACGCCTACGCTCAACGCCAAAATTGCGATGATCAGATGACCTTAATCTGTCCTCGATAATGTGACCCCGCGCACTTGTATAATATAAATCAGTGGTTTGTATCAGTATAGTATCCTCCTTGGCTGTAGACTAAAATAAGTTAATTACCACCTCTTTCATTCAATACAAAATCCTTTCCGCTAGTCGAGATAAAACGTTGTATGTCTAACACAAGAGCGTTTGTCTTATGGTTGTTGTTAGTGTGCGGTCTATTCTAGACTGCTTACTTTACTAGCTCGAGATTAAATATCGACACATTCAACTAAAAAAACATTTTGTTCTGTTACAAATAACTATTCTTTCACATCTAAGCAAATATCGATTTGTTTACCTTTTTTAAGCAAAGTTACCGTTTTAAGCTAGGGAAATGAAAAAATATTTACAAATTTTAGAGACTCCACCGACGCAACAAGTGTAAATTTATCAATGAATGTCGTAGACTTGGCTCTCTACGCAACGGGGGCAAATTTGCAAAACTTTTCAGAAGTGCAGCAAGTAAGGTCTTGTTGTAAAATAACAACTGCTTTACTCACGTCGAGTGCCAACGGGGAACAGGTCAAATCGATCTAGATTGGTTCGGACAAAGTTTCCAACTTCGTATATGTACAGGGAAGCAAGAGTTAGGATTTTCCACTGTTTGAAAACACCTTTGCACGTGTCGGTCTGCCTAAGGCCGAACATTGCTCTAATGCATAAAATAAATAAATTGGTCAAAAAGTTTGAAAAGCTTTCATTTTAAGTACGGTTTCATACATTATACTTGGCTTTGCATTCAAGATCTTCGGATTGGAGTCGAAGTAGCTCCTAACATCTCTTTTCATCTCATACAAACACCTCAGACAGCCATCATGACGTTCCACATATCAGTCAACTTCAGACTATACACCATTATGACAGGCATAGGCCATGAAGAAGGTGGGCAAACAAACTGTCCGAACGACATCAAAAAATTCTAAACAAAATCTGAGGGAACATGTTAAATTCCACATCTTTTTCCATTTTTGTTTATTAAAGTCTAGTCTAACAAATCAAATCATGTAAAAAAAATATGAGATCTAATTAAGCTGGTCCAATATTTGTCTCATAATATGGGAGTCTAAGATGCGGGTCCATCTAATCTCTATTTACATCCGATTGAGCAGAAAGTTCGAGTTCAGTTCAAATATTGAGAACGTGTTCGCTCTAGGACGAAAGTCTAGAATTGGCAAACACCAACTCAAAAGTAGAATAGGTATCTAAGGAAAAAGTAACGAAATTTTTGGCCCTTGCCTCGGTTGAAGCCCGGTCTAATTAGTGCTGTCAGCTAGAGTGACTTGACACGACAAAAAGACGGGCCCCACCTCGAATCCAAATGTGATGTGACACTTAAATGAAATTATTATTATTATATTAGACATGTCAAAACGTCAGCTAGGCTTTTTTCTATAAATATGAAAATTATTTCAAAATAAATATAAGGTAATTTGATACTAAGTGCTTTCCAACTACAAATGAACAACAAATAAAGCGAAACAAGTCATATTTGTGCTGAAAAAGAAGTAGGCAATAAAAGTTCTAGATAGTTCGGCAAATATCTGAAACCACAAGAAGAATATTACCATTCTTTACCCACAGATGGTAAATACACTATTCAATATAAAAAAATAGATAGTCTATATTCTGAGTTTAAGTTAATTAATTTGGTTAGCAGTTGTAATTTTCCATGGTGGTATCTATATTATGTTACGACAGATGAGGTTCTAGTGTAGCTAAAAGTTAGTAATCTTCATGGTATACCCTTTTAAATACATAACAGTCACTATAGACCAACCAATTTATAAGTAGCTTATAATGTTTAATATGTAGTAGATAATAGATTTTATTTAAAGAAAATTACAATAAGAACAGAATACAATAATAATAATTAGCTTGACACTGTCAAATTCATCCACACAACATAATAAGTATAGCGTCTTTCATAGTTTTTATTTAACGTTTTATTTGACAAACTTACAAGCAACATTATTTAATTTTAAGGATGTGGTTATCATCAAGAAATACGAAAATAAAGTTAAGAGTTTTTTGGAACTTTTAACCGATGGCGTAACTTGCTTGCGCATTGAGACGCGCGCTAGACCGTCAGCCAAGTTCGGAAAGAAACGGGTGACACAATAGCAGTGAGTATCTTTACATGAACCATTCGGCACGCTTTTGGTCCGTCTATATCTCAGACATTATAAAACGAATGCAATTTTGCATATCTAGTTAATTAGATCTATGAATAGAGAAGGAATACTAGGTACATTTAATAAATAAATAACATTAGGTTCTTGAGTTACTGCGGTTCGAAAAGTACCATTTTTAAAAAGACTTATCGAATCTATTTTATGATCTCAGCTCTTTTATCGGTGAAGCCACAATCTGAACAACTTAGCTAGTTTTCACCTCATAGACATGGATACTAAACAAATGAAGTAATAAAAATTTATGAAAATGTTGCCATACAAATTTTGGATTAAGTAATAGAAAAGAAAATGCATAACTAATAAAACACTATCACACATTACAACAGCTTTTCTTTACACAACACCAAAAAAAATAATAACCCTACATACCGATAAGGGCTACATGTCGAATCTTTATCCGAAATGTAATGTTGCAGCAATTACTAGTTCGATGTCAAAAGGCGAATATCTGGGAAGTAAAAAAAAACACTTACCTTGTCCGAGTCAGTTGTGTTCCCGCTACCGAAGGATGCCAATGAGTTCCTATCGAGGTTCTCTGTGGTTTCATCCAGTAATGTGGTGTCATCCAAGTCACTGTAAGAAAACACATCCTTGAATACGTGACTATTTAAGACGAACCTTTATTTTTGACTCCATTATTGGTATCATTATCATCACACCAGGAGCCGAAGTCTACGAAAAAATCGGTTTAATATGACAGTCGTATCGTCGCAGAATAGTCCATAGATTAAAAAAGCTCTAAGAGTCTAAGGGATAAGCTATGCGGTATTTTACGTAACATTATAGACGTTTATAGTTGTGTTTGACCAACATTTTTCATGCATATCGATGTCATTTTGTAAGCGTGACTACATCACTAGCAAATATACGTCAACTTATGGTTACACCTGCACAATATCTACTACATTTTCTATGGCATCTCACAGAGATAATCATTGAGACTAGATTTTTTCTCGATGCATATCATATTATTTTCTCGATCATAGATGAATGTAACTCTAGACAGTGCGTGCGGTGCTATTTGCATGGAGAGATTGCTTAGAATGGTTTCAACCTTGAAATGTCAAAATGTGTCATTGTGAGGTTTTATTGTGAAGCGTATAATTTAGTAGAATTAGGGCCCAGTTGACTGCTAGCACATTGGGTAACTGGATATACAGGGCAAATAAAATTTACAAAATCCGTGGACAGTTTAAAGGTGTAAACTGTCCACGGATTTTGTAACTGGATATACAGGGCAAATAAAATTTACAAAATCCGTGGACAGTTTAAAGGTGTAAACTGTCCACGGATTTTGTAAATTTTATTTGCCCTGTATATCCAGTTACCCAATGTGCTAGCAGTCAACTGGGCCCTAATTCTACTAAATTATACGCTTCACAATAAAACCTCACAATGACACATTTTGACATTTCAAGGTTGAAACCATTCTAAGCAATCTCTCCATGCAAATAGCACCGCACACACTGTCTAGAGTTACATTCATCTACTTATTAAAAATTAATCGGTTCGGTTTGCGACTCAAGTAACGGATAATATCACGTAGATTCAGATTTTGCTGTACAATCACGTCTCAAATCCACCCGGTATATAAATCTACTTGTTTATTTGTTTAGAAAAGGGTGAAGGGAGTCCACCCTCCGCATTTGGATTCAAAATTGATTATTATTAATGCGTAGTGGATATAAGTATGTAAAAACCAGCAATTGATTCACTGAACCATACAAGAGTTATTCCGAACTCTCGTTAAGTTTATGGAAGAGTAATAATGAACTTTGTAATAATAACCGTTAGCAAGAAAAGGCAGTCTGTCTGGGTCAAAACTTCTACCATTTTGCCGCAATTGTGCACTCGTCCTGCTCAATACACTAATAAACGTTTGTTTCAGTCGCTTGGGTAGACGTTAGTTGGGGTTTAAAACTTACGAGATTGGAATAAATATGGATGCCGTTTTATTATTTCGTTGTTTAGATTCGCGTAGGAATAAATCAGAATTCGATTAACTGTATGTTAGTGTGGCACTATATGAGCAGTTTATTTTTGGGTTTGTATAAGACGACAGTACTAAAACGGCCAATGGACAACATGGTCTCGGATGCCGGAGGTCAAGATTCACTTCCGCCTTTTTGGCTTTGTTTAAGCATCTTTCTTTCATCCTTGATTTCATTTGTTTCAAAGCTGAAAAGTGCCGTGAGATTGTTCGAGAAAAGTGTCACTGCCGTGGCCCCTGATATTTAAAAGTATTTCAGTGATGCATTAATTCCGATTAGTAGTGTGCCTATAGGGATGCTTGTATCATGTATATGTAGCAATACATATGCGCAGTCTGTATCTGCGAAGAAATGTATGTATGTATGTAACAGAAGAGTTTTAAATAATTTATATGATAATGAACTTACCGACTGGATCTCTGCGAGCTGGTAGGCCGCGCTCGAACTGGGCTGTGCGGAGGCAGAACTCCTCTGAAGTAGGTTTCCTGTCACAAACACATAATACTTTTACCAAAAGTATCATAAATAAAAATAGTTGCGTACAAAGTGCGTATCACATATACAAACCGGACACTTACAACCACGACGTAGTTACGTTATCAATTTCATTTCAGAAACCAAATAAGTTGAAAAGCAAAGACCTTGACCTTGGTTTGACCTGTTAGCGCGTAGAGCTGTGTAGTATGCGTTGCAAACTTTACAACAGGGACTTTCTAACAGCTCTCATACCAGCTCCCGTACAAGCCTTGAAGCGATTGCCTACGTATACTATCAACAGACGCTAATCCAATCATCTTTCTGAGATGGTGCCGAGAAGACAAAGGTTAATGAATGAATTATATAACAGACTCTAATTGTATCAATGCTAACGCCACGTTTATCATATACGTTATGATTTGAATGAAGCCGAAAACTTCAAAACTGTACTAATACACATATACGAGTATCTACCATTAATATGTAACTACTCAACAGTTGAAAGTAATACATAAATGGATGACGTAGCGCAAATCTATCCTAATCATTCCACCCAATTTACAGGCATTAAAATGAAAATTCCATGCAAGGACAAACGGTGAGGTCACTGGAAGGATAGTACTTGCTACAACACCAGTGATTCAAAATTACGTCATTCGCAACTTTTCATTAGAGTAGCGGTTGTATAGTTAGTTCCGATGAGTAAGTAGAGCGGTAGGACCCAGTATTATGAAAAAAAAGTGATTATTCGTATTTAAATATGTAATACAAAATATAATTAAAAGGGAATTCGATCTGAAGTGGATGGGATTTTTATATTGTTCGTTTTGTTTATGATATATGTAGTTTCTCGGGCAACAAATTCTATTAATCGGGGCTTTCCTGATATCTCGCATGCAATAATTCCCCACATCCTCTTCAGAAACACTGTTTATCGTGTGAAGTATGACTAATTTAATATAAATAGTTCCATTAATTTATAAAAACAGAGAGATCATTGTGATAGAGCTGGTCAGGGGAAGTAATACCATTATCTTTGTTTCCAGGACCAAGCAGAGAATATACATAATATTTGTATAACAATACTAACCCCAAGTAGGCTTCAGGTTGAAGTGAGGGGTTGGGTCCGTGCCGTTGCAGTGATTACGGGCACATGAAGCTTAGGTATAATTCTCATAGATGACGGGCACGGGACAATGCATGTTAGAGCTCGTGTCAAGTCCAATTAATAATGCTCGGAACGCAGGGAGCGAAATAATGATGGCAGGATATCAACTGTACACGACCATGTGTACTATATCCAGGTAACTATACTTAGTAAAAAGCGTTACAATATTGATGTTACCTATAAATATATAGGCAGATTGAAATCGAACTGAATGTGTGCGTTGACGAGTTTTTTATGATTTCACATGTATGCGGTTGTTGTTGAATGATTTTTACTCTTCGATTTTGGTTGGATAAAAATGTATCGGATATCGAAATGAAAAACTCGAAAAACATCAATTCAATGGAAAGCGTAAAAAATGCAAAGTGCACTAAAAAAATGCATATTTAAATAAAAAAATATGACATGAAGTTTTAGCTTTAAATAGACGACGCAATGAGTTGGGTTTATATTAACACTTGAGAGTAAATAGCTTCTGATTGAAGTGACTGTAAGAAATGGAGAGATTATTTGGTCAAAAATTGTATAGTATGTAATTTACCTACTACCTTACAGCAAAAATAAGTGCTCTATGAAAACCAAAAAGCACGCTGGCTTAGACCTCGCCGAGATAGTTGTGTATCAAGGTCAAGGCTTTTATTGCGTATCAACATTATAATGTAACAGTTTTAAAATATGTCCACATTTTCTATTGATAATTTCCGCGGAAACATGACACCTGTTGAGCCCAATGGTTTTTGTTTAACCTAGGGCGTCGCAGGGCGTCATTGGATGCGGCTAGCACTCGACCATGGTGGATGTCACAACTTCGGGAGGCTTGTACCCGGCAGTGGGACTTACCTGTATAACCTCCCTTAGGCGGCGCACCCAGGTCTGCTTGACTTCCAGCGAGGGAGCCTTGAGCACGATTCGACAATCGCTGGCCATCGGCTCGCGGCCAGTCCACACAGAGAACTTGCACTCGTCGCCTTCTATGTGCTCCGTTACACCCAGCTCAGAGGTCTGTACAATAGACAAGATCATTTAAAAAAAAGGCTTTATATTGTTGAAAACTATAAAAACACGACTCTACCTCCTTTTCCAATTTGTGTAGTTTAGTTTCGTCATATTCGCAAAATGAAGACTACATAATTTTAGGTAGTAACAAAAAACGCTCCCAGAATTCAGACCGATATTTTGATACCATATTCATCAAAATAGTTCAACCTTTTTTTCCACATACCATATTATATGCAAAACATACCCTGTGCCTCGCCTGAATTACTGGATACTCTACAGAGGTGACGATCACTTTCATAACGCGAGAACGAATGCAACAATTTTCTAAACGCACAGTTTCCTTTCTGTCGTGGGTAATAAAATAAAAATTAGAATGTCACAACGATTTCGAATGTGGTACAAACTGGACTCTCTGTCTAGCCCTAATTATGGCATTGTTTTGACAGTTTTCACGAGAACAGCGCTCTGGCTTTATACACCACACACCGGCAGGCGGCACACCTAACTCCGCAACGTTCAATCTTAAATAGGAATAAACACCATAATGATATTATCATGGTTCATTGTTTAAAAAAAATTCAAACCACTTTGGCTTTTACACGTGGTACAAGACTTCGTGATTTTAAAACCGTACGCAGTTTTAATAACTGGATCCATGATGTTGATGACATGATGCGTGTGACTGCAATTGTTTGCTCACTCACACGGAAATCTAAACAGGAACACAATTTAAGTATTTGGACAGCAGTAAACTTACCATAAACTTAGTTTTGTAGATGTACTTCGCCTTTCCGTGCGAGTCTTTGACCTCCTTGGCAAGCAAAAGATGTAGGTCGAAGAGGAAGACCCGCCTCTCGCGGCCTTTCTTGATGATTTGCCGAAGGTCCCAGACGTGGAAAGAGTCTTGTAGGACGACTTCTCCCAAGCTATCTGTGGGCACGTCACAGCCCTCCAACAGGGAAAGGTGCATCGCGTCGTTGGCCTTTTTAGGCACGGAAAGCATAACCTCCAGCCCGTCCTGGTGGAAAAAAATGAATTATTAAGATTAAAAGCCTATACAATGATACAGATATTCAATTACAGAATAGATTAATACAATTATGTAGGTATAACTTCCAGTGGTTTTAGTAACGAAATAACATTTTAATGAATGAAAGTTTCTTTACGTAATAGTTCATGTGTTGTATACTAAGATCTAGGTATATTCTGTTTTATTATAATTTCTGCTCGACATTAAGTTTTTTAACGGATCTGTCGCTACTGGAGGTAATGTTTGAGTTATGTTCCCGTGGATTTACGAGACTGGAATCGTATGTGTCGATCCGATAAACCGGATCAGTAATTTAATCCTGTTCTGTTGTATGGGAACTCCCTCATACATACACCAATACCGAATAAAACCGTGTACTATAAAAAGGACCTGTAAAACAGATCGCTGTATATTATGTCGGATCAATATTTTTTAATGGATCCGGGTCATCAGTATGAACTCGCTCATACAACTAACTACCATCCACCTTCTACGAATAAAAACGTATACGATAAAACGGCCCTGTAAAACGGACTGCTGTGTCGATATATCTCGTAGACCGCACACATTAAGATATTTGACAATACAGAGTTCTAAATGCGAATTGCGAGCTCAGTCTGCAAATTTGCAGATATGCAAGGATTTATCCTGTGTCGCAAAATGTTAACGTGCAATCCCTCATTCAGTAATACCAAACAGTGCGTGTCAACGAGGTGTGATGGAATGTGAAATCTTATACTAAGCAGACAGACAGAGAGAGAGATATGAGATTTATCTTGGCGTGCTCTTAGAAACGTTTGAAGATGAAGCGACTCCCGTGTTTTATGAAATAATTTATGTGGATTATTTTGTTTATGAGCTGTGCGATTACGATCACCCTGAAGAACAAATGATTGCATTGGTTGCATTAGGCTTGTCAAAATTTACATAAGTACGAGTGATACGTATGTACGAGTAGTACGAGTAAATAAGTTACGTAATAGATTATTTGAACAGTTTCAAACACATAGAACCTGTGATGTTAATATTTAGTTTGTGAGTTCACTTCCGTTATATGGCAGGTCATGGAAATCATTGGTCGATGGTATCTTACAGCGAAATGAATCTAAGCGATGCAAACTGTGAAGAAGAGCAGTGGCTTCAGTTATTCCACTCTCTCATTTGCTGTTCGGTAGTTCGACCGACCATCAAATGGTCATGTCCTAATGCTTGACCGATTCTATTTTTATAACGATCGAATTTGTTTATAATCGTTTAATTAACTTTATTGGATCCTGAATATTCAAAAGAATAAAATGGTATTTTTTTGTTTTATTTGCTACTTGCATTTACCAGCGGCATCGCGCTTTTTCCCGTGATAAAAAGTAAGACAGATTGAGTTACTGTTGTAAACTATGATTAAGATACTATTTTCAATACTGTTTTATGGAAAAACCATCAAGAATAATCTTGGTTACATATTATGTCGGCTCGATAAAAATCTAAACTTCCGTAAGTCCCACATTTTTCAAGTCGACAGATTCGCATCTCTATCGGTCAAAAGTAACTGTGTCTATGAAAATAAATACTTCAATCTGTTATTCAGTCCACCTGTCAATAATCAGGGAACTTCATAGTCGTGCATGTACCAAATAGCAAATGGGGTTTTAACATATTTTGCGTACAACCAGCAGCGCCGCAAGACATTTAACTCTCGGTTCTTATTTATTACTTGCAGTCATGACCACTGTTTAAAAATTCAAGATGTTTATTTAACAGAATTCGGATGGAATGGTTCAGTTTAAATTATGATAGATTTTATTATAATACCTATAACATTTCTACTTCTTATTCCAATATAAATAACATTTCTTGCAGGTCAATGGTCATTTATTAACAAACATTCAAGTCAGTTACACAATTGCAAAACTTTTTGAAACAACCGAACATAAATAAACTAGTTCGCCTTTATAAGACTGGGCATGGTGTGTGTGTGTTAGGGCTTTCGAATACCGGATTTTTTCAATACCGGTATTAATACCGAATGTTTTTTTCTAAATACCGGGATTCCGGGATCCCGGTATTGAAAAAAAAATCTACTTTAAATTAGAAATCAACACATAATATCTAGCCAACAAAAGACATCTCAATAATATAATTTTTATACCTATTTACGAGTTCTTTGGTTTACAATTACAAAAAATAAACATACTTAATAAAAAATCTAATAATTAAAAAAAGCTTAAATCACAATTTTACTGTCACATCAAGCACGATATCATTGGGCTGCGGCTCTTTCTTCCTGAAATTGCGTTCTAAGGAAAGAAAGAGCATCTAGGCTTTTAGCAGAGAGCGAACTTCTTAATCGATTGCATAAATATGTGACCGAGGAAAACGCTCTTTCCGCTTCTACACTTGTTGGCGGAATGCATAACAAATAATTATAAGCCATATCAAGATACATTTCTCGGCCACCTCCAATACTATCATAAACACCCATCCCATTTCAACGCGTACAATAGAATCAATATCAATTACAGTGCTAGAAGAATCTTGCCGTTTAGCCGTCTTCTTTCGAGTTTTAGCTTGAACGACGTTGACCTTGACAGACTATAACAGCTTCGCGTTGCATGAGCGAGGACCTGAGGGGAGGCGGAGCGGCCGGGGCATATAGGGAATTTCCCCTCACCCCTGGCGGGCGCCACCGCCTTCCGCACTGTACTTAAAACTTAGAGCAACGTGGGACTTACAGGAAGTCCGATTTAAAATATTCCAAAATAAATAAATGGATAAAAATGTCTATGTGCGGTAGTGATAGTTTATTACCTATTTTGTGTTTTGTACTAAAATTAAAATAAAATCACTAATACCGGGATCCCGGTTATGAACATTTCAATACCGGTATTAAAAATCTCGAAAAAAAGTCCGGGATCCCGGTATTGGAAGCCCTAGTGTGTGTGCGTGTGTGTGTGTAGAACAATTGCGTAACTCGTCTATTAAAGTGATTGAGATTATTTGTGGAAACACTTTTATAATGTTATAAACCTAGACATACGCCTATGGAATATGCACCTTGACTCAATATAAATTAACTTACACCCCGCAGGGCTAAATAACCGCAACGTAGTGAACTGAGGAAAAGTTTAAAATTTTATACTTTCAATAATCTGTCTGAATTGAGATATAAGCGAATACAACACATTTAAATTGTATTTAAACGGCAATTGCGATAAGATAATAAAAAACGTTTTCGGGTCTTATCATATTTATCCTGAAGCGATCTGATAGCTGTCGTCTCAAATGGTAAATATCACTCGTCAAACGCTTGGGCCGCTATTGGATGGACTTAAATAGATCTTTTGTTATTTATGGTTTTTATCGAACGTAGCTACATAATAGATGTAAATGTTTTGTAACAGATGTGAGATTTTCGATATCATAATATAAGCGAATTATTTCACTCGTAGGTACCAAAGAGTAGGTATACCTCTTCAATAATAAATCAGTTTTTAATTAAATGGAAGCGGTGGCATCTGTAATAACTTATTAAAAACAAATTCTTAATTAGATACGAAATGTAACTAAAGTTCAAATTTATATATCAGTGCGATAACTAATATCCCGGCAAAGTAAATAGCAATAGTACAGTACATACATCTTGTAAATCCTCCAAGGAACGTGGTCCGATACGGTTGTTCCCTCTCAGTAACCTCAGCATCATAGTCGTTATCACTTCAATATTCCACGGGAACATAACTCCAACAATTCATAATTGGTTAAATAAAAATAAAGCAGCGGTATAAGTCCGTCGCCTCTCGGTTTGGGGCTCGACTAACCGGCGGCCGTGCCGGCTGACTCACCAGGAAAACATTGCACTAAATCTACTGCTAATTACCACAAACTGAACTACTTGTTTAATCTCAAACAGATGATTGAACGTTCAATGCGAATGACTTTAAACAATACAATGCCAAATACAGGGTAATGCGTTTGCTTCGGTCGTGCCACTAACGAGCTGATAAAAACTGTCGCACTATGTGTACATGACATCCAAACAATTCCTTCAACGTGACTGTGTTTTTACTACAGAGCATCTACTCTAGGTCCGTGGAGTTATACTTCAAAGAGTTGTGCAGTTTTAATCTTCGGGCAAATAAACATTAATCAAAAACATATTCGCGAAATGTTATTGTACTCCGTGTCCCCCATCATTCGGGATCTCATCAAAACGAGTCACCCCTGTGTCTGGCAACCGAGGGGCGAGTCAAATTAGCCACTTGTAAACAGACCGGTGGCACGCCATGGGGAGACTCCAGGGAGATGCACGGCCCTCGCGACCTTGAGCAGCGTCAATAACACAAAATCGTTTTGCAAATCTTGTTTACGTCTGCGAGTTTCACCCAAGCGAATCTTTTGGGACAGTTGGAGAGAAGTTGTTCCAATTTCATCTATTTTGTAAATATTATGAAGTAACCGTTTTTGTTTTTCGATTTGTTTTCTTCGCACAGTATGTAAATAATATAGATAATTCACTATAACGTCAATGTTACTACTTTTAAGTATATTGAGAGCGTGACCATGACCATCAAAATGTCGTGACCGCAATGTGGTGTCAAAAATCTAAAAGAGAGAAGAACTAACTATAGACGTTTATGCGTTAGAAATTACGAAGTAAGTGTACGCACTCAATAATATCGTACATTAGCTAACGATCACATAACTGTGTTAAAAACATTATCTATAACGCTGTCGAAAATGTTGTTAAAGCATTAAATTATGGACGTAATCGTATGTAAGTACAGTCAGTGACAAACATTGCCAAAGTCAACATTGAAAACTAAACTTTTATGACTTTATTTGGAGATGAATACGAGTTGTAAGCATTGTGAGTAAAATTATTGGCGTTAATTGTACTTTTAAAGGGGATTACAAGGAAAATAATAATAACGCCTGAAGATTTGCAAAAGAAGAAAGACGAAGACTGAAGTCTCCATGATTGTGTAGCATTAAATACTTTTTCATGTGATAAAAGTCAAAGAATAACTAATAATTATGCAGTATCTTCATCTAACCGAGACACTCGGTCGTGAAACATGACTACAAACAAAACGACTCTACCAAAACATTTAAAAACCTTTTCGTAAAACGTACGTACGTACTCTTTATGTTTTTTATTCTCAATCCGTCAAACATAGAAAAACGTCTCACTTTGGAAGCAAAATATAAATTCTAATATTTCCTACACAACAATAAGACCACTTGTTATAGCGATGTGTACAATGCCTACTACTGACTGCCCGTCAAGTCGGTGTCTTTATCTTATCAGCCATAATCTCAAACGTTAGTTCTATTCTTGATAGCATTACGTGTCGTACACTGCGCGTATCTAATCAATTAGAGCACAATACACTCGGTACTTTATACCCATGTTACCGTGAAGAGTGGCCAACCGCTCATTTTATTTTATACTGCCCAGTAGAGCTTAAACTTGCTCTGATAATAAAACACTGTTTTTACCGGATTGATCGCGTATATTTTATATTTGTTTATAACCTGACGTTTCGGAGGCTTTTCAGCTTCCATGGTCACAGGCAGACTGAGGTGACATTTGTCTTTACAAGTAATTTGAATTTTACATATCTACCGTCAATTATACAAATTTAATTATAACGTTCCGTATGTACGCAGTAATCACTAACAGTGTCTTGATGGGTTGTAGCTATGGATTGCTGGGTGTGGGACCTGACTCGATGTAGGACTGGATCCCAAGCGGCAGGTACTCTCCAACCATCTTCTCTATTGAAATTATTCGGATGTTTTTGAATTTCAATTGCTTCTCGGAGCATTCTAGGAATGAAACGGTTTTCTCTAGCTAGTATTTGAGCTTTGTCGAAGCGAAGAAAATGACCGGCGTCCAGTGAATGTTCATAGACTACAGACTTTGACGACCGTTTGTGTTTGACGTCAGCTATGTGCTCTTTTAATCTAGTGGCTATACTTCTTTTTGTTTGCCCTATGTAACATGAGCCACATTCACAGTCAATTTTATAAACACCAGCATCTTCAAAGGGGACTTTACACTTGACTGGTCTTAGAAATTGTGTGTTGTGTGACATGTGGTGATGAGAATCACCATTGAGGTACCTATCTGTATATATCAATGGTGATTCTCATCACCACCCATGTCAGTTAGCTACTGTTGGTAAATCTTTATTGCAGAGAGCCCACGGCATCTGTGACGAGCACCATCTAGCAGGAGAGCTGAAGCACATCCATGAAGTTCTCCGGAGTAATAAACTTCAAACTCCACGCCATCCTCACAGAAGCCGCCCAAAGCCACACACAGTTGAGCGAGCCCCAGCTATCCTTCCTTACATCAAGGGAATCACAGACAAAATTGAAGGAATCCTAAAACGAGCTTCGATTAAATCTTATTTCAAGCCGCACAAGAAGATTCAACAATTTCTAAGACCAGTCAAGTGTAAAGTCCCCTTTGAAGATGCTGGTGTTTATAAAATTGACTGTGAATGTGGCTCATGTTACATAGGGCAAACAAAAAGAAGTATAGCCACTCGATTAAAAGAGCACATAGCTGACGTCAAACACAAACGGTCGTCAAAGTCTGTAGTCTATGAACATTCACTGGACGCCGGTCATTTTCTTCGCTTCGACAAAGCTCAAATACTAGCTAGAGAAAACCGTTTCATTCCTAGAATGCTCCGAGAAGCAATTGAAATTCAAAAACATCCGAATAATTTCAATAGAGAAGATGGTTGGAGAGTACCTGCCGCTTGGGATCCAGTCCTACATCGAGTCAGGTCCCACACCCAGCAATCCATAGCTACAACCCATCAAGACACTGTTAGTGATTACTGCGTACATACGGAACGTTATAATTAAATTTGTATAATTGACGGTAGATATGTAAAATTCAAATTACTTGTAAAGACAAATGTCACCTCAGTCTGCCTGTGACCATGGAAGCTGAAAAGCCTCCGAAACGTCAGGTTATAAACAAATATAAAATATACGCGATCAATCCGGTAAAAACAGTGTTTTATTATGAGTTCTCGCGAAAATAACCTTAGAATTGCTCTGATAACCAAAAATAAAACACCTTCCTTCAAACACGCTCGTAATCTGGTCATTATTTTGACAACCTTCTTTGAGCAAAGTCGGCCTTTCCGGGTAACTGGAAAAGGCTCCAGAAATCCATTATTGTCGAGTTTTGACTCAGGTATAAATTCTTAGTATAATCACAAATGAAGTTATGTTACTTCGTAAGAATAATTTATGAATAAAGCTGGTTATATTTATTTTTTATGGACTTGGGTCTGAAATGAACGATTTGTAATTATTTCAATAACTCGCATTGTTTGAGTAAAGCACTATGGAAGTTCTTCCGCAAAGACTAACTGCTGGCTACGCCATAATGGCCTTAAGCTAAGCTTACTGCGGTCTTGGCCTGCAAGTTCATCGTTGCAGCAGCGCTTGCAGTCCGCTCTATATATTTCAGCTCGTCCATCAAGGGGTGCAATGCAATGCTGACGGCACTGTGATGGCCTGGACCTGCGCTACGCTGCGCTTTCGGCCATCATCATCGCGGTCAGTAAGCCAATTTACTGAGGTTTAAAATTATTTTCCAAAGTTTGCAAGATGCTTACAGCTGTGCAATATAGCTGGACGTTTGTTCTTTCAATGCGAAAGCCACAAGTCCGAAACAGAATGGGCACAGAATCAAACGCGATCGATCTATCAATTGAATCTGCCGCATTTTGCATTGCAAAAGCAAACTAGAGGCCAATAACTCGAATCGAAGCCCGGCAAATCATAGCTCGATTTGAAGGGCTTTTGTTTACTTGGACCTACACCGATTGGATCTCAATTCAGGCTGTGGTTTTGATTTAGGGAGGCGAATATAAATCACGTGGCGTTTTTTACATAGATTTTACTCTAAGAATTTAATAGATGGCGGGGGATCCCTCGCGGATAGGAGAGTATGTCAATGAGACGTCTTGTTAAAATAAGCACGGCCTATGCAGGATTCAATGAAAAATTAAAACCCCTATGGTACATGGAATCATCGCCCTATCGTAGATTTAGTATGAAAACTTCTTATTCCATGGCGAGGTCCTGTCTCCCTATGTTTTGTGGTAAAGAGTATTTCCATGTTCTTTGGTTTTAAGCTGTTTTGTTTCAAGTTTTGTGGTAGTTTCGTCGCTGCCATGTTGTATGGTAAAATTGTTTAGAATATACACGCAAACTTTATAGGTAAGGCCTATCTTGGACTAGTCAAGACTATACGATCAATGACAGTATCTATAGACGACGTATACGTCATATTAATTTTACAAAATAAAAAGAGCCCATTTACAGTCTTGAGGTTTCCTCAAATGCTCAGCATGAGTATCACACAGACGTAAATAACATGCTAGAACTCACAGGGTAAACCTAAAAAAATACTTTGTTTATAGGAATTTATAATAAACAGGAAAAGTAATATAATGCGTTGTTTGAGGAACAAATAGAATTTATGTTTTGTTGCAGTGTATACATTCCAGGTAGAATCACGTCACTTCATTATAAAAGTTTCCATATAATAAATAAAATAAATAAATAATGCTGGACAATTCACACAGCATTATCTATAATGTACTCTTAATTCAAATCCTTTCCAATTGTTCATTTTAAACAAGTATACGGATCAACCATCACATCTATTAAGTGTAGTTCTACTTGTAGAACATGCGTCTGTCTGTTTTATTCACCTGCGAATGGAAAGTAACGCCATCTACCGTCAAATACCAAACCCGCTTGAATTCCTACCGCCCGGCCCGGTTTGTGAATACAAACATGGGTGAAAATAGGAAGGTTTAGTACATTGCCCTTTTATCCCGCTAGGGGCGCAACGATACCGTTACCGTACTTAGTCATAAACCTGTCAAATGACAAAAAAATACTGAGGATTTCATTCAAGGTCATGCGAGAAACTGATTGCCCTTTTTTAATTTGAATTATGCGTGTCAAAAACTGAGTTTTTATATTGTATCCTTCGATCAAAAATTTCCGGCTTTGCCGGCCCCCCTTAGATTCACAATGCGCACCCCAAAACCTTCAGTAGCAAAAGAGAAACATTTTGACATGTTAGGGAAGCTTTTCAACTAGTGTCATTTTAGCGTTCAGACAAAAAGCATGGGTAAGTGCTCGTACAAAAAATGCAAGAATCACTCGTCCAAAGTGCTGAAAAAGGATGAAATTTCTTATTTTCAGTAAGTTTAAATATATTTTTACCCGTATATTGAGATGTGAGTCATATACTTGTGAAATCAGCATAAAATATTGTTGTTTGGTTTGCCTATGTTAAAATATTAATTTTGTTCTAAATTGATTAATGGAGAGGCCATTTCTTCTAAAAAAAAACTTTCGTATATAGTACCTATGTATTAATATATTTTTCATAAAAAAAAGTTTAATATTACTAGTTGATGATTTTTAAAATAACTAGTTGGCCCGCCCTAAAATTTCATTTGCGTAGACTCTCTAATAAAAGAAAAACTAGGTACTTACCTACCTACCAGAAGTATGAATTTATAAAACGTTTATTTTTTGTCCCGTAAAAAAAACTCGTGCAAAGCCGCAGACAGGAACCAGTTCTTTTTAATCTAGAGTGCCTGCCAGAAATTGTATTTTAAGTTTAAATTATTGTATGTCTGAAATGACCCTTTTGTATAAATACCTACTGTTGAGACACCGATTTATAGTTTCATCAATAAATGATTCGCTATCTTTACCTGAATTCTGTTAATTAATCCTTATAGAAAATAAACTGAGTAGTAGGTAGGTATATAATTCTCAGGTAAGTACCTACCTACTTACAAAATAAAATATAATGAATTCGACCCCACCAATCTCTTGTTCCGTATGGAAAAAACTTGTCAGGCTCTGCGCAAACTGTCTGCGTCAAAACAAAACGAAGACCATTTTGAGTGACATGTTGGTAAGGCTCTAGGTATCTACGGGGGAGGCCGCGAACTACTTATTTTTGATCGAAGATTGTATCGTATGATTTTCTTTAGTCTAAACACACAATGGTTAGATATCTATGTTGCTTCTCCACTCACACATTTGAATAGAACCTCAAAAGAGACAGAGAACACACCTTTGGAAAATATATGTGCCGAGGAAATAAACTTAAATCTAAATAAATAATGCTGGACAATTCAAACACCATCTATTTAGCCCCAAGCTAAGCAGAGCTTGTGTTAAGGGTACGAAACAAATGATGAACATACACATATACAAGACAATGCATAAATAGTCATTTTTCTTGTACATAGAAACCATCCGGAACAAATATTTATCCCGACGCGGGAATCGAACCTGTAACTTCCTGCGTCGCAGACGGACCTTTGCCCGGGGCGGCGCCACAGTGTTCGTCGAAGTATTACTTAATCGTGTTTTGGTTACTTTTGAAGAAACGAATGATCCAACAATCCCACATAAAATATTTAATTGTGCTTTCCAGAGAAGAAAAGGAAATTATCGACAAATCATACGAATAGTTACTGTCCTGTTTCATACCTCTTGAACAGATAAAAAATTCGGACCAGTTTCGGAAATCTTTATGAATTATGTGTAGCGGAATGAGATTCATATTCCATCCCAGGAGTTCCAATACGAAGAAAGTCACAACAAGACACAATCGATCTTTTTTCCATAGAAAACTTAATTTTGAATCGTGCTCGTAAACAAACATTACAGTTTCCTGAAAGTATAGAATACGAATAAGTTTCTCCCAGTGTGCGAGATTGTATCTAAAAGGAATAAATGAAATGCAATAAAATGAAACATACTATCCGAAACATTGCAGAGTAATTTGGTTTGTCTTACCTTGATTTCCCCTTGGCCTTCAGCGCAGCAAGCCTGCAGATCCTTCAACAGAAGCTGATACTTGGTTATTCGCTGGACAGGCTTGATAAGGTATGCAGCCAGAGGATGTTCCAGTTTCTTTTTTCTTTGCACTCTGTTGACAAATTTTACGATTAATGAATCTGAAATAGTGATTTATTATATTTTTACAGTATCTGGTATAAAAATAAGGCTATGCCATACGATAGTTATCACAAGCCATAGAGGGACTCTATGGCCTCTTCCTCCCAAGTCACAACGAAGACAGGAAAAGCTCATTGACAATTGATAGCTCATTGATAGGGAAAGGCAATTGTGCGCGCTACTATGCGCAAAACATGTCGATAAAAATTGGTAAGATAAAAATCAATGAATGTGAAATTGAGTAGGTACGACTTAAAACACTGTAAATGGTCTTGACAGTTTGTCCATTCAGACATAGGTGCCTACACTAATTAGAATTAGTTAACAAAAGCTAGATCAATTTGTAAATGTGCATTAAAGTCAAGTAAGTTAAATATTACTTACAATACAATACAATACAAAAACACTTTATTGTACACCAGAAAAAGAACATTACAAAAAGACATTACATGAGACAAGTACAATGGGCGGCCTTATCGCTTAGAAGCTACTTACTTATTTCTATTAATACAATTACCTACAGTTAGAAGACTTTTTTTTCAATTAAATAGCACAGAAAAACTTTTACAGTTTTACTTCTGTGGCTTCAACGTATCTAACTCGTCTAACGAAGAAACCTTTAGCCTGTTAGTTGACTATACTTAAAAACCTTCATCAGAAAACACCCCATTCATTGATGATAACCGTATGAAATTCAGTAGCGAGCGTTGTTGAGGAGTAAGCGGATAAACGGAAATACGCGGAGAGTTACTTGGTTTTATACTTTGTATATATGTATAAAGAATTATCTATCCACCCCTTACCTAGAAATTTATCGAAAACAATGACGACTACACCCCATAACTAGTCCAATCGGCAGGTAGCGAGGAAGTGCGGGTTCATGTACATTTACTTACATCCGCATCCCACCCGTGTTTCACCCACGCAAAATATACTTTTATATCTTTTGCTTAGGGTAAACAATTGCTTGTATGTGATGCAGGAATTAATTGGTACTAATTATTATTCTTGTATCGTGTTTACAGCATTTTATGGCACATTTCACAATGATTTTGATTTCTGACGGAGATTGTAGAATAATAAAATCTCCATCAGAAACTCACAACGACTGTTCATACAGCTGGTTCTAACATGAATAATTGTCATTAATTTGACACTTTTAACGTGTTCACACAGGGTGTTATGAAAACTGTAGGTACCTATATAACTCAAAACTGAGCGCGAGTGACAGAGCACCACTGCTCGTGAGCCGAAAAATTACACATCGCGTTTTTTTTAATGATCTTCGAATATTATAACTTAACTTCGACAATTTAACAAGCTAAAAACGTGTATAAAATACTATATTTATCAGAAATTTACCGAAATTTCAGTAATATATGGATAAAGGTGAAAATATAATTTCGAATATGAAAAGCTCCGTATAGGTCACCGTGCCAATTGACATAGGTTCCAGAAATGTTTCGTTTGTACATTTTGTCCATTTGGTTATAGGTGCACACCGCAAAAGCCTTTGGCTTCGCTTCAAACTTCATGCTGCATCATAATTTTTTTATCGTTCATTTATATTATATCGTTACCGAAATAAAATACAACACCTACATATTAATTTTTTTAATTATTAAGTAAAATAACGAAGAACAAAACAGAAAAACGCTGCCCTTTTTCTGTGACGTCACCGTTTAGTTGTTTTTTTTTATAATCAATAATGCAGGACAATTCGCTCAGCATTATCTAGCCACAAGCTAAGCAAGCTTGTGGTTAGGGTACTAGATAACTAATATACATAATACAATACATTATATAGATAGATATTTTTTATTATATATAGAAAACGACCAGAACCGCCGGAACAAATACCTGCAGATCGTAGGTACAAATATTTGTCCCAAAAAATGATATCCCGCTAAAGGATCTGGCTAGAGGATATGACAATACTGTAAACGGTACGTCACGTTTAGAAATTTTGCGATTGGGCCTTAAAATATCGATTTCAATGATTAAATTTTACAATAAAAACATCAAAAATGCCGATATACTTCTATAACAATAGGGAATACAAATAAAAATTATCAGCTTTTTTTGTCACATGCATATTATTATTAGAGTACCGATTTGCCGAAACGATGCACGCAATGTGTATAATGTGAGATTAACAGACGGTTTTTCATCCTGTTGTTATAATTTGACAATAGTTTAAACTTTTTGTTAACCTCTAATGTGTTTACTTGTGTGTGGAGAAACCAAGACTTGGTTCGTTAAACAAATAAACAAAGTATTAAACGGAAGTGTTCAACTGCAGGACAAAGGCCTCCCTTCCGAGTAGATAATATCCCGGGAAATTACATAAGCTACTTTTAATCAAGCGTGCGAATTCACATGCAGGAGCTAGTTAGCAGCTTACAAAACTCACCTTTCGAAGTAATCGCCAGCGTTCTGCACGACAGCAGCGTTACTGTCCGGCTTATTCCGGCAATAGGCCACGTACATGTCGAACTCGCGCGCCCACGTCACGAAGCAATGGCCGACGTCTTCTGGCATAGTCTCGTACTTGTCTAGTTCTCGCAGAAAAACGCGCTCGTGGAAACGGTGGATCTCCTCGATGTTACCGAATATTATGTCCTCCTGTGAATGATGTTTACGATGTAGCAGAGAATTTATGTATAATTTACCAACGTAGAATGGACAATCTTTGTCCCACCTAACAGGGCTTCCTCACCCCGCCAGCCTCTAGGCGAGTTTCTTTGCGATCTAAATGCAAGGGACGTACGGCGCACGCACGAGGTGCAGATGGCATGGGTGATGATATTGACAGACGAAGCCGTAGTGTTCGATATTTTATTTGTTTGATCATAGACAACGAAATTTCTTGTTTTGTGGTATGATTTCACCATTTGTAAGGAAAATAAAAAAAGGGCTGAGGTATTTCACAGTCTCACTCGCACAATATGTTCATGAAGTGACCCTCGTCACACTCACAATTGCGCCTGATGTGCCGAGACGTAGCTTTTGAAAGGAGAAATGGGCGAGTGTCCGGGTAGTGGATGTAGTTTACGCGATAAATGTTACGGTGGTCAGATTATAACTGTCGATGAAACGTCTGGTCCCGTTTTGTAAAATGAACTTATTAATTTACTTACTTACATTAATTCATAATAATACTTATTATTAATTCATTAATTGAATGAGATAACTTTGACCCAATTCAGTGGAAACATTTTGCATTTGAGATTTTTCACTTATTAAAACTCCACCGCAAGTATGCTCAAGCATATACTTTGACATTCCCGTCAAAGTATGCTTGAGCTAATCTTATGAAGATTAGCTCAAGCATACTTATAATCTAATTTTCGTTTGTTTCTATTATTTGATTAAAATGTTAAGTAAAGATAGGTGGCCTGTAATAACATAATTCAAAATTGAATAAATAATGCTGGACATTCACACAGCATCATCTAGCCCCAAGCTAAGCAGAACTTGTGTGATATATTTAATACATTACACACAACATAGATGGAAAGTAAACACTCAGAACAAATATCTGCAGATCGTAAAACCATTTGCCTCGAGCCTAAAATCGAACCCAGATGAATTTAAAAAATCTTATTGAGTTCGAATAGGTACTAGGTTAGAAGAGCTGTAAATACCTTGCCCTGTAGCGCAGCGGGCACGGCCGTAGGGTCGGTTCGCATTTCTCGTAGATAACAAGTGATACACGTTTCTAGGTCTTTCACGTACGCACGTTCCGTTTGCAGCAGCTCCGCCATGATGAATCTTGGGAAGATAATACGGTTTTATAATTCATAGCGCATTCATGAGCACGTTCATGTTTTCAAATTACAAAGATAAATGTAAGCTAGTTTGGAATCAAAAAAGGCACGTCACTTCAGCCGTCAATCCAATTAATATTTATTGGGAACATATTCTTACGAGGTAATCCGATAAGATAACTTTGAGAGCAGTTCAGAACGTTAAAAACGTCGAAAGAACTTAACAGATTAAAAGTTGGACCGCGCCAAATGGCGCAATAGAGAGTAGGCCATGTCAATTAAGAAAGCTGACCCCTATGGGATAACTAGGTAGAAATAAAGAGTGTTAAGGCCTATATCCAGCAGTGGGTTCTTCCTAGAGGTTCGAGGGTTGAAAAGATAGATAATGCTCACTCTTTCCGCCTGGCAGAGCGTCGTTTGTCATCCCCGACCGCGGCCGGCGCCGGCTCGGTGCGGTCGGTGTCCGCCTGCGACGACGCAAGCGACGGCGCGACGCCAGAGTCGCT
The DNA here is from genome assembly GCA_947086465.1 of Eupithecia exiguata. Lineage (NCBI taxonomy): Eukaryota > Metazoa > Arthropoda > Insecta > Lepidoptera > Geometridae > Eupithecia > Eupithecia exiguata. Next base: position 3,518,242 of record OX352226.1, read on the forward strand.
TTCCGGCTCGCTTTCACCGCCTTCCATGGACCCGCTGAACTCAGCATATCTGAACATACAAGCAAAACAATAAGATACTTCTTATCAAAAAAGTAGTATAGTGAAAATTAATCTTATCAGAATGTGAATGTAGAATATGAACAAACCTGGCATCAACAGCGGCCACCCACTCCTTGATCTGCACCGCATGTGGATGTCCCTTCTCGACCAGTCCGTCAGCCAGTTGCGCGAGCAGTCTGACCCGCTCACGACTCTCCCTCGCCACGCCGGCAGCCGCCGCCGCCGCCGCTGCTCCGCATCTCTCCTGCGTCTCTCGGATCCACTCCACGGCGGCGCGCGCCGAACGCTCGAATAGAGCGAACTGCTGGCATTGTTCCAGACGCTTCTTGCGCACCGTCCAGTGCTCTAGTACCTGAGATTAGAAGGCATTAAGTCCCGATATATTTTGTGACCGCAATCAGTATTGGGTGTCCATGGCCGTAGGTATATGAAATGTTCATTTGGCGACACTCTAAATTATACTATAAGAAGATTCAAGAGGAATGTCAGTACATATGTGTCCATAGTAGTTAGAAAACCACATTTTCTTTTATCATTCTTCCTTGTGGGAGGCACCTTCAGCACTTGTCGTATGAGTATGAGTGCTGATAGACTGTATCAAACTCGTACTATACGAGTGCTTTTCCAAAGTGGTCACACTATAGTTGTGATCAAATTATGATACTCTTTTTGTTTCTCCTCTACGCTTCCTGGAACGTCGGCCTGGAAGTTGTTTATGAAGCTTTTTTTTTGAAAATTTATTGACTAAGTTAATATTTGCACTAACCCTAAAGAAAACTATCGAAATAGGAAAAGACATGGCGAAGTATCTAACGATGTGACAGGTTAGGGTCTAAACAAAAAAGACGCATTCTCTCCTGAATTGGTCACTCTTGTTTACTTGTCTCAAATCAAAATAATAATAGATAATACAAAACTGACAATGGTCGCGTATGTTTAGGTTACATCGCTGACTAACGCCCGAATACCCAAACGCAACTCAGATCATGAGTGACGAATTTTTTACAGATTTTTATTGACAACTGGTGAAAAATCGCGGCGTTAGTAGTAAAGTGCTCGGGCGTAAGTATGTAAATATAGTATACAGTATAAGAGTATGTAAATATTTTACCGGTTCCAGCACAGAGAATAGACCCTTTAGCATCGCCGAGTAGAGTGTAAAGAACCAGACGGCTCGAGTGACCGTCATCGTGACTTCGCAGATATGATCATCACAAAACCACCCATTGTTAACGCCAACACTGACAGTGGTAATCAGAGGTCTCGTCCACACATTCAATGAAAAACTCTAGGTCACACATCGACAACTGATTGTATTCAATGTAATACGCGCGCGATTTCCCGTTTGCAGAATTACCATTGAATATTATTTTTAAGTGTGTAGCCGGGGTCTTACATACAACTGTTCGTTACAAGTACCGGTGATTCACTGCGAAGGTTCTGCATTAACCGGCAACCTCTGGCACGCACTGCACGATGCCATCTAAGCAAATATTTACTGTTGAATACTGAAATAGCGACAATATAAACCGATGCTATCTGGACACTTTGCAATACATCCTGCGAAAACAATTGTGTAATTGTTTTTATAGTGACGTGAGGTACTAATTTTAGCGCAATTAATGCTATAATTAGACCTTTGTGTTTTACTTTGATCTTAGTTGATAACGTTACTAAATAGCAAAAATTAAAAAAATGTAGCGGAATAAAGTTTTGAATGCTTGTTCGGCGGACAATGTGCGCCTACGTTAAAGCTACAAAAGTAAGTATAATGAGTGGTCATATATATTGAACCGCAAAGAGGTAGGACAGAAATCCTGCGCATGTTAATTGATGTGGACGAAATCACATACGAGTATAAATTGAATAAAAGTTGCTTGTAATAATTCAAAAAAAGCACCCAGAGAATTTTCAAGGTTATAGTTCTCATATAATAACTTATTTGGTCAATTTTCAGTACATTCGCAGACCAACTTCGTATCACTATAAGTGTAAGTTAGGTTTTCCATCCAATCATTTTGTATTTTCTTTGTTTTGTGTGTGCGTGAGTCCAATAATGCCGCTGTCCCAATGATGCGCACGCTGTGCACGCCGCACCTTTAGCCGCTGGCCCGCTGCCGTGCACAGTATGCACCGCATAGGGACAGCGGTTTAAATTAATTTTCTATTAGGTACCTTACCTTATTCTCTTGTGCAAGTAGAGTGTCCAATATTGCCCTGGTTTGCTCGTGATGCGCCTTACTTGCGGCCGCGGTCTGCCCGTGAACCTGGGCCGACCGCGCGGCGTATTTCAAAAACGTCTCCGCTGTACGCCGCGCGAGCGTACACGCCTTCAAAAACGCCTCCTTTTGTTCGCCGTGCTTTACTATCAGTGCTGCCACCTGGAATCGGAAATAGAACTGAGTTTAGAACAAAAACAAAAATTAAGGGTTTTTAATAATCAACCGGTACAATTTCCTACAAACATTAAAGATTTGAAAAAATCTTAATATGCAGTTGTTCGTATTTCACAAATCGAGGTCAGAACTCCTTTCTTGACTTTTTAATTTTTTCTTGGTTACTCATTTGATCATCTACAACCATCTCAAAAAGCCACCCTGTATTTATCTGCGTGTCAGCCTGTGGCATCGTAATCCGCAAGTACCTGAGCAGCCTTGTCAACAACGCTGAGTAGCGCCAACTCCTCGCCCGGCGCGGCCGAAGACCCGCACCAGTCCTCATCTCTCCTGTACTCGCGCTCCAGAGAGTCCAGCACGGAACAAACTTGCTCCGCGGTCTTGTAGAAGTTCAGTGAAGCGGTCACGAGCTTGTGACGTTCTTCGGCGCATGTTACCAGCCGCTGCCAGCGTTCTGTCACTTCTTCCGATATTTCTCTGTAGGAGAATGAAACACTTCATTAAAATATTTAAAAGTAGGGAACGGCCCCGGATTCGCACGCTGCGTTGTACAAGAAATAAAACGGAAATAGTTATTTGTTCAACAAGTGGGCACAAATATTTTTTGTTGAACGTGCCGATATTTAAGGGTTTTGAAAAGACGAAACAAAAAACATTCGCTCTCGAATTATACGTGTACTTTTCACCTAGAGAGAAAATATGTTGTTATTTTTATGAGGTCAATTGTTAGAAACTAATTTTGGTCAACAACCATGGAGTGTGCTATTAACCTCTTTCAAACCGCGAACGAAGGAAATTATTGTATTTCTATGAAGGTTGAATGGGGTCTAACCTCCTTCCCTTCGATAAGCTTAAACTAACTGACCTTATAGTGTGCGGGTCGTAGTGATTAGCAGCGCGCAAAGCATCCGCCCTGTATTTGACTTGCACTGCGCTAGCGTGCGTCTTCTCCACAGCCACTTGGAACTGGTCATGTTCTCTCTTCAGCTGTTCAGCCTCGCTGAGAGTGCCAGGGATGGAGAACGAAGCAGCTAACATCGCCTCGCCGTTTCGGATCCAGCTGACTACTTGTGCTGCGTCTTTTTGGAATTGACCTGGAAGCGCAGCTTAAGATTAAGGATAATCGAGTAAGCTGTGATTAGAGCTATCCTGGCGTTGAAGAGTTAGTTCAAAACCTAAACTCAGTTCTTTCTATGGATACTTCTCCTCTAACATAAGTCTCTATGAACTTTAAATATGAGTAATTTGTTTTCTTCTGTTGATATAACATAAGAATGCAAAAAACGGATTTTTATAAATTAGAGAAAGTAAATGTCTGAGATTACAAAACAGAGACGTATTTTATGTTTGTTTGTCTCCATGTTCTATATATCATGTCCAAAGCAGAGAAGTCTCTTCATTCTGGCCTTTCTCTAGGAAGTTATTAAAATCCTACTTCTCTATCGTTAAGGAATTTCAACAGAAACTAGACATAAAACCTAATTAATTAATTTTTGGAAATTCGGCCAAAACTCATAAAACAGCCAGTCTCAACATTAATCTGTATTTCGTTAACTTACCAAGCTGGACGCACTGCTCGAATCTAGCTCTCCTTTCCTCAGCCAACTCCTCTAGGTCCAGCTGTCTATCGTGCAGGAACTCCAGCAGGAGTTGAACTCTCCCTTGCGCGTCGAGAGGCGTGGATTCTGACTCGGAGCCACTGGAAGCCATCACGTCCGACGCCTCTGCGATGGCTGCCGCCAGCTCCTGACCTTGTTGCACGACCTGCAAGGTAATTATAATCTTTTAAAATGTTCATCATCAGCATCCACAGTGGAGTTTTGGCCACTGCCTGCCGAACTTTGTCCCGTCCACCACGATCCTGCGAAAGCAACCCAAATCAAAGATTTGGACCCTAGTTTCTGCTCGCGGTTTCGCACGCGTTGTTTCTATGAAAACGTTAAAAGGTTATTTCTTTCTAATGGAATCTGAAATTTATATATAACTGAAATATATATATAAATCTATGAAAAATTTCAGCCCGATGTGTTGAGAAGTTTTGACGTGAAGAAGTAACCATTATCTACATATCGACCCAAACTTTCACCTTTATAATATTAATGTGATTTAATTTGAACTCAACTAGGTAATGAGGGGTTTTCGATTTGCATTTCTATATATCTCGATTGGTGGCAGGGCGTCAACTGGAAATTACCCTAATTTCCAGTCAAAAAATCTGCCAGATTTAGCATTAAACAAATGCTAAATTATCAACACTGACAAGAAACTTAAATTTTGATTTCCTTTCATTTGACATCGACATACCCTAATTTACAGTTGACGCCCTGCCACCTATCGAAATATTTGTAAAATTATTTAATGCACATCTAAACCGCTCATTACTTATGAATTTTAATACAAAAATCAATACAAAGATAGATAGAAGGAACGGAAGTTCAAAAACCGACTGGTAATATCCATTCTTACAAATATTTATAAATGCCAAAAAGCTATTCTGCCTCTCTGTTATCTTTTCAGGGCGAAAGAATGTGTGTGATATCCTAGGCTGCAGCTAGTAGGTACAACTAAAAACATATTTAATGGGAACATTTCTAATACTTTCTCAAAACTGTTATGATTAAACTGAATTGAATAGTAGCTGATAGACAGGTAGTAGAAGGTGTGTTTGTTTAAAATTACATAAATCATCGGCTCGTTTTAATGAATTTTGATTTAGTAGATTTGTCTCAGAAAAATAATATCAGGTGAAAAACATGTACAAAATCTTTTTCTCATACATTTTTCGTACGTAACGCCATCTATGATTCTAGTCAGATACCTGATAGGTAGCATGTTGCATGCGAGCTACGCTCTCTGTGTGCGCCGCGAGGGCTTGCTCCGCCTGCTGAGGGTCGCGCGGAGGTTCCGTGCGTTGCAGCTCGTCGCCCCACAGCTCCAGTCGAGACGACACCTGCGAAAAATCACTAATCAATCACATTTATTTCTTTTGGACTTACAAAATAAGCTCTTAGACAAGTCAAATTAGACAACAATAAACACAACAGCAAAAACTATAAAACATTGTTATGAAAAAGAGTGTTAATAATTTTCTCTTTACATAATTTTTTTTGTCGTTTTGTTTTGCATTTTGATGGTTCTTTTGCAGTTGCATAGAGAATGGTACCGGGGTTGTCCCATAAAAAATGTTTCCCCGAGAGATAAGTATTTATCCCGCAAAACTTTAAAAACAGTTTAAAACATAGATATTCTTATTATTCTTGAACCGTCTCTCGCGTGAAAATGGTAAGAGGCCCGACGGCAGGGAGCGTCTGGTCGAAGCGACCGATGCCCGAGAGCTGGTGAGTATCTGGCATAGCGCAGCATTGCCATACAGCAGGGCAATGCAGCCAGCGTCTTAGGGACGCGCGCGACTGGTATTGATATAGATCTGTTGAGCTACTTGTAGATGATTGCAACAGTCTGCAGTTAGCTCAATTGTTTCAATTGTAAATAAGTACTAGTTCTAATTTGTTTATTCGATTGTAGTTTTCTTTGTTAAAAAAGTACAATAATTATTGTCTTCAAATATTTAACACATACGTACATATGTGTCGTTTGGGTGAACATTTGCGTTTTATCCGTCGCAACCCTGATTGATGTTTCCATGCAAGCATTTATTCAAAGCTCAGGTTTATAACACGAATTTCCTAGTTTCAGTGTCCACGTCAACATAATGATATGATAATGAAATGTGTTCGGTGGCCGGACAAATAGGACCGTAGTAATTCATTTATGAGAGAACTATTCAATATTAAAATCAGGCGATCGATTGTACAGTCGCCTTTGAAGCGTGATGTGCAATGAATCGGAGTGACTTCAGTTGGATTGTTGCCAGCGAAAGTACGTTTCGCGGACAATGCTACAAATGGGGCGATTTGTTTTCAAATAGTAGGTACGCAGTTTTGAAATACGTATACGTGTGCTATTATTTCAAGTTTTCGAAACAACAAAATCTCGCTGACCGCATAAAAATGCGGGATAGCCGGGAAAAGTGGGAAAGGCTTGAAGCTAACCTAACTTTACCTGATGCCAAAGTGGCTCTAACATGAAGTCTGACTATGATGTTGTTATAATTTGTAGAATAAGCGAGATAGCGCTAGGTTAATACTTAAATCGATAGAACCTACTTCAAGCGCGTCCCTCTCAAAATGTCGCAGTTGCAAGGTCAGCTCGAGCCTTCTCTCGCGGTCTGACCAGAGCTCCTCCAGAGCACCCCGCGTGCCTCGCAGTCGCTCTAGAGTCGTCTCCACCGCCGCCGTGCTTGCCGCATCGGAGTCGCCCGATGATCTGAAAATAAAGTACATTTTACTGTTACTGTCATATTTTCTTCAAATACAGTTGTATGTCGGGAAATACAGGGAGGCGATAGCTCCGAGTAAGGAACCGCATAGATAAGTACAATGCCTTGTGGTGAAGGATCGTGTGGAAATTTCGTGTACAATACGTGCCGAAATTCCTTCATCGCCTTAAAGAGTTTTATCATCTAATGATAGCATCTGACAAGATGGTCCCACCGACGACAGGTGGGATTGATTTATACGTCGAATATTATAGTAGAAACATAAATGTGGTGAAGTAGAGGCCACAAAAACTTTTCAAGAAGCAGAAAACACTGGTCTGCCCAAATTCAACTTAACAAATAGTGAATATGCTTTACATAAATTTTCACATGGCAACAATAAAGATACGTTTGCTAGAACAAATCGACTTTTCATTGTTAGCCGCTGTCTCACATTTACGACAAATTGCGTAGAATATAGACATTGGTTTGGAAATATGTAATTACTTAGATACGGGTACGAAATTGTATGAAAATTACCTTTACCATATTTTAAATATCTACATGGAATTAAGTTCCGATCATGATTAAAGCGAAACTAATGACTACCATACTTTTGAAAAGTTAAAGCGAGGTTAAAAAAACGATACAAAACTAAACACTAACTACATGAAAAGCTTGTGTTGATATCTACATACCTCATCTCCTCCTTCTTATCAGCTCAGCACAGATACGTACGTCCACTGCAGAACATGAATCCCTCAAACAAGAGGTACCTCTTGTTTGAGGGATTCATGTTCAAGAGAAAAATGGAGTCGAGTATGAAGGTAGGTACCTACCTTCATACTCGACTCCATTTTTCTCTTAGTTTAACTACTGTATTCTGTGTAAGTTTTGTAAAAAATAAAAATGTATTCTATTCTATATACTTATATATCTAAAAGAGTTAATATAAAATACAAAAAAAAAAGCGCCAACACTGTTTTCTTGTCAACATGGCAAGAATTAAGATACGTACCTCCATCGCAAACACTGGACCGGGGACTTATGTCTGTGCGAACGTCGGTGATATTTGAGCATTTTTCACGAAAATGCTCATTTCACCGACACAATCGGAATCGCAAGCTACGATAGCTTCGGTAATCGACTCACTGAGAATACTAACAGCAACTGTTAGCCTACGACGACCACGTAACAAGGTTAGGGAATTATTTAATGATCATAATTAAAAACTTACGGTAGTTTGATGTGCCATAATTCGTTTTGTGAACACAGGTCGCATAACAATGGTGGAGTAATTTACTAATGAAATTCACGGAAACTTATACTAGTAGGCGAGGCATATAATCAGGTTCCGTTACTGATATGATGATGATGTTACAAATTGTCATACATACAGTTAGGGCCGCTTACTGCTATCATTTTGTTTTAAGACCAGATAACTTAAATCTTGGAGTTATTAGTAAACCTATGCGTGGAAATTAGAACTTTAGTGTTAGTAGTTTAGCTTTAGTGCAATTAAACTGTAGTGAAACCACAAGACGCAACCGCAAGTCGCGGTTGGGTCTTGTAGTTTGGTCAAAGTGTGACCAAACCGCACGCCACGCTTAACTTCGATAAAAATGTTGCCTAACTATGCGGATCTACGGAAAAGTAACACTTATTCTATGGTCACTATAGCAATTCGTTGTATTGTCGGTGACTTTCGCAAGCCTTGGCGGCACCTACATCCCGTCAATGTAGCCAAGCACAACCCTAATAAGAAGGTTGCATGCAAGCAATTAATTACGAATTGGCATTAGTACAAGGTTACGTGACACTTATAGCAATCAGTTGTTTTAAAATAACATTAGGGCTTATCGATTCGGCACAAGCACAACAACCTCTCGTTTTTATGAAGGAGAAAAAAACACACGGTTTTTGTGTACATTTTGTCGACAGTACTCGTAATACATAAAAATACATTTGAAAATCTAGGTCCATAAGCAATTCAAATGACACTGTACCTAACCTACTTTACTACAACCAGATAGATACGATATATTCAGAGGTTGCAAGCCAGGATAGCAAAGATAGATATTTACAATAGGTGGTAAATATTTTATTTTGTCCGGTTGTTAACTACTACTTTTTCAATTCTGTGACTTTTAATAGTGTATTGTTGTGCATCGCACGTCGGTCATGAACCTTTAATGACAATGGCTCATTTTTCGTAGGCCAGAAACTACGGCAACGATATTTGTATGATCAGAAACCTTAAGCAAGAATTGATATAAGCCTATTTTTCTATAGAGAGAATAGTGAATAATCCACATTGATTTTTAGAATAGCACCAATTTAGCAAAGACGATGCATAAAACGTACGTTATGTTTGGGGTAAGCCTATGTTCAGCAGTGGGCATATACAAGTACGGGCGGATGATGATGATGCATAAAAGTTATCTACGATCGCTCGTGGTGATAGCACCGGCCGCTCACAGACGCGAGCTGCGTAGCTAATTCGAAGAAAGTCCCACTTACTCCTATATTTTATTTACTTAGCGAAATTACAAAAACAGGTAATATCTCGTATTCAACATCACGACTCTAACTGGTTCTGGGGTTATACACGAACACATAACTCCGTAGATTATCATGTTTATTATGATGTCTCATTGCATCGCAGGATGAAAGTTAGGAGCAGTATCAAACTGAAGCGAAAATTGATTTCCTGTGCACGCAACAAGTGCGAAAGGAACTTCGAGTTACGCAACGTAACGACACCTAGTTTCCAATTGTTACGGTATTCATAAGCTGTCGTGTTGCATCAGTCTTTAGGAAGGATATATATGGATGATTTTACAATAACGCCAGGTAAACTAGAAAACAGGCTAATTTATAGAGCGATAATAACGTCGATGGACAAGGAGATGCGAGCATTCCAGTGCCGAGCGAGACCGTTGCCGGTGTCGCCGAAGCGAGGCGCATTCCTCACGCGTCGGCGCCCAATCGGAACCGAGAGATATCGTCAACATTATACACATTCATAAGTTGCAAATTAAAGCGTAGTAAACGAATGCTACCGAAGAATCATCGAATTTTCAAATTGTATCCATTGCTTTACAAGCCAGTAGTACCTTCAGAGCCATATTGTAAGCAGCGCGTTACTTTTACAATCGTTCAAGGACGGTCTGAGAATCTTTATAAAAGAGAAAAAAAGAAAAAGTTTTTGAGAAAAGTCTATAATCATTATCTAGGTTTAACGTCAGATTAGAGTATTAGCATGTATGTATGTAAGTTATTATAATCTAGTTATTATGTATTAGTATATTAATCTATTTGTATTTGTGTATTAGTATAGGTAATTGATTTGTATTACATAGCATAAATACCGCCATCCTATGATTTTCTCCATACACCTTGGTTGCCTGGAAGAAATCGCTTTAAGCGATAAGGCCGCCAATTTCATTGCTTTTCTTTAGCTTAAGTTTTTATAATGTACTGTATGTTTAGGTTTATGTAATAAAGAATTGTCTATCTATCTATCTTTATAAGATGTCAACCACTGATGGCAAACTCCAAGCTACGCGGAAACTTAGTTATAATAACACTAGCTGCTTCCCGCGGCTACGCCCTTTTCAGGTAGCCTATGTCCGTCTCCGGGATCCCGTCTAACTCCCTGACAAATTTCATTAAGATCCGTTCAGCTGTTTAGGTGTGAAATGTTACCTTTTCACAGACATTTACTTTCGAATTTTTATAATATGAGTATGATAGATTTTTATATTTAGAAGTTCCAACGTATTTTTCAATTTTCTCAGAGGTAATAAGAATCTTATTACCGCTGCGGAAATTGAAAACTACGTATTGACTGTAGCGAGCGCTTTAAAAGAACTACTCCGAACACGGCAGGTTATCTAAAATAAAATGGATTTTCGCAGACAGAATATCAATGCGAATAGCAAAAATTGCGAATCATTACTTGATAAAATTATAATATTGAAGTGTAACCCTTATTTTAACTTAATTATTAAATGCTTTGAACGTTAGCCGCATATGAGGTAGGCGAGCGTTTTTCTCTATGCACGTTTGTCTTCAAGTGCGCCTCGCAATAATGTTGGCAAACCCTGTAGCCAGCGAACTACACTTAATTATTTTTTTCAATTTATAGTTGCTGATAAGTTTAACAAAATCCGCGTTACGATTATTCGGTATCCGAATGCAGACCTCGGTCATGAATGACAAACTATACGTTATTGATACAGTACTAACGGAAAGTGATATGTTAAATAATGAATCATGCCTACTACATAGTTGGTAACCAATTGTGGGTTATTTTACGAGCAATCGTAAAAATGTGCTTATGGTGGGTTCAGAAACCGTAGAGCAGGGCCTCACAGGACAACTAGCCCTTAGTGGTGGTTTATGGGCAGTAAAAGGGTCATCTATCGGCGCTTATTTAATGTCGAGTTTATTAATGGTAGTGGGGTGAACGCAGCGGTTAAGCCTAAACACAATGTACAATAGTCATCAGCACTTCATTGATATCAAACACTTTTTAGACGAGCGATTGATAAGCAGAGATAAAACTTTTCCAAGCCGAGAAATGGACACTCAACAGTGGCACAAAAGGGCAAGCACGTCGATCGACATTGTCACAATTCTAATAAAATAGTAATTCTCTTTATCCGAGGTCTGTTTCATAGAACACCAATATGTACACATAAAAACAGAAGACGTTTCTGGACGTACTCTGAACCGTGTATTAACGGTCCATAGACAGTAGGTATAGTGTGATTAAGCTAACTTTATTGGGTTTTTAGGTAGTTTTAGTATGACCTGCCGAGCGCAAAGCTTAGTTGGCGATATAATGTTATCAATGTTTTTCAAACATATATCGTTATGGAGCGATGGCCACAGCCGCCATTGTCTTGACGAATGTGACTATTTTTTGATAACACATCCTATGATGCATTCTTGCATTCATTACTTGCGTCAGCAAGACATCGAGGGCATCTGACGTACGAAAACGGCACTCGAATCATAAATATACATACAATCCCCTATTTTAAAGTTCTATTGTTCAGTTATGGGTATCGATTATTCGTGTAAGCAACAAGCCTATGATGGGAGGAACTGCAACAATTCATGAAATACATAATGCATCTCATGTCGAGCGTGGAATAGCCAAAATCAATTTGCTGTCAGTCAGCTGCCATAATGCTTGTTACGACACATCAATGTTACCTTAAGTCTTTGACTAAGTATGTAGTAAGTTGAAAACTGTAAGGCGTCTCTTATACGAGTTAATGCCTGCTTGAAAGCTTTGCTTTATTTCATGCACGTTCGTTGTCTGTAGATAAGACAGCATAAGAACATTACTTGAGTTTTGAATCGACATTATAGGTGTAGATACAATGGTCTGTGGCGACATTTACAGCTTATTCATCATACTGCGCACAACAGCATAAATACGGAAATAAAACAGACATTAGGGACAAGTCGTGATGCCATGGGGTTTTATTTGCTGATGCACCACAGATGCACGTCTACTTTCTACGTGCAGCAGCGGTCGCGTGACTGGCGCTGGCGCCGACCGCTACCCGAGCCTGCCTCTGAGCACACAGATGCTTACCACTGCAAGCCATGCGTGTCTTGTAAAAACATCAATAAACCAATGAGGAACGGGATTTAGTATTCTGTTGATACTCAACTAAAACGTGAAAATGACGTTCATAACGTTGGAAAGAGCCAAGCGCTACAATTGCTGATCTTATGACGTAGTCAATTTTGCAGTTAAAACTCATTTGTGCAATTGAAACTCGAAGGATTACCGGAATTCTTCCGCGTCTTCTATATCAGCTTTCTAGAGAGCTCGGTGCAACGGATGCAATTTGCTGTATCAGTAAGAAAACTCATGTGAATTATCTTTTTCCGTGACAAGTTTCGATTCGCATATTTCCCTTACAATTGTAATAAGCTTTCTCTATACTTACCAAAGAACTAGTGAACGTGATAATTGCAGAGCTACAATGGATTCTAATGTCAATTTAATAACTAAAATATTTTGTTAGAACTTTTTGGAATGGGTGAATAGTTAAAGTGCATTTTAAAATTAAACTTTCTAGACGCACGTGTGTTTGAACATTGTAAAGTTTGACAATTCCATTCTTTTTCAATAACTTATCATTCTGGGTTCTATTATTTTTAATGCTGAAATGAAAAGTAATCTCGATATTAAAACCTGCACAATATGGCAGGAGCGCAAGAACCTACATACTTAAACAGTTACATACATATATGCTCTTTGTTCATATGCAGCAGAGCACACATCGATTTTTAAACCGTGAATGAGGGTGGAGTTACAAGAGCATGCAGCTCCAGCTCAGACTTGCCTTTGATTTTCTTCGTATAAAATTTAACTAGAACGGCCCTTTAAAACAGATCCAAAACCGTTTCATTAAAAAGAAAAAAAGACAAAGAGCCTTAGTAACACGACGAATCGTTTCGACGCGTCTATAAAAAATGTCGTAAATACGAGTACATAAGATGTCATACACCCAGCACGGACGGCGAGAGTGCGCTTACGCTATGCACTCGGATAAAAGTTTAATCATGATACAAGTAGAACTGGAAGACATGAAGAAACACATTAAAACAAAACCAAGACGAGGTTCGACTGCGATGCAGGAGGCTGCGATCGTTTCCCGCCTCGGAACAAATAGTTAATAATCTGCCGCTATTTGTTTTGGGTGTTCTGGATGTTTTATATGTATATTAAAAATAACAATGTATTGTAATAAGTATATCAGTTATCTAGTACCCATAACACAAGCTCCGTTTAGCTTCGTACATGCTGTGTCAATTGTCCAGCATAAAAAAGCACAACGTGAGAGAGAGCTTCGATAACAAATAAGAGCCTCATTACAGCGGCCATCAATATGAATAGATATTTACGAGAGCTGGTGAGTATCTGGCGCTGCGTATCAGCATTGCCATACAGCGGCAATGCAGCCAGTGTCTTGGGGACGCTTCCGACGGGTAGACAGTTATTTCAATTGTAAATACTTATTCTAATTTGTTAATAATTATTTGATTGTAATTTTGTTTGTTAATAAAGTTTTTTATTTTATTTTTGCTATAGCTTTTCAATTGAATAAGATTATTTTCCCAGGTCGCAATATCATTGACACCAGGTGTCTCTATATGTCCTATATTATTAAAAAGGCAAAAGATTAGTATTTAATTTTTTTTTGAATATTTGATTGTAATTCTCTTTGTTAATAAAAGATATTTATTTTATATTGGCTGTTGCTTTAAAATTGAATAATCATATTTTCCCAGGTCGCAACATCATTGGCACCAGGTGTCGCTATGGGTCCTACTTATCCTATTCTACTAATACTATAAAGGCGAATGATTACACGACTGATAAGATGAGAGCATTTTCGTTACCAAATCTGATCCGATCCCAAAACGACTGCTTTTTTACGGAAGATGTAAAGTAGAACACAATGAGACATGAATAATAGGGGTTATTTCCGGGGTCTGCGTGCGAAGCCGCTGGCAGAAGCTAGTGGAACATGATAAAATGATCATGATCGTATGTAACACCTCCTCAATTTTGTATTTTACTTATCTTGTTTGTGTTTGTCTGTGCAGTTCTTGTGGAGTCAAATAAATATATCTTTATCTTTATCATCAGGGAAGCTAGGTAATTTAGTAACGAAGCAAGCGTGGCCTGAGGATGCATAAGTGGGCACGATTGTGTGGCGGTGGCGGGGGCGTGCTGAGGTCACAGCGTCCCCTCGTCTCCCGGGATCCTTGCACGACCGGAAGAGACGATTGCGAGACAATTTCAATCACTGAGAATCAAGCTTTGTTGACCGCTTCCCGACAATTCATGTAATTGGAGTTATTGCTGAACGAAAGGTGACCCACAACGTTACAGAAGTTATAAATATTTTTAAACTTGCGCGATCTGAACGCATATTTATAAATACTATTTAACGGGTATTTATCGCGTTTGTACCTTATTTTCCCGACGTTTCGACAGGTTTACACACTGTCGTTGTCACGGGATGACTGGCGTACTCGAGTTACCGCCTCTACGAAGCGAGGGCAACATTACTTGAAACTACCCTCACTTGGAATTTTAACGTCGGGAATATAGGTAAATAAACGCGACAAATACCCGTTAACCCGTGTTACAGATTTTTTTTTCATATAGTCAGTAGACCTTCGTTTGACGACTATCTCTCCTGATGGAAAGTGAAGATGTGGCCGACGACGTTGTATCACAAAGGTGTAGAAGATACCTTTAAGTAGATTTTAAGGCCATATAAGGTGAAAAGTCACGTTCACTCGCAAATTTCAATAATTGGTCAAGGCGTTAAATTTGTGTTCTGTTTCTGCTGTAGTAACAGAAGGCAGATTGATGATTATTATCAATCTGCCTTCTATTTTTGCGTTATTTGCAGGCGAGCTTTTTAGATTGGTATGCCAATCTAAAAAGCTCGCCTGCAAATAACGGAAAGCAATAATGGATATAACCGATCAAACAATGAACGATGGAGATATTGCCAGCCATCTTTTTATTTTAACAAGGGGAGTTTAGAGCATGCTGCCGAGCTAATATTGACCGAGATCAAGGGGGCCGTAATAAAGGGGGTATGGTGGACTTTGTTAAAGCCGCTGGGACAATGCTACATCTGTCGATTCCATACCTAGGTAGTTCGTAGCGAATGGCCTCGCTTCTTTGTCGTTTGCGCATTATTGTTGGCTTTGTCGCTTTTGAGGTCAAACGGTTGTAAGCTCTTGCAATATCCTCGACGACGTGGCTCTTATTATTTAACAAGTAGGTACAAAGCTATGTTTTGTAAAATATATGTAGACAAAGTAAACACACCCAAAACATCACTGCGTCTATAAAAATCCCACCTAAGATCGAGTCTAGCAAAAGGATTATCCCGACAGCAGTGACTTAAGGCGATTAGTTAGGGTGTTTTGGTTTTATGGCATACCTAGTAGGTACAACATGATATTAGATAACATTTCAGGCAATATAAGAGTACCTACACAGTTGTTCCGTACTCCTGTCCTGAATAGATTGAGTCGAAATTTTGCATTGCGTAGCTCTAAACCTGGAATCAGGCGCAAGCTTTGTATCCCACACAGCAATTCCCATGGGATAGAAATAACCTTAAAACGTTTCCATAGACACAACGCGTGCTGAGCCGCAGGAAGAAACTAGTATATGACAAGATAAAGTTAAAAACTACAACCCGACTACGTGAAAGTTATAAAATTTTGAAACATTTACATTGACAAAATAGAATGACATATCGGTCATATTTGATAGGCATTGAGTTGAAAATGAAAATAGGTCGTAGGTATTGTAATTTTTCTCTATGGGGCCTGCAGCCTGCGGCTACCTAAACTTTAATACGCGTTCTGAAGGCTTATTCGGGGTCGGAGCCCTAAATCCTATAGCCTATAACCATCGGGGTATTGAGACGAATCAATCGATACACAATTTGTTGAAATCGAACCAGTAGTTTCAGCGCTACGTGGGAACAAAGAAATCGGCCACATACATAAAAACATACAAATATACAAACATACAAACATAGGGTGCTAACCTCATAACCCTCCCCTGTTGGTAGTCGGGTAATAAATATAAATAAGATCCGAAGCGACTCCTCAGGCTAATAATAAACAAAAAAAGTTGCAAATAATAAAAAAAAAATTTAGGCTTACAAAATAAAGTCAATTAACTTAGTCTGCAGTTAGCTCAATTGGTTCAATAAATGCTAGTTTTAATTGAATTCTATTATAATTTTCTTTGTTAATAAACACAAGTAATAATATTACTGGCGGTCCGCCCCAGCGTCGCACGGGTATATTCTATCGCCTATGTTCATCAGTGATAATGTAGGATACAAATGGTGTCAGAATTTTTCACATTGGTCCAATAGTTTCGGAGCCTATTCAATTCAAACAAACAAACAAATCTTTCCTCTTTATAATATTAGTGTAGGGAAAATACTTATTTGAAATAGTACAAAGTATCGCACGCCGTACCGGCAAAAATAAATTGTTTCATAAATTAACGTACGACACTTATGCACCTTGCTCACATGTATTTGATGCAATAAAATATTACTTTACTTTACATAACAGGTCAAATTTTAAACTAACTGTTATCTTTTATGAAATGAAGTGTTAACTGATTGTCTTTACTTCAATTCATTGTCAACTAACGGAAGAAGTGAAAGGGACTAACAATTACAGAGAAATAAAATAGTTAAGGTTTCTGCATGCTGTAGCAAACAATCGTATCCTACTCATAAACAACATTTATCTCGGAAGCTTAAATTCCTTTTTGTTTGGCATAGGTAACTCTGTCAGTAGGTACGATATTCAAAACGTAAAGGTGAGCTGTTATTTCATGCTGTCAAATGCACAGACCAACAAAAACATTCAAATCCATACTGTTACATACACGTACAAGTACATATGCTACGCTCAACTCAAGCTCCCCTCGACCGGTATAGTTTCACGAGTTGTTTTGTAAACGAAATTCTGTTTTGATTTGTATGAATGCACTGATTTATAACAACAGAATCTGCATTTCTTTTCCTGTGCAACGTACTTTTTGGGTCGGTAATTGGAAACCTAAAAAAATAAGTTGATAAAAATAAATTCCTGACAATGGATGATGAATGAAAGCATCCTGAGGAAACCCAGAACTTCATCCATACACAACAACAATCCATACATAAGTCTGTATAGTCCATTGTCTGTAAAATACATCTGCTGATCGTAAGGATGCGAGATTTCAGATCCTGTTTCGGCCAGCAATTATATTTCTTAATTCTATTCAATCCTTATATGTAGCATAGGAAGACCATGTGTAGTATTACAGTATTTGTGACCACGTTCAGCTATTTGCCGTTGGCGTTAGCTGTATCTCTCTCATGGCTTTTTCCCGTAGAGTAGGTACGCTATGTAGCCTAAATAATTGAATTCGCGTGGCAATCAGTCATCAGTCGTCGCCATTGCCAATATGTATTCTGTTCCATTCGACCGTTGATTGAAGCTGTTGAGAGAATAGGCCCTACCGAAAAGCTTAATTTTTAAACCTTCTTAATTGCCTGTTGTAAACCGGCGTCCTTTTGAATATTGTGTCACATTGGGAACACCAGTAATCAGTTTGTAATACGTCTATTTATGTAAACTAGAATGATGTACTTTAGTGGTAAAATTTGCGAGTTTGTTTGAAATGGGTAATCGCCAGAACTACGATTTTCAAAATTCTTTTAATAATAGGTAGCTCCGAGTAGGTTATCCATGAACGCTATAAACCTATATAGCGTCATCAGCATCACGCTATCAGCAGGTATGTGAGCAAAACCACGGTCAGAAGCTAGTGAATTGTTTTAATTATTTTATTAAGTATAATTATGTTGCCGTTAATAATATAAACCGTGAAAATAACATCAAAAGCTGACCTTCTCATTGTACGGTATGATTTGATGTGGATCTTTTTGATTCGCTCCCCCAGCAGAAGGGGAGTTCGCGGATAACGGACAGTTGGTTTAATAAAGCAAATAGGTTTTACTTACAAATACACGTAGGTAGATGGTTTAATACAGTGGACCCTAAAAGAGCCTGTATAAACGCCCAAGGTTTGCTACACGATCTTTTTTATGGTTCGGTATAGATGGTACTAACTACATACCTCGTTGAAGTTATTATTATCACACAAGTGTCAATATGTTGAAATCATGTTGTGATGGCGCAGGAAAGCTATGTTTTCAAAACTTCCTTTTGATAATAAAATAACTTCCGAAAGTAACTTTAAAATTTTATCCACATACATACTTAAGCAAATTAAATAAATATTTATTCTAATAAAAACAATAGGTACCTACCTACCTACTTTACAGGATATATACAAATAGCTAACTAGAGTGAAGCTATATACACTAAAATACGCCTCATAATCGTTATTTTGAGCAAAGGGCCGGACAGCTACGAACTACAAAACCCCATCAATGTTATCAATTAAATGGGGTTATAAGCTCCATACTAATAAAATCTACGAGCAGAAACAATAAAACATTAACCATCATTCAACAACAAAATAATCAACTCGTGCAAAACTAAATAAAAATATTAAATTTTGACACGACTGAAAATATATTTAAATAGTTTTGTACGACCTTCTGAATCCGAATCTTGTTACGTATTCGCCGAATAACTTTTTCTATATTAGACTATTTAAACACAACACAACCACGTGAAAGTATTGCACTTATACTAGTAATTGTTAGTCACAAATTATAAAAATGTTTTGATACGTTCGGAATAGGTAGCGCGCGTTCGCGGCCTGATGCGATGAATGCACGTCAGACCGCGGACTTTCCCCAGATACTACTGAGCTACGTACAGAGATCGAGATGTGCTCAGCTGCAAGTACTGAGCCGCAACCACTGCCCGCCCATCAATCACTAAAGAAAACTAAGAGAAAATTACACAAAAACTACGACGTACCCCGACTAATAGTTTACAATAATCCGTTTTATGTGCTCAATCATCATGTCTATGCCAATTTTGTGTCTTTTTATAATTGAGAGGTTTTTACCGAAAGTTGGTTTAAGTTTGTCTTTTATAAGACACAAAAGTTCTTAATTCACCTTTTATTTTTTTATGATTTAAAAGAAGCTGTTATAGCTGCTTTGAAGTTATATAAAAATATATATTTTGATGTCTTATTTTAGTATTCCACTTTACACGCGGTAAATCTGCTGGTAGAGCTAGATATTTCGGAGTTCTGGTATAACTTAATCAAATCAGTTTTCCATTATATTGCTGATACGATAATTTAAAGAATAATTCCTTTGTGCTTAATAGCATGGTAGCTATCAGCCAGAGGAATGCCTTTTTCTCTTTTTTTTTATCAAGACTAATATTATAAAGAGGAAAGATTTGTATGTACTTTTGTATGAAACGAATCAACTCACGATTTCAAAAATTTGTTTACCATTAGAAAGCTTACTTTTCAGGGAGCGACAAAGGCTATGTTTTATCCCGGAATTCCCACGGGAACTACGCGGGCGGAAACCGCGAGGCGCTGCTAGTGTTTGATAAAGAGAAAATTTTAAAAGAGCACATTTTTAATGATGCTGCTTTCAATCTACGTCTTATAGCTTGGAAATTATTTAGAGCGCACCACCGAGTACAGACCCGGGTAGAGTTAAGGGTCTTTTATGTTTAAATTTTGAATCAACCCCTCAGTTCGAATATACTCCGCTAAATGAAGTGTGTACATACATACTTGTACTGTCAAGTATTTGCATAGTTCTGAGAGGGTTTGTTAGTAGATGACATTGATTGTTTAAGGACCTTTGATATTTTTATTTTACATAGGTACGTGACCGACTAAGCAGTTTCCGCCGCCGCCGTCACCGATAACGATAATATTACAGGCAGTGTTCAAGATGACGTGACGTCGATCGTGTTACCACTGCCACTGGGACGTCACCGATAACGATATTATTTTAAGGAGTTCAAGGTGTGGGTGACGGCGATCGAGTATGTCCACCGCGACTATCTAGGTGGTTCAGTTTGTTGTAGCTGTCGTTCGATATATTCGCGTTTGAGGAATGGCTAAGTTGAACCGGTGACAACTTCTTTTGCTTTTATACGGTCGAAGGCGACGACGATGTAAAAAACTTGGCTTCATCCGCTAATATACGTGAACGATGCATCAAAGGAGCGTTTTATTTACTTCACGATAATTTGCGGCAGCATCTACTTGTGTTTTTTTTTTCAATTTGATTTGGCGGTCTGTTGGGTGTCTCTCATGTGATGGGCGTGCGGTGGACAAGCAACAATGCTCGTAAATGTATGTATTTATTGCTACTTCATCGCCATCATCTCGTTATCGATGACGTTTCGTTGACGCCGGTGGTGGACAAACGGCGTAAGGGTGGATCTTTGAAAGATAACTGGACACTCAACAGCTACATCGGTTTGCTTTGACGTAGATACAATTAAAATATGATCGTTCGTATCTTAGAATGACTAACTAGCTAGATAAACAAATTTGATAGGTTTTTAAGTTTTTCAGTATAGTTCCGATGCATATAGTATTATAAGTTGCATTTACTGATGGCAGGTGATTGATCGACCGTTTGTTTCAATAAAATCATCTATCAATTAGGTACAATCAAATTCACAAATATCGAAAACGCTAAGGAAGGTATACACCACTCTGATGTAAATGTGATCACGCAGCTATGTTTTATGAATACCTACTTTTCATCCAGCCCCATAGGCTCAAGAAAATACTGAGTTATATTAGATATTTTTTTATTCGATCCTAAAACGCTTATACATTTTCATCCCCCCATCTCGGAAAGAGTATTTTTACTGTTCGATATCTGAGCGCAAAAGCCGTTTTTATCCTCTAGAGGATAAAGTAAATTTGAATTTAGAACATAGTGTGCCCTAAGTTTGTGATTCAAAACATCATTAAACCTATTCACTTCTACCTCCATGGTGCCGAATTTATCATGCAACCTTTTTTAATTTGTTAAAAACTCAGACTCGTAACCTTCTTGGTGTACTTTTTATTTAATTTTCTTTGTTTGCATTCAGTTATTTCCTCGCTGAGGTGGGATGAAAAGTTACGTGTTGCACTCGAGTGCAAAGAGTTTTATCCTTGTGCTCTTTTGACTCCCTCGCTAACGCTCAGGATTCTAAGTTTTATTTAGTATTTTAGAATCCTTCGCTTGCTCGGTCATCAAAATTGAGCACGCGGTTAAAAAGAAACTTTGCACTCTTGTATAACAAATAACTATTATATTGCAATGTCAGAAGCAGGCGCCACTTTTTTGCTTTTGATCATGTTTTTCCCTTTTGTATGGCATGCAAGCTCTTGCCAGGATCGCGATGCCTTTTCCTGTTACGGCTGGACTGGACAGGCAGGACTGATTCATTTTATACCACGAAAGCTTTCCTACTTTATATGGTTAGTTACTTGGTATGTTTGAAAAAACCTTACACAACTAAGGCAACAAAGATTTTCTAATTTACGTTTAACATGGGTATTCCTTGTCCTATTATCTCTAAAACTTTTCTTGAAGATTTTGGTATACCTATACCATATTAGTAACGTAAAATGGCTATTGGCAAATAGAACTGGCGGTAAAAGTTAGAATATAATAACATACTCGTAAATGCTTCGCCCCCGGTTCAATAAGTACGACATTTTGGTCAAAGCGCCCTGTCCCTTTACTTCGGACCATGGAATGTATCTACTGACTCTGAACTCTGGATTGGAAACATGTGATAACCTGATAACCATTATTTACTTTTTAGAGAACACAATGTTCTAGACTCTTGAACATATTTTAAAATCTAGAGGACGACGGTTGCGTTGAAGAAACTATTTCAATATAAGATAAGCGATTCTAAATACCATAAGGTTGTTAAGCGTTTATTCTTCTCAGTTATCGTAACTATAAATTATGCAACTTTTTTCGGCAAGCAATAAATTGCCAATACCATTCTGAATGCTTCTTCTAATCAAGCATTAAAACAGTCGTATTGCGTCAGCATCTCACGTCAATATTTCAAGCTAAATACAAGCATGGGAGTCTGCAATTTTGTATTGCAAACTGGCTTCGACGATCGAAATGGCAAGTTTTTCACGCGTTGAGTAAGACGCAGCGCGCGACGGAAACTCGCAGAGTTCTGTGACCTTTTACGGGATATCACGGTAATTATAATTATACCCTGCGGTATACCATGTACGTTATTGATCAAATTTATTGATACTAAGCGTGTGTAGTAAATGCTTGCCAAGAATAAGCACTGCCGGTTCGGCGTTAGAATCAACTCAGCCCAGGAAGCCCAGTTTGGATTTGCCAGTGAATCGAAAGGGCGGTCAGCGACGGGCTGACTTCATGAAGGATGAACTCTTCGCGATGAACACCTAACCCCGAATTAAGAAATTAACAGATAGACTTTATCCAGAGGCATTCATTTAATGATTTTCCTGTGATCAACAGGGTTAAAACCGGCGTATGTATTTATGATAAAGAGCGTTATTGAATATCGATGTAAAGCTAGAACGGTATCATCTGATAAAGCCTCCTACAGGCCCAAATCCTGTCAAATCCTTCGATGTCTGTACTTACGTATGTATCATTTTATTTCACAGAAAGCAATGACGAGCTAGCTCAAATCAACTTCAATACAGCTAGACGAGAACCGCAATTTTCTGAGATTTTTAAAACAATACCACCGTCTCGCGGCTAACGGGATAATAACTGGAATAATTATAGTCCTGCGTTTAGACTTGCTTGTTTTATGCTCCATAAAAAGTCTTGTTTCGCCAAATAATAACGAAAACTGAAATAAGACTTACCTACACTATTATGAACGTCATGTCCATTTACCAGAAATATTAATATTTCACATAAAACAACATAAAATCTATCTGCAAACTTGAATAGCATTGTACGAATTTGTTTATAATTGATTTTCTGCCAATATCTTTAGAGTTTTAGTGATTATGTTGGCACCAAAACCTAAAACAAAACTAGCCGACAATTGTTTCGTTTTCGTTCGTAAAAAAGAGACGGGAACGTTTTTACGATAGTTTAGGTTAGTTTCACTGTACAATAAGTATAAGTCGCCATAATTCAGATGGCCAGAATGAATGTATGTTCCGTTAAGGGTCCCGCCGCCAGGCAGGGAGGGCATCGGGGAATCAGAGAACAAGGAAAGCCTTAAGTCTGGGTCCGTATCTTTTTGATAAAGAATTTAAAGGTTATTAAAGAAATAAGTATAATTGACACGACTTTCTACAATGACTATTTTGTAAAGGTATGTAATTGAATTAATTGAATGAACGTTTTCTTTGCGGTATCAAATAGCCCATAATTATGCACGTGTTTATCGGCAATAAGTGGACAGACAAATGGCTCCTTTGATAAATTGTTTATAAGGATCAAGTCACAAACCGAATTCGTAAAGCGTACTTTGAATTAACTTGCAAATTACGAGAAGTTATAGACAAACTAAGACATAATACACGTGTATTATGTCGAGTCGAGTACAGTAGTAACCTCGACTCTATACCACCCGGAATCTGCTCGAAAACTTACTCGAGTTCGGTATACTTAGCCGTTAGTTATGTCGAAGCTCTACTCCGATCACCCATCTTTCAAAAACCGGCCAAGAACGAGTCACCTCGCACACAGAAAGTTCCGTTCCATTGGGACAAAAAGGTACACTCATTCCACGGATTTGTTACCTTTGTGGCACATGCACATATAAATGGTATGACATAAAATAATAACCCTAAAAACGATTTCGGCCGGACACTTGGGATTTCTTAGAGAATACCCAGAGTTCGAGGGATAACCCACTCTTAAACAAAAAATTAAATCTATTATCAATCTGGTGCCCATAACACAAGCTTTCATTACTTCGGGGATAGATGACGTTGTTATTTCGTGGTTTATTATTTTCTACCTGCATATTTATTGTATGATACCTGCACATTTACTCATTATAGAATAAAAAGCATTATGCATATGATATAACATGTCCGGCGGTCAGACTTTCACCGTTGTGCGTTTTAATTGTTTATCTTATTTACATCCGTAATTAAAAGTCAGTAAAGTAGTATGTACAGGTTAAGCAGTCATTTATTACTATCTACTATAAATAAAGTCGTTTCCTATTTATTGATCGGAATAAGCGAGCGAAGCGAAAGAAGATTTCAGAGGCAGCTTGGGTGATTTGGCCATAAGGTAAGTTGAACAGATATGCTCGAAGTTACCATCACTTCGAGCATATCTGTTCAACCGCACTTGTCCCAACATTACTGTGAGTCTTTTGTCTTTTATAATATAGATTAACCTGTAAAACATTTCCGCCCCTATATTTTTTATTTTAATTTCCAAGACTCGGGAAAATATCCCTTAGCATGTATCATAAAAGAAACTCCTTGAAAAATTTAAGTCTAGAAGTAAAAACTAGGAAGAAACTTTAGGGTTCTTTTTTCGACGATGAAATTTATGATTTTCGAATTTCCCTTTTCTGTTGGCCCTAAATTGTACCTACGTTCCAAATTTCACGATTGTAGGCCTGCTAGAAGTCCCTAAACCATTTTATGATCGTCAGCGAGGGAGGAAGTGATAATGATGACGATATTGCGATATTTTGAGTGCCGATATTTCCGAAACTAAAATGATGTACTAGAAATAAGTTATTTTATGAGTCGGTTAACTACGGTACGAAGAGTTCCTGAAATAATTATAAGACCCTAGGTTTCTATGTATCAATGATATAAATCTATAATTGAAAAGTGCCTCGAGATGGTTCGATAAAAGGGTTCCCGGTGGCGGCCGTCTACTCGAATTTGCAGGACCAGGTTCGTACTTTCTTAGTTAATTCGCTTATGTGAGCCGTGAGCATTAATATATTTTGATTAACACGAAAGAAGAAAACCAGAACGAGATGCTGTTTGTTAGAGTTACCATGACTTTGTACAGTGGCAAGTGCCCATTTCTTTTATTTAGTATAAAGTGGGCTTAACTGCTCTATACAAGGGTAGACTAGATTCTAGACTTGAAAATAAAACGCTCACGATGGTATTTTTAGGGGCTAACTACTACTACTACTATATACTATAATATATTCAAACTCGTACATTCAATCGATTCTTCGTTATGGACTCGTAATGTGGGAGAGCATTTATAGCGCAAAAGAAATGTATAAGAGCGATTTGTAGAATCCCGCCTGATGAGTCCTGCAAACCCTTATTTAATGAGCTTGGTTTCTTACCTCTACCGTCGCTCTATATTTATGAAATAGCCAATTTTGTTAGGATCACGGACATTTATTCCAGAAAGCTTGTGACAAAAACCCTAGACTATGTAGAGACCCGAATAGATTGTGCATAAAGAAACTCCACATTCTGCCAAGTATAGTAACAGCTGCTTGTCAAAGTGTACAAAAGTATATAATAAGATATCGTAGGAACTTAAATTAATGAACAAATATTTATTTAAAATCAAATTGTTTAAATGGCGGAAATTCAATTGTTCATGTCGATTTTGTTTATGAAGAAGTTGTAATCGATTTTGTTATTTTAGCTCAACATTTTGTATTATTTTACAGTCGGCGGCGTCTATAGAACTTTATTTTTAGAATCTGAATATTCAATAGAGAAAATTTGTATTATTTGTGTTATTTTATTTGCTACTTGTTTTTCACACGTTTTAAAAAGTATGACATTAAAGTCTCATCGAAAGTATTGTAAATATTATCATATGGATTAAAAGTATATATTATTATATTAATTATACTTTACCACAGTCTGTGTAAATATCATAGTTTATCACAGTTAACTATAATATTTAAAGTTTTCTTTTTCATGGAAAAATCAACTAGAATAATCTTCATTACGTAATCTGCTCGCTCGATAAATATCAAAGATCGACAGATACGATATATAAAAAAAAGTTGTCTATAAACTATTTCATTATTTCATTCTGTCTTCATTCACTCGGCTGTCAATAATTAGGGAACATCATAGGCGAGCATTTTTCTAAATTAAAAAAAAAACATGTGGACGGAGGAGTATACTTGACGCTTGTTTAAGGCGGTACATCGTCTCAAACAGCGCCGCCACCTATTTTATCTTATAATTTCTTTGAACAAAACAAATTTCAAAAATCCATCGCACAGTTTATCCCTAATTCTGCGAAGTAGGTATTGCCGATTAGCGACGCGACGGAACGCTGCTTGTGCGGTAATTGGTGTTGCATTTACCTCTGGCTGGGTGCGATACATCCATAGAGTTTGCCCATCTACGTTGGCGTAAGTGTCGCGTACTGAATTTCACTTTCCACTGAAAGCTACACAGCAGATACTCTTAGAAATTGGGTCGCATCGCTTGGCATACCGTTGTGCAACCCCACACAAAGCCACGGGCTATTGTTACACGAATTTCAATGCTAGAATCCAGGTCCACGAATACTTCACTTTTCAAACCAGGACAATACTCTTTGTTGATGGAAATATAGAGCGCTTTTTATATTTATTGTAAAACGTTTTATATAGGACGGTGTGCAAATGAAGGTCAGCCAGACTGTAGCTTAGTCCTACTCCAAAGAAGTTTAAAATAAGAATCATATTTTTGTGCAATAAGATATATCTAAATCGTGTTGTCTATGGATTATAGTTATACGTCAAAGAATGGCCACCTGGCTACATATTATGTTTGTAGCCATCAACATAACGTAATCGACAAGGTACGTATTGTTGCCTACAAAATAAGCAAACAAGCGCTTCAAAACGCTAATATGTACCTAACGTTAGCGTTTTGAAGCGCTGACTTTGATAATGCGCGTTTAAAATCCAGCTGGTCAGATCCTTCCGTACATTACATACCCAAACGCGCGCCTCAAAACGCCTTATGTGTACTCGCTCGCTCATAGGACTGGTTTGATAGAGACCATTTTAAACGCAAAGCGAAAAACGGCCACAGGCATGAGTTTTCCAGCATATAATGAACCACGACTACCTATCAAGTCAAGTGATAATCAGGATAAACCAAGGGTCACGCTAAGTTGGCAGATTTTCGCTCTACATTTGGAATGGACTATTATCGTAAAATAATTACTCGTTTGAGCAGATAGTAAAAACCTGATCGAACGAACGACAAAACTTGTTGGTTTTCTAGGGCTACTTACATGGTAAACCAAGGTATGTTAGTATGTAAGGATGGTTCTCAGAATATTATTTTTAAAATACAATTCTTGTTTTTAGGGTTCCGTACCCAAAGGGTAAAACGGGACCCTATTACTAAGACTTCGCTGTCCGTCTGTCACCAGGCTGTATCTCGTGAATCGTGATAGCTAGACAGTTGAAATTTTCACAGATGAAGTATTTTTTGTATTGTTGCCGCTATAACAACAAATACTAAAAAATATAATAAAATAAATATTTAAGTGGGCTCCCATACAACAAACATGAATTTTTGTAGATAATGGTACGGAACCCTTCGTGCGCGAGTCCAACTCGCACTTGGCCGGTTTATTTGACTTACCCGGCCATGTCGAGCTTTAATCGACTATGATTACGTAGTAGTTTTGCTTTTGTTCTTGACGTATTTTAATCTAAAATTTTTGTGATAGCTGACCAGCTCACATTCACTTAAAAAATACGTCGTCGAAGTCAGAGAGCTACGATATCACAACACCCCTCTTTTTGGCTAGGGTTAAAAACAAATCACCCATTACCTTTCAATACCATAGCCTGGTAAAAAATCTGTACTAGACACATAAATAGAAGACGGTCAAATGATGATGTGCTTGTGAACAGCACAAAAGTACTTGCTGGACATTTAAGATATTAAACGAACAGATGAAGATAAATAACGATCCTACTCGTCTGTGTAGCCACCACTATATTGACAATATCTGACATTTATCTCACTAATCTCACTAATAATATAAACGTGAAAGTTTAGATGGATGGATAGATAGATGGATGGATGTTTGTTCCTTTATCACGCCAAAACGGCTGAACGGATCTGGTTGAAATTTGGCACAGAGATAGATTATAGTCTGGAATAGAACATAGGCTACTTTTTATCCCGTAATTCAAACGGGAACTACGCGGGTGAAACCGCAAGGCGCTGCTAGTAATTCATATATTTTATCCATGTCCCAAATTTTTCAGCATAGATGGTAACTCAGCAGCACGTGTCGATTTTCACAGGGAAGTTTCGTCTCAAGAATGAGAAGTGTTCTGGACTCGGGGCAAAGTTTCTAGAACTATGTGCTTGCAGTTATTTTTTACTTTAAGGGTTAACATCGGTCAAGTGCGAGTGCAATATTTTATAGACATATCTAAGTGTGAATGACCAGGTAGAGGGACATCGATCAATCGTGTTTGGATCGATATCCAGACACAAGATCTGCTTGTGTAACGTAACGATTTACGTTGTTTCAGTGAATTTGAACTTTGCCAGGCTACTGTCATCCATAACAGTCATACGATCCTGATGAATCAATTGATTATTTTGTTTTGCAAAAAATGTGTTCTTAATATACTTTTACTTTAGCACCAGAAGTACATACTAGTCGAGTTTTTTTTAAGAGTTTTCTTCTAATGACTAATTAATTTAAAAAATTGTAATAAAAAATAATAAAGGTACTCAATAGAGTCACCAAAAGACAATTAAAATGTATTTAACTATACAGAATTACTTTGTTGAAGAAATGGGCCATGTCATGACATGACGAACAACTAGTATTATATCAGAATGAAACAATTTACGCTCGCTGCAAACTCCAACAAAACATTCACAAGGGTAATGAACGCGTATTGTATTTCGAGAAAATTAGGTCGCTTGTTTGTTTTTGTGTAGTTTCTATGGATTTTGATTAAGACATGTTTACTTTACA
Source organism: Eupithecia exiguata (assembly GCA_947086465.1). NCBI lineage: Eukaryota > Metazoa > Arthropoda > Insecta > Lepidoptera > Geometridae > Eupithecia > Eupithecia exiguata. The sequence continues at coordinate 3,547,497 of OX352226.1, forward strand.
AACTTATTAAACGAATCAAGAAAATGAGAAACAAACTGCTTCAAGCTTTTGCAAACAGTTAAGAGGTTTATAAATAAAAGGTACATAAGGGATAAGGGTCTGGGTTGCTGTCAGCGATGATTATGGCCGAAAGCGCAGCAAAAGGCTGCAATGATGACCAAGCTTGAAGGTCGAGACCATAGCAAGCTTAGCTTGAGGCCATCATACCGTAGCCAGCAGTGCAGTCATTGTCGACAATGGCTTATTTACTGCTTTACTCAAAACATGTGAGTAATCTAAGGCGTTACCCCGACTCGCACTAGAGCCGGCACCTATTTTAAATCCGCGACGGAACGGTGACGGTATAGGTATTGGCGTTTAGGGTGAGATGTTGTTTGTCTTATTATAACGTCAGACAAAGAAATTTTCAAAAATCCATAGACCAGTTTGTCGCGAACAGGAATATGTAATAATTTATTGATTCTCTATATGTACGGCGCCGAAAAACAGAAAATACTACGCAATCTGCACCAAGGAAGATTAACTTTCTCATGGAAGGCAGCGCTACTATTGTGTACCTTGACAACAGAGCTTGTGAAGACAATTCTTCTAGGCGGACAGCACCGTCACTAAATAATCTCCCAAACAACAGGGACCTGGACTTAAGTGGGAGTTGCACCTCTCTCATTTTAGCTTATTGAAGTGAAGGAGGTTAGACCTCATTCAACCTTCATAGAAAAGAATAATTTCGTTTGTTCGCGGTTTGAAAGAAGTTTATATATCATTCTTTATGGTTGCTGACCAATATGATTTTCTGACAACCAATAATATGATCTTCGACCTCTTTTATAAATAACTAATTTTTTTTTTATTTGATCTGTGATCATTAAAGAAACAATGGAAATTCAAGTTGTATTAGATAATCACAAAATTTTTACTTACGTGAGTAGCAAATTTGCCGTAGCGCAACACCCAGTAACAAGCAAACTTTTCACCCACGGCAGCCTGCCTGTGTGCACCGATCGGGCTCAAACTTACTAGAAAACTAGTTAGACAGCTAGCTACCTAAAAGCTTGACTCTATCGCGTGGCAATGGCAATGGTTTACAAAATACATATGGACATTTCTTTACAAATGAAGGCAAAATAATAATTGACATAGCGCGCCCACTCTAGGAGACTAACCTACCTACTTCTAACGCAGCGGCTACGACGCGACGACGCATTACATACTGGCGTATTTGTAAACAAAAACTCGTCCCTAATCTTACTTTCAGTAAAGCAAAATAAACAACAAAGCCTTTTGTTGTTGTTTATATAAACACCGAGAGTAGAAAACATCTTTTGGGAGTTGACGAAAGTAGTAATTGAGCAGCCTATGATAATAAGGCTTAGATCGGATTTTTCAAAAAATTCTGTATTTTTTTCTAGTGCACACCACACAATTAAGTACAGTACTTAACTAACTATAGTATCGCAAAAATGTTTTGAATATTTCTCTTCTAAAACTCCCTCCAGAAGGTAGTTGTATAGTTCCTCCATTCATTGACCATCAAGACATCAAGACAAGACAACCAAATTTCACAAAATGTTAAAATGTGTGGTGGAAATGTGCGACTAGCTATAAATCACAAATACAAGAGAGGGCGCCCACTTTTCACACTTAAACATAAAAAAATTCTCTGCTAATCATTGCAAAAACCATAGAAAAACATTTTAAAATATTTTTTTGGTGTGTGCTGCCGGGTTCATTTTCCCCTTGATTTAGGGAGTTTATTATTTTTATACCTACTTACTAAAATAGTTGGTCAATTCACACCATTGTCATCAGATCGGTTCTCTATTTATAATTAATTACAAAAAACGGCTTCTCACTTCAACAAGTGTACGTACCTTATAAAAATAGAAATTGTAGGTGGGTCAAATTGTTTCCGTCGTCAATGTCATCATTTGTCAAGAGGATGGTTCCACTTTTTTCATAATATAAATAATACATATAAATAATTAGTCTTCGTATGGTATATATATATGAACACAACGCGTAAAAAAGTTTGGTTCACCTGTGGAACGATATATTGCAGCCCGTTAATTCTACAACCTATAACACTTCAACCATTTCAACCAGCCATCTTAAACAGAAAAATATTATAAAATAATAGAAGAAAAACGGAATCAAACGTCAGATCGAAAGCCAAGTCACGACGAACTTTAAAATAATTTGAAATGCAACAGGTGTGACAAGAACCTTTATGCTAACCTCTCTGCCTGATCTGTAAAGGTTTGCTTTTCAAATTGTAAGATTTTTAAAGGAAGTTAAGGTCTGTTTCCGAGACAACTTCATCACGTATGTTTTGTACGTACGTACTGCCATGTCCCTGCGTTTACCAGACGACGGTTACAGTCTGGCAATAATTCGAACGCACCTATACATTTGATAGTGTTATTATCCTGTAATCCAGCATAACCTTCTTTTCGTGCGATAAGGTCACTGCGCATGCGCCAAAACCATTGTGATAATATGGCTACTGCTTTACCATCCTACCAACGCTGCTGACTTACGCTCGAATACTAAGGCCCGTATTATGAAACCTTGCTCAGTCATCGAATAATGCTTGAGTGACGTTTATGCCATACAAAAGCGTTACTCAAGCATCGTTTGATAACTGAGCAAGCTTTCTTAATACGGGCCTAAGACGCAAATCATATATGAGTAAGTTTTACACACACATTCACATTTCTTCTGTCTGGGTAGATCATCATCCTGGTCGGTAGTGGAGTCACTAACCTGAGATTCTGCATACGAAGAGGGGCCTCTTCGGACGATGATGTCACGAGGCAAGCGACAAAGCTTACGGATGCTGCGCACGCCAAGTCGTATGATTATGGCAGATCTCTTCTAGATATGGAGTCTACACACCAAAGTCGGCGACACAGCCGAGGAATGACGACTTTCTAAATTCCAATACAATATTATATAAGTACAATATTCATATAATCTACGCACTTAATTCTTTAAGTCCGCAGATTATATGAATATTGTAGGCAGCCGATAGCGTTTAGACAATAAACGACGGTCCGCCGATTTGGTGTGCAGAATCCATAAGGTTCACGTCCATCGCATTCCATCAATCCGTGGTTTCGACTTTAGTTACTGACCTGAGGTCCTGCATAAGCCCCTCTCCGTGCGATATCGTCGCGGCGCAGGCATCCAGACTGGCCGCGCGGTGCTGCGCGCACTGCTCGAGCGCTCTCCGCGCCGCCTCAGGCGTCTCGTCCGCGGCGCACACGCCGCCGCCACTTCGGAGAGTCTCTAACCATTGGAGGAGCTAGAAAAAGAAGAATCATTACTTGATGACGTAATCAAGTTGCACCGTGTGCTCTGCCAATAGATCTTCAAAACCAAATTTGGCTTTGCAAGTAACTTTCGGGCTCATTGTAGACAAACGTAAAGTTTTGCCTTTGTCGGACACGACAAGAAGAATGTTTCAAAGTAATTTCAAGCAGCCTATCAGGCTCGTGCCATACAGTGGACTGCTTGGGGCTGATGGATGGGATAAATGGATATGACTGGTCAATAGTAGGTCTAAAACTATGCAAAAAAAAAACGGCCACCACGTGCTCCCTCTAACTCGCGCGCCACACCCAAAACCTCTGTTCACTAGTGTGATTAATTCATTATTAAGCGGGTAAGCTACGAACCTTGTTTGAGTTGAAAGACCACCAACGAGAAGATACTCCGCAGCATCGTCAAGGAGCGAACGACTCACTACCCAAAACTAACAAGTTCTTCTCGTTCGTAGTGCTCGCAGAGATGCGGAACGCGCGTGGCTAGAAGCGCACTTCTGAAGAAGTCCCTCGTTAAGGTATGAGACGTTGTTGTTCTTCCAACACAAACTAGGTTCGAAGTTAACCCGCTTACATTTATAATGCGTGACTACGAAAGTTTTTGAAGCAAAATAGTGTAAATATGGTTTATAGTGACTGACCTCCTTCTCGTGCGTATATAGCAGTACAGCCTGGTCAAGCCGCCTGCGCCGACGGTCGACGCGCGCAGCGAAGGCCGCCACGTGCGCTTCTAACTCGCGCGCCACTCCTAACACCTCCTCAGGATCACATTCACCAGATCGTGCCAACTCCTCCGCGGCGCCTAGAAGCTTCTCCGCGTTCGTGTATGTGTTCTGTGAAATTAAAATTGTATTACTACTTAAATAACGACCTAATGGTAGACCAAAACGTCGGTTGAGCGAGACACACTCACTCACTCGAATGATTGGATGATGGCCTTTGCTCAGCAGAACAAGATTTCATTAGTTCAAAGTAAGCTGGATAGAGCTTGGTTTACAGGAAACACTGTCTGTTTCCTGTAAAAGAGAAAGGGTAGGTATACGTACTTGTGCAACATTTTCAAAATGCTCGTGAGATTTCTGATACACTCTAGCTTTATGGAGATTCCTTCCTATTCCGGTATTTTTTTGCAAGAACACTTCGCCGTGATTCGCCAGCCAGTCCAACACCTATGAAAGAAATACAGATGGTTATAACAAAGTGATAATTTTTGTATTGTGTATTGATTGTACAGTAGTAACGCGAGCCGCTGGTGCGGCTTGAGCCGCGCCTTGTGGCAGCGAGCGAATCTCCAGCGCCCGACGACGGTGGCCCAGGATTTGTGTGACGTCACACACTGCGCTCCACTAAACACAACCAAGACCAACCTGTCTACAGTCTTCCTTGTACAGTAGCAATCCGAGTCACTGGTGTAGCTTGAGCCCCGCCTGGTGGTAGCGAGCCTCCAGCACCAGGTAATTGCAAAGGATCTATGTGACGTCACACACTACGCTCCATGCGACACAACCAGCACCAACCTGTCTGCAGTCTTCCTTGTACAGCAGCAACGCGAGTCGCTGGTGTAACTTGAGCCGCGCCTGGTGGTAGCGAGCCTCCAGCGCCCGGTGGTGGCCCAGGATCTGGTGTATGACGGCCAGCACATGGTTGGCACCGGAGCTGTAGTCAGCGGCCGGATCGCCACCGCTGCTGCCCGCTGTGCTGACCGTGCCGTCGTTCTAGCGAAAAAATCGTTATAATAGTGTTAAGTAAAAGGTATTCTGTATTGTTAGAAATGTCGATGAGTACGTGGTCAAAGAAGAAAACTGATACGGAGGTCTCGGCAAATATCACATATTTTTTCAGAATTTTGTCAGTTCGTACTAAAGATTGTTGGCTTCGTGATGATTGTTGACGCGGGATTCAAATATGTAATAGAAAATCGTCGTAAACGATTTGCGGCAAATTACTTTTCCTTTAGTTTTATTCCTTGTAGAACGCAGAAAAGATTCAAACGTAAAATTGAATCTCACGCCAACACGAAACGGACAGCCTTAGTTTTTTAGTATTCGATTTTATACTACCAACCGATGAAGATCATGCGGTTGGCACATTATGTAAAAGCTCGTATTATAAAAATTCAGAAAGTTTCCAGTGAAAATTACAAGTAGAAAAACGTTACTCAAGCATACATCAATGACTATCGATCTATTGCGATCGAGTAACGCTTCTCTATGACATAAACGTTACTCAAACAAAGCATAGATGACTGAGCAAGCTTTCATAACACAGGCTTATGTACATTTGTAGTCGATTTATAAACCACAGACAAATTTGAATCTCACGCCAACACGAAACGAAAAATCTTCTCTAATTTAATAAAAAATCTCTAATTTTACATTGAAATAAGTGTTTTGAAAAATATCACGTTAGATTAAGAGAGGGGAAGGAGGTCGAGCAAAATCTCACGACATCTCACCAAGGGGAGAGAAGGGTCGGAAAATCGCCTCACGTAATTTATGAATGCTAAAAACTAAACTAATTTGCCAAAGAAATTTAAAACATAACATGTTTTAAACTTTGGCAAATTAGTCTGTTTTCCTTCTTTTTAGAGCAAAAACATCGTTAAAAATCCTAAAATAGGTTTACCCGTATTAGTATGAGCAAAACTAAGCTGGAAGCGTCTTTATAATTTTAAAGAGAATTGATATCCAAAGACAAAAATCAGTGGTAAATGAGACCATAGCTGCTAGCAAGCTAGATGACTCTCTGACTTATGTTTCTTGCCTTAGTAAGAAGAATATTTTGCAAAGCAGTAAAACAGGGTATCAGGCTAATTACCATATCAGCTGGGTCTGTCTGATGGCACACTTGAACTAAATGATCCAATTGGTAGAGCAGCTTTTTGCTTGTTGAATGGACCTGTAAGAAATTAATACCAATAACATTTATCTACATATACATACTTTAGGTAAGATTATAACAACAAAACCAATAAAACCAGTCCATAAAATTTATTAACTGGTAAGTTTCAAAATTATTGTACAACAGCGAGCCGTTTTCTATGACAACGCCTCTCGGCCTCAACTTTTGTCCCTTTGTGCCGCAGATTCGTAGGAAAGAATAAATAAATAAATAGTGAAAATCACAAACGTTTGTAACAAGTTAACATTTACATACAACAGCCTCAAAGTAAGCAGAGCTTGTGCTATGGATACAGAAGACTGACACTTACTGATATACTTCCGACTCGCGGCTAAAATCGAAACACCGGATTTTCATGCGGACCGTTTCGTCGGCAACACAGATATTGTCGAATATAAAACTTACCTCTGTATACGCCTGACACATGTGCTCATACAATTGCCGATGCCTCTGCGCATGTTGTTCCAAAGCCCTCGGCTCGCTACAGGGCGTGCCGCCGCCGCCCTGCCCCGTGGCCAGCTGCAACGCGACGGCGCATTGGGCGCCCCAACCGCCCACCGCAGAGGCGTACGCTTCCGCTTTGTGATGGAATACTACTGAGAGTGAGAGGACTGCTGAACGCTCTTCCAATCCTGAAACAAAAGTTGATTGATTACCGACATTGTTCAATGTACATCAATGTAGACAGATAGATGGTTAATTTGCTGCACATACTCGTACACATTACGTAAGAATAAAAAAGATTTCGCAAAGACAGATGATAAACGAATATAGATCATGCCATACCCATTGGGATGTAGAATATCATTAAACGTTACATTATTTTCATCTTTGTGCCCTTTTTCATAAGAACCGACACCAAACCCTGCTAACCGATCTACCTTTTGTTATATTATGCCATGACAATGGCGATCTCAGCGATCCTAGTTTGGCATTTGGCACATTCCGTCGCAAAGCTATGTAGCACATAATCATGAAGAAAACCCTATGCCTTAGAAAGTCGGTCGCGGGCTAGACTCGTTGAAGTTTTCTTTATTTCAGAGAAATTAAGTCAACTCAGCCTCTGTATGTCGAAAGAGCCGACTAAGGGGACTGGCTGGAGGTTTACCAGAAGCTTCTTCTGGTAAACCTACCAGACCTAGGGCAGCAGCTTCCTTCTGTGTATTTTAACAATTCTACAGCGCCACTGCTATCCAATCCGCCTGTCAGGCATGGTGATTAAGGCAAAACCCCCTCGGGACGTTTGTGTGCTGCGTAGGAAAGTTCACTTACCAGCTGCCAGCTGTTTGTAAGCGCGTTCAAGCCGCATCGCCAGCGAGGTGATTTGCGCCTCCGCGTAATGTCGTTTATCAGAGAGTCGCCGCGCGGCTGTCGTCACACGAGCGACGCTCGGTCGCCCGCCGCCCGTGCATGCAGCGGCAAACCTGAACGGAAACATACAATAATTACAATCTACTGCCTGTGGTTTCCAGGGTTACAAGTAGCCTATATCTTTCTACGGATACCATCTAGACAGATGGTATCCGTAGAAGATAGGAGACCCTAGCCAAATTTCATAGAGATCGTATAGGTAGGCGTGAAAATGTATCACACAGACAGAGAAACATTCGAATTAATAATATTAGTATGGATCTGCTTTGCCCCTTGTGGTTAAATTTAAAGCTGAATAGTATTCTCCTGAATGATAATCGGATGCCTAAATGTTTATTGATGTTTTTGACAGAAGTATTCCTACATACGTCTAGACTAGTTAATCTTTCAGAGAAGATAATCAGACGATCACCACTACTGAGATTGAAGGTGCCCCATTTTGTGGCACCTTAAGTCTCTGGAACTTCTGGTCCAATACTGAAAATTATTTCACTCAAAGGTAGTGCTGTTACGGTTTTTGTTGCTCTAATTCAATTTATTTATTTAAAACTTTATTGCACTAAGGTACAAAGGATGGGTTAAATGCCAAGGCATTTTATACCTGCTGACCAAAAACACATGTTTTTACAGAGGATTGGCGTGCTAATATTAGTATATTACACATCTAAACAAACTTGTTGCAATTGAAGTTGTCGTCATGCAACCGGATCAAAAGTAGCGCAGTAATGGCTATAATAGACATTTAATCAAATGTAAAAATTATGTAATATGTAATCATAATTATTATATAATAATTATATAATATATCGAACAATTCACACAGCGTCATCCAACCTCAAATTTAGAGCTTGAGTAATAATCTGTCAAGACGTATAGTAAATTTTAGGTGTATTTTACCTAGCGTGTTCCTCCTGCAACCGCTTAGCCGCGGCGCAGGACCGTCCGATTTCGACGTACGTGGCGAGGAATGCCGTGCGATGGTTTACAATCCATTCCAGCATCTGCAATAACAAAAGGGTGTTATTGTACGGAAGTGACAGACATTAAGAAATGAAGCTTCATTCATAACACATACACAGTTGCAGAAAATGTAAGACTCGATTAATTACAATGTACATTCTCAACATTCGATAGGTTGTTATTCGTTTCGGTGTTCAACACTCGAATTTTGATACATTTTTATACAGGTCAAAACAAAACAGATAGATTGAATATTCGGAACAGAACCACTACAGACATCCTAGATGTAAAGGTTCCGTTGCCACCAGAAATAACAGTGATGCTTTCGCACTGACGGAGAAAAAATACACCAATCACCTTGGTTTACAAACACGACTCTCCCGCTGGATTTTGATCGACTCCTTCCGCTACACATAAATTTAAACGCACCCTAAACTATCGTTAATTGTTTGCAACTCTTCTAAGAGTAATAATCTGCTTACCTTCTCACAGTCCTGCTCAAACAGCCTCAGCTGGAAGCACTGATCCAGCTGCATCTTTTTGTGCTGCCACAATTTGTGCGCATGCGCGTGCGCGGACCGCACGGCTGACAGCTGGCCGCGCACCGCTGTCGGCGAGCCGCAGTGGAACGCCGGAGACTCCGCACCGCCACTAGCTTCGGAAGACGCCGCTTCTGCCGCTTCTAGACGTTGGACTACTCGTTCGCCTGAAAGAGGAATAGGGTTTGTGACTTCCAAACATCCAAGTAGCTTGCATAATAGGTATTTGGGCTACACTCAAGCCATTCTCAAGAAAAAATGTTTGAAAATGAAAAAGAAAATCTGACAACACGTTTTGGCGTCGAGTTTGAAATATAATTGGTCAGAACTGCATTATATGAAATAACTTAAGTCAGTAAGTAGTGCTTATTCTGTCAAAAACATAACAATGATAATTTTTAGGTTCAATATGGGGGAATAGGTGGGATGACGATTTGCGAAAGACTGCTGGCAGATGCTGGATGCGGCAAGCTGAAGACAGGGCGCTATGGCGCTCATTAGGGGAGGCCTATGTCCAGCAGTGGACTGATATAGGCTGATGATGATGGGGGAATTGTGTACAAACACTGTATCTTAAACTTCGAGTCTAAAGAGAAGTAAACACATAGTCAACGTAGGTTGAAGGGAATAGAAGATACCGAGCTATATCGAGCCTGCAATCGTGGGACAATTCAGGTCGCTTCACAGAATATCTAACTATAAAGTGAAATCAATAATTAGGAGTAAATTAAAAGCAGTAATGCATATTCCCACCAAATATGTTAATGATAAACGACACGCACTATTCATGTTTGCGGAATTTCGATGCGAATTACTCTTCGTACCAGCTCCTTCGGAATTCCACAGACAATCGAAGCACATAATGGAATGTTGATGTGGTATTATTCAACTGTGCATTTTGTAAGACTAGCGTGAGTTAGCCGACAAGCACACTAAGACTGGTAAGTTATACAATCGCGGGTTCCGTGGCCGACCGTCGTCCAGTCGACCGTGGATGACGGGCATCCGCCAGGTTTACAGCCACTCCGAATTATCCTGTTCCGGCTATTAGCGTTTTCTATTGCAATAATCGCACCTTATATTTGAAGGCGGAAGTTTACACGTGAATGTTTGTTGCTGACTAATGTTTTCTTTCTCAACCCCAGTTGTTTGCGTCTTATCCTAAATAGGAGTGGTGAAGCACTCAATGTCTTATCAACGCATTGTCCAATATCCCTGGTTCGAAGTCTAGGACTTAATTTCCATTTACTTCTATTTCTTATAACAACTTAAGGGTCGTTCGTTGTGCACTGAGAATATGAACAATGTAGAGTACCGAGTGGTACAAACAATTACGTCGTATTAAACGTACGTAACAAAGCCAATCGGTAAGCGAACAAGACACGAAAGGGTTATTACGTTATTAAACAAGAAACACATACAATTGTCCACTATCTTTGCATGTTTGTATCGACAATTACGCCATAGGGGTAGTGCACTTTAAACCAAATAGGCCGATGCTGTTAAGGTACAATGGTTTTGTTTGTTATTGGAACAAAGATACCGAGTGTGTGATTAGAATGCTTACATTATTAATCGTTACATTATTTATTTAATTTATTTTGTTTTAGATAATTAAGAACGTTATTATAAAAGCTAATTTCGGCAGGTACCCTATCGGCTAACGAATTACTAACAAAAATACTATAACACCACTAGATCTTTCTGGGCCTAAAAGGGGACGATTCGTGAAAACAAAAATGTGTACTAGAACATATAATATCTCAACATTATTTTTTCCTTATAATATGTCGTTGCGGTATTGGTCTTCCAAGAAATAAAACAAAATACTTGTTTGTCGAGACAGTGGATAAAAGATGCCATATCGGTTGCACCTACATCTATACCAGAGTGGTCCTTAAGTATTCTTTCTAAGAAAAGGCCTCTCATTGTTGACCGCATAAATCAATCGCTTTTATAATAACAAGAGAACAATGAATGTTTAAAAGTTTAAATATAGCAGCACGTAGCCTAGTTTTTCGCTTCTATCACTTTGTCTTACGAAATAATACCTAACGACTAAAAAATCAACTCCGTCGGAGTTCCAGATCTTTCAAAAAGTTCAGGAATCGTTCATATGTGTCGAAAACACGATTCCATATAATTTCTCTATAGAAAAAAATCGTAGTTACCTCAAATTTTTAATTTTGGTCAATCAACCTTAATTTTTCAATAAATACAGAAGTTAAGATCTTGAGAATAAGCATGGTAATTGAACTAAGTCTAAAAAACATTTTATTTGCGTTTTTTTTTCTTCAAATAATGTTCTAAGTAATTATAATAAGCGAAAACTTTATTTTTGGGCTTGCGTTGCTCTGCCTTGTCCCGCTTCTATGAACGTGAAATCTTATTCCTATCTTTATCATAAAATGGCGTCGTAGTATAGGTAGGGCCTTATGGAAAATACATTATCCTTATTTTATAGACTTTCATAGCAAGGTCGATATCATCACACGTGTAACTATGAGGCGAGCAGAAAGCAACAAATAAAATCGAAGTAGTTATGAGTGAATTTGTGTTTGCACTTTTAAGAAATTTGTCTAGGAGTATGCATGTTATAATTCATATTTTTACACACTAATGCAAAAAAGGCTGTGTTTGCAAACAGTCAAAAGTCAATAACTTTATTTCTTTAGGCTTACTAAATAAGCACTTAGACAGGCACAATTATTAAAATGATGATGCTGTCCAAGCCGGTTTCGGCTACGACGGCAGCTGTGTGCCTGGCCAGGCGTTTGAACTCAGGGCTTCAATCATTAGGAATTTGGTTTTCTATCATAAAAATTAGAATATAGAATTTAAAAAAAACAATAAACTTTGAACAAGCTACTGCGTTTACCACGACGTACTTGAATCTTAAATAGGAGTGTGATCTTACCCTGCGCCTCAAGCTCGTCCACGGGTACTTTGGCAAGTCTCTTGCTGATGTCTGCGTGGGCGTCGATGGCCCGCCGGGCGCCCGTGACGTCATCGGCGAAGTCAGCCCGAGCCACGTCCTCTTGCAGGTCGTCCAAGCGATCCAACAGCTCGCCCGCCTGCCACATCAGATCCTCTAATGCCTGGAAAATTATTAAGTCCAGATAAAAAAACTCAGGAAAATATCTATTTCCTAGCTCATGCCTTAAAATAATTGGATATGAATGATGACGAATACGAATGAAAACTTACCAATCTCAGATCTATCCACTGCGCGTGATCATAAGGCAGTGTGCCATCCAAATCTTGCGTTAGTTGACTGCTATCTATTACTTTAGTTAATGCTTCTAGGCTTATCATAGTTGTCTGAAAATAAGATAGAAACTTTGATCAAGCATTAAGGTAGCAAAATAAAAATAAAAAGGGCCTCTTACTCACCACTGACCCAAGTAGGCTAATCACAAGTCTAATCGTCATAATTAAGTCACCAGAAATTAAAGAAACAAATAAGTTACGGTCTAGTTTAATTCCCGGTTAATCGGCAACGGTGAAATTAGCGAATTGGGTTCGTGTTTAGGGTTGTGTAACTCACCTCGAACTTGTACTTATGTGACCCTATAGTGGTGCGTTGTTTTTGCCAGAAGTTGTCAGGTTTAACAACCAAAGCCTGGTGGACGGACAAGGGAAAGTGTTCCTGGAGTATTTTCAATATTGGCTTGATGGCAGCCCACGCTGATCCTCGCATGTCGATAAGAATAGTGAAGCCATGAGATCTCACTGATTCCCTGCAACAAACGATGATGGATAACTCACACAGCATTATCTAGCCACAAACTAACTAGAGCTTGTGTGAGTGTTACACCCGAATACTCAAACGCATCTCAGATTTAAGCAGGTCTCAAGTCGTCGTTTTTTGCCAGTTTTCAATGAAAATCTGTCAAAAATTTGACGCTTGAGACGTGCTTATATTTGAATTGCGTTTAAGTATTCGGGGGGTTAGATAATAATAGATAATTGATATACTTTATACATTACATCGATATATTTATGTTATACTTAGAAACACCCAGGGCCAGAACGAATATTCAGTATTTCAGTATTTTATTTATTGCATTCATACAGTCAGGTCTTAGTAGTTAGGTGAGTGTTCATAAAATGTTCACAGTATGTACCCATTTAGGGTGTTGCAATGGAAGACAGGCCAGGTTTCATGCCTTTCTACTTATGATGTACTTACTTAATAATAATGCATTCAATACATTAAAAAGATTACGAGTCGCTAAATTTATCATTGAAGAAATCGTCAAGTTCGTAAAAACATTTTTTTATGAGTATCGCTTTTAATTTGGATTCAAACATGTCATTTTTTTCTATACTTTTTAGTTTTTCTGGTAAAGTGTTGTAAATTTTTACCGCCATCGAGTTGGGGGAGGATTGGTGGATTTTTAATTTTGATGCGGGCTTGACAAGGTTGTGTTTGTATCTAGTTTGGTATCGGCGAGGCTGGTCATTTATTTTTTGGAAAAAAATTGGGTTATTCCTTACAAATTTGCATGTTTCTAAGATGTATATACATACTAGGGTAAGAATATGAGCCGATAGTGCACACATTTGTCCCTTCTGTAGTCAGTTTTATGATAAACAGTTCAAACCAAATTACAGCTGTTAATACTTTTAGTCCAGGAGCCAGGTACGAATTCGGTCAATTATTTCTTCTCGAGCGAACACTGCCCCCACCCACGGAGTCGCAGCTGACAGTCGCGAATATTCATAATATAAATCCCTAATGTATTTTGCGAATTTTCGATTGGGAGGGACTTGGTCATGAAAATCTGTTACTGGCTCCTTGACTATTTATTGTTAACAGGACAGCAACTAAGACACGAACGCATAATTTGTTACTAGGGCTCAATAGTAAAATAGGGAAAAGTATGGAGAAAAGTTTAAAATTAATTAAAACGAAAACCTGACATACTCGTTATTGATGTATTGCTCGTGATACAAGATAGAAGTACTGGCATTAGCTGACATCAAAGAGTAGAAGAGAGTTAAGCCGGAAACAAACTATTGGCACGCCACCACGCGACCCGACGAAACGCGATGAGTGTTTGACACGACGCGAACGACAACACGTCGTCGTCGGGTGTTTACAATGTGGTTTTGGGCATAATATCGTTGTTCTACAGAAGTAAAAATAACTATTTTCAAATCCTTTTGCCAATCCTTTTCGACTACACGAGCAGCCTGTGGTTCACTTATACGAAGAAATCAGCTAATACTGCTAATAGCATTCGCGTCCAGTAAAACAATGATTTCAAATTGCTGTTCCGGCGATTTGCAGTGCTTTCGGCATATACGACCCGCGTATACGGCTGGGCCGCCTGTATGAGGAAAAAGGCAGCCTCAGTGCTTTCTAGAGTACGTGAGAGTACCAACACCATCCTGACAGCAATACCGGGTAAATTAGATGGGAGTTATGTACAAACACTCCATCTCTCTCTATATTCATAAAAAAAATATAGCTTAAAATACCTTAGATTTTTTTACTAACTAGTGAATCTATGTAATCCGAAAAAGAAATGCATTGCATATTATTAATACGCTCGCGTTTCGTCGGGTGGCATGGCGTGTCTATAGTGTGTCGGAGCCTTTTTTTAATGACGCAGTTTCTATGGTGATACCTCTACACATATGGTGCTTGAAAGCCCTTAGTAAGCCTTTGTCAATCATAGCTGGAACCAATAAGCGATACAATACCCTATCTACGTTCTATAAACAGTGTGTATGTGAATAAATTCATAATACAACCTTTATTACATTAAACTAACATAGAAATTGGATGATGAATTTATTTACTACTTTACTTACGCCTTTATTACTCAAAAGAACGATTGCAAATATTATTTTATTTTGATTTAAACCGTCCCGCTCAAACGGCTGAGCGGATTTTGATGAAATTTGGTACCAGGCAGGATCTTGTAATAACTTTTAACTAACGTTTTGTTACCCCTTTGTTTGATGAGGTAATGTTACACCGCGGGGCGCAGTTAGTAAGTAAAAATTTTTGCTTGAGGCCTAAGAATAAGCTGAAACTTTGTAAAACCATGGCTATAATATTATTCTGTAAATTCTGTAAGTCAAGTCGAGAAACGGTAAAAGGAATAGGATGGATACGGAATTACGCGAGCGATGTCGCGGGCAAACATGCTCGTGAAGAAATTATAGTGGGATCACCTATTGTACTGCCCGAGTGCCGATCGGGTCGATTATTAAACAACAAAGTGCTAAGAATACCTTGCCAAGGAACATGAGACGAGAGTTATACAATGTGGTTACGCGAAAGACGTAAATCATTACATCCGTTCAACAACTAGAAATGAATACGCCAATACATTACATATACAGGATAGGTATAAATTAATCTAATGAGATGATATTTATGCTTTGATGATGGCCTGGTTATTCCTGCATTTAAACTGTCAGCCTCTGTAAATTTTTAATCTGAACACTGAACAAAGTAACACCAGAGAATATCTGAATACTTGTTTGTAGTAGGTACATTACATACTGCATAGCATGAAATGTGTCTTGTTTTGTTATTAAATTAAACATACAATTGGCTCATGAAGATTGCTTTAAAACTTGTTAGAGGGAACTCAGACAAGTTCAAACCAATCTTCATTGAATTCACTTTTTATTGTTAATGTCTAATTGGTTCATTAGAAAGAATTTTGTGTTAACTTATTTTTTGGTCTCTGGCTACAAGCTTGACATGGGGATACGGAGGGCGGGCTACTTATTAATATTGTCTGTTTGTACATAGGCTTAACCCTGTAGTATTACATTCTCTAACCTTATCATAATGAATAATATTTATAGAATCGGACTATAGGATCACAACTCCGAGGCCTTGTATCAATTTTATGGGTACTTACGTGGGTATACTTATAAGATAATGTAGCAAGCGTCTATAGTCATCGGGCGCGATCCTGTCCCGCCGCGAATTGGCCGGGAACCAGACGAGGGGCCCGCCGCGGCGGTCGCGGCCCCCCGTGAGGGCTGCTACCCGCTCCTGCAATAGCGGGAGCACGTCTAGAGCTCGAGCGCCGGCCTCCATCACGGACCTTGATCAGGCGCGCCCGTGTGCAGTCTGCAAATATAACGGGTATTATACAGGGTACCAATCAAGCAAAGAAACACATACAATGAACAAACCCGCATCACATCTCACAAAAAAAATATTTTTTATTGTATATGACCTAAAATGGTGCACGCTTTCCCTGAAAGAACTCTTTTAGCATGGATTTGAAATCTCTGAGATCGTACTATACCAAGAACAGTTACAGGAAGATTGGTTCACTCTTTGTCGGTACTTATAATGAAAGTAGAGCTGAAACTTTTAGTTCGGTTGATGCATCTGCTTGTCTGGTTGTGGAAGGGGGAAGGAGGGATATTACGCTCTCAGGCCAAAACTATTGAACAAAGCTAAGATTTTGCATAAATTTCCTTCGTACATCAAAAATAAAAATAAAATTTCAAATTCTTCATAAAAAATCAACTGTCATAAAAATCTAATCAGTAAAGCATTAGGACATGACTATTTAATTGTCAGTCAAACTACAAACAGCAAATAAGAGAGCGGTATAAGTATAAAACCACTAGTTAGCTTTTGTAACATTGATCTGTCATCCGCGAATGCCTTAGTAACCACTACAGATATTACGTGTTGGTGAGTACTTGCATTGCTTTACTGAGATCAAGCGCACATGTCTGTTACAATTACTAGCAACTCAGCCCTATTCGCTTCACTGTGATGATAGTATTGTAGCAGAATAGCCACCATAGATCCGTTTTGGTATTCTACACGGGAATTCTACAACAACAGCACTATCATAGTAAAAAAGTATTTGGCTTAGCAGAATTGGGTCCCAGTTCATTCAATTTACCCAATGTACACTGACTAGGTTCTGCCTGCTTTCTTTTCATCAGACTGTTTTATAACCTTTGACTGTGCTGTACAAAAAGCTGTATAATAAAAAATCACTAATGATAATTAGTTACAATAGAATATTAGCAACACACATCCTTAGCCACATTTTGCAACGTCATCTATTGTTTATCTAACAGGTTTTTCATTTATGTAGGTATGATCAGTTCAAAGTTTAGGTATTCAAAAAGATTGTCAGTTGGCTACAGAGTGGGAGAGAATGGAATTCTATAGTGGTAGGATGACTCATTTAATTTAGCTATAGATATAAATTTTACCTACTAATTTAGACCATGTTCTACTAAAAGGACATTTTTATATTAAATCCTGTCCTATAATAATTTATTAGTATTGGGAAGGTTAGATACCTTCTGGGTCAATTCCAATATGCAATACACCCATTGATTTGGTTGGTGTACTTGTGTACTGTTGAAATCAGACATATTTTTCTTTTATAAAATATTGTGCTCTTATTAGCCATAATAAGGAAGAAAAGAGACTTCTCACCGGGAAGACTGAGCAACTGGAGAGTCACAAAGAAAGTTCTTAGCATATGAAAACAAATGGGCTCTACTATAATTATATAAGGCTCGACAATATTCCCAGAAGAACATCGTAAGCAGTGGACGGTTGTTCAAAAGATCTCACAGTCCAACACGTCGTTTTATGACCTGGTGTAGAACGCCAAGGAAGGTCAGGAGAGCTCGTTTTGATGGCTCAAATTAAACGAAACAAACCCCAAACTATGCACATTTCAGGCCATGTAGATCTATAAATTCATCAAGTAGTCTGGAAAATTTGTATACAATTCCAGAGGGACGCTATCATATCAAATTCAAACCTTTTAAGTCACAACAAATAACCTTCATACTAACCGTGGTGGTGATTCAAGAGAAAAGTCAGTCAGGTATAAAAGATTCGGCACACATTATTGTCACTGATATTGTTTACGCTAAAATAAATGATGTAGAATTTCATTCCTGTTTGTAACTCGTGGATACCACAAAATCTGAATAAAACGACAAACGATGTGAAAACCGACCACCACATACAATCACACAATGGCGCGCTAGTGATGTTGCTTTTGCTAGTGTAGTGCAGTGTGATAGAGAGTGCGTGGGAATCGAGATGAAAATCGATTTCGTCATAATTTCGTACCGGCCCTCTCGTTGGGGGCACGAAGGCTTGGCCCCGGCTGCAACTCGAGGGGTGACGACGACCCCCGTGTGTCATAATTTCGAAATTGCCCCAATCGCGCTACACAGACACCTGCTGCAGGGGCAATCTAGGGAGCCAGGATGGTCTGGCGCTACTGCCGTCCTGCCGCAGGGCTAGTCTAGAAAATTGTCCCTGCTTCACAACACACGTCACAATTTAGGGTCATCCCCACTATTACTCCGTAGATTGCCCCTGCGGCAGGGGTGTGTGTAGCCGCCATAGGAGTCTCGTGTGTAGGCATTGACCTACAAGTCGGCAAAGGCAAAACAATAACCCAAAAATTATAGGAAATCGGGGAAAAACACATATAAGTACACGGTCTAAGTTCCTTGCGTAGAGTTTTAATATAGTACTAGGTTCCTTGCCTTTAACCCAAGAAATTTATATACCTACTACATAACTGGGAAGGTTCTGTACACACATTAATGTTTTTAGTGAGGATTGATTGCTAGTTCATCTAGTCGCTATAAAAAAAACGATTCTTGCGTTTTTTTAGTGAAAATACATAATTCCCAATGTTCTTCTTGTTTCTGCCATGCTAATTTTAATTATAATGCTAGCAACTGTGTGAAAGGGACAAAACAACTGGAAAGTGAGTCTCTCTCGAGACCGGTTTTCCTTTTAACCATTGTGACAAGGTTCAAAATCCTTTTAACATTTAATGTCAAATGAACCTTCCAGTGATGTAGTATATAAATTCCTTGCTTTAACCTCATTACATGACACAGGCAGAATACCAGACCGTTTTGCCCACAGAACAGAACTGTGGTTTTGCCAATAACAAAGAATCATCAACATCAGTATAAAGTGTAGCCCTCATAAGTGTGATAATTCGTCCGAGTTGTAGCCCTATTATAAGGCAGGACCAAAAGAGCAAGAGCGAGCGAATGAAAACGAGTGGGATTCGATAATAAATAGATACCGCGCGTTCGTTCGCTTTCGTTTTTGTGTCCACACTAAACATTTAATGGGTTAAACAATATCTTTGTCCAATGTACATTTGATCAAAGAACTTGGATGACTTCATCCAATTTATTACCTACCAATACCGATATTATGACCAAAGATTTGGATATTAGTTTCTGCCCGCGGTTTTGCACGCGTTGTTTCTATGAAACTTATTCAGGTTAATAAGCTATTTGACAACATTTATTATATACTAAAAATTGTGGTCATCCTATCAGATTAAACGTCACATGTAAGTAAACATATTGGTTATCTTAAGGTATCAGTTGGCACTTTTTGGTTTTTGGGTGATAAATTCGATTTTAAGCTTATTTCTAATTTTCTGATAGTTTTTGAAAAATCTATTTGTTTCTAATCTCAAAATGGAGTAAAATTTTGTGCGAGCCAATACCAACAACCTACATAAAATAGACGCATTTAAAGTTTCACTTTTCTTTAGGAATAAGTCTGATTATTATGCTGCGGAGCCTTCGATCAAAAATAAGGAGTTCGCGGCCTCCCCCGTAGATACCTAGAGCCTTACAAAAATGTCACTCAAAATTGGGTTCGTTTTGTTTTGACGCAGACAGTTTGCGCAGAGCCTGACAAGTTTTTTCCATACGGAACAAGAGATTGGTGGAGTCGAATTCATTTTATTTTATTTTGTAAGTAGGTAGGTACCTACCTGAGAATTATATACCTACCTACTCAGTTTATTTTCTATAAGGATTAATTAACAGAATTCAGGTAAAGATAACGAATCATTTATTGATGAAACTATAAATTGGTGTCTCAACAGTAGGTATTTATACAAAAGGGTCATTTCAGACATACAATAATTTAAACTTACAATACAATTTCAGGCAGGCACTCTAGATTAAAAAGAACTGGTTCCTGTCTGCGGCTTTGCACGAGTTTTTTTTACGGGAAAAAAATAAACGTTTTATAAATTCATACTTCTGGTAGGTAGGTAAGAACCTAGTCTTTCTTTTATTAGAGAGTCTACGCAAATGAAATTTTAGGGCGGGCCAACTAATTATTTTAAAAATCATCAACTAGTAATATTAAACTTATTTTTATGAAAAATATATTAATACATACTATAAATGAAAAAAAATTTTAGAAGAAATAGCCTCTCCATTTATCAATTTAGAACAAAATTAATATTTTAACATAGGCAAACCAAACAACAATATTTTATGCTGATTTCACAAGTATATGACTCACATCTCAATATACGGGTAAAAAATATATATAAACTTACTGAAAATAAGAAATTCCATCCTTTTTCAGCACTTTGGACGAGTGATTCTTGCATTTTTTGTACCCATGCTTTTTGTCTGAACGCTAAAATGACACTAGTTGAAAAGCTTCCCTAACATGTCAAAATGTTCTCTTTTGCTACTGAAGGTTGTGGCGTGCGCATTGTGAATCTAAGGGGGGCCGGCAAAGCCGGACATTTTTGATCGATGTGCGGAGCTTTAGAATGTAAAAACAGCAGTGCAACGTGCTACGTAGGTACTGCAATAATATACTGTATACCTACTGTATGCCTCGCTCGCGACGACGTCACTCAGACCAGCCAATGATTTTAGATCAATGGACCAGCCCTAATATAAAATTTTTCGACCAGCCAATGAAGTGACGACAAGCAAAAGCTCCTTCTGTCGCAGTCGAGGAAAAAGCATAAAATAATTTTACTAAAAAGTAGGTAGAAAAAAACATTGAGTCTATATTTAGGGCGCCACGCGCAGCTAGGGGAAAAAAGGAAACGCGGTGATTTTCTTTGTCCAAATATCATAAAAATATTATCAACTGGCAACACAAAGTCTTTCCTATTGATTTTTCAAATACAACTATTTCCGTTTCGCGCAAAATTTCGTTGGGATTGGAGTGCGCGAGAAATTTCAATCCGAAATCAGCGAAATTCTTGAACGAGAGGAGATTTGAAAACTGAAGTATGATATCTTCACCAAGACAGGTATTAACAGTACCTCCAGCCCCGTCCATCCTCCTTTTTCCTACTTTTATTTCGTTCGGGTAGATATGTAAAAGACGTGATTCGAAGTGAACAAATGTTATTTGGATTTACTCGTATTTGTGACTTAACTCACTAGTAAATTTTGTATTTCATGTTGGACTGTGCGTAAAATCAGTGATTCATCTATATTTTGTCGCGTAACCGCGTATTTTCGCACTTATCTTGCAATATATCGATTTTATCCCATCTGCAATGGCAGCCTTCTAATTAGGTCAATGCACTTTGACACTTTTAAAACCATTTTCTGGAACTGATCAAAGGATTGTACAGATTTTCTAATCAAGAAAAATATGTTTTGAGAAGATTTTTTTAAACTTTTTTCAAACAAATTGTAAGTAGGTACTGTATTTTGTAGTGTGCCATAGTTCAAACTTTCGACCAACGTATGTTAAAAATACTTATTCAAAAAGGAGACACATTGAAAAGACAGGCTCATTTTATTCTTTGATATAGTAACAGGAAATAATGCATTGCAGCATCAATATATGTAATACTTAGTTAGTTTTTCTACTTAGTACAATAATTCAGCATTGCAGCTGCAGCGAGTATCCCCCAGCCTTGTATTTGTTGTGTTCTCGGCTCAGTATGTTATATTAACATAGTAACTATTTAGGATCTTGAAGGTCTCTGCGCTCTCTACTTTGGTAAAGATTAAGGATCGTTGTTAGATGTTGTAGTTGTTCCATAAAGTTTATTTCATATCTTTTGACTGAAATCATGAGAGGGTCCCTTTTTTTAATGTAAATGAATTTGTTTAAATTGGGCTTTGAAATACTTATTCTAAAGTCAAAACGTTTAGTTGCACAATACAAATTTTATCAACAATTGTATACAGAGTTCTCTTTCCAGACTATATTATGTACCTTTGTTCTTCATATTTTTGGTGGTGGCAACCAATTGCCGAGTTTTTGCATTTCAAGTTATTGTTTCTAATAAGCACCATGCTCTTCCTCTTTTTGTTCATGTCAGCCAAGTCAAGCCAGTCTTGACGTATAGTTGGGCCAACTAGATAAGACATTAAAATTCTTAATGTCTGGTAACGGGCGGCAAGACTGGGAATTTTGCGCATGTACACTCACACATATAATTCACAATTATGCCGTCGACTTGACCCTGGCAGAAAAGTGTCCAATCAAGCAGACACATAATTGCCATTAATGTCAGTGATGGTACCCAGTCTTCTTTCTATGATGATTTCATATGTTTCGGGCAACAAGTGGCCTTCCCAGATCTTTTATTAAATAAATGCTAGTTTTCCCAAATGGCTACCACAAAAAAATAAATCTTACTAGAAAATCTGTCAGCTAAAAATTGGCTCCAGCAAGAGCTTTCTAGGTCTCATATGTTTCAATGCTGGTCCAAATTAATAACTACCTGGCATGCTTCCGCCATCTCCATTTCTGAAAAAAAAAGAGTCATTTGATTTGATTTCTGACTTTATTATTAATTTCAGGCCCCTTAACAGCTAAATATTTGTATATTTTATGTGTTTAATATTTAACTGTTTAAAGGAATCACTGTCTGTCTGTTTATTTTTCTCACTTCTGCATACAATCCTTATGGTGTTTCCTTCCTTCACACAAAACTTGTGTTAAGTTGTATACACCATTTTAATTAAGTATTCAACATGTTAAATTAAGAATATTATTTAGAATAAAAAGACATCAAGTGTATCAACAGGTACCTACAGTGGAATTAATAAATGAAATGAATATGAAATTTCAGAACCTAAAATGGTGTAATTAGGTCTATGTCTTCCAGTACCTACTTCTAACATGGTTGTTTCTAAGAAATAAATCAGCTGTACTCCATGCCTTTATTTTTATGTTCTACCACAGAATTATATGGTTATGTTCTAAAGAACTCTGTTTCAAATGGTTGTTTATATTACAGGTCTAAGTAGACCATGATGGGGTCGAAAATGCAAGCCCACGAAGTTGATTGCATGGACCCAGAAAACTATCTAATTTTTTTCCGAACCCTTTGCTGGAAGGGCACTAGGTAAGTTAGCTTTCCGGTTTTCTATCTTTAAAGGACAGACAAGAAACCATGACAGCACTGATAGCTGTATTATACAACTACTTTCAGTGCTACAGACAAATAGGTATCTAACTAATTTCATTGAAGCAGGAAAAGGGTTACTTGGACATGACTTAATATTATATTCAAAGTAGAAATGACTTATATTATATTCAAAGTTAAGTAAGCTATCAGCGGCAAATGACTTATGAATTTTTTGCTTTCCAGAAAATCTGATAGGCCCTTCAAACGGCGTATTAAGGACAGGCGCCAAAATGCCAAAGTTCAGAACCCTGCGGCAGTGTGCTTTGCACCGGCTTTGCTTGGGAATCCGTCGCAGTTCGCTGTATTTTCGACTGTACGCAGATCCATCTTATCCAGGTGGAAACACCTGTTCGGAGCTCTGATTGATACAGATGAAAGTGATGATGAACTTGCTCCCATCATCTATTCTAAAGTATCCAAGGTGCTGTAATCACTTATTGTACTATTTGCTTATTATTTGTATTTAGCCTGTCTTCCCATTACGGGGAAAAGCCTCGGAAAGGAAAAAATAAGTATGTTTGAATAAAATTGACCCTGGACATGAATTTAGTATTGTTCCAGTATAAAGAGTTTTTGGAAATGTTCGCCATAGTGAGTTTTTTTCAATCAGACTCCATCTGAAAGCCACATATATTTTTGCTTTCTATGTTACTTTGCTTTATTAACTTAGATAATTACGTTTTTGTATTACCCAACCTACTTGTTCAGGAAATACTGAATTATTTCTTTTGATATCCAGGTGACCGCCATAGGGCTGCGAGCAGTGTTTACTCTGGTCTCGCAATCCCGGGCCTCCAATGTCGTCATCTGCGAGGCGTCCCTCATAGCCCTGCTGGACATAATGCAAGGCTACGGCCCTGAAGAGTTAGCGCAGGAACCTACTGAGGTATTTTTGTGACAGGCGCGTTACTTTTCATTGAATTATGCACGTCTGTGTCTGTCGAGCCTGAAACATATTGGTGTATCGCTAAACAATAAGTGAAAAGAAAGTCATACTGAACGGACTGTATAATTGGAATTACATGTATCTTTTTCTTCTTAAGGCAGGCAAGCTTCGTAGGCCCTTGGACCTAAGGAGTGTCATTGTTAGTAAATGTTATGCCTTTTCAGTGAAATTCTTGTTTATATTAGGACCTAGGCACTTAATCTGATTAGAATCTAGGAACCAATATCATAAATCATAATAAATAAATAGGTAAATCATCATCATAACCTAAAGCATATTATAATTATTTTTATATTAGCATTATGTTATGATGACTTGCCTAAATCCAAATATATTACCTACGTACTTACCAATTTTTTAATTGGAAAACATGTTACCCACTTTAGTTTGAATATTGATTTTATTTTAATTATTTGCTGAGCGGCTATCAAATACACCTTCTGGGAAAATTTCAATTACTACCTTATGTATTGGTTCATGTCATTCGTACATGCACCTGGCACTATCTATATTTTATAGTAGTGTTGGGAGCACTGGGACAAATCAATGACTAATTCATTGTTTTGTCCCAGTGCTGGGCAAAGGCCTCCTCCAAATATTTCCACCCTCTAATAATATTATCCCTCTCTAGATAATATTATCTATATAAAATTTCAGCCCGATCTGTATAGTCGTGAAGAGGTGACAAACATTCAAAGAATAAGCTGACGAGACGACCCGTCACTGGCCCGCTATGATGGGACGATATATGACGTCACAGCGCTTGTGGTCTAGTCGGTCAAGTACACTAAAATCTCTGTACCTTGGTCATCTTCGGTCCGATTAAATAAACAAAAACCCTTTTTTTATTGATTTTATTTGTAGATGCAAATCTGCATACATAAAAAAAACGGATCCTCATTAAATGAACCTTCTAATGATCCTAGTGATCATTCAGATGTCCAGTATGTCAAAGACCCACGACACGCTAATATGTTTCTCGCTTTCTCCTATTGCCTCTTTCCCATCGATGTTGAGGGTCGGTGGTCGCTTCCGTAAAGCGATATATTGGACATTGGTCGGGCAAAATTGGCATGTTGCCTTCTCCTGCCTTGCACTCATCTTACATCCCATATTAGATATTATATGTATTTTATGGCTTTGCCATGCCCATGTTTATTGTTCTGATGTGATTGCAGATAATTTCCCACATGCACCGCATGCTGATTGAGGTGGCCTCAGGGTCGATGCCTCTTGAGACGCTGGATGTACCCAATAACCTCACAGCCTTGAGCGCCTCTTGTCTTATATCACTTGTCGTTGCTAGGGGCGAAGTCGAGCTCATTTTAAATGCTGTTTCCTCGCTGATAATGTCCCCGAAACCACTTGCTGAACAGTACATAAAGGTAAAGATCGATACAATCAATAAAAGCTGATGTTTTGGAAGTCTGCTAAAACTGAAATATTTTTCAGATACCGGTTAATTTGACGACACTTCAACGAAGCGTGCAGTCTGTGATTCTCGGGACTCCTTCTCGAAACACGTGGCTCAACTATGGAGTGCCACAGCAGTCTCTAACCACAAGTTTCCCTGTGGACCTGCCGTCGGCGCTGACTTTGGGACCAACTGAACTCGTGGTTCGCGCCCTAGTCTCCGATGGCTGTTATCTCTATGTATTTACATCTCGAGGCTTGCTGAAAATCGGCTCGGGCTACGGCGGCTCCATCAAACAGCATGTCTATTTCTATAAGCCGGACTTCTTTCCAAGCGACCGTCACGGCTGGTTGGGCTTTTGCAAGGTCAGTATTCTCTAATCATTGCCGATGCTGTCACAGAAATGGGAGCGCCGATGTTTCTGTTGATGATAATAAATCTCATTTAACAATAATGCTGGACAATCCAAGCTAAGCAAAGCTTGTGTATTTTTTATTATACATAAATCCAAAACAAATATTTGCAGATCGTACCTACAAACATTTGTCCCAAAGTGGGAATTGAACCCGCAACTTCTTGCGTCGCAGGCGGACCTACGCCAGTCGCGCCACAGAGGGCGTCATTTATAATCTGTTTTTGTTTATAGAATAAGCTGTATGTAAGAATTGGAAGGAAGAAGACAGAGGTATATGAAGTTGATAAAAATTCTCTTGAAGTTAAGTACTTGGTTAAACTTGAATGTGGCATCAATCCTCTTGAGCCAAAATCTGCTGTATTCACCGATGGACACCAACTCGGAGTTATGATGTTTACCAGCAACTGCGTAAGTATTGTGTTATACTATACTGCCTTCACTTGTTATTTAGCTTGATACTGTCTTGAATTGTCAAAGCTTTGTAGTCTTTATCTGCATTGTTATTTTATTATAGGAATACATAACTATCCGTTTATATGATACGGAGAAAACGCCTGAACCCGAAGGCGATTGCTTGAGCTTGCATCATCGCAAGGAAATAAATGTTCCTTTGCTTCGCAAAAGGACGTTAGCCCTAGGCCGCCCTAGCTACGAAGATATACCTCCCTGGAGGGAGAGGGATAGAGATGACTTGGGCACAGCTGTACAGCTAGACGACAATGAAGGTGACCCGCTAGTGGCGATCACTGGAGGCGCTGAGTTTGGACTGCTGACCACTGAAGCAGGAAGGGTATGTTACAAACCGATTTGTTATCGACTGATTTAATCGAGACGCGCGATAAAGCGTCAATCAAGTATATTGTTATCAATGACTGATTGTAATAAGTATTAAATCATTCAATCTTTGTATCATCCATCACCTGTGCGAAATTTAGTTCCTATACTCTCCTAATAATCTTTTTTCCCCAGGTCTACTACACCGGCAAGGGAGCAAGCCTCGGGTACAAAGCGGCTCCTCAAAGCGGACGCTGGACTTTGATGAAGGAAACTTTGTTCACCAAGACTGTACCTTTAAAGAGATTCAGACCTGAGCAGGTTGTGCAGGTGAGTGATAACTGAGTCAGTCTGGGTATTTGGCGCTTCAACTGCCACTGCTTACTTTAAGCGACTTGTATTATAGACTTAACAAGCAAATGATCCATCAACTTATATGTTGCAATCAAGACACATCTTGTGCATCTAGCACTGCTTAAAACTAGTCTTCCATCAGGTGACAAGTTTCTAGGTACCCGTCACTTCATCGGCATTTTATCATATAATGAGTCATAGAAAGTCCATCTTTCTCTAGTAGCTTATTTTTCAGGTCGCAGTCGGTCATGAAGGAGTTCACGCAGTTTTGGTTCTGGACAATGGACATGTCTGGTTCACCGGGGTCGCCCGTCGCGATGAAGATGGCGACACAAACAAACATCGCCGCTTGCCGAAACCTACACGCCCCAAGAAAATGTACAAGGTATGTATCATGAGATTATATAGTTATAACCTGCTTACCTAAAGAATGGGATTGAGTAAATATGACTTCATATCTCATGTTGATTGGAATCAAACAGAACAGAACAGCATGAGAGATGACGTTATTCTCAATCCCATTCTATAGGACCATCTATCTATCAGTAACTCATATCCCATTGTTAAGCTCACTTTGGAGAAAAACCTTAGAGGAATATTCCAGAATTATTAATTTCTTCAATGAAGTTGATGGACAGCATCTTTCGAGTATAAATTAATTACTGCCATCAATTCTCCTGCCAAGTAATGTGTTTGTCTAACCCCCGAGTTGGTTTCTTTTAAATAGCTTTCTTTATTCAACGGTGAGTATTAATGGTGTTTTTCTTTGCAGGCGGAGCCTTTCCAAGTAATACAGGCGGCTTGCAATAACGGGTCGACTGCCTTAGTGGCCCGCACCGGTGAACTGTTGATGTTCGGCAAAGATGCCCAGCACACTGATAGCAGCGGTGTTGTACACAGTCTTAGGAACGAGAAGATTACACAGGTAATTAATTACTGTACTTAATCACATTGTTGTCTCCTATGCTCTCTGGTGAGTATCTGGCACAGCGCATCACAGCTGATATATGGCAATGCGCCATACAGCAGCGGGGC
The DNA here is from genome assembly GCA_947086465.1 of Eupithecia exiguata. Taxonomy (NCBI): domain Eukaryota; kingdom Metazoa; phylum Arthropoda; class Insecta; order Lepidoptera; family Geometridae; genus Eupithecia; species Eupithecia exiguata. The sequence goes on from OX352226.1 coordinate 3,575,739, forward strand.
AATGCAGCCAGCGTCTTGGGCACGCTTCCGACTGGTATTGATATGGATCAGTTGAGCTACCTGTAGATTGTTTGCAACAGCAGTTAGATAAGATTCGCACACTATTTATACATTTGGCATGATAGAGAGGAGGCTCATGTCTTTGAAATCAATGAGCAAGCCTTTAAAGTTGAAATTATTGAATAATTTCGAAAGCCTCCTAAACTTTAGCTGTAATTGTAGACTCTTTCACGCAGTCCACCTGAAATCTATCTGATTTAGTAATTTAAGTTACCATCATACCATGCCGAAATCCATATTATCCGAAACGAATTCTGTTCAGATCAGACGATATAGCGATTTTGGCTTTTGAAAACGTTTGTTGTTTCGGACGCGTCACTAAACACAAGACAATCATGGTCCTTGAAAAGTCTGGCGGATAGTATTAATGCAACAAATGGCGTCGGACGTGATCTATAAAATCCGGGGAGAAATCAGGTCAGGCTGCGATGCACGGCGCATGCTCTAGCCATAGGTTCAATGACATTGCACACGACACACCTTGGAAGCTCCACAGCATTATCGGCAGCAGCTTTCAGTGCTCCACTTTAATTGCATTCATCTCTCAAAACAACCTAAACAATCGTGTCGCTTAAACAACACGTATAACAAATTAATAATCAATGTCTTCTTGGGATGGTAGGTTCATTTCTATTTCTAATAGTTACGATGAACTTTGAACAGTTCATGACATTTCAAGATTTTCCTTTACCTGACCTGGTACATAATTCAGGTAATCTTATTGCCATCTGGCATTTATACGTGTTTTGGCACTCTAGCGTTGTCTAAAGACGCTGGATTTATTCCATCGCCTATAAATAAATAAAAAATCATTTATTGCCTAAAAAGCTCTTAACCTAAACATAAAAATACAAAGAAATTAAAAATAAATAGGCAAAGGGAGTAAATTCAGCTTTGAGCTGCATGCAGGGAGCATGCAGCGCTGATTTTAAATCTACTCCCGTCGGGTAGGTGGTCACCGAGGGATTGGGATAGCGGGTTGTGGGTTAAAAGTAAAAACATTGTAATCTAATGGTGAACGGCTCATACATGTTTACCTGAGTTTGAGAATGAGTATGTGTCTATGTGCTAGTTCTCCCGAGGCACCAGTCTCATGAGAGTCTGGGCAACCGGAGACCTTATGAGTGTATGTGTGTGTATGTTTATGTGATTGTGTGTTATGTTGTGCGTGGGTGTAATGAGCATGTATGTAATGATTCTCCCGAGGCACCAGTCTCTTAAGAGTCTGGGCAACGGTAAAAACCATATATGTGATAGTTTGTTTGTGGGTGCGCGCAAGATGTTGTTTATCAACTTTTATTTTTTTGGCCATTTGAGAGTTTAAAGGTTGTTTCTACCAAATGTATCTGTTGCGAGTGTAGCAACGATTTAACTTTTTTTTTGAATGTTAATGAACCAGTTTTTACTCTTAGTGGTGGTGGTAGAGTGTTCCATATCTTAGCCGCTTGGTATTTTAAACAACCTTTAAACCCCGTGGTTTTGTGTTTGGGAATCTTAAGAAGGTTCGTGTGTTTGGAGCGAGTGTTACGATCATGAGAGTCCTTGGCCCAAGTAAACCTTTCAAACAGGTATTCTGGTTTCTTATTCCACAGAATTTTTTGAGTTACGCATGCTATATGAAGTTCCCGTCTGTTCTTCATGTTAAGAATACCTTTTTTTGCTAGGTATGGAGTGATGTGTGCTCTCCTAGGTATCCTGTAGCAGAACCTCGTACAAGCATTCTGTACTCTTTGAATTGCGCTTTCCGTCTTTGCCCATAATCTAGGACCATATACTGCGCTACAGTAATTAAATGGAGAAAGCACAAGGAGGTCGCAGAGTAGTAGCCTTACCTCTTCTGAAATATAATTCCGGATATTGTAGAGTACTTTGAGCTTATAAAATGCGTTCCTTATTTTTTCGTTAACATGCTTAACATACCTCATTTCACTATCTATTACTAGGCCTAAGTTTCTAGCATCCTGTTCTATAGGGATAACGATATCGTTGATCTTAAGTGTGGGGTTGACATTTAAAGCTTTTTGGATTTGTGTTTTAGTACCTAGAAACATCATCTTCGACTTGGCGGGATTTAGAATAAGCGAATTATTTGTGGCCCATGAGAAAATCTTTTCTAGGTCTTTGTTTACTAGAGCCATCGCTTCTTTCGTATTAGCCGGGTCAAAGCTGTGATATACCTGTGTATCATCTGCATATAAATGATATTTGCAGATCTCAATGTGTTCAGGCATGTCAGCGGTAAAAATCGAGAACAGGGTCGGACTGAGGATTGAGCCTTGGGGGCTGCCCGTCGGCACTTTTGTCACGTCCGAAACTAATTTCTCGCCGCTATGTCTTTCTAACTCCACATATTGCTCTCTACACGACAAATAAGATTTGACCCACATGCAAGTATCACTAGAAAAGCCGTAGTAACCTAGCTTAGCGACAAGTAGGTCATGATTGATACAATCGAAAGCGCGGGAAAAATCAAGGAGGACAAGAACAGAGCAAAGCCCGGAGTCCGACGCGGTAATCAAATCATCTGTGACTCGTAGGAGTGCCGTTTCCGTTCCATGACCCTTCCGAAATCCTGATTGATACCTGGGAATAATATTCTCCTGTTCAAGATGTTTTTCTATTTGGTAGGGAACCACCCTTTCTAATACTTTCGATAGAACTGGAAGGATGCTAATAGGGCGCAATTGTTTAAGTTCTTCAATAGAGCTCGATTTGGGTATCGGTCTAACTAGGGCACGTTTCCAACTATTGGGAAATTCATTTGTCAGAATAGAAGTATTCACTATGTTAGTAATAATTTTTAATGTATCTGGTAGTGTAAGTTTGATCATGTCCGCGGTTAGTCCATCGTAACCAGATGCATTGGTACCTATGTTTAAAATGATCTTTATTATCCTTAGTTCTACAGTTGTACATATGTAATAAGAACTTAAGGCGATACCTCGACGCACACTAGCCTCGCCACCTATTTCATCTTATTATTGCGTTGAGCAAATGAGATTTTAAAAATCCATCGCACAGTTTGTGATGTCTTTTATAAGCTTTCTTGAATGCCTCTGTAATAGTTTAATTCAGTATAATTTAGGCAGAGATTTTAAAATAGATTTTGGTGACCACCAAGGGCAACTTCAAATCTTTGCCTAAACTATACAACATAAAAATATTTCAGAGGCATTAAAAAGCTTTTAATAGTTGTCACAAACTGTGCGATTTTTGAAATTTCTCGTGTCTTCTTATTAATAAGATATGATAGGTGGCTTATTTGAGACGGGGTAGCGCCTGAGACTTAACATTTTGTGTTAACGCTTCACAGGTCGCACTCGGCAAAGCACACACGGTAGCTCTAACCAGTCGGGGGCTAGTCTACACATTTGGCATTAACAACAAGGGGCAGTGCGGCCGCGAATTCGGATATACTAAGGAGAGTAAGTATTCTGGTATTTATACTTCAGTCTCGCATTAGGCCTTGCACAATACCTTGCACCAATGGTCGTGAGCTCATCACCTTAAGTTGCCGTCTAGGCAGGGGCCTTAGCTTTGGGGCCGGTCTCTGCGTCCTCATCGAGGGTCAGCAAGAACGATCGTCAGACCACGCTGTTATTGAACATTAGAATGTTCATCCCTACTACTACTAAGTGTTGGCCTGCCCCATGTTTAAGTAAAGGTCAATGATTTTAATGAAAAAAGTTAAATGACGCCACCAATTAACATTTTCAGAGCATTCCGGCCAACCGCCGCCGCCACCACCCCCGCCACCCCCACCGCCAGAGACCCATAATAAAAACACAGATGCTCAGTTATGCCTGGGCTCGCATTCGTTTGCGAAGGAGTACAGCCGTGTGTGTGTGCGATGTCGCAAGTGTACCGGCTTCGCGAACGCCTGCACCCTGGCTCATAAGCCACCGAGGGAGCCTGGCGAGTAAGTTACGGACAATCGTACATCTCTCAAACCCTTTTATCTTTTGCCTTTCCAAGATAGTGGAAAGATGAAAGAAAAACAGAAAAGAAAAGGTCATTAGTAACTATTATTACATTGTGATCATGGTAAATAGAGCGAGTCTACATGATGTGGTTCTTTCCAGGCGCTGCGGCTGCGGAGAAGGCGACAGAGGTTGTCGAGAGTGCGGCATTTGTCGCCTGTGTGCTGATGCGTTCCTGGTTGCCGCACGCCCGGAGCCAGCCGAGGCTATGGAGCCAGGCGAAGCTGTGGAGGATGCACAAGATACAGTCAGAGAAGACAATAGCGGTAAGTTGATAGTCGCTTAAGTATGACTGAAACTTCTTTAGATACTCTTTGTCGACGTCTTTTTGGGAGATTTTCATCCTGAGTATTTATAACAAGTATTATGTCCAGAAAAAGAAAAAACCGAGGGTCAAGCGTCGGCTTCGGACGTGGAACGAGATATGGCTATGAAGATCACTTGCCTACCACCTGCGCGCGTTGCTATTCCGGGCGGGCATAGGATTACAGCTGTGGCTTGCGGGCTGCATCACACCCTGCTGATTACTGAGCGTGGTAAGTTCTCTGCAAATAACGATATTCCGGCGCACGGGAAGTCGAAAAAACCTAATACCGCCTAATGTGGTCTGCATAAATTGTCTGGCTTGCTTGGTAAGCGAGTTCATGATCAAGTGTTAGTATAACCATCAAAACTGCTCCTTCTTTTACGCTTGAAATCTCTAAATCGCCATCTTCATTCATGAGTTGTAAGGTCCTATTTCTACGATGAAACCATAACAAAACATTGGTCTTCTCTTTTATTGCTCTGGTTTTGGTCCACGAATGATCTATGATGATCTATGATCTTTCCACTCCTCGGCACTCCCATATCACCATAAAATTAAAGTCAAAGCTTGCTGACTGATTAAAAACTTTGTTACAGGTGAAGTGCTGTCGTTTGGTTCTAATCAATACGGCCAGCTAGGCGCTGGTGACGTAGTGCCACACCACAAACTAGTAAAGGTGAAAGTGCCCAAAGCAGAAATTATTGCCGCAGGCAGCTACCATTCTGCTGTCATGACGAGGGAAAGGGAAGTTTACACATTTGGAAACTATCAGGTATGTTTGTACACTGTTCTCAGTGTCAAAATCACGTGTCAAGGCAATATATCGAACAAAATGACCGCACATCGAATCAGATAGGTAATTTGTTAATTGAAAAAAAAAACATATAGAAGCCGAAACTCTTTCCAAAATCCATTTTGTCTATCTCAGTATATTAGATTGTCAATAAAACGAAAGAGACAAGAAGTGTTGGCGGATTAAACCAACTTTTTTCATTAGTAAAGAAATAATTGAATTTCCCTTCCTAATTGATATTTTCTCTACAGAAGGGAGCTCTTGGCCGCATTGCCGAAGGCAATTTTGATTCAAGCCGCCACGTTTGGTATGCGACGCCGGCACCTGTACCTCGCATCGGGCCTAAGCACACCAGCAAGGCTGTTTGGGTTAGCGCTTCGGGAGACCAGACCTTTATACAGGTAATGGACTGCATTACCTTTCATTTTATGGTCCTGACATCCTTACTTGTTACTTGTCTCTGGGCTGGTTTCCGCAACTAGGCAACAGGTAGGCCCTTTTTTGCGTGTCGGGTGAGGGACTGCTAGTCAAACCACCCGATGTTCTGCAGGAAAGACAGCAGCTCGCTGACGCCGGTACGGCCCTGACATCCACGAAGGATTATTTATGCAGCATTCGTTTGGCAGCTCTTGCAATTGTTAACTTGTCTGGGTTAAACGGAAGAACTGCAACTTACACCATTAAGTAACTGATCTACTCTGCGAATGTAAATCAAACGCAGGAACTGTTCTCATACTTTCGGATTTCGCCATCCACTCCCATTTCAAAAAGCAACCCTATATTTTAATAAGTATTATTTATTGCTTTGACTCATAGAATATAATGGATGTCTCATTTGCTACTTTTCGTGTTTGTTCCACTTATATCTTTCGTAACAGAGCAATAATGGATCCATCGGTATCTATTCATCATCATCATCATCAGCCTATATCAGTCCACTGCTGGACATAGGTATCTATTACTTCAGCGTAATTGTTATTTTTTTTATCTGGGGGCACGGCAGTGCACCCCGCCAAGTCGAGCAAAATAGCGGCACGGCCGTACCATCCTTTTCTCGAAGCAGTTCAGGCCGTTTTCGACCCCCTTTAACTTCGTTGTGGATAAAAATAGAAGCCTGAATGTTCAGTAACCAAGCAGGCATTGTAAAAACACGGTATATTTCAAAATTCATTCAATTTGAGCCAGTAAATTAATTTTTGTTACGCAATAAAAATACTGAATTATAGATAGTCAACATTCTTAATTTTGTCACTCGCTGACTGACTGACTGACCGATCATCGAAACTCAAAGGCACCTCTAGCAGACATAGAAGCTTCAAATTTAGGATACAATTAAGTGTTTAGTGTATAAATCAAGGAAAAACTAAAATAAATATTTTGTAATTTCGGTCCAGTTTTCTAGATAGACCAACTGCATAAATAACTAAACTTGGAATCCCATATAAATGTATAGGTTTACAAAGTTACATTTGCAGTTGGTATTCAAGAAGTAGAAGGTACCGGAAAGGAAAAAATGAGGACTATCTACAATAGTGAGATCCATGTAATACCAAGTCTTGACTTGGCAATCGCACTAAACAATCTTATTTAATATAATATGTATTACTTGTGAGATACATTGTGTTTTCATGCGATGGCCAAGTCAAGATTTGGTATTACATGGATCTCACAACTTTTTACGGTAGAACTGAGTTGCGAGCCTGTTTCTTTTTTACAAGTTTTGTCTTTGATGGCGTTACGTGAGGTTACGTAAATTTCTTTTCAGGTTTCACAGTCAGTGGTCAAGACAGAGACATTATTCAGTTCAACTATCATCGCAAACAGCACGACTATAAGTAAGTATTCATCTCATACATACATCAAATAAAATGACAGTCAATATGCCTTATATTGACTGTCATTTTACTTCTTGTGGTGTTTCGTTTACGAAAGGGATCGAATAAATGTAGACATGTCAATCCATTTGTGCTATTTCTAGTTATGCTGCCAAATCGACCCGAACACACGTTCAAATGCTTCACAATCGACAAAAACGAAGGAATAATCAACTCTTGGCCTGGTTCGGAGCAAGTTGACTTCGTGAACACATTAGCTTGCCTTGATCCGCTATATGACGTGATCTGGTGTTACCAACCACAAATGCGAGTGATGAAATGTTACAATATACTTGCCTTCGACTCACATAAACTCCAACGATGCTGCAACCCGGACTTAGATCCTTCCGAGAATGTGGACATATGCTATCCTAGCATTGGCACAATGAGAAGACTTGAAGATTTCAAAAACCTAGAGGACTATGAGCTGATATCCAATAACACGGACAGTTCGATTGATAGTATCGCTCTGGCGGACATGTCGATTCTAAATCAAGAGCTGGCGATACCTACAATTCACGGCGCATGGGTGACGAGAATGCATATGGCCTTGCATTTGCTGGGATGTCTGGACTCCCTTATCTACGTTCATGATAACAAGTACGTATGAAATGACGAGTTGTAATTTAGAGGAGAAATTAGGAGCTTGTACGTCACTGTACACTTTATTAGGGTTATGTTATTATATGACATTTTTACTGTTTTCAGTCTCCATATAATAGAGTGCAAACGTGAGGCGGTTACGTCGCCGGTCGCACCTCTGAAAGCTGATTGGCTGACGGTGACGAGGTTCGAGACCCATGGCGGTGGTTGGGGCTACTCTGGACATTCTGTAGAAGCTATTCGCTTCATGTGCGACACTGACATACTTCTTGGTGAGTTTTTATATACATATATTATATGTTATAATTTTCCGTCATTTTTTATAATGAGGTAACATGTTGAGGCATTTAATACACAAAAACAAGCATTGAATAATCTTTTGTATTAAGACCAAATGTATTGAAAAAACACGGGCTAGATACGATCTTAAAAGATAACTGATTTTTAATTATTTTTATAGTCAATCATCCTGGCCTTCATTTAGCCTGAAATTTACAATATCTCAGAATGGTAAGAGAATCTGATTCAAACACTTGTTTCTTTTTACCGAATAACCTGCAGGTGGTTTCGGCCTATTCGGCGGTCGAGGGGACTACACGGCCAAGATCAAATTGTACGATATCGGGGCCGAGGGCGGCGACCAGGAAATAGATGGCGACTTGATAGCCGAAAGCGATGATGTGGTGTACGAATGTGCTCCGAGGGACAGGTTCCCGGTCATGTTTGATGCTCCTTTACCTCTCATTGTGAGTATGCGCCAATTAATCGCATTCCCTGGTATCTTTTTTTTGCTGGTTACACACTAGTATCCATTTCCTATAAATACTGGTCAAAATAGAACCCAGCTACACTCAATGTTATCGAAATGAGAGACATAATTAGAAGATTTGTTGTCACATTTCAGGCTTGCCGCTGGTACGTCGCCTGGGCCTGCATCAACGGTCCTTCATCCGACTGTGGCTCCGCAGGACAAGCTATAGTCATCAACGAGGATGCAAGCTTCCACTTCAAAACCTCTAAGAAATCCAACAACGGAACAGATGTGAACGCCGGCCAAATACCGAGCTTGCTCTACAACTTAGCCTGTGCCATTCATACGGCGCCACCTCGCATCATAGACATCGGAGAGCCGGTCGCATGCCTCACGAGGAACTTATCGCGGAAAGTTACCGTATCTTGCTTTAAATCACTGCTTGGTCTACTTAAATGGAGCTGGAACTCTTTTAGAGCAACCATGCTAGACACACACGGCTTGCTCCCTATCAACTACCAAAAGCTGATGACGATGAAACATCAGAAACGTCTCGTGTACATCATCAAAGCCAGTCTCCGCTTACTAAAGTCTTACGTTTTGGAAATATACCCGTCGAGCTTCAGGAAACAAGTGACCCACGAATACATGACGTACTTGGATGTTATTCAAGAAGCTCGAGTTTTGATTCAAGCTATAATCGCTGAAGATACGCCTACCTGTGCGATGTTGACGCGTCGCTCAATGAAGAGTAAGAATCGCATTTGCTACGTCCAGTTTGCGTTGGATCTTTCCACGTCTGTGCTGAAGGAGGCTCATGAGACAACTGTGGTGTGCTTCAATGTCTTTTATCCCAGTCCTATTTTGAGGTGGAATCATCTTTGTTCGATGCTGCATCATGTCAAGGTGAGCTTTCAAAGCTTTATATTTTGTCCATTACAAATAAATTTTAATAACAAAGAGTGGACGAGAAAAGAGAACATTGTCAACATGGCGAAGAAATTAATTGCGACAGTTTTTTATGCATGCACTCGAAACCAAGAACACACTTCATTAATGTTTTTGGTTTTAGAATGGCAAAGTACCAACTAAGGAGATCCGTGAGCTAACCGCGACCAGCGCTGCAATGTGCACGTCGCGATGCCTACGAGACGTTCTGAACTTCGTCGTACCGATGACTCAGAGCTATATGGCTAGCGAGGAATACAATCGCCCAGACAGCAAGGTTTGTTCAACAAAAAAGATATGTTACATATGGCCTATATGTAACGTATCTTTTTAATAAATTCTGATCTGCGCGGTATTGGTTACCCAGAGCGATAAATTTCTGTTTAAAACACTGCGGAGCACAGCTTACCGCGCTAAACTTACCGATACCGCTCTGGGTAGCGAATACCGTAGGTCTGAACAGGCCATTGTGAAATTATGTTGTGGGTAACTTCACAAAATGTATTGAACCAATTGCCTTGTAACTTGTAAGTCGTAACTTTTTCGCTTTTAATTTCATAAATGCAAGCCAATGATAATGCTTTTATCAAATAGGTGCATCATCTATATCTATAATATATACAATACATAATGTTTACTTATGTATTGTGAATAGAACTCAATAGAGAAAATAATGTTTTACGTTGTCTTGTGTTGTTTTTAGATGCTAGTGAATACAATAGTTTTGCATAAGTCGCCTATGCAGGCGGCCACCACGTCTCGCTCTGTGAATTCGCAACAACCGCCGCCGATTCCGCCGAGGGCCAATCAGAAAGAACCTAAGGTGGGGATCGTAGATTCATTTACTTGTTGGTTTGTATTCTTCATATACCAAAGGATTTAGGACCAGCAGTTGTAGTCAACTAATTAGAGACATTCTCTAGTCATTTGGACCTTGGACCTACACCCAATGGTAAATGGGTGACAAAGGTGGGATGACGATTTGCGAAAGACTGCTGGCAGATGCTGGATGCGGCAAGCTGAAGACAGGGCGCTATGGCGCTCATTACGGGAGGCCTATGTCCAGCAGTGGACTGATATAGGCTGATGATGATGATGAACCAGATTATTTCACTTCACTACCTTGATGTCCCTAAATAGTTGACCGGGGAAGGTCCATCTGAAACGCAGAAGGTTGCGGATTAGATTCCCGCTGCGTTACAAATATTTCAACAGACGATTCTATATTTGTTATATTGACCTGTATCTAAATCCCATTTTATTTAGACTTAGATAGGCGAATAACATTGTATTAAATTTTAAGCGTTATACACTTACTAGTGGTTTATTTTTCGCTTCTTCCACTAGTGGACAAAAAATTTAAGCGAACAAAATCAATAACATTTTGTTTCTTATTTGATAATAGTTACTATTAAGCTGTGTTTATGTATAAAATTTGACTTGTCTAAGTGCTTATTTTGTAAGCCTAAAGAAATAAAGTTATTGAATTTTGAATTTTTGAATTTTATTGTGTTATCCAGATCCGGGTATCTGAGAATCACGTTAAACCCAACCAAAACATTGCAGGCCTCTACATCGAGCGAAGAAGACGGACAAGACTTCAACCAATGGCATATTCTAGACGTGATTCCTAAAATACTAGATATCGTGATGAGTCCAATAAAGCAGCAGATGATGACCCGTCCGTGCGGACAGCCTCATGACCACGGAGAGATCAAGCAGAAGGAAACTCTGGCTGATTATTGCTGCAAACTGGTCGTGAGAATTGTTGCCGAGTTGACGTACAACGCTACTAATGTGGAGGTAATGTATATCTACGTACTTATTATATTTTCGTAAGTTCTTTGTTTCTGTTTGCCTATTATATTTGTGTTGTGGCTTTTATTCATAATAGAAGCACCTTTTATTAATCCTTTATTGTAATATACGTTTCCAAGTACGGCTTGAGGTCATACGGCGAATAATTTTTTATGAATTACATGCTACTTAGCCTGTTGCAACACCGTTCGTGTACCTGCCCGCCTATTGTCTTAATCAGCTCGTACTGCTGGTGGTAGATCTTATAACTGTAGCTGTGTTACTGTTATGTAAGGTAGCAGATAGTTTTTTTTTTGAACAAATGTAACCAAAAACAGCGATATCACGTCGAAAATTTATTTCAGGACATGAAATCTACAACAATAAAAGAGATGTTGACTCCTTCTCGCTTTATGCGTGTTAACACATCCCGCTCATGGAACACCGGAAACGGAAGTCCGGACGCCATTTGCTTCAACGTTGACCGCTCCGGAGTGGTGTTGGTTGGTGTTGGGGTGTACAGCGGTGGCGGTATCTATGAGTACACCCTGGAACTTCTGCATGATATGGGGGTAAGGTTTAGTCAAATAGGATCTTGGTGATTTGTACACATGCTATAAGACTCAATGTCTTATAGCGTGTGTATTTGTCGCCGCCGGATCTAGAATGTCGTTTTGAATTGTTGGGAATAACGAATTAATTTCATTATACGAGATGGCTAAGAGACGCCAAATTATAACGCTCAACAGGGTTCACATAGTGATACTTACATTATATATACATAATTATATGTGATGAAAACAATTAAATGTATTGATTATTGAACGAAGATAGATCAACAATCGGCCTAGGCAATTCGTTGTGCCGTTTCGCAATCGGACTAGCTATTCTACAAACGGGCTGATTTATCGATCAGGCGGCGACATATACACTAAAAGTTTTAAGATCGACTCAAGATATTATACTTCAAAGTCTTTTCTTCAAAGCACTTGAATTCCTCCACCCATCCTTCCGTATAAAATACAGGTTTATACAGTATTGTTAAATTCTTCGTAATTTTTCAGCACTCGAACAAGGCAGATGAATCAAGCGCTTCCAACTGCTGGGTCAGCGTTGTTATCCACCAGGGAACATTCGACGGGTCGGAATGTCAGAACGACATGGCCATTATCAAGTTTGAGAAACATATTCTACTCAAGGTACGAACGGGTGAACATAACTGTCTTGAATAGCAACACACAGAAACGTAACAAAGGAGGCATTCGATATTAACCGTATTGTATAGGCAACGTCTTCAAGATACAAAATTGCAGTTAATTATAATGTAGAATAGAAAAATGGAAAGTTCATAGCTGGTCATCGAAACAAAATCACTTACTCCTTTGGCTCAGCGACCCGACGTGTGTTTTGGCCGTTAAGAAGTTGTCGTTTTGGTCTGGTCTATGCAATTTCCCGCCAGTCCTTCGCCTGTAGGTCTCGCCAGTCCGTTTCTATCACAGCTTTGCTGAGCAACGGACCATTAATTTCCGGATCGCATTTCACAGGAAGACCTACGTTACGCTCTAAGATTCTTCAACCACGGCGGTCGTACTTCCAATGGCGACTGCGGGCTGCCCTCTGTAAAGGGTCCGGACGGAACCACCTTTAGATTCGCCTCCTGCTCTCTCAGTTTCAACGGGACCACATTGGCCAGGGGACAGATACCTTGTCTCATCTACTGCGCGTATGTGTGAATTATTGATCTATACATCCATGCATGCATTATACGAATATATTTGGTGTGATGGTTAAGGTTTTAGTTTGGGGACTTGCTGTTGTGGTGGTACCTTCATAGGCCTTCATATTTCGCATCAATTGGAGAGCCAATTCAGAAAGTCACAAAAGATACCCAGAATAATAATCCATTTATCATTAATCCGCAAGAGCATGATTGCTGCTCAGGGCTCTGCAAGTTTTAAACATAAACTGATAATTTGTGATGTTTATTATTCAACTTTCTTTTCCGAGACATTATCTACATAGTCTGTTAATGTTGACTGAACGAACGTCCTTTATTCATCCTAACAGAAAAGCAGCAGCAAAAAGCGTCGACCACAGCGTAGACACAACAGATGCTCTCCAAGCTGCCTTTCACTCGATAACTCTTCGCGTCTCGCAGCAAGTTCTAGAACGTTCTATTCAACTGTTTCGAACTCTTCGCAACGAGTTGACTGCTGAAGACTTGAAGAGGAACACTTTGGTGCTCCAACAATCACCCATTGTGAACACATTGATACCCTATGTTCTTGCTAATCTGGAGACCATTGATGATTCCAAGGTAAGTTCCAACAATATAGAGATAGTTCTGCTGACTGCCTGGCAGTCTTTCGAACTTCTTGGTATTTTTTCCCCAGTACAAAACTTCGATGATAACATTGTCATAAAACATTTTCCACCAATGTTTCTTTTATTTTGTAAGCCCTTGGTTTACAAAGTCATGTTCAACAAATATTTCTAGATTCTAGAACCAAATATGAAAGTGGATTCAACTCTTATTTTCATACAGGCAGTCCCCCGAATACCTATCCACCCCAAAGTGGGTTAAACTAGATTAACATGATCTACAAACATGTTTGATAAGTGGCCTGAATCTCTTCTACACTAGATAATAATATAATAATAATGTGAAATTATTGTGTTAATACCAAAAAACTTGTAAACTTGAGATTCGATTCGAACATCCTGTATGATTTTAAAGGAAAGTATATACTTCATAAAATTAATAGAAAACAATACAGTCGTATTGTTTTCTATTAATTTTATGAAGTAAATCTATGTATAATGATTAATCTATAATCTTTCCTTGCAGAACTTAATAAGACTCCTGGAGCTGATTCATCAGTTGCTGCCTCACGTGGCCGCAGTCAACATGCTGGTGCCAAACATTGAAGAGTTTACTACGACCACCACCAACTACTACACTTGGGTCGAGAGCGAACATCCTTACAAAGAAGCTACTATCACCAATATGAGGTAAATACTTCTTGTAATATAAACAAACTTAAGGAAAGTATGGGAGAAATTGTGTTTGGAGCAGATGGAAGGGTTTGGCGATGTAATTAATTTTTTAATTAACGAATTGTTCTTAATGCTGCCCGCGTTATAGGTTACCTTTCTTACGTTAAATTAACATCACTGCAGCAGGCAGAAGCAAATTTCAGTTTGAATGTTTGTAATTCAACATGCGATGTCAACATTCTTTTGAATGAAATATCGGAATATTCTTTTGATACAGGTACAAGGTTTGCAAAGTCACGAACATTGCAATAAGTTGAATCGGAACCCAAATTAACGTCACTACATCGAACGAGTAGCTAATCGACAAATAGAATACATTTGCATCCTTCACGCTTACACTAAATTTATTTAAACGCAAAATAAAATATAAAAGCTGATAATCGGATAAAACTTGCAAAAAACCGCATTCAGATGTACATAAATGGGATGATATACCTACTCAATAGTGGATGTTTGGGGGTGAAATGAGTATGTAGATGATGATATAAAAAAAACTATGTATCTCTATCTTATTCCTAGTCTGAGAAATACGAATCTCCGAATTTCTTAGTGTTGGTAATATAACGGCTACTTCTGCGAACACAGGGTGCTCTTCCCCTCAAACGTATCATGGATCGTGCTCGAGATGGACCCCCGAAGCGTCACCGCGCAACCTGAAGACACATTGACAATTTACGCTGTCGCTGGCACGCCCAAACAGCGCTGTCACTGTCTTAATGATGTAGGGGTCGCCGACCCACCATTCCGTAAGGTATACAAGGTAGATTTCACGAGGACACCCCATCACTCCGCTCGCTTCTCATGAACCATTATCCCGCACACATACATGCACCCGTTGTTGTTAAAGAGTTGTGGTGGTGGAGTGAAATTTAAACTGCAACACAATTTTCTTTATTTGTGTTTCACTTTAAAGCCTATCTCAATGGAGATAAGAATTGTTTTTATTTAACCACGATTCCATTTTACCCGCCTAAAATGGTTCGCCGCTTTGGTACATTGCTGAAGCAGTCACCCATTTTGCATGGTGGTAATATTTCATATTATTATGAGTGCTAGCCTTGTGAATACTTATTTTTTTTTAAAGATTTGAAATTTATGGTGTTATTTTGAAAAAGCTTACTTTATAGTCCAGGCAACGAAAGGGAATGTTTGGACCACAATTTTTGACTTCGTTTGGGGGTGAACATATCAAAAGGGGGGTTGAAAGGTCCCATGTTTCGGTTTTTCACTTATATATTGGAAAAAAAGAAGATGAAAACGAAAACGAGGATGAAGGTCCTTCCCACTCCAAAAGATCAAGGACATTATACTTGATTTTAATTTAATATTTGTGATTTATAAAACTATCCCCATGCCTTATAAACACTCATATATTCACAAACATGGTGTACATTATGGTGCACATTTTGGCCAATACTTTGACTGGGAATGGCGAGAAATTGAAAGATTCATTAGTCGCCAGTTGTAGCAAAACTGCAGATTTCACGCTCAACACTGAATTTCTTTAACATTTGAAAGAAGATAGATAATATAGTATAGTATTATTGAAGAGAATTTAATAGTCTACAACTCTTTTGCCTGAATTTATTTTTTGGGTGAATTGTTTTTTCCAAAATTACAGACTTTCAAGAGCAGATATCTCGAAAACTATACAATATATCGAAAAACTTGACTAAGTAAAACTTGTAGCAAAATCAGTTTACCTTTTGTAAAAGTAGTTATGTCGCTAGAATGTATAGTTTCCGAGATTTAAGCGTAAAACCGAGAAATGGACGTTAAAACCTCCCCCCTCCCCCTCAAAGGCTACGGGCTAGTTTTGATTTTACTAATACTTTTGATGTTCACCTCCTAACTAGTTCAAACAAAGTTACGAAGTCAAAAATTGTGTTCCAAGCATTTCCCTCTATGCCTTTTTTGAGAACTCATTGCCTGGCCTATTTACTAGATATTTCGATAGGCTAGCATGCCGCGTTCAACTACACTGTACAAGAGCGAAGTTCATCAATTGCTCTGACTTTGGTGTTGTACATTAAAAGCCCGCTGGTATTCTAATATATGCTTTATTGTTTTGTGCAGAGAATAGTTCAGCTGACTCCTGGCGGAGAGTTTGAAGAGAGGGAGGGAGAAGCGGAGGACGAGAATGCTTGTATGCATTTCAACTGCACATACGTCAGCGTTACGCCGAAGCTGTCCAATCTGTAAGTATTTAAAACGAACCTTTCCCAAACAGAAACTCCTCACATAAACCAATACTACTGCGCCATGTCATTTTTTCAATCGGGTTTTATTGTCTTGAATTTATTCCAGTACTCCTCTTTCACAATGTGTCAAAAGTGCTTTGAAAACCTATCAATGGCATGTATTTTTTTTTGTTCTCAGGCCCAGTGAGTGGCCTCAAAAAGCGCTTTTGATTCCTGGCAACGAGGTGATATTTGCACTGGAAACCGCAACAGATTACCTCGCCGAGTACAACCGCCAACACAGGTAACTAAACAGATACTAGAATCACTTAAAACCGGATATTTACAATGATTTTAGTAGTAATAACCATGATTGTGTCAAAAGTTTCTCACTACTACTACACATTACTCGTTCTACCGAAAAACTATAACATAATTTTGTTCTAGCATCGATTCCCGCTTCGGTTTCCGCTGCCTTTGCGCCGGTTATGAAGACACACCTCTGACGTCACAACGGCAAGGCCTGGTGGCTTTGGAAATGGAGCTGGTGTATTCTGGAGCGAACTGCGCTTCGAAACTTCTAGCACCGGACTTGGACGTGCCTCCTATGGTCGTCTGTGAGTTGCTATTCAGTATTTTATCCTGATTGAGATCTCTCGAAATTCTTCAACTCCATCATTAGTCATTTGAATCCTAAGATGTCTCGTTACGGTTAGTGACGTTGTCGCCGTTTTGTTCATCTAATCAACATCTGTTTCCGTATATCTAAATGGTCATCTCATCTACAGCGACACTGGTGGACGCTCAGATCCATCCTGTTACCGAGGCAGAGGAATCGCAGCCGGATTCAAGCGAGGCGCTCCTGCTGTCCCGAGGTTTAGAGCTATCTTCTCCGCTCTCGGTGCATCAGGTGCTCGACGGCCAGAGTTTACTGCGGTGAGTCTGTTTACCACTACCTCTTGGTGTTAGCTGCTTATCTAGGTTTGCAAGTTTTTGAAGGATTTTAATTGTTATGTGAGCAGAATATTATTAAAAATATGATTGTGTCTCTTTATACGTCTATGAACTGTCTGTCTTCCAAATAAATAGTAATAAAATAAAAATCTTTTAATGTTATCAGGGAAAGTTACTATGTGAATAGGTCAAATGTCGCCATTCTTTACATATTTGTTATTCCTACAATTTTTTAAGAGCATGTCTTGTCTTAATACTGGATACAGGCCTCAATTAAATTACAAGATTTAACCAACACGCTATTAAAAGTACAAACCATGAGGTTGCCTTTCCGCCTGGGATGTTCTTGGTTTATTAGCGTTGTGCCTTCCACCATTATTAGCTATGCTCAACAACACAGCTACGTGTCAGACCCACTAAATCTCAATAAAATCGCTTTGCTATACGTAACTATTTTTTGAAATCGGTTATACACATATCAATACTTAGAGAACTCCTTCAAAAACTAGCAAACAAGTAATTCTTTTTTCAGCTTTTTATTAAAATACAGGGTAGAAATATAGTTTTATTTAAAAGGGGCGTTTCTAAGGCTGCCTTATGTACGTAAACTATTTAAAATTGTGCAAAATAAATAACAGAACTACAAGAAAAATTAAGACCAGTCAAAGTTAATATGATTTTTATATTTGCTATTTCCTATCAGTGAATATTGTTATTTGTACCAGTGCTTGGTACATTATGACCTTTTAAATCAATCGTCGGAGATAAGAGGAGATACACGGACGTCCCCAGAAAGTACCCATCATAACAAAGATTTAAAAACAACTGTATAATATACATACGTTCATTGAACAAAACTTAAACTCAACTCAGTAGTTAAAATTACTACATTTACCTCAATAAGGTCATAAATTTCCATCTTACTACGGTTATTGCTTTTCCAAGTAATTAATAATTCAACACTACAATTTTTCTGAGCTGATGTACAATCTAGAATCTAATTCTAATTCTAATTCAAAGTGGGGGAACTGGGATCTGCACTGACATCTCGCATGGGAGTGTATTGTGCATTGTCCCCCTGCCTAACTAGGCCCTAACCAGCCCAGCTCCTTGAAGTACCGGAGCAGGACTTTTGGCGATTGACAGCTTCTAGAATCATTATTAGACGATTACTTCTCTGTATGAACTTGCCTTTCAGTAACAAATTTCTTGCTCAAAATTCACTCATTGCCTGACAATAATTGGCGTAGTCAAACATCAAACGGATGCTGAATAAAAACAGCCTACTTGTATCTTATGTCGGGTACTTCTGGGACCGTCACGATGTACTGTGCGATCTGGCTGTTAACCCACATCTTGGGTTTATTCCACTTAATACCTATTTCAGAAAAAAAAACAAACAAACGGTCTTATCTTTACCTGAAGTTCACTTACTGTTGTGCAAAATCTGCCTGTTAAAAGTTGGCAGCAGGTTCACAAACTTTCCGCTTCGGATTTTTTGCAGTTTAACTCTTGTTACGATGCATGCACTCCGTAAGGCGGGTGTAAAGTAAGGGTAAAGTTAGTTCCCCGTTAGTCTGTTAACGATTTCCATTGGCTGAACTTGCGTCTAACTTTACATCCTCCTTAGAGTTTCCTTGTGCCTGTTACCTGATTATTTGCTGCAATACTCTTTCTTGTTGGTATCTATGTCATGCTTGCCAGCAGTTAGCTTCGAAATGTTCGAAAATAAATGTACCGTTAGCGATGATAACTGGAATTCGTAGTCAAGATGGGAACTAAGGACAATTCAGGCGCTGCTGGGACGAAAATTACAAGGCATTTCAAAGTCATCTCAAAATATAAATAATTTGGCATAAGTCAGGGCTTGAAAACTAAATAACTGTCATTGGTTTCATTCAAATTATTCCCTGATTATAGAGTTTTGGTTTAATAAACTAGGGATCTAGATATGAATTTAAACAATTATCTAGATCTATTACTTTATCATATCCGTGCTGTTCATCAACGTGACGTTTTTCAAAAGAATTCACCACTCGCACACGAAACGTGATGGGGTAGCCCATAGAGAGATTAAAGCTAGTCCCATGTCCGTGCTGCCTGTTCGAAACAATTTCTTTTATTACATATTGAGTCAATAATCAGAATAATGAACAATATTTTTGGGAAACACTGTTTTCCTAGATCTGGGATGATTGGTATGCTTATTCCTCGTGATTTAGTTATTTACTCTGGCCTCTTCTGTTATTGTTTATGTAAGATAATGAAGATTGGTCCGTCATTCAGCCTAGGTGGATGATGTGTGATGGATCGTGGGGGATTGTTCAACACTTGGCTATGAATTTCACTGAAAATATCCACGAGTCACATATATTCGCACACCTCTTAACAAACAAAATAAATAATAGGCATTTAAAGAAATGATCTTCGTACTATGTAAATGCTTCACCTTTCTTTTTGACTGCGCGGTGTATGCTGCTAGTTCCACTGTACTGGACAAGTAGGCTCACTATTTCTACTCGCTTAAGCTGGAACTGGACCGAACAATGTCTTCTACATGTACGAAAATATAACAGTCTGTGCACTTTTTGGATAGACGCATGGGTAAAATATTGTATATTGTCAATACAAACAAACAAATCTTATCTCAAATCTTGTCAATGTTATGTGTAATTAAGTCAAACTAGCAAAACAAATTGCTCTTGATCGGCTGCATTATCTCAGTTTTGTAAACGACTAAAGTTTGTACACATTAAAAATGCAAATACACAAGCGACAGCGTGTTTGACGCTGTAATATGTAATATGTGTATAAATATGTGACGGAAAGTGGATGCGAGGCATTTTGATGAAAATCTCATTCCAGTTAAAAGGTTGTGCTCGAAGCTAACTGCAGGCAGATTCCTTAATGTAGTTTGTTGCAATAGCGCCGGGGGCGGCGAGTACAGAGATGACAATCTTAGCTTGCAGTACACTACTTCTTCGGTTTTTCAACTACTTACGTAATTTCGCTGAGGCACAATTTTTCGCAAAATTACAGCCAAGCCTGCCTACCTTTGTTGGGAAAACGAATATTTATATGCCTTTAAACCCCTATATAGCAGACAGAGCAACGTTGAAGCAACTGTTTAATATTGTTTAATATTTTTCGTAAAAAACTTCTTTCTTATAAGAATCTGATATTAGTAATGAAACAAATCACAAAACATGACATATCAAAATATGAAAATAAGACGAGGTTCAAATTGTTTTGAAGAAAAAAAAATTGTTTAAATCAATTCGCAAGGTTTTTTGGGGTTTTATTATTATTATATTGAATCTAATAATAATTATGAATATCTTTATATTTTAGACTAAAATTAAGAGGAAAGATATGACATTTGCAGTAGTAGTTTTAATGTTCTTTTATTCATTTGGTGTTTTCTGATTCCTTTGAGGGTAAAAACCCCGCCCTTTTAGAAAACCTTTAGGAGGACAGGATTGGGCAGTTTCACGGAGCCCCCCTTATGGGCCTATAAAACCACATTTTTTTGTGAAAAGGATAGACGTATAGGATTTCGCGTTCATTGGAGTTCATAAATATTCAGTAGATTAGAAATGGAGTTCCGGCGGAGTTGATTTGAAGTAGTATAGACCCTTAAACTGTGCCATATAGGCATTAGCATAGGTAATTAGCAATATCTCGGTGCCAAATAACGTGGCAATAGAGGTCATTCACCTATCTTCGCTACGCTAACGTAAAATGCTATAAAAGTGTCGCTAATTCTGTCGCTTACCATACAACCCTATCGAAAACATGCTCGAAATCTCCTGGTACAATGCCTACAAGACGGCTAAAGTAAAACAAAACAACCCAAAAATTATACGAAATTGGGGAAAAACACCGTATGAAACTATGTTTTTGATGTTCTATTCACATATTTTATAGTTTTAAAATACAAAATGTATTTTAAACCGGTGTTTTTTATTTAATTCAGTAAAACCATTATGGTTGATAGTGCCAAATTACATTCACATGATCAAGAAAAATATATCATTTCTGTATATCATTAGAATTTAAGTATTCGAGAATATTTAAAAATACAAAATTGTTCAGATCTATGATTTTATGGTTAAGCTTTAAATAATTGTGTAACCCCGAAAAAAGCCAAATTGTGAGTTACGGATTTTTCATTTTCTTTCTCGTTACTCGCCTCAGGTGTGCATGGCCTTCGGCACTTATAATTCACTTACCTAACGGTAAACAGTGAACGCGGTAGTGATAGTTCAGAATTTTCAAGCTGTTGTTGTGCAGCTGTTGAAAGAAAGAAAAGGTTTTCAAAAGGTTTTCAAGCAAGTTGCTTGCAAACCTTTTCAAGCTAGTTGCTTGAAAATCCTGAATTATCGCTTTCACTGAAAGCTAGCACTGCTAGTTTACAAGGGTCGTTACAAGGGTTACCTGCCTAACTACCTACCTACATACTTACCTAGCTAATTGCACTTAAGGCCAGGATGTTCGAATTTAGCCAATTTTCGATTCAATTTTAAACGATCAAATATCCTGTGTTTTTATTGGACTAAAATTTATGTTGTAGTTGATGATTAACATTATTGATTATTCTACGGTTCAAAACACGATATTTATCACTTCACCTGATGATAAAAATTACGAAGAAAGGATAGTTTTTTGTTGTTTTTGTTGTTGTACTTCTAGTGTATCAACGTTTTACTCTCAAAAAACATGTCAGAAAATAGGCACCGACGTTTAGAAGAATATTCTATGGTTAGTTTTTCTCAAAACCTTTTTTAATTTTGATAATAAGCAAAAACTTGATTTTTGGGCTTGCGTTGCTGTACCCTATCTCACTCTTGAACAAAATTCTATGCAGAATAATCAGAATAATCAATTTATTGGTAATAATATTACATGTCAGACAAAAAAATTATTATTATCGCTAAGTATAATAAATAAGTAATATCATTTTTTAATCTTATTATGATTTCATTACAATATAAAATTCAAATATTATTCTATCTTTTGTATATACTCGTCCACACTGTAAAACGCCCTCTCGACGAGCCAAGTCTATGCCTGTCCTTTTCACAAAATGAATCGAATATCCTGCCCTTAAGCACCGGCCTAACTACCTACCTACATAATTACCTAGCAACCTAAGCACCTGCTTAACTACCTACCTACCTTCTGGCTATTTAATTTGTATGTATGCAAAAATACTAAAATTTATGTTCTAACATTTTTTTATGAGTGGATATTTAACTCTCCTTATAAAATTATTACGCTACTTCATTACTCTAATTTACTCAAATAATTAAGTAGAGAATCCCATAAATTTTAAACACACTGCAGCAGGTAGGCGTAAATATTTGCAGCTCCTGCAATGTCTAGACGATTGGTATAATACCGTACCACGAGACTCTTAGAGATTCCCATTTTGCGGTAGGTTTGTATGGTGAGCGACAGAATTAGCGAAACTTTTATTGCATTTTACGTTAACGTAGTGAAGTTAAGTGAATTACCTGTATAGCCCTACGTATAGCCACGTTATTTGGCACCGACTTATAGGCCCGTGTTATAAAAGCCCGCTCAGTCGTAGATCTATGCTTGAGTGACATTTGTGCCATAGAAAAACGTTACTCAAGTCTCAATTGATGACCGAGCAAGCTTTCATAATACGGGCCATAGTTTCGAGTTGACGCAATAGTTGCTCTGTCTACATAGCACATAGGCGTAAGGCAGGCTTTTGGAACCAAACACGCTGAAAAACGGGCATAAAATTGTAGTACAAACAAGTGCTTTCGAAGTGATGGATTGATAGGAAAGGCACAGTGAGGGTGTGTTTTAGATGCAGAACATTAGAGTCTTGTTAAGCAATCACACGCCATACACGTAAGACACTCACGTAGGGCGCTGTACACAGCGAGACAGATCCACTAATATAATTATACTCTATTGCACGGGCTTAATTTAACCATGGAACCACAACGCGCGTTGATTGAGGCATTGATGCATTTACGGTAGGGGAACTCGCATAACATGGCGGTATACAGGGTGGATGTTTAGCATAAGCAAGGGTAGGTATTTATCCGTCGACAAGAAAGAAATAAATTGAAAAAGTTTTCGACGATTTCTTTCATTTCAAATACTTATGAGTACTTGAAAGTACATAAGTTGGTTCGATATTGAAGAGACAAGATAAATAATGTTGTCTATTTTGCCCGTTTTCTTGCCGACTGACCGCGTTTATCAGAAATCTGTGAATACTGTTTTAAATGTGTATGCTGGTAGACTAGGTAGATAGGTCCAAAAAATAGTTAGGTTACATTATGAACGTTTTACTGGAGGTAGCTAAGCTACATCGCTGCCCCATCTCAATAATAATAATAATAATGCTAGACAATTCACACAGGAGCCCCGATCCATCCTGTAGGGGATTAGGTAGTATTCACACACTGATGCACGCAGCACATCATTGTCTGATTGCAAATTCATCCCCTATTGTGAATACACAAAGCTACGTATGAATATGTTTTTACCATTGTACAATTGCTCAGATCATTTCAATGATTGTTTTCGATTGCAATTGCCTATTTTACTACAAAGAAGAAATAAAGTAGGCTCGTAGTTAACCCGCTTACAAAACACAGTTTCCGCAATTTCATTAGAATTCAGCGTAATAGATGACAGCCCATCGTAGAAGTAGTGTACTGTTTTACTGTTTGCAACCTTTGCAAATATTCGCGTCTCCCGGCATAGATATAAGAATTTAGGTCATCGGGACAGGCGAATCCTGAGAGCGGTTTCAAGGTACGTAAACATGATTTTTTTTGAACATTCGATCTGATCTTTACCGCCATAACAATGTTTTTGTATCTCAATTTAAAAATTACCTTATCATATAATTCGATTTCAGATTTTATTACAAAATATGCACTTATGACAAGTCAAATTTTAATAAAAATAATTATTATGAAACAAATAATTATCAATGAGATCTCAAATTTGACAAATCTGTATAAATCTATATCCAAAGGTCAAGTATTTTCTATGAGGAATACGTCTTTGGACGGAATAAGTCACCCGGTATTTGTCACGTCAATAAACATTTTGTAATAAGTACGATAATTCTCTCAAATGTGAGAAATATGCGTATTATTGAGGGAAACAAAGCTAACATTTACTTATTGTCATAGTTCTGTTTCCTTCATCATTTCCTTTTCCCAGTCTTGGCAGGATACGCACAACATAGAGGCATGTTCAGACCTACGCGGTATTCGCTAACTAGAGCGGAAAAACAATCTCTTAAATTTCGCGTGGTCTGCGCCTAGTATTTTAGTGACATCCATTACCGTACGACTCTGATTTCGCGCGGTCTGCGATATTCCGCTCCTAGTATATGAATGACATCCCTTGCCGCACGACTCGGATTTCGCGCGCTCCGCGGTATTCTGCGCCTCGTATTTGAATGACATACCTTACTGCACGCACCGGATTTTGCACACTCCGCGGTATTCCGCGCCTAGTATTTTAATGACATACCTTACCGCACGACTCTGATTTCGCGCGGTCCGCCATATTCCGCTCCTAGTATTTGAATGACAGCCCTTACCGCACGACTCGGATTTCGCGCGGTCTACGATAATCCACGCCTAGTATTTGAATTGAATGACATCCCTAACCGCCGTTCTGGGTAGCGTATTGCGTTGGTCCGAACAGACCTGTGTCTCCTCTTGTAGAAACAAAATATACGTATTATGTTGTAATTCTAAGGAAAAACAAAGCCATTTAATTTTTTATTTATTTAGAATACATTAACATTACTTCGTCTAAAGGTCAGATCGAATCACTTACTGTGTGAAATTTAAACCGTGTAATATTCTTTTTATGTTTGAATATATTCAGACTTAACGTATACATATCATTATTTCGGTAAATCCGGGAAAGTTTTCAAAGGATATCTAATACCCAGTAAACACATCGTACCATATTCGCACTGGAGAACATTCTCGTATTTGATATCGAGAACAATAAATCGTTGTGCGCGATATCTACTAAACCATTTACTAAGCCCTCTATTCCTCTTATAACTTATCTATTTTAATATTCTCAACCTTACTAATTAAAAATGGTTACGAATGTCGGTGAATAACACCAAAGCACCATCGTTCGTAACCTTTATTGAAAGTTCACAGCAGAATCCACCTGGACAAGGCACTCTGAGAGGCTTTACCAGAGATATGCTACGTAGTTAAGCTAAATTTATTCAGCCCACCAATATGATGTTAAACATCACGATCTCATTCTTTGTTTGCCACACATCCGCAGCTTATTTTCTTAGCAGATCTCTGGTGGCATAGCACCCTTATACTATTATTATAATATTCTACATAAGTTTATGATAAAAATTGTAAGTACGACAGATCCAAAAACACAAAATATGTTTGGTTTTTAAGCTTATTTTTAGTATTGTGTAGTGAATGAGTAAGAAGACTGAAATTGCATAGGTTCTATTTACTCGATGTGACTCGTATTGCTATTTATTCAGTCATTTTGTACCACTAAATTGCTACGCAGGCTTGGCTACACCCAATCCTAGGAATGCTACGAGTTGTTAGCTTTTAAGATAACTATTAATTCATCCGCTTATCAATTTGAGTACAATTAAAAAAAACAACACAAGGAGGACCACAATTCCACTACCAAATGCAATAATTATATAAATAATAATGTATTAATTAAATGTGCTAGTTGGCTACCGAAACATCGCTAGGCTGTACAAAACATTCGCAAGGCAATTATGCGTCATAGATTTACGCAACAGGACTACCCATGAAATACCTATTTCACTCTACACGTAGTCCGACGGCTGAATAGCCTAAGGACATGATATACATGCTAACTTGATAGGTTCTTAAATAAGGTATGTAAAATAGAATATAAATTTTACACTTTTTATTAACATTTTAAGTGATTGGCACAAATAACATAATAAGTATATACGTAGTTGAAACTACCACATCGCGTAATACTGATCCCTAAAAAACTAAACTTGGCACGTATTCACATTTCACTGACTGACGTAACAATGAGGTAGGCATCTAAATTTAATCAAAACACTTGAAACATAATTTTGTCGGAATGGTCGAATGCAATGTTCGTCTAACGGAAAATGGTATTATAACTAGCAGTAACAGAGATCATCAATATACACGAATTAATATAATACCGCGTTCTCCAACACTACAAGTCGGTGGTCAGGAGCTCCGCTCTTTCCACGACTATATGAAACTCTGTCTCCCTATAAGTCTTTCCGTCGGGCAAAACTATTTGCACCTTTTTCTGCTTTTCATTCTCACGTCGCACTATAAAGAAAATCACTACAGACACTATAACGAGCACGATTATTATACCTATTAGGATGAATATCCAAAAGTTTTGTTTGAAAGCGCCGCAACGACTGTCAATGTAAGTCGGCATGGAGACGTAATGTCCCTCTAGCGAGTACCAGCAGGCCAAGGTACTTCTTTGCTCCTTTATGAAGTCGCGCCACGCCTCGGCTAGCTCACATGTGCAGCTCTGGTTCACGTTGAGCCCGTCCACTCGCATCGTGAGACTTGTGTGGTTATACATCAGCGACGACGGCATCAGATGCGTCACCGTGTTGTTATCTATCACCAACTCCTGAGCTCCCTTTGCTAAAGCCACTTCGAGGTCTACGGTGAAACCGAAAAACGCTCCTTTATTCAAATCTGTCACTGTGTTATTTCTAAAACTTATAGGTCCTCTTGTGGTCATATGAAAACCATCGCCTTCTAAAGTATCAAATCTGTTATTTTCTATGATAACTCTCTTTGGTGCACTGACGAGAAACGTTAAGCTATACAGATAATCAACGGTAACTCCTTCCATGCGAAACAGATTCGTCACTTCGACATCGGAGAGGAACCGGCTTGGAAGGGTTTTCACTCTGCCTCCTCTCATCAAGAAGTTTGCCGTAGTGAACTTTTTAAAAGCTTGTACTTCTATGTTATCAAACACGTTGTCTATCATTTCTATGCTGTTCACTCCAGTGAGACTAGAGAAGGCAAATGGTTTGACGTTGACCAGCCTGCTATTGCTAATGACGATATCGTTCACGCGCCCTTGAACCGCGTGCGATGAAATTTCATCTACGGTGCAGTTATCTATAACTATCCGTAGTCCGGGATTCATCTCGCTCTGTCGCGGAAAGGGAGACCAAGCTAGCGCCCGCTCATTAATGACCACGTGACTTACATTTTTTAAAAGCACGTTCCTTAGCTGAATCAGGCTCCGCACGGTGTCTGATAGGAAAGTGACGCGTGAACAGCCATCTATTATGATGCCTGTTGTGGTCGTTGGCACTCTGTACGCTCCATCCGGTCTCAGAGTTAATTCCTGAAAAGAAGGACAAGTACATTAAGGATAATGTTCAATTGCGTGCGCTATTAAAATGGTTAGGTGAAGCAAATATTGAACTTACGGTATAATCGCGGGTGCAGTTGCAAATGAGTCTCGTGAAGGAGTCGCAGCGGCATGCCTCCTCCTCGCAGACGGTGGGCGAGCTCTGCGCGAGCGCTCGCGCCTGCAGCACTAGCAGGATATGCCACCACGTTGGCCAACGCATGCTAGCCGCATCACGTCACCATTTCACTTCGTAATCACAACCGGCTTGACCTGGAATCGAAACGTTCACTTTTACTACGCAATATTTTTTACCGCTGATCCAGGAATTTTCAATAAAAATATAATTTGAAATCCGTGTTCGAGAGGTAATGAAGTCAGTCTGAGTCAACTAGGTATCGGCTGTTATCGGGCGGGGCCGCGTTATCAGATAAGTACGTAGACCGATATAAGTCTTGTGGTGACACACAATGAGAGGGGCGAAATTAGTTTGCAAATGTTATGAACTGGAGGGCTTCTCGCCGACTCACTTTATTGTAAATTATACTTTTTCATCACTCGACTACAGGTCTATAGGTCGGCCACTAGGTCTATTTACTTACACCTATACATATATTGACCACGAATACTATCATTAAATAAAGCGTTTCATCTGAATATAATATAATTTCACGGAAATAAAATCGATGTGCATTCTGTCTCGCCGCACTGTATTCTGATCTGACTCGAATTTATAGAGACCGAAAATAAGTACGTATTCGGAACAAATTGAGACGCGCGATAGAGCGTCAGCCATGCTCGGAAAGAAACGAGCGACGCAATATCAGTTTGTATCTTTACACGAATCATTGGGCACGCATTTGGTTTATTAGACATCAAATCTACAGCCTTACAATTTAGCATGTCTAGTAAAACCATAAAGAGTAAAATTTAAAAATTTTACTAGTATATAATGTAAGGTTCTTGAGTTATTGAGGTCCTGAAATTGCCATTTTTAACAACTGACTCATCCATCAATAACGTAAGATGTCCTTGATAACCTAGGAAGTTGAAATTTGGCATGAAGGTAGATCATCAAATTTTATCGTAGGAAAAATAGGATATTTTCTTAATTTTAATGTATTAATATCGGTGTCGATCATTTATTAACATAAGTAATAATGTATGTATAGGTCCAATGG
The DNA here is from genome assembly GCA_947086465.1 of Eupithecia exiguata. Classification (NCBI taxonomy): domain Eukaryota; kingdom Metazoa; phylum Arthropoda; class Insecta; order Lepidoptera; family Geometridae; genus Eupithecia; species Eupithecia exiguata. The sequence goes on from OX352226.1 coordinate 3,604,643, forward strand.
TCTCAATTTTGCATCGATAACCAGAAAAGTTCTGGAAATTATTACAAATTTTCGGGTCACTGTGTATTTTTTCAATAGTTTTACAGATTAACTCCTTTTTTGATCACTGCTTAAATCGATACCTACATTATATTATCAAAATAGTGTAACTTGTGTACCATTGAATTTCTGCTGTCTATATTTACCTCACAATCCTGTTGCTACCACAGGATTGTGGAATGTGGAATTGGAGTGTGGAATTTGTATTAGATCGGTAGGTATGGAATGGACAAGACATTACATGTAGCGTCTCTTCTCGTTACGCTGCCTGCTATAACGCTGTCTACCTCGGTTAATCATCGTGAAACGACTGAATTATACTATGCTGAACATGAATAATTCTGAAGGCATATTCTGAACGAGTTGCTATGTGAAAATATTAACTATTGTTTGATTTCCTTTCTGCGGGAGAATGGATATAAAAACGTTTCTAACAACGAGTGAATATATTTATTTATTTGTAAGAAAATTATCCGACTTAAAACATAAATTACAATCCATTGATAAAGAAAATACAATAATAATTACAACTAATATTTACACTTAAATCTATTTTCTAAAAATCTAAGCCGTCACCAGAAGGCAAAGTGCCCAGAATGCTGGCAGCATTGCCACGTTGAATGGCAATGCTAATTCGTTGACCAAAATAATAGCCAGCATTCCGATCACCTGTGGACTCTATTAGGAGTTTTTACAACGAGTTGTATTGTACTGGTTTTACAAAACAAATAATAAATGCTCGATAAGTTTCTGTGATTGTACTGATTCTGATATCAGGTCAAGTAGGCACGAACAAAACCTCTTTCTTCAGCGCGCCATTCATGCACTTCAAGCTTCTATTTGTTTGTTTAATTTCTGAATCATATTTTACAGTCGGCCGGTACGGTACAGTAGTGTAGGTAGTTATAAAAGGTACTAAAATTGTGATTAACGCTTCCGTCACTTACAAAATTACTGTCGGCTGCGTCATATTTACAAAACTCAGTGTTTCCAATTCCAACTATGTACTGAAGATTTTGTGGATCCGATTAGAACCCAAACTCTAACTAGATAATAGATTAGTTATGATACCTACAAGATTTCTCACGTTTAATTTTTGGGTTTGGCGGTTAAGTGTAGTACCTCGATATTTATACAGCGCAACTTGTTTTCTATTAAGGCCAGGATATTCGAATTTAGCCAATTTTCGATTCAATTTTAAACGAGCAAATTTCCTTTAAAATTTATGTTGTAGTTGGATTAACATTATTGATTATTCTACGGTTCAAAACACGATATTTATCACTTCACCTGATGATAAAAATTACGAAGAAAGGATAGTTTTTTGTTGTTGTACTTCTAGTGTATCAACGTTTTACTCTCAAAAAACATGTCAGAAAATAGGCAACGACGTTTAGAAGAATATTCTGCGGTTAGTTTTTCTCAAAACCTTTTTTAATTTTGATTGATTTTGAAGCAAAAACTTGATTTTGATTTTTGCGCTTGCGTTGCTGTGCCCTATCTCACTCTTGTGAACACAAAATTCTATGCCTGTCCTTATCACAAAATGGATCTAATATCCTGCCCTTAAGATCGGTACTAAAAATCCAGGTATTTCTTCGGCTCACAATGCGCGATACCGGGACGCACATACGAGTACGTTGCTGCTTTATGCGCGTGTTCGGATTTCTTATTATTAAATCAATAGCTCAGGTTTCTGTGATTGCCCCTTTGTTTTGCTGCACATGGTGATATTACAATGCAAAAATGTTTTTCTACGCTTTGTGTAAAGCTTTGCAGCGTAGAGTTTTTACTCGCGAAGGGTTGTTTTTTGTACGTTGTTATCTTGGGAGTCCTTATCACTCTAGGAATCAAAGCGGCTACAGCAATTCGGTTAAATGAGTTTTAAATGGAAGCAAAATACATAATTGTAATTCAAATAATTGGTTTTTTTTAAATAAAAAATTTATTAAGTCTTAAATAATTATTTTTATTTATTCTTTTATTTTGACCTAATTCAGGAGGAGGTTCTATGTTTGGCTGTATGCAATTTTTTTTGTATGTCAGTCGATTTCTTCGTAAATAAGGGACGTGGGACCCATTTAAAAATTACTTTGTTAACATAGAGAATGATACCCAAGGTTTAGTAAAAAATGTATGTACAAGCTTAAATTAAACCGGTTAAGTGCGAGTCGACTTGCACACGGAGGATTCCGTACCATACCAGTACATAACTATTTCGGAAAAGGAACACTAAAAAGTGATCGAAAAGTTGAAAATGGCAAAAAGTCATCATGACGCGGGCACCCATCCAAGTACCTACTGTACTACTTTGACGGGTCGTGAAATGAGAATGAGATACAGCCCGCTGACGGAAAGACAGCGGAGGTTTTGGCTCTTGGGTAAGGAACCTTAAAAACAACATAATACTTTTAAAAAATCACTACTAGGTGATATCTTCGCCAATTCTTAATAGATTTTGACGACTCTTTTGTTGTTCTTTAAAGGTTGATTTTGAGGTGGTCAAATAAAATTTTGATCCTTGAGAAATTTACATGTTTATGCGCCGTAAAATGTATCTAAAACTGATGTTTTAGAACATAATATATGAAAACTTTGTATATGATACGTTTATGTGTCACCAATTATTGTGAAAATTATCATGTGAATCATAACGAATCGTTTCCATGGCAACGGGCGTAAACAAAATAAATTAAAATTGAATATGAAACAACAACTAGATGTCACCACTTGAAAAATTGGATTAGCGCTATCGAAGTGTTCCGAATTTTAAACGTTTTTTTTACGTATCCCAGGTCGTATTCGGCTTGATAAATAGATTTTCACATTATGAGCTGTATGGTCATACTCAAATTGTGTCAAGTTTAAGACCAAAGTAAGTTATTATAGCATTGTTATTTTGTAGTGTAATATTATTATAAAAGCGAAATTAATTCTATCTGCGCCTAAACCGCTGAACGGACCGTAATGAAATTTGACAAGGAGGTAAACGATATCCCGGTGACGGACATACGTTACACGAAGGCGCAGGCCGAAATAAGTAAATTATTAAAAATACTATCTAAGTTCCAAGTGAGTTTTTTTTAAAATTTTGTAGCTCTGCTGTTTTTTTAACATAACACTAACTTAATATTGCTTTGCTTTTTTCCGCACATATATGTATATATAGCCATATATATATATATATATATATATATATAGCCATATATAGCTATATAGCCATATATAGCTATAGCCCAGTCAGGTTTTTCTAATATTTTTTTTTAATAATTCGTAGTAAGATTATTTTTCAAAAATTACTGTCTGTCGATCAGCCATGAAGCACTTGAGTTTTTAAAGTTATTTTATTAATGTATAAATTTGTATCCCTTTACAACTGTACTGTTATATACACACAATAATAAATAAACAAAATCTCTTTATTTTTTCGAATATCTTGGATCCATGTATATCTTGGATCTTGGATCCGGGTTAGTACCTAAGCACACACAAACATAAACAATGAAAAAAAATGAAAGAATAATATTATTTACAAACGCATGTCTCGTTCCCAGAATGATCATCATAGGTAAGAGACGTTTGCCGGAATCACTCTGCGAACCAAGCCTGACAGGCTCCCAATGACAAGGTAGAGCAACACACAGAACATTCCTAATAGACTGATAGCGTCTCCTAGCACCTCCGTGATATAAATACGAAAGGCGATCAATAAAAAGTGAGTGACATTTACTCATCAAATGGACTAACATAACATATTCAAAAGTCAAAAAAGTCAGTAAGTTTATCATCTTCGTTTCAATTAACTTATATCAAAGTATGTTCGAAATTATTTCACTCGTTAAAATATTCTTATCAATAAAACTTTTATTTCTTCTTTGAGAACAATCTTATTCTTCTATACTTTGGTGTGGTTGCTATGACTTTATGAGCGGGCATTCGTTTGAATTGAAAATGTCAAGAAAATAATTTATTCTTCAGTAACATAAAACTTGCGGTTTTGCAACTTCTAAGGCTTCATTTATACGCTCCACATAATGAAAGTAATACTACTTTAAGATTTTGCTTCATTTTTTGGTTGTTTCACGTATTCTATAGAATAAACAATAATTCAAAAAGAATTCAAGTACCTTCTCGTATTTACAAGGTAAACTATCTTAATAATCTTCTTGGTAAATCTACCTTAAAATCATTTACCAAGTAATCACGTAATGCTTACGTTGGGATTTCTATATCTGTGATCGTGCGAAAATAAGTACCTTGTATAAAATGCACAAAAACTTCAATGTTATTATAATAAATTATGGCTTTGTAAATAGCACACATCGTCGGCTGGTATCAAGAAAATTGTTGTTTCTGAATTTATTTATTTTTGTGACACATTACGTTGATCTTCTTCTATTTGATTTGTCTTTTCTTCGTTTTTTTTGTACCTTCTACATTTTTTTTTATTATTTTCGTCAGTCGAATTTTGACTTGTATTCTAAAAAATACGGATGACTTACGAACACCATGCTGTTTTTACAAAACTTCATCGTATTTTTATTCTCGTATGACATCATTCGTATTGAAACTACTGTCGATTTTGTGGCTTTGTGTTTTTAAGGTAAATGACAACATGTTTCCTTCTTCATGTTAAGATGTGAAATGGTCAGCTAAAAAGTGAACATGACACGTAAATTAAATAGTTGGTTTTGAGAATCCTCTTCAGTCTAGAATGTCAGTATCTCTTCACCTTTTAGACTGTCTGTGTCATTTATACTGTCTTTCTTAAACTCATAGAGTTGTTATTGTCGTCATCTCGTTTTTAATAACAATAACATTGATGAGGAGGTTGGTTCTAGGGCCCAAGAGTGTATAAAGTATCTCTTGGTCCCTTACAACCAGCTGTATTCAAAAATGTTAGCTACATCAGTGATCAAGACATCATCTGAAATATAACATTGGTGAGAAGGTTGGTTCTAGGGCCCAAGAGTGTATAAAGTATCTCTTGGTCCCCTTCAACCAGCTTTAATCAAAAATGTTAGCTACATCAATGATCAAGACTTCATCTCACCATGAAAACATATAACATTGATGAGAAGGTTGGTTCTAGGGCCCAAGAGTGTATAAAGTATCTCTTGGTCCCTTACAACCAGCTGTATTCAAAAATGTTAGCTACATCAGTGATCAAGACATCATCTGAAACATAACATTGGTGAGAAGGTTGGTTCTAGGGCCCAAGAGTGTGTAAAGTATCTCTTGGTCCCCTGCAACCAACTTTAATCAAAAATGTTAGCTACATCAATGATGAAGACTTCATCTCACCATGAAAATATATAACATTGATGATAAGGTTGGTTCTAGGGCCCAAGAGTGTGTAAAGTATCTCTTGGTCCCCTTCAACCAGCTTTAATCAAAAATGTTAGCTACATCAATGATCAAGACTTTATTCTGTGAGTTATAAATTTGATCAGGAGGTTTTTTTTGGGTGACCAGGCGCATTAACTGCTTGATCTCTCATAACCTTATCTGTATTCTACTTACTACTAGCAAGGCGTCCTATGGTGTCTACCAAAGAGGACCACTGGTTAGTGTGTATTTTTAATCAGAATATTTTGACAAGGTTGTTTTAGGTCAGGCTTTTCGAGATCAATTTCTAAACTTTTTCCTTAGATCTCCAAATCACAAAAAGTTCAAAAGTCCAACAGAATTATCGTTTGGTCAATCTTTTCCCACACAGTGACAATATAACAAGTCTTTATTTTTCGATTCTTCATTGAAACATACCTAAAACATCTTTTAAACTCGCTTGTGAAGACAATGTCGTTGTTTGTTGGTATTAGTTGTCCTTTGTACAATAAAAGCCCCCAGTTTCTAAATCTCTTCAAAACGCTGATAACATTTTATTATGTCATTATGACAACAACGCAAGCGTCCACTTGTCTGATCAAAATATCTATCAGCGTACATGGATCTGTGGGTTTATTACATACCTAAATTTTGTAATAGAAGATGCAGGAATGATCTTTATGATCTGATATTTTCTGCTTTCGTTTGCTTTCGTCGTGTTTTTTTCCGTCGTAGTTATCTGTAGTATTTCAGTTTAGTTTCCTTATAATTTGTTGTTAATTTTAGTTTTTGTACATTCGTCGACTACAGGGGGAAATAGCAAGTGCGAGCTGGTTAATTTTGTTTATATCGGTATATTATAAACATAACTTGTTCCATCGGCTCACTACTATTACACTTGAATTCAACCAATGTATACTACTAGCCTTGTTGTTGTCTTCGTCATTCATAGTAGTCTTTTATTTGCTGCATGTGTGTGATGCTGCGGTTTCTTTATGCTGGCTTCTTCGGATGCGTGATGGAACATCATTAGGCAATCAGCGTTTGATTCAATTAAAACATGTGTCAGGGTTCCTGTAGATCAACTCTGAAGTTAATATGATCTGACTACGCTAATTGAATGTGGTAACCATCATCCTTGTTTCTATTGTGAGATAGAATATGGACATTTTAGAACGACTCCTGTTTTTGAGAGAGTTGAAACTCTCTCAACACCTTTACACTTATTCTGATCCTATCAACTCAGGAAAAGTAACTTAAAATAACAACGTTAAACAGTAATGCAGTCATCTTAATAAGCAATCCGTCGAACTAAATTGTATTGAATTAACTCTAACAGGCTGCTTCCTTGCATGAATCTTGAGGCTCGTAGGCAGAATCGCAGCCGACCGATCCTTGAGTGTCGTATAGTGAGAAAGGCATTAAAATATTTAGTTTTTTTTATGGAATTCATGAAGAGTAGCATCAAAGATTAAAAATACCAGGCTCAGTGACACTGAAAACTAATAAAACTGTCTCGAAGGGAAATAGACTGCACCGAAATTTAATTCCACTTCGAATATTTCACGTGAACATGAAAGCCTTTTAAAAGGGTTGTTTTCCACGTAAAAAATCCGAGTAGCGGTAAAACATGGATTGTACTTACATCAATTCAATAATATTTGACATTCCTCCCATTTTCGGTACTGTTTGAAACAAATAAAACGTAAAGTGCGAGTTGGACTCGCGCATCAAGGGTTCCGTACAAACTTCTGTACTCGAACTTGAATTGACCCGGACGCACAGTTCACAAAAAATACTGATTTGGTCACAATTATGACAGTCATGTGTAATGTAATTACATAGTAATCTAAGATTTTTTTTTCTTGCCAATAAATGTACTGTTTTCGAATTTTTCCTTTACTTGTGCTATAAGATCTGACTTGCCAAATTTTATGATTCTAGGTCAACGGGAAATACGCTATAGGTTTTCGGTCCATAGCGAGAATCAATCATTTTTCTTTTTGAGAATTAACAACAAATTCAGGTTTTCGATTTTTTCCCCTTTTTTGTGATATAACCTTACTTCTTGTCAAATTTAATGTTTCTAAATCAAAGGGCACTAGTACCTTATGTGTTTTTGGTCCATAGCGAGAATCAAATTTTTTTTTGTGAATTAACAATAGACTTTCCTATTTTTTCATTTACTTGTGCTACAAGACATTATTCTTGCCAATTTTCATGATTCTGGGTCAACGGGAAGTACCCTATAGGTTTTGTGTGCATGTGATTCCCTTGGAAAATTCAATGAAATTGGGCATAAACGGCTGTAGCTTTTGATTGCGTTGAATTATAAGTATGAATTATATCGCGGCTCCAAGAGGTTATGAACTTCAGTATGATGTGAATGTCAACTCCGATACCTCCACGCGTTTCTGAGAAAAGAGGATTGACAAACGGACAACAAAGTGATCCTTTAAGGGATCCTTTTTTCTTTTTGAGGCACGGAACCCTAAGAATAACATCGTCTTGCTATTTTTGATAATTTTCGTTCTTTAAATTGTGGCATACGATCGAAACAATAGACAGGAAAGTTAAATATGTTCAAGCTACAATCTTTACGATGTTTTATGCGAGGTCCTTGAGAATATCATATTACTAGTTCGGCGTTTGTTTACTTATCGAGCGTGCTTTAAACTAGTCGTCTCAACAACGCTGGTTGCTAAGGCCATCGTTCTGAGTGCTGAGGCTCTAACAACAAATTTATGCTACTAAATTCGAACATAGTGTAGTAATTTTTCGTCATACATTAGAATGATGTTCATGTAGTTCATTAATGTTTTGCATCGTATGTATGTTCCTAAATCAGCGCACTTCTTATACATTGTTATAGTGTTTCCCGATTATTAAATCGCACCATTAGCTTGAGATGAGCACTATAGTGACGACATGATAGAGCTGCTAATGCAACGTAAATTACAAGCCAGGTACTCGTAGGTAATAATATCACAAATAGCTGTCAGTAAAACGTGAAGAAACAACTTGCGATTAAATGTACTTATGCTGAACAATTGCTGCTGATAATTTAAAAATTCAGCGATTACGTATGATTTTGTACCACCAGGTGGTATTTCCCTAAATCTATAGCCAAATATCTATTTTGCTTACCTGAAAAATAAGATAACAGACAATATAACACTTACCTCATCCACGCCAGGTTTTCCAAAAAATCTATCACTTTGATACGACCGTAGTATGTAAGTCACTCACAAACACGTGATTTAATCATGCCAATTTGGTTTACTGTGCTTCATTTGTCCAATAAATCGCGGAATAAGACTTGTAGCAAAAGTGTAAGTGGAGCGCATGCGCGAAGCGTGTCGAGCGCCGCGTGCGACTGGCCGGGCCCGTCCGGAGCGCGCGGTAGAGTTAGACAGGCCACTGAGGTGCGCCTGCGCCTATACACACGACCTTCAAATACGTGCTAAATGTACTTTGCTTGATTTTACTTCGCTGCTTTTATTAGCAATTTCAAATATAAAACATTCTTACATCTTCTAAAAAACGTCACCGTCTGTAAACAATGTTTGTTATTGTGTATGGTTGTTTCTTATTATATGTACTTTTATTGTTTTAACGTTATTGTTATTTTCCTATATTCTAATATATTAATATGACTGTAAACTAACAAACAATGACACCTTCCTAGTACCTATGTGTTATTATATAAATATACTGCCCATGTTCGTTTTATAGACTAACTGTGTCAAGTAGAACTGTATTGATTTTCCTAGTAAATGTTATAATGTATAGATTATCAAATTATTGTTATTATTATACGAATGATATCGTAAAAGTATAACAAAATGAATTTGAAGTTATAATTCTAACATTAACATTCAAGGACACTTTATTTTTATATGATAGCGGTCCTCTTGGTAGCAGCTGATGTAATAATGCTAATTTTTAGGTGTTTAGTAACAAAAAAGTTATACCCACGGCAACGGTTATACATATTTGAAATAAACACCAATTTTAATTTAATAAACGAGAATCGAATTAGAGCTTTTTTAGCCATTTTATAAAGCAATCAATTTAGTTTTCTTCTAGATTTGCATATGTAGTTCACAGCTAAACATGCTTCACCAAACTGCCTTATGCGATTTCGCTTCATACCTATGTACTGTGTACCTAATGTACAAAATTCGGTGCTCCATTTATGATGTAACTCTAAACCGACGACGACACGGACCGTCCGTCCTCTCAAATACCTTCGTTTATCTTTTGTAAACTAGACAAAAGACTCGCTGTATTGTTTAATTTTAAAGGTAACTAGCTTCTACCCGCGTCTTCGCATGCGCTTTTCAATTAGTCTTTCTCCGTCTCCGGGATACCGTTTACCTATCTGCCAAATTTCATTAATATCCGCTCAGCCGTCTATGCGTAAAAAGGTTACAAGCAGTCAGGATTACTTTCGCTTTTATTAATTAGTATGAATCCTTTGCCACGTACGTATATGTCACGCTATTTAAATTTATCAGGTATAATCAGGAATATCCAGAAAGTTTACTATTATGACAGTTTTTTTTTTTATTATTTTACATCATACTACCCACCGCGCCACATCGCGATGTAGCGCGGTGGGCGAAGGTCTGCCTGCGAATTACAACCCATGGGAACTGATTTGTGGGATAAGTAGTTTATGTTTTATTCCAGGTCTAAGGCTTACCAAAAAATTGCCCCATCTCTGTTCAATAGTTTTTGCGTGAAAAAGTAACATCCATCCACCTAAACATCCTAACTTTTGCATTTTTACTATACTAGCTACTGCATGCGGGTGCGCTCGCGCTTTTCACGTAGTCTATCTCCGTCGTCGGGATACCATTTACCCTGCCAAATTTCAATGAGATCTTTTCAGCGATTTCAAAAGTCAATAACTTTATTTCTTTAGGCTTGTAAAAAAGCACTTTGACAAGTAAAATTTTATACATAAACAGTTTTATAAATAGTAATTATCAAACAAGAAACAAAATGTTATTGATTTTAGGCGTGAGAAGTTTACAGCCAGACAAGAATTACTTTCGTATTTATAATATTAGTATGGATTATCGTACGATAGTATTTTGGAATATTTCCCATGATGTCCGTCCCGATTTATTTATTACATGACTCAATTCACATGTTTACTATTTTGAAACTGTGATTAGCTGAATTCAAGTACCAAACCAGAAAAAGGTCTTTCCAGGTACCTATTCTTTGTTATCACCACTCCAATTGCTATCGCGTAATGAGTGTTTCAAGTACTCTTCTATTTGGTTTGAAATCTACATATTATGCATTTAAAACGAACTGCTATGACGATTAATTAATAATCCATGATAATATCGACAAAAGTTGAAACACTTTTCTTCTTGTCTATACTAATAACAAATTCTGTAAGCGGGGCCAGTCGACCAATTCAAAACATGCATTAGGTCAACTGGACTCGAGGGGCCAGTCCGAGCGGGGCCAGTCGACTAAAGAGCCGATATTTAACACCAGGTAGTTCGAAAACCCATTGGCAAACATCAATATTGACTTCATCTTCATTTGTTTTTTTTTTGCTTCAAATTCTTTTGAAACGCCTGTCGCAGTTGAGCGAACAATTTAATCTGCAGATCTGTAGGCTATCGATCGACTCTTTGCCACCGTTGTTGATTTACACAACTTTACACCGAACGCGCTCGCTGAAACGTGTAGTGTATGACGTAGGTACAGGAACCTTACCCACTATAGATTATCAATACATTGATTTATCCAGCTGGGGTAAGCGTGTTCTTGAGTGGAGACCGCGACTCGGCAAACGTAGTGTAGGACGCCCTCCGACCAGGTGGGATGACGATTTGCGAAAGACGCTGGCAGATGCTGGATGCGGCTGGATGCAGATGCGGATGCCTTGTCATACTAACGTATGCTTATTGGCAGGCTTTACTTGGCCGGTAAGACAAGTTTATAGCATCATGGTACTAAATTGTAGCGACGACATTACCAAGTGCGCGCTATGTTTGATTTGAGCTTCGATTTTAAATGAAATTAAGAACATTTGTTATTATAATGTTCATTTGTCTATACCTGAATCAACTCTTCTTATGCAGCCGACTGTACGTGTATTCGTTCGATATTATTTAATGAAAAAGCCATAACGGTGCTTCGTCTGAGAAAAAAGTTCGGAGAGAGTAATCCTTTCGCTTGTTTTATTTGCGTGTACAAATTAACGATTGGATATTCGTTCAAAAGCAGGTTTCCTTTAATGAGTTTTGTTTATCAGCCTTTTCTGTGGTTAACGAATTTTTTACATAGATAGCCTTTATGATTAGTAGTATAAACCTCTAGTTGGTGTTGCCATAATAGTGGTAACATCATGTCTGTCCGAGATGTGTACTGCTTTAAAAGTAATTTTACGTTTATCTTTCAAAACAGATCCGTAATCTTAACTATGCACTTGTTAAAACTGACGAAGAGTTTTATCGCATGATATACGAGTGCTTATGCGATAACCCTGTTGACATAGTCGGCAAGTCATGCTCAGTTCTTTTAACTTACCAATAATAACTTAAGCGCTCCGCACCCCCCTTCAACCACAAAAGGATTCGTCCCCTACTTACTTATTAAGTTTATGAAATCCAAATCCTGATACTTAATATTAATATTTAATTCCTATTTGACTCCTCGCAACAAACTGAACCCGAGTCATATCCTTGAGCAAGTATTTAAAAAAAAAACACTGTTGGCAGACTTTCCATGCTTAGAACACTCGATCAAGTCTGCTTTTGACAAAATAAACAATCCAAATCATTAAGGGAGGTCTTTGTCAGGCTGTGGACTAATATAGGCTGTTGATGATGACTTTGGATATTATTAATACTTTTTTGTTTGTTTTATTATCTAGGATTCTAATGTTGAAAGAATTTTTCAAATCGTTCCACTAGTTTCGGAGCCTATTCCCGTCAAACAAACATACAAACAAACATATCTTTCCTCTTAATAATATGAGTATTGACATGCAAATTATCAACGTTGATGTTTAGATTATAGGACAGATTAACGGTGACTTGTGTTGAGTGGCAAAGTCACCTTGTTGTTTGTACTGTACTTTAATTAAAACAGATGTCCAAAGTTTTTTACATGAGAGAAACAATGTCTAAGTTACATGAGCACTTGGGGCTATAGCATTTCGAAAACTGCCGCAGATTTTTTTTATTCTGTTCTCGCAAAACCGGACTCTCGTTTGGTACAAAAAAAGAGAATCATTTTGTCCTTGTCGGAGTCGATCGTGAAATTAGTCAAAAAACATGTGATATACGACAGTATTTGATAGGTAAGAATAGTGGAATGGTTTATAATTATTAGTGGTTTTGGAAGTACTAATTATTTAAATTGTAATTGAAATAATTAGTGCTTCCTTGATAATTCATAAATGTACTATGTTGTGAGAATTTCTGGTTTTGAGGTTATCTTGACTGAGGTGTGTTAAAACATCTGTATTCACTTGCATGTGAGCGTTGACACGCAACGCAACTCACGTGCAAGACCTACACTTTGTTTGGTGTTCGTTACTCGCATGTTTGTTACACACTTACTATAATCATTTATGACCTAAATTGGTTTTATTTATTCTTTGTGCTTGTTTTATATGGACTAAATTTGAGATTTTACTTATATTTTATTTTGATTTTAATTTATAATTATACATAAAATATTACGTTGTTATATTGTTTTACTAGTTTTTATTTCTATTTTCAAATCAATTTTCAATTCTTAAAAAAAATTATAAGACGAACTCGCGGGCGACAGCTGGTTCTAATATGATGGGAGAATAGGTGCTTGGGAGAACGCACGGTTAAGTTACATATATTTTTACATGTGAGTCGCGTTACATGTCATGTGAGCAATGTTACATTTAATTTGAAAACCACCCTTATGTCATTTTTATTTGCCAGTCTCATCTTTTTAGGATTTCATACCCAAAGGGTGAAAATGGGACGCTATATATAACTAAGCTGTCTGTCCGTTTTTTCACAGAATATGTATTTCTCTTGCGCTACTTATCATAAATTAAAAAATTCAATTAGGCTCCCATACGAAATTTTGACAGAATTGGTATGTTGCGCTATAACAACAAATTGGGAAAATCTTTATTGATAAAAATAAAACGAATTTATTAAGAAGATCGAAGGCAACGTCGGGTGCGCTGTCAGTACTTACTTGGATGACGAAAGCGTCATGTTGGTTTTTTGCTTTTTTCTGTACATCTATTTTTTTGTAACTATTATTTTAAAATAAAATTGTACATTTTTGAAATGCAACGCGGATCGAGATCGAACTCTTTGTCTCTATCTCTACCTACGCCTTTATCAGTAACTTCGTCGAGTTCATCGCTGAACCGGCTACACAGTAAACCACCTACTACCTGAATAACTCAATCATTGTTACTTATCCAGACATAAACAAACTCACCTCAATGAAATAAACAAATCCGTACCCGATTTATTTTTACACCTTCCAATTCAGTTGTTGTGCGGATGCTGAACGTGTAGTTTTGTTTGATATTTTTCAATTTCCGGGCGAAAATGAGATGTTGCCCAGGTAACCAATACCTACTATTCAGAAATAGAATAATGAAGGCTTCTCGATCGAAGTGAGACATTTATGAACTGAGTAGAAATCACATAGACATGCACACGGAGTAAAGAATTAGTTCTTAAGTACTTTGAATGAAGAAACAAGCCTACTTCAACAGCATATTCGCTGATGGACACAGACCTCCCTCTTTTATCTAATGGGGGGGGGGGGGGGGGGGTAATTTACCGGTGCAAAGCTTTTATCGGTGCAAGGCTTTTACCGGTGCAAACCGGTAAAAGTCAAAGTTCACCTCAGTGACATTTACTTGCTCCCCTCCAACAATTTAGAATAAAAAAAGGAATTCTGATGTAACAGGTATCAATCTCTCGACTCTGCTGACTGAATAGGTACTTATACGACCGAGTGAATGCCAAATTGAAGTGTCGTCGTCTGTCTAGCCGTCTTTTGCGTCGCGGTTACGGGAACTTTATCGATTCGACAAAAGGTCTTTGTCGCGTAATTCACTGCTGTTAATCGACTTATACGTAGTAACTATAGTATTTTAACGCTGCGTTTCATGAAAAAACATGTCAAAGGCCTTTGTGAAATATTAAAAAAAAAGTTAAAAACATTGACGCTACGTTCAAAAGAAAATTGACGCAGTGACAAAAAGGCGCAAAAATGCGTTCGAAAAAAAATCGAACGTGAAGAGAACGTACGGCTGAAAAGCTTTGTCAGAATCACATAAAAAATCTACAAAGGGATTTTGGAGCTTTGTCGACCAATTTTTTTTTTTGAGTGCACGAGCCCTGAAATCTGCACTCCAGTTTTCGAGCAATCGTTTAAAAAGCGCCGCTGAAAAAAATGCAACTGTATAAAATCGTTTGCGAATATTCTTTGCTTTATTTGAGCGCCGTCAATTCCATCACGGGCTCAGCAGTGTTACAAAAGCTTTCCTAGAAGCAATCGTTTAGATAAAATAGTGTTCCAAGAATTTGCCCACCTCTTCATGAGCTCAAATAATATTATTAATAACATCCGTCGGATTCATTACAGCGTATACCTACTACTTTTGGTACCTATTCGAGTATTATGATGACTTATGAGAGCATAGTCATATGAGATCTCGTTAGGCACTCGTATCATCAGTGTCGTCACCGGAGATGTGCTTGCTACGTTCCAAAGCTGCAAACTTTTGTTTTATCTAGCGGTAGGATTGCTTGTCAATAAAAACTGCGCCTAGAATACGAACTAGCTATCAATGAGCCCGTTACCTTCCGCATCTTGACCTGTGTTGACTATATCGGATAAAACGCCCTTTGAACCGTTGGAAATATTTACAACTGTATTCAGCTTCAACATTCATTCCCAACCCAGGTAGTTTTCAATAGGTTTGCGTTATTACCACGTGCCAAGTTTAGTCTTATTTATAATTTTGTAAAATATTGTAAACCAAAAGTCGGACTCGGAAACAACAAAACATGACTAAAGAATAATGTACCTTCTCGTATTTTCTTATCTAGGTAATTAAATAACTTTTTCGCTAACATAGCCAACGGTACTAGAAATAAGTTGCCTATTTCATGTTTTATCGGGTACCTACCTACCTACACAAGAGTTTTAATTGAAGTGGACAGATCAAAAGTGATGTTTTGCTAAGTTAACAATGGCAATGACAATCGATCCATCCACACAACAGATGAAGGGCTGTTGGATATGCATAATTAACGCTTACGGCTACAAATAAGCACAAACAGGCTTTCCAGCGACTGACTTGCTGGCTGGCTATGTAGCTCAGCAAGTGTACCAGAAGCGGCCTTATTATGTGATAGCCTATTGGTCCACTGTAGCTATTCTAGAATTTAGAACCTTTTGTAAATTTTTCGTTGGAAGCCAACAGCCCAAGAGAGCACCTCGACGGGCGCGCTTTGAAGGCGAAAGCCTAGTCCTTCCTCTTAGAGACGTGAGAGAGAGTGTCTAAGAAATTTAAAGAAATCATATTCATAAGTATTAACATATTTAATGTTGTATCTAATGTATTCAAGGAGCTACCCATCAATAGACTGAAACCAATGTTACGTATAAGGTTACTTGACTGCTGCATTTATTCGATTAGTGAATATTTTGACCACTGTAAAAAAAATGAATAACATGTAATTAACCTTTTTAGTAAAAAAAATGTTTAGCTCGTTTTTCCTTTTTCATTGTATAATTGTTTTATATAATATTTTGCATGCCATCCATAACCTGGTAGAACATAATGAACTGACATCTAGATTAGGACCTCATTTTGTATCCATATGTTTCTTGCAAATAAATAAATCAACATCGCTCTCAACTTACTTACTTTTGACGCGCCCCGTCACACTCGCCTGAGGTAGCTCGTAATGAGTATGATGATGATGATTCTTGAATATAAAAATAATATGGATACCGAGTTTGTTGTGCTTAATAAAAGTACTGCTAAAAACGTTAGCTAGTAAATAGTTGGGTACGTATGTTCGTGTTCGACTCTTATTGGTCCGGCTGTTGTTATCTCATTATTAAGAATTTGGATCATACTCGTAATGTTAAGGATATCATTTGAATATTGTTCCTAGTCAAAATTTATAGAACTACTATACAAATGAACATTTTATTAATAAAAGGTCAAAGTATACCTCACAATTGATAGTTACTTATCGTAGATAAGTAATCAGATCTGACATAAAAAATATTATTATTATTAATTTAAGGCTTTGGTTTGTCCTTGGTGGCCACCAATATCTATTTTCGGTTTTCTGGTTAAACTAAATAGAGAAACTATTACAGAGGCATTAAAAAAAGCTTATAATAGGTATCACCAACTGTACGATGGATTTTTGAAATTTCCTTTGTTCAACGTAATAACAAGATGAAATAGGTGGCGGCGCTAGTTTGACCCATACCACAGCCTTCATAAAAATGAATACATATTATTCATTGTTTATAAACTCGTCGTAGGTGCAGAATGTCCTCTCTACGAGCCAGTGTTAAATAAATACTTAATAGAACTGTACCTACTAGGCTGAATTACACTGTTCTGCTCAATATTTTAATTGATATGTCTTAACTAGTGTAAAGCGCTTTGTTACTAAGGTCCAATTTCACCGTTGTAATTGAACGCTTCCAATAAAATAAACTCAGTTAAGCGCTTTAAACAGGTTCTCATTTTACCGACATCCGGTTCAAAGGCTCAGCCTAGTTCAAGAGCTGCCATGTCACAAGGTGTTTCGAAATGTCAACTCGATCTAGGAAGATGAACTTAGTTTTGTTGGATCTTAGTTTTGGCAGCAAACGGTGACGTTGGACCTAGTTTAGAACGGCCGGTGAGAGGTCTATTAAGAAACAGCCCGTAATCCTAAGGCTTAACGGGTTTTTCATTTAGCTGTATGTCTGGTTGCACTTTATCTGGGTCTAAAGTTATCTAGATAATAAGCTGTGTATTCTCGTAGTTATTATGTAGGTATGTTATGTTGATGATTGTTATGAAACCGTTTAATATTGTAAACCTTTTGGATGTAATATTAATTCATGGGCACTACGAAAATTTGTATTTTGAGTAATAAAGTGTGCAATAACACAAATTATTTGAATAAAATGTAAATGTCGCCACACGCCTTTTGTCACAAAGAATTTACTCAAAATGAAGTTAGATTTATTGTTGAGCTGTTGAGTTTAAAAATATAATAAATATCTGAATTAAATTGTAATTGCTGATATTTAATTTCGGAAAACTTACTTAAGATTAGTTATAAAATTGTTGTCTTAATAAAGGTACTTTCAAACTTTTCTAAAATGTTGTATTTTCCTATTTGAACCTACACTATACTCATAATTAGCAGAATACGTTTTTCTAATTAAAACATCATTGATCTGAATTTCTATTATCGTCTTCATACCAATTTAAAAAATCGTATTTTTATACTTTGGAATTACCTAATCAAACTGTACACTGTCTCTGCAATCCCAAAATTGACGAAACTAGATCAAAAATGATCGATAAATGCGTTTGAAAAGTGGCAGAACCTCTTCTTCATTGAATGGCGGTCATTTGCAATTTGTTTTTCGATGAGTGGATGCTCGTACATAATTCATCATATTTTAATCCAGTTACACAGTTAGTGTTGCACCTTACAGTTGGAACCAACGAACTGGAACCCATACGCAGAGGAGGTATAGGTGGTACAGATTCTTTTGAAACATCAACCCGTTTGGCATAAATATTTTTAAGAAAGCCTGTGTAGCGCCTAAAAACGACTCGTGTTGGTCAAAAAAATAATGTTATTTAGATCGACTCAATTTTATTTCACGATCATTTAATTCTATCTGATGATAAAAGTCAGCACAAAAAAAACGAAAGATAGTCAGTTTAATTTAAAATTACTAGACTATTCAGCGAGAAACACAACATGGTTCTGGTTACTTTTTCAAACACAATTATCAATCATTTCGATATTGTTGCGTCCGTTTCGGGTATTATTCAGGAGACACCCTTTATAGATGATAAGGGCGAAATTTTTTAATTGAAAGTTTTAATGAAACAAAATAAGCACAGTCAACATTTATTTTGAAATAACATAACTACACAGATTATGGAATATAATAATTTAACTAACATCAATCTCACGATAAAAGTGCTCGATTATATTCAGAAAACGACTAATAACAACTATATGGCAATACGGCAATTACGTTCTGCTCAGACGAAGCTATTCTGACATGACGACTTCTCAGTATCTTCCTAAATTAGCAAAGTGGAAGAATTCACATAACACATTAAACTAAAAATAATACGTCTACATAATGACTATGACTCACTAACCTTTGGATTCAAAAGGTAGTGTTGTAAAATATAATATCTTTTGTACAGAATCTCACTACAGACGAAATAACATTTTTTTACATTCAAAGCATACAATTTGAGAGACAAGATGCTATATGAACGTTTGTCTTTTCAACACCGTCAGCGTTATCAATAAAAATAAAGAAAATGAAGTGTTTGTTTGTAATGTCAAAATAATATCGTTTCACTGAAAGGAAACTGAACATCAATTTTTTATTTTATTTTGTCTGTCCGTTTATTCTGGCTAATCTCCGAAACGGCTGGACCGATTTTGACGGGACGTTTGCACTGGCACCTAATATTCCAGAGGGTAACTTAGGCTACATTTATTTTCAAAAAATCATGTAGAAGTGAAAAGTTAAGTTCCACGCGGGCGGAGACGCGGTACATCTAATAGATTATACATATAAACGAATAACTCGTCAACAACTTCTATTTGCAAAAAGTGTGTTATTTTAATTTATCACAATGAAAATAGTTTAATGCTTTCTATAAGTACGGGTTTTTATTCTATCCTTATACTCGTATCTAACATCAATAACATACATATGCATCATAATAATAATAGGAAAATTGATGGATTGATGGTTTAAGACTACATAATAGTTCATAGTCGTTTAGCTTGCTATGGAAAAAGCGATGCTCAATTTCTCCGAAGGATAGGTAGGATTCCAAAGTTATAGACATAGCTCAAAGAGCTAGCTGAAGTAGGAGTGAGATCGGCAACCGTGTTGGGGTAAATAAGTTCTCGAGTAGACATCGCGACTCGGAAAATAAAGTGTAGGACGCCCCCCGACTAGGTGGGATGACGACCTGCGAAAGACTACAGGCATAATATGCTTATAAACATATTATGCTGAAGACAGGGCGCTATGGCCTTCATTAGGGGAGGCATATGATCAGCTGTGGACTAATGTAGGTTGGTAATGAAGATCTTAAAGTGAATAATAACGGGAGTTACAAGACAGGATTATTATGGGCCTATATGCATTTATGCATATGGCTATAACCTAAATTATATTAATTACAATTTTATAATATCCAATAATTCAATCTAAGTCTAATAAGATTAACATGTTCTTGAATTTGAATCATCATCATGACCATAATCATGATGATGACGATTCTTTAATTTAAAAATGAAAGTGACAATCACTACTTCTTGCTTTCTCTCCCATACAAGTGATTATACTGTTTTCCTAAGACATAATATACAATTAAATAATATAATATTAAAATAAATATCACAGTCGAAAAACAATGAAACGAAAACGAGTAGTCTCGAGGCGCTTGTGGGCGCTGGCGGCCTCGTCGTCGTTCATCGCCGGCCTCGTTAAACTGCTGTGCGGGTAGAAGTCGGCGACCAATGTGTCGGCGAGGGCGTTGCACACGCCGCTCTTCATCCTCCGATGAGGAAGGTAGGTGCGGCTGGTGCGGCAATGGCGGTAGGTGCGGCAACCTATTCAGTAATTCTCATATCTCCACAAACGTTCCTTGGCCTGTGCCAACAAGAGGCTTCTCAGGCAGCGGCCGATTCATCATTTTGCCAGAGCTACTTGAACTAGAAGAATTTGATTTTGTTGTAAATGATGAGTGCGGACCGCTAGCTGAGCCAACCGAAGACTTAGAAGGGCTGTTGAATGGTGAAGCGGTGTTCTGTAAAACGGCGCGCAAGTATGGCCCGCGGGGCACAGGTTGGTCGGAGACGACGTCTGGAATGCCTCCCAGCATTCTCTTCTCTCTGTCGTTGTTCTCAATTTCTGCGTACAGATGAACTGCCAAATCACGAGGCTCGAAGTATTCATGAGCTAAAGCTGTATGTCGGTAGTAAGGAGACTGAGGCATAAGTGGAATCATCGAAAGTGTTTCAGTGGCGACGCTTATCATTATCTTGTTATTACGTCCGATATGAGAAGTTGATCCCTGATCAGGAAGTTCGTAAATGTTTTCAATTTGGACTGGCTGCATCGCAGGCTCCTTCATTTTACTGAGCGCATAGAGATGCTCAATAGTTTCCTGAGCTTCGCCAAATTTGGCGGGATTTTCGAGTTCATCTTTAAGGTTCTCTAGTAGTTCTTTTGTAAGTTCTTCGGGTAATGTCTGCGTGAATTGGTTCACAGTGGGCACAGTAACTTGTTCTTGATCCTGTGAATTAGATTCTTGTATTAAATCTTGAGCCCTGGACTCATTCAGTCTATGATGTTCTGAATATTCAATAACAGACATTTGAGAAATTGATCTTGCATTGTCGTGGCCTAAGTTCGTGTCGCAGTTGCATATACGTCTACACCCAGGCCCACACGAGTTCGAGGATATAAGAAAGTCCTTTATTGAAAGACAGTATCCGCGGCGTCTCAGCCATCGTATCAAGCTGAATAACACTGCTATTATAAAAAATACCAAACATGACACGACAACAATGCCAATAACTTTCTTATTTCTGTCTGTGAGTGTGTTTGTAATTGCGATTTTATGGGGGAATCTCGGGTTTTTTATCCCTGATTCTGTTTTGACTTTGAACTGTTCGCATTTTATTTCTGGGCTTTTAGAGCAAACCTTCTCAATAAATCTTTTAAATAACATGTTCTGTTCGGGAACGTTGAAGCACCGAGCGAAAAATTCGTTAACAGTGCAAAAGCTTTCTGCTTCATATTGTACACCTGATTTTTCTCCAAGCGCCTTGGCTAGCCAGTCGCTGACGAAGCAGTTACACGGTTGACCATAATAATTGTTAGAATAATGAATGTTATGGTTAGCTGCAGCCTTGCCAATAAACGCTAGGCTTTCTGGATGTATTGTTTCTATTTCGTTGTCATTAAACACCAGCTCGTGAATAGAAGCACCGGGAGCAGCTATAGCGTTCGGAGGCAGTTCGTCGAAAGAGTTTCTTTCCATTTGTAATTTGTTCCAAGAAGTCAGCTCGAATCCTTTTTCCATGAACTTGTGAAATTCACTATCCAAAATGATCACCGAAGCTACAGTTGTATTTATAGCTCCACTTTGCACATTGTCGAATCTGAAATGATAGAAATGTGTTGTTTAATTATCTATCAATGGAAAACGAATAGAATCGAATAATAGCTTCTTGAGATTGCACCTGAGAGATATGAGAAGAGAAGAAGCAAATATTCTTAGAAATATACCTTTAGCAAGTAATTACCTGGTGTGGCTGATGTTTATTTTCGCTATTGCTGAACGTAAAGCTCTTGAGTCTATATAATTAATAATGCTTCTTTCGAATTTTAAGTAGTTAATCAACGTATTCTGGGAAAAGGCTTCTTCTTCTATTAAATGTATAGAACAATTTATCGCCATAACAACGTTGTAGGTATTAGCAGAAAAAGCTCCGGTCCGAATCGCATGGACATCGACGCCCACCATATGTAGTTTTGCAAGTGATGATCCGAAGGTCGATCTTGCGAATTCTGGTATTGTTGTGTTTTTGAGTTCAATCTGAAAAAACGTAAAATTTTGATATACATAATGTACAGGGTGGGTATTCGAGATGGGTGTGTATGGACAGATCTGAAATTACGGGAATTAGTGAAAAGTCGTGTAAGTGGTCACGGGAAAAAAATGAGTAGGTAGGTTCAGTTTTTGTTTATTTATAAATTGAGCCAATGACTCGTAGATTCGGATTTGGCCATAAACTCCCATCTCTTTAAACCACCCTGTATAGGTATATAAAAATATATACACAGGTGTAACAAAAATTAAAGATCAAACTTTAGGGGTGATGCAGACTCCGACGGAGAAAAATGAGGAAAAATATTGAAAGAAATATCCTGACTTAGTATAAAGTATATTATTTATTAACCAAGAAAATAACAACCAAAAGTAAAATTAAATTAAAACTAGTACAATTGAAACAATTGAGCTAACTGCAGACTGTTGCAGACAATCTACAGGTAGCTCAACTGATCCATATTAATACCAGTCGCAAGCGTGCCCAAGACGCGCTGGCGGCATTGCCCCGCTGGCAATGCTGATGCGCTGTTTTCGAAAATACATGTTAGGAGTTCAATGCTCGTATTTGAAAAAAAATTGGTCAAAATTCATATAAAAAAAAACATGTTACCTGCCGAAAGCCATGGAAATGGCACAGCTTGTCATTGAGACAAAGTAATATATTAATTAGTATTGTTAATAAATTAAGATAAGTAGGTACCTAGATATAACATCGCCTTAGGGCTTAATAAAAAAACCTGTTATGATGTTATTATCTTAATAAATAAATAAATAAATAAAATAAATGTTTTTATTAGTTGTGCTGGTAAAATTACAACTTTTTTTTTCAAACTCGAGCACTTTTTGATTATTTTTACTGTTTGATACTTTCACTCAGTGGCCCTGAAAACTCAATATAAATTAACCCTGTATATAAAATAACATTTATACATTTGCTGCTGCATTGCTAATTATTTTCGCTATGCTGACGTTATAAAAATACTATTCTGAATACCAACCGACATGCCAGGTCCATGTTCCCCAACGTTGGCAGCCGTTGGCTCCAGGGTAAAAGCTCCAGCTCCTAAGAGTAGATGTTTCACATTGATCACGTCCAATTTCAGTAGCCAGGAAAATGTCGATCCTTCCACGGAAATAGTGTCGCAGTTAGCAATTTTCACGGATAGTGGACCTGAAATCACACATAAAATTAAAAAATTCAACCAATTACTTATACCATAACTTAAAAAAACAGGGCGTTCTTAGATGCGAGAAGCACATGGCAGTGAAAGCTGACATATCGTCTCACCTAGCATTGAGTGATGCCGGACTAAAAACGATGATGAAGCTAAAGAGTATATTCGATTATATGCGACAGAAAACTAAAAAAAAAAACAAGGTTTTCGCTTTGCACTTATTTTAAAATATTAGCTTTTATTCGGCGAAAGTAGAGGACAGAACAAAGTTCTTAAGCCGACATAATGAATTTTGTGAAATGTTCTCTCTCTCGTCGCATGAGTCATTTATTATCCTGGGCCTTATACAAACGCCAGCGAGTCAGGGAAACTGTATATGTATTTATAGAAGGTAAAACGCGTTCGAGCTCTTAACAATTTGTCCGCTTATTTAGCTTTGAATCTGCTATAAAAGACGGTTCAGTGGCGCAACGGACGAAGCGGACCTTCGTCCTGCAACGCAATTTGCGGATTCGCTTCGGCAAATTTTCTGCGATCTGCAGATATTTTTTCGAGATAATTATATAATTACATAAATAAATAATGCTGGACAATTCACACATCATCATCTAGCCCCAAGCTAAGCAGAGCTTGTGTTATAGGTACCAGATAACTGATATACATAATACAATACATAGATAGATATTTTTTATTATACATAGAAAACGACCAGAACACCCTGAACAAATGTCTGCAGATCGTACACACATTTGTCCCGAGGCGGGAATCGAACCCGCAACCTCCTGCGTCGCAGGCAGACCTTCGCCTACCGCGCCACATCGGTCGTCAGAGATGTGTCAGAGAGATCTAGATGTCATGGGTATAATATAAAATATGATATGTAATTTGTTAAATATATGACAACTAAATCAATCCGATTTGAAATCGATGATATAATTATTATGTCACTAAGACATTTATTAATGAAAACTACATAAACTGATAACCATAACAAAAAACAACAACGTTATCTTTGCTTCGATGATACCAACGTGTCGTTAAGTCATATATTTTCTACCAATATTCCTTGCGTTGCGTTTTGTAACTACAAAACCCCTTTGTATACAAAAAATGTCTAGGTATTTGAATCGGGAATCGAAATCCTAGGCTAGATGTTTCTATGTCACGCATTATTTATATTATATACAGGGTGTAACAAAAATTAAAGACCAAACTTTCAGGGCTTTGATCACAGCTGAACCCCCCTTCAATTTAGTCCCTTCAATTATGTTACACCTTTTACATACATGCATACACAATGTATTTTATATCTGCGAAAAACGGGGGTCGGCACTGCCATTAACCTTGAACGCTAGCCCCAGAACTTGTATTTCGTAGTAGTTAACGTACATACGTAAGGAATAAATAAAAGATAGCATCTACCATGGCTAAACCAGTTCTGAATGGACTAGCGTCTGGCCCTTAGTTCTCTTCATCTGTTCATTTACAAATGCTGAATATGCAGAGTAAATGCCTGCCGATCGAAATTCATTACATTTCCCAAATAGAGGCTAGGCGTCGTATTTCACCACTAATGAACGGAAATGCAAGAACGACCTAGATTTAAACACAAGCTAGGTTTTAGCAAATACGCATGGAAACTGTTGGTTTTGATAACGCGATGTTAAACAATGTGTTTTTTAGCTGGGACAGTATGAACAGTACCTACAGCCAGAAGGTGTACTTTTTGAAGCATCTGCTCTTTGTATGTAGGTACAATCATTTCATCACGTCAGTCACGATTTAAAATATACACATATAACAGAGGGAGTAAGTCAAATTTAATAAATAATAATAAAATGATTTTATGGGTAAACCCAACAATACAGGAGATATATAGAAAAACTGTCATAATAAAACCGGCCAAGTACGGATCGGACTCTCACACAAAGGGTTCCGCACCATTGTCTATAAAAACGGAAAAAAAATCACGTTTGTGGTAACCCATACAACAAACGTGGTTTTTTTGCCGTTATAATACGCCTTCTTAATTTAATTAAGAAAGCCTTGTTTGTTGTAAGGGAGCCCTCTTAAATGTTAATTTTATTCTGATTCTTAGTATTTGTTGTTATAGCGGCAACAGAAATACATAATCTGTGAAAATTTCAACTGTCTAACTATCAGGGTTCATGAAATACACCCTGGTGACAGACGGACAGCGGAGTCTTAGTAATAGGATCCCGTTTTACCCTTTGGGTACGGGAACCCTAAAAACCTTTAAGTCGGTAGGTATTCTGCTATAAAGATTATTTTAGAATATTATTTGACACATATGCATCTGTAGGTAATGTAGGTATGCTTCGACCTATTTTCCGTATAGTTATATTATTGAATTTAAATTACTGGCCTGCTCAGATTTTTTCATCCGCTAGAATTAAATGCCGGCACGAAACCGAGGCGATCGGGATCAAAAAAAATTGACCTACATGACTTATATAAGGCGCTACTCACGTTTGACCAAACATTTTTATCAGCCAAAATAGTCTCCAGAAAAGCTCTGATGTTTCAAAAGAAACTGTGCTTATACCTCCTCTGGTTTGGTGGCCTCCATACTGTCCTAGTTAAAAACTAACTACATAACCGTATTCAGTGATAATGATAACTGGTCGTCCATGCTAGCTAGTACATAATAACACTGACACACAGAACAACAGTATCGATACTAGCTCATCACGCACACCAGTAAAGCGTACTTACCTAAGTAAATGTCTGTACTATACTAATGCGGGGACACAGAAATAGTTTAGAATTAGTCATCCAAGTCGAGAATACGTTTGCACCGCTACCGGCTCGACTCGCAAAACTCCACTTCGCTACAAACTGAATTACATCTCGAAAGCACCTAGTTTCTTCCTCTTTGTGTCGGCGTTTATTGGTAGGCATTGTGTTCTGTAGAATGTTAAGAAGCTCACCTTGAAAAAGTTTATAAAAAGTAATTTAAATGTAGCTGTGGGATTGTGTACGTAACTTTAGCAAATATAAATCCCGAGCCCGTTTTATTCACTCAGAGAAATGTAATTATTACCTATGAATACAACAGGTCAGTGCTTCGAAAAATAAAATTAGAATTTAAAGATGTGTGCTATGCAAAGTAGCTTATGTTATAATGCTTCCTGATCTTCTGTCAGTGTCCGCGCTATTACTTGAGCTGGATGTCTAGACTCAGCCACGGTAATGTTTATGTGTAGATTAGGTAACGTTACCGTCACTCGGCAACGGTATTTCCTTTTGAACACAAGAAGAATAACATTTAGTAAACTTCTATTCGTTCTCAATAACGTTTGTGTGGGTTTGTAATACGAAATGATCTGTTGGTTTTTTTTTCGAGACCGAGACGTGGCAGAGTGCGTCATCGCAAGTCGCAACAGTCAATGCACACATGTTGAGTTGAGTGAGAGGCACATTCATGTTGACATCATTTCACAGAAGCATAATTATGTACCCACACGTTAAATTATGTTAAAATGACATTTAATTTTAAATTGAATATTTCACGCAGAAAATAATGTACATAATAACTACATAAACACAGACACAATATTGAGGTTGCGTCGTCTTTTACATTAATTCGGGCAATATTAATTGAGTTACTGCCACTCATTGAAAGCTATCAGCGCTGCGGGCGCAGTTTGAAATTTCACCTGAAATATTTACCTATTGAATTAAAAATTGTTGATTGGTCTCCCCACTGGGCTTCTATTATTTTGGTGAAATTAAGTTAACGGCGCCATTACCGTTATCATGTTCGACTAAATAAGCATCATGCAATTCACTAATGTGATTTACTAATATGCGGGTCGCATTGTACTCTGTCATCTGTAGCTCAGAATAACTATATAGTACTTACGTATCTGAAGCTAAAACATATTTAGTTTGATGGCATTTAGAAGGTCAACTCAGATGCCCGAGAACATTATCAGCACAAAATGCTTTATAAAAACTTTGGGTGCTAACCTCTGGCCTGGCGCAACGCGTGGATCCGTTACAAATTGAATTCTAGATAAAGCATCTTCAAATGTAATTATCTCGTAATATATTTTGCAGAATTGAGGAATTACATATAATGTATCATACATATTATGTATGTAGTACCTATTTGCTCCAATCAGCAGTTAGCTCATCTGTTTCAATAGTAAATGTTAGTTCTATTTGTTTCTATTCTTTAAGTGTAACTTTCTTTGTTAATAATCGTGTATCTATTTCCGGGCAAATACCTTATAATATTATCGAATACCTTGTCTTGTTTTCATGAATGTTAAAATAAAATTACACATTATTTTATCCGAGTATGATTGGCCAACGAACCGACAATGAACGTCATTCGGAGACCAAAGACTACTGCAATGTGAGATCTGAACCGGTTACTTTCAAATAAGTAACTAAAGTAACGCGGTGTACTATGTTATATAACCGTACGACATGAGTACATACATACAACATACGTTCTATTCCATCCAAATTGAAGTCTCTCACCACCCCACTTCGTTTGATCCTCTGCTCTCCTCGTATTGGAGATTAGGACACGATATTAAACGGGCGATGCATTGGCCAAACTGCCGATATTGTTTTGAATAGAAGATTTAGTTGATGCAACGTCCGACATCCATACAGTGAACCATGCGGCTACGAAATAAAAATTTCTTAAGTAATTTTAAAGATTTTCGTTGACTAAGTATCTTCTCGTTCCGTTTTGCATATATACCTAACTAATTACCCAGCTAATCTAATTAGTTAACTAACTTTCATCGTAATGATTAAAACCCAGGGCTAAGAGTGAAGAATAATAATAAAACTAAATAGAAGCAATACTATTTTGATTGAAAATAATAAAAATTATATATTAACGAGATATCTCACATGAATGTTTTAAACGATAGATAAAAGCCACATGAACGTATCTTTATTTATTCTTTTACAGAAGAGCTGAAGAAATCAATAAGAAGAATACGATATTATTTATTAGAGAATGAAAAAAGTAGGGAACTTTTAAACTAGAAAGAAGTTATGTGCTTATACACAAATAATAATGGCTAAAAACTATTATAAAACTACCTTTAATAATATAAAATAAATAAATAATGCTGGACAATTCACACAGCATTATCTAGCCCCAAGCTAAGCAGAGCTTGTGTTATGGATACTAGATAACTGGTATACATAATACAATACATTACATAGATGAAAACGACCAGAACACCCGAAACAAATATCTGCAGATCGTACAAATATTTGTCCCAAGGCGGGAATCGAACCCGCAACCTCCTGCGTCGCAGGCGGACCTTAGCCCACCGCGCCACAGAGGTCGTCTAATGGCTTTTGATATTATTGCGTAAGCCCTCGCACCCGAGTGCGATGGCTGGAAATTGTTAATAGGGCATGGTTGGAAATCGTTAATAGGGCATGGTTGGAAATCGTTAATTGTAAGCCGCACACGAGTGCGAGGGCTTACTTGCGGGGGCGTAAGCTCTAAAGCCTCCTGACCGAGCTACCAATGCGAGCGAAGGCAAATCGGTGCAAGGCAACTACTACCGTCTAGATGTTCGACATGTTGGCCGAGCTACCAATGCGAGCGAAGGCAAATCGGTGCAAGGCAACTACTACCGTCTAGATGTTCGGCAAGTCTACGCAAACTATTGCAAGCGGCCAATGTAGACGATTTTTGTGTGAAGCTGCCCACACGTTGGGAGCTGTCAGTTCGATTGGCCGAGCGCATACAAGTTCCTTTGCTTTGTGCAGAAAAACCGACACCACCGCTCCGAAGTTAGGCAAGTGGACGCGAGCGGTGACAAGTCACTGCAAATGACCTCTTTACACGTTGGCGCTTGTATTCACTCTGCCAGCTAGGCGAGCGACACCGAGGGATAGCAAGGCAAGGCAAACATGCTGTCTACACGTTGGTATTGTATTGACCCTCACTCGGCAACGTTGGGCTAACATGTACTGGCTTAAGAAATCAAGTCAAAATTACGTAGTTTTATTCGAAAATTCGGTTGAAATACTGGATGCTGCGAAACCTGTGTACTAAGCCGAAAGGGGGTGACTGACCCCAAATCAGGGATCAACTTCGGTTCCAAATTTTTGATTTTCACAAAAATTTACTCATTTTCTTTATATTTGTGTCTTTAACGATATTTAGTATTCATACATTATAATTATTGTATTGTAATTTCAAAGCATTTACATAACTTTTTTGTAATAATGTCGTCTGTCGCATGCCAAGAGAGCTGTGGGCATAAAGTATCCACCGATTGGCGGCCTGACCAGGCGAGAGGACGACGCGGTAGACCCAGACGGAGATGGCGGGACGAATTAAACGGATTCACAGATGATATATTTCAGTTGCCGCTATAACAACAAATACTAAAAAACAGAATGTAATAAATATTTAAGGGGGCTCCCATACAACAAACGTGTTTTTTTTTTGCCGTTTTTATAGATAATGGTACGGAACGGAAACCTTCGTGCGCGAGTCCGACTCGCATTTGGCCGGTTTTATCGAGATTTCTGTTGATAAGTCTCGTGTTTTTTACTGAAGTAAATTTTATTTTCATTAAAAATGTTGAAATGAATAAAGTGCTTAGTATAATTTTTATACTTTATGTAAGTATAATACAAAAAATATTTTAACTTATAATCCGTCTCTTTTTTTACCGTTCCTCTAATTATGTCATTAGTGTACTTGTTGATACTTTCAAATGGCTCTTACAGAAATAACTGCATTATAAGAATCTAATAATTTAAAATATTACTGGACAGGGTTGGAAATCGTTAACTGTAAGCGGATTTGCAACAAAATAATAACATATTGGAATTGCATTTTATATTCTATAGAGAGCGCGAGCATGTACAGTCAGCATCGTAAGTAAATGAGCAATTTCCCAATTTTTATTATAGCAACATAATCTAACAATTTGTAAGTGAGTTATGCTTGAAAAATAAAGAGCTATATAGAGTGTGCCTGTATTATTCATTACCTATCATCATCATTCTAGGTCAAGAAAATCTTGTACCGGCAGCAAAACGAGGCTTACGAGGAGTAAGCCTCGTTTTGCTTCTGTCAGCCTCCTCTTTCCTGTACTACTTGTGTCCAATATAGCTATATTAGTAATTAAAAAAAAGGCTAATTGGAACCTATCCATTTAAATAAAACAGAATAAGAGAAAGTCACTTCAGCCTGTCTTTTACCTTGGCAAGACTACGAGTGAACAAATAAAATTATTAATATTTTCCGGCCAATGTTTATTAGTAAGCTACGTAAAAAAAAATTAAGAACAGTTAGATTATATCTTGTAGCTACAAATACATCTTGATTTTAAAAACACACTTTATTATTTGACTCACTTTGCTGACTGTACTTGTATAAATTGAAAAGAGCTTACCTTTTAGGTTCATGAAGGCAATTTTCTCAAACCGCACAATGTCTGAGCCCTCTATTTCTAGGTAGAGATTGAGAAGGTTCAAATTAACGGCTGTGTATCGTCGAAACAGAACCAGCTTGGAACCATTCAGCGAAATCCTCCGCATATCTTCTACGTTGTTGAATGCACCCTGCCCGAACATAACAGCCTCGGCACCCTTGACTGTCAGTTCGATCGTTGAGTCTGGCAAGTCCCCATCGAGTACGTCCAATTTCTGCGAATGATAAAAATAAGCCTCAATAAAAAATACTAAGTTGAACCTTTGTGGGAATACGCAAAAGCCGGATAAGGAATGGGTGGGCATAAATCTACATAAAAAATAGGAAATACGCAACTGATATTATACTTCAACTTGTACCAAGATTTGTACTTAATATTAACGTTATCATCTTGAGCCCGGATCCTATTAACTTAAAACCATTTGCTAAGGGAATTAATAATAACATAATTAACGTACTTAATAGTATTTACACAACCCTGTTTGTTTGTAGGAGGGTACCGCTCTTTTGTTGACCCCGGATTGAAATAACAGTCGAGCGATTCGTTACCCAAACTTCCTTTTCATCTCTAAACGGTGTATGTTCGTGTTAAAAAGAGATAGATAACACTTTACACACATAATTCACATATCAACAAAAAAGTTAAAATGTTATATATAAAATAATACAAACTACAAGAGCTGCAGTAAGTAACAGATGTGTGATGGGCAGTCTGATTGCCTAAATCAATCTTTTCAAAGAACCTTACAAGGATGATGAAAATAAGAAAGAGCATCTACGTATTCATTCATATCCTGAACATATTATTATGTCTATTATGAAACGTGGACTTACAATATTCTTCCGTAAACTGTTTATAATATGTATTTCAATTTAAGATCATCATCCCGGTGCACGGTGGTCTAAAAAGTGGAGGGTTTGAACAAGCGGATACGGGCAGCTGATTAAATTACGTTCAAACGAGTAAAGCGGCACTTAAACTATAACATTCCTTTGGTTTCTATTTATATCTATTGTCCCCTTTCGTACGAAAGTAGATTGCATTGTTCTCGAATAAACAATTAAACATACCAAACGTATAATGTGCAAAACTACTATTAACAATTACTTCTTTTTTGAACACGTCTGTGCAATGTAATTTCATAATATTACAAGTGACTTTAAATATTTTGTTAACATTCGACCGCCGTCGTCGTTTACTTGCCGTAGTAGTAGATAT
Organism: Eupithecia exiguata; assembly: GCA_947086465.1. Lineage (NCBI taxonomy): Eukaryota > Metazoa > Arthropoda > Insecta > Lepidoptera > Geometridae > Eupithecia > Eupithecia exiguata. The sequence goes on from OX352226.1 coordinate 3,636,772, forward strand.
TGTTATCGAACTGTTCGCGTTCAAGTCCTGAGATAATAAATGACTCATAACACAATGATAGCCTGCTCTAACAAAGTACATATTATTTCTTACACATTAACGCTGTTTCAATGACGGGGACAGTGAATACTGTCAGTGATGAGGACCGCATAAAATGATTCTATTTCTCTATTTCCAATCTCTCCGTGTCCTAAAACACTCGTTCGTTTATAAATGTTTGAACTACAAAAGAAACTCCCAAGAAATTATACGTCCGCTTGAATGTACGCGACGCCCAACAAAAATAACCTACCTACTGACTGGCGTTCATCTTGCCTATTTTTAAGTCATTCAAATAATGATTTCCATTAAGAAATATTTGCATTTTTTGAAAGAGAACCGAACGCGGGTTTCTGTAAGGCTTGTATCATTGCTTAATGAAATCTTCATTCACGGTTTGTGAAATTGATACAGGCCCCTTGTGCCTTACAAGGGGCTGTATCAATACCTGTACAATCAAAGTACCTTCTTGCTGGCCAGTGAGTCAATCAATGCCAGCCAGTTTCGCAATTTTTCGTTTGCCATTTAAAGGCTTTGGTCCAACAAGAGGAACCGAATCATTATGTTTCCTACCTATGTATTATTTTTCAGAAGCAAATAAATGTTATCAGTCGATCTATCTTTTCTTATGGCTTAGGATAAAAACGTATACAAGTTTCACATTATTTTATACAAATCTCGGTATCATAAACCACTATTAAAGAACAGAAATAGTGTTAAGGTATCTAGTATTAAGATAGTTAATGTCACCAGTGCCTTTGTCTGTTTATGTCTGGGTTCTATGAACGTGTCAGTCAGTGCCTTCTATCAATGATTACAGGTGTTCTTTTTATTTATCTGGATATAACATCTCTGTGGAGTAATTTCGTCAAGCTTAAATAAACGTAGAGCTTAATATTGAATTTGACAATATGCTATATCCATAGTTACATACAGTACGCATACAAAGCGAAAAACTATTCCATTTATAACGATGTTTTAACTTGAATATGCAGAGGGATTGTTGAAACCGTGTGAAACCTGTTTAATATAAAAGTAGGTAAGTAGGTAGCATAACAGTGTTGTATCTTGCTACGTAATATATGGGTCGCATAAGCAGCTGGATGCAAACTGCCGAGAAATCAACTAACAAGCTTAGTTATAGATAATAGAAGTTGTTTAGCATGAGAGAATATCCGTAGCTCTGGAAACAATGAGTATGCAATCCTTAGAACGTCATGGATGGGGGGATATTCTACTTTCCTACTGTAATTACATGTGAAAGTTTGTTTGAATGTTTGTTACCACGTATCTCTGTAACTACTTAAGGTATTTGGATGAAATTTGGTTTTGAGGTAATTGAAGTTCTAGAATAACACATTTTCAAAAATTAACACCTGAGGGGGGGTAAAATGGGTGATAAATTTGTATGGAAAATTATTATTCCGTGGTTCGATTCACTCAAAACTCGGTATAAATAAACTATAAAGTTAATAATGAATTAGGTATAATTAGTTTAGCAAAACTACAACCACTCGCCCCTCCTAGGGTTAGGAGGGCGAGTGCAATAAATTTCTGCAATTTGTATGAAAAACATAAATTTCAACGCAGGCGAAGCTGCGGGGTGCAGCTAGTTATTATGTATAACAATAGATAGGTGTGATCTGAACTCCCGACGGTTTGAATTGGTACTAATATTTTTTATCTTTCGAATAAAATTACTCTGTTATGAATTTAAGATATAACTGACGAACGAAAGCACAGAGCGAGCTTAAATCAGCAGTTATGCATGCGAGGTGAAATGCTTTTAATGAACACCGACCTCGCTCTCTGCCCTTAATTGACAATTAGGAGGCACGGTGGCTCTTTTCAATGAGTTTTACAAAAGATGAAAAGCGAGTAAAGACCTTATAAGACTATTTATTTATTCTTTAAATATTCTGACACTCTCAACACGCCAGTTATTAATTTGTAAAAATCAGTTTATTTATAACACAGTGTATTGTTGTGAACACTCATGACCTCTGGCTGTTCACCTCTTTCATTGAGCTTCAATTAGCCAGATTTGAGCTGTGTGCTGCTCAATTTATAAACACCATAGAAAAATTAACCTAACTCAATGATGCTAAGGTCTATATTGGTTTGACAGCCATTGGTTTACGATGGAAGCTTAGTCAGATTTCAAGTAGTAGTTGTTAGTAGGTATCACCGTATACAGAAACGTTCAGTTTCATACTGTCTCACATAAGATGGCGGTTCGAGCCGCGGCCGCGACCGCAGACCGGGCCAGGAAAAAATTACCGCGACCGGTAATTGTAATGTAGCTTTGTACGGCGGCAACTGCCTTATTGTCTTTGGTCTCATTTCTGTCTCCCGTCGCTATCGCACGCGCGAACTGGCGCTCGTACTAAGTAAATGACAACAACCGCTCGCGGCCTCTGTCTCGGTCCCCGGTCGCGGTCGCAGCGCGAACCGCCACCTTATTGTTCCACAAAATATTTTTAATGAGTCATTCAAATTAAAACAATTGTTTTTAAGGACCTACTTTTTACTATTATATTTAATATAAATTTACTACCTAGGTATATCGTATATTAGTTAAAAGTAGGTAAAACAAATAATTTAGTAATAAAATTGTAAATAGGTACTTTCTATGGTATAATTATGAGATACTATGTTCATAAAGTATATGTTTTTTTAAATAAGTCAGTGAATAAATCGTGAATGTAATATTTGGCAGTTTTTACTTTAGTTTAAGTCGTTAACAATAGTTCTACAATTGTTATTGTTTTCCGTCACCCCTACCTTTAAGTATCATATTTACATTTTAAGTTGAGATATTATTTTATTTTAGAAGAAAAATAATCTTTCTTGTCAATAATAGTATGTATTTATAACACTGCTATAGTTTCCGTCTGGTCGAGGATTAAAACGGCAGTTTTTCGGAAACATCCAGACAACTACAAATTTTAATGCAAGTTTTACAGAGCTCGACTATTAATAGCTTTGTCTCAACAAAATGATGAGCAACGGTTACTTCATTACCTTAGTTTTGCACGTGCCTGTATGGAAAATTTTAATTTTTTAACATTTTAAGAGCTTCACCGTTTCAAACATTTTATATAACACACGTTTCTGTCAGCAATATAATGGGAGCCACATACTTTTGAAATGCCACACAACCCGACGAAACGCGATGCGTGTTGAGTTGTCTAATCTTATCAGTTTTCTATGACCAGAAACATATGTAAAAACCGACGCTTCGTAGCGCCGGTTGTTAATATTAATGATTCTGGTCGTATAATAATTTAATACTATTTGATTCAACTCAACATGCACCGTGTTTTGTCAGGTCGCGTGGCGTGTAAATAGTGTGTTTCCGGCTTTACGGACGCTCAGTTGCATCATTTTCAATGTTAACACATTAGCGTAAGGTTTTCTTTTGTAGTAGTTATAACTGGACAATTTTCCGGGAGTTATATTTCTACGGTTCTCTCACGGTTTTATCCGGCACGAGCGGCAAAGATGAGGAGTTGGCAAAGTTGAAATTCAGAATGCGCACATCGAAACCTGTAAAATAACCCAGTTCCAAACTCCCTCAAAACCTTCCAGATAACCTCCTATTTTCGAACCTAATAACTAGACTATTGCTTTTGCACTACTTCACTTGCTCGAAATTTATGTCAGTTCATTCGGCGGCTAAAATAATAACTACTTGTCGAAAATAAACTATTACATATACAACTTAATTAGTTAGTAGTACCTATATATTACATTGCGTGGCATTTCTAATGACTTGATTCGGTTTTAACTACATCCCGCCCTAACAGGCAACGCACCTACTATGCATCACGTTCACATGTTAATGTTAGATAGTTCTTGGAATTAAAACTGCAGTTTCTAAATGATAGGAGCAGGATTTAGTTTTGTAACATACGTTTTACTTCGTTCAATGGTTTACTTCTGAAAGTAGGTTAAGCAACCTTCATTATATACCAAAGGCAAAGGGATCCGGGCACGCGCTGGGGCGTACCGCGGCCTTGAGTAACAAGGTACCCGAATTTATTTAGCTACCCTTAGAAGGGCGGGAACACGGTGGATAAACCCCTCCCCTTCGCATTATGTTTCTGGGTTAATATTATAAACACAAATTTCGTAATTCCCATTGGGGTATTTTTGGGCCATACCACGTCATTCATACCCACGAATAAATATGGTATCAAATAACAGTAGGAAATAATTTGATCATAGCTGCTTTACATTTTTGAATATTAAATAAACAAGGGATTCTGTTCATCAGTGGCGGCAGGTCAGCTATGCTACAATTTATTTGTACTCTGTACAAGCACAGTGCTCGTTACGTTTGTTTGGTTAAAGAGCAAAATGCACGAATTAACATTATTACAGAAATTCCTTTTGACGTATGAAGTACATTACACAACAGATGCAATAGTAACACCAGCAACAAAAGACGAAAGGAAAGTTCGTCATTTAGAATAAATCGACGTACGTAGCTCTCAAAAATTACGAGCTAAAATATTACTAATACCTGTCATGGCAAAAAAACCTATCAATTGTCGTATCAAGTCCCCAACAGCGCATGAACCTAGGCTAAATAATCATAAGTTAAAGAAATTGAAAAAAACAGTCAACAGTCCTTAACAATTTTAAACTCCATGTGCATACATAAGTTTATATTCGCTAAATGTCCAATGGTGTCAAAAACTTTAAAACAAATTACTCTAGCCAGGAGAAACTGTGTGGGTGTGATTTTAGTCCTGTGAAAGCATAGATAACCCCCAATCGGGGGTAATCTGTGTGTGAAAGGTACTACATTTCTCGAAATTCATAGCTACGTTTTATTTGAATACTGCGGAATATTGAGGTTTGCCATGTTCCATTTTCCATAATCTGCGAACCGGAAGATTTGAATTTGGTTGCAGAAATTGTCGTTTCAGGTCTGGTAAAATTTGCTTCCTGGCAAAGGAAGTTTGTTGGAGAGGACCAACAAAACTACTCTGCAGGATCTGGACATAAAATTGTGTGTGACAGGTTATTAGTTTTTTGTCGTCTGGGATTTTTGATTAGAGGGATTATCTTCCTTATAATAAAAAAAAGGTAAAAAAGGGACTACTGAATAATTCTACCTAAGTAAATCCGATTTCAATGTTTCTTTTTTTCAAATAAAAAAAGAAACATTGAAATCGAATTTACTGTAATAAATACTGTAAGTAGTAAAGTTGGTGACATAAAATTGAAAATCTGATGAAGATTTTCGACATATTTTCTATCCTCAAACAGAGCTTGTCTTCACGAAATCAGCTGTTCGTGGAACTACTAGCTAAGTTACATACCCGAACATAGTGTTTGTGATAGATCGTTACTAAAATGAACTAATTTTGAAACCGGGCTCGAGTACTCTCGGTCGAGTCGTTGTGGTTGGCTCAAGGATTGTTTGTAACTTGCCCCGTGAGTAACTCATTTACCTAGGCAAGGCAGGCACTAAAACGGCAAGTTTTATTTATGTGGCTAGGACAATATTAACGAGGTTGGATTAAAACATTTTGTAACCAGTTGCTTAGTGAATTTAGTACCTCGTGAATTCTATATAATATCTTGAACGCGTATGGAGAAGCTCACGTGCGTCGGTCGCAGGAAACGATCTCTCATTACGTTTTTTTATGGCTTGTCCGTTGCTCCCGCCGACTCTACCCGATGCATTCTCGATGCGTGCTACAAACCGGCTTATATGATTACTTTTTCTCACTGATTCTGACGATTTGGTTATTTTTGTTATTGTGTTAAGTTTGGATTTACGAAACTTATAATATTACTTTACTACCTACTAGAATATTATTTCTTATAATATTGAAGATATATTCTTACTTTAGCCTTTTGTGAGGTGCTGGATAATTATGCACGAGGAGTGTCCTGCACTATTATTTCGTTTAGTTATGTCGGTATAAAGGCATATTTTTTACTACCAGGATCAGTTCTATGTAAAAGCTCTTGAACACTTGTTGTAGAATTGTATGTTACTGTGTGATGTAGTAATGCAATTGTGAATTTTACTTTGCTCAGGAAGTTCCTGTTAAGATTCCTTGGGAATGGAGATAATTCATAGAGCATACTTTCGTATAATTGTTTTTCACAGTGAATCGATCTTCGTTTAACCACAATATCACCTGATGAAAAGTGACGTTGTGGCCGACGATGCATCTCGAAGGTCTAAAAGACACCATAAGATATTTCTTTGACTTGCACGAATCTCTTATGACATTTAAAATATTTCTGCTAACAACTGCAATAGTAGCGTCGCAGACTTCTCCATCGATGAAGGAAACTGTAGAGATTGCGTCCTGTGCTATTTCCACTCATAGATTGATAGAAAAGTTTCAACCTTAACAACTTGACACGTCTATCTGTATTTTCTTTCATTCGAAGTAATGCATAACATCAAGTTCTTGATGTAGTTATAATAGTAAAATGCCTATTTATCTTGTTATTTGTATTGTACCTGCAGTCATCGTCGACGCCAGATAAATGCGTTAAAGCAAATCGGTACATGCATATTCTATAGCAACGTGCCGGTGTGATGCATAGACAATGGAACGAGGGGTTTGGTGCTACATGTAATTAACTTCCTGTTTTACGCATCGGTTCGGACGTGTTTGCTTTGACCGCAGACGACTATACAACATATCTGAATGCATATATCATATTTGAATGCGATGGGAACGTTTTGTAAAATGTTCTCCATATTCGTCCCAATCTGAATGTTCAATGAGAACGCACAATATAGAAATATGTTTAATTCCTGCAATAGCCGAGGCTTCATTACGGGTTGGCTTTCACGTGCAATATGAATAGAGTTGGAAAAGCTAGCATTTCGAAGTGGTTTTAATGAACTGTTCATTGAATCCATTCATAAACGTTGATTGACTTTTCTGGTGGTGGGCGGTGCGAGTTGGGTTAGGGGGTTCGTATCGTGATGATTTTTTGCCACTTACGAAACGAATTACACCTGTCATAAATTAATACTAGATTCACAGTTTACCTACACACAAGAAGTAGGCAGTGCAAGTGTTTCACTGTATCATTGCTGCTGACTGGCACCATTGTTATAGCCTAGACTAGACATATTCATTAACGGATACAAAACGGTCAATGACACAAGCTGTTCTGTTTATATATAGGATTTTGAACCGCGTCCAACTACTATTTAATTTTGTATAGCATGTTTGTTTAAGAATTTTGCTAAAAACCACAAAATCTTCTACCGCTACCGTCCATGATTAATAATATTATGAATTCGAAAGGAACTCTGTCTGTCTGTTATCTTTTCATATTTCAAGCTCTTAAAACTAGTTCAAACGACACGACTAACTGCAAGCAAGTTATTATAGCCCCCTGTTAGCCGAAAAGGTTAAGTTTTTACCGAACTCTAAAAAACCGAATGAGATCGCTTAGTGAAATTCCGTGGTCAACAATTTCCGAACATATTTTGAGGTTCCAAAATTCAAACTCATTACTCCCAACCCAAGGGAATGAGATTGAATTTGGAAAACCAAAATATGCGTGAACTTTTTTACCAAGGAGATCCGTACGTGAGATCTTCTTCGAAATTCGAAGTAACCTCTTTTCAGAAGGCGGAATAAAAACCCTAAAAACGAATGCCCCGAAATACGTTACCGAACACAAACTGTTTACTCACAGAAAGTGTGAAAAGTAGAGTATTATCATGTATCAAGCTGTCTTCGTCTTGGGCGTGATTAAATCCCTCTCGCAATTATAATTCTATTAACTCCGTCGCTGCGCTCGTGGGTAATCCTCTAGTTGCGCTCGGGATTCAATGGCCCGTGACGTAAGACTGCTATACACACACACACTCGGTGCATAATCAACTAATATTTAACTAGCGACCCGCCCCGGCTTCGCACGGGTCGATTCATGTTTTTATATTAATATAAACAATAAAACATGACACTCACAAATAACGTGGCTTTCTATAGGTAAAATAATTTTCAAAATTGTTTCAGTAGATTCAGAGATTACCCCCTACAACCTCACAAACTTTACCTCTTCATAATATTATTATAGACTATAAACAACAACCGTTTGAAATATCGTAACATTGCAACGCTTTGATGATCTGTAGATTTCATACTTTGTCAGAAAAACGAGTAGAATCATAGATTTCTAGATCGAATGTTGAGCTCAAACAAATACGAATAAATAACCAATATTTCTGGTAATTACGAGTACGTGGGCTGTTTCAAAAATTGTTAATGGAATAAAAAAAGAATATGAAAAAAAGTTTATAGCCATACAGGGTGTCCCCCAAAAATGTATGTGCTCGCCGAAAGTGGGTAAAACTAGATCAAAAATGATCGAAGTATTGTTAGAAACTTTTTCCAACAATGCTTCGATTATTTTGGATCTAGTTTCACCAGAACCTTTTCTTCACTTAATAATAATAATAAATCATTTATTGAACACAATTACAGTGTTTCAGTATATAATTGAATCCATAGGGTCCTGAACTAGCCTAGGCTGTATTTCAGGATCCAAGGCTTCTCCTTTTGAATGGCAGCCATTTGAAATTTTACTTTTCATGAGTGGATGATATGCTCGTACTTGATTCGTCATACATACATAAAACATAACTCATCAAGTATTCTCAACCCTTATTTTATCTACTTCTCTTTGGAAATTTGATTAAACTATAAAATAAACAGTTAACTCATAAATTATTTTGTAAGCTTATTGAAAAATACACAGAAACTTGAAAGGATTAAAAAAATGCTCACAGTAACAACAGTTTCGATTTTAAAATGGGGCTCGATAATCATAAAAAAACTGGAACTTCTTTACATATTTTTGGTTTCTGTGTATTTTTTCGATAGTGTTACAAATTAATTTCATTTTCGATAGATAATATCTCTAAGAGCGGAATATACTTGTGTATCATTTGATGAATCAGCATGACCACTCGGGGAAAGTGAAATTTCAAATGACTGCCATTTAGTGAGGAAGAGGTTCTGGCGACTTTTTTTAACATATTCGTCGAACATTTCGCACTAGTTTCACCTGTTTTGGGGACTGCTATTCGGAAAACACCCTGTATATAAGCTTTTCAGAACACTCCCGTGCTCCCGGGAACATTCCCGGAAATAAGCCGTCAATTCAAAATTGTTGCAGAAAGAGAAAAATAAGGGATTGTATTTATTCAGTGCCCTACAATTTTCGGAACAACCTATGTAGGTTGTTTATTAACGAGTTTACTGTTGTTATTAAAATAAAAAACCTTTTTCTTAAGATACTATTTGTTGTTTAATATTTATAAATTTTCATACCTTGACGAGGCAGATTGTATTATAGACTGTAAATATTATTAAGTGATGTTACAACGTACCTACCAATATATTTTCTGATTAAAAAATTATTTCAATCGCTAATTCTTCCGTTCATATAAACTATTTCCAATACCTACTTTCCTACTTATCATATAAATCCTTATGTTACCTTTACAACCCCAAAAGGCTGAAAAGAACTTAACAAAATTTGGTAAGAATAGGTGGTATATTTACTTAAGGCTGTGGTATGGGTCAAACTAGCGCCGCCACCTATTTTATCTTATTATTACGTTGAACAAAGGAAATTTCAAAAATCCAATCTGTAATAGTTTTACTCTATTTAGTTTAGCCAGAAAATCGAAAATAGATATTGGTGGCCACCAAGGGCAACTTCGATATTTTGCCTAAACCTTATAGAATAAACCTATTATAGAGGCATTAAAAAAAGGCTTATAATAGGTATCATAAACAGTGCGAAGGATTTTTTAAATTTCCTTTGCTCAACGTAATAATAAGATTAAATAGGTGGCGGCGCTAGTTTGACCCATACCACAGCCCTTATATTTCTGAAAACAAGTGCGAAGCCGTCGGGGAAAGCTATTTTTCTATACTAGGATGGCTTTACAGATTCTAAAGTATAGTAAACGTTAAAACTTAAAAATTATTTGTTGCAAAATAGCTATTGAGCTAAGTGTTAGTTACTATGTGACCCACGCGACTTCAGTGAAAGGACACAAACGTTTGCAACTGTCACCATGAATGTGTCAATGTTATTGATTTCAGTTTAAATAATAAATCAGACAAAAGTTATTATCTACCACCTACCATGAACATCGATAAAAGGCTTTAAAAATGCATTGTGACCCAAGGTAACGGCATCAAATGGCAAGTTGTCTGCTTAGTTTCGGGCAAGTCTTTTGAAGTTTAAGCTTTAACAAGTTCTTAATGAGCTGGGAAGCTAGACTCCAGTCGATTCAAACATTTCAAGAAAACTCTGCTGCCGACATTAAATGAAAATCTTCGAAGCTTTGTAAGTTTACAGCTTTGTCGAAGTTGAACTCAGCTTATCAAAGTAAGTAAGTTTTCAGTGATTTTAAAGTTAAAAACAGCGTACATAACACACTCATTATTATAAATGCGGAAGTTTGGATGGATGATTACATGTTTGTAACCTCTTGCCACAACTACTGAACGAACCAGGCTAAAATTTGCATAGATGTAGGTTAAGCCTGTAATCAAACGTAGGTAACAAACTATTTTATCCTATAAATCAGTTCCCATGGGACAGAAATAACCCAAACTTTTCCATAGAAACAATGCGTGCGAAACCGCTGGCGAAAACAAGTTCTACATCTACGTTCTACTTCTATCTGCCTTACTTGAAAAGTTGGATAAACTGATGAGGACCATCTTAATAATAGAAACGCTGAACCGCTTTTCGAGCTAGATTTGGTACGGCCAAAAATATTGCCAGGAATTAAAGTTTAAAAAAAAAACGAAACCAAAATCGACCAACACTAATTCAAAGTTCGGGTGATAAATTTGAGAATTGGGTTGAAACACAAACCTTTAACACTTATAACATAACTTCTCCACCGGTGGATACAAAGAAAGAGCAAGACATACGTAAGGCAAATATAATGCTAATGTACAGGGTGTTCCATACCTACAAGATCAAACGAAATGGCGTGGTAGTCATCAACCTCCATCGATTCGACATGTCCTGCTATTTAAAGTTCTGTACCTCAAAAGGAAAAAAGGAACCCTTAAAGGATCACTTTTTTGTGAGTCTTCAACCCTCTTTTCTCAGTATCAAGGTAAAATTGACATCAAATACTCAGGTCCGTAACCTCTTGGAGCCGTGATATAAATCAAACTTCTAAGTCAATGCAAACAAACGTTTCAACCGTTAACGCCCAATTTTTTTGTAATTTCTTATGAAATCACATGTACACAAAACCTATAGGGTACTTCCCGTTGACCTACATAATAATGTGTATAATCATATGTTTGGCAGGAAACAAGGTGTTGTGTCATAATAAGTATACGGAACCTTCGGCGCGTGAGTCCGACTAGCACTTGTCGTTATATATATTTTTCTAAGAGCTGAATTTGATTCCTGCAACAATATTTTTACAAAAGTACTCATAAAATCGATGCCTCATTTCGTTTAATCTTGACAATGACTGAAACACCCCGTATAAACGACATCATCATTGCTCGGAGCAGGATATGAATAATCTTACAGATATGTACATACTCATAGTAGGCAGGCAGATTCGAAAGATGTTGGTAGTTTACAAATTATGTTGTTCAATTTTGTAGAACTCTAAATTTTTTGTTTGTTTTTTCATTTGGTTAATGTATTTCACGCCTCCTTTGTATTGGATCAGGTAGTTCTTACCCAAGAGATCCAAACAAAGAAGAAAGAAAGAGAAAGATCCAATTGAATAGAGAACATCTCGCGACATTACGTTTACCATCTGTGTCACATTCATACATTTCATTGTTCCCATTATAAAATAAATTTTGTTCAAACGGATGTGATAGTAATTAAAATGATGAAAAAACGCATAACCAGAAAATTTCAAACAATTTAACGCTCACTAGAATCGATTAACGACAGTCTGATATTGAAATTGCCACAACGTGTTCTCTCGTTTAAGTTATTATTTGAATTTTATCACAAAAGAGGCACGGCGGTGTAACATCGACGTGCTTTGAATTAAAATAAACAGCCCTTCCGTATGGCTTTACCTAACATCCATCCTGTGTTATTTTAAACAAAATAAGTGAAATACATCGGAACTAACTGTTAGCACTGATTCATTAATAAATATATCCTTGTAACAGACCAGTCTTCAGAAATATTTTTCTTTAATTTTTTATACAAAGGATTTCTATTAAGTTTTTAGTACTTGGTGCATAAAGTTTTCTAAAAACAACTTACCGAATGTTTCGGAACGTTGCAAGTTATTGTTGTCCAGGCGGGGTGAATAGCTTTTTCGCAGTTACAGAAGTCGTATCGGCATAATCCGCTGGTATATTGGTCCGGAGTCGCTTGAGATTTAGTCACAGAAACAATCGCAACAAGTGCGAGAAACACGGTGAGACGCGACATGGTGCCGCGCTCAGTGCGAACGGGCATTCCGTACGAGATTCATGCACCGACTGACGGGTGGGGTGCGGCGGCCGAGCCAAGCGAGGGCGGAGGTGGAGGGCCAGATACTCGCTCGCTACCGGCTACAGTCGCTACTGAGAGCGCTTCTAGTGCTGGGACGTGTCCAATTATACACATCGATGATGCTATCTAATTTGAATAATTAACGAAACTCTAAATACTTTTCGAAACCATTTTGCTAAGCAATGTTAAGATGGAAGTTGTTTGCATTTGCCTAATGAGTTTACACGTTGAAGTAATTTGACACTAAAATCGATATCAGTAGTCGATTAGATCGGTCTATTAAGCAAATAAACAAAATATTACTACATTTTTTGTTTGGTGTCAGATTTATAAATGCGCTAATCATATTTTTATCGTATTTGGTGTTGATTTTTAGATATCACTGATAGATATATTAATTTGTATGGAGTTATATTTATACATATTTATTCGTTTTTGTCGCAAAGTCGCTATGTAAATGTTCAACAGCTTATAGTATTTTGTAAACGATTGACTCAGTGGGGATCACTGAGTGAGTAAGTTAAACTAACTTCGTTCTGAGCAAGATCTATTCTTTAATTCGTAATTTGGAAGACGAATACTATAATGCAAGCAAGTAAAGATAAAGTGCATCGACAAAGCACAAGGCTGGTCGAGTTGGAGCAACACTAAATGCGTCAGATCGGTAGAGTAGTAGGCCGATGTTCGCTGTCGGTAGGGTGTACTGTACAACCATTATCTATACTGTCTACTGTACAACATCATCTATCCAAGATTTTTTATGTCAACAAAGATATTAATAATTCGTGAAAACTTAACCAAAACTAATAACAATATCAGAAAACAACAAGGTTATAGCAAGGTTATCGCTAAAAACTAAAATACAATCTTCAACAACGCATATTCTCACTCGAAAAATGTTAAAGTTTGAATTCGAAAACTTAACAGATCAATTAAAGTATGAATGAAAGCTTTCAAAACCAAAAATGGTTTCTTGCAAAGCTCCGATGATGTCGTTAAATATTTTTGACCAATATTCCTTGGGTTTTGTAACCCTTTTGTTTACAAAAAATATCCAGAGTTTGGAATGGGAGTATAGCTAGAGACTCCACGTAATAAACAATAAAAGAAACAATATGACAATTTGTAAATCCTGCCTTTCTGAGTATGCAGTTGAAAATAAACAATACGACAATTTATAAATTCTTCCTATCGCAGTATGCAATTGCAAAGCTTACTAGGCGACCAAAACACATCAGTTTTGAGCTTCTTAAGCTTATTAACTGAGTTTTTAATCTGTCCTAGTATTATCACGCCAATTACTCTGTTTTAACTTTGCATCCAGCCTAGTTGTACTGAATCATCATAATAATTCACATTTTTGTAATATTACGAAAAAGCCGCGACACAAAAATGGCAAATTATATTTTTAACCCTCGACGCATATTTAACAGCGATAAAGGTAGGAGTAAAGTGTGTATCTGTCTCTCCGTCTGTGCCTCCCAAACGAGATATCTCATCTCTGAAAGGTAGCGACCTTTCATAATATAAGTACATGCGAGAGTACTGAGTAGGGACTTCAGATGTTTTGAACCTCTCCACGACAAAGTTATTGAACGGATCAGGCTGAAATAAGGCAAACACAACAACACCTTGCCGACCTATGTCGTAAAAAGGTAACAAACATCCAAACTTTCACGCTTATAATGTAAGTGTGATACCTAATTGCTAGTCAGCAGACTGTGTGTAAAGCCTTAATTCGTTCATTAAGTTACACTCCCTCGCCGCAAGCAGTTCGAGTATGCCCTGTAGGTACTGTAACATGAAAACCGCTGCGTCTGACGTTCTAATTAAACAATTTGCTTACCTACAACAGAAAATTAATAATCGTTGTTATCTGGTTGGAAAGTTTTTATTTGGTTTTAGATAGACATAACTACAATGTATTAAACACTAGCGGCCGGCCCCGGCTTCGCATGGGTAGGTATAGGTATTCTATCGCCTTCCATCAGGAATAAAGTAGATTCTAATGGTAAAAGATTTTTTTTAGTCGGTCTTGTAGTTCGGAGCCTATTCAATTTATACAAACAAACAAATCTTTTCTCATTATTATATCAGTGTAGACGTAATAAAAACGTGCTAGTCTTTTGTTTTTCACTTTTAATGAAGAAAACAAAAAAATTAATTAGAGAAATTCAATCAACAACTAATTGATTATGATATTTAGATTCATTTCATTGATCGATGATAACAATTTATAATTTCACTTATATATGAGTCTATATTGTTAGGCTAAAGAAATAAATGTGATTGATTTCTGATTCATTACATTTTAAGCGAAAGCTCGCGGTTACGAAGGGGCATTAGACGGAAAGTGACGCTGTCAGCGCTTATTTAAAAAGTGAGAAGTGAGGAAGTTTTTCCAATGTGATTTAGAATAGAATAGCATTTATTTCGACATATACACATAATTACATAAAACTAAACATAGAACATAGAGGTTTATAAAGTAAATTACACAAATGATAGGCGTCAGATCTATACTATGACCCTGTGTCGAAATAGGTGTTGACTCAGCATGTGCTTAGCGATTGACGCTCAACGTTCAGTTTGTAAGTAAATGAATTCCTATTGCAAAACTGTAACTAACAATAAAAAACATATGATCAATTAGAAGGGTTGGAATCAGAACACAATTTTTTTATAGTGAATCGTAGTTGCCCTTCGTGGCCACCAAAATCTATTTCAAAAGTCAATAACTTTATTTCTTTAGGCTTACAAAAAAGCATTTAGACAAGTCAAATTTTATACATACACAGCTTTATGAATAGTAATTATCAAACAAGAAACAAAATGTTATTGATTGGGTTCGCTTAAATTTTTTGTTCACTAGTGGAAGAAGCGAAAAATAAACAACTAGTAAGTTTGTATAATACTTAATATTTTCGATGAATTGCCTATACTAAATAGAATAAAACTATTACAGAGGTAATAAACAAAAGCTTATAATAAGTAATACAAACTGTTCGACGGATTGTTGAAATTTCCTTTGTTGAATGCAATAATAAGATAAAGTAGATGCCATGCCGGCGCTAGTTTGGGTCGGGTATGCGCCTTGAGCGGTTTTTGCTCTCCAGCCATTAGTAACAAACCAGGATTATGAATCTGAGCTATGTGGATAGCCGACTTTGGTGAAATTTGGAAATTCACCTCCACCTGGAGGTGAACTTCTAAGTTATAGCTGCTTCGAAATTAGGAGTACCTACCTACTGTAACTAATTGCGAAGCTGCTTTAATTCAGCATAACAGAATTAAAGATCCTCGAAATCACGCAAAAGTTAATTTTTGTGTCAAAATAATTAAGTGAAAAAGAAAATAATAATCATTGAATAAAATAAAAATAAAATAAAATAAAAATAAAATAATTTATTCATAAATAACTTAGGACTAGAGAGATAACAGAGTGTACATTGTTTTCGCACTAGTTCTGGGATTTACGTTGATCAGTTTTTTGATTTTATTTTACAAAGCCACAGAGATTTGTCTGGAAGGGAAGGAAGATGAAAATGGGACCCACCTGGATGACAACTTCGAATGTCCAATTTGGCAGCGCTGCTTCTGTAGATCACTCACACTCACTTCACTTTGGTGGTTCCCTGTTTTATTGGTCTTTCACACGTATTGATGTATTGATTAATCGATATTAGATCATATATTATAATATTATCAAGAGGAGACGTTGTCGCTCGGTTCAGCTCATTCGCCATATTGTTTTTTCTTCTGGGTGGGTAAGTAGGGATGAGTGGGAAAGAGATGGAAAACACAGGATTAATCACTAGTGTGAAAGGGATAGGAATAATCTCTGTGGCATCTAATTACGCTAAACTAATATAAAGATTTGGCCGAAACATCCCCCCGGGTTTGACAGGATGAAATATCCTTCGAAACACCTGCTTACCGACCTAATTAATTATTAATTTGTAACAATTTATTAATTTAAGTGCGAGACATTTTTCAAAGAACCAAACTATGACAAACCATTTAATGAATATTTGTTTTCTATTTTACTATTAACTAGATTAAATCGATAATGAGTGGACTGTATGATGTATAATATATTTAAGTTTTATTGAGTAGGCAAAGGAAAAACCTTCACCAACGGTCTTTTGTACACGCCCGATTTAGTGCGAACATCTACCACACGGATAATCCCGTCTTTCCCGCAATAAGTACGCTCTATGACGCCTAGCGGCCAATCGAGGCAAGCGCTATTATCAGATTTCAGCAAAACAACAGTGCCTATCTGGATGGGCTCGGTACGCGTTAGCCACTTACTACGAGATTGTAAAGTATTCAGGTATTCTACTTTCCAACGCTTCCAAAACGACTGTACCAACTGATCTACGACGCGTTTGCGTTGGAGAAGAGTTCCCTTTATATTTGATAAATCTTCAGAAGGAAGAGATTTTAACGGTGTCATCACCAGAAAATGCGCGGGTGTGAGAGCTAATGGCTCGGCTGGATCACTACTCAGCACGGATAGTGGCCGCGAATTTAAAAGAGCCTCAATTTGTGTGAGAACCGTTGTCATTTCCTCTGTAGTTAATAGTTGGTTTCCTATTATTTTCTTCAAATGATTTTTAACACTTTTAATATTACTTTCGGCCAATCCGTTAAAATGCGGACTGGACGGGGGAAAAAATTTAATTTCTATTCTATTTTCGCGGGCTAAGTTTGCAAATTTGTCTTTATATTCCTCAGAATCTAATAACTGGTACATAATATCCAGATAAGATTTTGCTCCAACAAAATTAGTGCCGTTATCTGAATACAGAATAGCCACGGGTCCGCGACGTGAGATAAACCTCTTAAGACAGTTTAAAAACGACTCGGTACTTAAATCGCAGGCTAACTCGAGATGTACCGCTTTGGTTACTAGGCAAACAAATAAACATATATATGTTTTTATGCTGTGAACTCCTCGGCGACGTTGAGGTACGACATATATCGGTCCACCAAAATCCATCGAAGTATGACAGAAGGGCTTAGATTCTTTTACTCTAAAATCTGGAAGCTCCCCGAAGAAGGGTTCCGTGTTACGAGGATTCACTTTGAAACATATATTACATTGTTGTACACGTTGACGTACTATACTACGAGCAGATATTATCCAAAATCTTTGCCTTAACAAAGACATTAGCAATTGAGGGCCGGCGTGTAAGTACTTTATATGATAATTATCTATTATTAGATTAACGACGTGGTCTTTGCGCGGCAGCAATGTCGGGTGACGGCTATCGTAATCCAGCTCCGAATGAGCTAATCGGCCGCCTACTCTAATCAGGCCTTCTTTAAAAAAGGCATTGAGCTTAAGAAACACTCGTGGTAATTTTTTACCAGCCTCAAAGCATTTGATCTCGTCAGCAAAATAAACCTTTTGCAAATCTTTCACTACGTAACTCTCGGCGATATTTAAATGAGAAACCGAGAACTTACGGGGTAATTTTTTCACGAATCTAAGTACATAGACAGTTATTCGAAGTAACTTCGACCATGATGAAACTTTAGATGCAAGTTCGTAAAAGATAGGCATTGATAAAGATTCATTAGTAGTGGTTGCTAAGACGCTGACCTTCACTTCAGGTATTTCAGTTTCCAACTCAGTTGGGTTAAATTTGTGGACAGGCCATTCCGCCACCGGCTTTTGACAAAACTTGGGGCCATTGAACCATAGTGGGTGTTCTAATAACTGCGAGGGAGTGAGGCCTCGCGATAGACAATCTGCGGGATTTTCTTTACCACGAATATGATGAAAGTGTTGAGGATTTAATTCATTGTGAATTTTAGAAATTCTATTAGCGACGAAAGTCTGCCATCGCGTGGGACAAGAATGAATCCAGGCTAATGCTACCGTGCTATCTGTGAATGCATAAACATGGGCTATACGACAGCGACTGCTATAAGAATCGATAACAACCTTCATTAATCGAGCCAGAACGACATTAGCACACAGTTCCATCCTGGCTAAGGTGATGACAGTTTTCGAAGGCGAAACTTTAGATTTGGCACAAACAATGTTTATGATAGATCGATTTTCATTCGGTAGGTACACATGCAGATATACAACGCCACCATAAGCGCGTTCTGATGCGTCTGCGAAACCTACTATCGTGACGACGCAGTTATCATTTACACCTACATGACGAGGTAATTTTATGTTTTGAAATAACGGCAATTCCGATTCAATTGTCTGCCACACAGATACAATATTAGGTGGAGGAATTTCGTCCCAACCTACGTTATCTTCCCACAAAGATTTTATTATTAATTTCGATAACAAAGTTACCGGGGCTACGAATCCCATCAAATCCCACAATCGGGCAATGGTTGACAGGATGTTCCGTTTCGTACATTCACGAGGTTCGACATCGACGCTGAAAGTGAAAACATCTTCAGAGGGCAACCAAAACAGACCAAGTATTTTAAGGTAACTGTCAGGACTAAACTCGACTGCTTCCGATACACGATGAGACGCAGGAATGTTCGACATGACCTCAGGCGAATTGCTTGAAAATTTTACGAGCTCAAAACCTCCAGCCGCAAATAACTCGATCAGCTGATTCGAAATTTCGACGCCTTGAGACACTGACAAACAACTCGTAGCAAGATCGTCCATAAACAAGTCCTTTTCCGCTAACGAAACGGCGGCGGGAAAGCGCTCACTTTCGTCTAAAGCGAGCTGTCTCACAGTGCGTATAGCTAGGTAGGTACTGCAGCAGAGACCGAATGCTACCCTAGACATCTCAAAAACAGTAATAGGATCACTGCTATCAAACCTGTACAACAACCTTAAATATTTCGTTGAGTTTTCGTTCATTAAAACGCGTAGATACATTTGTCTAATGTCAGCGCTTATCGCCACTGGTAACAAACGAAAGCGTAATATTATTTGAAACAAATCATTTTGTAAGTTTGGCCCGGTATGCAACAAATCATTGAGCGATTTACCGGTGGATGTTTTATTACTTGCATTTAAAACTACCCGCAATTTAGTAGTACTTTTATCGTGGCGCAATACGGCATGATGGGGAATAACGTACTGATCTTTCGAACTACCTACTTCGAACTCTGTGCCTACTGAATGCATATAATTCAGCTGTAGGTACTCTTTGAAAACCTTATCATATTCCTCTTTAATGACGGGATTCGACAACAATTTACGCTCCAAAGATAAGAACCTATTTTTAGCTGACCTCATGGAATCACCTAAAGCGCACGGGTCCTCACTAAAGGGTAACGACACTACGTACCTACCATCTGCTTTGCGTATTGTAGTTTTGCAGTAATAATCTTCACAAGCTTGTTCGTCCTTACTAAGGCAATTGGGTACATTAGGTACCTCTTCCAACTCGAAGAACTTACTCACGCAATTTTCAAACGGGTGTTCTATTGAGCAAAAGGAAAGAACAATATTGCAAGTTGGATTTATGACTGGAGCCTTGCCGATTATTATGTAACCTAACGAAGTTTCAATCGCGACAGGTTCTCCAGGTTCGCGAGATATTGATTTCGGGCCTATAATTCGTGCAAATAAGTCCGTTCCCAAGATGAGATCAATATTCGCGGGGGTGTAATAATTATTGTCCGCAAGCGGGATATTATTCAAATAATCCAGGCGCGCCACGTCTATTTTCGCGGTAGGCAGTTCGCTGGTGATACGATTCACGACCACCGGCTGAATAGTGAGCCTTACCGATTCATCGAAACGAGATCGTATTGTAAGGCAAGTAACGCCTTCAATCGGATTAACGATATCTCCTACTCCCGACACACTTTTTAATTTTGGCTCATTTAACTTTATTTTTAAACGTTTGCAGCACTCGGTGGTAATCAAATCCGTTTGAGAGGCACTATCTATTAGAGCACGCAACACTACTATATTACCGTCTCCGTCCAAAGTATTACAAAGCGCAGTTCCGAGCAAAACGGACGACGGCGTTATGGGAATCGAACCACCACCGCCGAGACTTTGTTGCGGCGCGGGCGTAGCTACGCGTTCGCGAATCGCGCATAACGATACGGCATTGTTTGTGGTCTCGGGCACATTCTGAGTTGAAAGTTCTGAAATGGTTGTCGCCGTTATATTACGGCCGTTATTATTATTGGCTTTAGGGAAGTGTAACAAACTGTTATGGCTTCGCATACATTCAGTACAGCGACTTGTCTCAGAACAATCGGAAACCGAGTGCGATTGACTCAAGCAATTTACACAAAGTTTGTGAGCTTTTACTAATTTAAATCTATCATTAGCTACCATGGACAGGAATTTCGTGCATTGGGGCAATTGAGTATGATCACTCTTCCCACAACATAAACAATTATTTTCCGGTACATTTACAAAAGTTTTGGCATTGTTATTCACTTTATAGCCTGAACCTGCTGACTGCGATGTATTATTGGTTTTACGAGGCTGATTGCTGCTCACTGTCTTAGAAGAGTTCGATGAACTTGTATTGGTATATGCGCGTTGCAATATATGTGATTGATTACGCACGAAATTAATGAATTTTGCACAGCTTATATCGGAACTATTTGTTTCATGGAATTTCTGTTCGAATGACTTCACAGTTTCGATACCTACCTTCTTGCACGCAATATGCACAAAGATAAAATCTTCAAGATTATCTAACTCCAGCTGTTTTAACGCGGAGTGCAACGATGAGAACTTATCAATAAAATCTTCCAATTGGGTTGGATTTTTCTCATTCACAGACGGTAAGTTTAACAACTTATCAAAGTATGTGGCAGCCAGCATACGCTTATCATTGTATTTATTTACTAAAGCATTCCAAATTACTTTATAGTTATCGGCAGTAGGTAATATACCTTTGCAAAGGTTTAGGGCGTTTCCTTTTAGTCTGCCAACTAAATATTGAATTTTTTCGCCGTCAGTAAGGTCGGGGTTATTATGAACCGCTGCTTTGAACGTCTCGTAAAATATTGGCCACGATTCGCTATCGCCTTCAAATACACATAGCTCTAAGCGCGGTAATCTTATTAATGAAGGTTTTTCGCATTTGCCTACGAAACCCTGACTTTTATTTTCAGTCAATTGGGCCGTTAACTGGTGAGCTTTATATTTTATTCTGGCGTACAGCTGTTCGAATGAGATTAATGAGTTATAAGAGGGTACAGGTCCATCCACTAACGTTATTTGAAAGCTATTTCTTTCTTCTATAGCGTTCCCAAAATCATTACGTAACGTGTCGATCGTAAAGGCATCAGCTAAGAAATCGTCAATTTTGACCGGGTCATTTTTCAACAATGCAATCGAATCGTATATACCTTGTAAGCGTCCATACAACGCTGATAATTTATTTTGCAATTTTTGTATGTATTTTTCATTTTCTACCTTATCTGAAGACATGCTTCAAAATGGCGTTGACAAATAAATCACGAAAAATCTACGAGAATCCGGCTCGAAGGACCATATGTTTTCGCACTAGTTCTGGGATTTACGTTGATCAGTTTTTTGATTTTATTTTACAAAGCCACAGAGATTTGTCTGGAAGGGAAGGAAGATGAAAATGGGACCCACCTGGATGACAACTTCGAATGTCCAATTTGGCAGCGCTGCTTCTGTAGATCACTCACACTCACTTCACTTTGGTGGTTCCCTGTTTTATTGGTCTTTCACACGTATTGATGTATTGATTAATCGATATTAGATCATATATTATAATATTATCAAGAGGAGACGTTGTCGCTCGGTTCAGCTCATTCGCCATATTGTTTTTTCTTCTGGGTGGGTAAGTAGGGATGAGTGGGAAAGAGATGGAAAACACAGGATTAATCACTAGTGTGAAAGGGATAGGAATAATCTCTGTGGCATCTAATTACGCTAAACTAATATAAAGATTTGGCCGAAACAACATAATATTATTTATATAAAGGATAAGATAATGCATGTGCCTAGTTTTAATAATAAAAATGCTTGCAATTAGTGGTGGTGGTGGTGGTAATAGAAACCAATTGATTTAGAATATACAATGAAACCAATTTTCTGTTACGTAAAATTAAATACCTTTCATATCGATAATCATTAATGTTATAAACTACACTTTCCAGACTTTTCCATAGGGGATATTGTATTTACGATCTGACCTTTCTTTCATTATTGTTTGTTATCCGAGTTCAATGTACAGTACAAACCTCGAGCGTTTTACTCCTTGGCGTATTGATAAAGAAAATGGTTTATTAGTAAATTTTCTTGCTACAACCTACGCATAGTCAATATTATGTCGCCGCCGGTCGTAGAACCAACCTGTTTTTAGAATGGCTAGGTACACAGGTCTGTAGGAATACAAAACTAATTAGAGAGTTTAATAACAAGATAGCTAAGCAATGTCAGCCGTATTTTTGAACGTTAGTCGTTTAACAATCGGCATAGGAAATTAATTGCAATCGGCCTAGCCGTTATACAAACGGGTTGATTCTACGATCCGATAGTGATGAATATTATTATAAGTCTTCGATATAAGTAAAAAAGGTTAAAAGTAGTAAAAAGTAGTAAAAAAAGGCCTTTTTTTACTTTTATCGAAGTCATAAGTGCAATAAAAGGAAGGTAATATTATCCCAATATTTTAATAGCTATAAACTATAAGCTATTTCATGCTGAAAACTAATCTGAAAGTCGTAAGTTAGTACTAATAGGTTGGCTATTACTAACTTACGTTTTTCAGCTTAGTATAAATATTTTATAGTTAGCTGAAGAACTAGTGATGTTTGCCGTGAGTAATTTTTCAGTACAGTATCAGCAGGTATATATAATGTAAGGTATATTTTAGTAAATGTTCGCCTCTTTTGTCAACAGGTGCGTGTCAACTGAGCGCCAATTCCTAACGGAATTTATTGCTGGCGCGGAGGACACGGCCGGGGGGAGGCTGGCGCGCTGGTTGGCCCCCACGTCTCGGGTGGAGCCCTCCAAATGCGAGATGAAGGGGCCCGCCACAGCGGCCCACCCAGCCGAGCAAGTCATCCTGCCCATCCTTGTCAGGGACCAGTACGGCGAGGCCGTTGCGTCCCCTTCGCTTAAAGTTGAGGTGAGCTCTTGTTTCTACGGCGCTGCACTCTGGCCACGCATTTATTTATCTTCTGACAGCGCAATTCATTCCATATTAATCACAACACAGTAATATTAGAAATGCGAAAGTTTGGGTGTTTGTTACCTCACGCCTAAACTACTAAACGGATTGGGCTGAAATTTTGCATATAGCAGGTAGTTCTAGGCCTTAAATAAAACATAGACTTTTTATCCCATAAATCAGTTCCCATGGGATATAAATAACTTTTAACTACACGTGCGAAGCCGCGGCCAGAAAATAGTAAATAATTTTTTCCGACCAAATGCTTTACTGATTTCTAGGATACCCTACTCGTAAGCGAGTTGTATTTTTTAATTCTTAACAGATCTTTCTCTGAATGTACTCAAATAAAGAAATCTCAGGATGAAATAATAAAATAATGCATTTAATTAAATTCTTTGATCAGAATAGCTAATATTGAAATACCGTCGGAGCAACCGTAATTGCAAAGAAACCCTCTCTGAGTGCCTCCGGGCTCGTTTAAGATTGGTTTATTTAGTTGCGTGGAACTACGCAGCTTAGGAGTTAAGTCACAGAAATGTGATAAAACTCTACACTCACTAAAACTTCTACGTTTGTGTGCATGGGTCCTTCCACATGTGCACAAAATTTCAAAATCAATATTTACATCACATCAAACACTATGCTAGTTCACGGCTAGACATACGCCTCCCCTGAAATCAATATTATTTGTACGTAATATAATTCCACAGCAAACAACAAGTTCGAATTGTCTTAGATAATGAACTGGAAAAATCACGAAGCATAATTCCCTATCTAGTTTCTTGTGAATGTGCGATGCGAAATTTAATAAAAGGAGCGTTTCAATAAAAATGTTGGATTTGATTTGTATTTTTCTCTCTTATACTAATTGGTTACCTTACAAAAGCGTTTGTTTATTATTTTAATCAAATTGCGATTCTGCGCTTAGGGCGCATTCACCGGCATCTTTTCTACAGGATCCGTTTTCTCCGTTAGTAAAATAACGTACACCTGACAGTATTCCGGATCCAGCAAAAGACTGTTTCCTGTAGGGAATCCGATTCGTACAAAACGGTCCTGTAAAAACGTATTCGCTGAATGCGCCTTTAATCCGTTGCATGTATGCAAAGTTTAACAATAGCCATCAATAAAAACAGTAATTAAACTTCAAAAAGAGAAATTAAACATTTCAATTGTTATGTCTAGCCTTACGAGCTAGAGTAGCAAATATTCTGTGCCCGGATTTTTCATTTCTTTAGCTTCGTTCTCCCACTGCTTATTGTTTCAGTTCATGTTCCACAAACAAAACGCAATGAATAAAAAATACCAATCTAGTAAGATAATGTTCTCCGCGTACTAATTATGAGGTAATGCGGTAAGGTAAAGTTTATACCCACATACTTACAAGCATCTGATTGAAAATTTAAACATGGACAGCGTCACGTCACATTGATTATTTCCGCGACTGCCGCTTATAACTCAATTCCAAAATAATAAAGTTGAAATATAACTGCACTGAACTCTGATGAGGCTATTCAAGGGACGAAATTGTCCGGAAATGTATTTGGAAATGAAATAAGTTCCAAAAATTATCTAAATTTAAATAATTTTTTGGGACTTATTTCATTTCTTAGAGATATCTAGAGTGCGGGTTAGCAACAAAAAACCTTAGAATGTATTTGGAGGCAAATAAATGTTTTTCCTACCCTTTCATGATTCAAGGTAGATCCTGAAATACTATTAGTGAGAATACCATTCAGGGTTCTAATGAAGCGCAATCAAGAACGGAGCTAGAATGTTAATTTATATAATTTTGTATCACGTTTAGACCTTGAAAAATTTTAAAGCTGCCCATATAACTACTTGGTTAGCCTGTTTATCGTGTCGGCAATTAACCATTCACGAACGGTGCCTACGTAAATAGTTATTTGACTCATTGAAACGTTTGCTCACAGCTTTTTTAGGTGGCCAACTTTCTCGATGTAATTTTGACATGATTGTCCTCACAATGTCTACAAGATCCTGGCCACCAACCCGAAATGAGTAGGTCTCCGACACAAAAGATCACATAGTGATAGGTGTAATATCATTGATGATTCAATGCTACTTGATTATCACTGCTTTTTCTCGTTTAACTAAAACCTTTTTTTAAACAGTATTATTTAGTTTATTTTTCTTGTCCTATCCGATATCACAAAAGAGGCAAATATGAATATACATATTACACCGTAAAACTGCAGTAACTAGACCGGGAGCACTCGCGCTTGTTGATACAATTTTATTGGAAACTGTGTTTCGGTTGCCTTAAATCGCGCCGGTCGCTCGCTCGATGTTTTCATACAGTAGCAATATTTGATGCTCGTTCCATGTTACTAAAACCTATTATCTGCTTTGAAGGCCATTAGGTTTTATATGACTGCATTGTCATTGTGAATTCAGATTCAGATTGAAAGATAGAAAATAAATAAGACGTTCGTTGTACGTAACAGTGACAATCACATCAAATCAATATGTATATGAGCAGGATCTTAGAGTCGAAAGGAGCTTTGAACGAATCTTTATTTCTCTCCTGTTTTTTTTTTCATTAGTTCGACTGTGACTATCAAATAGTCATGTCCTATTGCTTTAACGATGCTATTTTTATGACAAACGATTTCGTTTATGATTATGTTGTAATCGATTTTAATATTTTTGCTCTAAGTTTTGTATCATTTTTTAACAGACCTCAGAATCAGTTTATTCAATAGAATAAAAAAATATAGTATTATTTGCTACTTGCTTCTGGCAGCGGCATTCAGTAGTTTTTCCGTGTTAAAAAGTAAAGGTCACCGAGGTTAACTATAATTTTTATTTGTACTAGTTTCGATACTTTACATGGAAAAATTGAAATCGAAAGATCTTCGCTACTCAACATAGTAATGTTGGGTCGATAAAAATTGAAACTTTCGTACCCAATACAATACCCTATATTTTTCGTGTAGGCAGATTCGCATCTCTATCAGTCAAAAGTAACTGTGTCTATGAAATATTTCATTCTGTCATTAATTTTTAAGATATATATGTCCCATAAGAAACAAAATCCATCAAGTGCGAGTGTAACTCGCGCGCCGAGCGTTTGAAAATTTGTCAATTATACAAATATGTACCACCCACCCGGTTAGACTTTGCTATTTAATTCAATCTGAAATTTTTCGAGTTTTTTCAAAATATTTCAAACAGTAGGTTTGTTTTTTTTTTAAAAACTGTTTTGAAATGAACAAACCGATACCTACCTTTCATTTGATACACTACTCGGGTAGGAAGCCCGCCTTTAATTTTTTTCCCCCTTTTTGACAATGTTTCAAAAAGGGTTATTTTTACATACCTCTATATCTTTCCGTGTAAAATATAGATTTATATCTACAACGACTATTTTGGAAATATTTCGAAAAGTATGAAATCTACAGAAATTTCGAAAATTGTTTTGAAATGTACAAATTGATATCTTTCATTTGACACCCCATTTGCCCCCATAGGTCACTTTTGAAATTTCAACATAACAACATATATTTTTTTCTTGAAATCAGTAATGGCGCACAAAATGTATGATTATTTCACATTTCAAGTTAATAACTGCAGTAGTTACATGAGATATTCAAGAAGACTGGACACGGATAGAGCGAGACCATAAGGGTTTCGAAACCAACAGCAAAAAACAGAGTGGACGGTGTATAAATAACGATAAATTGAACGAATATACAATTATGTATTGCTCTTTAATAATTCGAGCTAGTAAGGATCATAGCTAGGGCATCGGAACCAGGTTTTCCCGATTCCGAGGGTTTAATCCTTATATAGCTAATCGATACTGATCCCGACTTTACACAGAACACAAACATGATTTAAACTCAGCCGACCCGGCTTCATCAGAGTAAAAAATCCAATCACTTATCCCGCCGCTGTAAATATTGGATTTATCCTGCGCGATTTCTTTTCCTGACTGGAAAATGTATTTCTATTTATAAAATTGCAAGGTTCAATGAAAAGTTGCATAAACTAAATCTACGATAACATTTTTCTTCTTCTTCTTTCTGTGTAAACACATGTACTTACATGTGTTTACACAAGAAAAATGTTATGTGTCATAATAAGTAAGTACTTATTATGACACATGTGCCCCGATCGGCCCAGACGCGATCAGCAGTTCTGTGTGAATGTTTTAACCTTAGATTCATGAAACATAACATGTCTCTTGTTTGTCAGGTGGTGATTCAAAAACACGAGGAATCTAGCGCTCGTCAGAGCCGCACGAACTTCAGCGACTACCGCATCAACGTCCCCAACCATTCCTTCCAGCCGCCCGTCAAGGACCGGATGTTCTATCAGGCCATCTCCATGATGAGGGTAAGTATCTTTTGAGTAAGATATTTCCATTTTTTAAGCCTTTTTGGATGAATCTTTTGCAGTTGACGATCCCGAGGTAAAAAAATATTCCCGAAGGATTAACATTACTTCAGCAACACCTAGTCAGATTTTAGTTTTTTTAAAGTATAAAAATAATTATATCAATGAGTAAAACGTAACTAAATCAGCAAACGTAGTATAGGATAGATGAAGCGACGGCCTTCGAAAGGCTGTCAGCCGATTATTCAGTTATCAATTCAACTGAGCTATTCCTTTGCTAAATCCTTGACTCGATAGATGCAGCGACGGCTTTCGAAACGCAGTCAGCCGGTTATTCAGTTATCAATTCAACTCAGCTATTCCTTTGCTAAATCCTTGACTCGATAGATGCAGCGACGGCTTTCGAAACGCAGTCAGCCGGTTATTCAGTTATCAATTCAACTCAGCTATTCCTTTGCTAAATCCTTGACTCGATAGATGCAGCGACGGCTTTCGAAACGCAGTCAGCCGGTTATTCAGTTATCAATTCAACTCAGCTATTCCTTTGCTAAATCCTCGACTCCTCGTTTGCGTTGATATCAAAGTCCGGTACAGGTATGGAGCTATAAAAATGTGAAAGTTTGTTATACCCGGTTCATTCAGTTTTCTGTCTAAATTTGACATCGATGTGCACGGGCCTGGAAAATATGCTTGGCAGTCTATTACGTTAACGAAAACCAATAACTTCGTTCTGCTCCGCATCGTTCAGCTTTAAGGATGTAGCACACACTATTGCTCTACGTATTTTAAAGTTTTATAATAATCACATAAATATTGCCGATATGTACATCCATAAACAGGCAGCGTGATAAAAAGAAAAAGCGTGCAGTCGAGTTAAAACCATTTTTTATTAATCCCAAAAACTATCTTAGATTCAGAAAATTAAGATAATCTTCACAATATATTTTTAAGGTAAAAACCAGTGTTGAAATAAATAAAGAAAACTGTTGGTGGCGCTTTTTACATTATTTTCTCCTAAGGGACAGCCCTTGGGATGCGGAATGAGTAAGTAAGTGTTAAAAGGTCAACGGAAGGTAGTGCTCTTGCAGGCCTGAGATGTGGAGATGTTATATACAGGGTGTAATAAAATTAAATGACCAAACTTTCAGGGGGGTTCAGCTTCGATCACAGAACATGGGGAAAATATGTAGTGTATGTATACTTCCCGTTGACCTAGAATCATAAAATTTTGCAAGAATCAAGTCTTAAACAAATAAAGGGAAAAATGTGAACGTAGTAAATTTGTGATTTACTCGCTAAAAAATTAAGTATCGTCACGCACCAGGGTAATTACTTTCCGTTGACTTAAGATGATGATATTGGC
Source organism: Eupithecia exiguata (assembly GCA_947086465.1). Taxonomy (NCBI): domain Eukaryota; kingdom Metazoa; phylum Arthropoda; class Insecta; order Lepidoptera; family Geometridae; genus Eupithecia; species Eupithecia exiguata. The sequence goes on from OX352226.1 coordinate 3,666,181, forward strand.
AAGATACAAGGTCTTACAAGTATATTATACGAAACCCTTGATGCGCGAGTTCGACTCGCACTTGATATTTTGTTTCTGAACGTGTTGATATTAAATCCCGAGCTGCATGAGCATGCTATTTTTTACTGTTCCTCGGGATTTAATATCGTATACTTACGTTCAACAGAAAATTGTTTTCCTCTTTCTTTGCACAATAAACTATTAGGTATGTTCAATTTTGAGTGAGTTTTTAATATAAAATAAATCTACACTGAAATAATCTAAGTAGTATATATTTAAGTACAATAATCTAATACAAATATTTGACAACTCACACAGCATCAACCAACCTCAAAACTAAACAAAGCTTGTGTATTGAGTACTAGATAACTGATATTCATACTAAACATATTACATAAATATATAAAGTCTGTGGCGCGGTGGGCGAAGGTCCGCCTGCGATGCAGAAGGTTGCGGGTTCGATTCCCGGCTCGGGTCAAATGTTTGTACGATCTGCAGATATTTGTATCGAGTGTTCTGGTCGTTTTCTATGTATGTATAATAAAAAATATCTATATCTGTGTATTGTATTGCAGTTATCTAGTACCCATAAGACAAGCTCTGCTAAACTTGGGGCTAGATTATGCTGTGTGAATTGTTCAGTATTATTTCTTTATATGCATATTTTTTTATTTTACATAGAAAACATTGAGAAAATTATTTACTTACTTACTTACTCCTATGGCTCAGCGACCCGAAGCGAGTCTTGGCCTCCGATACGAGAAGTCGCCATTTTTCCCTGTCCTGCGCAGTTTTTCGCCAGTCTTCCGCTTGTAGCTCACGCAGGTCCGCTTCCACCACATCTTTCCAACGGAAAATTATTTAACACAAAATAATTTTTGTTTCATGATTCAATAAAGAAATCAATTGATTATGACCACTAACGTACAATACCAATCTGACAAATAAATTGTCCAGCTTTATTTACGAGTATTTATCTTCCAGCCAGCAGAGTCTGGTTTGCCCTCGATACTCTCAGGCACACCTGCTTCTACATTTCAGAATATTGCAGCTATTTCCTGTCTACCCCTTGTGGCATCGAAATCGATAAGCCCTATTGCCTCAAACGTTGTTTTCAGCGGATATTACAAGTTGAAGGTCGATTGCTCTATTAACGGTTTGAGATTGCAGTCTTGTGTTCCGTGAGCGTCAGCTCACAACAAATACTTGTACATTTTGTATTGAAGTTTAAAGTTCCGTGTCGGATAACTTTTTAACAGCCGGCCCGTGGCCGAGAAAGCGAATAACTCTATTATTTAAATGTTTATTTCACAATTTAAATAAAGATTTTTTGATGTTGATTTTATTAACTTTGCCCGTGACGATTTACACTACTTGTCTTCGGTTTTAAATACCACTAGCGTAAGCTAGTGGTACTGAAATCGCGGGCGCGTGGACTTTTGAATTACCCTAAATAATGATTTTTCCTCTGCAAAATAATCATTATCGAAGTTTTGTCTTTGTAACTCTACTAATTTGCAATGGATATGCACACAGAGAAATCTCGAAATTTAACATGACGTTTTCCAAGATAAGAAAATAATTCTTTATTAGTGTAGTGTATACGGAACTTTAGCTGCCTTTTCTTTTGAAGGAAAGTTTTTTATAACGTAACACGTAAACCATGATTTGTTTTTTGAGATTTCCAATATTTCGTCACAGTTTCATGCGCCATGATCATGGAATAATTGAGAAAATGCAAGTGAGTTTGTAGAGATTGGCAAACATACTGATCTACCCGCCTCGAATATTTTGTCGGTTGCTACGAACGTTAAACTACCATGGAAAGCTTAGCGTTGAAATATTTATTATGTAGCTACAAATTGAGATAGACAGACTTACGTTTTGACTTTTGGGCGATGTTTTGATTCTCCTTTACCTAGTACTTCCTATTTTATATTTCGAGAAAATCAAATTTCGTATTTTTGTAGTAAATAAAATTGTCTAGGAAGTTACTTTTTTTTATCTATTTACTCTATTTTGATAAGAAACACGTCCAAAGTAGTACCCTTTGCATTGTTTTGGTTGTGTTTCAATAAAAAAAAATATAATCTAAAAATTAGGTTCCTGTTTCTGACTCTAGTCACACTATAAATATCTATCTTTAGTTTCAGAGGTTTCAAAAAAACCTTTTTTGCGCGTTTCCAACCCCATAGAAAGAGAATTTCAAAAAATCCGTTCATAGTTGTTGCCTATGTCATAAATAGGCACTCTTATACTATAAAGTTTCAGCTGCGAATATCACATGCCAAAATTCAGCCTTGTAGCTCTTGAGCTTCGAGGCTGAAATTTTGCATAAATAGTTCTGGAACTATTTATGCAAAATTCTCGTCGAGAAAACACTCAATCAAGAAATCTCTAAAGCTTTCTTGATTATGCCAGCCAGTGTTTTCTCTTTTATAAATATAGATAAAATAAGGTTCGTGATAAAAAGAGGTTAGTGTGTCAAATTATTTATCACCTCTCGCTCGAAAACGATGACTAGGCTGTTCTAAAATGTCAGTAAAATCAATGGTTGCTCTCAAGTGGAATACAGGATATTGTTCCACATCGTAAAAAAATAATATTTAATAAGCGGTACCTACAATATTTCTAGTCGTGATCTAGAAATGTCTTGTTAAAGGAAATAGCGAACCATTTCTAGTCTGTCATCTTTTACGAAGGTAATTTTTTTGTAACATTTCAAAGAAATCGCGGCGCGGAGAGCAACCATTTTGGTTTGTTTCTTTTATTAGTCGAGTATTTCGATTTCATGTAGTGGTTACGCTTTGAAAGTGCCAAAAAAATAATTGACATTAAAGAAAATTCACCGTGGAATTCAATAATTTCCATGCAGAATTTGCTTCAGTATCGAAGAGTGGTATTTACTGCGCCATGTCAATATACAAAGACATATCTGTTTAGGCCTAGCCAGGATAGGTCCCTTTTGTGAATTAAAAGAATTCTGTATTCTGCAACTGTGTAATAAATGAAAATTAAAGGTTTTACAAATTTTGTGTGCTCTCATAAAGATGGCCGAGAGAAGAAGAAGGAATATAATTTCAGGGGGGGTGAAGACAATAAATTGTAAGTGGGCACACAAGGTAATTTTATGTCACTGTCAAAGTCTTCCACGTTTCGGTTTGTACTGAATAGATGGCACTGTCCGCAACAATATCCATTTGCAGCATAGCTCCAATACCACAAGATCGCCGGCATTTGCCGTCGACGTCTCAATACCTTTAACAATTCTAGTAGCATTTCTCTCTTCCAGTTCAGATAAGACAAAAATAAATGAACAGGCCTAGCGTATGATTGAAAAATTTACTAACTATCTCGCTTTTAAATTTTATATATTATTGGAGTATCTGTTAAAGAAGTAGTCTAAAACCTCTATGGAGGGCGGAGGGGGTTTCAAAAGTTGCAAAACATCACGTGATTCATGGACTTCCCCGGTCATGTAAAGAATCGCGTGAAATAATTAAAACGAGATCCGTCTAGTGCGAGTGTAACTCGCGCGCCGAGGGTTTCGAACATTTGCCAATTATACAAATGTGTACTATAGGTACCTACTGATTATAGAGACTTAGCTATTTCATTAAAACTGTAAATTTAAAAACCTGTTTTGAAATGTACAAACTGATACCTTTTATTTGATACCCCAATCGGGTAGGAAGTCCCCCCTTTTGTAATTTCCCCCTCCCAGAGACCCCCCATTTGACCATATTTCAAAAAGGGTTATTTTTCAGACCTCTATATTTTTCCTGTAAAGTATAGATCTATATTTACGAAACGCCACTTACATTGTACGTGGCTCGTTCCGTAAACTTCGTAGATAGGGGTGAGGGAACGGTAATTTTTTTGACTATTTTCAAAATATTTCGAATTGTGTGAAACCTACGGAAATTTCAAAAACTCTTTTGAAATGTACAAACCAATACCTTTCATTTGACACCTCATTTGTCCCCATAACTCACTTTTTAAATTTCAACATCACAAGTATCTACTGAAAATTTTCTGTTTCATTTTTCATTTATTTTTTCTTTAAATCAGTAATGGCGCACAAAATGTATTATTATTTCAAATTTCAAGTTAATAGCGGTATGCTACTGAGATATTCAAGATATTAAGACAGAGACAAGATGTATATGCTATTATAACATCACACTTATGTAACGTTTTCTATGTTTGTGTAGAATGAAGGGTTCTTAAAAAACTTAAACCTCCTCATGATTCTCGCCAATATTTCATGCATCACGTCTGTGGGACAAAGACCTCACATTGAATAATAAATAGAAGGCAAATTCGGTCGATAAGTCGCTGCCGCGCCGTATTGTTAAATAAACTGATTGTACAGGCTAGACCGTTAATTAGACATTTATCAATTATTTATTTAACGTTTCCAGCTCTGCATATTGCTGACCTGGATACCACCGTAAGGAGTACGCGACGCCTATACAGGGTTATTGGTAAATTAGTAAGACTACGTGAACTGCAGGTTCTGCCCATCGTCACGAACGACACGACGCCAGGTCTTAATTCTTTAAAAAAGTGATGATGGACAGAACCTGCAGTTCACGTAGTGTTACTAATTTACCAATTACCCTGTATATTATTATAGATAGACTGACGTTATCTTGGTCAAATGCTGTCGTATTTACGGATTGTCTTTGATACTCGTATATTTCAATAACTTTATTTCTAGGCTTACAAAAACAACACTTAGACAAGTTAAAATTTATACCTAATGTAAATTTATAAGAAATTATGTGTTAAATATTTTATCTTCAAAAGTTGTTTAGTTTCACTTTCGCTTACTATTGCCCCCGTACGATACTCTAGCGACACCGGTATCGCTTTAGGTTTTTATGGAAAGCAACAGAATAGCGATAATTTTTCTAGGGTCCAGGGTTATTGCTTCATGTTATAGCATTCTCCTGATTTCTTAGAGACCCAACCACTGGGGTCTGCCTCGAGTGGTTCCGGAGTTATTTGTTGATTTAAATTCCCTTGAGCCAAGTTGTGCAGGTCTTCTCGACGATGTGAATAATGCAATCTCAAAACTCGTCCATTGGTTTAGTGTCAATAATCTTCTGCATAACTTCTGGAGTGGCAAATCGCCGAAATCCGATACCAAAACAAAATGTATTAGATTTATTTTACCTAATGTAAAACAAGTTAAGGCTGATGTAAACGTAAAAGGAGAAACGTTAGAAATTGTAGAAAGTGTCGTATTCTAAGGAATAACCTGAGATAATAAACTTCAATGTGGCCTCAGCTTGACATGAGTTCGTCTAATCGCTGAACTTATTTTAATCCTCTATGTTCTGAAGCCAGTCGTCATTATGTGTATCAAACTTCCTTGTTCTTTCATATATACATCGCTGGGAAGGTCTTGGTAAAATTATATTATAAACCAACAGAGTAGATTGAGAGTACCTTTTTGACGTTTAAGAAATAATTCTTATAAATAAAGAACTGAACTGAAGAGGTACAATTATTTAGCGTGTATCTAACTATAACAGACTTCAGATTCCTAAATACTGAAAATGAAAAAATGGAAGGAACACTTCGATAGCGTGATCTAATTTTTCAAGTGGCAACATCTAGTTAAAATTGGAGTCTAATTTAGTTAGATTAGATGTGATGAGTGATGGGTGCCACGTTAATAAAATGCTTTTATGGGACAACCTCCAAATTAACAAACGACAAGGAAATAATTATAAAAATCTATTAAGAATTGGCGAAAATATCACCAAAATTGGTGTAGCTAGTCGTGGTTTTTCAATAGTAGGTATTATCTTGTTTTTAGGGTTTCGTACCTCAAATGAAAAAAAAGGAACCCCCATATAGGATCACTTTGTTGTCCGTCTGTCCGTTTGTCAACCCACTTTTCTCAGAAACGCGTCGAGGTATCGACTTATCGACTTGAATTCACGTCATATACTCGTACTCAGGTTCGTAACCTCTTGGAGCCTCAATATAAATCAAACTTCTAAGTCAATTCAATAAAAAATTACAGCCGTTAATGTGATTTTTTTGAATTTTCCAAGGGAATCACGTGCACACAAAACCTATAGGGTACTTCCCGTTGACCTAGAATCATAGAACATCCGAAAACTAATACTTACAGCCAATAACATAGAACATCCTCCTGAAGTCAGGCATAAACGTCCAATTAACAGAACGCAAACCTTGTGTATGAGAGACACTGTGTCTATTTTACAATACTTATCTAAAATGTATACACTTACACTTCTTTTTTACGTACTTTGTCTAGGTAGGTATATACATATATTTTAATAATGAGGATTTCTTTTAAGATAATATGCAACACCGATCTTTTTATTTCAAGGAATGTCTGTATCAAATCAATGTCACCTTCAAAATCTCGAACGAGAGTAATTCAGCATGAATAAATGTTACCTTCAAAATATTTTCTAAGTTTCAAAGCTAAAACGTCAATGCCATTAGAGTATAGAGGTTATCCCTCTAAATAGTATGTATGTGTACTCTTGTATCCGCACTGAGACTCAGGTTGGTCCATTGTGCGTGGTTCCTCTAAATAGTATCTCATTGCATAAATATGAATTCCACAGGCTTACTCACACTACAGCTTTGAGGAGCTTCGGCTCGCGAGTGGCCTCTGGGGCGACGCGGTGAATATAATTAAGGAGCGCGTGCCAGCAGAACGGATGGTCATCAAGGCAGAGGTTGATGGGTCTTACGTAGTGAACTGGGTCCCTAAGCATCCGGGATCCTACAAGTTTCGCTGCACTCTGGATGATCTGCCTATCGCACGAGTGAGTATCCATCACTCAAACAATAAATTGGTCATAGTGGCGATCAGTTCAGGGCTGATATGATTGGTACAAATTGGAGGCATACAGCAGTGGGTAGATACGAGCTAATAATAGCTTGTGATTGCTCGCCATTCAAAATGAGACTGACAAGATTATTGAAATCCTGTAGTGTGTTACCTCTGTGTTACGCTAGACTTACGGTTATAAATATCGTTTTGTCAATTTCTAAGGTAACATCAAATATCAGCCATAATCAACCTCCATCAATGGAGGTTGATTAGTTATTTTGTAGTTATCTTTAAAATAAAATTCATGTTTTAGTAATTCAATTCTGAGCTGTATCAACAGGGTATCGTAAAGAGTGTCATTGTTTTTGATCGCAGGAGTTATCAGTAGACGTGACAGTGAGCCCCTCGGAAACCTCCCAAGAGCGCGGCTTCCAAAGCCTCCTGCCGACAGCGCCTACTGCTAAACTCATGTGCTTCGATATCGAGTACAGCGCAGGACTGCGAGTGCGCGCCAGCCCTAGCCTACAGGCCGAAGAGCTGGGTCTTGTCTCCAGCGGGAGCAAGGTCGCTTACGTCGAAGAGGTAACTAACTTACTCACGTACTTAAAGTTTCACTTAGTCTCTTACTACGATATTAATTTACTAAAAGCCTTTATGGCTGGCTACCAATATTATAGAGGTAAAGTTTCGATTTCAGAGGGACGCTACTCCTAACATTTGATCAAAGGAGTATGTATGTATATCAGCTTATGACTTGGATGTCTCTAACAATTTTGCTAATGTAAATGCAAACTAATATCAAATAAACTCCTCATATTTGATATTTAGTTCTCTGAATTCGGTACGCTACCTTTGCACTTGGACTAGAGAGTTCCTGGTCCATGCACCGAAATAATAATCAGCCTTCAGTAGTGAATCTAACGAATAAGTTGGGGTAATTTTCAACCTTGTATCATCAAGCTACCTTTATCTTTGGACACACGCCACTTTGGCTCTTGCATCCTAAAAAAGCGTTTATTTAGAACATGTGACGTTTACAAAACTTATCCGAAGTTCTTGATAATAACTGTGTCTTTCAAGCAGTGTTATTTGTGTACCGAGAAATAACACTGTTTATTTACTGTTTTATTGTAACAATACATCACTAGCTTCTACCTGCGGTTTCGCACGCACTTTCCAAGTATTCTATGTACTCGGGTTATTGTTTACCGTTTATAAGATTCGTTCAGCCGTTTATACGTTAAAGGTAACAGACAGACAGAGTTAATTGCGCTTTTGTAATTGAAGTAGCGATAAAGGGGTTTGTATCTTGTTATTGATATCACACAAGAACTTATCTATAAGAAGCAAACGTATGGTATGCAGAAAAGATTTAAAAAACCCACTGGTTTATTGCACGTTTTCAATAAATCCGCTCTGGGTTTTCGAGTGTTGTCTGCATACCTAATCTAGTTATTTGCTCCTAGTTGACAAACAAGGATGGTACATGGGTGCGCCTGAACCTCGATTCTCTACGCAAGTATACGGACGGCTCGGCCAACGTCGCGTGGTGCCTGAAGCACCACAAGCATTTGGATAAGACTTTGCTGGCGCCACCTCAGCCGCTGGTACCAGTGGACGCGCCGCCGGCCCCTCCACCGGTGAGACATTTTTTTGTAACCGTCTTTTGTCTTGGATGTAGCAGTTAAGTTTGAGGGTAGGTGTAAATTGTCTATCACCCATGTGACGGCAGCGATAGTTTCATATTAATTGTCGTTTGTAAAAAAATTGTTTTTCTCACGAACTATTTTCGATATGAAGGTGGAAGGCGTTGATCAGTGGCCTCCAACTAGCCAGGCTTCGCAGCCGCTGCCACCCGCGCCCGTCTTAGAGCCGCTGCCTTCAACGCCCGTTTTGGAACCGCTGCCTTCAGCGCCCGTCGTAGAGCCGCTGCCATCAGCGCCCGTCGTAGAACCGCTGGCACCAGCGCCCGTCGTAGAGCCGCTGCCTTCAGTGCCCGCCTTACAGCCGGACGAAGTAAACCCCGAACCGGGACCCAGCCAAGGTAAAACTTAATACTCTTAGGGTCTATGTTGATAAAAAAGGCGCGCCGCCGTCGGAAAACCCGCGCACGCGCGCTACTTGTTTTATCATCTTTTTTTTTTAATTTTTGAGTGTGTTTTGCACGATAGAGATCGGTCTCAACTTGCTAAAAATATTTTCCAAAATTCCCTTCTATTCGCTTTCAGCGTGCTTTGCCCTTTGGCTAACAAACCCCAGACGTTTAGCAAAGCTTCCACTTTGAGCCCAGAGGTTAGCTATTTCTGATAGAGGCAAAGCCCACGCCAGCCCTTAGTTTGCTAAGTGCGGTGGATTAACATGAAACTCGATTTAAACCAGAGCTTAGGTGCATTTCCTTGCCACCAGAGATGTGCAAACAGTACGTAACTAGCTAACGGGTTGAATGTGTCAAACGACATCGTTCATTTTCTTGGATAAGCGATCCTATTGCTTTGCCGTAGGTATACATACATACATGTCTCTGGAGGAAAGCAAATGAAAGTGACGTTTTTGAACCCTCTTTTCTCAGAAACGCGTGGAGGTATCGATTTGAAATTCACATCATATACTCAGGTTCGTGACCTCTTGGAGTCGCGATATAAATCAAACTTCTAAGTCAGCGCAATCAAAGTTACAGCCGTTTATGCCCAATTTTTTTTAATTTTCCAATGGAATCACATGCACACAAAACTTACAGAGTACTTCCCGTGGACTTACAATCATGAAATTTGGCAAGAAGCTAGAACAATTAAAAGAAAAAATCCGAAAATCGTCAATTTGTAGGTATAGTTAAATAACAGAAAAAAATATTTTTGATTCTCGGCATGGACCAAAACCTATAGAGTTCCTACTTCCCGTTGAGCTAGAATCATGATATTTTTTAGCAAGAAACAAGGTCTTACATAATTTATATCATGTTTAGTTACGGAACCCTCGTTGCGCGAGTCCGACTCGCACTTGAGTTTTATTTTTTCTCGAGTCGACATATTCCCATCTCTATTTAGCAAACGTAACTGTATTTTTTAGTAAAACATTAAACTAGAAAAAATATGGCAAAGGCGAGCTGAACCCTAAAAAGAGTTCTCTTCCAGCAAACCTTATTGGGAGAGAGAGACAAAGTTATAAAAAAACTATTTATGCATATGTACCCAAAATAATGATTAAATGTGTCTCCGTTTCTTCTCTTAGATCCGATGGCTGTCGAAGAGGGAACGATCCCAAATCCCATAGAACTGGATACAGATGAGGTAAACTGGACTTATTCTTGAAGTGTCCGTTTGTAGCCAATGCAAATCAGAAGAATACATAAAATTATAAATCGATCATTCAATAACGCGCAATTGTTTCTAGGAGTCGAGTGGGGCGAGCCCATACCCGTACGCTCCAGAGCCGAGTAAAAGAGACAGACACATGAGAAACGAAGCCGCCGGCAGTGGCTCACCGCGGTATGATAAATTATATTTTATTTATGCTTTATATAAACAAATAAGAAAAAGACTACCGTTTGTTGGATCACTTATTTGTTACTACGTGTTTGTGAACTTTGTTATTTAGATTGTTAAACGCCGTAGATCTACCGTAAACTTTATAAATAAATAAATGGTAAGTAAAAAGTAATACTTATTTTTAGATACCAATGTATACTCATTCTAAGTGGACTTGTCTGTTCTTTTTGAGTATAAAAAATAAAGATCTTTGAACCGAAAAGAAATTACAAAGTTGATAGATCGCATAAAACGAAGGACGTACGACCCGTTCTTTCAATGACCTTTGTATGAAAATAATTTTGACATTTATACCTTAGAGATCCAAAACAAACGGTTTGAAATCGGCGTATAGTTTTTTAAAACAAGCCAAGTTTGTGTTTTGCATCTCGTATCGAGTGCTATATTATGTTGTTTTATTTATTAGAAGGCGCTGCAACGGTAACGAGTGGTGGGCGCCCCTCAGACACCGGCCAGATAACGGACATAGCGTGGAACCGATCGCAGAGGTATGTATAAAAATAACTATTGTGTTGGGTAAAACGTAGCTGGAGTAAAACGCTAAGGGATGCTAGCTAGCTGAGGGTAGTAAAAACTCCGAAGAGATTAAAATAACAGAAAACGTTGAGTGATGGTAGAACACATTTCTTTTTTAACACAAAACTTTTCCTTTTTATCTAAAACTTCTCAATAATTGTATTGTTAATCTAATCCGAACCGGTGAAAACTTGTGAACCACAACTATAAACTTTGTGTAGTGTTTTAAATAAACTAGTGACAGTAAAAATATCTTTCAATCGTATATTACTTTAGCCGGCCATATTGGCACATTAATGTTTCCACAGAAATCACTAATTGCGGACAATGCAAGCTAAGCTAAATTTACATGAAATGTTCGACTTAAAATGTACCTACTGCATGTACTTATGCGTTAGCTTGTACAATATTACTTCAAAGTCTTGTCAACTGAAAGTCTTGGGCATACAAGAGCCATGAGCCTGAGCAGGGCTTGGTTTTTATGAGTACGGTAGACTCGCATAAGCCCTGATCAGGGTCTACCATAGTCTTAAAACCGACCCCTGATTTGGGTCCATAAGAGTGAAGGGGTTAAGTAGTGATCCCTACTCTTCCCCTCGGACCGCTGTTAAGCGTAGACTTAATAAAAGACTACTTTAATTTATTTTTGTAAATAAAATACCATTTGAAGTAATTAAATACAAGTAAAATAATAGGAGTGCATAATTCCCGAGGAAGTATCGTAGCAATCTCTGCTGCACGGTGGCGCTCTGTGGCCCTGGTACTTTTACTACAACTCCGCGTAAGTCACACTCAAGTTCATTCAAGCTACCACGGATACGCCCACTAAAAGCTCATAGCTGCGTCACCTCAAACTTAATTGGTCGCACCTCAAACCTAATTGGTCGCACACGCACACTACAAACGCTGTCCTTTGTAATCGGCAACCAATCACTTACGAGACAGAACAGCCATATTGCCCCAAGAACCTAAGGACGCGTTCATACTTGACTGTGAAAATGGAATCATCTCCGAATCAATCTCGAAATAATTCACTATCAGACACTGATCACTCTCAAAATAAATCAAAACCTGACTCTTTCGTCTCGCAGCGTCAGAAACGTAAGAGAAATTCTGAATACAGTGTAGATTTTGCAAATTTTAAAGAAGAGATGAGACAACTTATTGCCTCTGTCACCTCTAAAACTGAAACAGCACTAAAAACAATTGATCCAAAACTCAATGATATCCAACAGACTAACAAAAATATTGAAAGCTCTATGGCATCACTCATCGCGCAAAATGAGGAATACAAAAGGAAAATTGAAATGCTGGAAAATCAATCAAAAGAGGATCGCAAGCACATTTCGATTTTGGAGGATAGGATTGAAGATTTACAGAAGGGGATGAGAAAAACTTGCTTTGAGGTGAAAAATGTGCCTCGAAAAGAAAATGAAACGAAGGATGATCTAGTGGAAATGATAACATGTTTATCTAAAAACATAGGATCAGAAATAAATAAGAGAGATATTAAAGATATTTACAGAGTGCGAGTAAAGAAAGAAAATATTAGAAATACACCTATTGTTGTGGAAACAGGATCAACAGTCCTCAAGAATGATTTTCTTAAAGTAGCTAAAGCATTCAATATAAAGCACAAGTCTAAGATCTGTGCCAAGCACCTGGGACTTCGCTCTGCAGGAGATACTCCGGTGTTCATAAATGAACACCTAACCGCTAAAGCAGCACGCTTGTTTTTCCTGGGAAGAGATTTGGTTAAGTCTAAGGCCTACAAATATTGTTGGACCTCATATGGCAAAGTTTTTCTAAGGAGAGATGAGAATTCGCCAATAATCCAGCCAAAGGAGGAACAACAAATCCAGCAGCTTTTACAAAAAGTTTGACTATTTACAGTAATATTAATGTTAGAATTACATTGCAATGATTTGAAAATTGTAAGTAGCACTGATATACTGGAAACACTAATTACATGCTTAAACTTTCATCTCAAAATTACACCATTGTGTATGCAGCCTTACCTTTTGTTCACTTTGACTTGCTGCACTTGTAAACGACCCGCATTCCACAATTATAATGATCGTAGTTATCACACTTATCACCTACGTATTACTTTAGTGTGTACACTCTTTTACCTCTTATACTTAAATATCAAACTTATTCGAGTTAGGACACTTTATTTATGTATTCATTTATTTATTTTATTTCACGTTTTTGTAAAGAATTACCTGATTTTTCTAGAAGTTGGCATAGTATTGATTTTGTCGTACATGAGCACTACTAATACAAGAACCAAAAATGTTTGGAATAGGTGCAAATCTCAAACGAACACAATCATAATACGAAGGCACGAATTTATTCGATATTATACAGCAAATCATTTTAGCGGAGTTTTTTCTGAGTACCTACATTACTGTGATTTTATTTTATTGTTTAATTTGATGTGCAAGTCCTGTATTGTTGTAGCTGCGTTAGTAGTGCGCCGATGTTTTTACTGTTTGTTAAAACGAATACACAAGTGTAACCTGATGGAAACTGACAAGCTAACCTCGGTAAAAGTTCCTTATGGATAATACATTGACGACATTACAAGAATTAGATGATACGGAAATAGCAACTTCTTTTAACTGTGACATCGAAGAATTACATAGGTTTGTGCAGGTAAAAAAGAAAGATCTTACCATAATAACGCAAAACATAAGAAGTGTGCATAAACAGGCAAATATAGATGACTTATTAATAACTTTATCTAACCTAAAATTTGATTCCGATATTTTGATTCTTACAGAATGCAGACTTAATCCTAACAAAGCGATACCGCAGATAAATAATTACACATCTTTCTATACCACTAAACACCTAAATCAGAACGACGGCATTACAGTATTTGTCAAAAGTTACTTAAAACCTAAAATAAGTGAAATAAAACTAGAACATGCGTCGTGTCTACAGATAAAAATTCATAATTTTATAATTTTAGGAATTTATAGATCCCCATCAAACACAAAGTCTGAAAAATTTACGGAATCACTTCGCATGCATCTTGACACAATTAAAAATCATAAAAATATAATAATTACAGGAGACATAAACATAAATCTTATTCCTAAAATTAATGAAACCAACTCAGAACAAAAGAATAGACTAGATTACTTAGGCATGCTGTCTACATTTGCCTTACTACCTGGGCACTCGTTGCCTACTAGAGACAAAACCTGCCTAGATCATGTATTTTTAAAACTATCACTAAATCGGATAAATGCTAAAATTGCAGTTCTCAACACAACGGTTACTGACCATAACATGGTACTTGTTTGTCTTACAGAAGCAAAAGAGTTAAAATTATGTCGTAAAACTAAAACCTGTGTTGACTTTGATCAAGCACTTATATCACTAGCTAATAAAAACTTACCAGCTTTACTGTACTGTGAATGTCCAAATATACTAATTGAAAACTTAATAACTAAAATAGCAGAGGCCTTACAGGAAAACACCAAAACCGTTATACTTACTAAAAGCAAGCGTACGATAAAACCCTGGATTACTCCAGGTATACTCCGATGTATTAAAAATAGAAATCATATGCAAAAACAACTTAAAACTAATCCATTTGATAAAATCCTACAAATAACTTATAAAAGGTACCGTAATCACTGCACTAATCTATTAAAAAAACTAAAAAGATCATATGAAAGAAATCTCCTGTTAGATAAAAACCCTAAAGTTCTGTGGAATAACATTAAAACTATCACTAATATTAAACAATCTAAAACTACAAATCAAGAATTATTAGATACAGAATCAACTCCTAATAAAGCAGTTAACTCAGTAAATACGTTTTTTGCGAATGTAGGTAAGAATTTGGCTAAAGAAATTGAAGTCCAGATAACAAAAACTAATCCAAACAAAAACAGTACTGTACTATCGAATACCCCTCTTAACTCAATGACCCTACTAGATACTGACCTACAAGAAGTATGTTCTATTCTTTTGAATCTTAAAACGAACAGTGCCTGCGGTTGGGACAACATACCTACCAGATTCTTAAAGTTAGCAAAAGATTTGGTTGTTCCAATCATTACTCACTTGGCCAACCTATGTTTCTCAAAGGGAGTGTTCCCGCATATCTTAAAAAAATCAATAATAATTCCAGTACACAAGAGTGGGAACAAAGAAGACGTCAACAATTATAGGCCTATATCTATCCTTCCTGCTTTTTCAAAAATATTAGAAAAAGTAATAAACAATAGACTGATTCAATACTTAAATAAATTTAACACTCTTTCGGACTCACAATACGGTTTTAGACAAGGAAAAAGCACTCAAGACGCAATTATAAATTTAACTTCAAATATTATAGAACACATAGACTCTAAAAATAAATGTCTAGCCGTCTTTTTAGACCTAAAAAAGGCATTTGACACAGTCTCTGTTCCTACTCTTGTCAAAAAGTTAGAAAATATAGGTATTAGGGGTAAACAACTGGAGTTGCTTACAGACTATCTTTCAGATAGAACTCAACGAGTTAAAATAGGGGACTTTATGAGTGAAGATCTCCCTATAATGTATGGCGTCCCACAGGGAAGCGTTCTAGGACCAACCCTATTCTTAATATATATTAATGACTTATGTAACCACAAAATTAATAACGGTCGAATCTATTCATACGCAGATGATACTGCAATTGTATTCTCTGGAAAGACGTGGGAAGAACTTCACGTTACGGCTGAAACTGGGCTGAGTCATATATCAGAATGGTTAAAACTAAATCTACTTACACTAAATACCACAAAAACTAACTATATCTGTTTTTCTATCGACAAACGTACACAACCGACCCCCTTCAATTTAAAAATTCATTCTTGTGGCGGGAACACAAGCTGTACCTGCGCTACTATAAATAGAGTCCCTAATACTAAATATCTTGGCCTAGTTATCGATCAAAGACTTACATGGTACCTACAGATTGAGGAAACAACAAAAAGAATTAGGAAGCTCAACTGGATTTTTAAGAACTTAAGGTATGTAGCGCCTCACAAAGTATTACATCAGGTCTACATCGCGTTAGGACAATCCATTTTGACATACTGTATACCGGTTTGGGGAGGGGCCGCTAAAACTAAATTACTAGAGTTAGAACGTGCCCAGAGATCTTTGATTAAAATTATGTACAATAGACCATATGACTTTCCGACGACAGAACTTTACACTACTAGCAATCTATTGAGTGTAAGGAAACTTTATGTACTAAACCTAATTATTGAAAAACACAAGACTATTCGTTGTGATCCTAATAGCTACCTGAAGAGAAGAATAAAATTTAATGACGATACATCTGTCAAGACCCGTTTTGCTGAGCAACAATTTGCCAGGCGATCTATCTTCCTCTACAAAAAGGTCCATAACATTCTAAATACCTATAATGCACCTATATTTGCGCTCAAAGCTAGTATAATTGAATGGCTAAATACGATGAGCTATGATGAGATTGAAACATTCTTACAGGTACTCAGTTAAATGTCTAAATCATAAACTTATATTACCTAGATAAATCAAAATAATATTCACATTAATTAAATATACATTAAAGTATTCTTATCATTATTATAACTATGTAAATATACACACGTTTAGCTACTTAACCTTTTGTAGCTCCTGTTGCCCGGACTCTTAAGAGACCGGTGTCCTCAGGAGCACTACACACTAACACATAGTTATAAATAAACACAATCACCAATTTTTCCTAGTAGCCCCCCTCTTAAGTGCCTGGTGTCCTCGGGGGCACCACACAACATACACACAGACATTCACACTCTCACAAATATTCCCTGGCTGCTCTTGTTGCCCGGGCTCTTAAGAGTCCGGTGTCCTCAGAAGCAGCCGGCAGACACACACAATACACACACAAACACATTTTCAACACAAATTCAAATAGGCATCAGTGCTACCTCTCTTATGAACAGTTTATTTGGATTTTTATTTTTGTATTTGTTTTTTTTTAATAATAATATATCATCAACAGGATAATATTCATCAACATGTATAATGATAAATTAGAATGAATGAAGATAATGTTGTGCGAAACGTCCAGCATTATTTATTTATTTAATAAGTAATTAATTTTATTTGTAATTTGCGTATAAATACCTAATCCTTAATAATTAATTTAGTTTATTTGTTAAATCCATGTATTTGTATGGAAGAGCAGGGCATCCTGGCACAAGTATATTTACATACTTAAAAGGATGTCCTAACAACTGTTTAGCTAGTAGATTAACATATTTTATACAAATAAATAAACAATTTTCAAAAAAAAAAAAAAAAAAAAAAACAATTTTCAGTGATGGCAATGTCCAGTTTTTCTTATCGTAATTTGAATTGTTATCAGGCGGATATGGAGCCAGACTCTGACGTAGACTCGGAGCCGGAGCCAGAGCTGGTTGACCCGAAGCAGTACCGTGAGATCGCAGCCCCGAAGCAGCGGCAGCGGGCGGTGCCCCGCTACAAGCGCGTGGGACCGAACGCGCCGGCGCGCAAGCCTTACTTCTTGATGACGTCCGAGGAGCGCGCTCAGGTGCAACTGGGCCAGAAGAATAACACGCAGGTAAGTGTGTGCATGCCTCTCATGTCTAGCCGAACATGCCTTTATGTCACTCGACGGTAAATCAATAAGTCAACGTGCATTTCTTAAAGACACAAAACATTATTTTGGGTTAATCTAAAAATTTCTGAAAATACTGAAAATACTTGCTACTCTACATCCAAACTAACTTACAACTTGCTTCATACGACGGTACATTGCGCGGCATGTTGTTAATATTATAATCATAGTATTTTGCATATAGGGGCCATAGGGTTGGGATAGAGCATACGTTTTTGGACAGAGGTAAGCGCAACAATCAAGTTATTTTTATGTATAAGAAAACTACGCTACTAACTAAGAAACTGGCTTAGAGGAACCAAATAATTAATAAAAAACTACGAATCAAAACATTGGTCATTTGGATGGACCGCAGCGTTCCTGAAATCTCTAACAAGTGATGTGTGAAACAGTGCACTTCTATGTTTTTTTAGAGGAACCAACGAAATAATGTAGAAAGTTATGTGATTCGAGATTTTACGACTGGTGTCTCGTTAGTACCGACTGAAATATATACCGTAGTAAAACTCGATGTAGAATGTTTCTAAACAAACCGCCCATACTTAACTTAATATTCACTCTGTCGCCGCGTCTTTTTATACGTAATTTACATTACTTGTCGATTTGAGATCCTTCCTTCAATAAATATTGATTAAAATTATATCTGAAACTCGACGCCAAGCAATTGAGTTTTAATTATTTGTGTCGTGGTTTGTTTACAAACATTCTACTAGGAGTTTGACTAAAGTATAGGCCTAGTTTGACAACCAAACCCGATATGTTTGCCCCTTAATAATATGAGAGTCATTTGGATAAAAACGGCTCGTTATCTTCAACAGGGTAGAAAGGAAACTCCTCTAGCGGCAGCCTATAGAATCTCTGCGGCGCTTAGTCTATTGCCCACGCCGCCGTCGCCGCCGCCGCTGCCAGCGCGCCCGCCGCGCCCGCCCATGAAGCACGCGCTGAGTCCCGCCCAGGCGGAGTGCCTCAGAGCTATATTCGCGGCCCTCCTGTGGCATGAAGGTCAGTGGCAGTTATACTTGTACTGGTGTATTTGGTTTTTAATAATAAAACGTGGCTCATTGAACACTAACGGCAGCCTTAGTAACTCAAGCGCGCGGGAGGGACGTGACATGAATTTGTAAAAATAATTTTAGAGTTCCGTACCTCAAAAAGAAAAAAGGAACCCCTTTAGGATCACTTTGTTGGCCATCTGTCCGTTTGTCAACCCTCTTTTCTCAGACATGCGAGGAGGTATCGAGTTGAAATTCACGTCATATACTTTCTATAGTTCGTAACCTCTTGGAGCCGCGATATATATCAAACACAAAACCTATCCCCCATTACAGTATGGGTACTTCCCGTTGACCTAGAATCATGAAATTTGGGAACAACCAAGATCTTATAACTTATAGCACAAGTAAAGGGAAAAATCCGAAAACCATAAATTTGTAGTTTATCCACAGAAAAAATAATTTTTGAATCTTGCCATGCACCAAAAACCTATAGGGTACTTTCCGTTGACCTAAAACCATGAAATTTGCTTGGCCACACAACCTATTTACAATTACCACAATTCCCTATTTTTTTCTTTTTTAAACGACCCCTGTTTATTTACAAATAAAATAAATAAAAATAAAAAAAATTCTAATGAGTCAAGCCGATTTTACGTTTTAGCGAGACTAACGAACAATTGCAATAGATTTTTATATACTTACTACTGATAATTTGATATTGTCAACAGGCATAGTCCACGATTCAATCGCATGCGCCGCATTCTTGAAGTTTCACCCTGAGCTGCCGAAGCAAGGCGCAGAGGTGCTAACTCGGCCGCCCCCTGACGTCCCAATCTCTCTCCATCAAAGGCACTCCGTTGAGGTTTCTAATACAGGTAAGAACCTTACCTTACGTAAAAGGTAGATAGATGAAATTTTGTTGGCTATTTGACTACATTGAAAATAAGTTGCAAATTGTTTTCATTCCTGTCAGTGACAACGTAGTAAAGCGTAATCAGGTGATTTTTATTAAAAAATATGCCAATTTTAGTTAAAAAAATGGGTAAAATCACACACTTTTTATTTATACGTGACCGAAAACGCTGCATCGCTGGTGATGTCGTACCTATCACAGATTACAGTGCGTGTTGTTCTTCTTGTTGGGTGTGGTGTGAGGTGTGACGTCATCGAGTCATGTCACCGGAGCCGCAGCGTATTACTAATACGACTGGCTTTGAATAAATATTAATTAGACTGCATTATTTTTATCAGACAATACGTTAGAATTTTTTCCTAGTAGTAATCAAGTAGCCTATCCGTACCAAGTTAAACAACGATCACCGAAGTTAAGCAACGTTGGGCGGGGTCAGTACTTGGATGGGTGACCGCGCCATGTTGGGATGCTGCTTTTTTTGCGATCCATCAATAAAAACAATTGTTATATTTTGCAAAATACAAAAAATAAACCAGCTAAGTGTGAGTCGACTTGCACACGAAGGCTTCCATAATATACTTGATACACTACCGCAAAAGAAACCAGAGAAACCCAAGCAGAATAATTCTGCTTGGGTTTCTCTGGTTTATTTTTTGTATTTTGCAAAATATAACAATTGTTTTGTTAAGTTACTTGGGATAAGTGTTCCGAATGGAAAATATCGATTCGAGACCTAAACATGTTTTTTAGAAATATCATGTTGTTATTTTTTTTTTAAACCTTTAAATATATTCAAATTGAAAAAAAACCATAGAACAAACGTTCGGTATCACCCCCTTTCCGCCCTTCCGTGGCACCCTGTATAAGTAATAATGAGGACGTAGGTAGAAGTAGGTAGGTATATTTTTGAGGATTGACGTGAAAAAGATTTTTTGTAAGCCGTATATACAAATAAAAGTTATTGATTCAGAATTATTTATTTAATCATTCTGTCGTGTTATCCATTACCAGGAAACTACTTGCGCATCGAACCGTCGACCCTCGATAGTCTGACGCGGTCTGGAGAGGAAGCCGGTTCGAGCGCGCCTATCTCTGACGCCGGAGACCCGGCGGAGGTGCAAGAGGACCCACCGGCGGTAGCCAGCGGTTCAAGTATGAAACAATCTTTTGATACTTCAAGTACCCATGACGCACATGCCCATGGCGTAGCGCTACCAACTAGCAGCGGCGCGCCCTTGCGACTCGCTAGGGTGCGGTCGCTAGGGCGCGCCACTGTCGGCTTTACTGGGCCCAAATTCCACTTAATTATTTTCTTCACCAGAACAATCAAATGGTACCTAGCTATCGTCTCGGAATGACACATTTTGGCATTTTATCTTTGATATAAGAAACTCAAGTTCGAAACCATTCTATCAATCTCCGTGCAAATTTCACCGCAAGCACTATCTAGCTAGAGGTTATTTCATCTATGGACAATGCTGCGACAATACTGATCGAGTAAAGCGATTGATTAGCAGAATTCTACCCTAGAAAGCTGGGCAGTGAAAAAACCCGACTAAGTGACTCGGTCTGAGCTTTGTAACATTTTTGTGTTGTAGATTCAATATGCTAAAAGAACCATAAGTTTAACACTTTAAATCCATACCTACTCGAGTTTCAAATTATGTTTATTTATTTTTATAATTGGATTTAAATTTTCTGTATGTGACAATTATATAATTACAGTTTTTGTTGAGCCGTCGGCCCCGGCAATAGTGAACGTCTTACCGCCAGCTATGAGGGCTTTGGTGGCCCTTTGGGACGCACTCTACGACTCGGACCAATTGTCGGCCGCTACAGATAAGTAAGTGCGATTTTATTCTGGATATAGGCAGACGTAGCGTTGATCGTAGCGTTAAATCGTGTGAATCTGGTCGTTGTTTGGCAACTTATTGTAGGTTGTCTTCAAAAAATGTAACAACGTATTGCGTGGTTTCGATTTTTGATACGGCACGAAAGACCATATTCACGAGTAGAAATGTATAGAACTGAACAATAATAAACCATCGTATTGAGAACTTCATCATATCAGCCCAACATGTCCACTGCTGGACATAGGCCTCCCCTATGCGACGCCATTAATTGCGGTCCTGTGCCGCTATGGGCACTTACAGCAAAGTAATTTTAACCTGTTAGTGCTTATTTTTGGTGGGTTTTTCAATTCTTACAATACATCAGCGTTACGAATAAAACAGCACTTTTAAAATTATATCATAGGTAGGTATTTTGCGACCGTGTCGTAATAGATATTTGTATTTTTGTTATTAATAGCATTATCATCCCCACTCATTGCTCTAACTCACATTAACCTTTCAGATACAAGAAACGGATTGAAGAAATCAAAATGGATCCACCTCAGGTGGTGGACGAAATGCCTTGTCTTAACCAAGGCCCGCAGGAAGTGTTCTGGGGAAATTCTAATTTGCTGGAGCATTCGCTATTCGGAGCCAACAGTATGTATCCATGCTAATATTATAAATTCGAAAGTAAGTCTGTCTGTCTGTGTCTGTTTCCTTTTCACGGCTGAACGGATCTTGATGAAACTTCGCAGGTATGTGGGATCCCGGAGACGGTTATAGGCTACTTGAAAATCGCGGGCGAAGCCGCGGGAAGCAGCTTGTAATTTATATTTTTGTAGCCCGTTTGAAACTATGACGATGCCAACGCTATTCCATAACAAGCTATACTTACAGAGTTATTGGTAATTCACTGACACTGTGTGAACTGCAAGTTCTCCCCATCATCACGAACAGTTTCTGAAGACATCTTGATTCTTAAAATTGGTAAAGATGCAATGATTTTAGTAGGTACGCCTCTCCATTCAATAAAATCATTCATTATATGGGCTTTGTTTGAAACTAAACTTAAAAATGGCTCTGCCTTGAATTATCAATATGGTTGTGTGTGTGCCCGGCTGACTCCCAGCCAGACCGATGCCACTTAAATCATTTTTCGTAGATGTAAAATAGCCCAACGATGGTGATATGGATATTAAATGGGAGTGGGAGATCGGTCCTTAGCCATTTATTAAGATGAAATAGATAAAAAATTAAGAATGAAGACGTCTACACGAATGAGTTCGTAATAATAATAATAAAGCCCGCAGGGTGGCTTGTGGCGAGCTGTTGGTGAGTAGCGACACCACAAGTAGCGAGTGCTTCCGGGGAGGTTCCTGCTCCCTTAAATAAGAGAACCACTGATCTCTCGCTCCACGCCTTAGGAGTTCTCCCGCAGTGAATGACGAGGCTCCTGTGTCACACGGCAAAAAAAAATTTTTTTTTTCGTTATTGAAATTCACCGAGGTAACGATAGCTCGACTTACCTAGGTCGCGTGGATGAAGGGAGAGTGCTTCCAATGGATAGACGTTTCGGGTTCATTGAAATTGATAGGTGAATTAAGACTAAATATTCTTTACTTTACAGCTCGCTGCGAGTTATGCGGCGGCGCGCGCGTGGCGCCCCCTGTCGCGGCGCACATGCGGCATGTGCACCCGGGCTGCCGCGCGCCGTCTATGCGCGGCTACGACCGCATGGGCTACTATCGCCGGACCGACCCGCCGCCCGACCCCGCGCCCACCAACATGCTCCCTCTCATCTGCGGTCAGCTCATCAAAGGATGTGCCGGTACGTTCTAGATCCGTGTCGGCAGTGTCACCTGCACCCAGACGAACGAGTTCAGTCAGCGACCCTTAATAGATATAAATAATAGAACTCAATATAAATAATAATCCATGATCTCTAGAACCGCCGTCATCGTAATCGATATCCATAATTATATTGAAGCAGATTCAAAAAATTCAAAATTCGATAAGTTTATTTCTTAAGGTTTACAAAATAAGCACAAATGTTCATGGACATAAAGTAATTTCGCTTCGTGCATCTTATGGTTGATAACGTGCTAGGTATAACGGTATAACCTGCGTACTTATAGCATGGGATTGAGAATTACGTCATCTCTCAGCTGTCCTGCTCAGTTCAAATCCGATCTGAGCATCTATAATGATGTCTCATGAGAGATGACGTCATTCTCAACACCATTCTTTAAGGTTGCAGGTTATACGATGTGTTGATTATTAATTTCCCATGTACTGTGTAAACATAACAATATTGCTAACATGTACGTATTTATTTCCAGATGTAACGTCAGATCAACAGTTATGGTACATTTTCTGCGAGCGGTGCCGCGACAAAGGCATAAAACTAGCAAAGGTGCTCGATACCAAAATTGCTAACTGCGACGTGAATGAATCTTCACGTATAGATCACAACATTATGAAGGAAAATGCAATTTTCCTGTTGGATCTAGCCCCTCTGACGAATGCAAGTAAGTGATTTCATCAATAATGTAACATTGTTATTATTTTTATGTAACCTAACTGTTGAATTAAATAAAAGAGTAGGACCTTAGGTTCTTGATAGCTGCGCTTTAGCCTTTCGGTGGGCGTAGACCGAGTTGTTATTTTTAATCTTTAGGGCCCGTATTTTATATAACGTTTTCTGTGGTGTACCAACATGACATGTGTTGCGCAGTCTTCTGACCCTGGAAACAGGCTGCTGAAGAAAAGCAACATTATCGGTTCTAACTCTTACTATGTTTTCGTGTAGAATCGCTTAGCACGGCTCGCTACGGTTCGGGCCGCAGCCCGCCAACACCGCCCGCTAGCTTGTGGCAGCCAGCGCCCTCGTTCCAGTGCATACGCGCGCTGGACGCCGCGTCGCGCGCCTCTGCCGTGCCCGAAACCGCTAAATTCCACTCGCTGGGCAGGGCGCCGCCTTCCGCTGCACCCACGGTAACTATATACTGTACACTCACTTGCACAGCCGCCCACAGCATGTGCTAGTCCGCGCCGTCGTTCCTGCCTCGCCAAAGAGTCCAAATATCATCAACAGCAACCAGATTTACTTACTGCTAGCTAGTTGTATCCACCATTCGTTTAAGCAAGTAGCTGAAACACAACAGTTTATTCAAACGTAAATATCCATTTCGTTTAGCTTAGCCACTCGTCGTTTTCTGTCGTTAATGTATGTGTTATTCCCAGTCCCCCGGCGGCAAGGGGTCAGGCAGCGCGCCGCGCGTGCCCCGCTCCGTGTCGATGGGGCAGGCCAGTGACAGGGAGCTCGCGAATGCGGTGTTTGAACCCATCGTGGTGAACCTGCAGGAGGAAGAACAGGAGACGCTCTCTGGTGAGTGTTACGGAACATTTCTCTGAACATCATTTGTGTTTCAATACTAAGACTTCGTTAACGGTGCGTTGTAGGCAGGGAAAGTTATAGTCTTAAATATACATTCACCGATTTTCCTTATATTTTTCTTTTGATACTTATGTAGTCAAGAGGCCTGTGTGTATAATTGTACCTTAGGTGTGTATTAAGGGTGGGAACCTCCGACTACTGGGTCGGATTTATAGTTTCGGCGCTTCGAGGGAACCGACACATAAACACCCGAATATTCAAACGCAACTCTTACATAAGCAAGCAAGTCTCAAGTGTAATTTTTTTTACAGATTTACATTAAAAACTGCCACAAAATCGCGCTTGAATCTTGAGTTGCGTTTCTGTATTCAGTGGTTAGACTACATGCACACTACATAGAGTGCCAACCTAATACTCGTTGGTAGTCGAGTAGGGTAAATGGAGGTGGTTTAAATACTAATGCTCTGTCTTGATCATTGATATAACTGATGTAACTATTATTATAAGTGTACCTTATGATGGTTGTGAACAGGCGCCGGCTCGTCACTGATATCGCAGCCGTCCGCCGAGCTGCTCCGGCTGGTGGGCTGCGTCGAGGAAGGCAACGCGGGCTGGACCGCCTCCGCCTTCAACGCTCCCAGCGTCAACACCGACTCTCTCATCAAGAGCCCAGTGCTATCCTTCGCGTTAAAGAAGCACGATCTGCCTGCTTACAGGCAGAAGCTGGACGCAGCTGTTAGAATCAGCACTGTGCGCCAATACGCGTTTGAGGTTTGTGAATCAGGGCGTACGTTTCTAATAGGACAAGGTATACCCGCCGTGTGGTACCAGCTTAGAACTTAAAAACTCTACCCGCGGGTGTCGTAAGATGCCACTAACAGATATCACCAGCAGCAGCTCCTGTAGAACAACTCAACTGCGAAACTGCGATCCCCAATCCAAATGCCCACCCTGGGAATTTTAGTATTACCTCCTAACGATAAGAGTTACTAGGAAACTTATCAAGGGAGGCCTACGCCCAACAGTGACATGTAAAAGACTGTCGTGACAAAGACAGAGATGTTCCATAGCCCCAGTAGCTTTCCCTGTGACGACGTGCGGCGTTGCGCAGATCGACAAATCGGGAAGAAGCGGGATCTCAAGTTGTCTATTTCAATCTCAAAATTCAATTAAAACATCCTCGCTTGCACGCATGACCGTGTCATGGTATTTTTTTCTTTTTTGGCAATAGCATCCGCCGGGTCTTGGTTATTTTTCCGCTAACTATTGTTAATGCAGTGTTCTCTTTGTAGGCAATGAATTGGCTAATGCGCTCCACGACGCAGCCAATGGGTGTGCACGATGTGATGTGGTGGTTCTGCGCTGCTCTCGAACAGTACGCGAGGCTTGTCCCGCCGCCCGGCGATAACGACGAGCCACCGAGAGAGGTCAGCCACTACAGAACAACACATCTCGGATGTCAAGTGCCGTGCCGTGTGGTCGCGACGTAGGAATATATTACCCTCCTACTCAGGCCGCGGATGTCGTAGGACCACCGCATGTGTGGCTGTTATGGACTTTATTGTGATGAGGATTTTATTTAAACTTATACATTAAATATTCAAACGCGGATAAGGCACATGCCTTGTTGTGTGACAAATAATAATACTATAATTATCTCTGCAGGCTGGCGAAGTGTCCCGCATCAGCCAAGCCACAGCGTCGACCTCTGCCATCTGCCCAGGCGGTCGGTCAGCGCGCGGCGCCCGCGCCGCTTTCCACGCCTTCCTCGGGTCAGTCAGCGCGCTCGCGCCATCCCTCCCCACGGCCAGCGCCGCCGCCTTGCAAGCTATGCGCTGCTGGGCGCTACACTACTCGAAACATGACCGGAACTTCCTCCACAGGTGATTATGAACACAGGATACAAGCGTAACGTTTTAAACACTTCTTCATTGACGTCATCTTCGAAACGGTTTCTAACAGTAACCTACTACCTTAAGCTAGAACTGCGCCCACGTCACGCAACGTACGCCTAATGTAGGAAACGTCGGATGGCGTGACATACGAAAAAGACAAAAAACTTAGAAATGGGATAGGATTATTTGTACCCTTACGAAGAACTAGTAGTCCAGTCATATTAGGGTTTCACATACCAATTCCGAGTTAACCTGCCAATTTTTTTTGGCCAAAATGACTGGACTCAACTTAAAACTGATGGGGGAAACAGAGATCAGGGATGTTTACTAATATGTGTGGTGATGTTTTCCTACATTTTTGCGTAGCTGAATGCAACCACAGTAGGTTGCATGCAACTACGCAATAATTTACTGTGTGACTTTGGTTCTTTCGTTTACGCATGTAACTGTGCCGAAATATAGTAAAACTCAAAACACTACAGAACCTGGTGAATATCCCGTTGTTGTAGGCAATTCTAGTACTTCACTGACTGCTGATTCTGCTTGCAATTGCAATCAGTGAAGTAGTTGCTGTCTTATACCTCCACAAACCACATAACAATATATAATGTAACCCTTACTTTTAATGCTGCACGGATAGATCGCAAGTATTTACCGTGATCAGCAAGATATTATCTCACCCCGAGGACGGTATATACGAAGACGGAATCACGGGAGCTTTCGCTGAAAGCTTCCATAGTTTTGCGCACAAGGTAACTAACTTAAAACCTAGTTCTTGTTCTCGATGTTTGTTATATATGTTTGTTTGTTTTGCGCTATAGATACGGTTGCAGATGTTGCAGTTCAAATTTGTTAAGCTATACATCAGCTACAGAACTTGCTTCTAGATACCGTGAATCACATGGGTGTTGCATTTTATTTTCTTTACGGCTGACGAGCCCCCAACTTTTACTTCAACCTTTAAAGGATATAATCGCTCAATCCTGCTCGTTATTTCAGGTGCATTTGTGAGTGTGTCACGCGTTCTATTTTCTTATTCTCTTGTATTTTATTCGTATTCTGAGTTTATTCCTTCAAAATTCTCATTAACATTATTTTATGGTAAACTGGAATAAGCCATGAATACATCCAATGAGCTTCGAAATTAGAATACGAAATTCTGTCACGAATGCATTGGATTAACCAGCTGACTAAAACACCTTTAAATTACATAACAGGAGAGCTACCTTTGGTCTTGCCCTGACGTGACCGCCTGGTGCGACATCACCGTATCCTCCCGGCAAGGCATGGCCGGCTGTCTCGTCGACGGCAGCACAGAAACCTTCTGGGAGTCCGGCGAAGAGGACCGCAACAAGGCGAAGTGGATACAGATAGCCTTCGCTGGGGCATCGCATGAAGAGAATCCGCACATTGTGTGCGTACATATCGATAATTCGAGGGACACACAGGTATGCATCTTTTTTAAGTTACCAACTAGATTTCACCCCATATTGCAACCGCATGGAATTTTTCAAAATGGTTTTGTACTATATACCGACGGTAAAAAGGTAATTAGCAACATTTTGGTCGAAGATGTGTTATGAATACCATCCTACTTTTCTGGTTACTCTCATGGCGCTACAATTCCTTTTTTTGTCGCTTATGCTCAAGAAAAAAACTTTTTTTAGTGTCGTTTCGGTGTAATCGGTCTAGGTAATAGCTAAGTCTGATACTCTTCGTTTTTTCTGTATAGATGTAACTCATGCCGAATTACCTCATTAGGAAAATAAGATCCATTGATCTAAGCGGCATAAAACCACATAAAATAAGGTCAAATCATATAAAAAAGTGCTAATTCATCGTTTTATTTTTCTTGGCTAGAGCTGTGTCCAAAGTTATGTCCATTTTTCTGTAATTTAATTAAACTTTAAATTTCCCTTCTGTACAATTTGGATTTTGTTGCATATATCCTATTACCTTCAACCGTCGTTGACAAGTTCTATACGCATTTATAAATAAGAGATAAGTTTCTTAAGACTACGAGTTATCAAATCGCATTTAGGCTATGATGAAGCTTCGTTAATCTGAATGATAATGAAAGTGTACCAAGAAAGAGCTCTGAATATTATCTTTGTTAGGAACCCTAATAATATCTGTACACGAATGCTTAATTAACCGTGGCTATTATTTCCAGCACAAAATTCTTCTGATGTCGTTCCTATACAGCGGTGGAATGGGAGAGATGTATCATATGCAGGATATTGAGATTGACATTAAAGCTGCGACTTGGATTTGCTACACACTGCCCAGTAAGTCTTTAACCGTAATATAAAACCATGTCGAAACTCGATGACACGAATTAAATATTGAAAAGTCAGTATGAATGTGAGCAGGTTAAGTACGAATCAAAAACTCAAAAAGTAATAGTAAGTACCTACAAGTAAAGTAAAAGTAAGACTATATTCAGGCTCTCTGAATGATGTATAATCTCACTAATATTATAAACGTGAAAGTTTAGATGGATGGATGGATGTTTGTTCCTTTATCACGCCAGAACGGTAAAACGGATCTGGATGAAATTTGGCACAGAGATAGATTATAGTCTGGAATAGGACATAGGCTACTTTTTATCCCGAAATTCCTACGGGAACGGGAACTACGCGGGTGAAACCGCGAGGCGCTGCTAGTTGTAAATAAAGCTATCTAATCTATTGGCTTCGGTACTACTAGATAACAGATACACTTAATACACTACAGTGTGTATAAGTTAAATATTTCACTGACATTGATTTTCTGGGCGACACAATATACACTATCCTGAGACGGTACTAACACACTTTCACAATGAACCTTTAGTCCCTGCACGCATCAGTAATCAGTAATCCGTAATCCATCCTGAATGAACTCACGCTTTACTACATTCAGGTGACATCTTTATTTAAATAGCGTATTCCTTGGGAACGGCTGGACCGAATAACCTATTTTAAAATGAACAAAAATAAAGGTCAGAAAAAAGTTTTCATAATATCTTCAAAAATTATGAAATTTATACCAATAAAACTGTGTTGATTTTTGGATTTATGGATAAAACAATGTTTGCCAGGCTAAAACCATCCTTCGTGAATGTAAAGGCCATTGATGATGATATCAACAAAAATACTAACAACCTATTAATACTATAAAATTAATGGGTTCCTGCAAGAAACGTGTTTTTGCTTCATTTAACAATCGCTTTAGGTACTTATACTCATTTGTTTGCCGAAGGACCAGTATAATAATAATAATGACTTGTTTCAGCTTGCTACCCCGGCTCAACGCCACCATACCTGCGCGTACGGTGCGAGTTGCGCGGCCCCGAGCCTTCGGTACGCGTGCGACAAGTGAAAATACTGGCCGCGCCCTCACATCACATTCACCCCGCCTCCGCCATCGACACGCCGTACAAGGTGGTCCACGCACTTACTGAGAAGGACACTCTGCGTGTCTTCAGACTGCTGACCGCACAGGTTATTCATTATTTATAAACCTATACTGTTCCCACTCCTGGAAGATTTAGCACCTAACCTAGGATCTTCTTTGTCATGTGACTTTTGGGATTGTTTGCCACAATTCTGCCTATGTCTGTAATTCGAGGGTGGCATCCGGCACGTGGACACACAGGGTGGACATGAAGACTGCCAAGCGAGTTTTGCGAGATGAAACATGGATGCTGGCAAGCGGACGCAGTTTACAAAAAACTTGAACACTTTTCTATCTAAATATTGACGACCTCGGTGGCGCTGCGAGCGAAGGTCCGCCTCTGACGCAGGAGGTTGAGGCTTCGATATGCGCCTCGGGACAAATGTTTGTATTGAACGATCTGCAGATAACTCTGAGTGTTTTATATTTTTAATTAAAAAAGTCGTCTATATAATGTTTTGCTAGCCCCATGATAAGCTGTGTTAATTGACCAGCTCTATCTACTTATTCTTTATTTATCTGTTGTCAGGTGTTCGGCAATCTCCTCGCATGGGATCATACCGACGAATCGGCAGCCTTACCGCGTGATGACGCACCCCACGCTGAAAGCGACCTACGCGAACATGTTGTTGGAATTCTGTTCGCCGGAAACCAATTGACTTCTCTGCAACGGCAGGTTAGTAGATTCAGCTTGCAGGAATCAGTTATAGTGCAGTGAGACGAAACCTCCAAGCTCACGATACTCATGGGATAGAAATAACCTTAAAAAACGCGTAGCCCCGGACAGAAACCAGTACGGATATAATACTGAACGAATTAATGAACACTTTATTGTACTATAAATTAACATGAATAAAAAATACATTCTTATATACTGCAGAAGTAACTAAAAAAATCAAACTATCTAGCTGTAGCTTCATCTGTAATATATCCAAAGAAAACGCCTCAAAGAAAGTGCCTACGCCTAGGCAATTCTTTATAGAACGGGATATAAGGATGACGTCATCTCTTATGCTGTCCTTATCAGACCGAATCCGATCTGAGCGGGGCAGCATGAGAGATGACGTCATTCTCAATCTCGTTACACTACTGCATAAAACTACTGCTTTAAGTACGCAAGTATGACTCTTGACTAGTCTTCTCTCTTCCTCTCTCAATTCACGTTATAAAAGCTTTTTGTTTGCTCAATCAATATGTGATTTGTTTCAGGTTATGACGCACATAGTGGAGGCTATAGGCAGCGAGGCTGCGCGCGTGCGCGACGACTGGGAGACGGCTTTCCTCTGCGCGAAGGCTTCGGAGCTCAACAGCGAGACGCCGCTGATGCCCGATGTGCATCAGCAGGACAACTACTGCTTTGAAATGCTGTCTCTCGTAAGTCTAATGATGTCCAAATGATATTCCAACATCGATGATCATAACCATGAACTGAATACTACCAACCCTTTTCTGCTAAACCAATAGCATCAATACGATTATGGGATCGACGCAGAAATGCCACGATAGATACGTTTTGCTATTCTACGTCGAGACCTAGTGAAAGGATTGGTTTACCAGAATTGGCCCCCAGGTCTTCAATACTAAAAAATATGCAAAACAGCACTTGGCGACAGTTTTTATTTCTCTCTCGCAGTTGTTGGCCCTGAGCGGCAGCCGAGTCGGCCGGGCCCACTTGTCGGAGCAAGTCGACATGCTGTGGGATCTACTCACCTTGCTTCACATCGCCAGCGATCGCGTGCAAAGACAAGTGAGTGAACAGTCATGTAGAGTGACCGCCTAAAAGAGCTGTACAGATGATGACTCCAAAACCCCATGCACACAAAACCATTGAAACCTCTAAACCACACCATTCATAAAATAGCTTATCGTAATATTATTCATGCCTACCTGGTATCTGTCTGTCAACCCGAGAAAAGATTCTCAGGAACGCGTATCGAGTTAAAATTAACTTGAAATACTCAAGTCTGCAACCTCTTGGAGCCGTGATATAAATGAAACTTCTAAGTCAACGCAACCAAAAGTTACAGCCATTTAAGTAAATTTTTCTATGAAATTTCCAAGGGAATCATGCTCACAAAACGTATAGAGTACTTCCCATTGACCTGGAATCATGTATTCGGCAAGAAGCACGGTCAGTCTAATCACAAAAATAAGCTCTCCGTGGACCCTGCGCCTATAAGTTACCTAAATCTTGTTGACCTAGAATCAAAATAACATGTGATATTTGGCAAGAAACAAGGTCTTATTAATTATATAATTATACAAAACCCTCAAGTTTCCCCAAGGCCTCACGAAGGTTGGTTTATAATGTTCGTTTTTGGCACTTACGGAGATGATTTTTATTGTAATGCCTATAAAAAACGAAAACAGTGTTGGAAGTTTCTACTTAGGTAGGCACTCCTGTGTCCATAGTAGAATATCTGGTTTCTATAGTACAAGATCTGCTTAGTTTGGAGCTAGATGATTTCTGTCAAGTTACCGTTTTCAGAGTGATCAACATTTCATTTCACCATGACGAACTCTTTGCTTGATCTTCTGTAAAGTTTCGTGTCCTTTTTTTTTATAAAGTAAGCAATATGAGCTTAGCTTTTTTCGTCGTCAAAATAACTTCAATGATCCTTTACTTGATCAGGCGTTACTAACAAGTGCTACATTTTCAGGTCATATTTTTACTGCGACGTATGATGATGGGTATACCACCCCGGAAGCTGCAGGTTGCTAAAGAACAAAATGGCGAGGAAAGGTAGACTCTTCTATTTATACCTGTCC
Source organism: Eupithecia exiguata (assembly GCA_947086465.1). Taxonomy (NCBI): domain Eukaryota; kingdom Metazoa; phylum Arthropoda; class Insecta; order Lepidoptera; family Geometridae; genus Eupithecia; species Eupithecia exiguata. The sequence goes on from OX352226.1 coordinate 3,698,971, forward strand.
AACGTGAATTTTAAAACACTGAGACTATATTTTACAATGACGGCACGGTTGATGAGAATCTGGCGACATGAGTATTATGGCATATCTATTATCTTCTAGGATCGGGGAACATTTTGAAAAACTATTTCTCTGCGTATTTCCCTGTAACCCTCACCGATTTCCAAACACTTGGCAGTAGTGGCAGTAGTAGTAGAAACATAATAATAAGAATGATGATGGGGAAGGCCCCATCATCATTCTTATTATTATGTTTCTAATATCCATAACTCCGGCTTACAAGACACGGACCTTTGGATGGTATGCGTGAGGCTGAAGCCAAAAGTGCAAGAGAGTTATGTTAACTTCATCATCATAATCGTAAAGGTCTCCTCCCAAAGATCGCTATACCACAATATCCGGTCCTGCACTACCCGCATCCAGCTGTCCCTGCTACCTTCACCAGAGTTTTAACTGAATTATTATTTTTATCGTCTCAAAACTCATTCCGCGGGTGTCCTAAAGGTTATCCACCGGGGGCTGACAGTAGCGCCCCTGGTAACAGATCCACCACCTATTTGCGATCGCCAACGAACCTATGACTTCCAAAGAGAGGTTCAATAAAGCGCTCATCAGGGCAGGCCTTTGTCCTGCTGTGGACTCATAAAGCCTTGATCTTTGATTATTACTTTTGTAAGGTGTTTTAACATGTATGATCGCGACAGGTTCACTTTTCTGCAACACTTGGTATGCTACCTCGGGAAAGCCATGAACATTCAGGTGAAGGCCAAAGGCGCTAAGGGACCCACCTCCGGCTCCGTCATGATGGGGTCCTGCCTGGTATCTCCCGACGCGGCCTGGTTCATGCGAGGGATGACCACGAAGAAACACGCGCAACTGATCACGAAGCTCATCTCAGATATGGCTGAGGTAATGATTTTAAAAGTAAATATCTACTTGCAATGATGATGATGTCCTCTTGAGACTAGCAATGTGCGCAAAATACATTGTAGTGCACAAGTGTGTGCACAAACACGGGTGCACTCTCAATTTTCTCATACGTCAGGCGCAGGACCAACGGCTGAACGTGCTTCCGAGGCACGGGGCTGTATCACCGCCTAGACACTCCCGGCTGCAACTGTGATTTTTTCTTGCTAGAAACCGTGGAAGAAGTAAAGATCTTTCAGCAAAATAAATAAAATAAAATTATAATAGTCTTAACTATCCTTAAATTACATTTTAACAATAATATGATTGTTCACTCATGTGCTTTCTGTGAATACTTATTATGATTAGCCAGCAAATGATACGATACGTCAACCTTAAATTAATTATTGTTTTTTTTTGTGATCGCTTATCGTCGTGATTATGGAAAACCTATCTCTCTTTGGGGCTACTCTCTTTAAGGGCGATGTCCTGCAATAGACTTTTTGCGGCTGTATAACTATTGTCTTGTTCCAGGGGCAAATATCTGCGGATTGGAGCCACGAGACCCGCACGTGCTTGGCGCGCTACGCCGCCGAGATATCACAGATCAGCGAGGCCGACCGCCACCCCTCTCGCTGCATAGCCCTGCCTACCATGTGGATGTGTCTGGCTGCACTTTGCGTTTGCGAACAGTCGCACATTGATCTGTAAGTATTGTCTTTACATCTATTATAGGCGTTATACATGTCATCATCGACCCATTTAATGACGTCACGTACGACAAGGGACATGAAACTTGAAATGGAAATAAATGCGTCGTTTGATTGGTATAACCAATCAACAAATAAACGAACTATTATAAACAGTAGCTATCTTTTATCCGAAAACTTCATTTTATAGATTGAATAAAGTGGAGGGACTCGACGTCCGTTCCCGCAACTCTGACGAGCCACGGACTCTCTGTGCTAACCACGACGACGGGACGACGGCGGCGGTGATCGAGTGCAACACATGTGGCGCCTTATGCACCGAGTGCGACCGCTTCCTGCACCTCAAGCGAGCTGCGAGGTCACACAGTCGACAGGTTAGAGTCAAGTCATTTCGTTCTGTTATGTTAACTACGACGAGACGACGGCGGCGGTGATCGAGTGCAACACATGGTGCGCCCTCTGCGCCGAGTGCGACCGCTTCCTGCACCTCAAGTGAGCTGCGAGGTTGCACAGTCGATAGGTTAGAGTCGAGTCGTTATGTCGTTCTGATAACATCTCTCAATATCGTTCTATTAACTACGATTTACTATCCGACAGATTTCCAAAGAAGAAGAGGGCACCATACGCATAGATATCCACGAGGGGTGCGGACGCGCAAAATTATTCTGGCTCCTTTTGCTGGTCGACCGGAAAACTCTGAAGGGTCTGGCCGAGTTCCGCAGGGGTCTGACGGGCGAGGCAGGGCAGGCTGGCGTCTGCCGCTTCTGCGGGACCAGCGGGAATATGGGGCTACTGGCTCTCGGGAACGTGTGCTCTGATCTGCACTGTCAGGTACTTACAACCAACATTCGTTTTCTTGCTTCAGCATACGCACTGTGGAAGCAGGGAAACTTGTTTTTCATCATAACGTTGCTTTAACAATTCAATAAGTAACAGTGATTACTGATTACATTCCCAGCTCGTTAGTTGCTTATGTTAAACGAGAGGTCTAGTAAGAAAATAATCAGAATAATATTTATTTCTATTACGTCACATGCCCGACACCAGTAGTGCAGTGCCAGCGACGCACACGCTGAGCCTTTTTAAGTGCTTATTTTGTAAGCCATAAGAAATACAGTTATTGAAATCAGAATCAGATCTTAGATATGCCGTGCCGTGGCTTAAAACTCGTGGTAATAGACCAATCCACCTGATGCCACGTAGACTAGACGCACTTTTTAACATTAAGATTGTAATTTGTCAGGAATACGCGCGCACAGCGTGTTCCCGTCAGTTGCCTTGCGGGCACATGTGCAAGGGTGTGCGCGACGAGATCACATGTCTGCCGTGCCTGTCGAGCTGCTCCAAGGAGGAGGGCCTGCGTCAGGACGGCGACGACATGTGCATGATCTGTTTCACTGATCCGCTGCAAGCCGCGCCCTCCATCCAGGTACCTACGCTATCTATTTCGCTCCACTTCCGTTGCTCGATACGTTTCTACGACGATACTTTCCTTTTTGTATGATTAGGTTCTCTGCAACACATTTCAGCAAATCGTAAAACATAGGTCCCGAGGCGGGAAAACAGACTCGAAGTATAACTTGGTATAACTTGATGACTTTTGTCGCGGCGGATGTAGGTCCACCTGTGTCGCAGAAGGTGTTCTTATCTAGGCTGCGGGACACATTACATTTGTTGGACGGCTCTTACGTAACGAATCGTGAAGCAAACGTAAATGACTAATGCAGCCGCACTTTTGTCAACAGCACAAATAGTGCTGTGGACGGCTGCATTAGTCGTTTACGTTAGCTTGTTAGGATTGTTTATATATGTAGATGAACAGTCCCTCTTAATTGTTCATATAGATAAACAATCCTTCGTGAATGAAGAAATGATGATGATGAGCTTTGATATACAACAATATTGTAAATCCTGTTACAGCTTGGGTGCGGTCACTTGTTCCATCTGCATTGCTGCAAGGAAGTGATAGCCAGCCGCTGGAACGGGCCTAGGATCACATTTTCGTTCGCACAGTGCCCTATTTGCAAGGTATGTTAGATACTTATATTTAATTTCATATAATCCTTTACACTTTCCCTCTTAATTTAGACTGATTTTTGATGAAAGTAAGAAACTAGACAGCCAAATGCCATGCATAAGACATTTTGTCATTTTGCCAACCATTAATTAGACCCCAAATGATACACTTTATAGGAATCAGGCATGGTCACGCCTCAAATACAATCTACTATGCTTGTTCTGTTGTATCTATTCTATGCTTGTTTCTAGGTGGACATAAAACACTGGTCGCTCGAGAGCATGCTCGCTCCAATAAGGCAGTTGCAGGACGAAGTGCAACGCAAAGCTTTGATGCGATTCGGATACGAAGGCATCGAGGTGCCGGAAACCCCTTCCCAGCCGACTGTAGACCTAGCTCAGCTCGCCATGGACAGATACGCCTATTATGTCTGCCACAAGTGCCAGAAGGTTATACATTATTTTCATTTTATGACGATGCCACATACTACATAACACTTGATAAACATGATTAATGAAGTACAACGCAACAATGTTACTCAAAACCTGTAAAAACCGAAGTATTAAGAAACTTCGGTTTCGTCAAATTTCACAGTTTTGAGCCTCGTTGAGGACGATAAACACTACTTCTAAGAATCGTTTCTGCAGCGTAAAGGTTACTTGTTATGTTACTCAGGCGTACTTCGGAGGACTAGCGCGCTGCGAGGCCGAGTATAACGGGACGTGGAAGCCTTCCGAGCTCGTGTGCGGAGCTTGCAGCGACGTCGCCGGCGCCAAGATATGTCCCAAGCACAGCAGCGACTTCTTGGAGTACAAGTGCCGATACTGCTGCTCAGTTAGTACCTTTATATTATGACATGCCCAAAGTGTGCTCGTACCTTTAGGACAAACTTGGGTGGGTGGGTATGTATGAACAGCGCACCAAAGGGTCGAAATTTAAACCTTATTGTACTCTGATAAAATTCTTGCTGACTCAATGACTTGCCTCAATTGCCTATAACATCAACATTGTCATTATGCATTAAGATAGCCGAACATCCACCCTACTACTAGCTAGGCGAGCCAACGACAGTGTAGCGGTCGCGGGGAGGCGATGGATCTAGGCTGTTTAGAAATGCAATTTTATCGCAGTTTTGGATAGGTGCTGCGAAACAACATCTTGTAAATAATTCTAGACATTTCACACAGTATCATTGACCCCTAAGGAAGCTGACGTTTCTGCATTGACCTCATTAACGATAACGGCTAATATAGAGCCAGGCCTTGTCCACTTGTACCACGGTGTCTATTCAGTTGTTGCAAAAACATAACTAGGGGACTGTTAAAAAAAATCTCAGTGATCGAAATAAAAACTTAAAAGGATGGCATATTTGTTTTTATTCCATCTCAGTGGACACCATTGTCGGACATGAAAGGCTAGAAGATTTTTATTACAGTAAATAAAATAAATAAATAATTCTGGACAATCCACACAACATTATCTAGCCCCAAGCTAAGCAGAGCTCGTGTTATGGTTGATGGATGTCAAGTATCAGTAAATCTATAAGTCGCACACCTGCGCCTTTAAAATAGCAATCGATATGTCCGTTTGCCAAAAAGGACAAAGCAGGGGACGAAGCCGGCCTATCAGCACATAGTCATGCATCATTTTGTCTTCAGGTGGCAGTATTCTTCTGTTTCGGCACGACGCACTTCTGCAACGCGTGCCACGATGATTTCCAACGAATGACCAACATACCGCGCGAACTGTTGCCTCAGTGTCCTGCTGGTATGTACTTGAACATTCGTGTTAGAAAGAAACATTCACATTAGTAGCCCGATATCAGGAAGAGAGCGGTGTTACACACCTGTGCCTTTGAAAGCACGTTAGATACACTAACGTTGTGGACGGATCAAGTGAGCCAACCTTTTAACCCTCCTCCGTTGGTGGTCGGGTAAAAAGAGGAAGCTATTACACAGCTGTGGGTGTCATGTCAACTGACTGTGATGGTGATGACGATGTAGCTCAATATTTAGTTAATACCTACATATATAAAAATATTAGTAGAAAAATAACGTTAATGTACTGTTAAGAACCGAAAAATTACCGGTCTTAGTTTAGTTTCTGTATCTACCGTCTGAACTTACACAATATAATCATGTCAATACAGACTGTACATAAACTAAACTTAATAATCTACAAACACTAAAAATTATACAGTCCTTTTAATTTCGACTCTTAGGCCTACTTATCAAATTATTTATGTTTTGTTTGTGTTATCTCTCTCTCTCTCTCTCTATTGATACCGCGGTCTTTCATGTCACAATTAATACATAAATAATGCTGGATAATCTACACAACATCATCTAGCCCCACGCTAAGCAGAGTTTGTGTTATGGCTACTAGATGACTGAAATAAATTACATAAATAAATATTTTTTGACATAGTAAATACCCAGAACACCCGGAATAAATATTTGCAGATCATAGTAATATTTTTCCCAAGGCGGGAACCGATCCGCAACCTCCTGCGTCGAAAACGGACCTTCGCCCGCCGCGCCATATCGGTCGTCAGACAATTCATTAAAATAAAAGAAGTTTATATTACCCGATTAAATTAAGTAGTTCATAGTAGGGAAGAGATACTTTGTTGATCATTTTTATATAATTTCCAGGTCCTCAATGCGTTCAGCTGCCGGGCACAGCTGAGGAGTGTCCTCTGCATGTCTCGCACCCGCCCACGGGCGATGAGTTCGCCCTGGGCTGCGGCATTTGTCGACACGCACAAGTCTTCTAAATAAACAGTGACAAACCATCCTGACTTTAGAACATGCTCTAAAAGACTGGTTACGATATGAGCATTGTATCTTGTGATTAAAAACCTGACAACTCTGTTGATACTATCCCAATTGTGGAATAATATGCGTAAGGCTCCATGTTTAAAGCTAGACTGTTCATACCATGTGAACATTCTAGCATACTGATGAAAGGCATCGAATGTTTTACCACCCGGACTTGAGAAATAACACGATTTGACTTGTATTTCAATGGTTATGTTATGAGCACGTAGAGTGCAGCAGAGATGTGTCTAAAACATGGACTGTTACTACAAGGACTCCAGAACTAAGTTAATTTGAATGATGGTATCTCTATTGTTATGATATGCGAATTCAAAACACTAAAGCATGGTGACAAATCGGATTTGATAAGTAATGTGCTGATTTGATTTGACTGATTTGTTGAATAAATCTCATGTGTAAAAATATGGTTTCTGTGCATGAGCGCGTTCTGAGCAGAAGATTATTCATATTGTGTGAATTTCAACAGCGCATAGTGAATAACAAAGTAACCCGTGCGTTTACAAACGCTTTGATAAACATAAATACTTCAATCAGGATATTTTAATTCCTCGAATCGATACTGGTCTATTTTTCCGCGTTGAAGTGGCGTTATTTCAACAGTTTTTGATTAGTCTCTCCAACATTGGGTAAGACCGTGTACGTACTCCTGGAAAGATATTAACTTTCGGTCTTCTTCGTAATTGCGAAAAATAACCAGTTAGCACAATTCACAGTTTATTAATGTAATAACGGTAAAGGTACGTAGTTCACGTCACGTATTTTTCTTATGTTGTCGTACTCATATAGATGAGCTATGTTTTGCCATAGAATAGCTTTTTTCTATCGCATGTGTAACATTTTTGGTAATAATATTCATATTCACAGCCGGTTTTTCATCCTCTTGTTATAATTTGACAATAGTTTAAACTTTTTGTTAACCTCTAGAGTGTTTACTTGTGTGTGGAGAAACCAAGACTTGGTTCGTAAAACAAATGAACAAAACTTAATCACGATAAGTGCTGTAATTATGTTATATTAGTGCTTTGTACAGGAGTGTAGTCCCTCTGCGTAAAGCTCGATTTAGTATTTTAACCAAAAATACGGTTAACAAAAAGTTTAAACTATTGTCAAATTATATATATCAAGCGGATGAAAAACCGGCTGTCAGTGTCATACTCAAATAATACTACTGTTGTTGTTCATGTATGTTGGTAGATATTCACAGCTACGGCTGGCATTGTATTCCATTCTGGTAGATACCTTCTTGTGGCATGTCTTTTACGGCTTATTGAACACTGAATTTTCGCTATTTTGTCAATACTGCCCTCTATTTTAATAGAAATCCCCGGTGTATGACCTACTCGCCATTATGATCGTATTAATAGGTGTGTAGTAAATAATAGAAAAGTATAATGATTCTAAATGTGCACTGATCTTTTATATATCTAAATATCTTAGCATTCATTGCGTTGGCGTAATTATTTGTCTCGTCTCGATTTAAACTGAACCATTGGGTACATAAATTTTATTTCTAATTTTGCCAACTTGGGCACATCTGTCGGGGTCCATACGAGTAACCGTCTTTTTAACGCCCTTTTCTTGAACGCCCTTGTCTGCGATCAGACGATCTTTATTTACTAGAGTTATCTAATCGCATACGTGGGCTAAGTGAAGGTGCCAAACTACCATGAAAAGGGTTGTGGTTGGGGGTTGTGGTAGATGTTAACGGTTGTTCCCCAACTGCCTTGTCGCAGCACCATGGAAAGGGTTGTCGTTGGGGGTTGTGTTTCAATAGTTGTTCCCCAACTGCCTTGTCGAAGCACCATGGAAATGGTTGTGGTTGGGGGTTGTGTTTCAATAGTTGTTCCCCAACTGCTTTGTCGAAGGACCGTGAAAAGGGTTGTGGTTGGGGGTTGTGGTAGTTATTAACTGTTGTTCCCCAAACCGCCCTTTGAAACTCACTACTCTTTACGGCCGCCAACTTATGGTAAAATGGTATGAATTGGTAATGGTGGTTGGTTTGAATTGAACTCCCGACGTTGGCGGTCGATCGCAAACGAGCTAGTTTTGGTAATCGCGAGCAAATACACATTTAATTGCAAGCGCAGCTAAAATCCATAATTTGCTGCGTGGTCGGTTTACCCGAACAACCACCTAGGTAGTACACTTATTTCTAGGACAGATGATGTCAACTTGTTAATTTCTTAAAATGTATTTATTTATCTTTAATTACGGGTAGGTGCGTTCTTCTATCCGATTCAGAAAAGGAGGTTGTTCTTAACTCGGCTGTTTGTTTTTACTAGTTTGGCAATGCTTGTTCCAATTCCTACTTGCCATTTTGATGGATGTTTTTCTCAATGTATAGCATAAAAAATAGAATAGAAAAGTAGGTATTAGGAACCTACATATAAACGGATTTTAAATTTACGATTGGCATTTATTGCGCTGTTGGCGATATTAGTATACCAGGCTCTATTGATACTGGACTTTCGGATATCAGGAGTCCAGTTTTTAGCAACATAGGCGCCTCTGTCGGGATCCATACGAATACCGTCCTTTTAATGCCCTTTACTTGAACGCCCTTGTCTGCGATCAGACGATCCTTATTTGTTAGAGTTATCTAATCGCAGGCGTGGGCTCAGTCACGGTGGCTAAGTATCGTTTTGCCACCTTCACTTATTTCTATTACTAATGATGTTCCGTCACCGGGTAAACTTGTTCTTTCTTGAACACAGTTCTCGTTAATTCCGATATTCGTAGATATTTTCTTTTTCTTCATATCAATTACGTCATGGAAAACAATATATTCCGTTAATTAATGTTACTTTATTGGCAATGCCCGTTCCATTGGATACCTGTTGTTATGATGGATGTATTTCTTGGTGTGTAGTAAATAAAATAGAATTTTTAGATTCTAAATGTGAACTGATCTTCTATTTTCTATCAATATCTTCTCATTATATTGGTGCGATTAACTTTGCTTGTCTCTATTGATACTAAACTACAGTCGGGGGCAGTTATTTTTAAATTTTTGCATATGTATTTTTTAAAGCTATATTTTTGAATGTTTTATTTTGCATTTATTGCGTTGGCGATACCATGTCCAATTGTCGGAATCCAAACGAGTAATCGTCCTTTTAACGGCCTTTACTTATACGCCCTCGTCTGCGATCAGGCGATCCTTATATACTTAGGGTAATCTACTGGCAGACGTTAGTTCAGTGAAGGTAGCAAAATAGTGTTTGAATTTTATTCCAAGTATTATTTTTCCACCATCACTTATTTCTTCTTTAACAGATAATGCTCCGTCGCCGTGTCAGCTCGTTCATTCCTTGACACGTAACTGACGTAACCGTGTTTTCTTGAGATCTGTCAACGCCAAACAACACTTTTTTAATTTACTATAAGTTTTTAAAACTATCGTAGTTTGACGAATTCATTACGGATGTAAGTGGGTTAACTACGAACCTTATTTGTGTTGGAAGAACACCAACACAAATGAGGTTCGTAGTTAACCCGCTTACAACCGTAATGAACACTTTTATGTTGCATTCTTATGCCTTTTCCAGTGTTTTATTGGTTGATCACAACCTGTGGCACTTATTTTCACTACTGTGTATGTTTTTATGCTATACTGAACTAATTGAATGTTGTAATCGAATAGTTTTATCGTGCAAATATTAAGTAGTCATTTTTAACTAATAAATATTGTGTAACATCTCTGTCCGTGTGTAAAACCTTGTCCGAACAAAATACTCTCGATGTTGTTTCTGAACGTGTAGGTTATTGATGTCTGTAAACCTTTTAGTCCTTACATTACTTCTTTTTTTTCTCTTGATGATGGTTTATTTCGTTTTGAGTAGAGAGTAAAATAAACGATTTTTTTAACAATCCTTAGAATTGTTTTAACCCGTTGTGTTGTTACATGTTACCCATTACATTCAATTATAGGGTAACATAAACCAATCCCAGCTATTGTTTGTGTATATCTTTTCAGTCCTAGCCATTTCAACTTTCTTTTTTTAAGGTATTTATTATGTACTTTTAGTCAAACATCAGAATGATGATTTTGTTTACCTCAATATGGTTTCTATGATTGAAAGTTAGTTAAATTAATAAATCTTAATAAGTAGTGATAATCATGAATTATTAAATAATTGATGTTCTAATAAGTGGTGTTTTATTGAACCCTTGATAGAATAATTTTATTGTTTTATTTTTGTATTCATTACCCCTCTTTTTTTCCAAGTAGAACCCGTTATAACATTTCTTTAAAAAATATTTGAAGGGGTGGCTATTTTAAATGTTTTTCAAGCCGTGCGAGAAAGTAATATTAAATGTCCAAAGTCTCGGAACACCGCCGCAAGGTCGCTTGCTTGTCGATCTGCTAACTAAATGACCTGATTCCAACATCCCCCTTCCACTCCAGGACAAGCTGACTCACAGCGCATTACCACTCCTACTTTGTGGATAAACCGTCCACTCGCACTAATCGAATTTTCTCCACCTACATCATTCGTAAACAAATAAAAAATCGTCAACTAAATAAACAAATATTTGTTTGATAAAATACTATATTTTTTTGGATTAAGTTTATACAAAAAATGTTTTGATAAATAATTGAAGACCGGTTATAATAATGCGAATGGCATTATTTCAACCGGTATTACATACAAGCTGCATCTTGACAATCATCTATCTATTTGCCAAACATGATTGATTTCTTGAATTGCTTTGTTACTGGCATATAGTTTTGCGCCTTCACATCATAGAATCGCGCATCGTCATGCAATTTGTTGAATAAATTAATGTTTGGTTGTTTTCTGCCAACCATTTTATTTAATTTATTGAGCCATGCCTGACCAAAGCTCGTCGTTGTCATCTAATGTTGTTGCCCGAAGACACAGCAGATCTTTTGGTCGATAAATCTGTTTTCGATCCGTTGTTTGAGCATGTATGTTCAGAACTATTGACTCTGGTTGTCGTCAGGACTCTCCCGCGATATAAAACCACCCTTTTATAAAAAAATTACAACATTGCATAGGTAGACTTTTTATCTGTTTCATTTTCTCGTTGGACATGATACGAAAATTTTCAAAGCATTCTTAAATCATAAGTCGAGCAGTTGAAAAAGTGAGGTTTGAGTAAACTCGCAAATAAACTTTATTTGGTTTTTAATCGATTGTTCTTTCAATTCATTACTAACACTAACACGCGGCAACGTAGCAGGGCGGCAGGGACGATCTAGGGACCAGGGATGGTGCCCCTGCTGCCCTGTCGCAGAGTCAATCTAGGGAATTGCCCCTGCTTGCCTGTGATGACACATCACAATTTAGGGTCATCCCCACTTTTACAAACTAGATAGCTCCTGCGGCAGTATAATACACATGTTGGCTAATCACAGCGATTGTTGTCTAAGGTAGAATAGAGAAAAATGACATTGGATCGTCATCGATGCGTAAAATATTTTAAATTAATTCCTTTAACTTCAATACTTTACGCAATGTACCCAATACGATTAATGATTAAACGAACTTGTAAGTGAAGTTCTATACTAATTACACTAGCGTCCCGTTCCGAATAGATTAGGTAGGTAGGTCTGAGCAGGCGCTCTGCGGTTTAAATGTCTTGGACCGTTCGACGGCCTGACTCTAGCCGTCGTGTTATTTCTATTCACTGACTCTGCCTTCAAATCCTTGCCTGACTTATTGACCGCTCTTGCTGCCCGTAAAGCCTCTGTCAAATTGTCACCGAAAAGAAACTCGCTTATCTTGGTACTCTTCAGATGATCTTTCACATCCGGTTTCACGGCGTACAAAATAAAATTCCTTATTCCTTCCTTATATAACTATACTCAAACTAGCTAAAGCCAATGCCATTTGTTTTTGTTTAGACTCAATTCCCTTGTCCCTTTTAACCGTAGACTCCGAGAGCGCAGCTCTTATCTCAGGGTTTAACTGAGGGGCATCAATTTGTAAACAGTTGGCAGGTATCTGGTACCTGCCAGAGAGAGCTAGAGCCGGCTAGAGAGCTCTTTACGCTCCTCTGGTCCGTAAATTATCTTGTTGGCAGGGACCTCGCCCAACATCAGTAGTATCTCGCTGTCAAGAACCTCGGATGTAATGATCTCTTCTGGTAGGGGCTTCGCCATAGAGGTAGGTACTTAATTGCGATTGGGCTCGTTTCTAGCTGCGACAACTCAGAAGCAATGATGTTATCGCTAGGTTGATCTAGATTTTCCTCGACGACTGTCTCGTCATTTATTTCAAAGAAATCACCCGGCGGAAATACGTGTGAATCTAAAAACCGCCCAAAATTAAGAAAAAATACGTGCAAAGTAGGTAGTTTTTACCTATACAGTAAGTTAACCGATAGTAACATATCTTTATATTTATAATAAAGTTAATAAACAATTAAACATAAAAAACGATACATCCTACTCGTGTAACAAAAAAGTAGAAAATTTTCTTAAAACACTTAGCATATGTTCCATGGAACTCTTCTTGGAACGTTTCGGCATGTCTCACGACTTCACAAGCCCTTTTCTTTTGCGAAAAACACGAAAATACGGTAAAAAATTTTGAGTGGTGAGCACTAAAATGCGAATGACAGGCAAGTCAAAGTAGTAGAATACCATAAAGAACATTTAAAAAGAAAATATATAAAAAAGGATTTAAACCTCAACTTAGTGGGTGGTGAAGTCTTTACGCGATTACTACAAGTATATTTAAAAGGTAATAAAACAACTAATCTAGAGGAACGGGACGCGTAATGTAATGCGATATCTATTCGACCCTAGACAACAATTGCTGTGTTTAGCCTTCTACTTGTAGTTGTAGATGGATACCTGATAGAAGTAGGTAGGTAGTACTAGTATCCTGACTCGTGTGTTTTGAAGGATTCTGCCTACTTCAACGTACCATGACACCTTTAGGGTCTTGGCTACACCTCAAGCCTCAATGACACCCTTGTTAGGATTGGATCTCTTTCTGTCAATGAGTAAGTGAGTAGGTAATTTGGAACTATTGGTCTGTTTATTTTTGTATTAAGTTTACATACACGTATAAGAGTAATTTAGCACCCATGACTCAGGCTCTGCTTAATTTGAGTTTAGATGATGGAGTGTGGATTGTCCAGCATTATTTATTTATCAGAAAGCTTCGTTTCTGAGTGGATGGGTTAGTCCAGGTACTGCGTGAGCGATGCCACGAGCAGAAGCTAGTGCTAAACATACAGCTTCCCATATTTTCTTGTATCTCTTTCACAACATAGATAAAGAATTCAATACAACCCAACGCACTGATAACGTCTCAAACTATTTTGTGGGACACCAGATACAATATTCTTATCTGTGATAAATCTTGATCGACTATTGCAAAATTTCACATCGATGAATGTTTAGTCGACATCTGCAGATCGTTTTCCTACTGCGTGCCAACTTGTGGTGCAAATACTTGTTCTACGGAGTGAGTGATATAAAATCCATATAAATGCGCACTCCCAATATTTTAAAGGTAACGAATAATTTATGTTGTAAAATTATATAACACACCTACTTTGTATAGTTAGTCTCGCTCAAATACCGTTGATATTTTAATAATAAATTGTTCGTGTAAACCTTTCAGGGTTTCCTGAACTTACCCCTTATACGTGCACATCTCTGCACTCTGGCAATATCCGTCAGTTGTAATGCCACATGGAGACTGCCTCGGGACGCCTTCAGGTACGGTGGCCTGACGTATGGACTGGTGCTCACTACTGCATTGGTATTTATCGCTCTGCCGGTGACGTTGCTACAGCTAGCCATTGGCCAGCTGAGCCAGCAGGATGCTATTGGGGTTTGGAGAGCGGTTCCTTTCTTCAAAGGTAAAATAAAGCTAATACTTATTTCAGTTATTGCTGTTAATTTAGATGTCGTCAAAACATAACTATTTTAACAGCACTAAAGATGATGCTATCCCTTTTCGAAAGGCCGGCTCTGCAGCAACATCAGCAGAGTCCCTCAAACGGCGAAAATTCGTAAATCTTGATCGAGTTTACCTATTTGAGCCGTTTAGGGTGGAAACCCTAGCTTCTTGGGGTCCTGGGATGCACGAAATATACAAAAGAAAACTTTTGATTGAGACACAGGGGTGATCGGAATGCTGGGTTTTATTTCGGTCAACGAATAAGTATTGCCATTCAACGTGGCAATGCTGCCAGCATTCTCACACTGCCTTCTGGTGATGGCTTAGATTTTTAGGCAATAGATATGTGTTTATACTAGTTGTAATTGTTTCATTTTGTTATTGTTCTGTTATTGCGATTTTCTTTAATCTAAATATATTTTACTAAACTCTTACAGATTAATAAATTTTGCACACTGTTAGTTTTTATTAAATCTTATTTAAACTATATTTTTTTTATATCTTTTTATTAGATGGGGAATCAAATAGAGGTTGCTAAATCTGGTTTGGTTAACATATGATGCGTGATGCTTCTAGTGGTGATGTGATCCGTGTGATTTCGTTGAGTTAGAATGTCTGTGCGGAAGTGAGTTGTTTGATAAGTAGGTTAAGTTTGACCTTTTCATTTTTAAGTGTAACACCATAATCAAACAAAAAGTTGTCCAGGTATATACCTGTGGGTACTACTTGTACTCCGAGACTTCGACACTAATTATGATCAAATGAACTTTACTGATGTGAAATTCGATCATTATTTTATGAGTTGCTTCATTATTTTCCCTGCCTGCAAATATATATATAGTTTTCTTATTTTAGTTTTTTAATAAATCTAAGACTCTGGCCTTCCGTACCCTTGTACCACAAGGGTACGGAAGGCCTAATATTGATCTTGTTTTAAATAAAAAGGCAGGGTCGCAGACTTTATAATTTTGGCTGCGATTGCGAAATTCAGGCTGAAATCTGATTTTGACTAAAGTCCAAATAACTTTTGAACCACTGAATATCGCAGAACATGGGGATTCAATCGATAGGTACTGTGGTCCCCCACCCTCCAGCCACCGATGATCCATCACTCATGTTACACCATGTACCTATATAATATATCAAAATAAAGCCTCGATAAACTATATAACTCGCAAATAACGTGACCTTCTATTGGTAAAAGAATTTTCAAAACGGTTCAGTAGATCCAGAGATTTATCCCTACAACCTCACAAACTTTACCTCCTACATAGAAATTAGGTTTGGTTTTCGATTTTTTAGCAAAATATTTTCCCGATATTTTTTTTCATGTAGGTACCTACAATTTTTTATTCAATTTCACGTAAGAAAATAGCACGGCAAAAGTACCTATAATAGTTCCAAAACGTTGATTTGAAAAAAAAGGCATTCACTGGTTGACACGCCCCCCTTCCATCACTAACTGCCAACTTTGCCAAGCGATTCTTGTGTGATTGAAGTTTTGGATTCCATATGGATAGTTCTATTTGGAGAAATTCTAAGCTCCTTCTCCTCCATGTCCATGGCGGCTGAGCTGTGAATTTTTTTAATGAGAAAACTGATGCATCAAATGTAGTGTGAAATCTATGTTAACTTATTACTTTATTCCTTCTGTTAGATTTATGTTGATTAGCCTTAGAATGTTCATAGTTTTTAATAATTGTTGCTACTCTGTTTTTTACCCGTGAAAACCTTAATTTAAGCTTTCTAGGATATATTTTCTCCATATTACTATGTTTATATAAGCTTCTGGTTCTCCAATAAATAAATATAAATATGTCTTTTTATGGGACCCTTCGATTGTCGCCTTAATGCAGTTTGCAAAACAACAAAAAAAAGGTATGCTCTGAACTCGAAATCATATCCTCTTTGCACCAATTGTAGCTGCTGTAACGTGCCCTTTTTAACCGACTGAAAAAAGTAGGAGGTTTTATGTTCGGCTATATGTATGTTTTATATTGTACTAGCGACCCGCCCCGGCTTCGCACGGGTGCATGTTTTATACATGTAAACCTTTCCCTTGAATCACTCTACTTATAAAAAAAAACCGCATCAAAATCCGTTGCGTAGTTTTAAAGATCTAAGCATCTCATCATCATAAGGATAGACAGCGGGAAGCGACTTTGTTTTATACTATGTATTTTCGTTAATTTCTCCGTCAATTAAGGAGAGTTTTTTTTAAATATTTTATATGTTTACGAAGTGGTCTCATAAAAAAATATTTCCTGATGGATTAGTAACTACATAACATTCAAAATTTAAAACAATGTAAATATTACACTGTAATTTTACTTCAATGGAGTCGAACACATGTATTAGTTTTTACAAACACTCAAAGTTTGATTGTATAATATAATATAGCCCCTTTAATAGGCTATTTTACTACATCGAAAACTGTTTTCATCCTAGTCAGTAACAACATAACAAAGCCTAATAGGGTAATTTTAATTAAAAATATTCCTATTTTAGGTTAAAAACGGTATTAAAATTACACATTTTTTGATATATGATCTTGATCAGTCACGTGACCGAAAACGCTCTGCATTTAGTTGCATCGCTGGTGACGTCACACCAATCACAGATTACAGTGCGTGTTGTTGTTCTTGTTCTTCATGTTAGGTGTGGTGTGAGACGTGTGACGTCACACCCCGGAGCCATGACAGAGATTATCGTTTTTGGCGCGCCATTATTTTATTCAAACTTTATAATTCGTATTTTATCTAATACGACTGGCCTCTAAGTAACGTTAATTACATTTGCATTATTTTTATCAGACAATACGTTGAATTATTTCTTAGTAGGAGTCAAGTAGCCTAGCCTATTGACTCAAGGTAGGCGACCAATATCGACCGCTTGCTAGGCATCTTACTTGTACATAACATGTACAAGCTCATTCGACCAATTACAAAAGCAGTACGACCTTTATAAGATCAGACCTGCTTTACAAAAAAACGTCTAATTATGACACGGGATTTCTCAAATTTACATCTGACTTGAAAATTTGCACACATCTATAAGAGGCAAACCCGTGCGTTCTCGTCAGCGCGATCTAGCCTTGGTTCACTTTTACTAGCGACATCTAGTTTCAACCATGTCCAAACTGAGTATCACAGATGGCGCAATAGTAACTATAATACTTCGTTGGATGCAATATGTAAACAAAGCTTAACACCTTTTATTCACAGACTTATTAGTAATGTATATGTCTCCGTAGGATAGTAAAACCCTTATATAGTATAAAGTAATTTTCCGGAAAATTATAAAGAGACAAATTTTAAATTTTACGAGTTTTACTATTTGGCGTTAACATATAACATTTTTAAATTTTACGAGTTTTACTATCTGGCGTTAACAAATATATACCTACATCGAAGATCACGGAATACAGTAAAAGAAGTATAGATACAATTACCTAATTATTACAAAATAGATAATTAAGGACTTAGGGACTGAATTTTTTTGCTCTATTATTTGATTATTAAAAATCTAATAATGTTTAATATGTGTGTTCATTAATGATAATAATACATTACAATTATTGTATCGATCGTCGGGAAGTTCCTCTCTTTGCAGCCCTAGTCACCTGCTTGAGCCTAGCTTCGCGGCCGGTGATCTACCGTTTTGATATTTTTTTCACTGTAGAATAGATGAATTTTGTTCTAAATTGATAAATGGAGAGGCTATTTCTTCTAATTTTTTTGTCATTTATAGTATGTATTAATATATTTTTCATAAAAATAAGTTTAATATTACTAGTTGATGATTTTTAAAATAACTAGTTGGCCCACCCTAAAATTTCATTTGCGTAGACTCTCAAATAAAAGAAAGACTAGGTACTTACCTACCTACCAGAAGTATGAATTTATAAAACTTAGTAGGTACTTTTTTAATTTTTAGTTGCCCTCGAGATCCTGTGCGTCGGGAAAAATGGAGGTCCGTTGTAGCACAACAGCGATGTGATCCAATTTTTAAACCTTATTATGGAAGCATCATTTGTTCCAAGCATTTTAAAGAATGTGATGGCTCCAACACCAAAACAGGCATGAGGAGACTACGTAAAACAGCTGCACCTCAACCAGTATGTCTATTTGATTTAATGCAGTTGTTTTTAATCAAGAGTGCCTGCCTGAAATTGTATTTTTAGTTTAAATTATTGTATGTCTGAAATGACCCTTTTGTATAAATACCTACTGTTGAGACACCAATTTATAGTTTCATCAATAAATGATTCGTTATCTTTAACTGAATTCTGTTAATTAATCGTTATAGAAAATAAACTGAGTAGGTAGGTATATAATTCTCAGGTAGGTACCTACCTACTTACAAAATAAAATAAAATGAATTCGACTCCACCAATCTCTTGTTTCGTATGGAAAAAACTTGTCAGGCTCTGCGCAAACTGTCTGCGTCAAAACAAAACGAAGACAATTTTGAGTGACATTTTTGTAAAGCTCTAGGTATCTACGGGGGAGGCCGCGAACTACTTATTTTTGATCGAAGTGGTCAGTGCAGTTATTTACTTCAAGGAATAAAGAATGACGTCCATGATGAAAGTGCAGAATTGATTATTCCAGCTTTTGCCCTGTAGTTTTGGGACTGCCTTAAACATATTTTTTAAATTTCATATTACTTATTTACCTACCTTAAAACAGTATCTATATCACATAGACATTGCATTGGATCTATTTCGGCCTGGAATAAAACAAACATCGTATGCGAATCTGCGGGCAAACACTAGTTACCTAACATAGTTTAGGCTAAGCAAGCAAAGATGCGAGCAAAAGCTACATTTGTTCAACAGGTTTTGACTGTTCTTGATGTTAATTAAATTAGAACCTTATTTCTATAAAGACAAGGTCGCTTGTTCACTGCTCGTGCTCGTTGGTTCTCGATATTATAACTAGATGTCGTTGCTAAAAGTGAACGAGCGCTAGATCGCGCTAACGAAGCGTTTCGGGTTCCGATACCGTTGCCGTCATAGGACACTGTCGAATATACAACATAAATTTACATATCAATCTTAGATATATTTTTGAAGGATGCTTGTTTAAGAGCATCTAGTAAATACCTAAGGCTCTTTGCCAAAATCATTGCCTATGCGAAGTATAGCAATCTTCGCGAGGGCAATGACCATGCAATGCATGCCTCACACATAACGTTCAGTCTAGCTAGCTAGTGGCTAGGCCGCTGGACGAGTGGATTAGGTACCATCTCACGGTGCTTTTCAGCTGATAGGTATCTTAATTACAAAATGAAATGAAAACTAGGGCCTGAAAATTGTTCAAGTCAGGTGCGGTTCCTAATGTAGTTAACTGACTCCTACAATTATTAGTTTCTAGAAATCTATTTATTTTAGGTAATATCGAACCTCAAAATATCGCTATTTCGTCATCACTCACTCACTCACTGACGATCACAAAAATGTTTAGATACATACGTGAAATTTGGAATATAGGTAAAATGCATATCTAAGCGGAAGGGAAAAAAGAGCCACAAAGTTTCTTCTTTGATTCTGCTTCTAGCGTACCTAAAGACTTGAAATTTGAAATACAGGTTTTAATTACGAAGATATTTTAGGGTTCCACCGTCGAAAAAGAGAACCCTAAAATTTCGTCCCCTTTCTTACTTCCACCTACAGTCTTGAAATTTGAAATGCATTTTGTAATTAGGAAGCAAATATAATGCTCAATTAATTTATTGGTAAAATTATTACACGCTAGAAAATAATTATTATAAGAAAGTAGGTATATTAATTCTATGTATTATATTATTTATAAATTTCTATAATGATTTAATTCAAATGCTCAATCAAATTAACTCAGGTAAGCATACCTAGTCGTTCCAATTTTCGATGATGATGACGCCAGAACGTAACTGTCAAGTCCGTGATCTCCAGAAAATTTGGCACGGCTCCACTCAGCACGTAAAACCATGGCTTTATTGCGTGAACAATTTGGTGAACAGTTAATTTCGCGCTTCGAACCGGTGAGTTGGCCGCCTAGATCTTGTGATATCACACCCCAGACTTTTTCCTTTGCGGGGCTATGTAAAGTCCAAATTCTATATGGAGCTGGGTACGATTGAGCAACTGGAAGCCAATATTACTCGCGTTATTCGCCAAATACCAATCGAAATGCTCGGACGCTTCATCGAAAATTGGAACGGCAGAATAGACTATATTGACCGGAGTTACGGCCAACATTTTTATCAAATAATCTTTAAAAAATAAATGTCAAGAATAGTTCTTTTGTATAATAATCAAAATTACCGGATAAATTTGTGTTTATTATTATTTTATAAAAATTTAAAAAAGTACCTCCAAATGAATCACTTGATATTTTTTATTTATCTTTCAATACTTTGGCGAAAGTGAATATGTAACACCGTTTTACCCTCATGTCCTCACACATTACTACACAACATATCTCACGTAAACTCATAGTGTGACCCAATTTTTATCGCTGCTGCCTCAAATTTTAGACCTTCATCCTATTTATTTTTTATTCGTTCACGACTTGAGATTGTTTTGTATATTTTTGACATAAAATTTAAATAAATAACACAGGTAACAAATCCAAACTCAAAAACAATATCTTAAACATGTATGCTAAACATTCAATGTTATAACAGGTACGTATATTTATTTATTTTTACCATTTCAGGAATTGGGTACTTGAAGATCTTGATATCCTTTTTAAGTTCAACATACACACAGATATACGTTTCTTTAACTATTGTTTACGTTTTATACTCTGCAAGCAACTCTATTCCATTTCCTGATTGTATGGGTTTGGCCTATGCTGTAGAGGTAAATGACCAACATTGTTTTTTTTATTCAATTTTTATTTTAAAAATGTTACACATATGAATACGTATATGATTGTTTTTCAGGAAGGTGTTGACTTACCAGTTAGTATTGAAATTCCTTTAAATGCTTCGGAATGTCTCAGGTAATCTTCGATACATCTTACTTTCTGCTCTGTGTCCCCTTGTCGGGGCGTCCTGATGGGTATCTGTGGGCGGCCGTCTGTCTCACGGCCGCACCGATCGGTCCTTCAAAATGTCGCATATTTTTAGACTAAGACATTTCCTTTCCTGCTCCAACTTGCACAGAAGATACACTTCAAAACAATTATTGGTCAAAAAATTTGGTTTACCTACCATAACCCAGTAAGACGTCCCACGTCCGCATTTATAGTGTATGTATTTTTAGTGAGGTTCCTTCTGGTTCTTTATTTATTTTCTCTTGAAAATTGTATGGGAAGCCTTGTTCTTTTTATTGGTTGGGTTTAAGTATAGAATAATGTAAATAAAATAAACAATTTTTGTCCGAATATTGGTTCTTTTTTCATTACTTCGATATTTGTACAGCAAAACTAGAATAAATTCACTCCAACTGATTTCAATAATTTATTATGAATACAGTGCAAGGTAACACAGGACTTAAACATTTTAAATCTAGTAACTTATTTCATAACGATTCCCACGATATATGTTGTACTTAAAGCTCCCTACAAAACTTAAGAGATAAACAGCATTTTAATCACACGCGCCGCAGCCGCCCCGCAACCGCACTGCAAGGCCGCAACTGTTGAAGGGGGTTTTGGTTTTCTCGTTAATTAAGCCCATGATTCCTTTCACGACTATTCTCTAACTCTCATTGTACTCCCATATCAAAAGCAACCATGTAAACTTTTGTTCAATAGACAGGAAAATATGAAAAAAAAATGTTGTTTTCAAATTATGTTTTATTTTTAACAGCGTAACATTTATGTCTTCCGTTGGAGAGAACCCTGAGTATTATTTAGCAACGTCATTTGTAATAGTTGTTTTATGGATAACGACTCCTTTTATGTGAGTATTCTACAGAAGCGGTGTCGTTATTATGTAC
This sequence comes from Eupithecia exiguata, assembly GCA_947086465.1. Lineage (NCBI taxonomy): Eukaryota > Metazoa > Arthropoda > Insecta > Lepidoptera > Geometridae > Eupithecia > Eupithecia exiguata. Next base: position 3,721,257 of record OX352226.1, read on the forward strand.
TAGCTACTAGTACATAATAACGACACCGCTCCCTCTTGGCAAAAGAATGGACACTCATTGAATATGCTTATGGTGTTGCTTGCAAGTTGCACTCTAATATCAAAAGGACGTCATTACGCACAACAGCAAACAAAAAGTGATGGTTTAAGACTTGAGAAAACATAGATGCAGGCGCCGCCGCTTGTACGCCCGAAGCTCGACGCCCCGCTTCGCCTCTAGTGCTTTGCCCAGCAGCGGGACTGTTATGGTGAACGAAAAAGAAAGATAAACAGAATCTGCTTAACTATTGCTGCTGCTTGTTAACTTATTTATATCTTCGCTGCAAGGGTAAGTGGCGAATTCTAATCGCCGCAGCTTTAGGGGTGAACACAAAAAGTACCGATCACAGTAAGCCTATCATGGCTGTAGTGATAGGAAAGCCACCAAGAGCAAATAAAAAAATTATATTATCTTAAGGTTTTTTGTTATAGTGCTAACCCGCACTCTGGGTATCTCTAAGAAATGAAATAAGTCCCAAAAATTATCGGTTTATCTTTTTTTTATTTATATTTTATCCCGCCGAAACCGATAATTTTTGGGACTTATTTCATTTCTTATATTATCTTGTTATCTTTTAGATTTTTCGAACCTGTGAAATTGATGAAACGATTATTTTATGTGTTGGGCCCTGTAACTCTGGTGTTGGGCATCGTTACGGTATCAATTATTGGAGATGGTAATGATTTATCTACGTTCGTATTCGAAACTGATTGGATGCACTGCTTGGATTCTAAAATCTGGCACGCTGCTTTAGTGCAAGCTTTGTGGTCATGTCAAATAGCTGGAGGATACTTAACATCTGCTGGCGATAGTATCTACTCTACCATGAACGTTCAATGGTAAATATACATTAATATGTAGCATAAAAAACGTGATGTTACCCTTAATGGACAAACTGCGAGTACTTAATTCGTTTTCGATTCTGAAAACTGTAATGGCATAACAGATCGAGTTTTTAGTTTGATTTAATATTCCTATTTGTTTATTTCATTTAGTTTTTTTGACGGGAAACTGTAAATGTAACACTGCCACAAAATAATAAATAACAATAAATAATTTTACCTCTGTTAAATCTATAAGGTTTCATCACACCAACTTTGCTAATGCTAAGACGTAGTTTCATGGTAGTGCTTGATTTTCAGGACATCTTTGGCAGTCGTGAGCGCCAACATCATATCAAGTTGGTTTTGGCTGCTTTTCTGGTTTGCGCTCAGTGGCAGTCATGATAAGGACACCAGTGTTCTAGCTGTACTCCTGCAGACATACCAAGTGGCAATGGAAAAAAACATTGGTATCACATGGCATCTGATTTTGTTTGCTATTTTGATTATGTCAGGAATAATTGGATTGGTAAAAAAATCACATTATTTTTTTTAAATTCTTTTTTGTTTAACACTTGTAATTTCATAACATTTTTTTAGCTTGCAATGGTTTATCCAATATTCGGTTACTTGCGGCGGATTGGAGGTGTGAAATGGCGATTATTGGCAATTGGCAGTTCCCTCGGAGGCGCGACGGTATCGCTGGCAATGCTTGCCGGGAGAATGCCTGCCATCACCTTAGTTGATCATATCGCCGTACCAGTGCTGATATGTATCGCTACTGTGTTGGAAATACTAGCTTTTGGTTTTATTTATGGTAAGGATCTATAATATGAATGTATAAAACGATATGTAGCCACTTTCTCCAGCCTGAGGAGGGCTGGAAGGGCATGCTACCCGTCCATAGTAATGATGTCCTTCTAGCGGAATTTCTACCACGGCGGCCAGTCTTAATAGTCAGATGCACAGGTCATATTATAGTGCTCAAGTGTGTGCGTAAACACATGTGCACTCTATTCCCTCACTTACTTACACTATTCGATGGGACTCCTAGCATACATAGAAAAAGTTAGTGTTTAGTGTATAAATCAAGGAAAAACTAAAATGTTTTGTAATTTCGGTTCAGTTTTCTAGATACACCAACTGCATAAATAGCTTTGTAAGCCCATATAAATGTCTAGGATTACAAAGTTACATTTGCAGTTGGTATTCAAGAAGTGGAAAGTCGGGAAAGGAATAAAGTAGGACTTTCTACAAAAAGAAATGAGATGTCATCAAAAACAAAACATGTAAAAGTTTGAGATTCGTAGTTAAGTACCGTTTTCAAAAGTCCGTAACTTTTTAACTTGCGGTGCTGATGGTGCGATTACAATTTTGGTTGTACTGAAATACAATAAATACCATCAAAAACAAAACTTGTTAAAAAAAACCTTCCGTCCCGTCCGTCCTGTTTTTTTTTTTAACAAGTTTGGTTTTTGATGGTATTTATTGTATATCAGTACAACCAAAATTGCAATCGCACCATCAGCACCGTAAGTAAAAAGTTACGGACTTTTGAAGAATCTCAAACTTAAATAACCGGATTTACCCAATTTGCACGAATATTTTCAAAAATCCTGAAACACGTGTTTTTGATTGTATTATATTTTTAGTATTTTCTGTAAGTTTCAAGCAAATCGCCCTTCTGGTTAAAAAGTTTCAAAAAATACTTACTTATTTTTAATGTTTCTTAATGAGCGTTATTAAAACAGTTTCTGCTGTAGAACCATTTGCAAATGTTACAAATGTTTTATACTTGAGCAGCATGTTTGGTTTTTCCATCAATAACGATGCCTTTTTTACGTATATTGCGTAACAGCCTTTGCAGCGTCCACGTTTGGTTTTGGTGGATTACCAACTATAAAATCCATTAAAAGATGATGATTCCGGCTTACAGGGCGTCTGAATGTTTCGTAAGACGAAGTTTAAAGCTCCTCTGGCTCCCACTGGATCTCTCTGTATCACAATATGTAATTGCCCATCCCAGGAACCTCTGACTTCCACCAAGAGCTAGTGCTGTCGGTGAATTATTTTGTATTTTCCAGAGCATTTGTTGAAAAGAAGCTACGAGACATTAAGAAACGGAGATAAAAGAAAAAGTACACATAAAGTAGAAAAACATGTTTTTCCACTATAATTTTTCTTTTTCTGCTTTTTCTTCTATCTTCTATTTCCGCTCCTCGATGTCTCGTAGCTACTTATCAGACTTCCGCTATTAAAAAACAAGAAAAAATGAAGAAAAAGGGTGTATTATTTACGATACATCCGCCCCTGGAATGTATCTTCTGTGAATTGTACATTCCCAGGCCAGTGTATTAATAAAGATACACCTAAAAAAAGGGGGTTAGGAACATAAAAATTAAAAAAGTTGTGGTAGGTATATATTAGGACTAGTAAAATTCATCCCTGCAATAAAAAAAACGCAAAGTCCACGACCCTGGAACTAAATACCTGTTGGCGCTGAGCGTGTTAAACCTGACGTCGCACGCGGAAATCTTTTTGGAGTGGACTGAAGTTCGCGGCGGGCAAAGAGGCTTTCCAGCTCCTCTTTTCCGTACGCGAAACACATTTTGCTACTATCTCGATTTAGTTCTGTGAAGGTGACAGTTGCATTGCTGGGGCAGGAATCGAACCTATGCCACCCTAAGAAATAAAGTTTTAAATTGAATCAATATGATTGATTCAGGTTTGAAATACTGACACGCCGTAAATGAAAAGGGAAGATATTCATTAATTTGACAAGTCAGTATCATTCATCTCGTTATATCGCCGATTATTTTTAAACTTGTTTTACGAAGAACCATATTATTTTTGGAATTTAGGATATTTTTTTACAATTTGTATAATAAAAACATTCGATTTCATATCCAACGCGACTAACATAATGCTGAGACAAAGACCTTTTTGTGACTCGAGCAAGTTGTTTATTTCTGTGTCTCTTTTATAAATGATTGTTCCTGCTTGTACGAGTGACAAATAAAGTTTTTTCTATTCTATTCTTCTATTCAACGAGAGCGGAAACAAGTGTTGATTTTATAGTAGCCTGACACTGCGATTATCTCCAAAAAAAATTGGTTTTGATTTTAATTGCTTTTTGATTTACTTACGTACTTAAGGTATGCGCAAAATGCGCATACCTTAAGTACTCGATAACGTTGCATTTTTTGAAAACATGATAACAAAATTGTTATCACCGGCTCTTAAATAAATGCTTGGTCCTTGCCATTGTAAACCGTTCCAACAGTCAATTTCAATCCATAAATTAATTACGTAAAGCCTTACTCAAGGGGTTTTATACGGGCAACGCATAGCTGAGCTAGCTACAAATACATTTTATATTCCAGCCACAACGCAATAAAGTAGATTTTATTGTTTATTTGAGCTCGACTGTCTTCCGAAATTCCGACTAATAAGAGCGAGATGCTTACCACTGAAATTAACTTATTGCGTTGGTGCTAAAAACCAGAATGTTTTTCTAACCCAGCTAGCAATGCTAAGAGTAGGTACCGTTATATCGAATATATAAATTTTATTAGCTGTTTCCTACCTACTGTTAAAGAAAAAATACACAATCAGTGTAAATCTGATGTATTATAAATAATAGAAATTCCTGGACTTTCTGACTATGTTTGAGCCTCTTCAGTGATATTAGTCAATTCTTGTTTTTTGTAGGTTGGAAAACTCTCATCGAAGACGTGGAATTTCTGACCGAAAGCGAGCATTTGCCCAAGTACTGGGTGTGGGGCTGGTGGTTTTCACCGACTTTAATTTTCCTATTCTTCACGTGGTGGGTCGTTGACATCTTTCGCCAAGACTCTGACTGGTCGGATCCCTCGTGGGAAACTGTCACTGTGATCGGTGCAGCTTCTGTTGCTCTCATCGTAATCGCTATCAGCTCGTCTATTACTGTCGCCAGACAAGTCCAGTACGATTGTTGGTCGGTAAGTTATTTCTTTTTATTAAAAACTAATAAGGCACTGGTCCTCGCACCAGCGCCACTTTCAAATACTTATAATTATTAAGTTTTAGGGGGGCATTATCAAGAATACTTTGAACTGTAGTATTTGTGATTGATACCGATTATAAGCGATTTTAATGCTTTTTTGTGTTTTGTTCAATAACTGAAGATAATGCTGAATTATTATTATTCTTGGTGGCCACCAATCCACCTTGTAGCTTCGAAAGCCTGTTTTTAATTCGTAAACTACTCGATAGTTAAGCTGTCAAGCTAACCTTGCTAGATTATTACAAATGCTACGATCAACTTCTACTCGTCCTTAACAGTTTACGCTGCAAATATTTCCTCCTGCGTTTTGCTAAGGACAAAGCCTCGTCATTCGTTGTTAAGATCCGTGCTATGAATTTCATTTAAAATCTCTTATTATTTCACAGAAATTTAAATCGTCGTTCCAACCTTCGAGACATTGGGGCCCGAGAGACCCCATCACACACTACTACTGGCTAGCGAGACGCGACGAAGTTGTTCGAGGGAGCCAGCCCAGGACCAGATACAGAAGAACAAAGCTCGGCGAGCTCTCAAGACCAAGCTTCTTATCAGTATCTGAATCTATACTAGCAAAAGACAACCAATTAACTCCAAATTTTAAAAAAAGGTCCAATTCCGACGATTGGGTATACACTTTAGGGAGGAAAGAAGTTTTAGCACAATTGTACAAGTACGCCGATGACAGACAAAGATCAAAGAGCCTGGACTGGGAATTGATAATTAAAATGAAAAGTTCCGATATTATTAGACTAAGCAAGGATAATTCAATCACGATATTAAATTCATGTCGCATCTGACATATTTTGCCTTCGTAATAAAAATATTCTAAAGACTAAAAAGTTATTTTCAGCTTATAATTGTAGCCTCCCTGTTACAAACAGGAAGTAACCGAATGCCAAAAAACGCTGCAAAACTGTGTACGTGACTGCTTGTTGTTACGTTGACCTTCCTCAGGCAGATAGTGCCCCAAAAGGACGGCGTGTTTCTGTGGTTAACTTGACATCCGGCCATCTTTCACTAAACAATACTGGTAGTAGAAAGAAACTAGTCCCGTTTTGTAATAATTATATAGGTACGTTAACACAATAACTTAATTTTACTCAATTTTGTGAACGCAGACACGGGTGTGATGCTGATGTCTTAAAAAGCTCGAGACGAGAATGGCGTCCTTATTGACCAGTCTTCTTGGTCCATCATCAACACACAGCAATAACAGCCTTTTTCGAGTTTCATACTGTTCATTACATCGAGTTCCTATATTATTAATCTGGTGTTATTTGAGGTGTCTTATTAATTGTAGTTAACGACCTATCCTAGGCATCGTTTTACCTCTACAATGGAGTTGCATGAGGTACAGTCTCACGTTCTCCCCAAATCTTCCCAAAATTATTGGTGATTTCAACTTACAAGCACAGATACCTTCTGTCTGCCAGCTTACTGCGATGTTTTTTCTCTGCTCACCTGCAGCAAAGTATGACGTGAAACCTACTGCTTATGAGCAATTTATAAGTACAGCACGTACTGTAGCTAGCTGAAATGGCCCCTTGTATTTAAATTGTGGTGTGATATGCCATTGTTATTGACGAAGTAATTAATGGTCCCGAAAAGATGCAGTTTAATAAAGCCTCTGATAGGGGCCAGGCAACGAATGCTTAAAAACAGATATAGAGGGAAATGGTTGGAACACAATTTTTGACTTCGTAACTTAGTTTGGAGTAGTTAGGAGATGAACATATCAAAAGTCCCCGCTCAAGGGCTACCCTTTGAGCCGGAGGGAGGGGTTTGAAGGTCCCGTTTTTCGTTTTTTCGCTTATTATCTCTTAGAGACATGACTACTCTATACAAAATAAAGCTGATTAAATTTCCTACAAGTTTTACTCGGTCATGAAGTCGTGAGTTTTGATATCTTTTACCCTAACAAGCGAGATTTAATCTTACTTGTAATTTGAAAAAAATACCCTTACCCATCTTGACAGGAATATTCTTTACACGGTAAATTGGACATATCAAGTGTACCATTTTGGAATCTCATTGAAATGGGCAAGTTTTTAATTAATCCGTGACTCAGGTGACCATTGTAGTGGTTTTAGGTAGTTTTCAAAATTTTTCTTGCGTCTCGCGTTATTCGTTGGATACGTCAACGCCGCCGGCAACCAAGCCGTTAGTCCTCATAATAAGCTTTTCCACATCATTAATTAATTATATATGCCATCGAGGGCTACGTCATATTTTTATGTTGGCATTTCAATATTCTTTATATAGCCATGGTTGTGATATTTGTTCACCATAAAAAGTCGGTAGATTTCGGTTTCAGGCGTAGGTGCCACAGCTCTTGGGCCTCGCAGTTATGCAGTGCCATCGTTAACTAACACTAGTGCAGTAGTGTTTCGGTAAGAAGAAATTGAATCCCATCACGTATAATAACGTGTTTCCTGTCTGCGCTTTTATAAATCTGTAGAAGTGTCAACAAAAACCTCGTATTCGTAGTAGTCAACTGTAGACGTTTCCGTCTTAGCGATTTTATCTTATAGTCCATCAATCCAACGGGCTTAGTTGTGGAGATGCTACGGAGTCATCTTAATGCCATAGGACTTCAATAATGGCTCGGCTGTAGGCTGTTCCTGCTCGACGAATATTTAGCATCGAGTTGTTAAAATGTTTCTACAATAGTGTTTCCTGGTGGGCTCTTTCGCTTAAGATGCGGTCGTTTATGGGCTTTTGTCGTGAATAATAGCCGTAACCAAACCACACACAAGCCTCTTTTTGTTTTCAGCCACAGACTGATTAGAGGTGTCGCTCACAGCAGTACCTTGTGTACGGGCAGTAAACCCTAGTGGCTATCATTGTCAGGAAGGCGTTGAAGCTAGCCCACAACCTGCGTACCAGGGACGCGGCGCGTTTGCGCATGGTGGTTTGGAAGCAGTTGACTCGCGTTGCGTATGCCACTTATGTGGCGTCCGATGTGGCAACTGCCTATTTGTGGCAGTCGTCACATCTGGCCTTACCACCACATTCCTAGCCTTAACGCATTATTTGCGTTAAGGCCGGGAATGGCGGTAACGCTAACTCAAACTCGCAGCCACTTAATATGGCATCTGATGTGGCGACTGCTACAAGACAGTATGGCACTCTCAGTGGACAGCTTAGGTCAAAATCCAAACTGGTTGTCGTGTGAAGTAACTTTCTGATCTAATAGTGTATTAAATGTACCGTCTAACACCTTAGCAATGATTGTAGCTAGCGATATAGGTCGGTAGTTTGTCTTGTCGCCTAGGTCTCCCGTTTTATATTTTACCACAGGCACTACAATCGTTTTTATTTTAACACATCAATAACATGACCATTTCTGATCGTTTTGAATTGAATAATTTAAAAAAAATACCCGGGAATAATTTGCTGTGGCAGTCAAGCATAGCGCTGTTTGGCATACGTTGCAATAAAAAAAAAAACTTGCGTCCTGGTCTTGAATGTTTTGTTTTATCAGCAACTTCAGGCAAATGTTAATTGGCATGCTGGCGAAGTCGTTTTAAAAGTATAGGAACTGTTCCTGGTGGGCGTTTACACTATTGAGAGTCATGAGCAGCTCGCTCTTTTTTGGTAATCTTGGTAGAGCCTATTGTTATTTATTGTTTTCTTTGCCAAATTATCTTTTTCAAGTTGGTCCCTTTTGTACCCTACCCACGAGCTTGCCACGTGTCGCATAGACTTTGACTGTTCTGTCTGTTGACTTTATTTCCACATATCTGCCAAAGATTGTAGCCTCATTTCGCTCCTCAGTGCCATTAACAGCAGAGTGTGACCCGGAAGTCTCTGTGTTTTATTTCTGCGTCGGGTCCTAAAGAACTCCGACCCGACCGCATCTACAGTTTCCACTATCCCTCTGGTGTGTTCCTTTAGTCGACTTGTAGGATATCCACAGGTTGAGTTGGAGAGGCCGATATTCTACGCCGCGCCCCACTTTGGCATATTTTGTAATGCCAAATAAAATTAAATAAAACTTGGTACATGATAGTAAATAAGTATACTACTTAAACTTGTTGTGAAATACTTTTCTTTATTGAAACTCCTAAAGCTTTTATTATAATAGATCGCTTCACTAATCTTCTATGTCCGTTTTAATTAATAACTGCTGCTGCTTCTCTAATTTCTTAGCGGAGTCCTCTTAAGTTTTGATATCATCATCATCATCAGCCTATATCAGTCCACTGCTGGACATAGGCTTTATTTTGATATATTTTGTACAAATTTTATCTTAAATGAAACCCTAGTAAAAATCTTAATAGTTTAAATCTGGAGAGCGAGAAAGGGCTCAGCAAGTGTTGTATATTAGCATTCTTTGGAATATGTTAAGCGGTCCGCGCATTTTTTAGCAAGTCTTGCAAATAGTTTTCGAGGAAATTTAAATAATTCTAGTCATTCTAAGTCTCCGGCAATTCAAGAGGACCAATAATTAGTCCGATTATGATTCCAGTGTATATTAATTTAAAATTGGTATTACGATCGGTCTTCGCGTATTAAATGTTCATTGTATATCAATATGCCAACTATAAATATTGTTATGAATGTGAAATAACCATATTTTTTGCACGTTTTTTATCTGTCCTTAGTATTTTATGTCGATTGTTTTACTAACATTTTTTTTTCATGGCCGCCAAGCTTATGCACTTGGATCCACCTTACGCCCTTGCCTAGCTTAGAGCAAATGAACTCCCTGTGATAATGTGTGTAGCTTTAGGTAGTGAAGTTTTCCTCCAGTGCAGTCTTCATGCGACCACCCTTTAGCAGTCGGTGCACTGCACCCACTTCTTATTTGATTGGCAAAAGGCTGTACATGCAAAACAGTTATTCTCATCTCCTTCATCATTATTTTTGTACTACGAGGGGCGTTCAAAGTACTCTCGGTATGAATATATATAACTCTCGAAATGAAAGAAAGGGCAGAATAATTAAATTTTTCTATAAAATTACCTGCAAGCTCAATATACTTTTGACAGCGCGATTTTTTTTTTTTTTAAGTTTTAAAGTTATCATTAATGGCCGCCTTGAGCATCGTCGGAAAATCGCTTTCCACGAATCTCTTTTTTCAGCTTCGGGAACAAAAAATAGTCACTAGGTACCAGATCTGGGCTGTAAGGAAGGACATGTTGTTGCACTCTAATTACGATTGTGAAAAAACTAATGGCAGTAAATCGTCGAAATTTTCTAATTGTCACATTGGATAATGTCATAAGAGACATTGACAAAAACTACCCTCTTAACTAACAAAAAAGTTTCGATACCGAGAATACCTACTTTGAACGCCCATCGTACATTTAACGCATAATATGCCATAAGTGTCACTTAGATTAACATTAATTTGTGAAAATCTGCAAAGATAAACTTCGTCGGCTCGGCGACGTATATGATGTCTTCTATCCAGCATTCAACATGTTAAATGCTGAGCTCCTCAATCAATGATATGACATAAATGCAAAAAGCTGCGGGAAGTCCACCCTGCCGCACTCTTTATTCTAGCCCGTACTTACTCTCTGGATAGGCTATTTTATAAATAAATGGTTGATAATCGACCCGGTGCTGCTAGTTTTCTGCGCCGGAGCCTTACACAGTAGGTACTAAATACCTATAGCGACAAATAAGTTCTGAATAAGGACCGCGCGCGCCGGATCGTATGAAGTGGATTGGATGATCGTGCGTGAGCAGCGCATTCGTGTTTCACACTGCGTGCGAAGCGGATCGCTCGTCGGTGACGGTCGCGCGCCCTTGTACCACCATCAAATACGCAGATTCTTGCAATCATATCTTGAATTGTGTTGAAGCTAGTGCAGTGATGTCTAAAGACGGTCCAAGGCTGAGTCGACTCGGCGTGTTGGCCCCGGCCGCCTTGTCCGTTTGTATGGACGCCTCTGTTTTGGCGGTTCCGGCCGCGGGAGCCATAGTGTCCACAGTCCTCAAAGAGCTCAGTAAAGCTTTTATGCTTAAAAAGTAAGTTGATAAACTTAATTGGACGATTTAGGAAGATTTTTTTCTTACATCTAAGAGCATTGCGAATACAAAACAACATGCCGCCCTAGCTGGCGAGATTACTATTGTGATGATAAATATTCTAGATTGCGACTACCTTAAATTGAATTTGTTTACTCTTTCTTAGACGTCAAATCTACCTATAAGTAGGTTACTATTGGCCCACATTTCTTGTCGATTTTGCACGAGCAAATATAAGAATAAGATTTTTTTATTGGTTCCTACATACACAAGAAAATACAGAGATGTAAGAGAATTAATCATAAAACAATGTGAGACCAAAAGGCTACCACTCAGCGTGTGCTGCAGGGGCTCGGGAAGCACTGCAGCCCTGGTCTTCCGTAGCATAGCAAATATACCAAGTCTGGTTAAAGTTGTTTTTGCTCTAATTGGCTTATTAAAACTGTGGCTATGATAGGCATAGGCCTATCACAATGGCTATCACAATAGCACAATACCTAGCTACTTTATGAGTTCATCCCTGAAGCTGCGGCGTTCATAATTCGCGACTGACCATTGCAGCTGCTAGGAACTGTAGGATTTTCTTTGGGGTGATGTCTCTTAGCTCTTCTGGGCTGTGCAGGTGCTTACCCACGTGAGTGCTACGTTTTTCATCTATGCATCCTTAAATGCGAAACGAATGCTGCCTGCTGTAGCTGAACGGATCCTTAGCTTGCTGGCCGGAGTAAACTCCGGCCAGCAAGCTAGATACACGGAAAGGACATAATCTACTACTCTTCTACTTCGGTTAGATAGGTACATGAGCGAGTTCTAGTTTTTTTATTGAAGTTGCATGAGGATTTGCAGTACCCTACGAAGTTAAAGATGTCGCGATCCCGTTTGAAAAAACGGGGCAACATGTTTTTGCCAAAAACCGGTTTTTTGGGAGTCAGGAGGAACTTTTTTAATTTAGGTTAATAGCATAGAAGGACGGAATATCTGAGATGCATTAAACAAATTTGCTAAGAATTATTGATATTTTTATTCTTTCTTGTTATGGGTTCCTGGAAGTTCTTCCTCAATACTAATTTGGCAGTAAGTCGCACCAAAGTCAATAGAGTATATGCATAGACTTTTAAATTTTTATGTTAGATTTTTTATATATTAAATTATCGAAAAATAAATAACAAACAATTTTTAATTATATAATTATTTAAAAAAAACTAAAATCAAAACTGCGCTCAGTTTCGGGTGAGAAAAACGCTGACCTTTTTTTGTGACGTCACCGTTCAATTTGTCAACTCAAAGTGCTTCTGTTTCTTCAATCAAAATAAAATTAGAAACAAATAAATGACCGAACCATCATATTTGTTATTTGTGTTTGTGATTAATAAATAATTTTCTTATTTTTTTGTTTCAAAATAGATAATCCGCCAAATGCTTCATACATATCAATACGGTGAACGGTGACGTCATGTTTAGAAATTGTTTAGAAATTATGCGACTGAATATCTACTTTCAATAGTAAATTTTTACAATATAAACATCAAAAATTACAAAAATAAATATGCAGATAATATATTTCTGACATCATCATCATCAGCCTATATTAGTCCACTGCTGGATATAGTATAGGCCTCTCCTAATGAGCGCCGTATCGCCCTGTCTTCAGCTTGCCGCATCCAGCATCTACCAGCAGTCTTTCGCAAATCGTTATCCCACCTGGTCGGAGGGCGTCCCACACTACGTTTGCTGAGTCGTGGTCTCCAGTCAAGAACACGTTTACCCCATATTTCTATATCAATAGAGAATACAAATAAAAATTATAAACATTTTTGAAGTGAAATGCATATAGGTACCCTAGTATCAGACTCGTTATACTACTGCTGATGTAAGTACGTTATATCTACCTAACTTCATTAAAATTTTAAACGTTGCCTGCTGTTAAAAATACTTAGTTTTAAGCTAAGAATACAAAGATGTCCTCTACTCAGTCAGATATTTTTGTAAAATAATAATAAAGTTCCATTGCGAAGAAGACCTAATATTGTGTGGCTACAATGGCGTATACCGAAAACGCATTCTAAAACGTGCCGCAATATTTCTCCTGACACACTCAATATTTTGCACTAAAGGATCTGTTCAAAATATTGAGCGAATTTTTATTAGTGTGAGGACCGTTCCGTATTAGGTATAAGGAACTAAAGACTGTTTCATCGAACAAAGCTTGTATTTACTTCCGAAATTTGTGTTCCGTGGGCAGTGACCGATGACGAAACCGGCGACTTGCCGCCAATCTGTGGCGAAACCTCAAACATTCGATGCGAGGTCGTGTCCACCGGAGCGTCATCGTTCTAGGGCTGTACAAAAAATCATGGCCAATGTATTTTTTTTAGTTTTTACTCTAATTTATTTATTTCTTACTTTCGTTTACCGCTGAAAAAGGCGCTTTGTTTGCATTCAATTAATTTGTCAGGTACATTCAAGTCACCTATAAACGTTTCCTAACACCATGACTATAGGAACCACTTACCAGCTGGACGTGCCCTAGCATCAGGGGTCTAGAGGTTAGGGGTTAAGAGGGTATTTATTGCACAGTACCCACCCTTATCTGCGTTTGTTACTCCCATGCCCAAAAAGGCACTTAACTCAATGTCGTATGTTTTCGCCCGATTTCAAAATTGTGAGTCTCTCTAAAGTGCTCAAGCTATTAAAATATAATTAACTATATTCAGCTCTAACGCTTATTTTTTCGGTGAACCCAGGTCGTTACTTGTAGAAAAAATTGAATCACACAACATGTCCGGAGCCTGGAAACGTATTTTTTTGCTAACCCAGCTAGCCCAAGCACTGTCAGTGTAAAGAGCCTAGCAAGAGTCACTCGTCTCGCTTATGTGGCTAGGAGGTCAGTAGTGCCTATGCCTAAATGTAACTGTTCTATTCAGCTGAACGCGCATCTATCGGCGCTACCGGCATTTCCTCATGGCATTTAACTGAAATGCCGCGCACTCAATGCCGATAGGTGCGCGATGCTACAAAATATATCATAAGATTTAGAAAATTCGATGACTGCAGGGAATGCCGCGTCTACCGTGCTCCCAGGTGCGCGTTCACCTTAAAGCTGGAATCTTTATATGAAATAGTATGCAGCATTGCGTACCTAAGGGCTCCGAGCGCGCGGCATTTCAGTAAAATGCCATGAGGAAATGAGATGACATGGTAATGCCTGCCGGTAGCGCCGATAGATGCGCGTTCAGCTTTTACCTCTTCCTTATGGTTTGGCTGTAACGACACAGTTCTGTGTTTAAGATCATTGTTGTATCTATCTGTACGACTAGCTTCAAGGATCCAGTGCCAACCACAAGTTGGGTCAGCACTTTAGTTTATTATGTAGGTAGAGTTTGTAATATGCTGCTTGGTCGTTGTTTAACTTAAATAAAATTTATTTAGTCAAGTGTCTTCTACTGGTGCTGATATGTATGGATCAGTTGAGCTACCTGTAGATTCATTGCAACGGTCTGCAGTTAGCTCGATTGTTTCAATTGGAAATACATCTAATTTCATTGAAGAAAATTACAATCAAAGAATAGAATTCGCGTATATATATATGCGAATTTCACTTAACGAGATTTTTTGCGGAACGTATCCCTCGCGTAAAGCGTACTATTGTATTCGAAACAAACTAGGTTCGTGGTTAACACGCTTAAGTTCATAAGTTGATGTTTTTTTGCATAAACTGCCTGTACACCCCTAAATATTAACATGGTTTTATAATTTTAAAGCTTTACGCGATAAATAGATATCCCTCGGGAGTACTAGCTCGTGAGCCGTGGTCATACTCTACACAAAAGCGAAAGAATATTCAAAATGGGTAAAATAGTGGCATAACTAATAATAAAATAACAAACAAAATTCAAAGATATTGCCGAATTAAAAAAAAACTCAAATTTTTTAAGTGTGTTGAATAGGGATAGCAATAATAAATCATGACAGCAATACATACAAAATCACGGGAGCGGTGCGGTCGCAAGGACAAAATTACTGTAGCGCAACTTGTCCTTATTAGCTTAACCAGCTCCGTCTTTCGTGTTTGTACAATCAATTTAATACTCGCATTAGTAGTTTTTTGTATAGGTTTCTTCCGTCATTATAGTCATCTTTGCGAGACAAGTTCCGACGGGCCGCGTGTGGGATGTGCATTATAAAAAAAGTCTTACAAACCATACTTTAGTATGTAGGTAGATACTTGTACTTTATATACTTACCTACTTAAGGTTGGTTGGAATCACAGACCAGTTGATTTAACTGGTCTGTGGTTGGAATACATATATTATTAAGACGCTGTACTGGAAAGTAAGGGCATTTAAATACTCGGCGTAAAGACATCGTCACTAAAGAGCTGAACCAGATGCTGTGCCGCCTAGCTTTTGCCTCGCCATGCATTGGTCTTGACATGAATTTGGATAAAACCAATGTCTTAATTAATGGTCAATGTGATTTTAGGATGACTCGCCATTTTTCGAACTATTTATAAATAAAAATTATAAATAGCGTCACGGGAAAATAATTCACAGGCAATTTTAACTTGGCTGCGGAAGGTTTTAATGTTCCTGTGGTTCGGCGAAAATGGCAAGAGAGGGTTACCGGAGAGGTTTTAGTGGGTGTTACGTCCTTCTCAGGGCGTCTCAGGCGTCTCAGGCGTTCTCAGGCGAGTCGCACTTAATTCTGGTCCCCCCAGACCAGTTTTTTAGTTAACGACAATCGTCGCCGAATAAAAAAAGGCAATTTTAATGTATGATATACAGAGCTATATGGTAGTGTCAGAGGAGAGACAATGTTTCTATGACAGAACTGGTTGTCTAAGTGCTTATTTAGTAAGCCTAATGAAATTAAATTATTGACTGTCTTTTGTTGACTTAGTTGGGTCAAGCCTCAAGCACTTGTCACGGAGGATAAACGTCGTACATGGCCACCTTCTCGAAATTGTGTCTGAGGAACCTTATCTCTAGTTTTTACCCAACTGCAGAATCTGCAAAAACTAGTGGTACCAAAACTATTTGGAGAAAAACTCGAGAGGATGCTTTAACTTGCTAGGCAGGTCAGTATTTAGAAAAACTACGTTTTCTCTGTATCCATACCGTAAAGCAAACGAGCATGAAAACTGAAGTTTTCAATCAGTGTGTCCTACCCGTCATGACCTACGAAGCGGAAACGCTCAATAGGGGAGGCCTATGTCCAACTGTGGACTAGTATAGGCATATGATGATGTACATAAGGTCTATTGAAGGAAGTTGTTGGTAGGTAGGTAACCTAAAAAGTAAAGTGATAGGTACTGGTCAATTTGCGCATCTCAGTCTATAGAGATTTTTAAGGCGAATAGTAAGGCAAATGACCTTGGGCATTTCCGCGTGCCTTTATGCAGCAAAGAGTGCTTGTTTTTGATTCAGCATACCATGTAGTGCCCCAATCAACCACATAATACGATCGTCTGCGGTTAGATGACGACGTGTAACTGGTCAGGCTTGTATCACAGATTTTGTTTTACGTTTAATATCGTTATTTTGACTGCTTTTAGAAGCTATTGGACCTCCAAGAAATATGTATGAACTATGTGAATCACTACTGAATTTGGTACTAATCGAACTAGAGACACCGATAAAAAGTGGGTTCGAACCAACTAGATACACACTATAACTAAGACTATAACAACAACACTAAAATTAACGGCACGCATTTGGGACCTCCAAGAAACCCTTCGAAATATGTATTACAGGATATAAAAATTACAAAGCTCCACAATGAATATTTTCGTCAGAAAATGGGTTCAAAAACACCTAATTTTCGTGTTTTTGCCTTAGTATACGCCTTAAGAGTGTGATTTTAGTGTGTTATTATAAAGCCTATTTTAGAATAGAATCACTCTACACAGGCTCAATTATTATTTAAAAAGTCAGTTCGCCGGCGGCGGCGGCGGTGGCTATCTTAACAACTCATGGCAAGACATATAAGCATCTATTTTTTGTTAGCTTCGATGAAGGCAAGCACAAAGGCAAGTTAATAATGCGAATTAATTAAATTGGTTGATAGCACAAAAAAATCGCTCTGTAGGATCTCTGTAGGATGAGGATGTGGTTTGAGGAATCAAAACACAGCATTTCCACGAAACGTATCTAAGGACATCATCAAGATGAATGACGGGTGATTTAAACCACGACGATTATTTTAGTATAAGTATCTAGTAAGTAACCTACCTACTCTACCTCATCAACAAACATCGTCGTCACCACGATAAAATATTACCTACATCGCCCACTGCATGCATAGTCACTAACATTACCGTGGCATGGCAGGGTAAATATTATAGTCGCATTAAGTACCTACCTATGTCAAAAAAAAGTCAAAAGTCAATAACTTTATTTCTTTAGGCTTATAAAAAAGCACTTAGACAAGTCAAATTTTATACAACAACTTTGAGTGATTCCGAAGATGATGTACGTGGGTAGGTATATATGTTTGAGTGACATGGAAATTAAACGAAATGTATTATTCTTACCGCAGATGGTTCCATGGAGTAATGTCTGCAAAGGAAGCAGAGTATCTAATTATGGAGAAGGGCAAAAACGGGTCGTTTTTGGTTCGGGAGTCACAAGCGCATCCGGGGGAGTACGTGCTGTCAGTCCGAGTGCGGGGCAGGGTCAGCCACGTCATGATCCGCCGGCAGGTGAGACCTTATATCATTACCTTCTACGGGCTGCTTGCGGGCTCCACGGAATTGGAAATAAATGATTCAGTAATGATGTCAATTATTCAGAATATCATGACTCAGTGCCTGCCTGCCAGTGCGAATGATCTGCCGATGAGTTGAGCACTTTCATAAATGTAATTGATGTGGAGAACTTTCCGTATTCTTGGGTTTTCCTGTTTTTATAAGACTAATTATTAGTGAGGTTAAACCATACAACGTTATATGTATGAAGGCAATAGACAAAGAAAACGCGTTTTGATTTTAGTTCACTAAGTAAATGAACGAATTATAATAACATGAATCAAAATAAAGCTTATTTTTAAATGTTACTTCAACAACAAGGCGGTCGTCGAACCTGATTAGGCGAATTAGGAAATCACAATGTTTGCCTAATAAACCCAAACAGATGCTAAATTGGTCCAGCCGGCTTGACCTTGGCGACGGGCAAGGCATGCGTCGTCGCGACCGGTCCGCCAAACTAAACCGAAGCGTGTCAACAAGGTTTTTGCGAGATACTCCCGCTACATGCCCGCTTGAGATTTGACGACCTGACTGTTGACCTGGAATGAGACTGTTGATTGCCTACCTAGCTAGGCAAGTGAGTAAAATGGGTACCTAATTATTGAAAAAAAATCAAGCCAAGACGTCATTATTATACGTCATTTTTTGACAAAAAAATAACGAAGATGCGACTGTGGTCGCTTGTATTGCATTGCGGCGCACACACAAGCCCGGTGCATTGACAACGCATGCGCGAATACTGCACTTGGATCAATACCATACAACGCAGTGCCGTTCCACCAGGGCTGAAGAAAGCGTTGGAGGTAACCGAGCATGCGCAGAATGTCTAGACTTGGTGCTACGTCATTAGTGCTAGTCTTGGATCAATAGTGCATAATGTTGGCGGAGAAGTACTAGGAGAGCACAGTTATCAAGAAGTTATTCGAACTTGTAGCGGTCTAGACATATAACTACTACAAGACAGTTCGAGACACGTGTTATCGCCTCAACTAATGTAGGTATTTTGTCCACCGGTGTTCTGGGTTTGTTTGTATTTGGCTTGCATTTTCTGAGGTAGGTAAAATATGTAAACATTAAAGTTGTAAACATTCTTAGTAGGTACTCTTAGTATTCGTATTATTAGTTTAAATTATTCTAGTACTGTGTAGCAGGGTCGTATTTACCAAGGAGCCAAGTGGTTTACGCATTTACGGTATCTATTTACGCTGGCAGTGCTTAGCATGTAACTGAAAAATACCTTCTACATTGCTGATTCTGGACGCAACGAAGTTGATTTTGGATCCTCCGAGAATTTGAAAAATCAGTTTCTTTATTGCGTTTAAGTTTAAATCATAAATGTGTGTTTTTGTCATCCAGCTAGCTAGACCCATGCTAAGCACTGCACCGCTAGTGCTAAGAGCGCTTCATGTCTGTGTCTAGGTTATAATTGGTCGATCTGTTAGAGCGATCTTTGGCTAGCACCTCATCTTATACATAATACATTAGTGACGAGGTCAGTACTAGGTGGGTTGGTGGCCGCGGCTGATGGTAGCTGAAAGATGATGGACAAGCTGAAATGAAGGCCGAGACCGAAGCTCGAGGCCTCCGAAGAAAACAATTAACTATCTATTTGACACATCGATCAAAAATGTCCGGCTTTGCCGGCCCCCCTATTTTTGATCGAAGATTTGACACCGATAATAATTATCTGACTACCTTACGACAAATCTATGGAGATTGTCTATATCCACTAACGTGAATCGAACCCGCTTCCCTCCTCCTGCGTCGCAGGCAGACCTTCGCCCACCGCTCCACAGAGGTCATCATCATAAAGTCAATCATAAAGTTATTTTATTATTTACGTTATAAAATTAAAAAAAAACTTTCGGAAGTTTCTTGTATGACATTAAACGTCAAAGTTAACCCCAAAATTATTTCAAGCAACTGACATACCACAGCTGATTATTTCAGAAAACTCGCATAACAACAGTGAAGATGGTAATTACTGAGAGATGTTTCATTGGTTTCTAGCATGACAAGTTCGAAGTAGGGAGTGGCGAGCTATTTGACGACCTGGTCGGTCTGATCGAGCACTTCAGGTCCTATCCCATGATGGAGACGTCGGGAGACGTGCTGCGCCTTCTGCAGCCAGTCAGCGGCAACCGACTGCGTTCGCATGCCATCAAGCAACGTGTTAAAGACATCCAGGTATTACTTTTACTTACACCGAGAATAGAAAATGATGTCGAACGAGATGTGTGACTAGAGGCGCATCAACCCCTGAATAGAAATTTATATTTATTTTTACTTGCAACACTTTCGCCGTTTAAAGTGTTGAGATCCAGAAAAGAGCTAAGACAGCATTTTATTACAATTGATTTGATGTTGGCAAATAACTCGAAAATTTTAAAGACAACTGCAAACTCGAAGATATGTTTTATAATGGTTGACTTTGCTCTTCTCGGGGTCTCTACAATTTACGGCGGATTTATTGCAAGGCGAGATTTGGCATAATTTGCTAGTTCAAAGTAGGTTTTTTCTTGTTTCCGTAAACCGCAAAACACCAAATTCCTGATTCTCACTTCTTTTCCTGCAAACCTAGATGACCT
This sequence comes from Eupithecia exiguata, assembly GCA_947086465.1. NCBI lineage: Eukaryota > Metazoa > Arthropoda > Insecta > Lepidoptera > Geometridae > Eupithecia > Eupithecia exiguata. The sequence goes on from OX352226.1 coordinate 3,741,477, forward strand.
ACATTTGTGTGCAGTTTTGATAACTTTTGAAGCTTCTTTACATGTATTTCGCAGAAATAACGTTGCCTCTAGTTCCTGCTTGTATAAATGTTACTCGTTATAAGGGTCTGATATGCAGATTCGAATGCCATCATTGCGAAACACGCTGTTTCGAAAAAAAAATCAAGTGGTACGCCCTTTCGAAAAACCGTTGTTTCGAAAATTGCTATATCGAATGACGAATTCGCGAACTACGCTGTTTCGAAAAATTTTATACGTGGTATGCTAGACCGATAGTCACGGTATCGAAATCCATTGCTGCTATTGTCATACCTATGTATTTAAATCTATTACATGGGAATCGAAGTCACGACCCCGATAAGACACAGAAGCTTATGATGATGGGATCGAATAATATTTGGAATGAATAGAAGTGATTTTTAAATTATTGTTTTCTGAAATTATGTAGGGCTATTCCGGAAATCCCCCACGGACGTCCGCCGTCCGTCGTCCAAAGGGATATTTATAGAAAATATAGTTCATAAATTGCGACAGATGGCGCTGACGAGACCATAATTATATCTAAAGATTTTGCCAAAAAGACACAAAAAATCTACATTTCCGATGACAGCTGTTAAATTGACCCGTACTGTCAGATGTGACTAATAGATTAAATAGGTCAATTTTTTTCGAGTAGTATCCTTTCACCCATTATTTCCGCCCATTGGTAGTGTCGTTTCGCTCATTTTCACGTTACATTGCTGGTTTTGCAAAATGACATGTTAGAAAGATTCCGAAGATGAATTGCACATAATATAGGTAATATTTTAATCTATTATTATTATTATGTTTATTATTCTGAGTGTTTGTCTAAATCTACTATTCGCAAACAACTCGCAGAGTAGAAGTACATAGAAAAAGACTGTGACAGCTGTCAAAGTGACACTTATTGTCAAATGTGACACTTACTATCAGATATGTGACAGAAACTGTCACACATGCAAGATAATCAAGGAAAACAGACTGTTTCGGTCAAAATTGACGATGAATATCAAATTGACAATTTCTAATTCTATACAATTTTCTTTCATTTTAATTTTCTTCGGTGGTGGAGTCTGTGGGATATTACCCAAAATTGTCTCAATTTTATGCATAGTGGTTTTCTGTTCTACTATGAGCCTTTGAAGGCAAGCGTACACTGCGAAAATATGTATACACTCCCATGTTTTGAAATTTGACTGAATAGTAAGTGTATAGTCATTGTGATAATTTATATATCGTATTCTGACAAGAACGAGGACTACTTAGTATGAATAACGTGTGCGTAAACTATTATATGATAAGTTCCGAGTAAAATAACAGTGAAAACTAGGAAGTATATACATATCTGAGCAGCTGACTGTACAAACCAAGTTTTCTTTTTTCCATTAAACTATTCCATCGTCGGTGCCATGCTTCCACACTGTTTTGGGTTCGCGGGAGATGCTAATGATTGATTCTCTCAACAGACCACAAACCGGGTGGAAACAACGGTTGCCTTCGCGATATTACCAGTTTTTCATCCGACATGCGGGATTTTAGCTGGCCCAGAACGTAATATTCCTCAAAATATTGAGTAACAGCAGAAGATTCTTCCGGTAAAACGCTCTCTTTTAGCTGTTTAAATACATCAGGTATTTCTTCCGGACACAAGTAAGCTAGAGCTACATATGATCGCATTTTTAAAGCAAACTCACTATCGGGGCTATATCTGTCACTGAGGCCACTTTCTTGAATCTTTCTCCAAATGTTTTGCCCAAGATGAAATAAGCAACCAGAATGGATGGTGGTTGGAAATTCCATTCTGACTGCATTTATTATAGCCAATTTAAAATCGGACATTATTCGTTCTGGATTCAAATCGATATTGAATTCGGAAGCGTATTCTTTCAATTGGTGAAAGAAGGTTATATAACATTCTTCCGTCTTCTTATGAAGAAATCCGTAAACGAAGGGCAATATCCTTTTACAATCTTCAGAACCAACAATCCCATGAATGGAAAATATTTGCTTAAATATTATGGGACAGGTTTGGAAGGTCCCATCCACTAACGAAACTGGCGATTCGCTCAACTTTCGCAGATTCGTTTCCGTAGCAAATAATAATAAGCGCCCATCATCCTCCCCAAATGCAATATTTTTACCAAGAAATCTTGTGCCATTTATTTCTTGATATTCAGTTGGTATATTCACCAGTTCGCTTCAGACTGTAGGTTCCTTTGGTTTATTTTTGTTTCTAGCTCTCTTGATGATTTCGCGAAGGGCGTTTTTATTCGGGATCGCACTTGTGCTGCTAGAAGGTATTTCAGCCAATTCATTTCTAATAATTATGCCTGGTGCGCTATTACTTTGAAGCTTTACTTTTTTACTCTAAAAGAATCACATGCACACAGAACTAATAAGGTTGCTGCTTTTTGTAATGCAATATGCGACCTCATTAGGTATAGAAGCTAGTGTCAATGTTGTCAAGAGAGATAAATGTGAGCAAGAAATAATTGTTGTAAAATTTCTCTCTATCTCACTGTATTTAACAAGAACCTCTAGGGTAGGTACGTAGTTCCCGTTGATCCGGGTCCATGAAACTTTAATTTAAGTTTTCATGTTGATTGTGAAGCATCACCCAGTATCGGACTGCTTATAATATTATTTATCCATAATATTTTTATACTTATAGTTATTACTATCGTTTTTTTAGTCTTCTATAATGTATACTTTTAATTTTGTTTTATTCACTGATAAAACGAAGGCGAAAAAGAACGCTTGGTGCGCTTTCCGAGAACGCTGGTTCAATTTTCAGTATTTGTCTCGGTGGCAAAACAGTAGGTAGGAACACGAGCAATTTTCTCCCTGCGTTACTAGGAACGATCAGGAATATTTTTTCCCGATTGTTCCTAGTATGATCGTAGCTAGGAACAATCGGGATTTTTTTCCCGATTGTTCCTAGTAGGAACGTAGAGGGTAGGGACAATCGGGAATAGGCGGATTAATATGGAGATTTGACAAGTAATTGAATACGTCCACTAGTATTGGACTGTTAGCAAGACTTTGATTCTCCTTATTGGTTCCCACGCTCTGCCGTCGTGATTACCTGCGTTAGAATGGCGCTAATTACAGTTGTATTACAAGCGACATACATAAAGATTAGTCCAATTATCATGCGATTATAAAACGACAAAGAACCTAGTGTAACTTTAAATATGTGGTAACGACCATTGAATAAAACATAATAATCAAGTTGAAAATTTTACGCAGCACTACTCACGTGGCCGGCAATGCTTTGCAGTTTGTGTTTATTTATTTATACTGCGAACAACAATAACTTGATATGTTTAACCATTCATCTTATTGTTTTACTGTTGTGTAAAAATAAATTATACTGTCAGTTGATTCTTCCAAACGGCTGTTTAATTAACAATAGGAAACGGCCCCCTTCTCATTGCAATGACTTCCTATCTTGACGGTCTTTTGCTATCTCCCACTATTCCCGGTTGAAGGAAACTAATCGAATTCACTAATAAAAGAAAGATAAGCCCTTATTTTATATCTTTATCACACTAATATTGAAAATGCGAAACTTTTTATGGGTGGATGAATGGATGGATGTTTTTTACTTCTACATGCCAAGACTACTGAACTGTACTGTTGTGTTTCTATACTGTTTTCTGTGTTTGTGTTGTATCTATCTATCATTTGCGATTATGTCGCTCTATTGAATTAACATAAACAAAAAAAAACGTAACACATTTAACTTACAATTTCAAAATAAATGAAAACATTAAGTTCAGCTCCGATCAGAGTGATCGGATTGTAATGTTGTACAATTTCACCATTTTCAAATCTCAAGACAAAAAGCCTTTTTACCCTAAATTCCACGCGAATGAAATCGCGAGCGGTAGAGCTAGGAGAATACTTGAGAGGTGTTCCATCGCCTGAAATTATTACTTATATAATTTCAGGCGATGGAACACCTCTCAAGTGATTATCACAGCAGTTATGACAGCGAGTTCCAATCGCTGAAGATGCTGGAGGAGCGACAAGCCTTCACTACCATTGAGGGCATGAAGCTGGAAAACTCCTTGAAGAACAGATACCGCAATATATTGCCTTGTAAGTGTTTATTGGTTTTACTTCCGAGTTGTTTACCCTAATTTGGCAGTTGATTATTTATTTTTAATGTTTGTGGTTTTGGATATACTAGCTTAATAGTACCAGGAAACGAAAACGAAATGATAAATTCTTATTCTTATGAAAAATATCATCATAGAAATCAAATTTTTACCCAATGGCTCTCTTAAAACAGATATGATTAAATATTTGAAATACCTACACAATAGATAAAAAATAAAAAAAATAAACAAAATAAATAATGCTGGACAATTCACACAGCATTATCTAGCCCCAAGTTAAGCAGAGCTTGTGTTATGGGTACTAGATAACTGATATACGTAATGTAATACAATACATAGATAGATATTTTTTATTATTCATAGAAAACGACCAGAATACCCTGAACAAATGTCTGCAGATCGTGCAAACATTTGTCCCGAGGCGGGAATCGAACCCGCAACCTCCTGCGTTGCAGGCAGGCCTTCGCCCACCGCGCCACAGAGGTCGTCATACATAGCCAAAATACCTACTCAGAGTCTACTAGAGAATAGTTTTATGCAAATTGGTTACAAATTTGCATAAAGTTATATATAACCTACCGTACGGGTAGGTATTTCCTACCAATACCTATACTTTTTACTATAATAAGTAAACTTCATGAAATTGCTTTCTTTCAGACGACCAGACACGAGTGGTCCTTCGGAGTCGTGACAATGAGAACAGTTACATCAATGCAAACTACGTGCGTCCGTCCCGCCTGTGGGACTCCACCAGCTCACTGCAGTCCTCCAACGATAGCTTGAACAGCGTTAAGTGTGAGTTATACTATGTAAAAAGTAATACTAATCGCATGCCCTGCTTTCACACAGGTCGTGGTCTCTCACAAAGTTCTCGTGCGGTAATGCCGTTTTTTTTAATCCAAGTTATTTTATGTAAACAATGACATTTTATGTATAAAAACTTATCAATATCTAATAACGAAAACGTCTAGTTAACAGCCAGGTAACCACTAAAAATGAACATTAAAACCATCAAAAATACACTGCAAGGGTGCGTTTAAAAGTTGGAAAACGAATCAGAGACGAAAGAAAGGATAAATCATTCATTTGTTTTCGAAATTCTGTGAATTGCTCTTATGATATATTTCAGGATATAGCATGCCGTTAAATATTTTCCACACTCCATGCATCATGTGTGCTTATCTATCTGGAACTTCTTTGCTCACTATGGTCCGCGACAATCAACGTGGTCCACTGCTAAAGTTTCGGTTCATTATGTTTTGCCCTAAGTCTGTCTGTCTGTTCTTTTTGGGCTGTTTCTCAAAACTCTTCCCTGCTTTTACGCTGTCGTTCATGTGGGTTGATCGTATCAAGCAGATACGTCTTGTAACCTAACCTAACCGACTATTAAAGCCCTGGTAGCTGAAAAAGGGTTTTACCAAATTTAAACAAATTTGGTCTCTTAATGCGACCTTGGTCAACATTTTCATACATATGCATTGAGATTTTCTTCGGAATTTGAACTAACCTGAGAAGGCGGTCAAAAAAACAAATGTCATCAAACACGTTACCAACTTTTACTATGTACTCGCAGAAAGTGTAAAAAGTATTAAATCCCTCGCACTCAGGATTCTGGAATTACTCACAAGCAAAACGTTGCGTATTTGCGCTCTGCATTCAATGACGCCCGTGACGCTTTACGCCCTCGGTGTATAATCTTCTTACACGAATTTCTTTGCTTCTAGAACACCTTTGTTTTATAATAAAATACCTAGGATTCTTTCTAGAAACGAGTAAAGTTATACCGTATATATTTCGTTAATATACTTGACTGCACTTAACCCCCTGGGTTACCTATCGATGAACATCACTCTGCCTTTAGTTTGCCCATTGTGTCTCGCCATATCTTGGCTCATTAGCAAATGACCTCGATTGACACGAATTGAGAATGACCACTGCGCTAAATAGGCTGTTTATATTCGAAACATGGTGCAAAGCGAACTGCGATAAATGCTCACGCATTTAAACAACATCATACTTACGAAGTTTTCGATCTAGGCAGGTGGGTCACATGAGGTGATTTGACTACGCGGTTCCTACCATGATTGAATAACCATGTTAAACGTTGCTTAGAAAAATACTTATTCTAAATAAATAAACAATTCACACAGCATCAAGCTAAGCAGAGCTTGTGTTATGGCCCATAACACAAGCTCTGCTTAGCTTGTACGTACATACGTCTTGTAGTCCCCATAACTAATGGGGACTACACGACGTATGTACGTACATAGATAGATAATTTTTACTATAAGGACATAGAAAACACCTGAATCAAAACTAAATAATGCATAGCACAGGCCCAAATAAAATGGCAGCAAAGATTTATTATAAGATACCTGACGATTTAAAGGAAATATCTGACATTAATTTCAATAAATTATTCAAGGAAATTCTAGTTATTTTTTTATTATACGCTATTTTTTTGACGATAAGACTGATTAATGTGATATAATAATAAATGTAAACTTACCCATCTTATGCCTTTGCTTACACGCTGATCGGGTACATAATTATAAGCTACCAACTGTGAGTGTTAAAATATTAATACCTACCTACCTATTTATAATTATGATATGAATAATAACTGAATTATGAAAACACGCAGAACAAATATGTAGATATTAGTTGGTAGATTGTACAAACATTTGTCCCGAGGCGGGAATCTAACCTCCTGCGTCGCAGGCGGACTTCAGCCGCTGAAGCCAGCGTCACAGAAGTCGTTAATATGGCATTAATGTTACACATTTCCGTCGTCGAAGCACTCGTTGAATGAAGGTTGTTTTATCGTCAAGTGTTTTTCATTGTCAAGGTTTTCCGTCAACATTAAGTAATTTTACAAGCAAAGTTTTAGCCGGAACCTGGAAGGCAAGGTCAACGTTGTTTGTTATGATAAACATTACCCGCATGATGCGTAGCTTGCGTATAAATAAAATTATATTTATTATTGTTTTGATTTTATGAGGAAAATAGCTTTAATATGTGTCATAGTTTGTGGCCGTACCTGCCCTGACATACAAATGAGGACCGCAGCTGGCGTTCTATGAATTAACGAACTAAGGAGCAGAATAATACTCACGTGCTTGTATTATCATAGTTTTTACCTTGCAAGGGCTCATCAGCGATTCGTCGGAGCAATTTCCTACACGTCAATCATCACCACTATCTGTGATCTCAACCACATAAACTGAAGAAGCATTGGTCGGATCGAAATTCAGCATCGTTAAACTGCACAAAAACATAAATTCTTTACGATACCACAGCCCTTTGTTCTAGCGCTGAATACATTTTGCCGCATGCATCGAAACGTGCAGTTGTAAACGGAAAATTCAAACAAATAAATACCTAAAGATTTATGTTTGAATGAATTTTCCGATATTATACTTTATTTATTAGTACCTAATCATACTTTATTTATCAGTACCTAATAAATAAAGTATTTAATACATTAGAAGTTAGTAGCACAATGTTATTTACTTTAGCCCTCTCATGAGAGCTAGTTTCCTCAGACTTAAAAGGTATGTGGGGGCGAGCAGGGGGAGGATGTGAAAAAAACGGGTTATTCCCGCTCGTCCCCACGGTTTGTCCCCGATGGGGACCAACGGGAAGTTTTATTCCCATTCGTCCCCACATTTATATACGTGGGGACGAACGGGAATAAAACTTCCCGTTGGTGAGCACGGGAGTTGCTCAAATACGAACCGGTCTACGATTTTCCATAACGGAAAAGATGTCGAAGGGGTTTTTAGTTTTAACCATTAATTGATTTATTTTCAGCTTTGTTCGTGAATAGCGATACGAAGAAAACTACGCCTCTAGTGGCCAAGTCCTTGTCTGACGACGCACTGAGGGAGGTGAAGAAATGGTTCAAACGGGACCGGGGCGGGAATATCGCTGGGCGTGATGCAAGTACGTAAATATCAATCTCTGCTTACATAAATAAATAACGCTGGACAATTCGCACAGCATCATTAAGCCCCATAATATACTAAGCAGAGCTTGTATTATGGGTACCTGATATACATTTAACGGTGGTCCTGTCATCCAGTGAACTGGACCACGGAATGAAAGAGTCTCCGGTGGTACAGTTAACTGAACTACGGAAAAAAAGTTTTTTGGTGGTCCAGTTAACTGGACGGAGCGGATATTTTGATTGTATAGTGCAACATACAATAGGTCCACTCGAAACAAATGTCTACAGTACTCGTATAAACCTTTTTAGGATCTGCAGACACGATCTGCGGGTTCGTTTCCTTCCTCGAGAGGCCGGAACAACCCCTTGCCCTTTGCCCGCTGCACCACAGACCAAAATAACGGATGATGTGATAAAAAAATCTTCCTAGCCCATCGAGCACATCTGGTTATGTGCTCGATGCCCTATGTCCAGCCTAATCTTCGGCTATCGCGGCCAGCCTCAGCGGAGACTAGCCAGCTAGCCAGACATCACGCGTGCTATAAAAAAACGAGTTTTAACAATTTTGTTGGTTCTTCAAGTAATTTAGATAGCAGATTTTAACATAAGCATAAAACATAAACATTTATTTATTTCTTAAAAGATTAACTATGTAGGCTGGTACAGTACAATAATTTATGGCAAACATTAGTAGGTAGGTTTTTTATAAAACTAAAATATAACTAGGTAAAGATGAATGACACGAAATAACTATTATATTCTATGCCTACGACTATTTTGATTATTCGATACCTTTTTTCGTAGATTAGAAGTTTTGCGCACATTGTAAGCCATTTGATTTAGTAGCATGGGTTCATAGCAAAGGGCTTGCAATGGTAGCAAAACCACTTAGCTGCTTGCTATTAAAATTTGTAGAAAACACAAAAAACTGATTTTTTAAACTATACTCACTTTACTCATATGTGCCTTATTTTTGATGTCTGATGTTCTGGTCAATTTTTTTTTGCGTTTATTTATGATGATATGATATATGGTTTGCACCAGCTTTATGCCAAACTTTCTTAGTGAATTTGTCTTATATCATGAAGAAGATCATAGCCCGAAAAATATTATGGAAGTATTGAATTCGATTGTACTTGCTGGTAACAGCTAGTCTATTAGCTAATCTAAAGTATTCTTAACTAATTTGGCAGTGCAAGATAAGATGTACATCGCTGCACAAGGGTGCCTCCCGAACACAATCAAGGACTTTTGGCGGATGGTCTGGCAAGAGGACGTCAGGGTCATCGCCATGATTACTAACGAGATAGAGAAAGGCAAGGTAGGATCACTGAAAAATACTTATAGAATACTAACAAGTAAGCGGCTTCGCTCGCGTCTTTTCGAAATAAAAAGGTTTTGGCGTTGTCTTAGGTTCACACGTTGACGGACAGTACTTCTTCAGATTTCCAAATCGACTAACCTAAGTGATATAAACGTACGCCAGTCGATGACCGGGTTTTCACTTGTGACTTCGACATTATTTAATTTGAAACAATTAATAACTAGTAGGTTAAGTATTTTCGATTGAAACAGTTGAGCTAACTGTTGGCTGTAGGCTGTTGCAATAAATCAACAGGCAGGCAGCTCAACTGATCCATGATAAGTTGAGCTACCTTTTGATTTCATCAATACTAATAGTCAAAAAACGTCCCCAAGACGCTGGCAGCATTGCTCCGCTGCATTGCAAGGCTGATGAACTGCGCCAGATACTTACTACCTCGACGCGGGTCGGCTCACGCGTCGATTAGACCTGACCTATAATATTTTGAAAATCTGGAGAGCCTCGGTACCCACTGACCATGGATCTCGACTCCAATGCTGGAGGGAGCAATTGCGTAGGTTTTGTCGAGATCAGACGAGCATATTTGCATACCTGCATGGTTTCTACTTTTTAGTTTCCTTTGTGAATAAAACTTAGTTTAATTTGATGATCAGAGAAAATGCGTCCGCTACTGGCCGGCGGCGGGTCAGGAGGAACGACACGGCAGCCTGGTGGTGCGAGGTGTGACAGAGACGCGGCACGAGGACTACCTGGCGCGGGAGATGGACGTAAGCGACGAGCGGGGCGTTGCCAGGACTATCTACCAGTACCAGTTCACGGTCAGTACCTACCTGTCGAGAGTCGAGCCAGTCATGTTGGTTACTCCTAATGATATGAACAAATGATGCTTATTTTCTAAGGTTAGTGTCCAACAATGGATTATCTGTTGATGATTGGGATGGAAAACAAATACTCATTAAATGATGACGCTGTACTCAAAACTGTAGTTGGGTACATTTTGTTTCATTTTATATTTAGTTTATTTATCTTATCTCATCGAAACATTCTCAGGCGTGGCCCGACCACGGCGCTCCGGAGGAACCGGATGGAGTCCTTACCTTCCTCGCTGAAGTCAATCAGAGGTTGGCTTTCGTCGCGCACTCCAGCAATCCCCCTGAACAGGTAAACCACTCCTCTGTTTCCATACTAGCTTTGCATGCGTTCTATCAAAAATCTTACAACTTTATTGTGAATGTGAGCGGGTCAACTATTAACCTTGTTTATGTTCGAAGAACAACAACTTTCCGCGGGTCATTCCCAACAACCAATCTATGCATTGTTTTGTATAATCTTCCTTCAGTCTTACTTTGACATACACACATATCAACAGTTTTTACACGTGACGTGACTTCTACGGTTTGTGTATTATTAAACTTTTTCATATTTTGTGTGGTTTCCAGAACGTTCTCTGCGTGCATTGCTCAGCGGGCGTCGGTCGGACGGGAACTTTTATTGTACTGGACATGCTCATTGATAATCTGAAATATGGAGGTGAGGAATTAAGGTTGTCAAGTGTAGTGCCTATACTTAGTTGTGAGAGTTTTAAAAGTAGGAAAGAAGCTTAAATACCGCCTTAGACCCTAATTCTGTACTTAATTTATGGCATTGCAAATTTATGGGAACTTATTTAATTTCTGCTGTTTATGCTATACATCAGAAATTAAATAAGTTGCCAAAAATTTTCGATTTCGGCAGGACTCGAACCTGCATACCTTCAGTACGGGTGTGCTTTAACCAACTAAGCCACGAAATCGTAGTCTGTTTCGTCGAAAATCTTTGGGACCTCTTACGGCTCAAGCGCCGTTTATCGCCACCTACAGGGGAATCAATTACTGTTATCCAAACCTGTTCAAAGACTAAAGTTACATGAACACAACATGAAAAACATGGCTAAAAATACAAAATAATACTGCATAAGTATTATTTCGGACTGGCTTGTTATCTACACTAATATTATAAAGAGGAAATATTTGCTTGTTTGAATTGAATATGCTCTGAAGCTACAGGCTACCAATTCAAAAAATTCTTTCACCATTCGAATCCTACTTTATCCCTGATTCAAAGGCGATAGAATATACCCGTGCGAAGCCGGGGCGGACCGCTAGTATCAAATACATGTATTTTATCTTATCCGCTAGGTTTAGAGTGCGAGGCCGACGTGTACAAGGCGGTCGCACAGGCGCGCGCGCAACGCGCCGGCATGGTCCAGAACAAAACGCAGTACCGCTTCATACACCGTGCGCTTCAGGCCTACATGGATCACAACACTAAACATAGGAAGGTAAACCAATCTTTGCTCTGGCTTTAATTAGATCTTAATGGTGGCGATAGGTGGCGATCTATTTTAAAAGCTTTACAGCCAACAACTTCGCTGTGAGTGAATCATAGAGATTGGGTTTCACTCATTCCGCCACCGCTCACCTTGCGTGATTTACGAGGCAAAAACTGCACCATGGCATGCATTTTTTGGCATGTGTAGGGACAATATTTCGATGACCAAGCGAATACCTGTAAGTAGGTCACACACGCACGGAGTGGCAATGTACTATAGGCAGTCCCCTGCAAACCATCATTGTAATCACTAGTGTTTAATATAAATCTAAAATTAAAAAACGTTTCTTGATTCGCTCACACTTAGACCTCAATATAAGCAGGCCCATAAAGTTGTATTAGGGCAACTATAAATATACCTACATTGGTGACCCCGACGTGATTTGTAGGGACAACAGCATGTTTATCCCAGACCTTCTTAAATGCGCGTTTTCTTGAGTTGAGTTTTTAGTTTTTCGTGTTTTCATACTAGGAAGATGGTCCGTCATAATTCGGCTCCCATTACACCAACAACTCGCACAAAGGCATTCCTTTCGTTTCCTACTAATCCTCGTGTGTGCTGTGAAGCGAATATATTGTAATAAATAATAAGTATCACTATATCACACGCATAAAAGTATGTTTCCACTAGGTAGAGTGCTACGTGACTAAGGGATGGAATGTGATAAACTCACCCATTAAGATCGCTTATCCAGTAGCTCTCCTCGAGAATGCACAGCATAACCGGGGCTTTCGGTATTTATAAGGGTTACTTGTCCCTGGACTGCTTTCCGCAACTAGGCCACAGGTGGGCCCTTTTTGCGTATTTATAAGGGTTACAGTCAGCTGTAGCTGAAGCCCGGTTAATTTGATTGGACTGAGACAGATCTCAGTCCAATTTAATATTCGCCATCTTAGTAGCCAGCACAAACTCATTGCAGTAATGGTTTTCATTGTGTTTTTTATCTTTTTCAGGTATACACGTTAGACGCGTGATTGCTGTCAAACCAAAGTATTTGAGAACTCAGTCTTATTTATTGTAGTTAGTTATAGTCCTAGTGTAATTGAATCAAAGTAATTATAATTTAGTTATCGGACAAGATAAAATAAACAGAAAGTGAAAGTTTAGGAACTGAGAGTTCCTAGTTTCACAAAAGAAAAAAACAGTGTTCCAATTTGACTCTATTTAGAATTATGTCATATATTATTATTATTTTATGTCGGATATCTGAGAGCTGTCATATAAAACCAATAAGTTTTTGTAGCTGTTGCAACGAAAGCTGTAGTTCTTGAGAAACAATAATTTATTATTTAGATTGATTGAAATAATACATTAAATTGTATGAAGACTTTGATTTCGTTATAATCGTCTACTGAAATTTCATGGACTTAAAAAACAGAAGGAAGTATACAATTTGGCTGAATACGTTCAGTACGTATTCAGCCGAATTGTACACTTCCTTCTCGAACTACTCAATGTGGGTTATTTCGTTATAATCAGTGATCGGAATTTCGGGCGCTTATTTACCTAAAGTTTGTGTAAGACACAACATAGAGCAGTTAAAACCATCTTTCACGGGAATACTTTCCCGTAAATTCCCGGGATTTCAGAACATTCTAAAATAATGATTTTTTCACCGGAACCTTATTTAAAGACGAAATATAAGACACTTTTATTCTGACGTGTTTTTCACTTAAGTCAATATTTCTGAAAAAAAAACATTTTCACCGGAATCTTATTTATAGACGAAATATAAGACACTTTTATTCTGACGTATTTTTCACTAAAGTCAATATTTCTGAAAAAAAAAACATTTTTAATTATATTTATGATTTTATGCCAAAATCCTTTTTCTACACGAAATTTAAAACACTTATTCATACGCATTTATAATTTGTTTGATAATTGCGTAAGAATAATAGAAACAAATATTATAAAAAAAAATATAGGTATATAATTGTCTGTTTTGTGAGATGAACCCAAACTTGTTTTATTCCAAATGGGAATTTTGGAATTTTCTAGAATGTATTTTCACTGAAATCTTATTTATAGACGAATTATAAGACACCTTTTTTGAACGCGTTTTTTTACAAAAATCGATTTTCGCGTCGGAATAAAAGTGTCTTATATTTCGTCTTTATATAAGGTTCCGGTGAAAAAATCATTATTTTAGAATGTTCTGAAATCCCGGGAATTTACGGGAAAGTATTCCCGTGAAAGATGGTTTTAACTGCTCCATGTTGTGTCTTACACCAACTTTAGGTAAATAAGCGCCCGAAATTCCGATCACTGGTTATAATCGTCTACTGAAATTTCATGGACTTAAAAACAGAAGGAAGTATACAATTTGGCTGAATACGTTCAGTACGTATTCAGCCGAATTGTACACTTCCTTCTCGAAAACGTACTCAAACTCTACTCCACTGACGCTCGCGCAGCTTTCACGTAGGTGTATATGTTAGTTTCCTCATACGCCTCATATTCCTTGATACGACACAGTGTCGAAATTTAAGCGAGCCCGTACTTTGTGACCGCAAGTTAATGGCAAGGGTGCGGTTCGCTTCACTATTCGCAAAGCCTTGCTGTGTGACACAAGGTTCCGGTCGGGTTGCAGTTAGCGAAGCGAACCGCAATGTGACAACAGTCGGCGATGGGTATTGTTTTAGACTACCTCGAGTTTCGAATAGAAAAAGATATCTTTCAAAATGTAAATTTTTAATGCAATTTTTTTCTTGTATATCGATTTCGACAAAACCAAAAACGTAGGTTACAATAAAGGGGAATAAAAAAACAACAACCGCGAGCTGCTCGCAGCTCATCGGCTCTAAAACTTTTTGGATTTGTACCTACATATTGATAGTAATTTCGAATCTATAATCAGAATCTGCTCTATCTCCGTAAGAATAAATAGAAATTTTATTTCCAAAACAGTTAAGAAACATTGTAGGTCCTACGTAAATTCTAATTATCATCAAAGGCATACATGTATTTAATTTTTTGTTCATTAGTATTGGTCTTAGATAAAATATAGTATTAGATAACTAATATTTACACTTAAATCTATTTTCTAAAAATCTAAGCCGTCACCAGAAGGCAAAGTGCCCAGAATGCTGGCAGCATTGCCACGTTGAATGGCAATGCTAATTCGTTGACCGAAATAAAAGCCAGCATTCCGATCACCTGTGGACTCTATTAGGAGTTTTGCTAGATCTTTGTATATTCCATGTGCCCCAGGACCCCAAGCACCTAGGGTTTCCACCCCAAACGGCTCGAATAGGTAACCTCGGTCAAGATTAGCGTATTTCCGCCGTAATAGAAATGGTAAATGGTTTGGTACACAATATATAGTGCAAAGCACTTAAAAAATTATATATAGCCATAATTTGATTAATCATCATCATCAGCCTATCCACAAATATAGAATTTGAATGATTCTTGTTTATTCTCTGCTTCTTAGTAATAAATTTATGTTATGAACCAATACAATAATCTTTTAAATTTGAGCTTGAGCTTCGAAGTGTTCTCTGGTTGGAAATGCCAGAAATTAGCGCTCCTCGAATAGACGGGCTCTGATGCCCGTCGACTGTTACTTGTTTGTAATCGCAGTCGTGAGCGAGAGTGGCAAGAGTTCTTAAGTATTCAGTTATAGTCTCACCAAATTGTTGTTTTCGGATCACTAGGAGATGACGTGCTAGGATCACATTTCTCCTCTTCTCGAAGGTGGTGTTAAGACGGGTTATAGTGACAGAGTATTAAGTACAGTCACGGATGATATTGTATATAGTTGGTGCTACGTGATTTATTAGCAATAGTAGTTTTGTCTCGTCTGTACCAGAAGCCGCTTCTATTTGGTTTATTCCACTAATCCCCGTTGAAAATCCCCGTCAACGGGGATTAGTGAACTTTTTGTTTTTTTGTTCACTTTTCCCCGTTGACGCCGATTCGAACTCGTAATGGGGATTAGTGAACTAAAAAGTTCATTAATCCCCATTGCGTCAAAAATAAAATACGAATACTATAATAATCATGTTTTTATTTATTTATAAGGTAAGGCCTAGTTTATGATTATTTTTATAATCATATTAAATTGCCTAGGCAACGATTCAGTAACCTTTTAAATAAAATCTTTTGTAAGAAGCTTTGAAAGACTTGCGCCAGTGTTCCCACTTTAATTTCGCACTCATTGATGATGGTTCTGTGTCGAACCGGTCTGGTCGGAGATAACGTGCCAATTTCGACGGAGGAGACTTCGCCTCTGTCGGGCATGTTGATGCGATTTGTACGTACACGTATAGAAACTTTAGTTTAATAAATTGTTACATATTAAGATACGAAGACTAGAGAAAGAATTATGCTATAGTCAACTAAAGAATTAACGTAAACATTCCAATTGATAAGTTGGAGATAATAGAGACCTGAGCCGTAGGGTAGGGTTTTAAGAGAGCCGAGGACGGTAATCATCAATACACGTGCATCATACGACGTTTTTCAACACACTTGTGAATAAAATAACAATAAAAACTCATTTTATTTAGTAGATAAAAAGTTTATTCAGAGAAACAATTAGTAAATGTGCATTTCGAGGCAGGTACTTCTCGTCTTTCGCTCAAGGTATTCGACCGATCGCTCTAGTGATTGAATATACTCTCTGTCTTCTTCGCGCTCCGTCTCAAGCCTTTTTATATTTTCAACTGTTTCCGCGTGATTTTTCGGCAGGAAATCAAAAGACTTGTTAAGCTCTGAGAAATCTGTTCTCATTGCCGCGATTGATTTTTGCATCGACTCTTCTATACTCTTCTGTAAATATGAAAATTTCTTATCCTGATCGTCCGTGAACTCACTAAAAAGTGCTCGTATCTCGTCAATGATCTTGCTTTTGTCCACAAGGTCGTGCTTTCTTTTAACTCGTTTGGACGCCGAGTCAGTCAAGACTTCTAAATCTTGTGTTCTCTGAGAGAAAATGGAGTAATAGTGTCAGTATTAGTGGGTAATTTTAAATCCGGCTCAGTGGAGCTGGAGGCATCAGGTGTCGGTGTCGGGGTCCTTCTTAGTGGCATGTTCAATATGCTTTTAAGTAAAATCTACAAAAACGACCGAAAGAAAAAGCAAAAAGTAGGCCTTGCAGCAGCGGTTGGACTTGTAGCAAGGATTGCGTAGCCACCTCGTAGCACGTAGACAGTTCGTAGCGCGTACGTGAACGCGTATTGAACAACACAATGAATGAACCAGCAAACTATCATGACATGTCTAAATAAATTAGTCTTATTTTTCTATCATGTTATTTTGATTTCGAGATTTAGTCTGTTAGGGTGAACTAGCGGCTATAGAAATCAATTAAAAAGTAAATAATACTTGAAAACATTGTGTTTTACTTGTTTATTGGAAAATTATATATTTATCATGACACTTCACATCAAAAGGTAAAAGAACATTCCAAACAAATTCAAAATGCAGTGCATCATAGACAAGTATACGTGGACAGCATCACGACTTTCCAACATTGTCAACAGTATCGATGCACCAGAACTTTGAATGAGCTGCAATTTGTAGGGTTTCGAGACAACACTTGTTGTGACCCTGTATGTATGTTCACTTGCAAGCAAAATCACATTTGAAGTGCAATGCCTTGTCGTAGTAAATTATGAATTAAGAGAAAATTATCTGGAAGTTGATTTGGAATTTTAAGTCTTCAAGGAAAAAAAAATTAATCGCAATCAAAATACGCATTGCACCTGCAGCCAGTCATACTGATGACATTTTTTAACGCTCCTTTTTGTAGAAATACATTAGTGGCAATTCAGATGAAGCCAAAACCCTCCCTTTCATAAGATCCACAAAAACTACAGCTTCATTAATAGTTCTGTAAAATTAGTTTCGTTTTGGCGTCCTCGGGTTTGACACCATTCTTTTTCATTTATTGGCAAGGAAACTACCACCCGCACTAATAGTTATGTCATTGCCAACCAACGATAGTTTTGGATTCAATTGTACAGTCAACACATAACTTTTGGACCCAATACAATGGACAATAATATTGCCGATGAATGGTGGGACTGCATTTGTACATATATATTAGTCCATGACTCTGGGTGCAACTATACATATACACACCCTTCACAGAGTCGTCACAAGGCTTCATTCATCATCATCATCATCATCAGCCTATAGTAGTCCACCCACAGCTGGACATAGGCTTCCCCTAATGGGCGCCATAGCACTCTGTCTTCAGCTTGCCGCATTCAGCATGCCTGCAATCTTTCGCAAATTGTCATCCCACCTGGTCGGAGGGCGTCCTACACTACGTTGGCCGAGTCGCAGTCTTCACTCAAGAACACATTTACCACAGCGGTCGTCAGTTCTTCTCCAGATATGGCCAGCCCACTGCCACTACATGCTCAAACGCTGATTTACATGACGTCTTACATTAAAATGGTATACTCAAACGCTACCTATCAATATTGAGATCGTGATTACGTAAGTACGTCTCAAGTTTTGTTTAAAGATTTTCCTAAGTTTTGGTCCAAAACGTTTCATTTTATGCAGAAACGTCGATAAATTGTTTGAGTACTTTTTCGATAAGAATAGAAAATGAAAGTAAGGAATCGTTAGTGTCTGTCATGTCTATCAATTTAATATTTATCAACAACAACATCTCGCGAAAAACTAAAATAAAACTGGTGAACTCCATATTCGGCTGGATGGGAAACATGGACTTTGAAGAAGGCTAGATATAGATCGAGACTGCATAGATGCCTTCGAGATTCCTTGGACCGCATTCCGCACCAACAAGTCCATTCTACGAGAACTCAAGGTTAAAACCATCTGCTGACTTTAGTTGGAATACATAGTAAGGTAGTGGTAACGCGCCTAATTAAAAACTTGACCCCTTAGAGTAAGGACTCACGAAGCGGTTTTCACCCGTGCCCGCCGCGGTGGCGGAATGGAGTTTTATTTTCAAAACTCACGAGACCGGAGTTTTGTGCGGTTACGCAGCCGTCGCGGTTGCGATTATCGCTCGCAAACTTGGCGGTTGATAATCGCAAGACGGGCGGTTAAACAACTGAAACAAAACTGCAAAATGGCGTCGGATTTCTAACCTCGGTTCTGCGGTCGCCCGCCAAGCGACCGCAGAACGCGCGGGTGCAACCCGCCGCGGCTGCGGGACCGCGACCCGCGCCCGCCGGTACAAGATGACCGCCGGTGCAGCGGGACCCGCAAACAATCGCACACGCCGCGGGCGTAAAACGCGTCGTGAAATGTGCTTTAATTTTTTACATAAATATCTGTATTCTACAAAGGCTGCGGGCCCGCAACCGCGGCGGGCACGGGTGAAAACCGCTTCGTGAGTCCTTAGCCTTAAAGGTAGGAAGTAAGTAGCACAATGAAATAAAAGGAAAAAATATTACTTCCAATCTAACCTCAGGGATCCCCACCAGTCCTGTAGCATCCTGAGTGTCCATTACATTAGGCTGATCACCCGCTGCTCCAGGGATGATAGGGTTAGGCTGCAGGCCGGCCCACCACCTGTGCCATTCACAGTACGGTTTATTTTTGCCGCTTTTCTTGCGACGTTATTTTTATAATCGCTCCACACCTTACATGCAAAGCAAATATGTGCAAAATGTTAATCCCTAAACATTGACTTGTGATGAAGAAAATCACAATCAAATAATAGAATTAAATTAAAACTAGTATTTACAATTGAGCTAACTGCAGACTGTTGTAAACAATCTACAAGTAGCTCAACTGATCCATATCAATACCAGTCGGAAGCGCGCCCAAGACCTGGCTGCATCGCCCCGCTTAAAAACGTTGCTTTTTGTAACTTTAGTAATATTGTAAAAGTCATAAAAACAAAGGGCACAAAACAAAACAGATGTTTGCGTATGTCTTCGATCGGTGAAAATAAGAGAACAAAAGAGTAGGTGGGGTCAGCTGGCTAACTGCATGCAAGCGACAATGTTTCAAAAAGGGAAAAGCGGAATCTTTGGCGATAGTACATACTGGGGCTGATTAGGCATTAACAACAAATGTCCGACGGAAGATTTTAGGTAAGTTCATTCCTTTATTGCCTAAATCAGCCCCTTGACTTGATGGACTTTATAATCATAAATCATTTATTTGGAGAAATGTAGGTACAGTAAATTGGTCTTACTATTAAATACTGCCATGTCTCAAGGCCTGCAGGTACCCAGAGGGTCACTGTTTAATATTTTACATAAGAAAAATGCTGAATATTCTATCAATGTCTAGATAAAAGTTCTTACTTGGATTGGAATCCTCTGTCTGTACAAGTTTGCATTTTACTTCACTCATCTCAAGTGCTCTGATTTCTTCTCCGACCCGTCTTTTGGTCCCACTTTGATACCTAAACAAGCGATGTGCCAAGATTCTTAACTAGGTATTGCTTAAATTTGCCATTTGCTTTGCCAGTGTTTTATCAGAGGGTATAATGTAATGTGACCGACCGTTAGTGGGGCTGGGTCTGGCCTCCTTGTAAGACTTCTGTTTCCTCGGGATGAAACAAAAACTTGATAAAAAGTTTATGTTGGCACAAGAGAGTGCTGAAATAACGTGCGTTGTGATTATTGTTAATTCAATAATCCATCCTAATGGCGGCTCCACATTAGTGCCGTGAATTCACGCGCGAATTCTCGCTGTGAATTCACGGCACAAGTCGTGCCCTCCACATTCACGGGATGCTCTCAATCGTTCCTGAAACCTGCCGCGAAATGGACGTAGAAGCTGCTGCTGCAATAACTTTGTACAGCAGTACAGCAAAGGGTCTTTTTTCTTCTTTAATTCTTTGATATCAATATTATCCATTTGACTACTAATCCGCTTCCAGGCATCATGATTTTAAAATATCGATAGATATAGATTTTAAAAAATCATGATGCCTGCATTATAAGTAATGCAGGTTTTTTGCATCCCACAGACTCCACAGTATATTTTCCGAATGGTAATGCTCTAAAAAGAGCATTTCCGTATCATTGTTCCAAAAGTTTGCGCGCCACTCCATTTCGCGCAGCAACTGCATACGTCCGTTCGCCTTTGTAGTCCGGAGTAAACTGGCACGGGGCCGTGAATGTGGATGTGTACGCGTGAACGCCGCGCGAAGGGGGCGCGAACCCTTTGTCGCGGGACAAAATACCGACACTGCAGACTCATTCTGTAAAAGTTCGAATTCGAACTCGAACTCACTCAAGTGACCGAGCTCACTTCGAACGCAAATCCACTTCACCTTGAAATGGTATTCTGTTTATGTTTAGAAGCACAAGTGAAGTGAAGTGAGTATCGAAATGAGCTAGTGATTGAACCTCTGTGTTAAAGCTTTAGTCGACAAATCGAATTATCTTTTTTTTGGGTTTTATTGTAAAAAACGAAAGAAAATAATTGTTTTCGAAATATTATGTTAATAAAAGGTCGAAGTCTATATTATAATTGTGTAAAATGAATAAAATCATTAAAAGTAAAAAGTTGAACATTTGTTTGGCAGAATGGAATGCGAACGTCTTTGCGTAATTCGTTATCTGTGTCATTGTCATTTGTGTAAACAAAAATATTACGCTGGCCGGTTCTTTGGCTCAAGTGGTTTTGTGGATTTATGCTCGCTCTTTGCCTTTGGTCTGGCTTTTCAAGACAATTTGTTTTGTTTGATACACACCAACTGAGAAAAAAGAGATAATGAAGTAAGTAACTAATTACAAAAGTTGCCTTATCATAACAATTTAGTACTACGCTCAGACTAAGTAAGAAATCTATTTTGTCTGAGGTACCTACTACGTAGCTAAAGCTAGAATGCTTTAGCAGGTATTGACTGATAAACATTCTTCACCATTGCAGTGTCAACGAACGATCGTCGCACCCTAGCCGAGCACAAATAGAGGCCCTTCTGCAATACTTGGAAAGAAATCCAAGCCTTGCAAAGGGCTTCTCAAGGGTTGCCAGTGCTAGGGATGCTACACGAAATCATTGGGTGAGATTGGCCGCCCAACTTAATAGTATGGGAGGGAGCGAAAAGACTTGGAAGCAGTGGAGTAAGGTATGTGTATAATGTAGGTACTAATTTTACCAACAAAAGGTTTAACAAATTTTCAGATTTTTATGTAGATTGTTATTTTTAATGATCATGTAGGTACATTATCTTTTATCAGTTAGATTGTTGGCTAATATTTGTGGGCAACCTATGCAGCTCATTATGCAATAACGATGTGTTTGTTTCCTAGTACTGGGCTGACAAAAAGAGTGCAGTAAAAAAGAAAGCTGCTCTACGTTCTGCAGCCCCACGCAGGACGGGTGGTGGTGTTGAAGAACCAGTAGATATATGCGCGGTGGAGGAGCGAATAATTTTCCTAATGGGTGGGGAAAGCTTTGCAATTGGTGACAGGCATTTAGCTATTGATCCTTTTAGTGTAAGTTTAGATTACTTACTTATATAATTTTATTATTTTATAAGAGTACTATGGAATTTAACTAATGATATTATTTCTAGGAACCCTCCCAAAATGAGGAATTATTGCCCTCATCTACATCAGCACCTTTAAGGCTGGAGGAAGTAGCAATAGACACTACAGTGGTAAGCCTGGATTATTATTATTATATTTATACAAAGAAATATATACCTACCTACTCGTAATGAAGTATTTTATGATAATTCTGTCTCTACGTTTGTTTTAGAGCCCAATAGCTGAGACATACCCAGTTCCTGGGACATCCTTTCCATCTGCAAGACAGAGTTATGTTATAACACAGGTAAACATTAAAAAATACTGTTTTTATATTGATTAAAATGTAATAAACAATATAATAATAATGATAATGCTGGACAATTCACACAGCATTATCTAGCCCCAAGCTAAGCAGAGCTATATATATATTTCTAGGTGCCTACAGAAGCTCGGCGAAGCTTTACTCCACCACCCAGGACCCCTCCAATTGTGCATGTGCAAACTACTCCTTCAAGACAGGGTGTATATCCAATTCAAGCTTCTCCAACACCACTGCACCAACATTTCCGCAACTCACCACCACCGAGCCAGCTACCACCTCAACACACAAGTATGTTATTTGGTTTGTTTTTTCTTTTATTTTTTCTGTTCAATACTCCTGGATCAAAATATATTAAATTCAACACAATAAATGCTAAGATTGGAAGTTCTGAATACTAATATTTTTAAAAGTTTATTAATTTATTTTTGTACTACTAACTAGGTGCTCTTATTTTTGTCCAAAAATATTTGTTACTAGCTTCTGCCTGTGGCTTCGCCACATTGTACTTGGAATATAAAGTAGCTTCTGACCTTCCCTAAGATGTGCCAAATTGTATCAAGATTCGATCAGTCATTTAACAGTGAAAAGGTAACAGACCTTTGCGACAAAGTGTCTTTTGTTTGAATTTATAATTTTAATATGGATTGTTAACTTAGTCTATAATTACCTTGTATACCATGTTTTGTGCAATACAATATCATTTTCATTTTATTTCATTTCAATATAAAAAATTGTTACAGGTCCACGTCGTCGCCCTAGACGGTCATTGATACCGCCATCACCACCATCACAGCGGCGGTCTCAGTTGGCCAGCACCACTGACAGATTTTTGAGGTTGGAAGAACAGCGGTTAGAGCTGGAACGCCGGAACACAGACATTTTGGTGGCTGTTACTTCAGCCATTCAAACTCAAAATGAGCACCTGTCCGAGGCAAATAGAGCCATCGCATCGGCACTTCATGCTATTGCAGAGGCTCTTAGGCCCGTATTATGAAAGCTTCCCCAAGCATTACTTAAGCAGTCATTACGTGATCTCTACTCAAGCGTTAATTACTCAAGTAATGCTTGGTAACCGTTCAATAATATGTCTAAGCAGTTACTCGAAGGCGTGGACGGATGAAATCCGCTCTTGACGGCTACTTGAGTGAGTGTAGATTTTGACATGAGCTCCCAAGCATTGTTTGAAAATTAGTATTCACTCAAAACTAGACATAAGCATCACTCAAGCAGAGCTCGATGACTGAGCATGCTTTCATAATACGGGCCTTAGAATGTTAGCAGAGAGGAGGTCATTTTAAAATAAAATATGATATAGGTAATAAAATTTAATGTGTTTTATTTTAATGTAAATTGCGTGCGCGCCACAATCTATTTATTAGGTCTACTCTACTGGACTGGCCAATTACAATTTCGCTTTGCGAGCCTGGTGTAGCGTGGCGTGCTCGGGATCGTGCAGTGGTGCGAAAGCTTGCCTCCCTTTCATCATCGTGGTGGTCCAAGGTAGGTGCTGGTAATCCAGCTCTATTACAAATATTGTGTAGGACACAGCATGCTATCACCACTTTTGCAACCATATCGGGGTGGTAGTGAAGTACTCTGTGGACCAGCAAACATCGAAATCTCCCTTTCAGTCTGCCTATTGCTCTTTCCACTGTGTTGCGCGCTGTAGCGTGCATTTTATTGTAATGGCCTTCAGGAGTTCCCTCTTCGGCATTGGGCATGGGAGTCATTAAATATGAACGCTGTGCATATCCAGAATCCCCTAGAATGTAAATAATTTTATTTTAATAAATTACACTACATATAGGTACATTAAGCAATTTATTTATAGTATCCATTATGGATCATAATAGATAGGTACTATGATAAATAGTCTTACCCAGCAAATAAACTGTTTCATTAGCATTCACCAAATCCTCTAAATGTGTCTTTATGACAGTGTTATTAAAGATAAAGCTGTCATGTGTTGCACCCCCATATGTTGAATCAACATGCAAAACATTGAGATCCGCATCGGTAATCTAAAAAAAAAAATAATGATTTAGTGTACACTGGTAAGTATAATAGTACAGCTAGGTGTATATATTATGTATTAACATATTTAATTCAAGGCAGAAAATAACATACCAAGAGAACATTCCTTGCATGGTTTCCTTTACGACAATAATAACGCTCTTCATTTTCCTTAGGCCTCACCATGGCAACAAATGTTCCATCTACACATCCAATAACTCCTGGGATCTTGAATTTTCCATAAAATCTGTAAAGCTCAGACCAAATAAGAAAAGAAATGAAAATATTACGATAACTAGAGATACCTACCTACAGCAATAATTAGGTATATGTTGCTACCTTTATTTGCTCATACAGATGCATTTTTATTTAGCATTATTATTCTTAATTTATATAGGTACCTACCTACCTAATTGACGGCATCCTTGATTGGTATTTTGGTAATAGATACCTACTTATATCATTTTTATTTATTGCTTATACCAACCTTTCTTTTAATTGTTGTCTTTCTTCAATATTTTGTGGAAACCTTATATACTTTCTCACAATACTAGGATGACATAGGGTTTCAACTATCTCATGAATACAACGAGATGCCGATGGTTGAGATACAAAGGTATTGATATCTCTGCCTAGTATTCTCTGGTAACTTCCGCTAGCTAAAAACGATAGCGTACACAGCAACTGAAACATTAAATAAAATAGGTACACTGTCAAAGACCTACGTTAGGTACGGTAGAGTAGGTACTTGCCGGGGCGGTTCCGGCTTACGAATAGGACCCCTTACGAATTTACCAGGGATGGGCAGCATCATCAGCCCAAGAAGGTACGTATCCGTGTGCCAAACGTAGTGATGAATAATGAATAAGTAGGTAGATAGGTGCCTACGGTGAAAACTTTCAGTCTTGGAGGAGGCTCATGCCCCACAGTCGATGGTTACGGGCTGAAAATGATGATGATGAAGTTAGGATATATGTAGGTACCTACATACCTACCTTTTAACCTTACTTACATAACCACTCACCTATATTTTCTTAAGTAACTAGTTTGTAAAATAGGTAATTAAATATAGAGTAGATAGTAGGTACCTACTTACCTTTACTTTCGTCGAAAGGCGTCTAATACGCGGTCTGCGAGAACTTGGAATTAGAGTCTTTATTTCTAAAAGCAAATTTTCAATCAACTCTTGTGATAGTCGATATAATGCTACATAATTTTCATTTCTATTAAATGGTTTTACACGTCTGAAATTTTCAGCTTGGCGTCTGCTAGTATTAATGTCTAGCTCGTGAGATTCTTTTAATAAACTAATAAAAACGAATAACCGAGACATAACAACCAAATTCGATCGCACCTTTGTAACTTTTTATTTGACAAGTGAGTTCGAGTTTCAAGTATCGAGGTGAGTTGGGAATTCCCTTACGGAATACCAATTATACGTCATTCCATAGCGTAAATGTCAAAATCTCACTCAAGTTAGTTCACTTCGTTACCACGCTCGTCACTGAGGCGCTACAAGCACGATCGAGTTTTATGGAATACAAAACTTGAAACTCACTGCGGATTCAGTTAGGTGAGGTTCGAAATGAGTTTATAGAATGAGCCTACTGATCGGGGAACAGGCGTGAATGCGCGTGAACCCCGCGAAAACCGTCCACATTCACGTTCACGCCTGTTCACGGGGCTTCACGGCACTAATGTGGAGCCGCCAAAAAATGTTATTATTGATACAGTGTAACCACAACGTGGGGCGAGGAATGACTACTGCATTTCAACAAGTGGTTTAGATTATCAATGTTTGAACAAGTTCATCGGCGGCGGCTATGATAGAGTTTCCGATTATGTATTTTTCACCGCCCATCGATATCGTAACGTCATTAAATTGCATCAAAAATTTTGTGAGCTTTTGTATAATTCCCATTCTTTGTTAGTTATTTTTGGCATAGTACCTAATTTATCGGGTCGTTAGGTGGGGTGTCGACTACCCCACCGTGGTTCCGTTATTTATCCCGTTAATAGAACCGCGAGTGATAGTTTATTGCTCGTGGTCCCGTTGCTTTCAGTTGTTTTCAATTTTCCATCCTGTATAAAATTACGTAGGTAAAAATCGCCGTTTTCTCATGGTCCTTTGTCCTAATAGTAGGACCACGAGGGAGACTAGTTTCTGTTCGGCTTACGATGACCTTAGATCTGTAATAATTTATTTATACCACCTGTATATAATTAATACCATTGACACTAGTAATAAAAGGAAGAAAAAGAAAACAGTCATTTGTAATAAACTAAATATGCTCATATCTCAACGGTAAATATCTCATTTTCTCTAAGAAAATGGCCTATTGGTATGTCACCGTGAATTAATTGTAGCTGGATTGTCATAACAGTCATCCCGACATAAATCTTTCTTTTCGTCTACGTGATACATCATCGCTCGTTGTCTTGCTTTCCATTTCCATTATCACATAATACTGTATCAATCGCAGTATTGATACCTACTGGTGTACACTTTTACATATATTTTTTCAATTAAGCGTGCCAATTCTCAACAACATTGTTGGTACGATGACGTTCACCGTATATGCACCATGATGAGCGGTGCTCTTTGCACCAAATCGTTTTCATATTTATGCGAGGGAATCAAAAGAGCACGAGGTAAAAAATCTTTGGACTCGAGTGCAACACGTAACTTTTCATTCCACCTCAGCGTGCACACGATGTTC
This sequence comes from Eupithecia exiguata, assembly GCA_947086465.1. Taxonomy (NCBI): domain Eukaryota; kingdom Metazoa; phylum Arthropoda; class Insecta; order Lepidoptera; family Geometridae; genus Eupithecia; species Eupithecia exiguata. The sequence continues at coordinate 3,768,751 of OX352226.1, forward strand.
TAAATTCAATTTACTTTATCCTCTAGCGGATAAAAACGGCTTTTGTACTCGGATATCGAAGAGTAAAAATACTCTTTCCGAGATGGGGGGGGATGAAAAATATATTATGCGATTTAATTTATGACCTTTGTCGGTTAAGCGTTATGCGTAATGATGATTATGACAAGTAGTTATGCTTATCAAAAATATGACTTAAAATTTTATGCAACCCATTATGAGCCCAATAAAATACTTAAACTGAAAAAGGTGCAATCATTTCGATGCAGTGACCGACGCTGATTTTATTGTTTCCTAATTCTTCAATTGAATCTTGAATTTCAAGATCATTTTCAACATAGTTCTTATTCTTTTTGGTCGTATGAAATTTGCTGTTCATGGGTGCATTTGAGATACTGTAGAATGTTGATTCCTTTGCAAAACTTGTAACAATTCGGGCAAAGTCGGATTTTTACGCGATATAAAACGATTGATCATAATAGCGTGCCAGCCTTCAAGCTTGTTATTGATCCGAATTAGTTCATCTCTGCACCACCATATTTTCATCATGGGACGGAATGGTACTATATGATTACCTATAATTTCGTAGCCAGCTTCGAATCGGGATTATTTCTCCGATTTGGAAGCCAGCTTCCAAACCTGGCTACGAGGTGGAATTTAAGAATTCCCATTTCGTAGCCAGCTTCGAATCAGGATTCTTTCTCAGATTTGGAAGCCAGCTTCCAAACCTGGCTACGAGGTGGAACTTAAGAATTGCCATTTCGTAGCCAGATCTGAATCGGGATTATTTCTCCCATTTCGTAGCTAGCTACCAAATCTACCAAATCTGGCTACGAGCTGGGACTAAAGACTTATAATGTATCTACAAAAGACTCGCTCAAATTTTCATAAGTGAAACCAGCTATCAACTTACACACATAAAAAGATTATTAAGTAAACATAGTATTTTGGGTTTAAATAACATCTAGGTATAATAGTATTTAATATTTTGGGTTGTAATCGGGTGGTATGGTGGTATAATAGTATTTAATTACCTGATAATGAATGTGGGAAAAATGCAAGAGCAAACATTGTTTAGTATTCAATCAAGTATTGTCATTCAATCTAATTATTTACACTTTTTCATAAATTGTCCTCAAACACGACATCGAGATCGCATGCATTTTGACTTTCCATTTCCTCGTTTTTCTCTTGGGTTTCATACAAAACTTTAGAAGTCATCCTGTTACGCATATCTTGAGTTGGTTCAAATGCTCCACAACAACCTTTATTGATTTTAACAGTTTGAGACGCCAACATCACTCCCTCTATATGTTTTGTAATTAATCTATTCCTTGTTTTAGTTTTCACTAGGTTGTACTTACTAAAAACTCTTTCGCATTGTGCGTTTGAGTGAGGTATACTGAGAGCAGCCAGAGCAAAACGGTTAACGGGGCAACTCTGTATATTTATTGCAGTCTCCACTGTCTTTGAGCTGTGCGATTTTATGCCAAAAGACATCAATTTCTTTTTCATAGACAATGTCTTCGGGTATTTCATCTAGCGGAAGACGACGCCACTCATCATCTAAGCGCTGCAAAGACTGTGTTGTTTTAGGTTTTGCCCTCGGAATAGCATCACATAATTGTAGTAGCGACGGAGTATGATTCCTTTCTACTCTAGAAAGTGCCTTGGATTGATGGAGTACCGGGATCTTGTTCAAAAGTGGATTGTTAAAATCAAACCGTTCTTGAATTCCAGCGCACAGCTTGACCAGAAAATTACATATACTATATTAATTACTATATTAATCCAAATATTTTCTCAACTAACTATTTAGACAATGAAATTTCCTAAAATTATTACTAATTAACTTATAGTGTAAGATAACTGGTTCATGACATTAACGGGTTTGAAAAGTACTGTTTTTGAGCCAAACTGCGCATGGAAGGCGTAAACGCTCTTAAGAAATATTGAAAGTAACGTTGTTACAGTTACTTATGTTGAGTGTAATATTTTTGTTAGGTACTGTAATGTTGGTGTTAGTGACTTGTGTATTGTTTTTCGGAAAACTATCTATCGTACTTAATAGTTGTACCGATTCATCGGATTCCCTTGGCGTAAATGTTGGCGAGAGAGGGCGATGGTTAGGTGTTTCGTAACGGCTCATTTTTGATGTAGAAGGGTCATTCCAAGGATCTGACGAGGCTCTTTCAGTGTAATGGCTCCTACGATGCCTTTACATATTTTAGATTTATTTTGGATGGAGTCCTCTATGTATCCGTCTACAACCGCATTGGACTTCCAGCCTCCATGGCGTTTAAGGGACAGAGATCAGCTCCTGAATCGGCCAAAAGTGTGGCTGAAGTTCGTCGGAAACAATGACCCGTGTACAACAGAGGTTCTGGAAGTTCAAGAAATGTTGCTATTTCTCGCGGGATACTGCCAATTTTATTAGCACCCATAGGCTGTCTGACACACTTTCCGTTGCGATATTGTAGAAAAAATCGATTGATTGGAGTGTTAGGCGGGCGGAAGGCTTGATATTTCTCAACAATTGTTACGTATTCCTTGCGAATGACGAAGTGGCGGTCTCTTAAGAGGGTCCATATTTGGCAAAATATTTGCTAGGGGAATAACCGCCTATCTTTGGGCCAACCTCTTTTTGGAAACCCTCTCTGCTCCCCCTAGAGGAGTAGTCCTCTGACCACTCAAACACCTCCGAGAGATCTGAAAAGTTCTCAACGTCGTCAAACTCGACGTCAGGGTCTTCCAAACTGAAACCGGGCTTGTCGGTGCGCTGCAGAAAACTTGGGCGCCGTGGCTGGCCTTTTTGGGGTCAAGTTCGCTTTTTCGAGTCTTCGTCTGATAGTCAACTCACTTACAGCCATCCATCGAACTTCTCTGAGCTGCTGCTGGATATCTACGCCGGTCAAGTGTCGATTTAGGCGAGAAGTGGTGACAATAAATCTATCATTTCTTGACGTAGTTCATCGCCGTCGTCCAGATCCTGATCTTCGGACTAAGTTCCCAGTCTCCCTGAATCTCTTGTACACCTTGGAGACTAGGACAGGACAGGCTTAGGTGAAGCTTTCGAGCGATACTACGCTGAGACAATGTTTGCTGAATTAGGTTTCACGATTTCAGCAGCTTCTGTGGCGTTCGTGTTTTTCTTTAGTTCCTACTATAGTAAAACATTGGACTGACGACCGATTTCATAAACGCCTACTTGTTATAGAATTCAGGATTTCAAATAATATGGTAATTTGTTTGAAAAAATATGAGTAAATGTGGTAAATAAAAAAAAGTTATAGTTATAATGTATAAAACGTTTCAAGATCTATTTTTTTTTCCAAATTAAAAAGTTTGAGAACTGCCGTATCCGGAGATTCAGCGATGCCAAGTCTTGAGTTTTTATAGCTAGATTAAGCTCTGAATCAACTTTATCTGCTACAAAAATCGATCTAGCTGTTAAGCTATTATCTACAATTTTAAGCTTTTTTATGTTAACGTAGCAGAGTTTTTTATTCTATAAAACAGCACAATATCCATGCTTAAACGCTCATTTTGCATCTATGGTTGCCGGTTGAAAAGAATGGCTTTCTGAACATGAATTACAAAAAAGGCTTAAAGAAGTTAAAACAGATGCAACCATAGAGTTTTCTTCGTACTGCAATTGCGAAATTTATTAAAAAAAGGGTGATCTATTAATTCACACAAATTGGAAAAGGATTTGAAAGCAGCAAAGCCATTTGATTACTGACAGTCCTTTTTTTACCATGAACCAAAAATATTTATAAAGCATCAAAATCTTTTGGCTGTATTTTTTTCCAAACATTTTGCTATTTCAAGCTGCTTTTAATTGCTGATCTGGCTTTCTTTTAACTATTGAGTTGGCAACACATCTAGAGATGACGTTTCTCGTGTCACCCACGTGACCGTTGGTGTCTTGGAATGGCACACCTTGTTTTCTTTTCTTGTACCATGGCGAATCCATGATGGCTGCCGCGTTTAGTTCAGACGGGAATTGGATAGATAGTGCCACTGTCGAATGTAGGTCAGTAGGGTGGCACAGCTGGCACAGTAACCCACTTATCACCCTCTTCATACTCAACAGGGGCGCTGCTGCGTGTTCGATTCTTGCATTCAACTTTGTCCGTGAACCTCTTAGTTACTTTTCGTTGACCTTGGCATTGATTTGTTTGTGAAAAATAATATGTTTATGTATGAACTACGGTTTATTTTTAAGTAGAATATTTTTTTGTTTTAGTTCGTAAGTAGACCATAATACCTATTATTTTAGATAAAAAAAAATTAAGTAAGAAAGAAAACTTTCTATTTTTTTATATTAATGTCATTTTACATTCGTTAGTTATGTAATTCCAGCCCTCAAAAATCATATCATTCGGTAAAAGAGGTAAATTGCAACATAAACCCACGATGCGTCGTAAAGTTTTACATTTAATAGTACATTTTGAGTTTTTGCCTTTTTCCAAAGACTATTTGTAAAATGGTAGTAGCATCAAACAACAATAATTTTTGGAATCTAATCTAAATAATGGTCCACTTTAGTCAATATGATTTTTATCGAAAATTGAAAAATGGCGAAGTTAACCTTTACTGCCCTATTAGCTGTCAAGGGCTGACTGGCGGCGGCAGTCCGGTGCTGTGACGTCACACGTACCTGCGGCTGCCACTCGGTGAACTTCTGGCTTATGTTGGTCCTGGCAATCAGCGAGCAGAAATCCAAGAACTTGTTCTGGCACTGACACGTCTCCTGGTAATTTACACTGACTTTCTGAATTTTCAAGAATTTGTTTCGGGCTTGAAAATGTTCGTATTTTTCGTATAAATGAATATTTTATGCCTTAGTTAGTACACCATATCATTATATTGCTTTTGAATAGGTTGTACGTTTTTCGCAACTTAATTTTTAAATGTTGCAATATTTTTCATCAATCTTTGGCATACTTAGGAACACAATTGTTGGAAAGCTTTTTTCCTTTAGAATCTTAATATCTGATGAAAGTGTGAACATCACAATCAGGTTTTGCACACATCCACAACCTACCTTTATTTTTGGTATAAGTTTTACGTTGATAAAACTTCAAACCATTCAATAGTAATGCTGTTCCTCCCCGGCTAGTTGGCATAAACTCTATGCCAATTTTTTTTTCCGAGGATGATGTTCCGGCAAGAATTGGGTATGCCCAAAAACCGCTGGAGACCCTGCGTATACAATACAACAATGTTTTCTGTAGTTCATCAGAGATGTTTGCGGAGTACCAAGTAGATGGCTATTTTCCCCAAAAAGACCGCCTCCCTGATGCGCAGACTCCGGAATACTAAAAACATTTATGTAGATTTCAAACAATTATTTATTATGCAAAAGAAATGTGTAAGAATCCTCACTAACACTAAACCACGTGATAGCTGTAGGCCACACTTCATCAAAAACAAAATTTTGACATTGCCATCTATCTATATCATGCAAGCCGTACTATTTGTCAGGAAACACAAAAATCTCTTTAAAACCAATCACGACATAAACAATGAGTATAACAGACGGAACAAAAATAAAATAGTATTACCGCCATCCAAACTTGAATTAGCAAGACTAAGTCCATACCACAGACTATCTAGAATTTATAACAAAATACCTGAATGCATAAAAAACGAGGACAAACATACACTTTTTTGCAAAAAGCTAAAACAATTTTTACTAGATAAGTGTTACTATTCCGTGAACCAATTTAATATGGACAAACTGACATGAGAATTAAATTAAGGACATCATAAATAACTGACATTTTGACTACTAGTATAAGTTTTAAATTATCAAAATTGTGTATGCATGCAAAATTAATTTTACTTCTAATTTTAAATTTTTATTAATATTAGTTTGACATTTCTTTTATATTCAATCAACTACTACCTATTGTATAAAGTGCCTTAATTTTTGCAGTGCCCTTACAGGGTGCATGTACTGCCACCTACACCTAACCATTCACATAGACTAAGAATGAATTGTACGTACATGTAAGCAAATAAATGAAATTGAAATTGAAATTGAAAATAGATTTGCCGCCGGACCATTTGTACCATGAGGCAGTACCATTAATGGTACAAGTGGCACCGATTTGTCCCAATTGTACCATAATAAATGAAACTAGGATGGCGCCCGGGTTTACTCGCATTTTGGTTTTTTTTCTTGTTTGATTTAAATTATTGTTTTTTAATTCTCTTAATGTTGAATTTGTGAACTCTATGGCCCGTATTATGAAAGCTTCCCCAAGCATTACTTAAGCAGTCATTACGTGATCTCTACTCAAGCGTTAATTACTCAAGTAATGCTTGGTAACCGTTCAATAATATGTCTAAGCAGTTACTCAAAGGCGTGGACGGAGGAAATCCACTCTTGACGGCTACTTGAGTGAGTGTAGATTTTGACATGAGCTCCCAAGCATTGTTTGAAAATTAGTATTCACTCAAAACTAGACATAAGCATCACTCAAGCAGAGCTCGATGACTGAGCATGCTTTCATAATACGGGCCTAAGAGTCTCTTAATGTTAAACTTAATCTATACACTATCGGTACAATAACAAACCGGATTATAATAATTGTTTTTTTCAGAATTTTGTAACATTGACAGTAACTGTCAATTTTGACAGATGTCAAAACATTTACTGTTAATCTGACATTTACGGTACATTGCGGAGCTGACTTTTAATGTCACATCATCACATTGACTACTACTAATGCTAGACTTCTGGTTGTAGGCTCAAATGAAAGGTAGGAACAATATTGCATTTTCTGCATTTTCAATGACGGCTGTCAAAATTAAAACTGCCGTATCTCAGATAATAAGACCGGATTAAAAAAAATAATTGATAGTAAAACATATTTTAATTACTTAAATAATAAAAAACATTTCTTTCGTCAAACATAAAAAAAACACTTCATTCAAAAGATAATTTAATGTTTTTACTCACTTCTACTTTCAAATTCTAACAGTTACACATTTTTTCTAGGAAAAGTGGAACATTTATTTCTCCAAGAACGAATTGCATTTGAACTAGCTGAATATATTCATTTTTTGGTTTCACGCATGATTTTCGTTTTTCTAAGGGTTCGGTTATTGCACGAAAGTCGGAGTGGTCTTTAATTACTTTTAAAAATCCAGACATTGTGGTAGGTCGTTTTTTGAAGCTTCTATTGTACTGACCGTTCCAGCCTTCGCAAGTATTTGTGGTGCGATGTCTTTGACCAAAGTTACACTAAATCATTTTTTTGCAAAATTTTGACATTAGTAAGCATTTTACGGTGCGATAGAACATATTTTGTTTCTGTTGTCAGACTTCGAAGTTTCTTGCAAAAGTTACCTACGCAGAACATGATTCCGACATTCAATTTTTTCGACGTTTACACTTTCGGTCTCATATGGTCTGGGTCAAGACTTTTGTCACTACAAACTTGTCAGACACGTCTTCGCCCATCAGTTTCATTTGTTGATGCATTTCTTGAATTTTGGACAGAAACTCAGACATTGCTGACCCTTCTTGATATTGGTAGCTGAAGAACCTCTGCAGAGCTACATGTCTACTAGTCTCATTTTTCCTTTCATAGATGCTTATCAGCTTTTTCCACATTTCTGCTGTGGTGTTGCAGCACATAATGTGCGTAATGACTTGCTTATTGATTCTAGTAGCAATAATCGATTGGGCTTTGCCATCTTTTATTGAATCTTTTTCTTTTGAGGTCCCTTCAACTATGTCCATCAGATCTTGGCCCCGCAGGAGAACCAGCGTCTGGAATTTCCAGACATTCCAATTTCTGGATCCATCCAATATTATCTTGGAGATTTCCATCTTTAGTCTTTTTTTTCTTCAATCTTCTGTGACGTTTCACGTATTTTTGCTTCTTTCAACCTTCCGTGATTTTTCACGTATTTTTTATACTTTATCCGAGTATTATTCCTCCATGAGTGGGTCTGGGCCCATAACCAATTGAGGTTTTTGCAGCATGGAGGAAAATAAAAACTGTAATAATTAGGTGTTCATCTTATATTCTTCTTTAATCAGCTAGGTACATGGTTCCCTAGCTAATGACATCTGTCTTACCATAAACAATAAACCAAACATAGACATTGTATTGGGTACTTTCTCAACACTATTATTATCAAGTCGAACTCTCTGCGAATTTGTTTAGATTATGTAGGATCTTTAGTTAAGTCTAATTTTTTCCCTTAAAATATAATTAGTTCCGTCAGGAGATTGAAAAAACATTTTAAAAAGGGGTAACTTTGGGATTGCTTTCTTTGGAGTGAAGATCATTGGATCTTGTAATTGAATGCGACTTTGACTAGACTGGATGCTTAACTAATATATGTCTTATTTTCAGTTCTCTAAATACTATATTCTATGTCTCGGATGGTTTTAAAAATCACAAAAGCGCGGCCTCAGTCGGAATACCTGCCCTTAAGGTGGGCCTAAACCTCTAAGCTCCCATACAAACGTACTATTCGATCAATTTGGAAACTACGTCTTCGATTTAAATGAAGTTTTGCATACATAATTGGATAAGAAATAGCTATGTTTGTATCGTTTTAGTTTTTCAAAATACATACTCATCATAAAGAGAGAGCGAAAATTCATTTTTATCCATTTTTATGCGATTTTATTACTTTCGCTCTAATTTAATGATGATTATGTATTCCCATACATAATCATCATTAAATTAGAGCAGAGGTAGCTTAGAGGTTCAGACCCACCTTAATAAATAGTAATTATTATCAAATAAGAAACAAAATGTTATTGATTTTGTTCGCTTAATTTTTTTCCCATTAATGGAACTGATACATGTAGAACACTGACAGTCTGGCTACACGCCGTCTGTGTTCAAAGCTTTGTAGGTTAGCCTCTGCGAGCGAGTCATCGCCTATAAGCCTAACGGCGCGTCTCTCAATCGAGTCGAGGCTTTAAGGCTAACTGGGGGTACTCCGGGGACTCCAAGAATATCTGCAGGACAGACGCTGCTGCAACAGGTCCAGAATACCAGGCTACTGCTTTGGGACATTCTTATCGACTGCATGTGCAAAAAACTGGGCCGGCTCGTCCCAGGAACTTATCATATAAAAGTCTACGCACACATTTTTCATACTAAGTAGTCATCGTTCTTGTCAGAATACGATACATAAATTATCACAATGACTTACTATTCAGTCAAATTTCAAAACATGGGTGTATACATATTTTCGCAGCCGACTGTACACAATATCGCACTGGACTTGAACGCGCCGGAACCTACACAAAACTACCTGCTAAGGATGTTGACGCTGCTGTGGTGGATGACGGTCAAGAGGAAGGCGCGGCTGTTCGAGGTCGCTACCTACTTACTATAGGGCCAGCGATGCGCAGCAGGATTGTAAATAGGATTCGGTATCGGTAAACGACAGAATTATCCTGCAGCTAGCTATTCAGGGAGGTAGTTATGTACAAAGAATAAAAGTATACCATACAAGTACCTATATTTTTTTTAACTACCTATATGTTTTGTACACAAGTTTTATTGTTTTAATTATTCATCTAATAAAATTTTATTTCGCATAATACCTGTTCGTGTTTTATACCTAGCAAGACAAAAGTAAAGCAGCTATCCCACCGCTACGCAAGAAGAGGCTACGCACGTCTACCTTCGCTTTGCAAGAAAATGTAGGTGATAACGTCCGCTGTAACCCACGAACGCTTTACGCACAAATACGAGATTGTAAGACAAACGAACCCACACGCAGCTAACATGCGCGCCTGGCCGTGCACAGCGTACGTGGCGGGGTGGGACAAATAATGCTGGACAATCGACACAGCATCATCTAGCCCCAAGCTAACCAGAGCTTGTTTCATGGGTAGGTACTATACGACTGACATAATACAATACTTACATTACATAAATGAATATTTTTTATTACACATTGGAAATACCCAGAACACCCGGAACAAATATTTGCAGATCGTACAAACATTTGTCCCATGGCGGGAATCGAACCCGCAACCTTCTGCGTCGCAGGTGGACTCGCCCGGCGAAGCACATCGGTCGTCAATCAACTGGATAAAAAGTAGTAGGTACCTATGTATTTAGTTATCATTAAATGGACTACCTACCGAAGTATAAATCAACTAGCAGCGCCTCGCGGTTTCACCCGCGTAGTTCCCGTTCCCGTAGGAATTTCGGGATAAAAAGTAGCCTATGTCCTATTCCAGACTATAATCTATCTCTGAGCCAAATTTCATCCAGATCCGTTTTGCCGTTCTGGCGTGATAAAGGAACAAACATCCATCCATCTATCTATCCATCCATCCATCTAAACTTTCACGTTTATAATATTAGTGAGATAGTGAGATTAGTGAGATGAGATTATGACCCTAACAAAATTATGATATTAGAGGATTTCAGGAAAAAATATAAGTTAGTTAATTTTTTTCATTTCCTTTATTTAAATGAAAACACGATACAGTCCGTTACAAATAATTAAGACATAAATTATCTCTGAAAATACATGTAATATGGAGATATAAAGGTAAAAGTCTAGTAAAAACCTGTTAAATATAAATCGGAGCATAATTTTGTCAGTTATAATTTATATGAATAGTACAAACATTTAGTATCGACCTTATTCTAAAAAGAGTACAATGGGTAAAATGCGGCTTTGGATGATGATGATGATGATGAAATATCGGAAAATACAGTGGATAAGAGAACACTTGAAATGTTTTCTTTGAGACCAGGTGAAGAAGAAGTCGAAGTAGAGTAGTACTTTAGAATTTTATGCCATTCTGGGCTTTATCCATCAATTCGGCAGATTTGATGAGCGAGTCTTGCTCAATTTTAGTCAACGGCATTTTGATGATGTCCGTTATTCCGCTCCGACCAAGCACGCACGGCATAGAGAGAAACACGTCGGAACCTATCCCGTAGTGGCCCTGTCAACAAACAGCGTCGGTTAAAATAGCTACATCACTGTTTTTTACTTCAACTATTTATGTAAGGAAGTAGATAAATTGTCACATTAGGTGACTATCTACTTAAAGATGCAGTATCTTTAAGTGCCCCCTAGCACGGGGATTGTTGTCTAGGGTGGAAATAGAGAAAAATTACGTCACTTCGTCATCGAATACGTAAATTATTTGAAATACATTCCTTCAATTTCAATAATGTACGCATTGTATGGCGATGCAATGTCATTATTGTCTATTCCACCCTTGACAACAATCCCCGTGCTAGGGGGCTGGTCATTTTCGCAGAGCTTATGCAAGTAGGTAAGCAAAGTTTTTGTTACGAGTACCTACTAAATAGGTAATTTAAATATTATGTCAGCCGAGCCGAATTTCGGGCGCAGCGGCCATATTCATATTCATTTATTTCATTGCAATGATTGTGTACATTTTTCAGGTCTTAGTATAAAGGTAATGTTTAAGAGAAACAATGGTACCCAAATTAGGGCGAAGCAAAAGGTACTGGTAGGGCTCTAGCTGTTGTCACTTTTGGCATTGGCTTGAAATTATCGTTACGACATGCGACATTATGGTAACGCGCCCTTAGGGTAATCGCACAGCTAGTAATTAAAAACATACATCATAGGTAGGTACTAAGTACTTCTGTCTGTTGCCTTTTCACATCTGAAAGGATTTTTTTTAATTTGGTAGGGAGGTAAACGGTATCCGTGGACGGATATATGCTACTTTTTTCCAGGAAAAGCGTAAACGAAGCCGCTGGCAGAAGCTGTTTTTTTATAAAACTAACCTTCATGGAGGTGGTAACTGGTAAAATGCTGTGCGAATTGAAGAGGATTTTTTCGCAGATCTGTGCAATACACAGGCCTACGGCCCACGAGGTGTATCCTTTTGCCTTGATGATGGTGTAGGCGCTTTGTATCACTTCTTTGTGAATTTCTTTGAAGTTCTCGGAATCGCACTCGGTTCCTATTTTAGGATTGAGTTCTGCGAGGCGGACGCCGCCTATGTTCACACCGGACCACACTGGAACTGAAACAAACAACTATTTAGAACAAACATGGTAAGTATCATTTAAGAGCAGCAGGACGTATGCGGCGGCATCTGCGGCCGGGCGCCCTGTGCGTGCGGCGCCCCCTGCTGGCGCCGTAGCTTGCTTGGTTCCTGCGAGGGCTGCGCCCGCTGGAGTTTCTGTGCGTGGTGCGAGTCCCGCCGAAATCGAAAATTTTTGGGAACTTATTTTATTTCTTAGAGATACCCAAAGTGCGGGTAAGCACTATAACAAAAGACCTTATCAAAGGCCATGCTTTATCCAGGTGCTGCGAGATTGCTGAAAATGTAAAAGGATTGTTACCACTGGAGTCGCCATGCTCGCCGATAATGAACGCGTTGACGGCGGCTGGCGCCACGCCCAGCTTCTCCGCCAGGAGGTAGCGGTAACGAGCAGAGTCCACCATGCAGCCCGAGCCGATCACACGGTTCATGGGCAGCTTGCTGATCTTCCACGAAGCGTATGTCAATATGTCCACAGGGTTAGAGGCCAGGAGGAGGATTGTGTCCGGACTGTATTTTACTAACTGTAAACAAAACGACCTCTTTGGTAGCTGTAAACCAAGTGACTACCTTTACTGTTCACTTAGGTGACCACATTTATATCTTGCCTTAATAATAGTGTCTTCGCATCTTTACCAAGATAATAAACGAATTTTTCTTTAATACATTGTATTTTTAGCTCAAATATTACTTAGATCAGGTTGATTAATACTGGATTAATTTACCACCAGGTGAGCAGGACATTAAAGTGATAATCAACTTGCGGTGGTGCGTCGACCGAGCAGTGACCAGCTAACTGCCGGTGACGACTTAGAAATAAAAAGGGGTCTCGACAGTGACTGCTTCGTATCATTGCCCAGAACGCACATATCCAGGTAGCGTGTACGTGCGGCGCGCACCTTCGGTTTGCACCGCAGAGACTGGGCAGTGAATGGGTCAACAGCAAATTGACATCCATGAACTTGTACAGTGCATTCACAGTTATTTTACCTCTGCTTATGTATCAGAGTAACATTTATTTGTATAGCAATAAGGGTGCTGTCAGAGGTAATACAACTGTGAACGGACTGTAATAAAACCGCTTACCAAGTATATACTTGAACAAGATAAAGTTAAAAACTACAACCCGACTACGTGAAAGTTATAAAAGTTTGAAACATTTACATTGACAAAATAGAATGACGTATCGGTCATATTTGATTTGATAGGCAGAGTTGAAAATGAAAATAGGTCGTAGTTATTGTAATTTTTCTCTATGGGGCCTGCAGCCTGCGGCTACCTAAACTTTAATACGCGTTTTGAAGGCTTATTCGGGGGGCGGAGCCCTAAATCCTATAGCCTATAACCATCGGGGTATTGAGACGAATCAATCGATACATAATTTGTTGAAATCGAACCAGTAGTTTCAGCGCTACGTGGGAACAAAGAAATCGGCCACATACATACAAACATAGGGTGCTAACCTCATAACCCTCCCCTGTTGGTAGTCGGGTAAAAACAGTCTCTATATCTATAAAGATCATGATATCTAACAGTAGGTCACATCATCATCGTAGTCTACTGATAGACATGAAAATGAAAATGTTTATTTTGAAAAACACAAAAATGTGACAAAGTTCTGGGCAGGTCTTTAATGACACATAGACCTAATGAGCGCCATAACGCCTTGTCTCCACCTTCTGCATAGCAGCGAAAGACTGCAGGTATCTGCAGTCTTGCGCTGATCGCATCATCCACCTGGCTGGTGGGGTGGGCAACCTAGACTACATTTTCTGAGTCACAGTGTCCACTCAAGAATACGTTTAACGGATGTCGGTTCTTCGTAAGTGTTAACTGTTGACCACGATAGCGATGCTGCTGCTACGTACCTGAGGTATCATTGTTTTTAAAATGTCAGTATTTCGTTGCGCGAGGTTAAGGCGTGACTCTCCAATTTTCTGCCTGACTCCGGCAGTTACTACGCATATTGATGAGCCCGCTGTCCTGCTGTAGTCTAGAACAGAATTTACTTAGTTAGATCCATTCAAAACTTGGTTCTAGTCAGGTACCTGTAATTATGTATGTACAGTGACAGTTGAAAACAACAAATTTAGTAGTATAAAATCAGAACAGATGTAACTACGAGACTTGGAACCTTCCGGGGGATCAGCTAAAGATGAACGCCACTTTTCTTAGTATGGTATGTTACGGCCACTTTATCAGCACGAATATGTACCTCATCCCACTGCTGAACGTGCCTCCCCCAAGCAAAGGCTACTGCTATAATCACCACGCTTTGCATGCGAATAGTCTGCAAACCTTCTGAGGGGGGATTGGGTGGAGTTGAAGGAAGCTGCTGCCTTTCCTCTGGAAGGTTCCCTTAGACGACTTTTACTGGAGCTGAGTTGGAGGGGTCGATCTTAACGCCACGACACACAGCCATCTAATAGCATCAAATTACACACATTGTTCAATCAGGGCGACCCGATACAGTTAGCGCTCGCTCTAATGGGAACAGCGCTATTGAAATACATATGCCAATATGCACCCGACACCCGTCTGGTAAAACTGTCTGACCGAATTTGAACCCGCTCTCAGAGCTTTATTTATACCTCTACTACTCGCTCCTACTACGTCCCTACCTCATAAAGTTATAATAGTTATGAAATCAATTTTGGCATTTTTTTATCAAGGGTAATTTGTCCTCAGGAGAATCCTGGAAGGATCTGTTCCAAGTTGATCTACTGTCTCGCAAGGAACCATCGCTAGACTGACGTCTGTTGCCCGGCTGAGGATCATGATCAGTCTTATCTTAGTGATGTTCGTTTGAAGAAAAGACAGTAAGCATTTAGGCATTTATTCCATAGTTGAGCAAAGTAACAATTTATGCAAGTATCCTTCCAGTCCGGCGTCTCGAGCAAGAATGAGATTCCGTTCGTAGGTCGTAATTAGTATAAGCTAGGATAGCTCAACCTGTTATGACAAAATAATGTTAACCGATATATTCCCAACCACCCCATCAACCTCCTTATCAATGGGGTGCCAGGATAAAGTGTTTTACGTCGGTTTCAGGTTCAATTGGGGTAACCGAAAAAACACGACTTTTCAGTAGAAGCATTCAAAGTTTTTGTCATGACAAATTTAACATAACTTTATTCGCACGTGACTTTTGGACCTGTTTTGACAGAAAAGCTTTTGAATTTTTTGCTCAAATATGAAGTTTGTCCATAGTAACCGTATTTTTTTTTTGATATAAATTTCAGTTACACCACTTTTTTAAGCAAGGCAGTTCCACTATTGTGCCCACATGATTTCTTGAAATATTGCAGTTTAACTGAAATGAAATGCGGAAAATGTGTAAAATTCACAGCGTAACTGACTTAAATACGCCATTTGAAAGAGCAGTAGCAGTAGTAGTTTTTACTATGAAAAACTGTATACTCAACAAATTTTACTGTGTTTTGTCAGTTACCCCAATTGAACCTGCAATCGACGTTACGATGATACAGCCTACAATAATGAACAAATGTAAGCCACTTTATCTTTGCTACTGCTAATCTACTTTCTACGTAAGTTTGGTAGAATAATTTATGTAAGAGGAGTCCGGTGACAGATCAGAGCACCCTGCTAATGCCCCAATGTAATTACTTGTGTATTTCTGTACTCTTTTTTGTCTTTTTGAGGTAAAATAAAATAAAGTTTAATCAATCAATCTTTAACTATACGAGCGAATTTAAATTGCCGTTGACAGGACTCGTCTTACATAATTTCGAGATGGGGACGAGAACCTCTCGCTCTAGTAGATTTTACTCTACTGCGATTCCAAGGGTATGTTTTAAGGGCCCCTAGATTATGTTTCGTTGTTACCGGAGAGGAAAAGACGTGCAATTAACCTAAAGGGCCCTTCTGAACCCCTCTAGCTCCAGTACCTACCTGTGCCTGCAGTGATGTTGACGTGTCTCAGGAAAGCGGCGCCGTGCAGCAGGTCCATCTGTTCCCCTTTCACCTTTTCCTCATCCACGTCTATCAAGCATATATTGTTTGTGACATTCTGAAAAAAGACGGAGGTAGGTAGGTACTTCAAGTGAAATTAATTTGTTTTGCTGTTTATTGTTCGGAGTGATTTAACAAACAAAAAAAAATATAGGTACCTATATTTAATGAATAGTAATAATAATAAACAAGGAGGCGCAAATATGCAGGCCTCGATCGAGCCTACGCATTTGCTCACTTTGGAGACGAGACGTACATACATAGAATGGGAAGGTACCGAGGCTCTCTGGTTTTAAAAAATATATCTAAGCGCCTGGTCGAAGCGACGCGTGACCCGACATCTAGTGAGGAGCTGGTGAGTATCTGGCGCAGCTCATCAGCATTGCGATACAGCGGGGCAATGCATCCAGCGTCTTGGGGACGCTTCCAACTGGTATTGATTTGGATCAATTGAACTGCCTGTAGATTGATCGCAACAGTCTGCCTGCAGTTAGCTCAATTGTTTCAATTGTTAATACGAATTCTAATTTAATTCTATTATTTGATTGTAATTTTGTTTGTTATTCAATTATTTGATTGTAATTTTGTTTGTTATTCAATAATGATAGGTAATAGTTTCTGTCTTCGAATTGTTTCAGTGATAAAAAGTAGTCTATAAATAAATTATTCAACAAATATCAATTGTTCTGTGTAAACGTTATAAGGATATTCCTGTATCATCTCTAAACAACATTCCAGACCGGTCCGTTCAATAGTTTTGGATATTTTAAAAGTGAAAATTGCTTGAAAGTGCTAATGATTACTTCAGCATCATTTCTTAGTAATAGGGTCCCGTTTTACCCTTTGAGTACGGAACCATAAATACGGTAGAGTACATAATTTGCAAAGAAAATTAGCAGGTAATTGAAAATAACAAGATTTGTTTTTTGTAGTACCTAGGAAGTTATCGAAGCTCTTTTCCAGTCGTAATGAAGTGAACCATGAAATTGGTTAAACTTCATGGTTTTTCCGTAAATGCGCTGCAGCATTTTATCATATTATGCTATTTAATAGGCTGCCTTAATGAACGGACAAGTTAAGTGTCTCGATTAAGTGCCAAATTTTAATAAAGAACTGCTTTTATTTATCGAAGAACATGCAAGTTTTGATAAACCCAGATACAAGAAGTCGGGTCATTTGACCTTTGAATCTAGCACTCACGATGACAAATTGGGTAGGTAAGTAGCTAAGCTACCTGCTGATAAAAATTGACAAATTAAGTATTCCTACCTACTTGAAAATACATACGTAATTCAGTGTAAACTTTTCTTAGTTCGAAGCTATCAGTGCTGTTTTTCTGTCAGTGCTAGATATTTATAATCAAACTTTAATTATATAGGTACGAAAATTAGTGATTTTCATGAAAGAAATCCCCTGGCCGCGGCGCTGTCAGCGTTGCGACCGAATGACTTTAGTGAATTAAGTTAGGTACATGTTGATGAAAATTGGCAAATAAAGTATAACTACCTAACCTACTTGCAAATACGTACATAATCCGAAAAATACACAGTGTAAAACTTTTCATAGTTTGAAGCTATCAGTGCTGTTTTTTCTGTCGGTGCTAGATATAATCACAACAGTATATTATAAATACGAAAGTTAGTGATTTTTACGAAATAGGTCCCCTGGCCGCGGTGCTGTCAGCAGTGCTACCGAATGAGTTTAGTGAATTTAGCTTTGAAAAAAATCCTCTAATTTCCGCGGGACTTCTTTCGTGAAAGCACTACTACTTCACCCCGAAACTAATATTTTCCATCCGCTGCTTCGGCATAAGTTATAAAAAACTTCCCTGCCGCGTCTGTTTGTCGTTCTGAAAGCGATATTGCACAAGTCTGAATTCTATACATATACAATTTACGTGCTTTTATTTTAGAAAAAGAAATAGGCCTCCGCGCCTATTTCACAAATATATAAATGTAAAAGTATGTATGTATGAATAAATGGATGGATGGATGTTTGTTATTTCTTCACGCTAAAACTACTGGACGCCAGAACTACTCCGGCTAAAACACTGCATACAGTTCGTTTTAGGCCTGTAATGATAGATTATTCTTTAATCACCTTAAATTAAAAAGAAAAACATATTGTATAAAATTAAAGATAGCAAAGGATTTGGCGGCCTTATCGCTTACAGCGATTTCTTCCAGGCAACCAGAACTATTGAGAGAAAAGGAAGGGATAATAAAGGAGGGTAATGAAACATAGTCTACCTACTTGTTATCCCTTAAATCAGTTCCCATTTGATTTAAATAACCTAAAAATGAATTCCATAGAAACAACACGCGCGAAACCGCGGGCAGAAAATAGTTATATCATAAAACTTTATACATTTGATTATACGTGTCCTGCGTTGTATAATCAGGACACGTTGCAAGGCGGGATGACGGCCGATGGACCAAGGCGGTCACAGAGTGGTACCCGGTGGGCGTGAAACGCTCTAGAGGTAGACCACCTGCCAGATGGTCGGACGATATCGTCGGGGTGGCCGGAAGACTGTGGATGAGGCTCGCACAGGACCGAGTTAACTGGCGTGTAAAAAAGGAGGCCTATACTCAACAGTGGGTGTCAACGGGCTGATGGTGATGATGATGATTATACAAGCTATTAAAACACCGAGACATGTAATATCCCAGGATATAACAGTGATAACAAGTCAAAAGCTCTATCTCTAGCAATCAGAGGCGATAAAATCATCACTATTGATAGCCGTGTTTTTCTTATCACAAATAAACATTTTACTACCATACTGTAACAACATTAGCTATTATAAGTAAAGAAAATGTGGATTTGGTCAGTATTTGTGACCCCATCAACAATACCAAATTTAATAAAACCAAAATAACCTTACAAGCTGCGTGCTGGTAAAAACAACACACTAATAATACACAGACGAAAGTTTGTATGTATTGTGTTTTGTTTCTCCCTTCTCCACGCTCTGCCGTTCTGGTACAAGGATAGCTTATCTCCTGAAATTTTAACTTAGGCCAGAGCTTGTGGTGACCAGATGACTGGCATGTACTACATAAACAATACATCCGAGATCCGGAACAAATTCCTGCAGATAATACAAACATTTGTCCTTCTACGGTAAACGAACCCGCAACGTCCTGCATCGCAGACGGACCTTTACCTGCCCCCCTAGCACGAGGTTTGTTGTCTAGGGTAGAATAGAGAAAAATTACGTCACTTGGTCATCCAATGCGTAAATTATTTGAAAGGCATTCCTAAAACATCAATAATGTACGCAATGTATGGCGATGCAATGTCATTATTGTCTATTCTACCCTAGACAACAATCCCCGTGCTAGGGGGGCTGCTGCGTCACAGAGGTTGTCAGATGAAGGTGTGGTGACCATAAAAAGTAAAATGTTACCTGTGTAAGTAAAGAGAAGGCAGCCGCCATGCCCACTTGTCCAGTCCCCACAATGGTCACTTTGTTGGAGAGATCAACATTGTTCACCTTGCTGCCAATCGTGTGGAAAAGTTCGCCCATGGTACCCATCCGATCTAAATTTGAGAAATACAAAATATTATTAGGAACTTTAAGGAAATTTCTATTACTCGTACCATAAGTAACCAGTTGTCTCATCGCGCATCGTATGAAATGTATTTGTAGAGTAATCTATTTGAGTACACAATTATAAGAGTAAGAATTGTGAACTACAATTATAAGTAATGTTTTATAGTTTCATAGTGTTAATTTTTAATTTATTTTGGGCGCGCTTCCGACTGGTTATGATATGGATCAGTTGAGCTACCTGTAGATTATTTTCAACAATCCGCAGTTAGCTCAATGGTTTCAATTGTAATACTAGTTCTGATTTGTTTCTATTATTTAATTGTAATTTTCTTTGTTAATTTTAAAAAAAATATTTTATAAATGTCAGTACAAATTCCAAAACCTGAAAACTGTAGGTACAGATTTCAGATTACAATAACCTTATTTTTTTATATTTACAAAATAAACACCTAAAATTTTATGCTGTCAATTATTACCAATTAAGAAATAAGGTGTTATCTATTTGCTCTTCACTTAAAGTTTTCCCCACTGGCGGGAAAAATGACCCACCAAATCACTAGAACTAAACAGAGTTTATCCAACGTCATTAAAGCTAGGGAAAACAAAGGTAGCCGAGTAAGGGCTCGAGGTTAATTAGTTAACTGTGAATAATTATTTAATCGCACAGCACACACCAAGTTCATTTTCAAAATCTAGGTAGATCCTTTTACTAATAATCTAGATCTAGGCGCCTGAGAACATATAAAATAAAAGAAATATGTTAGGTAGTTTATACAATGTAAATTTACACTATAACTTTTAACCCTGTTGTTTTTTGTCCAGGATAACCTACAAAGGAAAAAAATTAAATTTGCGCAGGCTTGACCTTTACAAGCTGTTAACACAGTTAACCTGGATAAAAATTTAGTTTTTTTTCCATCTCAGTTTAGCTATCATACAATATTAGAGGTAGATAGTTGGCAGACGCATTACATTCTGCCGCGCACGGTGCAACTGCAAGTTATATACGCATTACGCACACTGCAAAAATATAGGTCCAAAATTTCTAGGAACTAGCCATCAGACTTTTTTATAAATACAGTTTCAGATCTGGTAACTTTTTATAATCATTACACGTAAAAGTCGTAAACTTGTATTTTGGAAGAAAAACAATTATGTAACTGAAGGACAAATCGCAGAAAGATAAATTATCAGGATGCTAACTTACTAGCAGGTATTTCATCATTTGTGTGACCGTTGCTGGAGCCGACTGCTCTTGGACCACTGGAATGACCATTCCCGGAAGCTTTGGCGTGACCGTTAGAGTACCCGTTGGCTTTGCCGTTCTGTCCTTGAGTCCCGTCCATATTTTTAAGTCCCAATTGTTTATTTGATCAGACTTGTATTCACTGTCCAGTCGTTAGCTAACAACTGAGCTAGAATCGCGAGTTCCCGATTTATATGTGTGGATGTTGCCACGGTCCGATAGGATTCGAATCTGATGAACGAGTTGGTCGAATAGTGGTCAGCACGTCGAAATAAATGCGGTGGTGGAACGTTCCGAGCGGCACGCACGACTAGCTGCGCAGTGGGGATAGTTGCGTCTGCCGCCCGCTGCCGGCATCTGTGCTGACTCAACAGGGACATACGCCTGACGAAATACTAGGAAAGTCATGATAATGAAACCCTGTTATCCTATGGTGTAATGTAACGCTTCATCTGAGGCATGCTGATGACATTACCAACAAATACTAGGAATGTTACAACATTGTATCCGCGTTGTTAGTAGGTACCTACAATGTATCTCAACAACGTAGGCTTGAGAACTTTTCTTTGCCAAACCAATGCAATGCAGTATGCATTGCATTGGTTTGGCAAAGAAAAGTTCTAAGTTTAGGGTTCCGTAGCCAAAGAGTGAAAACGGGACCGTATTACTAAGCCTGCGATATTTGTCCGTCTGCGGACTGTATCTCATGACCCGTAAAAGTTAGATAGTTGACATTTTAATTCACATAATAATGTATTTGCCGCTATAAAGGCAAATATAAAAAATAAATTAATCATTTAAATTAAAGGTGGCCATACAAATAACATCATTTTATTTTGGTTTTTTTTGCTCTATTTTTGTGAAGGTTGTATCTCTTGAACCGTAATAGGTGGACAGTTGAACAACAAATACTATTGCCACTATAACAACAAATAATAGATATAAAATAAAGTATAATTAAGGGGTCCAATGTCCATACCAAGAAGAATACCGATCACTGAAGTTAAGCAACGCGCGTCCGACGTTGCTTAACATAGTCAGTACCTACTTGGATGAGTGACCGCCGCGCCGCTTAATGATGGTTTTTGCATTTTTTTCTTAATCAGTTAAGAGTGATCCTTTTGCGAAAAAATTATGTATGATGGTACGGAACCATCCGTTTGGGAGTCGAATCGCACTTAGCCGTTTTTTTTCTTATTATTCTCGAAAAACAACGAGAGTGTCACAAAAGAAATTCCATCTTTAATAGCTTATTTTGCAAATAGTTAAAACCATAACATTTTATTAAAGTTTTATGTGTTTCAGAATCCGACTATTGTTTTATTTTAGATTGGAGCATTAAATATAGAAAAAAGAATAATCGATTTAGGTAGGTACCTGGCACGTACAAGGTGCACCGAGGTAAGGTATTGTTGCAAAGACTATCACTAGATAAAATCAGACCAATTATTGTCAAAACCTTTCTAAAATTCAAAATTCAAAGTGCTTTATTTCCTTTAGACCTGACAAGACTCTTGGGCATGGACACGTCATAAAACTCAGATTACTTGTAAAACTAGGATATAAATTTGGACATTTGAATATAGACTTTGATTTTTTGTTCACTTCAATCTTTTTAAGGTAAAGCAAAGAAGTGAACAAGAAACCTTTACCTTGTTAGACTGTTAGTTTTCGAGTTCGAGCAAAACTCGTCCTTAGCTTTTTTATCCTCTAGATAATCTGATATTTTATAGTAGGCCTTTTTACAAATGGTTTTTACAAATAATAATCATATTTTTTTTATTTCAGACAATTTGTTTGAATTTATTTATTGAGGTTTTGCAACTCACTTGGAGTTTTGTTGTAGAAGCGTATACAATGCCCTTTAAAAGATACCTTAATATTTTTAACCTAGTTTTGGGCACAGCGAGTTTATTCTTATTTCTATAAATTAATGTATATCGGTATTTTGGGGAACCGATTGATATTCTTACGAGTGTTCAACAAGTTTTCAAGTTACAGCGGCAAACAAAAGCACGCTCTTTGACAATTTCAACTGTATACCTTTTACAGTTTATGAGATACTGGCCGCAGACAGAGGGACGGACGGACAGAGGAGGCTTAGTAATATGGTCCCTCCCGTTTTCTCACCCTTCGGGTACGGAACCCCAAAGAATAGCATTTAATCTTCATTCAATAATATCTTAACTTACGAGATCAGGTAGAGCTTAGAGATGCATAATCGAAATGTTTGAATCAATTTGATGTCTTGTTACTATTTGCGAAAGAAAAAATTAAAAAACGGCACCCTTTCATTGAACCATTCTGTAAATATTGTATTAATAATTTATTTAAGTTTTACGATGTACC
Source organism: Eupithecia exiguata (assembly GCA_947086465.1). Lineage (NCBI taxonomy): Eukaryota > Metazoa > Arthropoda > Insecta > Lepidoptera > Geometridae > Eupithecia > Eupithecia exiguata. The sequence continues at coordinate 3,791,914 of OX352226.1, forward strand.
TACGTCAAACTATTTTAATGTCATAGCAATAATTGTCCAATATGAGGCTTACGCCGTTATAATAGCATAAACCGGTTAACTATGATATCTCAAAAAAAACTCAATGTTACAAGACACTTATTAAAATGCGTTATGTAATTTATATAATGTGACCTGCAATTATATGTAATGATAATTATTCATGGTGATAAGTTGAATAAGTTGATATTACAGGGTGTTCTATTCTTATAGGATCAAACGAAGTGGGTTTACGGGATATTTTTCTGAATACAATAATACCCCCCCCCCCCCCCCATGTAATGCTAATTACCACAATTTGTACTAAGTATTCTGAATAAAATTGGTTGAAATAGAATTTTCAAAAAAGTATAATACTCTACTAAACATCGGGAAATTTTAAGACTGCAGCGCCCAAAAAAAACTGCTTAAAAATCTTCATTTTCTTGGAAGATTTATGAAAATAATTTATTTTATTGCGTTGCCTAAAATACTAATCAGCCTAAAGCATTATTTATTTAATCAATATGCTTAGAATTTGTTCTCCAACAATGTGGCTATCATATTTATCATCAAATCACGAACAACATTTGTTCCACCTTCTAACCCGATGCATTCGATGCATATTGGAAGGAACTCTTAAAACTCAAACCACTCAAAACTCCACGCAAACTTATTCGTTTAAGTTTGGGAACACCCTATTTATTAGGTACTTATATTCAAGTTTTTATTTCGTACTTTTTTGCGGGTAAATACAGACCAGATAAATGTAAATATCTATTCGACCTTATATTGCAAATGGTGTAATCACAATAAAAAGGCTGTATCTGCTAATTTGCAAATTCTCCGATAGTTGATATTTTTTTCTCTACCATAGAATTTACCAAAAACAAAACCAACGTAGAAGCTCTCTATTGACACAAATGATGCAAGCATTAAATCATAACTGAACAAACGGTACTTACTCAGAATGTTTTCCTTGTTCGTGGCGAACGTCACGTAGGATCCGGTTAGTTGCCGGCGCGCGTATGTTGTCCCAAGCGAGCGAGAAGCCGCCGCCGCCGAGCCGCCACCGCCGCCGCTAGCCAGCGTGCGGCGCGCGTGGGGCGTCGTCGCTGCGACGGCGTCCACAGCGGCTGCCCCTCAAGGTGACCTTCATCGGCCGTTTTGGGATACACACTCCGCGCATGACTCACCCAAAATATACCTTATAACAAGCCACTGTAAGCACAAATTCCAATTAATACCACCTATTCTCATTTAACGGCTTCAACCTAAGTGATCATAAAGTCAACTAGGTACTAGAAAGTAATTGAGACGGTAATGAAACTGGAAACGAACTTACACTGAAATTCAGAGTTCATGAACCTCTGACGTGTCAGACAGCGATCTTGCAATTTTGTATCGAAATAGCCGCAAGGAGCGTTGTACTCGCATATAAAATAAAATGGAAATAGTCTTCGAAGCTCGCCTCCCAATTCACACCACAATAATATGTACTCGCTCACCTGTCAATTTGGAACAAAATAGATTTGGAGAAGTATGAAATGCACTTTACCAATGAATTCTTAATAAGTATTGTATATATAAGCTACAAAAGCAAAAAACGAGCAGGATCGTTGAGATAATTGGTTAGGTAAGTCACTGAAACCGTGGATAAATTATTAGCGTCCAATGCTCAATTATTATTTTTGAGTTAATTCCATTGATTATGTTTCGTAGTACTCGTATAATAACGACATGAACCAATTCAACAGGCTGATCTGATTAGATTAGATAGAACTAATTAGTGCGAGAGTTACTATCCATAATCTAGAGCTGCACCTACAAGGACGGCTCAGTTTTTTAGATGGATGGTTATGCTCAAAATGGCCGTGTTCTTCGCACAAAAATAAACTTCCAAAAATACTAAACGCCACTCCATTGCACACCAAAAGAAATAAAATTCAGTGCATAATAAAAATCCAGAAATAATCAACCTCGTCATCAGACCTCTCCTTTTTGCCGGGAGTCTTGCCATCTACTTCTTACCATAGGGTTATTTAATTTTCTTTTTTACCATAAATGTAACCAACTATCTTGACAACCGCGGTGTGATACGACGACGTCTCTGCGATTACCGCTGACAACAAGCGCGACCCTGGGTGTTGTCTGGTGCCATATGCTCATAATACTGACTGCAGACCACATTTGCCCTAGGGGTACCTACATCAAAGTATCTGCTAAATTTAACCACGTTTACTTCCCACTCAGACGTACCTTTGTTAATAGACATCAGAGTAATAAGTGACACTGGTTAGCTCAGACTAAGTAGATTTCTTACTTAGTCTGAGCTGGTAAGCAACTGTTTTAAGTTACCAGACAGTAAATGAACTGGCGAGACTACTGTCCGCTACAAACCTTGTATAGGTACTTAGGTAGAATCTATTATTTATAGTTATTAGAGTCTAGGAAAACCTCGCGTCATAGAATTTTGTTCTGCTAGTAAGATTTTTTTGTGTGAATAAAACATCTTTGATTCATAAATCTGGGTGGTCTGTCATTTTTACTATAGATGAGTTCATATTTCCTGCATTAAATATTTCTTATATCAATTTTTTTTAAATGACTAAAGTGAGACAGCAAAAGTTTAAGTAAACAAGTACCTACATTGCGATAATTTTATGTGGTGCATGCAATATTACGTCCCTTTTTAGATAAGATAGCGACCGTGTAACACTGTTATTATTAGATAGATGTATGCGGCACCAAAATGGGTAAATAAGTAACAATATGTGTGGACAGGCAGGCCAGACTGAATACAGAATTTAAATTAACTAGTTAAAAACTACTCCTACGTTTATTTCAGTGCATGAATCGAGGGCATCGATCCCGCGAGTTCGTAGTATTTGCGGAACTGCTAAAAATCATATCTACTTTTAGCTTTTTCAAGCTCAAATGGACACACGAGGCCACTGTCGTACCATAACTTGAAATTGATGAACATTAAAAAACTCATACAAACCTAACAAAGAAGTGTAAATCGCTTTTTATGGCTTATCTTTTTTTTTATGGATCACACGATCCCTATAATTTTTGACACGTTTGCGGGATTGGATTCCCGATGAGAACCATTGGTGGTATTAATTTAATCATTAATAGCCGGGTCCATACACCGCACGATGCAATCGGACGAGGCAACTCTAAGCTATATCATTTAATTTTCAGGCTGCCTCGCGAGGCTGCTCGACCAGCTCTGCCTGGACACAGCCATTGAGACATGACACACATGAGGAAGTACATTACATTTTGTCCGGGCAAATCCCGTACGGATAGAGATATTTAATTTATTATCATTAGTAAGGTAAACATACTTTCCGCTTTAGGTATTAGGGAAAATATAGTTGGTTAGACCGGAAATATTAAAAAAAAACATGTGTATATTTGATCTATATGATGTAATGTATTATTATATCTGTGTACTTCAATATCGTTACCGAATAATTTAATAAATTTATTTGACTAATATCAAAATGTTATAATATTTTTTGATCAATATGCGACTTATGTTAACTGTTAATTTAAATCTATATTAATAGCTCAATAAATACATTCATATTCAAAATATTTTCAGAAACTATACTCACTGAAAATCTCGTGAAAATCGCACTTGTGACTTTATTCACGGAAAGCACTGCTGATAGTTAGTGCCTACACGATTACTCGTTGCTGACAGATAACCCCTATTATTTGGTAAAAAATGTTATCAAATCAATACAAGATGCAGTAAGAACTAGTTTTTACTTGGGCACTTGTTTTTTAACGTTCTGTACCTACTGAAACAACATTTTTATATAGGTACTTACGTATATGAAACACGTAACGTACGTTAAAAAGAGTAAAACGTACGTTAATACGTTACGTATAAAAACAACTAGTTCTTACTGCATCTTGCATTAATTTGATAACATTTTTTGCCAAATAATAAGAGTCTCTCTTTAATCTTGGTGCCAGGAGCGAATTGACAGGTGTCGTTGTATACAGGGTGCCACGTAACATGACATGTGTACTTAGCCGAAAGAGGGTGATTCTGGACCCCGAGGGATATACTTATTTGCTATGATATTTTAAAGCGACTTTTTTAACATTTTTTGTAAAATGTATTTCATATTCGTGTTCTTTCACGTATTCTTACATTATTATTAATGTTAAGAAATTTAAAGGGATTCACATTATTTTATTGTATTAATCTCATCACAAAACACTGTCCGTGGTACCCTGTGTCTAAGAAAAGTCAAGAATGAAAGAACTACACTAAACGGCACAAACAACTGGTCTCTTCGAATAGAATACTTAGTCCAGCGTACTTTTATATACCTACCTAAATAATGGAGGTCAAAAAATGAATTTTGATGAAAAAATATATGTACCTATAGGTAAAGAAAGAAATTCGCGCGCTCTGTTTACGCGTTGGTTGCCATGGAAACCATTAGCACAGCCATTATAAGCAATAGATCATCATGTTATGATCTTTACATACGATTTAGGGCGCACATAGCAATTAATCGAAAATGAAACTTTTATGGAACCAAATCAAAATCAACTTCTATACAACAACAAACGAAAGAATCATCCAAATCGATTAAAAATAGGCGAATATCACCAAATTTGTTGTGGCCAGTCGTGATTCTCGCAAATATTAAGATGATTTTTGATTTTTACGGGATTAATAATAATCATATTAATAAAAATAAATCCCATAAAATTATGGGACCATCTTATACAATTGCAAAAGGATCATCCAAATCGGTCCATAAATGACAGAGAAATCGACGGACATACATACAGTCGAACCCAGAACGTCGATTAAAAAAAAATATCTTCTTTTCTCTTCTTCTTTAAATATCTCAGCAGCTACCAAACCATAACATTAACTTGATTGAATGTAACAGGAAATATCGTGCACTTGTAGATTTAAATAAAAAAAAAATTACTACTAGGTAAGTACTAATTGCGATGTCGAAAATAGCCAAAATTTCAAGAGCCTTACAAGTCCAGATGTTTTAATAAATGAAAGATATCATTTTAAAACAGGTTTTTTTTCATTACAGTAGATTTCATATTTTTTGACATACTAGGTTGAAAAGAGTCAAAAAATTTACCATTAACCCCCCAATCTCAAAAGTCCGATCCATCTGAAATGAACCTTCATTAGACTTAAGTTGCATCACTTACCTACTGTTTTTACATATTCATTAAATAGCGAAGTGCGTCAGCGTAACTGCGCGGCGCGGCACTGCGAGTAAAATTTTACCAAACCACCAAAGAAACCGCGTAGTTCCACAGACGCGTAGTGCGTTCTCATACAAATACCTCGTACGATTTCATACAAAGAATAATGACTATCCGCGTCCTGCCGCGCAGTTCCGCTGCAGTGCAGTTCTGTTCAGTGCGGTCTTATCTTAACTGCCACATCATTATTTAAAACGCCCTACTACGTTTATTAGAAAGTAACTGAAAAGCAAAGAACAATTGCATCATCCCTTCAGGTAGTCTCGGTACATAAAAATACAAAGCTTGTAGAAGACAAAATTCAAATTTAAACATTCGTGGGTGACCCTATTACGCAAGCAATAAGGTCAATAATGTATACAAGGAATTTTGGCATAATTTTACCGAAGGAAACGCCCACTGGTCTCATGGGGAGTACCGATAGAGCTTGCGGGAAAATGGATGCACTATGAAAATAATTTGCAACGATTCAAATTGAAGGAAATCGATCAAAAATCGATAATTACACAAAAAATACTCGCATGTGTAATGAAATGAAACACCATCTTTTTGTCGTTCGAGGCGTTTCATTTTTTATTACAGACGGTTACCGCACATGTAGGCAGTTTTATCGGAGCTCCTTACTCGGCCATAACGATAATGAGACTGATGAAATCTATTATAGAAGTAGTTTTTATAAACGACGTTGATCACAAAGCATGGTCCTTGACAGAGGGGTCAGGGTTGTTCTTCAAGGAGAGTCCTTTGGTTAAATTGTCTAAGCCAGAAACCAAGTCCAGTTTAATTTATTTATAAATACTATTTAACGGGTATTTATCGCGTTTAATTACCTTATTATATTACCTTATTATTGTGAGTCATCCCGTGACCACGGCAGTGTGTAAACCTGTCGAAACGTCGGAAAATAAGGTAATTAAACGCGATAAATACCCGTTAAATAGTATTTATAAATATGTGTTCAGATCGCGTCAGTTTAATTTTAATTAATTTAACTATTTTGTGGGCGTTTTTTTTGTGAAGTGCTAAATGATCGATTACAAAAATTAAAAAATCTTTGCATATACCCTATTGCGCCACGAAGTCAAATATGAGTCGAAAAACAATAGAAGTCGAAAAACTCTGGGCCTTAGTTCGGACTCAAATACCGATAGAGGCGAAACATTGGAAGTTTTATCCAAACCTGCTTAATGACCTATTTAGATTGATAGAACTGACTATATTAGAATTTCGCAGAAGATATAAGTACAATCAAATCGTGAGAAAGGTGTAATATGAAGCACATTGCCTTCGACGCAGTGAAGTGTTGAGACGCGACAGTCAACCGGCACGCCTCGCCCTCCTTCCCAAGAGTGCGATTTCCTCACAATCTGACATAATAATAATGTAATATGACTGCATTAGCTAGGTTATGTACTTGCAGCTAAGAGTAAGTGTTTAAAGAAGATACTAGAAAATGTACGGCACGGTAGTCATAGAGAAAAGCTGTTGCTTGTTTGTAATTGTAATGTTATTCCAGGTTCAGAACAAGCGTGCAAAATTTCAGCACGAAGCACGATGCGGTCGGTAGTGTTGTTGACCGTTATTTCTGGAAGTAGGTACATTCATGTCTATGTGGAGCTATGTTTCTATAGCTCGATAAAGACATGAATGTACAAAGAAAACATTATAATTTAAAACAAAAGATGATTAGAGTAGCACGTATTTATTTTTAATCGGCTTCGAAAAAAGAGGTTCTATGTTCGGCTGTAGGTATGTTCGTTGAATTCTCCGTCATTAATAGACGGTTTTGGATGATTCTGTTGCAGTTATATAGAAGACGATTCTGATGATAATTTTTATGATGGTTCCATAAAAAAACGGGTTTTTCCCCGAGGACATATACCTACTTATTCCGCAAAACATGAAAAAAAAAGTTAGAAATTAAAACTAAGGGATTCGAAGTCGGTTTTCTCATAATTATGTACATTTCTGGGGTAAATTAATTTTAAATAAATATTTGGTATTCGAAGATATCTCAAGCGGATGAGCCAATCAAATTATAATATTTATAACTAAAAAAAGAGATCATAGAAGAGGTTAGGTTGCGAACTCCGTTACGGGGCAGTGGTCCAACTGCTCTGTCCAATTAGTTGGACTACGGGCCTTTACTAGGGGTCGTGGTCCAACTATCTTTGCAGTTGGACCACGGCACCATAGTAGAGTTCCCAGGTCCAATTAAAACAATTTCAAATAATACAACTGCAATTATTGTAACCACAGCACCTTTTTAATTAAATAATTAGTTTTACAACGTTTTTGAAACAGAACTTAAAGATAAAAAAATAACAAAACAAAACTGGAACAACAAATGTTTTTAGGTAATAATAATATATATATATATAATAATATATATATCTTTAGATCATATCTGAGCCACTCTCACTCCGTTGTAAAACTAATTATTTAATTAAAAAGGTGCTGTGGTTACAATAATTGCAGTTGTATTATTTGAAATTGTTTTAATTGGACCTGGGAACTCTACTATGGTGCCGTGGTCCAACTGCAAAGATAGTTGGACCACGACCCCTAGTAAAGGCCCGTAGTCCAACTAATTGGACAGAGCAGTTGGACCACTGCCCCGTAACGGCGAACTCTACCTAAATCTACCTAAAAATGTTGTTTCTCGTAATAAGTAATTTGAAATATAACTTTACCGGCTTGTCTTAGGTACCTACGTAAAGAAAATCGAAAGGTGATTATTTTTTTCTATAAAGAAATAAACTTATGGGTATAGTAATCATTTAATTTTTAAAATATACATCGTTGTGGTTTAATCATCTCGTTTCCCGAGATTATTTCGTAGCCATCAACAAATGTTAGGAACACTATGGATATTTAGCCTATGAAGTTACACAAAAATAAACTAAATATCTACTTACAATAAACGAATTAAACTAAATTTCTATTTCTTTTTTATATAATCTTATTTCTTACAATAAACCAAATAAAATAAAAGACGCCTTCTGGTCTTGGATTAGGTACTTCACTTACCTATGACATCTAGCATAATTTTAAAACTTAAAACAGACTTGCTAGAATTACACTACGCTAAATAGTACGTACGCAAGGGGCGGCTCCTGGCGTCCGTACAATCATCGTCAAAAGTTGCTAAACATTGTCAATTTTCAAAAACCCGTACGTAGGTACTAATGCTAAAACTACACTATTGTGGTATGGTATGCAGAATCGTATCGTATCGTTTATGGCTTTCTATATTTACCCCAGAATACTCCAAACGCAAATTAGCTTATGTTTATGTTTAGCGCCCCAACGGGGTTCATGTCCAGTTCTCAATTTATTATAAATATTCAATGTACACATGAAACAACACTCCTTGTTGAACAAATGAACTCGTTTAAAGAGCTAATCTCAGTCTAGCGTTTTAATGAGTTTCTCGCATTTTATCGACAAAGATGTTCCGGTTCAAGCGCTAAACAGAGTTTAAGAGCTGTCATGTCATACAATGAGTATTGCGAATTTGTACTCGATCAAGCTGAACTTTAGTTTTGCTGATCTTAGTTTTGGCAGCAGCAAATGGTGAAATAGCTGTGTGGCTTAGAATTTGCACCACCCCAACTCCTCCCGCGGGTGTCTTAAGAGGCGACTAAGGGACATACACCGGAAGGCGCTTCTTGCAGAATATATCTACCACCGAACTGCGATCCCTAAATTCATCAACTCGCACAAGTCAAGAGACAGTTGGATGGTGTGAGTTAACGAATGACTCACCATGCCCAGCGAGGGGATTATAAGCCCCTTTATGAGTTAAAACCAATAGGGCGATTATCAGGGGTAGGCCTGCGTTCAGCAGTGGACCATAGACGAAGCCACAGAGGAAGCCAGGCGGAAAACAGGACTGAAAAGCCTAATAGGGGCAGCAAACCTGTCCACATCCACAGAAAAGCTGAAACGAAGCTGTCAATCGCCAAAAGTCCTGCTCCGGTACTTCAAGGAGCTGGGCTGGTTAGGGCCTAGATAAGCAGGGGGACAATGCACAATACACTCCCATGCGAGATATCAGTGCAGATCCCAGTTTCCCCACTTTGAATTAGAATTAGAATTAGTGGACCATTAAAGGCTGTTGAGTTGAGTTGTAAACGGTGAAATTTGACCTTAGGCACGTCTCGAGTAGACTTATTTAATACAAAAAACAAATGTAAAATATCAGTAGTTTAGTCATAGTATTGAGAAAACATACAAAAAAGGGAAACTTAGGAATTTTTTTCTAACGAGTGAAGTTCATTAGATCTTGTAACTGAATGCGACTTTGACTAGATTAGATCCTAAAGTAATATACCTACAGGGCGTCCCACGGATATGCCACATGGAGGGAAATTACGTGAAAGTTTAGATGGATGGATGGATGTTTGTTCCTTTATCACGCCAGAACGGCAAAACGGATCTGGATGAAATTTGGCACAGAGATAGATTATAGTCTGGAATAGGACATAGGCTACTTTTTATCCCGAAATTCCTACGGGAACGGGAACTACGCGGGTGAAACCGCGAGGCGCTGCTAGTTTATAAATAAATTGCTGCGCCCTTACACATACATGTACCTACCTGCAAGCTATACACCTAAGCTGAAATTATAAAATGTATGTGTATGCAATAAATGAATATGAATATGACTTTTACTTTAAATGTGTTCTTGGGTGGAGACCACGTTGTAATTGAATGCGACTTTGACTAGACTGGATGCTTAACTAATATATGTCTTATTTTCAGATCTCTAAATACTATATTTTAAGTCTCAGATGGTTTCAAAAATCACAAAAGCGCGGCCTCAGTCGGAATACCTATCGTTAATGAAAAAATAACAAGGAAACAAAAATCTTGTCTGTGTTTCAATCTCACCTTAATGTATAGGACCAACACACGTGTAATTTTCTTCTGACGCGTCACAACACACCGTACAACAATAGCGTGCTATACACTACAAATGTTTTGAAAAATTGACCCTGTTCACCGACTGATAACGCTTATTACTTATTACCATATACATCATTATTTTCGTGGCTTAATTTTTTATATCTAAGTACCTGAATCTTTGACTAAGTACCTTTGCACTTATCCAATCACCTCCTAAGAGTTAACTAAGTAACTGATAGGCTTCTATTCCATCAGCCATACACAGAATTCAGAACTCCAGGTAAATTTTATAACTCGAGCTTCTTCTGCACTTCGAACATCGCCATCGCTGATGCCTTTATCATCTTTTCCTCGTTAGGAGAGAGCCGGAGTTTGATGATATCGATCACTCCGTTCCTGCCTACTGTGCATGGCATCGAAACAAACACTTCCTCCTGAATATCGTACAGACCCTGCAACCAGTACACAGCTTAGTACAAACACCGCTACCTACAGTAGGCCAACCACAGGGATTGATGTCTAGGATAGAATAGACAAAAATTACGTCGCAACGTCTTTCAAAGTCGTAAATAAATTTGCAAGAAACGTATGTGCATATAAAATAAGGTCTTAATCTAGATAGGTAATTATAAGTTCTTATGTTTTACCATGTTAATGATGGCATGTAAATTATTTTAAGGACGCCCTCCTACCAGGTGGGATGATGATTTGCCTTCAGGCCCGGAATGTTGAATTTGCCAAAATGTTGTATTCTTATAATGTTGAATATACCAAAACGTTGAGTCCTAAAATGTTGACATGGCAAAAAAGTTGAGTCCCAAAACGTTGAATTCTCATAATGTTGAAGTTACAATTCCTTTAATGTTGAATTTCCAAAATGTTGAGTCCCAAATTGTTGAATTTTCATAATGTTGTAAAGTTGAGCTCAGTGAGACGATATTTATTATTGAAGCAGAAAGCTACCATCATCATGCCTATAGAAAACAACCTACCAACCACAGTATGTCTGTATGTATGGTCCACGACTCACCGATCGGAAGTCGACGTCACTGTCACACCAATGAGCTACCTATCATCGCATTACATAAGTGAAAACAAAATAATACTAAACCCAACTTAAATTTTTATTCAACTTCTTAAAAATTATCTAACTATCGTTAAATTATCTTAAAAGCCCAACTTAAGTCTTATGTACACTATCTTTTTTAAGAATTTCAGTGGAGTGATTTTTCACATTCCGGGCCTGAAGGATGATTTGCGAGACTGCTGTCAGATGCTGACTGCGACAAGCTGAAGAATGGGCGCTATTGCGCTCATTAGGGGAGGCCTATGCCCAGCTGTGGACTTATATAGGCTGATGATGATGATGATGTAATGCTTTATCGATTCGATTTTTTATGACGATCGATTTTGTTTATGAAGAAGTTGTTATCGATTTTGTTAATCATGTTTCTTGGCATAATTACTATAAATGATGATGATGTTCATTTAATCATCATCATCATCCCTAATAACTGTGTCCTGAAACAAAGCAGGTCTAATGTGGTCTTGTCTATCTTAGCCCTGCGTCACGCAAGAAAGACGACAAAATGTGCAGAAATCCACGCAGAATTACCTTAGATTTATACCTACAGGTATTTTTTTTGCGCATTAACATTAAATTAAATGTAGGCTAAATAATAATTATCTATACCAAAACTACCAGAAAAATAAAAAGATAACCCGTGGACGGCTTTTTTTTTATTAAATATTTTTTACTATAGCTAATTGGCGTAAGAAACTATTTAAAAGTACCTACTCCCATGTCTGGGCAGTATTTGGTCCAAATTGGTCAATGTCCTTTTCATGGACATATCATATAGAATAGTCTTCGTTGCATATTATATCGGCTCGATAAATATTTCGAAAACTTTCAAACTGTTCAAAAAACTTTCATAATTAGAAACATTTTTCGAGCCGACAAATTCGCATCTCTATCTTCATTCACTTATCTGTTAACAATTAGGGAACTTCATATTCGTGCAAATCAGCCCCCCTAGCACGGCGATTGTTGTCTAGGGTAGAATGGACAATAATGACATTGCATCGCCGTACATTGCGTACATTATTATATTGAAGTTGATGGAATGCATTTCAAATAATTTACGCATTGGATGACGAAGTGACCTATTTTTTCTCTATTCGTCGTTAGTCTAAAGTGGTAATGGCGGACGATGGACAGACATGATGTCAATGTCCGTGTGCGTACGTGTACGTAGGTACAGAGGATGAAAATTCTATTGAGTTCTTCACTTTATTTCTTACTGAGACTATATCCGTGGATTTCTCTCGGTCCTGCATATACTAAACAAAATATATAATGCTGGACAATTCTCACAGCTTTATCTAGCCCCAAGTTAAGCAGAGCTTGTGTTAAGGGTACTAAATAACTGATTATACATAATACAATAGACAGATAGATATTTTTTATCATACATAGAAAACGACCATGACACGCGAAACATATATTTGCAGAATGTACAAACATTTGTCCCAAGGGAATCGAACCCACAACCTCCTGCATCGCAGGTGGACATTCGCCCACCGCGCCGCAGAGGTCGTCAAAAAATAAATACGTGGACGGGGTATAGTAATTTTTGTGTATTCTACCCTACACAAAAACCCCTGTGCTTGACTTACAGAAACCGGTTAATACTGTGTAAGAAGTAGGCAAATGTAGTCTACCTTAGACAAAAACCCCTGTGCTTGGCTTACAGAAACCGGTTAATACTGTGTAAGGAGGCAAATGTAGTCTACCTTAGACAAAAACCCCTGTGCTTGGCTTACAGAAACCGGTTAATACTGTGTAAGAAGTAGGCAAATGTAGTCTACCTTAGACAAAAACCCCTGTGCTTGGCTTACAGAAACCGGTTAATACTGTGTAAGAAGTAGGCAAATGTAGTCTACCTTAGACAAAAACCCCTGTGCTTGGCTTACAGAAACCGGTTAATACTGTGTAAGGAGGCAAATGTAGTCTACCTTAGACAAAAACCCCTGTGCTTGGCTTACAGAAACCGGTTAATACTGTGTAAGAAGTAGGCAAATGTAAACGAAAACTGGTCATAAAAACTGATCATCGTAATATAAAGATGCTTATTATACAATCATGTACTAGACTCGCGTTGCACTAGATAACCGAAACCGTGAGATTGGTGGAAAAAGGAGAGTTAAATTTACTCGGCAGTCGGCACGAATTCTAATGTAACAACAGTACATGAAAGATGGCGGGATTCGCCGGGAACGGTGATTTCTGGAAGTAATTATCTATGCCGAACAGTGAAACTATAGGGACGCTTAAGAAACTAATGATTTAACAAAAGAGGAAAAATTACCTTCACGTAAGTACTGCATGACAAAACTTTACTAGTATTTTTAAGTATAGCATCGCATATCTCCATTATGCAGAGGCCCACGGCCCAGTTTGTGTAGCCCTTCCCAGTACGGACCGTAGGGCCTCCTTTCACGACGTCTTTGCCCACTTTGCTCCATTGCTCGGAGTCGTCGGGCTTGTCTATATTTGGGTTGAGATCCATGATGCGCACACCCTTCACAGATAATCCGGACCACACTGGTACTAAATATATCAAACTTCATAGATTAAATCGTCTGCTAAGCTAAAGTCACTAAAGTCGCTTTAGAATTAACTACCAGGTCTGTGGCTTTGCACGCGTTTTTTCGAGATAAAAAGTAGTATATAATGTTATAACAAGTCTAGAACTACATCTATGCCACTTTCAGCCTGATCATTACAGTACATTTATCGTGCTGAGGTAAAAAACACCCAAACTTAATCATTTACAATAAGTGGTATAAAATAAATGAAATAAGATTAGCAAACTGACCGCTGGACTCGCCATGCTCGCCAATGATGTGCCCTTCTATCGAAGTGGGCGAGACTCTGAACTTCTCAGACACGAAGAAGCAAAACCTTGCCGTGTCGAGGATGCAGCCAGACCCTATGACGCGGCCCTTAGGCAGCCCGCTGATCTTCCACGCCGCGAACGTAAGCACGTCCAGGGGATTCGTTGCCACCAACAGGATAGTTTTCGGACTGTATTTTATCAGCTGTAAAGAAATAAAAGTATGGTGAGAGTCAATGAAGTGCTTATTAGGGGAGGTCCAGCCCGTGTCCAGCAGTTCCTAGACAAGCATGGATGAAGAAGAAAGAAATAAGAAGCTATTTTATAAAGCTATTAAAATGACAACCTACACACCTACTAAGTAGATAAGGTGTCAACTTTTACTAGAAAAGGTAGCGAGGACACTACACTCAAACACACCGGTAGAAAAGAAACGTAGGTTTCTACCGCGTTATTGAGAATGCAATGGGTAAGAAGTAGTGCTAACCCTACTCTAGGGACTAAAAGAACCTACCAATAATTAATTAGGCATGACTACTAACTAACCAAAACCAACCTAACTGGGGCCTGCTGACGCACGGCAGTACAAAGATAAGTCCATAGGTACTCCATTACAAGGAAATCCGTTGACCAACTTAAATAAAAGTCGTACTTATATAGTTTTGACCCATACCATCTTACAAACTTACTTCTGGTATGATCTTTTTTAAGAGTTCAACATTGGTATTCACGACGGAGAGGCGTGACGCGTTTCCTTTTGGTCTGGCGCCAACCGCGATAACACAGATCGACGATCCAGCAGAAATACTGTAATCTGAAAAATACTTAAGTAGATAGAAGTAATAGAGCTCTTAAGTCATAAATATTAAATAGACAGTAGCATGTCATCGCATTGTTAGCACCTTGCTAACTCTGAATACTTGCACAGACACAACCGAGGAGTTGAGGTTTTTCACCAACCACTTATTCTCCTATAATGAAAACCTTATTAATCCTTACGTTCCGTAGGTAGGTACCTACTGTTCGCGCCAGACTTAAATCTTGAAAACCGTAAGGTTCCGTAAAAGGATTTATATGATATCGAAGAGTCTCGGTATCAAGGGTAAGATTCATTAGATTAAAAGTCTTCTTAACTCTACTCGTCAAAATTCCTCCCTGAAGTCATACATAACACAGTTCTAAGTATTGCTCGTTTATGCTTAGCTTTGCGACCAATCAACCGTCATTTATAGCGCCTTTGCCAACATGCCTTTTCTGAATTAAAACGACAATTTACGCTTGACCAAAATTTTGCCAAAATTGATTCCTCAGGTATAAAGAGATGATGTTTTCAGTTATAGTTTTCCTGGCTGTATCTATAATATATAATCTAATTCCTGAGACTTTACTGCAGGTAAGTACAGTAAAGAAAATACCGTCAGCAAAAAAAGTAAAAAACCAAGAAATTATGTAAAATATCAAACAAATATCAATAATATCGTATGTTGATGAATTATAACGAAACTAATGGACTAGCATAGTAGAGAGTGATACGAGTTGTTTGCCTACATATACTTTAACCATGGCACACACCTGAACTAAGTAACTATGATGACGGAACGGAGCAATATGGGCATAGTTATTATTATTATTATACATATGGTTATGATATGTAGACATATACATACGTGTCCTGTCACAAGCGTAGCGATCATTAGAAGTTGTAACTCACCTGTGCTCGCAGAAATAATGGGGTCGTTTAGAAACACTGAGGCATGCATCAGATCAAGATACTCTGCTTTCAACTTATCAGCCGCTGTATCTACCAACGCAACATGGCTTGTGATTCGCTGAAAATTAAACGAAAATTAACGAGTAGCACTTTTCTGTTTGTTACCTTTTCACGTTTAAACGGCTGAAGGGAACAACTTCATGAAATTTGGGAAGGAGATAGACGGTATTTCAGAGACAGACATAGCCTACATTTTATCCCGGTAAAGTGCGTGCGAAAGCGAAGAAATAGTTCATTAGAAGACCATTTATTTTATGCTTAACTTGGCTCGGTTTTAGGTATTTAAAATAGGCTACTTGACTACATTGAAAATAAGTACCAAAATGTTATCATCCTAGTCAGTGATAACGTAAAAAAGCGTATTTTGATGGCTTTCATTAAAAAATGTGTCTATTTTGGGCAAAAAAGAGAATTTAAATTATTTTTTTGTGTTCGAGCACGTGATCGAAAACGCTCTGCCGTTGCTGATGACGTAACAACTCCGCCAGTTATAGTATATGATGGAATGTGTAGTTTGTTCTTGTTTCTTGTACTTCTGTTGTGAACATCACATTTTTTCAAAAAGCTTTTCATAAATGTATTGCGATATTACTGTCATAATATTTATGTCCTTAAATAAATCCCTCGAAGAGAGACGTGGCTTTAATTTACAAATTACGCGTATAGCCCTTTTTTGGAGAACAAAGATAATCTGGATGTCGACTGCCCGTACCCAAGGCAAAATACCATAAGACATGATACCTTGAAAGAAACTTAATTAAACTAACCTAGCTGTCTCTACATCGATAATATATCTAATTATTCGAACCAGATAGGCTGCTGAACTAAGTCTGCTTACGAGAGCATCGATTTGCGGTCTCCATTGAAGAGAGGAATCAGTATGTAACCCTAGAAAAACAGATGAGTCGACAAGGTCAATAATCTCATCCTTTAGCATTATCTTAGTTGGGCGTTCTCATACATTTGGTAACATGAATTTTATGCATTTGGGTATTTTAGCATTGAGTAAGAGTTTTCTGGCGGTGAACCAATCTAGTATTTGTGAAAGCGAATTATTTACATCGTCATAATTATATTTACTTCTGTCAACTTTAAAAATCAATGAAGTATCATCAGCAAATAATACTATATCTCAGAGATCTTTTGCTAAAAAAGGGAGATAATTTACATGCACTGGGAATACCTTTTTATTCCCAGTGCATGTAAATTATCTCCCTAATATTGTATCCTTGTGGGACGCCTAATTCTATTTTTGAGTCTTAGATCCTTCTTTACCAATATCTACTTTTTGGATTCTATCAGATAAATTAGATTGCATAAGGTCCAGTGCCTAGTGGCACTATTCCATAGTATTTCAATTTTCTAACTAGTGTATCATGAATTGATCTACACAATAAAAAAAAAACAAAATTAGAAATGTCACAAAATATACCAATAGCGTTTTACGTTTTCTCCCAGGCATCCAATTATGCTCTAATAGAGCTGTACCCGCATCGGTTGTCGATCTACCCTTGGTGAAGCCAAATTGATTATTATGAAGTAGTCTATTAAGATTAAAGTGAGAGGACAAATAAGTGAGCTTTTTTTTAAATTAAACATATTGCAGGGAGTATTGAAATTGACCTGGAGTTGGCTGGATCAGTGTGACTAGTTTACTATATTTGATGAGATAAGGAAAAACTCCTGCGTCGACACAACTGTTGAAATAGGCCCAACAAGGAGCGACTTTGATTTTTGAATTTTTAACCTTACATCTCTATTACGTGGCTGGATTTACTAGTTTCGTTATTTATTAGTCTCCATGTTGCTTTTATTTTATTAGACGAGTTAACTATTTTTTTCCTCAAGAACAATAATTTCACAGTGTTGCAGTGTTTCTTAAATGTTTTTGAGTAGTTGGTTATATACAAAAGAAACGCAGGATCATGTAACATAGCTTCTCTAGCATCATAAAGATCGTATAGTCTATTCCTACCGGGAATACCGGGATAAATACCGGGAGTAGCCCAATCAGTGAATCCGACCTTGTCTCTAATGATTTTGATCTTGATAACCATGCATGTTTTAAGTTTGAATACTTCACTGTGTTCTTTGTATATAAGAAATAAAAGTTTAGCAAATAAGTCATTAGGGTCATCACAACTAGATATATTAGCTAGTGCTAGTTCCACTTTACTTTGAAAATTCCTTATACGGCTCTCTGTGATAGGGTAGGTATATTTCTCAACTTTGTTTATCGTTCAAATTATAACTAAAATGAACACGGACCATAATGGTCTGATTTGAAATGCTTGATTACTTCTTTTGTTGATTGGAGATTGACTGCAGTAAATATTATCTAAACAAGTTGCAGATGTTAGGAATACCCTAGTAGGATCATTGAAAAGGTGTTGTAAACTAAAGCATTTTAATAAATTAAGAAGTTTATCGGCGAGGGGATTAGCTAAAATATAAATGTAAAAAAATTAATCAAAATCAGATTTAAGCATCATCATCAGCTAGTTGCTCTGTTACCTTTGCCAGCATGCCGAAGACGACTGCCATGCCGACCATTCCCGCGCCAACCACCGTCACCTTCCTCATCGTGTCATCGCGTCTGTTTGACAAATTTTTGAACAACTTTGCACAAGTATCAGTGGCCACTGGGTTCATTCCTAAAACATAAATATAATCACAAAACATCGACATCTCTACAGATAAACGAAATGCCCAGCGTCAAATTTTTTTAAACTGTGAGTAATCAATCACAGTAGTGAAAAGTTTGACACTGGGCAGAGAACAAACAAATTTTACCTTTTTAATATTATTGTGTAAATAGTAATATATTATACGAGTAGCAGACGCTAACCTTCACCGGTGTTGCTGCAACAGTAGAATCGGTAATGGAGGTTGCATCGGGTCCCACAGCTGGATCTGACCCGGAAGCGCGATGGTGCTCGGCATAAAGTATGTCCTCCGTCTGCCAAGCACAGGGGCACGTCAATAACATGTAGCAAGGTCCTTGTATAATTTTATTAGGTTTGTGTGGATTTCGTGAAGTCGATCTCATTTTTAGTCACGGTATCGGGACTTCGCCATTTCCACTTCCTTTGAGGCTGTTTCTTAAAGAAGGAGTTTGACAAGTATTTGCCCCCTGTGATTCCTAACGCCATAACCTATTCGGGATTCGTTGCCAGTCTGGGTCCCCACCTTGCCGTTAAAGTCCCCCATAACAACGTTGAAGTGGGCCTTAGCGGTATAACACCGCAAGGCTTTGGATATGTCTTCGTACATATCATCCACTTCATCGTCCGAGTTTGTCGAGGTCGGTGCGTAAACCTGAATAACCTTCATGCTAGGTACATCGTTCGGATAGCCGAAGCATGATACGCTACCCTGGTCGACACACCGGAGATTTCTTGGAAGTGGTTAGAGATGGCCTTATTGACGAGGAAACCTACGTCACAGTCCTTGATTATCTTGCATGTTCGACAGTTTCTGCCACATCTGACAGCGTGAATTTGACGACTGTCATCGTTAATATAGATTTTGTTCATACCTTTCATTTGAGCCAGGAACTGAAAGTCTAGCACAAGTAGTTTCCGAAATATGACGGTTTCAGTTTTGACAGCTGTCATCGGCAATATAGATTTTGTTCATACCTTTCAATTGAGCCAGGAACTGTCTTGTACTAGTTTCCGAGATATGACAGGTTCAGTTTTGACATCTATTGTCAATTTGCCATTCGTTGTCAATTTTGACAGAAACAGTCCGTTTTCCTTGATAATCTTGCTTGTGTGACAGTCCTCAGTACCTCTACTCTGCGAGTTATTTGCGAATAGTAGATTTGAAACGTTGACAAACACTCGGAAAAATAATATTTTCTGATTAGAATATACCTATATTAGGCGCAATTAAACTTCGGCATCTTTCTAACATTTCATTTTGCAAAACCAGCAATGTACCTAACGTGAAAATGGGCGAAACGACACTAGTCGTTTTTGAATAAAGATTCGAATCTGCCGCCTATTCCCGATTGTCTGCAGACTCGAAAAATATGGGGATTTACGCGAAAGTCGTTTCGTCGTAGTTTTTATCGAACCTACCTCGCCATTTCTTAAAAATGTAATTACAGTTTGAAGCTTGTGATTTTGATTTTGTTACTGTAAAATGTATATAAAGATAACGAATTTAAACACGTTTTTGTATTGGTAGCTGTGCGTCTCAGATCTGCTTCAAGACAACCTCACCCGGACTACAACAGTCGAGACTTAATGGAGTCGTCGCGTCGCGTCGACGTCTCCATCATGCCTTGCCAAACTCACCCTTCAAATTTTAAAATCCATTCGTGTTCAGCTATTGTTGTCGCTGACTGTAAAAGCTAGTTTCAATTTCAATTCATCTGATTTGTAACAGACTCCGTAACCATGCATTAGTAAAATAATTAGCGGTACAGCCATTTTTAAAACAATTTTATTTTTAAAACAATTTTATAATAATAAAAAAACGGCTAAACCGTGCAAGCTTGACTGACACTACTAGAAGAAATCTTTGAGGTAGGTATGTTCTTATTTATTTGAACAACAAAAAGTTTAGCAAGTATAATCTGTAAACAAATAAAACGATAGAGAAGTATTTCTTTAGTAAACACAAATATTTTTGAATTGATCGAAGATTAAAACGTTTTTGACAGAACGTTATGGCAGCACTCAATCATTGTTGTTGTATAATCTTCAATTGAGACTGCATCTCGGAAACCTTCCGGCTTTCTCTCCGCAGCAGGAATAACTCCTTCGAGGACAAACGCTGTTTCACAACACTCACAATACCATTGCTGCCAAGAACGCAGGGCAGGGAGAGAAACACATCTTCTTCGACGGATAGTTTTCCCTGCAAATTAAAAAAAAACCTCACTGTCTCCTTAAGTTTATGTTTTTTTATGTTTTTATTTACATATTTAGGAAACAAACAGTTATAATTATAGTGATTACAGAACTTATAACTAATACACAAACCAATAAATGTGTCCACCATTATGGACGCTTACAGCCGGTTTTCCATCCGCTTGTTATAATTTGACGATAGTTTAAACTTTTTGTTAACTTCCAGTAGGTACTTGTGTGTGGAGAAACTAAGCATGGTTCGTAAAACAAAAAACCAAAGTTAATCAATGTACAGGGTGTTTGGTGGAGGGTTAAACAAACTCTGTGGGTGCGTTGAAAGTTAAATCGAAAATATGTTTCAAAAAAATTGTAGGGTAGTGTTAAAATTTTGGAAAATCTTAAAAAAATACCAAAAACACGATTTAAAAAAAACGTTAACAGTTAGGCTCTTCTTCTTCAATTCGTATGTTACAAATAGGTCCACCTACGCACCGACCGAGTTTATCTAAACCTCCACCAAACATCCTGTATGTGCTATATGCTATACTAGCAGTGCCTCGCGGTTTCACCCGCGTAGTTCCCGTTCCCGTAGGAATTTCGGGATAAAAAGTAGCCTATGTCCTATTCCAGACTATAATCTATCTCTGTGCCAAATTTCATCCAGATCCGTTTTGCCGTTCTGGCGTGATAAAGGAACAAACATCCATCCATCTAAACTTTCACGTTTATAATATTAGTGAGAAGTGAGATTAGTGCTTGTATTCCCTCTGCGTAAATCTCGATTTTGTATTTTAACCAAAACCTCGACCAAGACTGGTTCGTACAAAATACAAAATCGAGCTTTACTAAGGACTACACCTACACAAGGCAGTAATATAGCACTTATCCTGATTGATTACGTTTTATATATTTGTTTTATGCGTAAAGCAGAAGTAGCGACGATACCCTGAACGACGTGGATCGGATTTGCTTTGTGGCCCGCGGGCCTGGGTTTGGTCGACCTTGCTCTAGCGTGTTAGGTTAACACGCTCCAACGCACGTACCAATCGTATCGAGAAAAATATTGAGCTGTTTATGAATCCTTTTGCAATCAGTTTTACTGACCTGCCTACATATCCAAACATTCAGCTCGAAGTGACAGATCTTCAAAAACACTGTCCATAAACAAATTTTCTACGATAATGTATCCTCAGAGCAGCTAACAGAAAGTTTTGCAAATTTTTGGAAAAAAGTTTCTAGTGAAGATTTTCCAACATTGAGCGACTTTGCTATGCAAATTTAAGCAGGTTTGGTTCCACCTATGTCTGTGAAAAAACAATTTCAACTCTATCATACATCTCTTACTGCAAAACACATTTCTAAATTGATTTCACCTACTTTGAAGATCAGATTTAAAACCAAATATCGACAAATTATTAAAATAATTATTCAGGAAAACCTCAACATAAAAAAAAAATCTATGTAAGTTATTTCATTTCATTTACAAATAAGGTTAATTAAAGCATATTTTGTCTTTTATGTGTATAAATTTCATTATGAGTAGCAACAGATAAGAAATTTTGCTCTCCTGGAAAATCTATTGGCCAGCCTTGCACAAAGGTTATCAAAAAGTTTAAACTATTGTCAAATTAAAACAAGCGGATGAAAAACCAGCTGTTCATCTGTTATAGGTGCCTAGGTACTAGCAGAAAATACAATATGATACCAGGTAGGTATGTACCACTTTGGCAAATTTATAATGTCTACGACTGATGGTATGCTCCTGGAAAAGCTGTTTCAAGTTATGCTCAAACTTACTATGACCAAGCCAAATCGCTACTGACTTATTGTATTTTTGGCTCGCTTCGCTCACACAGTTAAAATGTCCAAATAATATAAAGTAACCACTATGTAGGTACGTTAGGTATTGGGGATATAGGTACCAGGGCCATCTACGAGTAGATGGGGCAATATTATACATTATCAGGTCATCAACCGTTTTCTTGTTTCCGCTGAAAACTCACCTATAGGCTACCTATAGACTAGAAAACTATATTACCGTAGCAAATGTTGACACGGGGCGAATATCCTGCGAGTTACTTAGTATCGCTTGACAGATGTCGAGGACAGAGAGCGCAGTGGCCCAGTTGTATCCGCCTTTCAGTTTGCGCACGACCTGCTCATCCTTGATCATGCTCTCGTAGTTATCCTGCCATTTCTCGGGATCACTCTCGGTGCCGATCTCTGGGTTCACGTCTGCGAGACGAGCTCCTCGCACTGTGACCTCCGACCACACTGGAACTGAAACGGTGATTATTTATTAAGTTTCTTAGTTCATGGTTTGCTAAGCCATAATTTCACAATCCATATTTTTATATAGGTAATTGTTTTCAAACAGTACCAAGCTGTACCTACTAAGGAATAGGTAGGTACATACGAGCATGAAGAAAGTCATACATTCTTTGATATCTATAAGTGTGCTTGTAGGTAGTTAGTGAAATTATTATGGATTGGGAAGCTATTGGCTTATCATAAAATTACATAAAATTATGGAAAATGAAATTATGGCAATTAAAGTACTTACTGTGTGATTCTTGCTAACACATTTATCTCACTTAGGGACGCGCATAGAAAAATCTGTTTATTATAAGATCAGACGCTAAATTTCAATTTGCATCTAGGTACAACCTATCATAGGTACATAAGTTGTCTTAAAGAAGACGCTAACGCATCACATTGTTTGTACCTAGGATAAAATTATCTGGACTCATCATAAAGCCTACGCGTGAGTTAATTTAGCGCCATAAGTCATGCGCTGGGATAGTAGGTATCTTTAACACACATAATAGCCAAGATAGGGTGCTTGCAATGGTAATGTTGGTATCATTATGCTTAGCAGTAAAGTTATGACCAGTTCGACTCACCCCCTCCTGAGTTCGCACAAGGGTTGCTGCATGGGTTATTCTGTCCCAGGACGAGGCCGTGGCACGAACTGGTGTGCACTCCCAGCCGGTTCGATATCAACGAGCGCAACATTGCGGAGTAGAGGTTGGTGCCGGTGCCGAGGATGCGGCTCTGGTGCATGCCTCCTGCGATCCAAGCCTCGCGAGTCAGAACATCCACGGGGTCGCTTGCGATCAGGTATACTGCCTCTGGGCTGTATCTTACGAGCTAAATGGAGTGAACAATACAATATTAAAGATTACTCATTTGTTAGGAGCGAAATAAGCTTTAAGATTCACCCCTTGCATATTTAGTAAGGTAGGTACATAAAAAATGTATACCTCTGGTATAAGTTGTTGTATTAGACGTGAATTGCGCGAAGTGAATTCATAATTATCCTCGTTTGCTCCTTGCTCAGTTCCTGTGGCGATCACACATATCTGTGAGCCCTTGGTATCAGCATATTCTATAACCAAATAAATTATTGGTTAGGCTTATCCAATCATAATACAAACGACACATAATATGTGCATCGACTCGATGGAGCGACTGACAACATTGTAGCGGTCTCAAAGTCGATCGAAGGAGGCGGCTCAGGACCACTATTTGTGGCTTAATTAAACTGCGAAACATAATATATACAGATAATAATAATGTAAAATATATCCAAAAATGCTGTCCAAAGTCACTATTCTACGCGGACGAAGTCGCGGGCTCAGCTAGTTCTACATATATATATAATAATAATACCTAAATAACTCCCGTTGATAAATCAATTTCGAGGACACATAGTTGACAGAATGGTTGGTAGGTTCGATGATGCAAAGAACAGGGAGCCTTAGAGAAAAACCGATAAAACAAAACGTTTGTCGATAGGTACTAGTAGGTACTTGTCGGTAGGTGAAAAATATGAAAAGTATAAAAATATAAAATTAAATCCCCTCTGACGAAGTCGCGGGTAACAGGGTTGGAACTTAAAGTTTTTTACCCGACTACCGACAGGGGAGGGTTATGATTAACATCTTGCTTTGAACGTCTGCGACGACTGTTATCCTAAGCTCTACTTTTAAATTTTAGCTGTTTTATTGTTTATATCCCCAATTAATTTTCAAATAAGTATAATTTTTTTACCTTTAGTGGCAACAATCTTCGGATCGTTTAATAAAACAGAGGCGTGTAGCATATCCATCGCCTCCCCTTCAACCTTATAGCTGTTGTCGAGGCTGAGCATGCACACGTCTTTGGTGGTATTCTGGTGAACAAATCTTTGTTAAATATTAGGCAGGTACTCAAGGATACCTACGCCCTCATTTCGCTCTCAAAGCTTTGCTCAAATGCTCGTATGCTCTGGCTAGTCCACACTAATACATTATTCGAAGCGTTTTCTGCTACATAGCATAAAGCTGCTCCGAATAACATATATGTATTATTTGGATTGGATTGGGTTTCAATTTTCAATACATTCATCCCAAACCATTTAAAAAAATCTAAAACAAATCCTTACCGTAGCAACTAAGGCCAATGCCGAAGTTATTGCTACTTGCCCACTGCCCACGATGGTGACTTTCCTATATTGCACATTTTTCTTGGGATATGAAGTCTTTAGGTTTTCCGCGGTTGATTTCTCTACCTGATGGCGTTTCTTCCTCGTCGACTCTTTGGTCGTCACATTCTCGGATTTTGTCGATTTCCACTTGTGCCGAAAGCTGGTGCGCTCTATGAGAAAGTTGGAAACGATGAGGGAACTTTATTCTACTAAACTTTTGTGTTCGTTTAATTTTCATTTCACGGATATGAAAACAGAGAGAAACGAAACCAATTGATAAAAACTACGAGTATTAAGTACCTATTCTATTAAATATTTTAATATGGTTTATAAATTACTTCGTCATCATTGTACTCTGTTTGTCTGCTGGTCTCCCCTGCGACACTCATTGTGTAGTCGACATCATGGGGAGCAATGCAAGGGCTGCCGGCCGGTCCCCTGCATTGCCCCGTCTATGATCGTAATGCTAAAATACATACTTTAATAATTAAAAAATAATCTACCTTGCACAATTTTTCCGGTATGTGTGTGTGATAGGGTGTAACTCGAAAAACGCGTGGTTCCTGTAAAAAATACCTTGCCAAGCAGAATTCTTGAGGACATTCTGGTACTTGTAGTTTTAATTTTTAGGTATTATTTATTTTTATTGCATATACCTAACTACCTACTCATAAATTTGTTTTTGGTTATTTGAAAATCAAGAAATTAAGGTTTTAATTTTTGTAAGAACGCGACAGACAATTTATAGAAAAATCTATACTCTGAGAAAAAGACAAAAATGTTGTCAAAACTTCAAATTACTTAGATAAAAAGCAAAGTATGTCTAAAGAGTTTTAACATGAGAAGAGTTTAGTCTGACCGAGTCTTACAATTTAATCCGCTGTTGGTAAATGGTGTTTGATTTTTTATTACAGACGCTTACCGCACATGTTGGCAGATTTATTACTTTCGCTCTCATTCAATGACATAGTAGTAGCAGTAGTGGTAGGAGTGTTTGAATAACTAAAACGGTACAAACATAGATATTTCTTATCCGATTATGAATGCAAAATTTCATGAAAATCGGGGAAGTAGTTTATAGTAACACTAGCAGCGCCTCGCGGTTTCACCCGCGTAGTTCCCGTTCCCGTAGGAATTTCGGTATAAAAAGTAGCCTATGTCCTATTCCAGACCATAATCTATCTCTGTGCCAAATTTCATCCAGATCCGTTTTGCCGTTCTACTACTGCAGGCTACTGTTTAACCCGGAATTCCCACAGGAACCGGAACTACGCGGGTGTAACCGCGAGGTGCTGCTATAATAATATAAATAAGTGCCAAATATAACAAAAATATTTCGAATATTATTCAAATAAAATACATGTTTAAAAAATTACATGATTTATTGATTATATTCTAATTAAAATTTCATAATACCTAGTCTACGCAATAATAACAAATTGATAGTCTGATAGAATACATTGAATGTTTTAAAAAAGTTATTACATACTAAGCAATTCGTTTAGTTATAAAAAAGGCATTACGAGCAAGACCAGTCCACACCATACAAAAATACAAGACCTTACAATTCGATCTATGTCAAAAATATAATCTTATACTGTCAAACCATCACTTCATTATATTTTTATAATTTAGATTCAATAATAATAAGATTGTACAAAGCATTAAAACAATACATGTCAAATTTTAATTACAATTACGTGGTTCTACTCTTATTTCACGCGTTAAAACTTTCCTTTAACTTTGGTTATTGATTGAACTTAAAAACTGCTTATAACAAAGAATACTTTAAAATTCAGCCATTAATTAATGTGATTTTAAATGGCGTTGAGCCGCACGCAAGTTTCGAGTAGAAAAAGTACAAATTATCAATAACACAAGAGTATCACTTACCTGCCTACCTTCAAAAATGATATCATGGTAAAGTTCGCGCAAACTAAGAATTCTGTGAAAATAGCCTTACTACGCAGTATTAGGCTCACCGCGCTCTTTTGAAACCTTAAAATACGGTGTGCGCAGCCACTCTACGGACTTCCGAGAATTCATAGAGTTGCGCGTACTATATTCAAGGTATTTTTTAAATAACGCTTAGTAGCATCGAAGAAAACAAAAGTGTGAACATAAAGAAATGTTAAAGTTGGTTAATAGGACAGAATAATAGGACAATAATAGGACAGAATAAAAGAGATATGAGAGATAGCCCTGAATGTACATAGAACAGTTCCTGGTAAGGCCAATAATTTATAATAAAATTAAAAAACCTATCACATGAGTACGTGGGCTACGTTTTATAAGACGATTAACCGCGAATGGGATATAAAACAGAGAGAGTGGGCCAAGGAAGAATGCTGATAAAATATAACAAAGGTCAGCAACATAATTATGTACATACACCCCACTCGTTACAGATGCAAGGTAGGAAAAAATCTTGTTCTAAAATAAAACAGATAAAAAAATTAAACTTATTGCGAATTCAATTTAGTAACTTTTTAATTTTAATACACCTCGATGTTAAGATTCAGACCATTTAAATGTGCAGGTGATGAAATCGAAACAAAGTTCTCAAATTTCTCTTTATAAAGTAAATATTAATGACATTAACAATAGAATATAAAAAATAAGAGGAATGCGAGGCACCTGCACATAAGAAAAACCACGCTTGGCAAACGTGATATAAAATTCGACGTCCGAGTTCATTCCAAATGCACACGGTTGCCGTAAGTCATAACTACTCAGCACGGCACGATCACCGTGCCGTTACCGTATACTTTAAGATGGCGGTCTAAAACACCTGAGACCTACACCGGAGTTGCGACACATGCGCCCGGTCAGTCACCGGTGGTCTATGATGCCAGTCTTGCGTCGCGATCACATATTTCGGTCTCACACGCGAATCGACAATCTAAAGTCAAGTATGTGTTAGCCCCTTTACACGTTATCTCCATTAATATAAAGATCGTAGTGATCGCCGCTTTCACCAGGCGCAAGACAGCTTGAGGCGCTGCGGCCACGCGATTTTTTTGACAAACGATACTCTGCATTTTATGAATGGAGAAAAAATTTAAAAAGGTTTGTAGTTGACGCCGTTGCTCCGTGAATCGGCCCTATGATTAACTAGCCAAAACTGGTTTGCTCTTTAACATTAACCAATGGTTCTAGGCCGTCAGATCATCGGCTTCCGCATTCGCCTCCGTATGAACCACTTCGTCCTCGTCGTGGTTCCGCTCCTGCCGTCGCGCGCAGCGGTCGTACACTCCCAGGGCGTTGTACTCGCACATTCCGTAGATGAGGACGCCGAAGCCGATTAGCTGCGGCCAGTGGAACGCCTGCCAGCGCAGGGCTAAGGACGCCATCCAGATCACGAAGGTTCTAGAAGAAAGTACAATTACAAATTAATTTTGAATGAGGGCACTGAACAAATGGCAGGGAGGAGCGAAATGAGGCTGCAGTCTTTGGCAGATATGTCGAAATATGGTGCGCTCAACATACATCTCGAAGTCTATGAGACACGATTTGCGCTCATTCAATACCAATTTTACTGTATGAGCGCAATAGAGCGGAACAAGATCAGTGTTCGCAAGAGATCTGTCGCTTGGGCAAAGCCAAACGAAAGTGAAGACCTATAGCGGCACTATCATGTCCTCTAAGCCTGAGATCTTGTGAGAATGTTTGTACAGCAAGGCAGTGAGTACTGTTTCGATTTTTTTGATGAGAAGTGTATACAATACGTGTAGGCTTTTTTTTATATTGTACGTAGAAAACGACCAGAACACCCTGAACCAATTATCTGCAGATCGCACACACATTTTTTTATCGTGTATCGCTAGCATGAAATAATTTATAGATTAATAAATTTTTACCAATCTTACCTCACTGAATCCAGCACCATCCTTGTGGTAGCCGACATCTCCTTGGTCACACTGATGCCCGCGAAATTGAAGAAGGCGATCGAAACAATCGTCCCCAGAATAGACAACAGGATCAGCGGATTACTCCCTGAAATATTACACAAGCACTTTAAAAACAGCCAAGCTAATTTATATTTTAGAAAGATAAACAAGAAGTTTCAGATAGGTTTATCGTCATGACTTGATTTTCAAGTTCAACAATGCTGCTTGATTATATCGGTCATCATTGAGATGTAAGAAGTTCCTACAGAAAATTAGAAGTTTGACTGTATAACATATTACTTATAACTACAAATGTATGCCGATACATCGACACGTGCAGTATTAGTGGCACTGCGTGAATTGCAGGTTCTGCTCATCATCACGAGCATGTTCTTGAACACGCCAGATCTTAATTCTTAGACTTGATAGAGAGAAGAAATGATAAGTAGGGAACACCCTCTATTCAATAACGGTTCATAACTGGGGCTTTATATAGAACTTAACTTAAAAATAGCTCTGGCCTGAATAAGCAGCGGGTGTGTGAATTTACAGATAGACAATCCTGTGTGAGACAAGGTGCTATGGCGCTGATTAGGGGAGGCCTATGTCCAGCTGTGAAATAACATAGGCTGATGATGATGATTAGGAGTTTGTGGCTTAGTTGGTTAGAGCACACACCCGTACCGTGTCCGTGTCCAGAACACAGCTATCCAGATAGAAATTTTTGACTTACCAATCTGCACTAATCCATCGACGACGTCCTCCACAGTGCCTCTGGCGTTGTTGTCAAAGTGCGGTGGTGCCGGGATCCAGTAGAAGATGGCCAGAAGCACAGACAGCACCGAGAATCCGAAGACGCCTTCCCAGCCGACCGCTTGTAGAGGCGGGATGTTCAAGCCTACAGGAAAATAGACATAGACGATAAGCAAAGTTTAAAGGTTTCTTATTTTCCCCTTTTCCTTTAAAAATATGTGACTTATTCCAATATGTTGTGTTTTCAAGGTTTCGCACCTCAAAAGGAAAAAAGGAACCTTTATAAAATCTGTATTTTTGTCCGTCTGTCCGTCTGTCGACCCTCTTTTCTCAGGAACGAGTTGAGTTATTGAGTTGAACTTTACATTTACATAGAATACTCAGGTCCATTACCTCTTAGAGCAGTAAAATAAATCAAACTTCAAAGTCAACGCGATAAAAAGTTACAACCAATTAGTGCCCAATTTTTTTTTAATTTTCAAGGGAATATCGTGTACACAAACCGATAGGGTAGATCCCGTCCCGTCTAGAATGAAATTGGAGCATGAAATTTGACAAGAAGCAAGGTCCTAGCACAAGTAAAGGAAAAAATCGAAAATCTTAAATTAGTATTTTATACACAAAAAAAAATTCCCGTTAACCTATACCTAATCATAAAATTTGGTAAGAAGCAAGGTCTTATTACATTTTTTATGTAGGTATATTATTCGACAAGATTGGAAATAGCGTGTGTCTTTGTGATTGGTTACACAACACATGGCATTTGTTGAGTTAGCGCTGGGAGAACGTGGAACGAAAATAGTACAATAAGGTACCTACTAGTGTGTAACATTGGTGATTACCGCCGAGGCGCCATTCTTCGGTCTTAAGAGATACGAGGACGGTAATCATCAATACACAAGTGTATCATACGACGTTTTTCAACACACTTGTGAATAAAATAACAATAATATCAACAGTGAAAACGAGTTGTGAAAAATGTTTCACTATGGCGGGAAAAATTAATCAGTTTTCCTATGCGCGCGCATTGCGATCGGCCACAGACTAAAGGGATGAGGTTTTTTTTTATTTTCCGCGCATAGTGTTTGCGCCTATTCTGCCACGTACAAAATGGGGAATTTAATGTTTCCTTTTATTACAGAGAAAACAAAAGTTATATGTAAGTGAAAGTTTTATTTATTAAACACGTACGAGTTAAAATTATCTATTTAAATAAGAAGTTGCATGAAATGAGCAAGCAATAGGAACATTAATTTATTTGTTCTATTGAACACGATCTTTTTTTGTAGTGTAAAGGCAACTTACCAGCGACGTATTTCTCTTCATACACCATCTGAGCGGCGGTGACCACCTGTGCCATGATGATGAGCAGGTCGCCGGTGATGAGGCTGTTGGTACCCTTCGAGCTTTCGTCTTGGTATTTCGCATCTGTGAGCCCAACCGCTACAAGACCGAGGATTATGTTTACTGCAAAAACAAATAAACCTTTTTAAACGAAACCGAAGAAACTATAATTTAAGAATTTTATATTTTAATTTTATTGCAGGTACTTAATCCAATTAATGAAATCAAATTGTTTAATTTACCATGTTAAATCAACTACACATCTTTTATTAATCATAATGATATTTTGTAAACTTGTTTAGAATATTATGGACTTTTTTAGCGTCAGTTATTTATGGAGTGAAGTCCTGTTTAGGTAATTTTGAAAGCAATTCGTGTTCAGCGATTTTCGGTGCTGACTGTACCAACATCGAGATGCTTATTTTTACAGAGTTTAGAGTAAACATGACCTCCAATAAGCATTGTGCAGGATAAACACGGTGGTGTTCACCCTACGCTGTTGTTCAGTGAAGGCCAGGTTTGTTGACCGTAAAAAGCCCTAAAATACAACGAAGAAATGCGTGTGAGAACGATATTCTTATACCGCATAGAAAAACAGTTGAATTATTTTAGAACCAATATCAAACTCCCATGTTGTTCACCGCGATTTCAATCATTTTTAATGAACGTTCTATTTTACCTACAAAAAAAGAAAAACAAAAATTATCTGCTTTTAATTCATTATTCAATCAGTTTATAAAATTCAATCTAATCTAAAAACGCAAAAACGAACGGTAGAAATGTTTTAGTTTAAATCATCTATAATAAAAGGATTACGAAACGAAATTCTCTGAAGGGTTGACGAAAACGAAGTCATTTTCTTTTATTTTTCTCTAAGTGTCTGGGTTTCTTAAGGATCTGAGCGAGGACATGAATGTGAAACCGTGTAAAGTTCACTCACCGTGCTGCCATGGCGGCTTCTGCTAACGTTCTGAGTGAAAGTTAAAGCTCGATCCAGACAGACGGCCCCCTCACTGCCACCCCACCTGGCAACGCGCCAGACGGAGGGTGAATGGCTATAATTGCCTGACCCTTCGTAACCTTCGGGGCAAAACTTTTTCGTTTGCTTCGACCTTACTTTTATGTTCTACGTTACTCAAGTAATCAATTGAAAAAACTTTAAAACCCGTCTCGTTTCTCGTTTTTTCACTTTTTTTGCCAAATGAGAGGGCTATCGCAAAAAAAAATAGCTAAGAACAATATAGAAGACCAGACGAGTATTTTGATACCCTATTTGTCAAAATTGTTTTAGCCGGTTTGATGCTTAGTAAGGTATCCGTCAACCTCATAGAAAAAAACTCGAAAATATACAAAATCGTGAATAAAAATGACACTAAACCGCTATCGAATGAGTAATATAGGTACTAGAAATTAAAATAATTTACGGATCTCATGAAATTATCTCAATTCTAGTTTAGACAAAAGCTTGTCTAGGCTTGCTCATGCTAAAGGGGTCTTGTTCTTCACGTCCTAAAACTAATCCATAAAAGTACGTCATGTAAATATGATGTATACGGTTTGTACATATTAATATGAGCTGGCTCACTAAATAAATACTACATCGGATAAAGAGTTCTGCAAACATTTCAATATAGAAAAGCGAATCTACCTACTACATTTATATTGTTTATAAATGTAGTAGGACTTTAGACTTATTTAAATGATCTAAGATTTATAAATTATACGGATGTAAGCGGGCTAAGAACACCAACATTCGAAATTTTATAAAATCCTTGTATGCTCGAAAGAGCAGAGAGAATAGAGTGTTGTGTAGATCGAGAACTATATTTAAGGCTGTACAACTAGCACAATGAATAAATGGTTTCAACAGAATAAATTCATCAAAATACGATACGTAAATACAGGAGATATCTAAGACTACTACAACATATTGAAAATAACCCAATCCGTACACCAGCATGTGGGCATCTGCGATAACGTTTACCACGGTCACGAGCAGGTCTTTAGTAATGAGAGCGTTGGTGCCCACCGAGTCATCAGCATCACTCAACTCAGTCGGGTATAAAATGTCTGCTGTCGCCACCACACCTAGGCCGGCAACGATGCATGCTATGGAGAAAATAACCGTCCACTAGCATTATAATCAGACTTCTTACCGACGATATCTGTGGCATATCGAGCGAATGTGATGACACAGAGGTAACTAATTTAGCCTGTTTTAAAAAACTATAAACCTACTCTTTCAAACAAATTTCGGTAAATAGTATTCATTTAAGTCTCGAACTGTCACAATAGGTGGTTGCTAGGGTGTTTTATTTTAATATAATTTTAAATACTAATCCCTCGGGAATAAAATGTATATGGGACCACCTCGGGATCATTCTTTATACAATAGTGAAAGAATTATCGAAATCGCACTACTCTGTAAAGTCATGCGTGGTCTAACGTAAAAAATTATAAAAGATACGCGTCGACCTGTAAACCACTTCCGCTTTTTCGTCGGTTGAAAAACAAGTACGACAAATACATTTTTTTTAAGTCCACGGTGTTTTTATCTAAACCGTATTCGTAAAAAGGAGGTGGTTCTATGTTCAGTTGTATGTATGTTTTATTTTTGTATGTGCCCTGATTTTGCCGTCAATTATGGACTTTGAAAATTCTTTCGCTTGTATAGAAAATGTTTTCGAGGTGTTCCCGTAAAAAAATCCTGAAGGATAAGCATGCAACAGTGTAAAACCAAGGAATTCGAAGTAGGTTGTCAGTTTAAACAAAACACTCCAACTTTTGTTAATAATTATTTTTCCGTACATAAAAACTTGTACGGAAAAATAATAATTTACTGGAATAACCTTCTGCTATTCCTGCTCTCATCGCGTGTAATAATAACTTAGTATGGACAATGCAGAGCTCAACAAAAACTGGTCCCTCGTTTAGCCGCCTCTGAGCGCTGATATAGAATACCGTATTATTACTTCATATACGAAAATCGAAATAGCCCGTTACCAACGGGATCGCAACATAATTATAGGCCAGTCATCGTAAACACAATAAAACGTCAAGTGCGAGTTGGATCGCGCATAAATCATCATCATCATCATCAGCCTATAGTAGTGCACTGTTGGACATAGGCCTCCCCTAATGAGCATCATAGCGCCCTGTCTTCAGCTTGACGCATCCAGCATCTGCCAGCAGTCTAAGTATTTATAATCAAACATTATTTTTAGGGTTCCGTAACCAAAGGGTAAAACGGGACCCTATTACTAAGACTCCGCTGTCCGGCTGTCACCTGGCTGTATCTCATGAACCGTAATAGTTAGACAGTTGAAATTTTCACAGATGATGTATTTCTGTTGCCGCTATAACAACAAATAGTAAAAAAAATTATGAAATAAATATTTAAGGGGGCTCCCATACAGCAAATGTGATTATTTTGCCGTTTTCATAGATAATGGTACGGAACCCTTCGAGCGCGAGTCCGACTCCCACTTGGCCGGTTTTATTTGTGAATTAACAACCAATTTACAGTTTTTAGATTGTTTCCTTAACTTGTACTATTATGACCTTGCTTCTTGCCAAATTTCATGATTCTAGGTCAACTGGAAGTACCCTAATAGGTTTTGTGTGCATGTGATTCCCTTGGAACATTCAAAAAAATTGGGCATAAACGGCTGTAACTTTAGATTGCGTTGACTTATAAGTTTGGTTTATATCGAGGCTCCAAGAGGTTACGAACCTGAGTATATGATGTGAATTTTAAATCGATACCTCCGCGCGTTTCTGAGAAATAGGGTTGACAGACGGACAACAAAGTGATCCGTATTGATACAGAGCAATACAGTTTTGGGTTTGAAAATAATATCATCAAAATTATTTGAACGTAATATGCGCAACACAGTGGTAGCTGACCTGTCCACTTATCTAGCACAAAATGAGTCATAGAAATCAAAGTGCTGGAGTTAATAAATGTAATGATAAGACTTATTACTAGTTGCTGCCCGCGGCTTCGCACGCACTTTTCAAGTAGCCTTCGAGCGTTCTCATGATACCGTCTACCTCCCTACCAAATTTCATGAAGATCTGTTCAGCCGTTTAGACGTGAAAATTTAACAGACAGGCAGAGTTAATTACTTTATAATAATTTAAGTAAGGACTATTCTGGCTTACAAAACGGTGAAGCACCAGTAAAGGAGAAAATCTGAATACCGTGATTTATAAGAAATTAATAAATCCCAAAAATTTACGATCTCGACGGGATTCGAACCCGCACCTTCCCCTTCAGCGCAGGGTTGCTCTTTTTTCCAACTAAGCTACGTGATCTTATCTCGCCGAGGTGTAAATCTTTGGGAGTTCTTTCGGCACTTACGCCGTCAGCGCCGCCTACAGAAGAAACAATGAAGTTATCCAATTCTGCTCAAAGACCAAATTTACATTTAGTTCGTTTGACGAGAGGTTTTGCCGTTGCTTAGTACTAGTTAGCAACCAACGGCAAAACCTCTCGTCAAACGAACTAAATGTAAATTTGGTCTTTGAGTTCGGCAAGAAACAAGGTCTTTTCTACTGAACCATGGGCGCGCGAGTTCGACTCGCCCTTGACGTTTTATTTTTATTAGTTGTTAGTTTTTGATACTCCTAATTTAAACGTCTCTAAAAGTAATACGATGTGCCAATGTAACCCAAGTTTATTGAAATAATAACAGTTCAATGTACCCACATGGCATTTTTTTGTTATATTTAAACAAAATGTATGTACATAATGTTCTGTCTGACGCCAGGTGACAAGATGAATCATGCATGAGTTATGTCGAATGTACCTAAGCATTATCGTATGTTATGTTGCTATAGGAAACTGGATATGTGCAGACTGGATATCTAAGCATTCTCAGCATTAAACTTTAGACGGCCTAGTTGTGATACTTGTTTGTATTATTTTTTCATAAATTGAGGTCATGACTGCTTTCACGACAGAGTTATGGTTCCGGACTTGGCCATCACCGCCTTTCTCCAAAATAAAAAAATATACTTGATGCTTATTTATCAAACTAACTAATAGTATTTACATGCGAAAGTTTGGAAAGATGGATGGATGGATGTCTGTTAGTCCTTCACGCCAAAACAACTGAACGGATCGGGCTGAAATTTCTAGCAGAATACTGAAAATTCATCAAGCCGATTTGCAGGCTTTTGTAACATTCTCAAAAAACCGTCTGCTGTAGAGCCAGGGACTCTAGCTAGACCTTAATATATGGAACTAGCGGTCCGCCCCGGCTTCGCACAGGTAGGTATATTCTATAGCTTATGTTACTCAGTGAAAAGCTCTATAACGGCAAAAGAATTTTTGAAATCGGTCCAGTAGTTTTTAAGTTTAATCGTTACATACAAACATATAAATCTTTCCTCTTTATCATATTAATTAATGTAGGTGTTGAGAGCTGTATACAATGAAGTATTAGGCTGCCTTTCCAGATGTGCTACGTTGCTGTTTCTAGCCGACCAATAGGATCGCTACATTATCGCGTCATTTTTGTTAGCTATGAAAATCACGCGATAATAAAGCGATCCTATTGGTCGGCTGTAAACAGCAACGTAGCACATCTCTGGTGAACCGTCAGCATTATACTCGTAGTTACTTACTTACATACTAGCTGTACATAACTAAGTTACTGGCTACTGGTAATGATAAGCTTATGTGGATACAATTTTGTCTAGCAATAATCAGTAAGCACTGTGTATGTTTGATAATATCGGGTCACTGTGGTTCGTTCGTCACGATGTGATTCTTGTTTATAAATGGAGTGAAAACATGTACCTACTGAAACCTTTGACACATGAGTAGGTATAGCAAAAAACAGTAGGTACCTATGGCATTGCATGAAGTTTAGATCGTAATCTATGTTTGGTGCGTTAACCTAGGAAGCTACTGACAACTTGAGGTACTTGGATTTAGCTTTGATTGAGTAAATATTATAGAATGTCACTCATTAGATACTTAAGCAGGTTACACAAGTTACGGTCCATACCAATAGCTATTGGGTCTTAATACACTTAGCACCTTTCTAGGAGCACCAATGAGAGATGTCATGTTTATCAGTCTTGATAAAGTCCGTAGACATTAGAAACACTCTATCACATAATTTTTATAGGAACACATTTATTTTTAATCAATTAATTGGTACATAAGGTTTTACCGAATATGGCATGTCACCCCTAGGTCTAAATAACAATAGTACTTAATAAAACAACATTGTGCTTAAGTAATTATGTTTATGTTTCTGTTTATTTTCTGCTTTATTTTGTATTGAATTTTATTATATGCATAGTATGGATGTTTGTTATTTCTGCATGAACTCCAAAACTACTGAAGGGATCATGCTGTAATTAATAATTATGCATAGATGTAGGTCCAATCTGGAATCAGGTTTGCTTTTTATCCCAATAATCAGTTTTCATGTGATAAAAACAACTTGCAAACTTTTCCATATAACAATGATTAGATCTTTGTTGGCTTGGATTAATGTATTTTATTAATGAAACCAACCTATGTGAGACCACGTGAAGAAGCTAGTATACATAAAACAGTGACAATAGAACTTACCAATGCCAAACCACTCCCGTCGAATCACCGTCCTGTTGAGGAATGTCATGGAGAGCACAGCTACAAACACAATTACGGAACCTCGGAACATTTGGAAGCTGCTCACATATGTCAATGTCAGTCCCACATACATGATAGATGTGCCCACCTACAGACAAAAGTATAAGTATTAAATTATGTGCCGTGGTCATGCAGACAACTTCAAGGGCGCAGCCGGCAAAGGTTCTCTAGCGACAAGGATGCAGGAAGTTGCTGGTTCGAGATAGATGTTTGTATGATCTGCAGACATTGGTTCCAGGTGTTTATATGTATAATAGAAAATATCAGGTAAGTAGTACTAAGCACATTTGAAGTACCCATAACAAAAACTTACTTTGGGGCTAGATAATGGTGTGTGAAATGTCCAGCATTATTTATTGATTATAATCCGTTTTGAATTTGCAATAACACTACTGACATGGTTTTTTGGACAAATAAAAACTTCAAGCACACAAATCGGTTTATTATTGTTACCTTACTGTTATGAGCAGTGAATGAGTTGAATTAATAAATTGCATTTCAATTGACTCTGTTAAGGATTAGAAACTAACAAGTAGGTAAGCAATAAACTCACCAAATCCAACATGGCTGCTGGCATAAGAATAAATGGGTTAAAGTTTTGGTTCCCTCTTGTCAGGGAGTTGCGTTCCGCATTCCGTGAAAACCTTTGGATGGCCTTGAAGGTTAGCAGACACAACATTTCACCGATAAACATAGCGGCAGTCTGTGGGCAAAATAGATGATTTTAAATATGGTTGTGAAGCGAACTTCGCTTTCCAACATCATTTGTTTGCCCTGTTTCCACTTAGTTGGGGTCTGCACAATTTTCTCCTTTTATTCATTCTCTAAACTCACTTAAGTCTTACTCATGTCATCTTTCACAAAAATCTTACCTGAACGAATGGATGATTAAAATATCTGACTTGTCCATCAGAGCCTTTTGCCTGCATTGTGTCAGCCCATTTTGTAGTGAGAGAGTTGATAGATCCAGTGATGACCATCAACACAGCCAACATCTTCTGATACGCTGTCCACGCCATTCTGAAACTTTAATGGGTATTGTAGAAATCACACGGGAGGGTATATGAAAATAGGAATCTACTTCACGACCTCTATCAAAGATACTTAATTTTTCCAATGATGTATTATGCTGGTAGGTGAACTCAAAAGGCACATAGTTTTGCATTTACTTACATTTGTTGCCTTCAACTTGATTTACTTTAGATCAGATCAGAAGAAACAAAGACAGCAGATTTGTTATTTTTCTACAAGGAGGGTAACAAGATACAAGATGAGCCATACACACACACAAAGAGGCGGCATTATGCGATTTGTAAAAGCGCAAGTAATAGGGCTAACGTACTTACCTACTTAGAACCAGCTTAATTTATCGTAGGGTTGTGATAAAATCGTCAAAAGTAGATGTAGTTGTATACAAAATAACTTTGGAATACGTTTTGAATCTTAATTTTTGTTCTACCGGTAACTATAAAAATTTTACTCTTTCTTTGCAGTTTGCACCACAAAACCGTGCCGTGACCGTGCCTTATTCACAGATTTGTAAGTATAATACTAAAGTACTTATTCCTATAAGACAAAACCGAACCGAACCAAATGAACAAAGAGAACCCAAAGAGTATACAATAACTACGCAAGAAATGAACCAACAGGAACCAACCAAATCAAACTCAAAGGAAAAACAAAAACCAATGAGAATGAGTACACTACACTACACACCAAAGAGAATAAAACCACGCTTCACTCACACTATCAATCAAAGTAAGATACACTATCCATTGAATATACAATAAACACTATCTACCTGCAAAACAAAAACCAACCGATGATCGAGCAATGAGTGTACCTCTGTGAAGTTGGCCGCCAGACTTTGTCTTTTTTTAACTTAGCTCGAGTTAAGTTTAACAAAGACAAAGTCTGGCGGCGTAGATTGAGAATTTACCTAGATGAGTGGCATGCGTGGCCGCAAAAAGGGACAGAGTAATACGAAGTGGTGTTGCCATACAATTTTGTTACCCTAACTTTAGGTTCGTAATTTCATGTCTGGTAGGTGGTATTTTAGTATCATACATCATTCATTAAATTAGGAACCTACGTATGCGGGAGTAGGTAAACTTTTAATTTAATGAGCATAGAAATAAAACAACGTTCAGGTATCAATGTTAGGTTTCATTTAAATTTATTACCACCGCCACATAATACGAGCTAACGTGTAAGTAGACATCATTTCACATACTAAAATAATATAATTTTGAAAATAATATTATTGCTAGATAATCAATTCAAACACTTACCAAGCACAGACTTACAATAAAAATCGCACTTTGGAAATCACATTTCTTTTAAGTAATTAAATCTTACACATAAGGTATTGCTAAGATAAGACAACCATTATACGAAATTCAAAAGCACTTTTAAATTATACTTCAGGTAAAATGT
The DNA here is from genome assembly GCA_947086465.1 of Eupithecia exiguata. Lineage (NCBI taxonomy): Eukaryota > Metazoa > Arthropoda > Insecta > Lepidoptera > Geometridae > Eupithecia > Eupithecia exiguata. Next base: position 3,832,168 of record OX352226.1, read on the forward strand.
GCAGAGAAAACCAAATTATTTTTTTTACACCTTAAGCATAATATTACCTACGTCCTAGCCTATGTATCCAAATATTTTATATTCTGTTTTATTTATTAGGTATGTAATAATGACCATTGTGTGTGATGATTATGATTACTCTCAACAAATTATAGGATCACAAATCAATCAGTCTTTATTTCTATCAGAGAGCCTAAATCAATACCCATACACTTGATAAATAAAATTGTGCATACACTAATTAAACGGTACATACCTACTTACTAATTTACACTGGTGGTTTTATTTATACTGCGTTGTATTTCTCTTACAAACTCAAAGTTTTCATGATTTTCCTCACGTACCTTTTCCGTAGTATATATCTTGCATGCCTAAAATAAAATATTGAAGCATTAATATGAAAATTATATATAGTACTATAATAATAGTAACTTATATTAGTAACACCAAATCCCATTAATAACATAACATACCATTTAAATATTTTCGATTTAGTATTTTGATTAGTAGGTAGACTAAAACACAAAGTAGGTATAATTTTTCTATAAAAATCTCAAACAGTCCTTCACCCATCATCGTAGCACTGATTCTTTTTATGTATTTATTTATTTTACTTACCTTACCTACCGTTTCTTTTTTGTTCACGATTTTTATGAAAATGTTGAACAAATTACTAAATATTTTTGGGTTCCCAGTTTTTTCGACCCGTGGCTTCTATCCAAAGCAAACGTAAATCATTGTTTTCGGGAAATCAGTAACAAACAAAAACATATTTTAAGAATGTATGTAGATGTAGGTATTCATGTCTCAATGCGCCACGACATTTGGGGAATTTTATTTTCGAGTGCAGGCAACCCTAAATTTTCGTAATTTTAGGTTATATTTAAAGAATTATTTTAAAACATAGTTTTTGAGTCTTGTCTGTACGGAAATCTATGAAACTATAAATTTTAAACCTTTTTTGAAGTCAAACGAGCTTGTACTTACGATTAGAATGACAAACTCGGCACTTTTCGTTCACCGTCACTTTTACATCCAAAAACACTGCACCGCACCATCGTTGCTTCAGATTTATATCGTTGAGAGACGCAGGAATGCCCGCAGAGTCACTTTCACACATTTAATTAGCAAAAAGTATCATTAGGTCGAAAAAAACAAATACTATGTGATGTGCCCGGCATGTTTGTTTAGCTCTTATAAGAGCTAAACAATGAAAAAACTGGCACACTGGTAGAGACAGAGAAACTTTCATTCTATCTCATTTCTTCTCAGGCTACAAGCATATTTTTATCTCTCTCTTGAGTGACTGAAATGGGTATATACAACACCTCTAGTGCCTTATTATTACTCTAAGGTCTTTTTAGTGTTATCCCACAGAGTGCATTATATGTGTAATCCACAGAACAGCAATGAGTATACAACTTAGAGTATCGGTATACATACTCTAAGGTATACAACACTACCGTAAGAAGAGACGCAACACCATAGAGCAAAATGAGTCTACTAAAATTCATTGTGGCCGCCAGACTTAGAGTAATAAGGCACTAGAGGTGTTGTATATACCCATTTCAGTCACTCAAGAGAGAGATAAAAATATGCTTGTAGCCTGAGAAGAAATGAGATAGAATGAAAGTTTCTCTGTCTCTACCAGTGTGCCAGTTTTTTCATTGTTTAGCTCTTATAAGAGCTAAACAAACATGCCGGGCACATCACATAGTATTTGTTTTTTTCGACCTAATGATACTTTCTGCTAATTAAATGTGTGAAAGTGACTCTGCGGGCATTCCTGCGTCTCTCAACGATATAAATCTGAAGCAACGATGGTGCGGTGCAGTGTTTTTGGATGTAAAAGTGACGGTGAACGAAAAGTGCCGAGTTTGTCATTCTAATCGTAAGTACAAGCTCGTTTGACTTCAAAAAAGGTTTAAAATTTATAGTTTCATAGATTTCCGTACAGACAAGACTCAAAAACTATGTTTTAAAATAATTCTTTAAATATAACCTAAAATTACGAAAATTTAGGGTTGCCTGCACTCGAAAATAAAATTCCCCAAATGTCGTGGCGCATTGAGACATGAATACCTACATCTACATACATTCTTAAAATATGTTTTTGTTTGTTACTGATTTCCCGAAAACAATGATTTACGTTTGCTTTGGATAGAAGCCACGGGTCGAAAAAACTGGGAACCCAAAAATATTTAGTAATTTGTTCAACATTTTCATAAAAATCGTGAACAAAAAAGAAACGCGAACGCATTTGTTCTCTTATGCTGTTCCAAGACTGGTAAGTAAAATAAATAAATACATAAAAAGAATCAGTGCTACGATGATGGGTGAAGGACTGTTTGAGATTTTTATAGAAAAATTATACCTACTTTGTGTTTTAGTCTACCTACTAATCAAAATACTAAATCGAAAATATTTAAATGGTATGTTATGTTATTAATGGGATTTGGTGTTACTAATATAAGTTACTATTATTATAGTACTATATATAATTTTCATATTAATGCTTCAATATTTTATTTTAGGCATGCAAGATATATACTACGGAAAAGGTACGTGAGGAAAATCATGAAAACTTTGAGTTTGTAAGAGAAATACAACGCAGTATAAATAAAACCACCCGTGTAAATTAGTAAGTAGGTATGTACCGTTTAATTAGTGTATGTACAATTTTATTTATCAAGTGTATGGGTATTGATTAAGGCTCTTTGATAGAAATAAAGACTGATTGATTTGTGATCCTATGATTTGTGGAGAGTAATCATAATCATCACACACAATGGTCATTATTACATACCTAATAAATAAAACAGAATATAAAATATTTGGATACATAGGCTAGGACGTAGGTAATATTGTGTTTAAGGTGTAAAAAATTTAATTTGGTTTTCTCTGCACATTTTACCTGAAGTATAATTTAAAAGTGCTTTTGAATTTCGTATAATGGTTGTCTTATCTTAGCAATACCTTATTTGTAAGATTTAATTACTTAAAAGAAATGTGATTTCCAAAGTGCAATTTTTATTGTAAGTCTGTGCTTGGTAAGTGTTTGAATTGATTATCTAGCAATAATATTATTTTCAAAATTACATTATTTTAGTATTTGAAATGATGTCTACTTACACGTTAGCTCGTATTATGTGGCGGTGGTAATAAATTTAAACGAAACCTAACATTGATACCTGAACGTTGTTTTATTTCTATGCTCATTATATTAAAAGTTTACCTACTCCCGCATACGTAGGTACCTAATGTAATGAATGATGTATGATACTAAAATACCACCTACCAGACATGAAATTACGAACCTAAAGTCAGGGTAACAAAATTGTATGGCAACACCACTTCGTATTACTCTGTCCCTTTTTGCGGCCACGCATGCCACTCATCTAGTTAAATTCTCAATCTACGAAAAAGACCATAGACTTAGAATTTTCACTACGTTAAAATCTAAGAAAAAGACCTACTATGGACCTACTATACAAACTAGACACTGGCAGAAAAGTGACAAATCAGTGACAATAACAAAGAAGTCAAGTAAACAAGGCAAACTCTAGATGAATCATAGACTTAGAATTTTCACTATCTAAGAGATGAATACCTACTAATAAACGTACGGACAAACTTGCGTTGCCGACTTTAAAATACTAATAATGAACCACGTTTTCTAGTTGAACTGGGTGAAAGTTCCTATTTCCATTCTATACCCTACCAAAGCAAAGAGTATACAATAACACCCTACTCCCAGTACTCCCAGAAAGAAACCGCCAGTGGACAAAAAGTTTAGGATCTGCTTACTTGAAGACAAGTCCTAGGAGCTGTTATTGTTTCTATTGCACATATCATCAGAGTCTACCTTCTAACTGTGCGTTGATTTATGTAATGAAGACTCTAAAGACTCTACAAATGGTACGAAGAAGAAATAGCTGCTATCTTGATATATGGACCTATGTACCCCATAACATCTTAATTTATGTCGTCTGGGCTCCCTTAGTCTAAGTAACCTTTGGATTATTTGTGTTAAAACTTACTTAAGTACCTTTGTCTGTAACAGGACCTCAAAACCTTTAGTGAAAATGACTTTGATCCAAAAAAATGGATCAACCAAGCATGGAGCTCTAGTGGAAACCAAGAAAAAGAGGTGAGCAACTTTTAGATCCCTTTCACATCAAATACTAATATATGTATATAAAATATATTAATCTTGGATGATTCATTCAAAAACAGAATTGGCCTTAATGTTCATTACAGTAGGTATATAATTTCTATGGAGGAACTGTGGTTTGCACAATAACATGCACAGAAGTATACATTTTGTGCATAATCCGGCCAAACCCAGTGTGGGTTAGGCCTAATATGCACAATAATAACCAGTCTAACTCTCTGAAGTAGCGAAGTAGAATTGTCTTATTAGTCATGAAATTGAATAGATTGATCAAAAATACTTTATTACACATTTAAAAATCAGAAGCCATTAACAATCTCTACTAAATACTTTAGTAGTGATCACTCTTGGTGACACACAGACATGTGTCACTATTGAAATGTTTTCTTATTATTATTCATTTTTTCTAATGAGAAAACTTATCCTTTCAGGTATTTGTGGCAAATGCTGTCAGTAGACTGCAACTATACATGAAACAGTTGACAAATTCCCTAGATGAAACTACCACAAAAGTAAGTAACAAAGTAGTTTTTGATAATAAAATAAAATGTACTGACGTCTACACACCTAAAGGTTTAGTCTCTTGATCACCACTCAATATGCTGCTTACCGTCATGTCACGTTGGCTGTCTGTATAGAGAAGCAGTCTTTTTTATTCTGTAATCTGTGTTATCATGCTGCGATGTGAAAATCAAATGACTGCTCTGCACAGACAGTGTTGACAGTGAGACTAGGTATTTATACTACACACCATAGTCGGTAGTACACACAGTCCGGATGGTACTTGTGACATTTGAGTAAAAGAATATTAAATTACTGAATGTACACTTTAATTTAATGCACTTAAAACATGATAAAATTAAAATGTTATATGTAATGTAATGTATTGTAGGCACCTAAAACAAATAATACTTGCAGGTAGTAACATCTCTCCCGAGGCTTATCCAGGAGGCAACAGTGTTACAGGAAGATGGTGCGGTGTTGCAAGAGCAACTTATAGCGCTGCAACAGAAGGTTCAAAATGTGGAGGCACAGACGGGCAGTTCTATTCAAAGCCTGCAGAGAATAGACAAGTTGAAAAGTCTACTAGAAGTATGCATAGTTTTTTTGGGTATGTCCTGACGGATCACGCAAAAACCGATCATGTCCTGACGGATCACGGCAAAAGGTGCTATCCGATCTCGTGATCGGTCAGGATAAGAAACAAGATAGCGAATTAGTGCTATCCGATCACGCTATACAATTCATACCTTACTTTTAATTTTTGTTTGTGCTGTTAATAGATTTCTTTATTATTTACTCATTATGTGTTATTGTAAATTTCAAGTTGAATACAATTTAGTAAATGAAATTGTATTGTACATAAAAAGGTAAGAACGGGAAATATACTGTAATAAAACTACAATTCTAAGAATGTATAGGTACCTATATCCCAAAAATTTACGACACGGGCGGGACACAACTATAATACAACTTTGTGAGTCATCATTGTTTCGGCAAACTTGCTTTCTAGCTTACTGATAACTAATTCATCTATCTCTTTTTAGCGCATTGTTTAAAAACAAGTTTTTCGTCAGTTGTTTTTGCACAGCTGTGCTTACCGGTCGTGTGTCAGTGAATAAAGAATAAGTAGTTATTTTTTCCATTAATGAAGCTTTTGAAAGAGGTAAGTTTTTTTTTATAAAATTAATAAGTTATAAAAGTGCATGTTTGATCATATTAAGTAGTAGTATAAAATATTTTTACTCATGTGACTATACCTTTTTAGATAACATGTCTGGGACATCAGTAGCTGAGCCCTCAACTTCCACAGGGCAATTAACTTTCATCGATAAAAATGGTGGACAAGTATTGGTTAGGGCTGGCTATCAATACTCAAAACTTCGCGTAAACAAAGATGGTTCAAGTAGATGGCGATGTGTGAACTGGAGACAAAAATGTTCTGGCCACGTTACCATATTTGGTGTGAGTATAATCGATGTAATAATATTTTATTTTACAGAATATTTACTTTATTTTGGATTTTAACTTATTTTTTATTTATTTTAGGATAACACGCGTGACGAAACCAATCATACCTGCACTCCACAATTTGAGAACAATGAGGTGGCGATAAAACTACAAACTATGCGAGATAAAGTAAAAGAAAATACATGTAATTCTGTGCTTAAAGTTTATAATGAATGTTTAGCAGAATACTACGATTCGGGGTTTGATTTGACAAAAAAACCACCAAAATACAAATAATGAAAATGTCACAAAATATGTAAATTCGATTATGATCACTTTGGTTTTCAGGGCAAACATAAACAACTAATTACCTACCTTATCTACTATAGTATTATCACTGTATATTTCCCCTTACCTTTTTTATTTACAATTTTACTATTTCATTACATTTTATTCAAACTTGAAATGTACAATAACACATATGAGTAAATAATAAAGAAAATCTATTAACAGCACAAACGAAAATTAAAAGTAAGGTATGAATTGTATGGCGTGATCGGATAGCACTAATTCGCTATCTTGTTTCTTATCCTGACCGATCACGAGATCGGATAGCACCTTTTGCCGTGATCCGTCAGGACATGATCGGTTTTTGCGTGATCCGTCAGGACATACCCGTTTTTTTAGATTTTGCCATTGGTAGAGATTTTCTTGACACACTAAACTTAACTAGCCTTAAAAAGAACCTATTACCAAAAAACATTGTATCAGCCACATCAATAAAGAATAACCTCAACAACTGGTTTCGAGACAAACATAACAAACTAAAAAAAAATACACAATAACTATATTCGACACTGTCTGATATAGACACATCAGCCACTGGCTGCTCGTCTATTAATAAATAAATAAATAATAATAAATAAATTATATATGACACTGCTGGATCGTAGAATCACCTGTTAAACAATCAACATTCAACAATATACGTAAATGTAACAGTATAAGCGTCAAATGAAATTAATTAGGTATTCACCACAAATCAGCATTTGTTTTGCAACTGACCTAGCTATTCTACAAACAGACTGATTCTATAATCTGGTGGCAACATGCACACATAAATGTCAATGCAAGTGACTACCATTAAACTACCACAAAATAGACATGATTAAATGATAATCTTCCTTTAAAATAAACTGCACTTTGTGGGATCATCACATGAAGAGTTTTTAACAGTCCACTGCTTGGCACAGGATCAGCACCTTATTGGCTCTAATCACTAGATAATGCCATAATCCCCTGTGTCATGGCCAACCTGCATGGTTGGCCATCGCAGTTCGTTGGTGACCCATGGGAAAAATTGGAGTGGTGTAAATTCTCAGCACCAAGGAAATGTATACCTGCTTATTAAAAGCTAGAATAAAACCACAAGGGGTTGGTGCTAGTCAGAGATGGCTGTGATTTTCTGATGCTATTTATGAAAAGAAAATTATAATTATTAGTTGATTATCTTCAGAATGCTGCTTCAACTCTACAAGAAGCTGATAAATGGGCTGCGCTCACCACAACCCTGGAGGAGATGCTGGAGACAGGAGTTCCAACACAGGGGGAGCCACTCATCGAGCTCGCAGCCCAGATTACCTCCATGACACAGAGTCTTGAGGTGAGGACATACACTGTCTCAGCCTGCCGAAAATGCTTACCACCTACAGTACTGCCTTTTGTTGTCTGTTTTGCAATTCAAGTAGGTATATTGAATGAATTAAGTACCTTTGTACTTCATTGAATACCTACTGTGTTTCTTATTATAATTAAACAAATAAGAACTAGTATTTTCGTTTGAAACAGTTGAGCTAACTGCAGACTTTTGCAAACAATCTAGACGTAGCTCAAATAGAACCATAGGTACCTTTAAAAGTTGGTATGTATGGGGTCCCGTTAGAATCTTTTGCTACATCACCCCAAACGCCTGGCCTGGCAGAATGGCTTCACGTTTAAATTTGAAAAAACAAACTGATTTTGCAATATTATGGTTATCAAATTGAATAAATCTTGATGACCACATTTCAAAACTATGTAAGTTTTAAATGTAATTTATTTTACAGCATTTACATTCAAATTAAACATTTCATCTTTGGCTACAAACATAATGGCAGTTATTTTTATTTTTGGTAAATAAGCTTGCTTGTAAACTAGTATTAAAATATGGCCAGTAGCTGTATCTCAAAAACTAGAGCTGTTAGAGAAAAATTGAGAGTAGATTTGAAATCAGCGACCTCGAATTAGTAAACAACAGTCATAAAATTCCATGCAACAAGAGTTTAATTTTGTTCCCTTGTGTACCTAATGCATTCTGACTTACTCAATGACTGGTTTTGTTATGTTCTCAGGCACTCAGCGATGCTCCCGACTACGATCGCAAGAAGCTTCAACTGGAGACCATTTACAACAGGCTGGAGGCCTCCCTGTCGTCGGCCCTGACCATGCAAGCGCTTACGCAAGTAGATTCTGGTACTTGAACAAGTTTTTTAAATACAAAGTCATCATCCTCATGAATTTTTCATGTCCTCTTGAAATCTACGAAGTATGATTTAGGTGGAACAGTTTGTGTTTTGTGTATAGCTGCAAATACTGAAGGTATTTGTGAGCGGCAGCTCGACCGAATGATTCCTGAAGGTTGTGCTCAATTCTTTAGGAGTGATTTTCCTTAAGAATCCGGCGACAGCTCGCAACTTCAATTCGTGAATCATTATGTTCCGTAATACCAAAAATGATGACTGAAAACTTTTTGTATCTTCGACATTGTGTTGTTATTCTGTAACTAGACAATATAAGCTATGTTCCTTAATAATTAAAACGTACGGTATTGTTGTTTTTAATTCAAAACAAATAGGACGAAAACAAGTCATTTTCGACGTAAAAATATGCAAAATTCGATTTTGCATATTTTTGATTACATTCAATTATAGGTGTGTATTATTAAGAAAAAAACAACCAGGGACCTAGATATATACTATTCGAATACAAAAAACCACATGATATGCTGGAAATATGCTCGAATTACAAATCATTTCGGTAGTACGTTTGTATGGGCAAATCATCATCCGCAGGCCCCTTAAGGCAAGAGTGAGACCCCCTAACGCAGGTATCTTTATGCTTAAAAGAGGACTTCCAAAGCAATTTAACGATTTGTTTAGATAAAGTTAAAGAAATAAACAATTTTATTTGATTATTATTTTATAGTTCACAGTGATGGCAGTGGCCGGCAGAGGCGCGGCGAGCACTATCAGTCTCAAATACCTAATTTTAATCTTATCTGCATATATATAATAAAAATCAGCTCGTCGCCATCGCGTCGCTGCCGGCCGCTGCCATACGGTGTGAAGTGAGCCTTAGCGGCACATTCGTGTCCAATGGTCCGCTTTTGAGCTGACGTGGCCCGCCAGGCCTTGTCGTGAAATCGCGTAGCATACTAAAATATACTAAACGAAACTAACAACACTTTCATGGCTCACGGCGCACATTGTCGCTGGGGACGGTAGGGCGCGCAGTTAATGCGATATACTAAATTAAACTTAACGGTTGTTTATTTAATGTAAGCTGATATGATATCTCAAAGATCATCGACTTAAATAATAGTAAATTTTTCATCCGGGGATAGACAAGCAAACCCGCCGCCACAGAAGCTAGTTTATCAAAAACTGAGGGTCCTTTCAACTCTACGGTATCATAGACGAACCGAGGAAACGTCTGTTATAGTTTATTTCCCTTTCAGAACAAACCGCGACATACGTGGCGGTATTCCTCGGTATGGGACGTATGACGTCGCTATGCCAGTGTTGGCGGCGCGGGGCGGCCGCGCGCCTCTTGGCCATGTGGCAGCGTGTCGACGGACATTCCTTGCCGGCGCTCAGTCGGCTGCTGGCCACCGAAGCTCCTAAACAGGTCAGTTCATACCCCTTGTCTTGTCATACATGGCAGTATTCCTCTGCATGGGTCGTATGACGTCGCTATGCCAGTGTTGGTGGCGCGGGGCGGCCGCGCGCCTCTTGGCTATGTGACAGCGCATCGGCGGACATTCCTTGCTGGCGCTCAGTCGACTGCTGACCACCGAAGCTCCTAAACAGATCAGTACACACCCCATGTCGTGTCATCATAAGTAGCGGTATTCCTTGGCATGGGTCGTATGACTTCTACGTGCCAGTTTTGGAGGTGCGTGGCTGGCGTGCGCCTCTCGGCCGGCGGAGAAATAATCCAATGTGCTTTGGAGAAATAAATTTTTATTATAAGTGTTTCAAACAAATATCACTCCCAAATAGGCCACCGTTACAGGTTATACCTATTATAAACTTGTAACTACGGACCTAGTTTCTGTTGGAATAACACCAACGTTTCATCCGTTAAAGACGGACTTCAGGGTGAGTGCGGTTCGCGTCGCGCCCGTTCGCCGTCCCCGTAAATCGCGCATTAGGCCGTAGTGTGCGCAGGTCTCGTTAAGGGATAAAACTAGGTTCCTAGATAACCCGCTTACAATTACAATTTAATTAATTTTATTTATTTATTTATTCAGTTGGAGTGGCTGTCGCGTGTGGTTCGTGCATCGCGGCCGCTTGCAGAGCTAGTGCGGTTGTATACGGACGTACTGCTGTCCTTGGAACCTTCCACGACTATGGTGACAACTTATTACTTACTAGCGTCAGCCCGCGGTTTCACAAGCGTTATTTCTATGAAAACGTTCATAGGTATTTTTATTCCTTGGGAACTGATTTATGGGATAATAAGTAGCCTATGTTTGATTCCGGGTTTAGAACTTAAGCTTAACTACTACTACGTTTTACGACTACGGTAGACTCGCATAAGCCCTGATCAGGGTCTACAATAGCCGTAAAACCGATCCCTCATTTGTGTCCAAACGAATGTAGGGGTGTTACTGTCAACTGTCGCATGCCGGACGAACTGTAGGCTAAAATGACCACTGATTGGGTCCTAGACGCGCGGCGTCCGCGCGGCAGACCACGATTAAGATGGCAGGACGAGTTAGATGTGCACCTTCCAGACTGACCCATGGCATCTGGGGACAGGAAGAGCTGGAAGAAAGTGAGGGAGGCCTTTTTCCTATAGTAGGACAGGCTGAAAATAAATAATAATATATAAATACTATACAATATATTATATATATAAATCTGGATAATTCATCACAACATCATCTAGCCCCAAGCTAAGCAGAACTGGTTTATGGGCACTAGATTAAAATTTGCGTGATTTTGATCGGCATAATTGAACGTACATCTGTATATTTCCAGCTGGCATCAGCAGAGTTGAAGATGGTCTCAACTCCACTCCAAGGCCTGGAGCTGCTGGCAAATCTCAGACGGGACGTGGACGAGCTCGTAGTCAGCATCAAGAACGTCGTCGATGCACCGCGATCAACTAAAGGTAAAGAGAACTATAGAGCTGACATTAACTATACGGTTCTGAGTCCTAGTCAATATTTTTGTATTAAAAAATTGTACAAAACCAAGTAATAATTATTATTATTAGTCCCCAAGTCACCTTATTGACTGCTGATGATTGCTGGGGATAGGCTTCCCTTCATTCCCGCCAGACATCACCAAATAGTTGTCGGTGGAAAAAATATTAGGACACATAATGGAAAACTGATGAGACTCGAATAAAAACAAGTAAGTACCTACAGCAACATACAATTAGTACCTACCTACTATCTAGTTAGACATAGACATAGGTACCTAGGTACTACTTACATGGCGGTGATTTGCTCGGATGACCAGAATTACAAATTTGATTATTATTTTAAAACTGTCAAAGTTTTAATTAATTATTTTATTCGAGTCACGTCCGTTTTAAAACTCGAATTTGCACCTTCTTTGTGCGTGTGCAAACATAACGATTTTGTTTTTAGCGGTTACCTTGCTATTGTAACTTTGTTGTTTTTAAGTAAGTTTTACGCCGAACCCTATCATTTGCTAAAATAAAAGTACCCGCGTCAACAACAGCTATCTCTATCAGCTAGAAAAAGTCCTTTCAAAATAGCTTTGGTCGTTTTGGAGAGTAGCTTAAATAAACAGATAAAAACCTACATAAAAAAGATAAATTTTTGACAGTTTTCAATTAAAATCTGTCAAAAATTGGTCATTTGAGACGTGCTTAAATGTGAGTTGCCTTTAAGTATTCGGGAATAAACTACATAAACATTGAGTCCAAAGTCCTGGTCACTGTACCCGAAAACGGTTAGGTGGCTATTTATATATCTAAGAAAAATGACTTAAGTGACATCTGTCTGGCATGGATGTCAGCCGAGCACACTAACGGCCACTGAGAAATTCAAGAAAGAACCATTTTAAAGTTTGGTTAATTAATAAAGCCCTCTGGATGATTATTATTGAATGGAGAAGAATAGCTACTAAAATCATTCTCTTTTTACGAAATTTAAGAATTAAGACCTGGTATCTTATCGGTCAAGCTGAAGACAGGGCGCTATGGCGCTCATTAGGGGAGGCCTATGTCCAACAGTGGACTACTATAGGCTGATGATGATGATCATGATGATCCTATCGGTTCTGTTAAAAAAAAACATAAAAACGTTTATTTCGAAAAAATATACCAAGGTTTTACAAAAGAATTTGAGCACTGTCTCCTGTGGTAGCTACAATGTAGCTGTGTTACAGGAGAACAGGTTCTTCCCATAAGCCGCCGCCGACTCTACGTGGTAGTAAATAGGTATATATTTTATGTATGTTAGAATAAGGTATATATTTATATGGGCCGTAGTTTTTAAGTATTTTACATCCTGTACTAGACTAACGTTGCCTGAAATAAATGTTTTATTATTATTATTATTATAAGTTTTGGCATGTTCGTGATGATGATGATGAACAAAAGCTGCCGTTCACGCAGTGTCAGTGAATTACCAATAACCCTGTATATCTGGTTTGAGTAGAGTATAAGTAGGTACTCCAGGTAGCGTTTAAAATTAAGCTCTATGTCTGTACTCAGAGAGTGTACCCTCGGAGACGGCGCGTGATTTCGGCCTGGCTGCGTACGCGCCTCTGCGCGAACACCTGCCCAAGTACACGGAGTATCAGAGTCAGCTGTTTCTGCAGCATCTGAACGACCCTGTTCTCAAGCAGGTAATAACTATACTCAAGCCACTCTCAAGATAATGTTTCTAAACAACTCGCAAAAGAAACATGACGTGCAGTTAAAAAAATACTTGTCAGCCTTATAAGCATTTTACGAAAGAGCTGAAATCGATAAGTAGTGCAAATTTCTTCCCCTTCCTAGGCAAGAAAGTGCCTAAATCCTAACGAGTGTGTCATTTGAGGCCTGAGGCACAGCCGAGAGCCCTTTCCTTTTCCCTATTTTGAAAAGGGGTTTAAAAAGTTTCTCTGACAAAATTTTAGATACGTGTTTAACCTTGCCTATAGTTGTGGCAGAGGTGACAAGTTCCCACTCAAATAAAATCCTAAGTTATTTACTCAACGTGGTGTGAAAGAGAAGAAGCTCGAGCTGAAACACCAACTTTGAGTGCTCGATGTGGATTTTCATGTAAATTCTCAGCTATACAATTATGTCAAATTAAAAAAAAAAAATGCTGGACAATTCACACAGCATCTAGCCCCAAGCCAAGCAGAGCTTGTGTTATGGGTTCTAGATAACTATATACATAATACAATACATTCCTCGATTATTTTCCATTTCTTCACAGGTGGACAAAAAATTGAAGTGGACCAAATCCACCTGGTGTTTATTTGATAATTATTACTATTTATAAACATGTTTATCGTATAAAATTTGACTTGCCTAAGTGCTTGTTTTATAAGCATAAAGAAATAAACGTTATTGATATTTGATTACATAGATAGATATTTTTTACCATACATAATGAACGACCAAAACACCTGGAACAAATAACTGTAGATCGTACAATTATTTGTCCCAAGGCGGATTTTAACCAGCAACCTCCTGCGTCGCATGCTGACCTTCGCCCACTGCGCCACAAAGGTCGTCAAAAATTGTGACGTTTGTCAAGCGAAATCGTTGTCGGCCGCTAACGCACAGCACAAAAATGTGCATTCAAATATGGTCTTTAACGCATTCTCTGCCCAGTCTGTGCGGTGCGAACAGCAAGGGCGTTGGTGCTACGTGTGCGTCGTGGGCGAAGAAAGTATTAGACTGTATATCTCGAAACAGTTAGATACATATTCTATAGTTCTGCACCTGCACTTTTAGTTAACGGAAATGGAACATCCATTTAAGTTAACTCACTAAGTTAGTCTCGTAGCATCTAACATTTTATCTATTTGTATTATTTTTCAGGAGGATATATTGGAACACGCTCGCGGCGTCCTGAGCTTAGCCGACCGCTGCGACAGTTGGCTCCTCAGCGCTCACAACAGAGGACGGCAGATCGCTGGCGTCGCTATCAGCATCTACCACCCACCTGCTGTCGAGGTTGGTTCCTCTGTCACACACACTGCCACCAGCAGTCACAAGTGCTGTTATGAGAAAATATAGCAATTATAATCCGCTAGGAAAGCTTCCCTATACATCCACCGCTGAAAGTGCTTCATCCGAACAAAGATGTATTGCCTCATCGCTTGGCAAGCGCATTGGTGATCGTTACTAATAGCAAATAAAGAATATATATTTTTTATCTTACGCGATCTGAGTATAATTGTCTTAGTATAATTGATTTGATTTATGTAGGTATAAGTATTATGTGTATTAGTATTTAGTCTAAGTTAATGTATATGTCCTTCCTTGTCTCTCAATTGTTCTGGTTGCCTGAAAGAAATCGCTTTAAGCGATAAGGCCGCCAAATCCTTTGCTTTCTTTAATTTTACACAATCTGTTTTTCTTTTTAATTTAAGGTGATTAAAGAATTATCTATCTATCTATCTATCTGAATACATATTCGTAAATACTATTTAACGGGTATTTATCGCGTTTATTTACCTTTCTTTCACAGAGTTTCGTGAAAGCGTTCACATCTCACATCGCGGCACAAAGCCGCCGCATCGAGACTGAGTTCCTGACGTCGGTGACAGCCGGCCAGGCAACCGGCGTGCTGTCTAACACGTTTCCTGCCGCGCTGGCGATGCAGGCCGCCGCGGCCGTGCTGCTTGACACTCTCGCTGCCCGCCACCGCGCGGAAGAAGAAGGTAACAAGCGACCGGCGTGCTGTCATTTTTTTGTAATCGATAGAGCTTCGTTTGACCACAATCTCACCCGATGGAAAGTGATGATGTGGCCGACGATATATCACGAAGACCTATCTTACACGGTGCCTGCCTTTTATTTAATAAAGTTACCGCCGATTTGAATCGATTTGTATCGGCGATTTGTACCGCTGACTGAGCCACCGGCTTGTGCCGGTGGCTCAGTCAGTGGTTTCCGAGTTGACAAAGCACTGCTGGCGGCCTGCAAAGCCACTGTGCACTAGTATACACACCAGTACTAAAGCCTTTTTTTTAATAATGTCCTGTAGTGTCGTGAAGCCCCTAGGGTGCCCTCACGGAGCCCCATGACTCCGCGGAGCACACTTTGAGTACGGTTCCTCTATATTAATGGTTGCGGCACCAGCGGGAGGGATTGCGTGTAGTACATCTCGTATTGGGTAATAAATGGGTAGCCTGAGGTACACTGTACACACAGGTTCTGCCTGAGTGATTCTTAGCAACCCCTGCCCCGTTACCATGGCCAGGAAGCTGAAAGCTGAAGACAGGGCGCTATGCTCCTCATTAGGGGGAAGCCTATGTCCAACAGTGTACTAACATAGACAGTTTCTGTTTATTGCATTCAAAAACGATTACTATATTAATTATAATTCAAAACATAAACTAAATAATAATCAGAGATCGGAATAGGTAGAGAATAAACACCCAAAGTTCCAAGTTGTAAGTAACATAGAGTTGACAACACCTCTAAAATGCTGATGACGATGATATCTCATATCGTTAAATTTCAATTAGTTCCAGCTCCAAAACCTCTTACACCGTTGGAAGACCTGCCCCAGATGCTGCTGGAGCCCGAGGTCAGACAGCGGCTGTCGAGCGCCCGCGCCGAGTCGCTGCCATCTGTTGCGGCCCTCAGGCGGACCAAGGAGTATTTGCACTCTCTCGCCAAGTCCATACTCAGGCAGCCTGTAGACACCCAGCTAGGTGAGACTTAGGCCCGTATTATGAAAGCATGCTCAGTCATCGAGCTCTGCTTGAGTGATGCTTATGTCTAGTTTTGAGTGAATATTAATTTTCAAACAATGCTTGGGAGCTCATGTCAAAATCTACACTCACTCAAGTAGCCGTCAAGAGCGGATTTCCTCCGTCCACGCCTTCGAGTAACTGCTTAGACATATTATTGAACGGTTACCAAGCATTACTTGAGTAATTAACGCTTGAGTAGAGATCACGTAATGACTGCTTAAGTAATACTTGGGGAAGCTTTCATAATACGGGCCTTAGGCCCGTATTATGAAAGTTTGCTCAGTCGTAGATCTGTGATTGAGCGACGTTTATGCCATAGAAAAGCGTTATTTAAGAGGGCGGATTGCGCGCCATTTTGTGACAAGGATAGGCATAGGATTTCGCGTTCATAGGAGCGGGACAGAGCATGCGTTTTTGGAACGGCGCAAATGCATAAATGGAGTTTTTGCTTATTTCAAAGAAAACTACACAACTAATCAAAAAACTGTCAGAAGGAACCAAGTAACTAGTAATAACCTACGAATCAAAACATAAGATGTCACAATAGACCGCAGGGTACCTAAGATCTCGACCAAATTACATATGTGCAAAACGATGCAATTGATTTTTTTCTATCGTTATTTTTTTCTTAATCGTGTTTTCACTTTGAAGGTACCTAAGAAAAAATGTAGATTTTATGTAATTCGAGTTTTTAACCACGGGAATCCCGTGAGTACTGAGATCTAACCCTAGTTTGACAAGCAAACACGCTAGGTCGCCTCTTGAGCATAGATCGATGACTCAGCAAGCTTTCATAATACGGGCCAGTATAGTCTAAAGCTCATTAGGGGAGGCCTATGTCCAGCAGTGGACTGATATAGGCTGATGATGATGATGATAGTCTAAAGTAATAAAAGTATTTATTTTTGGGAACATGTTGTAATTCTAAACTGTGTTTCAGAAGCCAGATATACTGTGCATAGTATACTTGGGATAGATACCATGATTTGTGTCATTCGACACTTCCTATATTTCAGCACGGTTACATGCGCCTAGTGATTGCAATCCGAAAAACGACATGCATTATTAAAATCCCACCATCTCCCATCCACTCTAGGGTCCGTATTATGAAACCTTGCTCAGTCATTGATCTATGCTTGAGTGACGTTTATGCCATAGAAAAACGTTACTCAAGCATCGCTTGGTGACTGATCAAGCTTTCATAATACGGGCCTAGGACTAGCAGACGTACGGCGCATTACCACCCTTACCTTGTGGATATTCGATCCACTTGCACTAAGCGGTTCTCCTCCACCTTTGTCATTCGTACCGCTAAAAATTGGACCTCACTGCCTGCCTCTGTTTTCTCGGCCAACTACAACCTGGGTCTCTTCAAGAGGAGAGTGAATAGGTGTCTTCTAGACCTTGTTAAATTTTCGGCCACATCGTCACTTCCCATCAGGTGAGATTGTGGTCGTATGAAGGTCAATGGACTATAACAAAATGCAAATGCAGAATAAACCAACCTGTTGCCTAGCACCTTAGCTCAATCTGTACAGCGGTCTTTAAATGTGTGGACCAACGTAGTTCGTGTGCGTCTAGTCTATTTTGGAACAAAAAGGGGAAATTACTCTGATTTGATCAATCCGGCCCGGCCGCATACGGTAGCATTGAAGATCTCACCGGTTACTCTATACTCACTTACACGCGCGCCACGGTCACGGAATAAGCGGAGGGGAAATAGGCGTATTTATAGTTTTCAATTAAACATTCTGTACAGCGGCTTTTAAATGCGTGGTCTAACGTGGTGCGTGTGCGTCCAGTCTATTTTGGAACAAAAAGGGGAAATTACTCTGATTTGATCAATCCGGCTGGATCCCGTCGCATACGGCAGGATTGAAATATCACCGGATTGCAATCGCTACACGCGCGCCACGGTCACGGAACAAGCGGAGGCGTAGTAGGGGGCTCTTATAGTTTTCAATTAAAATTTGTTTTTAAGATCTAACGGAGTAATACCTATTTGTCATTGCAGAGAAAATCGCGCAGCTGCCCGTGTGGGCCGATAATGACGCGCTCACCACAGACCTGCCCGACTTTGCTCTGTCGCCGCAAGAGTACATCACTGAAGTTAGTTCTCTTCTACATTTGTACCTAGATAGGTAATAGATAATAGATTCAGATGTCGCCAAAAGTAAAATGCAAATATGCGTTATTAGATTTTGGTGTTTTTGTTTTTATCAGTTTTATATAAATACAAGCAGCGCCTCGCGGTTTCACCTGCGTAGTTCCCGTTCCCGTGGGAATTCCGGGATAAAAAGTAGCCTATGTTCTATTCCAGACTATAATCTATCTCTGTGCCAAATTTCATCCAGATCCGTTCAGCCGTTCTGGCGTGATAAAGGAACAAACATCCATCCATCTATCCATCCATCTAAACTTTCTCGTTTATAATATTAGTGAGATGCCTTTGTTCGCTAAAAAATCTTTCTAGAAACGAGCTGCCGCCCGTTGCAACTCTATTTCTGGAGTTTAAAGTAGCCTAAGTCCATCCCGCTATCGTCTTTACCAAATTGCTCTAAGATCTGTTCAGCCTATATTATACGCTTGTCACAATTTTTAAGTATATACTGAGCTTAGTTTCCTTTTAGATGCTTTGTTAGGAGTAATGTTTAGTACGTAGCTTGGCGGACCATTCACTTTATCTCCCAATTGCTTGAAAAAAACTTTACTGTGAACCTTTCTTTCATTTCAGATTGGTCAGTATTTGATGACATTGCCGCAGCATCTAGAAATGCATCTATCCGAGAAACAGGCGCCGTGGCAGTTTTTAACAGATGTATGTACCTACTCTTTATTACCCGACTATTTCTAAAAAACTATGCTTATACCGTGTTTTTTAGGGTTCCCCTAAATACCAGGTTGTCTGGCAGAGATCGCTCTGGAGCGATAAGACCGCTAATTGTCACTTATATTATTATTCTTTTTAGTTTCAAGTGTGCAATAAAGTATTTTCTATCTATCTATCTTATATTTCTTGTCGATTTTAGCTGTGTCGAAACCATATTAACCTATTAACATATTATTTATTAATTATTTCCCGTTTAAGGTGTGTGTCCATACATGCAACATTTACGCAGAGAAGATATTGAGTATCAAAACTATGGACGAGCTGGGCAAGAAGCGCTGTCTTACGGATATAAGTAAGTATTACATACATACATCTCAACCGAAAATCGTCCACTGTTGTACAAAGGCATTCTCCAAAGGTCAATGTTGTGGTTGGCGTAATCACCGCGCTTGGCAGGCGAGTTGGCAGCCGCAGTTCGGTTGGATATGTTCTGCAGGTGGCGCTGCGGCCCGCCCCCGTGTATAGCTTATGTCGGGTACCAAGCGAGCGAGAACGAACGAAGGCAAACGAACGAACGCGGACAAAGCAGTGTGGACATGCCAAGACAACAATTTAATTATAGAAATTAAGTTTAGGCACTGCCATAACAGCCTCCACACACAAAAGCCGTGGCCGGGCCGGAGGCGAACGCGTGTCGAACCAGGCATGGCGTTCGTGATGCGGATGGCTTCACATTGCAGGCGTGCAAGGCGTTTTGGAGCCGTGTATGTGTAGGACGACACGTCACGACGCGGACGTCGAATTTCTAAAGATGACGAGAGTGATGAAGAACTGCTTTTCGCATCAGCAGTTAGAAAGAGACGCAAAGCTAAACGACTGACTTTTTGATTTCTTAATATGAATAAAAGAACAGATGTATTCGGAGAATATCATTACTTGTTAATCATAATTTGCTCAAATATGGTCTGTCTGAATGTCATCATAATCATCAGCCTATATTAGTCCACTGCTGGACATAGGCTTCGCCTAATGAGCGCCATAGCGCCCTGTCTTCAGCTTGCCGCATCCAACATCTACCTGCCATCTTTCGCAAATCGTCATCCCACGTGGTGTGAACGTGCTGTAAAGTGTTTGTTATTTTGTTTGCAGCATACCTGGCTAGTGTGGTTGAAGACTTGGGCTCAAGCATCACGCCTGCGCTGAAAACGCTGGAGACGTCTCTACGGGCCGCGACTCCTGGCCATGTTTAATCATGTTATATCGAGTTGACAGTAACGTTATCTTATATAGATTCTCTTTGGCGCAGTGAGCGAAGGTCCGCCTGCGACGAAGGAAATTATGGGTTCACTTCCCGCGTCGGGAGAAATGATTGTATACGTATTTTTTTAAGAGCTGGCGCGATTGTGTTTTTATTCATTAAATTTTCCACGCTGACGTTACAAATCAAGCCAGTATACTTAAAATAAATCAGGATCGCGCCAGCTTTTAAAAATTTACCTATACGATCTACATAATATATTTATTTTATAATTGTTCTGGGGGTTTCCTATAAAAAATATATAGCTATATGAAGAATTGTATTAAGTATGTATATTTGCCATACAGCGGGGCAATGCAGCGCGAGCGTCTTGGGCACGCTTCCTGACTGGTATTGATATGGATTAGCTGATTTAAAAAAAAAAATCGATGACATTTTATTAATTGGATAAAATCTGATATACAATGCTCCCTTTATTCCTTATTGCTTGTACAGCCACAACAATAATTCTTTTTATTTCTAATAAGTGAATCGTCTAGCTCTTCAGCGCTAAACTGTAAAACGTGTTGAGTTCAATAAGAAATCCTAGTCTGGGTTACAAAATATATGTGTTTATTTATTACATTATTTAATTTTATAGTAAATCTATTAACTATTTGTGCTTCATCATTAATTACATTGATTGCTTGACTTGGGTGTTATTTCGATTTAGTTGGTATTTATGAAGTCGGATTTTAAAATATTATAATTTTTTATGATTAATAACCATATTTCTAAGATAATTATTGTATATTTTAATCTAGTACTATACAGAAATTGTGCAAAATTATTAAATCCTATAAATATTGTATTCTAATTTGAAATACATTTTTGATAAAATTTAATAAATTATATAATCCATCAAATTGTAGTTTTAAATAAACGAGCTAAAAGTGTGAAAAAACTGTTTTATTCTAAATTCTAGTCTTTCAGAAATTAACTTGTTTTATAACTAACAAAAGTGAGAAATCTATACAGTAGGTACCTACATGCAGTTTCTGGTCTTCTATAGTTTGTCTACTATATGCTTTGGTACCTATCTGATTCCCTGACAGTTCAGTGGAGACATACGGCTGTGGACGACTCCTGGTCTTCCTCTATCTGCTTCGGAGACCCATAGGAACAAGTATTCATATTCTGAATAAGGGTATTTCTTACTAGCTACAGCCAGCTGCTACGCACGCGTTTATCCTGGACAAAAAGTAGCCCTTGTCATTTCCTGGGACACCGTCTACCTCCCTGTCAAATTTCACTAGGATCCACGGCATACAGCCTAGGTACCTACTTAAACCTCCGTCACTACAGCGTCAAAATCATCAGATTTCTCTACGCTGCGGAAAGTTACAATGGTGAAGTAGACTTGACCATTGTAACTTTCCGTCCATCCATATACATATAATGCTTTGTTTTAAATCTACCACTCAAACATTTGTATGGCAAAACATACAATACAGGCTCTAGTCTAGAGAGACAGCTTTACTACAACAATACCTACGACTGACCGTAATCCGTTATTCCTGTTCTTCAACAGGAATAACGAATTACGGTCTTCATGCACGAAGACAACTTTCCTTCCGAACGCATTTTCACACGCAAAACTGAATGTGAAGTCGGTTTGTAGTTTTTTAAAACGCTAAATTATTTTCTTTATTATACCTACTTATTAAGAATTGTTAGTGCCGACAAAGGAACACTACCTTTTAAAAAAGTGCCACCTCTTAAACCATCCTTCGTGGGTGTTGCAAGCCAAAGATATCATGACTGGGATCTTTCACTTCATCACTTTCAGATTTTGTGAAAAGGATAGTTATAGGATTTCACGTTCATGTTACCCTGCCTTTGCTTTATTTTTCAACATAAAAATCAAGTCTTTACAGTCATATTGGTTCGGAGAAGAAGGCAAATATGTAGCAAAATTGAAATAGGTACCTACCTATTTAGTTTTTTTTTACCCGACTACCAACAAGGGAGGGTTATGAGGTTAACACCCTATGTTTGTATGTTTGTATATTTGTATGTATGTGGCCGATTTCTTTGTTCCCACGTAGCGCTGAAACTACTGGTTCGATTTCAACAAATTATGTATCGATTGATTCTTCAAAACGCGTATTATTTTATACCAAACTTATGCAACTAATCAAAAAACTATCTTGGCGCTTGTGTGCAGAATGAAATCGAATATTAGGTACCTATTAGGAGTATAAGAATCCTAGATTTCAAATTTGAACCGCAGTAGGATCTCAATGATTTTTACAAAATAATTTCACAAAAACCCCTGTGACGCAGCAGACGCAACTCCGCCTGCGCCAAAGATTGCGATCTCGATTCCAGTCTCAGGTCAAACATTTGTACGATCTGATTGGGTGTTGTCATGTCATCATCATCATCCTACATTAGTCTGCTGCTGAACAGAGACCTAATGAGCGTCATGGCACCCTGTTTTCACCTTGACGCATCCAGCATCTGCCTGCAGTCTTATGGAGCCTTCGCACGTCGTCATCCCCCGGCCGAAGGGCTGGGACTACGTTTACCGAGTCGTTTTCTATGTAGGTACTTAGATATAATGAAAATATATCTATTTACTGCGTTAAATATTATCCGTTACTTATTCCAAACAAATAGTTATTATCCAAACAAAAAAAGTATGCCATTAATTATATTTATTATTTTATTTTAGTAATATCATTATCATAATTTTATTACGAATTTACCAGGCTTATCAATTTTATCATATGAAAAGCAAAGAAGAAAGCGGTTTAGAAGTTTTTTCTAATCTTAAAAACTACTGGACAGATCAAGATGTAAATTGAAGAAGAAGCAAATACAAACAAATATAACGGATATCTATTTAATTTAAATTAAGCATAAAAGGTTGGTACTACAAGCATTCTACATAGCTTAACTTAGAGGCTACGTTTTAATAGAACAAGTACTTACCTACGTAGGTACCTACGTATTTATGCAATGCATTTTAGTATCACAATAAAAATACATATTATTAGCCAGATAAGTCTCTTCAGGAGGCTGCATAAGGTCGACAGGCCTTTTCAAATAGACCCGAATTTTTCAGGTGGCCCGAAGATTTCTTTAGGTAAAGGTTGTTTGACGGTGAAAGACTAGGTATTATTTGAAACAAGCGTAATGCTTATGATACACGTGGCAGCAATCTATATTCCTTACTATGAATCTTATTGCAAAGCAACAAGAAACTCAAATTATGTTCGTAATTTTATTCGACAGAAGTCATTATGGTAATCATGAGTAACTTAGATGACTATGCACTCGTGGGGGAAGACCATGCCGCGCACCGGCGTCGTCGGGCATGCTGGAAACAAAAAAGATTGATTATGTGAAGCCGCCAACACATTTTATAAAAAAAAAGCTAGCGCGTAAATTTTTAGATCTGCTGCGCTTGTTATTTGATTTTAGGGTTCCGTACCCAAAGGGTAAAAACGGGACCCTATTACTAAGACTTCGCTGTCCGTCTGTCCGTCTGTCCGTCTGTCCGTCTGTCCGTCTGTCCGTCTGTCCGTCTGTCCGTCTGTCCGTCTGTCCGTCTGTCCGTCTGTCCGTCTGTCCGTCTGTCCGTCTGTCCGTCTGTCCGTCTGTCCGTCTGTCTGTCTGTCCGTCTGTAACCAGGCTGTATCTCATGAACTGTGATAGTTAGACAGTTGATGTATTTCTGTTGCCGCTATAACAACAAATACTAAAAAACAGAGTAAATAAAATATATATTTAAGGGGGCTCCCATACAACAAACGTGATTTTTTTGACGTCTTTATAGATAATGGTACGGAACCCTTCGTGCGCGAGTCTGACTAGCACTTGGCCGGTTTTTTTAAAATAAGCATTTTTCCATGATCTATCACCCTTCCTATTAACATCCAATAATCACCAAGAAAGCTTTCAGTTCCATTTTCGAAAATACATTAAAATAAAATGTATTAGTAGAAGTGTTATTTTTTTTATGGAATTCAAAAAGTCGAGTTTCTATGTATGAGGACAATAGTTGCGCATTGGCTGATGGTTTCATTCAAAAATGTAAAAAAAAACTTAATAGGTACTAAATTTAAATAGGTTCTTTCATCTCTTGAGCTCATATACGAACTTATGTCCCGCTAAGCTAAGCTAAGCTACGCTATAAATTAAATGTCACACTTTTTGAGCAAGAGAAGTGAAAAAGTTTAACTACCTTTCTCACAACGCTGTCCGTAGTAACCTGTGCCTTCGCATTTGCACGTGAACCGGATATCGTTCGTCTGGATGCAGTGGCCTCGGGCGCAGGGCACTGTTGAGCAGATGTCGAAGGTCCGCTCCGGAGGCGGCGTCGCTGACGCTTGGAGCGCTGAGTGAGACACACTTTAGTTTACAATACACCACCATGACCAAATTTATTACGTTATTTATACAGGGTGCGACGGAAAGGGTGTATAAAGCCGAAAGGGAGGATTCTGGACATCAAGGGGTTAACGTTTGTTCCACAACTTTTTGAATTTCGCACTTAAAATGTTAGTAGTTTGAAATTTCACCGGATTTACATAATTTTTAGGTTTCCGTACCTAAAGGGAAAAACGGGATACTATTACTAAAGCTCCGCTTTAACAACAAATACTAAAAAACAGAATAAAGAAAATATTCAAGGGGCTCCCATAAAAAAAACGTATTTTATTTTGCCGTTTTTATAGATAATGGTACGGAACCCTTCGTGTGCGAGTCTGACTCACACTTGGCCAGTTAGTTTTATTTTGTAATAATTTCATACGTTTTGTCATTGGTTTAGCTGAAAAACACCACCAAAAAATTTGTGTGATTGAATAATAAATTTGTGTTTTTTGTGGTTCATT
The DNA here is from genome assembly GCA_947086465.1 of Eupithecia exiguata. Classification (NCBI taxonomy): domain Eukaryota; kingdom Metazoa; phylum Arthropoda; class Insecta; order Lepidoptera; family Geometridae; genus Eupithecia; species Eupithecia exiguata. Next base: position 3,857,486 of record OX352226.1, read on the forward strand.
ATCTTAAAAAATTCTTATTGAGACACTTTTTAAATAGCGGGTGTTATACCCAATTCCATTATACAAGGGGTTTGGTGCATTGACTAAAATGTGTTTGTGGGTGTCACGCAATTTATTTGTAAGTTTTTTTAAAAATCCCTCGAAACTTGTCTTTATTGTAAAACGATAAACTATCGTTTATGCGAGGTGTTCGTTATGAATTTCCTTTGATAAATTTAATATTACCTTTCAATGCATTGTTGCATAAGCGTCTAGTCCTGTAGATTAATTCGGTTTTACAGCCGTATCCGCAGTAGCAGGTTCCTCCATCTATCTTACACCCATTCTGGTACTGCTCTGTTGAGCAAGCCCAAGAAGTCACTGAAAAAGATAAATAACACTCATTGATTATTGTTTGATTGATTACGATTAATGTTTGTTGCGGAAGGTGAAACATCAAAGTGAATAACTTTATTTCTTTAGGCTTACAAAATATGCACTTAGATAAGTCAAATTTATAAACAATACTATTGTTGGTGCTGAACTGGGCGACACCTGGTCGATATAATCATCTATGGAGTAAAAGGCTTTCTTGATAAAATATCGTAGGGAGCTCAGTTGCTTCAAATGGAAGCTTGTTATATTAGAAGCGTACGCAATTGCCCATAAATGATATCCCTAGCTTTCAAAAAACTCTGTTTTGGATTTTCATTGATGTATTGCGATGTTACTGTCAAAACCAAGTTATTGATCCTCAAAGAGTAGAAACGAAACGAAACGGGCGAAGACGAACGGCCTTTGCTGCCCTTGTCGTTAGGTTAGTCATTTAAGTACCTACATATTTGTAACGCATTGGTTGGAAACTGTAATGTTACATTATGGAGATTAAACTACCTAATAGACTATCATTGGGTTCCTCTCGATTCAGAAGTTCAAACATTGCATAATCTAGCAAGACATCTAGAATATTGTGTACCTATTACCAACCAATTCAACTTCGATAAATAGGTCATTCTATTTATCAACTTTGGATTGGTTGATATACAGATACGTAGATAGGTCCTGGACCAGTCAACTCGACATAACAGTATGTTCTAACGTGGTATTATTATAAATGTTCACAGACAATCGCTGTTTTGTTATTTTATCCATTAACCGTTTGTAATCGTAGGTATGTATTTTATGAATTTACTAGCTTATCATACAACCCATCCTAACATGTCATATATCAAAACACTCCCTTGTTCCGTTCTAACTGGGGTTAGCAGGTTATTTAGCTTGCCTCTTCATCATCATATTATCAGCCCATACACGTCCACAGCTGGACATAGGCCTCGCCCATACGACGCCACAAAGAGGTCCTGAGCTGCCTCCGAATGGGTACTTGAAGAAATATAAATTGTGCTCCAATTTCTGCTTTCGACTTGCCTACCGAATCCGTACTAGTATTAAAAAGTCAAAAGTAAAGTCTGTCTGTTACTTTTTTACGTTTGAAATTTGGCAGGGAGATAAATGGTATCCCGGGAACAGAAATGGTATACCGTAGTACCTAGGTACTTGAAAAGCGTGCAAAGCCATGGGCAGTGGTTAGTAAGTTCATAAAATAACAAAGAACAAACATCAACATTTCGCTTGCTGCATCTCATACTGTTGTTAGACTGATGTTGCAGGGAATACCTTCGCATTCAAATCAAATCAAAAATTCTTTAAATTTATATAAATACAAAAATATCAAATCAATAATAATAATATAATACTATAAAGAGGACAGATTTGTTTGTATTGAATAGACTCCGAAACTACTGGACCGATTTGAAAAATTCTTTCACCATAAGAATCCTACATTAGGTATCCTTCATGAACATAACTAGGCTAAAGAATACCATCAAAAAAATTAGGGATCCGTATTGACAATAGAATTGATGCACTACAGTTATATAGAGGACATCAATATCTACAAAAAACGTCTGCGACTTTTATGTCTAACTATTTTAGTTAAGTCACAATAACTAGGTACTTATAACAAGGAAAGATTTCTTTGTTTGTTGAATAGGCTCCGAAACTAATGGACTATTTGAAAAATTCTTTCACCATTAGAATCCTACCATTATCCCTGATGAACATAGGCGATAGAATCAACCCGTGCGAAGCCGGGGCGGACCTATTAAATTGAAAACAAAACACTACCTCTAAGTAATTGACTGAATTCTGGAGCGATCCTCTCTTGTTTTTTCGTATACTGGAGACCTAGGTACCTTCATTACGAAATTTTGGTTTTGTTTCGTCCGATCCGTAGGTACTCTAGTGAGATTAGTTGCGCTAAAATTGAGCTGCTTTTCCACTTTGGAATGATGATATATATATATTTTTATAGAATTTGACAATTGAAATTTGAAATTTTGTTGCTTATGTACAATAGTTTATTGTAAAAATGTATAAGTAAGTCAGAGTCACAAAAATCTTCCGAAAACGGCCGTTTCGTAAGTAAGGTTAAGTACCTAGCTTCACGTTAAGATACGGCTTACTTTGCAACTGTAGGTACCTATATGAAAAGAACTATTCACCACTATCAACAGATTTGTGACCTCAAATTAAATGGAAAAAATTGACACTCGCACCAGCACGCAGTTATCTTCAACCTATTAAGTTGAATTTTGTCATACATTATGTAAGTTCGGTGACAATGCAATGTCATGGTACCATCGAACTGGTCTGATAATGGAGACAGAAGGTGGCCATAGGCCTAAACGACTCAAACCCGTCGAGTTTCGGTTCGTTGGATTTGTCTTCCCAACCACTTTGGTCCAGATGATATTAAAGCTTTTTTTTCAAGTCCTTTTTTGGTTTCCGTACCTCAAAAGGAAATAAAACCGGCCATGTGCGAGCGAACTCGAGCAAGAAGGGTTCCGTACCATTATCTATAAAAACACGTTTGTTGTATGGGAGTCCCCCTAATTATTTGTTTCATTTTAATTAAATAATTAATTTATAAAGTGAATATATAATTAAATATTCTGTGAATATTTCATGCGTCTACCTGTTGCCGTTATAAATATCAAGCAAAAACGAGCAAAAAAAAATCACGTTTATCGTATGGGAGCCCCCTTAAATATTTATTTTCGTCTGTTTTTTAGTATTTGTTATTATAGCGGCAAAAGAAATACATCATCTGTGAAAATCTCAACTTTCTAACTATCACGGTTCATGAGATATAGCCTGGTGACCGACGGACAGACGGACAGCGGAGTCTTGTAATAGGGTCCCGTTTTACCCTTTGGGTACGGAACCCTAAAAAGGAAACCTTATAGGATCACTTGGTTGTCCGTCTGTCAACCCTATTTTCTCAGAAACGAGTACGAGTCAAGTTCGAAACCTCTTGAAGCCGCGATATAAATCAAACTTCTAAGTCAACGCAATCAAAAGTTACAGCCATTTATGCCCAATTTTTTTGAATTTTCCAAATGGATCGTACTTCCCGTTGACCTAGAATAATGAAATATGGCAAGAAGCAAGGTAAAGGTAGCACAAGTAAAGAAAAAATTATAAAAACAGCAAATTTGTTGTTAATTCATTAAAAAAAATTTGGTTACTTACGAGTACAATTTTGTACGGAACCCTTGATGCGCGAGTCCAACTCGCAATTGACGTTTTATTATTCATATATTTTTTTCCCAGCATAGATGTAAGTTGCATTGCATCTTTAAACACTTGTGCGAAATGCGAAAATGTCTCTGTTTGCTACCCTTTCACGGCGAACGGCAAGGATAGGGTATCTTATTACGGCAAGGATAGGGTAAAAGCGCAGAAGGGAATAAAACCAACGAAGCCGCTGGCAAATGTTTGTCCACACTAAGTAGCCTCGCCTCAGCTCGCGACTTCCTTCACGTGGTTCCCGTATAAATCGTTAAGAGGGCGCAATGCGCGCTATTTTGTGAAAGGATAGGCATAGGATTTCGCGTTCATAGGAGCGGGACAGAGCATGCGTTTTTGGAACGGCGCTGCTAGTGCAAAAATGGAGCTGTTGCTTATTTACAAGAAAACTACACAACTTATGAAGGAACCAAGTAATTAGTAATAACAGTAATAATAATAACCTAATAAGTATTAAACTACGAATCAAAACATAAGTCATTACCATGTGTGTCATTACATTAGTGATCTCGATCAAATTATGTGCAAAACAGTGCAATTTCATGTTTTTTTTTCTATCGCATTTTTTTTCATAATCGTGTTTTCACGTTGAAGGACCAAAGAAAAAATTTAGAATTTTATGTAATTAGAGTTTTCAACCACGGACATCCCGTGAGTACTGTGATCTAGTCCTACTTTAACCAGCAAACACGCTAAGTTCGTCTCCCAGTAGCTAAAAAAAAAATATCGGAGATCCCGGAACGGTTTACTGGCACAGATGAAATAATGTTACTTTGTTACAATGACATAGGCCGTTTTATACAGGGTTATTGGTAAATTAGTGACAATACGTGAACTGCAGGTTCAGCCCATCATCACAAACACGTTCGTGAAGACGCCAGGTCTTAATTCTTAATTTTGGTATTGGTAATGGGTACCCCCCGCAATTCAATAATCGTTCGTTAGAGAGGTTTTATTTGAAACTCAACTTAAAAACAGCTCTGTCCTGAATTAACAGAAGATATGAGGGTGAAAGATCGGTCTTAAGTAACTCGTTGGGTTCCAGGCACAGATGTTTTTTCATTTAGTATCAGAGGTGACTTATATATTTTTTTAGAATTTAGACTTGGCGCCTTCACGAACGTGTTTGTGATCATGGGCAGGGCCTGCAGTTCACGTATTGTCACTAATTTACCAATAACCCTGTACTATACCTACCGCGTGTCCGATCAGAAGCTTTATTCATTAAACAAAAAAATTCAATGCCAGAATACTCACGTATAAGAAAGCTCACCGCGACGAGCAGGATTTGGCAAAGCGTCATGGTGGAAGCAGGCGTCCGCGCAGCTCAACCGGAGTGGACTGATATGGACTTCCTCCGGCGATGTGAACGGCCGGCGCTGCTATCAGCCGCTGATATGTGCCATGTCGGTAAAGGACTGTGTACTATGTAGTATCTACAATTTTACTTACTAGATATATTACTTTGGTACCAGTTACAATGGCATTCTTTATTATTACCTACCTACCTAAAAAAGTTGCGCGTTAATACTAAACCTACATCTGAAATATGGGAATAAGCACTAACTATTTATTTTGCTCCATGTCGTTAAAAGACTATATAGTACTAGTAAGTACCTAGGTTGTTTGTTGCCCCACAGATGGCCCAGTCAAAAGGTTGCCAGAATATAAGTCTATTCAATAACAATTATCAGATGGGTGAGTTTTCTTAGAACGGATCTTAGATCAAATAGGTACCTAGTAGGTACCTACTCGGATTATGTGGCGCCGACACAAGCCTGTATTATCAGCCTAGTCATTATCAAATAACAGATGGATGAGTTAAATTCTTGGACCTCCGACTTATTCTGGAATCAAGTGCTGTTAGCCCAGACGAGCACATAAGTGCTCGTAGGCCCAGACAGTCGAGGTACCTTTGAAATTTCATCGAGGCTACTTCATCTGCACTTTACTTTGAAGAGTTTCCGAATATGTCCGGACTTCCGGAATGAATGAATGAGATTTTTTTGTTAGAGTATGTATGTACCTACCATAAAACCTATGCTTGTTTGATATCGACCACAAGTATCAGTGTTATGAAATCAAGATCGAAAAAAAAATAGTACGTCCATTCATAAATTATTTTATTACTAGCAGCGCCTTGCGGTTTCACCCGCGTAGTTCCCGTTCCCGTGGGAATTCCGGGATAAAAAGTAGCCTATGTTCTATTCCAGACTATAATCTATCTCTGTGCCAAATTTCATCCAGATCCGTTCAGCCGTTCTGGCGTGATAAAGGAACAAACATCCATCCATCCATCTAAACTTTCACGTTTATAATACACTCGAGAGCAATGAATCCGGGTCACTCAAAGAATCCAAAAAATCTCGGAAAGTAAGAATGCTAGGTTAGTGCAATAAATTGTATTTAATAGACAATTTAATACTCCTTAAATGAAAGTTAAAAAAATATGAGTCACCATATATTTTATTTACACAAAATTACATAAAGAAACAAAACTGCTGATCTCTCCTTAAAACAAAAATAGGAAACATGAAATTTTTGAACTTTATGACGATTTTCTTGAATTTAAATACTTCGTATTACCTCCTCGTGCTTCCATTACTGCGTTTACGCGGTTTGGCATGCTGTACACCAAGTTCCTTATACGATTTTGGGGAATATTCTCCCATTCCTCTGTGAGAGCAATTTTGAGCTCAGGAAGCGTGATTGGGGGAGGGTTTCGTTGTTTTACGCATCTCCCTAGCTCGTCCCAAGCATGCTCGATCGGGTTGATATCCGGGCTGCGCGCTGGCCACTCCATACAAGTAATGTTCATCTCTTGAAGGTAGTCATTCACAATCCTACCTGTATGAGGTCGGGCATTGTCATGCATAAATATAGCATCCTCACCCAAATTGACCATAAATGGACCAACGTGTTCGTTGAGGATTTCTTCCACATATCTTACGCTAGTTAAAGAGCCGTTTTCTATGATCACCAGCTCTGTGCGACTTTCAGAGGAAATTCCGGCCCACACAAGTACAGACCCACCACCGTAGGCTACTTTTTCTTCGATGCATGCTTGCTTGAATCTTTCCCCTGGTCTTCTATACACTCTGTGTCTTCCATCGTGCTTGTAGAGCATAAATTTTGATTCGTCGGAGAATATAACTTTCGACCAATCTTCAGTACTCCAATACTGGATTCTTTGAGTGACCCGGATTCATTGCTCTCGAGTGTATTAGTGAGATTTGTAGTTGTCCTCCCCATAAATTATTTTTGTATTTGTACCTAGTAGACACAGATGTGAAAATCGCCCTGCTTGGTATCATTTGAAATATGCTGAATTCGCCAGCGAACAATCATTATTTATGTCCCCAGAGACTTAATATGAAAAAAAAATTGAATAAGGAGTTTTTATGCCATATATATGCAAGAATAAGTGAGAGGCTGACTATTGGGTAAGTGTTTGAGCCCTACCCCGACTTTCAGTACTGATGAGGTGAAGATGTCAATAAAACACCTTGAACTCTCGGAGTAGACTGAATTTATTTTTTCTTAAGAACTATATAGCCCTAGACCGCGCGTTCTCGTCAGCGCGATCTAGAGCTCGTACACTTTTACTAGCGACATCTAGTTATGCATCGGAACTAAAAAAGGTCACGTGGCTAATGGCTTGAACATACCGCCCGCGAAGGACATAGTATGCTATGTCCTTAACAAAACTAAAAACGCTACAAAATTAAACATTAGCTTGCTTACTTATTGAATTAAAGTTCTAATTAATTTACAGGCAATAATAATTCTGAATTGTTCTTAAATAATATATGCTATGACACTTGCGGCAAAGATTTTAAATGAAAACTTATGAATAAAAATACATTTTTAAAAAGCGTGACTCATGTTTGTTACTCAAGAACTAAAAGAAAGAAAGAAACAAATGAATTTAACATACAACTGATGAATTTCTATCATTACATTATACATTGACTAATAAAATACAAGGCTTGAAATCGGTCTCTTTATTAAGTTTGTTTGGAAGTAGGGTGACCAAACGGGAACATTATCTTGAACAGGGTACCTTTGAAATGCATGAACTAATAATGAACACTAGCACACGGAAGCATGTCAACTTTCTTTTTGGTCTAACCTTGCAGACTTCTGAATGAATTGCCACCCTGTCCAGGGACGTCCTAAATTTTGACTTAGTGGATCCAACTTGAATTTAAACTTTCTGTGATTATGACGTGCTTCTTTTTTCATTTTACTTTGCTGTTCAATTTTAATTTTAAATTCATTTAGGTTTTCACTAAGTTCTTTAGTATTGTTGTTCCACCTTTGCAACTTAATTCCTCCTCTTTCTAAGTTCGTCCTTTGGTTGCACTGGTCTATGTAAACTTCATCTTTGATCTTGCCAGCCTTAAAGACTGTTTTCATGTGTTCTTGATGTAAATACTCATTACCTTCCTCCATATATTGCTCCTTTAAATTGTTGTTCTTTGAAAAGTTTACTTCTGATTTTAATCTGCGTAAAGCTATATTCCCAACGTTACCATTCATACATTGTGGCTGTGGTGTCAATAACGCTTCACACCTTTGTTCTTTTTCAGTACTGCTTTGAATCTGCTCTTCTCGTTTCCTTAACTTCTTTAATAATTCATTCTCCTTGCATTGTACATGAAATGAATATGTTACATCATTATCGGCTCTATCTGATTTCTGAGGCACAATACCCGAAAGAATCCACCCTAGGTCGGTACTTTGAGCTACTAGGTTCCCTGTAGGTCCTTTCTTTAGTCCTTCTTTAATGATGCAGCTATAAACGTGGGTTCCCAACAACATATCTATCTTTTGCGGTGAATGGTAATTAGGGTCAGCTAAATCCAATCCTTCCTGTTCTACCCAATCCAATATTTCGACTTTCTTTTCCGGTAGGTAAGATGTTATGTTCTTCAGTACATAAGCTTTGATCTTTACACTGAACTGTGGGTTGGTCCGTGACTTTATAGATGTATACACCATGTGAGTAGCTTTAATGTTGGACTTTTCGCTACCTAATCCGGAGATATGACTATCTACGGGTATCCGCTTTAAGTTCAGGCGCTGTGCTGCTGCTTCTGTAATAAAACATGTTTGTGAACCCTGATCTAATAAGGCTCTTATTGTTTGGTAGTTACCGGTCTCAGTTTGAGCATTGACTAATGCAGTGGCCAGTAAAACCTGGTTATCTAATGCCACTTGATCTACACCTCTAGATAAACATGATATCGCTGGTTCTGAACTTGTAGTTTTCGAGGCAGTTTGTGGGGAATCTTCGATCGACGGAGATCTGATCTGATCACGTGGGATGTGCAGTAACGTATGATGCCTTCTTCGACAAATCCGACAACTTGTGGGTTTTCTACAATTTCGTACACAATGATTTCCACCGAGACAGTTAAAACACATTCGCTCTTTCACTACGAACTCTCGCCGCTTGTTTAGGTTTAGTCTAGCAAACTTCTTGCAGAATGAGATCTTGTGATTGTCGGCGCATAATTCGCAAGGTAAAGGAGTAGAAGGTTCCTTCAATGTACTTGGGTCTTTCTTCTCGGAGGTTGCAACAAATGTCTTTGAGACTGATTCCTGATTCGGACTACTTCTACGCTGTTGGTGTGCTTGCTTCTCAGGTTCAACAAACTCTAATGCTCGAAATCTACTTTCTAAGAAAGATTTAAACTGGGCAAATGTAGGCAGCTCATACATGTCTTTGTCTGGGCTCGATATTGATAGTTCCCATTGTTTTTGCGTTTCTAAGTCTAATTTTGAACTAAGTATATGAACGATAATAATGTCCCATGTAGTCACCTGTACTCCTAAACAACTAAGAGCATTTAAACAATCTGAACTGGTATCTAAGAGATCTTTCAACGCCGAAGCGGATTCCTTAACCATGGCACGCTGTTTGAACAATTTATTCAAGATTGCTTTTGACAAAAACCTTTTGTTGTTATATCTATGATCTAGGAGTTCCCAACAACGTGTGTAGTTCGAGTCCGCTATCGGAGTGTGTCGGATGAGCTGTTCTGCCTCGTCAGTGAGATGAGCTTTTAAGTAATGAAGTTTTTGAACATTATCTAGGGAGGTATTTCTGTGGACTAGGGACACAAATAGGTCGCGGAACGTAGTCCACTCCTCGTATTTCCCAGAGAAATGCGGAATTGATATCTTTGGCAATTTAGCTAACGAAGAGGCCGAACTTCTCATCTCAGACGTCGGTACTGTTGGTGCACTTCTTACAGTTATTTTGTCTAATGTGTCTTTCATGTAGCATTTACTCATCAAATAATTTTCCTCAGTTTGTTCATTAACTCGATCTACGACATAAAAGCTTTTACATAGGTCTCCTTCTGGAAACTTGCTAAATAATTGATAGTGGTTGTCTCGAAACCGTGCCCAATCATTTTCTAGTATTTCAAGTTTTGAGCTTATGTAAGTTGAGGTGAGTCTTTCTTTGGGACATTTTTTGAAATTGATTAGCCCTCTCTCAATGGAATTGCTTAGTTCGTTTTGTGTGCTAATGAATAGATCCATTTTAAACAGCAGTCTTATAATAAGAAGCTCTCAACAAAATTTATAAAATGAATCACACGATTAGGTACCTACCTAAAGCTATGAGGAATAAACAAATTGACTTTACAATGGCTACCTACTATTATCTAATAGCTCTCTAGGATCTGGTAATTAAATTTAAATGTAGGTAAGTACGTATGTATACAGCCTGCAGAAAAACTATTAGTAAACGTCCGTAAAAATAACAACATCTGTAATACCTACCTATTACGTACGTAGTACCGAATAATAATCACAAAAACAAACAAAATGTCACTATACCGAACTGGTAGGTATAGATCATAATAGATATAAAATCGTCACGTAATGCACATTCAAAACCACGAAAAAATGTACTAAACATAAAGTTACCGAACTGATAGGTATAAAACCATCACACAACTCACTAAAAACACTGCACAATAGTTACCTATAATAAACTCACAAAATTATCTTCGTTCTACTTATAAATTAAAAGTACTCACAGTTTTATCTGCTACCACCTACGCACTGTGATCTTGGATGTGATGCACTCGGAGCTGCTAGCTGGTGTCCTTGCGTCAGCCAGCAGTCGTCTATCTCCAGCACGCAGGGGAGATAGGAATATATCGCCTCGTCTGTGGTGCGGGGGGAGGCAGTTCCAATACTACCTCAACCGCCCGCGTTGAACTCTCTTTGAGCACGGTGGAAGGTAGTACTATCCGACCCCCGGCTTTGTACTCCTCCTCTTCTGGGATTCAAGGGACTCTGGGTCAATGACCTTTCGTCCAGCGCAGCGTCACGCTGCGTGGTGCTCACTGAAGCCGACAGGTTGTCAGCTCAGAGCGGTGATCACGGGGGATTTCTCCGCACCCGCATAAGTCGGTGGTATGGTGGCCACCGACTCCGAATACGTGGCGCTCACTGAAGCCGACGTGTAGTCAGGCTCAGAGCGATGGTCGCGGGGGATTTCTCCGCACCCGCATAAGTCGGTGGTATGGTGGCCACCGACTCCGAATACGTAGCGCTCACTGAAGCCGACGGTAGTCAGCTCAGAGCGATGGTTGCGGGGGATTTCTCCGCACCCGCATAAGTCGGTGGTATGGTGGCCACCGACTCCAAGTAGCTGATCACTAGGATCAACTAAAAAAGCACTACTGATCATCAGACTCGATAAGGACCAATGTTTGAGCCCTACCCCGACTTTCAGTACTGATGAGGTGAAGATGTCAATAAAACACCTTGAACTCTCGGAGTAGACTGAATTTATTTTTTCTTAAGAACTATATAGCCCTAGACCGCGCGTTCTCGTCAGCGCGATCTAGAGCTCGTACACTTTTACTAGCGACATCTAGTTATGCATCGGAACTAAAAAAGGTCACGTGGCTAATGGCTTGAACAGTAAGACATGGCTGACAGTAGAGATATGAGGCTGACTACTGGTGTTTTTAGGGTTCCGTACCCAAAGGGTAAAAACGGAACCCTATTACTAAGACTTCGCTGTCCGTCTGTCCGTCTGTCCCCAGGCTGTATCTCATGAACCGTGATAGTTAGACAGTTGAAATTTTCGCAGATGATGTATTTCAGTTGCCGCTATAACAACAAATACTAAAACAAACGTGATTTTTTTGCCGTTTTTATAGACAATGGTACGGAACCCTTTGTGTGCGAGTCCGACTCGCACTTGGCCGGTTTTATTTTCTATTATTCTATTATAAATAAAATGGTTCGTTAATTTATTTCGTAAATTTAATAAACAACCTTCCTGAGAATATTCATTGTTTTTATATAAGTTTAATAAAATTTTAGTCCTCACTAAAAGCCTAAAAGGCTGACTACTGGGTGTTTTACCCTAATTAATAGTTGCACTGTTATCTAGAACTCGTCTCGTATTCGATAAATTCTGTTCGAATGAAGTTTTTATCTCGATTTAAACGACAGTGAAAAAATGTTTTTGTGGAAACTAACGGTTCGTTGAACTCTGCAGGGAGCAATCAAGATATTCTGCTCTATCATCGTCATAATTTAGTTGGAAGAACTGAACTGCAGATTTCGTAAGTGAATAACTTGGATGTGTAGAATTGTAACCAACATCCTCAGCTTCATATATTTGTGGGTGAATGGAAGATGATTGAAATTTAGTTTTTGAGAAGTGAATGTTTTTATGATTTTATCTTGATGTTAGGTGGCAGGTGATGGTAGGTACCTTAGATAAAACTGTTTCACAGTTTGGCAGAAATTATATAAGGAAATGTACTTTAAGTTGATAATAAATAAATAAATAAAAAAAAATAAAAAAAAAGTAAAACAGGATGTTACTTACTTAGGTAGGTATATAATTGCTTGATTGTTAATTTTTATTTATTGTTTTTATTAAGTTATGAATGACTTATTTATGTAAGGTGCGCGTGGGTAATTCCGAAACATTTTTAAACGAGTTGACGTGATGTTACATATTATCCATATCATTATCCATAGACACAACTAACATCTGTGGAACAATTTCGATTTATTGATTTTAGTCAAAGTTGGGCAATTTTGGAGCATTTTACGTTTAGGTATTTACTGAAAACTGAAAGCTCTCGTGTAGTTCTGTTTATATTGTTTGTTACATCATAGGAATATTATGTGAAGATGTCGAATAGTAGAAATAGATTATCATAAAATAAAGCTATTAAACGTACCTAACCTACCTACCTACAGTGTTTTCTTAAACTGGGGCAGTAGGCACTAGGTGGGTAGGTATATGGAAATAAGAAAAAAAAAATTAGTAACTGAAAACCTGATGTAATTTTGGCATGAGTTCTGTTTCACGAAGCGCAATATTACATATCAAATCAACATAGGTAGTGGTATTTTTGCGTATAACTAACTAGCTAGCACTAACCCCATGAAATACCTAGGGACCTAACCTAATTTGTAAATATGGACTAGCAGGTTGACCATGAGGATATTTGTTCCTCTTAGCTAATAACAAGGCACCCAAAGAACATCTGTCTGAGTACTAGTATCTTTGTTCGACAAAAAGAGAACCACCGTTGAGACTACTTGAGACAATGTCGCTACGCTTTTGCCTGCTGGCTGGCGCGACGGTGATAGTACCTGGTCTAACCTACGTAACACAGATGCGTAATTTTAGATACACATGATTGGGCAGTGGATGGTCAAACCAATGTACCAAACTATTCAATCCACGGTCAATCGGTCAATGGGCGGCGGTCAATATCAAGTATGTAGGTACTTACCTACTTATCAAATACTACAGCTACTGCCACGCTGTACCTATTAGAGTGAAAGTAAAGTGTCTTGAGGGTAAGTATCGCATGCAAAGCGTTTGCATTATTGTTACATTTGCCTTGCTTGACTCCCCTTTCCCCCACGTGGATTGGGTGATATTTGGCTCCCCCGGCCCTTAAATGCCTCACGTAACTAATGGACGCAAATATGATTTGCAAAATATCAGCCCGACATGTTGCATTGCCGTTGACTGTAAAATGGGGCAGAAAATGCCATCCACCCCATTGACTTGTGTAATGGGGCGGATGGGATTTTTTTCCCAACCGCCCCATTGATGGGGAGGTTAATGGGGTGGTTGGGAATATATCAAATGTCTATCTAAGTTTTCAAACTTCCTTCATTCCATGTTAAGTAAAACAGAACTTTTTATTTCACACGTTTATTAATCAAAAATATACGTACTTAGGTAATATGTATCATTATCACATTGAAATCGCAGTTCACGATTATCACTACCCTGCCTTTTATGGATCAAATTACAATAAGAAACCATAATAGTACTCCGAACCTTGTTTCAGTCAGCTCAAGTCTTTTTTTCAACGGTGCATAGCAGATTTTATTCATTTGTTTGCTAAGTATATTCGGGGGAAAATACTGTTGAGTTGCGAGTGAATAATGGCTTATTATTATTAGTCTGCTAACGTTATTTTGTTTTCACTTGTAAAAGATAGTAAAAAATCACGAAATTTCGCAAAGGTCTTCCAATATAGTCACGAATAACGATTACTAAGAAACATACAATATAGTAATATTAAAGGGTTTTTATAGGCAGATAAGACATACAGATACATTATTTAATCTATTTAAAGATACAATATCTTAGCCAGGGCGGAGGAAGTCCTTAAACCGGCACCGAGTTAGAAACAAATGTGTGTTTTCGGTGTTGTTGATAGCCAATTCAAAATAAAACATCATAAATCCTGACTATGAGAGAAAAGCCGATTGCCGTGCCACTAATTGATTGAGGTATCAGAATACCTCAATCAATTAGTTCGTCCCACTCGCCTCGGCCCGAAGTAGTTCTAACACGGAAATTCAAATTTAACGCTTGGTAAATATTTTTAAACTTACGCGATCTGAACACATATTTATAAATACTATTTAACGGGTATTTATCGCGTTTAATTACCTTATTTTCCCGACGTTTCGACAGGTTTACACACTGCCGTGGTCACGGGATGACTGGCGTACTCGATCTGGTAATTAAACGCGATAAATACCCGTTAAATAGTATTTATAAATTAACGCTTGGTATTGCATTACAATCTCAATAAAAAAGCATTTGATCCAATCAATTAGCAGCACAGCCATCAGCTTTTCTATCATAGGATTATATGATATTACCTATGTATGTTGTTGTATCAATCAATTAGCACGCCGTAAACATAAGCGATGGATTAAACAAAAATGGAATAACAATACTTATTCCATTTCCATCATCAATTATCATATTGATAAAACATTTGTTTGTTGCGGGGATCTAGATCAGTTGTTGGGTACGATACAAGTTTTGAAAGGGCGCGGCCTCTCCTTCTTGAAGCCAATTGCTAGACGAGTAAGAATTATTCTGTTTTTCGATGACGTGGAAGGTGTACGCCGGACGCGCGCGGGGCGACTTATTCACTGCACTCTTGTGGACTACGTGGCCGTGTAGTAGGATGCAAGTTCCTGTAAATAGTAAAGTCAGCATTAGACGCCAGTTATCTCTGCGGAACAAGAGCTTTTGGTGTGAGGCGTGTTAAAGAGAATGGATGTTTGTTACCTCTTCACGCTCAACGGCTCGAGCTGTAATTTTGCATACAGGTCTGAAATCAAACAATGGCTTTTTATCCCATAAAACAGTTCCCATAGGATAGAAATGACCTTTTAACGCTTGCGAAGCCGCGGGAAGAAACAAGTTTAAATATATTATGTAAGTATTTATGAATTGCGTTATATTGTCGCGATATAAAAGTTGAATTACCCTTTAAAACGGGAACCGGGGTGAAACTTGAATCAGGGTATATAGGCGCTGGTTTATCAAAAATCATAACATCCTCAGAGGATGTGTCAGGATTTCGCAGCATACGGCGATGGATGCCAGACCTGAAAATAAAATTAATTGATCGAAATTACTCATCTAAACCTCGACCCTAATTTCTCAGCCTAAATTCCCAATTTGGTTCTAGCGGTAGGTACCGAGTACGTCGTAGGCTGTACTAAAAGTTCCGTATACTTAGACGTTCTTATGTTGTATGGGATTTGGAATATTTTTAAGTTTCATAACGGCACGTTTGGGACCAACAATAAACAAATATGTACAACGGAAAAACCAAAAAATTAAGCAATGTTTATTTGAAGAGAGCACAAAGAGCATTATAGGTAGATAGATATTGTTTTCAATACAAGAACGAGCTTGAAAACCGGATGAATAATGAAGTCATTATATTTGTTACAAGTAAAATAAGCTATTTTACTTTTAAATTGTTGTGATTTTGACAAATAAAAAACAAGGTATTATAAAAACGTCCATAAATAAAAGGGAGTTCAATAATATAACCCAGTTTTCTCTTCTACCCCTTCACTTCACAATTACTCCACTCGTATATTACACGTGAAAACCTTTTCATAGCCTTCTGTTTCATTTTATTTATTGTTACATGTATGTACTGCTGGTTTTCCTTTTATAATAAATTAAATTTTAAAAAATTATGCAAATCGATCGCCACTAAGTAACTAAAGTTAGTGTACCTACCAAACAAATCATCTTATTTTAAAGCATTCTAGCGCCAGACGTAAAATAATAGTAACGGGAGAACATTGCTCGCGCGCCAATTCAGGAGCGCAATGTAGCGGTTGCTTTACGGAAAAAGCGCTGATCTTAAAAGGTTATGTTATGTTAGTACAATATTCTCTGTATGAAACGACTCGTCTCTCTACGGCTAAGGGTCAGCTCACACTGAAACGCGAAGCGATACGACGACGATGCGCACACTTGATTTTAAAATATAAATTTATTTACTATCATAAGGCCAAACCGCGGCGCAGCGCGGCACCGCGGGAAGTTGACGTACTATGTTACTTTAAAAAAAAAAAAATTGTACCTAACTTATTTATTATATTAAATAAAGTTATATTTTGAATCAAAGCGCGCGCAGCGTCGCATCGTCGCTTCACGTCTCTGTGTGAGCTTAGAAAAAAGCTCATTGTCGAGTAAAATTTTAAACCAAATTATTATAAATATAAAAAGATGAAATTAAATTACATGTGCGAGCCCCTTGCTATCCATAAGCAGCCGTTTTGAATGGTCGCGTCTTCAAGGGCTATCCAGAACCCTATCGGAGGTACCGGCTCTGTGTACAGGAAAGTGGCATCTTGATGTGGACACACTGAAAATGAACAAATCATCATTATCAGTAAATAGGTGACCTTTTCACGCAGCTCATAGGCTGAGTCGGAGTACGTTACCGCCTAAAAGAGTTGAACAGATCATAGGTACTCCTAAAACACGTGTAGGTACTAGGTATTACCTACACATACACACAGAGTCACAGAAACAACATTGTTAATTGAGATGTCTTAGCTTATAATAATAAGACCACAATCTTTATGGCCAGAGTATAGCTCTAAAGTAAATGGAAACGAATGCTTGGCGCATTTTGTAAACGTGAAATTTTTTCGAAGATCACGTATTCGATGTTTTTCCGAAATTTATTACTTTTTAGTGTTAAAACTTTTATTCTTACTAAATAAAACGGTTCTAATTTGATTGATTACATTACACATGTCACGTTAACTGCGAGCTGTAAACAAAAACAGCTTTTAAAAAAATTCAAAAGACTTTTCCGGTTACTTAAGCATTTATAAGTATAAGTGGTAAAAATATAACCTTCGCCTCCTATTCCAGGATTCTTGTAGATAACCATGCTTTGGACCACGGCCGGTGTCTTGAACCCGAGCTCCAAGCAGACCTTCTTCACTCGGTCGCTGTAGGTGTAACAGCGGAACAATGGGTGCAGGAGATGCAGGGCGTGACCGACCTACACACGAAATAACGCTCTTGAGTTTAATAAAAATGCTGACATAGCATCATTTAGCCCCAAACAAAGCAGAGCTTGTGTTATGGGTATAGATGGCTGATATAATAATCTATTACATAGATATTTTTTATTATACATAGAAAATACCCAGAACAAATATTTGCAGATCATACAAACATTTGTCCCAAGGCGGGAATCAAACCACGGAGGTCGTCGGCGACAATCAGGCATTTTCCAAAAATAATTTTTCCTTTAGGGGCCCTAACCTAGGTGACAGTTTGGCAACGTCGTCGTCTGCCATACAATAGTTTGGATACGTCGTCGCCAGACTTGCCAGCGACGACGTCCGTCGCCGTGGCCTTCCGGTGAGATAGGGCCCTAGAGCTGGGGGATCCTCAGAATGGGGGATCTTTCGCGGAGAGCACAGGATGTCAATGGGATTTCACGCCAAAATAGGCACGGTCTATGCCACTTTAGCCCCAAGTAAAAAGCGTTCTCTTTTCAGAAACATCAAATATAAAAAACAGCTCTTTATTTTTAAGTTAACTGAGCACCAAAGTTGGTATTTTAACTGAACACTGAGTTACCTTGTTCAGAGAACTTGAAGGCGCGACGATTAGATTTCCTTTTTCATCCAATGCTTCTTTTTCGAAAAACGGCCTGATTTTGTCGTTGCTCTCGAGAAAATATTTATCTTTGGCGTGCTGAAAAGAAAACATGTTAAACAAATAAGCAGCATATTCATCGTACAAAGAAACGGGATTGACTGGAAAATCAAACAGCAGAAATCAAATTCAGCACTAAAAATTATTTCTCATTTACTTGTTTGACTTCATTGAGAAACGGTCACAGAAATTAGTTACTGACATAAGGTACCCTGGGACTGAAGGTACGGCTGTAGGTAAGGCTGAAGGTAGGAAGGCAACCAGAGAAAAAGAGAATACAACCAGAAATAAAACCGGCAAATGCGAATTGGACTCGCACACGAAGGGTCCGTACTATTATCTATAAAAACGGCAAAAAAAAACACATTTGTTGTATGGGAGCCCCCTTAAATATTTATTTTGTTCTGTTTTTTAGTACCTATTTGTTTTGTTTTGTTGTTATAGCGGCAACAGAAATACATCATCTGTGAAAATTTCAACTGTCTAACTATCACGGTTCATGAGATACAGCCTGGTGACAGACGGACAGAAGGACAGCGAAGTCTTAGTAATAGGGTCCCGTTTTTACCCTTTGGTTACGGAACCCTAAAAAGAGCAGGCTTGGTGTAATAAATAACATAAAATAATGTTGGACAGTCCACGCAGCATCTGGCCCCAAGCTAAGTAAAGCTTGTGCTTTATTAGGTACCAGATGACTGACATAAGTATACCTAGGTAGGTACATAGTATATAGATATTTTGTTCTTCTTTTTTAATATTTCTTTGATATTTTGTTATGTGTAATTAATTTATTTTTATAAGTACGCAGGTGACAATCAGCCACAATCAGCCATATCGTTTAACAGACTATGGTTCAGATGCCTTACCAAAATGAAATAGAAAACTAACGTAATTCACTCTTTTATTAACCGAAACGCTTCGATCAAAAATTTCCGGCTTTGCCGGCCGAACTACTTATTTTTGATCGAAGCCGAAACGCTATCTACAGGCTTCAAACAAAATGATAAATTATGGTGAAATTTACCTTGTTCTCCGGGTCCGTTGTGGAGAAAATATGTTTCTGGTCATCTGGGAGTGATGTCGTGAATTCGAACATAGCAGCGTCGATAAGCTCGTCACATTCTTCTGGTAAAAGAAACTCATCGATCACCACGTAGCCGTCCGTTCTCAACTGAAACAATCCCATTGCAAAGTCTGTAGCTCTAACAAGTACCTATATAGTATATTCTAAGGTTATTTTCGCGAGAACTCATAATAAAACACTGTTTTAAGCGGATTGATCGCGTAGGTATATTTTATATTTTGGTTATAACCTGACGTTTCGGAGGCTTTTCAGCTTCCATGGTCACAGTCTGCCTGTGTATTATTTAGAAGTTTCAGTCACAGTCCTAGTCGATTTGAGATATTTCTTCAATAATTATTCTTGGTAGCAAGTAATTATATTTTAATTTAGACTTGAATTTTAGATAGAGCAGCTGTTTATTAATAACCTCGAGTATGGGTACCTTCTCGGTACCTACTCGTAGGTACGATAACCCATATTTGGGTTAGGGTACAACTCATCCGAATCAAAAACCGAGCGAATTTTCATTCGGATTAGTTGTACCCATAACAAAAAGAGAAGTGGACAACTCATCCGCGGATGGGTTTTTTCTCGGATGAGTTGTACCCTCACCCATATATTTTGTTATTTCACAAGAGAATCGTATTGAAAACTTTTTAGCCTATTTAATTTATTATGAATAATGTTTTTCTAACCGAACAAACGGCTAGCAGACAGGGCGCTATGGCACTCATTATGGGAGGCGTATGTCAGTGTATGACAGTGGTATTATAGGTTGATGATGATGATGAACCGAACAAAACTTCGCGAAAACCGAACTATTCAGAGAAATCCTAAAATAATATGCAATGCACAAAAATTTGCAAAAATCTTAGAAGTAATTCGAACGCTTTGTAAACATTACAAGCAGCTGAAGCAGCAGCCCCCACGTGGTGCAACTATTTTGGGAACATCTATTTTTGTAGCTTATTTCATTAATGACTCTTCGTGAGGGGATTTTACCAAAACTAAATTAATATTTTATGGGGATTTTAGCTGTTCTACTTGACTGGTTACGAAAATTCAATGAAAGGTATTGTTTGAAAAGATTAAAAAATTAAAAGACAAGATTAAAAGACAAATTTTCCGGAAAGGTGAAGAAAAGACTGAGAGAACCTCGATTCATAAACGACTAGGTACCTATGTAGGTAAGTATATTGTATGTAGGTAGGTATTGCCAGGAGGGTAACGCACTGCATCCGATCCGAATCCGTGAAAATAAGTGCCTGAGTAGACATAGATTACTTCTTTTTGTATGGTAGTAAAATCTTGATTACCTAATAAAGAAAATTACAATCAAATAATAGAATTAAATTAAAACTAGTATTTACAAGAACAGTGGATTATTCATAATTCCTTTATTAAATGTACCTACGTTAAAATAATTTAAAGAAAAATATAGGAAGCAAGTTATCTAATAAAGCTGGTGTAATCTCCTTTTGTTGTTCGTATCCTGAAATTCTGGATTAGTGACGCCAGCAGCGTGAATGAATGGAAATACAAAAGACAATCGCGCCATCTTTTATTTATTTAAAACTTTAATGCACTAAGGTACAAAGGGTGGGCTTAATGCCGAGGCATTTTCTACCTGCCGACCAATAACATCTTCTTAGATCACATCTTTTAAGATCTTCTATACCACGGCCACGTACTTCTGAACCCAAAATGTAAATAAATGCGACACCACAGACATTTATCGAGATACATTTCTGTTTGCGACACCCTACCACCGCAATGATGAGCTTAGTAAAACTCAAGGTCATGGCCAGCATACTCAAACGTGTTTAGCGTATGCCAACACCTGTGGGTAGGTATGTACCTAGGTCGAGAATCGAGAATTCCATCGTTTTAACGTGTAATTTTTTTTATATATATTTAAAAAAAATAAGTAAGGTAGTACCTAGTAAGTACTTACATATTAGTTTTGCTATGAAATAATAGAATCGGTAAAAAATAAGTTCAATGTAAAAAGTAAGGTCAAAATGAGTTTATTGACACAGCAAAGACAAAAGTTAAACTGTTTAACCTTTGTCTGTTACCGTTATTGTCAGCTATCTGTTGCTCTTCCACAGGAACATTTTTGCTTTCTGAAAATTTCATTGGGATCCGTTCAGCCGTTTTGGCGTGAAAAGGACAGACGAGAATTACTTTCCAATTTATAATGTTAGTTTGGATATGGACTTTTTGGAGGCACCTGAATTGTATTTTAATTATATGTTGTAATTGTAATATTATGTTAAGTGGTAGGTAGGTATCTATTTCCTTAATTAATCCACTTTAGGTTTACACCTAGGTTTGCAAATATAGACGCTGACACAGACGCAAAGCTAAATCGGACATTTCTATTTTTACATCGCATCGCAGTAAGTAGGTACAGTAATCGCACGGCAAAGAACACTAGTGTTTCATTCAAACTTGTATGATATTTTGTAAGAATGTCAGGGTTTTGAAGCCGGTCTAATTTATTATTTAATAGGTATATTAAGCCTATGAATAACTTCATATAGCCACCTAACATTTATATTGGTGTGCCCTTGCAGGGTGCGTGTTGGATGTTTGTTTTTTTATCTTAAGACTATAATACAGGGTTATTGGTAAATTAGTGACAATACGTAAACTGCAGGTTCAGCCCATCATCACAAACACGTTTGTGAAGACTCCAGGTCTTAATTCTTAATTTTGGTATTGGTAATGGGTACCCCCCGCAATTCAATAATCGTTCGTTAGAGAGGTTTTATTCGAAACTCAATTTAAAAACAGCTCTGCCCTAAATTAACAGAAGATATGAGAGTGCAAGATCGGTCTTAAGTAACTCGTTGGGTTCCAGGCAAACAATTTTTTTTCATTTAGTATCAGAGGTTCAGAGGTGACATATATATTTTTTTTTAGAATTTTGACTTGGCGCCTTCACAGGCAGGACCTGCACTTCACGTATTGTCACTAATTTACCAATAACCCTGTATAATAGATCTTAAGATAAAATAACTTAATAAAATATGTTAAGTTATAGGTCTAAAATAACAAACATCCACACACATGCATTGTACGCATGAGAGTCAATGGGTCAAATATCAAAGTGCTTTATTTCCTTTAGACCTTACAGGACTCTTGGACACGTCACAAAATACAAATTAGGTACATAATGTAAAACTAGGAAATAAAGTGATCACTTTGATTTTTTGTTCACTTTAATCTTTTTAAGATAAAGTAAAGAAGCGAACAAGAAACCTTTAAGTATTGAGTAAGACAAACTATATAAGACAAATATCTTCGTCATCCATCATCGTGCGTTATCAGCGCGGTCACGGCCATAGGTCAAGAAACATTAAGGGAACCAGGTTGCCTGATACAAAACCCATTTTTAACCAGCAATATTTGATTGTTAATTGTGTTTGTCGATGTTTCTATTGTTAATATCTGATGCTATTGCCGCGAAGCATCCAAACGGCTGAAGCAATTTTGATAAAATTAGACTAGCGTGAAACCTACGGTTCTTACCTATTTTTTGAAGGCGTTCTCATTCTGCATTTTTTTTTTTGTTTTCGATTGTTTTGATTTTAGGTACCTACCTACCTACTACTTAGGTACATACTTGTTGTTAATTTCTGCCTTTAAAATTAGTGTACAAATAATATGTACAGAATAAATAAATAATAATAAATAAATAATATTGGACAATTCATACAGCATTATCTAGCCCCAAGCTAAGCAGAGCTTGTGTTATGGGTACAGCTTGTGGTATGGATAACTGATATACATAATACAATACAATACATAGATAGATATTTTTTATTATACATAGAAAACGACCAGAACACCCGGAACAAAATGTCTGCAGATTTTGCATGTAAGTATGCGTTTATAATGTCGGTACAATTTGTTGGTTGGTTGTTTTAATGAGTCCGATTAATTGTCACTTTATCAAAATATTAGTATCATTAAGAAACTTTATTACCAAAGAAAATTTTACAATCAAATAATAGAAATAAATTAAAACTAGTAGGTATTTAAAATTGAAACAAGTGAGCTAACTTGACGACCGACGTGGCGCGGTGGGCGAAGGTCTGCCTGCGATACAGGACGTTGCGGGTTCGATTCCCGCCTCGGGACAAATGTGTGTACGATCTGCAGATATTTGTTCAGGGTGTTCTGGTCGTTTTCTATGTATAATAAAAAATATCTATCTATGTATTGTATTATATTATGTATATCAGTTATCTAGTACCCATAACACAAGCTCTGCTTAGTTTGGGGCTAGATAATGCTGTGTGAATTGTCCAGCATTATTTATTTATTTAACTGCAGACTGTTGCAAACAATCTATAGGTAGCTCAACTGATCCATATCAATACCAGTCGGAAGCGTGACCAAGACGCTAGCTGCATTGCCCCGCTGTATGGCAATGCTGATGCGCTGCGGAGTATATTTTAAGAGTACATATCACACTAAAGCCAAAAATATTCCCTGAAATCCTATTTACTAGTTTCCGTCTCATCGCGGTGGCGTTGGCAGCTGCACGTACATACAACGACAGTAATGTATGTAAGTGTCATAAATATTTAAAGCAGCAGGCGTGGATGTATTATGATGAATTGACGTGAATTGGGTTACGTTATATAGCTATAAAATCGCCCAGCGAGCTATGGAGAGAGCTATGCTCGGAGTTTCTCTGAAGGATAGGATTCGCAACGAGTACATCCGACAAAGAACCAAGGTTGTCGACATAGCTCAAAGGATTAGCAAGCTGAAGTGGCAGTGGGCTGGCCATATCGCGAGAAGAACCGACAACCGCTGGGGTAAACGTGTTCTTGAGTGGAGACCGCGACTCGGCAAACGTAGTGTAGGACGCCCTCCGACCAGGTGGGATGATAATTTGCGAAAGACTGCTGGCAGATGCTGGATGCGGTAAGCTGAAGACAGGGCGCTATGGCGCTCATTAGGGGAGGCCTATGTCCAGCTGTGGACTGATATAAAGGCTGATGATGATGAGGGTTACGTTACATTAAAACCTTTTTTTCGTTATCTATATCGAAAAAGCTTCGAAAAAAATACATAATAAATAATCTAAGGGACACAAGTCACACAAGGAAGATCACCTTTGATTCAAAAATGAAAAAAAAAATACTAAAATTATAAAGAGGAAATATTTGTTTTTTTTTTGACGAATAAACATAAAAACTACTGGACCGATTTCAAAAATTATTTTGCCGTTAGAAAGTTTTTTCTTTTTAATTTGTCATTGCCCTTGACAAATTTATTTTTATTTTTGTAGTTTTTAGATAATAATGCATGCTTTCATATTTTATAATTAATTATTCTTATTTCAATTTTCAATAGATACTTGCTTACATATGTATAAGCTCACACTAGCACATATTTAGGGATACTGTCTAGTTTTTATTATTGTGTCCTCCTATTTATATAATATTTGATTGTATTCTGTTTTGTGTGCCAAATAAATAAAAGAAAGCTACATTATCACTGAGTAACGATAGGCTATAGAGGTACCCGTGCGAAGTCGGTGCGGACCGCTGCTAGTCAAAATAATTATTATTGTGCAAAGTACCTACCATCTGTTTTCTTACTTAATACCGTTTTACTAGTGGTTTTTTCACTACTTCCACTTGTGGGAAAAAAATTAAGTGAGTAAAAATAATACTTTATTTCATAATTGATACTATTTACTATTTATAAAGCTGTTTTAGCGCTTCGGACCCGGCCTACCCCTAAGCCTACCCCTGGGGGTAGGCCGGGACAAAACCCTACCACCAAAATAGGGCTGTCATAGAACTATTTTACAGCACAAAATTTACTAACTACCAGGTTAACATTAAATTGAAGAAATTAGGTAGATTTTACTACTTAGTGAATCCCTGATCACCTGTTTGTCTTCTGCTCTCTTGTTATTATACAATTTTACTTGTATAAGTGATTATTTAGTAAGCCAAGGTTGGCAAAGAAACTATAAAAACTAGACTATGTTCTTGAATTCTAGATATTTTATGTCAACAAGCCATAAATGAACGAATAAATAATAAGTCGCCCACCAATTGAGGAGTGAACAGATAACAGTAAGAAAATTTGTAAAAACTCAAACGTCAACAACGCATAGCACAAACAAAGGTCCAATTTTCAGACGACACGAATGAAATGAAGGGTGAATGATTTAAAAATCAAAATTTTGTTTTGAACCACTGCGATTTGATACCACAGATATTTCTTTGATTTTGGAATCCCTTTGTTTACAAAAACATACTAGGATTCCAGAACCAAGAATAGACCAAATTATGTACTGTTGAGGTGAGCAGGCTGGCAGCACCGAGATGCGACGCGAAAGAATATGAACTGGTTTGGAAGCATCAGCTGTAGCACCCAATTTTTTTTTCTGATTGTCAAGAGACTTTAATTCTCGTTATGTAATGAAATTATAATTAAATATTAAAAAACTGGCAATAGGTAATTAAATCTACGATGTGACACAATAATAATAAGTATATCCTACAGGATCTAGTCACTGTAATTCATAAGACGATATAAGCACCTAGGTACCTCAATTTACCTAATATTTGATAGTGCTGTGCTGGTATCTTACACAAAACAAATAAGATAAAAGAAATAAGTTAATTATTAAATTGTACCTTATCGCGTAGGCTTAGCATCTTGCGACGACTATTCTTCCACAAACCAAACACAACACTGAGTGAGTGAAATTGAGTGAATCGACTCACGCGCATCACCCCCGCGCCCGTGTGCGAGGTACATCGTTGGATGCGAAAGCCCTCACGATCACGACTGCGTCACTGCGTCATTTCTAAGCTCCAATCATATTCACAGATCATTTTAGACAGTGAAACATAAAAAATATTACCTACTAGACACGCGTCGGACAAAGATAGCTGACAATTTGATTGTGTCGTGGCTTGTGGGCGCCCGCGGGAGTAGAACACCTATCTTCTTTAACCATGCATCACCCCAACCAACAACAGCTCTGGTAAGCTATGGCATGGCGTCATACTGTTACTAATACATCGGCGACTGAATACTCCAGCGATGAATAATGTTACCCGTTTGGAGAGCGATGTAATGTAAAATAATACGCCAGTTGTGACGCCAAAGACATTTTGTCTTTGTGTGACGCATATTGCTTTTCTTGCTACATCTGCCGTTTGCAATAAGGTATTTGGATACCTACTTAATTGTATTAGGTACCTATAGTTTCTTAGGACTGTCGATCACTTTAGCTTACCTATTCGTAGGCTTAGAGTATACCTAGAGACGGCATACCTACGAAAAAAACGTGTATACCTAAACTTACCTAGAAACTTAAATGGCTCCTTTCCGTAGTGCTGCCCTTTTGTACCTCGATATTTTTATCGAAACAAGTATTTTTGTGACGATATTTTAGCAGTTTCGTAGTGATTTTATTGTTTTCACCACGATTATGAAACAGAATTCTATAATCATATAGTCTTATAATGCTTAAATTAGAGATACAAAGTATGTGAATGCACGTACCCAACTATGGCTCGACCGCGCTCATGAGACGCAACCACTGAGAAGTTAAGAAAATGAGCTATTATAACAATGGTAATTTTTTCATGTATATTCCGAGTCAAGACTCATGCGTTTAGACACGTGCCAGACCTCCTTAGAATTAAAGATCAAAGTTCACCAAACCAGTTTATTGAACAGTCTGCAGTTAGCTCATTTGTTTCAATTGTAGGTAAATACTAGTTCTAATTTGTTTATACTATTTGATTCAAATTTTCTTTGTTAATAAACGTTGTGTTCATTTAAGAAAAAAGGGTACCTACTGAAATGAAACAACAAGCTACTTAATTGCAAAATATATTGTTTGTATGCAACAGTGATTTGTGAGATAGTATATTTATATTTGTATAACAATATGGGTATAACAATGTGTAATCTGTATCTTTAGCGTAGACGCTATCTATGCTTATATTATAAATGCGAAAGTGTATTTGTTTGTTATTCAGTCACGGCTTAACTAAGAAACCGGAACCTAACTAAGAAAGGATGGAGAGTAACATAGGCTACTTTTTGTCTTAGTAAAATAACAAACTCCCATGGTAGAGTTACAGGAATATCCCCCTAGATATTATATGAAATACGAATTTAACGGGGATGAAACCGCGGGGAACAGCTAGTATTATTTATTATTATAATATAAATCACAAAAAGATAGACACCACATTTTATAAGCAATTCAACAAGTCTCATTCATTTATTATATTATATCACAAATTTAACACAGACTCCTACATTTTTAATTAAACAAGCAATGTAATCCGTAATCCGTCTTATTCATTTACAGTATAAATCAAAAATTTAACACAGACGCCACCTGTATTTTCGATTGTAGAAGCAATGCAACAGTCTCATTCATTTACACATTTGCAATATACCTACCTAATTCAAAAATTCAACTAATACTACACCTAAATTTTCAATTTTACAAGTACCTAATGTAATCAGTCTCATTCATTTACAGTATAAATCTCAAATTTACATTATTTCTATTAAAGTACTGGATCGCGCTGGCACTAGTGGCTGAAACAAACATGAAGAATAAATTTATAATGCAACATTATTTGTCAGCCTACAATTATAGACTCTAGAAAGGTACTGGGTAGTTCAACTTTGAAAAAAAATCTAAAATCTTAAAGAAATTCTAAAAAAAAAGGTGGGCGAAGGTCTGCCTGCGTTGCAGGCAGACCTTCTCCCACCGTGCCACATCGTTTGCGAAATAACTTTATTTTGCATGGAAATAATTTGCTAAGGGAGGATTTATGGAAATGTACATTTTAGAGGGGATTTGAAGTATGGTAGGCTTTAATATTACTTTGGGTCAGATTTATTTACTTAAAACTTAATATTCATTAATATCAAAATTTAAGCCCTTTGGAAAAATAAAGGTAGTCAAGTTTGTTAATGCATATATGCATTACTTTGCAATAGAAGTTTGTGGGAGTAAGGTCAAGTAAAATACTTACTAAAAAGATTCGTGACGGTACGGCATCCTCTCGCAGTCTTGTTATTTAAAGTTCGATTGAAGCAAGTTTCTTCAAAATGAAGAGAACGAACGAAAATATCTTTCGTACCAAACTTCAAATTTTCTACTCCAATTGAGTCCAGCCACTTTTTCTTTTACCGTAATTTTCGGGTAACCTAGAACGTAAAAAACCAGTTGAAAATTAATACACTACAATTTACACTTGAAAACATCGATACCTATGAAAAATGCCTTGAAGGACAACACTATCGCCAAACAAACAGTTTCATGTTTTCTTTAATTACACTTAAAACTTACAAAAATAAGCTACATTCGGTATGAATTTTATGTAAACTATTCCTATGAAAGCCAACACATAAGGTATTTATTGTATTATTTGGTAATTTAGCAAAATAAGAATACGTACCGGTGTAATGTTATGTTTGGACGATTTTCACTTGTTTTTAAGCCGCAACCTACCAAACTGCTGTTTGGCATCTTCCTATTAGCTTTCTTTCGCTTACTATATAAGTATTCACATGAAAAAGTCCCGAACTCAAATAATTTTAGCATTTTTACTGTAAATGCAACTCTCGTTGACAGTTTACATACCTGAAAGTAAAATGGCGAACCGGCCTCAATCATGCTTTGCTATGACGTCACGTTTCAATGTTGCCAAAAATAGGTTTCGCACATTATATTGATGTCTCTTTTTACATTGGTTATTGTAGGTAAGATAAAACGAGATAGCTATAAGTTTATGAGTTCAATATCGATTTAGATCATATTTGTATAACCGAAAGTTCCTATAGAACAATACGCCGTCTCTATATACCTATACTCTAAGTTCGTAGGCAAAGCAATAAAAAAAAGGTTGGAGCTAATAACGCTGGCGAAACTTGTGGAAAAAAGCCCAATGAACATGCTTGAAAGGTAGGTAAAGCACCTACGCGAAACAAATTTCTTAACCATTCAAATAAAGAAGTTCGAGGGTGAAATAGGGACCACTTTCCATGAGAAGTCCTGTTTTTTCTAATGTCAAGGTACCTAGGTACTTTCAAATTAGGAGACAACTTTTCCTTTGCCACGTGGCCGTGGCAGCCAACATTAATCATTGCCATAGGGTAAAAAAACATAGAACGTGGGTTCTATTTGTAAAAGTAGGTAAGGTAAAAGTTAAAATTTTCACAATTCAAACAATGTAAATTAGAACCAATGATGATAATAATGTTGATGTTTGCAACAGTATTCGGTTAGCTCAGTTATTCCAATGTAATATTAGTTCTTAGGTATAGGTACGTTTCCATTCATCATCACTATCATCATCAGCCTATATTGCTGCACTAATGCTGGACATAGGCCTCCTCTATATAAATTTGCTCCAATTATTTCGTAAGGTTTTTTACAAAAACATTTTTGTTTTTAATTTTGGGTTTTTGTTATTATCGTATTGAATCTAATAATACCTATGAGCATTTGTGGTAGTATTGAGGATGTTCACCATGTCCTAATGGAATGTGTTCGAAACGCAAACGAACGACTTCGTATTTTTGGAGTGGCTAACAAATCTGATGTACGTAGGTAAATTCAACAGTACCTATGTTAACTAATCCACTCTCTGAAGAAGCTCGTAAAATCTACAATCTTGCTTTTAGTTATTTTTGTATAGATTAGTTTTTAGCTTTCATTTGTATTTATTTTAATCGATATTGTAAATATGTACCAATTAAGCGATGTGGTCGCTCAGCGACAAAGCCTTTTATTGTGTTGAATAAAAAAAAATACCTATAAAAAACCTATAATATGCACAGCACTTTTTTTTAAAATAAATATTACCTAATTATTACCGAAAAAAAATATAGCACCCACAATTTTTTCAATTATTAAGGAAAGACGAGAAATAAAACAGCACTCTGTTTCGGGTGATAAAAACACTGCCCATTTTCTGTGACGCCACCGTTCGTTCAGTTCGTCAACTCAAAGTGCTTTTGTTCCTTCAATAAAACTAGAAACAAATAAATTATATAAACCATCACATTTTTGTTTATGTTGTGTTGTGTCTAATAAATCTATACCGAAGCTAGGTCTGTGTTCTTCGGTGTGGTTTTTTCCTTTTATGGGGCTCCGCGGTAAATCGCCCAGTTTTATCCTCACCGTTTTAAAGATTTATCTAAAAGTACTAAGTTTGCATGTGATTCGATTGGAAATTTCATAAAATTTTGACTTATCCGGCTGTAACTTTTGATTAGACGAGGTAGGTAGGTATATATCTGGTGAACTGGTCAGCTCGAATCGATGTCTTTTACTGAACGTAGTTCAGGCCGAACAGGAAGATCTGAACTTGCGCGCGCGCATATTTACCTTTATGCAATCAAGCGAGCAGACAAAGTTGCAGGATAATAGTTTTAGGCATAGGTAAGCACAGTGGAATCTCACAGCGCGGTTTTATCCTTAGGATTCTGTAACACATGTAAATTGTATAAAGCTATTCGCACTTGTGGAAAAAAATCCGCGCGTAAATAATACGCGTAGCGTGGGCTGGCACCCGGGGCGTTTTTCTTCCAAGCACGGGGGTCGGTTGACTATCCGCACCCTCAATTTCCAACAACAGGAATTATAAGTATCGGCGAGCGAAGCGAGCCGCGATATTTTTTTGGATTTTCGGATGTTAGGTGAAAAGTATCTAAGTTTGTCATAGGTGACCTTAATAATTGACTTAATTATGACCTTATTAATATTAAATATGTGAATTTAATGGTGACCTATTATGTAAAAAATAAATTTATCAATAACTACGGCTTGCGGAGCGAACCACAATAGGTAATTTCGAAGTTCGGTGAGGTTAGCAAAAATACAAGTATTGTAAAACCACGACAAAATTTTTTTTGGCTATCTATAACAAAGCTAAAAACGAACCGGCGAGCGTAGCGAGCCGCCGAAATTTTTGTTACTTTTTCGGGTGATCACAAACAAGTTAAGGAGAGTATGAAAAAATTAATAACAGCGAGCCCTGAAACGTTTGGAGAAATTGCGGCGGCTGCGAAGATTGTTATGAAACAAATACATAATAAAAATCACCAAGTGGAGTGAGTCACAACCTGTTTTGAAATTGGTGAGGCATACTTAGCAAAAAAAGTAAGCTATGACAATGAATGAATGAGAAAAGATTTTTTTTACGATTTACAACAAAATAAAGCACAGTACAAAGCAATTACTCATTGTATTGCACATCAAATAAAATAGTTACACAGGGCAGGGAAAGACTAATACAGATAAAGTTCTATGTACAATACCTTATCGGTTTGAGCGATCTCTGCTAGGCAACCTTTCTACAACCGATTTTAAACTATTGAAGTATTTATTTTGCAATCATAATAAAAAAACAACGGCGAGCGAAGCGAGCCGCAATTTTTTTATATGTCTGCGTGTGTAGTTTTCGGTATCACCCCTTCGGATTCGGATTTGAATTGCCGTCTGCGCGCCCCGAGGGGTGCCGAGATGGCACCCCTTGGAGCTCGGTACCCGGGGCGGACCGCCCCTCCGCCCCCCCCCTTACGCCGCTAGTGCTCCTAATCTATGTTTGAATTAAACAAGCGATATTTTTTCCGCCCTGCGGAAAAAAGTGGCCTGGGCGGCAGTGTTTCCGCTATAGTGACTTAGTCGCTTGATCTAGGGGTTTTTTTCCAGATTAAATAAATAAACTAAGAAACAGACTGGCGCTGCCGAATTCAATAATTAAAGAAACCGAATTCAATAATAAAAGAAAATGCCGAATTCAATAATTAAAGAAAAGTTTATAAGAAACCTAATAAGAACATTTCAAAACTGAATTGCCACAGTTACGTTTTGCCTGAAGATGTCCTATCAATAGGTAATATCTAAAACCGCTATAATAACAAACAGTAGGTTCAGAACTGGTAGTTTCAGCTGGGACCTAGGTAAAAACGGTCATAAATCATACGGTATTTTATTTGCCGTGCGAGTAGGTACGCTGATTATAATCCTCGAAAAAAAATTCGCGCGTTGAGTTTTCGCAATGCAGTGTAGCCAGGGTTTACTGTAGGCTATATATATATGTTGCTATATTTTTATATATGCTGTAGGTATATTTTTATACAAGGGACCAAACCACCCCATTATAGAGACTAAAGTAGCTTTTATTACCTATTCAACAACCACTATGCCAAAGTATGTCGCAAAAGAGAACATCTTGCGGTTGATGATAACTAACACAATACTACACATATTTTTTTAAGTCGGTTAAGATCCCAGTGTGTACGCGACCTGCCGTTTCGTAACGTAACGAATATTGTTACTAACTCGGATGAAAACACAAAAAAAAACTGAAATAACTTTTGAAACTGAACTTGAAAAGTCGATAAAACACACTGTACCTAATTGAATGTCTTTACACTGAATTTGAAAAGCAGTAAAATTAACTTGAATAAAACGGCGTTTTCTTACTTCTAAGTTCTAAATTTCGTAACGAAACCGAATTTTTTGCGTTATGATTATGAGTTATGAGATGTGCACCTTTTCACCATAAACAAAAAGTAAACAAAATAGTGGAGTTGTCTATAGTTCTTAGAAAACTGACGAGTGTTGCCAATCTTTATATATAATTCTATTTGATTTTCAAAAGGTTTTTTGATGAAAATAGCGTAACGAACAAAACATAACGAAATGGAAGAAAAAAACTGAGACATATTTTAAAAAATCATTTTCTCTTTAATTATTCATTTTTTAATGTTAAATTTGATAAAATAGTATTGCTCAGGTTAATTAGTGACGAATAAAATATTTTCATTAGTTGAATATAATCAGAGGGAAATCTTCCAAAGCATTTTTTAGATGCAAAGACCTCTGTGGGACATGATTAATTTGTATGGAGATATTTTTTCATTGTTTTTTGAGGGTCGCAAAAGTATTAATAAGATTATTATTTATTGATGAATTGCAATTTATACGATCAAGCAATTATTAAATTACGCCGATTTGTTAATGAAATGTACCAATTATGGATATTTTAAACTTAAAATAAATTCAAATTTTGGGACACATTACTAGTGAGGAATGTACAATTTTAATGCAAATGACCCAAGTAGGTAGACCAGATACCTATAATTGGCGCTTATCAAAACCGAACACTGACTATACTAACGGAGATACATTTTTATCATCGGATCCGGCGGTCACAACAGCGGCATCGGTTGTGTTGTCGTGGCTTCGGGTTTTTGAGGTGTTGCAGTCAGCTGCGAGGATGGTGGCGGCAGCGACGGCAGAGCCCGCTCCGGTTTCGGGTACGGCTGGACCGCCGCCGCCGTCGCCGCCGCCGCCGCTGCGCGCTCCTGACCCACTCGCGCCCGTTCTGGCCACAGCTCGGAAACGAACTATGAGACCCACGCGCTATCCAACTAGAACACCGAGAACCCTTTCGCTCAATGAACCCTAATGTAGTGCCGTTTTCCAATATGCATCCCATCACGCGATTCATCTCATCAGCGTCGTGCCTCAGGTTCATTCGAAGATGTTTCAGGATCTCAGAAGCTGTAGCTCCATTTTTATTCTCCTGCAAAAACTTCATCACCATCTTGCCCGCCGGCTTTGTAGGGTCTTCTAACTTTAACTGGGTGTTCAGCTCTTCCTGTGCGTCCATGTTCAACTTCTTTGGTAAAGAACAGGTTGTCCTCATAAGTCTTCATTTAGCTACACAACCTGTTAAGTACCTGTGTAAGTAGGTAAATAAGGTAGAGAACTAAATTCAGGAAATTAAATAAAAGATTAATTACATCATAAATTTTGATATTTTTTTTAAATTTGAAGGTATCTACCAAAGATTATACAATAACAAGGGGGTCTCTTTTTTCATTGACAATAACTGGTACATTCACAGAACAGAACTTTTCTGTTCTGTGGGTACATTAGAGGAATTAAGGCACTAGAGGTGTTGCATATTATACCCATCTCATTCACACAAGAGAGAGATAAAAATATGCTTGTAACCTGAGAAGAAATCAGCTAGAATGAAAGTTTCTCTGTCTCATCCATCATACCAGTTTTTTCATCACAAACATGCCCGGCACATCACTTAGTATTTGTTGTTCTCGACTTATTGATATTTTCTGCTAATTAAATGTGGGAAAGTGACTCTGCGGGCATTCCTGCGTCTCTCAACGATATAATATCTGAAGCAACCAACGATGGTGCGGTGCAGTGTTTTTGGATGTAAAAGTGACGGTGAACGAAAAGTGCCGAATTTGTCATTCCAATCGTAAGTACAAGCTCGTTTGACTTCAAAAAAGGTTCAAAATTATAATTTTTCATAGATTTCCGTACAGACAAGACTCAAAAACTATGTTATGAAATAATTCTAATAAATGTAACCTAAAATTACGAAAACTTAGAGTTGCCTGCACTCGAAAATAAAATTCCCCAAATATCGTCGTGACGCATTGAGATATGAATACCTACATCTACCTACATACATTCTTCAAATAATAAATAAATATATAATGCTGGACTATTCACACAGCATTATCTAGCCCCAAGCTAAGCAGAGCTTGTGTTATGGGTACTAGACAACTGATATACATAATACAATAAGTTATACATAGATAGTTTTTTTTATTATACATAGATAACGACCAGAACACCCGGAACAAATACCTGCAGATCGTACAAATATTTGTCCCAAGGCGGGAATCGAACCCGCAACCTCCTGCGTGGCAGGCGGACCTTCGCCCACTGCGCCCCACAGAGGTTGGCGCGTCAATGTCTGAGTGCTACGATGAGTGAAAGACTGTTTGAGATTTGGATTTAAAAAAAATACCTACTTTGTGTTTTAGTCTACCTAATAATCAAAATACTGAATCGAAAATGTTTAAATGGTATTGGGATTTGGTGTTACCTACTAATATAACTTACTATTACTA
The DNA here is from genome assembly GCA_947086465.1 of Eupithecia exiguata. Lineage (NCBI taxonomy): Eukaryota > Metazoa > Arthropoda > Insecta > Lepidoptera > Geometridae > Eupithecia > Eupithecia exiguata. The sequence continues at coordinate 3,892,696 of OX352226.1, forward strand.
TAGTACTATATATAATTTTCATATTAATGCTTCAATATTTTATTTCAGGCATGCAAGATATTATATACCTACTACGGAAAAGGTACGTGAGGAAAATCATGAAAACTTTGAGTTTTTAAGAGAAATATAACGCAGTACAAATGAAACCAGTGTAAATTAGTAAGTAGGTATGTACCGGTTTAATTAGTGTATGTACAATTTTATTTATTAAGTGAATGGGTTTTGATTAAGGCTCTTTGATAGAAATAAAGACTGATTGATTTGTGATCCTATGATTTTTGGAGAATAAATATTAATATAATCGTCTTAAAAACTGGTCATTATTACATAATAATTATAACAGAATATAAAATATTTGGATACATAGGCTAGGACGTAGGTAATATTGTGTTTAAGGTGTAAAAAGTGTTATTTAATTTGGTTTTCAGTATAATTTAAAAGTGCATTTGAATTTCGTATTATGGTTGTTTTATCTTAGCAATACCTTATGTGTAAGATTTAATTACTTAGAAGAAATGTGATTTCCAAAGTGCAATTTTTATTGTAAGTCTGTGCCTGGTAAGTGTTTGAATTGATTCTCTAGCAATAATATTATTTTCAAAATGACATTATTTTAGTATTTGAAATGATGTCTACTTACACGTTAGCTCGTATTATGTGACGGTGGTAATAAATTTAAACGAAACTTAACATTGATACCTGAACGTTGTTTTATTTCTATGCTCATTAAATTAAAAGTTTACCTACTCCCGCATACGTAGGTACCTAATTTAATGATGTATGATACTAAAATACCACCTACCAGACATGAAATTACGAACCTAAAGTCAGGGTAACAAAATTGTATGGCAGCACCACTTCGTATCACTCTGTCCCTTTTTGCGACCACGCATGCCACTCAACCTCTGTGAAGTTGGCCGTAGCGTTGGCCGACGCGCGCCGTAGTGGTTTTATTCTCTTTGAGCTAGCGAGCGAGCTTTTATTCATGTGTATACTCTTTGCTTTTAACCAAACTAAATTCCTTAGAGGAGGTAAAATACATACTCCATCTACGCTAAATTCCTATTTCTTACGTAGTTATTGCACAGATCACTATAAACTAGTCAGAGAAGTTATTGTATACTCTTTGCTCCATACCCCGTTTATTAGTATTCATCTATGCTCCATACATTTAGGGCAAAAGGAATCCATAATATATAGCTCTAAAATCTTAAGGCATATGTAAGCCGCGCTTGCCAGTATGGATATACCAGGAAACTTCACAAACTGCTCAAAATGTGTAGTTTGCAACGAGATGGAGGTGATCGGGAGGAGAAAAAGGCGTTTTTATCGATTTCCCCGTGAAAATGACAAGTAAGGAAATAATAAAGATAGGTATTAGGTACCTACTTCTGCCTACAGCTTCGTATGCCTGGATGACAAGTACCTATGTTCTTCCCTAGGATAGAATCTCTGCCCAGTTTCATGAGGGCTAACAGAGCTACTTTTGCACTTTTATCCTAATCAAAAGCATACTTCTTGGAAGGATACAACCACAGAACAATACAGTGTGTTACAAACAAACGTTACCTGGAGGGCAGCTACCCAAATTATTTAAGATACTTAGCAAATGTGACTGAAAGGAAACATTTTTTATTAAGTTAGCACTGCATTCACAGAATTATGAAAATCGACCTGCCTTATCCTGTCTTCAAACCCACTAAAATCTTAAAAAATAACAATTTATTTTTTTGATGGGTAGGTATCTAGAGTCAATCATAATATCAAATAAACATTACTTCAATTAAAGTAACACCATGAAATCCACCAAAAATGGGGTCGATACAGAGCACTTTGGTTGACTTGTACACCAATTAGGTAAGCAGATTAGGAGAATCTACTGAAGTCAACTATTTAGTGGAGACCAATATTAAACCTACTAGCTGCTGCCGGCGGCTTCGCCCGCGCTATTAATGTATCCCATTTTTTGGGTTAATATTATAGACTATGACACTCACAAATAATGTGGCTTTCCATTGATAAAAAAAAATTCAAAATCAGTTCATTAGATCCAGAGATTACTCTGTACAACCTCACACGTCTTAATAAATATCTTTAACAGCCGGTTTATCATCCGCTTGTCACTAGGGCATCAGAACTGGGTTTTCCTGGTTCCAAAAGAAACAAGAATACCTGCTTCTAGGGGCTACAAAAAAAACCAGTTCTCAAAATATAAAGAAACAGGTTTCAGGTTCTTTTGATTCTTTTAAAATTTGTGTATATAACAGTTCAATGACAATTACAAGCCACTACGCATCAAAGTGTTGCATGAAATGGAGCGGGGGCTGATGCAGGCACAAAGCAGCAGCTCCAGTGTATCCAACAACACCGTAATTACGGCAGACTTATTGTAATTCCTATCACCTACCGTATGCTATCAAGTTTTACTAGTATTTGACTATTGGGAACACTGAGTTGTCAAATTGAAAGAGACTAATGGGGGAGTCCCTCAGACAGTAAAAACAAGAAAACACAGCATAAACAACCAAATTAGGTAATTTTATGCTGAGTTAACAAAGAAAGATGTAGACTGCATTTAGTCAGCTTCAGCTAGCAATTGTCTTCGTTCTAAATCTAAACAAATAGGTGATATTGTTTGTCCTAGTCTTGATTCCGTCAGTATTTCAACACCAGAAAAGGTGCAGATTCTATTTTTTTTATTCTTTCTATTTGAGTGGCTAGAGATAAAAGTTTTTGTCGTGGTTACGTGAATAAATAAATAGGTAAGCTGCTGCTCGCGGCTTCACACGCGTTTTTAAGTAGCCTATGTCCGTCCCATTTACCACCCTTCCATATTTTATCCGTTGAGCCGTTTGGGCGTGAAAAGGTAACAGACTGACAGTCAGGCAGAGATACTTTCGAATTTATAATGTTAGTATGGATGAATATCAATAATACCCATAAACAGCAGTTGTCACCCTTGTGACACTACATATTTCTGGTGTGATGCGAGTGTTATAAAACAGCACTGTGCGGGTACGAAACACCAAAAAATAAAAGAGTATGTGTAGGTACATTCAAACACCAATAAAGTTTAACTCAAATTTTACTCAAACACATGTTACCTATATTACTCGAAAAAGATTACTATTTCATATAAAAAACTTGTTTTTACAAGACCCATTATTTATAAAATAAAAATTGTAGCTATGATTATAAATTCCCTGTTTGATTTTTGACCCTGGAGTAGAATTTGTAAGACTTAACTTACAAAATTCTAATAAATTGACAAAAGAATAGAAATCACCCGAAAAACCGGGACCCTGTTCTGTGTTCAATCTGGAACGGAAAGAATCGGTTCTTAAAATGGGCCCGGTACTCGATGCCCTACTTGTCACATCGCATCGTGTGTTTGTCAACAATTTGTCATTTGCTAACAAATTGTCTACTGGGCTCTCATTAACGATGTGTTTAAACTATTGTCAAAAATAACTAGCGGAAGAAAAACCGGCTGTTAGTCTTCTGAGTGCGCAAAAACTATAAAAATCATAACTCAAGAACTACGAAAAATCAGGGAACATAAATGGGGTATTTTCAGGTACCCCTGGGGATAAGGCATTCAAGTTTTTACACATAGACGTCACCGTTTGGTCCACCCTGTATGTATACACCTTGACATTTTTTTAAAGACGAGCAATTTTCTATAGTCTATATTTCAGATTAATAAAATAAAATTGGATACAAGGAAATGTAATAAAATAAATGGTGTGAACCAACAGGTGCAGGGCCTGGATCCGTGCCATCGGATTGGAAAGTCTGATCTATATGCCACTGGCAGAGCTACATGAACAAGTAGTGTGTGATGCACACTTCCCTCCGCAGTGCTTTTCTGCACGGGGTTCCCGATTGCATAAAGTGACTCTGCCAACAATATCACAATACCCTTCTCTGTCAGATAACATCATTGCTCTTTGGCCTAAATCTGCTATGAGAGGTAATATTCTTTTAATTTTCATCATTATTTATAAAGTATACTGTAAGTGAAATGTGGCTTCAATTCATGTTTATTATTCAAATCAACTTATTTCTGATCCATTCTTATTTGTGTGATACCTGTACCAAAACAATTTTATTATTGCAGTAAACTCTCCTCAAACATCTGGATTAGCAGTCACTGACCAACCAAAAGAGGCTAGGATGAATCCTTTACCTGATGATGTCATTGATTTTAATCAACCGCTCATGACATGCTTGGAGACAATTAAGCATAATGAGCGATATCGTGTCAAAAAACCTCCTGGTAAATCGAACACAATTTCAGTTCCACTAATGACTTACTCCAGCAGCTTAGAACAAGGTACAATATTTGCTGCACCAGAAGCAAAGAATATTGACTTTTCAAAATTACCTAAATTAAACTTTCAATATGATGATGATGAGATGAGTCCAGCAGAACCTGACAAAACACAAACAAAAGAATTTCAAGATGTGATCAATGTGGAGGTCCCAATACAAGACAAAAATAAAAATGACAGAGAGGATGTTAATGATAAAGAGGTTTTCTATGGTTTAGCAACAACAATTTCTTCTAACAAAACTGTGCAATCGGCTACTAAATCAAATAAAATTATTAAATCTCTTAACAGCAGTCAATCTGAGATAAAATGTAAAATCAACTCAATTCATTACCTTTTGAGCCATTCTCAATTTGATAAGTCGAAAATCATTCATCATTATAAACCCATTAAAAAATCTATAAACCGTAAAGTGCCCAACTCTGAACTACAAAATGCTTCAAATACAAATCCCAAGGAACCTGACTCAATGAAAGATGAGGGCTCAGTCAATGAATCACCATTGGAAGGCAAGTTGTCAGAATGGAATGCTGGTGGATTCACTTACACTAAACTTGACCAAAGTAATCAAACAAAGGACTCTCCTGAAAACCTGAATCTCCACCAGAATCCTCTACCAGAATCTGCTCCCTACATTCAAGCAGGAGACAACAACAATAAAGACCTTCCACTTACACAATATATCAGCAATGTACAGAAGGATGGGAACCAAAAAAAGAGGGCACCTATCCGGCAGATTGATTACACCATACCTTTGATGAGATGCACGGAAATTGTGGATTTAATTGATGAAACAGAATAAAATCATATATTGTCAACTTAAGGTGAGCTATAGTAAACAGTCTGCAGTTAGCTCAATTTGTTTCAATTGTAGGTAAATACTAGTTTTAATTTTACTCTATTATTTAATTGTAATTTTTTTGTTTATAAACCTTCGATCAAAAATAAGGAGTTCGCGGCCTCCCCCGTAGATACCTAGAGCCTTACAAAAATGTCACTCAAAATTGGGTTCGTTTTCTTTTGACGCAGACAGTTTGCGCAGAGCCTGACAAGTTTTTTCCATACGGAACAAGAGATTGGTGGAGTCGAATTCATTTTATTTTATTTTGTAAGTAGGTAGGTACCTACCTGAGAATTATATACCTACCTACTCAGTTTATTTTCTATAAGGATTAATTAACAGAATTCAGGTAAAGATAACGAATCATTTATTGATGAAACTATAAATTGGTGTCTCAACAGTAGGTATTTATACAAAAGGGTCATTTCAGACATACAATAATTTAAACTTACAATACAATTTCAGGCAGGCACTCTAGATTAAAAAGAACTGGTTCCTGTCTGCGGCTTTGCACGAGTTTTTTTTACGGGAAAAAAATAAACGTTTTATAAATTCATACTTCTGGTAGGTAGGTAAGAACCTAGTCTTTCTTTTATTAGAGAGTCTACGCAAATGAAATTTTAGGGCGGGCCAACTAATTATTTTAAAAATCATCAACTAGTAATATTAAACTTATTTTTATGAAAAATATATTAATACATACTATAAATGAAAAAAAAAATTTAGAAGAAATAGCCTCTCCATTTATCAATTTAGAACAAAATTAATATTTTAACATAGGCAAACCAAACAACAATATTTTATGCTGATTTCACAAGTATATGACTCACGTCTCAATATACGGGTAAAAAAAATATATAAACTTACTGAAAATAAGAAATTCCATCCTTTTTCAGCACTTTGGACGAGTGATTCTTGCATTTTTTGTACCCATGCTTTTTGTCTGAACGCTAAAATGACACTAGTTGAAAAGCTTTCCTAACATGTCAAAATGTTTCTCTTTTGCTACTGAAGGTTGTGGCGTGCGCATTGTGAATCTAAGGGGGGCCGGCAAAGCCGGACATTTTTGATCGATGTTATAAACAGATATTGTTGGATAACTTCTTCAACGACATCAAAACCAAAATTTAGCCGTCAGTACCTTGCGACCTACTTACCTACAAAAGTATATTATTGTAGTATCTATTAGGTGTAATTTTCTTTGTCACAAAAGTATTCTAACTTAAAAAATGTTTTGTTTCAGATACACAAATTCAGTACAAGAAAACTGGACTGGACCTGAGTACAATTTCTACTGACTAGTTTCAAGCTTATAGGACAATTTAGCTTATAGGACAATTTATTAGCTTAAATGAATATTATTTTATTAGGTATCTTTACCTACTGTAACGTTACACTAGGCTCAATTGATATTATTTTTAGTCATATCATCTATTAGTCAGATACCTGCTAAATTTAGGTTCACCTGAATCTAATTGTATGTACCTATAGAATTAGGAATGAATAATTAATCTACTTAATTAATTAGATGTATTTATATCATGATCAAAAATACATCCAAGTAATTTTGATATGCAAGGTGTGCCTGAATAACTGCAATAATATGTTTGAAAAAGTGGCCAGTGGCTTTCTCCAATGTCAATTGGTAGCCATTTGAAATTTTGATTTCTATGAGTAGTTAAGCTCGTACGTTACTTGCCTCGTACGCTTCTTTTTAAGTCTTGGAAATAATACCTAATAATATCTATTAATTTTCAACAAACAACTGTTTGTTGAAACAAAATTATTTTGTATATATACCCACTAGCGGCGTAAGGGGGGGGGCGGAGGGGCGGTCCGCCCCGGGTACCGAGCTCCAAGGGGTGTCATCTCGGCACCCCTCGGGGCGCGCAGATGGCACTTCAAATCCGAATCCGAAGGGGTGATACCGAAAACTCACACGCAGACATATAAAAAAATTGCGGCTCGCTTCTCTCGCCGTTGTTTTTTATTATGATTGCAAAATACATACTTGAATACTTTAAAATCGGGTGTAGAAAGGTTGCCTAGCAGAGATCGCTCAAACCGAAAAGGCGTTGTACATACAACTTTATCAGTATTAGTCTTTCCCTGCCCTGTGTAACTATTTTATTTGATGTGCAATAATGAGTAATTGCTTTATTTTGTTGTAAATCGTAAAAAAATCTTTTCTCATTCATTGACATAGCTTACTTTTTTTGCTAAGTATGCCTCACCAATTTCAAAACAGGTTGTGGCTCACTCTGTGATTTTTATTTTGTATTTGTTTCATAACAATCATCGCAGCCGCCGCAATTTCTCTAAACGTTTCAGGGCTCGCTGTTGTAATTTTTTTCATACTCTCCTTAACTTGTTTCTGATCACCCGAAAAAGTAACAAAAATTTCGGCGGCTCGCTACGCTCGCCGGTTCGATCGGTTGGTGCTTTGTTGTAGATTGCAAAAAAAAAAAATTCGTCGTGATCTTACAATACTTGTATTTTTGCTAACCTCACCGAACTCCGAAATTACCTATTGGCTCGCTCCGCTAGCCGTAGTTACTGATAAATTTATTTTTAAAATTATACCTTTAAATTCACATATTTAATATTAATAAGGTCACAATTAAGTCAAGTATTAAAGTCACCTATGACAAACTTAGTTACTTTTCACCTAACAACCGAAAATCCAAAAAAATATCGCGGCTCGCTTCGCTCGTCGTTACTTATAATTCCTGTTGTTAGAAATTGAGGGTGCGGATAGTCAACCGACCCCCAAGGGGGGGGGGGGGGGGAGGGTGCTTGATAGAAAAACGCCCCGGGTTCCAGCCCACGCTACGCCGCCACTGTATATACCTACCATTGAACTAAATCACAAAAACTCGAAAATTTGTGATGATGATCAAAGTTTATTTGGTTCAAGAGCGTAACTACATAACCGAGACTGTTGTCCAATACATGTACTTATATCAGTACTACATGGGGAAATACATACTAATATTATAGATTCGAATCTAACTGTCTGTCTGTCTGTTACATTTCAACGCCTAAACGGCTGAACGGATGTCAATAAAATTTGGCTATACGGCATTCATCCGAGCAAAATAAATATCGTAAACAAAGAATTAATGGTTCTCAAACTTTTTTTCGCAATATAATAAGTATGCATTTTTGGATTTGCCTATATCTTTTTTTAAGTAGGCATGCATTATAATCTTTAACTCTTTCAAATATTCGTGTAGAAGTATAGGTATGAATATTTTAGGAATTGTACTAAATAAACGAACCTAACAATGAATTTATATAAAATTTATTATAAACAATACAACTGCCAGCGGGTCACTCCAATTGCCTTTAGGTCTTGTTGGATCCCATCGAGCCATGTCAGTTTCGGTCTTCCAGTTGGTATTCGGCCATCAGGTTTGCCACGAAGAAGACGTTTTGGTGCTCTGTCGTCTTGCATTCGTTCTATGTGACCAGCCCATCGGAGACGGCCTACTTTAATGAACGACATTTGGCTCTTGGTAATCTTGTAAAGCTCCTGGTTGTTTCTTATTCGCCAGCGGTCACCATCCAGTACAGCGCTGAAGATTCTTCTTAATATTTTTCTTTCAAACTCGAGTAGGCGGTTTTCTGTTTTCGTACTTAGCACCCAGCTTTCCGATCCGTACGTTAGGGCTGGTCGTAGCAGCGTTTTATATAGGTGGATTTTTGATCTTCTAGATAGAGCCTTAAAGCGGAAATATTTGAGTAGGCCGAAGTAGCACCTGTTAGCGGCTAGAATTCTTCTATTGATTTCCTGCTGAATAAGTTTTAGTTGCAGCTAGTTACAGTTAGCTAGCTCTATAATTCAACATTTAGAAGTATGGCTGTCGATCTAATATATTTTAAGATATTGTCAATCAAATCTTAAGTAACAGTTAATTATGTACTATTGAGACTAATTCTTACAGAGATACAATGGTTTCCACAGATATGACGAGTTAAGTAACACGACCTTAACCACTCATGGAAATTCAAATTTCAATAAGCAGACAGAGGATCACATCAAGCCACTTTTGCAAATATAATCATCGATCATTTTTCATTTACTTTCACCTGATGCGGGAATTGCAGTTATTTAGTGGACGACGACAAGAATTTTCAAAATATCTAACATGTAGGTACATGATTACCCCCAAATAATTAAATCTAGCAATACCTAGTCATTATCTTGTTAGGAAATTCAAGTTATGTTAAGTTATTTAACTATAATCTAAAGTATAATTTAAAGGTTTCGCTCGTTAGGTATTATACATTCTTTTTTTCATTATACCTACACCTTGCTGTGCATAATCTTAGCTAAGCTATGTATATCAAATAACTCTATGTAGGTATATCTAATAAGTATTCGAGTTAGTTGCAAATTAAGTCAACAATACCGTACAATGAAATATGCTTGGATTGGAATCAAAATGAAGAAAATATAATTTTATAAACAATTTTTATTCAAGATAGCATCTCAAATCGACGCTACTTGAAATCATGTTTAAAATCAACAACATATTAGTTATAAAGCACTGCGGGATTGTTTATCTATTTTGCAGCTATTAAAAAATCCTTAAGCTACGTCAAAAACTGATCTCTTTATGGTTAAATTCAATAGTAATATTTGTGTAGATTAGTAGTATTCGTTGCGAATTGATATTCTTCAAAACAAAATCTGTGTTAGGGTGTTTTAAGATCATTTGCGAATGTATTAGTGTGGGCGCGACAGATTGTTGAATATAAATCGTGTAGATAAGAATGGGACTGCTGTCCCATTAAGACCACATGATCGCAGTCAACTTCAATCCCATTCTTTATCTACAGTCCACACGACATGTCATGTATACATACAAACAATACCATAGGTCGCGTAGTATAGTGATGACCTTATTTCTTTTCCCAATATATTTTGCGATCCCTAGGGACAACAAGTTAATTAAAATGTAATGAGTTAATTAGTTTATTACGCTATGTATGGTATTGAGAATGGTCACTTGTATTCCGTACCAAAGACGAAAACACTTATGTAAACGTACGCTGCGCGATCATCTCTCTATTGTACCTTATTAATAAATAGCTGAACGAATTATAATAAAATTTAACAATAAAAACAAAGTAGATTCCTTGTCCAGGCTACAATGTATTCCACATTGTAGTTTGGAGAAGGAATATGCTACATTTATAACCGTGGTACTGGTTTCTTGTTATCGGTAGGTATTTAGAAGAAGGTACCAAGCCATGGGCTGAAGTAATTAGTTTAAGTATTATATTTAGAAAGTAATATTCATCTTAAGTGTTTAACTGTTTAGTTAAGAAGTAAGTACTTACCTATTATATTAGGTGCCAGATACCTTGGTAATACAGGTCGTTGACCTATCTCCGTCACAAGTAAAAAAAGGGGCACAACTTAAAATTTTGGTTTTTTTCGGGTTTGATAATTCTTTAGAAACTTTGTATTACTACGTATAAAATTATATAGACCTATGTTAATTTGAATTTACTTAAATTGATGCTTAAATTCTAATGTTAAACACTATTCATATATTCAGTTATGTTAATGTGATTTGTTACTCTTATCCGTAGTCTTATCCATAAAAAGTATTATTCTTTCAAATATCACCGGTTTAAAATTACTCGAACATTTTAGACCATAAAATACGTGACTTCTTAGAAAACGTAAAAAGTCTGTAATTCTTCTAGATTTCAAGTTAGGTCGTATGCCTGTTCCTTCTTGTTCCTATGCATCTACCACGATACTCCAACGACATCGGTATCACATAAGGTTTCTATGGAAAGCGACAGAATAGCGATAACTTTACTGCAGTTTGCGATTTCGTGGAGGAGGTGAACGACCTGTATTGCCACCTTATTTGGCTGTTACTACCTAAAGTAGGTTATGTATTAAGTAGGTATGTCACACATTCCAATTGCATGATTTGCAAATTGATTACGTTATGTATTAATCACACTAATATTATAAACTAGTTTCTACCGCGGCTTCGCACGCGTTGTATATGGAATCAATAATAAGCTACTTTTTATCCCATAGAACAGTTCCCATTGGATTTTTTATTTATTTATTAAATAGGACATCCAACATGAAATCACATAAGGCTAATTAGTAATAAATAATATACAGTTCTTTAATCGATGTCTCTATAATAAAGGACGGCTCAGCGTGCACTTTAACAGAATTATGTATCAACAAATAACTTTTTTTTTGGACGGACAAAGTATCTGGTTTAAATATAAAATGAGTACAATACTAAAGAATCAAAAGTAAAAAGAATTAATAAAATCCTTATGACTGAATTAGTAAGTACTTAACACCAAACAATTACGAAATTTTCATGCAATGAGATCTTTATAATAAACTTGTATCATGGGATATAAATAACCTTTAAACGTTTCCAAAGAAACAACGCGTGCGAAGCCGCGGGCGGAAACTAGTTAGTTAATAACCTAACTGACAAATACAACATTGCGCACAGTGACACGAGCAAATGTAAATACAATACCTTCTATTGTAAATACAATATTAACGTAGGTCAGGGTCTACACAATTTGCATAGGTAGGTAGTATCTCTGTTCTATTGTAACAGAGAAATGAAGAAGAAAAGTGTAGATGACCGTTGAACAGTCTTCCACATAACAATTTGGTTCATTCATATAGTGATTTATTGAATATGTTAGAGATCACAGTCGCACCAGACGATTTTTTTCAAAATTACAATAATCTGCATATAAATAATTAATTAAAAGTTAAAATTAAAAATTTTAACTCGTCGTATTTGAAAATCCATAATTGACTTGAACTTCAACAGATCCATATCAATACCAACCGGAAGCATACTTAGGTACCTATAGATAAGAATATTGCCGGATACAGACCAAGCGAGCGAGAGCGAACGAACGCAAAAGTACCAGTGTGGACGTCATTGCGAAAGCAAGCGAGTCCAAACAAGGGCCTTAGTTCGTCTGCGGCCGTGCTCCAGCGGCTGTCGCTACATCAAAGCAATATGGAACGAACGTACCGATTGTCAAATCCCAATCGTTTGCATTCGCTCGCTCTCGCTCGCTCGGTCTGTACCCGGCATAAGAATTTAGTTTTATTGAAAGATTGATATTGATTGATATGTATCGTATTCAGTAAATAGGTGTTCTTTAAACTAATAATATAAATTTGTTTTCAATTGTAATAAATTTCCTCTTCACAATTTAGGTTACCTAAACTTTAGTTATCATGCAAAGTAACAATTATATTGAACCTGTACTATTGTGAGTTATAGGTTTTATAAAAAACCTGTAGGTAAAGGTAAGTAAGTCTACAGGAACTCCGAACTAAATCCAATTCATCGAGATATATATTTGGATCTAGTTTTTTTCTTTTAGATATTATATCATGTCTGCGTACTAGGATTAGCAGTTTTTTTTTTGCGTGTAGGTGTAGTTTATATATAGGTAATGGTTAAACAATAAAGTTTACTTGAATCTAGTAAAAAGAGAGTATTATTTATTTGACTTTTTATTTTTCAGATCAGGCATAATTTTTGTTGCCTGGCATAATCTAGCTAGATGTAGGAACCTATCTACCTACCTACCTATTTCTGCGTATCACTATGTTTTACTGCTGAGCCTCGAAATTAGTTTTTCACCAATAGGTATGTGTGAAAAATCCCGTATTATATTAAAAACGTATTTTCACCACGGGTGAGTGAGTGAGGTGTTGAAATGAGGTTTAAAGTTATCACATTGGTACCTTTGATCAGCTCCTGCAATCCCTACACCGTTCCACCAAATACCCTGTATAAAATCATGCGTTCTACTAGGAATGAAACTAGTGGAAAATCAACTGTCTTTTTTCCTAGTCTTTGTTGCTAATACCATCTCAACAAACCCAAAATTGCTGTGGCGAGCTGAGCGAGCCGCTATTTAAAATTTAAGTCGCCTTCTATCATTATTTTGCCACACTTTTGCTTACATTTCTACCAAACATCCGAAAAAGTTAAAAAAAATCGCAGCTTATTTCGCTCGCCGTTACTTTTAGTAAAGTATTTTATTTTTGTTTCTATTTTATGGGGTGCTTGGTAGAAAACCACCCGGAGTACCATAACAACCACACGCTACGCCGCCGCCACTGATAACACTATTACAGTAATATTGTAAATGCGAAATTTTGGCTGGATGGATGGATGTGTGTTACTTCTTCACCCCAAAAGTATTGAATGGATCAGATTGCAACTACGCATAGCATAGATGTAGGTCTTAGCCTGGAATCAAACATAGGCTACTTTTTATCATAGAAGAATTCCCATGCATGCGGCCGCGCCTGCATTTAATGTTCTCCAACTCTACTTCCAACTGCGCTAGATGGCGGTCAAGAGCGCGTCCGTTGAACGTAGCCAGGGTCAAATTATGTAATGAACGGTAGCTTAATTTAGCCCGGGATTTCTAGCACTCCCTGCCCCGCCGATACCGTGGCCGCTACCATGGCGAGGAATAGCGAGGCGGCCGGAAATTGGGGGCCATTTCATTTTGGCAGTATTCATATAAGCGGTTCCCATAATCCGCACGCTGGGCATGCGGGTTGGAGATCGCAGTTGGATGGTAGGGTTTTTCTGCAGGGGGCGCTGCCGCCCGCCCCCCGGTGTATGTCCCTTAGTCACCTCTTACGACACCCGCGGGAAGAGTTTGGGTGGTGCTACTCTAAGCCACATGGTACGCACGCAGTGTACCTTCTGCGTAATGATCAAGAGACTAAGGCTTTAGGGAACCTATCAGAAGGCCTTCTGTAGTTCTTTAGTTTATGGTTGGTAAGGTAGGTACATACTATTTACTAACATAGACATTATAGTATTATTTACCTTTCCCTAAATTTACCTATCCGTCTGGTAGGTACATAGTTACACCCAATTATTAGTAACAAAACAATAATACTTAATTGCCTACACCTAACTAGGTAGGTAATCGTTCGATCTCTGAGAAAATACAGGACGCCCAGGGCGTCCTGTATTTTACCTACTACTACTCAGACCTTTTAGATCTCCTTGAGAAAATTATACATAGTTACCTTGTTAATTGTCTTTTTTGTTATGCTGACACTGAAAAATGAAGGCTGTCATTCTTTGCAAAGAAAATAGCATCAGGATTTATTGGTGTTACTTTTGCTTTATTTATTTTTTGCAATGATTTAAATTTGAACACTTGGCATTTATGGCTAATTTATTTGAACAGTGTTATTAAATTCAAGTGATTCAGTAGGAAGCCATTAATAACTTTATCCAAAATGAGAAGTTCTATATCCAATCATACAAACAGAAAGGACGAAACGCAAGGGAGCGATGAAGAGGTGGCAGTCGTCGAGAGGTCTAGCTCCAGCGGATTGAGAATGACTCTGAGCCACTCTTCGTCTGATCAAGGCGTTAACACTTCGAAGCTGATTATGTCAGTCTTTGATAAAGTGGCACACCCCATAGAAGGTGCCAAAGCGTCTGACATCACGGATTACCTGCGGAACAGATATGGTGACCTGTGGCAAATCAGCACTCTCACAGGGAAAGTAAGTTTTGCACACCCCACACCTTCCTTCTGAATCTTATGGAGACGTGATTGTAAAATTTGTAAGTCTCAGCTTTGTATGGGATTTGAGTAGTTCCCTGTCCGCATGATAGCGCTGTACCAAAACCAAAGACATTTTCCACGGGACACGATATGCTCGAAAAAGTAATGCAATCACGATCAACCAAGTTTTGCGGGGAACGGAGGGAGTAATTTACTGCTGACTTTTTTTTTTGTACCTACTCGCTTATGTTAGCATTTGCCATTTTTCACGTACCCGTACCCGTCGAGTATCTATTGAAAAACTAAATAACAACCGGAAATTAATTTTTAATTGGTATTGTATCATTAGACCATAGCTTAATAGCGTAACTTCTTGGAGATGGTGAAGTGGCTGAATCGGTTGAATTTGTGTTGCCTTAGTTGTCCTCTGTTAACCTACTATAAAGCATGCAGTGTCCACCTATAACTGGTTGTGCAATTAACTATATCACGTACCTACTCAAGTGGTTGCCCATCCGACTTCGCAGGAATACTCACATACTATGTCTCTTGTACAGTATCTTGTTCTATCCTCCGAGCCCTTCCTATCTCAAGGAGCGCTTTGAATTCCTTTCTGACTCTCACTCTCTCTTTGCGTTCCTCTGAAACTCTCACTTTAAAAGTCCCTGCCCACACTACCACTTTCTATGACAAATCTTTCACTGTACAAGCGACCCGTCTATGGAATGCTCTGCCCCTTGACATCAGACGCGCCAAATCACTTCCTATCTTTAAAAAACTGCTTCAGCAGCATTACCTATCATTACAGGTTTAAGCTAATTATTTTTTTATGTTCGTATTAGTTTATTGTTTTTTGTATGTTATGTTGATATTACATTAAGTATTATATAATTATTTTATAATTTCTTTTTCAAGTGCCACCGTCTTGTTTTGTTCTAACTTGTCCAGTCCATCCCAAGGTTGCCTGGAAGAGATCGCTCATAGCGATAAGGCCGCCTTTGTACTTCATCTTGTAACTTTTTTTATTTCTGTACTGTTTTCTGTGTTTGTGTGGTACAATAAAGAATTATCTATCTCTCTATCTATTTATATCTACACTTGCGAGCTATAAACTGGAATCACTTCATCGCTGGTTTTTGCAGACTATATTTTACAGTTTCCATGCAATAAACTGTAGGTTGTGGTATATTATTTTAAAGATAATTTTATTAGCTTTCAAACTCTTTCGATATCATAGCGAAAAAAATGTTCATCATATGTCATGGAACGTGAAAACAAAAGACATAAATTTTTGGAACGAAACATCAATTTTTTCAAACTCCTGAATCCCTATAAAAACTGGGAATTAATACAATTTTGTCATCAGTGCAATATATCACGTCACTCAAAATACTGGAATTACACGAAAATGGAAACCACACCAGTAGAAGCCGCTCAAATCGTCACCCTAATCCAGCAAGGGTTCTCTCAGCGTACTATCGCTCGACAGCTTCATCTGAGCCAGTCCTGTGTCTCCAAAGTATACAAGAGGTTTAGAGAGACTGGAAACTTAGTCCGAAGACCAGGATCTGGACGACAGCGATGCACTTCGGCGAGAGATGACCGATTTATTGTCATTACTTCTTTCCGAAAT
This sequence comes from Eupithecia exiguata, assembly GCA_947086465.1. Classification (NCBI taxonomy): domain Eukaryota; kingdom Metazoa; phylum Arthropoda; class Insecta; order Lepidoptera; family Geometridae; genus Eupithecia; species Eupithecia exiguata. The sequence continues at coordinate 3,909,086 of OX352226.1, forward strand.
TGACATCTAACCGGCGTTGACGTCCAGCGGGAGCTCGGAGAAGTTCGAGGGAGAACTGTCAGCGAGTGGACAGTGAGGCGAAGACTCAAAGAAGCTAACTTGACCCCAAAAAGGCCAGCAACGGGACCCAAATTGTCTACAGCCCACCGACAAGCCCGACTTCAGTTTGCTCGTGATCACTTAGATTGGGATATACAGCAATGGAGCCGAGTTTTGTTCGCGGACGAGACTAGGATGTGCCTGCATGGCAGCGACCGTCGACGGAGAGTCTACAGGAGACCGGGAGAGCGATACGCACAATGCTGTATAGCGCAAACAGTGGCATATGGGGGTGGGTCTTGTATGATGTGGGCGGGGATTTCAATTGAAGCTAAAACGGAGCTGGTATTCGTACCCGGGACTAACCGCAGAGAGGTATATCAACGACATTCTGCTGGGCCATGTACTCCCTTGCGCCGGGTTTATTGGCGAAAATTTCCTGCTAATGCACGACAATGCCCGCTGCCACACCGCTCGTGCGACTAGACAGTACCTGGAAGAAGTCGGGATTCCCACAATAGACTGGCCAGCCGTCAGCCCTGACATGAACCCTATCGAACACCTGTGGGACGAGCTGAAAAGGCGGGTACGAGGAAGATCTCCAGCTCCGGCGTCAATAGAAGACCTAAAAACTGCTCTTATCGAAGAGTGGCAGGAAATTCCACAGGATTCCATCAGGAAACTCATTAAGTCAATGAAAAGCCGTTTACAAGCAGTCATTAGGGCCAGGGGGGGCAATACAAAATATTAAGCGGGAAATAACAAAGATTTTAAATAAAAATTTGATATTTTCATATTACTTCTTATTAATTTAAACATCCACAATTTCGACCTATTGTAATAATTCACTAAATGAAGGTAGGAAACTTAATAAATTTAAATAATTTTTATACCATTCGAAAGCTAACAAAATTTCTTTTCAAATGGTATACACCAATCTGCAGTTTATTCCATGGAAACTGTAAAATATGGTCTGCAGAAACCAGCGATGAAGTGGTTCCAGTTTATAGCTCGCAAGTGTATAAGTTTCGTTCTATAAGTAAATATTTTCTACTTTGTGAATTATTTTTTCCCGTTCTGTCTCATGACAACCCAGCCAGTTTAAAATTACATAAACTATTGAAGTAATAAGCTGTCTTGTTTTTACACTACGGACGGTGTCATAAATTCACTCCAAAATAGCGGTAAATTATGAGACGCACATTTTATGTAATGTTATTTGATTGCACATTTTTGTTGGCAGTGCGGCAGATCTCCTTTATGTAAAATTCTTTATTGACAGGCGGAAGAAACCCTAGAGCGCAAGACACTGCTCGGTCTGTTGGAAAAGCGAGGGGAACAGTTCATCAGTAAATTGGCACGGGAAAACTGTGGTTTAACGAGGAGAAGGAAAAAGTGCTGTTGCAAAAAGCGCCGCCGTAGAGGCTGCCGCCGCCGCCGCCGCCGCCGCCCTGGCTGCGGTGGCTGCCGCCGAAGAAGGCGTAAACGCAGCTGCTGCTAAAAATAATTTTCGTAGGTAGTTGTCTCGAACAATAAAATATTCGACTATTCGAATACAATACTCGCCATGTTTTAAAATTTCTGTTATGACATAGGTACAAGTAGGCCTAACTACTGGACCGATTTGAAAAATTCTTTCACCATTAGAATCCTACATTATCCATGATGACCTTAGGCTAAAGAACATTTTCAAAAAAGTTAGGGATCCGTATGAAAACTTCAATAATGTAACTCAAGGTGTGAAAAAAATACCATGCCTATACCTTGTTTTTTCAAATCCTGCCAATAATGTACACAAAGAAATGTCACTATGAAAGTGACAAGACAGTAGAGCAAACCCTTGAATTTTTATGGATCATTAGGTATAGTTCTTGCAAGCCGGGCTTTGCTTGAGCAGGAAATTTTCTTAAAGCTAGAATTATTTTACTAAATCCATTCATTTCACAAGGCGCGGGGCCTCCCGCCGTAAAACTACACACGCTGCGCTGCTGGTGTTCTTTTCTGCGAGTCATCATAATCCTAGGCTCACGCACCACCCTTCACTATGCTTGTACCTAACCAAAAGCAAAGCAACATTTGGTTGTGTTGTGCCCTCTGAGAGTAAATAAAACAAACAATTAGGTAAAACTTTTGTAACTATCATGGTTATTACTATAGAAATCATTTAGAACGGGATATTTACCTACCATGATTCAATTTTTGAGTTTTCCAATATTTCCAATATTATATTTCATAGTGAATCGTCCCCAGCTCTTTTCTTTACCGACAACATGACGTGGTCTCTCCAAGAGATTTGAATTTGACAGATCGGAACACGACTCAAATGCAGTTCAACTCCACCCCACTCCGCCCAGCTCCGCGTCAGTGGAAAATGAAATTTATGAGGGATGGACAGACCAGCTGCAAACTGATTTGGTTATCAGTTTGCAACTAACTGGTTTGGCCATGAGCACATGAGTAAAGAAACCTTTACTCATGTGCTACGAGGAAACCCCAAGACCAGATGCGCACTAGCGCCCAGCGAAATTAATACGTTAGTATGTAATCGCCATGGCAAACAGACATTTTGTAAAAAGGTTTAAAAAAAGGCTTCAAATTAATATCATATTTATTTATTTTATATCCATATTACATTCAAAATTAATGATTAATTATTTAAAATATTACATACAATATTTACAACATCACATTTACTAAAACCTACACACATCCACTTAAAACGTTCTTGCCATTGTTTACATATTTCCTTATGCTCTATAATCCAGGCATTTACAATCCTATCAATTTCGTAGATGGTCTATGCTAAATGAAAAATTAATTAAGTACCATAGGAAACGAACATGAAAATAAATTAAACAGGATTTAAAAAGTAAATAAAGAGATTATATCGGCTAAATATAAAATTACATAAGTATGTCAGAAAACAATTATTATAGTAACCCACGGGAATTTGAACAATAAACAAAAACAATAAAATACACTAAAATAATGATGTATGCAAACTTTAAATAAAACACACCCCTGATTTCTAATATCAAGAAGGTGCTTAGTAAAAGATACCGCAATGACGAAATATGGCAACGAGGGTATATAATGTATAAAAGATAGAGTAAGAAGAAAAAAAAAGATAAGAAAATATTTAAGATAGAATACATCTCAAGATTTTTAAATGTATACCATAATTTCATATCAAGTTCCCAGCGAGTAAAACCAACATTATACTAGTAGACCATCTACGATTAATAACATTAACGGCTAAGGATTAGATACGTCTTAATTTTTAAAATTTTATATTTATTTTATCAATTAATAATTCCATTGTCATGAATTGAATTCATTCTAATAATTTTCTTTTTCATGATACTTGATAGGGCTGCAGAAGCACATTGATTACAGTGATAGATTCATAAAATTATTAGTAGTTAATGACATAATATCTTTGTAAAAAGTCGGGGTTAAGAACTGATACTTAAAGAATGTAAAACATTACATGTTCATGAAAAAGTTGCTGGGAATAAATATTTTAAAACCATAAATTTCATAAATTATAACATCAACTTTACAATAAATAATGCTAGTTTGAACACACGGTACAACATACTTATATTAGATCTTTAAGTACTAACAGAAGTTTACTCAGGGATACATTTTTCTTACAATCTTTTACAACTGCGTGTGTGTGGATGTCTGCTAAAGTGAAAAAAGCGAAAGTTCGGCATCAAGCCTTCAAGCATTTTAGTAAATTTTAAAACGCGTAGGTCACATTTTCTTGCATTTAAGTCAATACAACGATTCGATTCGGTACGATTCAGAATTGTTAATAAGTAGAGTTACGTGAAGTTACTTAGACATTCTTTGGATAAGACTTCTAACACAGACTTAGAACTGCAATAGTGACTTAGGTAATAGTTACGAGATACTTCACGGCTATGAGAAATGTATAACAACACCAAGAACTGTAAAAATGACCTAATTTGAATTAATCGCATACCTACTGCTTGTGTAGAACTGTATTAGAATTCTTAAAAGGCTGACAAATGTATAACAACACCAAGAACTGTAAAAATGGCCTAATTTGAATTAATCGCATACCTACTGCTTGTGTAGAACTGTATTAGAATTCTTAAAAGGTTGACAAATGTATAACAACACCAAGAACTGTAAAAATGACCTAATTTGAATTAATCGCATACCTACTGCTTGTGTAGAACTGTATTAGAATTCTTAAAAGGCTGACAAATGTATAACAACACCAAGAACTGTAAAAATGACCTAATTTGAATTAATCGCATACCTACTGCTTGTGTAGAACTGTATTAGAATTCTTAAAAGGTTGACAAATGTATAACAACACCAAGAACTGTAAAAATGACCTAATTTGAATTAACCGCATACCTACTGCTTGTGTAGAACTGTATTAGAATTCTTAAAAGGCTGACAAATGTATAACAACACCAAGAACTGTAAAAATGACCTAATTTGAATTAATCGCATACCTACTGCTTGTGTAGAACTGTATTAGAATTCTTAAAAGGTTGACAAATGTATAACAACACCAAGAACTATAAAAACTACCTAATTTGAATTAATCTCATACTGATTGTGTAGAACTATATTAGAATTCTTAAAAGGTGTGTCCAATAGCACTGTATGCCTTTTTGTGATAGGCGAAAAAGAAGGTCTACCACGAACGTCTACTGTTACAACAATCACTGGTTATATTTTAAAACTATGGTTATTAGCACTAAAGTCATTTACAACGGGATTAATATTTTATTTATGATGATTTGAGTTTTGGCACAACCGAAAACAGAACCGGAAACTATACGAAAGCTAAACTCAAATCATACTAAACATCCTGTTGTAAATGACTTTAGTGTTTATATTTTATTACTATTGGCTATGTGTGCAACAGATGTGGAATCGAGAAACGAACGAAACTGACCGGAAAACGCAACACAGTGGAAAGTAAAGCTATTTATTTGTTAAGCTTCACTTTCAAAATCATGTTCTTTTTAATAAATTTAAAAAATAAATACTACTACTTAAATTGCATAGTTCCCCTTTTTGACTTCACGAGCAATGTCGCACGAAGAACGTGTCACTAGTAAAACACAGGGATTATTAGAGTCCATTTGCTCGGCGCGTGTTTTAGGAGCAAGACGATTTGTCGGTCGCATACCGGCCCAGGGGTTTAGACACGTAAGTTTTACATTATCAATTGACACTTCACTTATAACCTGTTTCGTCGACAGCGACGGGCACTCACGCAGTGTCTATGTCACCAACGTTGATGCGGTCCTCAGAGGCCGTCACGGAGAAGCCGAGAATACGCGCATCTACTTTCAGCATTTTGTTCTTTTTGGTCTTTTTGTTGCCCTGTAAGAAGGGCATATTTTAATCGTTGAAAACACACTTATTTTATTACATATATTAAACACCATTTCTGTTTCCCGGTTTGAAATGTGTCATGTCAGTTCATTAATAGTTACATAATGCTTATATCTAAGTTGACGGACGCCGGACAGTTCATCCTAGCGTGTATAAATAACTATTGTTTTTTTTTCTCATACCAAAACATTCATGCAGTTGTTTGTAAAATAAGCGCAATTTACTTATTTTATAAACAATACATTGTGTCGTAAAAAGTTATTTTAAACAAGCTAGACTATGTAATACAAATAGCTGCTTTAAAAAAAACATGCAACGAACTCTGTCTCAGCAAGAATTGGTGTTTACAACCAACGCTTTCCCTCCGACAGTGGTGTAATGGTGTGGAACTCTGGTTTCAATAACGCTCATGTCTTTGGGCTTACAAAATAAATCATTAAATAATGTTGGACAATGCACATCACAAGCTAAGCAGAGCTTGTGTTACGGGTACTAGATGACTTACACAGAGTGAATTTTTGAGACGGGACACTAAGGGCAGGTGCCTTAACCGTTATAGTTATAGGAAAACATTCTTAGGAGGCCATCCATAACTTTAAGAGATATTTTGAACTGCATTTTCTCAGCGCAAATATAAGAATGACCTGTAGATATTGTCGTGGAATTCTAAGTTTGAAAGTTAAAACTGTTTTTAACTACTTTTTTTTTCTGCCATTCTTCTTTATAGCGCATCTACCGAGAGCAAAAAGTTCGTCCAATGAAGAAGTTTTACCTTTTACCGAAATGTATGGAAAAAGATTTCACGATTTCTGACATTCCTAGTACTCAAACCTTAGTCGTTCCGGAGACTTTTGATCCTTAAAAGAAACAGGATCGATTATTAACCAAAAAGTTTTTGTGTAAAATGACCATTTCCTTCCTGACCGTAATTTTTTTTAAATATCTCAAAAAGTTATGGATGGTCTCCTAATAACGTTTGCTGTAACGGTTAAGGTATCAGGCTCTTATTGTCCCGTCTCAAAAATCCACCCTGTATTCGTAGTACATTACATTGTATTAAATAAATAGATATGTATTTGATGCTATCCCACTTATAATAAAATATTATAAATAGGAAAGATATGTTTGTTTGAATTGAATAGGCTCCGAAACTAGAAGACCGATTTGAAACTTGTTCTCTAATTCTTTAAAATTCTTTCACCATTAGAATCCTACATTATCCCTGATGAACATAGGCGATAGAGTCTACCCGTGCGAAGCCGGGACAGACCGTTAGTTTGATATAAAGCTCAAAGAAAAGTCAAATTTTAAACTATAAATTATATCACTGATGGTTATTGGTCTGTTATAGGCGATGGCTTTACCACTTAACATCAGCCCCCGCCTAGCAATATATATAAGCGTGTTACCTTGGACTTGACTTCAGTGTAGTCTGAGCCGGAGTTGGTTCGCGGCGTCAGCGCAGCGGCCGGCGAGCACAGGTCGTCGGACGGCGTCACCATGCCAACACGCAGCATGCGAGACCTGGACAACACCACCAACATTATGGGCTAACGCACTACCGACCTAACTTTAAATTAAAATAATATAATATTATAGTTGGAGAATCCACACAGCAATCTAGCCCCAAGCTAAGCAAAGCTTGTGTTATGGGTACTAGGTAACTGTTTTTTTTTAAATATATTCTATAGACCTTCATTTGACCACAATCTCACCTGATGGATGAAAATGGTTAATGCAAAAACACTACTGAAACAATTTTTTTTAAAACATCATAATTTTTTCATTTCATCCCTCTAACTAAACATAAACATAGAGAAGAAAATACAAAAAACAAATAGAGAAGAAAACGAAACTCAAAAAACTCATACATAGCAACTCTCAATACACTAACTCAAAGAACTAACGAAAGGCTACTAGAACTAGAAAATGCACTTCAAAATATCAAATGGGATGTTCTAGGACTAAGCGAAGTGAGAAGACTAGGCGTTAGAGGAGGCCTATGTGTCACTAGGACACGCTGATTTACCGGACTAGCACATAATGACACACTTAAAATAACTGTAAAATCAGTAAATAAAGGCTTTATTATTATTATTATATTATTAATTTTTTCATTTCATACTAATTTATTAAATTATGAATGAGTCATTTGGGTTTTTAATAAAAATAAAAATCAGAAATTTTTTATATCAGCCTTTAGTCGCAGCATAATGCTCTGTCGAGTCATCGGTCTGTCTTGAGTTCATCGGTCAAATAATTGATATATTACATAATTTATACAACATAGATAGATTGTTACTTTTTATTATACATAGAAATCACCTTAATAAATATATGCAGATTGTATAAATATTTGCCCCGAAGCGGGAATCGAACCCGCAACCTCCTGGGTCTCAATTTAGGTAACTTAAGCGTCAATGAGAATGAAAGCCGTTGATCCTGCGCCTGACCTCTCCCGGTCGTGTAGGTCTGCCGTCCCATCAGATTATGAGAGTGAGGGTATAGAGCGCACTTGTGTTTGCGCACACACCTTTATTTTGGTATACGTCATGCGTACATAGCAGGTCATCATTGAGACTGGCCGCCGTGGCCGAAATTCGGCTTGGGCTTGGCGGACTATCATAACGTGATGATGATGATGAGGGGTTGAATGATGTCGTGATGACTCACCGGCGCTCGAGGAACTGGCGCGCAAAGTCATTAGCCTCCTTGGTATCGCCGAGGTAGCACTTCACATAGTCCTTCACTTCGTACGGAGACTCAATATCGCGTAGGAACGCCACGAAAGTAGGAACTGAAATATACAACAATATGATCAGAACCTGCCAAGCGTGTTTATTAGAAGGAAAAACCTTGTTGGGAACTTGAACTCCTTGTTTGGTTGGGGCTCCTTGAGCACTAGACGTTTGTTTGCCGAGGAGAGAGAGACAGTCTCTGCGTCGTGAAACGACAGGGCGCGCCGCAGCTCTCTCGCTCAGGTGCGAGAACACGTTCACGCGCTTCATAGCCTATTTTTTACCCGACTACCGACAGGGGAGGGTTATGAGGTTAGCACCCTATGTTTGTATGTTTGTTTATTATTAAACGTAGTTCTCCCCTATTAGTTTCTTTCAATTTGACAGTGTTCTCGTAAAATATGCTACCGTACATAACTTGGCTACGGTGATAGATTGGTAGAAATTACGGTAGGTCTACCGTAATAAAGGTATAGAGACTGGAGTCGCTGCTGTGTGCCTGTCTCCCCGCCACGTTCATAAAGTACATTCGTAATGCATTATTCAAAGGTAATTCAACGAAGTTTCTTGGTCTGGATGTGTGAGCTAGAGCTTTGATTTTGTACGTATGGGACGTCATACGTCGTTTGGGACGTATGAACTAAACAAAGATAAAAAAAATTTTTTGGACGTACCGTGAAATTTCCCAAAATAGACGGGACGGTCAACGTGTTAAATACACTCTAGGGGCGCTTCGCACCAGACCACGTGGAGTTGGGGTACTCTACGTCGGATCCCTCTCTCAAATGAAACCTAACCAACCCATTTCGGGGTGCGCTGTGTCGGAGAAGTTCTTAATTAGGTTTTTGAGACGCACCTAGCATTGAGATCTTTAGAAAACAACAACCCAAAAGTGCAATGGCCGACCTTATCTCTTGGAAGCGATTTCATCCAAAAGTATTTTTCACCGTGAATTGAGCGACACTTTTTGACCTCTAGCGCTGAATGCATTAAAATAAATTAATTAAAAAGACCAGAAGAAAAGTCGCAACCTCAGTGTTCAACTCCACAATTCTATAAAAATTACCTTTAAAAAATAACTTTACATAAAAAATATTTAAATTGAGCACCACATTTTGACCTCGAGCGCAGAGTTCATTGCACTTTGGGGTCAATGACCTGAACAAAAGTTGCCCCTTAAGTCATGCCCTCCATGGTAAGAAAAAGTATGTGTTAATTATACATAAAAAAATCTTTGAAAATTACCAAGCTGGGCAAGCGGGTTAGGGATCGGAGTTCGGGGGTAAAATTGTTAACTTAAAGGGTAACTCACTATCAATATTGGCTGCGTCCTTCCAGTTAGACAGTACGTGGATGCACCAGGTGTCAAAATCTGCAGAGGGGGAGACCTCCTTCTTAGGAGGGGATGGCTCTTTCTTCAACGGAGCCACCACTGTCACCTTCTTCTTAGATTTTAATTCCGATGTACTTGAGGATCCGATAAAAGAAAAGGTTCCTGCGGAGCACTCTACGCCTGATGCGGCCAACGAAGAGGGGCAATCCCAAAAACCAGCTGGTAAACAAAACAATACATTCATCAATTCATTATTCTATAGTCTACACACCTAAGTGAGCTCCAGGTAATATTTTTATGAAATAAAAACAAAATGAGCATGCAAAAAATTCAAATAATCAAAGAAAAGGATCATACTCCATCAATCAATTCGTTTTCAGCGATTTTAGTTGCCAACTGGTATTTTGGTCTTATTACTACATATATGGCAAAATGACAGGAGGACAGATTAGTTTGTTTGTTTGAATTGAATAGGCTCCGATACTACTTGACCGATTTAAAAAATTCTTTCACCATTAGAATCCTGCAGTGAGTATAGGTATTATTCCCTATACTTATTAATTTCTTGACCATCAAATAAGTGAATTTAAGTGCCAAAATACAATACAGTTTAGATGTATTCTTGGTCAAAGCCGGAATGCATTTTTCTCAATACTGGGGGGATGACAATTCTCAATCAGAACTATATGTGGATTATTCCCTATACTTATTAATTTCTTGATCATCAAATAAGTGAATTTAAGTGCCAAAATACAATACAGTTTAGATGTATTCTTGGTCAAAGCCGGAATGCATTTTTCTCAATACCGGGGGGATGACAATTCTCAATCAGAACTATATGTGGATTATTCCCTATACTTATTAATTTCTTGATCATCAAATAAGTGAATTTAAGTGCCAAAATACAATACAGTTTAGATGTATTCTTGGTCAAAGCCGGAATGCATTTTTCTCAATACCGGGGGGATGACAATTCTCAATCAGAACTATATGTGGATTATTCCCTATACTTATTAATTTCTTGATCATCAAATAAGTGAATTTAAGTGCCAAAATACAATACAGTTTAGATGTATTCTTGGTCAAAGCCGGAATGCATTTTTTTCAATGACAATTCTCAATCAGAACTATATGTCAGTACTGGTTTTAATTAGCTGAATTCACCAACATTTTTCAACATTTGAAAACCAGCATTATAAATTTGCGTGACAAAACCATTCTATAACTATGGATCACGTGAATTTATCACAGAAAAATTTCTTCACCTTATCACAATTTTAGAGTTTATTATGGGGTACATTTAATTTTGCGATTGATTCTTAACTTAACTTTACTTTTCAATGATTAAATTTCACAACAAACACATCAAAAATACAAAAATAAGTATGGAGATATGTTTCTATATCAATAGAGCATAGAATACAAATAGAGATAATCAGCTTTTTTGAAGTCACATGCATATATACCCCATTATGATGGTTGGTTGGTCATCGAGTACTTAATAATGTAATGTAATGTTTATATTTTTAAAGCCGGAGAGAGTCCACAATCGTTTCCTACATTCTATGTCCACAATCTACTACTACATGCTGGACTAAAATAATCCAATATGCAGTTGCCTAAAATGTAACCAAAAAATTTACTAGGCTTAATATTTTCCATAGCAACTTTCAGCGAACATATACACCGTGATGACTATGGCAGCAGTTTTTCTTCGCATATTGATTTGAAAACTGAAACTGCAATATTCATTTATCCAATAACTTTGGTAGTATTTTGGCTTGATTTTATAGCTTTGTTATGTTCTACATACCTGGTCTCAATATCTGTGAGGTGCACAGATATTGTAACCAGGTGACCTACATTTACATTAGATGAAAAGGTCAAAGTTCGTACACAATAATCACTTTGCATGTGTAGTATTTGATTGGATTTGGTTTAATTTTTATCGAAAATCAGACTTTTTACCAAATTACAGCAATTTTATTTAGTTAGAGGTGTTTTATTCGCATTTCTGCAGTGAGGTCAGTCATGCACAAATAATCAGCAATGGCTGACCAACTATGAAAAATTTGGAATTTTCCAGACCTTCAACAGTTAAAACACTTGTTGATCATAACTGCAGTTTTTCAAAGAGAAACAAAGAAAGATTTTTAAGTGATCTAATTATTTTTATATTTTCGGATATTAAAAATGAACCCCATTACGTAATGAGTTAACTTTGAATAATTATTTACCAGTATTTTTGGAATGAAAACCCGAATGTAACCATTATCGCCGTTGTCGCCGAAGCGTAAACGATAAGAAGAGTTTCCACTGAGAATTTATCCATTTTTAAGGTTTTTTGAGAAAGTAATCGCGCGATCTCGGTATTTTATCTCCAGGATTAAATTTATCGACCTGCAGTTATAGTGCGCGAGATGCGCGCCGTAATGTTACCATCAAAATAATTCAGGGTAGAAAATGCATTGCCGCTCGTGATTCAACTCACTGGCGCTCGCTACTGGATTTAGTTTTCGTCATAGCCGGAATCTGTGAAACCCTTATGGTCTCGCTCTGTCCGTCCTCCTTCTTTCTTTAATATCTAAGTAACTACCGCAGCTATTAAGTTGGAATTTGAAATATTTATACATTTCGTGCGGCATTACTAACTAAACTAAAAAATAAATAGAAAATAAAAAGATCTAATGGCTCCATACTTTTTGAAATAAAAAAGACGAAAAAAAGATACAACCCCTTCCCCCTCTATCTCTGAAGTATATTAGAGATATTATTAATAACTTACCTTCCCATGTAGTTGCAAGACCTATGTGAGAGACGAATATTTAAATTTTACTTCATTTTTGTACGAGTAATACATATTTATGAACGTTTATAAACGGCAAGTAAAAAACGACATGCCCATCCATACATTTCGATATTAGATTACCAGCGTCAACCAAAGTTAAGCGTTTAGAGTTTTGTGACTGAAGACTCCACGTCTCCATTCCATGACTATGAAACTTTCATGAACTGGACGCTGCTGGCAGAAAAGTGGCAAACCTGACGTATATTGCCAATAACAAAGAAGTCAAGTCAGTGACGACATGTGGGCTTACGTCCAAAGATATCTCCATGTTATTAAATGAATCACTGAGTTACCTCCATTAGTTGAGCCCCAAGGGGTGACATTGACGGGCGGCGGTGTGGGCTGTTTTTCCTCACGAGCAGCGGCGGCGGCGGCAGCTGCAACCATCGCCGCGGCTTGCTTGCGAGCCTCCGCCTGTTGATAGCAATCAAAAAATTTAATGCCAAAATCAATCAACATTGGTGGAACGTTGGTGTTCTCGCAACACACACAGTTCACAGGTAAATAGCACTTTCCGTGCCCATGACACAGATGTCGATATTCTCCCCGGCTTCTTCACTTCAGTATCCATTAATCTATCCAAACTTTTGCATTCATAAATATGAGTGGGAATCGTCAAATTACGATATTTATTGTACTCAAATAACAAGCAACATGCAGTAAGTGAGTCTTTTCGGATATAGTGGTCAATTGACAATGGTAACAATATAACTCTGTTTTCTGAAATCAAATCAATTCTATCAGAGGCATAAAAAGACGCAAACTGGCAGTGATCATGGAAGCAGAGTGCCTACATTTCAGCCAAACTATGTCCGGAAGGAGAGTTAGTTGCATGGCCCAGCTGAGTTTCCAGCTGTTATTATTATGATGAGCCTGTTGATTACCCCTGCATACAAGATTACAATCTAATGATAAAAAAAAATATTTTTATGAAAAAGGAGAGGCTACCTGAATTTCAGCTAAAGTTTGTCCCGGAGGAGAGTTAGCTTGCTTCTTCTTGGCCCAACCGAGTTGTCCAGCTTGAGTTTCATGCTGTAACAAACCAGAAACATATTAGTTTTTTTTTGTAAATGAACAGATTAGTGAAATGAACAGTTTGAGATCTCCGAAACTACAGTTTGGTAAAAAAGTTTAGAAACGAAACAATTTTTATTTGTTTGCTGGCAACATTATCAAAGTCATTACTTTGATAATGTTGCCAGCGAATTCGTCTGTTTTGTTTACATGAATTGTCATTACAATTCATGTAAACAAAACAGACGAATTCATTTCATTTTCATTCATTCAATGGTCTTCGACATTTCGAGTACGAAATGCGGATAAGAATCGAACTAAGGTTCTTTCTTCTGGCTTCAACGTCGAGTGAGACGTCACTCGAGTCTTGTGTTATTGCCTTGAGAGTCCTGCAGGCCTCTCAATGGCTGTTCGGTAGCCGATTGGCTACGATGGTCTTCTTGAGTTGGAGCGTGAGCGTCAATATGGAGTTCCAGCAGTTCCCGAGGAAGTGGTCGCCAGGAGGGTTTTGCATCTGGCGGTCTTGCGTGAAGGGGGGCGAGTCCGTTGAGGTGAGCATGGCGGGAATTGTCCGCACGGTCGTACATTTTGCGCGCCAGCTTAACCACGAACTCCTTGATTGAGGGTGTTTGCAGGTCACGTGCGATTACCGTGTTTCGCACGTATCGGCCTGCGCCTGTACAGACTCTCAAGGCGATATTTTGTTGGGCTTGAATCCTCTTCTGGTTGGTTCTCGAGCATAGGGCATACCACGCCGGTGCTGCGTATGTAAGGCGTGAGCGGATGTAGGTTTTGTAAACCCCGATCTTCGTTCGCAGTGGCAGTTTCGATGTTAAGACAGGTCGGAGCATAGCTCGGGCGGCACGTGTTTGCCTTAGCGCGCGCTCCACCTGTGCGTTCATCGTCAACGACCTGTCTATATCTATACCAAGATATCGGACTGAAGTTTGCCAGTCTAAAGCTTGGCCTCGCAGCTCCAGTGGTGGTAGTGTAGTGCGGCGTCGTGTGACGAGTAGAGCTGCCGTTTTCCCTGCGTTGACTGCGATTCGCCATCTGTCAAGCCACGCTGGGAGAAGATTCAGCAATCGCTGCATCTTGCTAGCGGCTGTGGCTGGGCTTGGCGAGGAAGCAAAGTAGGCGCTATCGTCTGCGTAGAGCGCTAGTGTGACGTCATCTTCTCCAGGTGGAAGTTGGTTTTCTAGGGTCGGAATATCATTTGTGTAGAGTGCGTACAGTGCTGGAGACAAGCAACTCCCTTGGGGTACTCCAGCTATGATTTTTCGAGGGTCTGATTTTGTTTCTTCTACTGCAACGTAGAAGCTTCTTCCACGGAGAAAAGATGCAACCACCTGGATGATGGCCGCTGGTGTGGGGGAGGCGATCAGCTTGAGGATTAAACCAGGATGCCACACTCGGTCGAACGCCTTTTCCACGTCTAGGAAAATCCCTACTGTGGAGTAGTTGCTGTTCTGTTGGTGGGCAAGATGATGCAAGATCCGTGTGAGTTGGAGAGTTGTAGAGTGCTGGCTGCGAAAACCAAACTGCTCTGGTCTTGGTTCTATGTGTGGTACTAACCGACGCAGTAGAAGGCGCTCGAAGAGTTTGGCAGTCGTTGCAAGTAGCGTAATTGGTCTGTAGCTGGCGGGGTGTCGGCGATCTTTTCCGGGTTTCGGGAGTACGATAACTTTTCCCACCTTCCAGACCTCAGGGAAGTGGCCGGTGCGCAGGATGGCGTTATATAAGATCGTAAGGGCGGCCACGCCTCTTCGTGGTAGGTGGCGAAGAGCGGTGTTCGGAAGGCCATCGTCTCCTGGAGCTTTTCGTTTTGGCAGCCGGAGTATCGTTCTTCGTACTTCGGCTGGGGAGATGAACTCGCCTCCACTGAGTGTCGGGGTCGGCCGAGCGAGGAAATCACTTACTGTGTTCTCGATGGTAGCATAGTGAGCAAGGAGTTCGTCAGTGGCGTTTGTTGGAATAGGGTGTGGTGAAAATTGCGTCTCCAAATGTTTTGCCAGTATTTCGGCACGATCGGCTGGTGCAAATTTTCGCTGGCCTTGCTCGTTTAGAAGTGGGTATACTGGAGTTGGCGCATTGGTCAGCTGACGATTAAGAGCGTGACGAATTCGTAGATTTTTATTCTGAGCATCAAATTCGGATAAAAACAGGTAAAAAGTGCAAATACTGTGTAAAACCATTTGAAGTGTTCTTGAAGTGAACTGGGGAGGTTATTTAAAAATGTACAGACGTTGTCGGGCGGAAACTGAGGCAAAATCATCTTTAGGTTCTCGGCGATGATTACCAAGGAACCGCTGTTATAACACGTTTGTGAGAGGTTGTTTTCTTGTTTTTAGTAGAAACAAGTGTTAATTGGTGATCAAAAAGCTGTTTTGAATGGCTTGCATACGAAATAAGTGGAATTTTGAACAATTAAATCGAGCTCGTAGGTTATGTTTACGTTTGCAATAATCTGGTATAGCGCGCTAGAGCCACACTCGGGACTGCGTGATTACAAGGTAAGTTATAACATTACATATTTGTAATTGATATAGGTACTATAATGCAATGTTTCATCTTTATAGGAAGCATATGAGCGTGCAACCCTGACTATTTTACCCAAGACGATTAGAAGAATTCGTGCCAGCATGTAATAAAAAGAAAAAGAGTACTATGAGAGCATCGATCAAAAATGTCCGGCTTTGCCGGCCCCCCTTAGATTCACAATGCGCACGCCACAACCTTCAGTAGCAAAAGAGGTACATTTTGACATGTTAGGAAAGCTTTTCAACTAGTGTCATTTTAGCGTTCAGACAAAAAGCATGGGTACAAAAAATGCAAGAATCACTCGTCCAAAGTGCTGAAAAAGGATGGAATTTCTTATTTTCAGTAAGTTTATATATATTTTTTACCCGTATATTGAGATGTGAGTCATATACTTGTGAAATCAGCATAAAATATTGTTGTTTGGTTTGCCTATATGTTAAAATATTAATTTTGTTCTAAATTGATAAATGGAGAGGCTATTTCTTCTAAATTTTTTTTTTCATTTATAGTATGTATTAATATATTTTTCATAAAAATAAGTTTAATATTACTAGTTGATGATTTTTAAAATAATTAGTTGGCCCGCCCTAAAATTTCATTTGCGTAGACTCTCTAATAAAAGAAAGACTAGGTTCTTACCTACCTACCAGAAGTATGAATTTATAAAACGTTTATTTTTTTCCCGTAAAAAAAACTCGTGCAAAGCCGCAGACAGGAACCAGTTCTTTTTAATCTAGAGTGCCTGCCTGAAATTGTATTGTAAGTTTAAATTATTGTATGTCTGAAATGACCCTTTTGTATAAATACCTACTGTTGAGACACCAATTTATGGTTTCATCAATAAATGATTCGTTATCTTTACCTGAATTCTGTTAATTAATCCTTATAGAAAATAAACTGAGTAGGTAGGTATATAATTCTCAGGTAGGTACCTACCTACTTACAAAATAAAATAAAATGAATTCGACTCCACCAATCTCTTGTTCCGTATGGAAAAAACTTGTCAGGCTCTGCGCAAACTGTCTGCGTCAAAACAAAACGAACCCAATTTTGAGTGACATTTTTGTAAGGCTCTAGGTATCTACGGGGGAGGCCGCGAACTCCTTATTTTTGATCGAAGTATGAGAGAGAACAAATTGATTTCACGGGAGTTCCTTTTAAGCCTTGGGTCCCCCAAAAGGAACTCCCGTACGTATCTACGTGCATATACTCTACGTGCATATATTTAGAGTCGACAGAAACTTTTTAAAAAAAGTAGCAGTGTCTGTCTATGATATTATTGCGTTTATTTATCGAGTCTTCATTCAATGAACAAACATTGGGAACTTCATAGGCATGCATGTGTCAATAAGAATACAATAAAGATCATTCTTAGACGGAGTATAGCTGTATGTAAAAGCGTAAGTGCTATAATGGGTATGAAATTAATAATACGGTGTTCTATAAGTACAGATAAGCCTCCAGAAAAGAAACCAACCTACTGTAAGGTTCTCATAGTCGACATCTACAGGCTGAATCGATTCTTACGCCACGTCCGCCGCCGCGGCGATGATTAGGGTAAAGAACGCTTAGGCTGGTTTTAGAGTCACGCTGATAAGTCAATATGCGTGGTTACTACAGAAGCGTTATACGCCGACCACTCAGCGCCGAGCTTCAACGAGCATCAGCGTTGCTAAGCGGTCGGCGGCGCTCCACACGTTTAAGTCAAAAGGATTTTATCATACCTGCTCCCTTTGCGCAGCCACGGCTTGTTGCTGCGCGATGACTTGCATCATCTGTTGCTGCTCTTTCATTTGTTCCAGTTTCTTTTCCCTCTCAAGGCGCTGAATGTCGGAGAGAGCTAGCCCGACGCGACTGGTCTGTGCGGGTTGGGCCGACCACGGAGCCTTCTTGGGCGGCTGCTCCAGCGATTGGGATTGACGCTGGCCTTGCTCCTGATGGAATAAACCTAGTTAGTACTCTGATATAGATCGCGTAAAATTAGATGACTTTTGTTACCAAACGTTACAACGGTTGGCAACAAAACTTATTTAATTTTACGTTGTTCTAGATACCCGAGTAAAGCGCCGCAAAGAATAGGTTTTTAACCGACTTCAAATAAAGGAGTTTCTATGTTCAGCTGTATTTATAGTTTTCGTACGATTACTCCGTCAATTGTAGACCGATTTGGATGATTATTATGCTATTGTGAAGAATAATCTCAAAGGTCCTATAAAAATAATTCACCATGGGAGTTGGGGAGACAACAGAGCCTACGCATTTGCTCCCCTTGGAGTCGAGACCCTAGTCTCCGGGTTTATCAGAATAATTATCAGATCGTCTGGTCGAAGCGACGCGTGACCCGAGAGCTGGTGAGTATCTGGCACAGCGTCATCAGCATCAGCATCGTCAAACAGCGGGGCAATGCAGCCAGCGTATTAGGCACGCTTCCGACTGGTATTAATATGGATCAGTTGAGCTACTTGTAGATTGTTAGCAAAAGTTAAACAAAAAAACAATAACTTTATTTCTTTAGGGCTCCAAAATAAGCACTTAGACAAGTCTAATTTTATACTATAAACAGCGTGATAAATAGTCAGCTCAATAGCTCAATTCTTTCAATTGTAAATACTATTTTTAATTGAATTCTATTATTTTATTGTAATTTTCTTTATTAATAGTGTCCTGTAAAATTTGAAGTCGGTTTTTAGTTTTACAAAAGTATTAAACATGGAAATTGTAACTCTAGTAATTCTTTGCGACAGAGAAGAGGCAGATAGGAAAGCTGTGACAACAATCATGCTGGATTATGGGTGTATTTTACAAACCGAATTATATTTGCACAAGGAGCGCTTGAAAGCAAAATTCATATTATGTTACATGTAATCCTGATAACATTATAAAGCCAAAAGTTTGTGAAATGTGAATTTTATTCTGAACAGATCAAGACCAAATCTGGCATACTTTTAGAACATAGCCTAACTTAGATAATAATACCAAAAATACGTATGAAATGAATCATAATATATCAGTTTATACATATATAAATAGTTTAGCCGCATTTATTATCCATATATTCTTGCATTTATAAGTATACTAAATAGGACAATATTGTTATGAAAGCTAACCATCGTCTTTGCAGCCAACATGATTGATTTACAAGCTCTTACAAACTGAAACTTTTAGTGTGCCGCTTTTATGCCACTAAAAGTTAACAGAAGTAATGTACCCAAATACACATTGAATAAAATAAATATATAAATAATGCTGGACAATTCACACAGCAATTATCTAGCCCCATGCTAAGCAGAGCTTGTGTTATGGGTTCTAGATAAAGTATATACAGGGTGTCCCGCAACTCAACGTCAAACCGAAAACGGAGGACAGGTGGGTTCAAAACAAAGACCCATGAATTTGTGGTTGAAAACGATTGATGCAAAAACAGAACTAAACTAACATTTTTTTGAAAACTATGGGAGCTGTGTTTACATTTCTTACTAATTGTAATAAATGTGTTATTTGAATTTGTAATACAAAAATAAAAATCGCAAAACATTGACATATGTAGTCAAAGCACAGAAAAGTTGGGTGCCGGGCAGAGAATTTCTGATTTTGAGTAAAAAAAACCTATAACTCAGAAACCATTGCAGATAGACCCATGAATTTGTGGTTTTTCTGAGTAGTCATGAATCCACCGTTTTCGACTTGACGTCGAGTTTCGGGACATCCTGTATACAATACATAGATAAATATTTTTGTTATATACATAAAAAACAACCAAATCACCCCGTACAATTATCTGCAGATCGTACAAATATTTTTCCCGAGGCGGGAATCGAACCCGCAACCTCCTGCGTCGCAGGCGGACCTTCGCCCAATGCGCCACAGAGATCGTCAATTAATTTGATGTCCCGATTTAAAACGAAATTTGCTATCTAGACTTTTAAGCCAAACATTTAATATTTTCACTTTCTTCCATAATGGAATGGAAATATGTCCAAATCCATAATATTGTGGTAGTCTCTTTGTAAGTAAAATACCTAACGTAAAGTGAGCTTACCAGTTGCTGTCTTCTCGTTACAGGTTCCGGCGGCTTGTTCTTCTCAGCTTCCAGAGCTCGTTTTTCATCTTCTTTCCTGCAAAAGAAGGTAAAGGGAAATAATGTAAATTTTTTAAATATTTTTAAAAAATTTACATTACCTCCCTGCTAGCACACTAGGAATTCTGTAAACTGCAGAGAAATCCACCTGTTCTTTAATTATTATGATGCGTTAATGTTTCTCCAAGAGGTACAAAACCATTTTCGCAGTGCATCAGTATTGTCATACAGCGGGGCAATGCAACAGGCGTCTTAGGGAAGCTTCCGACTGGTATTGATTTGGATCAGTTGAGTTAACTGTATATTGTTTGCCACAGTCCGCAGTTAGCTAAATTGTTTCAATTGTAACTATTATTACAATTTCCAATTTCTTTTTGTAATTTGATTGTAACTATGTAACACTCTTGCATGGTCTACGACGCGCATGTCCTGCGGAGGGTCCTCCAGCCCCCCTAGCACGGGGATTGTTGTCTAGGGTAGAATAGACAAAAATTACGTCACTTCGTCATCGAATGCGTAAATTATTAGAAATGCATTCCTTCAACTTCAATAATGTACGCAATGTATGGCGATGCAATGTCATTATTGTCTATTCTACCCTAGACAACAATCCCCGTGCTAGGGGGGCAGGTAGCGGCGCCCCCCTGCGGGTAGCACCGCCGAGGCGAGTGAATGCGTAAAAAAGATAAATTTTCAAACCTCTTTTTTTCGGCTTCTTCCGCTGCGCGGGCTTCTTCCTTGTCTTTCTTTTTACTATCCTTCTTCTCCGCGCCCTTCACAATAGTGAATCCGTCTTTTAACCATTCCTGTAACGAATAGACCAATGTAACTGAAGAAATTTATCGAATAAACATACTACACACATGGTACTTACTTATACGTGGAGTGAGTTACTTTGGCCTGAACATTAACTTGTATTTTTAAGGTGTTTATTTTATTTGACCGGTAGGTTTCCACATGATACATACCTTCTTTTCTTTCTCCAAGTCCTTCTTGATCGATTTGTCCTCCCGCTTGTTTTTAGGGGGTGAAGGCTCGTCCAATCGCTTCTGCAAAGATCTATTTTGTACAATCCTCGCCAAAATTGCCAAAGGCGGCACCCAGGCTCGCTGGTGATTCGAAGATTTCGCACATATTGCAGCGAAATCCTACCGGGTAGAAGAGTTTTTGCAACACTTTAGTCATTTTTTCAAACTAAGTGATCGTTACTATTACTGCAGTTTAAGGAACTACTACGCATACTGGTTGTCTGTCTCTATCTAAACATACGGTTTTTGACCGTGCCAACTATAAACTCCCACCCTAGTAGTATAGAGTGCCCTAGTACTAGAATTCTTTACTCAACGACATTATAATGAAATGAACTAACGTATGTGTAATGTCTTACCATCTTAATTATTATCTAATGAATTACATACATAACCAATCTATATACTGAAATTCGTTCAATGAATCCACGTAAATACACGTTGGGGGCGTCCATTAATTACGTGAGGCTTTTAGGGAGGGAGGGGGCGGGGGAGAAGTCAAGCCAAAAGTCACCCAATCTCACGTTGGGGTTTTGGCTAAATCACTTCATCCACAAAAAACTTGAATCTCGCGCCAACACGAAATTAATAAATGTAGGTAGGTATTTAATTATTCGTTTATGTCATTGTGATTGTAGACCTTTGTAGACTACGTTCTCAGAATTCATTTCATTTATTTACATGTAACATTGACATTACTTTGTACATTTTACCTATAGGTATTAAAAAATAAACGTTTTGGAAAATGAAAAATCACGTGACATAAGGGGGCTGGGAAGAGAGGGTCGAGCAAAATCTCAGGACACTTCACACCAAGGGGAGGGGGTGTTGAAAAATCTCCAAACTTTCCTCACGTAATTTATGAATGCCCCCAAGTAGCATTTCACCGGTCATTTAGAATGCTTGCACGCTAAGTGCCATTCACGTTTCAGCACCTGATTCGTTGTCACGTTTTCAATGAATTGCGCATCTGGATATCGCTTCTGCAATCTCTTTATGATGTTTTCATAAAGCCATAAGCCGGGAGTTTGAGTCTCTTGAACACTGACGCACTATAGATTAAAAATATGTATTATCAAGGTTGAAAAACTTGCAAAGGATAACTATCAGTACCCAGGAGGCTTATTATTGTTCAACTAAATCCAAGTATGCGAGTTCATTTCGTTTCCATAAAATTGCAATACATTATAATAAACAATAGATGATTGACAGTATGAGCTAAATCGTATCTAAACCTTATGAATGAACAAAATTGGAGTTATTTTGACAAGTATATCTAAACCTCATGAATGAACAAAATTGGAGTTATTCATAAATTTTTGACAAGTATAAGGAACTAGCTCAAAACAAATTAAAGTTTTAAGTATTTTTGTAATAATTATAAGACTGATTTTCTAGTCGATATTATTTCGTTTTATATTTCGTTCATTCATATTCAAGATTGTTTTGTGTACTTTCTTGCATGGCTGAGGAGACCTATCCGGTGACTCCCAGCCGAACTGACGCCACTTAAGTCATCTTACGTAAATGCAAAAAAAGGGCAAGGACTGTGTATTTTTATCTGTTTTACGAATTGTTTAGTGTTTTACTGTTGATTTTGTTTAGTTAAAGTTTTAAGTACCTACTCTTACAATAAGTATAAAACCGATTTTCTAATCATTTTTTTTTTGTCTGTCGTTCATATATAAAATTGTTTTGTGTACTTAAGCTTATAACGGTTTTCGGATTTTTCCCTTTACTTATAAAGACCCTACTTCCAGACGTTTTTTATGGTTCTAGGTCAACGCAAAGTACTCTATAGGTTTTTGATCCACGGCAAGAACAAATTTTTTTTGTGAATTCATCTTTATTAAATAATACTATAAAGCAAGCTGAGAAATGAGAAAAAGACTACTTACTTCGATAGTTTTCTTTTCTTCTTTCTTATTTTCGGTCGATTCCTCCTTGTTCTCTTCCTTAATCTTTTTAGCCTTCGTTTTCGGTAGTGCCTCTTTAATTTTAGGTTTCTCTTCCACTTTAGCCGGTTGTTTGGATGGTTTAGCCTCGGCAGCTTTGGTGGTTTGCTGCTGCTTCACACTCACTTCGGGTACAGGATCTGCTTTTTCAGATGGCTGAAAAATAAAAATATGTAAATGTGCTGTGCTGTGATACAGAGAATAATTCAGCAGCTGATTCAGCATTATATTATAGAATTAGGTAAGGTGCAAATGTGATTAGCTCGCATATATTAAAACACGTCAAAAACTGTTAAATTTATCACGTGGCAGTCTTTATAATAGGGTCATCATTCGGCTGTCACCTTTTGAGTAGGGAGCACTCCAACATAGAATATCACTCAAACTATTTCAAAATATCAGCATAATATGTATCTATTAGTATACAAACTTTCTGATCGACGGCATCGTGCGTGTCCGACGAAACAATGGGGGTGGTAGCGGCCGGAAGCTCTGGCGCGGGGGGCGTATGGTTCCGTTGAATGTCGCTGCCAATCAGCTTCTGTAACTCCTCGAGGTTCGGAGCAATGTTGGTGCCGGCGGTGAACGCCTCCTCGGGGCTGACCGCCGCATCACAAATAAACGTCAGATTCTGAGCCGCGGGATCACTCTGCGAAGCTCGCATCTGACATAGGATCTCGGCTTCCGTTTTCATATCTTTAATCGCCTGTGGCATCGGTTTTAAAGTCTCAGGCTGAAACAATATTTTCAGTAATGTAAATAATTTCAAAATATTGATAAAAATATACAGAACTCGCGAAGCTATAAAATTAAAAATAATAAAAAGACAAGAGACGACAGAAAGACCGCGCGATTTTATTTTCGATCTCGAAATCCGGGTGAATAATAAAAGGTTGCAGTGAAATACAATAAAACAATTAAAGTGTTTTGATTCATCAAAACCAACCAACCAAACAAGGTACGAAGATGATGAGTGTAATATTCATATTACACTCATCATCTTCGTACCTTTATTAGCGAAATTAACGTGTAACTTAGTTAGATTTACGCCCTTGATTTGGTTTACACGCTGCCTAGTGACTTATATTGGGCCCCAGCCATTTGTCCAAAATGTCTTTGTTGGTAAGGGCACTATAATTAATAATCATCATCAGCCTATGTTATTCCACAGCTGGACATAGGCCTCCCTTAATGAGCGCCATAGCGCCCTCTTTTTAGCTTGACGCATCCAGCATCTGCCAGCGGTCTTTCGCAGGTCGGCATCCCACCTAGCGTTGTTTCCCATACGCTGCCCAGCCTAGCTAGATCCTCCTCTTAGCCTCCTTCTCGAAATTGTTTTTACCTAACTGAAGAATCTACCTGTTGGCCCTGTACTTGGACACTCATAGTCGCGGCTTCGTAGAGACATCTCAACACTGCGACATAACAATATGGCATCGCTGTAAGGATTCCGGAAAAGCCCAGGTTTCAACAGAGTCAAAAGTCTTCTCATAGTCCACAACTCGTCAAGTTTCCTGACGATATGATAAGCGACCACTCGTGAGAACAGCTTATAGCACAGTATTAAATATAACATACAGTAGGCCGACTTGGTACATGTCGACAAGTGACGCGACTGCGTATGTAGGCCGCAGGGTTGTCACCATGCTAGTGTCAAATGAAAACTTTTATTTTTTTATTTTAGGTGAACATCGTCATCAATATTACGAATATTGGTGATTTTTCAAATCCAAGATGGCGGATTTTGTTTTTAAATTTTTCTCATGGTGGGCGTTTTCGACTAATTGGAGGGTGTAGATTACGAATATGCGGTATTTTTCAAATCCAAGATGGCGGATATTATACTATATCAAATTTTACTCATTTATATCGTATTATTTTCTACTTAATTATCCCGAATGAATTATCATTTGAAAACAATCACAAAAAACTATACAAAAGAAATTGTCGCGCTTGCGGGTATAATTTTGTTAGGTTTTTTGTTATAGTGCTTACCCGCACTTTGGGTGTCTCTAAGAAATGAAATAAGTCCCCAAAAATTTCCGGTTTCGGCAGGAATCGAACCCGCGCCTGCCATCTATCTATATTTATCCGCCATCTTGGATTGTAATAATAACTCAATATTCGTATTAAGAACCCTCGAGTTAGTTGAAAACGATACCCATGAGTAAAATATTAATAAAAATTTATCCGCCATCTTGGATTTTGAAAGTAACCCCCTTTTCGTATTTAACACCCTGGATTTAGTCAAAAACGATACTCATGAGTAAAATATTAATAAAAATTAATCTGCCATCTTGGATTTTCAAAATAACCCCATTTTCGTATTTAACACTCTGGATTAAGTCGAAAATGATACCTATGAGTAAAATATTAATAAAAATTAATCAGCAATCTTGAATTTTCAAAATAACTCCATTTTCGTATTTAACACCCTGGATTTAGTCGAAAATGATACCCATGAGTGAAATATTGATAAAAATTTATCCGCGTGCGCGCGTGGAATTTGATGGTAGCGCAAATCTTTGTTAGAAGATGATGAGTTGCAATTTCTAATGGTAAACCTCATATATCATTTGTAAAAAAAAAGTTTAACAAATTACAAAGTCAAATAACATGCGTCAGACCAGACGGTCGCCCCTGAAAAATATGGAGGGTGTTACTAAGGCGGTGGATGTATGCAAGTGCGATCCCCCCCTAATCCCTTGCCCCCCGCACGATTGCCCTGTCAAAACGCCTTCGTCGAACGACTGTATGCATATATGGCATATAGGTAGGCCATGTCTATAAACCACAGGCCTCATTGAAGAGGTTCTGTAATTCCTATATGACAGGGGCTTCTTCAGCTTTCAAGCCCAGATGGTATTCCGTCTTCACTGGGGGACTCTTCCATTTTTAAGCTGCCTCAGAGCTAACACGACCTCGACTTGACTGATCTCTGGCAATTCGTCGGTGTAGTGGCGTGTCAGGGTAGCTCTGGAACTATGGTCGTCTCTTCGAGAATGATGCGCATGTGCAACGTATAAACGCCTTACAAATCTTCTATGCTGGCAGAGATCTTTGGCTTCGACAATACGGTCCTCCCGTTGTGATGCCTATGATATAATAATAAGTTCTTGAGAAATCATCTCTACTTTCCAGAAAGGCCAACAAAATCCCTTTTCTAAGTCTAAAGAGAAGCAAATGCGTTGAGACAGCAAGTGGCTTCTTAGATAGATAGATTGAAAGTACTACAACTTTGCGAGTGTAGCGGACGGATCCCAAAAATGCTTGGATATTACTTTTCAAACATTTGATTTAAAATGTTGTGGTATTCGACGTGTGCATGAAGAAAATCAAAGGTCCACGGCACCCTCCTTTCAAAGCTTTAAGCATTTCTGTTAGTAAAAATACGTCAAAGAACATCAATTAGCTAATAACTTTTCTGAATGTGTTCATTGTAAGTATTTAAGAAGTATGACAACTGCATTTGATTACTTTCTGATCTTTTCTTTTTGATTATCTGATTAGACGAATAAAAGTCATATAAAGTAAGGCAAATAAGAGAGTTAAAAATCACCTAAACATCAAAAACTAATCCAAACACACGGGTGAAAAGTCACCAACTCAGTTTCATTCTTTTTTTTTCCTCTCCATTTGTTTACCAACATACAAAAACAAAACGAAAGGATATTATACGTCAAATAAACACTGAAAACATAAACAGCTAGGATTGTACGTCTACAATCCTAGCTTTTTATGTTTTCAGTGTGCAGTACCCTGGCAGTACCTCATGGTATCGTGAGGAAACCTACACACTGAAGAATGGAATGGAATGTAGTCCATCATCATGATTACGCTGGGTCCCCGGTTATTCGACGGTGAACCGTGAGTCGTAGGCGGCTGTCCTACAGGCCTCTGTCAATCCCCTACTAAGTGAGTGCATAGGTATAGGTACGTTATGGAATGTTTAGCCAGTAATGCATCTCGACTGTTTGTTTCCTCTCTCTCTCTCTCTTAAAGCACTTGCGATTCAAATTATTTCAAACTCTTTATCAATAAAGAGTGGTAGTAATATCTCACTGTTTCACGAAGTTCATAATATTTCCGTGAAAAGAGTGGTTATAACCTATTACGTTCTAGACCGCACATTGCGATGGTAATATTGATAAATTATCACCATCGCAATGTGCGGTTACTGTGTCGTTCGAAATAATGTCCAAACAGTTAAACTATCGTAAAAGCTATTGCTCTTCAATCTAATTAGATAAATTACTGTAAAGTACATTTTGTGCATTTTGCTAATTTACACTAAATTATATAACAATGATGTTAATATCGTCAAAGAGGAAAAAATATAGCTTTCATTTGAGATATAATTTGTTTATGTAGTGTATCTTGGAGCCTTGAAATAATAAAATTACCTTATTTTTCCAATAATAAAATTCTTTAATTTTCCAGACTAAATAGATTTTACTTTTACGACTTTATTCCCCGGTGCAACCGCTATGTAGGAAAACCATGCACAAGTCAATTAGTGTTTTAATAGATTGAGTGCTCGACCCATTATGTAGCACTTTACGCTCTATAACTCGATTCAAAAACCTGTTTTTTTTAGTACATAGTGGTAACAAAACCCAATGAATATTGGTGGCAAATATTTAACGACATTGGTATCATAGAAGCAAAGCACAGAAGCTCGAAATAATTTTTCGTTTTGAATGCTTTCATTCATCATTTAATTGATCTCTCGTTCGTTTTCGCATTCAAATTTTTACATTTTTCGCTGCACATGTGAGATTATCCGTCGAAGTTTATATTTTTAGTTTTCCTATATAATATAGACATACATATATCTACCACATACAGTTCAGATGGATCGCTCCGCAAACTTCAGAACAGTTTTCAAAAAGTACCTACTATTCTTTCGAAAATCCCCCCTCACCCTTTTAAAGACCATTTTTCAAGTGTTCTTTTCGCAGAATTCCCTATATTTTCCCTGTAAAATATAGATCTATAAACGCCACATACATTTTACATAGATCGCTCAATTTTCGTAATTTTTTTGACTTTTTCAGTACAGTTACATGCCCGTTAATGACTAACGGGATATTTACCATGATTTTTGCATTTTCCTATATTTCGACACAATTTCAGTTTTTTTTTCTAATGTCAAAAATGATAGGAAATGCCAATAGATGCAAAACCTATGTATTTCTAACGGCACCTGTCAAAACGGCAGTTGTAATAAATGACAGACTTATTAACAGTTAGACTCCTATGACAATTATAAACTAAATGCGCATTTTCATGACAATTGTCAAATTTTATAAGTAGTCAATGACATAGGTCTTGTCAATAATGACTGAATGAATTAACTGTCATCTTGACAGCGGTCATCAAAATGTAGACTTATGGTCGTCATTTTCATAGTCCGTCATGTATGACATTATCTGTAAAATAATCTCTATTTTTTGTTATCTGTGAAATTTTGACAGTGACTTGAAATATTTAATTGTGTTATGCATTCTATTGTGATCTGAAATAAATGAGTTAATAATAATAAAATATTTTTGATATCCCGTTCGTCCCACTAATACGCATCGAAGACGATTGGCGGGACGAACGGGACATAAGCTTGCTAAGATAATTTTGAACACCCTGACAGCTCATATACTCGTAAATACGAAACAATGAGTAGTAAGATATTTTAAACACCTTGGGTGCTTACAACAATATGATGATCCGAACTGCGTATGTATATCAAATTGCTTTTATGTTTTTCAGATCATTTTGACTACTCTAGACGCTCATATCAATTTGACGCTGACTGTACCTTTTTTCCTAGTAAGTAAAATTATATTTTGAATTCAAGTGCGCGCCGTATCTCGCTCTCGGTGTGACCTGACCTTAAGTCCTCATATGTATTCTTTCGTACTGACGTGGAAGTGACTGCTTTGGAGTAGGGTACACTGGACTATCTTTCTCGCAGCGATGCTTGTTATACCATTAACGTATTCCTCAATGCCAATTTTTAATATCTATAACTTCGATATTAAATAGCTGGCCAGCTGGCTGAATTGCCCCGATGGATGTATGGATTGCCATACATCGGGGCAATTCAGCCAGCATTGGCTGATGCGCTGCGCCAGATACTTACCAGCTCGCGGGTCACGTGGACTCACGCGTCGTCGCTTCGACCAGACACGCTCAGGTAATATTTTTAAGTATAGTGGTTTGCACACAGTTACTTACTACAATTTTACTTTTCGATTGCCGGACTCTATTTACCTACCTACATATTTTAGTAATTTTTTAAGTATCTGCCAGCATTGGCTGATGCGCTGCGCCAGATACTTACCAGCTCGCGGGTCACGCGGACTCACGCGTCGTCGCTTCGACCAGACACGCTCAGGTAATATTTTTAAGTTTAGTGGTTTGCATACAGTTACTTACTACAATTTTACTTTTCGATTGCCGGACTCTATTTACCTACCTACATGTTTTACGAGATTAAATAAAAATATTTTTGTTTTATTCTCAATTGAGAGAAGTTCGGTTTACTGAATTCTCTATTCTATACTCTATTATTTACAGAGCGTAAAAGCTTTCCATAAATGCATGAAAATCGCGGCATTTTCAAATACATTAAGCACTAGGCCACCAGAATATTTTGTGGTTGATAATGAGTAATGACCACTAATTCATAGCAACCCTGGGTTAGAATTTTTTTCGAAGGCGCAGTTTTGGGAGCTCGCACCGATCGCATAATCGGCTATTTACGTCACTGTAAAATTTGAGATACTTATTGCATTTAAGATTTGTAGTAGTGAAAGCAAACTAAGCGTCCCATAAGGTCATAATAAAAAATAAAACTTCAAGTGCGAGTCCGATTCGCGCAGGCAGGGTCCCGTAACTAAGCGTTCCTTCATCTTTCTTCTTGATGAGACCTTCATCGTTGCATTAATTTAGCCCGATCTGTTCAGTAGTTATGTCGTGACAATAACAAACATTCATTCTTCCATCCATACGAACTTTCGCATTTATAATATTATTGTGATTGTGTGATGCCATAGTATTTATTTTTAATACTCGTAAAGGCTTGCTTTAGCAAAGAAAATTTTAAAGACAAAGAATTAGAAGTTAAATTAAATACACTTTTGGTGCCAATATTCAACCACATACCTTTACTATATTCGACGGGTATCGTGCATTTTATCAATGAATTGAAAATAGGGTAACAAATAAGTAATAATAACATTACTACATT
Source organism: Eupithecia exiguata (assembly GCA_947086465.1). Taxonomy (NCBI): domain Eukaryota; kingdom Metazoa; phylum Arthropoda; class Insecta; order Lepidoptera; family Geometridae; genus Eupithecia; species Eupithecia exiguata. Next base: position 3,939,300 of record OX352226.1, read on the forward strand.
ACCATCTTTATATTTTTTACTTTAATTATATAATTACAAGACCTTGTTTCTTGCTAAATATCATAATTCTAGCTCAACGGGAAGTAGGTACCCTATAGGTTATGGTCCATGGCGAGAACAAAAAAAATATTTTTGTTATTAGTTTACAATAACTACTGGTACTGGTAATTTCGGATTTTTCCTTTAACCTTGGAAATTAAAAAAAAATTGAGCATAAGCGGCTGTAACTTTTGATTGCGTTGACTTGGAAGTTAGATTTATTATTATTGCGGCTCCAAGAGGTAACGAACCTGAGTATATGATGTGAATTTCAACTCGATACCTCTACGCCTTTCTGAGAAAAGAGGGTTGAAGACCGACAGATGGACAACAAAGTGATCCTATATTTTTTCCTTTTGAGGTACGGAACCCTAAGAAATACTAATACTATAAAATCGAAAGTAACTCTCTCTGTTATCTTTTCACGCATATAGTTATAAGGCTGAACGGATCTTAACGAAATTTGGCAGGGAGGTAAATAAATCGCAGGGACAGAACCTAAAGATATACTACTACTACAGTTACTGCTGCTTACTATTTACTATACCTAAGTTATTATTACTATGTATTCTTTGCCTAAGGTCTCATTGTTTATCTCATGGGCAACTATAAGTGTCCGCCATATTTTTGTGTGCGCTCCAGAGAAAAACGGTGAATGTACCGCTAAGTCAAGAATCATTGCTAGGTCTACTTTAACGGTAGACCACCTCTAACACCACTCCACGCGGACAAAGTCGCGGGCAACAGCTAGTTATTCATAATTGCAATGAATGACAAGAAACGACTGACTTGGTTCTATTAATTATCCAACATCAATGAAACCTAACATCAATGGGTGCAAATTGGTTTAGATACTTGGTGCAATTGTCATAAAATCCGCGCACCTGTTTTTGCCTACAAATCGCGATTGCGTCCGGCGCGGCGGCAGTGCGTTCGAGCCTCCCGCTACGAGAGGTCACACTAGACCGCGAAATTTAATGTGAACGTGAAAGCTTCTATAATTTTGCCCGAGAACATTCAATATTACAAATAACTTTAATTGTAACATGTTCGGTTGTGCTGAAATGGAATAGTTCGTGATTTCGTTAACGTCTTGTGGTGTTAGAAATATGACTTAACATTGAAAATATCTACGAATTGTGATGTCAGTGATGTGTTAGCGACTTTTCTCTGAATTAAAAAGTCCAATGTCAGTGAAACTGTGCAAATTCTGGTTCTACGGGACAAAGGACTTTTACAGTAGGTAAGTACCTATCTGAGTAGGTAGTTAGTGTATAAGCATAATCACATAGTTGGATAAACATATGAAAACTGTAATGTGTGATTCATGAATAATTTTTTTGATGCATTTTTAATGTAATGAATTTTTTTTAAACTCGTTTAAAAAAAACTCAATGTGATTACGTCGTTACGTAGTTCCTATGGCATCCGGCTCCATCACCTAGGACCAAAATGCTTAAGAAAACAAATTCAATGAACCTAAGCTCGACGGGGTTAAGTCGTCACTTTGCATGCCCACAGCTGCTTTATGTATCTTACGTAAATGTTTAACGGATTGACATGCTAGATTTAAGTATTTAAACAAATTGTACGCCAGGTTATTTTGTACAAAAAATGTTATAGCACTAAATAGTTACAATTTCGGAAAAAAAACATCGAATTATCTTAAAAAGTCCTTTAAAATAACCTTTCCATGATTAAAAAATCTGCCAAGCTCCAACTACTATAAGTTACCATTATAACAAGCTTTCTGCCGGACATGCTGTATAATGTGATGATCGGTCGAAGCTATGGCTTACAGTCTGTGGTAAGGTGCATTTAATAAATATGTTAAATATAAAAGGGTATAATTTGTGGTGTTGGACCTTTAGCAGAGCAACAATCCTCAGATTTGTAGGGTTTCAAGTAATTTCCACCTTCTTCCGCCAAGAGCTTAGTTCACACGAACTCAACAATATGCTATTTGCCATGGCCTTACATTGCATTCTGGAACAAAGTTGTCCTGCGAACTTTTTAGGATTACAATGCAATCTGAAGATCTACCTAGATTCTCTGAGTAAGTTAAAAATTCTTAGATAAAGTTTTGGGGATTTGTTCATTAAAGTTTGAACAGGCGTAGCCATATCATAGTATAGAGAGATAGTTGTTCACAAAGAACATCAAAATATTTAATAGTAAGTTATATGTTTATTTATAGTTTGTTATTGTTTTAACAAATCATAATTAAACGTGGCACTGTTCAAAGTTCTCGTTTTAAAAATTCCCGACGTAAGGTAATGGAAGAGGTATTTCGAAAAGGCCAGTCTGACAAGATGCCTATAGTAGAAAGCAAAACATGACAGTACAGGGGCTGACATTTGTGGAATAAAAATGAAAAGGGTGATATCATACCGAGCTTTCATTATCTTAACTCTTTACACATAGGTACGAGGCGAGTTTAAAGTATAGCCCGGTATGAATATGAAAGAAACGGCAGACTATTTCATAATGAATCCCCTGCAATCTGAATACACATTTTACAACGCGAAATAATACTTTCCAAAAACAACTTTCATCGTCGGAAAATCGCTTTCGACGAATCTCTTTTTAGGGTCTCCGTATCCAAAGGGTAAAAACGGGACCCTATTACTAAGACTTCGCTGTCCGTCTGTCACCAGGCTGTATCTCATGAACCGTGATAGATAGACAGTTGAAATTTTCACTGATGATGTATTTCTGTTGCCGCTATAACAAAAAATACTAAAAAACTGAATAAAATAAATATTTCAGGGGGCTCCCATACAACAAATGTGATTTTTTGCCGTTTTTATAGATAATGGTACGGAACCCTTCAAGCGCGGGTCCGACTTGCACTTGGCCGGTTTTATTATTTCAGCTTCGGAAACAAAAATTAGGTACTAGGTCTGTCATTTTGAACTTCTTCGGAGAATATATCTCGTGCCTAAACATTTTAGCGTAAACAACTAGATTACTCCCATGTGTCTAATTTCAAATGACGAAAAAAGTATAAAAGTAGTTCATGTTCAAAATACTATAGATTCAGGAACAATGGATTACTATTCTTCTGAATCATCGAACAATAGAGTTACAAAACTCTTAGACATACCACTCTTATATTTTATGCGAGATTTATAGCGTTTTATGTAGAAGGTAAAAACACTACAATTGCTCAATTGTAGTGTCATATTCAGTCATTTTACATTATAGTCACACTTTAACATTTTTTTATGTCATTGGTGGATGGGCTTATTTCATAATTTCGAGTATGAACAATTTCCCTCATCACCGTATTGTCACTATTGATTTTCACTGTATCACTACACTCGCGGTTTGTTTTTTCGTTTCAAAAGTGAAACTTGTGTTTTCCAACAATAAAATTTAAGGCTTGAATCGTATTCGTATACTCGTTAAAATGCTCTATCATCATCTCAATATTCATCTTGAATAAAATTGAATAAAATACTTCGAACTCCCTTCGTACAGTGTAGGTAGCTAGGTACTTGTTATAATGAAAAATATACATTAGCTCTTCTTTTATTATTACTATTATTACTTATCAATAAAAACTTCAGTTTTTTTCGTCAACCTTCCTACCCATTGTTACCGAGAAAAACAGCTTCTTTGGTGTTTTATTAGGTACGTTTAAGTTGAAACACAAAGGCACTAAACAGTATTTTCTATGCATCCTCCTAGTGAAATAATAAGCGAAAGCGGGAGGATTAGATGCAATCCGATCCAATAAGATATTTTAAAGAATTCATCGCTAATAAAACGAAACATATAAAAGATACGAGTGCAATATTCATAGATAATCATTTTAGTTTCAATAAAAGATTACAAAACTTATATGTACCTACTAACCGATATGTATTTATAAAATCAATTTAATACAGAGAAATGTTACTTATTTCTCCATGGCCATGGCCGTAGGTAGCAGGCAATCAATAATTAATTAATCAGTGCCCCCACTTACCATCTAAGAGTTCGCTGGAAATCTTTCAAGAACTGTTCAAGTTGTTCATTTCTGATTTTGTAAATGTTGATAGAGAGCGCTCTCACATTACCGCGCGGAGTTTCGCAATGACGTTGTCCGTTCTACGAGATGCGGAACAGATGCGAAACTGTCGCGGACACGCTGCGGACCCCGAGTTGCGGTTCCGCAAACTCGATTCCGCGCGGTAATGTGAGACGGGCGTAATACTCCGTCCACACGTTTATTTAACTATTAATCAGCTCGAGTTGACAATCAAGTACCTAGTTATGTCATAATGCTTTACCGATTCGATTTTTTATTACTAAAGATTTCGTTTATGAAGAAGTTGTGATCGCTTGTTATTTTTACTCAACATTACAGACATATTCAGGCGTCTGAATGACTTTAAATTTAGTATCAGAATATTGCATTGAATACAGAAGGTATTATATTTGTTGTGTTATCTGCTACGCAGCGGCAACTAAAAGCGCGTACCGCCGCGGGACGCTGCCCGCGGCGTTACACGCGTATTTGCTTTTCCCGGGTTTATAAAGTACACATTGGCTTACTGCACTATTTTACGTTTTCAATATTTTTTCATGGAAAAATCTTTAGTATTATTGGAAATCTGTCTACTTTTTAAAAAGTTCGTGACATTTTTCGAGTAAAGCAACTCGCATCTCTATTCTTTTTTGAATATTACTGTCTATGAAATATTGCTTTCAGTCATTCAGTCTTCGTTTTCTCACCTGTCAACAATTAGGCAACTTCATAGTCGCGCTTGTATCAAAAAGAAAACGAATGCGTGGACAGAGTATATGTTTGTTGTTTTATTTACTACTAACTAGCTTTTGCAAGCGGTTTTACACTCGTTTTTCCGGGATTTAAGGTTGACTGTCCTTCCCAGCATACAGTTTCTATCCGTGCAATCGCATACTACGATACGTTCCGTTTAGGCTTGAAAATGTAACAGACAGATGCAGTCACAGAGGTTAACTCTATTTTTTATTAGGGTTCCGCACCCAAAGGGTAAAACGGGACCCTATTACTAAGGCTCCGCTGTTCGTCTGCCCGTCTGTTACCAGGCTGTATATCATGAACCGTGATAGTTAGACAGTTGAAATTTTCACAGATGATGTATTTCTGTTACCGCTATAGCAACAAATACAAAAAAACAGAATAAAATAAATATAAGGGGGCTCTCATACAACAACCGTGAATTTTTTGCTCGATATTGATAACGGCAACAGGTAGACGCTTGAAATATACGCAAAATCTACATACTCTTCGTTACAAAATGTATAGGCTCGATAAATATCGATAATTTACCTACTCGAAAGTTATCCTGAACTACTTATAACCAAGTTCTTTGACTACTTCATAGTCGAAGGTAATAAAATGGCTGACTTTGCTCTTCTCGTGATCTCAACACTTTTTATAGCGGAAATATTACAATACCAGAATTGGTTGTAAATTCTTGTTCGGATACTAATTTTATTGAATTATCTTAGAATAATTCTCTATAAAAAAAACAATAGAATCTTCATTACTTTCGCGATTTAAAAGGTCCCAGTACACAATCTGTGATGGGCTATGCTTTGCAATGCACAACTGCAGGCCACGATCACTGGGTGTCGAGCGATTGACAATTATTATTGTCCGCCACTATAATACTATTACCTCCTGTACACAATGGCGATGGCCTGAAGTAGGCCAGCATACGCTATAGTGTACTGGAGCCTTTACATAAAGGCCCCAGTACACAATGGCCTGTGATGGGCCATGCTTTGCATTGCACAACTGTAGGCCACGATCACTGGGTGTCGAGCGATTAACAATGGACCGCCACTATATACCATTATACACCTGTACCCAATGGCGATGGCCTGAAGTGGGCCAGCGTACGCTATAGTGTACTGGAGCCTTTACATAATAATTAAAAAAATATTATCTAACAGTCACCCCGAAAAAGATTGCTATAACACGATGATAAAGAAGGGGAATAATAACACAAAGCATGCGATAAATAATCATTAATTAAGCAAAAAATAATCCTCCAAATCGGTCCACGAATGACGTAATATAAAATGAGAACATAGGAACTCCTATTTTTGAAGTGGGCTATAATTCGTGTCTAGCCTGAGCTCGACCTTATGAGTTATTATGATTCATACTTTTTAGTTCAGGTTGGGATGAAAAACTAAAATCGAACAATTTAAACAAAATATTTTTTATTCGTATTTTAACAATAATCAATGTTTCAACATTGTTTAGCTTTGGATATGCATAATCAAACTTAATTTTACGAAAACTTTTATAACGAGATAACTAAGCTGCTTATGGAAGATTTAAACATATTTTTTTGTCTTCTTATCATAGCAACTTAAACACAGATTTGGACTTAAGGTAATCGTTTAATAGACCAGGCAACGAAAAGGTATAGAGGGAAATGTTTGGAACAACTTTGTTAGGACCAGTTAAAAGGTCAAAAGTCCCCGTAGCCCTTGAGCCGGAGGGGGAGGTGGCCTTAGGGCTACGGGCGGGGACTTTTGATATGTTCGCCTCCTAACTAGTCCAAACGAAGATACGAAGTCAAAAATTTTGTTCCAATTATTTCCCTCTATACCTTTTTTGAGCATTTATTGCCTGGCCTATAACGCTAAGTAACTTATTTTAAAATTTTGGTAACATCACTAACACATAACCTCGTGTACTACACTAACAATTATTACAACACCGCGCATAAACTTACAGCTGATTAATTTCTAATACTAGAAGTAAGACATAATTGTTTTATTAAGGTGAAATGAGTCCCAAAATTACGTTTTGACTGTTCGGAAAATCAATTGTAATAGAACACTATTATTTTAAATATTTTTTGATGAGCATCATACGTTAAGGATTTTTGTTAGTAACTTATGGGAGTCGTAAGATTTGTGCGAACTCTACCAGTCATTGTGTTTCAGTCTTACTAAAATTTTGAATATCAATTTTGTCTACAAAGTTCCGTGAGACCTGAACTCTCCCTGCATTTATTAGTTTGAAATTGAGTTCTGATTGAATCAGCTGCTCCAAGTCAAGGGGCTTTCAAGAGGCAGAGAGTTCACAATGGAATAGGATGTAGATTTTACATAAAACCAGATTCCCGATAGCTAAATAACTCGAAGCTCGCTGAACAATCGAGTTGATTGTAGAGTGCATTGTTATAGAAAAGGAAATCTCGTAAAAAGTTTACTCAATTTAATTTGTACATATACATCTACTATCAACCCCCATTCAGTATTGTCGTTTTTGAATTTTGATGAATATATTGCATTAAATTAAACTCTATTAGAAGTAAGGATTAATACTAACTAACATTGAGAAGTCGTGTTAAGTCCGGACGCAAAACAGATGGAATTTCGTACAATGACCTCTTTGCCTACTGACAGTGGTCTCAAACAATTTTGCACTACCGGCATGGTTTATAAGAAACATTTGAAAGAGAAAAAAAATATTTACTGGCTTATTAAATACAGTTACGTATAAAAATCGAGTTATAATTTTATTAATAACTTATTCGGTAGAAAGAAAAAAATTATGATTCTTTAATCATAATCTTTCTCTGTATCGGAGTTACTGAAGTTAACAGACCACTATACAATGAAAACAAGATAGCAAAAACTAACAAACAACAAAGAAACTAAGATATTATAACTGACCCTGTGACTGTGTCCGAAAACTGAGCGATCACTCAATGCATCCCAAGATCACATCACATCGTTCGTTCGTTAATTAAAAATTATTAAATATGTCAAGCAAGCCGTGGGTGGGTCTTTGTCGTGACCCAAGGCTCAAACAAAAAACTCAAGGAACAAAAGTTACGAAGTAACACTATTTCATCTGTGACAAAAGGTTTACAATCTTGGTCATTGCATTCATGCGACCGTGACGGATAATATTTACGCGGGAGTGACAGAGATAGGTAGTAATGGGTCAATGTACGAAATTCCATGTGCTTCGCGATCGGACTTTAGTAGTGTAACTAGCCTCGCAGGTAACGTGCTTTATGTCTTTATTTTATGAAAAAAGAGCACCCGTGTAATTATATTATTTTATATATATGATGACTTCCGAGACGAATGCAAAGCTGATAAAGTTTTGAATTTTCTAATAGCGGAGTACATATAGATTCTGACTGAGAGTAAATCCCCCATTATCTCACACAAGATTAATAAATAAAATTGCATGATGATGACCTAGGGCAGGTAAACATTTTCCTGTCGAATACACAGAGTCAACATTCCGGTTCGTGCCGATTCAGTGAACGCCCCACCACAAACAAATCCCGTTTGTGTATCAAACGACCCTAGCTCAAATACCAATTCTCCCTTTGAGTGACTAGGATGGCACTGAACGTGTAACAGACTTGAGAAATAAATGGTAGTACACCGCAAAACTAAAGGTACAAAACTATAGATCTAATCAGATCCTTTTATAATAATCTAAAATTCAAATACAAAACGATACTTAAAATAGAGTAAGTAGCGATTATAATCGTTTTCACATAAGAAGCGGTCGGTGACGTTTCGGTTTGACCATAATAGAAATTCGATTTTTAATTATTTGGATTGACTTATAAATCGATTTTTCGTATTTTTTTTCGATTTAAGTTACATCGAAAATGTTTCATTCGATTTATAATGATTTAAATTATTATTGACATATAAATCGATTTTTCGTAAAAATATTTTTTATATTATTATTTGAATTGCCAGTTAAAACTAACAGTTCAAAGTTACCTCTTATAATAATACAAGCTAAATAGGTAGGTAACTGAAAATGAAGTTTGAATCTCGCGCCAACAAGAAACGGTCCACCCTAAAACGCAAGCCTCTTGTAAGATAATGGTGTAAGTTACGATTTTAAGTTACAATAGTAATCGATTATACAATTTTCCTGATTTATATTTATTTTGTCAGTTTCTATTACGTTTAGTTCTACGCAAAACTAATCTTTGATTTTGTATATGAATACGTTTTAATATTTTTTTAAGGTGAGGATGCTAATTATAGTTTTGTTTTCATAATTTAAGTGGCGTACTAAAATTCTACAGTATAATTAATACGTCAGAATGAAAATATTTTTCTTTTATTTCAAATGGTCAAATAAACAAAATCTTAGTCAATTGAAATTATTCGCAGTACATCTGTCGATACGGTTCATATATGAAAACAACTATAAGTATTCAGGTGTCACCGATATTCGAATTTTATAACTATACGGTAAAAATCACATGATAACAAATAACGTACACAGAGCGATAAAAATACAGTCAAACACTTGAAAGAACTATTACTTATCTAGTTCCTTCTATTACTTTACCAATTTTAGATTTAATAGGTCGGTAATATAATAGATAATAAGAAAACCACCACCGCAACAACACTTTTTAAAGAGTTTTACAATAAAGAGCATTTTAGCAACAAAAAACATACATAGAGCGATACAAATACTGTCATACACTGTATAACGAAAGAATATAACTTATAAAGTTTCAGATATTTTTCTTTTAGTTCGGAAATATAAGATATTACAAAAACAACCAGCGCAACGAAACCGTTATTTTTTGTAACATATTTACGATAGAGATTGAATGGATAACAACATAGAACGATAGAAATACAGCCATACGTTGAACTATGAAAGATTTTTTACTTAGCTAGTAATGTAACTTTTATAACTATACGTAACTTAGATTTAAGTTCTGAAATATAATAGATATTAAGATAACCACCACCCAAAAGGTTTTTTTTAAATTAAGATAGAGATAACATTTCTAACAAAAACATTCATAGAGCGATATAAACACAGTCACACACTGTATTAAGAAAGAACTATTACTTATCTAGTAATTTTACTTTTATTACTACCTATACCTAAATTAGATTTAATAGTTCGGAAATATAATAGATATTAAGACACCGCAACGAAACGTTTTTTTTATTTAAGATAGATATTTTTTTTAACAAGAAACACACTTAGAGCGATATAAATACAGTTACACACTGTAATAAGAAAGAACTATTACTTGTCTAGTAATGATCCTTTTATAATATATCTAAATTAGATGTAATAGTTCGGAAACATAATGTGTATTACGAAAACCACCACCGCAACGCAAGGTTGTTACACTTAGTTAAATCCAGTGCTATTCTCTTTGAGTTTAAATCACTACCCTTAGAAAATAAAATTTTGTTTCGAGTATTCTTATTCCGGTTTCTACTTGAAGTTCGTGGCAGACTTAATCTGAAAATTAAAGCTTGTTTTGTTAACCTTTTTGGTAGCTGACACAGGTCTAATTTAAATACTATTGCAAAATAAATACGGGTTGGTTATATTATTCAGTCAATGAATTATTGCGGACGGAAAGGTCGAAGCAGAATGTTTGACTTTGGAACTTTGTTTGGACTAATCAGGCGACAAATATACTAAAAATGTAAGGGGGGGTCCAAAATACGTCCCATTTTTTAGTTTTTTGATAACAAGATGTAAACAAAAACGTTAGAGCGATAGAAGTTTCAATATGTAACTTAAAAACGGGACCCTCTTCGGGCCCCCTTCCGGGCTCACTTCACAGACCTCTTGCATGTGAAGTGGGTGGGGAATAATAGTATTGTCTCATAAGTAGTTGAAACAAAGTTCCAAAGTCCAACTTTCAGCTTTCGACATTTTCATTCACTTCCCTCTTTTGAGCACTCGTTGACTGAACTAAAATAGATAAAAGACGTACTGACGTACCAGCGCGAAATACTATGCACTTTTCTCAGTGTTTTATGTCCCATATTTCAAAGAAATCCGAAAATAAATTGTTTTCCGTCTTTAATATATTGTCATTTTAATTATAACTAGTTTTAATTATAACCGTCGATTAGTTATTCATATTATGCATATCAATCGTGCGTTTTTATGGAATAAAAAACAACTCTACGTCTTGGTTTTCACGTGGTTACAATCTCACTAATAAAGAGAGAAATGAGAAAAGAAACATTTATGGTCCTTGAAAGTACATAAATATATTTTTTTCTCTAGTTTTTTAACATTAAAACCTATATATATATAAATATGATGTACATTAATCTTGGATATAAAAATACCAGACAAAAAATAGCTAGAATAACAATAGAAACTATGTCGTTCTAGAATCCAAGAGTCAACAGACATTTATGAATTAAAATTTAACAAAAACCGATAACACGAACATAAAACAGCAACGTAAACGACAACGCATAATCGCACAAAAAATTTCGAGCTCCAGTGATATCAATTTCGTATAAATATTTAGGTACACCTTTTTCTTTCCTTTTTAACAGACTTTGAACAAAAGGAAGGGATCTATGTTCGGCTGAATGTTTTTTATGTATGTTCGTCAAATTATGCGTCAATTAAGGACCGATTTTGAAAATTCTTCCGTCATTGTATAGCTATATAAATCAATGATCCCGAGATGGTCCCATAAAATGTTATTCCTCGCGGATTAGTATTTGTTCAGCAAAACATAAAAACTGTGTGAAATTTACGGATTTGAAGTTGGTTTTAAAACAATCAAAGTATATTATATACAACCCCTTTGTTTTCATAAAATATCCAAGATTTTAGAACCAATACAGACACATCACATGATCTGATACAGAGATAAACAGCTATTCTAAGAAGGTTACTGGATTTAACTAAAAAAAAAGCAAAGCCCGCAAAGCGTTAAAGGGGTTTAAGTAATGTGGTCCTGCTGCTATGACAATATCATAGAATCCTTTTAAGAATAATTATAAAATTTAAGCATAGTTGCAGTAGAATAATTTTTTGACTAATTAACGTTAATCTTAGAACTAAGTATAGTTAAATACCAACGATATTACGATAAGGATCTTGAAGACTTCAAGACTTTTAAGCCCGCCTTAGACACGACTTTTTTTGGGTCATTTTAGGGTTCCGTACCTCAACAGGAAAAAGGAACCCTTATAGGATCACTTTGTAGTCCGTCTGCGCGCCTATCAACCCTCTTTTCTCAGAAACGGGTGGAGGTATCAAGTTGAAATTCACATCATATACTCAGAATCGTCAACGCAATCAAGTCACAGCCGTTTATGCCCAATTTAAAAAAAAATACAAGGGAAGATGCACACAAAACCTATAGGGTACTTTCTGTTGACCCAGAATCATGAAAATTTGCTAGAAGTAAGTCTTCTAGAGAGAACTTTTTTCAACAAGTTGAAAAATATCCTTTATTACACTGTGAGCAAAACGCGATATTTCTCACTGTTTTAGAGCAGCAAAGTCACCGTTTTCGAGCGGGAGTAGTGAAAAAGAAATAAGCATTATTGATTTCTTCTTTTTTTTTGAAGATTTTTGAATTTTAGCATTGTCGTGCGTCAATGTATGTAAAGGTTAAACTACCGACAGATGTTAATACAATATACTTATTGAAAATTATAAAAATTAATTATTGATTTCATTATACATTTTAATACAAACACGCAGTTCGTTTAACTCATTAATCGAGTAGAACGAGTTTTCTAGAAGCCATTTTCTTTTCAATATTACTTCCCATACCCTCCAATGAACTTCTGCTTGCCTTAGTACTTTTAATTTTTTTTCAATACCTACATTGAATGAATTGGCCCCTTCTTTCCTTTCTTTTAAAAACAAATATCTACATCAAATCAGTAATTAACATATTTGGACTGTTAATGTTGTTTCTGATTGTACTTCGGCGACGGGCGAGTAGGGAAAGCATAGAGTTAGTATAGTACCATAGAGAGCGTGTTCACCCTTTGATCAAGTAGACACGAGTGAGAACATCATAGACTTGTTAAATGAATGACAATTATTATGTGAGAACCAGCTGTATGATCTGTCGTTGGAAGTTTACGTGTTAGATTTTATTTTTCTTGAAGGAAAAACGGAGAACTGCGCCATCAAGTTTTGTAAAAATGATAGCAGTATGAAGACTGGACTAAATGGCCGGATCACATACCACCGGTTAGTACCTAATTGTTCACCCTACAGTAAATAAATAAAAAAACATTTCACGGGGGTGAAACAAGGGAGCACATGAAACCTCCGCACTTTACCGCTACCTGCAGATTTGACTAGTTATGGGACGTAGTCGGCATTTTTGTCGATATCTTTTGTAGGTAGGTACGGGGTGGATATAATAATACATAAGTAAATTACATAACAAAAAGTAGCCCTCCACGTCTGTCTGTTTATCTTCTTACTCATCATACAATGTTATCTACTGATTTTCATACGGTTTTCACCAATGAACGGGATGTTTCCTGAGGAAGGTTTATATCTTACTATATTGATTAGGGTTTTGTGCTAATTGGTCAAAAAAATGTCGATTGTTGAAGAGGTCGATAAAAATCATTCTGAAAACTGGGATCTTTGCTGGCGATCGCTGCGTAACCCAACGTATTACGGAACTGCTTTAATACACGTGCAAAGTCGAGGCCAGTTGCTAGCATTTAGTCTAATGTTATTTTTAAACATACTTCTTGCCATTGGCCGTACCTTTGCTCACGTGGTATCTGGATATATCGTACCCAGCTTATGTCACTCAAAGATAATGTACTTAGCTATATTTTAAGGTACATAACTAATTGGACTAGTACTTTCGGAAATACCAGATAACTTCTACTTTAGTACCTGATAATGATTTATTTAGACTATTGGCACCTATGTATATAACTGGTTGTTTAAATATTTTTCTCTCTTTCAGATTTCCAAACAGACCGTAAACTTATGAAAAAGTGGATCTACGAGTTCGACGACGCCATAAAAAGAACAGAACCAGAGATAAAATATTGGGAACCCAACATTTAGACTAGGACTTGTGATTGGTTTTCCTATTGTTTCTTTTCATAGAAATAAAGATTTTTTTACCCATAACTTGATTTTAATTTAGATTTTCTAATGATCTAGCTTTTTCTAACTAAGTTTTTTTATAGTTAGTGTATGTCGGAGAGGACAAACTATTGAGACCATAGTTTTTTAAGACCTACCATGTACCTACTCAAATTCCCAAAAATTTAATACTATCTATTTTATCGACATATTTTGCGCATAGTAGCGCGCATATTTGCCCATCCTTATCCAATCCAGTTGTCAATGAGGTTCTCCTGGCTACGCTGGGCATTGGGAGGAACAGGCCATAGACGCTCTCTACGGCTAGTACTATAATAACTCTATGAGGGAAAGAGACGTAATAAAGCATGAGCCGAGTTAGGGAGACTGACTAGATGCAGAAAGTGTGGACGTCATAGGAAAGTGACGTGATAGAGAGGGAGACGAAACAGCGAAAGTGACAGTGACGAGAGATTAACACAACCGCTATTCTTACGCCGCGGCCCCACAGCAAAAGAAACAATAATATGTATGCATATTACACTAAAGATTATGGTACAAACAAACTGGACTATCTTAAGTTATGAAACATAATATAGTTCCTCAAACTATCTGATTGACTTTACCCACACCGCCTCTACTTTTGTGAACCTCTACGTTCTAGGTTTATTCAGGTCCGACCATGTCTTAGGAAACATACATAATAATAATATATAAATAATAATTATATGAGAAAAAAATATTTACGCGCCCGAGACGACGACGCTGTCTCTAGTCATGATCAGAGGCGCGGCAACTCTCGGTTTAAATGCCGTAGAGCTAGGTGATTAATGGGATGAAATGGTTTCATTAGTTACTGATTGATATTTTAAGATTGCATCCGGATTTTATTAAATTTTTAGCCTTGAAATGGGCATAGCATTTAGCACCAAAGAATTAGTCTTTAGATTGATATTTACAAAACAATAAAACGGGCACCGATTCAACAATGTAATAATATTCTATGTCTATGGTTAATGAAAATCCTGAAATTGTTGATAACATTCGATCACCATCAGGGCGACTATTAAGATTTAATTTTTTGCATACTAACCAGGGTGTCCGTTTTATTTTGATATGAGCAAGTGTTCGTGTGTATGATAGGTGTAAAAAGTATCATGTAACTAAACAAAAAAAAACATAAATAAAAAAAGCATTTTAGACCAGGGTGAAAAGGGATTTTCGGAGTTGAGGGGTGTTAGAGCTGGGCCTATACAGGGTGTTTCAAGCATCGACGTCCAATCGAAGTGAGGAAGAGGGGTCAACCAAACACTTGGTGATGTCTAAGAAAAATTTACATTACCACGTGGTTAAGGTGGTTGTTCCTATGGTTAATTATATAAACAGAAACCACTAGTATCGGTTTCCACGCGTATATTCGGCGACTTTTTTATTTTGCAAGCAGCTTTTTTTCCCCTTTGTGTGATCATTTTTACAGGAAACTTGGTCTCGTAGAAACCACTTTTTTTTGTTTTTATATAACAAATAACTTTGACGTTAATACATTATAATTTTATTTCGTCAGTATTTTGAGCAATCCGCCTAACAAGTCCTGGGAACATTCTTACCTATTATAAGTACATGTTTTTAACTATTGAAAAAAAAATATATTTAAAAATACTTTATTTAGAAAATGATCTGTGGTCAGTGAAATAATCCAGTTTCAGTTTATCTAATCTCAAGTAATAGATTTCCGTCGGAATATGTACAAATAATCTGTATAGGTACATATAAGAAAATCGTGTTATTACATCATTTATAGATTTTATAACTCAAGAACGGCTGGACCGATATTAATGATCTTTGATATTTTGGATTTGTTTCCGTCTAATTAGTAGAATCGATAATAAAACACAAAAAAATTACGAGGAATTCTATTGAGGATTTTTTTTCTCATACATATTTCGTAGTAACGCCATCTCTAATTCTAAGGCGGATAAAGTTTGCCGGGCCAGCGAGTAAATTAATTCAAAATGTCACTTTAAAATCATCAAAAAAATTAAGATGAATATAACTTTACTCGAAGACGAAATATTCAAAACAATTTTAGAATAAAATTATGTTATAGCTTCTGCTTCGGCTTCGCACACGCTTTTCAAGTAGCCTATATCCGTCCCCGGAATTCGGTTTGCTTCTTAGAAAAGATCAGACAAACTACTGAGGAAATTTGTTATTTTAATTTTTTAGGGTTCCGTACCCAAAGGGTAAAACGGGACTCTATTACTAAGACTTGTGATGTATTTCTATTGCCTATAACAACAAATACTCTAACTTACTTATTTTAGTAACAAAAAATAACTGAACCTTTTTCTAAATGATCGATCAAGGTATTCAACGCGTCCCGTAGATTCACAATACAGTTAGTAAAGATTTGTAACACATTTGAGATGTTGGTTTTCCATTTTATATAGTTGTCATGTTAGCGCTGGGACAGGAACCATGCCAAGAATTACGGCAAAAATCACACATCCAAGAAGTCAACAAGGATGAGGTTTTCTATTTTCAATAATGCCAATTTACTCAATAAATCAGTGTTATTTTTTTATAGATATTTTTAGGATTCCGGGAATGGGTCCCGTTTTTTTGGTGACTCACGGAATGGATATTGTTTAGTTTAGGAATCGATTTTTAGGTTTTGCTATTCAAAACAAACAATGAAAATTATTCGTTCCGAGAGTAATGCTTAGTTTAGGAATCAAAGATTTTTAGGTTTTGCTATTCAAAACAAACAATGAAAACTATTTGTTCCGAGACAAATCATGCGTGATTTGAATGTTATTACTTTTTTTTTTGCGGCTTTTAATTTTCATATCACATTAAAATATTGTTAGTTATGGTTTAGCAAGCTTATAATTCAAGATATTTATTACTTGAGTTGAAAATTGGAAACAAAAATAATCTCACTATCTCACTAATATTATAAACGTGAAAGTTTAGATGGATGGATGGATGGATGGATAGATAGATGGATGGATGTTTGTTCCTTTATCACGCCAGAACGGCAAAACGGATCTTCTCACTAATATTATAAACGTGAAAGTTTAGATGGATGGATGGATGGATGGATGGATGGATAGATAGATGGATGGATGTTTGTTCCTTTATCACGCCAGAACGGCAAAACGGATCTGGATGAAATTTGGCACAGAGATAGATTATAGTCTGGAATAGGACATAGGCTACTTTTTATCCCGAAATTCCTACGGGAACGGGAACTACGCGGGTGAAACCGCGAGGCGCTGCTAGTTTATAATAAAACCGACAAGTTTCAGAGTGGATGTCAGATTTTAAACGAATCATTTGAAATAATCGAAAAACAAAACAAGGGGAATAGACAACTAAAGTCCGATCGAGATGCATAAAGAATTTCGTAAATTGTTGGTAATAACACCTGTTATTACCTGTCTCTGTCACTCCCGTGTAAATGTAATGCGGCACGCTCGCACAGATGCACTGACCTCTGTCCTCAGGGATTGTAAACCTTTTGTTCCTTGAGTTTTTCGTTTGAGCCTTAGGACACAACAATACTATTGCAATGTGAAAAAAAAATCATTTATTGTGAGCAGACGTGGCCAGGAAAAATACTACATTTAAGATGGCAGACGTTAAAAAGCTGCTCCAGGCGGCTTAAGGCAACATTTCAGCAGGAAAATGGCAAAAATGCATCAGTCACGTAAAAACAGAGGGATTGAACTTAGGTCAACTAGATGATAATGTAGACAAAACTGTTACACCTGAATTTTAGTGTCCTAAAAGTTGCCAAAAAAGTGTCATCAAATCTCGTGTCTGCGCCGTAAGTTATTTAAGGTCAAAGGTCACAACAATCAGTTTTTCGCGATGATCTCGGTTTCTTTAGGTCCAATGATGTTGTAACACCGCCAACATCCTGACTCCAGACTGCTACTGTGTCTATTCCGTCAAATGGACTCTGGGCTGATTTTTTTGTTTTTATTCACAAAACTTTTGACAGCACTACGCAAATCGTCTGCGTCAAAATGGTATAGGTAGACAATTTCAATTGTCCATTTTGTAAGTTTCGATACATTTACGGAGAAGGCGGCGAATACTTTGATCGATGTTCTAAACTAAATATATGTTTTAAAATATTGGTATCAATGAGAGCAAGTTTCCCACGAAAATGCTCAAAAAATAAGAGCAAAATCGACACAAATTGATATAAAAGATTAAATCGATGCAGGTTGATAACCTTCACCTCCCCACTTCGTTTAAACGTCGATGCCTGGAACACACTGTATGTTTTAGACAACTTTGATAGGTTTTATACAATAATTTCTTACCTCAGTGACCGAAACAAGATTTCGTTCATTTAGTTTGATGTAGATGGCGCTGCAACAGCTTCTATATTAACCTAGTTAATAGTAACATTGGATATGCCAGCGGCCATTGTTGCATGATACTCTTTGTCAGGCGATAAACTAAGACCTTACAAAAACGCTCACATTCCTTTAATGCTCACTGAATAAATTAGGCTTGCAGCAATGCGGTGTTAAGATAACTACCTTTGCAAATAAAGGCAGAGCGTATGTTTGTAAGAGCCTCTGCTGGAATCATTGCTATCTCTCAAGTTGCGTACCAGATTCTCCTAACCAGCTAACACTTAAATATGTATAACTGTAAGGAGCTATAGTGCTGCGGTGTTGATAGAGCAACATAAATTCAAACGCGATCTGAAGTAAACTCTATTTCAAATACATTAAAAACCTGTAATATGGCATAAGGTGCCGGAGGAGTGCCTTGAAAATGTTTCAAATGCATCTGCAATACCCTATCAGTTTATTCGACCCTATAAAAAGATTATTTATACAGATACATAACAATCAGTATCATCATAATCTTGGGATGCAACTCGCATATTATAGCAAATTTCCAGCGCTAGTTTTATATTTTAAGTTACGTACCTGGTCCCAGAAGAACATCGATAGGTTGTTTAAAATGGTCTTGACTTGCTCCGGAGGTGGCAATGGGACTGGTGGGCGATACCATAACTCTTCTGCGGAGGGTTCCCTCATACCCCACAGTGATTCCACCTGAGCAAAATTTAAACATCTAAGTAACACGAACAAACAAATAAGTATTTAGTTAGAGATTAAATAATAATCATTCTCTGTTGGGTTTTAAAACTAAAGATCTCCGCTCCTATACATTTCAAACTTACTAAAACCCAGGGAATTTTTAAACGATATGTAGGTGGAAATAAAAGGTACAAATTAGAGTTCGAGTACGGACGAGAACAATGAATGTATGAAGCTGTATGACCAGTTGTTTTGGACTATTGCGATCTGCTCTGATAAAACGTTTTACACTAAGATTTTTGCAACCTTTTTAATTTTCGGAATGTCACTGATTTATCAATAACCCTTTTAACATACATGTATATAATGGTGCATGTACGGATTGGTTTTTAGAACAAAACATTGATCAAATACAATAAAAAGATAGGAAAAGGCGAACTTGTATAATACTTACTTCAGGGCCCAGCCCAGCTTGTTGGGCATTCATCAAATTTTCGTGCTGTCGCATATCAAATATTGCGCGTGACAGATTGAACTGTTGCGGCGGCATTATATCCTGTTGGAGAAGAAAATAACGTTAGTTTGCACAAAAGCTAATTAAAAAAAAGCACCTTGGGTGCCTTTCAGGAGAAGACTAAGTATGTCCAGTAGTGGACTGGTAAAGGCTGTTGATGTGATGCGAGTGCCCTTTAGAACTCTGATAAATAGTATGTGAATATTACAATAATAACATGTGAATCAGTGCTGCACCAAAACCTTTTCAATCTTAGCTAAGAAAACTCAGTCAGTATTATGAGAAAGCCTGCATTTATCAGTTGATTAGTTTGGCTATAGAACTCTCTGTATAGAGATAGATAAAGCTCTATTAACTAGCTAGTGCTCGCCGCTCAGATCAGTTGCCACCCACATTGAACGTAGCAATCACGGCGAACAAACGTAGAACCAGAAGGAGGACATAATAGTTATATGTATCATATGTCCCGTAGGTAGGTGACCACGCAAACTAACAAATTCTGCCTTTCAGAAATTTTGTTTTGACATGTTGAAAACATTAGAATGACCTACAAGACCTTTCTTCTATGTGGTATTAAGTATACTTTAATGCAAAGCTTTGCATAAAAAATGGTGCTACATACGGCACATGTACTTACGGTAGGACCAAAAGGCATAAGACCATAACTAGCCAACGGCATAAGGCCCGATTCGCAAGCACGGCGGACCATTAGATCCGGAGTGAAAAAGCCGGCGTGATACCAACCATACATCTCCTTAGATGTGAATGGACCTTGAATAGTTTTCTGCAAGAGAAAATAACACGTGTTTTTCAGTAATTTGACAGGCTTCAACGAAAAAAGAAAAAAAATTTAAAAGACTTTTTGACCCACTTTGGATGATGAAACGAAAAACGAAAGTTTTGATCGTTTTCTTACGAGAATAAGTACACTGCTTTATTATATTATATACATACTATATTATTATTTATATGATATATAATGTCACGACACTACAGCTAAAGACGTCAGGTGACACATTGTTTAATTTTTTTATCGTTCTACAGATGTTTCATCATCAAAATTGAACCAACAAAAGCCAGGATGGGGGGAAAATAAACATGGCAGAAAACGAGTACGAAATGTTACGTACCGTCAGAGCCTTGTAGCAATGCGCAGGCTAGTGACAATGGAAAAAAAAACACATGATTGTTCAATGTCCTCACTGCAAGAGCTCACTCTTGTAGGAGCACATTGAACTAACATTATGAGTATGAAATTATTAAAAGTTTATTTACATTTGGGTCTTCATAATACCAAAGGTCCGCCAATGGTATGTTGGGATGTGGCACAGCGGGCGGCGGCTGCATCATGTTGCCGTACATGGAGGCCGGGGTGAATGACCCTTGCGAGGCTGACTGCTGCAGGCCGTGCCCATGCATGGGATACATGTTCTGTTGCCCTTGATTTCTCATCTCACCAGGATTCTGCATCTGAAAAGTTTGTGAAAGTTATATACAACAAATAAGGATTATCTGATTTATTTCGTTGCATTTGTACTTACGTTATTAGGTGCACCCATAAATAGGGAATGGGCCTGGTAGCCAGGCATTCCTGATGCAGACTGCATGTTATTATTGTTCATGTTACTGGTTTGCATATTTGGCTGCAGTCCTTGCATGTTGTTGCCTGGCATAACATTTTGGAAACTAGTTGCTGGCATGCCAGGCACTTGCATTCCACCTTGTATCCCTCCGATCTGCATATTTTGCATGTTACCAGTTCCCAATCCTTGTAGGTTGGTAGACAGCACGCCAGGATTTGGAATAGGCGGTGGTGGAATACTCATGTTTGACCCTGTTCCTACAGGCAAGCCCAGGGAAGCGTTCAGCACTGAGTTAGATATTCCAATGGACTGTATCATGTTAGTCTCAGGAGTGGTCTGAGTCTGACTGTTGGAGGACTGCTGTTGATTTATACCCATGCCTGGTGTCATTAGTTGGTTGTTCATTCTCATTTGCATCCCTGAACTTGGCATTTGGTTGGCAAAAGAGTTTGGAATTCCAGCTGATTGAGTGGTGGAATTTAGTAACTGCGCCTGAAACTCTTCACTCATGTGCATATCCAGCATGTCCTCAACAAGTTTAGTTTCTATCTGCCTCTGCTCTTGGTAGTCACTGAGATACGAAACAAATTATTATAATTTAAATTATAACTTATCGTATATACACTAAATATCAAACGAGGTAATATTATTTGAATAGTTTGAGTTTATTTTAAAATCATGATTTTTTTCTCTACCAGTAATCTATATTCTTGAGTGCAATAGATAGATAAAAACACTAACAGTCGTGGTCAACTAATTAGGTACACTCTAGTAAAACCAAATTGCAAACTTAATTTTTCTTTGCCAACGAATCTAAAAAGCATTGCAGATTTGTTACATATAAATAAATTTACAGCCGGTTTCTCGAACGCTGTTCAAATCGCGAATCAGTTGACAAAGCAATGAACTTGACACACTGGTCACATCAAATCGGATTGCACGAACGCTGATTACATAAAAGTTATCTAATAAATGATCATCTTACGATTGTCAAATCAGTGTATATTTTCATTATGGTCACTCATAATTTAATCATTCCTTCAGTTTAATCATTCACTCCTAAAATTAAAAAATGTTACCTACATGTTTGTGTCGCGCATTCTTGTTTACGTTTGACACTAATATTATAAATGCGAAAGTTCGGATGTTTCATACTTCTTCATGCCAATCTACAGAACGGAATTAGAGTTACCCTATGCAACTTAAAAAAACAACACAAATACATAAATACAAAATGTAACTTAAACTGTTAACCCATTCCATTCAGTACTTTTGGCGTGAAGAAGTAAGAAACAACCAAACTTTCACATACATTATATTAGTGTCAAACGTAAACAAGAATGCGCGACACAACCATGTGACATTTTTGAAGTTAAGGAGTGAATGATTGAACTGAAGTAGGTAATGAATAAATGTGTGACCATATGAAAATACGAGTATACAATTTACAATCGTAAGATGATCATTTATTAGATAATTTTAGTGTAATCTGGGTTCGGGCAACCCGATTCGATTTGACTAGTGTGTCAAGTTCATTGCTTTGTCAACTGAGTCCGTGCCACTTCGCACGGAACGCAAGGGATTTTTTTAATGGACATTTTTCTCGTAGTCGGATACGATAGGCCGTCGGGCGCCCAACAGCCTGGCCCCTAAGGTCGCCAGATCTCAACCCTGTAGATTTTTTCATCTGGGGATATTACAAAGAGGTCTATCGAACAATTACGGCTAAGAAATGAAATAAGTTCCCAAAAATTTTCCATTTCCATTGTGACCATTGGCGGTCTTATTATTATTATGCGTTCTTATGGCGTATTTATTTATGAGCTACAAACATCATCCGCCTAACTAGTTATTTCTACGCAGATGGAGGAGATTCTAGTTTAATTCAATATTTTCAGTTTCGGTGCGGTTGTAAGGATCGGCCCATTTTTTGACAAAACAAAAACTGCAGCAGAAACCTGATTTTTTTAGCCGAAACGGGCCGACATCGAACCTTCAATCGGCCATTATAGTGCTACAATTTACTTGACTCGAATTGAGTAGGAGGCACGGAGTAAGCTTTCAAAACGAACAATCTATTTTCTATATTTTCTTTTCTTACCTTTCCATTTTATTCCCAGCGTCCAGAATCTGATGGAAGCGGTGAGGCAATTTCTTTGTGTTAGAGGGAGCATCTATTTTTGATCGATTGTTGCTGGTAGCCATCATGGCCGACTTATAAGTCCCTTGCTCGCTGCTAGATTCACGTTTCTCAGTCTGGCGTAGCATTTCGTTTCTTTTGGCTGTGGCTGTCCGGGCCTTGATGTAATCATCGTTTGCATCTTCGCGCGCAGCGGGCAAGGCTGCGGCCTCATCTTGCATTTCAGGGGTTTCTTTTTCTGGTTCTTCGTGAGATACCAGCTTGTTTCTGATATTCTCTATTTTAGGTATTTCCCGTGTTTGCCCGCTGTTAGCGTTGTCTCCTTCATTGGAGGCTGAAGAAGGGTTGCCAGACTCTTCAATACCTGATTCATCCGTAGGCTGAAATAGACATTATTAAAATGACAGGAATTTAGGAAGTAATTATATGAAAGGTATAATAAATTTGGCGCTCATTAGGGGAGGCCTATGTCCAGCAGTGGACTGATATAGGCTGATGATGATGATGATAATAAATTCGCCTCAGTTCTCGATTTTTCACTTTTTTTCGCCAAATGCGAGGACGAATGCCTAAATCAACTCAAAACCTTATAAACCAGACGAGGTTTTTGCCATCTCATTTTACACTCGCGCCTTCCCACTTTCTAAGAACTTCCGCGAGGGCTGGTGAGGCGGCAGCTTTGGCGGAAGATCTCTAGAGACGCAAATATGCAGGTCTGGACAGAACCTACGCATTTGGAGACCCCCACCCCCTGGAGCCCTGGAGTCGAGAACTTAGTCTCCAGGTTTTCAGAAAATTATCAGAGCGTCTGGCCAAAGCGACGCGTGACCCGAGAGTTGGTGAGTATCTGGCACAGCGCATCAGCGCCATACAGCAGCGGGGCAATGCAGCCAGCGTCTTGGGCACGCTTCCGACTGGTATTGGAATGGATGGAATATGGATCAGTTGAGCTACCTGTAGATGTTTGCAACAGTCTGCAGTTAGCTGATTTGCTGCAATTGTAAATACTAGTTTTAGTTTAATTCTATTATTTGATTGTATTTTCTTTGTTATTAAAGATTTTAATTCTTATGTGTAAATGTTTGTTTTGCCTATCTAAGACTAAATATTGTTTCGAGAAAAAATAGAATAAATAAGGGCAGATCCCAGTTCACTTGGAATTAGAATTAATTTTCACTCAGCTAACTTGTTGAATGTCAATCTTCCTAGGAAGTTAATTGAATGTTCCGTTGTGTAAACTGCTTAGCTCTTTTACAAAGGGGCTGATTTAACCGTAAGGCAGCGACGTATACGCGAATGTGTAACCTTAGAATTACAATAACTTTCTAACCTTCTTGAATTTGACTTCAATAGCGTCGAATCTTCGTTTAGCAAACTGCTTGAAATCGTGAGTTAAGCTTCCATGTGTCTGAGACCGTGCCAGCGCTGAAAAAACATGTTATCTTTATTACCTAAGTTTTTAACTTAAAATTCAGTTTACTGTCAAATGTCCAATTTAAAAAAATAAAATGTCAAGTGCTAATCGGACTCGCGCAACGAGGGTTCCGTAACTAAACAATATAATAATTATAAGCCCTTGTTTTTTGCCTAATATGATGATTCTAGCTCAACGGGAAGTAGGTATAGGTTTTGGTCCATGGCGATAATAAAAAAAATGTTTTTTGTGATTAGACACCAAGATAAGTTTCCGGATTTTTCCCTTTATGCTTTATGCTATAAGATCTTGCTTCTTGCCAAATTTCATGATTGTAGGTCAATGGGAAGTACCCATAGGTTTTGTGTGAATGCGATTCCTTTGGAAATTTCAAAAAATAAGGCCATAAACGCCTGACCTACTAACTTCTAATTGCGTTGACTTAAAATTTTGAGTTGTATCACGGCTCCAAGAGGCTTGAGTATTTCATGTTAATTTCAACTCCGTAGTACCTCGGTAGTACCCATACCTATCAGACAGGATATTGATTTTTCGAGCAAAATATGCCTAAATAATCACATTTTTATGTTGTTTGATAATTTCCTTTGTTTTCAATAATGGGGTAGCGCTTACCATATGACGAATCCTGGGTTTTCGGGATATTACTGTCATCGTTGCTGTAACCGTGAAAGGCTCCAGAAGCGTCGAATGTCCCCCCACAGGCTTCCGAATTCTCAACGGCCCTGTAAAAAAATTACTCTGTAGTTAATCATATTATATCTTTTATTAATAACAACAATCTAATAATTAAAGCGCATTTTTACATTAAATCTACTGTTGCTGTTGTCCTTTAGAATATCACATTCATTGCCATTCCTTTGCACCGGTGGAAGGCCTGTGCATTGGTGGCAAGACAATGAAACTGTTACCTAACTTACCACTCTGGCAATTCATCAGCATCACCGCCCCAATGTCGGCGATTCGTAGACCATCCTTTTTCCTGGGGACCTCTCTCGGGCCACTCTCGATCTGTAAATAATACGTTTCTTAGTAATGGTTTATCAAAGATCAGAAAATTTAAAAGCTAGCTAATAAAACACCATAAAACCACGTCGTCAATGGGAGTGTTTCGCTACTACTTAATAGAAATTACCATCGTGATGTATATTGCTCTGTAGAGGTATAGTAGGTAGATAAATTGATAGTTATTACTCAGGTTGTTATAGTATTATATGACACGAGGCGTAACTCAACTGAAGAGGGTTCAAGCGACCTTGACCAAATGAATAATTGCGCATGACATTTCAATAGCTTCGCCATTGAAATGTAAAGCGCGGTAGCTTCGCAGCGTGAAAACCGAGTTAAAAAGGGATTCATCGTGAACATTCAAACGAAATGTCGTTGGAATTGATACTTCTGTTTGAACGATACGCGCAAAGTCCAGGAGTACCGGCTTTGGATCTGGCTCTTGATCCAACTTCCTAGCGAGTCTCTTGAGATGTTGATCGAGGCTTTTCTACAATATTATTATAATTAGTTTAATAGGTACCATTGTACCATCAGAGAGAAAAAAACTCCACTGACTGATATGAATTAATTGAACATCTTAAATACTATTTTATTATAAGTACTTCACGCGGTTACATGTGTTGTAACATGACTGAGATCAATCAAATTTTCTTATTGTGGGTTATAGACCGAACATTACCGAAAGTCTATATTTTTGAGCGACCGGAACTGACTTCCCGTACTATTCCTGAAAATGTGCTTTATCGCGGTGACATTGATAAACCTAACGTAAGAAAGTCACACCTACCCAAATTTTTTCTGTATAGTATAAGGCATCCACCAACCACCACATGTTTGATGTTTAAACATAAAAAATAATATTCAATTTATAATTTCGCAAAATGCTGCATTGGTGGAATTCCTGGAAAATGCAATTCTAGGTCGATGTTCCTTAATGCGAAATTCATCAGAGCATTTTTCCCAGAAAATTAATGTTGATAGAGAACCAAATTGAAATTCAGGGCTTTGAATAATATTTAGAACTAGCTTTTACCCGTGAAATCAAATCCCACGTCCACGACCACGACGTGGGATTTGATTTCATAACTTCATACCTACTTTTGATACATTTGAGTCTCAACCAAATCAGTTTGAAAGGATGTAAATAATGGAATGTATGACAAGCTACTTTTTACTAGTGCCACATACATACATATGTATGTCGGTCGGTACATATGATGTTCCCACACTACACATAACGGCAGACTAAACGGAGGTGGCCGGACCAGTTAGATATGCACCGACAATGCGTGTTAAAAATAAATAGATAATAATTCGTGCTTACCCCATTTATCTTGACCACGCCTTGCGCCGTCAGATCGCCATTCCTCGCCCTCATCTCGATTTTGTTGCTGCCTCCAATTCGTATGGTTTTGACGAGGCCTGTTAACATTACGATAATATATTGACAGATGTCTTTAGTCAAAGCCTGATGATGATGATTATTATGATAACTACAATCAGACCATAAGACTTATCATTTCATAGATAAAAATGTCTAGTCATAGCAATTGATTCTTAAAAAATCTGGATTCCAAGGGGCATGAGTAATAGTTTGCCAAACACATGCTTGGGAAGACAAAACTAACAAACCCAAAGTCGACGGGGTTAAGTTAGAGTTCCTGTGGCCTGCACCTACTGTATCGATCATCAGACCAGTTGGATGGTACCATGACATTACACTATCACTGAACTTGTATAAGTAAACCATATTTCAGCTAGTTGAGGATAACTGGTCTAAAATTCAGTTGCATGATTTATACCACACGTATTAAAAGTCTTCTGTCTCTATTATCAGACCAGCTCAATGGTACCATAACATTGCATTGTCACCGAAATTACACAAGTTACCAAATTTCAGCTCAATCTGTTGAGGATAACTGGTCTAAAATTCAGTTGCAAGATTTGTCCCACACAAGCTAACAGGGCAAGTAGGATAAAAGCTTGTAAAATAGTGCAAATCTTATGATCCAGCTGTATATTTGCAATGCATCCTCACTTTCTGTACGCCATTTTGTTGGCCCAGTCCGCCTGCTCTGCGGTAGGTCTGATGCCGGGTGGGTTAGGTCCGTTCCCGTTATTCCACAGCCCGCGTGAAGAGTTTGGGTCATCATCCGGAGCCCACGGGTAGCTTCTTTGAGCACCATTGTGCCAATTAGGGGCCCTAAAAGTATCGCTACAAATAATGGGATTTTGGTATTAATAAAATAAAAAGCAAAATAGGAAAATAAAATCACATTGAAGTAGAATAACTAAAAACCGTTATTGCAAGACAATGAGTTTATTTCAAGTGGATGAACTTTAGACATTGTCCCTTGCACAAGAAAAAGTAGAAAATATTATATATCATCATATTTATATTGATTCTTGTTTTAGGTAAGTTATTTAGATAATTCTGGTCATGCTGATTTGTATAGAACTGAAGAAACAAAATCAGTAATTTCGGTAAATGGACAGCAAATAAATAAATAAATACCCCTTATTCATAATAGTCTGATAACTTAAAACCATTGCTAAATGCAATGTTAATTCTTCTTTAGACTTCATCTATCGAAGTCTGAGTGTCAAATAACACTGCCCCATACTTTTTTATAAAAAGGGGAAGTAATTTTGTCCATCTCTCTGTTACTATTTCACAGATAAATAGCTGGATGGATCATTAGTGAAATTGAGATGCACAGTACCTTAGTATCATAGGCTACTAGAAAATCTATGCTGGACTGAGTCTATAAATCCTGGGTTTCTTACTCAAAATAACTTATTTATGTGCTAGAATTACAGCCAGATTTTGAACGCTTTTATTTTTGACAAAAGTTTAAACGTTTTGTTAACTTTTGTTTGTTGTGTGTGGAGAAACCAAGACTTGTTCGTAAAATATACAAAATCGAGCTTTACTCAGAGTGACTACACTCCTATACAAAGCACTAATATAGCATAAATATATATATAGCAATTATCCGAACTAAGTTTTGTTTATTTGTTTTACGAACCAAGTCTTGGTTTCTCCACACACAAGCAATAAGGGCAGCTAGCCTAATCATGATTCTTCTTCACACTAGAGGTTAACAAAAAGTTTAAACTTTTGTCAAAAATAACCAGCGTCTGAAAAACGGCTGTTAGAATGTCATTGAAATAAACAATTGAAACCTAAACCCAAAGACACGACTTCACCAACACATGGTTAAATTTAACCAGTTGTTTTGACGTTTTTGACACAAATTTTCATACATAATACGTCAAATTTAACCAATGAAGCTACCTAATTGTCTGATTATCTTTTGGTGAACACAGACCTAATACATTACGGATGTAAGCGGGTTAACTACGAACCTTATTTGTGTTGGAAAAACACCAACGTTACAGTACGTAGTACGTTGGTGTTCTTCCAACACAAATAAGGTTCGTAGTTAACCCGCTTACATCCGTAATGAATTCGTCAAACTACGATAGTTTTTACAGACCTAATAATTAGTTATGTATCATACCTCCCTGAAGATGTTGGACGGGGAAAAAGCCGGGCTCTTCCACGTCCCTCCATGACAGTGTTCCTGCTGGTAAGGCTGGAGAGGTTGAAGCCTCGACCTCGTCCTGGTCCGAACCGATCCGCGCTCATAGCACCGATCGGCGGATTGCTGCGAGTACCACCAGCTTCCCTCTGAAATAAAGAATAAGCATTAGTTGATACATCCATTGCTCTGTTGTTACGTAACAAGTAAAAGAACTTTCTTAATCACCTAACTAAATGACCATATGAAATCTGTTTAAAAAACCCTACAGAGAAGGTTTATTACTCTACTAAAGATTTCCTCTGAGATAGAAATGTTATGAATTGTGTTTTTTATAAACATTACTTTGTTATTTTATTTTGACTATTCCAGTGCACTGTGGAATGCTTATTAAATATATGAACTTGAATTTTTTTAAATACCTGCTTGTAGCTCGAAAGGACAATGTAGGTTGGTAAAACAACACCAATAAAAACTTACTGTGTCTTCTTCAAAATTGCTACTCAGGGCGTAGGGTGACTTTCCTCTAGAATTGTACAGAAGTTCAATCGATTTTAACTGCACCGGTGCTTCTGCAGCTTGTGGATCGTACAAAACTAGCATTTCCTCTCGGCCATACCTGGCAATTAAATGAATATAACATGTTAGTAGGTATTATTTCGGTTTTAATTTACTAGTTATGGGAAAGATATAAGTTTTAAACTGTTTAACTGTAAAAACGCCTGAACAACTCATTGCAATACATATTGATTGATTGAAACATTAATGTTTCATATTTTGTATCACCGTCGATTTTACGGAGGAAAAGGAATGCGCGCGCACTCAACGCACTCTGTCTAACGAATGTTAGAGAACTAAGAAACATTTGTGTTTTTATTTGAACTAGGTCACGTTTTTTATTCGGAAAGGCACGTTGTTTTGAACTTTGTTTAAAAAGCGAAAATTTCTTTGAATAAAGTCGTACAAACTCATGAATTGGCTTTAGAAAGAACCGGGTAACTAACCGAAGTTTAGCAAGTTGTACTTTTGTTGACGCAGAGGTGTTAGAGGTGGCCGTTGCACTCGAAGTGACGGGTCTGACAGCCGGCGTAGCGGACTGAGCACCACTACCAGTAGGCTCGCGAGACAGGTTCCGTAGCCATTCCGGCCCAAACTTCATAGGAGTTGTTCGATCACCCATATTGTAGACTACAATCGGTGAGACGCGCCAATTTGACAACAGAGCCGGCTGAAATCAATAAGCAAGTTGACGTTTTTCTGACCACATCGTTGACTTGTTAGTGCTTCAAGTCCCACAATCGGTATGTATTGCCAAATTTTGTTAGTATGCAACTATCAGTCTCTGATAAGATGGTTTAATTATAATAATGTTAGGGTGAAAGAAGATTAAGGTAATTAGATTGTTTTGAAAAAACTAAAAAGTAAAAACCTGACTTCGTATCCCTTAATTTTACACTGGTGTTAATTTATGCATGACAAATACTAATCCCACATAAATAAACATTTTATGGGACCACCTCGGGATCATTATCTATACAGTAATGAAATAATTTCATAATCAGTACATGATTGAGGTAGAAATCGACGACCATACTTAAGAAAACATACACACAGCCGAACATATTAATTATAATTATAAGTAGGTATTATTTTCTATCAATAATCTAGTTATGAGTAGTAAATATGTCTAAATTAAATGAGAAACAACCAAAATGTGAGTGGCACAATTTGGAGGTAACCTATTTCGAGCAGACCCACTACTCAAAATAGGTTACCTCCAAATTGTGGTTGTAGGTGTGAGGTAGATATGGGCTGAAATTGATGAGAAGTTTTAATGAGCTGGTTACCATGCACAAGCTAATATTGACTGAAATGGTGTGTAATGTTGACAAAACTGTTGATTGAAATGTAGATTCCTTTTAAGTATTTTGCATTATTATGCAACCAAACTGAAGTTCATGTCAATTCACTTGTTTTATAGTATTACTAGCAGATGCCTGCGGCTTCGCACGCACTTTTCAAGTAGCCTATGTCCGCCATCTCTGTTCATCATCTGTTCTGCCATTTAGGCGTGAAAAGGTAACAGACAGACGTTACTTTTGATTTTATAATATTAGTATGGATACAAATAATACTAACTTTCATTATTTTGTTAGTCAGGCAATGGCATACCTAGTTTATCCAAACAAATAAAGGAAGTCGCACTTTGCTTGCCTTGCAATGATTACATTACAGTAGCACAGGGTCAGTACAAATCTTGCACCAAGTTAGTATCATTGGAAAGTGTTTTATTTTTATTTTATCCACCAACCTTTTATCAAAATGGAGTTTTTTTGGTGTTGTGTACGGACACTTTATTATTTATATGGAGGCCATTATTATGATGTTAATACTGAATACCTAAGTCTTTTTAATGAAAGTTGGTTGATAAAGTAGTACTGATATTTTTGTATTGTATTTACATTGTATTTTTGTGTTAGTTGCACATAACGAAGTACAAATAAAAAAGATCTGAAACATACTTCTAAGCCTATATACTCTTTTGGTGGACTGAAGCCTATTCAGAAAATCCAACCAAATAATAATGTGGAACATAACCATTTTGTTTTTTGATAGTTCCTAGATCCATAACATACATGGAAATAAGTAGCATGGTCTCAATTTCATTACACTGTACAAAGATATACCTACATATTTTTTTAAACATACCTAAGTAAAGTTTTATGATATTTTGTTATGACCAGTGATCGGAAATTCGGGCGCTTATTTACCTAAAGTTGGTGAAAGACACAACATGGAGCAGTTAAAACCATCTTTCTTGGGAATACTTTCCCGTAAATTCCTGGGATTTCAGAATATTCTAAAATAATGATTTTTCACCGGAATCTTATTTATAGACGAAATATAAGACACTTTTATTCTGACGTGTTTTTCACTAAAGTCAATATTTCTGAAAAAAAAAAACATTTTTAATTATATTTATGATTTTATGCCAAAATCCTTTATCTACACGAAATTTAAAACACTTATTCATACGCATTTATAATTTGTTTGATAATTGCGTAAGAATAATAGAAACAAATATTATAAAAAAAAATATAGGTATATAATTGTCTGTTTTGTGAGATGAACCCAAACTTGTTTTATTCCAAATGGGAATTTTGGAATTTTCTAGAATGTATTTTCACTGAAATCTTATTTATAGACGAATTATAAGACACCTTTTTTGAACGCGTTTTTTTACAAAAATCGATTTTCACGTCAGAATAAAAGTGTCTTATATTAAGTCTTTAAATAAGGTTCCGGTGAAAAAATCATTATTTTAGAATGTTCTGAAATCCCGGGAATTTACGGGAAGGTATTCCCGTGAAAGATGGTTTTAACTGCTCCATGTTGTGTCTTACACCAACTTTAGGTAAATAAGCGCCCGAAATTCCGATCACTGGTTATGACTAATCTCCTGAAATACTGGTCGAAGTAAAAAACTACAAATAAGTTGTATAACTGATTCTGATTGCAGGTATCATACAAGCAAAGCTGCTACTTTGCTTGTGTGATACTTGCTTCTGCTGAAGGAAGCTAGTGCCTAATATTTTTTTATATGAGCAATTAATTATTCGCTGAGGCAGGCAATGCTTTACACTGTACTGCGCAGCATTACATTTCTGATTATTTATTTTACCTTATGGTCCTTTATTGATCACAATACTTTTGTAGTTTTGTCAGTTTTGGAGTTTGTAGAGCAGAAATAAGCTTGTGAAGGCTCAGGCTAGTAAATAAAGGTTAATTTATATATTTGATTACTTTTCAAGTACCATTCAATAAATGACTGCTGATCTAGAACTTGAGTTTGGCTGGAATATAAATTAGGAATGATTTTTGATATTTTATTACATTTCAATGCACAACCATGGCATAACAATCCGAATGTTTTTAATGAAAAAAGCGAGCTACTATGAACATTATCAGCGCATATAATAAACAACCCATAATTTCTAAGCACAAAAATAAAAGTAAGGTAAAATACATAGCAAAAAAAATTGATATACCTATGCACGTCTACCGACATCATATGCTTTGAATATATTTTAACGGATACACCCCATAATACTCAAATTCGATGTTTCTATCATCGTCAACAGCACTAGCTGATCTCAGTGGCTTTTGGAAATCAATTGGTACGATGTAATACACGAAGAAATAGTAAGAAGGGCTTCGAAGTGCAGAGATAGAAACAGTATCAAACAGCAACCATGAAGGTGGCAAGAAGCGTCCAAGTTTCAACTCTTTCTAAATAAAGCCCGGCTCTATTTATGTACCAAAATAACGACCAACACTTAACATAAGTATTTAGTCTTGATTTAATATCTAAAATAAAACATAATTACCTAAGAGCTGAACGATTCAGTTCGAGAAATGAGAGCACGCACGGGGACAAAGCAACATGGCCGACAAGACAAAAAGTAGATAGAAGTTTGATCTAACTTTTTTTGCTTTGCTTGCTCTTGTCAAGTCAACGCATGCAGAACTGGATTCCAGAGACAAAACTTGAGTTGCTAGCTACAATAATAATTGAACAAATCACTAAACACAACGCTACTGTCTACTAGATGACGTTGTCGTAAATTATTTTCAAAACCACAACAGTTTTGTTTCTATTGCTGGTCCGTAAGATGGCAGCACACATGGAAAGAGTGCTGTCTGGTCTGTTCATAGTTGTGTTTTACAACTATACATGGTTTTATCCAGGTTTTACCCACATTTTCATCGATGTCGATGTCATTTTGTAATTCATTTCTGTACATACCCCATTCATTCTAGCAAAAGAGATAACGTACCTAAATAAAGATTTCAAGGTTCTCAAACTTTTTTTTTGCAATAGAATGCATCTTTGGATTTGCTTATATCTTTTTATTTTTATGTACCATATTGGCAGCCGCTACCGCTTATCTCCCCGGATAGCGAAGAATTATTCCACTTCAATGGTAATCGCACAATAGGGAGGTAATGACAGAAATAAAGATTGTACCTATTTAATTAGTAAATAAATAAATACTAAAGTTTTGGAAAAAATAGACCTATAATCTATTCGGCCGAGCAAAAGAAATTACTTAAAGGTACTTAAACCATAATAACACCGGCCAAGTGCGATTCAGACTCGCGGTCGAAGGGTTCTGTACCATTATCTATAAAAACGGTATGGGAGCCCCGCTATATTTGTATTATCAAATTATTTATTTTTAAAGCGAATATTTCAAGTATTTTCTATGGAGTTGTCGTCCATATTTTTTTCTCTTCATTTTGCGGATTTTACGAAAAACGATGTTATGCTCGTTCTTATTGAATATTAATTAAAATAATGAAAGAGAGTGAATTGTGTGTGAATATTTTAGAAAAAAGCCGCAACATAAATCTTATTGGAATAACACCAAACAAAAAGTTAGCCGGTAAGCAAATTAAACTTTTGAGGCACTTGTGTTTA
Source organism: Eupithecia exiguata (assembly GCA_947086465.1). Lineage (NCBI taxonomy): Eukaryota > Metazoa > Arthropoda > Insecta > Lepidoptera > Geometridae > Eupithecia > Eupithecia exiguata. The sequence goes on from OX352226.1 coordinate 3,973,976, forward strand.
TGAATTGAAAGTTCTGTTTCTCAGAGGTTGTTGTGTTGTTCTCAGGTGTGGGTGTCATGGCCTTTCTAAAGGGTAAAAACGGGACCCTGTTACTAAGACTTCGCTGTCCGTCTGTCCGTCTGTCTCCAGGCTGTATCTCGGGAACCGTGATAGTTAGACAGTTGAAATTTTCACAGATGATGTATTTCTGTTGCCGCTATAACAACAAAAAAAAAAACAATTTAAGGGGGCTCCCATACAACTGATACAACAAACGTGATTTTTTTGCCGTTCTTATAGATAATGGTACGGAACCCTTCGTGCGCGAGTCCGACTCGCACTTGGCCGTTATCATTTTTAGCTACGGTACCTATACCGGATACTTAGGACTATGATTTCCTTACAAACAAGTTCAAAAATTTTACCTTATTATTTTATTTCAGATATTAAGGACCAACTAGCTGTAGCCCACTGTTTCCTCCGTGTGAGCATGTCTAAAGCTTCATCTTATAAAAAAAATCTATCCTATTTCTTTAAATTAAAATGCAGTGTTAAAATTTTTTACTTATCCATATTTATACGATTCGAAGCAGATTAAAAACTGTCCATCCACACGCAAAAACTATTTAGGTATTATGCTTACAAACGTAAAATATAAAGTTAGACACAGTTTATATAGCGTGATCAGATGAAACTGTTTGGCGCAGTTTGCCGTGATCAGATGCAGCGTGATCAGTTGGGAACTATCCAACCATTGACCACCCCTGACCCTTCAAATGAGTCAATAGCAAAAGTGGTTAAATCCATCGAGTAACTTTCAAAATCAGCCAAATCCATTAGATAATTCATAATTTTCGACTTTTTACGTATGAGGCTCGAGCTGTATTTATGTAGAAGTAGTCTTTGACCCCTCCTGAATTACCAGCCAAAAATCCGCTTTTACTGGGGCTGCCATAAACAAGATCTAGTTTTCGTCCAGTACTGAACAAAAGCTTCAAGTGGATTTGGCCCATTTTGAAGCCAAAGCATTCACTTCTATACCTACTAATATTTACTAAGAGGTAATGATACCAACCTCCAAGGTGGTTCAGTACTTTTGTTTCCGTTTTCTTGGGGTGGAGGGTGCTTGGTATAAAATCGTCCCGGGTACCAGTCCACGTTACGCCGCCACTGTTTACATGATCGGTCAGTGAGTGTGTGAGTGAGAGCGATGACGACATAGCGTTACTTTGAGGGTCGATAATTATTTCCTAAGCTAAATAATAATTTAATTAAACTAAATTGATAAGAACTTATAATTTTATGATACAGTTAGGAAGAATAGGTACCTAAAACAATTTCCAGGCCCTAGTTTTCATTTGTAATAATGATAGCCTGAAAACTACCGTGATGGTTCGACAATAGGGTTCGCAGTGGCGGCCGTCTACTAGACTTAGCAGGCTCACTACCGTGACCCCTGATTCTATTGAATAATTATTTATATCATAATAATTAAATTATTTATTAATTAAATAAAATATATAATAATAAGTAAATAATGTATTATATTAATAATATAACTATAAGGTCTTTTTTGCCAAATAATATTTGGCAAGAAAAAGGCCTTGCGAAAAATCATGATTCTAGCTCAACGGGAAGTAGGCCATGGACCAAAACCGGGTTACTATAGGTTTTGGTCCATGGCGAGAATCAAAAAAAATGTTTTTTGTGATTAGACTACAATATACAGCTTTTGGATTTTTCTCATACTTGTGCTAGAGGACCTTGCTTCTTGCCAAATTTCTTGGTTCTAGGTCAACGGGAAGTACCTACCCTATTGGTTTTTGGTCCATAGCGAGATTCAAACATTGTTTTTGGTAATTAAGTTTTCGGATTTTTCCCTTTATCTACTTGTGAAATAAGAACTTGCTTCTTGCCAAATTTCATGATTCTAGGTCAACACGAAGTACCTACCTACTCTATATGTTTTGTGTGCATGTGATTCCCATGGAAAATTAAAAAAAATTGGGTATAAACGCCTGTAACTTTTGATTGCTTTAACTTGGAAGTTAGATTTAGATCGCGGCTCCAAAAGCTTACGAACTGATGTGAATTTCAACTCGATACGCGTTTCTGAGAAAAATGAGTTGACGGACGGACAACATAGTGATCCTATTAAGGGTTCCTTCTTTTCTTTTGAGGTACGGAACCCTAAAAAATATGATCTTCTGTATCGTCAGATGTTTGTGCATCGGTGACGTCATAGACAGACGTCACTAGTTGGTATTTTAGCGTTATTATGGCGTAGAGCGAAATTGGACCTAGATCTGCAATTACCCAAAGCCTTTGAGACTTCAAGTCATACCGCAATGGCTTCATAGTGCTTCGATAGCCTCACTCCAAATTTGAGGATGGGACGAAGTGATTGTAGACTTACACTTATTCTTCTTATCGGTTCTGTAACTGTAATAAGTGAAGTCTACAATCACTTACACAAAGACTGTATATTTGTGTAGGTATCGATTATAGGCGAGTCATTGGCTAGGTAGGTATATATTATTATATTATATTAATCTGACCGTGCGAAGCCGGGGCAGGCCCCTAGTAAATATAATAAATTAATTGGATAACACCTTAGATAAGCACTCAATTCAACTTCATCATTCATTAATTCGTTTGGTAGGTACAAAAAAATTAGATTAGAAACAAAACAAGATCCGCCAAGTGCGAGTGTAAGAGATAAGTTGGCAAATTTTTCGACTCTTCATCAGTCTTAAAAAGTAGAAAGAAGCAGAAATTTCAACAAAGTGCCAAGTCGAGCATCGTACCTACCTACATCGTCGTTTGACAATGATCCAATCCAATCGTTTCTTACTAGCTCGATGATAGTTTCCGAATGATTTTGAGTAATTTGTTGCATTTTGACATGACAGAGTCGCGTTTGCGGCATTGATGTTATAAAAGTAAGTAGAGCACCTCCAACATAGCTTAGTCACAGAAATGCCTTCAATTGCTGCTTTAAGAAAAATAAGAACACACGGGAAAACATTTCACGGGGTAGGTACTTGCATCGAATTTAAGTATCTATTCCCGTTTCGTCCTATGAGCGTACCAAATCTACTCGTAACTCAAACACATATATATAGTATCATAGAGGTAAATAAAACACGCTCACTCTCAACAATTCTCTTGATTTCGAAGAATCTACATGTTATGTTTGAGTTGACAAACATAACTTACGAAGTAACATTATTTCATCTGTGAGCCAGGTGGGATGTCCACCTGCGAAAGACTGCAGGCATGGATGCGGCAAGCTGATGACAGGGCGCTATGGCACTCAATAGAAGAGGCCAATGTCCAGTGTACTAACAAAGGCTGATGATGACGATGCTTTTAAGCATCACTATTATTATACATGGGTATGGAAAATAAAAGTCAGTGATTAGACCTTATTTTATTTAATACTGTAACAAAACAACCAACAGGTAGGTAGGTACTACACAATGTATGGTACTACCTAATTCCATTCGACTATGAATTCTATTGGTAGGTATTTTATGGAATGACTTTTACATAGAACAGTTAGGTAGGTATAGCATATCAATGGATATTCTTTACTTTACGTAGACACTCCAAATTGACAGTGAATACCTATATGAATACATTTTCAGAAAAGTGTGTTCGTTTGTATGTGGGTTGTTTGTTGTTTATACTATAATATTTTTTAGTTCATTACAGAACAAAGATCACTATGTTGTACCCGAGTAAGCTCTGGGTAGCACTAACCTACGTATAGTGTGATCATTTTACTCGCCGGACACACACCGAACAAGCTAGACTTTTGGCGTACAACGGTTTGCCAAACAATAACTAAACTGTAGGCAATATGCACCTATTCATTTATCACAATGTTTTTTTTCTAAAAATTACAGTCGAATTATTAATTTGCGAAGTTGATGATGTTACTACATGGCTTGATCGTTTGGCAAAGCGTGGTGCACAATGCTATACCTAAGCCTGGCTGGCTTCAAACCACAGATGCGCGAGGACTGCTGGTGCGATAGGTAGGTACCTACTTATCAATCCTACTTGATTCTAAATGATTTAGTAACCATTATGAACCAAGAGAGGCTGTGAATATTTTAAACTTTCCTCACACGGGCAAAAAGGCGCCAGCCTTTCACTGTGAGTGGAGCGAGTGTATCACATAAGGTACAAGGATTACGAAACTATTGAATTTACCGGCGCGCAAGGCGCCTTCTACGCCCGCCAAAAGTCCGGTAACGCTGTCATGGCCATATACGGTGAAAAGCATTACAGCCCTTTAGAAAAATGAAATTTAGATTATGACTAAAGTGTTATACCACTTTCACACATTTCACAGTGAAAAGCTGCCATCCAAATTAGCTTTATACTTAGGTATTCTAGTTTAGATAATCTACAAAAACCGGCAAAAACACCGAGAGTCGAGATTATTGAATTACTACTACAAACACATTGTCAGTTAGTTGGTATACAATAAATTATTCAACTGTCTAATTAAATAATTATACAAAGGAACTTGCGCGTTTGCAGGACTCTCGTCAGCAATATACATATATATTCCTTCAATAATACTAAAAAACACATCAACAATCGTGGCATCAAAGTAGATCTCCAAAAATGTTAATCGATAAGTTTTGATTCAACGGCCAAAATAACATTTTACCAAAATATGGACAGTCTTTGCATGATTATGCAGAATTTAGAGTCTAACAGAGTAGGTTCGTAAAAATAGGACAAATCAATTTCATACCCTATGAATTTTCTTGTTAAAAACAATCGGATACAATACAATACAAACAAGGGCTTGAGTGCAGATCCATGTATCTCAAATTTAAATGCTTCGTTTAACACTATTTAAAAGCTCGATAAGAATATCACTACTCCAGCTGGTTTTTAGTATATGGAAATGCCTTTTGTCACGACTGTATTAATGCAGATCTCATATTCTAAAAGCATTTAGAACAAAGGTACCCGGTAAGATACCTTCCTGTTTCAATGACCTGCCTGTAGTAAGTAGGTAGGTAATCGATGTTCGTAACATCGAAATCTACTATGTATGGCGTCAATTTCCATTATTTAACTATCTCCAATGATTGTAATTAAACCTAAAATGTATCACATTTCAATAATGCACTAGAAAAGTCTCTATTCTACAACAAAGACACTTAGAATCTAAGTAACGTTTGAAATAAAATAAACACAACCAGGTCAAAATTAATAATTTGCGACTTGAAAATGTTTACCTGTCTCCAAAATATTTCGATTACAAAAATCATTTTACACAAATCTCAAGTGAACGTTTGAGAGCATTACACAACTCAATGTTGTAGCGTCTAAATTTAGTATAAAAATGATAAAAGAAAATACTTATAACTAGTTTATCCTATTGGTATACGAGCCTTATATCTTATAAACCAGGAAGGGGTGTCGTCGTGACATTAGCAAGCAGGCTGACGGAGTGTCCTTCGCTTTCACCTTTGATGATGTCAAGGATGCTTACATAGGAGCCAGTCAGGAAGCCAAGGATGCCAAAACAGATGAGGAAGCTATTTTTCCAAAGTACCCAGTTAAAGCGTCCGAGGCCGTTTGGCTTGTTCCAGAATGTAACGGTCTCAATTACCGACGGGAAGATCAGACCAAGGAAAGATAGGCAAACGGCTCCAACCAGAGAGATAAAAGGACCCAGGTTAGGGATAGCGATGGCGATGCCGAGGGTCATGATGACAAGAGCGACTCTGATACTGTATTCAGCCAAGCTCTTCTTGGCTCCGAACCAGTGGCGAACGTTATTCCAAATAATCTCCATTGGCACATAGAACTGAAGGCTGTACGTGAAGAAAATGGCAACTGCTATCATCAGTTTAACACTCTGGCCCAACCTGTAGAAGAAAAAGAATTTGTAAAGAATAAGACATGACTTTCGTAGAACTATATCGGTTTTCGAATGTTATATCACAGTTTACTTAGCAATGCGCAGCCTTTATTTAGCTCATGTGGTGGTTATATTGTAGCGCTATGCTACAGTTTTATTTCTACAATGTTTGTTTTAAATGAGAGCACTTGACAGAAGATTTTATGGGTATACTGATTTATATGAATAATGTCATTTAAAATACTTACGGTTCATTTTGCGGTAAGTTCAATGTGATGCTGTCCCCAGTCTCATCTCCGTATTGAAGGTATCCAAAGAATCCCGTGAAAGCGTAAAGTGACACCACGAAGAACATTCCAAAGTTCAGCACGCCAGGGCAGCCTATGAAGTGAGTGGGAGTCTTCATGTTGTTTTCGAGAGGCATCACGACACCGATACCCTCCAGGGCAAAGATGGCAGTTCCGAAGAAAGTTGGCAAACGCTGGAGTCCACCAAACGAGCTTCTGGCGCTCACGCTTGGCATGTCTTGGAACAAGTAGTAATAGGTGATTCCGATTCCGACTCCAACCAGTATATTAGCGATCATGGAGAACGGTGCTAGGTATTTCAGGTTCCTGATAAGATTCATTGCAATGAGGAGAGGCAACAGACAGACCATGTAGATACGGACATCAACATCATGCCATTCGGAGTCTCTCGCGTAGAAATCGACAACTTGCTTTACATTCTTGGCCATGAACAGGATGTAAACGCAGCAGCAGCCAAGCAAATCGATCACCAGGAACCAGTTGACCATAGCCCTGAAACAGACGGTTACAAGGTTAACTACCGGTAGGAAATGATACAGTTTGCATCTTGGTCGTTTTGGCTCGTTACTTCTATGATCGACGCCAATAAGTGTATGGTGCATTCACACCGAAGTTACTTTTTCCTTGCACATTTTGTTATCACAGGTGCTTATTTTATTACCTATTTAATTGAGGCCAGCACAGCACATTGTTAAGTCTTATTACTCGATTATTCTGATTATTCTTACCTACTGTTATATCGTGTTAGAAAACGTAGCCCACATGACACACAACAAAACTAAAATTTGAAGCGAAAACTCCATTATTAGGCATTAAAAGTCCTCCTACATTAAAGAGAATTTAGCCACTATTTTCTGATAATATAATACTGTAGGTACAGTATTATATTATCAGAATGAAATATTAATATAGGTATATGTAATGAAATATGATATATTAATGAATATATTAATATACCTAACCCAATAATAGCAGTTTTAGGCTACCAACCAATAATTCTGTTTTAAGCTAATATCAACATTACATAACTGAACATACGCTTCGTCACATGAACAATGACATCAACATTAAGACTTCCGGAATTATAACTAGATGCACTGAAATAAATTGTAGTCTAATCAAACCTAAGATTATACGACAATTGAGATGAGATAATCGCTTTAATACTATGTTGTCTGGAGGAAAACATCACTACAACATAACGTAGCTTCACAGTCCATTACGAGATACATGTAGCGATGGCAATCTAATAGTGTAGTTCTATTCTAGGTATACAAATAAGAATAATAAAACTATATTTTATATGCTAGGAAGATATCGCTTTAAGGTCACCAATTCATGAATTTTGCCTTATTAGTATAAGACAATTAGTTCTCTAGGGTGAGGAAAAGTATTGTCTAATATTGGGCATACTAAGGAATAAGACAATTAAATCTATCTAATTAGTGTGTCAGGGTACTCACTTAGCAAGCCTAGAAAACTTGTGAACAGCGTGTGGACCAGCCAAAAACGCCGCCTCAGCCGTTTCAGCGAATCCGAGCGAGGGTTTCTGTATCCGCCTGCAGAGCTCGTGGGCTGTCTTCACGAGGATGTGGACGCAGTAGGTGCAAATCCCGCCGATCGCGAATGTGGCAAAGAGACCAAAGAATAGACCGGCATTCTTGAATGCCATCGGCATAGCCAAGATGCCACTGCCAAGCGAGCCCTTCAGCAAGTGGATAAGGGTGTCCATATCCCTAAAAAAGTAGAGCAGAGTTGTAATTGCTTGTGTAAATTATTATTGTGTACAAGGCAATCAAAGTGATTCCACTTTGATCATCCAGACTTGTAAACGCTGTAACTTACGAAGTGGGATGAGCAAGCTTCCTATGCTCGAAAGGGTTGTAGTCCTCATCAGCCTCAATGTCCCGGCCAGGGATTTCCATAAGGGGCAGGGTGGACCCGGCCTGTTGTTCCACCGGGATCTCATTTGGGTCAACTTTGTATCTGCAAAACGTTCCCCAAACGTTGTTATAGACATTGCTTAAACCAATTTGGCTAAAACTAATCCTAAAGTAAAGTAGATAAATGTTAGAAGTGAGTGGAATCCAAAGTGTAGTATAAATCACAAACTAAGTAGGTAGGTTGCACAAAATGTAGATAATGAGAGCGGAAATTTCGAAACAAGCGCCACATTTTTAAGCTAGAATGTGATCGAATGACGTGAGATGTGTCGCGACATGAAACTACCCTCGGACTGTGGCATTTTGAATTAATCGCGGTTTATAAGTTACTTTACTAGAGTAGCTGCATTACTTTGTGTGAGTGTCGTAGTGTAGAGTGTGATACATTCATTATGGTCTCCAAAACAATATACAAATATATTTTATCATGCGTGGCACTCTGTTAAGACTCGGCATTTACAAAGGGATGGCTCGCACGCTAAATTCAATACAGCTTTACGTTGCGCTGATTAAGGAACTCTAAATTTTTTTGGCAGTCTTCTGCGAAGAATAAAAGTTTGGACCTGTTTCTCGATTCGTATGCAGACGGGTTACTCTTGGGCTCCAATGTATAAAGTGATGGCATAAAGCTAGATCAAATTTGTACAAATGTAGCGTGCTGAGAGCCAATCCCGAGCCTGAAGAGAGATGGCGCGGGAGTCGCGGGAGGAGCCCCCGGCAGAGCCCAGCCGCGGCGCTCCCCCCGCGTGCTCTTTTTTAACCATTACCAAACAATACAAATGGTATACAAAATAGAAACCATAAAAATGGAATGATGTACCGGTGTATAAGTCCATTGCTAGATGATCAAGGTCGTCGAACGACTTTAACCTCGTGGGAGCAGCTCGCGTCTTCCCGGACCGTCTCCGTGGCGGGGCGAGCTTAGAGCTCGGATTAAGGAGCGAATACTTAACAGTCAACATACAATATAAAAATACCACGTTAAAATATTCAATGCATATGAAGAGCGGCGCAGGACACTTGGCCCCGCGCCTCTAGGAGCGAATTAGCTCCTTGGTGTATCATTTCGATATCACTACAATAATTAATTATTTTACATCTTTTCTTTTCAATTTCCTGTTGAACAAAAATGTCAAAATTATATTAGTTTACGACAATTCTGTGTAGTTTCACTTCTAAATAAAAATAAACTCGCTGAACACAAGAGAGTGATGAAGCTGTGAAGCATGCTTTCAATGTGGATTCTGAATTTTCTGATTTACTGAAGCAAACAAAGTAATTCTGATCTGACTGATGATTCTGATCCAATTAATAAATTTAATTTGATATGAGTTCTTATTAGTTAAATTAAAAACACATAATGGGCAGTCAAAGCTGGGATTTTGATTATTCTGCTCACATTGTTTAGAAACTTTGTCACTTACTTGACCATGACGAGGTCTGACAAATCATTTCTGACTCCTTTTTTCTTTGGGTCATATTCGGCTATCATAGGCCGCAATTGAGGTTTCTGTAAAAAACAAAGAAAGTCAGGTATAATATAAATAAGCAAACATTCAGGGGTTTTGGCGGATATATACGTAGTACAGATTTCATAAATTAGCGTGTTTTCAGATGCCCACGCGCTTGTCGGCCTGAATAAGTGACGCCATAGTGACGCAGGCATCTGGCACCCGCTACAGGGGCTCGCTGGTATACTATTTCGGGAAATCACAAATATACAACTACGCGGTTTGTCTACATAAACAGCGTTTAGAAGCGTTTCTTTGCTGAACAAATAGGCAAGCATGTTTTACGATTTCGCAAAAATTGCATTGAAGGCAGGAACAGAAACAGGATCAGAAACCAAGTTTTAAGTACAATTTTAAACAGGTCCATACTTAAGTTGTCTTTTTTTAATTTTACGTCAGATAAGAACTTAGTAAAATCATTTTAAAAACATATTACTGAAATCAATGTTGTGTGATTTGTTTCTATCAGATTTTTTATATTTATCACCTACTTGGGTTCTTATTATTTAGGTATGGCTACTGGACTTTGTTGGGCACTTAGGTAACCATGAGCAACGCTTCTTATTTTAAATTACTTATGATTCTGCTGACTAGGTATCACTCACTTATACGTTTCTAATTTAATCCCCTATGTTATTTTTTTATTATGTTTAGAAATTTATAAACACAAATAAGACACTTTTAAGTTGGTTTTTTTAGGGTACATAAGAATACCAACTTAAAAGTGTCTTATTTGTGTTTACAACTTATTAATAAGTCAATAAAATTATATAATATCTTATAATAATATTGTTAAATTAATTCTGTGTATGTTTTTGTCAAATTCTATGGATCCGTGTTATCTGAATTAATAAATGAATTTAATTTAATTTAATCATAAAATCGCAGTGGCTATCGGCGTAGAAAGGGACCAAGAGGGCGACGTGCACCACCCCATTTAAATAAATGAATCATGGACTTTTTTATGCAAACTAAAACCTGGTTTCCCTAGTCACAGATTGAATAATACCCCTAAGTTACCGGCAAATTGCAGTCCGTCCAGGCAAGTTTAAACTTTACGGTGAATGTTGAAGAGTCTTTATCGCTTCACAGCAGAAGAATGGTTCGAACAAGACTGATTGTCCAGAACTGGATAAAACTGGTTTTCAACGATAAATCAAGAGGGTTACCACTGGCCTTTCACGAAAAAAAGCTCAAAGACCATTGTATCGAAGCAAGTCACATGAATAACTTATGCCCGCAAAAAAATTACCGGATTAATATCCGGTAGGTAGGTATTTTTTTCTTCTTTACATAAACGCAAATATTGTAATGCTATTATACTAATTTGTCCCAAACTTTATATCGAAGCATTTTTTTTACATAATCGTTCAAATGGATGGTTGTCATGATTGAACAAAAATACTGTACTGTTTTTACTGTTTACTGTTTCTGTTACTGGCAGTTTGCTTTAGCAGGTTTAAATTAATTTGATTGTTAAATTCGACTTTCAAATTTTTTAGTATTTACACTGTTTTTTAAGTTTTAGGGGACAAATATTTATCGTTTGATAATTTGAAATGAATATTCTTATTCTTATGGGACTAACTCGGGACCATTTTCCATACAATAGCCAAAGAATTTTCAAAATCAAATCGGTCTATAATTCACGGAGAAATCGACGAACATATACATACATAAAAATATGCATACAGGCGAGCATAGAACCTCCTTCTCTTTTTTTTCGACGGTTAAAAATAAATGCATGATGGAAGACGTAGGTAGGTTACCTACCTACTACTTAAAACATGATTTTTCGTAAGTTGTGCCTGTATTATTTTCAATATCATCAATACTCTCAACATGACTTGGCTGACATAACTTGAGGTTGGTTACTATTTAATTTCGTAATAAATCAGTTCACGGGCAATCAATCTTTATCATCTTATCACATTGCATTTTTTCTACTGTATGTGCAAGTAATTTGTTTAAGTGACCAGAGTCCTGACTTTGGTTTGACGATGGTTTGGTACGCCATGATGACGTCTCGATACTGCCGTCAAACCGAACTCAAGGTTGTGATAGATCTGATCATACAAAAGAAGAAAGGTTGCGGAAGCGTTTGAACAATAGAATTTTGATTAGGTGATCTCAATATGAGCATTATGGCCTCTGCTAGATGACTAAGATTTGTATTGTTTTGCACACCGACGAGGTATTTGAAATCTTCTGACATAATATACATTTTGCAATAGTATCTAGCCTGCAACACATCGCACGCCGCTCATACCGCTTCGCACCCGGTTTTCTATTTGCTTAATGCAACCGCTCATTTTCATAGAACTATCTTCACAATGATAACTAAATTACAGCTAGTTAACCGCAGCCGCACGGTTAGTCAACAAGTGCAAAAGACTTTTCATCTTCCGTAGAGCGCTACCGCACGTTAAGTAAGTCTATACTATTTTGGTACAAGACGCGTAAATATGTCTAACCCGTGGTCATCACGAGCTAAGAAACGTGTTTCAATATTTGCGAGTAATAGTCACCGTCAATAATAGAAGCACGACTCCATAACACTGGGTACACTTACTCCCGTAATGTGAATTCAATCAACTATTGTCACCCAGTCACGATTGACCAATGAAAAGGACCAACGCTACGAGCGAGAACTATAAAAGGCCTAGCCGTCGTCGAACCTGTCGCTGGCATGTAGAGAGTTGTGAAGATACACGCTGTACAACATTAAATATCTACACGAGATTTGCAAGCGTAATTTCGCTCATATAGGTGGTACCTTGGATCGTTACTTCAAATTTACTCTCTATAAGGAATCTTATGTACTCAATATCCTGAACATATAAAGTGTCTTCGCATGTAAAATGGAATGGCATGGCTCTGCAACGCCTTTTGTAGAATGACATTGAACGCATTATAATACGAATCGTATTTACGATCGTTCTCAAAGGCCATTATTGTGCTTCAGTTCTATGCCATAGATTCACTTCCGTTCACTGTTTGTCAGTTGCAGAAAAATAGAGCTAGTTTAGACTAGATTCCAAATCATTATAATCTTAGTCAAAAAAAAGCGTCGTATGGAGAAATTAGATAGATTTAGCAAAGGACCCAAGCAGTACGTTTGAAAGGTGAGATCAGTTATGATATCGATTGTGTTCGACACTATGGATATTTATATCTTATTTGTCATTGGTTGTCTTGAAATATTCGGTTGCCCATTGTTTGTATGGACGTATTTTTACCGATTTCAGCAAGAGGTTTTATTTTCAGCTGTAGGTTCATCCATTGGGCCGATTTCAAAAATTATAAATATAAACTATTTTGGTCAACATCTTCGCCAATACTTAATAGATTTTGAAGATTCTTTCGATGTTGTACAACAATTGTATTTTATATGGTCCTATAAAAGTCTGATCTTTGAGAAATTTATATGTGCGCCATAAATCGTATCTAAAACATCATCACATGTCATGATAATTTTCACAATCGGTAACAAATGGTTTCTATGGCAACGGGCGTAAACAAGAAGACGTTTTATTCGTCGTTTCATCCATGTGTAATGCATCACTCATCACATCAAACTAAATTAGACACGAATTTTAACTAGATGTCGCTACTTTAAATGTTAGGTCGCGCTATCGAAGTGTTCTTTCCACACCCAATGAGTTTTATATTTTTTAAACACGGCAAACTATAGTGTCATGTTGTGACAAAACAAGAATATTGACAAACACGTAAAGACACACCTCTTCCTGCGCAGCGTCACGCAAGTGTGCTCTAATCTGCAAATTGTAGAATCACGACAAAGTCTGCTAAAGTGTTTTCGGTAATAATTTTAGTTAAAGCATATAATATGTATATATACTAATAGCCGCGCCTCGCGGTTTCACCCGTGTAGTTCCCGTTCCCGTGGGAATTCCGGGATAAAATAGTCTATGTCACTCCCTGAAAAGTAAGCTTTCTAATGGAGAAAGAATTTTTTAAATCGGCCCAGTAGTTGCGGAGCCTATTCATTACAAACAAATCTTTCCTCTTTGTAATGTTACTAGCAGCGCCTCGCGGTTTCATCCGCGTAGTTCCCGTTCCCGTAGCCATTTCGGGATAAAAGTAGCCTATGTCCTTCCAGAGTATAATCTATCTCTGTGCCAAATTTCATCCAGATCCGTTTTGCCGTTCTGGCGTGATAAAGGTACAAACATCCATCCATCTATCTATCCATCCATCTAAACTTTCACGTTTATAATATTAGTGAGATTATTATTAATGTAGATCAATTAAACACACAAATCTATCCCACGGCAACCATACATTTTACCGGGATAAAAAGTAAAATGTATGGAATAGCACATATGCTATTCCAGACTATAATCTATCTCTGTGCCATTTCATCAAGATCCATACAACCGTTCTGGCTTGATTGAGTAACAAACATCCATCCATCAGTCCAAACTTTCACATTTATAATATTAGTGGGATGGGATTGCTCTCAATTACATAGATATATCGTCAAATTTATGTAAAAGGATTCTTCTTTTCTAAAATTATGTGTTAAATTAAAGTTAACTGTGGGAGAAATAACTATTACTGAAATTTTGTTACTAATTGCGTTTATGTTAGAAGGGATAATATAAGTGACAAAAGTAAGTAAAACCAAAGTTAAACTTAAACTCAAAACTTAAACGTAAATATACCTCAAATATAAAATCAAAAGTAACCTACTGGCCCATATCCGATATCTCGAACTAAGGTGTTGGCCAACTGGGAAACCTCTTGCCTTAGTCCCCACACTATAAAGCTCACTGAAATGTCTGAAATTTAATTGAAAAGCGCAAACGTACCGGTCTCTATCATTTGTTACCAGACTGCATGCACTAGACAGAGCTAGAAATAGCTTTGCTGGATAACCCGAGTATCGCGCTCGTAATTAATGGGATGGGGAAGCATCCCTGCGCTACACGCATACACTGTTACTACTGCACACATGAGCATTACGTTCGTGTTTGTGATCAAACTCTTCGTCGGCTATGCGATCCTGGTACAACTTCTGTACATTTTTCGAAATTGTCATTAAACCGGTAATGAAAAAAGGTTTTTGATTTATTTTTAATGAGCGGAGTAGCCAATTAGGAGAGTAGGAGTATTTTAGGTAAAAGTTTTTGGGAGCAGATCATAATTTCTCATGCCATAGAGTTGAATGTCGCACAATTATCCAATTATCTAAAATCTCACTCCTGAGTGGTGGGTGAGGCTAGTCAAGTTTCTTGTCGTCTTACAATTAACAAGTACTTATTTGTTATCTTCAAATGTGCGCAAACGTCTTGTTTGTGTCTTGGATCACCAGGCTAGCAGAAGCTCATAGGAGTTCGCAAAACACTATCCGTTTACAACACAGATACAGGTTCTGCACAATCGAAATAGGCAACATATCATATATCACACACACACTCATGCAGTTTCACCCCCCTCATAGCTAGTAGGTCCAACTTGAACTCTGTAGATAGGTAGTTGTTGTGAATAGCGGCGATTGAACAAGGTTTATTCACCTGAAGCCAAGCCAAACTCTACTTCCTAAGACCATTATTTCCAGTAAGTTAGAACGTAGTATACTTATTAAAGACCTACAAAGCACGATTCCTATACAAAGCATCCCACATCTATAAAATTCGCAGTTAGCCCCTTCCCGAGTCCTTCTTGTCCAATTGAATTGAAGGGCAATCCTTACAAACAGACCCGGATCAAGACAATTTATCACTTAAATAATGAGCGATCCAGTGGGGAACTGTGATACCTACCTGATCATAGTTCAATCAAGATCTCAAGGGGTCGGTCATGGTCGCTACTACCGGATTGGCTCTCCCACGAGAAAATATTTAATATGGAGGGTGGGAAAAGTGTCTGTACACTACAATAATTATACTACAGAAGAATTTTCCTAAGGCACACCTCACACCAAAAAAATTGCCAAAAATACTGGACATGAAACAAAAACTGTTGTCTATTTATTATGTCGAGTCTGTAAATACTCTTGCTATTTGGTATTCTATTGGCATCAAAATGCGTTATTTTGCCTGTGATCTATGTTTTCTCGTTTAGTGCCAAACCAAAAACAAAACACGTGCTGCTGTTTCGGTACTTCCAAAGAAGTAGGTAACATAATATATTTGTTCAGTTCTTACATGAGTTATCTACAATAATAGATAATGTTAAAATTGAAGGTTTTGGAAACATTTTTGGCATAAGCTAGGCACATACTTAGGTTTGAAACTCACAAAAGGAAATTCTTTTTTAAGGTACTTTTAAGTAGTTGAGGCTTTGGCTGTGTGAATTAGGTAAGAACTTGGCAATTTTATTAAATAATTATTTGATTGTTTTGAAAAGACTAACTTCAAATTTCTTAGTATTTTATTTACACAGTTTTTTAAACATTTTCGAGACAAAACGATATAGATTATGGGACCATCTTAGGTAAATCATTCTCCATACAAAAGCGAAAACGAGAGACGACGAACAAACATTATCTCATCATTTATCTCTGGAGATATGTAATTTAATTACGTACATACGTGATTTATATTTAACCATTATCCCGGAAGGTGCTAATAATGCAAAAATTAATACAAATACATTACTGAACTTGCTGTAGTTATTTTGCCCACAAGCGATTTATAGGTGTAGGTCATCGATCAAAAATGTCCGGCTTTGCCGGCCCCCCTTAGATTCACAATGCGCACGCCACAACCTTCAGTAGCAAAAGAGAACATTTTGACATGTTAGGGAAGCTTTTCAACTAGTGTCATTTTAGCGTTCAGACAAAAAGCATGGGTACAAAAAATGCAAGAATCACTCGTCCAAAGTGCTGAAAAAGGATGGAATTTCTTATTTTCAGTAAGTTTATATATATTTTTTACCCGTATATTGAGATGTGAGTCATATACTTGTGAAATCAGCATAAAATATTGTTGTTTGGTTTGCCTATGTTAAAATATTAATTTTGTTCTAAATTGATAAATGGAGAGGCTATTTCTTCTAAATTTTTTTTTCATTTATAGTATGTATTAATATATTTTTCATAAAAATAAGTTTAATATTACTAGTTGATGATTTTTAAAATAATTAGTTGGCCCGCCCTAAAATTTCATTTGCGTAGACTCTCTAATAAAAGAAAGACTAGGTTCTTACCTACCTACCAGAAGTATGAATTTATAAAACGTTTATTTTTTTCCCGTAAAAAAAACTCGTGCAAAGCCGCAGACAGGAACCAGTTCTTTTTAATCTAGAGTGCCTGCCTGAAATTGTATTGTAAGTTTAAATTATTGTATGTCTGAAATGACCCTTTTGTATAAATACCTACTGTTGAGACACCAATTTATAGTTTCATCAATAAATGATTCGTTATCTTTACCTGAATTCTGTTAATTAATCCTTATAGAAAATAAACTGAGTAGGAAGGTATATAATTCTCAGGTAGGTACCTACCTACTTACAAAATAAAATAAAATGAATTCGACTCCACCAATCTCTTGTTCCGTATGGAAAAAACTTGTCAGGCTCTGCGCAAACTGTCTGCGTCAAAACAAAACGAACCCAATTTTGAGTGACATTTTTGTAAGGCTCTAGGTATCTACGGGGGAGGCCGCGAACTCCTTATTTTTGATCGAAGGTGTAGGTGTATCTTGCTAACCGCAATATGTTTTATTTAATATGATAAGGTTTGGTTTGAGGTGCATACTCATACTTCCAGAAGATATTTTTAGCAACAGACATTTTTTAATGTTATAATCACGGGAAGTCTGTCGCGGTAGGATCGTATGATATGCCTCTGGCCTGTAGATGACGAGACGGCTTCATTTCCATTATCGCCCACGTAACTTTTGTTATGGAATGTTAAGGTTCATTTTATTATCCGCCCAGCCAGCCGACTGCCCCAGATATCGGCGGATTCAGCGTTGACGAAGCGGAAGCTGATCTTCGCGAAGTAATCGCTACTAGCTCTGAACCCGCCGGAATTTAGTTTAACAATGACATTGAGTACATATCCTGGATATTTCGATGATGGATGGAATCGAGACGTTCCATTATTGTGTGGGATTTGCTTTATTCCCACAGTCTGATACAAAGTAATCCGTCTGGAATACACGTCATTTACGATTTTTGTTTCTTATTATTTTTGAAAGATAATGAAAGGTAATGTCTTCGAGAACGTTTTTGAGGGAGCAATAGTTATAAAATTATAGATACATGCAATTGGTTTTCTACATGTAGCGTAGGTACTTGTAAATTATCAGCAACGAGAATATACCTTGTAGGTATTGTATAGTTGGTATCTACAAGATTTGCCAGTAGGTTAGGTACTACTATTGTCTATTACCTATGTGTTTTATAGAATATGTTACTCACATACATAAAATATCATTATCGTAACTGTTGAGCAGGTTGCTTGCGGTATTGCAAGTGGTTACCGCAACAAATTTATAAAACTTTAGCCGATAGAATTTTTTACATTTCTAGGGTGATATTATGATTAAATTTTAATTCAGATAATTTTGTAATAGTTGAATAATTGAGACACTGAAAATTTTTGAGTCAGCCGCGGAAATTCTTTATTTTGTAATTTTTATGGAACAATATAGAGAAATAGGTGCGTCGGTTTTAAACGTAAATAGTTAACATAATATTTTAGGGATATTTTTATTTTACCTATTATAGGCGAACGTTTGTGAATATAACGCCATAACACAAAATTATAATTATTTTGATGAGATTACACTCTTGTCAAGGCACAACCGACTGATCGGAAGTTATTTTCAGCGCCTTCTATTTAATTCAGTAGCTCAGCTCGTTCATTGTCAAGTCATGATGGATCTTCCACCGAAAATATCAAGATAATTATGCATAACGCCGATAAGCCTAACACATATCGATTCATCATAATTATCTGTTTGCTCAGACAGGCACAAACACCATTTTTGGATACACGATAAAAGTTCAAATCTATCGCACTTTCTACGCCTTAAGTTTCCTACCTCTACTAGGTAGGAAACTTAAGGCCACATACTGGTCTGTAGCAAAATGTGACGAGATCACATTAAACCTATATGTACTGTGTCTTTGATCCCCTTAATAAGCTGGCGGGTGGCTTCACAAGGCGATATCATAACGACAATGACTTACACTGCCCGTCGAGGTGATCCCACATTGCGTACTATGTACCTACAGGCGATATCGGATCGCTAGTCAACCTTTGAACCAACTTGTTACGTACATAGGTACTTGTTTATGTACAATTAGGTTGTCATCCATATGCCTGAATTTCCGAGCAGAGCTTGAACCAAGGTCAAAACAATCAAGCCATTATGGCCGTGCCTACACAACTAGAATAGGCACTCATCCATGCTCTGATTGTTTTCAACTTCAATCATATTGCGAATAAATTTAAATTGATGTTGCCTACCGCACTATGGATCGTTAGACGGAGAATTCATGTGACGGCGCACACTTTGAAAAATAAAGTTGGTATTACGATCTTACATGGCAATGCTTAGGTACTTATAGTAAATAAATAGTGTGGTGCGAAGGTATAGCAGGGTGGCTTTGAGGGTTGAAAAAGCCGTCACTTTATTGCACTTGGTTTCACCAAACCCCTGTTACCCCATGGCACACGTTCTGCCGAACACGCTGCATAACGTAACCCTACAGCAGCTGTAGGGAAGAAATAAACACTATAGCTGCTAAAGTGTTTATTTCTTCGTAAGACACGAACTGAACGAAGGTAGCTACGGCTACAGCTTTAATTAGTTCTATTCCAAGCTCAACAGCAGAAAGCTGTCAACCGCACCGACATTCCCATCTAAACTCTCTCGTTTATGGAATCGAGACTTATGGTATATTAATAACTTATTATAATAGAATAAACATCTTAGTAGGTTAGTACTAATTTATAACACCCCTCTGCGTCGAGGATGAAAACGGTTTGGCTACGGCAGTTACCTCATTAACGTAAAGAAAATAAAATTATATGAAGTACCTACGTGTCGTTTAAGGATAAAAAATTATATTAAACCTTAATCATACAGGAATAAAACCATCTTCTAAAAAAGTTTCACCAATAATACTTAGCAACTAAAACTCTATCGTGAAAACAGAAATGAAATGTATGAATATTTTCTATATAGGCCTGATTAGAACAGTTGCGTCATTCGGCATCATATAATAATCATAATCGCGTGATTCTATGCCTCCTTAAAAAAAGGCGCGGGGCTTTGCGTGACGCTTAGTCTGGGCATCACCACCCTGGCGCCAAACCGCCATCGACCCCCCAACCTCGCCTGAATATCCTTGAATTATGTTGTGAGAACACGACACGAGGGTCTTGTTGTGCCACTAATGCCAGTCAATGACAGGGTGGAGCTCGAGCTACCGTTGTGGTAGAGAAACAAGAGAACAATAAATTTGTTTATAGTTTACTTCAGGTCGATTAAAATCCATTCTCGTTTCAGGTAGTTTTCTACAAATTTTTGAGTCTGACAAAAATATTATATTCTACCAACTTTGATGATCGATTACTAACAAGCAGATGGTACCTGGCCTACCACATAAAATCAAAGCTATAAAACAAAGATTTTGTAGCTACACGATACGGATCAATATCGTATCGCATTACTTATTATTCTGAATTCAAGGTGGTTTTTTTTTATTTCATTCGACTTATACTACTGTCTTCTCGATGATTAAAACTAGTGATAGTATATAAAAGAGTCAATTCACTTGAAATAAACGGATTTATTTTGTCTTCCTCCGTCGTTGGTTAAGTAACCATTACCTACTATGCCACTCACTCACATCTGTAGGAAATTAGGAAAATAATGTGAGAAATCCGAATCTTTGTATAAAAACGTGGCAGTTTAAATTCATTCACTGTAATTCTGAGCAAAAAATTATGTAACACAGATAAAGTATTGCAACTGCAATAGTTTAGTGACTTCCTACATTTCACTAGGTACTTTTGTTACCTTGTACTTGTACAACGTAACAATAAGTTGACTCTATTTGAATGATGATGCGACGGACATCTGATTCATTAGTTTATTGGCAATTAGCTCGTCAATTGAGACAGTTTTTATACCACAAATAACTATATTTATTGATAGTGATTAGAACTAGAAAAACTCACTAGCTAGGTCATACTAAAAGTAGATGTTCGAATTGCTGGCAAAGGAGACTTTTCATTTTTTTAAGTACAAAGTACGACCATACACAAAGCCCATTTTTTGTATGGTGTTCACTGGTGGTATAAGTTCAGTGTAATTCTTTATTAGATAATGTTCAAAATTCTGCTGTTTTTTGTATGTATGCTCATTTTTCACAGTATTAATTGTTAAGTTCTTTTAGAAGACACACACATTGTATTGCTGTCTCAGTTGGTATGCATTGTTGGTATTTAATCCCTATTTGAACGGATTTACTAATATTCGCAATTAATTTGCACAGTTCTGATGTTAAGGTGTCGACAGCGCACCCTGTTAACATCTTATCATAGGTTAACTTTGGCCAAGTAATGTTTAAAACTTCTAAAGAAACCGTTTGAATATCTCTTCAAAAAACACCAAAGATTGAGTAATTTTTAACTAACTTCAAAACACCAAAAAAGGAGGAGATTTTATGTTCGGCTTCATGTAGGTATGTTTTTTATTGATGTTTGTCGACTTCTCCGTCTATTATGGTCAAATTTTATAGATTATTTAGGTAGCTATTGAATAGAAAATGATTCCGAGGTCCCATTAAAGCTTTAATCCCGAGGGATTATTATTGATCCCGAGAAGCTTAAAAGACAACATACTTATTACTTTAGAAAAATTAAGACTAGTTGAAACAATTTTTTTATCTTTTCTAGTTCATAATATACCTATTAATGATGATTCTTACATTGTTGTTTATAAGCTGTATTTGAGGTGGTCCCACGAAATGTAAAATAAAATTTGTTCCTTGAGTAATTGACATGTGTGCACATAGCAATTCCTTTATATATCTAAAAAACATCAACACATGATAATTTTCACAATCACTATGGCAACGGGCGTAAACAAAAGGTTCTTTCGATAACCTTTCTATGAAAATTATTTTGTCATTTTTTTTTAAAAGGTGTCATTTGACGCTTCCGAAACAACGCACGCATGTTTGCACGTTCAGCAGTAAGGTTGTTCGTTTCGAGCGATCCGTCAACCGTAACCTTGTATTTCATGTTTCAAAGTAGGCCTCTTGTCTGTTGCCGTTGATAAATAAGATCGCGCCATTGAAGTGAGGTTTAAAACCTATCTACCTTTTTTGAAAGTCATTACTGTGAAACCCATTTTCAATAAGCAGGAATTTGAAGACGGTTCATAGTTTTTAAAACAAGCAAAAAAATGGGACGAGTCCGGAACGATTTCAGCGTTAAATTTCAATTTCCATGTTCGGACTACTTTGGGCTGAGGCGAGTGGGGCGAGTCCGGAACAACTCAATTTTATCGCATGACCTTTATGCAGAAACATAAAAATATAAAAAAAGATGAGAAACATGCGTCAAAACTTAAAATAAAATAATAAGCATAGGTAATTACTGTGCATCTTTTCGCATCTCAGTATAACATGAGCTGGCTATTTGAAAATATTCCAATCAATTGTTTAGTCTTAGCATTATTTTTCAAGTTTCTTTACAAAGTAAATTTCGCGATTGCACTAGCTTAGGCCACAGATACGAAAATCGCTATAAGCAGAACAAAAAACTTAAAAGTAATGAGAGTAAGTGATCAGAGTGAGCAAAGCGAACTAATTTCTCAATGGCAGCTTGGGTGATCTGGCTGGATGGTGAAACAGTCACTTCGAGCTAAACTGTCCAACCATGCATGCGATTTGCGTGAAATATGATGGTGACCTGACAAGATATATAGTGTTTTAAATAATGACCTGCTCTCATTTGGTAGAGATTGTTTTTTCCGTTCACCGGTAGAGATTCTACGAAATCGTTGACCAAATGAATGACTATGCACCGGTGTAATAAAAAACGGAAATACACTTATTTCAGTTGTTTCTTATACCGCGTTCTACAACCAAACTTAGCTACCTAACTTTCAAATATCAACTACGAATATGGCATAAATCAACAAACTAAATTAGACACTAATTTTAACTAGATGACTTGAAAATAAGATCGCGCTGTCAAAGTGCTCCGGGTTTATAACTACTTCCATTTTTTTTCATTGTCATCACTCAGGAATATGAAGTCGGTTTACTGTTTTTTAAAAGACGCCAAATTATAGTTTTTTCGAAACAATGTAATTATCTATTCCATAAGTTTCCGTTTTTTCTCAGTATTCCTTATATTACTTTAACCTCACTTGTTTTTTTTAGCCTTACGAAATAATGGGTACCTATCAGAATACCCAAGTAGCAAAAAGACGATTGAAGGAGATTTTAATTCTCGAAAATGGTGTCGCTCATCCACATCTCGTCGTGCCAATGCCGGGGGATGGCTCCTGCCTGTTTCACTCCTTATCTTTTGTGATGCACGGCAACATCCATTCTGCGCAAAATATAAGATCTGAAATAGTTTCGCACGTGGTTTCCAATTGGGATGGCATGCAAGTACTTACGTGCAAAGGTTCTGGAAATCCGTTCTCGAGTAAAAAAAAATACTTTGCGCATATGAAAAACATGAAAACTTTTGGATCAGTTTGCGAATTGTTTGCTGCAGGTGAAATATACCCATATACATTTCAGGTATTTCAAAATGGGAAACTTTTGGGCGTTTTCAGAGGTCCTACGGGTGGCCCTGTCAAAAGGTTACGTTTTTCAGGACCCCATTTGTTCGGGCACTACGACGTACTAATTCCCTGTGAGGAAAACTGTATGAACGGTACACTCAAGGAATGTAATATATGCTGTCCTAAATACAACAAAACGCTGTTGGATTTAATTTCACCAACATTCACCCAAACGCCGTCGGATGTGATTTCACCAAAATTCACTCCCAAGATTACCAAGGAAAAACAATCCGCAAATTTGATTGCTAAGAAAGAAGCTTTAAAAAAGATTACCAAGGAAAAACAATCTGCGAATTTGATTGCTAAGAAAGAAGCTTTAAAAAAGAAATCGGAAACTGAAGAGGAACGTGTAGATCATCTTAACTATTATCGCTGCTCCAGCAATAAACAACGAGAGCATGTGCGTTGTCAAAAGAATACAGTTGATTTTTTAAAGTCTTTGTCACTAACAAAAAACGTAGATTATAGCGATGATACACGCAGAAACCAAGATGACAACATTTTTGAAAAACCAGATAAATCGATGAAATGGCTCGAATGTTCTCAATCTAACAAATCTTTTGTATACATAAAAAATAATGACGGATCGCGTGTCGTTTGCTATAGAAATAATACTGAATTGAAAATATTCTCACCAGAAAATGACATGCACTCAGGCGTGGGTGTCGCCAAGGGGGGCAGGGGACATATCAACCCCCTAGATATTTAAATGCAAAGTAAATAAGTAAAAAAACAACAACAGCTTTAAGCTAACTCACTTGACTTACCTACTTGACCGATAATTCTCGCGTTTGTACACGTGGATGTCAAAACGACCAGAAGATATTATTTTTGATTCGGACTTTGATTTCGCTAGACTCGAAAAAATAAAGAAGTAGGTTTTGCAGTTCAATATCACCAAGAGAAAATAAGTAAGGTACTTGAATGTCTTTCACTACACACTGTCTTCTGAACTGCAAAAATCAAAAACCGAGGTTAATAAAAGTCAAATTTTAATGATTCGATTAAACTTAACATATCAAAAAAGAAATACTATTTACATTTCAACATGAATTAAAAATATATAGATAAACCTTACAAGGTTTTTATGGTACTAACTTTAAATGTATAATGTGATGTTATTGTAACGAATAAAAAAAAAGTTGCTTCAAGCATCGTATCCGCACCTCTGTTTATCTATACCACCAAACCACGTGGTGACAATTCTACAAAATCATAAAATGTATTTTCTGTCTGCCGTTTATAGAAAAGGCACACGCAGTATGACACTTGAAGTTCCTTGGAATACTAGAATATGACCACTATGTATGAAATTAGTATGGTTCAACACTAAATATCATTAAAAAAAAGTTTTATACTTGTCTTCTCTTGGTTTTTTTTAACTCGATTTCATGTTGAGTCCAACGCGCACTTGGTCAGTTTGTTTTTCAAGGCGGTTTCGTATTTATAATAAAGATAAGTTGTTAATAGTCAATCATTTATTGTAATCTTTATATATTGTTACAGTAATGATTATAATCTATTTAGATTATAAATAACTTAGTTAATCACTATAGACACTGCCGGGCCCACACTTGTATGGAGTTTTATATAATATTTCTAAGTTTTAAATATTCATCAATTGTATGTGATTCATTAAAAGGATTTGTAGTTTTTCTAATTTTTAACGCACCCTGTAGTTTATTATATAGTTGAATTGTCATTGCATAGGGGCTCGATGAGTAAAGCTTAAGTTTTGGGTCTGGTCCTGGTACCTTTTCTCTTCAAAATGCCTTTTATTTTTCTAGTATCTATAGTAGCATTTATAAGCTTTGTAATTTATTTTGGATCCATTTATGATAACTAAACTGAGACAAAATGTTACTAATCTGTTGCTAAGTTCATGTTGTTTTATTTTGCACTGAAGTGGACTTGACAGTAGACTAGGTTAGACTACACTCTAGAAATTAAACTAAAACGCTCACGACAATATTGTTAGGGTCTAACTACTTGTTTATAAGGACTGACAGGCAAGGTAACCAAATATTAATTGGGGCATGTCACGCATTCAGACTGGTTTTAGCACAGGCTTAGATTAGAATAATAGGCGTATGAGTTAGTGGTGGATGGTGGCACTGCCTTCGAGAGGGAATTTCTCTTCTTCGCCGTCCCCTCAGAACACTTCGTCACGTCCTCTGCTGAATGTACCCTAGATATCAGAGCAGACGGTCACAATTTCACTAAATACCTACTATTCAGTCAAGTGCGATCCTTTTCAGAGTATTATATACTCTGAAACTACTCTACTACTCCACGAGTCCACGAGTAATAGAAATTACTCATAGTCACACTGGTGTAGCAAAACAGTGTGACCAGGTAGTCTGCTCTAGACATACTCCGGTCAGTAGGTAGAGTAGACAGAAGGTAAATTCTAGCTGCAAATGACTATGATGAAATAGTTGGGGTGAATTTAAACCTCAATGAAATAACGAGACCTCGCGGAAGGTATCTAAGCTAAGCATGAAATCACAAAAGGTGCCTTGGCTATGAAACCACAAGTGTGAATTTGCAGTGTATTGGTTTCATCGAATATGGAAAAACCACAGAGTTTATTCCGGACTGCGCACGCGGCTATCGCGTGGTCTAAGTTTACGTCACGCATGGAAGAGTAACTAAGAACAATGCGGTTATATTCAAGGAAAAATTAGCATTTCTGTATTAATTAAACTATTTGGCTTGACTCAGACTGTATTTGACCGTTTAATGAGGTAATTTAAAATTTAAAGTTACTGAAACGAAAATGTAATTATGTAAAAATGCAATTATCAAGGTAGAGTAAAAACGAATTTATCATTGTGAGGTCAATTAAATATTTTGTGGCCCATACGTTATTCCATGTCTGGATCTATAAGTTTGCAAAATTTCTAACCGATTCATTCAGTAGTTTTGGCGTTTACTTAGACCAAACATCTTTCAACTCAAAAACTTTCGGCTTTTGTGATATTAGTAGGATTGATTAGGATTTAAAAAATGACTCATAAATTTTCTTGTTTTTTCTTTTTTATTTCTAACCTTAAACCTTCTAATAAATCATTCCAGTTGTAAGTTTTATGGAAATAATTAAATTATTTATAATTATTTTATAATTAATAATTATAATTTATAATGAATTCGTTTTTTTAAATCTGTCAGTATTTCTCTCTGTTCCGACTATAAAAACACATATATTATTAATTAGATATCACTTTCGACAACGAATATTAACGGTCTACCTATCAATCAATCGACGAATATTTTATCGTTAAGTTTATCTTTGACACCGCCGCGCCGTGTAAGTCCTTAACTGAAGTAGGTACTTTTGAACGGTAAGTATCGTTTTCATATAATTTATTATAATCTACTAACTTTTGCCGTCGGTTTTGTACGTGCTTGTGTGTGCTATTCCATATCTACATCTTTGTATTTCAGCCCTGTCTGTTCAGTATCTAGTTTTGACGATGTCACATTTATCATACATTCATTCTTGAAATAATGATTATTTACCTTTACATTTAAGAATGTATTTATGAAAACTTACACAAAAACGATGGACATTATCAAGCAAAATTGAATCGAATTATTTGTTCATCAAAGCACTAGATTAATTTTAAAAGAAAATTACGTTCCGATTTTGCTATTGGGATTAGAGTTCCACTCACCGTGAGAATTATGTTTTTAGGTGGCTGCATATAACAATATTAAATAAGAAGTTGTCTAACTTTGTCATGTATAATGTAAGAAAGCTTATATCAAAAACGTCATAATATGACGTAATTGTGTCAATCATTATCTCTTCGAATAACACATCCCTTATTCTACAACAAGTTCACGAGCGTGTCTTCATTTCCACTCCATATGGCTATTGCGGCGATTATTCATAATACTTTTCGTAGAAAGGTCATGAAGGAGGCAGGTGGTTACTTTAACTACCATAAACGCGATTGGAATAGCCAGATTACATGACACCATCAGTTGTACACCGCCCTGAACTGGTTCAGCACGTCAACACGACTCCTTGGCTTATAAATACGCCGGTATGTGCTATGGTTTGCTTGAGAATGTTTGTAATCAGCCCCTCAATGAATAAGCATTGTAAAGATTTCAATGAGGTGATAATCATGGATTCACTGAAAATTTTAACGTTTTCTTAACACGGTTTACACACTTAACGACTTATATTTTAAACAGATAAGAAGTCCCCAGTTGAGGTATGAAACGTTGGTGTTCTTCGAGCACAAATAAGGTTCGTAGTTAACCAGCTTACATCCCTAATTAATTAGTTAAACTACGATAATTTTTATCGTAAAGTAGTTATGAGTCGGTGAACCTGAAACGACTATAGGTAAAGGAACTTAACATGATGATGAGGACGAAATCGTATAGTTTCCAGTCTGATCTGACCAAAAACTTCGAATTCCCTGCAGTATTTCATCTGGAAAAAATACCCAGAAACTCCCTTAACTTGTAGCTACTATGCCCAAAAATTTACGATCTCGACGGGATTCGAACCCGCACCTTCCCCTTCAGCGCAGGGTTGCTCTTTTTCCAACTAAGCTACGTGATCTTATTATCTCTTTTGGTATTTATATATTTCTTAGAGATTACCCAGAGTACATATATAATAAATAAAAACCTTAGAATCTACTTCATCTATCAAGATTTGAAGAACTGGAATGAATTCTGAACTACTTAACTGAAATGAGTCCTCAATGGCGAGCTTCGTCTCATTGACTTGACACAGGCTGTCAAACCAATAATTGGTTTGGCTTGGCCCGTATCATGAAAGTTTGGTCAGTCATCGATCTCTGCTTGAGTAACGTTTTTCTATGGCATAAACGTTACTCAAGCATAGATCTACGACTCAGCAAGCCTTCATAAGACGGGTCTAAGAGACAATCCAAAAAAACGTTGTTTATAATGACTCGGTTAACATGTATAAAGCAAGCTGAAGTGGCAGTGGGCCGACCTTATCTCGCGAAGAACCGATAACCACTGGGGTAAACGTGTTCTAGAGTGGAGATCGCGACTCGGTAAACGTAGTGTAGGACGCCCTCCGACTGGGTGGGATGACGATTTGCGAAAGACTGTTGGCAGATGCTGGATGCGGCAAGCGGAAGACAGGGCGCTATGGCGCTCATTAGGGGAGGCCTATTTCCAGCAGTGGACTATTATAGGCTGATGATGATGATGCTACACCTTAATGTGTACCTTTGTGAGAGAAAATAAACGTTTTATTTATTATTTATTTAGGATGATGATGAACATGTATAAGTGTGTACAATGTACAGCGCGCGTAAGAATTCAGTATCCCCTTTGTCATAGAGAGGTCCCTACCTCTCTATAGGGGGATACTTAATTCTGACGCGCACTGTACATGATAGTTAACCACCTACTTGCTGGACCATCAAAGGCGCACTTCTCCGATTGATGATAATTTAACTCAAACATTGTAATCTGTGATATCACCGATTTCCGCGATGTTGATATCATATCAGGATGATTCGGGTGAAATAGACAAGTAGGTACGGTCGGCTGCATTGATATGCTTACAAATTTGTACCTTGTCACTTTAAAGCTATTGTACTCGGTGACCGCGTTCCGTTGGTATGACAAAGTGTTTTCATACATGTTAATGTCTGTGACTGTTCACTTTGACTGATGCTTGGACGACTCGATAAAGCGCGGACCATACGGGCCAGAAAGAAAACGGCCCGGACAAACCAGGATTCAATCGGCCGTCTCTCCAGAATTCAGTTGAATTTTTCTGCATTGAGTACATTGTTGGTTGTTTCCGGGTAAAATTCGGAATCGGATGGCTAATGATGATGTAGTTAATGCTGGAAAAAACACGTTCAAAACTACGGATTGAATCCGGTCTTGTCCGGGGTCGTTTTATTTCGGGCCCGGAAGCTTAGTGCGAGCCTTAGACTGACACTAACTAAACGTTAGGAGGCTTCATCATCATCATCATCATCAGCCTATATCAGTCCACTGCTGGACATAGGCCTCCCCTAATGAGCGCCATAGCGCCCTGTCTTCAGCTTGCCGCATCCAGCATCTGCCAGCAGTCTTTCGCAAATCGTCATCCCACCTGGTCGGAGGGCGTCCTACACTACGTATGCCGAGTCGTGGTCTCCACTCAAGAACACGTTGTCGGTTCTTCTCGCGATATGGCCAGCCCACTGCCACTTCAGCTTGCTAATCCTTTGAGCTATGTCGACAACCTTGGTTCTCTGTCGGATGTACTCGTTGCGAATCCTATCCTTCAGAGAAACTCCTCTGTTAGGAGGCTTACTTCCTCATAATTAAAGTTACAAGCTTTCAACTTTCTTAATTTCATTAAAAGTGTTATATCCGATTATAATATTTGCGGGGTTTTTAATGGTTATGGTGTCCCAGTTCAAAGAATTTTTCTTTGCATTATTATCTACTGTGAGCCATTTCTAAGGATACATTTATTTATAATTGTCAAGAGATAACGGACAGATTAAGCCAAGTTTATCATTAGAGCTTTTGCATTGCGAAAGTGCGAAGGTAAGTACATAATAAACTTTCATATTGAATTGACTGAATACATACATACATAAAACAGTACATCATATATGTATAGGGAAGTAAATAATGTGCTTTTCTCATAAATTTTCCATTTAAAGTTGTAGACATCTTAAGCTATTTATAGTGATGACAAACACTCTGATAATAACTTCCCAAGAACATAGGTAGGTACATACCTACCTATGTACCTACTGTGTAATCACAAGTCGGCACTTGTGATTTCAAAATGTTACAAAATATGGTGAAAATGCGAGCATTATAATTGTATAAGTAGGTAGCTGAATTATAAAATAACGAAATATAAAAATAATAATAATAAAATGCTGGACAATTCACACAGCATTATCTAGCCCCAAGTTAAGCAGAGCTTGTGTTATGGGTACTAGATAACTGATAAACATAATATACTCAGATAGATATTTTTTTACTATACATAGAAAACGACCAGAACACCCGGAACAAATATCTGCAGATCGTTTAAACATTTGTCCCAAGGCGGGAATCGAACCCGCAACCTCCTGTGTCGCAGGCGGACCTTCGCCCTACTCGCCACAGATATCGTCAAATATACCTGTCGTCTATCTGTGTTTCAGGAATCAGCTAACGAAATCAATTAGTCAAGTGTAATAAACAAGTTTCAATAAGAGTGGCGCTTTTAATATCATAGGAAGCCAATCATGAAATAGGACGCACTTTACCAAACCAGACAGGGCAGACAGCTCCCCAATCAATTTCATAATTGAAGCCAGACTGACGATAGAAATAAATAACCCTGTAGGTACGTCAGTTTAGAGCAACTAAAAACGATTGACTTTATAGAAATGGTCTGGTCACTTCGATTAGTTCATTTCTTTAAATTGGTAGTTTTCAATTATGTGCAGACTGCAGTTGCTTGTTAACAGGTTTCTTTTTTTACACGCAAGGGTCAAGTATATTATGTGGTACGTTATTTGCGTGTATCAATATGTGGTTGGTTGGGAGACTCATAATTAAAAAGCAACAAAATGGCATAAACCATCTCACTAATATTATAAACGTGAAAGTTTAGATGGATGGATGGATAGATAGATGGATGGATGTTTGTTCCTTTATCACGCCAGAACGGCAAAACGGATCTGGATGAAATTTGGCACAGAGATAGATTATAGTCTGGAATAGGACATAGGCTACTTTTTATCCCGAAATTCCTACGGGGACGGGAACTACGCGGGTGAAACCGCGAGGCGCTGCTAGTCTCACTATCTCACTAATATTATAAACGTGAAAGTTTAGATGGATGGATGGATGGATGGATAGATAGATGGATGGATGTTTGTTCCTTTATCACGCCAGAACGGCTGAACGGATCTGGATGAAATTTGGCACAGAGATAGATTATAGTCTGGAATAGGACATAGGCTACTTTTTATCCCGAAATTCTTACGGGAACGGGAACTACGCGGGTGAAACCGCGAGGCGCTGCTAGTAAGTTATAAATGTTGAACAGCGAGGAACAGGGATTGAGATGTTTTGATACCTCATTTAGGTATCAAAACGTCTCAATTTCAGTTCCTTAAATTTTTCGGGCAGCTTTGTGACAAAAAAGTGAAAAAGCGGGGACTGAGCGGGTTTATTAAAGACTAGCAGCGCCTCGCGGTTTCACCCGCGTAGTTCCCGTTCCCGTGGTAATTCCGGGATAAAAAGTAGCCTATGTACTATTCCGGACTATCATCTATCTCTGTGCCAAATTTCATCCAGATCCGTTTAGCCGTTCTGGCGTGATTGAGTAACAAACATCCATCCATCTATCTATCCATCCATCTAAACTTTGACATCTCACTATCTCACTTCTCACTAATCTCACTATCTCACTAATATTATAAACGTGAAAGTTTAGATGGATGGATGGATGGATGGATAGATAGATGGATGGATGTTTGTTCCTTTATCACGCCAGAACGGTTGAACGGATCTGAATGAAATTTGGCACAGAGATAGATTATAGTCTGGAATAGGACATAGGCTACTTTTTATCCCGGAATTCCCACGGGAACGGGAACTACGCGGGTGAAACCGCGAGGCGCTGCTAGTTTATAATATTAGTAGGATAGTAGGATTAGTAGGATAGTAGGATTTCAGCGAATTTCTTGTTCACATCATCTTTATTTCAAGTAGCTTACACAAGATAAAGTTAAAAACTACAACCCGACTACGTGAAAGTTATAAAATTTTGAAACATTTACATTGACAAAATAGAATGACATATCGGTCATATTTGATAGGCATAGAGTTGAAAATGAAAATAGGTCGTAGGTATTGTAATTTTTCTCTATGGGGCCTGCAGCCTGCGGCTACCTAAACTTTAATACGCGTTTTGAAGGCTTATTCGGGGTCGGAGCCCTAAATCCTATAGCCTATAACCATCGGGGTATTGAGACGAATCAATCGATACATAATTTGTTGAAATCGAACTAGTAGTTTCAGCGCTACGTGGGAACAAAGAAATCGGCCACATACATACAAACATACAAACATACAAATATACAAACATACAAACATAGGGTGCTAACCTCATAACCCTCCCCTGTTGTAGTCGGGTAAAAAGTTTACATCATTTCACTTGTTCAAACTTTGTTGATGTAGTGGTGTTGGCTCACCCCCCGATCCGATGTGTGTGTTAATATCCGCAAGTTGCAGGGGAGGGGGATGCAATCAAGACCAACGTAGTCATATATAGCCGTCCTGCTTACTCTACAGGTCCCCCGAAAGAGAAGCCTTGGGTGCATACTATAGTGGAATAGATGAACCTCTTGGTAGCCTGTGCGCCTGGTATTTCAGACTGTAGACTGTAGCCTAGTCTACCTCGTATTTAGTGTAGTACCGTACCGAGTTTTAATCCCACAAATGGATTTCTTGTTCACAAACCTAAGGTCATGTACATGTGTTTTAAGTTTTTCAGTTGTTATTTCTGATAAACAATCTAGAACTCTACGGATTTTGATTATGAAGTTAGTTAAAGACGTAAAAAAATCAGCAAAAATAAATAACTAAAAATTTACGGTAAGCTTTTGCCATTGGTTCAGCATTAATAAGTTTAATGGGAAAATGCTCAAAAACAGTGAATTAATTTCGACTATGGTCAGGGTCAAGGCATATGAGCGCGAACTGAATGGGATTTTGTTGAGATTTTGAAAAGCTTTGATTGCATAATCTGTGTCTTAAACGTCGAAAGTGTCAAATATTTTATCACTGCCATGTCATGTCATGTGTAAAACGTCATGTTGTTCTTTCCTGAGTCATGGGTGTCATGTACACCCTTCAAAGCATATTGATCGATGAGCGTGTGCTTGTAATACGATTTACCGCTACCTATTATAGGCCCCGTACATTAAAATAAGGCAGAGGCGAGTCAAGGACGCCTTATCTTATCAGCGCACTGTGCAATCGATGGCTCAGCTAGCCATGAACACTCGCGAAGCGATTTTTATGGCATTGCTTTGAGATTATAGCGTTACGGCGTAAAATCCCAAAGCGAACCGCGGCGTATGTTTAGATTACATTGAACTTGAGGTTTAAAAAAGAATTTGTTTGTCATCGCGGTCTGCACTGATTCAATCAATCAAGATGTGAAGGTACTTATAGTTCATCGGAAATATCCGTGGTTTTTGCTTATGACGACGTTATCATTATCACGTTATGTTAAACTTTAACATAACGTGATAATGATAACGTCGTCTAGTATAGTCGTATTTTTCTACTGACTCCATGGGTCTGCACTGATTCAATCAATCAAGATGTGAAGGTACTTATAGTTCATCGGAAATATCCGTGGTTTTTGCTTATGACGACGTTATCATTGTCACGTATGTTAAAGTTTAACATAACGTGATAATGATAACTTGATGATGTTAAAGTTTAACATACGTGATAATGATAACGTCGTCATAAGCAAAAACCACGGATATTTCCGATGAACTATAAGTACCTTCACATCTTGATTGATTGAATCAGTGCAGACCCATGGAGTCAGTAGAAAAATACGACTATACTGAAGTAGGTACTCAATGTAAGTAAGTAGGTACCTACGGAATTTTTTAGTACCTGCTACCTACCTAACTGTAATTTTGTTATAATGACCACAAGACAAAGTGTCGCTTATACCCAAGCTCTATAGATAATTCAGATGGGTTTTTTTTATCTTTATTTATTTTTATGGAGTTTTGTCACAATGTGACTATGTCACTCCCATAGGAGATCAGTTTAATATAAATAAACATGGCAAAACACTATATAACTCGCTTCAGATGGGTTTTGTGCTATTTATCAAATTTCAAATACTTTACTGCAAGTGATTTACTTGCAATTATGTAGCGACCTATCTACAACACTCATTTTCAAAAGGTCATTAGATAAAGCTCATGTAGTTTTATTCAATGTACTGGGAGCTCAGTACACTATAATGTAAGTACAATGTGATGTGTTTCCGGGACCTGTGTACCTTACCTACCCGGCATAACAAAATGTAACAAATAAAATTGTAATAGAATAATACAAATACTATTTCAAACCTACATCTAAGAAGTACCTAGGTAGCTATGTTCCTATAGTCATGACTAATAACATGTTTTCTCTATATTTATCAGTACATTGATATACAGGGTTATTGGTAGGTACTATAGGTACCAATAACCCGGTATCATAATAAGAAGATATTTCGAAAATTCAGTTTAAAGAATTTATTTCTCAAAACAAAATAGTTCACTTAAATGAGAATGTATCTACATTATTCTTAAGCTATCTTAGCTAATTTATATATAGGTAATACTATATAATTGTAATACAAAGGTAGTTTGCTAGTAGGTTAAGTTTTAGATTTTTTATTATAATTAATTTTTGAATCAAATCAAATCAATCAAATCAAAAATTCTTTATTTCCATAAATACAAAAATGTACACTTAGAAAAGGTCAAATTCTTAAAATAAAACACTGACACGGAAATAAAGTGGTACTTTTGATTTCTGTCGCTTCGGTATGTAGACTAAAGTAAAGAAGCGACTAAGAAACCTTTAGCCTGTTAGTTGTTATTTTTCGAGTTGGAGCAAAACCCGTCCCAAGCTTTTTTATCTTCTAAATAATCTGATATTTTGTAGTAAGCCTTTTTGTACAGAAAGGTTTTGACAATTTGTTTGAATTTATTTATTGATAGATTTTGCAACTCACTAGGAGTTTTGTTGTAGAAGCGTATACATTTCCCTTTAAAAGATACATTAATCTTGTGAAGCCTGGTTGTGGGCACAGAGAGTTTATGTTTATTTCTAGTATTAATATTATGTATATCGCTATTTTTAGGGATATTTGCGGCAAAATTTGTTACACAAACAGTTGTGTAACAAATTTTGTCATAAACATGTTGTTTTAATCTTTTCCTAAATACGTGCATTGAAAAACAGTTTTTGATGTTATCAGGTAAGTTATTACAAATCTGCACACCCGTACATGATGTTTCGTTTTCCATAGTTGGTCCGTGGACTCCATAGTTTTAACTTATTTTTATTCCTTAAATTGTAGGTGTAGGTTTTCTATGTAAGTGTGATTTTCGTATGTATTTTATTAATTACTATTTTCCTAACGAGGATGCAAGATAAATTAACTTTTGCTTGTACTTTGTAGCACACGAAACACGTGTGATGGCACGCTACCCGGATTAGATATCTTGGTCGCGTGATTCTAACTCACATTTCAATTCATCAAATCAAGAATGTATGACATGAATCTTGGCTAGTCCCTGTACATCACATCACAATGCTGAATATTGTTAAACTTGTCACTTGCAAATAGTTTTGCAACAACAGATGCTTTATAATTTATAATTCTATACACTGCACACGCTGGGCATAGCCTAATCACCGAGTTACCAGCAAAGCCAGCAAAACAAACCGAAGAATCTAGAATAATGTCGTGAAAGTCATTTGATGTGTAACACCATGCTATACCTACTTATAGTTCAATCGAATGAAATTGGCTACATACATACAAACATACATACATAGGGCTAACCTCATAACCCTCCCCTGTTGGTAGTCGGGTAAAAACCAGTAAACACGCCTATATAGTTAGTTAACTTTTCTAAAGGAACAATACCACAAATTGTAGTATATCGCTGACGATTTACTACAATTTGTTGGAACTCGCTTGAAGATTGGCCGTTTGTCCTTTTTTTTTAATAAGAAATAGCCATGTTAACGTTTAAGTACCAGTTTATTATCCGCAAAATATTCCAAAGAAACTTTTTCAACTTTCGCGATTTCTTAACTTATTAAAGATTGTTTATCGTGTATGTTTATGACTGTAGTGCCACAATGTCTTGGCAAACCACTTCAGTATCACAGCAAACAAGAAGTTACCTTGAGGATGTCCATGTCCAAGACCGCTCTGACCACTCGTAAAAAGAATTGGGTAAAGTACATAATTGAATTTGAAACCCGCATATAAACAAATCAATGTATGTCCGTAAGATTTTGGTTTCGTACATAAACGTGACATTTACAAGCCATGTGTCTCATGAGGTCGCGAACCAGATTTTTGGAATTTGGCCAATACTTTTCAAGGTTACATTGTGTTTTATTTTTATACCTAAGCATAGCCGGTAAAGTATGATATAATGTGTTTATCTATCGCTGCGGATGTTCAACATACACATCACTTAGTATCTGATGGCCTAACTCGCACGCGTCGTGGTTATTTTTCTAGGTTTGTTTGAGTTTCACATATTCTTAGTGTAAAATTCAATTAACATAAAATCGCTGCGACACACTCGCTTATGAAGGCTGTAATCAAACAAGTTACAACCATGCACTTCACCGATTATATGCAAAACGAAATGCATAATTCCACAGACGAAACAAGTGTGGGTGGTATGGTATAGCTACACATGGATTACCTACACGACTTTCTCGCACCTATTGTTTTGACCGTACTCAAAATACTAATGAGGTTCGTTCTCGGTACGACCACGAGGTCAATAGAAGGCTATTTTTTCCGCTGTTTTATAGCATGTACCCATCCGAAGAAATTTTCCATTGTTTGGAGAAACTGGTTAAGGACGGAGTTATCATGATTTTTATGGTGGCATTCTAAAACGGAGCTTCACAAAATAGGTAATTACTTAAACAAAACGTGGTAGCTAGGTACATCTGTTCTACTACAAATTTTCTTCGTTTGTTTTGTTTATTGTTTTGTTATGAGTGATAAATGACAATCAATTCTCACGGCATGATGGCCTACTTAAGCTAAATTTATATTGGAAATGTGTTTGTATTCATTAATATTTGGCTGACAGGGTAAAAATGTATGACAACTGTGTACTTTTTCAACCACAACCACGCGCCGCCGGTTATTAGAAATTTTGTTTACAATTTAGTATTCAAAATTAATAACATCAACACAAATAAATAAAATAGAAGTGTTGGATTACAATGTCAACAAACAGCTTTTTACGAATTGCATTCTTAAAACAAAACACCATTTTTGGCTGTGTGTTGGTTTGTTCCAGGTATTATTCTAAAGGGCTGGACCGATTTTGACGGGACTTTCTCTGGCCGTATAACTCATGTTAGAGCGGATAATTTTAGACCACTTTTTTATTTTATGAAAAAGTATAATAGATACCGCGCAAAAAAATAACCCATGAAATTGTGAATACTACGTGGGCGAAACCGTGGGCACAGTTAACTCACTAAGTTAACTTTGAATCAATCTCCTTCTTACCTGATGATGATGTTATTTTCTACGTCTAGAGACTGATTTAAATTCGTTATATCGTTATCCCTCATAACTGACTACGGGCATGTGCTTGGCCATAAGCCCTATCTATCGTAAGTACCTACTTAGATAGGGTACCATAGACTTAGAATTTTTCCCTACATTCTATGCCTACATACACGGGTACGGTATGGGTACTTTATTTACTAACCTCTGCAGGCAATAGACGCATTCTTTAGGACATGTAGTCGTGTCGACTCTGGTTTATGTACGTCTAATGCCTATTTATATTCGCGGCGAGCACATTAACCCTAGACATAAACTACGGCTGGATTCTGGATGAAATCGAATAGAAAGATATGTACAGCCGAATAGTGTAGCTACATATTTCATGGATTTCACCAGATCGTAGATAATTATCAAATTTATAACGGAACGCACACCTTTGTTAGGTATAGGTACCATGTATTGTAAACGTGATTTGTACAAACCATAGATTTTCTCTGTAATTCTGTGATTCTTTATTGTACACATAATAATACATAGCATGAACTTATTTAATAGGTTATGTACGTAGGCGACCAACCCTTCATAAGAATTCTCTTTCAGCAAACCTTAGGTTATAGGAGAAGTGATGGAACAGGTAGAGAAAGTGTATGTTTTTTTTTCTTGTCACTTTTGCGAGTTTTAATATAATTTATAAGATCTACTCGAGATTAAGAAATTTATTAATTTATTTAACAAAATCCACAGCCCTTAATTAATACAACTATGCTACTTATCAAAACTTACGGCTTAAATGGAATTGAAGATTTCGAATGCATGGCCTGAACAATGCGCGAATAAAGTGCAGAATTTCAAACACTTTGAAATCCCTTCGGCTGTCCAAAGGGTCAAAATTGGTTTCAATATCGATCAAGGTTGTTTCAAAACAGAACATATTTGTCAATCTATATTTTTTTATTGTGTCTTTATTGCGCGGACAGGAAGCTCGCCTAGTAAAATTACTTTCCGTCCGTGATTTAAATTTTTTTTTCGAGAATTTTTTGGAAAAAAAAACCACTTATTACCTAAGACAACGAATGGTAAAAAATTACCGCATTATACGAGTATTATTACCACATGTTCTTTATAGTTCTTTAACATTTTAGCGCCGATTTTTATCCCATATGCAGTTAATTCGACGTGTCGATTTTATTGATCCCATTTGACCCCTCGTAAGGTTAATACGTATTCTCGCGAGAGCCCATCATCATCAGCCTATGTACAGTCCACAGCTCGACATAGGCCTCCCCTAACCTAATAAGAGCTCTGTTTTCAGCTTGACGCATCCAGCATCTGCCTGCAGTCTTTCGCAGGTCGTCATCCCACCTGGCCGGAAGGCGTCCTACACTACGTTTACCGAGTCGTGGTCTCCACTCAAGAACACGTTTACCGCAACGGTAGTAGTTTCATCGCGAGATCCCATATCCTTAACGAATCTATGAGTACTGAAAATTTTACTTGTCACGCAAGTCTTCGGCAAAACAAACTGTTTTTTACAAGTTTTTATTCTATTTGCTCTTTTAGTTAGGACTGTGTGGTACAAATCTTGCAATTAATTTTAGACCAGTTATCCCCAACCGATCGAGCTTATATTTGGCATACTTAGAAATGTATATAAGTATGCCAAATATATATATGTGTATGTTCGGTGCCAATGCAATGTCATGGTACCATCGAGCTGGTCTGATGATGGAGACAGAAGGTGGCCATAGGAACTCCTAAACGAAACGACTTAACCCCGTCGAGTTTGTGTTCGTTGGCTTTGTCTTCCCAAGCACATGGTCCTGGATGATAAACAAGTTAAAACGTACAACATGCACATAAATTACGAGTTATGTGCATGTTGTAAGTTTTACGTAAAAACCAAGGAACTCGAAGTTTTATGTGTAAGTAATATTGTATTTAAGTATATCAGTCAACAATATTACACAAGTTCTTAGAAACTTAGTTTGAGGCTAGAAGATGTTGTGTGTGGTCCAACATTATTCATTTATTTATTCATTATTTATTTAAATGAGTGCGTAAGACACAAATCCGTCCTCCAAGCTCCATGCTCCTGTGATTCAGTACATCGTGATAACCTTCCACAGAGCCACCGCGCACATTTTCAATTCCTAAAATAAATCCGTATAGTAAACGCAAACCTGTATTGAAGCGCCGTACACTGGAAATAAATCTTTATAATTTAGAAGTGAGTGCTTAAATTGGAAGAGCAGCGCGCATCTAGTTTCTCACCTAATCTACCATCACGGCTTCGGGCTGCGCAATCCTCCGGAAATACCAAAAAAACCGGCCAAGTGCGAGTCGGACTCGCGCATGAAGGGTTCCGTACCATTGTCTATAAAAACGGCAAAAGAAACACGTATTTGAGCCCAAGGGGGGCTCAAATACGTGTTTCTTTTTTTTTTATTTCATTATTTATTTTTTAAGTGAATATATAACTAAATATTGTGTGAATATTTGAAGCGCCTACCTGTTACCGTTATCAATATCGTGCAAAAACGAGCAAAAAAATCACGTTTGGGGGCTCCCATACAACAAACGTGCCCTTAAATATTTATTTTATTTTTTAGTATTTCTTGTTATAGCTGTAACAGAAATACATCATCTGTGAAAATTTCTACTGTCACGGTTCATGAGATACAGCCTGATGACAGACGGACAGACGGACAGACGGACGGACAGCGGAGTTTTAGTAATAGGGTTCCGTTCTACCCTTTGGGTACGGAACCCTAAAAAGCAACTACCAACTCTTATAATAAATAAGACACGCGCTATTACACTAATATTATAAATGCTGTTGGACGCTTGGATGTATGGATGTTTGTTACCGCTTCACCAAAACCTCTGAACGGATTGGGCTGGAATTTGCGTAAATGTTGCTCTAAACCTGGAATCAAACATAGGCTACTTTTTATCCCATAAATTAGTCCCATTGGAAAGATGTAGGTATCTTACCTTTAGACGTTTCTAAATTAACAATGCGGGCAAAGCCTCAGGCAGAAACTAGTAATAAACTAAAGTAATAAAAAAGTACGCAAAAAAAAACAACTCAAGCGTTTTGGGGAAAAAATCTGCTAATATTATTAAGGCAAATGTTTGTGAAGACTGTTAATGATGTAAATGTGAATGAAATAATATGTATTGACATGGGGACCAACGGGAAATTTTATTCCCGTTCGTCCCCTCGTATATAAATGTGGGGACGAACGGGAATAAAACTTCCCGTTGGTCCTCATCGGGGACAAAGCGTGGGCACGAGCGGGAATAACCCGAATAATCAACACGGATTCTGCATAGCTTAGACCTGAAAATAAGTAAGCTAACTAGCTTTTTTTCATGAAAAACGCATGCGAAGTCTCTTTACGAAGCTAGTAAATGATAAAGTGAACGAAAAGTATTCAATAAGAGCATGACAAAAAATAATTTATATCTACTCTCACACAATTACAATCACACTTTCTTACAAACAAAAAAAACATCTGACCATCTCATTCGCGTTGACTTTAGAAATACCCCAACGAATGTAAGTTTTTATGCAAACTAATATCGTCAGTTTTACAACCAACATTTACGATTTAAAGTTATTATGCGAAAACCCATGAACCCTCATAAAATGGTAATTTCCAAAAATCTGCTCTTATTGGTTGAGTATGCCATAACATAACCATAATAAAAGAAACTTCCGACTCGTAACGTAACTATAGTAATTCCAGAGATTTCGTGATGAATTTTCAAAAAACTTCTGGCCTATAAACTATGGCGCTATAGAATTCAACCTTCCAAATATCCGTTTCTAGTAGGTGTTGACTTGTTGACATCCTGAAAGAAACTCATAAACAAAATTGCAGCTTCGTTTCTTGTAGTTTCAGAGATTTTGTGACGAGTCGTTAGTGACCTAAACTTGACTATGCACCATGGACCTAGGTAGGATGCGAATTAAAAAAAACCCTCAACGTGTCGGATTTTGTGAGCCTAGAATCTACGCTTCGTATTCTGACAGTCCTAGTTACGATTTTGGAGTTAATATCAAAATTACCTTTGACTCTGTTTTAACTACGAATTTCCAAAAACCCGTTCGTAGCGGGTTGCCTTCGTCCTAAAAAGAACCCCGATGCAAAGTTTCGACCTTGTTGCTCTTGTAGTTTCAGAGGTTTCTTGTTGAGTCAATCAATTTTTCTTTTTTTAACCCACTTGATAAAAAGAGGTGCTCTATGTTCAGCTGTATTTATTTTTAGGTATGTTCGTCGATTTTTCTGTCAATAAGGGACCGATATTGAAAATTCTT
Source organism: Eupithecia exiguata (assembly GCA_947086465.1). Taxonomy (NCBI): domain Eukaryota; kingdom Metazoa; phylum Arthropoda; class Insecta; order Lepidoptera; family Geometridae; genus Eupithecia; species Eupithecia exiguata. The sequence goes on from OX352226.1 coordinate 4,016,056, forward strand.
TGGCTATTGTACATAGTATAGAAAATGATACCGAGGTGGTTCCATCAAAAAATTATTTGCTAGTATTAGCATACAGTATTTGTTCCACGCCAAACTTAAAAACAGTGTAAAATAAAGAGTTTGTTTTTTCAAACAAACAATCAAATCGTATAAATATGGATTATGTACCTACAAAACCCATCCATATACCCACCTACACGTTTACATTTGATATCATCTTGTTGTAAATCACAAACTTCAAGCGATAAATGCAAAAGAAGCAATTTGACTAAGTGATCGAGTTCATAAAAATTTGGTGCGCGTTGAAATCTTTTCTTCGGACAAACCTAGCATTTCTCACTTAAAGTTCGGGACCCTCAAAAATATTCTAGATACGAGCTTTCGTGGAGTCAAGTTACATAATCGAAGTCTACAACTAAATCACTGAACCAGTTTTCAGCATACAAAACAAAGTAACCGTAAAGGTTCCTTCAAATTCTAAGCAAGACAAAACAAACAAGTTTCTGCAGGAGCAACAAGCTTTAGCAGCTGTATAGAGCCATAGAACCCTTTATTTGAGGATTATAATGAGGGGAGCGGGTATTCAGCGCGGAGGACACGTCGCGGGTTGCGGGGGACGGGGGCTAGCGGCGGCGGCAAACGAACCGCGATGGAAATTTCCATTGCTCAAGCGCCGAGACGGCCGCTATGCGTGCACACAGCGGCGCGGCGCGACGCCCGCGCCGCCGCCGCGGCTGCGCCAATCAGACGCGAGAGCGGGCCGGTGTCATCACGCGTGCGATATTTGAAATACATTACAGAGTTCGATTACCGTGAGTGGTGATGCGTATCGTTATCGCTATTGCTTTAAGTCGAAACCACTTTCAGTACGATACACTAGCCTGCGAACACGTACCTAACTAAAACCTTTACATTCTATACTTTGCATTTTTTTTTTCATATAACTTCTTCGTATAATAGGATATTTTGTAGGTGTAATAGTCTCGTCAAATTGTGCTTAGAGATGTAGAAAAAACACAAGTTTTTACGCGTCTCTTTTGTACTCAGACCACTAATAGCCCGCAAAAGTTTCTTAGTCTGGAATCCGATCTTATGTGGATATTATGTACATTTGTGTCTATTTGCTGGATATTATTTGTGAACACTGCCTAACTTTAACTGGCCGTCTATAGTCTCGAGCCCGTCTGAGCTCTTCGTTTGGAGGTCACGAGCAACTTTCGGTTCACGCTTCAGCAACAAGAGGCCGCGTGTGAATTTCGATCCGCAAATTTGATGAAACAGTTGTGTGGCTAAAAATAGAAAGGAACTTCGGTTTGGTCAGCGAGATAGGTTTACTCATTAGTTAGTCTAAAACCAGATGAACCGCAGTAAATTGATGTTAAATAACATAAAATAGTGGAGGGAGGTCTTCGGAATTAAGAAACTCTTCCGTGTGAGTTAGTAGTTTTTAAGAGTAAAAAGTACGTGGTTAACTGTAGAGTTTTCATTCATTCATTTTATTGCATTAGGAATCTTATTTCTACTTTAAATAAAAAGGTACACCAAATATAGGTAGAGGTTATCATAAAAATAATTGAATATTTTATTTTCTTTTAAAATTTGTAAGCTCGTACCAAGAATGAGGGAATCGAATGCTACGCTACCCTGACCCTTCTAGAAGTTACCTATTATTACCTTTTTCTTTACAAACTCTACATCTCTACCGACATTTACAAAGACCTTATCTATTAATCTATAATTTAATAATTATATTATGATTTTAGAACTTAATTTATTAAATGAAATTAAAAAAAACATACTACATTATGTTAACCTACATGAAAATACAAAAGATTATTAACCGGGCATCTAACGCTAGGTATATTTTTATTTCACCTACGTTAACATCGCGTTACAGCGATCGTGGTCACTAACGACTTAAAAAGTTTCCTACATGAAAAGTTTCAATTTCAAGTAAGTCGTTGAAAAGGCCATTTATAATCAGGTTTCTTATGATCACTCGCGCTGTATCGTCTGACCAGCTTTGTATACAAACACGCCTTACTCGGAAGTCTTCATTTGGCCTCATGTTCCAGTATCATGAAACAAATGATGTGGTTTGAAGACCGGACAATGAATTACCTAATAGGTATTCCTTTAGTGCCTTCAATAAATACCAATTGAATATCACAATCATGACTCTACCAAGTGTCGCGTTATGTCACATGCATTTAAGACCTTGGTTTTGAAACCTATAGTTGTATGTTATTTAAACCCCAACAAAAAGAGAGGTATTATAGAACATACATATATATGATGTGTGTATCTGCGTGCTTGAGGCAAAGCTAGTTCAGTCATCGATCTAGGCTTCCGCCTTTCTATGGCTTGAACGTCACTCAAGCTAAAATAATGCTTTACCATGCGGCAATAGTAATCGAGACGGTAGCTTCCAAAGTTGGATTTCGTTCACACATTTTTGTTTGAAAGCTGACTCTATCGAGTGTAGCTGGAAATCGGTATAGCAGTGTTTTTACTTTGAACCATCTTAAAAACAAAACGGTTTAAATGATGGTTCAAAGTAAAAGCGTTGCCGGTAGTTTCTGAATATTTGAAACATATGCTTGTGTTGTGTTGTGACATTCTTGTGACACTTCTTATTACAACAATTTTACTGTTTTGTTTTATAGCTACTGAAACTACTGTACGGGTTTGCAGAAGAGCCTTTGCAACCTCGCAGTTTTGTGGAAACATTTCAGTGAATGTAATCGATATTCATTTGTCAACAAAGTTTTGAGTGCGTGTCTTCGATCAAAAATAAAGAGTTCGCGGCCTCCCCCGTAGATACCTAGAGCCTTACAAAAATGTCACTCAAAATTGGGTTCGTTTTGTTTTGACGCAGACAGTTTGCGCAGAGCCTGACAAGTTTTTTCCATACGGAACAAGAGATTGGTGGAGTCGAATTCATTTTATTTTATTTTGTAAGTAGGTAGGTACCTACCTGAGAATTATATACCTACCTACTCAGTTTATTTTCTATAAGGATTAATTAACAGAATTCAGGTAAAGATAACGAATCATTTATTGATGAAACTATAAATTGGTGTCTCAACAGTAGGTATTTATACAAAAGGGTCATTTCAGACATACAATAATTTAAACTTACAATACAATTTCAGGCAGGCACTCTAGATTAAAAAGAACTGGTTCCTGTCTGCGGCTTTGCACGAGTTTTTTTTACGGGAAAAAAATAAACGTTTTATAAATTCAGGTAGGTAGGTAAGAACCTAGTCTTTCTTTTATTAGAGAGTCTACGCAAATGAAATTTTAGGGCGGGCCAACTAATTATTTTAAAAATCATCAACTAGTAATATTAAACTTATTTTTATGAAAAATATATTAATACATACTATAAATGAAAAAAAAATTTAGAAGAAATAGCCTCTCCATTTATCAATTTAGAACAAAATTAATATTTTAACATAGGCAAACCAAACAACAATATTTTATGCTGATTTCACAAGTATATGACTCACATCTCAATATACGGGTAAGAAATATATATAAACTTAGTGAAAATAAGAAATTCCATCCTTTTTCAGCACTTTGAAGTGATTCTTGCATTTTTTGTACCCATGCTTTTTGTCTGAACGCTAAAATGACACTAGTTGAAAAGCTTTCCTAACATGTCAAAATGTCTCTCTTTTGCTACTGAAGGTTGTGGCGTGCGCATTGTGAATCTAAGGGGGGCCGGCAAAGCCGGACATTTTTGATCGATGGTGCGTGTAGAAGAAAACGAATAGCAAGCAAAAGTATTTTTCTTCAAAATAAATATAAACGTATCTAAAATTGAAAAAAAAGAACATGTGCTCATATGTTTTTTTCTTAGTTGATCCTCTTGGGGTTCATAGTCACCCTTTTTCGGCTCAGTATACTTGTTACGTGACACCCTGTATACATAATTTTGTATTCATATGGGCCTATACTACCTCAGATCAACTCCGCCGGATCTCCGTATCTTCCAAACTAGGTACCTACTAAATATTTAACTTAGAAATGTATACATGGTAAAGTTCAGGACTTATTCTATCGTTCTTTTCCATAAAATTTTCTCGAAAGAAAACATTGCAGTTACCATTTTTTTACTAACCTAAATTTTTCACTTAATACAGAATCTTGAAAACCAGCGTGGTAATTGAACTAAGTATAAAGAACATTTCATATGTAGCGTTTTTTTTCCAAATAAAATCCTAATGGATAGATAATAAGCAAAAACTTGATTTTTGGGCTTGAGTTACTCTGCCTATCCTATACTTTTCACAAATGGCGTCGTAGTTTAGGCTCTTAATTCAAAGCTCATGACTGCTATTGCATAGTTCCTTCTTAAAAAGATGCCTGCTTTGCTCTTAAAGTGAAGAAAAGTCAGGTAAAGATTTCGAACACGAAAAATATGCGTAATTTGCGCACCATCCAAGAGACATTCACAACGTTTACATTACAGGCATTTTGGCAATCAATCATGTAGGTAGAGACTGAAATAGAATTTTTGTTTTTCACGAGGTACATTACTCTTTTAAAGACTGAATTTTATACTGAGCAATAGAAAGGTTATTTTCCTATGGCATAAAAATGATAATGCGTCGTGCCCTTGTGTATGTACCAACTTGAGATTTGAGTACTGTACTAATGACCACTCTTTTAATGACTGTATTATTATAGCTGTGTACGGTGTGGAAGATTTCCATGTTTCAGGATGTTAGTACATCTTTTTCAGGTTATGAATAACTAATAATATAAGGAAAATGGTTGTTTTGAACTTTATTTAACTACACAGACTAAATTAGTTACCTTCAATATTAAATCATTAATTTTCACAGGTTTGGATGTTTGCTGTTATTTATTACATGTTTTCTTTATCCTGACACTTTATCTAGCATCCGAGCTAAAATTCGAGTAAGGTTTAAATTACACTCTTCTTTTCACGAAAAGAAGTTGCGTGAAGTTGCGTATACAGGGTTATTGGTAAATTAGTAACAACGTGAACTGCACGTGAACTGCAGGTTCAGCCCATCATCACAAACACGTTTGTGAAGACGCCAGGTCTTAATTCTTAATTTTGGTATTGGTAATGGGTACCCCCCGCAATTCAATAATCGTTCGTTAGAGAGGTTTTATTTGAAACTCAACTTAAAAACAGCTCTGCCCTGAATTAACAGAAGATATGAGAGCGAAAGATTGGTCTTAAGTAACTTGTTTGTTGGGTTCCAGACAAAGATGTTTTTCATTTAGTATCCAGAGGTGACTTAAATTTTTTTTTTAATTTAGACTTGGCGTCTTCACTAACGTGTTTGTGATGATGGGCAGGACCTGTAGTTCACGTATTGTTACTAATTTATCAATAACCCTGTATACTGTGACTATTAAAAATCAACGCATATGAATCTCACCTAAACCGAACCAGGAACTTCCCTTGTCCTTGGTATAAATTTTGACCAAATATTGTAAATAAGTGTAAATTTCCACGGCTCTTTAGGTGCTCTGCCATATCTACACTAATATTACGAAGAGGAAAGATTTGTATTTTTGTTACTAACGATGAAACTTAAACTAGGACCGATTAGAATTCTTTTGCCGTTAGAAAGCTACATTATAGGCTATAGGATATACCCGTGCGAAGCCGGGGCGGACCGCTAGTGCCATATATAGAGAGTTAAAAGGCGTCGTTTAGCCAAGCGAGTGTTTTAGTTATTTGTGTCGTGGTTTGTTCACAAACATTCAACATCGAGTAACATCATGCATGGTATTAGATTGTACAGTAATATAAGACAGTACAGTCAGACAAAATAGGTGGCTTGACTTGTCCAGAAAAAAAATTGAGAGATTGACCTTGGCCAATCTCTCAATTTTTTTATGACGGTTATAAATTTTACAGTGCCAGCAGATTAAGCGTAGGTACTTTCAACGCCAAAAAATGCAAACATAATTTTGTTTATCTTGAATAGACCTTTGTTAGACAACCATCTCACTTGATGGTAAGTGACTATGTTGCCGACGATCTGTGAATACGAAGGCGTAGAAATCATAATCACTCTTGTCTTGAAGAGGCCGAAGTTTACCGGGAAAACAGAAGCAGGCAGCGAGTACCTTAGCACACCTTAGCGTTACGACTCTTATAGGTAGAAGGCGCATACTAGGTGCGAATGGAAGGAATGTTTATATTATACTATTGTAGTAGTATTATTGTTGTTTGGTTTATAATAACTGTATGTTTGACCAATGTAAAATAAAATAAGATAAGAGTGCCAATGGGTGACCAGGTGGGATGACGATTTGCGAAAGACTGCTGGCAGATGTTGGATGCGGCAAGCTGAAGACAGGGCGCTATGGCGCTCATTCGGGGAGGCCTATGTCCAGCAGTGGACTGATATAGGCTGATGATGATGATGATGAAGAGTGGCAATACGCCGTTATTCTTCATCTAAGACTAAAAACGGCGACCGCCAGACACAAAAAGTGAGCAAAACAAAACTAAGAAAAACTAGACATAATAAAACAAACGACGTAGTTTCATAAGAAAGCTATCATAGCATGAAGTACAAGGTTATAAAACTCAATTACTTACCTACAATAATAACGTACATATAGCTTGCGCTGAACAAAATATAAAGGAAAAGCCTACATTTGTGTTGGAGGTAAATTATTCGCTGATAAGGAACTTAGTCCACGACCACGTTCGGATCTTGCAGCAGTGTTTGTTATGCCTTCACGCAATATCTAGAGTTTTATAATCGACTTGAAATTACATTTAACGATGTCCCTGATAAGATTGAAGTGAATGCATTTTATTAATTTATTAATGGTTAATGTGAGTCATTACCGGTAGGTAAGTTGATATTGATATGGATCTGTTGAGCTACCTTTAGATTATTTGCAAATGTCTGCAATCAGCTCAATTGATTCAGTTGTAAATATATACTACTTTTAATTTAGTTCTATTATTTGATTGTATTTTTCTGGAAAATTTACGATTGTTGTACTGATTGGGTCTAATATTTTGGAAGATAATATTTGTTGTGTTTAAGTGAAAAACCGAATTTGATGGTCACAAAATATAAAGCTTTAATGTGGCCTGAACCGAAAAAGTGATTTCGTACCGTAGATCATTTTATTATTTATTTTTATCGTGTTTTAAACAACGATGTCATCTCTGACTTTAAAAATAAACAAAGCAAGTGACAGATACCTACTTTTAGGAACTAAATTCACGTTCGCAGCCAAAAACTAACGTAAACGTCTGTTTTTTGTTTTCATTTTTCATAAAAACACAAAACAAAAAAGAACCGCTTATTAATAGATTTTTTACTGTCTTCTATTATAAAAGAGGTGGCAGTGAAAGTATTAAAATACACCATGGCCTTGTGTTGGCGTCGCGTCGTTTTATACTTGCCAAATCTTCTTCCCTGTTATTTGTTTGACCTCATTGACTTTCTATGTGAATTTTGTTTATAAAAGTAGATCAAGGTTCCCAACGAGATCTAGAGCTCGAGTAAGATTTCCTGAAGGTGTGTATTTATTAACCGACTAAAAATTAGGAGGTCTTGTCTTTGGCTTTATGCAAATTTTTTGTATTTCGCCGATTTCTTTGTAAATTGTGGACCGATTTTAAATATTATTTTATTTTTATACGGAGAAAGATTCCGATAGGGTCACATAGAAATGATTTATACTTACTTATTTCCGAGATCCTGAGGAATAATTATTTATCCCGAGAAACTTAAAAAACAGTGGGTTTTCGTTCTTAGTTTTTTCGTTTTTAGTTTTTTCAAACAATCAAATTATAGGTACCATAGGACCTTGTGCTATTGACTAGTAAACTTTAATAAATTTTAGGTAATTACCACCTAGGTATATCATGTAATATTTCTACACAAACACGTAACCTAATACCTACGGGAAGGTATTTTTGTTTACAATTACTAAATACAACGGCGACTTTGAATAGGCAAAAAATGTAGTGTTCACAGAAATTTCAACCATTTTACAGAAAAATACGTTTTTTTGCACGCGTTTTTTGGAATAAAAAGTATTCCACGAAATTTTGCACACATATAAGATCTAGCTTTTGTGTATGCAAAAATTCAGTGGTTTGACTTTACTATACTACTGAATGGCGATCCATTCAGTAGTAGTAGCGTTTACTTTTGCTAAACTTCTTTGGAACGGACAACTCAAACATTTCACCCTTACAATATTAATAGGAAACTAACGCTCTAAGTCTACCGAGAAAAGGTGAGGTGGACCAACGAAATTCCGATAAAATGCAATAAATGGGAGAACGAACGATAAGTCAAAAGAGCCAAAATTCGTTCAACATTCAAAAACGGCTGCCAATAGGTGTTTTTTTAACGTTTATTTTTTGTCGAACTTCGGCAACAGAAAATAAAGGCGCTCAGTCAGTGGCCGTTTCTCAGAAATTCTTCAATAGGATTAAGTTAGACGCGATTATTTCAATTTTCAACGCATTCCTTTACTTTGTTTTTTAGAACTATTTTAAACGGGCTTCGAAAAAATTTGGTTTAATGTTAGATTTTATGTACCTTTTTAATACATGTATGTTTGCCGATTTCTCCATCAATTGTGGACCGATTTTGATGATTCTTTTGGAGGATGAACCCGAGGTGGTGACAAAAAAAAAATATTACCGAGGTATAAAATTAAGGAGTTTGAAGTCGGTTTCTTTTTTTTGCAAAACTATCAAATTGGATTATCTGTAGTTTACACTTATACAAAATCCACCTCGCGTGAGGAACTTACTGTGAACAGTTAGCGACATAAAGTGCTGATTATTAATTTAGAAAATTTTGGATAATCACCAATAAAATCGCTTCGACTATTCTGGTACTTTCCAGAACTGAAATCTCGACTGTGTTGACCATAATGTGGTTTTGTTTGACCAAACATCAAAAGCAAGTAAAGTAAATCTCTGTGTTTAGATATTTTTAGTAGAGGTTGTGCGGATGTTTGAGCATGAGCTAGGTTCCCAGTTAGCACATTACCGAGCTCGTAACGGACTCAATTTATAATAATTGCTCGTTGGCTTTCCACGTCACCCGCAAAGCACCGATTTTACAGGATTTTTTTCCTTATTGTAGTCTCCTTAACCAAACAACAGTGTAAAACTTTGCCTGAAATATGTAGGTACCTATTTGCATTGTTCACTGCTGTAAAAAAAAACAAATTCGCAAATTCAATAAATAACAGAAAACTCACCTTAAAAACTGCTGGAGCTAACGGTATCGCAGCTTGGTTGTGGAGATGTTTTTTCGACATTTTCGCTTCCTTTCTTGTTCACGTTGACAAATTACTCGTTTTCACAGGAATAATGTATATTTTCAGAAGTTTCGTGTTGCGCTCAGCACGCAGTTCACGAGCGTAAATTCGATTACCGAGTCTAATCGAGACCGCGGTTCACTTCGAAAAGTTTGTTAAGTTTGGAAACAATGCTGTGGCAAGTACACGTCCTACCACCATTGCGGTCAAGTCGGCAATGACGGGTGAGGCGCGCCGAGCCGCGAGTGCGAGCATCGTAGGGAGTGGACGCTGCGATTCAACGAGCCTGAAGACTACGTCATCACACCACTACGCCATCAGTTCAGCTCTGAAAAGCGGTTCTGACCAGCCCATAGAGCCATGCGTACTTAACTTAGTGCCTCCAGGCAAATCAACTTCGATCTTACCTTAACCTACTGATTGGCATTTTGTTTTTCAGCATCGCTTGAGTACTTGAGATTTTGTAGGTATACGTGTGATTTATTTGAGAATTTGTATTTTTGTGTTTTGTATGTATTTTTAGATATTGTATTGATACGATACAGAGTGCTGACGGTCATCGTGGCAGCCATTGGATATTTTCTATACATTTCTAAACATACAATTTACCATAAAAGTCAAGAAGTAGAGTCACGCGCCCCCACCCTCCCTTCCTTATGCAGTATTATTACTTATAAATTCTCCGCTAATGCCCAAACACCACGCAATGGTTACGACATTAAACTATTTATATTTCTAGATAGACTGTCAAAGCACTTACGCCTGTCCCACACATCCGTGCGGAATCGAATTTGCGGAGCCGCCAGTACTACACTTGTCGCCGTTTAAATTGCGGAACGTCACGCGAAGTATTGAATTCTATTGTAACTTATATGTGTATTCTATTGTATTATGTATATCAGTTATCGTATAGTACCCATAACACAAGCTCTGCTTAACTTGGGGCTAGATAATGCTGTGTGAATTGACCAGCATTATTTATTTATTTATTTATAGATACCCCCTAGGGTTATTGTGCAAATAGAATGCGCCAAAAATCGGTACGAGTGAAATAGCAAGTACATAGATACCTAATGCATTGCACTCTACTAAGGGTAACCAAAGGTTTGATGATAAATAAGAATTTTTAGTCGACTGCCCAAAAAAGGACTGTAATGTTTTCAGCATTTGTGTGAGTTCCTCAGTTTCACCATAACCTATAAATGCCTGAACAGATTTAAATGTAATGAGGTAAGCATCGTTAGACCTTCCTTTAGAGTGAAATTGGCTTTTACGTTTTTGATAAAAGGTTATCCGCAGTCCGCTGCGGAACCGCGTGGAATAAGAGATAGATCATAGTCAAATCTATGTGTTAGAACAGGCAGTTTCGCATCTTTTCCGCTTCTCGTACAACGGACAACGGCATTGCGAATCTCTTGCGGCACCGCACCTACGGCACCGCGCGGTAGTATGAGAGCGCTCTAAGTAAACTATACAACGATCTAGGTAGTTAGAATTTACTGAAATAATTCGGGCTCTAATATCATGAATCATAGACTATCATTTTAGGTTTACAAAATACGACGTCATAATGATTCAAAAACAAAGTATAAACTACCGGCGACTCATACCAAAATAATACGCCATTTTCCCTTAGACGTCTTCTGCGTATGGATGTTTGTTACATGGAAAAACAAACATACTGTGTATTGAATAAGAATCATAATCCAGTAGTTTCCATCAATGCCAAGTACCTATCAAGACAAATTAACATGTTGGGGAGAGCAGGTAGCATTCATACAGTTTTTTTTCAAGACCCATAAAATAAAACGTAATGGCTATTTCAATACCATTTCAATGCCACTACCTATATATCTGGCTATAAAATTAGTAGAGTATAAAATAACACGGCGAATCTATGGCAAGTATTTCCAAAAAATTAAAAACGTACGAAACGCGCGGCGTGTATTCGTACTCGTATTGCTTACTTCTTATGGAGAGGCCCCAGCCCCCCAAAACTATATTTTTATTGTTACCTTGAGTAAGTTGAGTGCCATATGCTGTAGGCATTTGGATGCTGACGTACTGGAAGTAGTTGCTATTCCGGATCGTATATTTTTTACATCTTCTATTGGGTAATACAGGTTCTATTGAGGGGGCTCCACCACCTTAACCTCGAGTAGGTATGTGTTGTTAAGTTCGTGGTTACAACATTTTTTTTGCTAACGTATCTTAAGTTTTCCTGGAGCCTAACTCATGTTTTAAAAGTAGATTTTACTTTTCATGGTACATTTTGACTGTACTAATGTACCCCACTGATAGCTGAATGAATATACATCAACAGAGGCATTAATCAAATTAATTTAAAATAAAAATATGCGTTGAAGTTAACAAAAAATTAACAGTAAATTTTGAATACTAGGACATTTCAAACTAAAATAAATCATTATTTAAATTTAGAGAAAATCTTACTACCTACTACCAAAACCCATGACAATGTGAAATCAAAAATTACTCACAAGAAGCGAAAACATTTACGAGTTGTCCTAATTATGCCGGCAGCGGACGAATTTACGCGACCAAATACAAACGCTTTGACGTGTTTAGTATAGATAGATGATATGACCGCTGTATGAATGCTTATGATGCATGAATGCTAACTACTCTCCCCTAGCACTTAAATTTTGCAATCAATCAAACACACTTTACAGGAATATCGCCGTTAAGGCGTAGAATTTAATGAACAAAACTGCTTCAAATACTACCGAGAGGATCCATATATAAGGTAGGTACTAGGTACACAAGTAACGGTCAACTCGATAAACCTACCATATCGGGAATACGATCATAATAAAATATTTAGAGCCGAGCTCTTGTGAATCTCAAATTTGTGAGCTATTATAGACTGCGTATTAGCCGTGTGGTGCCAGCTTAGAGTTTGCACCACCCCAACTCTTCCCGTGGGTGTCGTAAGAGGCAACTAAGGGACACACACCGAGGGGGGTAGCAGCGCTTCTTGCAGAATAGATCAACCACCGAACTGCGATATCCAACCCGCATGCCCAGCGTAGGGATTCTGGGCATTACCCCTATGAGATAAAGCCAAGGCAGTTCAGCAGGAGGCCTGCATCCAGCCGTGGTCCATTTTAGGCTGTTGAGGTTGAAGTTGCGTAGTTGGCAATAAATTATTTAGTTTAATTAGTAGGATTTTAGATGAGAATATTATTTTTAATGTTTGCACCCATTATTCACTAAGGATTGTTAAACGTGAATGCTGTTAAAGATCCTGTCAATGTTGGTTTATTATGATCAACCGCGCCAGCAATCCTTTGAGTTAGCCTTAAGGCTTAGGTTGACTGTACCAACATCAAAAGTACACCTAAGATGGAACCCATTCGATGCTAATTGCAAGAGATCTGAAGGAATGGCGTACCTATTGAGGAAGAGGCCTTACACTCAGTGGGTGCAAGCAAACGGGCTGAAATGATGGTTATCATTTCAAAACAATATTGTTTACACCATGCCTCGTTTAGCTGAATTTGCTTTTGATTGCTGTTCCAAATGTATGATCCATTGTTTTGTAGAAGTGGCTTTTCTCCAAACAGGTAGTCCGTCTATAACATCCTTAGTGGAAAACTCCCATGGTCGAGCTCGTTGGCGTCATGAAATAAATTCATACATTCGTTGAATCACATAGTAAATCGCATAACGAGTGAGTATAACTTATTTTATAGCACAACATTAGGTTAGGTAACATCGGATTCAACCTTGCAGCGAAAGCAAAATAAAATACCGAGCAACCTCGGTATAAAATTATTACGTTATGGAAACAAGAGCACAGTCAAGGTCAGCTGATTAATTCACCGTAGTAATAATAATAATGCTGGACAATTCACACAGCATTATCTAGCCCCAAGCTAAGTAGAGCTTGTGTGTGTGTTACTAGGTAACTGATATACCTACATAATATAATACAATACATAGATAGAAATTTATATTATACATAGAAAACGAACAGAACATCCTGAACAAATGTCTGCAGATCGTACACACATTTGTTCCGAGGTGGGAATCGAACCCGCAACCTCCTGCGTCGCAGGCAGACCTTCGCCCACCGCGCCACATCGGTCGTCTATAGTTTATTCATCATTGAGTAACATAACTTACAATGTCCATTCCTGAGTATCATTCTATTTTCACCGTACAACTTGTATTCTAAAAATGAATAAACAGAAAGAGGGTGATATTAAAAGTTTTACAAGCTTTTATATTTTACATCGCCCTTTGGGTCAAGTCTTGCTACTGAATTTAGTTATATTATTATGTATTTAGTTTAGTTATTCTCAAGCGATTAAACTGAAATTTGACGTACGTAAGTAAGTTTTTAGATGAAACCAAAGACAGAATATGTATTTTTCGTGCTGCAATAACAAAAAATAATAAAAATGCAATATCAATAAATATTTAAATATACAACAGTACAAAAAACGTAGAGTTTTTGGCTATGTTTGCTCTTCTTTTGTCGCGGCTGTATTTCTTGAACCGAGATAGACAGTTAATATTTTGACAGGGTGTAGAATGCTATTGCTATGAAGTTCAACAAATACGGACGCAGTGTATAGTTATGAACACAAAACAAGTTGGGAAAAATTAAGAAGAAAAAAAACTACTTCTTTGTGGGTGCTCTAAATGGGGATAAAATAGTTGCCCTAGTTGTGGTGCTCTCAGAATTGGTGCTCTAAATTAGAACACTTCGAAAAACAAGCTCTCTTTAGATTTCAACACACAATATACACAATAATTTCAACAAACATATCTATAAAATTAAAATCCCAACAAACTTTACACTGCAATATGTATCTATTCAAAATCAAAACTAAGAAGAAACGAACGTGCTCGTACAGAACTTAATCTCGACACATTTTCGAACTTGCCTAAGAAAATGATTGGGTAATTTTTTCGTAAAACATTGTGTACTATGTATAGATTATGATACTGTCCATGCTTAGAATGATTCCGCGTACAGTAGTATTCAAGATGTTTACATTCAAGGCCTAGGCCTACTGATGTGTGACGCTGATGATGCTTTTCAAATGTTCAGCGTCATACTTCAAATTTGAAGTATGACGCTGAACATTTCAAAAGCATCATCAGCATTCAACCTTTATGCAAATAACATACTTAATAATTATTATACTTAACCTTAAAAGCATAGAAAATTACAATTACAGAATAGAAACCAATAAGACCTAGTTTTTACAATATATTATTTATATATATATATATATAACTTGCATTACTGTTAGAAAGTTGACCATTTTATGCAAGTAAGTACGATTCTTATAGGTCATATGACAACAAAAATAAAACCCCAAAATTCTACAAAAAAAAGTTTTAACCGTTCCGCCCGAAAAATCTCAAACAAAACGTTGAAAAATAATAACCCGAAAATTGGGGAAATTACATCTATAGATACCGTATTCCTTTGTATATTATTTCTAAGTTAAATGCAATAAAGTATTTTCTATCTATCTATCTACATGGGGTATTTTCAATAAAGTAATTTACGCCCGGGGGCGACTTAAAGTTTTTCATGACGTCACTGTTTGGTCCTTTCTGTATATTAAAGGAAATTTTAATTTCATTGGATAAGACGGTCGAGCAGCGGGGTAATACAAGCCAACAATACGCTGCTCGACCGTCTAATCCTTAGTATGCTCTCGAGAAAATTCAGGTCGTGCTTGACGGTGGGCTACCGTTAATGCTGGACCCGTTGCAGCTCTCTTTGGAGTCAAATTCCGTTCAGCAGCATCAGCGTCTCCTTCTGACAGTATCCGAACTTATGACCACACGTCACACAGACTTTTTTGGATTTGAACTGCGTTGAGCGATTTCCTCCGATCAGGTGGGATGACGATTTGCGAAAGACTGCTGGCAAATGCTGGATGCGGCAAGCTGAAGACAGGGCGCTATGGCCCTCATTAGGGGAGGCGTATGTCCAGCAGTGGACTGATATAGGCTGATGATGATGATCATGATGAGCGATTTTGCAGAAAAGAATGGATATAACGATCATCTGGCTTCTGATGTAGGTATGTCCGTACCTGGACCCTGGACGGCGATCGAATGTTCCACTCTCTAGGTAATGTCTGTAAGCTCGTTGCAACAAAGATCTGCTAATTCGAAGTCTTCCCGCGACCTCGCGACCTGAAGCAGTGCTAGCTTTAGCTGCTTCTCAGGTGTCGTATCGATTATTGACCAAAAAAGTCGCAAAAATACACTCGTCTGAGCAATTGATGGACAAATACTAAAGAAAGGATAAGAAATACTAAATATAATAATAATAATAATATGTAAAACTGCTCATTGTAGAAAAATAGAGCACAAATCGCGAAATCTGGTCAAAGCAGAACAAATTGTAAGCATTGTGTTTAGTGCTTGATCGTTGACGGCACTTGAGAATAAAAAGTAAAACTGTCACAGTTTTAAGTTTTTTACTTTTTGAGAAAATCGAAACAGAGTTCCAAAGTAGTGGGTGGCCCGGTGTATTTGCTGTCTAGTAGATATAGGTATGTAATATTTATAATCCCTGTGTAATATTTTTTTTATTGTTTGTTTGAATTGAATAGGCTTCGAAACAACTGGCTGGACCGATTTCAAAAATTCTTTCACCATTACAATCATACATTATCATTGATGAACATAGGCGATAGAATCTACCCGTGCAAAGCCGGGGCAGGCCGCTAGCTATAAATAAATCATTCTGATTTCAGAAAATATTCATCCATATTGACTAGTCAATGCCGTCGCAAATCGAGGTGAAGCTGGAGATACACAAAAGGAGTGGGTCGACAGCGTGACAGAACAATAGTTCCTTGTGACAATAAGTTTGATCAACTTATTAGCAGTGTGATAATCAGACACAAATGAATGGCATGAAGATTGTTTTTCACATTTATAACATTAGTTACGTAGGCATACATTTGATCTCAGAGTCCACGATGGATTTGTAATGAGTCCTCTCGGAAGAATTATGAAAACGAAGCGTGAACGAATTTTACGATATTATTAATAATTTTTTATTTTAGACGGTCACTGTAACTGTCTTCATCTTTCAGAAGAACAAAACATAAAAAGTATGACCCTAGTAGACAAGCATTTCTTAGTATAACTATAATAACATAATAATAAATATAACCATACTCCTACTTACATAGTTTTGGATAGTACGGTAAGTAACATTACTTCATCTGTGGTACGGCTCACAATGAAATAAAAAAATTACAATGTTAGAATTTATGTTGTACCAACTGAAGTAGTTTTAGACCCAACTGAAGTACATAATTTTATACCCGGAACACTCCGATAGCGCGATGAAAATTTTCAAGTGGCGACATCTAGTTAAAATTCGAGTCTAATTTAATTTGATTTAATGACTTTATGATACGAGAGACAAAAACTTTACTTTATATAGTTTGTTAATAGTAAGTTTCCATGGAAACGGGCGTTCCATGGAAACCATTTGTTATCATCAACTTTGAAATTAATCATGTGACGATGTTTGTAATTGGGAAAATCTAGATTTTTAGTACAAACGTCTTTTCACAAATGCTCTAAAAATACCAGTGAAACGAAGTTGGTTTTAACGTGAGTTCGTTGAAAATGTTATACGATTTGCGGCAAATTTCTTTTTCGCTAGTTTTATTGCTTGTGGAACGCAAATAAAATTAAATACCACAAAATAAATAAAAATTTGTAGTTCATTCGTTAACGTTTTGCGTTTATGACATTTTTCTTTGATGGCGACTTGGTTGAAGGACCTTTGCGAACGATTTGCTTCCTGGCCTATCATCCTAGTGGTCGATTTCGTCTAACGGACGTTATAATTTGAGGACTATGTACCTTCAAGGGCTTTATACATTGAGAACCAACCGCTCCGTATTCGAATTTACAAGGTCACGGCTCCGGTATCGTACATATTTTTATGTATAAATATATAACGCATTTTTTAATTAGCTGAGCGGTTATCTCCGTTATTGCGTTATCTGGTAAACAATTGCGTCGCCTCACGAGATGTTTCACCATTATTAGTCAGAGATGACGTGATGATGGGAAACTGAAGATGAAGGGGAAATTTCTTGAAGCACCGGGTGTAACGGTATTGTTTTTTTTTACATTAACTAGCACATGTTTTGTTATCTTTAAGAAAATGTTATTATGTAAGTAATTTTAGTTACGTACCAACCTACATAAATAGCCAGTACGCTAAGGTGCTACGGAATACCAGCGCTGCAGTGCTGCAGTACTCCCCGAGCTTCTGCAGCACTCGCTGACTGGCAGTCTTTTGTTTTTTCTTATTAATTCTCCTTTTTTACTGTATTTTCTTGTGTATTGTAAACAAATAAAAACTTTCTTATTCTTATTGTTACCTATTTGAAATATTGAATAGAAAAAATAATAGAAAAAAATATGAGTATCCTACCTAGATTTCAACTTACTAAAATAAACAACTATCAGTATGGTCATAAACATTATTCCATTCTACTCTAAGGCATAATGTTCGTCGAAAAGATATCGAGCTACAAATTAATTAATGTTATGAACAATAATTTTAATATATTTTATAGAAACTGAAAATGTTATTTGACCGATTTTATCTTTCAAAGAACACTAGCCGCGGGTATTGATTTATGGGGGAAACATGCACATTTTTTTAAAATGATTTTTTCAAGTGTACTTTTGTATCTGAATGGAATAAATGAATTTGTATTGTATTGTCCATTCAATTTAATCAAGTACAAGTTCGTTTGATCTAAGTATCAGACGGGCCGACAAAGTTTTCCTATCTTGAACTAGGCCACAAACATTACACAGCGTAATGTTGGTCCAGCAACAGCAGTCAGGGAAAAAAATACTGAAACATTATCCATCCAGCAGATTCCTCGCCTTGGTCAAACTCTAGACTAGTCTAGACGGAACAGTGCTCCCCAGCAGCTTAGCATAACTTACCTTCAGAACGTCAAAATACTAACATTGACATCGATCGAGGTACTTAACTTACGTCACCAGTTCTCGTCCCGGTTCTTTCTCCAGTGACGTCAGACGGCTGCCAGACTGGCTGGCGCCCGCGCCATCGATCACCCCATTCAGGGAAACTGACCTTTTCATTAAAGGTCATCGTTCATCTCCTCTTGCCTCCAAGGTCTGAGATGTAGCTGCTTCTGTAGGGTAATGCAACGTCGTACTCAGTTCGCAATGTAGTAGTTATTGTTTGTTTAGGTTAGGCTTGGTTATCCGATGGTAGATCCAAGCCTCCTCACGGATCAATCAATTAGTTGGTATTTGTATAATAACATCCTTACTGCGCTAACAAACATCGATCAGAACTTGCGTGATTTGTAAACGACACTTTTTTTACGTGTTTGTCCTGTGGTTGTCTTTTCTAGGGAATTAATCTATCTATCTATCTATTATACCTGCCAGTAGAGCTTGGATATTAGACTAGTTGAAAACCGAAAATTAGTTTTATAAAATTAGTAAACTATATTTATGCAAGTACCTACATGTATTTTATTAGGTACCTAATTATTGCTTATGGGGTACCTATTAATTATTCAGCATAACTTTATTATGTCTGATTCCCCATTCCTTCCCTTTCTTTTCAAATAAAACTAATAATTGGAGTATAACACAAAATTTATCAAAAACAGGGCTAACAAAATATACATAAGTATTTAAATAGTAGGTATCCGACTTGTTTCTAAAACTACATTCCTTTCTTGTAAGTCATCGTTACCTGTAGCATAGAACACAATCAATTTAATAAACAAATACAGGGTGGGCCAAAATTTTTTGCAAATAGCAACGCTTGATTTCTCAAAAACCGTTAGAGAAGGTGTAGAAGGTGGCGGAGAATAGTGCGTCGTCGCTTCATGCAATTTTACTTTTAGTCACAATGGAGCGCTTCACGGGACAACAGTGTGCTTTTTGTATGAAACAATTTTACAAAAACCCCTCGATCGGTTTTTAAGAAATCAAGTGTTGCTATTTGCAAAAAAAAATTCTATGGACATCTGGAAATAATTTTTTAAAATTATTTCCAGATGTCCATATAATTTTCTACCGGTTATTTTCTATTGTATGGTTATTTATATCTGTGCTAATATTACGTAGGTATATTTGTGGGGTGCATAAATTGATGGCAATAGGCTATGTCTGATATACCTACAAATAGGTGGTCAGACAGACAGATCAACAGAAGGAACTTGAATAGGGAACTACAAAACATGCCTGATACACGTCGACGGGTATTGAGATTAAGCGCATCATTGTAAAATTGCAAAAGTACCTACCATACAAAAACAATCACATAATATTGCAATGAATCCAAAACAAACAAGTTAAAATATGTTAGGTTGTTCTTACCTCCACTTTAGCTTTCTTAGCAAGAGCCATGATCTCCGACAGCATGACGACCAGCTCGGCAGCCTGCTCCAGGTCGTCCCTCGGCACAAGGCGAAGACCAGACTCGGCTACCAGTTTCCGAGCTTCATTTACTTTCGTGCCCTGACAAAATTGACCAATCTATATGCTTTTGAATTTTTATCCGAGGACAATTCTTGAATCATAGGTACTTACATAATAACCTCGGCAAATATTGTATGCAACTTTGTGTAGGTACCCATTAACAATCTCCATTTATGTCTAAGTAGTCCTCCAAAAGAAAAAAAAATGCTAACCTGAAGTCGCACAATCACGGGAATTTTGATGTCGAGTTCTTTAGCCGCTTGTACTATACCCTCAGCGATGACATCACATCTCATTATACCTCCGAAGATGTTCACAAGGATCGCAGACACTTTGGGATCGGATAAGATGATTTTGAACGCTTCCTGCGAGGTAAAATTGATTTGTAGTTTTGTACATTTTGACTAACCGCATGGCGGAAAGACGAAAGATGGAATAGTAGCCCAAAATCGAAGGGTCAAACAAACAGGTCGGTTGAGATTCTCTCAGAGTAGGTAAATCTCGATTTTGTATTTTTTCGAATTCAGTCTTAGTTAAAATACAAAATCGAGCTTTACGCAGAGGAACTACACTCCTATACAAACCACTAACATAGCATAACGTCGGTGCGCCTGCCAGAATCGCTATGTGTATTTGAGCAATCATTGCACCGACGAGAGCCAGGCTCATTTATTTATAGTAATCGAGATAGTCATTTCAGAAGCACCATGCCATGCCTTTTTTTAGCACCAAACTATCGTTCCAGACACTATAGTGTCTCTACTGCCATTAATGTGATAGATGGCGAAGTTTACACCCCACTTTCACCAACCGAACAATGAGTCGACAAATGACCATGTAGAAAAAGAATTTAGAGAGCTACGAACTATTAACAACATGTCCAGGCAAAACATGCCTTGAACAGATGTAGAGCAAACGAGGAATGCCAGGAGGGCATGATAAAATTTTCACAGAAAGAGAAATACTCGCACATTGTATTTAGTTTTTTTTCAAGTGACTTTTTTTTCTTTTCAGGTCCGGAACCCTAAAAATGTAGGTAACTAAGTGCACGTCATAATTGCGGCAAAGCGCGACTTATAGTTGACAATCAGGGTATCGGTCAGCTGAAAACTCTGGCTGATGACGACGTTAAGCGGCGGTGTAGCCTTGCAATGCAAGCGTCAGTGAGCGAGAAAAACAAATGGCCATCTTGTGAATCGATTTTAAACACACTTAAAGTTACGCAAAATAAGTCCTCATTACTTTTATCTGTTAGGACTCCCTGATCAAAGAAACCGTCAGAATCGACACCCTCGGCCATAATTTTGCACTAAAACAATTGCTCACGAAATTACAGCGACGAATTATAGCTTGCTTAATTTAACAAGTTAGAGAAAAATAATAAAAATATAGGATAACACATTTACCGTCGCAGCCTTAGCGGTAGCGCCACCGCCGACGTCGAGGAAATTCGCAGGATCGCCTCCATACAGTTTGATGATGTCCATAGTTGCCATGGCCAGTCCAGCGCCGTTAACCATGCAACCAATATTTCCTGAAGCAACCAAGTCGACCGGTGTTTACTGGCTGTCAAGGGAAGTAGGTACTCTCTTCTTCTTAGGAGAGGATATTTAAAAATAATAATTTTAGAAAGGTTTAGGCAAGCTATTGCCCACTATGGAAAGTGTCTAGGAAGCTGTAGGTAAGTCATATAAGGTCAATTGAGGTGAAAAATAAATTCCTAACCATCCAAAGCAATGTAGTTCAAGTCGAATTTCGCTGCTGCAATCTCTTTGGGGTCTTCTTGAGAAAAATCTCGGTAAGAAAACAGCTCCTTTTGTCTGAATTCAGCGTTGTCATCGAACCTGAATTTAGCGTCAAGACAGAAGCCTGCAAAACACATGTCATGTCATGGTAGTGCAAATAAATACAGAAGTTTCGTTACAGATACGTTGCGGAAACTATTGACAATATCAATATGGAGCAAGTGATGTACCTACTACAGTTTTATAGGAGACATTCATATCTACAAAAAAGTCCGGAACACCATGTGTCTTACTATTATAGTCATGAGATGACACAATAACTACTTTTTCATGTTAAAATATACAATAGTAACGCCGAAAAATCCTTATATCGCGTAATCTGACGAAATTATTGACAATAGAGCAGAGTGATGTACTACAGTTTCATAGAGGATATCAATTTCTACAAAAAAATCTGCGAAACTAATGTCTAACTATTACAGATATGGCACAATAACTACATAGAATGAGGAAATGTATTTGTTTGTTTGAATTGAATAGGCTCCGAAACTACTAGACCGATTTGAAAAATTCTTTCACCATTAGAATCCTAGAAAATAATACAAAAAAAAGTAATAATAATACCTAGTCATCATCATCAGCCTATATTCGCGGCTGGACATAGGCCTACCTTAATGAGTGCCATAGCGCCCTGTCTTCAGCTTGCCGCATCAAGCATCTGCCAGCGGTCTTTCACAAATCTGGTCCCACCTGGTCGGAGGGCGTTGTATAACTCGTTTGCCGAGTCGCGGTCTCCACTCAAGAACACGTTTACTCCAGCGGTTGTCGGTTCTTCTCGAGATATGGCCAGAGCTAAAGTATATCTTTATAATTAAAAGAAATTATTCGGCCCCGATTCAAAGGTTTGTTATAAGTTTGACAGGTCTATGTGTGTATATTTTTGTGGGTTGTTGCGGCATCATAGCTCCCAAACTATCGAGCACATCCCAAACGGATGATTTTGGTTGTTTATTTTGTCAAAAGCAGACTTGATCAAGTGTTCTAAGCGTCTGCCAAGAGTGGTTAATATTTTTTTGTTTTTTGTTAAATAATACCTCTATCTACACGTGCGAAGCCGGGGCGGGCGGCTAGTTACAAATAAAGTAATAAGATAGCGTCATCGACACAAACCTTTCTTTATAATGTGTGCCGCATCAGTTCGTGGAGGTATTCTAATAAGACCTCCATTACCTAGCTAATATTAATTTACGAAGTTCCTTACATTTCTCCGGTCACTTACAATTACCAGTCATGGCGTCCTCAGCGTAAGGGTTGATCTCGATCAAAAGTGCATCTTTCTTTAGGAACAGCTGATACATTCTCCTAATCATATCAACCACACTTTCAGCTTTGTCGTCTAGACCGATCTATAACAAAGGGTCATGACAGAAATTTTAGGAATTGGCAAAAGCGACGTCGATCGTAAGGAATACTCCTACCGGTACTTCCTTATTATAAGCTTTTTTCAAAACTTCTACAACCTCGACTCGACTCGACCTAAAACCTCATCCTCCTGGTAGGTACTTTACTTAGGTAAGAAATGAGAAAGACAGGGTTATGTCACCTTCTTGATTACTCGACAAATTTGTTCATCGCTCATTCCAGTCTTGATATCAATAGGTTCGTAAGTAATAGCCTCTGGTGTTTCGGCGGCCACGTCCTCGATGCTTACCCCACCTTGCGAAGAAGCAATTATCACAGGACCCTGCCGAATAGGACTATTATTGCTGGTATGTTGCGCCTCGCCTAGCTACAACTATATCTATATGTACATGGTGGCTTTTTAAGATAGAAGTGTATGGCCAATACCGAAAGGAGTGAGAAAAAACTTGGTTTAACGTGGATAGTAGCACATTTATTAAGAAAATTACAATAACAGAATAAAACAATTACTAGGTACTAATATTTACAATAAAATATTTTCTAACTGTGTAAAATTGGGGGATGTATCCTGTATAAATCCGCCAATTTTACACAGTTTTTAAGTGCTATTTAGATTTAAATTTTTTTTTTTATTAGTGATCATATAATCTTACGTTAAAGCTGCGTTCCATCATGATGGCTAAGTAGAACTCTCTGCGAGGGAACTTCCTCTCGGTAACCATAACCATGTTGCAGATCCGTCCCGCAGGGCCGGTTTGTTTCGTCACCAGAAGCTGGTTAAGCATTTTACTTGCCAGCTGGCCTGCTTGCTCGGGCCTAGCGTAGTAAGGGTCGGGGTAAGTGCAGTATAAAACTTAGTTACAAATAAAAAAGGGAAGGAGAGCTTATAGTGTGTTACAACTGCAAGCTTACGTTACACACACGCTCACAGCTACATTTCCCATGTAGTGCAATACAATGAACAACAAAGACGTAACGAGGACCGAAGTGCGACCGAAATAACAATACGCTACCCATATACGGCGTCCGTGAACTCGCACCATTATTCTAGTCCCAACTAGTGTAAGAATTAGTGAATCTTATACTCTTCGTTCTGTCACTCGCACCACTTTTACTCTGGGTGAATTTAAGTTGAATTAACCAATAAAACAGTTAGTAAAATAATAGGCAAGAGGTACCTATATATATTATGACCGCACAGTGTTTTTTTTATGTTTTGTACTAAAAAAACGGAAACAAAGGGTGGTGGGCACTAGCGGCGTAAGGGGGGAGGGGGGAGGGGCGGTCCGCCCCGAGTACCGCGCCCCAAGGGGTGCCATCTCGGCACCCCTCGGGGCGCACAGATGGTACTTCAAATCCGATTCGTAAGGGGTGATACCGAAAACTCAGAAACGACTGAGTCGCCTTGGTAACCGTAGCTACCATTTTCCCGGGCAGTCGCCCGAAAGAGTGAAAAAAATTACAAAATCGGCTCGCTCCGCTCGCCGTTACTTGTAATTCCTGTTGTTAGAAGTTGAGGGTTCGGATAGTCGACCCGATTCGGAGAGGCAACCTAACCCCAAGGTGGTTCAGTATTTTTGGGATTTTTTGTTTTTTTGGGATTTTCCGTTTTTTTGGGATGCCCCCCATCCCAAAAAAACGGGAAACAAAAATACTGATACTGCTTGGTAGTAAATCGCCCCGGGTGCCAGCCCACGCTACACCGCCGCCACTGGTGGTGGGAGTTACAGAACGAAAATAATATTATTTTTACGATTCGTCAACTCACATCCTGCTCACACCAGTTTGGACAAGAAAGATAGATGGGGTGAGTTGAAAAACCACTCACTAGTTCCGACTATGACTGAGGTGGGGGAACACAGTGGATCGGACATGAGCTTAACCCTTTCAAGATGGTAGTACCTTATCTCTCTCTTTTTTATTTCTATCCAATGTATAAAATAACGCAAAATAAAAAAAAATGGATTCCTAAGTAACTTGTAAGTAAAAATTTCTTATAAATAAAGAACTGAACTGAACTAAGAAGGACAAAATAAGGTTAATTATCTATTTTTTAACAACAGGCCCTTTCGAGCAGTGAATTTTTGTAAGTCACTGCTCGAACTTACTTAACAATTTCACGTGTCCTGTCATTTGTCATTTGCTGAATTTTATTGCCTAACATTTTTGCAATTATAATATTTTTTTGATGCACGGAACTACAGCACAGAACTACTGGGAATAAGCGGTTTTACAGAGTTGCAAAGTGACTATTCGCAAACAATATTATAATGGTGCTCAATTTCTCACCTCTCAAAAGTTAATAATTTTCTAATATGCATTATAATGTATACCCTATATAATGGGTATAAGGAACAACATAGGAAGTGACAGCTGTCAAATTGACACTTATTGTCACATTGACACTTACTGTCAGATGTGACAGACAATTTTGACCGAAACAGTCGGTTTTCCTTGATTATCTTGCGTGTGTGACAATTGCTGTCCCATCTGACAGTAAGTGTCAATTTGACAGCTGTCACTTCCTATGCACTTCTACTCTGTGAGCTGCGAATAGACGATTTGAAATTCTGAAAAACACTCAAAAAAAGAAATAGCTATTTTCTGAGAAAGTGGCCGTTCAGATAACTGGTCGCTCATGGAAAGTGGCCATACAAAGAACTGGCCTTTCATGGAAAGTGGCCGTTCAAGACATGTGGCCGTAGCTGACCGGATCCCTCTGCAGCTTTGCAGCGAATGCAATATTTTCAAAGCTGTAAGTAATCTGCTCCCGGATTTGCAAAAACGCTAGGTAGGTTAGGTGAACTCTAGTTTGCCTTTGGTAATTAGATAAAGACTTACGTATCAACCATTCTCACACCACCTTTGAGGCCTGATTTAAATGTTCCTCTTCCTCTTCCACCGGCTAGTACCTAAAATGAAAATTTGTTTATGGTATTACTCATGTCTTTGAAAGATACTAATAACCTTAAAAAATCCTTATAACGCGTACGCTGTGGAAACTATTGACAAAAGAGCAAAGTGATGTACTACAGTTTTATAGAAGATATTTTTAAGTACAAAAAAGTCCGCAACACCACTATATACATATGTGTACTGGGGCAACACCGTGTGTCTAACTATTACAGTTATGTCACAATAACTACTTTTCCATGTTAAAATATACAATAGTAACGCCGAAAAATCCGAGGAAATTATGACAATAAAAAAAAACTGTGATACTAATGTCTAACAATTACAGTTATGGCACAATAACTACTTTTAATGAGATAATTTGGTTTGTTTGTTTGTTTGAATTGAATAGGTCCCGAAACTACCGGACCGATTTGAAAAATTCATTTACCATTAGAATCCTAGATAATAAAACAAAAAAGTAATAATAATATCTAGTCATCATCATCAGCCTATAGTACCTATAGTCCACTGCTGGACATACGCCTCCCTTAATGAGCGCCATAGCGCCCTGTCTTCAGCTTGCCGGATCAAGCATCTGCCAGCAGTCTTTCGCAAATCGTCATCCCCGCCTGGTCGGAGGGCGTTCTACACTACTTTTGCCGAGTCGCGGTCTCTACTCAAAAACACGTTTACTCCAGCTGTTGTCGGTTCTTCTCGAGATATGGCCTGCGCTAAAGTATATTTTTAATTTTACAATCATGATTAGGTACAATGTAAATAAGTACCTACCAATTAGGCGATGTGGTCGCTCAGCAAAAAAGCCTTTTGTTAAATTTAAAAAAAAAAACTGATTTACAACAAAAGGGTTCGTTCTAAAGTTTGACGGGTGGATCTATGTCTGTGTGTGTATTTATCTGTGGGTTGTTGCGGCATCATAGCTCCCAAACGGATGATTTTGTATGTTTATTTTGTCAAAAGCCATGCTTAGAACACTCGATTAAGTCTTGATTAAGGGAAAGAAGTCTGCCAAGAGTGTGTTAAATTTCTTTTTGTTTAATATTTACCTCTCTTCTCTATCTACCCGTGCGAAGCCGGGGCGGGCCGCTAGTTAATAATAAATGACTAATGGTTATTTGAGTTGAGGTTAAAAAAGCGTGTTTTATATCAGGGCAGTGAATGCGTTTTACCTATATACCAGGTTTAACGCATTCACTAACCACCCTCACCAGTATGTGAAACCTGCTAGGGCGCAAAACCCTCCCTATTTGGAGATAGGTACCTTCTTATATCCACAGACGTTAAGATTAGGTCGCCTCTACTACCTGATGGTGACTTGATCTAACTGAAGGGGGTATAAAGGAGTATTAAGAAAATCGATGCTGCCTATGGACAAAATGATGGTTAGGATTCCGTGTTTTTTTTTAAATAATATATTAGCATAATGATGTAATAGATTAGTTTGTTGACTAATGTATGCATCCTATATTTAGTGTGTACAACAAAAAATAAATGGTAAATAACTCCTCTTTGACAAATAAATAAATAAATAATGCTGGACAATTCACACAGCATTATATAGCCCCAAGATAAGCAGAGCTTGTGTTATGGATACTTATTATACATTACATAGATAGATATTTAAACAAATATATATAGATAGAAAGTACCTAATATATACATATCCACAATTTGTTATACCTGAGCTTTAAGCACCATGTTCTTCGAATTGAGTTCTGTGGCGAACTTGACAACTTCTTCCTTGGTTTTAGCAACATTGAACTTCGGAACAGTGATGCCGGCATCTCGTAGCAAGGTGTAGCTGACGTACTCGTGGACGTTGAGGTGTCGTATTTGCTGCTTGCAGGCGATGTACTTGGATGCGGATACTTTAACTGTTGTCTGGTGTTAAGAAAAACTGGTTTAGGTACTTTACGCGAGCAGCATGTAAAAAACCCTAGTCAGGTATTCACTTTTATTGATATATTTTGTGACTTAATTAGTGTACAAATATAACATTTGCATCGCGGCAACTTGCCGCGCCGCAACGCCTTTGAGCTCTAGTAGGTATCTTCTACCTAGCTTGTGGCTCTAACTAAACTCACATACCTACCTGCTTACCAGCCTCTCTTGTACCTCTAAGGTTGAGTGAGCTCTCAGGCGTTCGAAAGACCGGCAATAAAACACCTAAAATAAGGGTGGGATGCGCAATAGAAACTGGAAAATCTTCTAGGTTACAAGTTACAAGAAGAATTCTAAAATATATTGGACAAACAACAGATAAGTATGTGAAGCACCTTCGATGGAATGTTAATCGTCACTCTGTTAGTAAAAATAAAGAAACGGGACAGGATGGTAGACATTTTTCCAAGACATTTTATTAGAAATTGACATTGCCTGTTGCAAATTGAAACTGACACTGCCAGGGGTGACATTCTTTTTTTCTTTACTATGATTATCCGTCTACTTCAAGTCTACAAGTATTTGTAATCGAATAAGGCTTTAGTCTATTTTCATTATTTAAAGAGGGCGCATTGCGCGCCATTTTGTGAAAAGGATTGTGTCGTGGCCTCCGGGTGGAGGTTGGACGCTGTAGCTGATACTGGGCTAGGTAGCCCGCCGATTCTGCAAGCTGCCGGGGAGATGTCCTATTCAGGTCCTACTGCTTCCTCTGGGGGGTGTTCTGGAGGAAAAGACTTCTTGGTTTTCAAGTTCCACTTTTATTCTTCGACCATTACTTTCTTCTATCATCTTCTATGTGAGTCCAGCCAGCGTGACGCAGCATCATCAAAGTTTCGTTCCGGCCCTTGTTGGGGGCACGGAGGGAGGCCTCGAGGCTTGGCCTCTTTACCCCGGCTGCAACTCGAGGGGTGACGACCCCTCGGTCCTTAGGTTGAGACGTAATGCTCTTTTGTCTCTTACTTTTTTTTTTTTTTGAGGCTGCATGTGTTTTGTTTTTTTTTTTTGTTTTTTGTTTGAGAAAAGTGAAAGCGTGCTGCGTCACACAAAACAAAAAAAGCGTGACGCAGCACGCTTTCACTTTTCTTACCTACGTCTAGGCTATACCGTGTGGAAGACGGCGTATTTTTCCTTACATTTTTATCACATTTTCACTTTGAGTTGAGAGGTTTTATGCGTTTACTTTCAAAATTATGAGTCCTATTTTACAGTTTTTGGAACGGCGGCGCTAGTGCAAAAGTGGAGTTTTTAAAGAAAATTTTACAGAATATTTTTTTCCTTATCGTATTTTCACGTAGAAGGAACCAAAGAATTTTTTTTTATTTTATGTTATTCGAGTTTTTAACCGCGGGAATCCCGTGAGTACTGAGATCTAGAGATCTTAAAAATCTTGAAGTCAACCAAAAATCAAAGTGATCACTTTATTTCCTAGTTTTAGGTAATTTGCATTTTTGTAACGTGTCCAAGAGTCTGGTAAGGTCTAAGGTAAATTAGGCACTTTGATATTTGATTTGATATTCCACGGCCACGAATATTTTGAGGGGGTTGAGAAGGTAGTAAAAAACTGTTGGACCGATTTCAGAAATTATTTTTCCGTTAGAAAGCTACACATTGAGTAACATAACCTTTAGAACATACCCGTGCGACGCCGGGGCGGACCGCTAGTTTTATATTAAATTTATTCCATTCTATTCTATTTATGCGGGCTAAACCGCGGTGACTAAAGGAACTAACGGAACGTAGGCTGCTAAGGCTAACTGCTACGATCTTTACCTTTGGTATATTCAATGTACTCTTCGGGATTGCCGGCGCGGCGCGCCGGCCGCGCCGGCAATCCCGAAGGCGCGGCGCGGCGCGCGGCGGCGGCGGCGCGGCGGTCCGCCATAGGATGGCCATGTAGGTCATAAGCGTAGACATCTGGTTGAAGGGAGGGGAGGTTTTTCTCGAATTAGCTTTTTCTACTCAATGCTAGATGTCGCTGAATTTTTTGCGCGAATTGAATTAAAATATGGATTTCGTTCGTCCAAGAAGAAAACATAGATAATGATAATAAATAATAATAAATAATTTAACATGGCCCCGTCTTTAATTATCCAACCTCCAAGCATGCAATTTAGCATGTCTACACGAATAGAGTAGAAATGCGACATTTTAATATAAATAAATAATTTAAGTTCTTGCATTATTAAGGCCCAAAAAGCTTGCTATTTTTAACAACTATTATGTCTAAAGTATTCTACTGATCTAAAGCTGGCTCATTCCATTTGTTCGAGCGCCCAGCCTGATTACTGGTTTTTTCAACTTAGTGAAAGGGACAGAGGGCTCTCACTAGGCTATCTCACTTGGCACACAATGTGGTGATTTTGGACGAACGAAATCACCCTCCCCAATGCGCTTCTACAGGACTACAATTTTCTACTCTGGTCAAACCAAACATAGAACCTTTTAGTGTCTTTGGTATTATTGAATTCAACATGGCCTTTGCTTGTGATTTTGTAGCTAGCCAAATGGCAGTCGATTTGTGAAATTGTGATTTAATTTGTAGAAGAGCATTACAACAAAACTGGCCTAGTTTGTTCTCAAACCTATTTTTTTCTTTTATTTAGTTTTTGTGTAGGTCAAACCCTATTTCTGTTGTCTACCTTCATTTTTTTCGTTTAGAACTGGCCGCAGGTGAGGTGTAAAAATGATACATAAAAAGAAATTTATGATGATTGTATGAAATATAAACACCGGCATTTCGCTATACCTCACAATGAGTGGAAATATCTTTGTTTTGGTAAATATTATGGAAGCTATTCCTTCATCATTTTACACCCAATGTTCAGGCATTTTCTCATTTATCAGACTTCAGATTGTATTTACTCTTCATGATGCTAATATTTTTGATACAATTTCCGATACGGTTCTCACTTCAAGTATTTCAGAACATTTTGAGTGGTTAATGTACATTTTACTTGTCATTCAATACAAAATGAGCAACAAAATGTCGAAACCAAAAGACAGTGTTATAAAAGCAAAAGCTGTATGGAATGAGATAATTTTCAGCGCCAGCTCTTGATTACCAGTGGACTCCATAACAGAACTTAGAATTTTCATGTTACCTTGATTTAATTACCTACAATAAATTCAACTTCAATCTATACATAGACTGAATAATTTGTCTATGTGAAAGAGATGAGCAACCATTTCATTTACTATTGCTGATGCACTACCTACAGCGTACACAAACAGTACCTACCTAATGCTTTAATTGTTGGGTGTTCATATTCATTGTCATGTTACCACATAGCATTGATTCAAGAATGTCATACTATTATAATAACTTGTGAGTTTCATTTTATTCCTTAACCAATGGATCACATTCAGGGTCATATAACTTAATTTATTGAGAATTAACCTGCAAATCCGCATGAGGCCTCTGCAGGTCGAATTACATTATAATTCTCCATCGTAAATGTTTCAAATTTTATGTATGTTTAACACAAAACTTATTTCGTGAAAATAACAGCAAGTTTTTTTACATCTATCATGATTTTTATTATAATTATACATGTTATTATGATAAAAAAATATAGTAGTATGACATCCCATTCCAATCATTGTGTATTAGCTATTATCCATTGCCGTATTATTCATTCAGTCATTGCAATTGGATGCTCCACATAGGAAACATGATAACTTGGTGGTTGCCTTTCAGAATTTGAACTTATAATGCGGATTTCATCATGAAGGAGATGGTAGGTGGCTGTTGTGTGTGCTCAGATGAGCGGGGCTGGCCCGACAACCCCCTGGTCTACTGTGATGGCAATGGCTGCACTGTTGCTGTACATCAAGGTAAATTTACTTATTTTTATCTACTTCAAACACTTAAAATATCACCTGCAAAAGAAATGTCTCCAATAATCTAGCAAGACCCATTGGCATATCCATGTCTTTGATGTTCTCATATTATACAATATTTAATTAAAAACACAACAAGTGCCGTTTTTTCTTAGTTATATCTGCAATTGAAATTTAGATTATTTATTATTAACATTAATACACAAGAAGCACTTGGTCAAGTCAATTAAAAAAATATTATAGGTACTTTTATAAATTATAATCAGAAAACAAGAATTTAAAGTCAATGAATTGCCGTAAAAATCAAACCACCCAATGATTTATAAATCAAACGTAACAAACCTACTGTCACTTATTAGCTTCTGTGTAGGGAGGAAGGCTGCTTTGCGGCCGTTGGGTTATATTATAACTAACTCTACATATTGTTGCCATAAAATATACATCCTGTTATTTTTTTTATTTAAGTAGGCTCAATTACCGGATAAGGCAAGTGATTTTAAATTTTTCTGTAAATTCAGCTTTACTTATTGGATTGGATTTTACTTGCGACGCTGGAGTGACAATCTATTAGTGATGTCATAGTGTTTTACCAGATCGATTCTTTATGACAATCAAATTTATTTACTATGACGAGTTGCAATGTTGTAGTTGATTTATTACCTTTTGTTCCAGCCTGCTATGGAATAGTCACCGTTCCAACTGGTCCATGGTACTGCAAAAAGTGTGAAAGCCCGGACACTGTCAAGGGGAAAGTGGTAAGATATTGATTTGTTTTACTGTATTTGTAGATCACATAATGTCACATACTAATTGGGGGAACTGTGGTCTTGTATGTAATCTAATCTGCATAACGACTACTAGCACAACACCACACTTTTCCGGGACACCACACATTTTGTTGCTAGCCTATGTGTTTATCCAGGATAAAAGTTATTCTGATACCAAATTTCACCCCAGTCCGTTCAGCTGTGAGCATGACGGAGTAACATACATACACAAAACCCACACACCTAAAAACTTTCGCCTTACTAATAGTGTGATAATAATATCCCTTATAATTGTCAGTTTATTCTAGATAGATTTTTGTTTTTCCAGCGATGTGAGCTGTGCCCATCTAGATCGGGTGCTCTGAAGAAGGCTGATACAGGGGGTTGGGCCCACGTGGTCTGCGCACTCTATATCCCGGAGATTCGCTTTGGCAACGTCACTTCTATGGAACCGATTGTACTGGCCCTAATACCGCCTGAGCGCTTTACGAGGGTACGTTTTCATTTTACTTTACTGGATTTTGCCTGTCTGTGTAAGGGCTAGACTCCACCAAAGCTGAGCTGAGCGGAGAAGAGATGTGTTTTAAACTAACACTTTCATGGCCTCGACACTCATGTCCCATGTATAAAGTACAAGAAACGAACGAGTTTGTGGCGTTACGCAGCGGAGACTAGAAGAGATATGCGAAGATGTGAGCTTGCTGATTGGCTCGTTTGTGCATTCATCTCACATCAACAAAAGAAATTGCAAATGTTGGCGCGTCGCATATTTCGCTCATCTCTTGTCCTTTCAACACATAACATGTACATATAAACCAACAAAAACAAGTGAAACAGTTTTCACCTGTTCAGGTTCCCATGAACTCGAGTATTGCTTTCCTAAATGTTATTATTTATTCTTATCTTATAGTTCTAAATACATTTTATTATAATTAAACTTACCTGAACGTTCTATACTAAAGTTTAGGCTCGTAGGATTCGTTTTACAGCTAAGATTTATGACTGAAATATTTCTTTTCAGACTTGCTACATTTGCACAGAGAACGGAAAGGCTCATCGTGCTAGTCAAGGAGCCTGCATGGCATGCAACAAATCTGGTATGTATTGAATTTATGATGGCTTCATACAATCTATACCAGTTCTAGGGAAAACAACGGTGTGTCTATAGGAAATGCATACATCTACGAATATTGCATCAAAACACATAAAAATAATGAAACTGTAAGTTTTACAAAATATGAAGCTATATATCGCGCCGCCCATTGGTTCCTAATAATGAAAGTTTTTTTATTATGAACCGATAGTTGCGTGCACTTCACATTATAATGAAACTAACTGACTTCGGTCTAGCGTTATAATAATCTATACTCCATCCAAATCAGATTTAAAATGATTGTATGTCAACTCGCAAGCAAGCAAGCAGTGGGCTCAACAGTAATTGATGGAAGCTAATTTTGGCTATAGGTAACTATGATTAGTTATAGCTGAGATGAGTAGAAGCTAACGGTTGCTCCCCTATAGCTTCGAGTTGACAAGGCTCGTTAAGTTATTGTAAGTAAGTTTTTAATCGGTGATTGAGCTATAACTAAGTAAAACACACCACAAATCACCAAATACAGAAATGGCACATCAGCACGTTTTCGCGATTTTCATTTCATGATGGGATTATAATCTTTGTATGTAAATACACATTCTGTTTATTGGGTTTCTGTTTCTGTTTTTTGTTTGTTTGGTGGGATGACGATTTGCGAAAGACTGCTGGCAGATGCTGGATGCGGCAAGCTGAAGACAGGGTGCTATGCCGCTCATCAGGGGAGGCCTATGTCCAGCAGTGGACTGATATAGGCTGATGATGATGATGATGACACATTCTGTGTAAAAACGGCATAGTTAT
This sequence comes from Eupithecia exiguata, assembly GCA_947086465.1. Lineage (NCBI taxonomy): Eukaryota > Metazoa > Arthropoda > Insecta > Lepidoptera > Geometridae > Eupithecia > Eupithecia exiguata. The sequence continues at coordinate 4,050,390 of OX352226.1, forward strand.
AATGTGGCGTGAAATTTTAGCTCAGAGCAGAAAGGGCACATCGGACCGTGTTTGTGTTTTTTTTCTTCTAAAACGTGCCATTAACGTTTTCCGCATTCTTTCTAGCTAGCTAAATCTGTACGGCTCGTACCATCGCACAAAACATAAAACACTTCGCAAGAAAAGTAAATTGGAAGAAAAGTGAACAAAATTAGCTTAAAGCCAACAGGACGCGGTCACCCATCCAAGTTCTGACTGCGCCCGTCGTTGCTTAACTTCGATGACCGGTATTCAACGTGTTAACCCCCTCAATTATTAAATTTATTATATTTTCATATGCAGTAGTAAGACGAGTAATATCTTTCCTTTGTTTCCTTTATCTAACATCTTTCGGCGCCCAAGCCAACCTCACCTGCCCGCGGTGTGGCCGACCAACAAACCAAGCAATGGCAAAACGCCAACACAACTAACAAACAACACGCATTGGAATAGCGTGGTGGGTCATGTCATGTTCCAAACCCCCCAAACAATGATAGGTAGTTAGTAAAATATAACGCCACGATTGAGTTCATTACCAAAACTAGCTTTGACTACCTTTAAATTGGTTACTTTTTAGGGTTCCGTACCCAAAGGGTAAAAACGGGACCCTATTACTAAGACTTCGCTGTCCGTCTGTCCGTCAGTCCGTCTGTCCGTCAGTCCGTCTGTCCGTCAGTCCGTCTGTCCGTCAGTCCGTCTGTCCGTCTGTCACCAGCCTGTAGTTGTTAGACAGTTGAAATTTTCACAGATGACGTATTAAATATAATAAAAGAAAGTCAGAATAAAATAAATATTTAAGGGGGCTCCCATACAAAAGACGTGATTTTTTAACTGGTTTTTGCTCGATATTGATAACGGCAACAGGTAGACGCTTATTTAGTTATGACTTTAAAAGAAAAAATAATATTACAAATATTTATACGGACTCAGAAAACTACTGAAGTACCTACCACCCTCAGAGGTGGCCGGACATTATTGGTGTACCATTTAGTTCTGATGATTATAATGTGTTCCTAATTATAATTTTAAGTTAGCTTTTTGATTTATATAGACGACAGACGGACAGCGGAGCCTTAGTAATAGGGTCCCGTTTTACCCTTTGGGTACGGAACCAGAAAAATAAAAAATTAATAACAATTATTTATTTATATATGTTATTTATTTATCTTGCATAAGAATAATGCGCATTTTAATTTGGATTAAAGATCACTTCACTCAATAGGCGTCCTTCTAGCCGCAAACATTCTCATTCTCTTTCCTTTACGTTGGCGAAAACTAGCTTGCTAAGTTCTGGACTGATAGCTGCAACCTCTTGTCGGATTATTTCTTGTAGGGCCTCTATTGTTGGTGGCGAATTACTGTATACGCGAGATTTGAGATATCCGCAAGGGGTCAGATCGGGTGATCTAGGCGGTCAGGCTATGTCGCCGAAGCGACATCGATATTCCAGGAAAAAGATATCTCACTTTAGTAATTGAGTCCCTAGCAGTGTGTGCCGTGGCTCCATCCTACTGAAAATATGTTCTGTTGTTGTAACCAACATGCCGATGCAGCTCCGGGATAAAATATTGTACAGCATCGTGCGGTACTATTGTGCGTTAACTGTTTCACCTCGGCCGAAATAATAAGGTCCAATTATGCCTTTTAAAGAAATGGCACACCAACTGTGGTCTTCGGGCTGTGGAGAGGCTTTTCATGGACTTCTTTTGGATTGCTCGCCCTCCAATAACGCATATTCTTTTTATTAACGTTACCCCAATGTGAAAATGCACCGCGTCACATAAAAATATGTTACCTAAAACGTAGGCGTCCAATCGTTCCAGAACGACCCTAGCATAATTCAGTTTCCTTAAGTAGTCATCTTCTTTCAACGGCTGAATGAGTTGGAGCTTGTATGGATGGAACTTTATTTTTTTTCGAATAATTTTGTGACCAGACTTCTTTTTCACACACGTTGATGCTGCAATCTTTCGGACAGAATTACGCGAAATTTGCAAGATTTTCTTTCTCACAAGTTCTGCGTTTTCAGGAGTAGTAACAGTCGTTGAAGGTCCAGGCCGAGGTTCATTTCCGAGTAATCCAGTTTCTCTAAACTTCTGTACTCACGTCCATATCAATTGATTCGACGTTCAACCTTCAATCGTCGGATATCAAAGTGAGAACAAAACCGACGCCTCGCCACATTTATCGAATTATTGTTCGCGCCCCCGTCCTCTGACTCATGGCTACTAAACAACACGCAGCACAGCACTACCGCGTCGAGAGATACTCCGCTCCCCCCGCTGCCACCTTCCTACGCACCGTGAGCTCAGTCCAAAGTGTAAAATCTGCCATCGGACACCCTGTACTTTATTAACAAAGAGAATAACAACTATACTTCTAGCTATACAAACGGAAATAAACATTCAAAATATCATGAACGCTATTGGCGAAAAACAACGTAAATCTTACTCAGGCATTCAAATGCACAGGTTAAGAGAGGCAGATTTCACTTTGTAAAGACCATCAGGTATTTACCAGTAATCTCGGAGGTTCTTTGATAATCATCTGAAACATCGTGTCATAGCTTTCCCACTTAAAATTCGGCTAAACAACGCATGAAAACTGTCAACAAGCAATTAGATAGATAGAGAGAGATAATCGTGCATTTGTCAAATATTAAATCATTTTGTGGACAGGGTATAGATATGTCTCATGTTAATTGAGGAACGGGGTGCGTCACTCATCATTCCAACCGATCCAGTCACGAAGGGTCAAGGCCCATTTAAAGCGAATTGTTGAATGTTTCTATAGGAGTTTGAACCATATCTCCAGTGCACAAAAGATTTGTTCTTTCAAAATAAAAAAGTTCTTGCAGTAGTTACGGAAGTTGCAAGTCTTATGCAAAAAAACCCTCTTTCGGTCACTTATACGTTATTCCGTACTGGTTTTAAAATCGTCTTTCGTCGTCTTTGCCGCCGTCTTGCAAAACAAAATAATACACTGACTTTTACACACAGACTTTTATTTCAATTCGAGATATTCCATTCTTATTGTAGTTCATTTCCAACTGTATCACACAACTTAGCATGATACGCCAGTGTAATATTATCGGGTATTCATTCAAAAGTAACATTGTTTTTTTAATAAAGCATAGCTTCATATCATACTATTAGAGGTATGAAATTATAAGTACTTATATTTAAAAAACTTGCTCGAGTCACAAAACGCTTGCTAGTGCAGTATGAGTTATTTGTATTTACTTACACATCACTGGTCTTCCGACAGAGGTCTTAGGCCAAGGCCACGACATCGGGCGATGCGTCTTGCGGCGCGTCCTGCGTCTTGCGTCTGACGTCGCTATGCCACGACCCGCTCTCCGCAAGTCGCACCGCGGTGACTTATGGCACACTTAAACAACTTCTTTGATTTGTTCTCGCCGCGGACGCAGACGCAAGACGCGCGGGCGGGCATGTCGTGGCCTTGGGGTTAAATCGACCATTGTATTACAGTAATCACTTTGTTTTATTATTATTATTATATACTAGCAGCGCCTAGCGGTTTCACCCGCGTAGTTCCCGTTCCCGTGGGAATTCCGGGATAAAAAGCCTATGTCCTATTCCAGACTATAATCTATCTCTGTGCCAAATTTCATTCAGATCCGTTCAGCCGTTCTGGCGTGATAAAGGAACAAACATCCATCCATCTATCTATCCATCCATCCATCTAAACTTTCACGTTTATAATATTAGTGAGATTTAATCGTATAGGTACTATTTTAACCTACATCGAATAAACTATTTACAGCCATGTCTTTTATCCAACGCTAGTCTTCCGACAAAGCCTTTTGAATTGGCCATAAGATCAAACTGACCACATGGCTTCGTCTTGTTCGCAGGGTGCAAGCAACAATTCCACGTGACTTGCGCACAGAGCCTCGGCTTGCTGTGTGAAGAGGCCGGAAACTATCTTGATAACGTCAAGTACTGCGGATACTGCCAGCATCACTACTCCAAGCTGGTGAGTTATACCACAGCACCATCTGTGTTGTGCGAGGTAGATAAACGGCGTGCGAGGAAATCTGCTGATTGAGTGACTATTTTATGCTATCAAAGTAAGGTAGACCGAACGTTGGTTACTATCACGTAAGTGATAGTTTTTGAGCAACCGTTTTGTCATGTACCTATGCTACCAAGCGGTGTCTAGCTCAAACTATGACGAAGAAGCCGAGCAGCTGTTGTGATGCGACCGCTATTCGCGTTTAATTGCGGTAACCACCAGTTGCTCAAGCGATTGTAGCTAAAGTACGCTCAGCCTTAAGTTAACGGTCTCATAATGTCTGTGAAATTTTAAAGCGTCCCTTTTATGGCTATGGTCTTCCTGTTACTAAACTGACTCCGATAGATACTTACAATCCAATATTTTTAAATTTTCGGTCAATTCGCAACCTGAGTAAGCTTTGTGGTCCTTAATTTTGTATGTAAACTGGGTCCGTAAACTGGTAGTATATGTATATACAGGGTGTATTTTTTAAATGAGAGTGGATGGCCAAATCCGAAGTAAGTTAGAGAAAAGCCGTGATTCAATTTCCTGCAAATGTAACAGATAAAAAAAACTAAACATATTTTTATTTATTTTTTAATTTCAAAAAGCCACCCTGTAGGTCAAGGCCCTACCTCGCACAGCCATAGAAACAATATATTATTTTTGAATATGAAAATGAAGAAAAAAACGACTATTGTCCCTGTTTCCTTCACAATTATGTCTTGCAAGTAACTATGATGGATCAAGTTAAACTTACAAGTATTTGAACAAAAGAACGCATTGGTAGCTTATCTACATATTTTGCAAAAACACAAGTTGTGGTTGCAGAGATCACCGAAAGCAGATCGCGTTTCAATACTGCCATAATAAAACTATTCACAACTATTTATTGTACGTGGGTTTTCCTGACGTTACAAAGTGTTGTGATCGGGTAAAACTCTAAAATAAATACAAATAGGTGATATTAAGATTCCTTCATGCGTTGTCGTCAAGTTTTGTGTTAGTGTGGTTCAGTTAGATATTCTACTGGGTAAGAGTTATAAATGAACCTAATATCTTTGGAAAATCATTGATTAATTAAGTAGGCTCTACCTTATAATTATTTGAGTTTTAGATACGTAGCTACTTATTAAATTTACAGTTCTCTTTCAGATACTCAAGAACCACATCCAATTCTATCAAGATCATCATCATCATATTTTACATTAATAAAAATGCCTCGTAATAAATGGTTTAGGTATCCTACTTCTCAATTATTTATCATCCTTTTCAGGATTTGTTATAACTACAACGCCATCTAGCGGTGTCCTCGTGAAGTTAAACGGAATCTTTAACAAATCAGAACTATTGTAATACACTTAGACCTGTATTTGTTTTACTACGCAAGCTTTTTGCTGATAACTACGTAATTGTAGCTTGCGTTCTACGGTACGTAGTTTCATTCACAAACAACCTAACGCTTCTTAAACGTATCCTAATAAAATTTAGGATTAATCTAACCACAAATCAGCCTTGGTCCATCACTGACATTATTTCACCATGACAAAAATATGATGCATTTTACGTTCACCCAGAATAAGTTTCTACACTCTACAGTTAAAACATCATTTTACTTCATTCTTCCGTAGAAATAGTACTACCGTGTTTTGGGTGTAATTGGGGCTGTTTTTTTACAAACTACTTTTTATAGAACTACGATTTGAAGAATATCTGCTTAAGTTACAACGGTGTTTGGTTTCAAAAACAATACTCACCTTTTTTTTATCGCCTTGTCTTTTATGTTTACCCATATTCCTTTAGTGCTTCATTTTGTTAGGGCTCCGACACACTTATGATATATTATTTATGTAGTGCTTTCATGGTTTTGTTTCTTTATTTTCGCCAATAACCCAACCTACACCTAACAATGAGATTTCCTATCCTTGTGTCCGAGCCCTATCAGCATTGTTTGTTTATTTTTGTTTTGCATGGCACTAACCTCACAATCATCTTCCATTTTTCTTTTTTTTAGTTTCCCAATCTCGAAGTCACCGTCGTCGCCAAGGTACATACAACATTTCATATTTCATAAAACAGGAAGTTTTACAAAGACAAATAGGTTAACCGCTGTTGGTTCATTGCTTATCAATTTTGCCGTAAATTTTTCCTTATAGTTTTTAATATTGTTACCGTATAGGTGGATATAAGAGGGGTTATAGATATATAGATGTAGTGTTTGTTGTGCAGAAAAAGGGCGGTAATGTAAAGACTATTCCGCCGTACAAGCCAGTGGCCCACGATAGTCTCTCCAGCGGTTCCGGAAGCGAGAAGGAAGGTGGGGCTTCGCCTATGGCCGGCGGTAGCGGCATTCCAACGCCGCCCTCTAAGGGCTCGAAAGGGGTATGTCTAAAGAACCTTCTTCAGACACGAACGATTCAGAAATCATTGATCTTTACAAATTTTATATGAGCCGTGGCCTGAGTCTCAACGCAAAATTATGTACTTCGAAAACAGTATCGATGCGTTTTCGGTTAACGTCGATATATTTATACTATTTTATTTGTGCCTATTTGGTTCTGACTCGGTTCACTGTTCATTCTTGTATTAAAATTGAAAATTCAGCATTGAATGCTAAATTAGTGTGTTTGAAAATAGATACATTACGGTTACTGCCTAGAAACACGGATGTTAATGGTGATTTAATGATTAAAAGCTGTGTCGATAAAAACTGTCCAGTGATTGTAGAAACTTGAGCTTGTGTGCGTGTTGTGTATTCACTAAAATTTCATAAACGAATATATTAATATATTGATTAAAACTACGAAAAAAAATGTTGGAATCCATGAGAGTAAGGGCGCTTTCTCAGTGAATGTGTAAATAGAGCAATCCTCGCAGAAGCTAGATAGATCATAGAAGCTATATAGATCATAGAAAAATTGACAGAGATCATAATAAATAACTAGTTTGATTTCATGAAACTTTCTGTTGATCCTTGAAAATCGATGGTGATGAATATGAGTTGCTTACACGATTTTGTTGTTATAGCCTGGCCGCAAGTCATCTCAAAGCAGGGATTCCAAGAGCTCCCACACTTCTAAGGCTTCGCCAGCCGCCACAGCGCAGCCTATGGGTGAGTTGACATTTATTAAAAAACAAAAACTTCAGCATTATTAGATTTCATCTCGCTTTCAGGGATTCTGATGCATGTTTACTATTTTGTCTCTATAATCCGTTAGTTACTATGTTGTCTCTCGTATATACTGGGTGACGTGTTCATGGCTTACAGTGATATGCTATAAACAAGGTGGAAGTCACTCTGTATAAAGTCATATTACTGGAATACTGTTAAAGTTCAAAATCAACAGAATGTACACGGTCAAAGTTTGTACGTCTACGTAGGTACTCATCACTGCAATAGCATACAGTACTTAAAAAAAGGAGTTCATGTTTGTTCACCTATCCTATCGTGTTTGTGTCTCTTAGGCCCGTTTAGTCCAGTCAAATTAGGGTTTTCACCTCGGAATGAGAGATAATAAGCTGTAAACTCGTACACACCTTCATTTGGTGTCCAAAAAGTTGTCAAAAGTCTCATCAAATCTCGTGTCTGCGTCGTAAGTTATTCAACGTCAAAGGTCACCAACAAGTTTTTCGCAATTTTCTCGGTTTCTACAGCTCCATTGATGTTAACATCCATTATTAAATTGTAGAACATAAAATTTGCGACCAATTGTGTTCCAACATATTTTTCAAACCTCCAACCGTTTTTGAGATGGAGGGCGGAGAGTCCGCAGCGCTCAGTCATTCACTGTAATGCAAGATCAACCGTGAATATCAGTGAATGTTAACTTGTATCAAGTTATTAAATTATTGAAATATCATTCATCATCATCATCGTCATCATATCAGCCCATACTTCCACTGCTGAACATAGGCCTCCCCCATACGACGCCATAAAAAGCGGTCCTGAGCCGCCTCCATCGATCGACTTCCTGCGACCGCTCGATGTCGTCGGTCCATCGACATCCATGGTCTCATGTCAATGAAGGTCATGTGCAGTATACGAGATAACAGCTTATTATCTCTCATTCCGAGGTTGAACCCTTTTTTTGCATAATAAGTACTTATAAGATCTAAGATCAGTCTCTTTTTTTTTATAACTTAAGACTAAGGTCCGTATTATGAAAGCTTGCTCAGTCATAATACGTCACTCAAATAGATACTTGAGTGACGTTTATATCATAGAAAAGCGTAACTCAAGTATAGACCAATCACAGAGCAAGCTTTCTTAATACATACTAGTTCAGTCAATTATATACTTAACTATATAATTGACTGAACTAAACAAAGAAATTTTTTGAGGTAAGGTTTTATGTAATAAGCACTTAGGTGACGTGATGATTATAGTGACTTGCCACTATAATGATAACGCCGCCGCCACATTTATTTGTACTAACGCGTTTCTCTCCTAGCATTGCCTTCGGACTTTCTAATTAAAGACTCAAATCAACTAAAGAAATTGAGAGACTGCACTTAGACTGGCCGGTATAAATATATTTGCGAATAATGCATTCCTTTTATCCAAATTTACACAGTTTTCAAACAGTTTCTTATTTTTAATTGGACCTAACTACTGGTCATTTCCGCTGCGGAATCGGCCGACCACTAAGGCTTGATGGTGGTAGGCTGGGACGAAACTGTACCGCCAAAATAGTGCTGTCGTAGTACAATTTAACTGCACGAAACTTATTAACTACCAGATTAGCATAAACGTGAAGGAACTGGGTAGAAGTTTTACCAGTGAATCCATATAATCAACTCTTTGTATCTCCACTCAACTTCTACTCTCCTGGTACTTTGGGAATATTTCATAAGAAACAACTCGACAACAAATCAAATTTACAAAAAAAAAAAACTAAAAACACCGGGCCAAAAGTTTAACATTCTATCCAACCACGGATAGTTTAATTTCGCAGTTTTTCCAATGCATGTCCTATTGTGATTTCTTTGTTTATTAACTGCTGTTGAACCCTACTAATGAAATAGTCTCTTTCTTTTTCTATAACAAGATCCGTCAAATGCGAGTGTGTCTTGACAGAAAGATGCTTGGAGATTCACTGGTAATATGAATCTACCTAGTAGGTACTAGCATTTGAATTTACCAGTGAATCTCGGCTGTTACCTACTTCCTTCACGTTTATACTACCCTAGTACCTTGTTAAGTAAATTGGTATGTGTATTAATTTTAAGGTTGAATTGTAATTTATTTATTATCATTACTATTTTGTTTCTTAAATAAAAACAAACATCTTCTGGAGGTAATTTATACTAGGACAGCACTTTGGTGGTAGTGTTTCGTCTCGGCCAGGGTAGGCTTGTTGGTAAGCCGGGTCCGTAGCGGGTCATTCGAACGCCAAGCTAAAAGAAAATGCTATCTTTCAATTTCTCGAGACACACTTTGAAAAGATACCATTACTAATAGTATAATATAATGTGTTCCACTGGGGTGAGGCAGAACCTAGCGAAGAAATTGCTGATGCTCCGCCGAAGGCAACTGGTCGGCGCAAGACTCTTGCAACTGCGGCTGTCAAAAGTGTGTCCCTAAAATTGTACAGCATGTTCATACGAGTCAAATATCTTTGCGTGTGTGGTGTTTCAAATTGATCAATTGCTATTAATTAACTCTTACCTCGCTGAGCCTTGAATTCACTTCACGAACAATATCTCTAATGTTTCTTTATTTTATCAACGCAAAGAGTTGCAGGCACATTATGTAACGTTGAATACACATTGGCATGATTGAATACGGACGGCCGTGCACAATATTTCCGTAATGATCCTTCGGGCATTTAATTGAAACTTAGAACGAAGAGCTAATGAAAAACAGACTATTATCGGGCGTATTCATGGCCTTTGCGTTATTCGGTTATCACACCCGCAAAGATCTGACGAGTATTTAATGTTCTGTGTGATTATTGTCCCTTGTGTTGTCTCTTATGGCAGTTATATGTTTCGTATATTGATTGGTTTGGCTCAAGTAGGTATAATTTTGGCAGTTTTGGTGAAGGATCGGTGACTGAATCTAAGACAAATACAAAAAGCGGAACTTGCTTTGATTTAGAACTGGCGGTTAAGGGAGAGTCAATCGTGTTCGTCTTATCCCATCCCCATAAGTTCCAGAGGACCGTTACTAGTAGTGGAAGATTTTTTACAACAGAATTGAACTCTCCGAATCAAAGAAAATATTTTATCGAACAAAAAGATTGCAACTTGCCTAAGTCAAATTGCTAAGGAACCCTTTACTAACAAGTTAGGGTGGGAGCCCTTTCCTGATTCATTATGAATGAAAGAGTGCAATTAAATTGATATCGCGGCAGTTACATATAGGTTCGTTGCACTTACGGATCAAGACATTATTTTGAGTTACCTACCTTAAGAATGTCCTGTAATTGTTTGAACGGTTCCGAATATAATTATATGTATGGTTGACGTTTAAAATTAAGATGAGTGCGAACCTCTAACCTCCCATACAAACGTACTTTCGAAGTCATTTGGAAACTACACTCCTTATTACAATGAAGTTTGCATACATAATCTGATTAGAATTAACTATGTATGTACTGTTTTAGGTTTTCAAAGTACAATCTTTAAACGGGAGCGAAAATTACATTCGGTTATTACTCACGCTCTCATATTTTAATGATGATTTGTTTTTCAAAAACTGAAACTTGCGCACCGTTTCAGTTTTTAGTATATAGCTATTTGTTATCCGATTATGCAAAATTTCATTAAAATGGGGACGTAGTTTCTAAATGAATCGGAGAGTACGTTTGCTCGAGGATTACGGGTTCGCACCTACCTTAACGCGGTACGGCACGCGTGAATTTTAATATCGGTTTTTAGTATTTTTTAGGTTCTTTTATTAATTTTGCAAGCAGATAAGTAGTTTGCGCACATTGTAAACCATTTGATACAATACAGAAACGAACTCAAACCATACATATTAGACTAGAATTTTAACGAGATGTCGCCACTTGAAAAGTTAGATCGCGCTATCGAAGTCTTGCTACGAAAACCATTTTCACTGTTTAGGAATCAGAAGTCGGTTTATAGTTTTTGCTAAATCAAACTTAAAGCAATAAATCTCTTACATATACAGCAATAGCTTACAATGTTAGCAAAAATGATATCAATTAATGACGAAAACGGGATACACTTCAAAAGGTCATTTGAAATGTAAATCGATTTCTGTAGAACTGACTGATTACTAGAAATAGTTCTAATATCCTGAAGTAGTTTAATTTCTGTATGAAACTTAGTTAAAAATTTCCATGCCAAACAAAGTTTCAGCTAAGTATCGAAATGACAGTAATTTAGATCGAGTTCAAAATGAATTCCCATTTTGCTGCTATTCCCTCGGTAAATAAAGAGTGTGGGAATGGGAAGCCTGTCCTCCTTCAATGCGATCAATAAGGTCCTTTGTAGTTTACCGCCCTCACTACGTTAGGCACTGAAGTAAAATCTGGTGCATGATTATTGTTTTCATAACTAGGTCAGGTACACCTACCTAAATGAAAATATTCTCGTGTACGTTTTCATGCACGAAAGTATGTTTTGTCTAATTTTAATGAGATTATATTGGTGGTGGAAAATGGGGTGCATGCTCTCACATTTCCTGGGCTTAGGTGCGAGACACATCTAACGGAGCAAAGGGGAGACCATTCTCGCCCGTGCACCGGAGATAATCAGGCGATCATGGCACTTCTCATTGATTGTGCTAAAAATTAAGTGCCAATATTATTTAAACAATATCACACAGGAGAATAGTTAGACCCAAGTATTTCTCCAAACGCCGGAAGTGGGATAACCTGCTTTTATTAAAAAAAGTGGTAGCGGGTGATGGATGCCATTGCGGTGAATTTTACGCAACCCTAGTCGATAATACTGAAGGTCTCATTCCACTCATCCAATATTTTTCAATTCGTTTTTCAGTTTCTCAGTTAAGTTCTTTGTCCAATATTTGATCAAATTTCTTGGCTGCCCATTCCTCACATCCAATATCTTTGTCCAAGATTCCTAAGTAATTTGCGTAGTTCATTTCAAATGAAATTTTGTCAAAAACATCACATCACACTAATATTAAAAATGCGAAAGTTGATGGATAGCAGGAAGTTTGTTACTTCTTCACGCCAAAACATTCACCAGATCGGGCTGAAAAGTACTTACTTAAGTGCTTAGACCAGGAATAAAGCCTTTGAAAATGGTAAAAAGTGAAAAAAATAGAGTGGGATGAAAACCATTGGAAAAGGAAGAGAATATAACAAAAAAACGTCAAGTGCGAGTCAGACTCGCGCAACGAGGGTTCCGTAACTAAACATGATGTTAATTATATAAATAAAAGACCTAGTTTCTTGCCCAATGTCATGATTCTAGCTCAACGGGAAGTAGGTTAGGTACCCTATACTATTATTTTTTTGGTTTCAATCACTACCGACCCTGGTCTAGTAGCTCTCGACCTGAATTTAACCCATACAATTTCAGTTTCCATGGGAAATAATTAACCTTCATAGAAACAACGAAGCGAAGCCGCAGGCAGATACTAGTATCCAAATCTTTGATCAAATATCGGTGTTGATAGTAAATTGGATGAAGTCATCCAAGTTCTTTGATCAAATGAGAACATTGGACAAATATATTGGGTTAGTGGAATGTGCACCTTATTCACTGACCAAATGTTTTGGGCTGCGCTTCGCTTCGCCAGTTGTGTCCCGCACCTAACTGTCCAGCTATAGGGTCAGTGCATGTTTTTCCGGGTGAAGTTACGGGGGATCGGGAAGTTATTTGTACGTGTCAGATTCTAATTAAACCTACGAATATGACCACGACGAATTTTATGATCGATAATAATGACATCTACCTTATCCGACACTCTTGGGTAGGCACCCAAGAGATTTTAAGGTATTCCAACTTAATTACAGTTGGTATGTAGCTTCAAATAATTATAACACGGTGAGCTACTAATTTGACGAGTATCAGAGTCGTCCGGACTTCACATAAAGAGACCGTAGAGTAAAACCATTTTGGTATGATCGTTCGACGAGTTTCTGCTAATAGCTTATAGCTTAACGATATGAAAACCAACAACAAGCGATCTCTCGACTGTAAAGTTGAGATTCTTAATAAATATGTATAGCTGGGATTGTCAACAACCGTGTCGGAAAAAAAATGCTTGATTTTTATCAGAAATCAACCGTCCTTAACGGGTCCGCAACGTAGCAAAAATATAGCGACCGATGATACTTTTCGATTAATACTAGTCTAGGTGCAGTTCCTGGCGATACGCGGGGTAAATTTAATTCAGTCGTTACTCTAAGTTATCAGAGTTTGGTCGCTCGTCGTGAACGCTCACGTGACATGAGAGTGCCTTGCAAAAATGTTGTCAATCAAAATCAAAAGTACAATCCATTGCAACCGTGGCTGCTTGGTAAGTTGTGATGAAATTTGATTATATCATACAGATGGCACGCAATTTTCGTACATAATTTAATTCACTAAAAATCGTAATTGTCAATACTCTTCAAAATCTGAATAAAAATAGTTATTCCTCCAATGTAAAATTATTTTGAAATATGAAGTTGTCATAAATAATTCACCGACAAGGATATGTGCCTACCGATCGAGTTGCAAAACAATTTGTCAATGGATCGAAGGTTCAAATTCCATGTGCACTTGCCAATTTGATTTGATGGATAGAGGAGGGCGATGCATCGCAGTAGGTACATGTTCCTGGTATGTGTCACATATGAAGCTAAACTTTTCTATCAAAGTTAATAAACGGTTGTTTGCTTTTTGCTTAGGTAACTACTTCACGTCGGGTGGTCCCGTATGTTAGGTCACTCATTTGTTTCTAGTTGTATGAGATATGAAATACTCATCCGAATTCTGAAAGTATTTTATAAGGACTAGCCACTTTTAAAAATTCTACGATCGACTACTAAGTATCTGAGTTGCATGTCGGTTAGAAAGGTAGTTGGCGGGAAAACCTGCATAATTGATGATGCTTTCTGGGTATTATGTGTTGGTATTTTTAGCGGCATCCATGGCATCTTTTCCTTCTTTCCTTCCATCTCATCTTTTTAATCATAATACCTATGCATAAAACAATGATTCGGTCAATCTGTTCACTTCGCCGCCGTGGGACCTCACCGAGAAGTTACATTAATTAGAGTATATCTATTAAGTGCAATAGACACGCGGCCATCGTAAATATATGCATCGCTACTTCAACGCCGTCATCTCAATTTCTGTAACGTCCCGGTGACGACGCAAGTGGACGAACTTAATTTACCTGCTTTGTGTCACCATCAGCAAGCATATCATGACTAGACTGCGACTTGTCAATGGTAGAATAGCGAAAAATATCATACGCGTGTAATATAGAAGTTGAAGGTATGAAAGAATTAGTAGATTATGCACCGAGGGCACAAAGCAGTGTCATATGCCATTGAATCCCGAGCGCAACTCAGCATTGTAAAATAACTAACTCGAAGTGAGGGAGTTACTAGAATTTTTAGTGTGAGAGGGATTTAATCACGCCCAAAGACAGCTTTATGCACGAGAATAATGTTATACTTCTCACACTATCTGCGAGTAATTAGCAAAAGTTTCGTTACGTTACGTCTTTCGCGGTATTAGTTATTTTTTTCGTCTTCTGAATAGAGGTTAGTTCTAATTTAGAAGAAGACCTCATTGTACGGATCTTCTTATTTAAAAAAATCACTCATATTTTGATGTTCTAAATTCAATCTTAGTAGTCTTAGAAGTAATGTTAATTATTCCCAAGGCAGTAATGAGTTATTCGGAACCTAAAATATGTTGTCCATGGAGCCTCGCACTATGAGATATCATTCGATTCGTTACAATTTGTTAAAACCTTCACCTTTTTCAGCTTACAGGGCTGTAATCACTTGCTTTCGGTTATAAATGTCGTATAAAGTGCGTTTTATGAGCACTGTGCTCATGTCAAACAAATACGCGCTCTTCTTATGTCTTTTTGTCTATTCTACCTTAAACAAATCGCGGTCTAAAAGTCATGATAAGCTTTGACGTTGCGTTGTAGCGAAACGATGACATAAACTTGTTTGGACTCCACCAACAGATAAGAAGAAGTCTCCGTCGCGCCGCCAGTCTTCGACCGGAGATGGCGGCAGCAAGACCAACACTCCTGCACCGTCTCCTTCGCACAGTGCTGACACTGCCCATGTGGCTAAAGGTAAGTTCAAGTATACCAAGCTGCGGGCAGATGCAGCACTAGTAGTACTGCATCTGCCCGCAGTTTCTTAGGATTGGTGTAATGAAATAGCCTATAGATATTTTTAACATTGGGAAGTAAGGGTAACAATTTTCTAAGCGGTGCCACGTTCAGAAAATTGTTTTAAGGAGACTAACCCTAGGTTTGGTTTAGGACGTATTTAGACCTGCATTATGATTTGCGATTTGGGGGATTACGAGAGCTATAATTTTTCTGCAAAATTTAGTAGTATTTGAAAACTTGTCAACCCTAGGTAGGTACTTAATGCTCGAAAGTGAAGAACTATCAGTAAGTGGAGTAGATAGGTACCCTATATATTTTAAGTTTATTATTAGAACTTAGGTACACTAATGAATATGCTGTGTCGAATACTTATGACCTATAAATTATTAGACTGTTGTGGGATAGACAGAAACGGATTACTTTCTTTATTGCTATTTTACTTTCTATAACCAGTGTTAATAGCTTATCAAAAATGTATACACTTACACATCTTTTTACGTAATTTGGCTAGGTATGTATTTTTTTAATAATTGGGATATATTTTAGGGAAATATGCAACACCGATGTTTCAATATTTCGAACATTAGTACTACCTCTATCAAATCTATGTCACTTTCAAAGTTGTGAACGAGAGTGATTGAGATAAATAAATGCTTCCTTGAATATATTGCAAGTTTCAACAGTTACGTCGTCAATGTTACCACCTGTCAAGCAAGAGGATGATTCCACTTTTTAAAAAGAAGTTATGAAGATAAACCTTTATAGGTATGAATATAAACCCCTAAAGGTTTATTCCTCTAGATATTAATCTCACTGTGAAGAAGTAACAAATATTCATCCATCCAAACTTTTGCATTTAAAATATTAGTGTGATAAATCCATAGAGTTTTACCATGTTCGTTTGTCCGTCTTTCTTTCAACGGCTTAACTCAGTTTAGACTCGTTAATACCAGAAATGTGTAATTTGGCAAAGGTATACGTGTTAATGACGCCGAATTATATAATTAATTAAAAATAATTTTTGTTTTCAGCATCTGGCAGTTCGAGCGAGCGAGGCCGAGAGAGCTCTGCGTCTCGCTCCACACCGCCGGTCGCATCTCCGAGCGCGAGCAAGTCTCCTCAGGCGACTGGCGTCATCAGCTCCGTGGCCTCTGCCAGCGCGGCCGTCGCTGCTCCCGTGCCAACCACGTGAGTCTACTAGCCACGGCTGATGATGGCCCCCTAGCTGACATCGGCCATCGCGGCCAGTCTCAACGAAAACTGTCAATTTTTGAACTGACTATAATATGCCCTGCACACGCAGGGTATATTATAGTGCACAGGGTGTATGCGCTAACACAAGTGAGCTCTGTATTCCTCTCTCTGATAACTTGATGTGACGAACAAATCGTCACGACCGGGGAGAAGTCGGGCCGAAACTTACCGAGGAGGTAGAGAACCCTCGTGTCTACATCACAAGTCTTGAACTTAGTTAAAACGAGGTGTCGAATCTAAGAAGTGAAATAGGTCTATAGGTAGTACACATTACTTTGTTTTGTTTATAAGACCTTTACATGAATAAATATTTAATTATTATTATTATCATTATAATCTGATATTTTGTATTAGGTATTTTTTCTCTAAAGGTTTTAAGAAAATAGGTTTACTTGAGTTGACAGAGCTTATACTCGTACGAACTCTACGTCGTCACGAAATTCCATCTTTCCATACTTCTTCAAAAGTCAGCCATTGTTCTAATTAATCCAAAAAAAATCCCACAACATGAATTATCTAGTCTTGTTGCTATTTTGTATAGATTTTTGCTTTATATATATATATTTTTTTAACCTTTGTTGGCTCCATCGTCTATATATTAATATTGGTCGTCCCATTGCAGCACAAAAGCTTCCCTATTTCCTAAATAAATAAATAAGTTTAGCAAATTAATTCATCTTATAAAACTCGTCATTTCAGTACCAGTGCACCAACAACAGCTGCGCCTACCGCCAAGCCGACGGTGTCTTTCCAGGAGTCTGTCATTATCAACACTGAGGCGATAGAGACCAAACACACCAAGAAGCGCAAGGCAGCCGCCGCCGCTGCCGCCACTGCCGCCGCGGCTGAGCAAGCCGCGCAAGCAAGCGCTAATGTAAGTGAAACTTTTATCTAACTACAGCAAAACTACACCTGCCCGGAAACATGCTGAGGTTTAAATAAAAAAAAATGCTCAAGTTTAAATCTTTAAGTAACTCCTTTTCTAATGCAATGAGCGGCACTTTTGGTGTATTGGTTTTATAAAATATCAACCATACAGAAAGTTTTTTCTCTCAAGATCGAATAAGAATAAGTTCGTTTTGGGACCACATCTTTGCTTTCCCAAGTGAGATTGTGGGTAAACGCTTTAGCGTTACCAATAAAAAAACTGCCCGTCACATAATATTGCCCTCTACGAACCCTAAATTAAATCAAGTGAAAAAGCAACTGACGGTTCTACTAAGAGCTAGGTAATGTAATGGCATACCTTCCAATTTTCAATTCGAGTTAAAAATTTTGAATTTAGAAAATTTTATACACTGTTTTGTTTTTGAAGTTTCAAAAATGTTCCTCGCAGGTGTAGTATGATGCATTATAGTATCCACTCGGGATATAGTGCGATTACCTACTTATTGTGATTACCCTTTTTAGGAATCGGCCACTTTCTCGCCTAGATGTACAATGTACTATTTATAAGGGTGCGTTCCTACTGACGCGGAAAGCAAAGCGGCCATATTGGTCAAGTCTACATTTAATCAATCTGGAAACAGCGGCGGACGTAAGCGAGGATGATGTTTATTTTTTGCCCGCGAGTGTATTTTTTTTTGGGCGTATGAATGTGTTGGGCTTGGACTCTACATCAAAGCTAAAAAACGGCATAACGGCATCAAAACACTTTTCCGAATTCCGGAAGTGTTATCGGCTACATTTGAAGGCATTCGCAAAAAAAAGTTAAAAACCGCTTCTTTCGCACCGAGTCGGTTCTTACAAGGAAGAACCTCGCGTGATTTTCTCCGAACATACATTTCTGCAGGAGGATACCCCAGTATCATGATATTATTCCATGATTTATCAAAATTTACTCAAAGGTTGCTCCGTTGTGAAATTATTTTTTATTTCTCCGGCATTGTTCAGTACTAAATTGGTATGATTCTGTGTGGTAAATTTTTTAACAAACCATGGAAGTATAAGTTTTAAGAACCGCTTTACAAAAAATTGCCTGGAACACCGCCCTCGATTTTCAAATGGGAGGTGAGGTAAACACGTGCATCTCACAGAGGCAGGATTACGCTGACATTATGGTTTCAGTGAATCGCTTCCTAATACTTCCAACATGCTGGTGTTTAAGTGTTTGTTCCAAGAACATAAGTGGTGTGATAGTATTCTAATATAGTTCAATATACATATAGTATATATACTATGCACAATTTTATTTAATTCCTTGAAATTAAAATAGGCAATTCGAAAAAGAATATATTATAATTCTTTTTCGAAAATCACTATTACCTCGCCTTATTTTTAAGCGTTCGCCTTCAAAACAACCACAATTATAGTGTTCTTACAAAGGCTTTTATGTGCCCTTGTGTAGAATTGTATTTTTCGGTGCGTGTGCTCTACAAAAGCATCCAGTCTAGTGAAACAACTAAACAATATGGGTTCTGTTACAAAGTGCTGGTGAGTAATATATGCACTCGATATACCACTTCAAAACAAATCTCCAATGGACTGGTCACTCAAACAAACTAACAACTCCAACACGCTCCTACTAACAACTCACTTATATAGATAAACTGGTTTTCGGTGCAGCTTGAGCACAGCTTGAAACCACAAAAGTTATCGAAACCGCAAAATGCTATCGACAATAGTACGGTGATTGAATATTGCTAGAAGCAATACGTATCGCACCTAACTAGTCCTAACCATACTAAGCTTGTGAAACTCTAACCGTAGCAGCACCTATGATAAAGAAAGCTTTTTGATACCCCTCCGTTATGATACTTTTATGCGCCTGAACGGTGCGTTCTCCATAGCAATACATATTACAGGAATCTCCGGGCCGCCAGGCGGTTACTGACGAGGCAAAGCATAATAAGAAGCGTAGGGCCACAGCATCAGTCGCCGCAGCCGCCGCCAATGTCGCCGCAGCCGCCGCCAATGTCGCCGCCGCCGCCGCCGGCGCCCCCGCACCCGCCGTCGCCGCCGTCGCCGCCGCTAATGTCACCGCGGCTTCTACCACCGAAGATGACATGGAAACTGCTGCGTTCTGCGTAAGTACCGCAAGATCATTTTACCAGCATATGTCTTACCGAGTACTGTGGGTCTCCCTATTTATCTATATATATATCTATATTTATAAAAGAGAAAAGACTGACTGATTCATCAAGAGATCTCTGAAACTGCAAGCGCTACGATGCTGTAATTTTGCATGTGAGTTCTTTTTAGGACGTAGGCACCGCCAAGAAATCTTTTATTTTTGTAGAAATTCGTATTCTATTAGGTAGTTACTTTAAAATGGGTTCAAAAATTATTTCGATAATAACTTAAAAATCGTAACTGCTGGCGGTTCAAAATTTGAGTCAAAAGTACAAGACGTGTTTCGGGATGTTTTTTAATTCGTACCAAAAAGGTGCGGAGTCAAAGCCCAACTAGCACACAAGCGGTATAAAAAGCGCTAAAAGAGCGGCATAGCAGGTAACAATGTCTTAGCCTCCATAAGTAAGCGTTATAGTAGCGATAGACTTCGATATCGGTATACAAGCGATTTAGAAAACTTCTAAATCGCTTGTATACCCCCGAAAAGGGCCACGTTATAGGAGCTTCAGTGCGACCTAGGGGTGGAATGAGTTTGAAAAGCGATACAAAGGCGGTTAAAAACCGAATGTAGACGCTAAAAGAGGTACAGTACGTTTCTGTACCTCTATATAGTTTTAAGATGATTGAGACACGATTATAACTCCGAAAGGATTTCCATACACTTTTATCTCTTGCTAAACGCGTGAGAAATGAAATTCCATAGAGTTTTTCGTCTCGCTTTTTAGTACGCACGCGAACTTTCTAGGTTGCGTTTGGAACAGGAATAATCAACTTTCTGAGTAGGTGTAGTATAACATATATTATAATCTCTGTTGTACTGGTTAAAAAGTAAACTATCCCCAAACACAAAAACTCAACGTCTGTATTACCGTGTGAGATCTCTAAAACTTCTAATTAGTGCTTTAGGAATTTACAAACTTTCTTATACAGCTTTTATACGGTAACTAAGCCGTACAGCAGTAATATATATGTCGCTTATGTGCTGGTTGGGAGTTCGGTCACCCACTGTCTTAATACAAAATTTCTAAAAATATAAGATTAGACCTACGAAGCTGTTATTTTCCATAAGAGTGTCTTTCAGGATGCAATCACCTACTAAGAACGAATATGTAGTTTAAGTTACTCTAAATGAAAACTAAATTTTATGGAAAATCCTGAATTGAAAATACAAAACCTACGAAAGAAACGAGGCTGAAATTTTAAGTCATATAGGCAATCAATAAGAGCCAAATTTGGAAATAACAATCTAAGAAGGTAGAAATAGGATACTTAAGTTTTCGCCTACGAACTTAAAAATCGTAAATGTTGGTTGTAGGTAAACTTTGGCGACGACAGTTTGCATGGAAACCGACATTAGTTGGGGTGTTTCTAAAGTCCACACCACACCAATAAAATCGCGGGCTGATTAGCAAGAAAAAAATAAATGATGAAATATAATTTTTTTGCACGTTGTATCTACTCCACCTGAAAATCAGGATGTACTAACAGTTCCTGGTGATTTTCTTGATCATTGTAGGCGCCAAATATCATATTCATCGCGTAGACTTCATTTACATAACTATGCTTCAGAACGAAGCTAATAAAAGAAGTAATTAAAAAAACATTATCATAGTTCGTCGTAGTTAACGCATATGGTCAAAACTATGAGGAATTGCAGGAGTCACCTTCTACGTCGACTAGCGTGGAGGTTGAGACGAAGTATAACAAGAAGCGACTGGCAGCAGCAGCCGCTGCCTCAGCCGCGTCCGCCGCCGCCGACGCTGAGAAGGAAGCACTTCCCTCGGCCAGTGTAAGTTGCTGCCAAAATATAGCAATATCATTCATAATTCATTTCATCTCCATTAGCATTTGCGGTCTTAAATTACACATACGTTAGGATTCAAGAAAAACTGTGATACCTCGTTTGGATTGCGGATATTCTTTGCTCTGAATTTATTTTCCTTTACTTACTATTATTTTAAATATTGGACAAAACGGAGAAAATGATATAAATTATGATGACCTTTTTATTCAGCTGTCTCACTGCAGGGAAATAGAACGAACGAGATTTTGGTGATTCGGTGGTGTCACCGTGTTCCTTAAAGCCGCTTACGGAAAAGCACACGACCTCATAAATTAACGTGAACAGAAAATCAATAACACCTTATTTCTTGGCTTTGGCTAGTCTAAGTGCTTATTTTGTAAGCCTTAATAAATAAAATTGTCGACTTCTGACTTCGTACAGCTTAATATCTATATACTGCAAGCCTACCTGGCATACCCGAGAGCGGACTTCTAATGTATTGTGTAAACTAAGCCTGACTGCTATTAAGTCGGTAGGTAGGATAGAAGAAAATGCGTACGTTCATGAGTTTCTGTAAATTTGTGTACTTAATCAACTTGGTTATGGTTATGTCGCTCAGATTAAGTCTAGAAGATCCCTCTTCGTTGGTTAGAGAATGGTCAAATCTCCGATACCACGGCTGTGTAACGCATTACCTAGATAATCGGCCTTTATGCCATCACAGAGACGATTTTACAGGAATCTTCAAAATGCTCGGCGAGCGCGGAGGAGATGATACCAAGCAGGGAGGTCCAAGTGACCCCGGAGGCCGACGCCGCGATCGCTGCCGAACTGGCGAAGGAAACACCGACCCCTGCCGCCGGTGTAAGTTATCTACTTTCGGAAATAGCAGAAGAACCAAAAGGAAATAAATTATAGGGCATATTTGGCTATGACACGCATGACCCATTTGATCGGTCGCTATGCCATCACGCAGACGATTTTACAGGAGTCTACAAACTTATCGGCGAGCGTGGAGGAGGTGAGGCAAGCAAGGGGTGAGGTCCAAGTGGACCAAGCAACCGACTTCGTGGCGGCCGCTGCCGAACCGGCAAAGGAAACACCGATTGCGGCCTCCGGTGTAAGTTCTCTTGTTTCTGAAAAAACGATACGGAATGGTATCACTTGTTCAGCAATGAATCGCATGACCTATTTGAACGGTCCATACGCCATCAAAGAGACGATTTTACAGGAGTCTTCAAACTTCTCTGCGAGCGCGGAGGAGATAAAACTAAGCAGTGAGTTTCAAGTGGACCCAGCAACCGTTGTCGACGCCACCGCCGCCGAACCGGTGAAGGAAACACCGATCGCCGCCACCGCTGTAAGTTCTCTTCTTTTGGAGATAACGGAAGAAGTGATAGGGAATGGTAGAATTTGTTTTCCTTGTGCAGCCACAGAGACGGTTTTACAACAGTCTTCAATCTCAAGGGAGCCCTATTGACCGCCGCGATCCCACTGACGGTGACGGTGACTGACGGTGTTAGTTCTCTACTATCGAAAATAACAGGAATGAATAGGAAATGATTTGATATATTATTTTCGAACTTTTTCCACGTTGGAACGTTGCTGTCAATTGATATTTCATCATCTAGGTTTCATTTGAAAAAAATTAAAATTATATTTGGGGTGATAAAAAGTTGTCCTATCATTTCTGGGAGATTTTACGCTAAGCTTTCATAATATCCCTAAAACAGTGCTACTTAATACGCTATTATTTGCTGAAAACGGTCTTTGATAGTAATGAAATGAGGTGAAAATTTCCCAATATTAGTTCCTAATTTGATCTAAGCAACTTATTATTGCCTATTTAGTCATTCCTTTGGCTAATTAGGATAGGAAATGGACCCAACTAAACTCAAAACAGCCCTCCAATTTATTATAATATAATAAAATAATTAGCTAAATGTCAAACTATTTTTTTGTCAGTGAGTTATTATTTTACTGACTCAGGGATCACAAAACCAAAAGATAGCAGTCAGTTAAAGACAAACCGACGACTCAACGGCCAAAACTTATCGCTTATTATTAGCTAACGTAACTTTACTCTGTGGTTTTGCCAATATCCGAACACAACACAGACTAAATTATGCATTGACATACTGACTAGCTTCATTCAAACCCGTTCCAACGAGCATAAATACACAATGAGTTTCATTTCACTGTTAAAAACAGGCCAGTACCCACTTATCGGCGGCGCGGACCGCACACCGGATATCGCGCCAAAACGCGCATCAATCGAGACGCGTGATCTCGCGGCGCTGCTTCAGGACTAAAATTGTTTAAACTTGTAGCTAGGTAACAAAAAAGCTAGGCACTAAAGTTAACTAGGTAGCATGATTTTTTTCTTAGAAATCAAGAGAGAGAGAGAGATTTGTCCAGTTTATAAAGAATCTCCGCACAGTACTCCTATACTTCAATCTTACCTTATACCTATCATCATTCCCATCAAGCATTTGACATGCGTGATATCAAGGCCCACCAGCTATTTTATCATTTGTTATTATTTTGTAGTAGGTCTCCAATCGCTAGTTTTATTCACAGGGATCCCCAAATGACCTCACTGTCAAATCCCTAAATATCGAGGAACCGGTTGGTATTCAAGAACATACCTACCCCAACATTACAATCACCATCAAGAAGCGCAAAGCCGCCAAGACACGGGCAGCAACCACTGCTGCCAGAATTGCAAACGAACCGCCAATATCACTCATTAACGCGGTTCAAACACAGGTCATATTTTAAGTTACTTTCGTATTTTCTCGTGTTTTGTGGTAGTTTATAGACAGCTTGCTACTAATCGATACCGACGACACCCTCAGACCACATGTCATGCTGTAATGAGGAGTGAACGCTTGCTAGTTTGGTTGTAGTTTTCTGAAGCATGCCTTAACCTTTTTGGGAGCAGCGAAAACTCCTTATAATAAACCGGCCAAATGAGAAGTGACTCGAACACAAAGGGTTCCGTAACATCGTACGAAACCTAATGATCGATCAAAAAATGACAAAATTTCAACGTTCTACCTTAATTGGTTCAAAAGATACAGCCTTGACAAACGTTGATTATTAGCCTAATTATTAGCAAAATTAACCAAAAAATCTCATTTTTGTATGGGCAGGCCATCGATCAAAAATGTCCGGCTTTGCCGGCCCCCCTTAGATTCACAATGCGCACGCAAAAGAGCAAAAGAGATACATTTTGACATGTTAGGAAAGCTTTTCAACTAGTGTCATTTTAGCGTTCAGACAAAAAGCATGGGTACAAAAAATGCAAGAATCACTCGTCCGAAGTGCTGAAAAAGGATGGAATTTCTTATTTTCAGTAAGTTTATATATATTTTTTACCCGTATATTGAGATGTGAGTCATATACTTGTGAAATCAGCATAAAATATTGTTGTTTGGTTTGCCTATGTTAAAATATTAATTTTGTTCTAAATTGATAAATGGAGAGGCTATTTCTTCTAAATTTTTTTTTTCATTTATAGTATGTATTAATATATTTTTCATAAAAATAAGTTTAATATTACTAGTTGATGATTTTTAAAATAATTAGTTGGCCCGCCCTAAAATTTCATTTGCGTACTCTCTAATAAAAGAAAGACTAGGTTCTTACCTACGTACCAGAAGTATGAATTTATAAAACGTTTATTTTTTTCCCGTAAAAAAAACTCGTGCAAAGCCGCAGACAGGAACCAGTTCTTTTTAATCTAGAGTGCCTGCCTGAAATTGTATTGTAAGTTTAAATTATTGTATGTCTGAAATGACCCTTTTGTATAAATACCTACTGTTGAGACACCAATTTATAGTTTCATCAATAAATGATTCGTTATCTTTACCTGAATTCTGTTAATTAATCCTTATAGAAAATAAACTGAGTAGGTAGGTATATAATTCTCAGGTAGGTACCTACCTACTTACAAAATAAAATAAAATGAATTCGACTCCACCAATCTCTTGTTCCGTATGGAAAAAACTTGTCAGGCTCTGCGCAAACTGTCTGCGTCAAAACAAAACGAACCCAATTTTGAGTGACATTTTTGTAAGGCTCTAGGTATCTACGGGGGATGCCGCGAACTCCTTATTTTTGATCGAAGGGGCAGGCCCTTTTAATTTTAATATTAACTTATTTTTAATATAATTATCTTGTTGTATAGCGGCAAGAGAGACTATAAAAATATCAACTTTCTGCCTTTTGCGGTTCATGAGATACAGCCCGCTGACAGGCGGACAGACAGTGGAGGGTTAATGGCTTCATACAATTTCATGCAGGAAGTGTACAAAAAAATTAACAACAGAAAATATGCAGCAGGAATACTACTAGCTATTCTACGATATGACCAAAGCTTATGAAAAAGTTTAATATATTACTCAAATAGCTTTACGGTATAGGAATGCGCAGCATGGCACACAATTGGACGCATCTTACCTTCGCGATAGAGGGCAATATGTAGAAATTGAATACTACAACTTTAGTTGGTACATGCGAGATAACCGACGTACGCTCAGAACAATAAATAGTAAACGCGTCAATATATAATACACCAAATAATAGACGAGCCGTGCGTCCTATTCGCCGACGATATATCTGTACAAATAAATTGTAATCGCGCTGAAAATTATTGCTGAATTGACTAATATTTAAACGAAAAATAAGAAAAATACTAGTAGAATAAGTAATAAGTAAAATATACTCGTACCTAAACTAGCAACAATGACGTCCTCTCACTCCATACATATCGTTGCCGAGCAAGGTCTAGTGTCGCTTAATTTCCTAGATTTAATGCCTCTACACCAATAGAATGCAATAAATGATTGAGTAACAGGGTCCCGTTTTCACCATTCTGATATGAACCCTAAAATATTATTCTGATTTTTCGTGGATGCTATATCATATAGCATACTCGATAGGAATCGTGGTTCTTTTATATGAACTTTCAATGTTAGCGATGTTAACGAGCCGAAACTAAACTCCAGTTAGTGTTCAGGAGCTTTTGATATTATGTTTACATATATTTTTATTCTTTACAAAACAATGACAGAGAGATGTACGTCCAGTTTGCAAAGAATCTCCGCACCGTTTGACCGTAGGTATATTTTAATCATACTCATCATCATTGGCATCTCCCATCTAGTAGTACCTATCATAGTTATTTTTCATGCGTGATTTCAAGTCCCAACAGCTATAATAATCCATTGTAATCATTTTAAGTAGAGTCTAGTATCCAGTCGCTAGTTCTATTCACAGGAATCGCCTAATGACTAAATAGTTAAGTCTCCAAATCTCGAGGAAACGGTTGGTGTTCCAGAACATACCCATATAACATACTATGCGATTACCATCACTAAGAAACGTAAAGCCGCTATACATCGGCAGCCACTGCTGCCATAATTAAAAATAAACCGCCAACTTTTACAACAGCACAGGTCATATTTCGTGTAGAAACTAAGTACCTAGTGTATTATCTCGTGTTTTATGTTAGTTTTAAAGAGTTCTTGCTAATAATCGACACCGTGTCCGAGGGTGTTAGTAGCAAGCACTCGCATGCATGTCATGCTGTCAGCAATGATGAGTGAGCGCTTGCTGGTGTGGTTGGAGTCTTCTGAAGCATGTTTACTTTAATGCATGCTTTTGTCTTCTTTGTTGTAACAATGTTTAGTCTATGGTATAGAGTTTGAATTATAACCCTTATTCCGCAATACGAGAAACTTTATACCATGTGAGGGGTTTACCTAACGTTCCGATTATTTGACTGAACGTTTCGTTTGGTTCGCACTCGTTTAACGGTCTTCTGGTAGTATCGTGTTCTTTCGTACCTATCTATATCAATCGATATAACTTGCAGGATGAGACCAATGCGACTGTGGCTACGGAAGTAGTAGAAAAGATCGCTGAAGAGCCAAAATACACGAAAAAACGCAGAGCAGCCGCCGCTGCTAATAAGGAAACTCCACCGGCAACCACCGCTGCGGGAAAGCCGCAAAAGGTTAACATGATGCTGCATTATAAGCTGTCTATTAAGTTCGCTAAGAAAACCCCTTTTATAGTCTCTTCAATCCTGTCAACGTTATTACGAGTAAGATTTCACCTGGCTTAATGAAATTAACGGTGTTATAAAGTAAACCACAGGAAATTATAACATTATGAACAAATTTTCATCGGCGAACTTGATAGTAGTTTGGTTTATTTCAGTGCCGTTAATGAAATATTTCTGCGTTTATTGCTGTTATGCATGTTTAAAAATGAAGCTTACGTGATGTACCACCGCATGTTGGTCGAAATCACTTGCATGGCCATGCAGAAACACGATGGTAGAGTTTCGAAGTGATAGTCAAAGTCTTGCATGTAATGTCTACAGTGCAGGCAGAAACGCGTTGGTAGAGTATCGACGTTGCAGGAAAAATCGGTGCATATGAGCCATTCGAAATCTGTCAGTCAGGAATCCCCCAGCAGCGGTCCTTCGTTACTGATTCCATCCGAAGTTCTAGAAGAGAAGCTTCCGAAAAAACGTAGAGCAGCTGTTGCCGCATCTGCGATAATCGAAAAGGTTATCGCAGCCACCGAGAGAACGACTCTGAAGGTTCGTAATGCTTACTGTATTTTATTTGTTTACTCTTCTGTTGTTCTTTATAATGCATGTTTTTATTCTTTGAGACTCTCTCGGTAACACTTAAACTTAACTATCTCTTTCATACTTGAAATTGGAACCCAAAGATTATCTTTGACCATGTGGAATGTTCCATTTCCCTGTATCGTCGACAGGCTCCCAGTCCAGTGGCGGGTCCCTCCGAACCAGATACGAGGTACTCGAAGAAGCGCAGGGCAGCGGCGGCCGCCGCCGCTGCCGCCGCCGCAGCTTCTGCTTCAGCCGCTGCGATTGCCGCCGCTGAAGCCAGGGAAAAAGCGGCTCTAATCATCGCCGGTGTAAGTCTACGCATCATCAGTATCTATTTTGACGTGTATTTGTAGTTGGTATTTAGCTTTATTTTTTGGAAATAAACGAGAAGGTTGGCGGTTGTTTTTTTTTTAGATTATTTGTTTTTATGTAGTGCATGCAATAAATTTTAGTTTGCATGCCAATCGTCAGTTATGAAAACCACTGTTCGGTGTATGTAAAAAAAAATGGAATGAGCTACAAAAGTGCGCTCGCTAGATTACTGCTTAAAAAATGGCTGATAAGGAGGTTGAGTTGGTAAACGTGATCGTAGATATATTAGGGATTTGAGTAAATACATGCGTTGTCGCCAACAAAAGGCATTATTTTCGCATGTGTTATATATATGTGTACTGTATTATATTATGTATATCAGTTACCTAGTACCCATAACACAAGCTCTGCTTGGCTTGGGGCCAGATAATGCTGTGTGAATTGTCCAGAATGATTATTATTTATTGGGTAAAATATCTAATGCATGTTATTTTGTAGTTTTTTTTTAACCTAGAAAGTTACTTGGAAATTATCTTGCTCATTAAATTGTTTAAGAAAAATAAATTTTGGTAGGGGACTTAATGTGTTGATTGATTTTGCGAATGCTGTAGATGTGTGGGTCGCTGGAAGAAATTTAGAGTCTCCCCTCATATCGACGTGGAATCGGCTTAAACATGTAAACAACTGGCCAAAAGCTACAAAAACTCGTATGTCTTCGAAATAAGGATGCATAGCCGTAATTAGCGTTTCATGACAAATTAAAGCCGATTTCGCGTGTATAAATGAGGCGAGACCCTTATGCGTATGGTGATACGACTCGTTTTCTTTAGACGAGCGCGCCGCAGCCCGGGCCTTCAGGTGGATCGCAATGGGACCACGGACATCATGACGCGCCGGTACCAATGGACACGTCTGGAAAAGCTGTCAAGAAGGTAACTAACTAAATACATTTTACTATATTTCTAATAATAGGTGGTAGGTCTAAACTGACATGTAGCATTGGAGTGTGTTGCGCTTTACCAGGTCCTTACCAGCCCCACTTCTTGAAGTTGCCGAGTAGGACTATTCTTTGACAATTGCGTTTCAGAATTTCAGTAGTTATAGACAGGGTTGTAGTTTTTTTAGAGTTCCGTACCTCAAAGGAAAAATGGAACTCTTATAGAATCATCACTTTGTTGTCCGTCTGTCATTCCTCTTTTCTCAGAAACGCATAGAGGTATCGAGTTGAAATTCACATCATTCATAATTATACTCAGGTTCGTAACCTCTTGGAGCCGCAATATAAATCACACTTCTAAGTCAACGCAATCAAAAGTTACAGACGCCTAATTATTTTCAATTTTCCAAGGGAATCATATGCACACGAAACATTTGGTTTATTTGGTTAGAACACACACACCCGTACCCTGAAATTTATGGGAACTTATTTCATTTCTTAAGGTTGTAGTTTTATTAAGATATAACTAATATAATGTAATATAGCCCAAACGTACGTGGGTACATAAAAGAAACTAAATGAGTGCATGTTTGTTTATGTTAAAGATAGACCTAGAGTTATAGTTTATGTCTTTCAGGCCAAGACGGATGGCAACACGCCGCCGCCCGCGCATTACCTGAGCCCGCCGCCGCCGCCGCCACCTCCGCTGCCTCAGCCGCCGATGCGGAGCCCTAGGTAAACTTCTACACTACATACCTTTTTAATTTATAAGTTAAACGTAGGAGCTACGAAGTTGATATTGCGAGCCCTGAGTTTGGTTTCTCGATGGTAGCAAGACGCCATCGAAAAGTTACATTATTAACCGTCTTTGAAGACTAAGATAGGCGAATAACATTGTATTAAATTTTTAAGCGTTATACACTTACTAGTGGTTTATTTTTCGCTTCTTCCACTAGTGGACAAAAAATTGAAGCGAACAAAATCAATAACATTTTGTTTCTTATTTGATAATAATTGCTATTATTAAGCTGTTTATGTATAAAATTTGACTTGTCTTAGTGCTTATTTTGTAAGCCTAAAGAAATAAAGTTATTGAATTTTGAATTTTTGAAAAAAGGAGTAGCTTCTATGTTCGGTTGTATGTATGTTTTTATGTATGTTCGTTGATTTCTCTGGTTTTGAAAATTATTTTGCTGTTGTATAAAGAATGACCGAGGTGGTCCAAAACATTTTTTATTAGGGAGGGATTAGCATTTATCTCGCAAAACATAAAAAAGAAGGGATTCGAAGTCGGTTTAGTTATTAATAATTATTGCGAAGGGGAAATGGGGCGGAAATACCTTCTTTTCCGCCAAGTCAATCTCACCTGCACGTGGTGCCCTCTACTAGTTAACGAACGAAGCTCTGGCGACCGCTCGCGGCGGAATATCCACACATCTGGTTTACCAACTACCCAGAAGAGGCATTGTCGACTTTACTTACTAAGCACTTCCCACCAACCCGAATTAGACAAGCGTGGTGGACAACTTGTCTAAACCTCTTTCCCCAACCATTATAATACAAAACAAACCCACGCCCCAAGTGTCCGAGAACTCCTCAGTCGGTGTGCGGCCCATGACTATGACGGCAAGTTAGTGCACCCAGGGGTGGTAAGAATCTCCGAGCGAGGTCCCTCTGTCAAACGACCTAGCAGAGAGGACACTGAGATATTGAATACTACATTTAATGCACACGCTCCGAGGAACGTTTGGTGGAATTGGAGAATGCCCGTAGATTTATAAACTGAGATGTCATAGGCCTCGCTAAAGTTCGGCGTGACGGAGAAAACATTTTTGTAAGATAGTATATTTTCTTTGCTACGTTGTCACTGACTAGGATAAAAACAATTTACAACGTATTTTCAGTGTAGTCAAATAGTCTATTACGAGAAACCAAACTCAGGTTGATTTACTTCTGTTTTTACGAGTCCTATTTAAACAAGAAGAGTTTTATGACAAAGGACTTGGGGACTCCTCTGCCCCATTGACCTTGCTTTTTGCAGTCAAAAAGAAACCTCTAGCTTGTTAGTCGTAGGTATGTAAGTAATCGAGCAAAGCGGACGCTTGTTCAGCCGTCAGTAACATACCTCGCCTGCCTAATATACCCGTTACCAATAACATGTTAGGTTGTCGCACTCCTGGAAAGCACAAAAATGTGCATTCAAATATAGGCTCTAGATCTAAATAAATAATTTAGATATTTTATTTTATATTGACGGCATCACATGACTGACAGCTCGCAGATCACTCGTTTAAAGCTCGTGGGAAACCATTTTGTCACTGATAAATGTATATTTAGGCAACGAGTGTAAGTCTATATTTGAATGCACATTTTGGTGCTTGGTGGTAGCGGTATTATATTATTGTGCGCACTCGTTTATTCTACGATGTACTAACTTCTTGTGATATCCACAGGCATTTGACCAGTCCAATGCCAGGAACGAGTGCCATGAACCCACCAGCTCCCATCCGCTCACCATCGCAGCACCAGGTAGGTGCTAATTTACAACGTACAACCTATTTTTTATGTGCTATGTGTATCTTTCAAACAATGCATATTGTGTCCAACCCGTGCGGAGTTCATAGATCGCCGCTAAAATCTGCAGCTTCTAAAACCTTGTGTATGACTAGGTTTTTAACGACTTCGGACGAAGAAAGTTCACTTCTCTCATCGTCACTTGCGCATGGTTCTTCTGAGGAGCTTCCTTGACGCTTTTTATCTAGATCATTCTCGAATTCAATGTCGTGGGCGCAACTGGTCAATATGTTCAAGAATGTATGATTATTCAGCAGCTAAGGTGCTTTATTAGGTATCCATATGGAATGTTCGGCGTAAGATATATCCTTTTATTCGAGCATGAATAGATAGTAACCAATACCTATTTTATGTGATCGCACAGATTACATATATGTCAACGCAATGAAAAGTAGGAAATGACGCTTTGTCATAAAGACGCCTATTGAGAGAAACGGCAACGGTAGTACGCAGTTTAAGCACAATAACTGTAACGTACTATACATTACAGTCAAACGCTAAGGTCCAAGGTTCACAGATATTATATTCTGATCAAAATATCGGTTATTTTACAGGTACATTTTTCAAAATCCTTATTTTCGTGAATTGATAAAAATTTCTGAGTTGCCACAAAATTAAAAAAGTACATATGTACTCAGTATTATACCTACGTATTTGTTAATGTATTCTATAATTTGATATGTTTTCATACATAATGTACAAGTTTTATCTATTGCGCCTAATTGTCTTTATAGTATTAAGCTTTCGCACTAGATCGAATAAGATATATTCAGCTCTTGAAAACATAATTATTATCATTTTCAAAGCAGTACTTTACAATGATGATTGAGTTTGAAACGGTCACTGAAAAATAGATAGAAGAGTTTTCCTAGAACTGCTGTGTGAGACTAGTGTTTCCGACTCTTTTTGACTTACTGGGTTTTATCATACGCCATCCAACTAATTTTTGTTACCCGATAGACACGGAGGAACCAGCAGATAATTTAAAAAAAAACCATCCCATTTTTAGTGTTCATGAAATAGTTTTTTGCGGTTTTCGAGGTCACATTATCATATTTTTTATTTCATACATTATTTTTCATACATCTTACGATCGGCGAAGAAAAAGAAAAAAATAATTAAAACAAAATAAATGTAATTTTACAAAACTCTATCCTTAAAAGCTTGATTGATATAATAGTATATTTATACTGAAAATTCCTTCTTTCTTCATATTGAGCTTGGTGGCGTATAATTAGGACTTTAAGTTTTGATTATTCAGACAGATTTGATATAGGAATGTTCCATCTCACTTTATAACAAAGTGAAGTTGGGTGAAACATTAACATTATATTCCAGCGTAAACGTTTTCAAGGGAAATCCCTTGCACGGCTGGCAAGCAGTTCAGTAGATAACTGTATAAATCCGCTCCCACTGAAAATGATCCCTATTCAGCTTCTTCATGGAACCTACAAATGGGATAAGAAAATTTAAATAGTACATGGCGGCGTGCTGATTCCTCCCGCTCAGTCATCCTTAATATCCCGCATGCCACCGGCAGCTAACTAATGCGTCCATTGTAGGGCGCGCGGGTGGAGCGCGAGAGGGCTGCTTCGCTGCTCGTGTCGGTGCCGCTGCCGCCGGCCGGTGTTGGGCGGCACTTCGCCATGCCTTCTCGCCAGGTTCATATAGCCGAAGTTGATGTCACAAGCACTGAGAATATCACATTAATTTTACCACCATGATAAACGCAGTGCGAACTTCATGAACAGTTCCTGATTTTCCAATTCACTGAAAACTTCTCTAGTCCATGGCCATTTAAACGGTAACATGTGTAAAAACTACATAAAATACATATCAAAACAAGCGTTTGTCACAACAAAACTGCCAATTTGAATACCCTGAAAATTACTAAATCTCCTAATCGTGTTGTTAGCTTGTAAAGTTCGGTAGAACTTGTGCCAACGGGTGAGTGCAGGATACTAAATAGTTAAATAGCACTAAATAGTTCAAATTTCAGAAAAATATCTAGTTAAAAACGTAGCCAAGCATTGCACTTGGCTCCACCTACCCCCAGTTACCGTATGGCACACGGTCAGCCGATCACTATGTATAATATTCACGCGGTGCTAATTCACAGTGCAGCTAGAGCCTCGCAGCCCATCAGTAATAGAAAAGAAGATATGGGCAAATAAAAGCTAACAGCAAGGCTCTACCTGCGAGTGGAGTGGCAGTTTTTCGCATTTTGATTCAAAACTACGGGTCATTTCAGAACGCTATCAAAACCCAAACAATATCAACATCATTTTCAACACCTCATCCATTTAAGACTTAACAATAGACAACCAAATCATATCGTTCACTACCTGACTACTTATAACTGACGATACACGACTCTCCCTTGTTCTGAAAACTACTTTTAAAAAACAAAGATAATAACAGTATTGATTTGAAAGATACTGAAAAGTGGTGTCATTCTATCTAGATCACAGTTATTTTATATCCAATCTAACGTAATTACTTAAACCCAAAGAACAAATTTAATAAGTTTCAAACAAGCTTACAGCCGTTTATCGTATGCATAGTTGACTTATCTTATCAACGATCAAATCTCTTGTCAAAATCTTGGCGAGAGAAATAATTATTTGACCAGAGATTTGGTCGTTGATTCGTGAATCAGCGTACGAAACCCGGCTGTTAATGTCTCGCAACACGACTACCGATAGCCGTTCCGTTAGGAAATCTCAGACTTTTTAGATCCGCACGTAATGGTTTACCCTTAGTTAATTGACATGTTGTTTATAATATTCTTGTAGTAATAGCTCAGCGCTTGTGACTTTAACGGACACTTGTTCAAGGACTGAACTCACAACTGTATTTACCATTACAACCTTAATGTATTAACTGATTCTCAATTCGTAACTAATGAAATCCCTATTAGCTAACGTCACTGAATAAACCCTTTCTAACGCGATGCTTGGTCACCTGACACCACATAGAACATGATATTTTTACTGGAAAGTATTATTATTAGGCTGTATCATGCCATTGTTAGGCAAACGTCCAAGCCAACCCCCCTCCTCCAACATTTCGCTCCATTCTCGCTACATGCTACCGTTTATGCCACCTTTTACCAAATCAAATGCTGAAGAGTTTCTATGAAAGTTATTTCAACTGAGAAGCGTGTTACGAACAAAATAAATACTATCATAACACGGTTTTCTTGTTTCTTGTAGATAATAAGGATCGATATTCCGTCCTCTTAATAAGTTCCTACACTCCGATTTCCCCCATTATGAAGTTTGCAGGCTGTATTAGCCGGGCAGGGTTTGTGTGACAAATCAGGATATAAAATAAATAAATAATACTGGACAATCCACACAGCATCACCTAGTCCCAAGCTAAGCAGACCCTGTGGTATATTTACTTACTTAGGTTTGAGGTATCTGGGGTACTTACACGATGTTGTTATTACTCTAACAAGCCGCGATCATTCAATAGAAAATATTTAGTATCATTTAAAATAACCTTCCAGTTAAAAAGTTTTCCATCGGCAGTCTAGACATCCTAAGCCAAACAAGCTTTACAGAACTTTTACCTTCGAGTCGATTTCAACTTCGTGTTGTCCATCTTTAGCTTAACTTCTAATAAGGTGTAGTTGTTAGCGTTCAAATTTCAAACTAAGCTTTACGAAAGTCCACTCGAAGTACCTTCAGAATTCTGAATATTCTCAGGACTCGCACCGTTCTTTTGCTATAGTCAGTTCTTTGTCGTTTGTGCCCTATTATGAGTTTACGGTAGCTAGTGGTAATGGCTATAAAACTTGAGTTCAATGCCATACGTCCTCTATGTACCTACCTAGTAACAAAATACAAAAAAATTAACGCTTTTATTGATTTCTTAAACTTTCAAAGGTACCTAAGATTCTTATTCGAGCCTCGAAGAAGATTTTATCACTCGCGGGCTAAGAAAATGTCGAACCAATAAATAACTAAGAAATGAGAATCATTAAAATGAATCAACCCTAGAGAGGAAAATTGGGCACTATAATTTGTTTCTATGTATATTGCATCCCATCGTATGATTACAGTTGTGTGTTCACGATAATGCTTATAATTTAATCTTATGGTATTTACAACTACGTACTAACACGCCTGAAACCACAAAAAATGTATAAGATGCATGAATGAGAGATTAGCTTAGCTTTGTTACCAAATAAAAATCTTGAAGGATAACGATGGGCTAACATGACACGTGGCTATCTTTGTCTATTTTTCTTGCTGAATAACATAGAGCAGATCTATGTTAATCAATATAGAATTGAAAACATACAAAAGTAAATTTCACACATGTCGGGTCGTGTCATATTATTTCAAATAAAACCTAAAAGTTGCCAGGCATGTTTTGTATGTTATTCTAATTTTTATAAACCTAGCTGTTTATATAAATAAGTTGTTGCATGATCAACATCTATTCAGTATATCGATGACCTATTGATAGCTTTTGTCAGTACTGAAAAAAATTGAATTTTTAAATAATATGTAACTGACAAGCTATGTAAATACTGAAAAATTTACCGGGAGAATAAAATATTCTTGTGTATTGCAGGAATAATCTCGTAGAATAAATTTCTTAATTGATATTCCGTTAACAGAGCTTT
Organism: Eupithecia exiguata; assembly: GCA_947086465.1. NCBI lineage: Eukaryota > Metazoa > Arthropoda > Insecta > Lepidoptera > Geometridae > Eupithecia > Eupithecia exiguata. The sequence goes on from OX352226.1 coordinate 4,086,944, forward strand.
CCCTAACACATTTTATGGGAACCGAGTCCCTCAAAAAGCTCTCATTTTGTTGCGACCGACTGACATCAAATTATCCCGTTCAAATGAACCCGTTTATACCTTCAGTATTAGTGCAATAAGTTATTTCACATGAATAAGATATTATGTATAATTTACATTGTTAAACATTTTGAGTGCAGATTAGACAACGTCTTTGTTTTATGTAGAAAAGACTAAGAAACGAGGTTGCATTCCATCTTTTCAATCGACTTAAAAAAAGGAGCACGTTCTCAATTCGGTTGTATTTATTTGTTACTTATGCTTGTTTTTCTATATCTCCGCTAATTGTAATCCGATTTTGATAATTCTTCCACTTTTTTGTTGACCAAACCCAAGGTAGTCTTAAAAAGGGAAATAGTACTTACTCCCCGAGGGATTACTATTTGTTCCGTAAAACTTAAAAAACAGTGTACATAAACAGCAATTTGAAAATTGGTTTTCGTATTTGACCCCAGTCAGACTAAATAAGGTCCTCGAACTTTAACAAAATCTAAACTGTCTAGCCTGTCATATACCTGAAGCCTGGAGCCTTTAACCTTTCAATTCAATCAAAAACGAATTTCTGTCTCTATCTAGTATAGTCAACTGTGTCTGAGAAATTCAACGTTCGCAAACTTCGACTCAGTTCACTCAAAGCTCTCGCTATAAACGTTCATTTTGCAATTGGACTAGAAAGATGTCCACGTTAGCTTCAAAAGTCGCGTTCTATAAAAAATATTACTTGTCACATGGTCGTATAAGAAACAGATTTAAGATATTTAGAAAGAAAATTGAAAAAAAGGTCAAATATAATCTCTCATACGTGTATTGTTACAAAGTGAATTTTTATAAGCTCCTGATAATTTCATTAAATTAAGTTTAGTTCATTGAGATATTTTAGCAAAGCGCACGGATAGATATGATTTATTTCAAGATTGTTAACATGTGTGTGTATAATCCTAGGGGTCTTCGGAAATGCCAGCTCCGCCACCGCCGCATGTTTTCCAACAGCCACAGATACCGGTGAGTGCAATTCCACGGTGTTTAACACTAATATTTTAGCAAACAATTACAAAGAAATATTCTTTTTAATTATTTCTTAATCTTGTTCGTCATTAAAAGTTCTGCTTTGCGATGGCTACTAGAGACTGTAATGATTATATGTAGCATCATTATGGTTTTGTGTGTATCGATCGGTACAAGTAAACTTTAATATCCTGCCGTGACAAATTAGGTATTATTTTTCTTTGTGTATCTCAGTCCAAATAAAATGAAAATATCGCAGTCAAAATGTTAAATATGCTTATATTATATTATATCATAGAAATTAATAAATCCCAAAAATTTACGATCTCGACGGGATTCGAACCCGCACCTTCCCCTTCAGAAATTACCCAGAGTACTATAATAAATAAAAACCTTAGAATTATGCTTATCATAATAAAACACTGTTTTTACCGGATTGATCGCGTATATTTTATATTTGTTTATAACCTGACGTTTCGGAGGCTTTTCAGCTTCCATGGTCACAGGCAGACGGTAAAAACAGTGTTTTATTATGAGTTCTCGCGAAAATAACCTTAGAATATACTATGCTTATCATGTTAGGTTTTAAAGGTCAGTCAGCTTAAACGACCTTCATTGAATCAAACTGTTGTTTGAACGTTGTGAAAATGACCACCCCCCTAATGCGCTGGTTGTAGAAATAGTCAACGACCTGTGGCATCAAACTACTTTGGTGTATAACTGATATATGTATAAGTAACTTAAACTAGATTCCTACACGAAACGATAAGATTACATCAAAAATACAAATGTGAAACGTGGCCAAAATCAGTTTATGCCCTCGCCGATAAAGATTTGGAAATCTAATAGGTGTTTTCTTAACCCCTAGAGCACCTAGCCGTCTCATTGGTCGTCCATGTTCGTCCTGCCCTCACACCAAGAGGACTGATCGGACCGCGATTAAAGGTCGAATTAAATTTAATAAGGGCGTATTTACCTTTAAATTAGAGTCATTTTTCAATAACGTACTTATTTCACGTGCCTGAAGGGGTAGTTGTCGAATATAAAAGTGTTACCTTCTCTCCTGGCAATTTCGACTTTTTGGTACTCGGTGGCCAACTTGTGTTTACCTACAACCAAAAAAATGTTTAAACTTATTTGATACTAGCGGCCCGCCCCGGCTTCGCACGCGTAGATAGAGGTACTTAACAAAAAAAATAAAAAATAAAATTAACACTCTCTTGGCAGATTTCCATGCTTAGAACACTTGATGAAGTCTGCTTTTGACAAAATAAACAATCAAATCATCCGTTTGGGAGCTATGATGCCGCAACAACCCACAGATAGATACACACAGACTCACCCGTCAAACTTATAACAACCCTTTTTGTATCGGGGCCGAATAAAAAAAATATTTTATAAAAATATACTTTAGCGTTGGCCATATCTCTAAACGTGTTCTTGAGTGGAGATCGCGACTCGGAAAACGTAGTGTAGGACGCCCTCCGACCAGGTGGGATGACAATTTGCGAAAGACTGCTGGCAGATGCTTGATGCGGCAAGCTGAAAACAGGGCGCTATGGCGCTCATTAAGGGAGGCCTATGTCCAGCTGTGGACTCGATAGGCTGATTGATGATGATGGCTTTAGATATTAGTTTTTTACTTTTTTGTTTTAATATCTAGCAGACTAATGGTGAAAGAATTTTTTTAATCGATCTAGTAGTTTCTGAGCCTATTCAATTCAAACAAACAAATAAATTTTCTCATTATAAGTATTTATTGTGCCATAACTGCAATAGTTAGACATTAGTATCGCAGATTTTTTGGTAGATATTGATGTCCTCTATGAAACTGTGGTACATCACTTTGTTCTATTGTCAATAGTTTCCGCAGCGTACGCGATGTAAGGATTTTTTATGGTATTTTTATTCACACCTTTGGGTTACATTATCGAAGTTTTCATACAGATCCCTAACTGTTTTGGTATTCTATAGCCTATGTTCATCAGGGATAATGTAGGATTCTAATAGTTAAAGAATTTTTCAAATCGGTCCATTCGTTTCGTAGCCTATTCCCGTGAAACAAACTAACAAATCTTTCCTCTTTATAATATTATAGTATAGACAATAGTCTAGCAGCTGGACTCTTGTTAGTCTAGACTAGACTCTCTCATTACCTGTTCCAAGACTCACTGTTTGTGCGCGTATATAATTTAGGTAAACTTAGGTGTAGAAGTTCAATAATTTTCTGATATTCGGGGGTAAGCGTTTAAGGCTTTCATTATTGAACTACTGTTTCCGTTAACAAATATGTATGTATTGCCAATTTAAGCCATTGCATACTTAAAAGTAATTACGGGCGTTTGAGAAACGGGATTGAAAAGTCTCATAGAGGAATCAAACCCGTCCACACCCGCAGAAAAGCTGAAACGGAACTGTGAATCGCCAAAAGTCCTACTCCGGTACTTCAAGGAGCTGGGCTGGTTAGGCCCTGGTTTGGCAGGGGGACAATGCACAATACACTCACATGCGAGATGTCAGTGCAGATCCTAGTTTCCCCTCTTAGAATTCGAATTCGATTCATTATTCCGGGTGTGTAGCTATTATGTTGTAGATATTTTCACAGATAATTCGAAAAAAAAATTGAAGTAAGTGAAAATGCGATTTATTTGTAGGTAAGTAGGTACCTATATCATAAATTCATAACCAACTCTTTTAGAAATGTAGCCGCTTAGAGGTTTTCATAATTCAAGAAAAAAATATAATAAGAAATAGAGCGATAGTTAGATGAACAGTCTTGTCGTTCTTTGTCTTCATCAAAAACCTCATCACCACAATCATCACATCAGCCTAAGCTAGTCAGTGGATTAGCATTGGCTGCTGGACATAATATGTCCAGCAGTGGCTGGACATATGACTCTTCTAAGAACCGCCCGTAGCATATAATACACGGTTTTTGGTATAAGGTTTTTTTATGTATCTGTTTATTTATTTCTTGCAATTATGTCCATTAAAAGGCGTTACAGTTTTTTGATAGTATCTATATGAGGGCGTTGCCGTTGCAACATTCTGAGTTACAGTTCTTATTTATAAAATGTTTTACATTATTCATCAATAAGTTTGCAAGTTATGGATTTGGCGACTGCTGCTCGAAACTTTAATTCGTAATATTATTATGTTCCGTAATACCAAAAATTATGAAAGAAAACTTTTTGTATTTTCCACATTTTGTTTAAAACACACAAAAATACATGTTTTGTCATATAAGTAAATTTATCATTATAATTTTCAAAATTACGCTTATTACTAAATCTTATCTACAAGTAAAACATAATTTTGTCATAACTATAGAGCCGTTCTTCTTAGAACAAATAACTTTTGATTTACCGACTGATGATATTGTAGCCAAACATTGCGATTTTGTACCTGCACCCAATCCTTACTACCTGCGACCACTTCGGCGGTCGATATGATATGAGTGCACGGTCCGGTCCCGTCCCGAGGCTACTCTACTCTACTATTCATTCATAGTATAGTAAGTATAGCTCGAACATGTGCCCGCCAGCCGGCCGCTCAGTCAGTAGCCACTTCGCGCCGAGTTCGTCCACATCTGCCGGGATCCAAAAACCAACATCTCTAACTATGTGCTTAAACTAAAAAAAATAACATTACACTCAGTGCCACCGCGTCGACTCCCATACTAGCTTCGTACACCGCAAAATGGTAAGTTCTTTCATACATCACCTCGCCTTGCATATCTTGTATTGTAAACAATCTTATGCTCACACGTGTTGTTTTGATTGTGGTTCTGACCCTGTTTATTTTATTCAAAGCGTTTGTTTTTTGACACACATACCTATCTGTATATTATTATTTCCACACAAAATACCACCAAAGCCAATTCCGCGTAACTTGGAATATAAAAAAAACATAAATGTACCAAAATTAATGTTATATTTATATCAGCTAGCCAAATCGTGAAAGTCAAATGAATTCAGGAGACGCGATATAAAAATCTTTAATTCAGTTCAGGCATACTTATGTGTCTGGTGTAGGTATGTAGTGATGTAGAGTAAAATAATGATGCTGTAATTCGGTGTCACAGATTCGGATGCGACCCACTTTGCCGCAGACAAGTAAAATATTACAATGATTAGACTAGACCGGGACACAACTCGTCGGCAAGGACAAATCGCACTCGTATTAATGTTTACGAACAAGCGTCACAAAATAAAACTACAATGACACATATTTTATTAATCAATAATAATCTTACATTCTGAAAAGATTTAAAAACTACACTGAATTATAATTATAATTAGCCATGCCAAATTTATTATAAAATGTTTATATTTTATAATCATAATCATCTTAAATGTTTATAAGCCATAAGATTTTTTTTACTAAAATGTTAAGTCAGGTTATGCAAGCCAAAATAAAACGTCAAGTGCGAGTCGGACTCGCGCAACGAGGGTTCTATATAATTAAAAGACCTTGTTTCTTGCCAAATCTCATGATTCTGGGTCAAGGTGTTTGGTCCATAGCGAGAATCAAAAATGAATTAACAACAAATTAACGGTTTTCTGATTTTAACTTGTGTTACAAGACCTTACTTCTTGCCAATTTTCATAATTCTGGGTCAACGGGAAGTACCCTATAGGTTTTTTGTGCATGTGATTCCCAAGGAAAATAAAAAAAAATTGGGCATACACGGCGGTCACTTTTGATTTTGTTGACCTAAAAGTTTGATTTATATCGCGGCTTCAAGTAGTTACGAACCTGAGCATATGATGCGAATTTCAACTCGATACCTCCACGCGTTTTTGATAAGAGGGTTGATAGACGGACAGAGGGATAACAATGTGATCCTATAAGGATCACATATAATTTTTTTTTCCTTTTGAGCTACGGAACCCTAAAAACATCTAAATTGTTTTTTTATATAAATGCAAGAAAGTTGTACTTAACTCAAATGAGATTTGCATTCACCAGATCTAATGGAGTATTATTAAATTTATAAAACATCACCGTAATGGAGTAGGTATCAAAGCCAGGTCAGTTCGACATGCAATTGGCTCTTTAATACGGAGTCATCTTATTAACCTTACGACTTCGTTAATTCATGCCCAAGTAATTATTGTTGATTATGCGGACAAATCAGGACATAGTGGGTGGCTCTGAATACTACAGCAGTATATTTTTAAAGTAATCAACGAAACTACTAGAATAATCTGCGAAGCTATTGTAATTTGTCGGACTAGTGCGAGTTTGACATGCACACATACTGTTGTCACCGAGGGTTCCATTAAATATTCTAAATCTATGTCGTTTTCAAATACAAACTTGACGTTATAGTGTTTTTTTGCCTATAAATACATCGATCCTTAAACCTACGTCTGGGTTACTTCTCCAACACAAATGTAGGTAACGTAGTAGGTATGTTTTTGATCGCAGATCGCGTCTTTAGGTCGGGTTAACTTATGCTGATTTAAACAGCTCTATGGAACCATACGCTAAACAACAGACAGAACATACTAAATGATCTTAGGATTTCTTTTGAGGGTTAGAATGTCACGCACCAGAGGAAGGGAACCGTCTGTATATTGGCTTTAGAAATTTCGAGTTCGGAGTCCTATTCGGCCAGCGCCCGTGGTCTTGCTTAAAAGCTGGAAAGCACTTGTTTAAAATATTTATACGAACCGAACCCAATAATATGGCTAATTGTGTTATTGCTTAAAAGCCTTTTAGCCTCATTAAAACCATAATTCGCTATAAGTGGATGCCAGTGCTGCGATGGTTGCCTAAAATTGAATTGTATGGGACAGCAAACCGCAGCGCGTGTGTCGCGGCGCGATTTACCACTGAGTAGTTGTATATGACAACGAATTTGCCTATGGCTTTAAACAACTAATTATTAATCGTAAATTTCGTTGCAAATTTCAACTCAATAATTAGTTAAAAGCCCTGAGCCAATAGGTTTCACTTAGTTATCAGTTCTGATACTCATAGGACGATTAAAAAGATGAGTATATGTATTCGCCGTAAGAGCAAACGGCACACTTGGTCCCCTAATGAACGCAATATCGCCTTGTCTTCAGCTTGCCGCATCCAACATCTGCCTGCAGTCTTTTGCAGGTCGTCATCCCACCTGACCGGAGGGCTCCTACATTACGTTTGCCTAGTCGCGGTTGTCGGTTCTTTGCGATATATTGCAGGGACACAGTCTAACCTGTCGGCTGATTCAGGCTCGAGATGCATGACGTATATATCTCTGAACTTACAACGGGAAGTAATTCTTGGTTTATTGAGTTTTATTTTATTTTGAGACAGTTTTATATTATTACTAGCAGCGTCTCGCGTTGTCACCCGCGTAGTTCCCGTTCACATGGGAATTCCGGGATAAAAAACCTAAGTGCTATTCCAGATTTTAATATATCTCTATGCCAAATTTCATCTAGATCCGTTCAGCCGTTCTGGCGTAATTGAGTAACAAACATCCATCCATCCAAACTTTCACATTTATAATATTAGTGATAGTGATTCCTTTTCATGGGCTCTGAAGGGCTGAGTAGTTAAAGATTTTAATAGGTACCTACATTTTTGTTGCGCCATGTCCTGCTGAGATTCGATAGAAAAATCTCTGCTGGCGTATAATGAGAGAGAGCGCATGTAGAATCTAACAATTTAAATAAATTGTAAAGCGGCGCGTCGGCAACGCATAATTTCGACCCCTATAAGGGAAAAGTGTCACATTGCGATTATAGACTTAACTAGATTCTAGATTCTCTAACTATTCATTCCTTGCAACATCACAATTCAGACGCGAAAAACATCAAACATTGTTGATCTTACTTTTACGTGTAGACAATTCTATCAGCGTTCATCATGTAGTAAAACAAAATTTCCGAAGACGCGGCGTTTACGAGACGTAAGCAAAAAACTAAAACAAACATGTAAACATACATACATAGGGTACCAAGCTCATAACCCTGCTCTGTTGGTAGTCGGGTAAAAACGGGACCGTCTGTGTGGCCTCACTCCTGGGGCTCACCTCACAGGAGTGGGGACTTTTAGTATGTAAAGAGTCATAACTAGTCCAAAGTTTTGAAGTCCAAACTTTCTGCTTTCGACTTTTCCACCCAACCCCCTCATTTGAGCATTCATTGACTGGACTAATAAACCTGTAGAGTGACCCTTTATTTTTTTAATAGGTCATGTAGAGCAAAGACATCTTATAATAATATTATAAAGAGGAAAGATTTGTATTTTTGTATGTGTATACACGAAAAAACTTAAAAATTACTGTACCGATTTCAAAAATTCTTTTTTATGTTAAATAGCTACATTATCACTGAATAACATAGGCTATATAATATACCCGTGCGAAGCCAGGGTGGACCGCTAGTACCTTATAAAGTGCTTTTTACGAAAGAAGTTCTGCGGCAATTAGTGGATCTAATCTTTAGCTAAATTCACTAACTTCATTCGATGGCACTTTATACAGTGCAGCGCCGCGTTTAGGGGACTTCTTTCGTCAAAAGCATTTTACCTTCCGTTCCTCTTTATCAGCCAGTTGAGGCGATTCGTTATTATTCAGTTTTTCTCATTTCGTCTTTCCATCTCCGCCTGGGCAATTAAGAACTTAATACTGAAGAAAAAAAATTGTCCTTAGTAACAGTTCGAACATTACAGTCAGACATGTGTTGATAAATATCCAGCCGGTGTTCCCTTGTTTGTTTCAACGTTACTTTTGGCCCCGTTACAAACAGTTTTTTTTGTAGCTACGTAATGGCAATGAGATGACGTCATAGCAACAGTAGACCGTATTTATATTTTTTTACCGGCCTTAAAAAAAAAGCAGATTCTATGTTTTTAGAGTTCCGTACGTCAAAACGGAAAAAGGGACCCCTTATACTTTGTAGTCCGTCTGTATGTCAACCCTCTTTTCTCAGGAACGCGTATTGAGTTGAAATTAGCATCAAATACTAGGGTCATACGTAAGGTCATACATACGTACGTTACGGTACCTATGTATAAACTGTATGTAAACTATTGTATTATATTTATGATAACACGCTAAACACAGAAAAAATTTAAACAGCTACCTAATTAATATGCGCTATCGCAAATCGGGGCCACCTTTAGAATGCCAATTAAAATTTAACTATCTTCGAAAAATCATTTTATAAAACGCTTATAAAGTGAATCATTCCTCCCTTCTCGCCCAATAACGTCACGATAACTAATTAGGTAACAAATAAAACCAATCATTCATGGTAGGTACTTTTAGTCTTGAACTTTACAGGACCAAGAGAAGCCAATCAAAGTAAAAAAAAACATTGTTTACGTAATTAGAAAATTTAACAATTTACGGATTTTTTGTCGGCAAATTGGGTGATCGCTTGATTTGATTTATTAGTATGTATGATTTAAACAAAAACTTTTTTTTTTAAATAAACGTTCGAGTACATATTTCCTGCGTTCTCCACACTAGGCAAAGCCTGTATCGCGGAGACCAGTAATTTGACGAAATTTCGGACTACTTACTAGCATACTACTTTTGAGCGCTCGAATTAAAAAAAAATTGAATTAAAACCAAACTTAATGTTACTAACAATCAGAAAAACAATAAATTTATGTCATACCAACAAAATCATACACTATAATATAAATCTAGTAGGTATCTAAAGTAGATGTGGTTAAAAACAAAAAAAACATTAGTGAAAATAAAACAAAAATGATCTAATAAAAACAACCTTCAACATTATATTTCAAGTAATTCTTCGGTAGAGTCGAAGGAGAGGGTTTGTAGGCAATTGTTATTAGAGCGTTTCGCTTCTAAAAGTAACTTATCTTTAATGATACAGTGCTTAGCAACTGTGTTGTATGTAAAAGTATTTAGGGAATCACCAAAACGTTACGCGAAGCGAGTTTTAACTGACGGACGAGGTATTTTATAAACTCTTCTACTGTATAAAATGCGTAAATTATTATCAGAGGCGGATGTCAAAATGGATTCGTGTACGGAGACACATATTATAGAAATAAAGAGCTGACGAACATTGTAGCAGTTACTTGATGCATCTTGAAAAGTTTTCTTTCATTTTATCTACCTCTTGTTTACTGAGGAATCCACGGTTTTGGGAAATCGCAGGCCTGGTTTATGCAGTCATTTTGGGGTTTTAATTTGAGCTGCTTTTTCAGGCTACGATGGAGTCGGGCATGTCCGCGCACTCCTCCCACGGGCACCCTCAGCGCTCCAACTGGGGAGGACTCAACGTGTCCTACGAGATGCAGCAGGATCCCAACAAACCAGGGTATGTATTGCAACAAAGAACCATTTTTGTTGTCCTGTTGTCATCTTTGTTGTATAGATTTATAAATTTCAATAAATACTTATTTTAGAAAAACAGTGCGGTAGGTACTTGCAACTGCATAACAGATTATTAGTTCTATTTTAGCACAAATTTGGCTCCAAAGTAAACCAAAACATCCCTGAAAAGAGTCAACCCACCAAAAAGTCGTCGAACAAACGTTGCTGATGATGATAGGAATCTGGTCACAACTGAACGGTGCTGAGCAAATATGAATAAAGTTAAAAACTACAACCCGACTACGTGAAAGTTATAAAAGTTTGAAACATTTACATTGACAAAATAGAATGACGTATCGGTCATATTTGATAGGCATAGAGTTGAAAATGAAAATAGGTCGTAGGTATTGTAATTTTTCTCTATGGGGCCTGCAGCCTGCGGCTACCTAAACTTTAATACGCGTTTTGAAGGCTTATTCGGGGTCGGAGCCCTAAATCCTATAGCCTATAACCATCGGGGTATTGAGACGAATCAATCGATACATCATTTGTTGAAATCGAACCAGTAGTTTCAGCGCTACGTGGGAACAAAGAAATCGGCCACATACATACAAACATACAAACATAGGGTGCTAACCTCATAACCCTCCCCTGTTGGTAGTCGGGTAAAAAAGGGCCTCACTTTAATGTTAGCTACGTTGGACAACTGAAGACTTCTACTGCGTTATAAGCATTCTCTTTCATTAACCCTTAATTACTCGCGTAAGGTGTGTTACACCCCAGCGTCTATTTGAAAGTCTGGCGCGGAACCTTTGAAAAGGCCTCAAATCTGTCTAGACAGGTACCTAGAGTCGCTTATTTGCTACATGTATAACGGTTTGAATGATTGAAAATTGTCTGCTTTCAGTATCTTATGTGGAAGGTGTCCACAAAAATAGTCATGGCACATTCACAATATAACTATGTAGGTAGGAAAAATGGCTCCGCAATTATGTGTGTAGCGAATTATTTTATTATTTATCTATATATAAATAAAATATAAGGATGAAAATGTTTAGTAATAATTCCACGAAAAATCAAAGCAAGACGTCTTGCGTAGGTATTTTTTCATTTTGTAGTTGGCGTCGTTTTTCTTCTACAACACGGACTACATTTTGTTAAAACTTATCGGAGAAGGTTTTTTTCGCGGAATATAAGGATGAAAATATTTAGTAACAAATATTTTCATCCTTATATTTTGCAATGGATTTCCGCAAAGTAACGCCTGAATCTATTATTTATTATATATAAATAGATAAAATACCAAACATGCGGATACTAAAATCATAAAAATCTTCTGTTGTTCTACTGTTTGAATAACAAGTAAACATTCGAAAACCTCTGACGACTCGACGATTTTACTTTGAAATATCACATAACAAGAGGGGCTGCACTGATTTTGAATCAAACAAGAAAGAACACTCACGATTATGTCATCAAGACGAAATCGGTTCTTCCATTTAGGTGCAACGATACCACAGACACAAATACAAGACACTAGTAAACCTAATAAAACCTCATTTTTGTCGGGGTTACGAACCAAGTCTTGGTTAAAATACAAAATAGAGCTTTACGCAGAGGCAGACACTCGTATACAAAGCACTTATATAGCATTAATAGCACATATTATATTGATACAGAATACATAATGAGAAACATTTGAAGAGATGTTTGTCTTACATTTGAAATGAGTATCGAAATACATTATTCAGGGCAAGTTACTAAAGATTCCGAATGAAATCTACCTTGAAAAAATGTACATCTTTGTTAGTAAAGAACTTTTAAAAAAACAATGTCCGCGTAAATATTGACATTCGTATAAGGTTAGCGATAATATGTATTTTTATAACTTCGTCGTTTATGCCATCAACTTATGTTTACTCGTCATATTAGATACTTATATCATAACCTAAGCGGTTTCGTGTCTTCAAACATTTTGCGAATAAGTATTAGAATGAGTTTTTTGATTCCTATAACATACAATACTCGTAGGTTTTGTTTTAACATAATTAAAAAATAATAAGAAATAAATTAGATATTGTATGTTGAAACATAATTTTAGTTTGCTGGCTGTCTTCAATAGCACCAATATTTGATTGTTTTGTTTCAATGTGTGAATGAGCATACTTGATACGATACTCCACCAGTTCTTCAGGTTAAATAGACGATTCACTTTTCAAAATAACATTTTTACAACAACCGTTCATTCCAACTATCTGGGTCGGGCAAGCCATCAGTGCCAAACCATACATACAAACGCCATAATATACATACTCGTACCACAAATTAAATATAAGACCATACCCGGCCCACACACTCTTGCAGACAAACGTGTTTCTTGATTTCTAACATCATAACTGAACAATTTGTTTTTTTTTTATTTAATTACGTCTTGCTCATTTTTTCATACTCATATTTTAACGGTACAAGATGTTGCCTACCAGTATAAAGGGGGCGAGCTATGACGCCATTTTGCGAAAATGATAGGCAATATCGGCCGAATATCATCGGAGCGCCAATAGCAGAAATTCGAAATAATTTGTGCGTTTGACAGTTTCAGTTTGCAGTTAAATCGTCTCTTAATGCGCTTGAAAAAATATTCGTGGTTCAATTTTTTTTTGTTGTTGTAGTGATTACCTTGCTGTTACCAAAGAATATACAGGATGCCACGAAACATTGTGTGAAAAGGAACAAATCGTATATCAAAAGTTGATCCCCTCAGGTTCATAATCACCCAATTTCGGCTTACACCTGTTTCGTGGCACCCTGTAAGTCTACAAACGCTATAAGCCTGACCATCATAATTTCTTGTTGTAGTGTTAGCGGAGTCGCAGGCACCAGTAAGGACCACGGCGGTAATCCCATGCCGATGCCGCCGTTGCCTCCTGCAATGCGGAACAAGAAGCGTGCTGCTATGGCTGCCGCCTCCATGGCCAGCGCCACGCCGCCGCCGCAGTCTGCTATACGTAAGTACAAGTACCTGAAGATATACACGAAGACTAACCCACAATATAGAGACGAGCTGTGGCCAAGAGAGCTTCGTTTTTTGAGTTTGAGTAACAAAGCATCCAGCTCCGCTACAGCATATCACAAGTATAGGCATCCAAATATGGGCTTACACTCGTAATCATTAGATACATTTTATAGTGACAAAATGGCTTTATGCACGGTACAAGCGAGTGGCCCGCGAGCTGCCTATTATCTGATGCCCTCAATATAAAACGATGCACATTTTGTGCATATAAATATAAATATGGGTGGCAGTGGTGCGGTCCAATCTGCGACAACCTTTGAAGATTCTTCAAGCAGAGCTCACCGAACCGAAAAAGTGGTAAGACATGAGATATCTTTGCCAAGACGTTAAGAAGTTTAGGCTATTGAAATGACTTCACGAAATCACAACTAGGTTACCAAAATTTTCTGGCACTATTGGTATCATTGATCGACATACTATACCAAACAAAACCTTATCTTGCAAACTTAACAAATAAAACCAAAATATTCTGTTATTGTATTTGCCGAAATAAATCCGATATTTTAAAAACACAATAAAGGAGGACAATGTATGAGAAAGATGTGTGAAATGATGTAAATGTGTATTTTCCCCAGAAATGGCGTCGACATCGACACAAAGCCTGGCGAACGTCCGCCGTCACCAACAGATGCCGCCTCCGCAGCAAGTGTACCTAGAAACTTTGACAGACTCACCGCCGGTTTCACCAAGTAAGAAGAGCCAGTTTTACAACACTTTAACCATCTAAAAAGCTCATCAGATCTTACGGCTGGGCAAAAGCCTCCCTTCCCTTCTTCTATGTCGTTCAAAAGCGTTGATCGGTCTGTTGAACGACATGATTGACTAATACATTGACAAATCACATTACTTCCTCTCCCATTTTAACAAGAGATGCCACACACAAATAAATAATGCTGAATAATCCATACACTAACTTAAGTTACTCTTTTAGTCAAAGAAGTGGAAATAAGTCTAACCTTTCCCTTTCTCTTTCCAGACACAGAAAGACAGTTGAAAGCCAAAGTGGACCAACTGTAAGTATCAATGTTATAATATTTAACCTCCAATATCATTATGATATTTAAATTGCCGTCCCAACTTAAGAATTGACCTCTCCAACTCAACCCGTGGATGTCGCAAGAGTCGACTAATGGAACCTACCAGTGGGAATATTTTTACCTACAATTGCAATATAATACACGTGCCGCGCCGTGGCGGTCACGGCGTAAGAATGGATCCTTCCAACTTAAACCGTGGATGTCATACTGTCGACTGAGGGAACATGTATTTTCAACTGCGATCACCATTCCGCCTGCTAACGTGGTGTTCTGGCAAACCCCCCTGTAGGCGACGCTTAGCTACCTACGTACTTATCCATAGGGGTACGTACCTACCTATTATAAATAAAGCTGGTGTTTACGCGGGAGAGGCAAAGGGTACGTTGTGCGCGCGGAGGAAGCGGAGGTAGACACCGCCCGCGACAATTGTAGACAGTAACGGCCTACCTCTCTAGTCCCACTCGTCGCGATTTATTATCATTATAATCCTAAATTTTTTTAAACGGCTCTGTTATTTTAAGCTTTATTATAGAGGTAAAAGTTTTCTAATGAGTTGGTTTGTGAGTTAATACGTAGGGGCATAGCTCTAGATCTTTGGCAGGGAGGTAAATGGTATCCCGGGGCGCGTGCGAAGCCGCGGGTTTGTCTAACCCTCCACCAAACACCCTGCATATATCGGATTGACAATGAATAAAATCCTGTTTACTAAACCACTTCTTACATAATTTATTTAGATATTACAACCGGATGTTATCTACGGCCCCCCACATGCTCGGCAACGAGCTGAACCCCGATAGTGGCGCCGCCGCGCGGCTGCAGGAGCAACTGAACGCGGAGCTAGCTGCGCACGCAATCGGCACCGCGGGGCCTGACCCTATTGTACCGCCGCCGCTTATCAATAAAGCAGCGCCAGTAAGTATACTTCACGTGGCTACAAAGGAATGCGTCATATTTCTTTTTAAATAATAATAATTTTACCTGAAATTTTTGTAATTTACAAATCACCATTGCAAGTTTTGTTCCCTTATTCCCAAACTAAGTTTTTTTTTAAAACATTTATATTGGCATTTACGTGTAAATGCCAATATAACCTTCCTTTGTTAATTACAGCTTTATACTCATAGTGACAGATAGTTTTTGGTAAAATTAATGAATTAGGTACTAATTCATATAAAATAAAATATTTTTTTTAAATAGGAATTAGGTTCAGCATAATAACCAAACTCATTGCAATTCTAAATCAACTAAATGATGGAAGTAGGAACATATTGTACCGCCGCCGCCGAGAGCATAGCTTTTTGATAAGGTCAAAAACTCTCACATTAATCCAATACCGCTACACCATAAAAATGGGAATATCTACGCGACTTATACCAATTTATATAAAATTGACTACATAAAGCTTGTACCTTCCCCAGGGCACCTCCATCGGCCGCGCCTCGGGCGCTCAGAGCCTCGACCAGCTTCTGGAGCGGCAGTGGGAGCAAGGATCCCAGTTCCTCATGGAGCAAGCGCAGCATTTCGACAGTCAGTATATAATTCACCTTTCAATGATACAGCTCGTAAAACCTAGCTTTCGAACAATAATAACACGATGGAAACTCTACCTTACCTCATAACGATACAGCTATTGCAACAAATCTTTCGACCTATGCTGACTACGGTAAACTTCTTTGTCTCAATGATACATCTCTTACAGACAAGCTTTCGAACAACACAGTAAACTCTTTATAAAAATAATTATTCCTCACCCTTGAAGCTCACTGGAAAAAAGTAAAGCTCACTGGCCTCCTAGGCCAGTGAGCTTTACTTTTTCATTTGGGAGTTGCGTAAAATGATTTGCTTCATGCAAAGTCATGTATGGGCTGCCTTTTCACAGCCAACCTAAATTAATAACGGATACTGGCTCAGTTAAGTGCCTCTACTCATTTAGCATAGGCTTTTTAGTGGTCGTTACTGTCTCAGCACAGGTCAGGGATAAATGATATTTTTATTGCACAAAACATCACCTCACTAGCTAAGCCTAGTTCCCTTCCAATGTTAATTAGTGAACTTTTGAATATAGCCTAATTTGATTAAAAACGAAAATTACAGGCAAATAATAGAAACAAATCAGAACTATTATTTACAATTGAAACAATTGAGTTAACTGTAGACTGTTTCAAACAATGTACAGGTAGCTCAACTGATCCATATCAATACCAGTCGTAAGCGTCCCCAAGACGCTGGCTGCATTGCCCCGCTGTATGGCAATGCTGATGCGCTGCGCCAGATCTCACCAGCTCTCGGGCCAGCAATTAAGTTTGCATGTTACTCTCAAATTACTTTTTCAAGTTAAGTTTTGCTTTTCTTAATTTTAAGTGTACAACGTCTCACATCATTTTTAGGTTCTGTGTTGTTCGTTTTTCATTATATTCGTTTTTTTTTTTGTTTTTTTAATTACATATTTTGTTAAATTTAAGTTAATATATCAGTAGACTTTCCCTTCATTATTTTGTCATTTTTTAGTTATAAAAAAAGCATCTCTTTCAGCCTATAAAACAACAAAAATAACTTAATTTAAAGCACAGAAATCAAGAAAAAAAAAACAAGCAGCATTACTATCTACATATGGCTCATGGTGAGTCTCGGCCTTCGCTAAAAAACTACAGCTAAATTTTAGTTAAACAGATTGAACTGTTACTGTTGCTGTGGTATTGTTAAATGATATGGCTTTCGCACACGATCCCTCGCTCTGTGTTTATCCGCACCTGTTTTTACAGTAGCGTCTTTACTTTCCTGCCTGCACCAACTGCGAACAGAAAACGTACGTTTGGAGGAACATGTGACCAATCTACTGCAGAGGAGGGACCATCTACTGGCTGTCAATGCCAGGCTCGCTATACCCTTGAACTCAGGTAAACATCAAAACAAGATTTATCACCTTCGTGATAAATCGACAGCCATATCGTCACTTTCCATGAGGGGAGATTTGGGTCAAACAAAGATCTACTGAATATAAAAAAAATAAGCTGGGAGAACGAAAAAATGTCAATTGGCTTTATCAGTAGGTTCACGGGGCAAATAACCCATCTACCAGCACCAATCTACTGCATGACTTGGGCCCCGCCGAAAAGGGCGCTTTTCTCCTGGCTACACCACTAATATAATCCAGGCTAAGACTGCAGCTGTGTCAAACTGAAATACAAGCTGTAATCATATAAATAAAAATAATAATAATGCTGGACAATCACACAGCATCATCAATTTATAGTAAAGAAATATATTCTAATCAAAAAGTAATGTTTCTAATTTACATGTGGGTAAACATTCTACATTGTTATGAGTACATAATGCAATGTAGCAAACTTGCAAGTGATGTTGATAAGGAAAATATTTTGATGAAAACAGTTTAATGACGTCGTATCTAAATATTATCGTATCTAAAATATTAATCCTAAGCTTTTTATCATGAATTTCTTAATTGTCATCGTATTATAAACCTTACTAGATAATCACCGATAGGTAAATTAACCTTGTCTTCTTTGGCCGATATTAATTACTTGTGTTATCATGCAGGTGGGGTCGCAGATCCATCCTACCAACTTCCGTTCCCAGGTAAGCAGTTATGAACAAGTTCTAATTTAAAACTATAAAAAAGCCGACTCGGTAATTAATTGAAAACTATATAACAGCCGACTCGGTCCAAGCTTTTTTTTTTTACCTTTTACGCCAAATGAGGCCGATGACCTATAAATGTGGGTAAAAACATATAAACAGATTACACAGGATGGCTTTTTGAGATGGTAGTGGATGGTCAAATCCGAAACCATGAGAGTTAGAGAAAAGTTATTCATGCCTTTCGTGACATTTTTATGATAAATAAAAACTGCACTTATTATTAAAAAAGATAGGTATGGAAATTTAAATTGAAGTTTACAGATGTTTTATCGAGGATTAACCCCATTAAAATAAAGGTTTAGTGTCCTGGCCTGGCCAGCGGCAAGCACACCAGTTGTTTGAAATGATTATAATCATTTGAAATGATCCTGGTGTGCTTCCCGCTGTTAAAAAGTTGTTTAAAAGTTCGTTAGTTAAAGGTAAAATTTTCTTGCCAGAGAAGAGTATTCAAACAAACGAACTTTTCAGTAATTCGTAGTCATATTTTTCACTCATCAATTCGCTCCGATTTCCTTCAAAAGTAAAATAGGTAGGTATTCAAAAATATACAATTTTTTAATAAATCGAGGTCGTCATGACCTCGATTTATTAAAAAACTGTAACTGTGTTAAAAAAAAACCCTTCACGATTTTTTTCTAACTCATGGTTTCATTCTCAATACAATAGCAAATGAATCATTAAAATCGTCCACACCACGGGAAATCAGCAAACACACAAAAAACGTCGAGGAAAGTTCAATTTGCTTTGTTTATGTGCTGTGTCATGTTTATAGCATCATGTTTAACGAAACGTCTCACTTTGGGGACGGGCAGCCGACATCCAGACTATCTTTGTTCTCCAAAAAAGGGCTATACGCGTAATTTATAAATTAAAGCCACGTCACTCTTCGAGGGATTTATTTGTAGGCAAAAATATTATGACAGTAATATCGCAATACTTCTATGAAAATCTAATGTACACGCACAAAAATACAGATAGCTTTTTGAAAAAATGTGATGTTCACAACAGAAATACAAGAAACAAGAACAAACTACACATTCCCTCATATAGATTACAAAAGGTAGGCAAATGATTTGTGGGAAATTGCGTACGCTTCTATAACAAGCTTCCATCTGAAGCAACTGAGCTCCCTGTTCGTAAATTTAAACAGTACATAAAACGAAATCTTATCAACAAAGGCTTTTACTCCATAGATGATTATATCAATGATGTTAATGCTTGGCCAGATGTCGCCCAGTTCTGCACCGAAAATAGTATATAAGGAGAACAATCTTAAGCTTAGTTTTATTTTTATATAAATAAATATTGACCTGTATTTTAATCACATTATATTATAATATTGTGTTACATTTTAAGTGTTATATAAACTTACTAGTGGTTTATTTTTCGCTTCTTCCACTAGTGGACCAAAATTGAAGCGTCAAAATCAATAACATTTTGTTTCATAATTGATAGTAGTTATTATTATTATTTATTAAGCTGTTTATGTATAAAATTTGACTTGTCTAAGTGCTTATTCTGTAAGCCTAAAGAAATAAAGTTATCGAATTTTGAAAACTACCCGCGTTACCACATTTAAATTAAGTTTTGTTGTTTTTTTGTACGAGTTAGCTCTATGATAAACTAAAATTAATTTTGTTTTGTCATGTACGTGAATTGTATGCTATATGTTATGAGAAATAAAGTATCTATAATCTAAATTTAAAGTCTGTAAAAATGGGTATTTTCTCTCATCGTGTTTGATGGGAGAGTGACAAGAGGCAGTGTAGGCAGTGTTTCCAGAGATTGGGTTTTGGTTATGCCCTCAATGCCTTAGATTGTTGTGTTGCAGGGGCAGCCCCGCCGCCGGCCGAGTCAGGGCGCTGCTCGCGAGACGGCCCTCCGCCCCGCACGCCGCAGCCCGCCCGCTCGGACCCCGAGCGACACGCCGAGAGAACACAGGTGGCGCAGCAGGTCTCACACCAGGTTAGTCACATTAACTGTTCAACAATCAAGAACTGAATACTAAAAACTGAATCAAATCGGTACGTGCTTCGTAAGCTATGCCGCCCCAAATCATTACTGAGCCACCTTGGTAACCTTCTGTTTCCACAACAGTACATGGTGCAAGCCTTTCATTCTTGCGCCTATTTACACGCTGGCGACCGTCAGGACCGTGCAAGCATATTCTTGTCTTGTCAGAAAACATAACATTGTTACATACCATTCGGCGTGCTCTCGGGAAAAACGAAGTTTTTCTCTCCGGTGGCCTACGAGCAATTGTGCCACTCAAAATGGTCGAAAAGCTTCAAGTGCCTACTCTCCTAACCGTCTTCTCACTGTTCTTTCACTCACATAGATGATGTCCGAAGTTCGCTTCGGACCTCAACAGTTGATACCGATTTCTGAGAACATTGGTGACAAAAAACCCATAGTCGCGAACGAAATTGAATTTTTTTTCTGGTCTTCGCTCATAAGAGCTAGTCTCCCGAAACCGTTTCACTGCATCCCTTATGGTGGTTCGTGCGACACCAAGCTGCCGGCCCACGTAACGCTGACTAAACCCTTCGTCGATAAGAGCATTAAATGGCATTTCTATGAAGTCCAAACACTAGCTGACTTAAGAAAAAAAAAACGCATATTGTTTACATTTAATGCTAATGAAGCAATGTAAGCAGTATGGCAACGATGACGTCAATAAGGTGAATTTTCGGTATTTACCCTATTCACAACTTATGCGAATGAAACAACAAAGTTAAGAGGGTTCACGCCTTCCATGCGCAGTTTGGCTCAAAAACAGTACTTTTCAAACTCGTTATTTTCATGAACCAGTTATCTTACACTATAAGTTAATTAGTAATAATTTTAGGAAATTTCATTGTCGAAAAAGTTAGTTGAGAAAATATTTGAATTAATATAGTATGTACGCGTTCTATGAAAATAACTTGTTAGAGGTTTTCTTAATTTCCCTGTCAGCATCAGTTTCGAAGCTCAAAATTTTATGAAAATACTGACATATCTAATAAAAAAAAAATGATAACCAATAGATAAAATCCTTGGAAAAAAAGTTAGTTGAAAAAATATTCGGTTTTGGTATCGTACTATGAGAAATTAATTTACAAAAAATGTGAAATTTTACGAATTTCAAATGACTTTTTCACCGATATAACTTATTTAATTTACTATAATAATAGCTTACTAATAAAGTAGAGAATCGTCTTTAAAATCATGCATTTAAAATTTTAAATATTTTGTTGTTATTAATTTTCTGTGAATATTTTAAAACTACTATAAAACGCTGCGCGCAAATCCATTCAAATCAGTCCGCCGCGAGGCTTTCTAGAGTGTGGTCATGTCGCTCGGCGCTCTGACTGACCTGTGTTGACCTTTGTCGTGCGTATAAGGCGAGCGGACATTTATAGCGCCCTCGAAACATTTTGGTACTTTGGTAAGTAATTTTTTTTATTATTATATTTGATGGCAAACATAATTGTAGAATGTATTAATATAGACAAAAATCATATTTCAGACATAATGGGAAATAAAATGAAGTTATTTTTTGCGAAGAAACGAAAGCGCAAAAATTAGCAAACATGGAAAATGCAAGAGCTAAAAGGTTAGTATATACAGGCCGTCCCACGGATATGCCACATGGAGGAAAAGTAACTTGAATATTGTAGATGGAACATTTTACTGAAAGAAGACATAACTTATTTGAATTTAAAAAACAATTTAAACTGCATTTTTAGATATTTAAATAATTACATGGTTGAACCTGGAATCGAACCTGTTACACGAGAAAAATAATCATACCGATCGAAAGGCTTCAATTTAATTTAATCCACACAAAAAGTGGGCCGTGCTTCAAATCAAAAGAATGTAGGTATGATTCGAAATAGGAATCACTTTAGATTGGTTCGCGCGCCTGCTGCAATGGCTGCTATGACAGCTGAGTAATAGCGGCGTGGACGTTGTTATGCAATAAGAGGACCGGACCAAGTCAATAACAAAATAATATTTTGGTAAAATGTTTATCACTCTACAGGGTGTTTTTTTTTTTTCAAAATGAAAATGCAAAATGAGGTCAGACAACTTTTTACTTCATTTGGAAGGATTTTTCCTTGATGAAATATTGAATCGATAAAATTTAGATATTTTTCAATGAAATTGAAATTTATTATGCTTATTTGGTATTTTTAGTTTACCTGCCCATACGATTCGGAAAAATAAGTGGGTAGCTAACAAGTGGACTAAAAACATTAAATTAATCATATTTTGCGGGACAAAGAGTTCACTGAATTGTTATCCAAAAATATATTTATTTATTAACAGACGAGCAGCCAGTGGCTGATGTGTCTATTATCAGACAGTGTCGAATTTAGTTATTGCGTAATTTTTTTAGTTTGTCAATTTTGTCTCGTAACCAGTTGTCGAGTTTATTCTTGAAGGCGTATATTGATGTGTGATATAGGGTGTTTTATTTTTTCAGGGCCACTGAGAGGAAGTCTGAAACCGTGAGAGTTATCAAAAAGCGATGTTAATAGTTACGTGATTGATTTTGAAAATAATAAGTTCTTCGTTAAAAAAGACAAAACTTTTTTATATTTTTGGAAAAGTAAGCATTTGTAAAAAAAAATTTTTTTCTCATTTTGCTTCTAAGTTGATAATAAATAAATAAATTTACGACGCCTATGTGCCTTAATGGTTGGAACACCTTCAAAATTGATTTTTTCTAATGGGGTTATTTAAAGAATCATCTGTACAAAAACAGATTTATCACACTGTGGACAATCAATATCATTTTGAACATTTATTAAAATAAATTCAAGGTTATTGCGCTTATTTTGATTTCCATCGCCCAGTTTTTCTACAAAAATGACAGAAAGTATTTAAAATCTAACGTCCGTGCGTAGATGCGTAGAATCCGACTGTCAGTGCTACCACTGACAGTCGAAAGACGGACGTTAGATTCTATCTACATAACCCTGCAAAATGTACTACATATATCTGACCAAACTAAAATCACTACTTTCAGCTTTTTTGAAGAGGGTATGCAAGAAAATTTTATGTCAAAAAGCTCATAACGATAAAAAAATATGACAAAAGAAGATAGATTTCTTTGCGTATAGTCTGAACGTTTGTACTTTCAACTATACGACAAACAACCTTTTCTCGAATTCGTAGTCTAATTTATAAATTTTCAAATTTGAAGGTTTCATTTTGAAAAAAAAACACCCTGTATAGTAAAAAAAAGCATTTGACCATATAATTGTTTCGTTATTGACTTGGTCCGGTCCATTTATTGCATAACATCGTCCACGCCGCTATGACTCAGTTGTCATAGCTGCCATTGCAGCAGGCGCGCGAACCAATTGAAGTGATTCCTATTTGAATTATCCATAGTTTTGATTTGAAGCAGCGCCCACTTTTTGGTTGGAATTTGTTCTGAATTAGACTTCCTGACTTATTATTTATTCGTAGAATAAAACATTTAAAATGTTGTAAAATAAACTCGACTTTATCCGTACCAAGTGTTTTATTTGTACCTACTCGTAACAGGCTGAAGGTTTATTAGTCACTTCTTTACTTTAGTCTACATAGCGAAGCGACAGAAATCAAAAGTACCACTTTATTTCCGTGTCAGTGTTTTATTTTAAGAATTTGGCCTTTTCTAAGTGTACATTTTTGTATTTATGGAAATAAACAATTTTTGATTTTGATTTTATTTTAACACGTAAATATGTCATCTGTCTAAGTTCAAATTTAAATTAAATAATTGCTATATCAATTTCACTCGAATGGATCAAAGTGCTAAGCTTGACTATACCACAATAGAACGCGCCAGCGCTACTCACACAGTCACGCTCGCTTCTGTGTGGGTTTGAATTACCTAAACTTGACATCGCGCGCTAGGCGTAAAGGCTCTTAAGGATTTTTTCTTGTCCCTAATTATCTTTCACACTTGACTAATTTACGTCCGATAACTTACAACTGCGATAACATCAAAAGCCTCATAAAATGGGTGGGCGGTTAATTGTACCGCTGAGTGGTATATCTGAGTTGCGTTTCAAATCAATTCAAATTTTTTTGGTTGTCTCCGTACAAACACGCACCATCTTCATAAAATTACTGAACTTTGGAGTATGTGACGGTGTAATCCTCTGGATTATTAGTTACGAAGCCTGATGCCTATAACGGCTCTATCAATAATTGAACTTATCTAAAGTACCTACTTAAAAATATGTCAATGATAGTTGCTTATCCAAACACAAACTCTACTTATCTCTCTCTTAACAAATGACGTGCTGTTTTTATTACTATTAAAATGATTATTATCTTGAATTTTAAGATTCTTTATTTACCTACTGTGATTACATTATTAATGACACAAACCATCACGAAACAAAAACAACCAAGAAACATCTACTGCTAATGTGGTTACGCTTAAAAGCGGTGCGACTTGCGAGTCTGCACGCCCCGCGCCGCTGCAGTCTCCTCAAGTTCAGCATGTACTGTACGTCATATGCAATGTATAAAGACCTAGGACGGTATTGGTTGATTTGATTCGAGTCAAGTTATTTCGTTAAGTTATCATCAGACTCGTGCATGCTGTACAGTTGTACGCATGCAGTTGCTTTTTGTATAGTTCTGGACGATCGTGGAGGATTGTCGTTGCGTTGATGCACATGGTAAAGGTTGTACCTTTGTTGTAGATGTTGATGCGAGAAGTGCAGCAGAAGCCTAGCTGAAAGGAAGCTCAGGGCGGCATGGGCCCGCCGCCGGTACGCGCGGCGGGCCAGAACACCGTCCATACGTACTTCACCACAGACCAGCCTTCGCACCCACCGCCGCCGCCGCTAGCCCGCCGACCCCGGGCCGATTTCTCAATTGAATCCATACTCAAGTACAATTACTAAATGCAGACGATACAACGTACGTGATCGAGTGCTCTGACTTCAGCTCTCCACAAAAAAATGACGCCCCTCGCAATGCTCGATAATAATACATGAGTAATGCTGGACAACGTTAAATGCATTCGTTACCAAAATGGCGACTTTTCTTGTAAAAGGGTATTCCCAAACTTAGCAGAGTTTGAAGTATGGAAACCGAAGGTGACTGATATAATTCAGTTACACTTTATACATATTTTGATGTTCCCTTAAACTGATGTCAGTCAGAGCAATCAATCAGGTAGCTGCAGTCGTGGTATGCTCGGCTTAAAGGGTGCTCTCACATGAGGCACTCTCCAGACGATTATTTAGGGTATTTGACACGTCAGTGCTAGTTTAAAGTGATTCGAAATAGCGGACCCAGCAATAAACAGCTGAACCATGTGGCAGAGGCCAGCTTCACCGGAGTTCAGAGACTTTGTGACGGAATGCATAATATAAGTTGTGTAATTTATGTAGCGTCATAATAACTGTTTACTTTAATTCAATGTTCAATGTTGTTGTAGAGGGATGAGAGTTAGGGGCGACAGATTCAAGTTAAAATATTGTGTACGACCTGCTATAGTCGGACATCATAATTAATGTATATGTTTACTCGCCCACTATTTTGAGTAATTGCGTTCCTGACTTGAATCGAATAGTAAAATTGAAATACAGTAGACACTAAGATTTTCGGACCTTTCATTCAAAATTAATCTGCTTTATTCTGTGCATTATTGATGTTGATTAACCCGAAATAGATACGAAAAAAAAAAAAAAACAAAAAAAAAAACATAATTATAAGTCAAATACCCTCTTGAAATAATTGGTGTTTACATAGAATTAGGGTTTGAAGGTTTCTGAAGTGGTGATACGTATGAGAGGAGGAGAATGATCGTTAGATATGTAGAATGTTAGGAGATGTAGCAGGAAAGGATTGTGTTTGCATGTAAAATATGCCATTTCTTCGCATGTCATTTGTAAATAAATTCGCATTTTTCTGTAACATTGATGTAAATAAATATCATCTCGTAAGATATACTTATTCACTGTGTAAAAAAAACGATATTAGATTACACTTTAGGATTATAACTGTTATATCGGGAAACTAGAATTTAGTAAAATAGTTGATAAGCTTTATACATTGCTGTAATAAGAATAGTTTTAATTTTTAACAAGAGAAGAGCCATTTACAATATAGTAAATGAATAATTGTAAAATATTTTCACTGCCAAACAATGGATTGGCTAGTAGCTAGTACTAGCCAATACTAGACTCTGAGCTAATGATGCTTCAGCCTAGTGATTTATTTGAACTAGCATTGTGATTGGTGCCAATCGGGGCACCATTGCTAAGTGGACTAACGTAAAAATGAGAATAAAAAACTCAAAATCACCAAATTATGACGAAATGTACGTTACGTGTAACATTTGGATAAGACTGAGTGATGGAACTGGACTGAGTGATGGAACTGTTTAGAGCCCTCTCGTGGGGATTTGTAGCGATATATTGGAGGTTTGAGAATGTAGTCTATCCCGGTCAGAGAACCAGCGTACTGCTGCTAGCTATACACGCGAGCCTGAATGAATACCGTTGAAGTGACAGCTTCAAATGACTATGACATAGTATCCCTTTAGCTGTTTTTAGAAAATCTTGTACTTTGTGCAAATATTTTCTTTATATTTCTCCAACGTATGATTTTCACCAGTGTTGAAATAACGCCTTCATTATTACGATGTATTTAAAAATGAACGTTATCGTTACATGATATTATAACATTCAGATTAGCCACGTAGATATTGTACTTAAATGTTTTGTCTTCGTGTGTTCTTACTTTCGTGTTATCGTTCGTCATCAATGTTTTTGATACTTTAATTTTCTTTGATACGTCCTTTTGGGGAACCAAATTTAATAGCATGTATTTTCTTTCTCCAACGTATGATTTTCACCCACTGTTGAAATAAGGACTTCATTATTATAATAGATTTAAAGATGAACGTTATCGTTACATAATAGTATAACATACAGATTAGCCACGTAGATATTATACTTAAATGTTTTGTCTTCGTGTGTTCTTACTTTCGTGTTATCGTTCGTATTCAATGTTTTTAACACTTTGATTTTACGTTGATACGTCATTTTGGAGAACCAAATTAAATAGCATATATTTTCTCTATATTTCTCCAAGGTAATTTTCACCTCTGTTGAAATAACGCCTTCATTATTACGATAGATTTAAAGATGAACGTTATCGTTACATAATAATATAACATACAGATTAGCCACGTAGATATTGTACTTAAATGTTTTGTCTTCGTGTGTTCTTACTTTCGTGTTACCGTTCGTCATCAATGTTTTCCATACTTTTATTTTCGTTGACACGTCCTTTTGAGGAACCAAGTCAAATATGAAAATACAATTAATAGATGTCAATAGTTGTAATGTTCTTGTCTTGTGTATGCAATACATAACCGTATGAATAGGTACTCAGTAGATAGTAATTGCAATTAACGTAATAGCGTGTATCTTCGATGTGATGTCTGTCTATCTTGCTATCGGATTAAAATACTCTTGACCCGTTCTTTTTTATAATATTTTTTATATAATAATACTAAAATAAATGTATGCAACAAAATATTTATTCACATGATTAACTCATATTATGGTGTTTCGATAAACTTAAATTCCAAATTATACATCCAAATTCGAAGTTCATTAATTTCATGCGATAGTAAGTGTGTCTTTTAATTTAAACAATAATCGTCGGTTTCAACACCTAACCAAATCAAATATGAAAATACAATTAATAGATGTCAATAGTTTGTAATGTTCTTGTCCTATGATCTAAATACATAATCATATTTGTAAGACAGTAGATGCTAATTAGCAATCGCAATTAACGTAATAGCTTGTATCTTGGATGTGATGTCTGTCTATCTTGCTATCGGACTAAAATACTCTTGAGCCGTTCTTTTTTAATTATATTAACTCGAATTAAAGTGATTCGATAAACTTTAATTCCAAATTATGTATCCAAATTCGTAAGCATGTATTATAATTTAAACAATAATCGTCAGTTTCGACACTTAACCAAATCAAATATGAAAATACAATTAATAGATGTCAATAGTTTGTAATGTTCTTGTCCTATGATCTAAATACATAATCATATTTGTAAGACAGTAGATGCTAATTAGCAATCGCAATTAACGTAATAGCTTGTATCTCGATGTGATGTCTGTCTGACCTTGCTATCGGAATAAAATACTCTTGAGCCGTTCTTTTTTATAATAATTCAATACTAAAATGTATGCAACAAAATATTTATTGACATGATTAATTCGAATTATGGTTTTTCGATAAATTTAAATTCCAAATTATACATCCAAATTTCGGAGTTCATTAATTGCGATAGAGAGGGTGTATAATATATTATAATTTAACCAATAAAAAAAATGATTCGTAATTTATATCGTAAAGTAAAGCTCAATGTTTGAACGTAATAAGTGTTAACGTAGAAATGTGTAATCATATAAATTTGATCAGCATATCGCTTTTCAACAAGGTTCAGATAGATAAGTGTGCACAAGCACAGACCACGTTTCACTAGATGTAAATTCTAGTAACGTAATTTAATTAAATAGTAATGCTAATCTATAGCCACGCTAAGTAAGTTTATCTTGTTATTGCTCACCCTATAGATTATAATAACTGTGCTTAATTCCGGCCAAATGTAAAGGTCGCTGCAATGAAATTTGAAAAATGGTAACATCCAGCCTTTTTGGTTCGGTGAGATATTAATGTAAATTCTGCGACTATATTTCATTTTACTTGTCGCGACCCATAAATGGCAATAAGTAAACAAAAGCGTATGTTTATTTATTTAATTTCCAAGAAGTATTTTAGTTTATGATCGCTTTTTGTACATTTTAGAAGCTAACTTGTAGGTACGTGATTTAGACTGTTGCGATGAATGGATGTTTTATTCTGTGCGTTTTAACAAAAATATTTGAAATCGTTGAATTTAACTCATTTTTATTTTTATATTTTCAGTTTTTCAATTCAAATTATGTGTATCCAAAAACTATAATTTATTAAAAGGCCGTCTTATAATGATTATTATAAATTCACTATTATAAATTCAAATTATAAATGAACAGTCTAAATCATTGTTCTACTAAGGTTATGCATTGTAATATAGGATAAGTTTTTTTTTATAATTTTAACCTTAAAAGTTGATCTCAGTCGATTGTACTAACAAAGGTCGGGTTTTCACTGTCGGCTAGTTTTAGGGTGTGCTTAAGACAAATAACAAAAAAACTAGCCGCTTCATTTATCAACAAAGTTGGGAGAACAAAGTAACAAAGAACCTAAACTTGTATCTTATCCAATATCAATCTCCCACAGTCAAAACCCGACAGGTGATCTTTTTATAGTTGACTAGGACGTGACTGATTATTACGTATTATGCGTTTTATTTGCAATAAACATAGCTACATTTCTTAGAAGCGCATTTATCATGCATTATATACCAAATCAATAAAATTTCCGAAAAATTAATGGTGTTTTACTTGAAAAATCAAATCTGCTTCGCTCGCGTCAAAGTAGAAGTAGGTCATGTGGAGTTTAACTTTTTTCGATGTGTAGGATATTATTTTTTCGATGTAGGACAACATATAGGACAGTATTCATAGCAAACTATTGTGCCTGACGCCTAGCAAATATTTCGTGGCCCCTCTGAGGTGCCAAACGCTAGGGAATGTGATGGCGCTGCTCTTAATGAATGTTGCTCGTCTCTTCGGTTTTCACGGGTTTTTCAGTTAAAAGCCACACCATATAGAAAGTCTTATACATATAGTGACCATCTACGTGTTCTAGTGGAGATGAGATTTATACATAGATGTTAGATAGATGTTCTACCATAGATGCTTAACATTTTTGATACTTTTTTGATCGAACGATCGATCGACATGACATTGTGCTAACTTATCTGTCATAGTCAATATTTGGAACCGTCAAAGCCATAGAGCAAAAAAATTCAGACCCGGGTCCGGTTCATCAAAATTTAGGAAATCTCAAAATGCCTGATACGAAGTATGAGTACCACACAATCTCACAATGACTGAAACCAATGAGTTGATCCCAGAATAAGTAGGTAAGGTGTAGAGGGGCTATCATGGCACATGGTCATATTTTCCGTTCTGTAGCTTTTGCTTAAGAGAGACCTCTATGTTCGGTTAGAGGAACTATCGATTCGTTCAATTACCTTCCTTTAGATGGTATTGATAGCGCATAAACTGATCGATAGACATTTTGAGTGTGCGCGTCAACAGACAAGGAGTTTTATAAATAATTTGGTGGTTTTCGCTGTTTAAATGAAGTTTTGACAAGGTAAGTATTATAAATAATAGATTCAGGCGTTACTTTGCGGAAATCCATTGCAAAAGAATATTTTGCAATGGAATTTCCGCAGTCAGACCATTTGGACCCGATATTTTTTAGTTTGTAAAAATAATCATGTTTTATGTTATTATCAGACTCAATGGATCAGGCTTAGGAAATATTCGGTAGAATTTTCGTTAGTGTATGAACAAATCAGACTATACATCACTAAAAAATAAATATTAAGTAGGTTTTATATTACACTAGCAGCGCCTCGCGGTTTCACCCGCGTAGTTCCCGTTCCCGTGGGAATTCCGGGATAAAAAGTAGCCTATGTCCTATTCCAGACTATAATCTATCTCTGTGCCAAATTTCATTCAGATCCGTTCAGCCGTTCTGGCGTGATAAAGGAACAAACATCCATCCATCTATCTATCCATCCATCCATCCATCCATCTAAACTCTCACGTTTATAATATTAGTGAGAAGTGAGATAGTGAGATTACTACTATTTGGCTCCTAAAAATATAAGACATGTGCATAAACAATCGAAAACACGCCGAATTTAGACATCTTATCAGACTTTATGGTACTAGATAAATTTGCTTGAGGTATGGGATGTTGTTAGATACGTCCTAAAATTCTCCTACATTATAGATTTTATGTTGAATATACTAGATTTTTAGGTCTTATCCAGACGTCATATGAAACAAAAGAGTAGGTAGGTATATTATTATTTTCTTTTATTGCTCTATATTAAACTTTAATCAGACTTTAACAGTTCTTTGTACTAGTTATAGAAAAGAAATTATCTAACATTTAAAAATAATCAACATTATAAAAGTATTATACTTAAACATTAAAAAAACTAGAACAGGTACTTTATAAAACACCATACATAACAAATACGTTCCCACTGGATAGATAAGTACCTACTAGGTTCCGTTTATTCTACTAACGCCTGGTCTGTTGCTTCTGGAGCATCACATACGCCTTCTTGATGTACTAAGTTTCTATAAAAGTTATGGAACTGTTCAGGTATCTGTATTCACATACGTAATACAGAATATGTAGTATTACATATCAGTGTTTGCAGGTCTCTGTATTTGGCCGTTGAAATAGGTTTCTCTGCGTCTTGCAGGTTTGGTAAGTTTGTAGGTACACTTCGTCAAAGTCATCATCAATGAACTCTTTTTTGTAAAACTGGGAACCAGGGCTTTCTTTGCGAAACTGCCTCCAAACACTGTTAGATATTTTAAAATCTTAATTGTCCTTTCACGTCTTTCTTTCGCTGAACAAATAAACCAGATCGTTTATACAGATGTGTGAAGTTTTTGAAATTATTGATAGTAATTTCTGTGACATAGAATGGATTGCGGCCCGCGCATGTTTTAATAAACTGGACCCAGTCATGAGGTATCGCAATATCCATTGAGGCTAGTCTCTTTTTCTTTCTCTCAATCATTGATGAGTACCTATGTCCCCGTAGGAGAAATTTGTGGTTTATCCGTTTGATAGTAGGGAACTTGGCAAAAACCATTAGTTATCATGTTATCAACATCGTGTTGCGGTTTTGTCCAGCACAGTTATCCGTCCAAATAGTGATATCTTCAATTGTGGGATCTATGAGGTATTTTTGACATCATAGCCAAATGCAAAGGTGTTTTATCTTCTTTTTTTTTACTGTTATCCTATATATTATTATCTAATATTGTAGGTACACAGTTTTCACAGGATTAAATACTTTTCATCCCTTCATCACGGAAAGAGCAGCAGCATCGTGCGCACGCATGATAAGAATTTAATTTTCTTTATCTTCTAGCGGATAAAAACGGCTTTTACACTCAGATATCGAAGAGCAAAAATACTCTTTCCGCGATGGGGGGATGAAAAGTTACGTGTTGCACTCGAGTGTAAAGATTTTTTACCTCGTGCTTTTTTGATTCCCTCGCTGACGCTCAGGATTCTAACTTTTTAATCACTCGCTACGTTCGTGATTCAATTTTAGTAGGTATCCTTCGCTTGCTCGGTCATCAAAATTGAGCACGCGGTTAAAAAGCAACTTTGCACTCTTGTATAACAAAAAACTATTTATTCACACAAAACAAAACCGCTCGCAAGAAAGGCTTCTTCCACAAAAGGACAAACGTGGAAAAAAATTGAAGAGAACAAATTTCAATTTTGTTTCTTGTTTGATAATTATACTATTCATAAAGCTGTTTATGTATAAAATTTGACAAGTTTAAGAAATAAAGTAGACTAACTTTTTTCCTTCAACTAAAGTACCTACACATTAGTTACAAGCTTTTTTGTACTCTCTCTTTTGTACTACGAGTACTTTTTATTTTCTGAACAGTGCTGATCTACCCATAGGTAAAGGCTTGGCCACTCTTTACGCCACACCCTAAATAAAAAAATCCAGATTAGAAGTACGAGTATTAGTGTATAATTATTTTTATTTTTATTTCTATGAATACTGATGCATATTGAAACACAATACTAGAGTCTAACGAATGTACAAGACAACGCTGAAACAGGTAGGGACAAACAGGATATCCTCTTGAAATATTTCTGACTGAAATATTGAATTTTTAATGAAAACGTTCTAGCTCGTTGGAAGTTTCGTCGAGAATGAAAAATGAAATACATAAAAGTTTAGTTCTATATCTATGTTTGAAAGGCTTCACTGTGGAATACAAATGTAATATTCCACTTCACTCATACTTCTAAGTTCACTGTCCGAAAGTTTTATGGAAAGAATAGATTTATTTGAATATTTACCGTGTTTCCACTTGCTTGTACGGGCCTTGAGTTTGAGTGCGATTTGTCGTTACCGTCTGCAAATCTGATTCGTGCGACGTCAATAGCGAGGCTTGAGGGAACCTACCAACAAAGGATTCAATGAATCAAAGCTCTTTTGGACTACAAAAGTTTTACGAAGCGAGGAAGGCTCATTTATTATTCACAGGCAGGCAGCACGGAAGACACAGCTTGGATAAGGCTTTGTCTAGGGTAAAATTTCATACAATGCGAAATAAGGTTTTTTCAGGTGAGATTGTTGTAACGAGTATCTATTGACTATAAAAATATACAGGGTAAGGTTTATTCAGGGCCACTGAGTGGAAGTCTGAAACCGTGAGATTGATCGAAAAGTCATGTTAGGAGATACGTGCTCGATTTTGAAAAAAAAAGGTTCTGCATTAAAAAAAGTTACATTTAAGATACATTTATTTAAGATGAACGCAAGTTCATATTATTAGAGTGAAGATGTGATGAACAGGTTTTTACGTAAGATCTTCAAAACTATATATTCTAATGTACGAATTCGATGTCATGCTGTCTTATTCTACTCTAGTCAAATTGCTGTCTAATGTGGATAATGCCGGTGTGATATAAATGAAACAGTGCGATTATCGTTCGAACACTCAAACGCAAATCGGTGGTTACGACAAATCGCACTCAAACTCAAGGCCCGTAGGTACGTAAAAATGGAATATTCATAAATCTGTTTAGAAATTCTATCAATTCCGTCAATAAAGCATTACTATTAATCAATCAATTCAATTATCGATTTTGGTTTGTGTTCTAGTATACAGATACATGTCTTTTAGTACTTTTTAGGGTTCCGTACCTCAAAAAGACAAAAGGAACCCTTATAGGATCACTTTGTTGTCCGTCTGTCCATCTGTCAGCCCTCTTTTCTCAGAAACGCGTAGAGGTATCGAGTTGAAATTTACATCATATAGGTACTCGCAAGTTTGTAACCTCTTGGAGCCGCGATATAAATCAAACTTCTAAGTTAACAATCAAAAGTAACAGCCATATGCCCAACTTTTTTGAATATTTATAGGGAATCACATGCACACAAAACCTATTGGGTACTTTCTACTAGAATCATGAAATTTGGCAAGAAGCACAAATAAAGGAAAAAATCTATAAACCCTAAAGGTCATTCACTGACCCTATAAATTTTCCCTAGAACCGATGGACACGTGGTTACACTTAATCGATGTATATCTAAATGAAATCCCGGACACTCATTTTAAGTTATTCAAAATTCAAAATAAATTAGGAATTTGAGGTTATGATATTTCTTTGTACAAGTTCTCAGAGCGATAATAGGTACCTACTTACCTATGTATAAAATACAGATTTACAGTGTATTGTATACACACACACATACAGTACACATTAGTGTGTGTGTGTGTAAAAAACAAGTCCGTTGTGCAGACAAATCATTTAAAAATCTTGACACAAATTACAACAGAATTTGACCGCAAGACCGCATGCAAGTTGAACCCACTAGGAGGGTGATTTCTTCCGTTCATGTGAACACTGAATCTGCAACAATAAATCAAATCGCTGACGACCACGACGTAGGTAATTGTCATGTCACGTAATTTAAGGCTCCATAGTGCACATCACATATTGCCTGTGAGACAGACCATTTTACACACTTTTTTGGATCGTCGGCCTACCCAGACGGAGCTAAAAGCTAAGTATTGTTAGATAATGTTTAGATAATATATTATGGAGTCTTTGATCCTGTAATTATGGTAAGCTGTTTTGTATTGTAGCATTTTCTTCTACATCCAAGCATGTTTTAGCATCGACATTGTTGAAGGTCAAGTTTAAATTATAAGGTAGGTGTTATTCTTTCAGAATATGACTATTTCTATTTATCTATAATGAACATGTAATAGAAGTATATAAGTGATTATGTAAACGTGCTAGTGGTTTCTTGTTAACTTCTTCCACTAGTGGACAAAATATTGAAGTGAAGAGAAATTCCATTTCACTTTAATGTCAGGACCAGGATTGAGTTTGCAACCTCCCGAGAGAGGAAAGCCGATCTTGCTTCGAGCGGGATTTAAATTTAATAAATAAAACCGGTCAAGTGCGTCGGACTCGCACACGAAGGGTTCCGTACCTACCATTATCTATAGAACTACCAAAAAATCACGTTTGTTGTATGGGAGCCCCCTTAAATATTTATTTTATTTTGTTTTTAGTATTTGTTGTTATAGCGGCAACAGAAATACATCATCTGTGAAAATTTCAACTGTCTCACTATCCCGGTTCATGAGATACAGCCTGGTGACAGACGGACAGCGAAGTCTTAGTAATAGGGTCCCGTTTTTACCCTTTGGGTACGGAACCCTAAAAAAAGGGGGAACGCAAAGGAGACGACTGTTGGCGATGCGTCCAAAGACGCACCTGTCAAGCCATTCTAGTGCCTACAAATTCAAACGATATATTACTTGAAGATAATCATTCCTGTTAACCATATGTTACGGGAAACTACGTCCTTCTCAAAATGGATGCATGTAGGAAGAGAGCTGTAGCGGAAGTAACAAAACCGATACCATCGATCGATCTCAATATGATCAGCAATTGAAAGATTCGGGTCTGGTATTTTTGTAAAATTTCTAGTGTTTCAATCAAAAACTCCACACTTTACGACAACAGAAATCAAGCATTGGGTGTTGCAAAGGTCTATTATAAAATTAGCAAACGTCGTAATACCGGTAGCTTTTCAACATTTTCTCCAGGCAGATTTTTGCAGCGCAGAATCCAGAATTATCATATTTGCCAACACAGGCAAATATGATGTGCTGTGACAAAATTTAAATGTACCAACATTTAAATTTTGTGAAAATTAAATGAAAATTTAAATGTACCAACGTTTAAATTTTGTGCGAAATCTTTTTATCAGCTTTATTTCCTGCACGTTAATTTAGGAAGTACAAAAACAAACAATAACGTAGTGCCAGTAATTGACGCGCTTATTCCGAACAAGACCAAAGGTAGGTACAAAACAAAGCTTCGATTAATAAAAAGTCAAATACCCGAATTTCACCCACGATCATCTCTGTTACATTTTGAGAAGGCTGCCATGCAAGCCATAGAATCAGTTTTTCCGAATTGCCCAGTGAGAGGATGCCTGTTTATATTTTCCCGCTGCCTTTTGGAGAAAACGCAAAAAAACTCGTCAAAAGATGCATTACGCTAGCACACTGCCCCAATAATGTCAGGGACAACGGCTGGCTGTGCATTATGTCACGAAGTGACAATATTAACATAACCAAATTTAACCCTTTGGTCCACTTTCATAACTAGCTACGAAATGTTTTAGAGGTCTTTGCATGCATACAACGCCTGCATTCTTGGTCTCATTTCCCTTTTAGATTTTACCAAAAAGTTTTCATTTTTTTGCTTAGTGACCTTTTTATAAAATGCTTGCTGAACATAACTACGTGTACGAATATTCATTATTTGAGATTTGAGTGCCTTTTGAAAAAGTATCTTGAGAGCCTCTAAATACGTTCAAAATAAATAATAAACACTTATTATTTATACCTTATTAGTTGTTGATATTGTGGGTTGTGACATATTATAATTTCCAATCAAAAGTAAATATGTCGTCTTCAAAATTCGAGTTCATACCAATGCAACGTAAAGGAATCAAATTGTTGCACGACGGACGACAAAAAAATATGTAAATGGGAATACATTCTGGCAATGCTACAGCAAAAAAAGATGTAGGGGGAATATTACACTGAGTAACGAAAATCAATGTGTAAAAGAAAGTAATCATGACGTTGATTGTTTACGAAACATGTCCAAAAATATAGTTATGAAGAAAATGACCACATTGAGAACTAAAGTCACTAATAATCGTGACCCCATTCAAAGGCAATTCGAGGAAATGATTTTGCAACTTGAAGATGAGGGTGTGCGCTTTACGACTGATGTATCAGAATTTAAAAAAGATAGAGACTATAACGATGCAAGACCCAAAAATATTGGGGTATCAAAACTTCATTTCCAATCAACTCGAGAAGTACGCATACCTACCAGAAATGTACCAAAGTTTCATACTAGCTGATTTTAAGGATGATGAAACTAGAATATTGGTGTTAAAAAAAACTAAAGAGAGGTACAAACTTTTATTTCTAGATGGCACTTTCAAATCGTGTCCGAAACCGTTCATTCACTCGTACAAAAAATCTGAAAACGTATGAAATTATGCTAGAAATGATCAAGTCTCTGCTTACATGTTCATCTCATTGATATATTTTATAATCTTGTAAAATAATTTGTTTTTAATGGTACCTACTTAGAATAATTAGGCTTAGAATGAATGTCTCCGGACT
Source organism: Eupithecia exiguata (assembly GCA_947086465.1). NCBI lineage: Eukaryota > Metazoa > Arthropoda > Insecta > Lepidoptera > Geometridae > Eupithecia > Eupithecia exiguata. The sequence continues at coordinate 4,124,497 of OX352226.1, forward strand.
TGATTGTACGGATTGATTCTATCCGGACACCGCTGCAAGATACAACACACTCACAACCGCAGAGGAAAATACAAGATTCCTAGTCAGCATCTTAGGGGATATTCCGACCAGACAGGATCAGTGGATTTCCCAACCCAATATGTGAGGTTAAGGACATTGTTGTCACTACTGTAAGCAGACAACTCTCGACCAATACAGAACAGTAGAGACCAAAACCCCAAAACAGAGAGCTTAATATCAAGACTTACATAATAGTACAAATATATATATCGATTGTTGACTCAAACGACTGAAATCGAAATCGACTGAAGTCAAAATTTCAGTTTTGACCCGCTGCGCTGCTTGTACAATACTTCAGATAACGCGCGAAGCAGATCTCGGAAAAAATATCAAACTGATGTATTGTGCCGTAAAAGGGTGTGAAAACACTACTAATAAGAAAACTAAAACTGCAAATGACTCATTTGCAGTTTTAGTTTGACTCTTATATCTATGATTTAGTTAGACTCATTTCACGGGTTACTTACCCGTGAAATGAGTCATTTGCAGTAAGTTAATAAAACTTGTAATACTGCGTAAAATAGTTAGAAATAAATAGAAAGTTTTATACATACTTTGTTATTGGACACACCTAAACGAAGGAAACAGCGTGCATAGCACAATTGAACAGGAGAAGACAAAAATACTGAAAAATTAATACATTTTGTTGCCACTACAAATTAAATCTTTTTTTTATTCAATGCGCCAAGAAGACTGGTACTCCATACGAAGTATACGGATTACACTTCAGTGAAATTCTAGATATGTGTTTAAATCTAGAATTTCACTGAAGTCTTATTCCAATTAGTCTAACTTAGTAGTAGACCTAGTACCTAAGGCAGTTTGGTATAAGTTTCATTGTTGTAAATGACGATACGAATACGATCGTGTAGAATGGAACAATATCAAAATAATCGTAAGGCGTCTTCTATAAACTTGGTTTTTATACGACGCCTATGATCCAAGTGCAACGATGAAGTGCTTAGATGTGCGCAACAAAACTAAAGGTAGAGGTGCAGATGTAAAACTACATCTACGAAATAAATACCGCAAGCAACGAAAGATAGTTATCCAAAAGAAAAAATATTGATGGATTCCAACCTTCGCTTCGGTTTGAGAAGCATGTATCTAAATGTGTGCAAAACTGTTTCTATCGGCTAAGAATTTTGTATAATCCGGAAGTATTTGTGCAAGGACCTACAAATCAGTCTCTGTGAATCCCTCATCATATCTAGGTTAAATTACTGTGACATAGTCTATGGTCCATGCTTGCTAAATCGGACCCGAACCCTGGTGCGGTGGGTACAAAATGCCTGTGCACGTTTTTGTTTTAACCACCACTTTTTCTAAATAAATCTAACATGTTAAAAATGAGTGCGCGTCGGATTCTCCATTTAGCAGCAACCCTGCTTTTTGGTGTGATTGCTAGCCAACACTACTAATTTTGTCAAATTCGATCTGGCAACACAGATCGAATTTGACAAAATTAGTAGAAAGTCGAGTAATAAATCAGCCAACTAAGCCACGAAATCCTAGTCGGTTTCGTCCAAAAACAGTGGTACAGACCCCTGTTTTTTGAGTAGAAAAATAAATAGAAAGTTTAACTAAATCAATGTTGTCCAAAAAGTTCAACTTTTACAAAAAAATATCAAAGTTGAAATAACTGTATTTTTTTGGTGCATTTAGTTCAACTGGACTTATAGTTGAACTAATTGGAACAGGTGGTATGAGTGGGATGGTTTCTCCTTTCTCATTTTGAGAAGTTAGTTGTTCTACACAACAACTCATTGTTGTTCGAAGTGTTGCACAACAAAACACATGGCAATTGATGATCAGAACAGACCCTATCCGACTAAACGGAATGGTTTTAAAAACATATAGATCTACTGGTATTTTAAGGTACGTAACTAAACAATTTACGGTGTAAATAAGTGGATCAGGAGACTTCTGGAACTCACGAAGAACGTAGAGTTCCAAGAACCTTTCTGAAACGGCAGGTGAATAATGGAATTGTCCAATAACATAACGAAATACAGAATTCACATGAGCCGGTTAACGATACCAGAATACCTCAAGAACATACACACTGTTTTTCTAAACAGTCAAATTATAACAGGTCACTTTGAAGATAAACGCAAAATACATTATTTTTTACAAAAATGTATCGCATTTCTCTGTTCATTCAACCATATACCATACAACCATATTTGGAGTTCCGGTACAACGTTGTACAGTCTGACAACACTGTCATTTAACATGAGACTTAAATTTCTGAAAAATAACCACAAACTAAACTATTGAAATATGCATCAAAAATATTACCAAGATGCGTAATTGGGAGTTTATTTTGAGGGATTCTGCAATGGCTCTTAGTAATCAAGGGTGTAATTTTGTTAACCTTTGAACAGGAAAAGGTTCGAACTACTTGTCGAGTCTTATAAAAAAACCTCAGCTGTGAGAAAGTGGTGGCAATATATTTGGAAAACAGATTGCAAAAAAGACGCTAAAAAGTTGGACGGAAAGTAAACAAAGCTACCTATATACCTACCTAATCACAAAAAAATATCCATGATACCCAATATAACATGTAACTTATACAATGCTCAAACAATTTCTTATAAGAAGGTGAAATCAGCGACAATATGAGAAAATAAATAAGATTCGAACGCTGCTATGATCTTTCCTTTGAGTATAGATAGGTTCCGATTACTTAACCTGTGTACATTTTATTAAAAATTTCCAAAATGAAGTTTGGAAGCCCCGATTTGGACGGGCTAGGTACAAATCCCCGGAATTTCAACCTTCCAAACGAAAAAGAAACGCTGGATGCTATCATAAAGCACTTCTGACGTCATAACGTAAATTACATAAAACGCATGCGCCACCCGTTGGGAGATGGGTGGCAACTACACAGGGTGGCAAGCTAGGCGGTTGACGCAACATTGCCAACTAGCCCTTGAGCCATTTTGCTCTACCTCATAGCCTCGTGCCTGGTTTGCTATTCCTTGATTGCGAGGTGGAAGTGATGGCCAGGCGATGTCAATTAGTTTCCCATTGTGTTATTATAAGTGAGATAACCTGGTATCTTTAAGGATTCAGTGACAGCTGCTCGCAAGTTCAATTCGTAATATGTTCCGTAATATCAAAAATGATGTTTTGAATATTTTGAATAAAAAAAACGCCATGTTAGAGTCGGACTCACGCAAGGAGGGTTTGTTAACATTGTATAATTAAAACGAAAACACCTTGTTTCTTGCCAAATACCATGATTCTAGGTCAACGGGAAGAACCCTATAGGTTTTTGGTCCATAGCGAGAGACAATATTTTTTTTGTGAATTAACCAAAAAATTATGGTTTCCGGATTTTTTCCATTACTTGTGCTTCTTATCTTTTACAAATTTTCATGATTCTGGGTCACCGGGAAGTACCCTGGTCTTGTGTGCATGTGATTGTCTTGGAAAATTTAAAAAAATTGGGCATAAACGTCTGTAACTTTTGACTGCATTGAAGTATTACGTTTATATGGGCAGGGTGTTAAGGGACAATCCGACATGGGCCCCTTAACACCCTGTCCCGGGAGCACCCACCCCAAACGGGTGGAAATCCCTAAGCCACTAATGGATATGCCACCCACTTTTATTTTTGCTTTTTCGAATGCAACTAGCTAGTCCAACACAACTCACCTACTGTTCTTGTTTGATTTGGTACCATGCGTGGGTGGGTTCACCACCCATTTTATTGTTAATCATGGAAAATTTGAAGCAAGCGTCGTATCTAAGAAAATAAATTATTATGAATATGAAAGCTTGCTCAGTCATCATGAGTGATGCTTATGTCTAGTTTTGAGTAAAGACTAATTTAAAACAGTGCTTGGGAACTCGTGTGAAAGTCTAACCCTCCATTAACGAAGAGTTCTTACCATGTTTTTATCTATTAAAATTGTGATTCAACCAAGCATTAGTCGAGTAATTACTTATTTTCGAATGATTTCTTAACTTTCAAATCACTGTTTGGTGATTCTTTTTGTGTGGTTTCCATCAGTTATCTGCAATGACACTACCAGCCACCCCTATAGGTATAAACGCAGTTCCACCATTCGTCAGGAAAAAATGGCCATTGTATTGGGTCCAAAAGTTCTGTGTTGACTGTACATACAATTTCATCCTGGTAGTGTCGTTGATTGGTAATGACATTTCAGGTAGTGCGGCTGGTTCTTCGGCTGGTAGTGTCATTACGAATACACAGTTTACACCACGCTTGGTATGAGATTTTTTATACGATTTCTGAGCGTAGGTTATTTATTTTTCTTTGCTGACTTACCTAAATAAATACCTAGGTTTTTGTGATAAATATATGGGTGTTGTAACAAAATTGACGAAATTGATGTTTTTACTTTGATGATCTTTTTAGATCCTACGATAAAAGGATCTTGTAGGATCTAAAAAAATCATCCAGATATTTACGAAACTCGCAGGACCCTCATGATGTGGACGTGTCGTATTTTTCAAAACGATATAGATTTAGCCAACGGACCGTAAAAAAATATTATTTTACCACGAATCCGCAAAAATCTAGATAACAGAAGAGGTAGCCCGGTAACAGAGGTAGTTTGCGCTTTAACGCCCCTGCGTCTTTTCAAGTACCTAAGTGTAGCAATTTTTTTATTTAGGTAGGGCCTACTTACTACCAGTGTATAAAATATCCGAACAATAGGTAAGTAGGCACCTACTTTCTGTCTGAAGTAGGTACCTAACTCACCTATATAAATAGTGAAAAAGCACATCGCGGCGTGTAAATAAAATAAATAAAAATAAAAAAGCCATTTATTCCTTAACCGTAATTACAATATTCATGCTTAAAAAAAAATAATGTATTGAGTCTAATATAAAATGTCATAAAATATTCAAATTATAAATAGATTTATAAAAATAATTAACAATTTCATTTTGTACCTAGATATTGATTTTCATAAAATAATAATTTAATTAAATTTTTATAGATATTATACACAATTAGTTAGGTTAGGACCCCTTTCGGGTACTGGCCTCCTCCAGTTCATACGTGTTCGTATCGTAGTCGAATATCCTATCCTTTTCTTTATGAATAAACTTTCTCATAACTTCTTCGCTATATATAATTTTTTTGTTGTAATAAGTGTATGTAAGTAGATAGATTATTCTGCCTTTCTGATTGCTCGTGAGCTGGAGGGTTATGGTCAAGCTTTCCCGCGGTGACCAGCCGAGTTGGGATGCTAAGGTTTGTTTTTTTTTTGTTATTTGTGTTTTTATTGTTTTGGAGGGAGCGTCACTCGTTGCTTTTCTTCGTTAATTTCTCTTGTAGGATTTGTCGTCAGGTATTGTGATATGTTTCTTTTTTCGTTAAACATTTTGTACCTTTTTGCCGCCGTGTAACTCGCAGTTTTGCTCGTACTTGGCCCATTTTTATAAGGCAGATTCCTCTTTATATTAATTTCTTTATAGGGCGTTTTTCTCGAAGAAGCGCTTGGTTCTCGTACGATCAGTTTATTGTACTTAATAGAGGCATGATTCCCCTTTTCTGTTTCTATTTTCAGCTGTTCCTGTAGCTGTTTTCTTTCTTGTAGTATTTTTGGCGGGAAATCTTCTTTTACGTAGAAGCCTGTTTGAATAAGCTTGTGCTTATTTTTAAGAATTTTAATCTTCTTGCCGTATGTGGTGAAGCCCACGTTTATGGGCCTAGGATTCTCACCTTTTTTTCCGATGCGTCGTACGTGTTGAATTTCGCTTGAATTGCTATTTATTTCCATATCGTTATTCAAAATGTCTAGTATTCGATTTTCTAAGTCCAAGTAGCGTTCGCCTTGCTCCGGTACACCAAAAAACACCAAATTCCTGATCCTCACTTGTTTTTCGAGATGATCAAGGCGTTCCTCTTGTTTCTGTTGATTTAATTTAATTTCATCGAGTTGTGGCTGTAGAACATTGATTTTTTCATATAAATCATCCATTTTTGCAGAAAGTTTAGTATCTGTGTCTTTAATTTGTAGTGCAATGGCAGCGATTGCCTTCATAAGCTCTTCCATTTTGTTTGATTATAATAAAAACAAAAAATATGGTGCAAAAAGAATGGTTGGCTCAGGGTTTGAACCAGCGATCTCTTACAAAATTTGCTCAACGTAGTGTGTTATCGAACTACACTAGCAGGGCCGACACGATGTTGGTCGAAATTAGGGATTGTTTGGAATTTTTCATCGCGGCGTGTAGCGTGTGGTAAATCAATCTACTCGCTCATCACAGCCCTATTTTAGGGGACGTCCACGTTTCGGAAGGAAATTAATGTCTTAAATAGGGTTGCCATACGTCTCGGTATGGGGGTGAAGGGAAAACAGCGTAGGCGATGGGCTCGCAATCTATCACTACTGTTTCCACACAAACAAATTAGGCCAAACAAAATGCGAAGCTTTGTGTTCAGGTGCAACTATTGCATCTTCGATAAATACGTACAGTGGAACATAGAACCTCCTTCTTTTTTGTAGGCGGTAAAAAATTGGTACTATGTGTCAGAAGGCATAAGGTATTTTTAATGGAATGGTACTAAGCGTTTTCGCGTTGCGTGTAAAAAAAACATACATTTCGCGAACCGCCAAATGGCTCTTTGCGAATATGGCATTATGCCTAATGGCACTAAGCGTTTTTGGTAATTTGAGAATCTGGTGCTTTGCGTGTACAAAAACATACATTTCGCGAAACGCCAAATGGCACTACGAATATGGCATTATGCCTAATGGCACTAAGCGGCTTTGGTAATTTGAGAATCTGGTGCTTTGCGTGTAAAAAAACATACATTTCGCGAACCGCCAAATGGCTCTGCGAATATGGCATTATGCAAAATGACACTAAGTGTTTTTGGTAATTTGAGAATATGGTGCTTTGCGTGTAATATAACCTTACGTTTCGCGAAACGCCAAATGGCACTTTGCGAATATGGCATTATGCCTAATGGCACTAAGCGTTTTTGATAATTTGAGAATCTGGTGCTTTGCGTGTAACGCGTGTGTTCACCGAAGTTGAAGCTTAGACACAAATCCCTGAACGTGATCGTAGTCACTTATCAAAGTGCCTTTTTGCCCTGCAGCTCTAAATTTAGTTGGTTCAAGGCGTCAAATAATATGTATATATGTATCACTCAAATGGGGCAATTTCCAAAAAAAAAACATTGTTGAACAATAAAAAGTTGTTTTTTTCTAGAAAAGAGGATAACCTCTTCTTTGACCTCATAAAAGGCGTGCAAGTTACCCTTGACAACTAGCGTACTTCTGCGACTGTTCAAAGCACTGCTATGAACAGTCATGTAGTTCACGATCTTTATACCTAAGTCACGAGTTTGTCGTAAACTTTAAGGAATTGTTTTTGGTATAACAGTTAGACCGATGGGAACTAAGTGGCGGGACTAAATATAAGTGTCAGTGTTTTATATCATAAACAAAAAAATGATAAGCAATTAGATTAAATTATCCGAACACTTAACGCCCCACTTAAGATCTTTCTACGCCCTACCGGGGGGCACGCCCCACATGTTGGAAAGTCCTGCTCTAGTGTGTCATGCCATTACACAATGTAAACAAAAACAATTCAAAATTTCAAATACGAAATGATATACTATAATAGCAGCATAAATAAAGCAAGAAAACTCAGTAAGAAGGAACTCGTCATCAGTACACGTACCCTTAATGTACTGTTGTGTTGAAGTTGTAAAGATGTTTGGCCAAGGTACATATGCCAAAACTACTAAATGGATCACGTTGAATTTAGGCATGTACCAGCGCTACAAATAGGATATAGGATTGAGGGTTTTGCCCACCAATAAGCCTACGTCAGTGTTGACGCATTTTTTTTAAGATGTATCCAAAACTACTTTACTTTTCGGAATATTTGTCGATGAAGAAGAAGCTGCGCCCAAAGCGATCATAGCTATAAGGAATTCCTTTTCATGATTGGCTTTGTATTAAATCTGGCAGTGTAGAGTTTACACGGTCCATGTCAGTAACATGGAATGTTTTTGTTTAAGAATGCTTTTACACCATGTACAGTGCGCGTCAGAATTAAGTATCCCCCTTGTCTACAAAATATTTTCTAACTTCTATTCGCTTGTGACTAATTTTCAAAGCAAAAACTTATCAAGCCGCTAAGGATCGAACCACCCACCCTTTATATGGAGACTCGAATTCCCGGCATTAGATCAACTGAGCTATTTAGCTGATGGAACAATGTATCCAATTTTGTCTATCGGTCTAATTAGTCCCCATTTTTAATGCCAAGTCTTACATTTTTTTTTTATGGATGCGGGTAGGGTTTGACTTTGTCGTTTGTAGCGAACAAAGTAATTGTCACTCGTATTATTTCGTGTGGTTTGCTTTGTGCATATTTTGCGAGAGATCGAAATATTGTTACCAATGTTCTTTCGTTGTAAACGACTTATTTTAGAATAAATTATCACAATCTATTATAAAAAACCTTTCACTGTTTACAGATATTATTTGTTATAATGGTTTATCAAAACAATTATTTCGTTGTAATATCATAGATTTATACGTAGTAGTTATTGTATAATATTGTAGACATTTATAGAATATTATATTTTGTAATTTTTGTTTTTTTTCCACTAACTTGCAATTAAGCCCATAAAGAATAATATCAATTAAAAATCTTACATATTGCAAAGAAAAAAAGATAACAATTGATAAAAAAACCAAACACCGCTCACGAGATTCGAACCCTGTCACTCTCTTGTCTTGTTTTAATTTGCCGGTTACTACCGCAAGGCCAAGTTGATACTTAGAGAATTCATCGAATTTTAAGTAAGGTTACCAAATTAAAATGAAACAATTTATACAAAAATTACATTTTAATGATACAGAACATTCAATTTTTGTTAGAAACGTCAAAAATATGAAAAGAAAATGGAACATTATAAATAAACATGTAGTTTTGATCACCCAATCTCCAACGATCGCTGACAGGATTTGAACCCACATACATTGAGATAGGGGGATACTTAATTGTGACGCGCACTGTACGTGGACCAACTTCTTTCGCAGATCTCAAAAAATTCAATAGTAACCATTTTTCCAGTTTCAGAGAAACTTGCGAGGCTAGAGGTCTATTAGAAAACGACAATCATTGGGATTTGACCCTGGAAGAAGCTGCACAAAGTAGATCAGCAGTTGAGATACGAAAACTATTTGCTATGTTGATAGCTACATGTAGACTGTCAAATCCACAACAGCATAACAATAACATAACCACAGTATAATTAACTATGGGAAAAATACAAAAATAATATGACCGACGATAATTATTATACTCCATAGAATACAAGAAAATAATGTAAATATGTATAATGACGTAACAGACTCGTACAATGATTTAATGTACAATGAGGCCCCAACAAAGATTGAAGACCAAGTGATGACTGTCACTGGAAAATATTACTACCATTAAACTTGGCTCATGAGAAAATGCTAGTAAATAAAACCAGTCAGAGGGAACAAATGCTGCAGCAATGTAAGCTGTAAGTTTGAGATGAATGTACGATGTCCCCCAAAATTGCAACTGAAGCACTAAATCGATCTATAAAAGGCATCAAAGGCAACCAAGACTCTACCGGTGATAGCTAGAGGCGCTAGCTGATGAAATACATGCATGTCTTAAGGCGTCTAAATTGTGGGTACATGTAAAAAAATATTGTTTCTCGCATATTTGTAATATACGAGAAAAATACATAATGATTCAAAATCAGGGCAATATGCGTCAGCTCTACTAAAAAATCTACAATCCAATATGGGGAATAGAAAATGGTTGTTTTAGCACCAAGGAATGAAATTGTCGGCCAGGTTATTGATAAAATTATGTCTCACGTAGAATGGGACGTTGTAGTGTTTGTCGGTAGACAATGTCATGGACAGCGAACAGGTCACGTCGTACCCTATAGAGTTCTTGCCGAGAGCCTCCCATAGGCTCAGGCTCAAAGTTGGGGTCCCTGTCCTGCTCATGCGTAACCTTGATGCATCCAGATTATGTTATGGCACACGGTTACAAATTACTCACCTGGGGCGTAATATTTTAAAGGCAATAATTATGTCAGGAATTTCAGAAGGTGAAAATTATTATCCCCGTATAGCTATTATTCCAACTGACTTACCATTTACCTTAAAAAGAGTACAGTTCCCTGTAAAAACTGCATTTACCATGACAATTAATAAAGCCCAAGGACTAAAACTAAAAGTAGCAGGTGTTAATTTGGAAAAACGCATGTTTTTCGCCGTGTTAGCAAAAAAACATTGATCACAAAAATGTATTAACCTAGGCACTTTGGCAGCTCCTCTCGAACCACGTGGCCTAATGCGAGATGATGGTAAACGGCCTGACGGTATGACTCTGATTCCTTAGAACATGGGCATTCCAGCAGACGGTGCTAGGGCCTAGCACCTTCACATCTTCCAGGGACATCAGTATCTAACTGATGTTCCTGTAAGATGCTGGACTCCGCAGCAACATCAGCTGAGTCCTTCAAAACGGTGAAAATACGCTAATCTTGACCGAGGTTACCCATTCGAGCCGTTTGGGATGGAAACCCTAGGTTCTTGGGGTCCTGGGGCACACGCAATATAAAAAGATATTACAAAACTCATAACAGAGTCCACAGGTGATCGGAATGCTGGCTTTTATTTCGGTCAACGAATTTGCCACTCAACGTGGTAATGCTGCCAGCATTCTGCACACTCTGCCTTCTGGTAACGGCTTAGATTTTTGTGTAATTATGTTTACAGAGGCATTAATTAAGATTAATATGCATTAATTAAAAGTTTTGTTACAAAATCATAACATCATCACTGCCAATAACGCAGAAGGTGAAATTAAGAAAAGGCAGTGAATTTGTTAGGGTTTGGCTAAACCCAAAGTAAAAAAAACATTTTTTTTAAATCTTCGTTTGACCACAATCTCACCTAGTGGAAAGTGAAGATGTGGCCGTACGGAACCCTACAAAACGAATCTACACCTATAAGTCGATATAAATATATATGTATTTTTTTAAAGTAAAATAAACAAAGAAAAGTGATGCTAGTTTGGCTTGTGAGCATATTTGCCAAGATCCGTCTAGGCGTTTAGGCGTGAGCAGGAAAGGAACAGACAGAATTACTTTTGCTTTAAAATATTGGTCTGAAATATAAGACCTAAGTATCGCATCGATAATAAATAATAAAGAACAAAAAGAGAAAGACTTAACAACATTATTACGATCTCTAGCTTAGAATTAGTAGGCTTCGAATAATAGTTGGCACAAAAGAGTTAAAATTAAAAAAAAATGCCTTAAAAGTCAAAATTTCAATTACGACCCGCCAGTAAAATACTTCAAATGAAGCAGGAAGCAGTTTAGACAACAAAATAGTAACAATAAAACCGGCCAAGTGCGAGTCGGACTCGCGCACGAAGGCTTTCGTACCATTAAGTATAAAAACGGCCAAAAAATCACGTTTGTTGTATGGGATGGCCCCATGGGAGGTTAAACATTTGTTATTTTATTTTAACTATATTTATTTTTAAGAATTTTTTTAAGTATATTTAGTATTAAGTGCAGTATTGGATGTACACATAAATTGACTTAAAATTATTTATTTATAAAGTGAATATATAACTGAATATTCTGTGTATATAACAGCAGTTGCAGTTTTCCTGAAAATGTTGCTATGCATGTATAAAAAAATTACCCCGGTTTTGTTAGGTAGGTACTAAGCATAAGTAGTAAAAGAAAAGTGGACTTCACACGAAATAGGAATTTAACTTTCTCCCAATTTACACCAACGTAAAAATGTATAATAAACCTGCGCGAAAAATCTTCGTTTAGCACTTTCAAAATCCCTAGACTGAATCTATTCAGAATAGAACTTGAATCTATTCTGAATAGATTCAAATTCTAAACTCATATTGAAAATTTGAATCAATACTATACTATTCTGTGCCAAGCGCGCTTTCAGCGGGATGTTCCCGATTTTCAGCGTTTAGTTTGGCTTAGTTGAGCTACCTACCTCTAGATTGTTAGAAACAGCCTAAAGATAGCTCAACTGTTTCATGTGTATTTTACCCCTCACTAAGACCCTATTACTAAGACTCCGCTGTCCGTCCGTCTGTCTGTCTGTCTGTACGTCTGTCACACAATGAAATTTTCACACATGATGTATTTCTATTGCAACTATAACAAATACTAAAAAATAGAATAAAATAAATATTAATTTTAATTATTTAATATTAATTATACAATTTAGCAAACTCTTAAAAACTCTTAAAAAAATATTCGAGGATGCAGATATGAAAAATTATTTATTTTTAGTTATTTTCACGTAAAAATAAGATAGCAAGATATTTGCAAAAAAGGCAAAATACGTAATTTCGACGAGATCAAATTCACACAGAGAGTGGTTATGCTCTGCAATGCACTGTCATTGTTGCCTATGGATCGTGAACTGTGTAATAATATACAGGAAGCATGAGTGAAGATGTTCCAAATTAAAAAAAAATGAGGCGTATATGAAATTTTGGTTTAGGGAAGATGTCATAATAATGTGGTCAGTTTTTGGCGAACGACACCGTACCAACAATGGCAGTGAAAGTTGGAACTCTGGCCTATTAAAAATGGTTGGTCGAGAATGAACATTTTACAGACCTTATAGAAAGACGCTCAACAAAAACGCAGACAAACCCAAAAATTACGAACCACAAACAACATAGCAATAGACAAATTTATCCAAGAAACACAATTAGAATTAATAAAGAATGAAATAACAGCATTAATTGTAAATATCTAATAAATACCAACTTTTATTTGCGAAATTCTAAGCTCTGCAAAGCTTGGGGCTAGAAAATGCTGTGTAAATTGTCAAGCATTATTTATTTATTATAAATACTTTTCAATAACTGGGTTCCTACTATCTGCGACTCTTCGTTGACGAAATCGTAGACGGGCTTTATTTATCAAGAAAGAGGACTTATCTTGGATTTATTGATTAACGTGTTTACCATAATGTAATCGTTAAATCTATCTACTAATAATTATATCAATCAATTTACCTACATAAAATACATGAAATATTTAGGCTGCTACCGAAATCTCCTTGTTGGAAAATAATCAAGTTCTAATTAAATTCAATTTATTGATGATGTATTATGTGTTCTCGAATTTAGACAATTTCCCTAACATAATTAATAATACTTAGGAATTCGTTATGTTACATTGCTAAGTAATACTAAGGTATACTTATTAATAAATAATAAACACTCGCACGTTAGTGATTTGTAAACCAACCGTGCAGTTAGATCGCAGTCGGTGCGTAGTTGGCGTGCAGTTCCAACGACTGCACGCTCAAACTGTACGCCAACTACACACCCACTACAATGTGGCTGCACAGCTGGTTTGTAGTTTTTTTGTACTAACTGCATTCAAACTGTAAATTTGCTGTCTGAAATCTGTCTGAATTTAGAGTGCAGTTGAAATGTAGTTTGTTGGTCCGTCTAGAGCTTTGACGCTACCGCCTACACCTTCGTTTTTAATATAATATTTGAAAATTCAAAACAGAAGTCCGTTCCTTAATGATATATTTACCTGTACCTAAACAAGGTGTAGGTAAATATATCATATGGGAACACTTGTTTCTTTTATAATTAAATTATTGAACTTACTGGGAAAAGAGGGACAGTTGATAAAGCCCATGTTGTTTGTAGGCAAACATACCACCACTGGAAAGTAAGATAATCCACCGCCATGATGTACATATTAGGGACATTTAAGATCCAAGAGCTCTTAGTTTAGTTAGATCGTTATCACCATATAGGCATAGGCAAAATCCGAATAAATGTCTTAGGAGGGATTCGTGCCCCGCTGCCAAAACCCAAATTCCGAAAATCGTAATTTACTTTTGATAGGCTTACTATGCATATGCAGTCATCAAAATTTAAACCAATCAAAACTTGATTTTGATTTTCAGAAGCTGGGATTTTTAGCACTGGGCCGCGTATAACAGTGGCGACTATCTAGACTTACTACATCTGTTTGACAAAATCGTGTCTCATCATTTCAGGTATGCCAAAAACTGTGTATTTTTCCAAACTACTATAGGCGGTACGAAAAAAAACATATATAAGTATTATTGGTGTATTTATAAGTATTTATTGGCGTCAATTTTAGATTTCCACGAAAATAATATTGATGGCACTCATGATGTCCTTAAAGCCGAACTTGGAGAGCGCAGCGGCCATAATTGCCAAACATTGCGTACAGTGTATGGCACCAACTTACACCTCACAGCATTGTGAGGCAGTTACATATGCATATAATTGCCACTTGCGCTTATACTCTTATCCACATTTTGGCATAAAACTTACATATAACAGGAATCATTCCCAAGCAAGAGAATGTGTTGACACTGCTCATTTTGGCAATCAAGTAAAAGTCAATCATAGAATCATTATGGTCGTTTGAATAATTTGACCCATGTACGTTAGACATTTTGATGAAGTTGCTATCTAACCGTACAATAATACTTCAATAATATAACGAGGCTGATCTAAGCTATATGCCAACAAAGCCGCTTGAAAGAGCCCAACTGAAAATCTGCCACGTTCAGACTAAAGGAAATGTCAAACGGAGGAGCAAAATAAAAATGCAATCCGAACAAAAACATTAATTTTAAATTATTACAAGTCTCGTCTCATAATACGTCCATCGTAAGATCACGAGAAGAGCCAAGTCAGCCATCTTATAACCTTTGACTATGAAGTTGGCAAATTACCTATATAAGAAGTATTTTACTATAACTTTCGAGATCATGAAAAAAATATTAAAAACTATATATATATAGCTGAAAAGTGCAATGAGATGGTTCGAAAAAGAGTTCCCGGTAAAGGCTGTTTACTAGATTGGGCATGGCCACTACCGTGGCCCCTGATTGTTGCATAATGGTTTTATAATTGAATGCCACAAACAGAGGTCACAGACAAGTATTAATAAGCAGAAGAGTACAATGAGAATGAGAATCTCCTAGTATATAAAGTACGCCAAGCAAATCGAGTAGTGTCTTTACGTCACATTATAATCTACTTACAACCTTACGTCTTTAAATCACATTGTCTACGGTAAAATAGAGATAAATTACGTAGCGTTGTCCTAATGTCGATAGCGTGAAATTCATTCCTTCAACGTAAATAATTTACGCAATGTATGACGATACCATAATTTTTTTTCAATTCTACCTTAGACGACAGTCGCTGTGCCTAATGGGACATTCTTATTGTACTTTTAATCTGTAAGAAACATTTTCGCTTGACTTAGTCAGAGTTGAGCAGCTGATTCCACCGAAGCTGTGGGGATCTATTTCGGTATCATGGCACCGAGGCAGGAGGCTGACCGCCAATTTGCTTCCGTTTGTGAGGCCGTAATGGATACTTAATGGGATTCCGACATTAAAGGCCCACAGGCAAGGCATACAGGGTGGCTTTTTGAGATGGGAGTGGATGGCAAAATTTGGAAGCATGAGAGAAAGGTTGTGAAAATAGTTATGACTTCGATATATGAGAAAACTTAAACCACGTATTTAGATTTTTTCTTTCACTTCAGCAGGAAATCGAACAAATTGATTTTTCAAAAAAATATGACACCTGTATTTTTGCACCAACGGATTCGGTTGCTGATAAAGAAAACGACTAACTGGAAATTCTTCTGTTGCTTTGAAAAAGGTTTTTTAAGATTGTTTGTAAGAGTAAATAGATTTAGAGCCTCTAATTGGAGGTAAATTTTTTCGACATTTCGTGGCAGCGTACCGGAAGCTGCTACTAAAGGCTGGCGCTCTGCGGTGTGGGCGAAATATGCAGTTTACAATTCAAACGTGCCGGTCTAAGAAGGTAATAAACTTCTCGGATAGTACGATGGTTGTAGCACCAACGAAGCATACAAAGGATACAGTATCCTTTGCATACTTATCCTATAGATAGTTACTAAAGTCACACTTACCTATATTAAATGTAGGTAAGTGTTACAATCATAATACTTCATTGAGAGGGAGATACATGAAAACTAACTTACATTTTTTTTGGCTTTACGAAATGGTTGGGTCTAATTTTCGCATTGAGAAGTACCGTTGATGGAAATAATGAGTGTCCCAAAATTAACGTAAGATTTGAATTCGCCAGCATTTTTTTAGTAATGTGTTGGCAACCCTACAAAAATATAGTTGAGAGGTTAGGGTTAGTAAAAATGTGGCGATACACGATGGAACCACATATTTTCATTATTGAAGAATATCAGCACATTTTAACTTTGATGGCTTTGTTGATCGCCAAAATTGCCGCATGTGTCGAAAAACAAATGCATCAACAGTGTGTTACTTTTTGTTGCGGATTTTGAACAATAAGGCATCATTGGACCATGCTTTTTTGAAAATGAGGCTAGTCAAGCAGTAACTGTTACTGGTACTCGATATCGGGACATGATAACACACTTCTGTCTGCCTCAGTTGGCATGACATAGACGACATGTGGTTTCAAAAAGATGGTGCTACATGCCATACAGCCCGTGAAACAATTCAATTACTACACGAGACATTTCCTAGTCTAGGTACTCTTTGGTTTCGGTGATCAGAATTGGCCCCCTAAATCTTGTAATTTAACATCATTAGATTTCTTTTTATGGAGTCATTTGAAGTCAAAGGTCTATGTCAACAAAACAAGCCCACAACCAGCCGTGCATTACAGGAGGAAATTAAACGCTGCATCAACGAAATTCAGCCACATTAATTCAAAAAGGTCATAGAGAATTTCTATAAAAGAGTGCGTATGCTATGGAGGCCATTTGCCCTGTGTTATTCCATAAAAAACCCTATCGTATGTATTTCATTCAGTAAAAAAGTCACAATCTGAATACTACAAACTGTGTTTTCTATTTAATTCTAATCTTGCGTTAATTTTGGAACACCCTCTACTTGTATCACTGTTCCGTTTTTTGTTTGCGTTTATTGCAAGTACTTCACGGTCGTTTATCTCACCTTTACTGCCTTTGCGATTTTCTTTATCAATATGGCCACTTGTGTTCGTTTTTTATGGGTCAATTGTCAATTAAGTCAAGTGATACGTTAACATTCTCTTGCAGTAGCTAATTGAATAAAAGTAATTATCATTGTTAATATTGTTTATTTAAGAAAACGAAGTGTCAAAATCGGTGGCTGTAGATGTCCGCTCACTCGCGTCGGTGTATATTTATTATCCAACAGCCACGTGAACTGCACAAAATGCTTTTGGGAACTCTGGGGGAATTCCCATAAGCATTTTGCGTTTCATTACTTTGAAAAATTTTGGTTTGCTCTTTTAAATAAAATTGAAGAGTATACCTTATTGAATATCTAAGTGTTTTCTTACAGATAAATAAATAAACATTTTATTAATAATTTCTCAAATTATACGTAACAAATTTATAGTTAATTATCATAGATACGATAAGTAACATAGTTATTTCAACATAAAAATATTATTGTAATAATAATATTAATATAATAATAAATATACCTAATTTAATTTATTATTATTACCTATAAATAGAATTTACGTTTAGAATTTAAAAAAAAATACTACTACTACTAATATGTATTGTTTATTTAGAACGTCGTCGTCAGGTCGTTTGGGGAAGTACCTAAGTTTATATTGTACTTCGCACCAGTCTATGCTCGAAATAGCCGCATAAAAATTCATACGACACCTCGGAATAATCCCTGATAAGCCGAGTTCACGGCTGTATCGGTCGCGTCGGCATCGCGAGGACGGCGCGGACAGCGCGGTGGTCACTCAGATGGGTGTCCACTGGCGCCGCCGCCGCCACCATCCCTGGTCCCATGTTACAGTATACGGTATCCAAGCAGGACGAGGACGCACCGACTACACGGGTTAGGAAGTTCACTTCATTACTAAAGTTGTACACTGATAACAAATCACTAGGTTGTTTACGATCGGAACAGTGTGCATTTACCAGTTTATATTAAAATCACCTAGGTACTTATAAATATCGCAGGCCCGTTCAAAGAGACGTTCTATGTATTCCAACAACAATGATGAGCTTATCAAGTTTGCTCTATACATACATAAAATCACAACATTAAAATCTATCAACTCGATGCAGAAACTTCACAAAATTGTTCCTCCGCAAATTCAGTGAACACAACACATTCTGTTGCTTTAATCCCGTTTGAAATATATAAACATGAGCCTCCGTGGGCTCGTTGTTATCGACAAAAGTTGGAAACTAGAATATAGACGTCTAAATTATCTTTAATGACATAAAAATTTTCTACTCTGTATGTATATTCTAAATGTAACTAAGTTTGTAAAAA
Organism: Eupithecia exiguata; assembly: GCA_947086465.1. Lineage (NCBI taxonomy): Eukaryota > Metazoa > Arthropoda > Insecta > Lepidoptera > Geometridae > Eupithecia > Eupithecia exiguata. The sequence goes on from OX352226.1 coordinate 4,142,940, forward strand.
ATACCCAACATTTATTTAAAAGTTTGTCCGATGGTGTGGTACGTAACCGACGTAACAATAACGATAATAGACTTTGTACGCACCCATCACAAACTGCCCTAATACGGAAAAGTGTTTTAAGCATGGCACAAAAATATATAATCATGCTGTAAAATGTTTAAACAACAATAACTCTGTTACTTCGAATGTATTTAAATATAGACGTTTTTAAATATAGATAACATAAAAAATGTTATTATAGCGTTAATAATTTTCTGCTTGACAAATTTTCATTTTATATACCTACCAATTAGTTAGAAGGTATAATTAATTTTAAGTTTATCTGACATTTGTTTGATACGATTGATTATTATACTTACCTGGTTATGAAGACATATCGCATTAGTGACTAATCTGCAGTGTGCCCTCACCTATTTGCACGCCAGTAATGGCCAAACATGTAGATCTTATTTAATTTTATATTTTACCGTAATTGCATGCTCATAGCATGTTAATACTCATGTTTTATGCAAATAAATTATTCTTATTCTACACTCGGAGCAATCGGCGGGTATACCGCGACCTATTTCAGTAGGAAATGAGTATCATTAATCCCATGACGCGTTTTCAAACGCAATGAGAGAACAAAGAATGAGTGATACCGATTTGGAGCCTGTGGATTAGTATCAACCCATTGCAATGGGTAACGGGAATATTGAGACACCCCCACGAAATTTAGTGAAATAGTTTTTTTTTTTTTGTGCCTTTCGACTTCATTTACGCACTATTCGATTTTTTGCAAAAAGCATAGCACTTGACCGCGTTCGCAGACAGTAATTATATTAATATTGTTTTATTAGTAGTAATTATGTTATTATTATTTTGACTTAAGAATCTTCTCGGATTTTGGAGAAATATTATTATTAGCTTTTTGCTTTATAGTTTACTCGCACTGGGTAAATCTTCTACGAAATATTATTATTATATTAGCCAGGTTTGTCCCACTGCAGGGGAGCCTTCCCAGTAATAAATAATATAAAATGTTATTTTGGTATCGGTGGTAACGAACTGTTTCAAGGACAACATACCTACGAGCAGGTAAGTACTTTGCCTGTATCAATTTAATACCTTATCTCAGTAAATATAAAATGTAAGACTTAGATTCTAAGCCGAATGTAATCGTAATCAACTACTGCTGCTGATTACCCGTAAATAACATTTTCAATTTTATCTTAATAAAAAAAAATTATAATGTGTAATTTAAAATGCAGTGTAGCTACTTTGATTGTCGGTGTTATTCTAGTTATTGGAAGTTGTGTGCTTGCTTTCATCGTAGTGCCTATTATTGTGGAAAATATCATTGTTGGAGTAAGTACCAATCTTAAACATCACATTACGAGTTTATGTACATGCCAAATAAAAGAAAGTAGCAGCAGATATATAAAGTTTGGGCAGTTAGCCCACAGCTCAATAAGAAATATCGTGCAAGTGTATAAAAAAAATTAGGCTTTAACAGACGGACTGCATTTCATTTGCACTTCGACTGCAAATTTGCAGTCGAAGTCCGTCCGTCTAGAGCCTCAGAGAGACGTGATTGAACGAGAAATGAAACTGGGGCCGAATTTTGCGAACCAATCACTTAACTATGACAATGGTATCGTCAAAGAATCGTCCATAGATGAAAAAAGCTTTAAGAGCGTGCGGTGCTGTTAGCACGGAGAGAAATGGTTTCAACCTTGATATTAATTGGAGACGATACCATTGTTTTGGTGGAGTGATTAATTTGGTGGAATTAGAGCACTCTGGCTGGATAAGAGCATTAAATAGAAGTTAAGTCCGTTCTGCATAATATGTTATACAATGAGATTATCTTGTATTTCTCTATATATTGTATTTTATTTATGTAAGCTAAAGTATATTTTTTTGAGAAATAATATTCTTAAACCGTAAATAAATTCATGAAAATTCTTTAAACTCGTAGAAGGTCTTCATACTCGCACCAGGGCCACCTAGGGTATGCATTAAACTCAGTTTAATGCAAAAAAGGGGAAAGACTTTAATGATTAAAGTCTTTCCCCGCACGGAAAGACTGCCTAGAAATAGTTAAAAATACCTCTACCGACCCTGCAGTTTTATTGACAACCAGATCAATAGTGGGCTTTTCGTACTCCTATATCAATTAGTCTCAGATTTATAAAATAAACAAATAATAAAATTATAGTCAATTTTCTTTTTTAAAATTCTAATATTTACATTAGCTTTAAATGGGTCAAAAAAAAATTTCACGTATAATTTTTTTTCTGCTGCCTATCTTAAAAACTACTGGCATCCATGAAAAATAAACCCTGAAATTTTCATGTTCAAAATGAGCTCCATTGATACATAGCACATTTTTTTATAAATTTTCTATTGAGCCTGCGGAATGCGTCTTCTTTTTCCCTTATCTTCATTTGGGCCTGATTTAGTTTTAGCCGTAATTATAAGATAGAGGTGTATTCGCTTTTGTAAACCAACTCTTTGAAAAATCAACAGAGTCGAGGTTTTGCGACCATAGGGGCCAGGTTATTAAGCCTGCCTGTCGGACATCGTGGATTTTTGTTATTAAAACATTCCTTTACGTTCCGTGCGTAGTGGTACGGTAAATTCAAATTCAAAAATACTATATTACCTAATTAGCCAAAAACAGCCGTGGACGTGATATAATACTTTTACTTAGATATCCTTTCCTTGACATGAACTAATAGTTTTTGGCTAACAAATCACGAATTTTTGGCACTTACACTATTTAAGTACACATTTTTCAACTTGATGCCGTAGTAATAGCCAAATTAAACTTTCAGGGTTTATTTTTCATGGAAGCCAATACTTTTTAAGATAGATTGCAGAAAAAAATGGGTTTTTAACCATACAAAACTAATAGATACCTACACAAATGTTGACAGAAATAAATTCAAATTCAAAAATACTATACTACATAATCAGCCAAAAACAGCCGTGGACGTGATATAATAGTTTTATTTAGCTATCCTTTCCTTGACATGAACCAGTAGTTTTTGGCTAACAAATCACGAATTTTTGGCACTATTACACTGTTACAGCATTTTTTTTAAATTGATGCTCTAGTACAAGCCAAATGAAATTTTCATGGTTTGATTTTCATGGAGGCCTGTTGTTTTTATGATAATTTCCAGAAAAATAATAATACGGGAATTGTATTTTTAGTACCATACAAAGCTAATGCAAATATTAGATTTTTAAAGAAAATTGGGTGAACTTTCTGATTCGATTTTTTATAAACCTTACTCTGATTGATATAGGGGTACAAAAGACCCACTATTGATCATGTTATTGCGAAATTCAGACTGAAATCTGATTTTGACTTAAAGTTTACCAAAGTCTAAATAACTTTTAAACTACTGAATATCGTAGAACGTACGAGGGGGTTAAATCGATAGGCACTGAGGTCCCCCACCCCCCTCCAGCCACCACCAGTTGATCCACCCCACACCATCTTGAGATACCGTGCATATAAAAGATTAGAAATTTATTTCGAAACAAGTACAAAAGAAAACGGGTATAAAACAAACAAGCTGAAAACAGAAACAGTAGGTAACATGGAGATAATTGGCACGCAGGTGGTAGATAGTAAAGCATAGGCTCTCCGTGACCCTGCGCGAAATAGGGGCTTCGCTCAGCGTGTGTTGAAGATTTTACGCTCAGTGCTCTTTTTCATCAAAAGACTGAATTAAAAGAAAAATTTAATTAAAAGGAGACTTTTACATGCACAGTATGCAAAATGTCAATGGGTCAACTTTGTTGACATTAAAAAAAGTAGAGTCAAAAGATTATCATTTTATCTGAACAGAGACGAAATCGAAACTTAATTTAACAGAAAATCTGTCAAAATCGGTCTCCATTCAGTATGTGTTATGGTAAAGCAGGTCATACCTTAACGCTGGTCTTCCGTGGAGACCGTGTTGCGTAGTGGCCTCATATACACACACAAACTAAGAACCAAAATAAATATTTTGTTAGTCTGTAAATTTAAAAAACTAATACTAATATGTGCAGACACGCAGTCACTGTAGCCAAATATTTTTGTTAAGTTTATCCAATAGGGTAAATGCAAAGATTTTATTATTATTTGAAATCTTTTACTAATGGCGTTACATTACCGAAAAAATTTAACACACCTATATTTAAATGATTAAGGAATAACTCGAAAAATAAAACGGCACTCACTTCCGGGTAATAAAAACGCCTTTTTCTATGACGTTTTTCGTCCGTTCGTTCGTCAAAAAAGGATAGAACAGAGGAAAATGTTCGGGATAAGCTCAGCGTTTTTTTTCTTTTCAGGAAACAGTCCTAATCGATGGTTCTATTCAGATGGAAAGGTTTGAAACGGTACCCTTTGCCATGGATTTCAGGGTTAAGATATTCACCATTAGTAATCCTGAGCAGGTGTTGAACGGAGGGGTGCCTAGCATGGTAGAAGTGGGACCTTATGTTTACAAGTAAGACTTTAGATTCACCCAAATATTTATGAAATGGCAGAAATGAGACTACATTGAAAGACAATAATAAGAATAAAAGTCTTACTAATCCCTTTTAAAGGGCCCGTGAAGGATCGAAACAATGGTGTTTCAACCTGGCCTTGAGAAGTTTCTATATTTTGAGGATTTCTTGTCCTTACACAAACAAAGGCAAAATTCCAAGCACATGATAATGGAAATAAACACATGGATAACAAGGTGCGACCGCACTGAGCGGAACTGCGCGGCACGACGCGACGCGGCTAATTATTCTTTGTATGAAATCGTATGAGATAGAACCCACTACGCGTCACTGGAACTGAGTGACATTTTTGTTAGTTTTACGCGGTGCGCGCCGCGCTGTTCCACAGTCGCGTAGAGTGTTTGCACCTTAGAAGTTACCAAGTTAGAAGTGCTTTTGGTTTTCCTAACCATGTTAGTTTCAAAATGTTCATGCAATTTGTTACAGATTGTACGCAACAAGGAACATCAGCAGCATGGTCGGCGATCTGGTGACCTACCGTCGTATTGAACGCTTCGAGTTCGACGCCGAGGCCTCCTTTCCCCACACCGAGGACGATATGGTCACCATCGTCAATATACCGTACCATGTAAGTGAAATACTTTGATCCATTCACAAATGAACTGTCATTACCAACGACATTTGTTGAACTGCATGTACCATGAACACTGCCACTGCCACCGTTTGTCCACCGCCGCGCCGCCGTCACCGGGACGTCACCGAAAATGAGATGACGGCGCCGAAATAGCGACACATACATTTGCTATGGTTGCAATCCATCGCTCGTCTGTCACCCGAACGCCTTCATCAAAGAAAAATAATGAGGATGACTCTGGCTTGGTGACGTTTTGGTGACGGTGGCGGTGGATAAGCTCAGTGACGCCCGTAAAACTCATACCTACATACGTCAGATTTAAAGCAAACCTGTCGAAACTCGTCACGTCATTCGGCACGCTAGTGCATTTAGACGTGCTTAAATCTGAGTTGCGTTTGAGTATCCGAGGGTAAGCGAATCCAGGCTCCTATGACTCGACTAACATGTGGGTGCTCTAAAACAAGGAAAATAGTGTGCTCAGTGAAAAGTGAAAATATCTTTTGAGTAGGGTTTTCTAAACAAATAAGTAGGTACCACCTATTCGTTTAGAAATAGTAAAATAAACCCTTTTATAAATGTTTGTTGAGTTAGCTTGAACTACATGACGACCGACGTGGCGCGGCTGGCGAAGGCCTGCGAGCCTGCGACGCAGGAGGTTGATTCCCGCCTCAGGACAAATTTTTGTAATGTGCTGATATTTGATCAGGATTTTCTGGTCGTTTTCTATGTATCTATAAAATAAAAAATATCTATATACCCCGATTCAAAAACCTGGATATTTTTTGAATACAAAGTGTTAACAAAACCCAATGAATATTGGTGGAAAATATTTAACGACATTAGTATCATCGAAGTATCATATTTTTCGCTGCAAATGTGAGATTATTCGCTGTCGAAGTTTGTTTTACTTTTTAGTGATAACGTCACTGTTACCTTGTTGTTTTCTTTTATTGTTATCAGTTTTTGCTAAGTTTTCATTCATAAATGTCTTTGTTGACATTAAATATCTAGGATTTTAAATCGTAGTATATGTTTTACTATAAAAACTATCGTAGTTTGACGAATTCATTACAGATGTAAGTAACTACGAACCTTATTTGTTTGCTTGCTTTTGTTTGTTTGCTCGGAGAGACGCGGAACGCGCGCGCCTAGAAACGCACTCACCCTGGGGGGTTATGCACTATGACCAAAGAGATTCCACGTCCAAATCGTGTTACGTCACAACGTGTTTTTAACACAATCGTGCCTTGGGTGTGGAATTGTTAAATGGCATTCTGTATGCCTCAAGACTAGTTGTCTATGTCCCGTGTTTCGTGAACTCGCTTATTTCACATGTTCCGTTCAAAATCTTACATCCAATCTTTTCGGATATTTCGTTTTATTAGAAAATATTTTTTGTTTCCATTTTCAACGGAATTAATTAATATCTTGAGTTTTATGCTTGCCTAGTCATAATTTACATTATTTTAGTGTGATTTGAAAATTTAGAGCCCAAAAATAATAATTTGTTTTATCATTCAAGTCACGCATGACTAGTTTCGGAACGAATAGTTTTCAGCATAACCTAAAAATCATCATTCGTAAACAAAACAACAATATCCCGTATTGTATTCTCTGCGATATCCATTCGGTGAAGAAGCAAAAAAAACAATATAATTATACTACGAAGACAATGCGTAAGACGCTGGCGCCAACAAACTTGGGATTCTGCGGGACTTCTATCAATGGATTGACCCTAAACTGTTTGTGCGGGCTACCAAAGAATTATATTCATTTTCATGCGGGATCCTTGCAAGCAGGATAGTGACTCCTCAAGGGTGTACAAGCATGACACCAGAAGTCAAAGTAAGTGCATTTATAAACTTAGTAATACTGGTAGACATCGCAAAGAACTTGAGCTCTGTTTCAACGCACACATGTTTAAATGAGATAAAAAACAACAAGGTGAATAACAGGGTGCACATGCAGGGTAGCTAATCAATTCAATTTGTTTTATTCAATTATTTATTGCATAAAATAACATGATAAAATAATGAAATGTCACAATGTATTCTGCCCTATTTGGCTATCAAATACTTAATTTCCTGGCCACTACCGGTGGGTATCAGGAGCTAGTGGTTCTAAGGGAGAAGGATGGTACCCATTTACTCCGATTTGATTCAGAAAAAATTATTATCTGCCTTGTTTCAGATGTGACAGCGATTTGAAAATCATGGGCCATAAGCTCAAGCTCACCTCAACAGCCTATAATGACCCACTGCTGGACTCAGGCCTCCTTCCGATAAGCACCTTATAGGCTTTATCTCAGCATGCGGGTTGGATCGCAGTTCGGTGGTAGATTTCTGCAAGAAAAGCTGCTGCCCGCGCCCTGGTGTTTGTTCCTTGGTCGCCTCTTAAAACACCCACAGGAAGAGTTGGGGTGGTGCAATTGGCGGCACCACACAGTCCATAAGAGAACAGAAATTAATGTGATAATTGTGTTTAATGTTATCTCCTGTTTGTAAAGAAATATGTGTAAATATGTGTTATTGTCTATGTGTATGTATCTCGTGTTTATAAAACGCAAAAAAAAATTAAAATTTATACCTATTTGACTTTATTTAATTTATGAAGTTTATTAGAAATATCCCAAAGAGCCACAGCCAACCGGCAAAGGAATAATCTAGCTTATTAATTTGTCAATATAGTGCCTAAATGCTGGTAGCCTCCACAAAGATGCAAGTATGATGAAGTAGATATTTAATTACTTGCCTTTCAATAATGTTTATCATGCCTTTGTGTTGTGTTAACTATCCAAAATTTATGGAAGGAAGGATCTCAAATCGACAAGTAATGTAAATTGGGTAAAAAAAGACGCGGCAACAAAGTTCACTTTAGCTTAAGTATGGGCAGATTGTTTGCAAATATTCTACAACGAAATTGGCTAAGGTATAACCTCAAAAGAAACGAGCCGTACTAACTATTGCGGGAACACACTAATCTGTGCCCTAACACGCTAGGAGCGAGCGCGTTCATTTGACAGTTCAAATCGTGATTTAATCGTATCGTGCCGCGGTACGGAATCACCATTAAGTCATAGAGAATGCGGTTTTATTCCATTCCACGCCATTGTCTTGTCGTATGTGTGTAACGCGTTTGTATTGGTCATAGTGAATCGTCCCCCTGAAGAAGTCCCTCGTTAAGGGATGAAACGTTGATGTTCTTCCAACACAAATAACGTAGTATATGTATTGTATTATATTATGTACATCAGTCTAGTACCCATAACACACGCTCTGTTTAGCTTAGGATTAGATAATGATGTGTAAATTTTCCAGAATTATTATTATTACTTACACAGAAACATTAAAGCTAAAGGCATCTGATATTATACCAACGTAAGGTGGCACGTGAGGAGGAAAAAATCGGCGTCTTAATTTTTTTATCTTCGAGTAATTTAGGTAACAGATAAGAAATTTGCGCACATTGGAACTCTGTTGTTATGAACCCAAAGGCAAATAAAACCTTTGACCTATTTGTCTACTACGCGACTGAAATTTTCTGTGATTTGGAATCTATCAACATGTGTATAGATTTTACTCATATACATTTCTTACATGTCCAAAACGACCATTGATTCGAAGTTTGTTTTAGCAGGGTTTATTATTCATATCAACTGGCTTACAATGATTGCAATACGACACAGTTATCTGGTACACCGATCTGCTTGGTAAATATTTGTAGAAAGCATAAATCACAATAACCGAAACATTTATGAACCATGCGTAACGTTCCACCTACAGATTTATGAATAAAGCTTGCCGTTCCTTATTTTTTTTTTTTGATCTTGAAGTTTTTCCATAATTACAAGAGTCGTTGCATTCAGAGATTATTATATAATATTTGTAGTCGCTTGCAGCGAATGCTGTCACTCATACATATAAGTAGACATATACACTAGAACATATTATGTATCTTGAGTGTGATCCGAGATACGATTACAGCGCTGATAGCGATCACATAATATTTTGCATTCACGATAATTTGAGTGTTGTCAATGATTCAAGCTCAACTTCTTCGACATAAACTATGTATTGGCTCTGCGGAAAGCCCATGAATACACTTCAAGAGCCGCGGTGTCAATGTCATTACAATAACATATTCGTGCGTTCCGAGATACGCTTAAATCAATACCATCGCGCTCACAAGTGTTCCTAATCACAGTGGACGAGATGAACATCATCTCTCATCTCGTCCACTGTGTCCCGTGTGGTGATTTTATCGTAACACGGAAGGCACTCCTTGAAAAAATAAATGTTGATAGCAATCACGACAATCGATCTACATCAGCCAGCCTCCCTGGATAAGCCACCAGTATCAAAATACCGTTTCGGCGTCGATAACACTGTGGTACGATCGTAATTAGCGGCGGGGAGGCAGCATCACCCCGGGGCGGTAGGGAGGCCTTGGTCATTCCGCCCGTATCCAAAGTCAAGCAAACTCGATTTTCTGGCTGTGTTAGTTATGTTGTCTGAAGCAAAACAAATGAGTATGATAGAGTAATAGAGTATGATAGAGTAATAGAGTATGACCTGAGTAACGCAGCGGAAGAAGGTCCGCTTGCGACGGGGTTTGCAGGATCGAACATAGAAGAGTCTTAAGCCCATATTATGAAAGTTTGCTCAGTCATGCATCTGTGCTTGTGTGATGCCATAGACATATATTGTGTGTTTATGCCATAGAAAAGCGTTACTCAAGCATAATCGATGTCCGAACAAGCTCACATAAGAGGTTTGTTGTCGCTTGCGGTAATTCGGAACGCGTGTGGGCGCGATGATATGGATTATAGCTTACCCAGAATACGTTATTGTAATGACGCACGAGTGTTCGAATTATTGATAGCACTCGACACACAAGCCACACAAAGCAAATAATAAAAAAAACTGTCAATATCGTGATATCTAATTTGGAAAGCAAATAATATCGTGATCCTTAAAAAAAGTAGGCTTAGAATGATAGTTGATCAAACAAACGTGTAAATCGAAAAAATTACGACGTAAAAGTCGAAATTTCAATTTCGACCTGCTACTACAATAACTTCAAATGGAGCGGGAAACAGCCCTCATTGGGAAACAGCAGTTACCTATCACGATATAATTTGTTCGCCACCAGTCATAGTGCAACTCGTACCTACATTACGCGCGTGGTTTTTGATCTATATTCTGTTGATTACTTTTCTTTTTGAAATAGTCAAAAAGGGAATCATTTAAGGGAATCAAATAGGGGGATAATACCTTACCGAGTGGGGTATCCAATAATAGGTATTAAAGTAACTTTTAGGTTGGCATCTCAAACCAGTTTTAGAAATTTCTGTAGATTTCATACTTTTTAAAATATTGACCGCCGAAACAAGGATAACGTCATCATCGGATAAGTACAAACGAAAATGCAAACTTTGATCGTAAAAAAGTAAAATCAGGTATTTTTAATTTCTCCTATTTATTTTGGCATTTATAAAAAACATTTTTCTTCTCCATTGCTTGATCAGGAGCAAGACGCACAGACGCGTCCTCGGCAGCGGCACTCTGTAATGCTGCTGTAGCCAATTTGTATGAAACTGTTGGAGCAAAGAGTTTTTAACTCATAGTCAATACTTTTTTTAATGCAATTTGTCTCCGACTGTTATTTATACTTTGATATTTGGGAAATTGTCACTTCACTTGTTTTTTCACGAATGGTAAAATAATATACATTTTTACAAAAGTTTATTATTTTCTTTCACTAGTGTCCAGAAATGCAATTGGTAGAGTAAGAAGTTGCCCTACCAATAGAAACGCATACTCGCATACGAGTCCACGGTACTATACTGTGGTGTTGAAAACACACATACACGTACTGACGCGTCCCCTACCACTGGGCAGGGGACGCGTTAGTGAAACTCAGTGATGTAGGTATCATAATAAGGTGAACAGGGCTGCCCCTGCTCACCTTAGCATACATCCTGAGTTCTGCTCTGAGTGATGTTCTTATTGAGTAGCTGACTAGTCACTACAATCACACAAATATGACGCGATCTTTTATGAACAACATCTCATCCTGAACAAAGCAACACAAAAAACCAAACAAAGCAACTTTGCGTAAATATAGATTCAACGGTAACTTTCCTTTCCCTTCGAGCCTTTGCCATCTCGGAAAATAATATTATATTTCAAAGATTCAAAGAGCCACCTTAGTAAATTGGATATTGGAGCTTATTCAGAAATAACGAGCGAACTACGGATTCTCGACGCATGTTATCTCGATGCACATAACATCTACATAACGGAGTAGGTTTATTATTTGTTAACTGCGGGCGTATCTAGGTAATGCCAGATGGAAATACAGCTCTAACACACAGACACAGGCTAGGGCTTCTATCTACACGAATCGCGAGACCGCTTTTACATGGATTCTATGACCTTCTTGTATCCATCTGCTACGGAAACTCTACCAGGCACTTATCTGAATCTTTTCCATTTCTTCTCTCGGTCATCCTGTAGAATTGTTCTAACGTCCAAACAATAGACGCTTGAGATTTGCATAGAGTAGAATAGGCGCATTGCAAAGGATTAATAAGGTTTCAACTCCGACATACATATAAATGAATCACCATACGTTGGCTGAGACATCAAGCCTTCCACGAGCTCCAACTTGTGTGTTCGCCATACTTCAATTACTACATTATGGCTCTCCAAGTTTCCGTTTCAATGCATTAGGTAATTTTATTTGAATTGAAAGTGAACTGAATGCTTTTTATGAATTTTGCAGTTTATACAAATTGGCTCGCAGTGGAAGTAAGAGAAAAAAAATAACTGTCAATTCCATACCTATAGATAAATATCTACATAAATGTCAGTTGGTGATGAATCAGCCAGTAACATTATATGTAAGGCAGGGCGCAAACAAAGCGCTGCGCAAACGTAGACACTTTTTTCCAGTTACCGACACCGAACACTTTTGATCGTTTTAAGTGGCAGCAACTGGACACTAGAAATGTTTATGTATGCACAGGGAGTGGATGATTTCATACTGGTTCTAAAATCTAATATTCATCTGTAGTTTGTATCTGACACAGTGTCCACGTTTGCGCCCTGCTTTAACTGCAGCGAAGGTAAAACCTCCTTGCTACTATTTCTAAAACTTGCACGATGCTTTTATTTTAAAGAAGTTTTGAGTTATTTGTACCTTATTTGAGGTTCTCAGTATGTACGCGTATGTAGCCTTGATATGAAATTCTAACAGAATAAAATTTCTAAGAAATTAATAAATCCCAAAAATTTACGATCCCGACCAAAACCCCGAAAGAACTCCCAAAGATTTTCGGGCCGACTCGATAAGATCACGTAGCTTAGTTGGAAAAAGAGCACCCCTGCGCTGAAGGGGAAGGTGCGGGTTCGAATCCCGTCGGGATCGTAAATTTTTGGGATTTATTAATTTCTTAGAAATTACCCAGAGTATAATAAATAAAAACCTTAGAATAAAATTTAATAAATTAAATTGTAACACATATGTGTTACAATTTAATTTAGTAAATTTTATTCTGATCTCCTACAAAATCCATGTGTTTTGTCAAGAAATTTTGAAGTCCTTTTTAAAAAAAATCGATAACGCAATTCCTCGATGCAGATAGATTTACCGAAGTATAATTAATTACAGATGTCATAGGCAACTTGGATTGTTTTATAACATATAGTGGCAAGCGTCATTTGCGATTGTTTGAAAAAAGGGTTTCTGCAAATAGATTTGTTAAATCTTCCATTCCAAGATTCAGACAAGTTAGTTGTTCTGTGGTGTTCATTATGATAACACCAAATGCGGTCTGGATATTCTATCCGCTGCTTAACAAAATAATTGTTGAACTTTGTCACTTGTTCTTCATCAAAACTAAAATTATATTTTTTTTAAATTGACTAAACTTATGAAAATGTTGATTAAGTAATTATATGTTTACGAAGTATGTAAAATTAAAAAAAAACAGACAACTAAGGATTCCAACACTGCGCATGGCCCGACACTCACTCTGTAGGTTTTATTCCTCAGACACCATTTTGTCTGTCGATGGCAGATCACTGGCGATAGGAATTCTAAAGCAAAATAGATATTTTTAACTAAAAACTACATACCTACTTTCCATTATATAAGACCACCCGTCTTCAATGTCTTCTTTTAGAAGAAATGCCAAGCTCATGCATTGTTTGACGTATTTTGTTTATTGTTTAATAATTTGTGGTTTCTTCATGTTCCATGATGTTCAAAGATGTTGCTTTTTGATGAAATTCTTCTGAAAATATAGGTTACATCCATTGATTTCAATGCCCGGGAAAACTTTCGCTGCTGCATTAATTGCTCCTATTTCATAATCGAACGTGAATTTCGATGGGCACCATTGAGGCAAAGCTTCTTTGATTAATTCGAACATCTTTTCGTAATGGAATAATCCAGCAAGCGCCGCGTTGCTGGAATACATGCTTTGGACAAATTCTGATTGATCTGAATTTCAATAGAGTAACTGAACTGAAATTCATCAGTGCTATGCTGACTGTTTTGCTAAGCATGTTGGAAAAAAATATTTTGATAGCATTATATGTAGACGATTGGTCGCAGCATCAAGTGAGAAACTTGCTATTACTTTTCGAGATGACCTAAGATAAAGGCTGAAAATAACAATGAAACCGGCCACCCCGTTTACTTGGGCCTAAAAAGAAAACACGAATATAATGCAATAGTCATTAGTCAAACGGCTTATCTAAAAAAGAGATTTAATAAAGTGTCAATCAGGGAGGGATAATTTGGGTATGTCCTGACGGATCACGCAAAAACCGATCATATCCTGACGGATCACGGTAAAAGGTGCTATCCGATATCGTGATCGGTCAGGATAAGAAACAAGATAACGAATTAGTGCTGTCCGATCACGCCATACAATTCATACCTTACTTTTAATTTTCGTTTGTGCTGTTTTGATTGTAAGAGTTAGCGATGCTGATCATGCTGGTGATCTCGTAACGGGCAGATCAACGTCTGGTGTCGCATGTCCTTATGCTGGAGGAATTATCTCGTGGCTCAGTCAACGACAGCCGTCAGTGGCAATTTCAATCACCGAAGCCGAAATAGAAGCAGCCACCGAAGCAGCTAAAGAACTTACTGGCTTCAGGTGATTTATAGTTTTTTGGCTGATTTACATGAAATACCATAACCTAATAAGTAATTTTACAGTATGGCGCTACATTTGTTGATCTGAGAGCACAGCAAATATAATTAAAAAAACTAACAGCAGAGGCGTAGCTACACGTATAAGCTGGATTTCTCGTGATTTCTTAAGATCAACAAATGTAGCGCCAACCACCACCAACAAATGAACTGTAAAAGTACTTTACACAATATGTCAAGGTGTTCAAATGTATAAAAATACAGAATTAAAAAAAAAACAGAATTTTATGATCTAGAGAAACATAGCTACGTCAAAATTTTGCGGTAAATTGTGCGGGAGAGGCGGTGTCGGAGAACTTTCTAGAGCACTTCCAGTCTCCCCTAGGGGGAAGGGTGTTCAAACTATTTACGTCGATTTCCTCACGAATGCGAGAAGTTTGTTATTTAGCGGAATTTACAGGAGGGCAATTTCGGTTCAACCGAAAATCTTTGGGACCTTCTACGGACTATAGCGCCGGTGCCAGACGAAGGGTTTCGTGGCTTAGTTGGTTAGAGCACACCCGTACTGAGGGTGGGGCGCGGGTTCGAGTCCCACCGAAACCGGAAATTTTTGGGAACTTATTTCATTTCTTAGAGATGTGGACTTTCCATGTTTGAGGAAAGTCCACCAAGACCATTTTCCTGTAGTGACACCTAATAGTAGTGGAAGTGGTCCTTACTGCTCCGTCAAAAATAAATCCACTCTGTACACGCAACCTGCGAGGACGAGAGGAGGGTGGGCGAATGTGAAGGGGTGTAGGGCAGTAGGACAACAGGGCAAATATTGACCACGCCGCTTTCGTTGCGCAAGATGTACTTATAAGCTGTTCTAAAATTTATTTAATGCAGATTCACTCGGGGGATGGTTTTCACTGATTTAAGGTTTTAGTTGTACCGTTTTGCTTGTTTTATCAAGGGATTTGGCACGGAACTGAGCATCAAAGTGCTTTATGAAGGTTACGTGCCCTAAGGGTTGAAAAAACGGGACTCTACTACTAAGTCCGTCTGTCAGAGGGCTGTTTAACCCCGTAAAAGGCAGACAGTTGAAATTTTCACATGGTGTGCATTTCTCTTGTTGTTTTAACAACATATAATAAAAATAAAATAAATTTAATACAAAAAACGTGATTTTTTTGGCTGGTTCTGGTCTACGTTTTTCTCCTATTACGGGATAAGTAGACAGTTGAAATTTTGTCGGAATGTGTGTACACAGCTATTGCCGCTATAACAACAAATCCTAGTCTATTAAAATTTTGGAAGGGGAACAAACGTCTATTCCACGTTGAATACCGATCACCGAAGTTAAGCGACATCAAGCGGGGTCAATACTTAGATGGGTGACCGCGTCAAACTTACTTTATGTTAGGGTTTCAATTAAAAACTAAATTAAAAAAAATGAGTTTCTTTTGCGAAACAGTTTTGATCGATGGTACGGAACACTCCATGGGCGAGTCGCACTTGGCCGGTTTAATTTCCTTTAGAACTTACATTACAAGACTCTTGGACACGTATTTAAGTTTAACGCTATTTTTAAGGAACCGATTGATATTTCTTGAATTAGTTCAATACCCAACAATGGCTTAAATATTATAAAAGAAGCGATTAGGCTAATTCATGACCAAATGAGTGGTTTTTGATCTGGCGTGGAACTAAAGGTGACCGCGTACCTGGCCGCGCGGCAGACGCGGTATTCCCTGTAGTCATCGAATTTTATAAATATTTATATGAAATAAAAAATAAAATTAAAAAAAAGTTAACGAAAGAAAGAAAAATAAAGCGGCACACCGTTTCGGGTGTTAAAAAGCTGCTCTTTTTCTGTGACGTCACCGTTTCCGTTTGTGAACTCAGTGGTACTGTTCCTTCAACCAAAATAAAATTAAAAACAAATAAATGATAAAATCCATCATGTTCGTTGTGTCTAAAAGATAATTTTTTGTCTCTTTTTGTTAAAAAAGATATCCCGCTAAAGCTTTAGGACAATGTGTGAATAGAAATTTTGCGATTGAGACTTTAAAATAATTTACTTTTCAAAGATTAAATTACACAACAAAAACATCAAATAATCTAATAATCAAACAGACTGCAACGCACCTATTCTAATATATGCGAATCTCATCTCTCATCTCATCACTTTTGAGTTGATTTGCCTTTCTCTGACGCGACAGACTCAATAGCCGCAAGTTCAGCCTGCGGTTCTAACTCGGCAGCTTAGCGTTCATGTTCAGCCAACATATGTTCCCGGTCCGTAGCCGCTCTGGCCAGCATACGCTCCCTGTCCACATTCAAGCGAGCGTGCTTGGCTAGAGCAACCAGCTTCTGTGTCTTGATAAAGGCTCGCGATGGCACTTCGGAGTGCGTCTTAATTGGCGCGTGATGTCGCTAAGGAGTGCACCTCTGAATATAAAGTTTCTGGCAATTGGACAGTTGGAAAAGGTTCAGGTACCAATAACCCTGTATATCAATAGAGAAAACTAATAAAAATAATCAGGTTTTTTGAAGTCACTTGCATATACCTATTCACATATTTGAATGCTATGACAACGTTTTGTACAATATTCTCCATATTCGTCCCAATACTGGATGTTCAATGAGACCGCACATTATGTAGTCGTTTGTAATTGTAATTAATCCTGAACCCAAACTCAATAGCAGGCTTTATTGGAAATTGGTTTGGTATCGTGCAATATGAATAGAGTTGGAAAATCTATTGATTTCGAACTGGTTATGACAGGGGTTTGATTACAATCATAAACGTTGATTAGCTTTTGGCTGACTGTGTTTGCGAGTTTGTTAAGGGACCTGTAGAGCATGAATTTGCCATTCAAACATACTACCAGAATGATTGGAAATTTGAGCATATTCTTACCATTTAATGTTATGTTTTGTATTTGAATAGTATTTGACTAGATCTTTGGCTGTTTTTTTTCTTCAAAATACTCACCTATGATGAATGAAATAAGCTAGTCGCATTTTTTTATATTATTACGGCGAAAATGACATGTTTTCGCCAATTTTTTTGTATTAAAAACAACAATCTCACGTTTTGTTTATTAAAGAACATATTTATTATTGTCTTGTTACAGAATATATTCTGTAACTGTATAAAACTGCTGTATAAACGAATAAATTTACTATTAATGTTGCATAGCAGTGTTTCGAACATAACCTGTAATTCTTTTTAGGGATACGTAATATTAAGTGAAAAACCAAAATGCACTGACAGATCACATCGCGTTTTCGAAAATAAAGTAAGTAATAAAGTTATTTTCTAGAAATTTCAAAGCAATTATTGTAGATTTGCGTTCTAGAATTTGTAAAGAAATAAATAAAGTGATGCAGTCCAAAACAGCATACAAATGCACAATAATTCAAAATGGCGACTCTGTCACTTATACAGATTAAGGCTGTACTATTAATTTATTTTTATTGCTGTTTTTTACTCTCAAAGACAGAAATTAGACAGCTATAGTCTGTAAAACGGTGTACAATTACACCATAAAAAGAAGCTGTAGAAGAGAGTTTGCCTACTTCATAATACAGAAATAAGATTTGAGGACCACCATAATACAGCTCTAAGCTGTATTAAGTAAGTGACAGTATGCAAAATGCAGCTATTGTACAGTTTTAATACTAAAATGAGATTAAAGCGTTACAGGAAACTTAAAGCTGTACATGACAGTTATCAATATCATACACTGATTTAGAACTTTAAGCGTACTTTGACTCCTTAATACAGACTTAATACAGTTAGAGCTGAATACTTACTCCTAAACCGACATTATAACACTACAATGTCTTTTCAACGTTCTTATACAGCTGTAAAACAGCGTTAAGTGCTATATGGGCTGCTTTTTAGGTGTTCATTACGCTTGGTTGCTGCTTGGGTAACAACACCATGTGGAAAATACAAATCGTTTTCTGTCATCATATTTGGTATTACGGAACATAATAATATGACGAAATGAAGTAGCGAGCAGGAAGAAATTATTAAGGTGATCCGTATCACGAAAAATTTTCGCGACTCGCGAAAAATACAACCGTCCCTTTTTATAAAACTTCCAGATCGAATTGACACCTGTATTTGAAATTCGAGCATATTTGGTTTTAACTGAATACTAGATTCACAGAATGCCTACATAGTCGGTAGGAACCGGGAATTCCCGGTTCTGCCTTCGACATTTCCCGGGATTCCCGGTTCCTCAAAAAGTACCCGATTTTACAATCCCTACTTAGTACCTACGTACACGTGCATTTCAAAGTTCTGATGTTCGGTCCATTAGAAGCTTACGTCAAGGCGATTCCCCGAGCCAAACTAGTGGAGCAACCACGAAGTTGCACTTTGTGGCCACCGAACTCTATTTTCGCATATATG
Organism: Eupithecia exiguata; assembly: GCA_947086465.1. Taxonomy (NCBI): domain Eukaryota; kingdom Metazoa; phylum Arthropoda; class Insecta; order Lepidoptera; family Geometridae; genus Eupithecia; species Eupithecia exiguata. The sequence goes on from OX352226.1 coordinate 4,161,647, forward strand.
CCTAAACTATACAAACTAAAACTATTACCTACAGAGGCATTAAATAAAAGATTATGCTAGGTACACACAAAAAATGTCCTTTAAAAATTTTGAATTTACCTTCGTTCAACGAAATAATTTCAGATAAAATAGGTGCAACGCTAGTTTGGCTCAGGGAATTGCCTTAATTCAATTTATATTTGATGCGTATCTTCTAATCTTTTTACACTTCCTTTTCTTAAAACGCACTTTATACCTACTTAGGACACTAGCTGCCCACGGCTTCGCACGTGCTTTTTAAGAAAAGAAGAAGAAAGTATATAAAAACTTTGTACGGCTGATAAAATTCCATAACCTGTGTTGGTTTTCATAAAAATATTCTAATATTTAACGCATTCACTGCCCAGCCTTGGCACGGGCGCGGCCACGAGGCACAACAGGGAGATTTGTGCCTTTTGGGCCATGAATGTGGGAATAATTAATGTAATTGGTTTATTGGTTGTAAATTGTTTCTACTTGCTTATGAATATTTAATAATTATTATTATTATGTTGTATACACCCCTGCCTTTCTTAAATTTTCAAATCTCTTTCCATCCAAAGGTTGCCTGGAAGAAATCGCTGCTAAGCGATAAGGCCGCCCGTTGTACTATTATGCTTAATGTTTATATCTGTTTCTTTTTGCTTTATTTTGTGGTGTACAATAAAGAATTTTGTATTGTATTGTATTGGTTTCTTGTAGTAAGTAGTCTATGTCCGTCCTCGGTATATTATTTAACTAATTTAACAATATACCTTATTCATTCCAAAAGAACGGGAGAAGATAGATAGAACATACTTTAATGCACACTTAAAACTAAAAACAATTTGCAAATTAAACAATTATAATCAAAGTGTCAATAAGTGACAATTGGCGGTCTTATCGCTCAAGAGCGATCTCTGCCAGACAACCTGGTATGGATAGGATCATCAGATATAATATGGGGTAAGATCCGTGTGCATCTAATGGTACTAAAGAAGACAGGGACAGGAGAAGTCAGTAAGCAAGTTACAAACAATACACGTGCCAAACTTGCTTAGTGTCAAACTTTGTACTATGGTTGTTAACTTGATCAGTAATTGTAGTTAGGAGCAAACTTGCCTAGAAACAGGGCGAAATGCAGGCATATATGGTCGAAAACTTCATCGCTCCAGTGTACGCAAACATTTTGATTTAATTTTGTGTAAACATTCTTTGCTACACATGTTTAGAAGGAAAGAGTCATAGTCGATACGGCTCCTGTTTATATCATTCATTATACAATAATTTCTGAGTGTAACTGTCGACGGCAGATTATAGATATTTTGTAAAATTTGAACTTGTTAGATAATTATAAATAATGTGTCTTAATTTTAAGTAACTAATGTAATTGGTTTTACAAATCGTGTTAGTTACTATATTTAATAAACAATAAACAATTAATAAACAATAGATGTAGCTCGATTTTAGAATGGCCAATTGCAAAATTTCAATTACGAGTACTGATTCCTGAACGAACAGTGTTAAAAATTACGTCTTTACTTAGCCATCTCCTTGAATTAAACTAATTTGGTATTCTAAAAACGGGTTATTCTACGATCCGGCGGCGACAAAACTAAGGGTGAGAGACTACACCAATTTGATTCCAATACATCTCTTCATGTTTTTGTAAAATACCGTGAATCTGTTAATTTACATTAGATATTTTACATTTTTCTACAATTTTAATTGACTTTGGGATTGGGAAGTTACCAAATGTAAGAGAACTCCGAACTAAGATAATGCTAAAGGATGAGATTGTTGACCTTGTAAACTCAACTGTTTTCTAGGGTTACATATTGATTCCTCTCTTCAATGGAGACCGCAAATTAATGCACTCGCAGGCAGACTTAGTTCCGCAACTGTTCGAACAATTAGATGTACCTATTACCAATGAAGATACGGCTAGGTTAGTTTATTTTAGTTACTTCCATAGTATAATGATATTATTTTATTATTTTGCTTTGGGGACGGGCAGCCGACATCCAGACATCTTTGTTCTCCAAAAAAGGGCTGTACGCGCAATTTATAAATAAACTTTTGGAAAAAATGTGATGCTCACAACGTACATCAAATATAAGAAACAAGAACAAACTACACATACCATCATATAGATTACGAAAGGTAGAGAAATCATTTATGGGCAATTGTGTACACATTTATAACAAGCTTCCATCTGAAACAACTGAGCTCCCTATTCGTTAATTTAAACAGTACCTAAAACGAAATCTTATCAAGAAAGCCTTTTAGGTACTCCTGAGATGATTATATCGATGATGTTTGGCCAGATGTCGCCCAGTTCCGCACCGACATTAGTATTGAAGGAAAATAATCTTATGCTTAGTTAGTTTTATATCAATACTAGCAGCGCCTCTCGGTTTCACCCGCGTAGTTCCCGTTCCCGTAGGAATTTCGGGATAAAAAGCCTAATGACGAGATAGCCTATGTCCTATTCCAGACTATAATCTATCTCTGTGCCAAATTTCATCCTGATCCATTTTGCCGTTCTGGCGTCATAAAGGAACAAACATCCATCCATCTATCCATCTAAACTTTCACGTTTATAATATTAGTGAGATGAGATAGTGAGATTGACCTGTATCTAACTCACATTATATTTTGACTTAGGTGGACAAATAATATTGTATTACATTTGAAGTATTATATAAACTTACTAGTGGTTTATTTTTCGCTTCAACCACTAGTGAACAAAAAAAATTGAAGCGAACAAAATTATAATTCACATTTCGTTTCTGATTTGTTAATAATTACTATTTATAAAACAAAGTGACAGGAGACTCCCGCTCCGGGTCATTCTTGGTGCAAAGGATTGCCATCGCTATTCAGCGAGGCAATGCTGCAAGTGTTATGGGCACCTTTGCACCGGGAATGGTCAGGGGCGGGTTATTTAATGAATGACTAATTTTTATACTGCGTAGTTAATGTTAAGTGCAGTATTTGATGTTTTATAAAACTGTTTATGTATTAAATTTGACTTGTCTAAGTGCTTATTTTGTAAGACTAAAAAAAGTATTGAATTTTTAAAAATTTTGGTCACTCTTTTATTCTTTCAACAGGGGGCTTCATCTGCATAGAGTGAAAATGTTGGTGTTATAAAATTTAACACAACTGACTACACTCGTACCAGTTAAACGCTTATTTAATTGAGCTAATGGCCACTTAGTATTGAATTTAATTATTATTAGTATCTAGAGTTCATGGAAATGATTTTTACTTTCCTGAGCCTTTTTTCTTGAAAGTGGTATGACTTTTAAATGAAAAACATTCCTATGAATAAGCAATTTCTTCTCGCCTCTGTTAACGCTCTACTGGCCTCGTCCAAATTGATGTCGCTTTTTTTGTAGACGTACAATTTTGACACACAACAATTTATTTTATTTAGTACCATGTTTATAAATAAATTCACAAAGCAAAATGAATTCGTAATATTTCGTTAAATATTTATAGTTTCTGCCCTCGTCATTATCAGCAAATATATTAAACGGTCACACGTTTAATAGATTTGCTGATATTGCTCTAACAAAGTTTTATTGCAATTATTGTATTAATTTTAAAAAATTACAAACCTAAAGTAAAGTAGGCGCATATCTACAGTCCAATCAAATTTCACTAATTATTACATTACGAAAAAGCTTGGTCCTGGTGCAGCGCACCACCTTGCTCTATATAGTAGTTACGCCACTGGCTTCCCTGAATCTCAATACTTTTTTCGTTCGCAGGCTATCACCCAAATCGCAGAGGCTTCATTTGCGTACCTTATGCCAGCTCTAAACCAGGGCTTGTCTGATGTCTTTGGCGAGCACAATGCCCCAGTCATGACAGTACGTGTTGGAGACTTGCTGTTTGCAGGCATCAGCATCTGCAAGAACCCGGGTTTCCTTGGGAACATAGTGTGCGCTGTTATCAGGTATTAATTTACTTATATCCGAGCCGAACGCGGCAATATGAGTGGATATATGAATGTGATCCATTCAGAGCGGCCAAAATCAAAGCTATAAAAAATTATAGAAACATGAAGTTAACCGATATACAGTTTGGTAGAGAAATTGTAAGACTAAGTGCTAATCTGCCTTTCCTCCCGTCAGAATCTTTAAACATTACCTGGGCTAATATTCAAAATACAGGATTTCGTGAAATACAATAAACCTTAGAGGGAATTTATAGTTCATTTTGAGAAGCAATGGATGAAGATGACCCCAGAAGTATTAAGCTGTGCAACGGAACGTCATAGCACCAGCAATGGATTATTGGAATTATTATTGGATTAGGGTTGGAATCGACGATTCAATTCGATGATTAGACCAAAACCGAAAATCATATAATTTTTGAAGTCTCTCCGCGAAGAGGCCAAAATAGCAAGATTTTAGATTGCGTCAAGCACTTTTCAAAAGAGAGCCACGTAGAAAGAACCAACTCATTTTTGAACCAAAATTTGAAAATGAAATGCAGAAGCTAAAAGAAAATAAAATGCATAAGCTAACAGAAAATAAAATTTCTGCATTTGACTTTTACTAAAGTGACACATTTAAATACATTCGATGATTTATTGATTACTAACACAAACTTTTTAGTAACATCTGTATATTATAGAAAAAAGTGGTAAATTAAAGATTTAAGTTCATGAACTTTGTGTTTATTTAATTTGTATTGAATTGTACTACGCCGTTCAGCTAAGGTGTGATTTTGATATTAGTCCCATTTGCTACTAGGTCGTGTTGCTAATAGGAAGTTATGCTAAGATGCCGTTTTGCTTTTAGGACGCTCTGTTAATAGGGCATTCTGCTTAATTGTCCTTTCGATACGAAACGTTCTCGTTCCTCATCAGCACAAACATCGATTGATGAACATGCGGCCCAGACAAGTTTTACACGTAATTTGGATAAATACACCTGCAACTGGCGATTTTCTATGGAAAATAGTGTAGTGAAATGAGGCTTTACTACGATCGTATTGAGTAAAAGAAAGGTATAACGAACTCGCGCTTGTATTACTGTATCTTTATTCTTTCAGGAGCATCGGTGCAAGAGCTCAGAACCTAGTTGAACAAGAGGATGGCTCTTTGGTATTTTCTATACTCAACTATGTAAGTAAAATGATATTACGCATTCAGTAATTAATTTAGTTGCAATGTGAACTACCTGTTCACAAAATTATATTACGGATTCAGTAATTAATTTAGTTGCAATGTGAACTACCTGTTCACAAAATTATATTACGGATTCAGTAATTAATTTAGTTGCAATGTGAACTACCTGTTCACATTGCACAAGGGTTCAAAAAGAAGGTCCCTGTCTCAGCATTATGCCACTTCAAGCTGAAGCTAGAAGCAACCCTACTTTTCAGACAGGTAGGTATTGAATAATATAAATATTTTTAAACGAAAATTATATTATCATTTTCATACACATAATTGTCTGGAGTTTCATCATTTGAATTCCAGAGAATCTCAGTGCACGAGAGCGAGGGCGAGAGATCGAGGAATTTTATAATACTGTCTAGGGTCGGCACGGTACGCCTTTTCAATTTGAAGTAAAGCAATCAATTTTAATACCGTTTACAGATAAATATGACTAAAGAACTGCATTTATCTCAAGTTTCTGACCAGTTTCCAACTGTTTCCAACTGTAAAATAACACTACAGAGCTCTATGAAGGCGAGGCCTTATAACTAAAAGTTAATTCCACAAGCAAAAACTGCTTCTCGCGGCCGCCACCGCCACCCGTCCGCCCCGAGTGCCTATCATCCCCCTAGAGACGTTTATTTAATGCATTTGATGTTTAAGATTCTTGTATATCTAGTAAACTTGTATAAAGTTGCTATTTTTACAAAACTAATATTTAGTTTGCTCGAAGTCAACCCTTGCGACGTAACTACTCGCGTAACTCTGGAATGGCAGATCCATCCAATAATTCACGCGCCAGCAGCAGCGTCAAGGATACATGTAGTAAGCTTATGACATTTGCGCAGATCCAATTATTTTTAAGGATGGATAGTTCACTCGATTGACAATGGTAAATTCGACGAAACGCAGTTGGTATCTATCTACCTACGGCTACAGCTTTGCACCCGGGAGAGGGTGGATTTATTATACTGTAGCGCGCAACAAAATAAGTTTCTCCTCCCTACTTTCATGCATAATTTTCCAGCTGATAAAACTAGAGGTATTTAATATTTAGTTTTGATGTTCATAGTGTCCGTGATTCTTTGGTATTGGAATTTTTTATATATAAAATGTTACTGGAAGTACAAACGCAAAACAAGATGGGGCACATCACTAAGATGCTCTGAAAAAAGCTCCCCTCGCCGACAGCTTCTGGGGTTAGCATAGCATCATGTGAACGCACTCACCCGAATGCTTAGGACATTATCATTTATATGCGCTTTATTATATATATATACTATATAAATCAATTACTGTTCGTTTGTCTCGATACCGGCTGGGCCGATTTAAATACTTTTTGTTTTGTTTTGTTCTAATAAGTATAGGAGTGCTTTAAAAGGGAAAAAATAGGGAATTGTGGTTATTGTAAATAGGTTGAGTAGCTGGGCTAACGAAGTAGGGGTTAACAGCTAGTATAATATTAAAATGTAGTCTTTCATTTTATTGTAGATTTCACCCCTGTAATAGTCATAATTAATTACATGAAATGAATCTCCCAGTGTCCCACGTATTACGGGTATATATGTGTATTCCGCGCAAACAGAATTCATCCAAAAGAGGTTTCTACAATACCTGCAGCATCCATTGCTCGTTTTCTTTAGCTCGTATTTTTTTACCCGAGTCTGAGACTAGATGCCGCCAATTTCAGTTTCTTCCTCTTCACAGACGCATAGAAATGGCTGATTTGACTTACTTACCTTATTAAAAAAGCAAACGGAACTGTTGATTGCCCGGAGCTCCTTGAGCAAATAGGCCTGCGCTCATGCATGGTTGCACTGAGCAAACCGAACACGTTCCTATAATTAGGACCAATTAAACGCAGAATGCATTTGTTTAGGGCTTCTTAGTATATGGAAACTTTGAGGTAGACATTATCAACACCAGTACAAGTAAGCTTCTACACTATCTTGTGTTTAATTTATTCAAATGTACCTAAGTTATGATATTAATAAGTAAAAAAACTTAATTTAAATTGATTTTTGTTTATTTTCTATCTATTTTGTTATATGCCGGTTCTTTTCAATAAATCTTCGACGTTACTATACTTTGCGTCATGTCATTTTAAGTATAAGGTACCTTATACTTAGTACATGCGGATATTAAGGGCCACCAAACTTCAAACCTAAATTATATTGAACACACTACAATACAATATAATTAATAACAGGGCATTTTAGGTATATTTACTTTATTGGTATTATTAAAAAGTACCAAGTAAGGTAATTTTGGGGTTTCTTCCAATATTTTCCATCATTTATACCTAAATTAAGCCTGATAATGTTTAATTTTTTTAAACCCTTTGTTTAGGCCTTATTAATTACTAGGTGTGCCTCGCTGGTTCGCCCGCGTAGTGTGTCAAATGGAGAATATGGATATATCGTAAATGTTGATTAATGATTTTTATTTATAATATTGTGTTCTGAACAAACGAAATGCAGGATACGCGATAAATCCTGAGATCCCGATGTATAAAATCAATAATTATGCTAGCAAATCGCGAAAGTTTTAAAAGTTTCACGTTTCTTATCAATTATTTCACAGAAAGCCGACACCCCAAGCGAAGAATATGAAGTATACAGAGGTTTAGACGACCACAGTAGACTGGGCGACATAAGGCTCTTTGCCGGCCGAGACGAATTAGTCTACTGGGGAAACGGAACCAGCAACAATGTCTGCAACATGATCAAGGGCACCGACACAGGCATTTTCGCCCCGTTCGTCAGAAGAGATCGTTCTTTGTTCGCTATCAACTTAGACATATGCAGGTAAGATACTGTTTTACATTCTATATATTTTTACAATTAAGCGCTGTGGGTTTGAATATAAATATTTCATCGTGTAGCGTAGTGGAGTATAGCGCGCACGAGGCATTAACACAGACATGCAAGTGAGATTACTTTTACCATTTATATAAAAAAGCTGGTATGAAATTATTTTATAGGGTAGAGTAGTGGACAGGAGAACAACGGGGTAAGAGGATTACGATTTTCCGTGCGTAGCGCTGAGTGTTTTTGTTCTGTTAGAGCCTCTTGTTAAAACAACAACATAAAAGCTTTGCCACCCTAACGGATAATATTGAGATAGCTTAGGCAAAAAGCAGTCACACGCAAAAGCACTGACACTTCAAAAATGGGTGTTAAACCCCTATTCTTTGGAAACTTTGTACTATTACGCATAAAATTATAGACCTATGTTATTTTGACTTAACAAACATTTACTATACCTACTTAAAAACTCTGATGTTACGCACAATTCACATATTTTTTCAGTCATGTAATTTGGTACCTACTCTTAACCATGATATAATTCAAAATCAATTCCATTTTTTCGGGAAGATTTCACTCCATATCCATTAAAACAAACATAGGTACGTTACTAAAGGGGAACTACACGCAAACATACATCGGAAACACACATCTGAAACCGGATACATCAGTACAGTATACACTGTACTGATGTATCCGCTCAATGTAGGCTTACCTGCGAGGGGGTGTTTGTATATGTGTGTGTAACTCATACGAGTCACACGTACACGTACACACACCGGCTCGCAGGTAAGCCTAGCTTACCATTCTTTTCTAGCGAATGGCGCCATAGTAAGAGTGATAGAGTGAGGTAGAGAGTAGGCGGGGAGTTGCCAGCCACCCACGCCCTGTCACCCACCGCTCCATCATGCACGTCGATAAATGCTCAGCCCGGGAATTGCCCGGGATTCATCGATGTTTATTTTCACCTGCTCTGGCTGTAGGCTAAATGAAATATTATGATACAGATTCGCAAATCCGGGCTGATTTTTGTTGGATTCTCTTTGCATGGCGGCTTCACCCCTATAAACCGGCAGGTGGATAGCTCAGAGAACTATTCGATTACTTTATTAATAGCGCACGGTAACGGTCGCGCACTTAAGCTATTTTCTTCTGTAAAGTTGGCAGTTTATTATTTCAACTTGTAACTTTTCACCTCGACTATAGAGATAGAGAGACTATAGAGAAAAGTTGGGTTAACAAATGATTGCGCGGTACCTTGCGGATTGGCAAGCAGGTTTTCTTTCTACATTGATTATTGGTAGCGGGAGTTTTAGAAGAAAAGTTGAAAAAAAATAGACGTTTTAGTTAATTTTGTCGGAGTGCTAAATCCGTTTTCCCCTACGGTGTTCCCCAAAACCAATAACATATCGGTTTCGCATTGAAGACATACCTTGTACACATTATTAGATGGAGATCACAACCCTCCAACATACCCCATGCCCTTTAAATTAATTAATGGATCAGTTGAGCTAGGTACCTGTAGATTGTTTGCAACAGTCTGCAGTTAGCTAAATTGTTTCAATTGTAAATACTAGTTTTAATTTAGTTCTATCATTTGATTGTAATTTTCTTTGTTAATTAGTGATTATATTTTTGCGAGCCTCAGAAGCAGGAGAAACAGTAGTCAGAACTTATTGGTAAGATTTGAGGGACTGAATCAGGTCAGAGTAAAGAAACCAATAATTTGAGGAATCTGGTTTACATTTACTCTTAAACAGCTATAGAATCACTAAATCAGGATATTTACAAGCAAACATTAACAACCACCATGTAAAACCATGAAACACAACAAAATAATCAATTAGATGGTTTTTATGCAAATTGTCCAATACTTTTCCAAAGTTATATTGAGTGACGGATAAATCGTCTCCCCTTTTCCTTTTATAATCGTTGACAGGCTCTATGCTCTGTGATCAAGGAGTTATCCTTAAAATCTACATAACTTTGCACAAGTTTTGATTATTTAGCGCTCTATCTGGATTTCACCGTTCTTTGGCTATATTTGCAGTTTAAAATTATTTTCCGCTTCTTCACTTCGAAATCTTGAAATTCTACTCCTGACAGCCTTGTAATAGGGAAACTTCTAAAGCTTTGTTGTGCGCGCTACAGGTACTACTGGCAGCCTGCCAACTCGCCAACTCGCCAACTTTCGCTTTTGACAGCTTTTACTTGTTGTAAATTTTCAACTAACGAAGGTTTTCTTATAATAATTTATGCTCGAGTAAACTACAAAGCATCCAACAAAATTAACTAACACTTTCATGGCTTTAGACGCATACATCTGGGGATGTAGGCTTGCCAGCCTATGCGTCTAAAGCCAAAACCACCTTTTTAAAAGCGTAAAAACCACCTACCAAAAAGGTGGTTTTTACGAACAATTACATTTAAAAGAAGATATAAAAGACAAAGCGCGGCCGCGGCGGCGGCGCCCCGTTTCTTCAAAGAACGTGCGGTCAAGTAAGAGAGGGATTCGCAAGACAAAGGCATTTTATTGATGCCTTGGTATTGAAATTATAACACGTCCCTAAGTACTTTACTTTTTGTTTAGAGAGAGGCCGCGGAGTCAGACCGACGACAACTATATCTTAGTAGGTAGCTCCGATCAAATACCGATTGCAAATACAGAATGATCTTTTAATATTTATTATCGTTCAAAGACGTATGCGCGCGTCGTGATGATGGTGAAACATTAATTAATTGGAAGGATGATTCCCTTTCATTAAATGAATGGGTTCACTAAACCTCGGGCGCGGCTTGCACTGCAAACGTGCCGAAGAATAATTTGGATTTCCAACAAGCAAAGGTACCAAAACCATTGTAAGTATTATGTTCTATCTACTAACTATTGTAGGTAAAAACTCTAAATAAGATTTTCGCTTAACACAGTTAACAAAAAAATATTCATTTCTAATGGTTTAAGCAATTATGTGGGGATAAGTGTGAAAATAGTACTACTGGCCACATAAAAAACACACGTTAATTGCAAACTGTTCTCGCATAGTTGCCAAAATTTGTCTTACGTATGTAGGTACATGGAATATTATCAATTGAGAACCGCGAACACTTGACCTCGTTCACCTCAATGTTAGCCGCCAGCTAACATAGAGGTTACAGAAGCAACCTACGTTCATTCAATCCAATAAGCATCCTCCCTCGTTGGTACGAGGGAGGATGCTTATTGGATTGAATTTGATTGACACTCTCGAAAGGCGAGGGGGGCGGATGGGGTGGTCCCCATCCGCCCCCCTCGCCTTTCGAGAGTGTACAATTAAACTGTCACTGACAGTATCAGTGGCTAGCAGTGGTCCGAGCTATTATTTGGCCACCGCTGCAGGGCTGACGAGCCTCTTGTTACATTAACAAGAGACTCGTCGGCACTGCAGACATATGTACGAGTATATTTCTTATGTAATTTAAAGCTGGCTTTTCACCATACGACACGCTTAGTTTGTCATAGACTCGTAACTTTAAGATTGAACTTCTTCATGATACAAAATAAATAAAAACCAGAAGCCTTGCTTATGTTTAACTGTACTAAAACATTACTTGTATCATAATCATCATCATCGTATAAGCCCATAGACGTCCACGGCTGGACATAGGCTTCCTTCATACGACACGCCACAAAAAGCGGTCCTGACCCACCTCCATCCTTCGACTCCCTGCGACCGCTACGATTTCGTCGGTCCATAGAATTGATGGTCTCCCAACACTCTGTTTCGCTTTGCAACGCGGCTGCCACGAGTCGCCGTCGAGAAGAGATTTCTTTCTTATTATAGCAGAAGAGCCTCTATTTGTACTCGGCTAGGGTGACGATCGTTCATTGGGACTTTAATAGTAACTTGCTGTTACCCGCGACTTCATCCACGTGGAGATTGATTTCTCAACTTATCTCAGCTTGACAAAGAGTTTTATATTAGTATAGATTAACGTTTACCAGTCAATACAGTAAAATACTTACCTACTAGACTAGACTACTAGATTGTCAAGGCAACTTTTGTAAATAATACCTACGTGGTATCTACTTGAAATTCATCTTCTCTCTAATATTCACTCAATATTCAAATTCTTATTCAGTAAAGGGAACTCGGTGTTCCCACTCGGTGTCTGGTGTATGCGGCAGCCAATATATTTGAGGAGAGGTCTATTTAAATTTGAATAGGCAACCTGGCTGCGCAGCCAGGCTGCAACTGCGAAATATTTGAGGGGAGTTTGTTTTTCGCTAGTGCGGACAAGCTCTCATATTAAAAAGGAATGTTGCAATATATAAAAATGGTGGCGCGTGTCTAGCTTGCTTGGCTCGTATGTCGACTGTTGGAGAAAAATCCGCTGGCGCGGGGGCTTTGCTTTCGTCACACGTTCTGTACAGTAATTATTGTAATATTAACAAACAACCGCGTAGGTAGGCGAATGTAAACGCCGCGCAAAGGTATAGGTGCGCTACCTACGACTCGTATCATGCCAGTAGCGACCTCTAGAGAGAGAATGGCTGAACCACAATGCTAACGTCAATAGAGGTGCGCAATGAATTCACATCGAGAGAACAGAAGCTATCTATCTACCTAAGCGCTTCAACGAATATCCGCTAGATGTCGTTAAGACAAAATTCCAAGAATCTCGGAGTGCAAAAAGAGAACAAATCCTAGATCGCGCAAACGCTTGATTCAGTTGCAACCAACCTATATACGACTATTCAACATCTACTGTTGGTTGAAAGACCACCGGACAAGTGGACCAGCTGGGTCAGCCCGGAAAGGGAGATCTCCCTCTGCACTATTTGGGGGAAATACCACCTTCTCCCCCAAACTGGTGACCTCCGTCGTGCCAGCCGTCGACTACCTCGGACGACACCAGCCGAAACCCGACGACTGGATTTCTGAACATGATCCTTCAACAAGCAGAGAAAACACTAAAAACAGAACAGACCTCAAAGCTTTATGTTTGATGTAGAACTAGTTGAAATTTTGGATTAATTACCGAGTACGAATGCTTACACATGAAGCTGAAACGGCAAGGTTAATACCGTTTCACACATGTTGCTAGATTATTTATAGTTACCAGGATCATGAAAGCATCCGCGGCTTATGCACAGCGTTTATTTGTTAACTGTTTAATGTAGGTAATTTGTAAGTTAGTTCCAAAGAGTACCCACTTCGCTTGCATTAAAAACTGAACAAGAACTTTGCCTTTGACATGATGAGTTTTTGAGTATCGCAACCACGCCACTGTTGATTACCTTCATCTTTGATGTCCATTCTAGATCCATGCTAGATGGATCTAGAATAGACATCAGTTCAATAACTGAATCTGGTGATTTCGGACCTGAGACTTACATAAATGATTCCCGGTTCAACCTTAGACTCACAATACCATAGTGACCGACAGCTTAAAGAATAAAGCTAGTTAACTGATATAGGGATTAGTGAGAAAACCCGAGAAATGGAGATAGATAGAGATAGGGAATTCTTTAATCATCACCTTAAAAAGAAAAACAGATTTTATGAATTTAAAGATATTAAATAGAGCAATGGATTTGGCGGCCTTATCGCTTAAAGCGAAAATTCTTTCGCTTTAAGCGAATGTGTATGGTTCACCATAAAATTGTAGGTCCCAATGTAATAAACCTTGTTACATCTACCTTCGAGAAAGCAATTCAAATAGTCTTTGCATGATGCAGCTTTGGTTGATGAGTTTCATATTTACACTGAGAATCTACCTTTGAGAAAGCAATTCAAATATGTAGTATTTTAATGATACAGCTTTGGTTGATGAGTTTCATATTTGAATTGAGAATTTCGTAGTAATAATTAAACTTACGGAATACGAAATAAACGCTCTGCACAGGGGTCCAGTCAGTCCTATTTCGGTCTATTCGCTGTTCAAATACCGTGCAATTAATTTACCTACAGTAAATTTGAGGCAGTATAAACTATACTCACTTTAAATTAAGGAGATAGCTATTAAACTAGCTCCTAAATTTTAATGATGCAGGTTGAAGCTTTTTAATGTACAGGGAATTCGGCACAACGTTTTTCATATTGAAACTGGGGGTAGGTGTGGAGCAAAGTGCTAGCTTGGTGGCTTTTTTTACCCTGAAAGCCTCTCGGCTTTTTTAAAGATTTCACATAGTTTTTCCGAAATTTGAACTATTAAATAATTTGACGATCTCTGTGGCGCGGTGAGCGAAGGTCTGCCTGCGACGCAGGAGGTTGCGGGTTCGATTCCCGCCTTGGGACAAATATTTGTACGATCTACAGGTATTTGTTCCGGGTGTTCTGGTCGTTTTCTATGTATTATAAAAATATCTATCTATGTAATGTATTTTAGTATGCATATCAGTTATCAGTAGTGCCCATAACACAAGCTCTGCTTAACTTGGGGCTAGATAATGCTGCGTGAATTGTCCAGCAATATTTATTCATTTTTTTATTTATTAAGTGCTGTATCTTTATTTAGGTAAACAAAATAACATAATATATTTTGTTTTTATTCCATCTGGCATGTTGGCCCTTACTAATAAAATCAATATATACGTAAGAATAGGTATATTAGGTAAATAAAGCAGTTATGGGCATTCAGATAATGCGCTTACAAATCGCCAGTGTGATATGATAAGGCTCTTCTGTACCACGTTATCGTCGAGAAACTAATAAAATGTAGCCGATTTTTTTAAAACTATTAATAAACAATATAATCAAATCAGTGCCAGGTTAATAAAGATATTATTTATATATATGGCAAGTATTTTTCATCTATATTTATAGTTATAGCATCTAACGGTATACCATTGGATGCTGTAACCAATATTGCAATGTACAATTGTACAAGTGCGTTTTTTGACATCTCGAAGCAGTGAACGGAGCTTTAATAATTGATTAACCCTCGCGTTGTAAACGAGGAACGACTGAAGGCCATTTCGCCCCCATGACACAGAATAAACAATTGTGCCCGAACGTAGTAGATCCCCCTCAGCCCAAAATCGGTGGGTGCGGTAGTAGCTACTTTCTACGCATTTCGGTAAAACGTCTGTAGACGCGTGAATGCTTACATAATTTTGTGTTCACAGTTTGATAATTTGAAGGATTTGAAAATTTATTGTGAAAAAATTTGTGAAGAGGGTTATAATTGTGTGACGTGTGACAACGTTAAAACCCTTAAAGAGGCCATACCGTAGGTTTCTTTTGCGTTTCTTCTTTGACGTTGACGAAACTAGTGAAAACGGGCTACTTTGTGAATATGAATGCCAACTGTCGCTGTGAGCAGTTTTCAACAATATTAACAAACACAGGTGA
Source organism: Eupithecia exiguata (assembly GCA_947086465.1). Classification (NCBI taxonomy): domain Eukaryota; kingdom Metazoa; phylum Arthropoda; class Insecta; order Lepidoptera; family Geometridae; genus Eupithecia; species Eupithecia exiguata. The sequence goes on from OX352226.1 coordinate 4,176,964, forward strand.
GTTGCAACAGAAGAGGCCTGATGAAAGATGGAATTTAAGTCACAGTGAGGAATAAACTCCGCTTACTACTCTACTTACTTACCTATGCTGAAATGCAAGTCAAGCATCAAAAGTCCTCCGCTACTTCAGAGAGTTGGGTTGGATAAGTGTCTATGCGAGATATCAGTGCAGATAGCACTTCCCCCACTTTTACTCCGTCCTCTGGTTAATTTAACTTTCGACAGCTCGTGTATGACTACCAATTAGTCGTGTTCTCTCGACGTGTAATGCTTTACCGATTCGATTTTGTATGATAATCGAATTTGTTTCGAGTTAGGTCAGATAAGCAGGAAAGGTCGACTTTGCTCATCGAAGATTATCAAATATTAATCACATTACAAGCATTATATCAGGTATTTGTGTCATTACAAAATTGTGGGATTTAAAAATACTTGAAATAAACAAAATTTCTGATTTTCTTAAGAAAGCGGTTCGCTCTACATATCCTAACAATGGTTATGTTGCAGCAGGATGCACTGTGATTTTTTCGAAAGATCACGAACGTTTTATTTTTTCCGTTGCGTCGTCATCTCAAAATTGTCTTCTAAATGTGTTCCCTAGAACTTTGCTTGGACGACTTTACGTTTAGTCGTCTCGAAAGCACTTTTACAATCTTCTTTTGCGTAAAAACACGAAAAAACAGCTGAAAAAGTGTAGAGTGGTTTGAGCACTAAAATGCGAATGACAGGCAAGAAGGTTTTAAACCTCAACTTAGTAAGAGTGGTGGAGGCGCATAACGCGATACTACATGTCTTATATGCATTCGATGACAAAGTGACGTAATTTTTAGCTATTCTATCTTAGAAACAGTCTACAGGTAGCTCAAGTGATCCATATCAATATCAGTCGGAAGTGTGCCCAAAACGCTGGCTGCATTGCCCCGTTGTATGGCAATGCTGATGCTCTGTGCCAGATACTCACCAGCCCATACAATAAACCCCATACTTGCCCTACCTATCTACCGAATTGGCTTATTTCCTAATAGCATCAGCCAGTAAGAAATTAGCGAAATAAGTCGCGGGTTACAATCGTCGTTCGCGTGGGGTTTAATTTCATATTTTTATACTTTTCATAATTTACACGATTATCGACAAACGTTTTATTCTGTCGGTTTTGGCTCTTGGGCATACTGCTCTCTGCATTATCAAACCAACCAACCAGTGTGTCACCTCATGTATCCTCGAAATTGAGTTATCAACGATTTTTTTAGGTATCCTTCAATAAGAATAATATATTGATGAAGAAAACAACTTCCGAATTTCTGAAAACAATGAATGAAATGTGTGTTCTTTTTGTAAGGGAAAACAAAATGTAATTTTTTGTTATTATATTGCTAATATTATATTTGATTGCTTAACACGCTCAGCGCCATGTGTATTTTTAAGTCACACAGTGTCTGAAGCATTGCATTCATAAGTATACACATCCCTCTACTTGGTTAGAAGACTGTGTATCCTTTGGGCGTACGTTTTTCTTAAATTTTCCATGCAAAAATTAAAGCCCTGGCCTGGCGCATTTTTTCGGTGTGCATGGCTTGTGAATCGGTAATTTAACAAAAAAGTTATTGAATTTTCAATTTGGGTGCTCTTTTTTTCGGGTAGTTGGAAATGAAATAAAAATCAATATGTATTTTAACGTTTTTATTTTACTATTATCAACATAATGGCTCTGATTATAACTAAGTAATTATAATTCACCTTGAAAATAAAAAAAAACTTACTGGCAACCGTTGAAATAATTTTTGCAAATGAGGACCTCACAAACAGAACACTTGGTTACAATTTGGCAAGATTTTTTCAGCTTTCCTTCAATGATTATCCCCGCCCTTTCATATTTTTTATAACTAGGTCTAGGTCGTGAGATTCTCTTAGTTGACTAATTAAAAACGAATAACTGAGCCATCATTCATGTCGTGTTTACCTAAAAAACTAGACCAACAACTAAATTCGATCGCTTCTTTGTAACTTTTTATTAGAAAAGTGAGTTCGAGTTTCAAGTATTGAGATGACTTGGGAAGTTCCTTACAGAATATCATATAAAAACAATACCAGGTCATTATTACCTATTGTTATGTACCATGCAAAAACATATTTCAATTCAACAATCAAAACTTACACATTTCCATCTTAACAGTGCCAAGCATCTACCAACAAAACTGGATGTGGCATTGCAATATTTTCTACGATTTTTATCGTTAAGTATTACTTAGTTTAGCATTTTTCTGATTAACAAAAAATTAACAACAAGTTATTAATCATCATCATCAAATCTCCAAAATTTTCATCGTTATTAAAGCACCAACAACAAATCTCACTTTATGTTCGCAAAATACCACAAAACAACACACACTAGTCCAACATACCGCAAATGAGCGCGGAGACCGAACGAACATGTTAACTGAAAGTCTCTGGTGGTTATTTTTATTGGGCAAGCCCTGGTCGATCAAGCAGCAGCACAAATTTTTACTGGCTAATCGCCACTTCAATGGAACGATAGATAAAGTACATAAAAACTTTTAGATCCTAGGTTTCAATGTAACAACGATATCTATAGCTAAAAGGTGCATCAAAATGATTCGAGGACTACCCAGTGGCGCCCGTGATTTTAATTAGGCAGGGCCGTGGCCCCCGATGTAATGGTAAATCGATTTGCTCCCAATGTGGTTGGCTGGTTCACCTAGATAACAACGAACCTTTTGTCCGATGGAACTGAAACCGGACAAAAGGTTCGTTGTTATCTATGTGAGCCAGCCAACCTCATTGTTAAAGAGGCCGTCCGATTAAACTTAAAATTAGGAAATTTGTGATTTTTCTTTCTCTATCCACTGCAGTGGGAGCACTGCAATGCTCTAATTAGATGATCCACATTTAACCAGAGAATAGAACCTTTGGTTTACGTTAAAATTAAAGTAAACCGGCTTTTCTTTATTAATTTTCTTGTAAGAAGGTCTTGTAGGAAGGGCAATGTTAGTAATTGATTAACAAAAAAAATTGCAACAAAAAATATAGAAATAGATTAGAACTAGTATTTACAAACAGTTTTTATTTGCAAACAGATGGATCAACTGATCCATATTAATAACAGTCGGAAGCGTTTCCGAGCTGCTACGCGCTGGTTGCTTAGCCCCGCTGTAGGGCAATACGAATGCGTTCGACCAGACGCTCAGATAAGAATTGATAGACGATGAGACATGAAAACTCTAGGTTAGAGTTGAGATTAATGAGAAACAAATGTTGGTTATAGCAAGGCATGGTTAACATTGATCATTTGGCATTGTTATCATTGATCACCCGTCATGGTCAACCATGATACAAACATTTATATATTATAGGTATTTATGCTGAGGGTGTAAGAGAGGGTTGAAGGTACCTCTTATCAGATTTTTGCTCTTATCATTTTTACTACTGACAAAAGTTTCTACATTAAATTTCCTACAAATTTGGACATATTTATTTTTGCTGTACGATCAATACTTTAGGAGCTACAGGGTGTTTAAGTTAACAAGGAGATAAATATACAACATTATAAAAGTTTTAAAATTTTATTTAAATAGAATAAGCTAACCAGTTTGTCTTTATCATATTACTCATCGTCTTCTACATTGACATCTTCATCTTCAAAACATAGTTAAAGTAGTTTACCCTTATGCCAGCCCGTTATTTGATATTACATTTCCTCTTGGGGAGGTGCGGCTGCACCCACTTACTAAAGCTAGAGGGTGAAAGGGCCATTTTGTAGGTGGGCGCGGATCTTCCATATCAGTTCCCAACCGCCAAACTCTACATGAAATGGGAAATACTGTTATGCAATACTTCGTGCAGATAGTGATTAGCAAACACACTCAGCTCACATATAATAACGAACAAATTATTGATAAAAGAAGAAAGGCTAAAGTCCACAACTTCACATAAAACATGCCAATCACTTCTCACTCTTTCTTGGCCCCTATCTATAACATGATCAATAAAAACTTGGCTATTTTCTCTTTACCTAGAGCGAAATATAAAAGCACTGTCACCAACTGGCTCAAAGCCCTAACTTACGAGGAGACCGAAAACCTTTTATCCACGCTTTCATAATTTCCGTCTAATTCAGAACATACAGTATAGACCACCGACAGTAACTGTAGAGTAGTTACTGTACTACCATCTCCTTAAACCTCATTCTTTCGAAAATCTTTCCCCTGAATTCCCTCTATTTAAATAAAATATGAGGCAGGGAGAGCAAATACCTCACCCAGTTATATATATACCGACGGGCGAGCGACCTGGATTGCCCTTCGGTGTCGTCTCGTAAGAGACAGGTGCCTTTCGGTGTCGTCGTTCCCACAGTCAAGTTTTCACTAGGCTGCCTATTATAAATTATTCAAACATATTTGCTTTATTTAACATAAGGATCGGTTATTCTATTTTTTTTTTAGTTCTTTAGTTCAGTTATTATTAATATTAGTTTTCATGATGCTTGTTCCTTGTACCTACTCAAATTGGTCTCGCTCACAATGTTTGTTGTATGCAATATCAAATTAAGAGTTCGCTCCACTTATTACTTGTGTCATATCGTCTTGTTACATCCGCGGAGTGAGGGCACTTGTTTGTAATACAGGTTTTTATAAGCCTATTTCAAGCTCCTAATATTTGAGAATTTTGGCAAACATAAGAGCTAAGACTAATCTGTTCTTGTACCCTGAAAAAATTTGGATCAAAGTCTGCTGTAAAAGTTAAAATTTACATTGAAAGGTCTCATTGTTTTCGTTAACTTATAGTTATGTAAATGCGGTTTCGAAACACGCGTTTCCTATTATCACTACATTCAATAAGGGTGAATGGCTGACCACCCCCCACCCAGTCACCCCCACCGAGTCACCCAGTCACCCCCACCGAGTCACCCCTTTCCCCCTGCGTGGGGTGGTCCTCCCAAAGCCTCGCTTGCGGTACGGATCCCCCTTCGAATCTAGCCCACCCACTTTAAAACTCCTCTCGACATCGTTATTAATTAACATCCCACTATGGAGTTAACAATGTACTGTGTAATTGTTAGCGCTACTTACAGAGCTTTTGTAACTAGTTGTTACTACTAATAGTTAGCTAACTGTTAGCCTCTAAACAATATCATCGTGATTTTGTCATTACAGTGCGTAAGCCTTCGCACTTTGTAATCTCTAAGAAATTAAATAATTTCCCAATTTTTATTAGATTTCGGCGGGACTCGAACCCGCGCCCCACTCTAACGGCGCTAGAGTCTTAAGAGGTATCAGTGATTTTCGACTAGGCGAGTATTAATTTCGTGGCTTAGTTGGTTAGAGCACACCCGTACTAAGGTGGAGCACGGGTTCGAGTCCCTCAGAAATCGAATTTTTTTGGGAAATTATTTAATTTTTTAATATCATCGTGTGGGTTTTATTGAATTGAATTTCTTAACTTGACTTATAATTTTAGCGTTTTAAAAGTAAAGTTCATATTAAAAACCGAATGCTAATATATAATGCTATATATAATTACTGCCCACAGATCTATCGAGATTCGTTATCAGCACGATGACGTGATTTTTGGCATCCCCGTCTACCACTACGCAGTCAACGAGTGGTTCCTCGACAACAGCGAGCAGTGCTTCTGTTTGAACGAAACGCGGGGCATCAACCGCGAGGATGGCTGCCTACTCGAAGGCGCTATGGAACTGTCCAGCTGTGTGGGTGAGTTTCTATCTGTCCGTTTTTTTGCATTTCACCGCGACCGCCAACCCGAGCAAAGGTTTCGTTCGGCCCTTCGTGCTTGTGATTTTAACGGCGCCAATACTCAAACCGGAACATCATCATCAGCCTATATTAGTCAGAAAATCCAAAGATGAGTTCAATATTCCATAGTGAAGTAGTTTTGTCTTAGTTAACCATGCCGATATGTATTTTCGTAAACTTGTGTGGAGTCGGCATTATATTTTACAGGTTTTTCAGTAATGCCGTCCCACGGAATGCCGACATCGACCGGATTAACCCCGTCAGATGAGATGGTAACCCTACGTGTGCGACATATAGGGGTTACCATCTGACGGGATTAATCCGGTAGCGGTTGAATTTTGCCTGTATTTGGTCTGAAGCCGGATTATGACTAGCCTCAACTGACTGATATGAATTAATTTATCATCTTATACTATTTTATTATAAGTAATGTACTTCACGCGGGCAGTTATATGTATTGACATGACTGACATCCATCAAATTTGATTACTATATTGACCATTTGTGGGATAAAGACCGAACGTTACCATAAGTCTACATTTTTTAGTGGCCTGAACTGGCTTCCCTTACTATTCCCGAAAATGTGCTTTTTTTGCCGGTGACATTGATAAACGTAACGTTAGCGAGTCTTACCTACCCTAATCTTACTAATGTAGTGGTGTAGGCATCCACCAACACATTAAACATATTTTTTTTATGTTCAAAGTTGTTAACATACATATTTTATGTTTGATGTATAAACATAAAATGTTCAATTTAAAACTTCGCAAAATACCGCATGAGTGGAACTCCCGGAAAATGTAATTTTGCGTCGTCGTCGTATTTCCATTAAACGAGAGATTTTTCGATTTTCCCCAGAAAATTTATACGGAAAATAAATTGAAATTCAGGGCATTTAATAATATTTTGAACTAGCTGCGTTACCCGTGACTTCGTCCACGCGGGTTTTGATTTCATAACTTCATACTTTTGATAAATTTCACAATAATTATTGACAAAGCTTTTGTTTTGTCTGTTTTTGCTCTTAGGCTCATTGCTCTCTGAATCATCAACTACCAACCATTTCGATTCTAGTAGGTACCTACTACTACTAACCGACCGATATTTCAACAAGTTTTTTAAGGTATTCTTAAATATGAATGATACAAAATAAAATGTAGAATATGATAGGTGTGTGATTAAAATAGGTCATGAAGTACATATATTTATAGAACTTGGTCCAAGAGCCTCCACTGATAGGACTTGCGGGAAATGAAAGGACATAGTTGTAATATGATTCTGGCAAAAGCCTAAAGATCGCTTGGCTCATAATAAGAAAAGATAACATACAAGCCAATTTTTTAACGTAGACTTATATTTTATAATTAGAACAAATAATACCATAAAAAAACCCCGGGACAGAATTTGATAGAATTGTGCCAGCATCATACGACAACTTACGCCCTTTTATTTCTCACAAGTCTCATCAGTCGAGGCTCTTGGACCAATTTCCATAAACTTCATGACCTATTTAAAACACACACCTATCACATTCTATCCTCTAATAAATAATTCAATTCGTCCTTTTTCTTTCTTGAGGGGGGCCGGTAATGCCGGGTAATGCAGGTTTCGCGTATCACCAATGGCGGTTGTCTCCACAGACAAGTTAGGAAAACACTCCGAATTTCAAAAAACGATTAATCAAATGTGTTTATCGGTTGCTGAATGAATCATTGAATGAATGAAGTATGAATGTTGAGAACATTTTCGTTTAAATTTCTTACCCAGGTTTTGGATATCTTATGAGTGCGAATTTTCATAATTTATTTCTTAGTGCTCACTTTTGTCCGCTGTCACCTAATCCCACACACCCTGCAACTTTAAAATCTCTACGATAAATGGATTGGCTGTGGGTTGTTTAAGAGTCAAAACAAAGTCTTTTATTAATATAGATTGCAATATACCTCATATTTTCATCCTTTTATCAAACTTATTTAAACAAAATTTGATGAATTTCATGGAAAAGTTATTTAAATTAAATTTGTTTTACAAAATTCAGTCAGCGCAGCTTCTGGTTTTCCCAGAAAATAATATTAACGGTGAATACAACTGAAAACGGGCTTTACGTGTGAGTGTGTCGAGAGGCTTTTTGATGAATATTGCAATTTGTAATATGTTGGTCCTGTTATGAAACAAATTTGTCAGAAGTAAGGTTTTTAATTACTAGAACGGATATTACGTAAGTATTTGTAAATATTTATCGTGTACTAGGGCTACCGGTCGTATATCTCGCCATGCTAGCCTTCACGACATCATCCGGCAGGCCTTTGTTACCTCTAACGTATCAGCTATTCTCGAACCGAATGGTCTGTTGCGTTACCATAGTATGAGGCCCGACGACGGCATGACTCTCATGGGAGTTGGGGAGGCTATTGTGTGTCATTGTGTATTTGTAGAAACAACAATTGGCCATATCCATCGTACACCGCTTCCACTTGAATTACTTAATAATAATTAAAAGTTTAAAATCTAAACTATTGAGTACTTTAAGTCCTAGGGAATACAATCTCGATCGTCTTCGTCTTGATCTCTCTTTCCTGGGTAAGTACTCAAGAAAATTATTTTTCCACAAGCAATTCAAGTGGTAGCGGTGTACGATGGATATCTTTAGATATTTCGAAGCCCATCAAGGGTCTGAGAAGCATCTCAAAATGGAGAATCATTTTAAAAGATAAACGACAAAAAATGATTTTGATGGAGAAATGGAGACCAACTTTTGATTGCTAGCGATACGATTTTCTATGGCTTTGTACTTTTTAATAAAACGTTAAAGTACAAAGCCATAGAACATCGTATCGTATCGCTAGCAATCAAGAGTTGGTCTCCACTTCTCCAACAAATTACAAACGAACAAGCGGGCTACAAATTCTGATCCTGCGTTTCACTGATATAATTAAAAGTTTTTGTTTTCAAATAACGACCTACAAGCGGTTTCACAGACTTTGGAGCATTCACCTGGTATATTTAATTAGGAGCGGAAGCAGAAGTTTTAGAGTGTTTTCTCAGTTTTCAAACCAGGTGTAGGGTACCTACCGATTGCAGATTAGCAGGTGCTGTATTAACGACGACGTGCATGTGACACAATCAAATTGTCTACCGTCGATGGGCACTTATGCTATTATAATTATCGGCAACAAAGGACAATATTGATCAATAATTATCTCTTGCATCCACCCCGGGGCGATGCAATCAACGTCTTGAGGAAGCTTTCATTATCCTCTAGATTGTTTGAAGCCTGCAGATAACCCAGTTTCATATATGTAGGTACCATCAGTATTAAATGAACTAAATATATTGATCTCATTGACTTATATTTTGTAAATACATATTTGTATCTTTTGTGGTTTTTCTTTGTAAATATGGTTTCATAGGTACATAAGGAAAAGTTGATAAGAAATTTAAATTATATTTGTTTATCTTGCTTGAAGTAGGTATACACCTTATCGGGACTAAACTTCGAGTTTAGGCTTTAAGGGTGAAAACAGGGACGAGAGAAATCCCTACCGAATCAAATGTGAAGAACAGCAATGGCGGAGAAGTGATTGTATGCGTGTGATTAAAGAGTTGCCAACTGATGAAAAAACTCTTGAATACTTTCATCAGTTTCTAAAATCATTGATCTGAAAATGATTGTCGGCAAGTGTCTATTATTTAAAAACATAAAGTAAAGCTTTAGCCATTTATATGTATCTAATCGTTTTTATTAGATCTACATACGACGTTATATTTAAATAATTATTTTCCCGGGCAGAATTTACTTTTTATATTTTTTACGTACTTTCCTAAGTAATACAAATTTTAGGTACGTTTTTTACGTATCTTTGTCAATTTTTCTGTCAATTATGAATCCGATTAGGATTTTTTTTTGCTTATGCATGGAAAATAATTCCTAAGTGGTCTCATAAAAGTTTATTCCTGAGGAATTTGTATTTGTTCAGAAAAACTTAAAAACAGTGTAAATACTAAAAATATCGAATTTGAAATCAGTTTTAAAAAAAAAACAATCATTTTATTATCAATGGGCTCGATGACTTGTTTTCCATTATGCTAAGTGATTCTAAGTGGGGTTTCGAATTAATTCGTGATTCTGATTGAACGAGATCAATACCTTTATTCAAATAGACAGTCAATATAATTTACTTTGTTATTTTATTTTAAAATCAGGTGCCTAAACTACCTACATAAGAATCTAACGCTTAGGAAAACCTACTCTTTTTACACCGTATATAAACAAAACATTATTTCACAACAATATTTCTAACCTCAAATAAGTAGGTAATGTAGATAATCTCGGTAGCATGTGTTCTAATAGGTAAAGTAGTTATCTGATGTAAAATACATTATGGTAATGGAAAAGAATATCTCCAGCAAGGTTTTGCTCATGATGCTCATTTGCATGATATCGCACAGGATGGACTTGACATACTAACGCAGAAAAACAAACCAACACCCAATAAAGAATTCACTAATAATAGCTAGTGTGAACTTGTCCGTTTGTCACAATGTGACAATGTGACAAACGGACAAGTTTTGCGCATGCTGTGGCTACCTGTAATTTAGAGTGCACTCGTTTTTATGTTCTATCGTACAACTTGTGATCTCTTGTGTTAACTCTAGTTGGTTGCTCTTACTAAATAAATATATAAATAAACGTGTACAAAACATAATTACCAAAGAATATTTATAAGGATTCCCATGAACCAAAATAAACGGGTATTTTAATAAAGCTAATCTTGCATCATTTAGGTATTTGGCCACTGTTGAATTCAAACCCTTACTAAATAAATTAATGTGTACAAAACATAATTACCAAAGAATATCAATAAGGATTCCCATAAACCAAAATAAACGGGTATTTTAATAAAGCTAATTTTGCATCATCTTGCGTATTTGACCACTGTTGAATTCAAACCCTTACTTAATTAATAAATTAATTAATGTATACAAAACATAATTACCAAAGAATATTAATAAGGATTCCCATAAACCAAAATAAACGGGTATTTTAATAATACATCTTGCATCATTTTGCGTATTTGGCCACTGTTGAATTCAAGGCTACTACAAAATAAAATATCTAGGTACCTTACCTACTCAATCAAAATACCTATCTATAGATTTTGTAAACGCGAGATTATCTCATTCAGTTCCTAGTAAAATACAAGTTCAAGATTACGAGCCTAGTGACAAATTTACAAACCTTACATTAATAAACAAGGTTAAGTCTAGACCTAAAATAATCGGTTCTTTTGCAATGTTATCAAAGAGCACATCGCTATATAATATTAAATATACTTTAATTAGGTAAATATTAAATTGTTTCGTAGGATTGTTACTTTACAATACTCAATATGTTTCGTTATTTCTTCGAAAACAATTTCGTATGGAGTAACATTAAACATACTCACCTATTATAAAAAAAATATTTTCAATGTCATAAGGATTGGTAGGATAGTATTATTATACAACGGTATAATACCAATCCTATGAAATAATTTAATTTTACTTATAAAATACACAGTAGGTAGGTAGGTTAGATAGAAACATATTTATGTACTGTATCTAGGTGGACGAATTAGACCGGATTAACTTTTTAACTAACAACATCGATTTATAAAAATATTATAATTATTAACTAATTTTAAATAATGACATAGAATCACGTTATGATACTATTAATAATTGCTTGATTGACACACTATTAACATTATGTTTAGCATATTCGGTAAAGTTTAAGCTTGGATTAGGTAAGAGGCCACCGGCTCACCTCTTGACCCGGTGCGGAAATCGAATGTGTTTACATGCGGACAGAGAGGGTCAACCGTGGGATCACTAATTTGCAGCAGGTGTTTCGGAGAAAAAAGATAAAACCGAGAAACACGACAATTGGTACGACTGGATTAAATGATGAAAATTTTTACCACTTCCTGGTCGATGAGATCACACTTCACATAACATTAATATAATAAAGGCGAAAGTTTGGATGTTAAGATGTTTGTATGGATGTTTGTTACCTCTTGACGCCATAACGACTGAACGGATCGGGCTGAAATGTTGCATACATGTAGCTCTAAGCCTGGAATAAAAATTAACTACTTTTTATGTCAGAAAACAGTTCCCATGGGCTCTCTCAATGACCTTTAAACGTTTCCATAGAAACAACGCGTGCGAAGCCACGGGCAGAAATTAGTCATGTGTAGATTACTATTATAAGCCGCATGTTTATACTCGTAAAATGTGAATTTTATTTTGTTACCTTACAAGATCAAGATGAAATTTGGCGAACATTTAGAACATAGGTACCTAGCTTATGTGAGATAATAGCTCACTTATTATACGGAAGATACGCGTGCGAAGCCACGGGAAGAAGTAAGTTAATTATAAAAACCAAAATTCACATTTATACAAAGCTACTTTTTGAGATGGGAGTATGGCTAAATCTGAAACCATGACAGAAAAGTCGTGGAATGAGCTCAAACTATGATAAAATTAAAACTAACCAGCATTAATTTTTTACGTAAGATATTTTTGATAGGGTTTATCGTTTGCAAAACATGTATTTGGAAACCATAATTTTTGTAATCTTTAAGGGTATGCCGTTTAAATTTTCTCATGTGCCGTTTAAATTTTCTCATAAATTGTGCTCATTTCAAGACTTTTCACTCATGATTTCGGATGTGGTCATACACCTCCATCTATAAAAGTAACCCTGTAAGTATAGCCAAAACGATGGATAGTTTGGATATTGGAAATTAATGTTTATAATTATAGTATATATACAAAAATATAGTTCTTATTCAGCCACTTACGAAAGTACTCGACTGGCTCCCAACCTAACGAAATGGGCATTTCGTACCTAGAGTAGAGACCAGAATGATGAGAGTCGGAATATTTGTTATAGTTACAAACCTACCTCGATGAATTCATCTAAATTTTTAAAGGTAAATACAACCAACGCCGGTATCGACATTCAAATCTTACGCAGTAAAATAAATTCTTTAAGTGAATAACCTTTGTAATATTCACATTTCATTGGGGAGACTCACTTATATGTGTGTAACTTCAAAATAATAAAACAAACAGTACAACTAGGTACTATGCGAGTGGGTGAACAATTGGTGGCCTTATCACTAAAAGCGATCTCTTTCAAGCAACATTTGGATGGACAGGATCGGTCAGTTAGTAAATAAAATTAACTTATCATAGATCCAGGAGTTTTGCGTTTGCGAGATGTGAGTTTCTTGACTCGTCCCACTTTGGGTCAAATCCAGTGGGACGAGTCCAGAACAACTCGTTAATAGATGATGTCGTCGATAATATTATCATGATGGTGATGATGATATATGATATCATAAATACGACGTCGGCTTCTGTCAGCTTTGCCCTTCTGCATATGCAGAAAGCTAAACAATTTTGTCAAAGTATTATAATTCTTATCGGTTAGTCCAATTATTGCTCCTATAATATTTCTCCCAAGAACTCCTGGAAGTAGAAATACATTATATATATTTCATTATATTTATATATTATATGTATTACTTACATGTCCATGTATTTCTACTATATTATCCAAAAACCCTTAGCAGTTTTCAGCAATCGCGTCGACAATGCCAAGCCATCTATACAAAGAATATACGAGTACATAAGACAGGTTTATACCTATCCCACCTCAGACTCTGGGTGCAATTATACATATTCACACCCTTTCAGTCACAGAGTCGCCACGGTTGGACGGGCTTCGTTAGGAGTAAATTATTCCCCCCCCCCCTGTACCAGTAGTAATACATGGATATGTATTACTCCTGGGAGAAATACTTTAAGATCAATAGATGGATCAACCCATTCATTTTTCTTATCTTATTATACTCGTAGGTAGGCAAATAAAATAATCTGGAAAATGTCGGTCGCAAGAGGACGAGATATTGACCTTTAAGTGCGTCCGATATTAGGTGTTTTCGTTGAAACCGGTCATTAGATATACCGAGAAACATGTGGTTTTATGTTAATTAGAAGTTTGCTCTTGACGCAAAGTTCAAATACTTAAAATCAATATTACCTTCTTTGGTAGGTGTAATATAAGAATCCTATTAAAAATGTTTAGTATCCGTGGTGTGGCGAAGCGATGACTGGTCAGCCAAGGTGACCACCGCTGTAGCCTCGCGGCCGACGCTCCGAGCGGGTGGTCACACGGGCAGACCACTACCTTACCAGCATCCCATTATAATCAGAAAAAAACTATACCCAGATAATCACTGCTCCAAATGATAACCAGTCGGCCCAGGCAATTAAAATGACAAATAAAATACGGGTGACAGATAAGAGCTGGCTAGTGGCGGGACGCCGATGCGTAAAAAGGCAGCGCCGGCGCCGAACCGCCCAAACGCACGCAGCTATGATACACATCGCGTGGCTGGCGTGCGCGCTCCTCGGCGCAGCGCGCGCGCGTCTTTACGAGCGTTGTGAACTTGCACGTGACCTTCAGGCGATGGGCGTGCGGGCGGACCATCTAGCCACGTGGGTTTGCATCGCCTGGCACGAGTCGCGCTTCGATACCGCCGCCAACAACCACTACAGCGGTGACCACGGCCTCTTCCAGATCAGCGAGCTCTATTGGTGCGGTGCCGGCAAGGCGTGCGGCCTCCCTTGCCACGCTCTCAGAGATGATGATATCTCCAACGACCTGCAATGTGCGCTGCAAATCCACGAGGAGCACACGCGGCTGCAGGGTGACGGCTTCCAGGCCTGGGTTGTCTACCCGCAACATTGCAAGGGTAATACCAAGAAGTACCTGGTCGACTGCGATCTCAGACCAGGATTATCCAGAACCTCGTTTGACTCCACTGTTCATAGCGCCTTCAGGAGCGGAACAGCCAGAACTCAACAAAACCACCCCAACATTCAAAACCTGCTTCCACCTTACTTGCTAATCAGCTCTATTTTCCGCGAGAGATACGGAAAAGTCCTCGATCAAGACAAAATTGACTGGGCTAATTATAAGTATGATAAAGTGGATGAACTTAAACTGCCTGTTCTGAATCCGAGAGTGAATGAAGTGGACCAAGTGGAGGACCATGAAATTTGGCCAAAAGCTGTTGATCAGTCCGGACCTAGTATCGCCACGACTCCGTCGACGACAACCTACGTTCCTCCCGTCAAGCCGTGGAGATTTATTGAGACTAACCAATTCCGAAAAAAAGCCACGCCTCCACCCAGAATAACGGTCACGTCACAGGGTGAGACTTTTGCGGAAAAAATTACAACAAGACCGGTTTACAGCGCATCAAGTACACAATCACCAACGACACGGAACAAGTTACCCTTTAAAAAGTATACAGTGAGCTCAAGTTACAGTCCGCTCGCGATCGAGCCTAGCACCTATACATCATTGTCCACCGTCACCCGAGACATATCACTAAAGCTGAGCACGACCGCTTCTTATAAATCACCTACAGTTTCCAAAAAACCAGTGAGCGTAACAAACGCGACATATGATTTGCCGACGTTTACAACTTTCTATAAAACTTCTACGTCACCGACAACAAGCTGGTTCAAGGTTTATACACCTTCGAGTCAGTTGAGAGCCTCTACAACAACTCCTAGGCCAGTAACGATTTATGTCCCGTTTTACCGCACGACATGGACTACTTCAGCGCGACCAACAATCTTCGCTTCCGTCACATCAACTTCAAAACCTAGCTTAAAGCCATGGAAGTTTAAAAATCAAAGTGTATTTTCTGTGAAACCGACATCCACTACTTCAGTCGCATCAACGGTAAAGACAGCAACGACGAAAACCATCGATGCTTTGACATCCAAGGCTCCCGGGTATACCTTCATAAATAGAACCAGTAAAGTGCCTTCAACAACAATAATCCCTCAAATTTATAAGCGCACTACATCCCCACCCTCTACTCCACAACCACGAGTATATTTATCTCGTACCACAATTGCACCCTCAACGCGAAAATCAACCAGAACTTCATCGCCCTCAATTGAGTCAGTGCAAAGAAGCACGCAATCAATCTGGGACCTGTACTTGAACCCGACGAAGCCACCCAAATACCAACACTTCGACTTTTCGAGAGGCAGCAATAAAAAATTCAACATATTTTCAAGAGGCACAACAACTGCATCCCCCATATGAAATACTGTATCTATTTTTCAGTGAACGAAGAACCAAAAGCTTTGAAATCTCAATGACGTTGTTTTGAATATCGATCCGTGCCCTACATTACCAACCGGGCCGTGTTGCAAAGAGAGATTCGTTTTATCCTTTTCTGTTAGGTAGAAATTTTTGTTTCGCAGTAACCGAGCCGATCAAACCGAGGAAGGTTTTATTAAAACAAGTGAGTTCCTGATATATTATCCAACTATAACGAGATTCCGCGAGGTGGCATACAATTAATTTAATATGCTAAATATTTGGTTCCCTTGGCGCTTTCGGCCCAGAAAAGTGTCCATTTACGCATTGACGAGACTTTCCTAGGCTAGACTGTGATAATTTTAATCGAAAAAAACTTGACATACTTGTTTTTTTAGTATGTGTTGTGGTAGGTAGGTAATAAAATAAAATAATGAATGATATTGCTGCCTAAAATTCGAATTGCAAATTAGATTAGAATTTTTATTTAGGCGAGAATTATACATAAACACACAGATGCGAATATCGCCTTACATAATCTCATTCTATCAGAACCGTGCGATTATATTTCCGTGCATACTACACTTTAATGGTAGGTATGTTAAGGTGTTATGCAGACGGAGCAACTTTAGTTGAAGAAACCGTCAACTTTTTAATATTTTTTGCTAAACGTTGTCAGTTAGTAGTAACAAACAGGGACTATTTAAAAAGGAGTTTGTAGTAGAAGTACCTACCTAAGTATGTACTCAGCTAGTAGCGAGTTGCCTGGAGGTCTACTTTGAAAACGAACGAAGTTGATGGATGACGTTGAATCGTACGAAACGAAGGAGTGCCGATCCGTTTTTTCGATGACCTAACTATGGAAATGATTCTTACATTTAATTCATCGCCATCCGAAACAGAAAAGTGTCATTTGGTGACGTAAGAACTTGTGAAGCAACTTGGTGGTAAGGTTGCACGTTTCGTGCGATCGACGTCATCCGTCAACTATGTTCGTTTTCAAAGTAGGTCTAATTATTTATCCTATTGTCACTACAGTTGCTCTGTCTGCGTAGCGCCTAAAGCATAATAAAATCCTTTCCGAATCAGTCTGGCAAGTTTAATTAAAATACACTTTGTTTCGAAACTGCGCCCCGGGGCAAGCTTTGGGAATCAACCGAACATCCGGCTTCATGTAAACTCGACTATTTTCTGATCGTTAGACGTCAAAAGGGTATTTCTGAATAAACAGATATTTTCATCAAAAGGCTTTTCCCTCCCTCCCTGTACAGTAAGCAAATAAACAATTATTTTCATCGAAATCCCGTATTCATTTCTCTTTATATCCGAAATGACCTGAGCCAAAACGTAGGTAAACAGGAAGCAGTTTAAAATAATATGTTGTCAGTTACCATGGAAATTAATGTTTGGTTGTTTCAGTCACTACAGCCAAATGTGCGATAATAAAAAATCGGTTAAATGGATATGATCAATTTTTCATTTTGCACTTGTACGATCAGTATAGATCAAGTATCGATCAAGGAAGGAGTTTTGAATCAGAAGCGTAGAGTTTTAATCCATTTTTCAATCCATTTTTAATTGGCCCATTTTTCTTGTGGATAATTATATAATTATCACATTGATTATTATTGTTTGACACGAGAGCCAGCGATGCGGGAAAACCTACAATGAAATCCAATTATAACGATGTCTAAGATAAGAATAAACAACTTGCGGAATTTAAACGATAATGATATATTTTTTTAAATAAATAGATCATGACGCTATTTGATGTGAGTTAGAACGAGAAAGGCAGAGATATAGTATATTCTAAGGTTATTTTCGCGAGAACTCATAATAAAACACTGTTTTTTACCGGATTGATCGCGTATATTTTATATTTGTTTATAACCTGACGTTTCGGAGGCTTTTCAGCTTCCATGGTCTGCCTGTGACCATGGAAGCTGAAAAGCCTCCGAAACGTCAGGTTATAAACAAATATAAAATATACGCGATCAATCCGGTAAAAAACAGTGTTTTATTAAGGCAGAGATACTAAATGATTGACTAAATTGAGTTCGATTGGATTTTGTTCGGTTTACTTATAAAACAAATTATAATTTTTTTAAAAATCGGCTCGCGGCTGATCTTAGTCTCAAACGAAATAATTGTATATACAACAAGCGGCCCGCCCCGGCTTCGCACGGGTAGATTCTATCGCCTTTGTTCATCAAGGATAATGAAGTAATGTTATGTTGATTGTATGGTAAAATATTTTTTCAGTTTTTTTTTTTCTATTACACTGTTGACGACCTCTGTGGCGCGGTGGGTGAAGGTCTACCTGCGACGCAGAAGGTTGCAGGTCCGATTCCCGCCTCGGGACAAATGTGTGTACGATCTGCAGACATTTGTTCAGGGTGTTCTGGTTTTTTTCTATGTATAATAAAAATATCTATCTATGTATTGTATTATATTAAGTATATCAGTTATCTAGTACCCATAACACAAGGTCTGCTTAGCTTAGGGCTAGATAGGGCTGTGTGAATTGTCCAGCATTATTTATTTATTTATTGTTAGTTGAAAAAGTGCGTTTTTAGTAAACGCGCAAATAAAGTTTATTTGGTTTTTATGCCGTCACACACACATAGGTACTGATGTCAATATTTTGTGATTTTTATTTTTGTATTCTTAACGTATAGAATTTAATTGTGATAACATTTTATTACTAAAGAAAATACAAAAATAATTACAACTAATATTTACACTTAAATCTATTATCTATATTCTTAACTAACTTATTCATTTATTTTTGTGCTAAATAAAAACAAGCTCAACTTTGAACGAATTAATTATACAAACGAACTAAAAATGATTATGCTCTTCGAATTCTTTTATAAACTTCTCTAGTCTATCCTCATTGTAACTGTATGCAACATGCCATGAAAACCTTTTATTAAACTAATTTGCTTATTTTGGGTATCAAGACACATTAGGCTGATATTTGATGTTACAAATTTTTGAATAATAATAATACGCTAAGTAGTAATTGCCATCTCACTATTTTGTGCGTTGAAATCTGTCTACTATCTTCTTTTTATATGGGTATGAAACGAACGCTACTTACCTTTTTTTAAATTACAAATCTTCTTCAATGTGCTGACCGTTGCGTTACAAATGCACGCGCGACGTTTACGCCTAATTTGTACCATGGCAGTATTTAATAAAAATACTTCCGGGTGTTTTCCGTGCAAAAAATAACAAAAATACTACGTAATGATACTGAGCTGAGACGTGGGCACTCACGGTAGAGTTGGTCCACCAGTTTAAAGTCGCCCAGCTAGCTATGGAGAGAGCTATGCTCGAAGTTTCTCTGAAGGATAGGATACGCAACGAATACATCCGACAGAGAACTAAGGTTGTCGACATAGCTCAAAGGATTAGCAAGCTGAAGTAGCAGTGGGCTGGCCATATCGCGAGAAGTAACGACAACCGCTGGGGTAAACGTGTTCTTGAGTGGAGACCGCGACTCGGCAAACGTAGTGTAGGACGCCCTCCGACCAGGTGGGATGATGATTTGCGAAAGACTGCTGGCAGATGCTGGATGCGGCAAGCTGAAGACGGGGCGCGATGGCGCTCATTAGGGGAGGCCTATGTCCAGCAGTGGACTGATATAGGCTGATGATGATGATGATGAATAGGAAGGTCATTTATGCCTTTGCGATAGAACTCTGGTGATCTAGATTCGACAAACTGTGTAAAAGCATTTTGTACTGCCTCGTGGGAAGAAAACTTTTTATAACGTACAAAATTGTCCAAATTACGAAAAATGGTAGTCCGTTGGAGCAAGGTCTGGCGAATACGGAGGGTGACGGATGGTTTCAAATAGCAGTTCCTGTAGAGTTAAAATGATTTCTCGTGCTGTATGAGGTCTCGCGTTATCATGGAGCAATAATGGTGAAGATCGATTCATGAGTCGGGGCTGTTTCACTGCTAGTTTTGCTATCACTGTTCGGAGTTCGGCACAGTAGACATCTGCCGTTATTGCTCGACCAGATCGGAGAAAGCTATAGTGAATAACACCATGCTGAGACCACCAAACAGTTACCATTACCTTTTTATTGGTAAGCTTTGCTTTAGGACACTGTTGCGGCGTTTGATCTGGGGTCAGCGCTTGCATTTTTCGTAAGGATCGTAAGGAATCCACTTTTCATCACATCCCACAATTCGATCCAAAATTCCTTCATTTCTGTATCGATTCAACAAGGCAACACAAGCTTCACCACGCGTTTTTTTCGGCAGATCAGTCAAATCATGAGGCACCTATTATTCATATTTTATTGATTTGACGCAAATAAGTCAATATTGTTGGTAAGGTAACGTTATACCATGCCGCTAATTCCTGGGTAGTTTGGCTCAGATCGGCTTCCACCATCACTTTCAATTCATTGTTATTCACCTGTGTGGCGGTCTTCCACGTGGTTCGTTCTTCAAATCAAAGTTTTGCGGTAAAGTATCGTTTTTTTTTTAATCTTAGAAATAGCCGAGCTACTTTTCTTGGTTAAAAAGCCGCCAAGCTATTGGTTCCCCCTGTCCCCCGTCTTTCTATATGGCACACGGTTTACCGAACACCCTGTACACACGCTTTCGGATAGACCTATCTCCTCCTTCTTGTTATGCTTTGCCGTAGTCGAATAAAAACGTAACAAACCGTAAATCAGTCATAATATAACTAACCGTTTTCGGATTAGACGATGGATTTTAGGTAGTCGTGCAACCGCATTACGGTTACCGTCATAGGGATACTTAATAAGAACCATCTACCTACTCTACCTGCTCGAACTATACGAGAGGATTGATATTGACAAACGACTAAGCTACAAACTCTAGCTACGAAAGCTAATACGCTACAACTTGCTCTGTGACTGTTAACCAATTCAACATTCGAGGTAAACGACATTACAAGATTTTGGAGCAATTTGTCCAATACCAGGAACATACTACACATGCCTGATGTTTAACTTCAGTAGGTAACCATCAGGTTGGTAGTTCTTTTTGCAGATCACATGCTAAGGGAGGCTCTTTACTAAATAAATTTAGAAAATTCAAAGAACCAATGGATATTATGCTTATCTGTTGAGAACCACATTGAAGTACCATGTATAACCACATTGAAGTACCATGTAAGCGTGCACAGCTCACCATGAGATTGTTTTAGAATTTAAAAAAAGTTTGATGTTATTTTATTTTAATTATCAAAATCTAATAAAAGATGACCATGGTGTGTAGACTTAATTATTGATATTTTATAAGTTTAATCCCTCAGTAGGGAGTCCCTCTTAGTCCAATATTATATGGAACTTTCTAAGAAATTAATAATATGGAACTTACTAGAATAACTGAAACATTAGCAAAATGTATAGATAATTTGTATGTTAGTCAGAATGTGTCTGTGTCTGTGTCTTTGTCAAGCAATACCCCCAGTACTTTAAAACGCACGCGGAAGTCATGACTCGACATACAAGGCACAAAAATAGATTGTTCGTCCCGCCTTGTCGGCTTGAGCTTGTTAAGCGTAACTCTTACTATCATGCCATTACCATCTACAATAAGTTGCCCAATAGTTTTAAAGATTTGCCTTTTAACCTGTTTAAAGGTAAATTAAGGGACTGGCTATTGGAAAATTGTTTTTATAGTGTTAAAGATTTTTTGAATTTTAAGGAACGATTAACTTCTCCAACTAACTTGTTTTGTTTTTATTGTAGTGTAAGTTTTTAATATTTTGATTTAATTGTTATTTTGTATGAATTTTATTGACATTTAGAATAATTATTAGTTAAAATCGCGTTATTAAATTTTGCACACCCTAATGGGTAGATTGTAAATGGACATATTTAATATTAAGACCTTTTGTACATACATTCTGGCAAATAAATGATTATGATTATGAATAAAAAAAAATGTTACTTAAAAAAAGTACCTACCTAATTTAAAATTCGACGACTTAGGTCGATTAATAAAATTAAAAATTCAAGTCAAAAATTATAATTGTAAAAAGAAAATAAAACACATACCTGTGGCCACAAATCGATTTGTACGGTTGAATTTGGGTAGGGATTCTAAACCCGCGCCCCACCCTCCGGGTTCAAGTCACGCTGAAATTGAAAATTTTTGGGAACTTATATCATTCTTTCTTTCAGAGATACCCAAAGTGCGGGTAAGCACTAGGTATAACAAAAACTTTAGCATTCTAAACCGTCACCTAATTACTCACAAAACAACCCAAATGAATCGTATTGTAGTTTTTTTAGCAATAGAGCCCGCTGTAAGACGAACGTATGAACGGACGGACAGACAACGGATGCTTAGTAATAGGCATTCATTGTTATTACGTTTGAAGTCAATTTCTATAAATGCAGAACTATTTTGAAACTGAAATCTTTCGGTAAAATGGAGATAGCAAGCCATATTATACATATCCAACAAATTTAATATACGAGTATTTCAAACTAAAACTGAACCTTATTACGAGTCTTGGAACTTGGGATCGAAAGGATGTACGTACACCACCTTACAAGTAGGGTTCCCAGATAAAAAAATCGAAATTCCGGAGAAAATACCGGACATTTGATGAGATTAATTTCGTGACTTTCTTATAAATTTAATATTAATGGAATAAACGAAGCAAATTTTCACGCGCGCTTTCTTCCGCGCACGTGCGGGAGGCGGAAGTGCCTCTACTCTACCCGCCCGCGCTCGCTAACATGTCAGTGCATACAGCGCGCGCTAGTGCTTTGTTTGTTTTAAGGCAGTACATCGTCTCACACTAGCGCCGCTACCTATTTTACCCTTAAACCCTACCCAGGGGTCCAGCAAACCCCAGAGGTTGAATATTTATAGATATTTTATAAGGAAACACACTATTCTGCCTCTCCAGCTAATCCTTAATTACGTCGGCGGCCATCTTTTCAGCAGCCAAGCGTCAACGCTTGTGCAACGTAGACGGATCTATAGCTAGTTATGGGTCAAAGAACAACAAAAAGACGTTATTTCTTGAAAAAACTTGCCGTAGATCTGATCACTCTACTCTTTGCCAATCAATCTCCAAGTTCTTCTTAGTGGAATCTTGCAAAAGAAGCGGCAATTGCAAGAACCAAGTCCTGCTCCCTCTGCTAAAAAAAAGATGTGCCATGTACCCAAGGGACCGAAAACTAAGGTCACCTGTGGCATGAGACAAAAACCATTCTGCGGCGAACATACTGAGGCTATTTGTCAAGAATGTGTGTGTCTAAAAACAATTTTTTTTTGCATCAAATAAGCAGCCTTTAATAATAAATAATAATTTTGATTAAATTGCTTTTATATTTTATAGATATGTACTCCTACTTTTAAATATTGGGGTCTTTAAAACCCATTGGTAGTAATAGTGTTTCTCGTGGAATAGGTAGGGTTTAAGGGTTTATCTTATTATTACGTTGAACTAAGGAAATTTCAAAAATCCATCGCACAGTTTGTTATACCTATTATAAGCTTGGCCACCAAAATCTATTTTCAATCGAAAATAGATGTACTTTACTCTGTAGATTTTATATATATTTTCTATAAAACGATTATGAAGGATTCAAATTTCAGTGAGCATTAAATTAATATCAGAAGTAATTACTTCTGATATTATATAGTACATAGATACAAAGGAAAGTAATTACTTCTGATATAATGCTCCCTGAAATATTATGCATCATTAATGTTGATTATTACCTTGATTTATAATAAAAATATGTTTTTTTTTGTTTTTTTTCGCTCTTTACTTCAATTGTAGAAATTCCAGACTGTTTAGAATTCCCCCCGCATTCCGGACAAAGACCTATATTACCGGACATGTCTGAAAATTCCGGACGTATGGCAACCCTGTATACAAGTCAATACGTCCTAGTATCTAGTCAACCTTGCTAAGGGTATTCATTCTACCGGAGCGCCGTAACTTGATTTCCGATACGAGAGAAGTTCGTTCTGCAAGCATCCTCCGCGTGACTGCACAAATTTGCCAATTAGTGATCTCTTGGTATTTCTGTTCCAATAGATATTTCATAGGAATGATATAGATATAGTGGTTGATCCATTCTTAGATGATAAAGCGAAGCGGTGTGATCGAGGGTTCCAATCTACGTCAAATGGATGCAGAAATATTCTCACCAATTTTTTTTCTTTACGAGTTTTAGTCGGTTAAAAAAAGCATGTAATGTACATAACATTCCATGCTTTTTTTAACCGACTTCCAAAAAGTAGGAGGTTCTATCTTCGGCTGGGTGTATGTTCGTATTCATGTATGTCGTCGATAACTCCGTCAATTGTGGTTCGATTTTGATGATTACTAAGCTGTTCTTTAGAAGATGATCCCACATTGGTCCCATAAAATCTCTTCTTCCCGAGTAATTAGTATTAGTCCCACAAAAATTAAGAAACAGCGAATTGGCAGTCGGTTTTAAGTTATTCAAAATATTTTTTTCTGAACAGACTCGATTGAATAGTTATGCGGTGCGGATTTCCACACCGAGACACCCTACTTCGTTAGCGTTACCATTCGACCAAAGGGTCGAATAGCAACGCTGACGAAGTAGTATGAATAGTATGAATGAAAGTAGTATGAATTGAAACAACCATGAAAATGATACATAACCGTATAAATTCGGTCGATTGAACTTGTGATATCAGTATGCGCATCCGACCGAGATTATTATTACACTTATATTTGTTTGCCTTCCGCTACAACATTCTGGTAACATTGCATCTATTACGGAGACGAGAGGCGTGGCGTCTCGCGGCGCGGCGCTCTGATCGTTTTTTCCGTCCACAGTGCGGCGGCCGCGGTGCAGCGGCGATATGTATATCGCAATGTACAGTGAATTTTATAGCGAGGCGCGAAGAGTCACTGTACCCGCCGCTGCCTCCGCGGCGGGCAGCACTGTGGCGCACTCGAGGTGCAGTGGGAGGGACAACATACTCAATCTATTCCGTCTACTACAGTCAATCCGCAAAGTAGGTAGGTACGGAGTCCGTACGACGAGGAATTTGAACACAGGTTTTTAAATAAAATAAAATTAAGACCATCAAAGTTATAATAGTAGATTATACACTAAGGGGATAAAGCACTGTTTTATGTCACGGGAGCGAATTGAATCCCGAACGTAACGAAGGACTCATAATTTAACTCCTGAGCGTAGCGAGGGAGTTATAAGTTAATTCCTGAGCGAAGCGAGGGAATTAAGACTGAGTCCTGAGTGCAGTGAGGGGTTCAACCGCCCAAGACTAAAACAGTCTTATCCCCGAGGTGTATACTCTACTTTTCACACCTTATGCGAGACAAAAAAACAGGCTCAGTAGATAAATAATGTTTTCCTTTGACTTCTCTGGCAGCAGATTGTTGACAATGCCTATGGCATCTAATTTGATAAACTCAGGAGTCAAAACACTTTCATCACTCGACATTTTCAATATTATTTTTGAAATTAAATCTTCTATAGGCACCTACAAGAACTCGATTTGTTCGTCACGCGTGAACAAATGAAGGCGCGCGACGTTCCAAATTCGAAAGCACAAGCCGTGGTCCTAGATTCGAAATTCGAATTTCGAACACCGCGCTCCTCCGGACCGGGGTTCACACGGAGGCAAACTTCATTTATTTTGTCAAATCAAGTAGGCCATGGCCTAGGACAAATTGTGTTTAGCAAAATTAAACTTTATGCATATAGTAATAAGAATTATGAAAAGTGAAATCATATTATTAACCAGCGGGTTATAATGAAATTCAGTACAACATTATAACCCGGCTAATACCAAGGGATTTAATGTCTTGCTTTCGGTAGGGTTTACATGACCTATAATTCGGCATTGTCGAGCATGTGGTTTGAAAAATTCATTATTGGACACCACAAAAAACAAACATTTCTTCTTATTCACTTTATAAGCTTTAATATTTCTATTTAATTTATGTAATTACAAACATTTCTACTACCTCACCAATATGATCCTTAGTGTGCGGCCAGAGTGCCCGCTCAACTTGAGCGTCGAGCGGGGTGGGGGGCGTGCGGCGTTTGGGTTAAACAACACGTACTAAAGGCGATATCAGACGGTTCACTCGAGAGAACATTCACACGAATGAATGCTTCATTTTTCTTTCATTCCATGTTCACACGACTTATTGCGAATGACAAAGAAAAGAACATTCATCTGTTATTTACTTTAAATATGTCATTGGGTGAAGTCGTGCGTCTCGGAATCCGTTTAATTTGTGATCATTTAATCCAAATCACTAATTAGGGATTTCATAGGGTAAGTACGTAATGTTCTATCCTTGTATTCGTCAAGTTTGTGGTTCCATTACATTGATAATTTTTAAAATGTTCCAAAAACAGCAGCGTACTTTGCTCATTCCACTCGAACACCATTTTGCCGCCAATTTTCCGTGGCGCAACGGGACGTGCGTCTGCTACCGGGCTCGAGACGAAATGGCCGAATCCGAGTGAGCGTTCTCTCTGTGTGCAGACCGTTCATTTTTCGTTCATTCGGAGTGAGAGTGAAAGATGCCGAATGAAAAAATCTGACATCGTTGGATCGGTTCATTAATGAATTCATTCGGCACTCTTGTTTCATTTGAGGTTCAGACGAATCATTTCGAGTGAAAGATGCCCAATGAAAGACAAAGATGAACGAAAAGTGAACCGTCTGATATCGCCTTAATGCGTGGTGGCGGCGCGGAGTTCCGGCCGAGCGGTGCGTGAGCGGGCAGTGTAGCGGGCTTGTTTGCGTCGGGCGGCGGCGGGGCGTTGTTGTCGCATGCAAATTCAATTGTACATTGTACACCTAGGCAAATACGTGCCCAATTCCTATAGAGTGTGTCATGTGGGGCCAAACGCTGAGCGTGCACTAAGGCCACTCAATGAACGCTCTCCCGAACGTCGCACGCCCCACCCCGCTCGACATCAGAATAGAGCGGGCACTCTGGCCTTACACTTACCTTTCCCTGCTTATAACAAGATAAAGTTAAAAACTACAACCCGACTACGTGAAAGTTATAAAAGTTTGAAACATTTACATTGACAGAATAGAATGACGTATCGGTCATATTTGATAGGCATAGAGTTGAAAATGAAAATAGGTCGTAGGTATTGTAATTTTTCTCTATGGGGCCTGCAGCCTGCGGCTACCTAAACTTTGATACGCGTTTTGAAGGCTTATTCGGGGTCGGAACCCTAAATCCTATAGCCTATAACCATCGGGGTATTGAGACGAATCAATCGATACATAATTTGTTGAAATCGAACCAGTAGTTTCAGCGCTACGTGGGAACAAAGAAATCGGCCACATACATACAAACATACAAATATACAAACATACAAACATAGGGTGCTAACCTCATAACCCTCCCCTGTCGGTAGTCGGGTAAAAATAAGGTTCGTTCTTACGGAATTTTGTCCGTATAGCCTATTCATTCTTGCCTACCCTTGTTCTATATTTACCGAATCTAATAACTACGTTGCAAGGTAACCTAACTCAAATGTTTGAGTTCATTAAAATTCTAGGAATATAATTCTCTTAGTGAACATTTCAAACCGGATTATTTGCAGACGGTGGGGTAGGCCACCCTCTGCCTCCCGACTCACGCAGCAGCCTGGAGCGAGTGGATTCAGGAAGTTATACAAAGTCTAGTTAACGTACTGGTATATACGTTCGTGCCGTATAGTACTACATTTAGGAAATTTTCCTAAAAAGGTACTGAAGTCAACCTGTAAATTTTCTAGAACTTTTAAGTTTTAAAATGAACCAACTTCGTACATGCAAGGCAACCATTTTTGAAAAAATTTACAAATACGCCATTTCATTATAACCGATCGACCCCCTGATTAGCGTTGTTGTCTTGTATTTTACCTTGTTGCGATCAATCAATCTAAAATACGAGTAAGTAGTTTGTATCAATATTTTTAAACTTAGGCTGACCCCTCACTGCTGAATTTTGCCGCGCGGTTTGTCCGCAGGAATCTGTAACGTAATTCGATAAAAGTAAAAAAGGGAGATGAGGCATTACCATCTCGAAAGTGTATGGCTCAAGTTAGGTTCAACTATGTTCCCTTTCCTCAGTCATAGTCGGACCGGCGCGGCGGCGTGGGCGGTGGCGTTTGTGTTGCGCGTGCTTGCTACGACGTATAGTTTTGTGTGATTTCGACTAAAACACCACAACAATGCCCTCGTGTTCGTTCACCAGGTGTACAAATAGCTCCAAAACAAAAAACAAAGCAGGCATCACATATTTTCCCGCGTAAGTAGATACACCAAACTTTAAATTTTCTGATCAATCGATACCTTATCATTATTTCATCTGTAACACGGTACAGTTTTTGAGTGAGCTCTGGTAGAACGTACGTATCTTCCTTTTTTACTTTTATCGAAGGTAACGTATGAACATCGCATAAAGCTACCCGCATTCTCGGAAAACTATCCGCGCGGAAATAATTCCTCAACCAATCTGTGTTTTGTTTTATTCGCGAACTTTTTCCCACTAGAATATATAGAACTTATGTTTTACTTAAGTTGGGGCTTGGTGACACTGTGTGTTGTCCAGCATTATTTATTTATTTGATCAGAAATTTGGTAACGGCGCCCCTGCCATCTTGCACTTAGCGGCCGCTTTACCCTAGTAGGTACAGATGCATGCCGATACAACGCTGGCAACGCTATGCATGCGGTACACGCGTGCGTAGCTTCACTGCGGGAAGTGGCACATCAAAACTGTGCTGCGCTTCAGTTGTACATAGTCGTGGGTTAAATTTCAAGTATACTGTGTGATGTAGTGGAAACGTAGAATCAGTTCTTAAACAAACTAATCCAAGCAGCCTAAATGCGCCGCCGCATGGCCACACACGCCGAAATGGGGAAACACAAAATGCGGTATTCGTACACGGTTTTGAAAATCTCGCGACCCTGACAATGTGAACTTAAAAATATTCTCATACAGCTTATTGCGCATTAAAACAGATGTCATGCATGGGCGCCTATGTATCTATCTATATATCTAGGTAATCTATGATAGCCCCGCAGGCTCTAAGGAGGGCCGAGCGACAGATCTTCGGATCACTGGTTGCCCCCAGCGGCGGCGCCCCACCGCGGCGGGGCGCCCGTATGCACCGCATTCCTTGCACACCCGCAAAAGCCGATCCTAGATTTGGTAATCAGCATACGAACAACCGACTGCTAGCAATCCAAACTGCGTCTAAACTACCAATACCTATAAGAGAAGTTAGCAAATATGAAGCTGAAAATTAAATTTGTAGGATACTCAGTAATTTAGTCTTGTGTTATTTAGTATGCATTCAAAATCCATTCAAAACATTAGGAAATTTGTATTTGTACATCTAGTTTATAAATGCAGATGCATATTCCACTGAAATCACAGTTTCAGTACCGAATGGAAATAGTTTCGAAACTACAGCAGCATGAACTCGTCCCTAATAGTTTTGCCTTTGAGCTATGAGCCCATTATTCGGGACGGGATTGAAAACTGTCTAGTACGCTCATGCATGAACTTATTTGAAATAAAGCTCTAAATGTAGGTACGCCAAGTAACAGCCAGCGGCGCAAACTGTGCGTCTTATCGCTGCGACTAGACGTAGCGACAAGACGCATTGTTGTTTCTGAGAGGCAGGCGACTGTAGAAGTTGCCCTACAACTCGCGTCCAGGGGTCGAATTCTGCCAAACCAGTGGTTTCACACTGATCATTGTAAAGAGTAGTATCATTGCAGAATCGCCCATACATAGATGAAAGAAACTCTAGATAGTGAGTGTGATGTTAATTTTACGGAGAGATTGATGGTAATGGTTTCAACCTTGACACTTTTGACACGCGTCACTCCATCTGTAGTTTCATTGCTAAGGTAAAATGCCAAAATGTGTCATTCTGAGACAATACCATTGTTATGGTGAAGCGATTAATTTAATGCAGTTTAATGCAGACCCTGTACAAGCCGATAAGGCGATTATCAGGGGGAAGCCTGCGTCCACAGTGGATCATTATAGGCTAGTGAGGTGAGGGCCCTGTACGCGTGCACCAACGCCAAGCTGCGTCAATTATTAGCTTCGACAGTTGGTCTTTCTTCACTAGACGACTCAACCCGGCCCGACACCTACAACACTTTTAGTGTAAGGAGCTCTAGCTTTAAATAAGTAAATATTAGAAAATGGTCGGCCTCTGCCTGCCATTGCGTCTAGTCGCATAACTACTGTCTCAATCTCATGTCGCAGACTTGCTACCTGCATAACTTTTTGTGAATTGAATGTACCTAATAGTCTCGTTACTTAGGAACATGGGAACGTAGATAGATAGTAGGTACCGTTAGCTAGCGAGGCTGCCTTTTGAACAGAATAGGCTACTTGACTACTACTGGGAAATAATTGGAACGTCTATTAAAGTTGCCCCGCGCATTACCGCCGTAATGTGAGGGAGTTCCTCGATGAAGCATATCACCGGAGGTGGATCGGGCGCTTGGAGACCTCTATCTGCTAGACTTCTTTTACTGGGGATGCCTCAAAGACTGTAGTATACAAGGACCCCATCACTTCGGGCGCAAGGCCTAAGGAAAGAAAGGCCTCTGCCGCTCGAAGAGGAGAGTGGTTGTCGCCGTATCGTGTGTATTATTATTGTTCTTTGTACCCAAATATTCCGACACAAGTATTTGTTTGTGAATAAAGAAACTGAAACTGAAACTATCGATCGCCTAATGAAGATGTGTTTTATCGAAAACAAACTGATCATTTTAGAATTTCTCTGCGCTGATTTTCCCAGTAACATATATGTTTATCAGCCCAGTGTTTGAAGTAGGCCTCGTTCTATTATCAGTGTCGCAAAACAGGCATGTAGATGACTGTAGAAACTTGTTGCAGGTGCGCCGTTGGTGCTAACGTACCCTCACTTCCTGTTCGCTGACTCTCGGTATCGCAACTCCATCCTCGGCATGAACCCAGTGGAAAAGGACCATAAGATCTTCGTGGATATTGAACCGGTAAGTAAACCATAACTTATGGAACATCTAGAATAGCAATAGGGCTTTAGGTAAACAATGTCGAACAATGACAAGTATGCAGTTGCGACCTAGTTTCCTGAAATTACGCGTTAGGTTAACGCATTCACTGCCCAACCTGGGCGCGGTGCCACCCGCGGCCGCCGCACTTGGCCGCTACACATCGGCCATTTGCGTCTTCGGCCATGAACGTTCATTTTTGGTTTTATGCTGTTTTTCGCATCATACATAATACCAATCCCGAAATAGATCATCACCGCCTCAATTCAAGGCATTTTGTATTCATTCTTTGCAAAAAAAAAAACAAATCACCATCGTTAAGAATCTTAACGCCGAACCCACCGACACAGACCGAAGCGTAGGTGTCTCCGGCATTATTTTAATTTGGAGAATCATATCGACGACAGTGCTACCCGGGGTGACTTGCGGCGTCACTTTTACCCGACTACCGACAGGGGAGGGTTATGGTATACAAATATTGCAAGCCACCGTGTTTTGACTACTTGAAGCCACGGATATGCTGCCGACTATAAACTTTATTGTATAGACTCTGTACACATTAATCCAACGCCGCTACCACGCAGCCCAAAAATATACGTACAAAAATAAGCCCGTTATTTTTAGATACATTTTACAGTGACAAAACGGCTTCCCACAAGCTTCAAACGAGTGGCCCGCATGCTGTCCGTCATCAGATGCCGTCAATATGAAATGCTTCTAAATATTAAGAGTTAGAGCCCATATTTGAATGCACATGTTTGTGGTGCGTGATGCTGTGCGCCTCTGATCTGTGGCAACCATGCGGCATAGCATTGCCCCTTTTGTTTTTTCACAACAAGCCGATACGATTGGACGAAAATAAACCAACTTATACCTATTCATAAATTAACCTTACGCTAGGGTCCCGTCGCCGACAAATACCTTCAAATTATTTCGACTCATACCAGGTTGCAAGCAAATACCAGGGATAAAAATTTGGTTTAAAAATTGGTCAAAAAAGTTTGAAAATTTCATAACTTGGAACAAATAAATAAATCGCTGTGAAACCTTACAAAAAAATCCGAACCTGTAATCAAATTTTATTTGTTTTGTTTTCTAGAACACCGGCACCCCCGTTGCTGGCGCTAAGAGAGCCCAGTTCAACATTTTCCAGAGACCCGTCTCCGGAATTCCTTCCAGCCAGAGGCTTCGCACTGCCCTGATACCTATAATCTGGATTGAGGAGGTAAGAAACACAGCTGAAATAAAATCTTCCATCTGAGAATAGCCTAACAGCGGCCATGGGAGAAGGATTTCTCGAAAACGAAGACTAAACTCAATAGGTACACACCTCAACGCCTCTGCTCTCGGATTCAGTAGCAAATTTAATGGGAATATTTAGTATATTTTACAGGGTGTCTACAGCCATGACATGGAGGGTAGTAGGTACCAGCTATTTTGAATTTAAGTTTACAGTAAATAAAACCGGCCAAGTGCGAGTTGGACTCGCGCACGAAGGGTTCTGTACCATTATCTATAAAAACGGCAAAAAAAGCAGTTGTATGGGAGCCTCCCTTAAATATTTGTTTTATTTTAATTAAATAATTTATTTTAAAGTGAATTTATAACTAAATATTCAGTAAATATTTCAAGCGTATTCAACCTGTCGTCGTTATCACTATCGAGCAAAAACGAGCAATAAATCACTTTTGTTGTATGGGAGCCCCTCCTAAATATTTATTTTATTCTGTTTTTTAGTATTTGTTGTTATAGCGGCAACAGAAATAAATTATCTGTGAAAATTTCAACTGTCTAACCGTTGAGATTATGTGCATTACCCCCATGAGATAAAAGCCAATAAGGCGATTATCAGGGGGAGGCCTGCGTCCAGCAGTGGACTATTACAGGCTGTTGAGGTTGAGAAGGCAATAGCTAGTCACTTCGTGCAATATGTGAGAGGAGGGTCGAATAACAGAAACGTGTACTTACCTTGTTTTTAATAACATGATGCAATTTTGTGCATCTTTCCCTCTCTCTCGCTGATCGCATAAGAGCTTAGGGTGTGGGTAGGTAATAGCGCTGAGCCCTGAGTTCGGTTACTTTTTATTTTTGAGTGACATTTGTGTAGTCCCATGCCCACTCGGCAGAGGCGCTGTACCAAACTGATGGTATGGCGCAACCTCTATGGTTGTTACAGCTCTATGATGTTCTTCCGTCAAGAACTTATGTCACGAATCTTACGAGAGAAAATACGTTGGTATAATAATATCTGTTATGTTTTAAATAAAAGGCATTGTATTGCAAATAGTATATTTATATTCCACGCCCATCACAAACCTCATCCAAAAATGTAATCTCACTAATATTATAAACGTGAAAGTTTAGATGGATGGATAGATGGATGGATGTTTGTTCCTTTATCACGCCAGAACGGCTGCACGGATCTGGATGAAATTTGGCACAGAGATAGATTATAGTCTGGAATAGAACATAGGCTACTTTTTATCCCGGAATTCCCACGGGAACGGGAACTACGCGGGTGAAACCGCAAGGCGCTGCTAGTGTCTTATAAAGTCTCGATAACCCTGACCTCAAGACAGCGATTGATTATTTAATGTTACCTACTGACTCTGTGGTTGCTTAATAACCACATAGACGATCCAAAATGTATCGTCAATCCGTGATTCAGTAGGCCAAGCACGGGTTATTCTCTAGGTTAATAAATAAATAATAGATTTAATAATAGACAATAATGATATCGCACCGTCATACATTGCGTACATTATTGAAATTGAAGGAATTAATTTCAATTAATTTACGCACCCGATGACAACGTGACGTAATTTTTCACTATTCCATAGACAACAATCCCCGTGCTCGCCCTACGTGATGTGATGCGTGAGTACGTATGCGTGGATCGCGCACGCACGGCACGTCCACACTGCCCGCCCCCGCGCTCTTGCCGCGCGCAGCAGATCGTCCGGAGTTGACCCAGCTCATTGATTATACTTAAGGCGTGTCCAAACATAGGGCGGCGAGTGCGCGGCAGCAACACGCGGCAATCGCGAGATACAGCCCTGACGCACGACTAAGTGTAGACATCCCAGAAATGTGCGGCATTCGTGCTAGGCGGCCGGCCAAAAACAGCGCGGCAATCGCGCGCGGCGTGTCGCTCACGATTGCCGCGCTATCGTTG
This sequence comes from Eupithecia exiguata, assembly GCA_947086465.1. NCBI lineage: Eukaryota > Metazoa > Arthropoda > Insecta > Lepidoptera > Geometridae > Eupithecia > Eupithecia exiguata. The sequence continues at coordinate 4,211,134 of OX352226.1, forward strand.
AACACGCCTTTATTATTTATGTAATAACTATGTTTGGTGAAAATAATAAAATGAATTATTTAATTCCAGGCTTTCGAGCTTCCCGACGAGTTGAGAGATGAGGTTCGAAATCGTCTCCTAGCCCCCCTGGACTTGCTGGACATCTTGCTGCCGATCGCCATCGCGCTCTGCGCTGCCATCCTCGTCGTCGGACTCATAGCCACCATCAGAGCAAAGAGAGCAGCACGTGCTACTGTTCATAAACCGGATAATACTACAACTGATAATAAGAATTAGAACTTAGATTTTCTTGTTTTATTTCCATAGCTTCAGCTGGTTGCATCTCACACGTTTTCCAGAATAAGTAGGTAGTGATGTATAAAAGGCATTATGACTGATTTTGTGACTGGGATTGATTTTGAGAGAAACTACTCATAGATATTTTAAAACATGTCTTGAATACAAAATGAATCATAATACTGCAAAAATAGGTATGTGAAAGAAAAATTGAACTTACGAAAATGCAATTTTAATTTCGCTCTGAAACGCCGAAATACTCGTTACGTTTGTCTAAGTCACTGATGCAAGAATTTTGAAGATACAGAATGACCTTAATATTTTTTATTCAATAATGTCTATATTTACAAAGAAAATTCCAATTAGAAACAAATTAGGTAGAATTAGTATTAACAATAGTGTCAAGAAACAAAGAAAACTATTGATTGAAAAATTCAGACTTTACCTTAGTTTTTCCTGTAGGTACCTATACATTACATATTGTGACGGCATGGCATGACGTCACAACTTTGATACAATATTGTCTGATTGGTGTTAAGCATGTCATGGCGGATTGCTGTAATTTGTAGTTACTTACCTATTTTATGAAAATAATAATTAATCTATATTAAAATTAAAAATATAATAAGTATCTATTTAATCTATTGCTCAGGCATTATTCGGTAAATACATAATTTCGGTGATATTTAGTTACAGTCATCATCTCTATTAAGTTATAGGTACAGGGTGGAATATAGGAACGTCACTATAAGACAGTGCAAGTAGCGCATCTAGAAATAAGCGCGTCTCGAAATAACAAAGATTTCAAATATAACTTCATCATCAGCCTATATTAGTCCACTGCTGAACATAGGCCTCCCCTAATGAGCGCCATAGCGCCCTGTCTTCAGCTCAATATTATCCTACTCAAAGGAAACGTTCGTTTGAATTAAAAATAAAGTAAAACCGAGCCTTCTAATATAAAATCCTGTTTTTTTTGTCGTGTGATTAGGTGCCTTAAAAATACGGTGTTTAAATGTTTAGTGAGTTCGATAGAGCGTACATAGCGTACGCGGCGTCGTTATTTATAATATACCTGTCATCGGTATAGGCAGATTTGCATTCAAGGGCACACTCGACCATGAAATATAAATTAACACATCCTTACGCTGCGTACGCTCCGATTACGATCCACTGGAAGCGCAGCTCTAGCGTCAGTCAACGCAACTACAGATACCTTAACGCACCTGCAAAAAGCTGCAGCGATACTAGGTATTCTATGCACCATGCACTGGTTATCCACTTTTTGTCGCAGCGATGTGTTGTGGTTATGGTTCGTGTGAATTGTCCTATAACGTGTAAGTACCAACCTATTCATACTAACTTATATTATAAATCCGAAAGTAACTCTGTCTGTCTGTTACCTTTTCACGCCTAAACGGCTGAACGGATCTTAATGAAATTTGGCAGGGAGAAACGGTATCCGGGGAAGGACATGGGCTACTTGAAAAGCGGGTGCGAAACTGCGAAGCCACGGGCAACAGCTAGTATCCTTTAATTGATGCACTACTTATATTTCGAAAAGTTATAACCTAAGCTAATTTGGTACGAGGCTAGCTCTTAAAACCATAAAACGAGGCTCTGTAGATAGATGTTACCTATTTTTTAATTTTTTTATTTGCTTTTGGTGGCTTTCATATCACTACGGCCATGATAGGCCTATTGTGATCGCCACTTTAATGTGTTCACCCCTAGGACAGCGGCGTTCAGAGTTCGCCACTTACCCTTACAGCTGCTAGGAACTGAAGGATTTTCTTCGGGGGGATGCCTCGTAGTTCGTCTGGGACGAGCAGGTGCTTGCCCAGATGAGTACTACGTTTTTGCATCAGTGCTCCACAGTCTCCTAGCAGATGGAGAGGCGTTTCATCCGCCTCCTCACAGAATCTACAGGATTTTGTGTCGCATAGCCCCAATTTGGACATGTGCTTGTTAAGGCGACAGTGTCCAGTTAGGGCTCTTGTCATGATGCGAAGGTTGTCTCTGTTTAGCGCTAGGATTCGGTTAGTGTACCGTTTATCGAAGGCTTTTATCAGTGACTTCGAGTGATCCATGCCAGAGGAGTTTTTCCAGAGCTTGGTTGATTCCTCGTAGCAGGTATTTAAAAGGGTTCTGACAGCCAGACTTTTGGGAATGCCACAAAACGGCTCGGGGCCAAACTGAGTCTCCTTTGCCCCGGAGCGCGCGAGTTCATCGGCACATTCATTGCCGATGATACCCACGTGACCCGGTACCCATCTTAGGATGACTCTGTTTTTCAAGCCTAGAGCGTTCAGGCGTGACAAGCAGTCCTCAACTAGCCTGGACGTGATGACCTTCGAATCCAGTGCTAGGAGGGCTGCCTGGCTGTCAGAGTTGATCAATATGGTTTGGTTGGAGTAGCGCTTTAGCAGATTTATGTCAGCACATTCGAGAATGGCGAATACCTCTGCTTGGAAGACGGAGGCGTAACTACCTAGGTTTATGCTACTGCTAAGCCTGGGTCGCTCTCCGTAAACTCCACAGCCTACTTCCAGTCCCATAGATTTTACCTATCTTCCATCGTGACGTCAACTACTTTGATCATCTAATCTAGCTAGAAATAAAACCGGCCAAGTGCGAGTCGGACTCGCGCACGAAGGGTTCCGTACCAATATCTATAAAAACGGCAGAAAAATCACGTTTGTTGTATGGGAGCCCCCTTAAATATTTATTTTATTCTGTTTTTAGTATTTGTTGTTATAGCGGCAACAGAAATACTTCATCTGTGAAAATTTCAACTGCCCAACTATCACGGTTCATGAGATACAGCCTGGTGACAGACGGACAGTGAAGTCTTAGTAATAGGGTCCCGTTTTTACCCTTGGGGTACCTAAAAAACCCTTGGGGAACCCTAAAAAATACAGATAACCTAGCTAGAGAAGCTGGTCTATGTCGGCAAAGCAGATGGGAAAAGACTGCGAGGACGGTCAACTAGTAGACGTTGATTTCAAATGGTAAGGAAGGGCACAGAATGAGGTAATGTTATTTCGGTAAGGTTACATAGTAGGTAAAGGAGATCACGAGAGTCTCAGACAAGTCGAAGATACGATGGCGTGGAAGCAGCCGGCCAAACCCAACCCAAGGGTTTTCAAAGCTGGAACGACATCAAGATAAGCACAATAACGCAGAAATTACCAAGTAGAGACCTACGCAACGCAATAGGTATAGATACTAACAGTACCTACCTAGGTAAATCTTTCGCCTGTTTTGTACATACGTACCTACATACCTACTGCGTGCACATTTGTGAGACAGGAAGGTAGTTTTGCGAATGATTCTAAGATATGTGAAACAATGTTTTCATTATCTATTCACCTACATCAGTTCGATTCCCGCCGATGATGTGTAGGTACATCATCGGCGGGAATCGAACCCTCAACCTAGATCACAAGATTTTTTTTTTCTGGAGAGGTAATTTTAGACTACATTTTTTTAGAAGGAAGATGATAACTGGAGAGTTTACATGTTTCTAAACGTGTATCTCGCAGCCGGTCACCCATGTGAACGCAAACCCCCGTTCCTTCGCCAATACCTTCGTCTTGCTTAGAATAATCTTGTTTTCCACCGTTTAGTGATATTTAAAAAAGATCTTAGCATCTCCCTTCAATCCCAGATCACCAGGGGTAATGTTGCACTTTCTGTAGAAAGAGCAATTCTTAAACTTTTCGGCCTTTCATCTTTTCCACTAATAGTCTGGAGGCAAAAGTTGAAAAAGTCGTCTCCTTCACGATTTTCGTAGCATTCTTTTCTATATACCTAAAACTGGTATGTATATGTTCCTTGTGCTCTACACAACACGAAACTGCCGGTTTTAAGAAGAGGAAATGGGGACACGCGTAGCTGTGACGTCAAAAAGATGGCCGCCGACCGAATAAAGTTTTGTTCATATCTCGAGTTATATTGCATCAATTTCATTGTTTGATACGTCATTTGAAAGGTAATTTAATTGTCTATGATTGTTTCCTTTAAGCCTACGAGCTAACTTTTGTAGTTTTCAAAATATTCAGAAAAATATTTAATTTTTTCAAACAATCTAATTTCTTTTCTTGTATAACTGGGTTATCTTAACCCTAGAGTGGTCGCGCGGATTACATATGGGTATAATCCACACACGCAAAACCTTAAACTTCTCAAAACTTTCCGCGGTTCCGTGTACTTTAAATTAAATATCTACAAAACGCTCTGAGATCTTGTTTAGGCATTGATCTCTCATGGTTCACAGGCAGTGTGCAAAGTCCGTGGATTAGGTACAATTGTATGCCGTGCGACCACATACGAAAGTTTCTTTTGCAGAGCTTTTCTCGTTCTATGGTATTTTTTCTCGTAAAAATAATAAACAAAAAATTTTTTTTTGCATCTTTAAATTTTTCTGTCAAAAATAACCACGAATGTAAGAAAAAATGCTTGAAATGGCTAGCTGAAGCTCAAGAGCAGAATAAAGCCTACGACGACCGGCCGAGCTCTAAATGAAGATGAAAATCAAGTCGAAGAACAGGACCATTGAAATGAATCCAAGGGAAAAGATTTTCCTGTTATGGCTCTAGAAAAACGATCAGAACCTGACAATGGATAGCCTTAGCAAAGACGATGATCTGATATGCTGTGTTGACATCCTAGTTATGCTTTGATCACTCTACGAGTTTAGAAATTGTACAAGATGGCTGTTAGCTGTTTTCTTTGACCTACTGAACCTCAATGTTTTCAATGCCTTGTAACTTACGGAGGTAGCACACCAACGCCACTTCTTCACGAACTTAGGAGAAACCATGGGCTCTTCAAAAGGAAAAAAATATTACCATGTCTACCACGAATCCGACACCTATTCCACTAAGTTCAACTATAAGTTCAACCGTTGAACTAATTGCACCAAAAAATTCCAGTTCTTTCAACTTTGAAGTTCAAAAGATTTTATGTAATATTCCACCAGAAAACCAGTATAAAAAGTTCTGTTTGAAGTTGGAATAAGTCCACCGGTCGCATTCCATCATTGTGGAATAAAGCGGATTTAAAGCACTAAAAGTGTGTAACGCGCAAAAAAAAAATACTTTTATTTATTACATGTCTTGTGCGAAAAATAGAAATTAGAACTGGATCATTTGGATTCGTTTTTTTGCAATCTGAAATTCTGCGAAAGATCGACCTTTTAGTGACGAATGAGAGGTTTGATTTGTGTTTTTTTACAAATAAACGTTTTAACTATTTTAATTTCATTATTTCTAAGAAGTAAAACTGTGATTTACAGAATTTAATTTGAATAAACAAGAATTAATCCTCACATGACTTTCAATTTAAATTTGTAGTTGGCATACATCTTCAATCCGCGCGACTACTGGGTTTAAGAGTAAAGTGTACAATACCAACCCGCGGTCAATTGACGTCCTGAAAGAAATTATCCGACGTGAAATGGTGGACGGGAAATATTACAGAACTTACTTGCCGCACAGTGATGGATAATTTTAGACGTCGTCGCTTACAGGAGTGCCGCGATCGTAACGGATTACATTTAGATGATGCAATATTCAAAATAAAACCTTTTTCGCTCGTCTCGGCTCGGTGCTCGGCTAGCATGTTTTAAGTTCTTTTCATATATTTTTTATTGTATTGTACTTCAGTTATCTAGTAGGTACCCATAAACAAACTCTGCTTAGCTTGGGACTAAATAATGCTGTCTAGATTATCCAGCATTATTAATTACTATTTAAGAAAGTGAAATTATAAATAACTTGGCAATTAGGGTTATATTTTTTGTAAGGTTTCTTTTTAAGGGATTGAAAAAAAACTCTCATTCAACATTGAGTTTTATTCATTATTCCACTAATATTGAAATACAATGATATTTAAAATCTAAAATATTTAATTATTATTTAAAATAAAAAAAAGGTTTTTTTTTGTTTTCAAAAGAGTGGTTGGAGCTGATACGGCTAAGTCTATCGTTGGACTAGATTTATTAAAATTAACTAACTCAAAAAAGATGTCAGTGTTGTTAAAATTGACTACACTCAAATTAACAATACAATAAAATAAATTAACAAAATGGTAATTTAACTTCGACATATGCTCGTCATGGCGACCGTTATCAGCCCCCTGTACTATGATTTTTTCTACACAACTATATTATCATGATTCTAATATAAGTCAAAATTTAGGATACAAGGGTATTTTCGGCTATATAATATTTTAGTTTAATATGTTTTACATCTACAATAATTATTATTTATCATTATAATGAAACTTTTTTTTATTAGACATCAATAAACAATTTTACAGTGAAAGCTGAAATAATGGGGTTGTTAGGTCCATGCCACGCGAAGAAGTGTATATTGATTAGCCTAAAACGGTAGGTAACTAAAAGAACCCGGCTGAGGCATAATTGAATTCACTTATTATTTACTACAATACAACGCTACATAAAGGCATTAACTAGGGATTATAATCTAAACGCATCATTATTATCTATGCATACAATATCATTTTATCTTGATAAAAAATAAAAATGCCCTATACTTTATAAAATCTGTTAAAACTCAATTTAAATAAATTTCTTTGAGGACTGCACTACAAATTTAAAAATAAAACTTAATTTTACATAAAATTCAGTCCTCGGATAGTTAAAATATATATTAATGCTAACTTTACAATATTTACAAATACAACTATGTTAACCAATAGCTATTATGTCGTTCAATGATGACTAATTGCTAACTTAACTAGTTTTAATTACTGGTCATTCCTTATGTACATATTTACAGATTTTTCTTAATATATATACCTTTTCATTTACCTCAGTTCGGGTACTTTTTACCTTTTTTAGCGGATTATTCCTCTTCATCAACATTATCATCATCGTCATGATGTTCGTCGTCGCCAGGGTCCGGACGCGCCTCCTCCTCCTCCTCCTCCTCCTCCTCCCACTGCCTGTCCTCCTCTTCCTCCCGGTCCACTTCCTCCTCTTCCATGTCCTCTTTGTCGTCCTCCACGTCTTTATCTTCCTCGTCCTCCTCCTGCTCCTTGTCCTCTTCCCGCTCCCGCTCTTTCTCCAGCTCTTTCTCACTCTCACGTTTCTTCGCCCGCTCCCGCTTCCGCTCCTTCTCCCGTTCTCGCTCCTTCTCCCGCTCCCGCTCCTTCTCCCGCTCCTTCTCCCGCTTCCGTTCCTCTTCCTCCTCTCTCTCCCGCTCCTCTTTCTCCTTCCTCTCGCGCTCCCGTCGCCGACGCCGCCGCCGCCGTTGGCGCTGCAGTCTCATTTGCTTCTGGCGCATCTGCTGTAACATCTTGCTGTAGGCGAGCATGCTCACCAGTTTCTTTCCGCTTCCGCCCACGATCCAACCGTGGCGTTCTTCCAGGCCGCGCAGGCGCGCGCGGTTGTTCAGCGCGGAGACGGTCCGTGCTCGCAGCTTGAGCACGGGCGCGCGAGGACGATCCTCCACCTCGCTCTGAGAACGCTTGCAGACTTGATCTTTCTTCCCGCGAACTATCTTCTTGACCACTGAGCTTTTCCGTCCCTTGACTCGGCTGGGCCCGGCGTCGGAGTCTGAGTCGGATGAGCTCCAGTGCTCGGTTAGCACGTTTTGTTTACCGACGGTGCACTTTCTTCGCGCCCTTCCCTCGGCTACGCCTTCCTGTGTCGCTCGCTGTCGTGGCGAACCGGAAGCGTTCGCGCTGTTTGCCTGACTGGTTACTTCGTCCGATATTCTGGAGGTCGATGGTTTTGGGCTAGATCGTCTTCCTCGACTGTTCGTTTTCGTAGGTTTGTTAGCTTGTTTAGTTTTGCTGCTGTGAGGCTTTGCTGAAGTAGTCTTGCTTGCGCTTGGTTTGGGCTTTTCTTCATCTTCAGAACTTTTGTTACGTGTGTGGTGCGATTTGTGTTTCTTAATTGCTTTTCGATTTTTTTTCGATATATTTGCCGCAATCATTTCTTCATCATGGGATGAACTTTCTACATCAGAACGCTTCGTTTGCGTCCCTCGTGACTTTTGTGCGTTGTTTTTCTTTTTCAGTACAATGAAGTCGCTAGATTCAGGCTCAACGTCATCGGGTCCTTCTTGAGTAATTTCAGGTCGTGCGAGCTGCTCAGGATCTTCAGTTTGGACGGGTTTTTCCGACACCATAACGTAGCGCCCATTATCAGTACTTTCCTCGGTATTTTCACTGAAGTTATACATGTTGGAAGCGTCATCAATTTTAGGCTTGTCTGTTTCGATATGGTCGTAGTAATAAGTTAATAGTGATGTAGACATGGAATCCCGTTCATTATCTTTGGTGGAAGTAGAGCTATTAGAACCATCATCGATATTAGAAAGTTTCTTTTCTTCCAAGGATTTTTGCGGTTTCACCTGAGCCGTTGTGTAATAGAATAGATTGGACGATGATGGCCCAGCTATCGGCACAATAGTACCCATAGATGGCACGACGTTACTCGGTTCTAGTAAACTGTCAAAAAGCCGATCTAAATCTGGTTTAGGTTCTGGAGTTTCTGGTTTTTCATCTTTTTTGTCACAACGTACCGCATTGTTTTTGAAGATTTTTCCCATTACAGCATTTTTTGCGGCGTTTAGATGACTGTATCGACAAGATCTGTGCGCGCAACCTCGTTCAGTTTCACTATCATCCGAGTCGATTTCACTCAAGCAGGTGCAAGCATAAGGTCCTTTTAAGACCGAGGACAAAGGGGGAGATGATGAGTCACTGTCGTATGAACTTTCATCATTTCTGTCTGGAACGAACCCTGATGTGCCAGCTACACAGGGTATCTCAATTTCACTTTCGTAAGACGGTTCGTCATTATCGAATGTTGATGCGTTATTATCATTGGAGACAATGCCGTCTTCTGCCAATGTGGGATCTGCTTTTTGTTCGTTTTCAGGCTCAGCTTCTTTCTTTTTGTTACGTCCTTTGTATTTTTTTGTTTTATCTTTTCGAATTCTCTTAGTTTCTTCACGTGGCAATTCGTCATCCAAATCGTCGTCTTTATTGCGTGTCCGTTTTCCTTTGCCTTTTCCTTTATATCTTTTTTTATCTGACCCCTCAGATTTATCTAAGTTTTTTGACTGGTTTCCTTTACCGTAGGGCAAAATTAATTTTTCTTTCGGACTTTGGTTGCTTTTGCGCTTTTTCTCTTCGTCTTCGCTGCTTGAACTTTTGCTTCTATCACGGGATGTACTCATCGCTCTCGACAATCTGTATCCTTTGGCCACAGGCCTCTCATCATCTTGGAACTCGTAGATATCAGGTAGAGTAACCGCTGCTGCAAGGGGATCGGCATCGCTTTTATTGCTGGAGGCAGATAAAGGTCTAGCTTTTCCAGTAGATTCCTTTTGTTTTTTATTTTGACTACCGTTTGGATAAGGTGGTGAAACACTAATGGGCATATTGAGGTCTTGAGTTGCAATAGATATTTTAATACCGTCGAAACCTTTGAGGGCTCCTTTAGTACGCACCTGTGAAACTTGATAAACAGGTTTCTTCGAGTTTCTTTTGGTTATCTTATCAGGCTTCTTCTTTCTGATTCCATTGTTGCTGTAACAAATAAGGCGATTAACCACTATTTATTGTTTTCTCTGCGCTTGAATGAAATTATGCATATCGAGGGATCACATCTAAGGCATTACCATAGCTTCAAAAATATTCAAAATATTCCTGAAAGTTAACGCTGCTTTTCAAATTTTAAGGCACAAATAGTAATCCATCAGAATAAACATTTCAAAGGATCACCTCGAGATCATTATCACACAAAACTGCAAAATCATCAAAATGAGTAACAAACATTTTTCTTCATTAAAAACATACCGATGAATAAAGGAGCTCCTCCGTTTTCGAAATCTGTTGACAAAATAATAAACAAACTTACCTCTTTTTTGGTTTTTCGACCTTCAGCAGTTGCTTCGCATTAGCACTGGCTTCGCGGCGCCGCTTGATGATGTCATACTTGTCTTCGTAAATATTGACTTCTTCTTCGGGATACATCAGAGGTTTGTCAACAAGAACCCCCTCAGGGCTATCAGGCATTTCGGGGCTTTCGGGTCTTTTTTCACTTTCGTCCTTATCAGGAATAGCCGGTTCACGACTCTCAATGTGATTTGTATCGGCATTAGTATCAACAGGCACATCGTTTTGATTGACGTTCTCGATGCGCGTTTCTTCGGCGCGTAAATAGTTAAAACCGGAGGTTTTACCAGCATTAGCCTCTGCTGCTTCTTTGAATCCAAAGTATAGGTCACGTTCTAATTTACGAATCTCTTCACTTTCCAGCATTCTTTGCGCCGTGATCAAATCTACTTCACCGTCATTGGCCGTTGGGTTGGGTTCATTAATTTTGTCGGGTTCGGTGATATTCAGAGATGATGTGGATGGGGCTACGGAGATCCTTCTATCAATAGCGTTGTTTATTTCTGGAACAAGAATAAGTACAAATAGATCTTCAATATTATTCGTCATCTTATTATTTCAAACAGAGTTTCCAATATTTTACAACCTTATCCGTGTTTTAAGTTTTGTTTTATATACTTGATAAAAATTAAAGAAGAGATAAAAGTAAAGTACGAACCTTGAGTGGATCTTGAAGAGTATGCTCCGTTAGCTAAGACTTTTCTGCTTTCGTTGTGTGAATGTTTTCTTTGTCGTTCTCTGGGGCGGAAGTCTACATCATCATTTTCAATCATATTGTAGGTTTCTGATATTTTTTTAGTGGCCAGTAAATTCGCATTTCTTGGTTGTCTATGAGAAAAAAATCCGAAATTTTCCATATACTTGTCTGAGCTTAGCTGCAGATCCGATTTTTCAGAGTTCAGAGCCTCATTTTTAGCAGCGGACAGTGATCGGAGGTTTTTCTTTTGTTTTGTATTTGGTTTTCCAGTAAACGTTTCGGAAACGGTGTTATTTTGGTCATTTTCTTGATTATCTCTGGAGATGTTATTTTGTTCTGCTATGAAATTTTTTACCGAAGCTACAACTTCCTTTATCTCGGCTTCATTTGTTTTGTCAGAGCGATCATTAGAATTTGTTGCAATATTGGTGTTATATTCAATCTCTAAATTCATTTCAAGAATAGTTTCATCATTGTTATTGTTAAAATTTTGATCTTCAGTTGACGATAGCTCAGTTAGAACTATGTTGTCATCATCTGTTGTGTTTACTGACGCAGAAATGGAAGTGTCCTTCTCAAGTTTCTTACTATCGGGCGATTTCAAAGCTTCGGTCTTCGACTTCTCTTTCTCTTCAACATATTTCTGCAATGGTGTGTCGCTTATTGAAGAATCCGAATCATTTAGTGGAGTGGACACAATAACAGCTACTTTAGGAGTATCCTGACGAAGTTTTTCAACTAAGTCTCCTTGAGTCAAATTTTTCTTTGAAGTTTTAGTATTATAATTACCTGATACTGTTCTGCTGCTTTTACGTTTGATCACGGGGCACTTTGTTTCTGCCATATCAATATCTAAATCAATGTCATAAGGATCGTAGTTTTCCGGGTTTTTGACATTTATGGAAGCAAAGTTAGTCAATTTGTTGATGGGTCTATTATAGCAAGCTGTGCGTATTTCAGCGCTCGAATTAGATTTTTCAGGCTGGCTTTCGAGTTCCTTGGATTTATCTACGATTGATTCAGTCTTGTCCATATCCGCACCATTCGTAATTTTCATTGCAGGGTCTGTCAAATCGCATAATGTGGAATTTTGATGTGGTGGGCACGTCACATCGTTAGAATTAGCAAGTTTTGATTTTTTAGCTTCAGAAATAATTTCGTCGCCTTTGTTGGGAACTAGTAAAGAACTTTTCCGTTTTATTTTTTGTGAGGTTTTGGCATATTTGGTTTCAGTTTCATCGTTTTTAATAGCTTCAATAGATTTCCTTTTCTTGTTCTTGGATTTTTTAGAACTCTTCTTGCGTTTACTTGATATTTTTGTTCCTCTAGTAAATTCGATTTTAACGTCGTCATCGTCATCAGTTGTACGGAGGACTAAGTTTTGTTTTGTTTCTTCTTGTTTATTTTCTTCTTGTAGCAACTTTGAGAAAATAAGCTGTTTTTTTGTAACTGGTACTAAGTGGGCCAAAATTGGATCAATTTCTTCTACGTTGCTATTATCATCAGTTACCAAGGTAGCGTCATTTATTTTTAATGTATTAGGTTTGTTTGCAAGCTGGTCACTAAAATTATTAACCGGATCGTCACTATATTCATTTATAGTCGGGGTAAAATTTCGATTTTGAAGCGATTCGGCATCGTTTACAGTATTGTCTTGACAAACGTCATCATTTTCCACAATAGGCGAATGGTTAGACTGGTCAAGGCTTATAGCTAATGCATTTTTATCAACGACATCGCTATCATCTTTTTTGACAGAATTATTTTCTACTGTGTCCATTTTATGAACGTCATTACTATCATCTTTTTTGACAGAATTATTTTCTACTGTGTCATCGCTATCTCTTTCTTCATGATCAGGTGTTATTTCCTTGATATTTTCCTTGTTTATCTCGATTTTGTTACCTACTTTGACCATTTTGATTTTGAGTGAGTCTTGGGCAGTTCTACTGATCTTTGAATTAGCATTCTGTGGTTCACTTACTTTAAATGTTGATTCAATGGAGCGCATTTTCGAAGTTTTTTTTCTCTCTTTATTTTGAACCGTGTGTTTTTTTGAAGTTTTTTTTTGCCTTGGTTTTTTGTCAGATTTAATTTTTTTCATCACCAAATTACTTAAATTAGTTTTCCCTGGATTGTCATGTTTTGCTATTGAAGCCAAAAAAACATCGTCATCGTCAGATTCTCCTTTATTGTTCGAATATAAATTAGTTGATAACTTTGGTTTTAGGCTAACTTCTGCGCTATCGATTGATTGATCGAGTTGATTGTCAGTACGACATGAATCTGTAATACTGTCTTTAGATATTTGCGACTGTTGAGCGATTGGTTCAGTACTTAGAACTGTAAGATTTTTTTCTTTTAGAGACATAGATGTCGTTTCCAATAGTAAAGGATCTTGAAGTGAAGAATCAATGAGGGAATCGGAAATATTCTTAATTTCACCCATATCTTTGTTATGTGCATCCTCAGGCTTAGGTTTGTTTGTTTTCATTAAAGCATTGTAGTTATCAATATTTTGTTGAGTATAATTTTCAATCTCTGTCTCTTTAGATTTTTCTTTTGTTATTTTTGGTTCCGTAGCATTCACATGTTCAACAGATACAAATTGAGTCGTCACAGAATCAGTGATATGATTTATTTTTTCATATTTTTCTAGATTACAAGTTTCCTTTTTTGTTACAGGTTGTACTTTTGTTTCATCAATCAATTTTATGACTTTTTCCACTGATTGTCTAAATTCGACTTCAATTGTGTCGGGGCTTTCCGTATTTTGAACATTTATTAGTTGTGTTGTATTGTAGTTCTTAACATTTTTTGTGCCAATGTCGTAAGAATTTAATGATGGAGCTTTTTGGCATATGTCGAGTGATGGCGTAATATGGTTATATGATTCTTTGGAAACCTGTTGTAAATCTTCAGATTGTGATTTTCGAGCTGATGGAAACGTTTTAATGCGGACAGCTCTTAAGCTAGCCGTTTTTTCGTTAAAATGTTTTGTTATTGTTTGTGGCTTTGGTGTGATTATTAAAACAGGCAACTCGCCTGATTTTTCTTCAGTTTTCTTCGTAGTTGTATCATTAATATCATCTTCAGTTAAGTCGATTATTTTGTCACTTATTTCGTCCTTATTTTGAACTGGGAAGGCAATATCCGATAATTTCTTCGTAATATCTTCAGAGGCATAACTTGTGGAAGCTATTTTTTTCGTCGAAAGCTCGGCCTCGAAGATCTCAGATTTGTTGGAATGCGTCAAAGCTTGACTCAAAAAAATCTTTGTCTGAGTCTCCTGTGAATTTATTCGCGCCGAGGGAGAGTGACGTTTTTTAGGTATTATGCTGCTGATTGGTAAAGAAGCTGTATTAATCGATAATTTACTGTCAGAACTATTCGAAGATGCATCACACAAAGTGGGCATGAATTCGTTAACTGATGATTCTTTCGCTTTTTGCGGTACCAAATTTTCCGGAAAAACCGATATTGCAGTGGCTAATTTCTCATTAGGTATAATAGAACATACAATTTCTTCCAACTGCCGGTTTTGTTCTTTCATTTTATTTAAATTTTGTGTCTTTGTTTCAAACAAAGCTATTTCGTTCGCAGTTTCAGCATTTAAAGATGCAAGACCCACCCCTTTATATTTTCTGTTTTCTGCAGCACTGGTAGCATTTTTGTTAAATTCTGGAGGAGAATCCGGCAATATTATAGTGGGTAAGTTTGTTGTAAATGTTTTGTTCACTGTTGCCAGTTTTTGGGGCCCATCTTGATTTAATAAGTTTAAGTTTGTAACCTGTTTTTCATCACTATTCTTAATTATTAAAGAATACCTAATTTTTTCTAACAATCGTACTCGTTCTCGGGCTAAAAATATTTCTCTATCTATGTCAGACGCCGGATGGCAAACGATTTCTTCAGGATTGTTCAAATTCAATTGAGTTGCAACTGCTATTGTGTCAACAGATTCAATTTTTTCAACGGTGGGAACACAAGGAGCCTCTTCGTAATTATTTCTTGTGGTGATGTCTTGACTATACGACAGTGATTCTGATTTAGCAATGTGTATTGTTTTATTGACGTTACACGACAACTGTGAATTTATAGTAGTTTGGATATGTGAATCATTATCTTGCTCTGTTATACGAAGTTTTTCAGCGTACTCAGAAGCATGAGCCATAGTTTTTACGAACCCACTATTATCTTTAAGAGACAAATCCGTTGGTACATCTTCAAAACTTTGTTGACTTTCAGAAACGTCTCGATCAATATCTTCGTAACTATTTGATTTAACGCTGTGAGCTGTTACTGGTTTTCCCGATAAGTCTAATGGCTGTTCACACAAATTTGAATCAGGTTGGTCTAGTAATGTTTCGGATTCATCTCTTTCATCTCCTACTTCGATGTAAGGAGTGTGATTATTAAGATCAAGTGTGGTAGTAGGGTTCAATTGTTCGCTTTGTACGTTATCGTTTCCGTTTTGGACATGTTTGTACATCTCATAGGTACCGAGAATGGTGGAGTTATTCGCTGAAGTTGTTATTTTAGCAGCCTGTAATTCAGTAGGGACAGAAGGCGATAAATGTGGATGTTCAGCCAAATAGCGTTCATGGAATACTTTTTTGTTGCAATTATTTGAATACAAACTTTTTGGAACCAAATCTCTGTTGGTCACCTGATTAGTAGTATCCCCTTTATGGGTAAAACGTGCTATCGGTAGACGTTCCTCGGCCGCAACCGGTGAGATATAGCATGGATCGCTAGCAGCGGTGGTTTGGCTATGTGCTGTTCGGAAAATTTCACCTTCTTTTGCGGGTGCCTCGCCGTTAGCATTTGTGTTTTCAAAATGATTCCTGTAATTATCTGCAGAATAATTCGTGTAAACAGGCGTCTCGTTATAAGCAATTTCATTTGGAGTCGGAGTCATTGGTCGCTTGTTGTTGTAATAAGCACCTCTACCAATCTTATAATTGGGTGGCATAAAGGTATTTAGAGTACTTTCTGAATAATGTCGTAGTTCAATCGATTCACTTAAACTTTGCACACTACTGTAATCAGTGTCTGACGATTCTGATGATCTTTTTGCTGATCGTGGATTTATTGCAATCACAAGATTGTTAGATGATTTTGGCGGCAATGATACAGCGATCGCGTGTTCATTATTAAGCGGCTGCATATGCGCTGATTCTCTAGCCCACGCTTGTGGAGATATAGACCGTGTGGAAGGATATGCACCGGTTTCAACGCGTTGAAGGGCGTAATCTCTTCTACCATCGTAACGTAGATCAGCTGGAGGGTAGGATAGAGATAATGGATAACCCATATTATTATATTGCATAGGATAGCCGTTTTTAATAGCATCACTAGCATGCAGTTGCATAAGCATATTATCAGAATAAGGTAGTCTTTGAGGTGCTATTGAAGGTGCCAACAGGGCCGACTGTATCAGTGGTGAATTTGGCGGCCAATGTTGCTGTTGCAACATACGGCTATAATTCAAATAAGCAGCCTGCTCGTATTCAATACGTCCTGGAGACAATCGTACCGCAGAGGATTTACGCTTTCGTTTTTCAGGCTTGGCGTTTGGGGAAGTAAATTCCAAATCAGGATTGATTTTAGTACAACAGGGAATCATCTGATTGAACACTAAGGTTTCATTGGGAATAGGCTGAGTGGCCATTTCCAAATGCATCGGTGCCGGATAACATTGATAGTCGATGTTATCCGGTATAACATTATTGGCGGCACCGGACTCATCACGAGTGCGACAGATTACAGCGGGGTGCGGATCTAGCAGAGACAAATTCGGATGCTCGTTGCCGCTTTGGTCTTTTCTCATCATTTCTGGACGTTGAAACATGTTGTCTTCTTTTTGTTTATTCTTGATCTTTTCAATGCAGTTAAGCAAGCTTAGGCGCTTTTTTTCCGAGGTTTTCTTTTGGTTCTTTTGCAAGGGTGGTTTGTCTAGAACTGAAGAACCGACTTCGTTTTCTAAAAAAACCTGTCGAGTATCGCTAGGATTCTCTTCAGTTTTCGCTTGTACTGATAAGTTTTTTTGCTGCAACTCCGTATTTGTTGTAAAAGCTGTTAAATTATTGATGGAATGTTTTAGCTGTGGGGGATCAGTAACGCCGTCTTTGTGGCTGTCGCGATTTTCACCGGGTGACTTGTCACGTTGGTCACCATCATTTTTATCGGAACTATTATGATTCTCTCCTTCTCCGCTGTCATTTCCTAGAGCGTTTATATTTAGTCTTTGTGTAGTATTTTCCCTTGACACTCGATTCTGTTGAGAAGCGCTACCAGAAGGAGCATCTAGTAGTTTTTCGTCTGAAGTTGGAAAATCTTTAGCAGCTGTGGATACTTTCTTGTTTCTCGAAGCTACAACACGTGTCGAGAACCGTTTCTTAGTGTGTACTAATTTTTCGGGTACAGTTTTTGTTTTTGGTTTCAGAGGCTGATCGTCTTCATCGATTATTGGTGGCTCGATGAGTTCAGTATTGGTTGCAAGTTTTCTTGTTGCCCTCTCTAACGAAGATAGCCTTTTCAATTTATTTCTTTGTATATTCAGCTTTCTTCTAGGTCGAAGAACTTGCTGCGTCTCCGGGGCTTCATTTCCTGTTCTGTGGCGTTTTGCCGGTAAATCCGCTATCATTTTGCGGATAGTTTCCGCTGAAAACAAAAAAAGTATTAGTCGCTGCACTGCCTGAAACGCAGGTTGCGGGTTCGTTTTGTACCTTAGGACAAATGTTGTCACACAAATTGTTCCTGGTTTGGGTTAGGTGTATGTAAAACAAAATTATTATGATCTATTTTAAGTCTGCTAACTGGGGCTAGATAATTCAGCATTTTTATTGTTAAGAAATTTATTTGACAAGGGTATATTACACGTACTTATAACTTAAAGTTTATTTATGTACCTATTAGAAAATATTCCATGATATTTTAGGACCAAATAATTATTTTCTTCTTTTTTTGTGCAGACTCCTCAAAAAAGGTCTGTCTTTTTTTATTTAGAACCATGCAATCTACGTGTATAAGCAATCTAAATGTTTTCTACGCGAATCCTGAATTTTGGGGATATTTGCTATTTTTGTATAATAGTTGTTTGCGGTTCCATTGGATAGGTTCTTTATGTTAACCATACCTCATAGTTAGAAAGATGCCTGCCTATAAGTAGCAATACATGGTGGCATAACGACTACTTACGAAATGTATGTTCAGCGACTTCTGACTTTTTCAGTACTCTACCCTCAGTGTGTCCTATATAGAGTATTTTATCAGTATAAGAAACCGGACCTATTCGCATAAAAAGTTTCCGTGCCCATTTTCTTGCTAACTGTTAACATACAACGGTTAACGTACCTCCGATTAAAGTGTATCAGTTATCGAGTAACCAGAACATAAACTCGGCTTAGTGTAGGGCTAAATAATACCATGTGCATTGTCCAGCATTATTTATAAAATAATATAATAATACTGAACAATGCATCACCTAGATGATGCATTGTTCAGTATAAGGTTAGCCCTATGCTTAGCAGAGCTTGTGTTATGGGTACCAGATAACTACAAGTACAATTGCCTGTCATTCTTATCAGTTATATCTGTTAATATGGTGAACATGCCTAGACTGCGCATTGGACGACTTATGCCATAGATACCGTAAGGTATCTCTTAGTCTATTTGTACTCAAATGATCAGACGGTATACCGAAGCGAGTTCAATTAATAAAAAACAAAACCTTTTCTCGGATTGACCTTGGGACTCTCCATACGCTCACAAACATGGAGCACAGCTTTCATTGCTATCTATTCTTAAATGAGTTTCAACTTTCCTATGTATTAAATTATGAGTATGAATATTATGGATGAAACTAAAGTGCATGACAAAGGTTTATAGATAATAAACATAAATATATAATAATAAATATAAACCTATAAACAAGAACACAACAAGCAAAAAAAAAAAGTAAAAAAACAGTGACTTACCATCGCCAACTTCTGTTCTAATTCTAGGTCTGGCTCTCAAGAGCGTTTTCTGATTTTGACGAGACCTCAAGTCTTTTCTCAATTTCTTCCGTGTTATAGGATTATCAGCGAGGCGAGGTCGGCGCTTACGCACTCCAAAGAGGCGCGAGCGACATTTTCTGCGCACAGCCGGCGTGTCGCCTGCGCAGTCCAGCATGTGCTGGTGCATGTCTTCCATGGTAATGGACTTTTTGCATTTGGTGCAATTCCTGAACCCTCTCAGCGGGCGCGTCCTGTTGGACATCTGGCTCGGTGGAACATACAGGTGCTTGAGTATGTCTGCGTTGAGCAGCGACTCGCCAACGATCTCGTAGTGTTGCACTTGCGCGTTGGGATGGTGCGCGGCGACGTGCGCGGACAGCGCGCGCGCCTCGCTGCTCTGCTCCCCGCAGGCGCAGCACACGTAGCAGCGCGGCCGCACCCACTCGCCACTCAGCACGGCTGGCGCCGGGCCAAACTCCGTGCCGCTGCTGTCTCGCGCGGCCAGCCCCAGGACGCTCGGAAAGTCCCGTGTGTCCGTCTCGGCAACCACGGTGGTACTGCTGCTGCTCGGCTGTTCCACTGCCCGCGATGTAGATGGAATCTCCCTGCTTTCGAGGATCTCCTTTAGCTGGTTGCCGACGATGTTTTGCTTTTCGCTCTTCTCCGTTGACGTCTTGCAAAAAACTCCTTCGAATTTGTGCCTCATTCGTAATTGCGTCCATATATCTAAACTAGAGACTAGTGTAATGATGCAGTTGTCCACGTGATTATCTCTTTTGATGAAGTTGGCGTCAAGAATCATATTTTTTTCATTTTCAGAGTTGTCCCATTTCCACTTGTGCTTAGGTGCGATAGCTCTCGGTATGTACCCATCAAATCTATTACGAGAATACTGCTGATAGGGTAAAAGTATAGGAAAACCTTCAGCAGTGTTGATGATAGCAGTACTTTTAGACTTCCTCGTCTTTATAATTTTGTCAGGGTCAGGACTGAAATTGAACGATCCATCTAAGAATTTAGCCAAGTTCTCTTGGACGTTACTTGCTACTCTGGAGTAAAAACTTGTATCAAAGCATTTTTCGAATTTCTGGTTGGAGTCATCCATCAGTTTTAACCACTCTTTTCGAGTCGATTCGCCGACCCGAGGCGATCTGTGTACCACACCCAATCTTGAGAGTATCTGATCAGCGTCGGCATTACGGAAGGAAAAATTTGGAGGAATCCGTTTATTCCATTGTATATCGTCTAATATTAAGACAGTTTTCTGTTCCATACCAGGGTTATTGATGTTCGATGGCAAAATTAGATTAGTAGTAATTTTATCTTCAATGTCGACTGCGTCATTGACCAGCGAAGGCTTTAGCTCACAGGCAATGACTAAGGCGTTGAACTCAGGGTCCAATGCAGGTTCCTTGTTTTCAACAGGAATCTTTTCGTTTGTTTTTATCGTTTCTTGGTTTTTCTGAGATACAGAAGAATACTTCTGTCGCAATTTGGTAATATATGCCGATTTCGGTTTTTCACAAGTAGTAAGTTTGTGTTCAGCCAATTCCGTAGTAGAATTAAATCTGGTGTTACAGACGAGACACGCGAAGTACTGATTAGGGTGGTTGTCCACCATGTGACGCATGACATCTTCGTCGGAAGAAGCGTCAGAGTAGTTGCAGTAGATGCAGTTGATGAACAGTTGATGAAGACGATTTGTATGTCTTTTAAAGGAAACTTTAGAAGTGAATTTTTTGTCGCAGAGCGGACAAAGAAATTGAGCGATGGATGAAGAGTCAGCCTTAGCAGTGAGATCATCATGTTTATTTGGCGATGCTTTGGACGGGGAGCCATTTCTCTTGGGCTTGTCCGAGGCTACTTTTTCCGATTTAGAGGAAAATTTATTGAGGGGGATAGAGGCAGTTGACTTTCGAGGTCTCAGTCTTCCATTTAAAGCAGACGAATCATCTTCTCCCGAAATCATGGTGTTAAATTCTTCAGCTCTAAAAGGGAGAAATGAAACGACACTCAAAAATAAATAATAATGCGTAACATCTATGACATTTAGGTCAGCGGCCAAATACTTGAATCAATTTTATTGTATTATAATAAAATCAGCAACGTAATTTATATGATAAAATAAATAATTAACATGTTTATTAATAAAAGTTACAGGAAACGATAACAATACCATCACCGTTTCAGCCAAGGAAGTATTGTAGTTACTTAATTGAGCACGAACTTTGCCATGTCTCACATTTATTGTTCAGGCAAATTACATGCTGTAAAATGTGCGCCTGCGACTGGCAGTAAATTTTTCACAAAATAGATTTAGAGTTAGAAGGTCACAATATAAACCTGTCACTTTACTTAACTACGGCCTCCGTCTTGCAAATCGATAGGTAATTTAATAGATTTTTATTCTAAATGTTGAGTCACATCTTCGATAAACTGTTATTGATTCAAGTATCCTGCTGCTGGGAAAGGGTATATATATATTTTATAATGAAAAAGGTGAAAATGATATAATGACATCGTACTTACTTGGTCAGGGCAAAACCATGGTCTTCGATTTCTAGGCATAGAAGGTGAGATTCGATAACTACATCATGTTTGCCTCGTCCTGATGTCAATAAATCATCAGGAGGAAATCTAAAGAAAATAATGTTCTTCTGTTTTATGATGTGAACACAATAATTGAAATTCCTACTGACAAATTGTAATTAATATAAAAATGAAAACTTGTATTTATTTAGGTATGTCCTACGAATATTGAGCGCGTCTGAAATACGGTGAGCATTGTCATTTGAGCATCATTCGCATCTAACGTTTCCTATTATACATAATTATATCCTTCAAATACAGGGCGTCTATAATAAAGTGCAAATTTACACATTCGCATCATTCGAGCAAGTTTCTACGTCGCGGCGACCCAAAGAAATAATCTTTCTCACCATTATCTATAAAAAGCTACGAATAAATAATAAGTCAGGAAATCTAACTGCATGAAAAAAATGACCTAACCAAAGTCGTGTCCAAGTAGGCGGAGCTTAAAAGTCGTGTCCAGCGCGTCATCACTCATCAGTCTGACATGTTGCTTGTTTGCGAGCACACGTAAAATCCGCGTAATTTTTAGTTTATTAATTTGTGAACTAGCTGTGAATCATCATGCCAGCATGTGTTGTGAAGTGGTGCAGGAGCCATACAAGATTAAAATGTCCAGGGATCACTTTTCACTTGTAAGTAGTAGCAAAATTATAATTATATTCAAAGATGTTCAAATACATTATAAAAAGAAATGGTTAATACTATACAAAATGAAGTCGGTAAATTTCTTCATTTTGCATAGTATGACTTTGTTTTTTATTTTTATTTTATACAAAACGAGATGGTCAGTACTATGCAAATTGAAGTATTTTTTTTGACCAGATTTTTTTCTCGATGAAATATTTGAAATGTAAATCGATAAACTTTAGATATTTTGTGGTCATGACGTCAGTTGAATTTAAGACCTGAAGAGATGCGCTGATGTTGCTGATGACAGTTGATACTTTTTAGTTTGCCTACACAGCCGTATGACATAACAACATTGCGCCTACTATTTTACTTTTTTTTAAAACAGACTAAAAAAACTTAAAACTTTGAAACCTTTTTTCCACAGATTTTACCTAAGCTATCTCAATAAAAATGTTTTAGGTTTTTTCGTACATAAAGTAATATGCCCTATTGTAAAAATAACAAAAAAATTAATAACTGTTACCACTCACCCACCCACCACTCACCGTGGTGGGTGGGTGAGTGGTGGTAAGTGAGTAGTGGTGGTGGGTGGGTGAGTGGTGGTAAGTGAGTGGTGGTGGGTGGGTGAGTGGTGGTAAGTGAGCGATGGTGGGTGGGTGAGTGGTGGTGAGTGGTGGTGGGTGGGTGAGTGGTGGTAAGTGAGTTGTGGTGGGTGGGCGAGTGGTGGTAAGTGAGTGGTGGTGGGTGGGTGAGTGGTGGTTGAGTGGTGGTGAGTGAGTACCCACTACCACTCACCCACCACCACTCAACCTACAGCTTGACGTAGAGTTCCGGGACACCCTGTATAAACTTAAGTGTTTTTTTTTCACTTCTTT
This sequence comes from Eupithecia exiguata, assembly GCA_947086465.1. NCBI lineage: Eukaryota > Metazoa > Arthropoda > Insecta > Lepidoptera > Geometridae > Eupithecia > Eupithecia exiguata. The sequence continues at coordinate 4,234,146 of OX352226.1, forward strand.
AACTAGTGGATAGAAATTTAAGTCAATAAAATCTATAACACTTTAAATGTATCTTATATAATAAGAAGTAAAATTCATAAAGCTGCTCAAAGTTAAAAAAAAATCTTGTATAAGTGCTTATTTTGTAAGCCTCGAAAAAAAAACGTTTGACTTTGACTTTCAATGCATGTCATCATACATTTAAATGCAAGTTTAAGAATTCTTTGAGTTTTTATAATTTTTGAAAAAAAATCTGGATTCGTGGAAACCCCGCCTGCGCAGCGCGGTGTAGGTTTTTGGGTTAAGACACTACTCTTTTATCCTACCCCTCTTAAGGCATACACGCCTTCCTTACTTTATACACCCTCCACAATATTAAGTGGAGTTTTCTTTATAAACATGGCCATTATGACCAATGGTCAGGATCATACTTTTGAGAATAATACTGAAATAAAGTTGGATTCAAATTACCCAAAACGTTTGCAAGATTTGTTATCTCCTCAATTTTGTATTTTACCTATCTTGTTTGTGTTTGTCTGTGCAGTTCTTGTTGAGCCAAATAAATATATCTTTATCTTTATCAGTTTGACAAAAATGCGATTCGTCCAATTACAATTTATACGTGTTTCGTCCAACACACGTTTAGTTTAAAACGCGTTTCGTCTATCTTACTTCTCGTCCAACAAATAACAGCTTTTGTCAAAAATTATTGCTAACGTCAAAAATAACAGTTGTCGAATTTATTGTTGATGTCAAGATGACAGTTAATGACAGAAAGGATAACCATTGGCAAAAATGACAGTTATTTTATTTTTTTATTTTTTATTGTAAAAATTACAGTGTTCCAAATGGTTTATTCCGGAAATCCCCCACGGCCATCCCCCACGTGGGGGGGGGGGGATAACCGGTTTTTTTCTGAAATCCCCCAAATCAAATTGATCTGTCTCGTGGGGGATTTCAGGAAAAAATATTCCGGAAATCCCACACAGTTCAGACCCTTAAAATGAATTAGATCGTAGTAACCTTTAACTCGTTTCCGCTGGCTGCTACTGGACCGCTCACCTCCAGAAGATGTAGGTCATAAAAATGCAATAGATGGCGCTGACGAGACTGTATCTGACGATTTTGCCGAAATGACTGTGACAGATTGACACTTGCTTTCAAATTGATACTTACTGTTAAATTAACACTTACTCTCAGATGTGACACTTACTGTCAGAAGTGACTAGTAGATCAAATCGGTCAAAATTGTTTATGAATGTCAAAACTTATTATGCAAAACTAAAACTATCATTTAAGAACAGGATCTAAATTTTCTATGACAGATGTCAATCTGTCACAGTCATTTCGGCAAAATCGTCAGATGCATGGTCTCGTCAGCGCTATCTATTGCATTTTTATGAACTACATTTTCTTTACTTGCCCTTTGTGGAGGTGAGCGGTCCTAATATAAAGGAACTAATTTGGTCGTGAAATGTTAGCTTTCAGTCAAATTTGACTCCCAAGTCTCTCATTGTGACGGTTTTGTTTATTGGTTATCCGTTAATTTTATAATTGAAGTATATTGGATGCAAGATTTGGCTGAACATTTAATTGTATTAAATTCCATTTTAATAACGATACTCCACTCATAATAGAGAACTCCTAAGTAGCGTTTTAAGTCATCCGCATACAGCAAGCTTTTAATACACGCTGCCCCGGCAGCAGTCGTTAGCCATTATGAGGAAAAGTAGAGGTCCAAGTATTGATCCTTGGCTGACCCCAGAAAGCGTGTGATAGGTAGGGTTGAGACTCGTAGGGGCCAAGTTTAACAAACTTTTGACGATCTTGGATGCAATCAGGTAGAAGTCGGAGAAGACCCGGGGCGAAGCCTATTGCAGATAGTTGAGTCGTTGTTGGCCCTATCAAACGCCTTCCAGAAATCAAAATAGGGAAATAAGATCTACCTGGAGACCACAATTCATGTTGCAATACAGATTTTAGGATTTTATTGATTTATTTTGTCGTTGGGGGTTTTTGATAAGAGGGCCATCCTCCGAAAATGGCGAAAAAAAAATAATGAAAGGTCTCATAAGCACGGAAATGGTGCCACTTAAAATTGGGCTTAAAAAATTTGGTGGATCTCCACCAAATTTTGGCAAGAGCTTTCGGTGTGATGAGCTGCGTATTCCGTTGGTGTAGAAACTGGTATGAGGCATATCTTATGAGTCTTATGACCTTACATATTAATATTTAGTGTTGCGACTCGCTCTGTTATTCCATTGAAACTTATTGTTGTTTTTGAGGGACTTATTAATTATGAAACCGACCCCATATATGCCAGGAATTTTCCCTTGTGTCACTGTTTTATGTAGCAGATTATAAAGTTTTCGTATACTTTCTACTTGGTTCTCATTTCCGATATTCCAATTATATCACATTTGATATTTCTTATAGCCTCCTCAAGTTCAATCAATGTATATCAGTTATCTAGTACCCATAACACAAGATCTGCTTAGCTTGGGGCTAGATAATTCTGTGTGAATTGTCCAGCATTATTTATTTAGTGATCATTATTATGATGAAAGTGTTGTATGTTGCAATCGTTAGTTGATATTTAAGTAGGGCATTATTTTCCTCTGTTGGTGTATTTATTGGAGAGTTTTGGTCATATTTCTTCCACGGTGACCAACCAGATTGGAAGATTTTTTCGGTTATGTTTTGTTTGTTCTTTTGTTCAACAGTCAAACATAATGACAGTCCCAATATATTTATGAACACTTATTGTACACTCATAAAAATATATAAAGATTCCCTAAAAATAGCGATATACATAATATAAATATAGAAATAAACATAAACTCGCTGAGCCCACAACCAGGCTTCACAAGATTAATGTATCTTTTAAAGGGCAATGTATACGCTTCAACAACAAAACTCCTAGTGAGTTGCAAAACCTATCAATAAATAAATTCAAACAAATCGTCAAAACCTTTCTGTACAAAAAGGCTTACTACAAAATATCAGATTATTTAGAAGATAAAAAAGCTTGAGACGGGTTTTGCTCCAACTCGAAAAATAACAACTAACAGGCTAAAGGTTTCTTAGTCGCTTCTTTACTTTAGTCTACATACCGAAGCGGCAAAAATCAAAAGTACCACTTTATTTCCGTGTCAGCGCTTTATTTTAAGAATTTGACCTTTTTTAAGTGTACATTCTTGGATTGATTTTGGATTTTTGGGAAATAAAGAATTTTTGATTTTGTTCAATTAAGGCATCTGCGTAGTAGGAGGGGCATAATTGCTATAATATGTTCTCACTTTTAGTTTCTTGGTTGTTGTTAGTTTTGGTTACATTTTTGTTGACCAAGAAGTTGAGCGTTCTAGATTTTATAACTCCTTCTGAAATACTGTTTGACCTAGTAACTGTTATTCCAGACTGTTGTGTCTTGTTTTTTTTACCAGCTTGAGTATGTTTGTCCGGTATATCGGTCGGTCCGCCATAACCAGACAACATCAAGCTAACTAAAGCTTGATATTGTCTGGTTATGGCGGGGATTTTCTTTTACTGTAGTATTTTGATACAATCATTTTATCAAATTTGAGTATAGGTGAATTTCCTTTTTCTCTCTCTAATTCCAGTTGCTCCTGTAGCTCCTTCCTTTTTTCAAACACATATTTAGGGTCCTTTCATGGAATATTGTATTTTTCAGCGCTCCTTTTTGTTTACATTATTTTAATGTATATTCCTAGAGTTGTGAAAGTTACAGCAGTTGGAAGAGGTCTCTCTCCTTTCTTTCCCAGTCTTTTTACCTCCTGAATATCGCTGTAGGTCAGTTTAGTAAAGAAATATTGTTCTATCCATTTAATTACATTTTTTTCTAAACTCTCATATAATGTTTCGTTTTCCTTGATACCAAATTTCTTACTTTTGCTTGTTTTTCCAGATAAACGATTCTTTTTTATTGATTATCCACTATTTTTTTTATTTCTTCAAGTTTTTCTTACCAGGCCAAAAATTAATATACTGCTAATATTTTGAGTGACTTGTTCCATAACGTTTTTCTGGTTTCTCTGATTTCGATTCTTTGTTCATCCAGCTGCTTTTTTATTATTTTTAGCGTATTTAAAACTTCTTTCATCATTATGGTTTAGATTTGTTTTAATTTTGGTACGGGTGATGCCCTCTAGCGGTGCGCCTATGTATTAGTTAGCCTTTTAACGTGGTACTATGGATCGCCTCTAGATATCGATGCTTGTGTCGCAATGAGTGTGACGTGGTAGTGTGCCCTTGTTCTAATAGATGGCGCTGTGTGCGATGGTGCGCTGCTTTGAAGATGATTTGCAAATCAACAATTTTTGGGGTTATGTAATAATAATAATTTACACTGGTTTATTCTACACTACGATGTGTTATTTTCACATTTGCGTATACGAAAGTATAGTGTTGCGTCTTAAAAAGACGCGAAATTCTCTCAAAAAACCTTGGGAGTTCAAAATTTAGTAGGTGGTTTGCACTTCGCTTGTTTCAAGTCAATATAGCTGCCAGTAGTATTGAGTAAAAAGCTAACTCCGAGCTGCCTGTGTGCTTTTTTTAAAAAAAAGGCCACCAACCTACTTAACCTGGCTGGTAAAACGAATTTCTTAAAGGAGGCAAACTGGGCAGCTTTTGGGAAACTACGAAGAGTCATCTCGTCATCCATACCTACCGCAATGCCTGAAAACTAAAGTTTTCAAACAGTGCGTCCTACCTGTCATGACCTACGGAGCAGAGACGTGGCCACTCACGGCAGGGTTGACCCACCAGGTCAAAGTCGCTCAGCGCGCTATGGAAAGAGCTATGCTCGGAGTTTCTTTGAATGATAGGTTTCTTAACGAATACATCCGACAGAGAATCAAAGTCATCGACATAGCTCTAAGAATTAGCAAGCTGAAATGGCAGTGGGCTGGCCATATCTCGCGAAGAACCGATAACCGCTGGGATAAACGTGTTCTTGAGTGGAGACCACGACTCGGTAAACGTAGTGTAGGAAGTCCTCCGGCCACGTGGGAGGACGACCTGCGAAAGACTGCAGGCAGATGCTGGATGCGGCAAGCTGAAGACAGGGCGCTATGGCGCTCATTATGGGAGGCCTATTTCGAGCAGTGGTCTAGCATAGGCTGATGATGATGATACGCATAGATTTGAAATTTAAAATGCAGTTTCTAATTAGGGATAAGGTATTCGGTAAAATCTAAAATCACGATTTTTAGGGTTCCGTCGTCAAACAAAAGAACTCTAAAGCGTTCTTCCTCGTTTTAACTTCTAGCGTACCTGCAGTTTTATTTTACTATAAAAATATTAAAAAACTGGCCAAGTGCAAGTCGGACTCGCGCACGAAGGGTTCCGTACCATTATCTATAAAAACGAGAAATAAATCACGACTGTTGAATGGGAACCCCGTTTACAATATTTGTTTTATTTAAATGTTATTATTTATTATTGAAGTAAATATATAACTAAATATTTTGTAAATATTCAAAGCGTCTACCTACCTGTTGCAGTTATCAATATCGAGTAAAAACGAGCAAAAAAATCACGTTTGTTGTATGGGAGGGAGCCCTCTTATATATACTATTTTATTCTGTTTTTTAGTAGATATTTGTTGTTTTAGCGGCAACAGAAATATATTATCTTTGAACATTTCAACTGTCTAACTATCATGTTTCTTGATATACAGCCTGGCGACAGACGGACAGCGGAGTCTTAGTAATAGGGTCCCGTTTTACCCTTTGGATACGGAACCCTAAAAACTTGGAGTTCTTCCAACAGAAAGAAAGTTCGTAGTTGACCCGCATACATCCGTAATGACATAGGTACTTGCAGTTTTAATTTGAAATGCATGTTCTAAGAAAGGAGGAAGAAATAGGGAAATTCTAAAATCATATATTTTATAGTAGGCACTTACCTACAAAAAGTGGTGAGATCCCAACAAAAACATGGATGTTAAAATTATGCCAAGTCTCGTCTCGTAAATACTTACTTCCGCCGCGCCGTAAAAAACCTAACTAAACTAACTTTAGTTTTCAAGCATTGCTGTGTGGGTGACGAAACGACTCGGCGTAGTTTCTCAAACGCTGCCCAGCCTAGATAGATCCTCCTCTTGGCCTCCTTCTCGAAATTGTTTTTACTTAAATGCAGAATCTTCCTGAGGTAAGTGTATTCGGAAACGATTTCGAGGAGCTGACCATGTATGACTCGGTAATTTTGATCAATGTGGCTATTGATCATGACTTTGGTTTTATCAAAATTCATGCCAAGACCGATTCGTCGCAAGGCTGAAGCCAGGCCGTCCAGTATTTGGTTCAGCTTCTCTAGTGACTCCGCCATAAGTAAGTACTATGTCATCAGCAAATCGCAGGTGTGAGATGTAGTTGCCGTTGATGTTAATGCCCTTACCTTTCCAGTCCAGCGTCTTAAACATATTGGAAAGGCATGCCTTTTCAAACCAAAAGCACATTACACGAACATTATTCATTATGGTTTTGCAAAAACGTGCTAAACTCTTTGCTTGATTTGATATCCGCCCATATCCTTGTGATAAAATAAAATCTTTTTTAGGGTACCGTTACATATTCAGATGAGAGTTTTAACATTTTTTTTTTAGATTTTTGTCCTGGTTTTGGCGAAATCTGATTCGTTACCGTGTTCAAAAGTAGCCCGCAAAAGGATTACACTATATTACTAGTAACCCTGTATATAAATAAATAACAAATTAAATAGTACGATAAAAGCCGTATATTCACATTGATTTAAAAATGAACCGTCGTCATATCAAAGTTTGTGATGAGTTTTTTTAGTCGCTTCTGTGACATTCATACATATGTCACATCCCTTTTAGTTTGTAAAACATTGCACGGAGAACCAAACACAAATGACTATAAACACAGTTCAAGTAGACTATGTTATCCCAGATTCCAGTTAAACCGCTTTGAGAAAATTAAAGTCAATTGTGTATCCTCAAAACTCGTTGAGTATACCAATAACTCTTGTGGCGTATAACAGGTAAAAAAAATAAGGTTTTTTTAATTTTGGTACTTTGGATATGTGATTAAAGTGCGTTTATACATCATTATAATTAACAGAAATCTATTATGTGTGTAAATATGAGAAAACACATGTAAGTAACCGGATGCACCTTGCAACAGGAATTCGTATAGGGTTATGCGAGACTTCAAAAAAGCTGATTATTTTTTTGTGTTCTCTATTGATGTAGAAATATATGAGTATATTTATTTTTGTATTCTTTCATGTTTTATTGTGAAATTTACTCATTGAAAAATAGATATTATAGGAGTCTATCGCAAAATTTCTAAACGCAACGTCACCGTTCAATGTATATTGTCATGAATGCTTTTAGCGGAATATCTTTTTGAAAGAAAGAATGAAAATTATTTATTAGGCACAACACACAAACATTGGTCTTTATCATTTATTTGTTACTTATTTTATTTTGATTGAAAATAAGCAACAGAAGCATATTGAGTTGACAAACCGAACGGTGGCGTCACAGAGAAAAAGGGCAGCGTTTTTATTACCCGAAACAAAGTGCAATTTCTTTTTTAGTTTTTTTCGTTAGTCATGAAAAATCTTGTATATGTTATATTTTTTTCGGTAACGTTATAACTATATTATAAAAAAAAAATATATGCATATACCCTATTGTGTGATAGAAAATGCATGAGTACATTACATACCCCGCAATCTCTTAAAACCACTCGGTGAGCATAAAAACGAGTGAAGTAGATTGAACATCAGCGCAGCATGCTTGCTTATTGTACGCAGCACGAACCTGAATTTAGTCCTTTTGCCTTGTCAACAATATTGCATGTTTTTTTTCTTTTTTTTTTATCTAGCCCCAGAAAAAACATAGTGTATAGTGTCTTCTTATATATTAATCCCTGTTGGTTGAGACGGGCCGCCGCACTATGGGTCAGGAGCGTAATTATCGTGTCAATAATCACTTTCATAAAAGTTAGATTTCTACATTTTGCTCAATGAATATATGAAGTAGATAATTGAACTATCATATACCACCAAAAACATGCTATAAGAAGAGCAAGTTTTCGTATTTGCCTCTAAGCCCTTAGGTCAGCTCCAAATGAGGACGTTTTTCATTCATTGCTAAATACATCTGATCCGTATATCTCTAGCCTAAGGAGACAAAGCGAAAGTGTTCCAAAAATTGTGGCTGTCTTTTAAATTTTTAACCAATAAAACCTTCCATTAACTTTTTATTGGAATTATTACTACATAATATTATTTTATGTTATATATTTGTACTTTTGTTATAGTAATAGTTCATTAGTTTCTAATTTTCATTAGAAAGAATCTTTTGTAACGTTTGTAATAGGTAAATTAAAAAGTAAGTTTATGGTAAGTATTTTTTTCGCAATACATTTATTAATGTTTAAGTATTATTTTCTATTACGTCAATGTAGAATTTTGTCCATTGGATTAGTTAAAATCCACGAAAATAAAAAAAAAAAATTTAAGCTGTGGCAATTTTTTTATAGTACTAATAAAGGATTTTTATTTATTAATTTGTATTTCATTTATAGCCCATATATCAAGATTATAATTGCGAAAGATTCGTTCCGATATTTTGGAAACTGAGAAAGTTACAGATTTTTGAAACGATAATTACGCTCCTGACCCATAGTGCGCCGAGGCCGACATTCGACCATTATTATTTATTTATTAATCTTCCAATCAATATATAAATAATCACACATTAGCTAGCTCCAGCTAGCTAGCTAATTTTTTTTAATCCTCATCTATTTCTACAAAATAAGACACCAAAAGCAAATAAAGATTTCTAAACAAAAAAATATCGATAGGGTCAGTAAAATAAATGTTACTTTGTTGTTACGTTAACTTATATTATATTTTAATTAACTATCAAGTATCCATCCGTTTGTCTGTCCGTCCTGAGCAGATTTTTTTTTGTTGGTTCATCTATGATTTTGAACATCTGATGCCATGAAAGCTATGAATACATTTAAAAGAGTTATGCTTTTCTATACTAAACTTCCAGCTATAGTTGTGAAAATCTAATGCTATAAAAACCATGAAAACATTTATAACAGTCAAGTTGAAAATGTTTCGATACTTCTGGAATAAGTGTTTTTTTAAATATATTACGACAATTTATGTAAAAAAAAAATAGCTGGTGAGTATATCTGGCGCAGCGCATCGCTATTGCCATACAGCGCGGCAATGTAAGCTACCAGCGTCATGGGTACGCTTCCGTCACGTTGATATGGATCAGTTAAGCTACCTCTAGATTGTTTGCAAAAGGCAGCAGTTCGCTCAACTGTTTCAATTGTAAATACAAGTTCAAGTTTGTTTCTGTTTTCTTTTATTGTAATTTTCTTTGGTTAAAGTGTTAACATGCGCTCAGCTTAAAAAACCTTTAAATTTATCAGTTTTCTGTTAACGCGCCTACGGTGACAAAATGAAACAATCGTCAACATTGATTCCAAAAGTTTATTTACAACGAAAATTACAATCCAGTAATAGAATTAAATTAAAACTAGTAGGTATTGAGACAATTGTAAAACAATACAAAAATACAAATACAAATGAAACAATTGAGCGAACTGCAGACTGTTGCAAAAAAATCACTGTATCAATACCAGTCTTAATAATTTGATCCCTAAAATTAATACCCTTTATTATAATGACCCAAATCTAGGTACTACAGGAAATAAGACTACTATGCCAAAATACAAACATAAAAAAACAACTTAAGATATAAATAGAAATAAAGCATTACGAGTAAAATAAGTCGTAGCGACGATGTCATAACAATCGTTCAACGGCAGAAATGATAATTAACAAAAAGTAAAGCAATGCAAAAAAAAAAACATTCGCAACCATCGATCATTCGCAAGCATTGATTACTTATGATCGAAGTTAGCAACAATAAAAAACAAAATTAGCAATTCTACTAAAAGAAATATTTATTAACTTACAACACCGTTTTTAAAATTTTCTTCATATTTGTTGGATATCTTCTAAGGTCCATTTTGAACAAAGTCACAACAGTCAACACTTATAAGAATTGAATTGAATTATTGAATAGTCCACTAAAACAGCAATTTTATTATATACAAAATAATAAAAGCGAATATAAATATTATATACAAAATAATAAAAGCGATTATCGTCTTTTGATTATTTACACCAAATTGAAATAAATATTTTTTTAATTTTAATTGAAAGAGATTTTATGATTTTTAAAAATGTTCAATGACGACGCTCAGCAGAGTCTTTTAGGTGCAGGTAACTTTTCAGATGAAAAGTCCAGCGCGCGCGAAGAGCGTCGAGCGACTGACTGACGAAACACAGGTGCATAGCCAGGCAGCGGCGGGGTCTAGATTTACCCCCTTCATGGACAGGGGGAATAGGATGAGGCAGTTCTATTTACCTGTAGAGTACAGTCCCCCTATCGCCCCCACATCCCCCTTCCCCACCTTTACACCAAACACCCACTACCACCCCCTGCACACTTGCATAAGTGCATCGATGTCTGCGTGGACATGCGCGTTCTCTGGGTGCATACGACGTTTTCGATACGAATAATACACGCACCGTCTCACAATGATACGCTTCACAAAATAATTGGTACCTAACTGTCAAGCCTTTTAAGAACGATACAAGGAAAATTAATTTGCGCCACTAATTTATTCCTTCAGTCGGACATATGCCGTTCCCCCAAAATTGCCCGTTATCTAATACTTGGCTTGCTGCTAGCAATACAGTCACAGATAAGATGTTCGCATTTATACTCGTATTACAATTTGTCAGTAGGATAAGTTGAGAATTTTCTAGTTGCACAGTAAAGCACTTACTTTTGTAAGTTTGGGGCGGCGCCAGGCGCCCGCCCCGAGTAGTACGCAGGCCCACACGTGGCGCCTTCCGTCCGGGGATACCACTGTCAGAAGAAACTCTGCCAGCTACTTTACAGCGGACAGCAGGAGCCAGCTTTAGGCAGGCCTTGGGGCGCGCCATACGGGGGCACCTAGGACAAACGAGACAACAGTTCGTTACATACAAGGATATAAAAATAACTTAAGATGCACAGTTGGTATTGATTGACTATAAATGTCCATCCTATAAGGTCTAAAGAAAATAAAGCACTTTGATGTTTGATATTTGAATCTTCAAAAGCTTCACTTCGCATCTGCCCGCGGTTATGCGCGTTTTTTTCCTGATAAAAAGTAGCCTATGTCCGTTTCCACTTTCCTGCAAAATATAATTAACATTCGTTCAGCCGTTTGGGCGTGAAACGGTAACAGACAGACCAAATTACTTATATATGGTGTTTTTTCTGGATACTAATGAATTTCGGAAACTTTATGAAAAATTCTGAAAAAAATAAGGAAGCCGGTTTTTTTTTCTCATAAAATGATCATCATGCCTCCTTTTATGGTTTCTCATCTAACCATACACTAACACCACGAAAAAGCCACGCTGTGTATGTATTATTTTATTATAGTATAAGTATATTAGAGTCGGTCGGTATATTAGACTAATGCGTCACCCGTAGTATCTACATGAACCATTGGGCCTTTCTTCATCTGTGACAAGAATTGAAATTTTGCATGTCAACTAAATAGACGATAGTGATGAAACAATAAATAGACTAGGCACCCTGAATTTCATAAGTAATTTAATTCTATTAAGGTCAGGCAACTTCTTCTGCTAATAAAATGTTATCAGATATTTATCTGGTTATTAATAAAAAATAAAACCGGCCAAGTGCAAGCAGCATCGCACACGAAGGGTTCCGTACTATTTATCTATAAAAACTGCAAAAAATTCACGTTTGTTGTATGGGATCCCCCTTAAATATTTACTTTATTCTGGTTTTTAGTTGTTATAGCAGCAACAGAAATACATCATCTGTGAAAATTTCAACTGTCTAGCTATCACGGTTCTTGATATACAGCCTAGTGACAGACGGACAGACGGACAGTGGAGTCTTAGTAATAGGGTCCCGTTTTACCCTTTGGATACGGAACCCTAAAAACCAGGATCCGCCTGCTGCCGATCTGCTCACGCCGCCGCTTCATAAGCAACAAAGCGTCAAAGCACTTTTTTGAGCTGTGTAGCGAAGACTCTACCCCTATTTTGGAGCGAATTGTTACCGGGGATGAAACTTGTTCACCCTTTGAACCTGAGTCCAAACAGGAGTCTATGCAGTGGCATAAAAAGGGCACACCAACCCCTAAGAAGTTTAAGGTGTCGGAGTCGGCCGGAAAGATTATTGCTACGTTTTTACGGGATTGTGAAGGAATCCTGTTGATCGACTGCAAATAAAAGGGTGTCAACATTACTGGAGAATATTACGCAAGATTATTGGAACAATTAAAGGAAGCCATCAAAGAAAAGAGGCGAGGAAAACTGTCAAGCGGTGTGTTGCTTTTGCAAGACAATGCACCAGTACACAAGAGCTGTGCAAGTTGCGATGGCTGCTCTAGACCGGTGCGGTTTTGAATCACTTGTCCACGCACCTTACAGCCCGGACCTGGCCCTCAGTGATTATTATTTATTTCCAAAATTGAGAAATGCATAAGTTAATTTCAAGATCTGAAAAATTATATTAAGCTCAAAGGTGTTGAAAAGGAAAAATAGTTTCGTTGTTTTAATTGAATTAAAAATCCTCCATTCCGCGGACTTTTGGACCTCCCCTCGTAGGGATGTACACTATTGTTATTTACGTCCTTTTTTCCTCTGCTTATAAATAAAGTAACCTAAATTACCCGACTGAAAAGCATTCTAGCACCAGACGTAAAATAAGAGCAACGCCCAAAGATTGTTCGCGCGCCAATTCAGGCGCTCGATTTTGCGGTTTTTTTAGCTTAAACAACGTCGAGAGCTCAAAGTTAAGCCGTTAAAGTTTTTTATAACCTGATGGCTCAGGGCGCATTCCACTGCATCCGTTTTCCAGGATCCGTTTTATTCCGTGATGGCGTATGTAGTTGTAGGAGCGAATCCACACTCTCGACAGAATTCCAGATCCAGTAAATGATTGTTTCTAGTAGCGAAGAATCGTTAGTTAGTAGAATAGTTTTAAATTAACACTTTATTTCGAAAAGCGCGGAAAATAAAAATAATATCGTTAAATTAGCCAGCTTTTTCGTTTTAAACTAAGACGACGAGATCATTTGATATGCGACGGACGGTTATAACTAAACTGGGGTTAAGGGCTTCGGTTGGTTAGGTTAGCACGTAAACTAGCTTACTGGGGCTAATTGCGCGACACTGACTGTCGCTCAATTTGTGTAAACGCTGTTAGAGAGAAAAAAAGACATGGAGCTCGACCGTAGTTGATATGTAAGAGACAGACAGAATTACTTTAGCTTCGACAACTCAGTAATTTCATGTCAGTTATTTTTATTCCGGAACAATGCAAGTAACATAGAAGGCAGAAGTTAATACTAAATATAGTTCTAGCTGCTATCGATTATCTCACCTCGATAGGTGTAATCAATAAATATTAAACCAATGTAATAAGAATGTATATAGAGTATCACTATAAATGTTTTATTTATAGTTTCGTAGTTTCACGGATTAAATTCTCAGAATAATAAAAACTGTCATACCAGGCTGAGCACCGTTAGATCTAGCAACAACAGCAACACTGGATGGCTGGACGCGAATTAGCATTGATAATTTGGTAAGTGCTCGCTGTTTACACTTACGCGCATAGGCGCAGAAAGTGATGCCCTCTACGACAGTCTGTTTCGACTCAGTAAGACAGCTGTATGCTAGAATTTAAAATGTATTTTTACCAGATCCAAAGTTAGGATCCAAGTTGGTTAAGCAAGAAAGATCAATGAATACACCTGTTTACATTTATAATACAAATATAAAAATTCAAAAATACATTAGGATGAAGGACACGTAAAAAAAAAGACAGAAAAGAGATATATCGCGTAGACGTCCTTTGATCTGTGCGCGAAGATACCTTTTCGCTGCTCGAGCCAGTCAAACCACACATGGCCGCATAGTGAGCAGAGATCTCATCGATGTCGAAAGCAAGCAAGCCGATCCCGCGTCGATGAATATGGTACGTCCCTTAAATATGATTTCAAGGATCAGGATATCCAAGTGCACTGCACTGAAGCGCTAATCCAATGATGATCGTAGGCGTCCGATGCGAATGCAATTGATAAATCGCTCGGCTTTATTGCCAGGAACAGCTATCCCGGTTTGCGTGAACCACGCAACCCACGGCACTCGTAACACGTGTTTTGCACGCAAATTAGATTGTTGTTCTACTCTGATCTTGCACGCAGATTAACGGTACGAACGCCAAATTAAGATGAAAGGAAGAGTAGGATGCGTAAATGAAAACTAAGAGTTCCAAACCGTGGACACATTTTTAATCGTATCGTATCGATCCATCCGCGGTTTGGAACGCAGTCCCAGATGCGCGGTCTGAACCTTACGTGTGCAGGCTGCTAATACATTCCGCGTCTCCGACACTAGTCAAGTGTTTTACCTCACTTCATCGACTAGATTTATTGGCATAGTTATAAACTGGTTTCAAGAAAAGAAATATTTATATTTAATTTGTTGAAAAGCTCAGTATCATTCTCACTTATCAGTCCAAAAGAAATGGTTTATCTATTGTATTGTGGAATGTTTTTAGGCGCATCATTGTAAGTAAACTTAAATATTTTTTATAAAATATATCTTCAATTGCTATTCAATTCCTCTAAAAGTCTCCGTTTACTTTACAAATGGTAAATACAAGAAAATTGTGTAAATCCTTTGTGCGCTAATTTATTTAGTAGCTACAAGCGGTCCGCCCCGGCTTCGCACGGGTATATTCTATCGCCTATGTTCATCAGGATGTAGGATTCTAATAGTGAAAGAATTTTATCAAATCGGTCCAGTAGTTTCGGAGCCTATTCAATTCAAACAAGCAAATAAACAAATCTTTCCTCTTTACAATATTATTATTATTAGTATAGAAATACTACTAATATTTAACCGTCAGTTGACCTAACTCGGAATGAATTTTTGACAGTTCGACCAGTTTAAATCACATCTTTTTTGGATATACCTAAAAAAGGTCTTTGTTACTTCTTTACGCCAAAAGTAATGAAACGATCAGCCCCCTTAGCACGGGGATTGTTGTCTAGGGTAGAATAGAGAAAAATTACGTCACTTCGTCATCCAATGCGTAAATTATTTGAAATGCATTCCATAACTTCAATAATGTACGCAATTTATGGCGATGCAATGTCATTATTGTCTATTCTACCCTAGACAACAATCCCCGTGCTAGGGGGGCAGGCTACAATTTTGCACAGATGATTCTTGGCCTGGAATCAAACATACTTGATATCCCCATAAAACAGTTCCCATTGGAGAGTTGTCTGTTGCTTTGGATAGATGGCGCAACCATGCACGAATTTGATTGAAACGAATAACATTGTATTAAATTTTAAGCATTATACACTTACTAGTGGTTTATTTTTCGCTTCTTCCACTAGTGGACAAAAAATTGAAGCGAACAAAATCAATAACATTTTGTTTCTTATTTGATAATAATTACTATTTATTAAGCTGTTTATGTATAAAATTTTACTAGTCTAAGTGCTTATTTTGTAAGCCTAAAGAAATAAAGTTATTGAATTTTGAATCTAATTCGTGCATGGTAGCACCATCTATCCAAAGCAACAGACAACTCATAACTATTCGAAACAGAACCTTGGATCTGTGGAAGCAGACGTAACGGGCGAGGGGTGGTTGTATTTAATTTCCGCCCTCTTTAAAGTTGCCTGAAATATCCGCTAGGGTCCAGGACGGAAATTCACTGGAAGCTTTTGGCAAAGTACGGTGGCCGGTTAGTTCAACGATATGGCCATAGATGGCGCTGATGCAAAGGAAGAATGATACATCGTTTAATATAGTATAAAGCTTCCGCCCGTGGCTTCGTACGCGTTTTCTTCGGGATAAAAAGTAGCCCTACAGAGATACCATCGACTATTCCTTGCCAAATCTCACTAAGTTCTGATCAGCCGTTGAGACGTGAAAAGGTAACAGACAAACAGGGGGTTTCGCATTTATAATATTAGTGGGGTTAGGCTATCGTGGTATTATGCTACAGTTAAAGGAATATAATTGTGAATAAAGATTTATATAGTTTAAATTAGCAATAGGCATGTTACGTAAGGCAAGAGTTACTGTGTCCCTACCGTGTACTATGTCCCTACCGTATACTGTGTCTAGTGTCCGTTTTACAAAATGGATCCGTTGACGTTATTGTGAGGTTTATCTTATCTACCTAAAATTCTATAAAATCGTCTTAACATATGTAACCGTCTCTATACAGAGTAATTGGTAAATTAGTGTAACTGGTGATGGGCAGAACCTACGTGAACTGTAGGTTCTGCCCATCACCACCAAAACTCTGCCCTGAATTAACGGAAGGTATGAGAGTGGAAGATCGGTCATAGGTAGAAAATGCCTCGGCATTAAGCCCTTTGTACCTTAGTGCAATAAAGTTTTAAATAAATAAATAGATAAGTAACTCGTAGGGTTCCAGGTAAAGATGTTTTTTCATTACATAAGTTAAAAAATTCACATGTAGCTACAACCTAAAGGACTTGTATATGAAATTTCTAACATAATTATGTTGACTGAATTTATTACAAATCTGGTTTGTTTGTTGATTTTGATGTAAAATGAACAAATAAATCAGACTTGTAATAAATTCAATCCGACCTTTAGTTGACTGAATTTATTACAGATCTGGTTTGTTTGTTGATGTTGTTGTAAAATCAACAAATAAACCAGATTTGTAATAAATTCATTCAACTAAAGGCTTTATTTATGTTAGAAATTTCATATACAAGTCCTTTAGTTTATATTCGCTTTATTATTTCGCTTTGCAATGTGTATGCGTTTAGATAGGTACGCGAGTTAAATGATGAAGGCGAGCGACGGAGGGTCACATAAAAGAGGTCAAGTCTGCCAACGGATGCGGTCGATTTGTAGAAGGGGGCACGCTTAAGGACCAAGCACAGATTTATTCTTTACATCAGCAAAAATATTATATATTCATCTTATACTGTTGAACGAATTTTAAAAGATGCATACTATGCATTTAGAATTTAAATCGACATTTAAAGCTTATGGGTAAATTGTTTTCTTGAATTTAGTTAAACAAATTATAAAGTATTGCTTTTAGAAATCAGAACTCCATTATTTTCCTTTATCATATTTAACTTTCAGTTTTAACTACATAATTATTGTAGTTGAAATATCATACATGTCATCTAAGAGTCATGCCCCTTAAAGTACCGCATATTTTTTGCCCTTTGTATCCAATTGAGAACTCTAAGTAGCGGAGGAAGATATGTACTCCGTGAATGGACTTCACTCACAGCCATCGACTTCATTCGTCAATAAAATTCATCTATTCAGTTTAAATCACGTCAATTTGTTTGTGGTGTTCGAATAGTGACGCACGTAAAATGAAACACGTGTTGTAATCTCGCCCTGGTATTTTGAATAAATTGAAATCCCTAGAAGGGAAGAAACCCTCAAAAATATTAACGTGAAAACGGGAGCATTGTTTGTCGATAAAAGAGCTAAGATGTTATAAGTGCCAAGTCATTGTCTTAGCCTGGTTAACACTTTGTTAAGTATCCAGTGCGAGTGACAAGTGCAAGTGTTAAGTGATCAGTAAAATCTGCGTGTAAACGGAAGTGATTAGTGAAATCACCTTGTAAACGGATCACTTTTACTAATCACTGATTACTTGCACTTGACACTTGCACTTGCTACTTAACAAAGTGTAACTGACCCATAACGGGTGATTACTACTTTGACGTTTGTGTTACAAAACCTAAAAAATAAGAAAAAACAAATTGTTTGGTTATCAAAATTATATATTCAAAAGAATATTTTTTAGGATTACGTACCCAAAGGGTAAAACGGAACCTTATTACTAAGACTCCGCTGTCCGTCTGACTATAAATGATTTATAAAAATAAAAACAAACAGAATATTTAAAATATAATATCATAAAACAAATATTTAAGGGCTCCTATACAAAAGACATGATTTTTTTGCCGTTTTAAAATAAACGGAACGCTTCGTGCGCGAGTCCGACTCGCACTTGGCCGGTTTTATTAACTTTTTTTTTAATATTATTTATTAAAAAAAAATTATCCGTGGTTAAACATGGACTATTTGCGACCTGTTATAGAAATCCGTGATCTCCAGGACATTTGGTACCAACAAGCAAGACGGCGCCACTTGCCACACAGCACGTGAAACCATGGCTTAACTACGAGAACAATTTGATGAACAGATAAGTGGGCCGCCTAGATCCTATGATATTGCACCCCTAGACTATTTTCTTAGGACTATGTAAAACGTAAAGTCTATATGGATAAGCAGCGTTCGATTGAGCAACCGGAAGCCAATATAACTCGCATTATTCGCCAAATACCAATCGAAATGCTCGGACGCGTCATCTCGGGACTTCAGAATGGACCATGTTAGCAGCAGTTATGAACAACATTTGAAATAAATAATAGTTAAAAATAAATGTCCAGAATGGTTCTTTTGAATGATAATAAAGATAACCCAATATTGTTTTCACTTTTTTAGTTTATTTTGTTTCGTCTTTGGATAAATTTTCACAGTAGAGTGCACTATCTCAAGAAAAAAACAACGTGAAGACACCGGATATGGTTACATTTTTGATTTTTTTTAATGATATTTTTTCGTTCAATTATACACTTATTAAACGTGAAATTTGAAGTATTATATTCACTGAGATGTGATTTAGCTAAATAACGAGGGAATTGAAGATAACGACGTTCTATAAGTTGTCACATCTCTTCTCCGGTCGTCTAGTTTCCACTTTGTTGGACACCGGCCCTTATGACCTTAATACCCAAGAACCATAATAATGTATTTAATTCGTGTTTGATGGTGATCCTGTTTTCATTCCTATATTATATGGTAAATTAGCAAATCTATTCGTCATATCTCGATGCAGGAGCGTCAATAATACACTTTCGTGTAAAATGCAACATGCGTGGCATGGCGTCATCGGTTTTCTAACTTGGTTGACACACTTAATGTACCTATATTTTTAGTTAGTAGATCATAACAAGTATAAATCCAAGCTTGTTCAGACAGTCACTAATAGTCCAGCTTAGTTCCTGCATGCAGGCTACTTTTATCCAGGAAACGCGCATACGTAGCTGCATGCAGAAGCCAGAGGGACCTAAATTATTGTTGTTGCGGAGATCATATTTATTGATCACCTAGATTTTCTACGGTCCCCATCTCTCGTTTTTGCCAACTTCCACATCCATCCATACTTATAACACTAATAATATAATATCAAAAGTAATTCTCTCCGTCTGCTGTTACTTTTTACGGACTTATGACATAATTTTTTATCCTGAAAAATAATGTATGAAACTGTGGGTGGCAGTTAGTCTACACTAATATTATAAAGAGGAAATATTTGTATGTATTTTGTATGTAACGAATAACAGATTCAAAATCAATTCAGTAGATCCAGAGATTACCTCCTACAATCTCACAAACTTTATAATATTAGTATAGTATATATTAGTATAGATATTGCGCTAGTTTTTAGGCATTGTTTCGAAGTGCCTATGCTGTGCGCAATATGTAATAATAAATTCAGCATCGATCGAGTAACCTAGGCAATCCAAATGCTAACAAATATAAAATCAATTGAATACTTTGTTTGATATATCTAGTACTGACCTCGATGTATGTTGGATTTAACTTACTATGAAGAAACTCCCACGATAAAACGAACGAATCTTTTGTAAAACGTATCTTTATCTAACTTTGCAAGGAGATCGATTTATCCTAGGGTGAACATAATTAGAGTTATTCATCAACTCACACCATAAATCTTGTCCCAACTAGTGTGAGTTGACGAATCGTAAAAAAAATATTATTTTCATTTGCAACTCGCACTACCCTATCTTTCCGTCGAATTTATGCATCAAGTACACAGTCAACGAAAAAAGCGGACATTTTTAGGTTCATAACACATCTAAAAATTTATTATTATAAAGTTATATTATTATGTGAATTGGGTTACGGTAAAACCTTTTCCTCCGTTATCTTTATCGAAAAGCTTCGAAAAAAATACATAATTAACTTTGGGACACAAGGCAGGTCTCCTTTGTTTCAAAAATGAAACAGAGAAAAACGGTAATAGTTCAGTTCTCCTTATAAAGTAAAGTTCTCCTAAATTATTAATCACAATATTATGTTATTATCATCACCGTATTAAAAACTAGAATACCAAGGAAACCTTCGGTTTTTTTGCAAATAAATGTCCTAATTAATAGATAATCAGCAGAAACTTGATTTTTGCGCTAACGCCTCTCTGCTCTGTCCCACTCCTATAAATGCGAAAACCTATGCCTATCCATTTCACAAAGGCTTCATAGGTCACCCCCTTAAGACGTCAGCGCCCAGTTAGGGCTCTTGTCATAATGCGAAGTTTGTTTCTGCTTGGTTTTCCATCAAATAAATAAATAAAAAAATAAATACTGTACCTTTTATCAAAGCCGTTATCAGTTTTAGAGGTAATTTAAAAACACTAAATAATCTGACATTAATTAACGGACCGTATTTATCCATATAAGTATAGTTTAAAAAGGTCTAAACTCAAGACTGTTCAATGTTTAATGTTTGTATAAAATAATAATAATAAAATACATCACCCGAAGGAAATCCTACAGTTCTTAGCATCTAGTGCTCTAGTGCAAATGCCAAGTAAACCCATCAAGTGGCGATCACAATAGCTTATCATGGCCGCCGTTATACGAACAACAATATAAATCGATCACGAGCTAAATTTTAGAAGAGATATCGAATGATCCGAATTTAGATGAGAATTCACAAAATTGAATCATAAACTTAAAACAGCGAACCTACAAGAAGTGTAATTTTTAATATTCAAATTATATTTAGCCTCCATGCCTATTATTTTACGAATTTTATTGGTTGACTGTATTAAAATTCACCCAAAATAAAGTGGTGTAAGTTTCAGAATGAAAAGTGAAGCATTTTTAGGATTCGTTAACTCACACCAGTTGGGACAAGATCGATGGTGTGAGTCCAGGAAAAGTACATGTGATGCAGCGGGCAAAAAGGGCTAGGCGAGCTGTGAGTAAAAGTGCTCTCTCGTGCACTTATATCTATAACAAGTATAGCGCATTCATAGAGCGGTCCATTTCACATGATTGGTTTATCATAATTATATTTTTTTCAGCTATGGCATACCGGATAATGATAGTCGGGGTGGCTGGAAGACTGTGGATGAGGCTCGCACAGGACCGAGTTAACTGGCGTGTAAAAGAGGAGGCCTATACTCAGCAGTGGGTGTCAAAGGGCTGATGATGATGATGGCAAACCTATTCATTGTCGGAGCGAGTTCACACATACAAAAGTATTCCTAATCCAGAAAACACACAACCTGATGAATTATTTCGATAGTATCATGTATCGCGAAATCATCATAATCATTAGCTTTGTTCCCTCTATATAGATGATAGTAAATAAAGTATGAAATTAAACTTAAGTAGCAAACAATCTGTTAATAATGGTCTTGTAAAATGGATCTTCAGTGTGAATGCACACTTACTTACTGGACATAAATATAAATACAGTGCTGTCTTTGCTTTGTTGTCAGCTGCATTATGAGATATATATGAAAACTAATTTAGAAAATATGTTCTTTTCTTGTATACCTATTTAGGTATTTGCATCCCTAAAGTAAAATTGAAACCTAGCAAAAACAGCCCTATAAAGCAAAGGTGGATAAATGATGACGATTATTTGTTTCACATCAAGTTGAGGTCTAATAGTCAGTGATTTCGATTCAGGACTTTGGTTGTGTAGTATTGAAAAAAATGTACATATAGAATGGGTCTTAGTAAGTACCGGGCGAAGATAAAACTATTTTGCTAGTAAATAAAAATATATATCACTAATAAGCATAGTTAGAGTTCCACTAGCTCTGTATTTTATTTTTGATACAGCATTATTGTAATTATGAAATAAAATAGAGAAAATTTAACCAAATTAAGTTAGCCCTGCAATGGGACTCTAACTGGCGGCAAATCAGATGCTTCTGGACAAAAATATCCAAGAGCCAACCTGTCAGATACAGCTGGTCATCAAAACTGACAGCACTGCTCTAATAAACACACTCAAAAGGACAGAAACAAGATCAAAATCAATTGCAGACTGTCATAACGCTCTACAAAAACTTTCTAAACACAGCAAAGTCAGCGTAGAGTGGACAGAGAGCTGGTCCTGTCCAGGCAATTTAAATGCAGACAGACTAGCAAAGGAAGGAGCGAGACAGACTCCAACAAAACATGACATCAGTATCTCTAAACCAAAACATCTCTAAACAGCAGAAGTCAAAAACAGACTAAAACTAAACTCGGAAAAAGAACACCAAAAACTGTGGGAGCGTCGAACAGACTGCAAACACACTAAATCAATATTCCCTTGCAAAGACAGGAAAACAACAAACACGATGCTCAAGATGAGCTGTGAGGACCTAAGAACAATGGTGGGCATCATCACAGGCCACTGTGAGCTGAACCATCATCTTTTCAAGACGGGAGCCACAGACAGCAGCCTGTGCCGTGGCTGCCTCCAGGAAGAAGAGACTGTGGAACATGTTGTGGTTCACTGCACGGCCACAGAGGAAGCCAGGCGGAAAACAGGACTGAAAAGCCTAATAGGGGCAGCAAACCTGTCCACATCCACAGAAAAGCTGAAACGAAGCTGTCAATCGCCAAAAGTCCTGCTCCGGTACTTCAAGGAGCTGGGCTGGTTAGGGCCTAGTTAGGCAGCGGGACAATGCACAATACACTCCCATGCGAGATGTCAGTGCAGATCCCAGTTCCCCCACTTTGAATTAGAATTAGCCCTGCAGTTGTTGGAGTTAATAAGTAGTGGAGCACTTAAATTTCTGAATGGAGTATCTACATAGGTATATGTATTTGGCAACAGTTACCGAATAGCTTTAAACCAGTTACATTGAGCTGCATTAAACTGAGCAGAAGTATTAGATTCACAATAAAAAAAAATTATTACCTATGTATGTAGGTAGGTATGTGTTTATTTTGGGAATTTTAATATTTTTTGAGAAGATCTTCAACTAATCTGTCTTTATGTAAATTTTTATGATTGACACCCTTGCAAGAAGGGAACGGGGCGCATTAATGTCTTGTATGAAATAAACACCATGTCTTTTTCATGTTTATTTGATTTCTAATTATAAGGTGTGTGCCATAAACAAACACAATAGATTAGATAATCTGTAATATTATTAATGTCATATTGAATTTGAATATCTTTATTGCAAAGTAGAGCCATTCCATACATTCTCCTCTATCACATGTCCCAACACTCTGTTCCAATTCCAACTCCCTCACTTCCATCTCTTACTCAAATTTCTTACAAGCCAGACATTTTTCATCTCTACATCCAAAGTTTAATCAAATTCTAGAGTCCTAGAGTACTAGAGTTCTAGAGTTTTTTTTTTCACTTTCTGCCTACATTATACTCAACTGGATTTCCTATTAGCCAACAATGGATTAATGTGGTCAAAACAATGTGATCACAGGTTTTTTTATTGTTTATCATCATCAGTGTAGTGTAAAAGACAAATTATAGAATATCTTGGGTTAATTCTTAGTCAATGCCAGCAAAACTAACAATCAAGGTTTTTTTTGCATCATAGGTCAAATCAACTATGTATAAACTCAAGTCATCAGATGATTGATCAAAATATGTGTCCCAGCATCGATATGTGAAATTTCTCCAATTAATGGGCACAAAATCTAAAGAAGCCTGTATAACTATCTATGTAGTTGGAACCATGCACGTAGCACTAAAATATGGAGGATGCATCAACCGAAATCAACGAAAAACTCCAGAGAAGAGGCATTTGAGCCTGGATGTCCATTATACTAGCCTAAATAAGTGTATTTATGAGAACTAATGCCGATTTTATTGACAAAACTTGTGAAATATTGAGACATGTAACCAATCTCATTGTGAACGTACCGCCCTACGCTAATGTTGATG
This sequence comes from Eupithecia exiguata, assembly GCA_947086465.1. NCBI lineage: Eukaryota > Metazoa > Arthropoda > Insecta > Lepidoptera > Geometridae > Eupithecia > Eupithecia exiguata. The sequence continues at coordinate 4,258,293 of OX352226.1, forward strand.
TCTGATAAAATGGCACTTACCACGCTCGGTGAAGACATATTTCACATAAAAAACACACTATAGAGTATTTTGATGTTATGTAAATTGAAAACGCAATTGAAACCAATGGAATTTAGTCAGGTTTCACAATTTTTTTCACAAAACAATAACACTACGCGCAATCATTCCAGACTAACGAAATGAAGTTGGTAACAAGGCGGTTCGCCATCATTCAAGGCTACCACTATAGAGAAACTAATATGACAAAAATCCTATGTTGATTGATTGAATAAAACTTGGAAACATTAAAACATTCATCATAACGGGACAGAATATTTTGTAAAACACGAGCACGAGTTTTAGGGAATAAAATAATCCTTGTTTTCTACTTTAAGTACATGTCGAAAATTACGAAAGAACAGATGTCTTCAGTTTTACAATGTTGGCAAATAAAATGAGGATAGTTACACTACGCATCCGGTCAAAAGAAGACTTGAAAAGTAGTACCTCTTTAGACCTCCTCGTTGAGTTGGGCGTATTTACATAAAAAGTAAATAAATAAATACAACCGCATAAAAAAACTATTATTGTGGAGCAGAAAACTATGACTTTCATTATTTCTCTAAAGTGAGCTTTAGAAAGTTGCTTTTTTTATTTTCCACGTTTCATTAGAAATAATTTAAATGTCAATGTCATGTGAAGTGGTTGTCACTGTCATTATAATTTACTGGGCTGAATTCAGGACAAAAATGACACAGGCAAAAAAATGCTACTCAACCACAGACAGAGTACTGTTATCAGGAATACTCCACTGTGCTTTAATTAGCTATTACATATATTACATGAAATGAAATTAGACATGAAGAAGCCAACTTCCAGAAAATTATTAAAGTTCACTCATACTCTATTCAACTCTATTGTATTCAAAACATTAATATTATGATATGACAGATTCATGTTGTAAGGTAGAGACATCTGGTGTCGACTTTGTGAACCTACACTGTTTTTGAATGACTGGACTGCCATTGTTGTAACACATGTAGAACTTTGTGATGTAGAGGCACAAATAAGGCGTCGTTAGCGCTACCCTTAGAGTATACCTAGAGACGGCATACCTACGAAAAAAACGTGTATACCTAAACTTACCTATAATCTAAAATGGCTCCTTTCCGTAGTGCTGCCCTTTTGTACCTCGATATTTTTATCGAAACAAGTATTTTTGTGACGATATTTTAGCAGTTTCGTAGTGATTTTATTGTTTTCACCACGATTATGAAACAGAATTCTATAATCATATAGTCATAGAATGCTTTAATTAGAGATACAAAGTATGTGAATGCACGTACCCAACTATGGCTCGACCGCGCTCATGAGACGCAACCACTGAGAAGTTAAGAAAATGAGCTATTATAACAATGGTAATTTTTTCATGTATTTTCCGAGTCAAGACTCATGCGTTTAGACACGTGCCAGAACTCCTTAGAATTAAAGATCAAAGTTCACCAAACCAGTTTATTGAACAGTCTGCAGTTAGCTCATTTGTTTCAATTGTAGGTAAATACTAGTTCTAATTTGTTTATACTATTTGATTCAAATTTTCTTTGTTAATAAACGTTGTGTTCATTTAAGAAAAAAAGGTACCTACTGAAATGAAACAACAAGCTACTTAATTGCAAAATATATTGTTTGTATGCAACAGTGATTTGTGAGATAGTATATTTATATTTGTATAACAATATGGGTATAACAATGTGTAATCTGTATCTTTAGCGTAGACGCTATCTATGCTTATATTATAAATGCGAAAGTGTATTTGTTTGTCATTCAGTCACGGCTTAACTAAGAAACCGGAACCTAACTAAGAAAGGATGGAGAGTAACATAGGCTACTTTTTGTCTTAGTAAAATAACAAACTCCCATGGTAGAGTTACAGGAATATCCCCCTAGATATTATATGAAATTCGAATTTAACGAGGATGAAACCGCGGGGAACAGCTAGTATTATTTATTATTATAATATAAATCACAAAAAGATAGACACCACATTTTATAAGCAATTCAACAAGTCTCATTCATTTATTATATTATATCACAAATTTAACACAGACTCCTACATTTTTAATTAAACAAGCAATGTAATCCGTCTTATTCATTTACAGTATAAATCAAAAATTTAACACACACGCCACCTGTATTTTCGATTGTAGAAGCAATGCAACATACAACACACAAAATGCAGTCTCATTCATTTACACATTTGCAATATACCTACCTAATTCAAAAATTCAACTAATACTACACCTAAATTTTCAATTTTACAAGTACCTAATGTAATCAGTCTCATTCATTTACAGTATAAATCTCAAATTTACATTATTTCTATTAAAGTACTGGATTGCGCTGGCACTAGTGGCTGAAACAAACATGAAGAATAAATTTATAATGCAACATTATTTGTCAGCCTACAATTATAGACTCTAGAAAGGTACTGAGTAGTTCAACTTTGAAAAAAAATCTAAAATCTTAAAGAAATTCTAAAAAAAAAGGTGGGCGAAGGTTTGCCTGCGTTGCAGGCAGACCTTCGCCCACCGTGCCACATCGTTTGCGAAATAACTTTATTTTGCATGGAAATAATTTGCTAAGGGAGGATTTATGGAAATGTACATTTTAGAGGGGATTTGAAGTATGGTAGGCTTTAATATTACTTTGGGTCAGATTTATTTACTTAAAACTTAATATTCATTAATATCAAAATTTAAGCCCTTTAGAAAAATAAAGGTAGTCAAGTTTGTTAATGCATATATGCATTACTTTGCAATAGAAGTTTGTGGGAGTAAGGTCAAGTAAAATACTTACTAAAAAGATTCGTGACGGTACGGCATCCTCTCGCAGTCTTGTTATTTAAAGTTCGATTGAAGCAAGTTTCTTCAAAATGAAGAGAACGAACGAAAATATCTTTCGTACCAAACTTCAAATTTTCTACTCCAATTGAGTCCAGCCACTTTTTCTTTTACCGTAATTTTCGGGTAACCTAGAACGTAAAAAACCAGTTGAAAATTAATACACTACAATTTACACTTGAAAACATCGATACCTATGAAAAATGCCTTGAAGGACAACACTATCGCCAAACAAACAGTTTCATGTTTTCTTTAATTACACTTAAAACTTACAAAAATAAGCTACATTCGGTATGAATTTTATGTAAACTATTCCTATGAAAGCCAACACATAAGGTATTTATTGTATTATTTGGTAATTTAGCAAAATAAGAATACGTACCGGTGTAATGTTATGTTTGGACGATTTTCACTTGTTTTTAAGCCGCAACCTACCAAACTGCTGTTTGGCATCTTCCTATTAGCTTTCTTTCGCTTACTATATAAGTATTCACATGAAAAAGTCCCGAACTCAAATAATTTTAGCATTTTTACTGTAAATGCAACTCTCGTTGACAGTTTACATACCTGAAAGTTAAATGGCGAACCGGCCTCAATCATGCTTTGCTATGACGTCACGTTTCAATGTTGCCAAAAATAGGTTTCGCACATTATATTGATGTCTCTTTTTACATTGGTTATTGTAGGTAAGATAAAACGAGATAGCTATAAGTTTATGAGTACAATATCGATTTAGATCATATTTGTATAACCGAAAGTTCCTATAGAACAATACGCCGTCTCTATATACCTATACTCTAAGGCGCTACCGAATAGAAGAAGAAATCTGACCATGACAAACATGAGAACGACGACAATTTACTATTGGTACCGTACCAAAACCTAGAGAGACCTCCCTCCCTAGTCCGCCTCTCCGGCCCTGGCTACCCCGCGAAATACAGAAAACCGAGCGAGCGACAATCGTAAACACATTGAGCATGGCATACATGCATACAGTAATCATGAAGGTTAAAACAGCCTAATCGATTTCTAAATAAAATAGCAAGACGCTAGTCGGGCAGCTTGAATGGACGGACTTATTTGGTGCGACCTTTTATCGAAAGCACACCACATCTATTGAGTACCGATCGGGAGTAAAAAATGTAATAATATAAAGAGTTGTAAACATGCCCGTGCTCTACGAAAAAAATCAACCTTATTTATCTCTAATGACGAGTACAGTTAAGTTAAAAAAATCCTGTCTAATTACCGTAATGTTAGTTCTTGTAAGTGTTTTGATAAGTACCGTTTTGTGGGCAAATATTGAATTTTCAAGGTAGGTTCCAAGATCACGTAAGTACTTACTTTTACACATAAGTTTGTTTGTTTCTTAAATGAATCATATGATGTTGCCATATGTGTAGACGCAAGGTGCATTTATCTCCTTGACACATACAGTGTTAGGTAGGTATATCCTTATTTATTCCATAACTTACTACCTACCTGTTCTTATAGCAGTAAGTACCTACAGTGCATTGCTAAATTTATTTAGATTATTCTTAGTACATTTAGTGCTAAACTGACTAATAGTTTTCATCTTGCAGTGCCAGATATGCTTCGAGCGAGCTGAAGAAAGAGGTACCAATAAATGTTAAAAACAAAGTATGCTTCGTCAGCGGCACAGAGAGGCGGGAACCCAATAGTGTGTATAATAACACGGAAATTCCAATGATATATTTCATTACTCCAACATATCCGAGGCCGCAGCAAGTGCCTGAGCTCACCAGACTAGCTCACACACTTATGCATGTGCCGCGATTACATTGGATTGTTGCAGATGATGTATCATCATGCTCTGATGAAGTACTCAATATACTAAGGTAAGTTTCCACAGTCTAGAAGGGAACTAATTAGGTATTTAATTTCTATTTATCATATAGAAAATATCATATAATTTTTTTATAAATCATGGATAGACCTTGGTTAGACCATCATCTCCCTGGAAGTTAGTTGACTATGTGTTTGAAATATGGTAGTGATGCAAAAGTTATTTGATATAAAGGGTGTTCGGCAGACTATGTACAAACTGTGGGTAACTGGGGGTAGGTCGAACTAAGTGCAATAGCTTGGCAGCTCTGCAAAAATCCCCATACTTAATTAATAAATAAATATTTTTTGGATAATTCACACATCATTATCTAGCCCCAAGCTAAGCAGAGCTTGTGTTTGTGTACTAGATAACTGATGCGGGTATCAAAACTGCAATCTCCTGCGTCGCAGGCGGATTGCCCGCCACGCCACAGAAGTCGTCGAAATCTCAAAAAGAGTGACCCTGTTATAGGTTAAAAAAAACACCAGACAATTGCACTTGGGCTTACCTACTCCCACATACTTTGACTTTATTTTAAATTGCATTGTTGTACGATATCACTATCAAAATTACCTACTCACTAGCAATAGCTAGTTTTCTTTATCATCACATAAAGATTTTTAAGAAGCAAAATTGAATATGAAGCTCAAATTCGAACGAAATAAAAAAAAATACCCTATGTATAAGTAGTTATTATGTTTTCACAGTCTTTTAAAGAATTTTCTAGCCTCAGGGATGTGTAAAATTTTTACCTTGTCCCTGTCTATCCTCTTTCAAACTGTTAGAAAAAGGACAGACTAGAGAAGTTTTTCATGTCATGTTGCATACCGTTAGAATCTAATGGTAGGTATGCAACATGCCATGAAAACCTTTTACTTTACTCATTAGCATATTGTGTATCGAGACACATTAGGCTGATATTTGATATAACTATTTTTTGCATAATAATAACACACGCTTAGTACCTAGCTAGTAATTGCCATATCACTCTTATGCGTTGAAATCTGTCTACTATCTTCTTTTTTCATGGGTACAAACGCTACTCAGACTATAAAAAAAACCAATCGTAAAATAAAAAAATTAATTACCTGTTTTTTAAATTACATAGGTATCTTGTTCAAAGTGCTGACCGTCGTCGTTGCGAATGCACGCGCGACATCTTCGTCTAACTTGTACTGTATCAAAAAATACCTACTCCAGTCAGGTTGACAAGCACAGCTTAAATATGTTATCTGTCACACAGAAGACACAATAAACAGCATATCGCACCCTCGGTAGAACAAGGGCATAATTGCCATGTTTGTGATTTTACAGGAGAGCCATTTTAAATATTTTTTGTGCTGAGAGTCATTTTATCTGCTTCTTTTATTGACCTTGAGGTAATTTCCTTTGTGTGAAATATACCTTATAGTTTTGTGAATAATGGCATGCTCTTTAAAATGCCTAAATAATAATGGTTTTAATTATTTTCATATAAATATAAAAACTTACCTACACTTAAGCCTTTGTTCCGCCAAAATTGTTAATAAAAAAATAATTATGATCATATTTACTTTTATTTTTATGGGATGTTTTTCAATAAAAATAACAGTAATTCTTAAAAAAAAAAATTTATCTATTAAAGTTTTAATAGGAACCCACAGACACAATAACACTTAGTAGTATGACTTCAAAAAATCTTAAATTGTAATAATGAAGTATGACAAACAACATCAAACTTTAAAGTCTTTGTTCTTAATACAGATATAACGGTCTTTGCAATCTTAAATATTTTAAGATAATCAATACTATTAAAATTATATAAAATATAGAGTTGAAAAGAGGACTACAGTATTTTTTCACTCAGATTTAATGGCAATTAAACGTATCTGAGTGGAAAATTCTAAAAAACAAAAGTTTATAAAATCAAAACAAGATAGGTACTACAGCCACACTCGGAGACGTTAATGTTTACTAAAGCTACCACTAAGTAATGTTTTTTAAATCTTTACTAAGTAATAGTTTAAACAATCATTAACATCTCTAAGTGCGGATGTTAAATAATGTACCTATTTATTAGAAAATTGAGATAGTTCTTTGAATAATCAATTAAAAATAAAATTATTATATTATGGTACCTACTTTACTGTACCTAATCATTGAAATAGTGAAATCGTTCTTTAGCTAGTTGAGCAACTAACGTTTGTCATCAAATCACAATTAAAATAATCCAATAAAATACTGTTCATAAAATTTCGGAACAATGTTCGAGGCAATTAACTGCAGAATGTCATCTCTCTTCCGATCGGGGATTGGTAGCTTTTTGGTGTACAGAACACTTGCCTAATACTGCGAAATGCTGAGTTAGGGACCCATTTTACCCTATTTTTAAAAGTTGTTAGTTTTAAGTGCCTAATATAATATTATTCAAGTTGGTTTTAGCCTATTGTTATTGTGTTCACTTTTTTTATAGTCTAAGTACCTACTTGTTTTTCTTTTGTTCTTGCTTTTTTGTTTTGGGTAAAACAAATGAAATTATTATTATTATTTAGTATTACTTAGCCTTATATTTTTAATTTGTTTTTTGTTACCGGTGCTTATTACCGGCTTATTTTCACATTACCTTCTGTCCAGGTATCTGATTGATAGCTATATCTGTATTGGTATGTCTCTAAACTTTTAGTGCATTTTGAACATACAAAGGCACAACTGTTCGAACGACTTTGTACCTCCAAATTATTTTCTAAGAAATGGGCATATGTAACGAAAGTGAGACTTTGTTCCTCCAAAAATGTAAAATTAATAGGGCATATTTACCTTAACGACTTATTCGCTCCAAACGACAACCAATCCGCGCGCCGGCTGCGCCACAACTGACCAATAGGATTTTGTCGTGCCAATACGTTTGAAAAAACGCTTTAATGTGACAAAGGCACTGTTGCTCTCTGGTGAAATTGGATGGAATTGAACGAGTGTCTTTGTTCCTCCGGGTATAAACACGTTTTTAAAGCACTTTGGCATACTCAAGTCATTTTTCGAAAAATGGCTAGTTATGCCCTTGTTCTACCGAAGGTGCGATATGTTAAAGCAACTGCAACAAAAGTGGCCTTGATTCAACTAGTTGCCTCCTGTGATTAATATTTATTGTTCAAGTGCACAGTGCTATCACATTGTGTGGGGCAATCATTGAGTTAGAAGGGACAATACACACTACCTTCGGTCATCGGTACTATGCACAATAGATTTTTGATCTATGACCCTCTTAGATACTTGATTTACTTCTTTACAAACAGTAGTCATATTATCTTAAATCTGCTACATTCCAGAAGGACAGGACTCCCATTTACACATCTATCGAGCCCAAAGCCATTCATCTACCGCTCCAAATCTAACTTCCCTCGAGGAGTTGCCAATCGACTGGCTGCTTTGGACTGGATAAAGGAAAATGTCCACCAAGGAATATTATATTTTGGAGATGATGATAATACGTTTGATCTGAGATTGTTTGAAGAAATAAGGAATACTAAGAAAGTGTCTATGCTGCCCGTGGGACTGATCGGGGAGTATGGGGTCTCCTCTCCAATTGTTAAAGATGGGAAGGTGAGTGTTTTGTTTTTTTGTTTCTTAGAAAATTATCGAACAATTTGTACTAACCAGCCCCCCTAGCACGGGGATTGTTGTCTAGGGTAGAATAGACAAAAATGACATTGCATCGCCATACATTGCGTACATTATTGAAGTTGATGGAAGGCATTTCAAATAATTTACGCATTGGATGACGAAGTGACGTAATTTTTCTCTATTCTACCCTAGACAACAATCCCCGTGCTAGGGGGGCAGGTACTAACAAACAAACAAAACCAACATAAGTAAGTCTGCTTTCAGTTGCCATCATCGAACAGAACATTTATTTAAGTTTATTTATACATTTACATTAATGTTTACATTATAAGTGTGTAAAAAGTGTCAACAGATACTCGACTAGACCACCACCTCTTCTATTTGTTGCTTGAAAATCTAATAATTCGCCTTCCATCAAAACCGACCATCATAGCCCAGTCGTCGTTCAAAATGAACCCAACTTAGTTATTCAATAATTGCCAAGGCCTCTCTTAACGTCATACACTAAGTGTTATCGATTTTCAATCAAATTATAAATTTAGAACATCGGTGGTGGTGAACTCCAGGCTAGGCATAATGTAGGTAGTAATTTTCCATGGGTAAGTGCTAGGTACACAGAACTGTACGACTCACATGAGTTATTCTTTTACGTTTTATTGCTTTTGAATTCTGAACTGTTATTGTTATAAATAAAGCCGTTATTTACTTTTTCCATTTAGATATCTACCTACTTACTTTTAAGTTTAAAAGTCTTGTCTCTTACAACAACAACACAAGCTTATAGTATTCTGAGAGGAACTGTAGGATACTACTGCTACAGGAAGAAGAGGGATGTGCCACTAGATGCTGGTGCAGTTCGGGTTTGCGCACCCGCAGCGAATCAGTCCAGCTATTGGACAGATTAGTCGCCTCTTAAGAAATCCACGATCGACCCCGGAAATGTAAAAATAACATAAAACCTTTCACCGTTTTCAGGTGGTCGCATTCTTCGACTCTTGGCCTGGACACAGAATGTTTCCAGTCGATATGGCCGGCTTTGCAGTCAACATTGGTTTCCTAACTCCATCAGTCACAATGCCATTCTCTCAAGGCATAGAAGAAGACGGCTTCTTGATCAGTCTAGGCATCAAAATCGAAGACATAGAACCGCTTGCTGATAACTGCTCAAAAGTCTACGTATGGCACACAAGAACGTCGGCGGCCAAGAAAGCAACAATACGGCTAAGTTTTAACGATAAGTCAAGTAAGTTCTCAGAGTATACAAGCTTCTTAGATTTGATCAGGCACGTAAATAGTTTAGGTATGGCTAATTTAAGCCATAAAGATGGTGAGAAGTTGCGTTTTACGAGGAATAAGAAAACATCGAGTTCTTTATCGGCAGTGCTGAATGGAAACTAGATCTTTTTACACGTTATTGGTACATTCATCACGTTTGATCATTATTTTCTAGTATTATTATTTATTTTACGTAGGTAATTGTAAATTGTTAATCTCAATCTAATAATCGTGATTCTATATTTTGATATTTTTAGTGGTAGATAGATTTTTCAGAATTTATTGTAGGTACACTATACATTAGTTAGAATTATGTATTTATTACTATAATACTACCGCGAGCTCCAACTGAAAAGAATAAATAATGTTATTATATGCTGATGATGACGTACCGAGGAATATCGACGCACCTCGGCAAGACGAGTCTCCATAGATCGAGTTGAAGTGAGCTCAGATTGCTGTACTATGTACCTACTTAATACTGCCATTTCAGCTCAGTTCAACTCGGTCAACAGCGGAGTTGACTTGTGGCATTATGTTCTTTACTGTCGACTACACATAGTGTATTGCTAAGGATCAACTGATAAACTTTGGCAGCGTATATAGTATAATATATCTAATTGAAAGCTAACACCATCACATTAACATTACCAGCATCTCAGCACTGTGATTGCCACTAGGGCAGATTTCTCTGTCATTTGCTTAGTGATCAGAAGTACCTAACACATACGTATATCAATTACCCATAACACAATCTCTGTTTAACTTGATGATGCTAATGTGTGAATCCGCCAGCTCTACCTATTTATGTAATATAAGTAATTGTTTATTTATACTTTCTCGATTCTCGGCAGACTTCTGTGTATTGTTTTTGGTTTTGTACAATGAAAAGTTATCCATCCGTCTATATTTCTATGTATTTTTCTTTAATTAACCGTACGGAACGAATGAAATCAATTTGTATGGTAGTTATTAAATTAGCTGGAGCGGTGGCGACAGCTCATTATTTTACACCTATAATCAGCTACACTCCCAAAGGTTATCAGTTCCATAACAGTACGTGATAATAATTTGGATGTTTTACGGTAGTTTATGAATTCGTTTACGATCGGTTGTTTATGGTTCAATCAAAGCCAACTATATTATTTTCAATCGTCGACAGTTTTATTGAAGCAAAAATGGTTTTATAGTTTTTTATTTTTCTTCCATGAAGGTAAATCTGTATTTACCTATTTAACGTAACGGTAATATGTGATCTTAGTCTGAAAAAATCGCTAGTGATGTATACTAATTCTAGACTATAATTGAAAAAAGCTTTATCGTTCACAAGTGGTACTGCAATAGTCATAAGCATACCATAAGCCATTTTATATCACTTTCTGACCTAGTGTTTGCAACCATTGTAGTTATTTTATCTAGTGGCCTAGAAACTCCAAGCATACTATCGACTTTATAAAATACTAGCTGCGCACGCATTCCAGGATAAAAAGTATCCATTTCAGAGACCTGGAAATTGGAAAAAACGTATATTTCAGGTCTCCGAAATAATTAGAATCTCATACTCCAGATACGTAACGTAATATTATTTTGGCAACGACAATTTGCCATCTTCATACCAATCTGAATACATTAAATTGATCATAGATAAATTAACGTACATAACAGGCGAATTTGGTCGAGTCAAAGATAAATCAGTCTAACTGTTAGCCAATGATGATAAAATGATCCAAAAGTCAGTATTTTGCGGGGAGTTTGAGGCTAGCGATTTATACCTTGTACCTAATAGTCTTTATTCACATCTTAGTTATAATAATAAAAATGTAAGTAGTAAGTACCTTAGTTTTAAAGGAACAACAGCAATAATAAAAACGCACAAAAATACATGGTTTGGTAGGCGTGAATATGGAATTTACCACCAATCATGAGGCGTTTTCTATTTGGTCAAAAATGGTTCGGCCTGACTTAAAAGAGGGCGCTATGGGTTTGGGTCTTTTAAATTAAAATGGGCCTTGCTTGTTTGAACATAACATCCCAATGAGAATCTCTATTCCATCTCGAACGATCCGCGCCATCTATTGAATCTTAGGATAAACAGAGGTGTTTAGATATTTGTTGGAAAACGCCTTAGTGGTTGACAGTGTGAGTTAAACGTGGCCTTACTCCCCTTTTGGGCTATTTTATTTCAAAAATTATAGCTTACTTATGCTTATTAATAAAAGTTTTAGTATATAGGTGAATATACAAACAATAAAAGAATAAAGTCAATTTTAAGTCGATACTTTACTTACAAATTAGTAAAATACTTGTTAATTTTTGGAAGTAACAGGATACCAAAATAATGTAATTAAGTATTCCTATTTAGTTTACTACCTATTGTAATGTAATTTGTCATTAGTATGATGGTGATACTATTTCTAAATTGAGCCTAACACTCATTAGTGCCTCTGTAGTACATAAGTTACGTATCTCCTAGATAATAATCTATTCAGTGTAAGAAAACAACCCCAGAAGCACTCAAATAATACTTAAGACTACATACTTGCTTAAAACAGCTCGGCTTAAGATTCCAATAGACATCTAATTAGGTATTTTATTTTCTATGATTACAATATTATTATACACTTGATAAATTAATATTTTTTATCATATTATGTACTAGCGAAAAGGTTGTTTAAAAAAGTACAATTAGATATAAATTTATAATAATATCATAGCTTTAAACATTAGCTTTTGTATTTAAATAAACTAGACTAAAAGAGGTTCCGTTACTCCTAGAAAAAGACTCATTGAAATCGGACAATGCAGTGGATAATTTTATCACTGTTACGTTACCGCAGAATAAGTTATTAATATAATACGTAACTGTAACTATCACCTCATTCGTCTGTATTCTTTAAAATTCAATACTTATTTAGATTTAAACGAAAATAAAACCGGCCAAGTGCAAGTCGGACTCGCGCGAAGGGTTCCGTACCATTATCTATAAACGGCACAAAAAACACGTTTGTTGTATGGAAGCCTCCCTTAAATATTTGTTTTATTTTAATTTAATTATTTATTTTTGAAGTGTATATAACTAAATATTCTGTGAATATTTCAAGCGTTGCCGTTATCAATATGGAGCAAAAACGAGCAAAAAAAGTCACGTTTGTTGTATGGGAGCCCCCTTAAATATTTATTTTATTGTTTTTTAGTATTTGTGGTTATAGCTACAACAGAATTACATCATCTGTGAAAATTTCAAACGTCTAACTATCACGGTTCATGTGAGATACAGCCTGGGGTGGGGTCAGACGTACAGACAAACGGACGGACGGACAGCGTAGTCTTAGTAATAGGGTCCCGTTTTGCCCTTTGGGTAAGGAACCTTAAAAAGAGAGATATCCTTATTTTTTGGTTAAAAATTGTGTGATTGATTACGTTATAAGGTGGTGAAGGTTTTTATGAATAGATGTTTTTTTGATAGTTATAATCTCATTTGATATTATGAAAACCCCAAAGAGTTAAGCTATTGAAAAGTCTATTGCTTTTTTGAGCTTGAACGAGAGATGACATGAATAGCTTCTCAATATTTTTTTTTAATTAAATACTAGATATGCAGCCGTTTTGGACAGCTGACAAAATAGTGTTTTGTATTTTATTCATAGGCACGCAACAGAATTCTACCTAGAGAAGATTGTGAGATAAAACTAAGCAAGTCATTTATTTTTATAACCGTGTTCATATAGTACCAAGACTTTCAGGAATGCTTTTAGTAAAAATCTATTATTTTTACATTATAAACTGGCACTTCCCCCCTAGCACGGGGATTGTTGTCGTGTGTGGTAGAATAGAAAAAAATTACGTCACTTCGTCATCCAATGCATTAATTATTTGAAATGCATTCCTAAAAACTTCAATAATGTACGCAATGTATGGCGATGCAATGTAATTATTGTCTATTCTACCCTAGACAACAATCGCCGTGCTAGGGCGGTTTTATTGATTTTTTGAAGATACTGTATCTGTAATTTTATATATCGAAACATAATGGTAAATGTATGAGCGTTGCTATTACTGTGTCGACCTATTTAAGTTTATTTATTGCTGCATTGCATGGAAAAGGGAAAAGGTCTTACAATTTTAGGTAGGTATAATCTAAATGAACCCTGTAAGGGCGTTGCAACATTCTGAATTACAGTTCATTTAAAAAAATAAATGTTTACATTATTTATTTAGTCTTCATATTTGCAAGTTAAGATACGAAATATAAAAAATACCCAATTCGGTATTCAGTTCTAAACATAGAAATTCGAAAACTGTTGTGAACTTTGGTTACCAAACCGAACAGACAGATTTTTTTGTTTTAAAGTCATGTAGGTAGGTTTCATTAACTAAAACTGACAAAATTGTCAAAAATATATAAAGAAAATTTTGCCCCACTGCAGCACTGTGACAACACCAAATAATCTCGTTTCAAGTTCACATTTAATTCATACTTATATTTTCAGAAACTTGTGTTTTTTAATTTGAATACTTAGGTATGAACCTTTCTAGATAAACTACGCTGTTTGTTATTATGTGGGCACGATGTTTGTTATTGTGTATTAACGGTTTCGGTGTTGTATGCTTTATTACTTGATAAAAAAACTTTTGGGCTGTGTACTAAATTTAGTTTAAAACTAATTCACACTCTGCACACTTGCCTATGAGATATCCATTTATATATTTACATTGCTGAATTAATATTTTAATAAGGTATCTTTGCATTCCTGTTCAGATAAATATTAAAATGATCCTTAAAAAAATGACTTTTATTTTACCCACACAATATTCTATCCTGTTTATTAGATGTTGTGTTTATTACTTGTTTATTTATAGGAAAGTACTTCTATCAAAGAAGTACCTACCTACATACATAAATGATTTAATTTATTTCCCAAACAATAAATTGTGTTGAAATTGACACAAGGTAGGTACATTTCTGCTAGTTTAATCCATGTAGGTAGAATGGCATCAAAAATTAGCTTAAAGAAACGTTATTCCAAGTATCAATGATTTCATTACTTCTATGGAAACGGTTTGATAAATGGCCGATCCCATGGCCCATGGGATCCGATGGGGTGGTTAAATAGGTAGGCCTAGGTAGTAGGTAGATACATTTATGCAGTCAGCCCGATCCGATCAATATTTTTGGCGTGAGGAAGTAACAAACATGCCTACATGGAGGCCTACGTTCTGCAGTGGACCATAAGAGGCTGTTGATGAGGGGGTTTAGAAGACAGAAGGCCTCCACTTTGCATTAATTACCATCCCGACAGATAGGCTCAGTTAGACTCCTCTAAAGGCTGATGAGGTCAGTGAGAGTCTAAATTCAAAATAGCGACCAACCTCGACCCCGACTTTAGCTGCCATCTTGGTTTTAGGGTCTAATTTAAACGATTTTCGAGAAAAATCATAATGAATTCTTCGATAAAAGTAAAAAAGAATTATTGAGATCTTACTTATTATTGACTTTAGTAACTAAGTATAATAAACGAAGTTAGATAGAGGTAGGTAAGAACACAAGAAATAACAGGAATTGATAAAAGGACAAGTTAGAAAAGGCGCCCTCTGGAAATATTCTTGCAACACTATGAGTAAGTTCTTTGGTAGCAGCATAGTACCATCATACTTTAGGTAGAGTCGTGTGACTTAAACAACTCCCTCTATGATCTCTATTTTGAACAACGACAGGCCTGATATGGTTCTTCTATACTAAGTCTCAGTAATAAAATATAGATGGCACTGTAAGAAAAAATGACATGAAATTTTCAAAATACCACCTTGCGCTCTCAGATAGGTACCTACCTATAGAATTAACATGCGATGATGTACTCCTATTTTATGGTGCGATTACAAGACTCCATCTACTAGAGTCTAGTAACTAGACTAGGTATCTAGTTATAGCAATAAACCTAGATTTTCCTTTGTATTTTGCGTGTAACGATGCTCGATAAATGATTATGATTACCTACCTACCCATAATGGAGCTAGATGTCGATGAGTGCTTCAAATCTGTTGAAATGGAAACTTTTCCCACAATTTTTTCACGAACCAGGCAAAGAACTCTTTTCTTTATAGGTTGCAAACAATCCAGCTGCAAATTAACTAGCTAAAGACTATTTTAGTACCTACGGTAATAATCTTAGATAAAAGTAGGTACTTTAGTTACCTAGTCAGTAACTTTTATCTAAATTCTAAGGTAGGTATCTAATATTAATAGGTAACATAATTTAGACAGCGCTTTACCAAGAAAGCCGCAGATTTAGTATGTAGGGTCCATTTCTTACTTAGTCTGCGGTAGGGTCATAGATGAAATAATGTTTTATGGTCAAAGACAAACAAAAGACAAGTACCTACCTAGGTATTAAACAATATACCTACACCATAGGTGACCATAGCTTCACATTTAAAATTTTAATTTTAATGGTTTTATTGGTTTAGAACTATGGTTTAAAATGCTGATTGAATGGTTCCCAGCTGTGAGACAGACATACTTATATAATAATAATAATCATTTATTTCAGACTATAGAACAGTTCCATCCAGATCTTATTTTAACTTATTCTACGGTCCCTAATAATATAAGTATACTTACCTTAAAACTAACATACATACAATATTAAAAACTAAAATTAAAGACACGTTATTTGTTATTTATTACCTACTAGCAGCGCCTCGCGGTTTCACCCGCGTAGTTCCCGTTCCCGTAGGAATTCCGGGATAAAAAGTAGCCTATGTCCTATTCCAGACTATAATATATCTCTGTGCCAAATTTCATCCAGATCCGTTTTGCCGTTCTGGCGTGATAAAGGAACAAACATCCATCCATCTATCTATCCATCCATCCATCTAAACTTTCACGTTTATAATATTAGTGAAGTGATTAGTGATTAGTGAGATATGATTTTTAACTGACTTATAAAAAGGACGAGGTTCTATGTTTGGCTAACTATGTTTTTGTATGTATGTTCGCCGAAAGGTAAGTAAAGTATATCGATTTTAATTCCACCGGTTATTTATAGTGAATATGAATGCCTGAAAAAAATTGACTTGGGCAAAGGCAAGACAATCCTCAGGGACGTGTAGGTACAATATGATCTCACAGCAAGCAACACAGGTTTTTTTTTATTCTAGTTTTGATCGATATGAACGAATGTTCCTACTGGTGAATAAGGTTCGATTTCAATAAATTGGGGCTTCCAAAAAGTATATAATTTTATAAAGGTAAATATTTTACTTGTTCGTGCATTTATTTATTTTTTCTCTGTAAGAATGCAGTTCCAGGCTATCCCAATGCAAGGGTGCATTATTGAAAAATCTGAAAAAGAAAAGCATTATGTAGGTACTATCTTAAGGCTTTCAAGGTAAGGCAAGTAGGTATAAAATTGTGATCAAAAAGCTGTGGTAGTTCCTAAACATACATACATACATAACACAAGCTCTGCTTAGCTTGGGGCTAGATAATGCTGTGTGAATTGTCCAGCATTATTTATTTATTAGGTATTTGTCGCGGATCGAGCCCGCAAAGACGTCTCTAGCTGACCTTCGTCCTCTGTACCTACTACTTACTGTAATCGTATATTAGTTCAAACCTCAATTGTAAATCCTCCAGCACTCTCTTCTCATGCTCAGTCAGTCCTGTGGCCAGAACATCCAGGGTGTCTTTCAATTGTTCCATCGTGTAGAGTCCACAAACGTGAGTGTCTATACCAGATTGAGCGAATGAGAACCATGTGGCTAGGCGCGCTAGCTCTATGTTTTTACTCTGAAATATTTTTGAATGGTGGTAATTTGGTAGGAGGTAGGTACAGTACAGCTTATTTTACCTACCTACCTACGTATAGTAAAGGGTGTCCCATAACGGTTTTCGTTTTTGATTTTAGTATTACGCGCCAACTACAAACAAGGGGTGGGAAGTAGTCTCAATCGCTTGGCGGGCTTTTTTAAATTATTAGGCATTGAAACGATTTACGGGAGTGTAGCGCGCATTTTTCGTGCATAAAAACATCGATTTGTACACTCTGTTTGTAGTTTAAACGTTTAGCGAGTTCAATCAATCGTTTCTGATGCTGTTCTAACGGATAACTGGCCCTGGGCTGCAGTTTTGTTTGTTTACTTGGCCGTTTATGTAAAATTCGATTCGTCGGAGAACCAATGTTATTGTAAAGCTCCTAAAACGATTTTTTATTATCCTGCAGAATTCAAGTCATGTTAGTTGTCGATGTTCTTTTGCGGTTATCGCGTAATACTCAAATCAAAAACGAAAGACATTATGGGACACCCTTTTTATCAGAATAATACGAACATTTCGAAGGATTATTGTAGGCGACCTTCATAGTTCAGCAACTCTGAGCTTGGACAACAAAAACGTTAGCCACTATTTTATTCACATACTTATGTTATTTGACTAAGAGAGAAAGATTGTCTCGTCTACAAAGGCTCAGAGACGTAATGGATAATCGGGCTGTAAAGGTGTATCTATGAGAGTTAACCATCCGGGGCGTAGACCAGCTGGCGGTCCCAGGCATCGCTAGATTGACAAAGTGGATTAACGTTACTAGCGCATAGCGGCAAGAGACAACTTATCGCGGAGATAGGTACTTATATAGCATATCGTATAGACTAACAAAGACGTAGCTCAGTGTATTGTTCATTACATTAAGGATCTCGAAATGCACTAAGCTAGGTATTTGTGCTCGGCAGTCAGCAGTAGGAATAAGTATATCTATACCTTGCAATACTCGGAAGCCTGCCTGCAAATCTCCTTAGTGGCATCATCAGCTGGATGCCACGGCTGCGGCCCTCTATTGCTAAGGAGGCCCATTCCAGTTGCCGCAGCGTTTATCACTCCCACTCCTTTGCTCTTAAAGATAGATAAATAGATAGATTAGGATTCCTATCTACCAATATTGACTTGACGACCTCTGTGGCAGCCCACCTACCGCAGATGCAGGACGTTGCGGATTCGATGCCCGCCTCGGGACAAATGTTTGTTAGATAACCTTGATTTGTAAGAAAACAAAAACTGCATTTTTTTAATATGACACCCTGTATTTTTGCTCCAACAGATCGGGTTGCTCAATTTTTACAAATAAATAAAATAATAAAATCGTTTATTTCTGTAGGTCTTACATTATTACATTATAAGTATAATATTGTGCGTAACACCTAATTCACCATTTTTGGTTCAACTCCTCGCTCTAACTAAACAAAAAATGCAAGGAAACGGTTCATTTTTACAATTTTAGTTCGAATACTTCCCCATTATTTTTTTAAACTAGGTATCGTTTCGAAAACCTGGGTTAGGTAAGTAATTGCCAGTAGGTACCTATTATAAATCGAGGTGTTCGTACCACTCGCGTCGATTCGTGATTATGTAAACGTTAATGAAATAAAGGTCCGCAAAGCAATAAATACGTAATCATAATCATGAAGTTTCTGTTTTCATGACCCCTTTCACGAGTTTTCTCTAACGCTCGTCGTTTCGGATTGGGCCACCCACACCCATTTCAAAAAGCCACCCAGTATAAGGTGGGGGTGCCTTACTTACCCTGAACAGTAAGAACTAGTTTTGTGTTCTGTAACTATAGTGCAAACGTTAAACGTTCGTATTTACCTAACAATTTATACAAACTGAAAGGGGAGGACAGGTGTTTATGACGACCCAGAAAAGTTAAAAAAAAATATGGGCATCTATTCAATGATTTCTGAGTTATAAGCTTTTTTTTTTTAAATCGTAATCTCTGCCCGGCGCTAAACTTTTCTATAGCGATAGAAAAGTTTAGCGCCGGTGCAGTGACCATTAGCTGTTCAAGATTGTCACCGGTTTTCCTGGCTACGTGGCCAAAGAACGTCAAGACTTTGCGCAGGCACATGGAGGACCGTCTCGTCTTCACCTTCAGTTCCCGCAAGATGGAAACGTTGGTGCGGAAAGCACCAACGTTTCCATCCACCTCCACCAGCACCACATTGCGAAAGCGTCCATGCGGTCACGGTCGGCTTTCTTTAGCGTCCACGTTTCAGTGCCATAGTAAAAAATGGAGAAGACCAGGGTTTTGACAAGATTTACTTTAGTGTTGCGAGAGAACATTATTATTTTCTGTACTTATCTGCGACATTTCGTTTTTAATCATAATTCATATAGCACTTAAACCTATAAGTACCTACGTAAATTTATATTTTAAAGGTTAACTTCATTTTGTTTTTCTGTAGTAGGTATGACCTAAAACTAAAACTGTTCCACACATCTACACCTTTACAACAGTGCATTTCAGATTTCACCTATTTAAATATTGAACTCACAAGCGCTTGAATTTGACGACCTCTGTGGCGCGGTGGGCGAAGGTCCGCCTGCGACGCAGAAGGTTGCGGGTTCGATTCCCGCCTTGGGACAAACATTTGTACGATCTGCAGGTATCTGTACCGGGTGTTCTGGTCGTTTTCTATGTATAATAAAAAATATCTATCTATGTATTTTTTTGTATTGTCAATTGTCTAGTACCCATAACACAAGCTCTGCTTAGCTTGGGGCTAGATAATGCTGTGTGAATGGTCCAGCATTATTTATTATTATTTATTTTAATAGAGTACCTTGTAATTATGTATAAAACATTTTTTTTAATGGTTATTGTATCTTACTTCGGTAGGTAGCTGTATCTAATCACCCGAATACCTACCTACCTACTTAAATATTGCACTGTTCATCAATATCTGTTTCTCCATCTTCATCAGAATCCATTCACGTATTGATACCTAAAATCAACATTAATTCAGCTAATCGAATCGGCCTTCATCAATATTGAGATTATTGACGTTCAGTCCAATAACTATACATATATAGGTACATTTATGTACAGTTGATTCAGCTAGGTAGGTCTGCACCAATAGTACTACCTGCTCTGCTCCATCATGTTAGAACAACATTCCGAATTTCAGACAGTCAAATCAGACAGCATGTCTGAACATTGAACAAACTATGTTTCCGTGTATCGTGCAGACGAGCGATGAGCCTGAATCCTGAGTTTGGTTACTTGATGGTAAATCTTTTCTATATATCTATTCAACGTGAAAAAACCATTAAGAAAGAAATACGATAGAAAAACATCATGAAATTGCACTGTTTTGCACATAATTTGGTCGAGATCTTAGGAACTCTGCGGTCTATAGATATGACGTAGGTATGTTTTGATTCGTTGGTTATTACTAATTACTTGGTTCCTTCAGATAGTTTTTACATAAATTGTGTAGTTTTCTTGTTAATAAGCAAAAAGTACATTTTTGCACTAGCGCCGTTCAAAAACGCATGCTCTGTCCCGCTCCTGCGGGGACGGACATAAAGCTACCTTGAAAAGCGCGTGCGAAGCCGCGGGCAGCAATTAGTTTATAATGGCGCAAAAAAAATTAAATTGGACCATTTAACTCTGATATCCACCGATTACATTTTTGTACGAGATTCACACATTTCCATACGCGCGCGGCGGTAGAGGCGTTGTATGAAATCCCGAACACAAACTTATTAGGTACTTACACTACATTCACATTCACTATCACTACATATCTTGGCTCCTAGCCAAGATAAAAAGAAAAAAAGGCACGGCACAATAAAATATTGTTTCTTTAATTTAGTTAAAATGATTTTTAGGACTAGGTAGTGGATCGTCTGCACTGACTGAACGCTTAAATAGAGCGATTCAATTTCAGTGAGGCATATCCAAGGCGCCCGAGGCGTTGTTTGTTATCTGTAGGTACCGGCTAGGTAGAATCTAATCCTATGATTTTCGTGCATTGGATGGCAGGATGAATTCAGATATCGATAGGTAGGTTACCTACTAGCCGAAATAATGCTATTTCGTTGGCACGTACCTACATAATAAATAAATTCATAGCACAAATAAAAAATATCTGTGGACGTGTCCTAATTCACACGTCTACCTACTAAATAATGTACCTATGTTGTTTTTTTGCCTGAATACTTATATAATCTCTATCTCTATCTATCTATCTACATTAACTAATGTCCCCAAGACGGCCGAGGCTCGCCGAGTCATAGTAAACCACATTTCTCCCGCTGCGGAAATCGAATAGGTAACCAATCTTTCTGCGACTAATAGTCGCAGCCCGACTTTCGCCCACTGTTCTACAGAGGTCGTCTGAATTATAGTCCGTCCACGCGCAGACTAATCATAGTTAGTAGGTTGTCATAGCAAACGTCAGAAAGTCATTTATGACAATAATTGATATATTCCCAACCACCCCATTAACCTCCGTGACTATCTAAAAAGAGCTACCTACCCGAAAAAATTCTCAGCGAGTTACTCACTGAATATATTAAATTGACTTGCTGCAGATACTGTGGTCAGTGAGGACGGACTCCGACGGACCATAATATTTACCTAGTTCATTACCTTAAAATACCCCGTATAATTCTGCAGCCTGTTATCAAACAGCGTGGACTTCGAGTAGGACAGCACGGTAGATATCTTCACCTCGGATTCTTCCACCAGTTCTTGCATGAGATCTATGTCGTAGTCAGCGAGGCCGATGTAACGCGCTTTGCCGTCTCTGACAGCGCGTTCCAGCGCTGGTAGAGTCTCCTTGAGGATTATTGAGCGATCGCCGAAAGACATGTCGTGCACCTAAGAAAATAATGTAAGTAACTCACAAATATGTTACATAATATTATGGTTACTATGTGACTGCAAATTAAACCGAAAATTGTTTCATCGCCAAGGCTCATGTGGTGAGTCTATTGACGTTAGTAACGAGACATGATCGTGACGTCTCTTATTTGTATGGGATTTGTGTAGTTCCCTCTCCGCACGATTGAGGCTCTCTACCAAAATCTATGGAAAAATCCCGACGTCACGAACACGTGTCGTTAGTATCGTCACAAAGACTCACTCCTCTGGATCTATAGAGTATTCTGTAATGTACAGATTACATTATTTATTTACATTAATTATCCTGGTTTTTCCAGCATAAATATTTTTTGTTGGAAAAACCAGGATAAATACACAATAAAGCAAATGTAAATAATTATCACAGGTAAGTTATATGATTTATCCGAAGGTTATTTTCATCTGCGAATGTCTCAGAAACCAGACGTTTTAGGAAATTCAGTTATAATTATTTATATGACATTTTTATTGCATACATAACTAAATTGTGCGCCACGAATTTGAAAAAAAAAAACAAATTACTCGATACAAAAATCTTCAAACCCTACATTTCTTTTTTGTATTATCTTCAAAACTGTAGATGCTAGAAAAATAAAAGCCATTTTGAAAAGAAGAGGAAATCTTTTATTTGTCACATGCATTATCAATACTACCACACCCATCTAAACTGGGTACTTATAACATATGCAAAAAAAAACTGGGGAGCTTTATTAATCACATGGTGCGTTTTTCCCCTGAAGACGAAGATATGGTGTGAGAAGTGCTTCGTTTACGTTGTAGTGGAGGGAGGTGTATTGCTTCATGTGATATAATATAATTTATTCTCCTGATGTCTTTGAGATCAAACAACGTGGGTCTGGATAGATGGAGAATGACGGATAAAGGATGAGTTGGAGTTATGACATGACGGATGAAATTCCCTTGAAGCCAAGTCTTAGAGCTCTTCTTGCTGATTACGTAAACACCCCACGCGATGGGTCCATCTCCCTTGGATTCGGAGAAATTGCGTGAGGGGTTTATTTTCTGACTTTACATATTAAAACTTTTTTAAGTAGGTGGGTATTGTGTCCTCTGCCCGGAAAAGATTGAAGACAAGTATTTTCATTACTACACACGATTTTCTTCAATAATGTGATAATGATAACCCATATTATTCGATAAAAAAATTAAAAGTCTGCATATTCAGTGGCATTCTCTATTGCCGATTGCGAATTTGTGAAGTGGAGCCATAAAAAATCAATGACTTAGGTACTATACTACCTATTTAAAAAAAAATACTTGCAGATAATCGTAGAAATTGGCTGGAGAATACATAAATTTGCTGCAGCGGGAACCAAAAAGAATTAAATAAGACGTAATGGCGCAAAAATATAAAAGAAAAATATTTTATTTTTCGGAATAATTTTATGTTCATCAGACATTTTTTTTTATATGATTGATTATTATATCTACCTGGTTATGAAAAGACATATCGCATTAGGGACTAATCTGCAGTGAGCCCTCTCCTATTTGCACGCCAGTAATGGCAAAACATGTAGATCTTATTCAATTTATCTATATATAAACATAATTGCATGCTCATACCATTTTAGTACTCATGTTTTAAGCAAATAAATTATTCTTATTCTTATAGAATCCTTTTGGCGGAATCACACATTCGTCGAGACGTCTCGTCGAAAGACAATAAAACCATTTCGTTAGTATCGTCGACCGAACAAGAGCCACCAATTACACACTCATACTCGGATTGTCTCGCATCTCGGTTGCGCGACGAGCGTGTGATCCTTCTATCGTAGTTTTTGTGCTTTCTACTTCTTGAACGGTGAAAGAGGTTAGCAAGTACAAAAGTATCCTATTAAAATTTGGATTAGGTATTTAAAAACTATACACGCTAGAAAAAATACCTATGGTTTGACGAATCTCGAGTTGCAATCACGTTGCAATGAAGGCATTCATGAAACTTTTGAAAAACTCCTAGTTTTACCTGAATAAGGTCCACATAATCCAAGCCAAGACGGTGCAACGTACTGTCGACCCCCGATTCAGTCTTTTCCGTTGAAAAGTCGAACATTTTCTCTGTAGTTAACTCATAGCGTCCAACTTTACTGCCAATGAAGTACGAGTCTCGGGGTATGCCCTTCAGGGCCTGTAAATAATTTTTTTATTTAGTTAGAAGGCAACAACACTCATAGTGAAACAATGACAAATATGAAATAACACAATCATAAACTTTTTTAGTATAGAATGTGTGCATCTTACAGGCAGGTTTAACATTCGCTAAAGGTGTACAAAAAACAGCTAAAAATAATACCCTAGGGTATTATTTTTAGCTCAATGATTCAGATAAGTGCCTGGTAGAGTTTCCGTAGCAGATTGGTACAAGAAGGTCATAGAATCCATGTAAAAGTGGTCTCACGATTCGTGTAGATAGAAGCCTAGCTTAGCATAGCCTGGGTTTGTGTTTCAGAGCTGTTTACCTAGATACGCCCGCAGTTAACAAATAATGAAGCTACTCCGTTTCATTGCAGGATTTCCACTTCTTTATCAGATTTAATAACTTTACCTATCTTTAAGTCGTCGGCAAACAAAAAAATTATATTGTTTAGTCGAGTAGACAAATCGTTGACGAATAAAAGAAATGAACATACAAAGTGCCAAAACATTTGTGAACTAAACGGCATCGAGGGTGATATCCAGAAGAGAGGAAAATTGAGTCAAAGTTGGTTCTACTTTTTTTATTTCGATAAACTTATTCAAATAAAAAATTTTTATCTTAGGATTTTACTGCAGATATGTCTGTTTATGTCAAATCGTCAACGTGTGTTTTTCACGATGGAGTAGGTACCTAGAAGGTTAGTTATAATTTTGTCGTATAGCAAGCTATTCGACAAAATAACAGAAATATCTGCAGTAGTTAGTACCTAAGTAGACCTGAGTCTGTCGTGAGTCAAGACTCACGACTACTACTTACTAACCGAATATTTAAAAAGAGACCAATTACTATTAATCCTACTCGTATATAAATATATCAATCAGCTCACTTTCCCAATGACACGCTCCGAACTACCCTGTCCATACCAAGGCCCTGTCTCCATGTAATTGACGCCGCATCTCAGTGCCTCTTTTATCAGATCTATGCTGTGCTCCTCCTCATGCCCCCTGTAACCAGAACTAGGCACATCAATCTCACAGTTTATACCTATACCTATATTGACTACCTTTTTGAGCAAAGCTATCCTTTCATAATGACCAGCAGTAGGTAGACTTTATATAGATGACAACCTCGGTGGCGCGGCGGGAGAAGGTCCGCCTGCGACGCAGGAGGTTGCGGGTTAGATTCCCGCCTTGAGTCACACATTTGTACCTACGATCTGCAGGTACATATTTGCTCCGGGTGTTCTGATCGTTTAATAAAAAATATCTATGTATGTATGTAATGTATTGTATAATGTACCTACATTAGTTATCTAGTTAAATAAAACATATCACAGCAACCGTGATATATAAGAAATTGATTCTACCGAAGAAATGTTGCCCATGACCCACCCAACTCCCCAAAAAATTGTGTAAGTCGCAATACCTACTACACACCTTGTAGATGTAAGTATTTGTTGGGTATTTGTAATCAAATATTTATTTTTGATCTAAGTACTAGTTGCTCTCGGGTACCTATGCGTATAATGCAACTTCACATAGATATCAAAAATTAAGTACCTACCTACCTAGGTAGGTAATTTCTGACAGATATTTATTTGACTGACTAGGTACTTACCTACTCAAATCAAAAGCTGTTGTCTAAAATTTATATACGTATATAAGTTTATTGGTGTTAGATGGATTTCGCTAACTTAAATGAAAAGAGCTTATGAGCGAGGCTTACCGCACGCGCGTACCTTTACCGTACCTTTCTTTACGTACCTTTAAGTAGGTACCTACAATCAACATGTTTGTATCTGACGATATGGGCGCGTGTAATATTAAACGGTTAGATGAATGCTAACATTGAAAATTGAAATACTAACACTTGCTCAAAACACTTATTGAATTCTTTAGTATACGTCTAGGGGTAAAAATAATCATTTTTTTTCAATATTACTGTTTTTCATATCGTCATCCATACCGCAATTAGAGTGCCAGTGGGCCGGCCAGAAGAACCGACAACCACCCCGGGGTAAATGTGTTCTTGAGTGGAGACCGCGACTCGTCTAACTTAGTATAGGAGGCCCTACGACCAGGTGGGAATTGGGATGATGACCTGCGAAAGACTATAGGCAAACGATTGGTGCGGCAAGCAGAAGACAGGTCGCTATTATTGCGCTCATTAGGGGAGGCCTTTGTCTAGCAGTGGACTAATATAGGCTGATGCTGATGATGACTGATTTTTTAAGACATTGCAACACTGTTTATAACAAAAAAAGTATGAATGAAAATGGATGCGGCAAGCTGAAGACAGGGTGCTATTATTGCGCTCATTAGAAGAGATCTTTGTCTAGCAGTGGACTAATTAGAGTGTATCCCATCTGGCCCGGTGACTTGGCCCGGCGCCGGGCCACATGGGAAAAAAAGTTTTAACTGGCCCGGTGATGTGTTTACCGGGCCAAATGACACAAATCAAGTGCCATCGTCCCCGGTAAGGTGAGAAAAGAGGATACTATAGGATGATGATGACTGCTTTTTTACGTTTTTTAACACTGTAACAAAAAAATAATGGATGAAATCGGTCGGACATCGCGTTGATGAATGACAGCTATATACACATTTTGTCTTTAATCCCCTCTCCCAACTTCCAAAGGGAACCGTACCGGATTCCGGGATAAAAATATCCTATATCCTTCCTCGTAATCTGAACTCAAATCATGTCAAGTTTCATTTGAATCCGTCCAGTAGTTTGGTACGGCGTAATGCGCAGCCAAGAAACAGACAGACAGACAGATATGAAAGAAAGTAATAAATAAATACAGTTTTGGCTTCAGTATCGAATGACCTCCAAAAAGAATTTTAAAAAAACATAATTGTTTATAATACATTGAAGATCAATGTACAGAATTGGACCTGTTACAGTTTTATTATTTATAAGTAGTATAAGATAAGATAAGATAGATGACTGAGTAACAAACCATCGACCATTTCTATTGATGTTTATGAATATAGAGATTCAAAATTACCATCTAAATGTAGAGATCACAGACTGATGGTGGTAATACAATTTGGTTCAGCGGTGGCGGCGGCGTAGCCGAAGGATCGTTTAAACTAATCAAAGGTGGTAGGTACCTATGGTGACATGGATTGGCCATGATTAAAAGAGCATGCAGGTAGGTGTATGATCTTTTTATCATGTCCCATTAAGTACCAGAAGTCCTATTTTAACTCTCTAAAATACGCAAACGATTGTTTCGTTTCGTTTTCTTTTTTTGCACATGATTGAAAAACAGTGCATTAGAGTCAACATTTGTGTACACCAATTGGCCGAAACGAAATTTCGTGCTGGAGAATATAATATAGACCCCCAGCCAGATACTTAAATGTGGTCCTTTGCATAATCCGTCCGTGGTCACATAGGTAAATACCCTAAATAACAGAATTGGTAGGTACCTATAAAAGTATTAGGTATATGGATAGAGTCTAGTAGATTAAATGTACAAGCTAAAAGCAGCATACCTTTACTTTATTAAAAATAGGTAGGTTCATTTAGCATAGCAATGAAATGCGTGCATGAAACCCACGTACCTACCTAATTACCTATGCATGTTAGAACAAGGTAGTAAATTACTACTATATTAGTACTAGTACTACTATTAGTAGGTATTAAATACCTACTACTAATAGTAATTAATTAGGTACATTTACGTACCTACCTAGCTCCGATGCGTCTATTACGAAATAAATGTCTGGTCAGTCATTTTAGTATTTCACCCAACAATTCGAGTGCAAGGTGTATCTACATAGATATACGAATTTCTAGCTGGTTGGCTTGAATTGCTAGGTTGAATGGTTTTGGCTTATATGACTGGACTGGACTATTACCTATTCTGTACCTCGGTGGTGGGAACGAATCGCCTTGCATCATACCCGTAGACCGATACGATAATCTAAGCTTACTATCATACCTACCTAGTTACGGTACGGTCCGAGTCGAGAATGAGATGACAACAACCAACAACACGGTTCGTGGAATAAACATTCCTATTCGCAAGTCTACTTGTAGGTCCATAAACTTACCCGTAAATTTGGCTAAAACCTCCTCCCCCAAGACTTAGGTGAGAAACCATCATACTAGTAGACCCGAGATTATTAAACTTCATTGTTTTATTATGCACTTGAAAATCTACAAACAACACTTCTCGCGTCGCGTCGGTGACCAACGTGTGATGTGACCAACCACGGGCGACTCACACACACTCACACTCACGATCACGTCAGTGTTGCCAGAGCCTTTGAGTCGTAAGTTACGTGTCGTTTCCTAAAAATAATGTTAGAATTTGCTGCAAAAGTTACACTATTGTTATTTTTTATTTTACGTGTTTTTGGGGTCGGAGGCCAGCGCCAAATTGATGTCTACAAAATGGCGAATTATAAAGGAATCTATAATGTCTAACCCCCCGTTTTCATCAAGATATAAAACATGTATTTGACAAGTTTTGTGTAGTATTTTGGTTTTTGTTTTGTGGTTCTCACTCGTATAGATACATGTTTAAAACATGTTGTATACAAAACTTGTATGAAACATGTTTATTGATACTTACGTGTTGTAACAAGTAAAGTTTAAAACTTAACTTTATCTAACAAGGATGGATAGAGTGTAAAACGTGTTTTGAACTAGTATTATTCCGCCTTTGTTTTCGCCAATAAACAATACTAATCTAAAACACGCCTGTTTTTTGTTGAGCGAACGCTATCAATGTTTTAGACAAGTTTTATATGCGACTAGTTGTAAACAGCAGTGCCCCGCCCGGGCTCATGTTGAAGCTTTACTTCTAAGACCTTTATTGTACAACATGATGGCAAATAAAATCTTGAAAACTTAAATCTTAAAAACATGTTTCTTGGTGTAAACGAGGGGTAATGGTGTATTTTATCTTATGATAAAATCGACTCCAGTTTAATTTATTCGCAGCGCCATCTTCACTGCTGTTATTATCTAGTCTATCACCTTACCTAACTTATTCTATCAGTTTAAAACTACGAGGTGGTGCATCTGTAAGTTTTACACTGAATTAACTTTGCGTGAAATACTTTTTAGACGCGCCAGTTTTAGGTATCTACTACGTTTAATTTGATGCGTTCGTAAACTGTTTGCAATAAAAATCTAGTAGGTAGGTATATTACAAATCTCGCTCGTTGTTCACAAAAGTTCCGAAAATTGCCTTAAATATAACTAGTAGTTCTACGAACAGTAGACCTCACGAGTACTTAACTTTTTTCCAAAAACTAATAGTAGTTCGATATAATAATGTAGTCTATAGTATAATATTATAAAGAGGTAAAGTTCGTGAGTTTGTGTTGTGAGGTTAAAGAGGTAATCTCGTGATCTACTCAAAATTCAAAATTCAATAACTTTATTTCTTTAGGCTTACAAAATAAGCACTTAGACAAGTCAAATTTTATACATAAACACAGCTTACTACTGAATCAACTTTGAAAAATATTTGTGAGTCTCATACAGGCATACATTATGTATATTAACCCGTAAAGCGCGGGCGAAGCCGCAGTCAGCAGCTAGAATATATATATTATAAGACTCAAAAATATTGTATGCTAGCGACCCGCCCCGGCTTCGCACGGGTAGATAACAAAATAATTTTTTTTTTAAATTTTAACATACTTTTGATGGCAGACTTCCCATGCTTAGAACACTCGATCAAGTCTGCTTTTGACAAAATAAACAAAACAATCAAAATCATCCAATTGGGAGCTATGATGCCGCAACACATAGATCCAACCGTTAAACTTATAACAACGCTTTTTGTGTCGGAGCCGAATAAAAAAATATATATTATTAAAATATACTTTAGCGTTGGCATTATCTCGAGGATGGAGGAGAACCGACAACCGCTGGAGTAGGTACCTAAACGTGTTCTTGAGTGGAGACCGCGTAGGACGCTCTCCGACGTGATGACGATTTGCGAAAGACTGCTGGCAGATGCCGATGCGCTATGGCGCTCATTAAGGGAGGCCTATGTCCAGCAGTGGACTATTATAGGCTGATGATGATGACTTTAGATATTATTATTACTTACTTTTTTGTTTTAATATCTAGGATTTTTCAAATCGTAGTTTCGGAACTATTCCCGTCAAACAAACATACAAACAAACAAATCTTCCTTTTTGTAATATTCTTATTAGTAGTTAGTAGTATAGATAAGTATAGAAATACTAACTATACAATTTTATAGTATGGTTGGCAACCTTAGGTACAAAACCAACGCAGTCAATGTACAAACAAACAGCCTGATATGCCGGTGGTTTTGCCGATGATTATAAATAACACGAGTTCATAAAATACTATCACAAAAAACAGATAGGTGGGTAGATAATTATGCGTACCTCCAATTCATTGTACATTTACGAATCAAATAAATAATGCTGGACAATTCACACTGCATCATCAAGCCCCAAGCTAAGCAGAGCTGCACGTCTAGCCTAGATTAAAGTTTTCTGATGTACAGGTGGTCTGAGGTACCTGCATCACACGGTTCTCGGAACGTCAGAGCTAGAGGCTGACACCAGCTGAAACCGTAAAATTACCTACTGACTGGGTGGCCATTGGCTCTTGTGCCGGTGTGAAAATTCTACAGATTAACGAATGTTTCCAGATAGGTTGGTAAGACGTATGTTTACTAGACGAAATTATTCTTTTTTAATTTAAGCTTTACTTTGTTTTTTTTTCTGATGGCTTAGATTTTTAAGCAATACCAAAAATTTTATGTGTATATAAATACCAGATGTAATTGTTTTATTTTATATTGTTATTTAACTCTGCATATAATAAAATATGTATTCTAAATATATAAATGAATGCATGATTGTAAAAACCCCCCTCAGACCACTTTTTCCGAATTCCTTTTTATGATGGAAAAATGATCTCTATACCAAGACGGATCGATTGAGCTTAGAAACACACCTCGTTCATAGTTCTTTTCTGCAGAGTTAGGGGCATCAAAATTTCGACGACCGTAAAAACCCACCTTATTCTGGATGAAGCGGGTTTTTACAATCATCCATAGGGTAACACCTGAAAACTGATAGCTGGACTTGGCTTGTTTGTTGTTTGTGATAGAGCATTCGGGATTAAAATGGAAATATTTAAAATAAACGAATGATAATTAATGCATAAAAAAATTACATGTGGTCTCTTTTGTATTACTTTATTTAAATACACAGAAAAACTAATTCATTTAGAACATTTTTTTTACACCAGATAGTTTTTATTGATTTCCCGAAACTTTTGCATTTGGTCTGAGGGGGTTTTTACAATCATGCATTCAAATTAGGTCTGTTCGTCTATCACCAGGCTGTAGGTATCTCATGAACCGACAGTTAGACAGTAGACATTTTCACAGTTGGTAGGTATATTTCAGTTGCCGCTATAACAACAAATACTAAACAACAGAATAAAATAAATATTTAAGGGGGCTCCCACACAACAAACGTGATTTTTATACCGTTTTTATAGATAATGGTACGGAACCCTTCGTGCGCGAGTCTGACTCGCACTTAAGAGGAAAAGTATAGTATTGAGAAAGCTTAAGCAAAAATATAAGCTTTAGTTCATTTAAGCTTTTGTTTTTCATTTAATAGGTACCTACCCAAGTACCCAGCACCTACCTAGGTCCGAAAACGTTCATCACGACTGTCTTTTAGGAATTTAGGCGATAGGCAGGTAAGTTATACCTACCTACGTACTATTGTATGTATTACCTACTATAGGTATATATCGTGGACGGAAGAAATCACCCCCTTAATCGTTGGTAGGTATACATAGATATGATAGGGAATAAATAATTATTTTAGAAAAGACAAGAGGTGTCCTTTCCATCGTACAAAATAACAACATAGGTTACTATACCTACGTATGAGCTATAAGTATCTAAATACAAAGACGCATCTTTAAAGGTAGGTACTGTAATTTATCTACCTACTAAGTAATGATAAAATTTTGCTTACACGTGGGCCTACGGTACCCTTTCATTTACGAGGTCCGACACGCTTCACGTTATTTTGGAGACCCACACACCACAGATTAGTTAATGTTACGGTACGCTCGGCGGCGCCCTCCCCGCGTCAAACGGACCAACCACACATTACATCGGATAAGACTTTGAAATACTTGGAATAACTAAAAAAAAAAAAAACTATCTATCTCATTCTGTTCTCGGACATATGAAAAAGATGGAACAACAGAGCTTTTATCTTGCTGGTATTGCCAACAATTGGTCTCTTACGTGAAATGTGGCGACCAATTTAGTTATAGTTTGCCTTAATGCAAAAAATACTGTAGCTATTCTAAAATTACGTCACGGACCTTATGTCGGGAATACAGACCAAGCAAGCGAGAGCGAGCTAAGGCTAACGAAACGTTTCTTAACGTTTCTTTTTGTTCACTGACATTATTCAGTAGGTGGGTAGGTACGTACCTGTGAGAGCGTTAGGTATGTATAGTATCAAAACATTATCAAAAACTCTGTAGTTTGTCAACCATACCGATTACGTAGCGCGAGTCAAAGGGACTGTAGGTAGGTGGGCGCGGGTGGTCAAAGTAAGGCTCAAAGCCACCCGGCTTTGAGCCTTACTTTGAGCGAGCCACCTCACTAAGGGTGACCAGAGCGTTAGGAACATTATCTCTACCAATATAAGGGTCAAAATTGATTAAAAAAGTAATCTGTGCAAAAGGTAGGTAGATAAGATACCTAGTTGATGCTACGGAAGGATTAATTTTCTTTAGTTTGGAGAGTAAGTTTTTACCTAGCCAAACTTTTGCATTGTTTGTTAATTTTAAAATATGATGTGTGAATCTTGTGTTTTTATTACTATAAAATTACTTAAGAGGGCGCAATGCGCGCCATTTTGTGAAAAGGATAGGCATAGGATTTCGCTTTCATAGGAGCGGGAGAGAGCATGCGTTTTCGGAACGACGCAATTGCAAAAATTGAGTTTTTGCTTATTTAGAAGAAAACTACACTATTCTTGTAGATCGCAGAAACAATAATAAAACACAAAAAAATTTAAATCTCGCGCAAACAGAAAACAAACAACCTTAAGTACCGCTTCGCCATAGTTTGCCGACGTTCGCTGAGTTTCACACCCGTTCATTTACTGTGGATAGTATAGCGAAACCGAACGTGCGGTACCGACCGTGAAATTTAATTTTTTTTGTGAGCGAATGTTCACTCATATTCGCTTGGTCCCACCATAAAGTAAATTCACGTGAAAATCAAATTTATTTTTGAACATTTTAAAAACATTTGAATGTTAAATTGGTAAGTAATAGTTCATATAAAAATCCGTAAGCTACGTGATCCATTCATTGCTCAGCAAAGGCGAGAAGTTATGGCTGAAAAAACATAAATAAACTTAATAAAAAACCCAATTGCCGTTTTATATCATATCACATCCTTCTAAACTTAAATCATGATATGGTAAGACAAAGTTTCACTGTGTACCTCACGGTTCACTGAATATCCAGTTCATTGTGTACTACCTCCTCCTCCTGTGTACATTGGGCCATTTCCCATTGTTTAAAAACGTAGGTATCATTGTCAAGTATATATTAGGTGAAAGCAAAAAACGCAGTTTGAAAGTCATTGAAATTTTCTAGGCCATAATATGTGCTAAAATTAATTAGATAATAATAATATGTCCTAAACATAAAATGTCTAACAGGATTAGGAAAAAAGTTACAGTTCTCTAAACTTTTGGTGGTTCATTGGCTACCACACCACCCTACATGGGCAACAAACGACTAAAAAAAGGATGCTATAGGTTTCGTTCTTTCAAATTAAATTGCCAAAGAACGTGCCTAGCAGGGATGTCAGACGTACCATAATTATGGTACACGTACCATAATCCAGGTCTTCGTACCATGTACCATAGTACTTCTATTATGGTACGCAAATGTACCATAATTTTCAATCATCAAAATTATTTTGTCATGTAATGGAACGAACGACAGAAACGTTTCGTTTCCGCTGCTAAGCACTACTCTGTACGTCTAAGATCTGTGATATGAAGCCTTACTCTTAATCTCATAAGAATAATTTTACAATCGATGTATTATGCGTAGAATGAAACGGCCTCTTTAGGTAACGTTTGACGTTGACTGCACTGGTGCGAGAGAGATGGAGGATAGCCAATACAAGTTGTGTATGTTGCATCTCTCTCGCGAACCGAAGATTTCTTTCTTCATTTCATTCATCCGTTCATACGGTTCGTTCATTCGGTTTATGATATCTTGTATTGACTGGCTTGAGTAGTAATACTAACTCTTGGTTTATCTATAATTTTGAAACTCGGTGACTCTGTTTTCTGTTTCAAAATTTGTGAATTGCGTTGTATTTGATACAGTTAAGTATCTGTTTTTGAGTGTTTGTTTATGAAAAAACTGTAATATTAACTCAAACCAATTAATAACCGTGTGAGACTTTTAGAAACCGTACCTTAATTTTCTGAAAAGTACCATATTTTTGACAAACCGATGTCATAATTTCTGAGTCGGCATCTAACATCCCTGGTGCCTAGTTGGATATAAACATCCATTAAAAAATTTTACTGTCATAAGTTTACTTCAGTCAGTAAGAATAAGAAGTACAATATTTCATCAGTGTTTTATGGAAATAATAGCTAAAAACAGCAAATCGCTGGCAACCCAAAAGCTATGGCGCCGAGCCGCCGAACACCGCAGTGAATGAAATCGTCACAAGGGAATAGCTAGCAGTGCGGCTCGGTGATCCTACGCTGAACGTCGCCCGCTCACTCGCTACGAGAGATAACGTAACATCGGACTTTTGGTGTTGTTGAAATTCTTTTAACTGAGATAAATAATATTGTTCGTGATTTTATTAGTGCTGCAAAATGAGAATACTTCATGTATAAATACGGCAACTTATAAAAGGTACGTTTAATTTATTTCACGGCCATTAGGTCATCAAGATGTTTGTTGTTTACACAAACTCGGGAACTTCAAGATGAGCGTCGTATTCTGTGTGAGGCGAGGCTTGCTTTTCAATTTTTATTTAAATTAAATTTAATATATAGGATCTATATTGTTAGCAGATAACTTCTATTTATTTTATTCATGGTAATATTCTTTAATAATGGACTGGATGTTATAGGTGCCTAACCTCTATTTGAATTATACTTCACGGAAATACTGTATTTATTTAATTCTGTAGATCATGCATCCGTCCAGAGCAGTATTTTATTTATTTATTTAGGAAACAAAATCCACAGTATGTTTAAGTTAATGGTTTGACCACTAGTTTGCCCTCAGTAGTATTATAGAATAAATTATTTCTCAACTAATTTATGAAATTGAAAGAAAAAATGATTTATTCATTATATCTATTCAAAACAAAACCTACTAGGTATGTACATAAAGTTAATATTTAAATAAATACCTAGGCTATTTGGTACAATATTAAGTTCATTGTTACTATAAATTTGATTCTCAGTATACATTTAACAAAATAATATTACTCAGTCCATTAAACAGTGTATAAATGACACATGAAATAATATCTGAAAGCTGGCTAATTGCTAACTGTATCATGCCAATGTTCTGTTTGAATTTCAACTGATAAATT
The DNA here is from genome assembly GCA_947086465.1 of Eupithecia exiguata. Lineage (NCBI taxonomy): Eukaryota > Metazoa > Arthropoda > Insecta > Lepidoptera > Geometridae > Eupithecia > Eupithecia exiguata. The sequence continues at coordinate 4,294,396 of OX352226.1, forward strand.
AGCGGTGTATCCACATGAAAGGCTTATCTTACTGTATGGAGGGTCAAAAATGGGGGAACATCCAATACTTTAATATAGACTTTATTGCTAGCATCAATGTGTCCATATTCGGATGGAAATAATGTGTCAAATACCTATATTGAACGATAGGTGGTATTACTGATTCCATACCATACTCCGGGAGCATAAAAGATTTCTAAACCCTAATCTTCAACCAATTGAATTATTTGTATTATGCTCCTGCTACACATTATTTAAAGGGATAGAAATGGAACATTATTAAAAGAGAATTAAATTTAAAAGTGTCATATCTTCTTCGCAGATCAACATGAGGACCAGGCTACCTCGTTGCCGGCACATGTCCACCAGGCTCTTTGCCATCCTGCTGTTTTTCCTGGGTCTTGTGGCTTACTGCTACTTCTATACTGCTCCAAACCCTAAACCAGGTATGTCTCAGTCTTTTTAGGTGTCCATGGTTGAATGAGCCGGCTAAAAAGTAGAAACCAGAATGATGGTAAGATTTACAGATGTCAATCGTCGCGATGCCACTGGGTGCCTGACTGCTTAGTCGTAGAAGAAAAGAAAATCTACAAAGGTACGTGGCTACTCTTTCAGAAATTTCTATGTTTACGTCTTTTACGTCTACAGAACATTAATAGGGTTATGGGTGTTAATAATATCCCCTTGGCCTCTGCATCGACATGATGATTTAAGATGGGTATTCTCGCGGCACGTAAAGGCTTTTAAGTTTGTAGCCGAGTAGTGACGATAGCTGCGGTTAAACTGTAAACAAAACGAGAATAAGACATGGCCAATAATATCAAAACGATATAATACGACTTCACATTAGATAACTCGACCTAATAGTCAATAGATACCTTTTCTAGTCCCTGCGTATAATCTAGCTTATTACAAGCGTCTTCAAATTAACTCGTACGTATTCGTTTCTTTCGACAACGTCACGCAAGGTATCTGGAATATATTTAATTATTTTCACTTCTCTTGCTCAAAATGACGTGTCAATAATAGCGTATTATAAAGTAATTTTTCTTTTTAATTTATGTTTGAAATCATCAGGCAGTACAAGACATTCGTCCTCTTGCATAAAGACTAGACTTTTTGGTGTTCCATTTACAAAGAACATACATTTTGACGACCTCTGTGGCGCGGTGGGCGAAGGTCCGCCTGCGATGCAGGAGCTTGCGGGTGCGATTCCCGCCTCAGGACAAATGTGTGTACGATCTGCAGACATTTGTTCAGGGTGTTATGTGCGTGTTCGTTTTCTATGTATAATAAAAAAAAAACTACGTATTGTATCATATTATGTATATTAGTTATCTAGTACCCATAACACAAGCTCTGCTTAGCTTGGGGCTAGATAATGCTGTGTGAATTGTCCAGAATTATTTATATTTATTTATTTAGGTTTCACCAAGTGGACACACCTAAAAATCTTAGCGTGTCCAGATGACAAAATACTCACCGGCAGCAAATATAAAAGTACTAAAAATATAAATTAAAACCTATATATATAATACCTATATAAATAACCCTAAGAAGTTAACAACTAACGGACAGGTTTTGTCTAATCCATTAGACTGTCAATGTTATACAATGTAACTACGAGTAGACTAGGTATTCAACCACTTGGGCGGGTATGGTTGAAAAACAGACGAATAGGTTAATTAAAGTCGTTTGAATGACTATGTGTCGTACTCAGGTACCGAATGTTTCTACTTATATCTCAATGAATTGCCTATGTGTAGATTATAAGCGATCGCATGTAAATTTATTTACTGCAAGCGTTATACTGCGCTGATCAGAATTTATCTAAAGGTATGTGTTGTATTATAAAAATTATAAACTAGGTAACAGTTCTTACGATTTTACGGTGACATATCCGCCTGTTGAATTAAATAGAGATTTCAGGCACTAGCATGTCTCTACTTATTACCAAAAATTTAAATAACAGATCTATAACGAGTGAAATGAAATGGTGAAGTTATTTTTGCGCTGTCGGCTAAGCCTGTAAAATAAAACCGGCCAAGTGCGAGTCGGACTTGGTCGGTTTTTACGGAGCCATTCGGTTCCGTACCATTATCAGTAAAACTGCAAAAAAAAACACGTTGGTTGTATGGGAAATATAAAATAAATAAATTTGTGTTAGATATTTGTTTTATTTTAATTGAATTATTTATTTTTAAAGTGAATATATAACTAAATATTCTCTGAAAATTTCAAGCGTCTAACTGTTGCCGTTGTCAATATCGAGCAAAAACGAGCAAAAAAATCAAGTTTGTTGTATGGGAGCCCCCTTAAATATTTAAAATTTTATTCTGTTTTTTATTATTTTTTGTTATAACGGCAACAGAAATACATCATCTGTGAAAATTTTAATTGTCTAACTATCACGGTTCACGAGATACAGTCTGTTGACAGACGGACAGAAGGACAGCGGAGTAATAGGGTCTTAGTAATAGGGTCCCGTTTTTGGGGGGTCCACCTTTTGAGTATGGAATCCTAAAAACAACAAGTCTAGAGACAAAAAATTCAATTATCAATTCCCATCGTGGCCAATTCCGGTCCCATTTCCTGATTGCCACTGAATTCCCATTTCACTTTAATTTCACCCAGCGCGATAGCTTCAGCGCACCGTACGTCTTGAACCCTAAAGGGTTTTAAGTCCCCGCTGTCCTTCCTTTCTGCCCTACGACACTGACCGCAGGGCAGATAGTAAATAAAATCGGTTTGATTTAGTTTTTCGATGACCTTACTAAGAGTTGGCGACACATCATGTTATCCCATAGAGCTCGTTATCCGTTGTTCGGATATCTTGATAATCGAGATGATATTTATGTTAGCTAGTTCTTTTAGTTTTCCTAAACCCTTTTCTTAGTTAGAGCCGTGTTCAATAGTTGATACCTGGCCGGCTTATTTCATTTAGTTCTTAAATTATGCTTTGGAATACGAATCACAATAGTTTACCGATGAGAATGACACCGCATGAGTGACAACAAGATTTCTCCGCCAGCCTATTGTTTGTTTTCTTATGTCTTGTCTGAATCTGTGGAAGGGTCAGTGACCGCGGTATGGTATGGCCCTTGAAAGTGACTGTGTAGAATCGTAGGACGTTTGGCTTAGCATTAATATATGGCAATCTTTTCAAATGTCATAACTGTATTTCTGATAAAAAATCCGCAAATTTGCTCACGAAATTTTTTCATCGTCTTTACACACAGCTGATAAAGGCGGCAGCAATTATTAATCCGAAGCATAAACGGTGAACTATTAGCGAAAGCCAGTCTAAGCTTACAGCGGAGCGCATAATGGGTTTCAAATTAATTTCATTTTCTAATCTGATTTGTCAAGTTACGTTAGCGTGCCGAGTATTTTTAGTTTTAATCAAATTGAATCAACTAGTATCAACCAAGCTAGAAACTCGCCAATTTTATAATTGCAGTCACATTTCCTCCTAGTGTAAATTAATGTAGGCATCTCCTTGATATTGTCTAATTTTACCCCTAGGGGAGATGTTGTTTTATATTAAATACGCTACAACAAATCATGCTGCATTGTAACGTATCTAATACAGAGAAACATAGCGTCTTGAGTTTTAAAATTCTGAAATAAAGTCTCTGACAAGTTCGAACCAACCTGGTCAACCTCATTTACGCTGCTCCGATACGCTAAACTAAAGCGTATTGTGAACAATGTAAATGTATCTCCTCATCTGATAATATGCTTAGTTGCGGATACTTATTGTGTGGTGAATTCTTTGAAATACTGTCGTCTCAGAAACATGCCGTGCCCGGCAGTTTGTCGTTAGATCCAACGTGGGATGGGCAAATGGAGATGCCAAGGTCATATACCTACAGGCTGAAGATGATGATGAATAGACTACATAGCGTAGCAAACACTTAAAGCTATGAGTATGATGTGTTGGAAGATTGACCAATCATCTTGTTGCGGTGACAGCGCCAATTTGTCTCTATTTCCCTTTATAGACGTATCACACTATTTTTAACTTCGTTAAATAACCGGCGTTTAACGGTTAAAAATAATAGAACGTTGCGGTCTTTTTTTAGACTTGGTGTTTTTCCTGTTTGCCCTCTTTCGTGAATGTGGACTGGACACCAAAAGGACAAGTTGAGTAAATAGCAGTGCCTTGCCCATTTACGGAATACCTTTAAAAAGTGCTATGAAAAACATTTCACTGCCCACATACCTAACAAACATTTTATTCGAAAAATGCTTTTTTACAGATTATAGTTTGCCCCCTTTTGTCAATCCCCGAAAATCATGATGTAGAAACATTATATCATAGGCTTATTTAAGTTTTCCGTAATGCCTTTACTAGAACGAAATAATGAACATGCCTAATAAAGTTCTATAATTACCCAACAAATAAAATTTGAGAACTTCACAAGCTTAGTCGTATCTGCACCGGAACCATAATAATATTGTTTGATCAAATATTGTCCTACCTATTGTCCTACAAATATTGTCCAGGAAGATTCCCGGACTGACTTTGAACAAGAAAATACCTTTTCACAGATGAACGATATTGTTACATTTTCTTTTATCTGCCGTTCTTAAATAGGGTTTTAGAGACGCAAGAAAGGGCTAACTCTCGATTCTGTAGATGTCAATAAGCCAATGTTTTTTTCATGATGTTTCCTTGTTGATTTGTATATTTTTAGTGTACAGAACTACAGCACAGGATGACAGAATCAGCATACTCTTCAATGTCTAAAGCTAAACACAATTATAAGAAATGTTGTCTAAAGCAATAAATAATAAACGATGTAGTTCGTTTCTGATGCCTCACTCATTGCACGTCCATTTGCTGTGGTCGCTAATTCGCCTAATTTGACTAGACCCAGATCGCTAATTGCTTGTGTGCTGGTAATCAAATCTGCATTGACAACCCCTGCGGACACGTCGTATACGTCGGTTATAATTAAGGTGAAATGAGTCCCAAAACCCATGTTTTCACTGTACGGAAAATCGATTTTAAGGCAATAAAACACTATTTCTTTAAATATTTTTTGATGTGCATCAGAAGTTAAGGATTTTTGTTAGTAAGTTATGGAAGTCGAAACAAGATTGACTCAACTTGACTCGATACAAAAAAATCGCGGTTTCCTCTAAATTTTCATTTTTACTTCGGAAAACCAGTTTCATTTGCTAGTTATTCAACATATTTTAATGAAATGTCATCTAAAAATACTTAACTAAATACTTTAGACGATTATGTTTTTTTTTTTGCGAAATAGTATTATTTTAGAGTACAACAAATTTATAAATAAAAACCAGTGAAATTGCGCGCCGACCGGCTCTTGCCTTCCTTTCTCGCCTTCACAGCGCGGTGTTCGCACGTCCTTGTCTCGAAAATACGAACCGAAATAGGTTCGTATTAAGATCACAAAGCAGCATTAGCTAAGAGGGTCCGTGAAACCGGAAAGTTTGACTTAACTTATTACAGGAACTCATTCTGATTTTGATAAAATAAAAAGTATATAGTTTTGTGTGTGATGGGGATTTATATCGTATATTTATTCAAAACTAGCTGTTGCCCGCTGCTTCACACGCGCTTTTCAAGTTGCCTATGTCCATCCCTGGGATACCATTTATATCCCTGCCAAATTTCATTAAGATCCGTTCAGCCGTTTAGGCGTGAGAAGGTAACATACAGACAGAGTGACTTTCTAATAATATTTAAAGTATAAATACGTATTAACTTAATAAATACACGTGAATATTTAATATAAATTATAATATAATGCGATCTGATCGCGTAAGTATAAGAAACTTAAAAAAACAATTATAAAATTTTCGACCCGCCTTGTAGTAGTAGGTATAAAGTTTTAAATTTTGTAATAAGAATGACTAAATGGTATTTGACTGGTCACAAACATTTAACCCTCGCATTAATTCAGCTATATGGGTACTAATTACGGATGTAAACGGGTTAACTTCGAACCTTATTTGTGTTGGAAGAACACCAACGTTTCATCACTTAACGAGGGACTTCTTCAGGGTGAGTGCGGTTCTAGGCGCGCGCGTTCCGCGTCTCTTCGAGCACTCATGTAGAGCAACAGTACTTGGGTACTGTTACCATTTTGTTTCTGAAGTATTTATTTTGACTTTCACACAAAATAAATGCCTAACTACTGTTAATTACTATTTGAGGTACATACTGGCCGCGTGAAACAACCACAGTCACGCGGAGTTACTTCTGACGTCTCACGTGAGACGCGCTCATTCCCAACGTCTCACGAAAGTCAGAGCCTCGTGACGTAATTTGCAATCTACACTAATTTACTTACATCATCCATTATATATGTTTTTCAACCTCGGGGCCGTTCGCAATAAATATTACCAGAACTGTGAAATCCGGGGAATAGTATCTTTAAGGCGGTTGTATGGGTCAAACTAGCGCCACTACCTATTTTATCTTATTATTACGTTAAACAAAGGAAATTTCCAAAATCCATCGTACAGTTTGTGATATCTATTATAAGCTTTTTTTTAATGCCTCTGTAATAGTTTTACTCTATAGATATTGGTGGCCACCAAGGGCAACTTCGATATTCTGCCTAAACCTAATAGAATAAAACTATTACACAGGCATTAAAAAAAAAGCTTATAATAGATATCACCAACTGTACGACGGATTTTTGAAATTTTCTTTGTTCAACGTAATAATAAGATTAAATAGGTGGCGGCGCTAGTTTGACCCATACCACAGCCTTAACACCCCGCATTTACCTACCGCAATATCCTTACCAAACCATTAATAAAGGTGAGTAGTTAGTCCCGCATTGGTCAAATCCGTAATGTCGATTTGCAATCCTAATCATGCCAGGAACGTCAGGAATTTAAACCTGCTATCGTTCACGGAGGCTGGCGTCCGTCAAATCTGCTTGTTATGCGAAATTCCCGATTTTAATTCCTCGTTTTCATAAAATAAAGCAACTAATCTATTGAAGTTCTTTATTTATGTTTCGTTGAATGGGTGGGAATTTTTAATCCCTTTCACAACCAGAGGTGTGATAATTTTAACGTGAATTTCGGTTTTTAGCATCGTCGGTCCTCAGACGGATTAAAGTGTTTGTTGAGATTTCTTTCTAGATTTATTTAATTGTTTGAAAAGTCAAGTCACTTTTCAAACAATTATTATCGAGATTGCTCTATTATTAAGATGGCATTGATCTATGTATATGAGTTTTTAGGTGTACTTTATTTGGTTGTGACTGGTGTATATAGAACGACATATCGGGTCGGGGGTTTAAGTTAGTAGGTGATGGTATAGGTTTCTACTATTAAAGCTTGATTGATCTTATCATCCCAAGAATACGAGACTTTATATAAAAAGAAGACGTTGTATAACTAATTTCTCCCTCACTGCGGTTGTCACCTGCCTCCTCCCCAGTTTTCCTAGAATACTTCGGTCTTATCACGCCAGAGTAAATATAAATAAAGATCGAAGCTTCGTGCAGTTTCTAGTTTCGTTGTGTTTGCATTTTATAAATTTCTTTGTTCTTTCTTCCATGTTTCCATTTGCTGGAAAATATTATATACATTTCACTGGCGTTACGTAATGTAATAGGATTCATCTCCATAAACGACGAGATCTAGTTTGGAGGTGATATTTCCCTGTTCTATGAATAGCCTGCGCGCAGGACACTTGTAGCAGCCTACATTCAGATTATGGATTTGAATAATTATGGCCATGCGAGCTTTTTGTTTAATGTCCACCGCAGCTAGCGCGGCCGACTGATAGGTACTTATCCTAATTTTGCGTGCGGCTTAGTTGTGATTTTACCGAATTTACGATTAAAATCTATACCTACCTAATACTATATGCAAATTCGACAGTGATTCACGTGTATTTATTAAGTTAATACGTATCTATACTTTTCATATTATTCGAAAGTAACTCTGTCTGCCTGTTACCTTTCACGCCTAAACGGCTGAACGGATCCCAATGGAATTGAATGAATGAATTCTTTGGAATTTGGCGGGATGTAGATTTTTCCTCAAAGAAGGACATAGGCTTTTTATCCCGAGATAGAGCGTGCGAAGCCGCTGTCTAAAGGTAGTAGATTATAAAATAAAAACGTCAAGTGCGAGTCGGTCTCGCGCAACGAGGGCTCCGTAACTAAACATTATATTATTAATTATATAAATAAAAGACCTTGTTTCTTGCCAAATATCATGATTCTAGCTCAACGGGAAGTAGGTATGCGTTGATTTACAAGTATGATTTATATCGAGGCTCCAAGAGGTTACGAATCTGAGTATATTATAATGTGAATTTTGACTCGATACTTCCACGCGTTTCTGAGAGAAGAGGGTTGACAGACGGACAGACAGAAAGACGGACAGCAAAGTGATCTCATAAGGGTTCTTTTTTTTCCTTTTGAGGTACGGAACCCTAAAAACTGATTGTACTGTCGTATTAGAAGACCTACTATAAAACTGCGTATCCCGCTACTTTTGTGTTATTGTGATTTAACTGCGTAAATGCCGTGAAACCACTCGTATGTTAAGAATGGATGAACTGTACCGTAAACTTGGGCTACTTTGACATACATAGTTTGGAAGGTCTTTGATATGTAATATTTTTTAGAATGTTTAATATCGAGATTTTTCTTCCTCATTAGAACAACTACAATTAAAGTTTACATAAAAATAATTACAATTTAATCTCGCTAACAACATTAGGCTTCCACGGTTGGTTATACTGAATTCCTCAAAAAATGAAATGGTGATGGATTCTATTCATAAAGATGGTTCTGCCAACCTTGTACTTTTCTGCTACGCTTTTTGCGACATTCTTCCAGATCTACGAGTAACATCTGCAACAGCTTTATTGAAATTTTTTATGATTTCTTACCATTTTTCTTGTTTATTTCAATCTAATATTCAGTATTTGTAAATTACGTTGAACAAAATAGCATTTTGTTATGTAATGTAAACAAAAGACGTACTCGTATAACTTCTAAATACTGGGGTACTTTGACATTGCGGGTTACTTTAACACATTTTTGGGCTACTTTCACATATGTACCATGTGAAAGTAGCCCAAAAATGTGTTAAAGTAACCCGCAATGTCAAAGTACCCCAGTTTACGGTACTTTACCAACCTTATCGATGCAATGATTGGTGCAATAGGTGTGTCGTAAAATTGTATTTTATGTGAAAATTTTGTGATGTGGCGATTAGAAAACTAATAGCATACTAAACTATCCTCAAATATGAGCCTAGAAAAGTCCACATCTTGAAATTTGCCAAAGTCGCTCATTGTGACCTAACACTTTCATGTCCCTCGACGCACTCGTTCATCCGAAGCTCTATGTAGCGGCGCGGCGCGGCGCGGCGGCGTAGACTGGGCAGTGAATGCGTTAACGATGTTTGTTGTATTTCGTTTATGTCGTGTACGGTGTACCTCATAATATGTACAGTTCACGTACAATAAAGCCTTTTGCATTGTAAATGTTATGCAAAATATTGTTTTTGGGTCCGCTGTTCTTTCTCCTTTTTTAACTATCCGGACCAAATTTTGCTGAACCAATCTACTATGATAATTCACTATTATCGCTTCGCTATGAAAATTTGTCGTTTTAAGCAGTAAATAGGTGTATTTCGCAAAAAAAAGTATCGTAGCAAGAGTTGTTTTTAATAATTTATTCCTTGTCTGGTAACTCATGTTGTAACGGAATAATTTTTCAAATGTGGGAGTATTTTCTGAGTTATCGAGAGACTGAGATTGAGTTAGCATGATTATTGACGTTACGTAGATTTTTGTAGTCGGTATTTCTCCAATGATGGCTAGTTGTGGATATGGGCACCTTGGTTGGTTAAATATATTTATATTTGTCGTGACTTGTGTTGTGACTAACGTGTATTATTATACTCGTTCGTCAGAAGTTGTCATCAAAAAGTCCGTGAAAAGTTCAGTGAAATTTTTGATTAATAGAATTTAAGAGATCTTTTCGTTATTTTCTCTACAACCAGAGGGTCTGTTCAACGTTGGATTAATCAGTCTTGTTAACAATAAATAAAATAAATAAAGCCTTTATTTCCTACTAACTTATTTAACTATTTACTGTGGAAAAAACTCGTGTTAGTCATATACAAATTTACATTTCTTTATTTAGGTGAATAAATTTGATTGTTAGTTAGTTAGTAGTCGCCACTTTTGGCCTACGCCAAAAACGGCGACTACTAACTAACTAACACTACTACCTACTACTACTAACTATACTAACGATTTCCATGATCAAGTTACCTTTGGAAGGCCGAAACCAATATCAAAATATTATATAATATGTTTTATTTAATAGCGCTCTAAAATAATCTTTATTTACAAATAACAGAAACAAAAGAACGAGTATTTTATTTAGCCTGACGTGTCCCCTTGCCGGGGTAATTCTTCTCTCCCCCTCGAATGGAAAATTTTTATAATTGAGTGTTGGAGTTTTTTCGTAGGTGGATTACTTTCTGTACCTTTTATTACATCGTTTTATAGACTTTAAATTGAGTATGTTGATTGGTTGTTTTCTGATTGTTAATTGGATTTTTGTTTTCTTTTACACACGCGTTTCGATGAAACGGTTTATATAATAAATCCATAGTAATATTAAAAATTCGAAAGTAATTCTGTTTATTCACGACGACACGGCGCAATGGATCTCTGTGAAATTTGGCAGAGAGATAGATAATATTCCGGAGAAGGACATAGGCTACTAACTTTTAATCTCGGAAAATACCGGTGAAACTGCTCGCAACTTCCCTGGTATATGTATATGAATTTGACTTAAGGCGGTACATCTGCATCGTTTCAAATTTGCGCCGCCACAGGTAAAAGAAAAGTTATTAGCAAATAAGCTTTTACTTTATCCGGACTTCGATTTTGACTATCGTGTTGCTAGATTTACATTATGTTTTTAGGTACCCTAATAAGTTACCTATCTAAGTCTAACTAGACGATTTATAGTCGAAATCGTAACCAATACTGATACCAATAGAATCTGAAGAGTAGTTTGATATTTCTGGCTCTCTTCTTTAAGAAGAATACAAAACACTTGAAGTTATTATTACTTACTTATATTCTATACTAATGAGATACTTGAAAGATTAAGTACTTAGCTGAATCTATTAAAAAACCTTAAACCTAATAACATTTTTATTGAATGCTTTGCTTTGCACTTGAGAAGAAAAACGATATTACTAACATGATTAATGATCACTGTGCATCATTGTACCTACCTGCCTAGCGTAACTTGACCTTGAGAGGCCAGCTATATTGTTTTTGCATGTCCTATCGCGCCCTATCTACGCAAATGATGCTTTTTGTATACAGTTTCTTGCCATATGTGACCGTTGTAATCGTGAAAACTGAGACAAAACTAACGTAAGAAACATTACTCTTAATTAAGCATGTTTTTTTTTTGGTTGGTAACACAAATAATATTTTTTATCTCCTCAAATCTATACGCTATACGTGGAACAAAAACAAACATATCCGTCTGTTCTTGATGTTTTATTGAACGGAGGAAACCTTTTAAATTAAAACATCATAAACGGTACGCAACTGAAACTAAATAGACCATGCCTCAACGAATCAAAGTATCATAGTAACAAATATAATATTTACAATGATACCTACTAGTTTTCTATAAATGCAAATAGGTAGGTCATTGTTGCAAATTGCGACCTTTTTGAACAGCTAGGTATTATTCAAAACGGTCCCAATTTGCAACAATGCAAGCGCACAAGTATCGATGGTGGCACACAGAAGCTGGTTGTGAAGAGTGGTTCAATTACGTTCAATGCCGAGGTTACGATACGTACGATTCATGTCTTGACCTTCGAGTTACGTTAGAGGGTCAGCAGCGCCGCCGCCCCGTTTGCCACGCATCTTATCTAACTTGTCTTGTCAAACGAGTTGGGTACATGTCTGTTTTGGTTACAAAACGGTAATGGTACAGTTTTGGTTACGCTGTGCAAAATTATCCGTGATAGATATAATGTATGTTGTTTGTCGACCTCAGTGGCGAGGTGGGCGAAGGTCCACCTGCGACGCAGGAGGTTGCGGGTTCGATTCCCGCCTTGGGACAAATATTTGTATGATCTGCAGGTATTTGTTCCTCGTGATCTGGTCGTTTTCTATGTATAATAAAAAATATCTATCTATGTAAAGTATTGTATATCAGTTAACTAGTACCCATAACACAAGCTCTGCTTAGCTTGGGGCTAGATAATGCTGTGTGAATTGTCCATCATTGATTATGATGTCATCTTAGCCGAATTTCGACCACGTCGGCCAGTCTTAACGGAGACTAGCCAGGTGCGCAGGACATGTTATGGTGCAAAAGTGTGTGCGCAAACACAATTATCAAGGTACCATGGGAGCGAAGCCACGTGCAGAAGGTAGTCTGAAATAAATAATAACCTACTGTACTGACTTACTTTGTGAGGAAACGGACCGGATAGGAGCCTAGGCTGTTGTATGGCTTTTCTAGTCGATGTTGACTGGCGGAAAATTATCTGTGTCCCGCAACTGTGCCGGCGGGGATTTTATGGTTTTATTCTTGTTGCGCGGATACCTCATTCTTCACTATATAGTATAAATTCAAATTCTTTATTTGTAAAAATGGGTCACAGAGATGGAAGAATAGTAATAGGTCAGCACCATACATGTTTTGCCTAAATCTAGGGCATGCAAATATACATAGGTTGGTAGGAGAATTTAGTAACAGACATAAAGAAGCAAATTAAGGAACATATTGAAACGTTGAGAATAAAACAAAGTCGTTTCCCGCTGTCTGTCCCTATATGTATGCTTCGATCTTTGAAACTACGCAATCGATTTTGATGAGTATTTTTTAATAGATAGTGTGATTCAAGAGGATCGTTTATATGTATAATAAATAACATCAGCATTGCACTCGTGCGAAGCCGAGGCGGGTCACTTGCTTACTATAAAATGTCGCGCGGCTGTTACACATAGCCGTCATACATTTTCAATTTTTTATCGAACACTAGCTAACACTCAAAAACTCACTTTTCCACTTTTCGGTGTTATTTGTGGCTACTTGTATTTGAACCATATTTGTTGTTGGTTTCGTTTCTTTCGATCACAAAGTTAACACAATTAAAACAAAAATATTTATTTAACATAAAACACATCAAAAGAACTTGATTCATCCGAATTAATATCTTAATAACCTGTTGTAACGAACACAAGTCGATGTTATGTCAAGTAACGTAATAGCTAGAACATATTATTATGTTCTAGCTCTAGATATCTGTTTGTGGGGCGAAAGCAGGAAAAACACTGTAATCGTATATTACGACACTTACATACAACTGACGCCGCCGCTCTACTTTATTATATTATTGTCTGGCTTTATTCATTTTCTGTTGTTGGAATGAAAGGAACGACTTATTTGTATGGTGCACACTTTATGTGGGTACAGGTAGCAGCTTTTTTCTTGTAGTTAACAAGGACAATATTTTATCTCACCTTACGGTACTTTGGTATCTATTCTGAACGGTATGTAGCGTTCGTTGGATTGACATGATTTAGCATGAAGCTATTAGTCCAGTTAAACCAGCATTTAAATGTATAGAAAATCAATATACCTACAATTTTATAAAACAATATCAACTCACTGACAGACAATGCGAGAACCGCTGCTACTCCTAGAGACTTGGAATTTTGAACATGATAATAACATAAATTCTTTTTTATAATTTCACGCGGCAAAGCCGTGGGATAAAATGCAAGGATTTGCATCCAAGGGGTTCACGAAATTAATTCTGCTATTCTGTCTTTTCTTTTTAGTTAACTTTTCACGCCTAAAGTCTGAACGGATATGTTGATGAAATTTTAAGGGATGTAAACATTATCTCGGGGACCGACTTATGCTGCGAGTATTTGAAAAGAGCGAGAAAAATAACATCAGCACAACCAATCATAATGTACTATTATAATTTTAAATGTAGTTTTTTTTAATACCTAGGGAGTATTATAATTTATAACAAGTGACTCAAGATGCACGCCTGATATTAAGGCAGGAATAACTATGGCAAAACAAGCATTTCATAACAAAAAACATAGGTATGTAAATATCTAGAATATCAAAAAAGCCACATTAAAAATTATAAATACATGTTTGGAGCGTAGTACCCTCTCCATAGAGGGTACTACTACGCTCGCATCCATATGCGAAACATGAACCATGACTATGACACAGCGCTATAGAGAGAGGGTTGAGGCGTTTGAAATGTGGTGCTGGAGAAGGATGGATGTAAAGAATAAGCTCGGAAAGGAAGGTTGCTAACGAGATGTTGAAAAGAGTTAATGAGAAAACTTTTTTAATGAACGCCATTCAAAACAGAAGAGGGAGAATGATTGTACATCTTATACGACTTGACAGCTTCATAAGTATCATCATAGAAGGTAAAGTGGAAGGAAGACGAGGATGGGGAAGACCGAGAATTAACTATATGAGTCCGATAAAGGAGAAAGCCGCTGTCATAAAAGATGTAAAAAACACCGCATTGGAAAGAGAAAAGTGGAGGAAATTGCATCATTGCACGGACAAGAGCTAGGCTCTTTTATTTATAATAATAAAAAATAACAAGTAATATACAATACTAATCTTAAATATCTTCTATGACTTTTGAGAGAGTTAATGCTCTTTTGACCTAATTACGTTAAGTGAAGAACTAGCTTGTTTGTAGGAAATAGTAGGTTACTTAGTAGGGAATGCGCCTTCACGGAGAAAAAATCACGATAGCAGTTCTTTGCGTGACGGTTCTCAAACGAAGGGATATAGTCGTTCTAGAGGGGACAAGAAACTTGGAGCGATCACAAAGATAAGAAGAGGGAGAGGATCAAAGAGGATAAACCAAAGGAAAGACAAGATACGGAGATCCCGGCGTCGACGCCGACGTATGGAAAGCTAAATGGTACTAAGCAAAATTTGCTTAGTTCGGAACTGTGACGCAATCAAACTTGCGCAGCCCGTAAATAAACCGGAATAAGTTTCGAAGGCCCTCTTCTTTATTAAAAAGCTCCTCCGAGACGGCTTAATACTTGATACTATCGGATTTAGAATTTAATCAATTATACGAAGTCGCAGACAGCAACAAGTCCGGAAATAAAATAAGAGAGAAAAGTTTATTATTCTAACAATATTGCGTTCCTTTTATAGAGAAGCATAATCTGAAATCGGCCGATGCAGTTCGCGTTCCTGGTTAGAAAATCTAAGAAATATCTTCATTGAAAAATGACTTCTGATAAATGTAGAGTCTGTGGGTTATAATAATAAATAAAACTGGCAAGAGAGTGTATCTAATCGGTCACACAAAGTAAAGAAATTCGTAGCAATTTGATTTCTGGTGTTTTCGTATTCGTTTTTGGTTAAATGGTCCACCCAACACTGAATGTTATTTTTGCTTTTCACTTATTTTTGAATCATCATCGTCTTTATAAAATGTAAGTCACTACATAATCCAGTGTTTTTTTTTGGTCAAGTCATTTTCACCTGCATAACGATTCCGAGTTAACCAGGTGGAAAATCGTAAACGCCTTCATTTTAGCATTATAAACGTTGTCTCAAAAGTCAAATGAAATATCGTGTTAGCTTCGTAAGTTATTCAAGGACGCAATTATCTAGATTTCTATACCTCCAATAAAGTTAAGATCTGTTACGAATTTGTGCCAATTAGACAAGCCAGAAAATCTGCAAAACTGCTAACGAAAAGACAGCGAGTAATGTTACCATTTTCTAGCAATACCCTAAAAAAGAATCTGCTTACAACTGAAAAACAAAGTAAATATGATTCAGTCAAGCACACTGAATTATATTTATTTTGCTCCCTTCTTCTGGCTAAGAAGTTATAGTAGCTTTGGAGAATTATGGTACAATGAAAGTAGAAACATGTTACCAGTTTGCAAAAAACTGAAGATGTAGCTGATTAGCCTCAAAATATACCTACTACGAATATGGTGAGTGCTCTTTATTTGAGCATTTTCAATAAAACTTAACGCCAACCGCGATTTCCGATAAACGTTCAACAATCCACTCCCGCTGTCCACTAGAAATTGAGCTGAAGTATCGGTGTGCAAACATACTATAGAACAAGCCTCAGTTTTAGCACAGAAACACGGCGCGCGCGAGTTAATCTATAGGCAGAAGCTAACAGAGCCATAAAACTGTGGAACACAATTTGCAATTTGTCGTTTGCCTTGACTTTATGTAATCGTTTAATTGACTCTGGTAAAGTCTAGTATGGATGTGTGTACAATTATAATCAAGTCATAAAGGTGATTATCGGAGTTTTGCGTCTTTGTACGTAATACCTAGCGTCTACGTTTGCTTTATGCAATTAATGATCACTCTACAGAACAATAGGTATGTAATATTTTTTCAATAAACAATGGAAATAATTATTTACCAAGATGTTGTCTGTACGTGTAGTATTGTATACATAAAGCATTCGTTTCTACAATTCGTATTACCAAGAACGGTGCCTTCAGTTGGGTTAAATTTAATTAGAATTCAAAAATACCGTCTGTCTTCTTAGTCGTAATATCATACATAAACATAAAACGGAAAGTCAATAGCGAAGGGCGTGACTAGTGTGACTACTACACAGAGCTCAGTCTCTCGAGGATTTACAATGTTTGCACAGAAATCTGGGCATAGTCGCGCAAGCGTGAACTTTACTTAAGGATATTTGCATACGAGACGCTGTAGACTGCCGATGCTCTTCAGAAAATCTAATCCGTGCCTTTACTAGCTATTCGCACTATAGAAGGTATCTTCTACCGTCCGCGGTCCTGTACCTGATCGCGGACGTGGAGAATGAACATCACATTACGGAACGTATCACAATAGGCATGTGGAATTTCCATTATCTAGTGCTTTTGGTTTAATAAGGCTAAATAATAAAGAGATAACCGTAAACGGAAGTTTTTGGCTTGTTTTGTGATAGTAATTACTAAGTCATAAAAAAAATTGCATGATGGAATTCTGCCAAAATCGAAAATTTTTGGGAACTTATTTAATTTCTGTGTAATTATAAACAAAGAAAATTACAATCAAATAGTAGAATTAAATTAAAACTAGTATTTACAATTGCCACAATTGAGCTAACTGCAGACTGTTGCAAACAATCTACAAGTAGCTCAACTGATCCATATCAATACCAGTCGGAAGCGTGCCCAAGACGCTAGCTGCATTGTCCCGCTGTATAGCAATACTGATGCGCTGCGCCAGATACTCACCAGCTCTCGGGTAATGGAGATACGTATCTCCACGATGTTATAATTACATTACCCGTTCAGTCAAAGTGGTTCGTCTCGTCCCAGTTTTGGCAGTTTTCATGATGTTCCTTTATTTTAATAAGCAATGTTTATTTAACAGATTTGATTCTTATAATTAACTATCCTATGTATATTCTTTTTAATCAAATAATTAAAGACCACCCCCGATTGGTGCTAAAAAAAATAAGATGATGATGATGATTTTTCTGATTTTAGTGGGTTCGATTATTTGGGAATTCCATTTTACCCATTTAAAAAATGAAGGAATTTTTCCTTTCATAAATAAAAAAAAAATACTAAAAAGTTTTGATAAATCACGTTCGTCTGGATAGTTGCTTATCACATAGCTTGACGGCCTAAAAGGCTTGTATTATGATGGATCCGCAGGGTCCAGCGCCATCCAATGCACCACTAATCATCATCCATCAATGTAAATATGACTAAAACTCGGATTCCGCCATGTCAGTACTATAGTGCTTGTAGATAGAACGCCTATGCACAAAAGGTATGCGAGCGGCCAAAAGTTGATGGAAGAGAAACAAAAACTGGTAGTTTTACGGCCATACGAAAAATTAAGATATACTCGGAGACATCCACTTTATTTTTTAGGGTTCCGTACACAAAGGGTAAAAACGGGAACCTATTACTAAGACTTCGCTGTCCGTCTGTCACCAGGCTGTACCTCATGAACCGTGATAGTTAGACGGTTGAAAAATTTAGTGGGGACGAACGCTACAAAAACTTCCCGCTGGCCCCTTCGGGGACGAACGCTACTGCAAAACTTCCCGCTGGTCCCTATGGGGACGAACGGGAAGTAAACTTCCCGTTGGTCCCCATCGGGGA
The DNA here is from genome assembly GCA_947086465.1 of Eupithecia exiguata. Classification (NCBI taxonomy): domain Eukaryota; kingdom Metazoa; phylum Arthropoda; class Insecta; order Lepidoptera; family Geometridae; genus Eupithecia; species Eupithecia exiguata. The sequence goes on from OX352226.1 coordinate 4,312,589, forward strand.
CATAGCGTGGGGACGAGCGGGAATAACCCAAATTTTCACAGATGATATATTTCTGTTGTTCCGCTATAACAACAAATACTAAAAAACAGAATAAAATAAATATTTAAGGGGGCTCCCGTACAACAAACGTAATTATTTTGCCGTTTTTATAGATATTGGTACGGAACCCTTCGTGCGCGAGTCCGACTCGCACTTGGCGGTTTTATTTTTTTATGTACGTACTAAATTTGAAATAAATCTATTATTTTTATGATATACAGAATTATCACCGTCAAAACCTATGTACCAAAAAATATGAACCAAAATTTATGAAAAGTGTCAAAATATGCAACATTAAATAAGAAAAATACCAAACTTTAATCCAAATCAGCAAATTATTTCATATTTTGTGTTCTTGTAAACGTAAACAATGAGGTAGGTACTTCCAAATGTTCCAAGTACGGCCGCAAAGCTCAGCGGTTATCTACTCTCGCTTCCTCACAAAAAGGCCGGTTTCGGACGAATTTTATGAGACCAACTTTATGCAAATATGAAATTGCATCTTCTCTTATGTCGTCAAAACGAGTTACTTAGTATACATTTTTTTTAAATTTGGTGCTAGCTAAAATTCAGTCATGTTAAATTTGGCAATAATGTTATTTGCTGGCGACTTTTCGAGTAAGCTTTAAAGGTCGACTTTCAAAGAAAGTATTAAAAAATCTGATTACAAGCATTTTTAAGTAAAACAAGTGTAAGCGTCGACGTAGCCTTTAAAGCCTACGCCAAAATTAAAAGGATGTAGATATAAATGTTTTTTATTGATTAAGCCTTAGATTAATAACGCCTTATTTATATGGCGACCGATGGTCCGGGTTCGCTTCCTGCCTTGGGATAAAACAAAAAAAAAAAGTCTGTAAAATATAGAATACATTTCATGTTCTGCGGTACACAATAGACACGCATGTGAACCGCACGTGCCTGAATGAAATTGTTACAGTACAAACGGCTCGATGTCTAGTATTAACTTCCCGATGAACGTGGGCATCGGTCAGGAAAGCAATGCGGTGAGTTCGTGTTTCTACAGAAAATATGCTCCGTAGTCGATGGAATCGACCACTGGATTCAAATTCCATACCAGATTCCAGCAGATTGATATTCGGTGTACCGTAAATCAACGCTGCTCCACGCAAGCTAGAGCTGAGAGCTGTTTCGTCTTGGCGAAACGACCTGGGGGATTATTATGGGCTTTTCTTTGTTTTCTTATTACAAGAGTTAATCAGCGAGGTACATTGTCTAATCATACCTACGCTAAGTAAAAGGCCCCGACGAGAGGCCGAATTCCACCACCTCCCTTTGGACATGTAGGTTTACTTTAAAATGATGTTTGGCAGCATTGTCATCATTTTTTTTTTATTAGGGACTTTGAGTCTAACAGTGACTAAGTCAGTCCCATAGGATAACACAGTAACTTAAGCTAATCAATATTTACAAGTATCTTATATGTGGACTTAAATAGAGTGACAGCGGCAACAGAAGTTTGTTCCGCCAGCACACTCTGAAATAAGCCCACATCAAGGACATTAATATTACCTTCTGCAATCAACTTTTCTCTCATAGACGCGCTCCGGGAACACTCCACCAAAAAGTGATAGATGTCGTCCACTACTCCACATGATTCACACATGGGGCTTTCTATTATTTTCATAAGAAATTTAAACCTATTCAGTGGCATGTGCCCAGAGCGCAGCCTGTGCGCAACAACAATTAAATTCCTTCCAAACTTGCGAGGTAGGTTAGTAAACCAGGGAATGATGGGCGGTTCGCTTTGAATTGTCTTATACCATATTCCTTTCTCCCTAGAAATAATATCAAAGTATTCTTTCCACTTATCTCTAATCTTCCTTTGGTATTTATGTAAGATTTCAGAATACTCAGGTTTCATGTAAACTTCTATACCATTTGTTATAGCATCCCGGGCTAGTTCATCAACCTCTTCATTCCCTCGTATACCAACATGTGAAGGAATCCATTGCATCGCCAGCGACGCTCCCGCAGCCACCAACACCTGGGCTTTACTAAGAATAGTGTAGGCAATCGATGCACCTCTGTGTCCAGAGGCGCAACGAGCCACATGTTGCAAGGCGCTTCTGCTGTCAGACAGAATTACCACCTTTTTTAGCCCAGTGCTAATAGCATACGACAACGCCGCTGACATCGCAAACAATTCCAAAGACATTATACAATTATTCTTACTTGTAACTTTAAAGTGTTCTTTTACATTGCGTATAGGGTCGAAATATGCTGCCCCTCTACCATCCTTTGTAAGAGACCCATCAGTATATATACAATGCCAACCCCGAAACTTATTATTTAACATATGTAAAGTATTGTACTTCAAGACACTATTATCATATGTATTTTTTGGTTTTATTATATCATCAACTTTAGTATGAATAAAATTTACATCTATGTTAGAGACCCAAGTGTCTAAGGAGAACATGTTTAGTGGATTACATGAGTTAACAATATCTAATTTCGTTTCATCATAAACAGAAGTTAATAATGATTTTTTGTTACTTCGGAAATATATGTTTTGTGATAGATTCATGAGATCTTTTAGAACAGATATCGTAACATTAGATGACCATGACTGGGCTTTCAAACAATATTTAATTGCTAGATATTCCCTTCTCAGATGCAATGGTGGTAAACACAACTCTGTTTCCATTACATGTATAGGAGTGGTTCTGATAAACCCTCCTATAATACGTAAAGCTATGTTCTGTACTCGATCTAGTCTTTGTAAGTGTGTTTTCGCAGCATTATTATATATAAAACAAGAATAATCTAATCTACTTCTTATGAGAGAAATATAGAGCCGTCTCAAATGCTTCGGATGCACCCCCCATGAAGCCCCAGCCAAAACCTTGAGTACATTGATTATTTTACTTGTCTTCTCCTGTATTTCCTTTATATGGCGTCCCCATCGGAGTGATTTATCCATCCATATACCCAGATAACGGACGCAGTCAACGACAGGCACAGTGTGACCATCGACAACCACATCTAACGGATCTCTTTTCCACCCTCGTTTGAATAAACATAACTGTGTTTTTGTTAGAGATATATCTAGCCCCAAATTTCCCAGTCGCGAAGAGACACTACTAATGCAATTCTGTATTACTGTTATACTCTTATTTGTATCTCTGTTTTGTACGTAAAATACAAAATCGTCCGCATATTGCAGTGATGAGACATGATCTAGAGACTGATTTATTTTGTATGTTATTATATTAAAGAGAAGAGGCGAGATCGGGTCCCCCTGAGCAAGGCCCCTTCCAGTAGATCTTATCAAAGCGTCCCGTTCATCATCTTCTTTTATCAATAAATGTCTTCGATTTAAAAATTCATACAAATATTTGCAGATCTTTGTACCTACTTCTATTTTGTCTAACACATAAAGTAACTGTTCTATCAAGACATTATTATATGCACCTTCTATATCTAGGAAACAAGCTAGAGTAGGTGTTTTCTCGGCAAATCCAGCTTGAACGCGTGATACCAATCTAACAATGCAGTCAACACTAGACTGACCTCTCCTAAAACCAGATGTGGTAGGTCCTAAAATTTTATTTTTTTCAACGAACCACTCTAATCGTCTACTTAACATTGTGTGAAAAACTTTACACAAGCATGAAATTAAAGAAATAGGTCTTAACTTACACTGTGAATCGTTATTTGTGCTAGACTTTGGAATGGGAATAATTTGAATATTCCGCCATTGTTCGGGTATCACTGATTGGGAAAAAATACAATTATACATTTTGAGTAAGAACATCTTGCCCTCAAGTGGAAGTCTAAAGATCATCGAGTATGTTATCTTATCTTCTCCTGGCGCGGTGTCCTTTTTCTTTATACAGTTGAGAAGCTCCTGTGGCGTAAATTCCTTTTCTAACTGATTATTTTTAGAGGAAAAGCTCGGCGGCGGGGGTTGTGAGTAATCAGGGGCTAGAGATCGTAGTAGCTGCTGTTTTTTGTCATAAGGGGCATGGAATGTATTAGATTTAACACCTTTCATCCAGCGCATTTTGTGCCACATTACAGTCGAGCTAGTCGCTGCGTCTATTTCGCCACAGAAGTTCCTCCAACTGTTCGATTTAGCTTGTTTTATTGATTTTTGAGCCTCGAAAACAGCTTTGGTCAAAATATCCAAGTTGTCCGGCGTAGGGTTTTTTCTAAAATTCTTAAGAGCCAGGCGTCTTTGAGCTACTGCTTTGGATAAAGCTGGGGACCAATAATGTTTTGGCTTAAAGTTCCTAGATGGGCTTGAACATATTTTATAGTATGGTATACTTTTTTCCGCAGCATCATTTAATGTTTCTATAAAGAAGTTATACATGCCTTGAATATTTTGACCAAAGTCATCAATATTACAATGTGAAAAAATACCAAGACAGGAATCATGGTACACCTTCCAATCGGCTAGTTTAAAATTTCTACGTTTGACAAAGGTGGGCGGTTCATTATACTCTAGACGAAATTTTATTAAAAGGTGGTCACTGCCCAGGTTCTCTTTGGAGACTAACCAAGTTTTAAAATAAATAGCTATATCTGTTGTGACTAGGGTTATATCTGGTGCACTTTCTTGTAGCCGCCCGTCTACGAGTTTAATTCTAGTCATTTCACCACTATTTAAACATATAAAATTATTCTCTAAGCTAGAATCAAATATTTGTAAACCCCTAGTATTAACTCTGTTAGACCAGTTTGAGTGGTGGCCGTTAAAATCACCGGCTACAATAGATTTTTCGTGAAACATAGAAAAAACATTATCCCAGTCATGTTGCGTTGTAACAATAGAACCTGGACAGTACACAGAAGCTACGAATTTAATAAACTTACAATTTAGTATTTGGACACAAACTATCTGAATTCCATTGTTATGGAGACTAATAGGATAAATATGGGCTTTAATTGAGTTATGTACCACAATGGCAACACCTCCATATCCATCCTCTCTATCATTTCTAAATATGGAGTACCCATTTATTCTAAGGTCCTTTTCACAATCTAACCAAGTTTCACTAATCAGACAAATGCCTATTTTTTCTTGTCTCAGCAAGGACTCGAACGCTTGTTTTTTAGGCGCTAGGCTCTGAGAGTTCCACTGCCCAAAACAGATGAATTGGGCAGTCGAACTCACAGAGCCTAGGGGGACGCGGTTTGCTATGAAGTTACTGTTATCCATAACAGAGACCTATTAGTTTCCTTATAAGATCTCCATTACTGACAGCCTTGATTAAATACTTCATAACTTCCTCAAATACCAAATTCAAAATTTGTTTCAGCTTATCTGCAAAGTTACCTTCAGAAAAAAAGATTTCTTCTACACCTCTTATGATATTACTAAACTTATCTGTCTCTTTTCTTCTTTGTTGGCCTTTTTCTCTCTTCTCCCTCTGTTCGGTTTCCTTGGGTTGATATTCTTCGTGAAACTGGTCCGCTGCAAAAAAGTTGTTCTCCATAGAAACTTTCTTCTTTCTTGGTTTCTTCTTCTTCTTTTTTTGAGTTGTTACAGATGTGTTGCTTTCTTCTGCACTACTTATCTCTTCAGTTTCTGGTTGGTATTCATATTCCATGGCTTCAGTGTTTTTTTGATGAGTATCTGCCGTGTTAACAATGTCATTTTGTGCAGTCAGTCTCTTTTCTATGGATTCCCACCTCCTTGGTGATGTTGTTACCGAAGCGGTCCCTTTTATTGTTGCAAAAGTATTTCTCTCCTGTCTTATAGGGTTCCTATTTTCCTTTAGGTAATTACCTAATGCTACTTTATAGGTACAGTTTTCTTTACACATAGCTTGTCTGATTGATTTTTCTTTAAAGAAAGTTGGACATTTCTTATCAAATGCGATATGATTACCATGACAATTAATACATTTGTACTTATTTTCGGATAATTCACAATTTGGATGTTCTCCGCTGCATTTGGGGCATTTAATTCTTCTTGATGGGCACACTCGAGCCATATGTCCATATCTCCAACACTTTGAGCACTGCGTTACAGGAAATGTAAATGGTTCTACTTTGAAGCGACAGTCAAATGCATACACAAACTGTGGTAATGTTGGACTAGCAAAGCCGAATCTCACAGTCTCGCAGTCACACCACCCTGAGCCTTCCATCCGTTTTAGTCTTTTTACTGAAATTATTTCTGCATCAGATTCAAAAATTTTCATCATTTCATCTTCTTGCATTTCCATCTCTATATATTTTACCACTCCATAAGTAACAGTAACTTCATTGGTGAGTTGACATCTGTATTCTAATTCTTGAATTTTTTTATTATTCACAAGCAGTAGTGCTTCGTCTCTTGAACCGAACCTCAAGTATGCCCTGTACGGCGTTTTGTATTTTATCTGACAAATATTTGGAATACCTTCAGATTTAAGTAGTTTTGCCAATCCAATTTGTTTCGGCAGCAATTTAACTGACGACATACAAACTTCAATCAATTCTCCGCTGGATAACTCAGTCTCTCTCGTTATTGGTGGGCTCTTATCTCCTCCTTCAATCTCTTGGTTGGTCAAATCCTTCTTTTTCTTATGCTTACTCTTCACAACAACAGTATAGCCATCATCCTGTTCATCACTAGATTGTTCACCTTTCGCACGTTTCACCGAAGGATTATTTCCACTCTTGGTCCCACTTTCCTGTGCGACATTCGTCTCATGGGTACCAAAATTGTCGAAATCAACCACTAAACTACTCTCAATAATCGTATTCTCCGTGTCCATTTCACCTTCGTACTCATTGGCATGAGGTTCAGAGACCCCAGCCATTTTTTCGATCACTTCGAAACTTGAGGGTAACCCGAAAAAATATTGCCGCGAGAAAGTAAGCCCGTACTGGGGTAGGATACGTGCGCTCACGGCGAAATATCGCACGCCACTGATTGTCATCATAATCATCATCATCAGGCCGTATAAGTCCACTGCTGAACATAGGCATCCCCAAAACGATGCCACGATTAGCTAAGTTATTTATTATATTGTTAATCAAATATTTGCAGACCTAAAACTTGTTTTTGAGTAGAATTCGAACCCACAGTTGGACCGCTGCGATTGCTGCGTCACTAAGGCCAAATTTAAGAGCCAAGGAGGTAAATATTTTATATTGCTTGTTTGGTGACTTTTTCACAAGTCAAACAACTTTCGTTTACAGGTTCCGTTTGTTAGTTTATTTTGTTTATCTTGAACTGTTATCACATCAGTTTGTGAAACCACTGAACAATAGCTCAGTGCCTAGTTACGCTGTCATACATACAAACTTACAATCACGTCATAAATGACCCTGTCGACTACACAATGATATGTAGCCAACGATATGTTCGGTGATATCGGTCGACGGTGGACGGAGTTTGAGTAGTCATTCTAAGACTTTAATTTAAATAAATAGAAGATAGACAATCCATACAGCACCATCTTGCCCCAACTTAAGCAGAGCTTGTGAATGAAAGATATTTGGGTCTAGTTACTATTATAATTCATTTCTGACAAGCAAAGATTGCATTAAACGCTAAGCGACGAATGCGAATTAGTCGGTCGTAGCGAAGACGACGCGACGCTCATGTCTTTAGAATTATTTGAACGCCAAATAAAAAAATGTACCCATCCGGACAAGGTTTCTGTAATTCTTTAATGTGCACAACAAAAATGCTAAGCATGAGTATATATAGTGCCCTCGATTTACAATAAAACAATAACTACATATTTAAGAAATTAATAAAAAATATTTAGTTTTTTTTATGTGCCGTTGGAAATTTTTAGGAAAAAAACCCTGCTTCCTAGGATCCCACACCTACATTTAAACGAAATTGGATCTGGGGATGTCCTTCACGTGTTCGCAATGGATTCTCTTGAGACCAGTAATTTTTATTTTACCGATTGTAGCTACTTATAAATTCCTTTATTTGCGATATTTGTTTCGTCGGAAAATAAGATGTTTAACACAAAAAATTGATGCTTATTCATTTCTTCCCTAAGCCACTCGGAAAAACTCCAGGCGCCTTTCTTTATTGGATTGGATGAAAGTTTCTTTCTACTATTTAAAAATAGACCTCCATCTCCAGTATTCGATAAATCCATTCTAAGAAAGATCTTTCTATTTGCAATGGAAAGTTACCGCCGGTTTTTATTAGGTAAATCAAATTGTATGTACAACGGTTAGATAAAAATTAAACTACAATATTTTAAATAAATAAATTCAATCATACTATAATAGTAGGTAGGTACTGCGAGTTTTTAGATACTCGATCGGTATGAGTTTATCTCGTGTCTAAGGATTTTGGAGTAAACAACTAGATCACTCCCATCTCGTGTCGTATTTCAAATGACGAAAAAAAAAACTCAAGCGGTTGCATTTCGTGCCCTTCTGAATAAATTTATGAGAAGTATCATAGAGCTAAGAACGGTGCTAAACTGCAGCTGATTGTGGCTTATTGAGTTTAAAAGACCGCATTTCTTGGAATGCGAATCATAAAGCCCTTATCATGAGAAGTCTTTTCATATATTCTGAGGCACTTATCAGATTCTTAAATCAAAGTTCTTGAAGTTGGGGCTTATCGATATACTTCGTCGACTTTTTCCCATCCATTTATTAAAATGGATTGAAATGGAAATAAATAGAATGGAAAAATTCGTCTGTTTTTTTCCCTTTTAGACTACGATGTCAAGCTCGAAGTTTAGATATAGCAAAATGCATTGAAATTTATCGGTGTTCAGTGGCTGTCCATACAATATAAAAATACTTTTTACGTTTTCAATAAATTCACGTACCTATTTTGATGTTCGAAAATACCAGAATAATTTAAATCGCTGATGCTTTAAGTGATTAATATTATGGTTAGAAGTACCAAATTACATTAACATGACTAAAAATATATATGAATTGTGTGAATAATTTCAATCGGTGATATTTTAAATTAATGATTAAAAGTACCAAATCATTAACTTAGACTTGAAAAAATTATGAATTTTGTGTAACATCAGAATTTAATTATCGCAACGTTTATAAATTCAAAATAACATAGGTACCTATATGATTTACTGCGTAGTAATAAGAATAATAACTTTCCAAAGAATTGTATAACCCTAAAAATGCAAAATTTTGAGTTGTGCCCTATTGTGATTTCGTGAAGGGGAACGAACTTGTATGGCCAAGTTATCTGGCACCGAGTATAGTATTCAATTAGCACATACCATTTACGGTGAAATTTTTGAACGAATCTAAACTTGTGCGGATAAACAACATAATACAACAGATTATTATAATTTACTCAACCCTGGCAATTGTGTGAAACTAGGCATGGATGACCTAAACACAAAGACGACGTCTGTGGCGCGGTGAGCGAAGGTCCCCTTGCGACGTAGGAGTTCGGTTCGGTTCGGGTTCAATTCCCGCCTTGAAACAAATATTTGTACGATCTGCAGGTATTTGTTCCGGGTGTTCTGGTTGTTTTCTATGTATAATAAAAAATATCATTCTAATGTGCTGTGTACATTATATTATAGATCAGTTGTCTAGTACCCATAACACAAGCTTTGCTTAGCTTGGGGCTAGATAATGCTGTGTGAATAGTCCAGCATTATTTTTTTTATTTAAAGACGTGGCCACCCGAATATGTTATTTTCTAAATCCTACCTCGATTTTTAGAAGGCAAAACATGCAACCAAAGTCGTGATTCCCACTTAAAAACGGCGGGGAGACGAGTACGTTCTGATGAGATGCTAGGAGTATAATTTAAGTAATGTCATTTTTTATTTCTTTCATACTGACGTAGAGTGGCTTTTCACACAGTCTCTGTGAAGTAATCTAAAATATGAAGAGATTAAAGTCGGGAGTGAAACACTAAAAATTTTTAGTGTTGTGTGATTCCTATCCTAACCTAATTGATAATGTGGCCATGACTGTCCTGCGGAATACTGAAGCTCGATATACCGGAGAACGGTATCTCGAAACCATGCTCTTTTATCTAAGGTACAATAAATAAAACCGGCCAAGTGCGAGTCGGACTCGCGCATGAAGGGTTCCGTACCATTATCTATATAAACGGCAAAAAAATCACGTTTGTTGTATGGGAGCCCACTTAAATATTTATTTTATTCTGTTTTTTAGTATTTGTTGTTATAGCGGCTACAGAAATACATCATCTGTGAAAATTTCAACTGTCTAACTATCACAGTTCATGAGATACAGTGACAGACGGACAGTGAAGTCTTAGTAACAGGGTCCCGTTTTTACCCTTTCGGTACGGAACCCTAAAAATTGAACAGCACATGATGTTTTCTAGCTGCTGTGTTATTTGTGGAAATTTCCAGATTTGTGGCCATAGGCCAGTTATGTACAAAAAAATATATAGGTACAAAAAAACATATAGTAAATATTTGTTTTTTTAGTTAAATATATAGGTACAAAAAAAACATATAGTAAATATTTGTTTTTTTTTAGTTTTTTTCCGAAATACTCGATAACTTGGCTTAAGTTTCTAGAAAGTGTGTTTCTCACGACAACGCCAAAACTCAAAGACAGCGCCAAAACTCAAAGACAACGCCAAAACTCGCGAAAGGATCGGTCGGTAGAATTAAGCACAAAATAGTATTCTTGATGAAGTTATTAACGTCGTCGTTATAACCCATTAAACATTTAAATTAAATTGCTTATACTATGCACGTCCCAAATTATTATTGAAATTGATTGGTTAGGGCAAGCCGTCGCCCGTCGCATCGCTTAATATATTAAATTAAACGCATTGGCGACAATATCCCTTCACGTGCATGTATGTGGCGACCAGTCTGTGCTGTCCATACTCCTGTGGTGGTATTTACGTCTGCGGGCTAACTGCCGGTTCTCGATCTTATGGCGATTCGATTGTAAATTTTGACGTTGGGATAATTTTTGAGCTACTTTTAGAACGGGAATAGGTATAGAATACATGTGTTCGGAATATATTTCCTAATACACAATTTAACACTCACGAAAACCTGTATGGGTTGATGTATGGACATTGTGGTACATTGCTGCTTCAGTTCGATCTTTTAAATCCTCATGTTCTTAATTATGGCTTAGAATTTGAGTGAAATTGTTTTGAGCGTGCGATTAGAACATTATTCAAGAATAACCACCCCTGTGTTTTCCGACTGTAAATGCCATATACCATTTGAACAAACACAAAACAATATAGGCACTTTTCCATGTACATTTTAGCGGCGCTATCATTGTTTGATGGTAAAACTCGTTCACAGAGGTTTATTAAGAATCTGGAAATTCCACGAATGTTTGAGTAACAAGCCATTTAGGAGGAACTCGGACACGTCGGGCAGAAATTAAATCAAATGTGTAAATGAAATATAGACTACTTTTACTGTACAATACATTATTATGAGTAAAATAACTGAGCAAAAGGTTTATCTCGTAAACGTAAAATGTTTTTTTTTCTAGTTTGTAAAAATAAAAATTATGAATCTTACAATACAATACAAAAACACTTTATTGTACACCAGAAAAAGAACATTACAAAAAGACATTACATGAGACAAGTACAATGGGCGGCCTTATCGCTTAGAAGCGATATCTTCCAGGCAACCTTTGGATGGAAAGAATTATGTGAATTTAAGAAAGGCAGGGGGTTGTACTAAAGATAGACTAATAAACACATAAACTAGATATACACATAAAATAACTATAATATACTTAATAAATAAATAAATATTATGTACCAATATTCACTATTCTGACAGGAACAACTCCTTGACGCGAGATTTAAAAACTGGTAACGATACTGTTACTGATCTTGCGGTACTGATCTTACCGCGTGGCATTTAATTTGCGGTGCCGCAACTCGAGGTCCGCAGTGCGTCCGCGGCAGTTTCGCATCTGTTCCGCATCTTGTACAACGGAAAACGTCATTGCAAAACTCTTGCGGCACCGCACTTCCGGTACCGCGCGGTAGTATGAGAGCGCTCTACAGCCCACAAAAGTGAACAAGCCTCCTCTTTTTCACTTTTTTTACGTCTTCTTTGTTTCAATTTCATTATTAAAATATATCAGAACGGACTATCCTTGCTTTGAAAACAAAAGTAGCCGTCAATGTTTCAATCGCAGAATGTAAAAATAAAATTGCTGATTAGCTGCAAATTTTTTTCAAAACTTTTTTAAACATGGAAATGAAAATGCTTAAAATATTTCAATGTAGTTACTGTTATTAAAATACTGCGAAAATGCGCGGCGGCGGCACGTTAGCATCTCGTAAATGAAAATTATTTAGATACCTCCTTTAAAGCAATATTGTCTCGGAAAATTGCATCCACCTATGTTACATTTCTTATAACTCAAAAGACAACAACAACTAACAACCCTATAGCTCCCCTATCTTTCATTCAAACGATGTTACTTTATAACGGAATATTGCTTGTATGTGTCAAGTCTCAAGCTCTTTATTGAAGCTAAGTATGCGAGAATGCACCAGGACTGGAATCTTGTTTACTTTGACGTCGTGTTTTGAATTTAGTAAAATTTGCAATAAAGTTCCTGGAAGTAAAATGTAAAGACGTTGGAATTTTTTAATGAAATGTTTATGCATCTCTAGTGAAAATATCATTTCTGTAATATTTTTCGTCAGGATTTTTTAAAATATTTCCGTGTTCTGATCAAAGCTGAACCGCTCCTGAAAGTTTGGTTCTTCATTTTTAGGGTTCCGTACCCAATGGGTAAAAACGGGACCCTATTACTAAGACTTCGCTGTCCGTCTGTCCGTCTGTCACCAGGCTGTATCAGCCTGTATCTCATGAACCGTGATAGTTAGACAGTTGAAATTTTCACAGATGATGTATATCTGTTGCCGCTAAAACAACATATACTAAAAAACAGAATAAAATAAATATTTAAGGGGGCTCCCATACAACAAACGTGATTTTTTTGCCGTTTTTATAGATAATGGTACGGAACCCTTCGTGCGCGAGTCCGACTCGCACTTGGCCGGTTTTTGTTACACCATATCAAAAAAGTCACGACGTCGGTGGACTTTTACCCCCAAACTCTTACACTAGAGCTAAGCTTCGACGAGCTGCCCGCGTTGAGGCCGTAGAAAGTCCCTAAGATTTCCGTCGCGTCGGTTACTTGACTTCGTGGCGTAATAGTGGCGTTCCCGTACTTTGTGGAAGGTTGGGGGTTTAAGTCCCGGCGAGGTCGTACATTTTTGGGGTATTATTTAATTTTTATCGACCTGTCAGCTAGTATTAATCTTTGTCCCGCTTGCATTTACGATTTTTAAATGTTTTTAATAATGTGCTGGCCTCTGCACGCGGGTTCGTTCACGTGGTTCTTGGATAGAACGTAGCCTAAAACACTCATGGGTAAATGTAGCTTAATGTATGAATTTTAAAAATCTAAACAGTTACTTACTGTTCCGATTTTTAAAAGCTCCGGAGATTACCTTCTTTACGTCTTCCGCAGACTCGGCGCCCCGACATGATATGACATCCGGCATCGTTTTCTCATTCTATGGTGGACTACTCTGTTCCATGATTCTACGCAAAAAGCTATTTCCTTTTTTTATGTTGGGGCCGTGTTTGCTGTTAAAGCGTGATTCATAAACTTAAACGCTAAATAAGTTAACCTAAATGGTCCTAGAGAAACGCTACACCTGGATGCAATTACGCTTATTGCATTCAAGTTGTCAAAAGTACGAAACTGAATTCGCAAGCCGTTCACCCAACACTACAGGTTCAATATCAGCAGCAGGTGTCAGGACAAATGGTTCATTTTTCATTCCCATCTTAATAATAATTCTGTTAGCGGGAAATGCCGAAACGTTTTCCGATGCTCGATGTTATATTTTGATGATTATTCTGGTCGCATTGGCAATCAAGCTTTTGTTTACCTCCGCGTATTGTTAATATTTGTGTGGATCGTGAAACGTCCACTTGGGGGACCCGTTGAGTCACAACGGGATGCATGGCATATGAAACTAGTGCAATGACATCTGTTTAAGGCGGGTGCTGGATGTGATGACGTACAGCCACAATTGCGACAAAACTATCTATAAATCACTGAGTCATGTTGTTTATTTCAGTGAAAGTATCGGTAGAGCATATCTATAGCATATGGCACATGAGTTGGGAAATGAGAAAACTAGCTTGAATTGCTTTCAAACAGTCCTACTCTCAGTTCGCAAAGGACTGAATTTTCTAATCTTCTGCTACATCGCTCCAATTTAGTTCAATAAAGCGACTCAAGTTACCATACTGCTTTACCCGGCAGAGTTCAGCGTCGATATCGGATCAAAGGTTTGCCATTTCAAACTCGACGTTCTGGCAATAGCTTAAATGTACAGCCGAGGTCCCAAATTGGATGAAAACGAGTAGTTTTGCTAGAGACGCATTCACGTTTCAAACGAACTTCTGATTTGAAAGTGTTGTGTCATTTGAGGTTTCAAATGACACAACACCACTTAATGTGCCCCAATTTAGATTATAAGAATGCAAAAGGAATTGCAACTCAATGGCCATACGGATATATATTGAATTTTCAAATGACATAAGAAAACTGACAAAAATTTGATTTCATCGTATATTTAATTGGCTCTGTTATTATTTGAAATTAAAATTTACGTAGCTTTAATTTTTGACTCCTCTCTCTGATCTCGTTTTGGACGTTTTAATTAGTTTATCTGTATAATGTGTCTTTTTTGTGTGTTTATTAGGATTATAGCTTGACAGCTAGCAAATATGTAAATTTAAATACTTAGGTACAAACAAAAGTGAAAAATTGCACGACTAACAAAGCATACGTACATTATTTAATCCAATCCAAATCCATTCATCCTTCTGCTGACGGCTTAGATTTTTGGGCAATAAGTGTATAAACTAGTTGTACCTATTTTTTTTGTTATTGTTATGTTGATAAATAAAAGACCACCAGTTTACTACATAATTTATTATATAATTCAAGAAAAAAAAATTAAATGTTATTTGCTTTCACTTCTCTTGCTCAAAAATTGTGTCATTATAGCGTAGCAAGGCGTTAACACTCACCGATAAAAGACGTAATATTCGATTTTACGGTCTAGGGATTAAAAGTACGAGGGGAGTTCAAAGTATCCCTCGGTATCGGAACTTTTTTGTTAGTAATGGGGTTAGTGGTTGTTTATGGTTGTCTTATGTATGAAATTATCCAAGGTGACAATTAGAAAATTTCGTCGGATTTCCATTATTAGTTTTTTCACAATCGTGCAATAACGTGTCTGACGCGATTATGTTGACAAAATCGAGCAATGCGCTGTTTAAATGACGAATCAAGAAAAAACTAAAAAAAAAACATGCTCGAAGAGATGATGGCCGTTTACAAAGATTCCGCTTTTTCATTGTCTACCGCTCAAAACGGGTCAAATGAATTTAGAAGGAGCTGAGAAAGCATTGAAGATGACCCTCGATCAGGTGGTCCTGTTTGTGCCACCACGGAAGAAAAGGTCGAGAAAGTTGTATTCGAAGATGTTCGTATAAAAGTAAATTCGCTTGCAGAAATAACCAAGGTATTAAGGGTACCATACATTCAATACTGTATGACTTTTTGAACCTCTCAAATGTCAGTGCAAGATGGGTTCCACGAATGTTCACGTCGCCGCAGAAACAAGCGTGAATTAAATGTTGTAAGGAGTTTTTGGAGCTTTGTGATGAAAATCCTACCAGAGTGCTTTCCAGCGCATCGTTACCGGAGATGAAACCTGGGGTCGTCACTACGACCCTGAGAGCAAACACGAGTCAATACAGGGGGTTAAAAAGGGTGCAGCATCTCGAAAGAAGTTCAAAGTCACACAATCGGTCGTAAAGCTCATAGCCACAGTGTAACTGGGATTCGAAAGGAATATCGCTTAAACCTAAAAAGTAAAACGCAGCAGTTAAAAGTTGGTTTTAGTAGGCATAGAAAAGATTATTTCACGTTATAATAGAATATGATTCCTTTTTGATCTTGAAGATAAAAATGAAAAGATACAAAATAAGGATAATAAATTATCAGCTTTGCTACAGCGTAGAAAGCTACGATTCGACGTAGCTCAGCTACGACGTAGCAATGCCGAAAAATTCTAATTCTATCAAGCGCTTGGACGAACTATTTACCGAGAACCTTTTCCTCTAACCTTGACAAACATTTTTAGCGTTTTGCTTTATAGTGCGTTACTCGCACTGGGTAAATCTCCTACGAAAACTTTTTAATAATATCCCAAAAATTGTCGATTTCGGCAGGATTCGAACCCGCGCCTCACCTTCAGTACAGGTGCGTTCGAATCCTGCCGAAATCGAAATTTTTTGGGATATTATTAAAAAACTTGACAGTCTTGAGTTTTTGAAGTTTTTTGAGATAGGTAAGAAATTGTTTTGAAATTTTCAAATTCCTTGGAATATACAAGTTTTTTTAAAGATTTTTTGGACAAATACTTATCCCTGGAGAATAAAAAATGTATGGGACCATCTCGGGATTCAACCAAATCGGTCCATAATTGACGGAGAAATCAACGAATATACGTAAAAAATACATACATCCGAACATAGAACTTTCTCGTTTGTTTTTCATTTCGTCGGTTAAGAACGGGGCATTGCAGAATGAAAATTCGTTATGGTTTCATCCGCTCGTGTAAAACGATTGTAGAGAAGAGATTCAATAACACTTTATACCCAAGTTTAAAATAACATTTACTGAGCTATTTTATAAGGATTAAAAAAAGGGTTAAAAGCCCATACATGCCCGTCTACGGGTTTTTAAAAAAATATCTGAGTTTCTGGTCGAAGCGATGAGCATCGGGCGCTGATGAGCATCTGGCGCAGCGCATCATCATTACCATAAAGCGGGACAATGCATCCAGCGTCTTAGAAGCTTCCGACTGGTATTAATATGTATCAGTTGAGCTACCTGTAGATTGTTTGCAACAGTCTGCAGGCAGCTCAATTGTAAATATTAGTTCTAATTTGTTCTAAGGTTTTTATTTATTATAGTACTCTGGGTAATTTCTAAGAAATTAATAAATCCCAAAAATTTACGATCTCGACGGGATTCGAACCCGCACCTTCCCCTTCAGCGCAGGGTTGCTCTTTTTCCAACTAAGCTACGTGATCTTATCTAGTCGACCCGAAAATCTTTGGGAGTTCTTTCGGCACTTACGCCGTCAGCGCCACCTACAGAGGAAACAATGAAGTTATCCTATTCTGCTCAAAGACCAAATTTACATTTGGTTCTTTGACGAGAGGTTTTGCCGTTGCTTGATTCTAAGGTTTTTATTTATTATAGTACTCTGGGTAATTTCTAAGAAATTAATAAATCCCAAAAATTTACGATCTCGACGGGATTCGAACCCGCACCTTCCCCTTCAGCGCAGGGTTGCTCTTTTTCCAACTAAGCTACGTGATCTTATCTAGTCGACCCGAAAATCTTTGGGAGTTCTTTCGGCACTTACGCCGTCAGCGCCACCTACAGAGGAAACAATGAAGTAATCTAATTTGTTTCTATTATAAAAGAATAAATTGAATACGATTTTATAAGCCTTATAAAGTTAAACGTTTTTGGTTCCGAATAATTCTGATTCTGTTTGAACAATGATTAGGCCTGCCTCGGACTAGCTCATAAACAACTAATTTCTGCAGCGGGACATACCGACACATGGCCAACAAAAGGCCCTTTTTCTCCCTTTAAATGCGGACATGCACTTGCCTCGAGATCGACCCTATACAGCGGATATCAGCTTATTTAGTTTCTATCAGTGAATACCTATTATAAGCTCTCTATTATTATTGTAAGCTTTATAAAGATTATTCTAGCCGAAAGTGTTCTGAATAAATAAATACATATTACTTTGGAGGACCGTATGCACCACATATATTTTTCCTCGCAGGTCATTATGTGGAACAGACGCGTCTCGCTCGTACGTGTGATCATCTGCGCGAACGCGACGAAAGCATTATCTTTTTATAAATGAGTATTTACTGTTTCATAACTTTAATGTTATCGTAAATTTCTTTCCATTTTTATTATATCGATACACTGGTTCATTGAGTACTCACCTAGGCATCATTAATCATTAGTCTTAAGTATTTAGTTTATTTTAAAAATAAAAGGGCATCTATCCGTATCGAAAAGGCTAGATGCCTGAAGTTTTCGCGGTAAAAATGCCCTTGGGGTGCTTTTAAGCGTATCTATCCCCTTTATACACTTTGAACTCAATAATGTCAGCGTGTTTTTGATGTTATTTTTTATGTTATGCCACTATGTTTTTTGCTTTTTGTTTCTAGCTCCACCTAAATTAATTAGGGCATCATTATTTTAAGAAGGTTGTTTTTTTAATATTTTACTTAATAACTTATTTTTTATCATGATTGTGAATGTTAAAACTCAGATGTTGATTTAATGATTATTTTCTTGATAAAGCAGGATTTGCGACCATCTATTTATCAAATTTTCTCATTTATATAAGTTAGTATAATATAGGGCCTTGTGTCTGGTATAAACTGATTTTATTTAACTTACAACAAAATATCCGCCGTATGCGAAAACCGCGTACTTATAGTTAATTAATGATTGTTGACAGACCAATATTATTTATTAATCATCGAATGGGTTCGAGCGAGGCTTTCGCACTGGTGCATTGGAAATTTTAAATGGATCGTAATTAAATTATCTGACAAGTCTGAACTTGCGACGGTTAATTTTGATCCTTGTTATTATGATAGTAAAGACTCGCTTTACCTGCAGTCGGATCTTACTGAAGTCAATTATTTATTTGTAATGTCACCAGTCCGTTACCGTCCAGACGTCAAAGTTGTCGCAGATCAGAGGCGCACTGCTACCACGCAGCACAAAAAAGGCTAGATTTTGGGAGATTTTCATAAAATCTTTAAAATGTAATATCTCAACAACAGTGACACTAAGGACATCGAGATAGGATGTTATTTTTATAAGAAATAACTCTGATATCCCGAAGTTGAATAGGTCGGTATAGGTAACTTAATAGTTAACGGGTATTATGACGTAATTCGCATGAAGTTTAGGTAAACCAATAAGTAGTAGCTAGAGAATGGATTTTGCCTTTAAAAAGTTTTTACAAAAAACTCTTTACTCCTTTTTCTTCTAAGGGCGTTCGCACTGCGTCTGGTTTGTGTCCGCTCCACCCCATCTTTCCTAGAATACACTATACTACCTACTGAACTATCGATGCCTTAAATTTGTTAAATACAGAAATATTTTACTTTCAATCTACATTATCCAGGTAAAAGAAAACTGCATGCAGAGGGTAGGACATTTAGAGTCAACTCCTTAAACTGAAGATTCCGAATCCATACGAACGCATTCGCCAGGTCGCATTCTAAAACATGGAAAAATACTAACACAATTATATATATTATGCTGGAAAATCAACACAGTATCTTCTAGTCACACCTAAGCTAAACAGAGCTTGTGGTATCGATCTTATATGATGCATGAGTACCGTGTGGCACTAATAAGATTAATTTCTCTTCTGAAGCAATTGATTGGCTGTATTGATGTTCCACTAGCCGCACACACAATTACTGGGCATTTTCCACGCCATGTTCACTATTATGTACCTTTATTAGTCGAGATACCAAGTTTTCATGAAATCAGGATAAGTTATCCATATCAGCTATGGGATATTTCGTAAAAAAATTCTTTTTTGGTGCTGGTTTTTTTTTCTAAATTTTGTAAAAGTTTCGGACCAATTTTTTTTGTGAGTTATAGGGCCTGCCCCTGCTTTGAAACGACGCTGCTGGCTAATTATGTTAATTATGATTTTGATGTTAAGCGTAATGAAAACTCGCGGCTAATTCAGTGCACATGTACAAATGCATGACTGTTCACGACAGCCATTGATTGAGGGTCAGCACGCGCCGCCGTTTTGAACAGCTTTCTGCTAGAATCTGTTATAGCATAAAAAACAGTAGATATAGAAAGAAAGAAAGAAATTTATTGGCGCACAAAGGCAAAGAAAAAAATATATAGAGAAAGTTAAATAAAAAAAAATAGATAAAGTAAGACAAACAGCATTAGAATTAAGGGTATATACTGCCCTAAATCAACTCCGCCGGACCTCCATATCTTCCAAACTACTAAATATTTAACTTTTAAATTTATGTAGGTATGCTAAAGTTCAGGACTTACTCTATCGATCATAATATGATTCGAAAAAATATAACCATAAAATTTTCTCGATAGAAAAAATCACAGTTACCTCAAAATTTCTACTAAAACCATAATTTCTCAATAAATACAGAAGTTAAGATCTTGAAAATAAGCATGGTAATTAAACTAAGTATAAAGAACATTTTGTATGTTGCGTTTTTTTTTAAATAATGTAATTAATAGATAATAAGCAGAAACTTGATTTTTGGGCTTCTGTTGCTATGCCTTGTCCCACTCCTATGAACGCGAAATCCTGTATCAATTTTTGTGAAAAACAGTCCATTTTACAAAAATTTAGGTTGTATAGTATAAAGGCCCTCATCTTTAACGTTACAGTTTCTAATTGCTCACACGAGTCATGCATGACCGTAAAAATATAATAGCAAAAATGTTTTGCTGCACAAACCAATATCGTGATATTGTTATTTCGTCAGGCTCATGGGCGACGTGACCTACCCAATAACTTTGTACACGGTCCGTGAGTTTTACTCCTAAATTCTCCGGGGTAGGCCACGGTGGTGTCACTAAAAATGCGCAACCCGAATATGGTGATTTTATCATTTCGTTAGAGGGTGACGTGACCTGCCCCGTTCCATCGAGTCTTTTTTTGGTGTGTGACATCAACTATTTTGTGTATACGCGCTGTAAATTTGACTCCTAGAAAAACTGCGCTCTGTGGCTCGTTGATAAACCTCAATTCATAATAACCCTACCTATGGATAAATAGTATTCCTTACTAACACAGCGTTGAACACCGCTGATCTGTACTGTATACAACATCACTCCAATATTATAAATAATAAATAAATAAACAATGCTGGACAATTTACACAGCATCATCTAGCCCAAGCTAAGCAGAGCTTGTGTTTTGGGTACTTGATAACTGATATACATCATATAATACATTACATAGATAGATATTATTTATTATATAGAACTATACATAGCAAAAGACCAGAACACCCTGAACAAATGTCTGCAGATCGTACACACATTTGTCCCGAGGCGGGAATCGAACCCGCAACCTCCTGCGTCGCAGGTAGACCTTCGCCAACCGCGCCACAGAGGTCGTCATATGCATAAATGCGAAAGTTTGGTTCTTTGTTACCTCTTCACGCCAAAAACACTGAACGGATCGGGCTGAAATTGCATACAGGTAGTTCTAGGCCTGGAATAAAACATGCGACTTTTTATCCCATAATCAGTTCCCATGGGATATAAATAACCTCAAACAACGCGTGCGAAGCCGCGGCAGAAACTATTCTAGAATAAATGTAAAGTCCACCATCAGTTTATTTCTGCTGCTGAGTTGAGTTATCTACAAAAGATGAAACATGAATGACACAAAAAAAGCTTGCGTGTTGCATTCGATTATGATCACGTAATTGCAAAAGGAAACTAAATGACAGCTTGTATACACAAACACTGCACGGTGGATGCACAATACGGTAACTGCCCTTGTTCAGGCATAAATTTGTTTGCATACAATGCTTTACAATTTTTGCTTTGAATATTAAAAATACCAGAACTGCGATAAAGAAAATGAAAGAGGATAGGGGATGGGATAGGGGAATATCGCTTAAATATTTAAAAAATATTTGTTGGATAAACACAATCGCACACTTTATTTTTCGGCATTGATTTTGGTATTATTAGGTATTGTAGGTTTTGTGCGTTACTAGAAGTTTCTGTATTTTTTCATTTTCTGTAAGTACATACTTATACAGGGTTATTGGGAAATTAGTGACGATACATGAACTGCAGGTCCTGCCCATCATCACAAACAAGTTCGTAAAGCCGCCAAGTCTAAATTCTAAAAAAAAATATAAGTCACCTCTGATACTAAATGAAAAACATCTTTGTCTGGAACCCAACGAGTTACTTAAGACCGATTTTTTTTCTTTCTCATATCTTCTGTTAATTCAGGGCAGAGCTGTTTTTAAGTTGAGTTTCAAATAAAACCTCTAACGAACGATTATTGAATTGCGGGGGGTACCCCATTACCAATACCAAAATTAAGAATTAAGACCTGTCGTCTTCACAGACGTGTTTGTGATGATGGGCTGAACCTGCAGTTCACGTATTGTCACTAATTTACCAATAACCCTGTATAAGATACTTCGATTTGCTAAACATGTATTTCGATGACTTTTCAATTGAATAGGCGTTTTACCACTTGCTGGCGCTAGGTTACGGGGACAGGGGAAGCAAAAACGGACGAAAGTTAGCACGCTTTTCCACTTTTTTGTGTCATCGACGGCACGGCTTCATATGTACATATTTGCTTACTCGGTTGCCAGCAAGCCGGGGTGCTATGCCGGGAAATGAAAAACGCCTTATATCGTCGGTATTTACAATTTGTTTCTTTCTTCCTTTTTCCTGGAAAATTCACACATCATCATCTAGCCTCAAAGAAAAGCTTGTATCATTTTCAAATTTTGGCTGTGCGTCACTCGGAATTATCTTGAAAAGTTCCGTGATTGTGTACGCTGCCATGGAAAATATTTAGACGGTATAACGTTTTAAAAATAAAATCCGCATCCGCAATAAAATCTTAGATTTGGTTTGAAATACTCACTAATTTTCTTATTTCAAATCTGAAATCTGCTGCTAAGCACTCTGTACTTGCGAAAAGCCTGTTAGTAAACTTTATAATTAGAAAAAGTATTCCAACTGCCAGAATCGAAACCTCTCCAATTAAAACGAGTCTATCCTTGGACGGGGCTGCATATCAAATGAAATGATTTTCTATTATGTTTTATTATGCCAACGTTTCTGAAGGTCAAGTATAGACCAATTTTTATATTTTGTCATTTTACCGCTGATGAAAAAAACGACAGATGGAGGGACGCCTGCGTATTAAAAGTTTGAATGGTTTCACCATTGTCATCAATATCTCCGTGCAAAAAGCGCCGCAGGCACTATCTACAAAAAGGTTATTTCATCTATGGACATCGAGAAAAAAAAATCTAGTGTTGGAAACGACGTGAGGCCTTACAAAATGTAGTAGATAGATATTGTGTAGACGTAACCAAAAGTGGACGTAAATTTAGTAGTGATATTGTCACGCTTAAAAATGACATGGACATTGATGAAAAATTTTGGTCATACACTACTTATAAACGTTCATAGTATTACGCAATAGTATACTTTTTAACTAGGGACTAAACCACCCCATTAAAGACGAGGTTGTTTATTTATACTCCCGAGCCTACGCTCGGGGGAGGATGACAAGACCAAGTTATAATTGGTGGTTTTGGCCCGCGTGAAAAACGATAATTTTCACTTCGAGTGTGAGAAAATAGAACAATCAAAACTTACCTACAGAAAATATTCCACACCGATTTCACTTCTCTACTTCACGAATTTATCGTCAAATTTGTAAAGTAGAGAAAGTTCTTAAATTAC
Organism: Eupithecia exiguata; assembly: GCA_947086465.1. NCBI lineage: Eukaryota > Metazoa > Arthropoda > Insecta > Lepidoptera > Geometridae > Eupithecia > Eupithecia exiguata. Next base: position 4,336,214 of record OX352226.1, read on the forward strand.
CATATTTCACGTGATTTCGATCGATAGAATCATATTGATTATTTCTTTGCCCTTCTGTCCCATTCGCATATTATGAAATTAGTTTTCGCGTGATGGCATTTTCAATTAAATAACCCAAGTTAATCTTCAGTTCAATTTGTAGTAAACAAAATATATTTCAGAGATTACGCGCTGTTTGATACCAACTTTTTTGTGTCTTCGTTACGCGCAACGTAAAATTACTACCTGCCTACGCATTCTACCATGGAGGAAGAATTATCAAACAAAACATCCAATAATTAACCAAAAGGCGCTTCCAGTTCCATTTTCAAAAATAAATTCACATGAAATGTATGTTCTCTGTTAATGGAACACCAAAAAGTCGAGTCTTCATGCGAGAGGATAATTGCCTTGGGCCTTGTACTGACTGATGGTTTCAGACAAAAATTAAAAGAAAAATACTACTCCCAAGGGTGTCTACTCGAGACTTATGCCCGCTAAGCCACGCTATAATGACACACTTTATGAGCAAGAAAAGTGAAAAATAATTCCGTTTTGCTTATCCATCAGACTTGAAGAGTTTTTTCATCTATGGACGATACGACGTATTTAAGTGTTTTAAGCAGAATTCGGCCCCAGGTTTGCTGCTTAATAGTATAACACCGTTAAGTCTTACCCGTATTGGTTTACGATATTCGGCCGTTGTTTTTCTTAAACCATATTATGAGTTTTTCTCCGGAAAACTCTTTACAAGTGTAAACAATTTTGAAGTCTTTGTACGGCTTTGACGTACATACAATGATTTTCGTAGCGTATGATTTGGCATCAAGCTGCCTTATAATTTACAATACCCATTTTTCGATAGAGAAAAATATGCTCGCTCGTTACAGCGACGATTTCGAAATTTTCCTGAGCCTAATGGGTCGTGGTTATCTTACGCCGTATTCCGGTCGTCCTATTTACGGATTTCCTTAAAACGGATAGTAATAGAGAAATATGCATAACGTGTACCTTTTTACTGTAAAAAGAGGTATTTGTCAACACCTGTTTGTTGTATCCGAAATTAGGAACAGAAGGAGGATTCCAATAATGTTATGTACCTTAAATATTGTATTCTCTTGGTTGTTATGCTACTTTGACTATTGAACGAAGGAGAAGGGTTCTTTTGACTCTGCAATGCAACTCTGCAATGCAAGACTTTAGTTTCAGAATACTTTTAAGTATACTATACCATTATTTACGCCCGTCTCACATTACCGCGCGTTATCGAGTTTGCGGAGCCGCAACTCCGAAGTCTGCAGCGTGTCCGCGACAGTTTCGCATCTGTTCCGCATTTCTTACAACCCGACAACGTCAATGCGAAATTTTTGCGGCATGGCACCGCACTTACGGTACCGCACGGTAGTATGAGAGCGCTCTTAGTCAATAAATTATCATAGATAAATGTTTTCGTCTATTCAGGAGTGCCGGGTTAAAAAAAACAGTTGACTGCGCTGGTTATATACATAACCAAACTAGAGAAAGTATAGTCTACGTAGGACGTTAGTTTTTAAAAAACATGTTAAAATAAATAAACCTAAATGTCTCATATCATGCAAGAATGCGCAGAACAGATTTTGGACTCTTATCGAATTATTCATACGGCATCGCCGTGTAAAGTTTTGGATGGCTGTAGCGTCCAATAAAACCGAGGAAGCATCTCGTTGCGCACGCTATGGCTAACGAAATTAGGCACACCGACACAGTTCGGTCCTCAAAGGAACGTAGACTTATTCAGTTACAAATAAATAAGATAAGCGGACTATATTGCTAGTGTTGCAGGGCGAGTCTGACTACCGCATCCCGGTATGACATGACCGGATCAACAAATAATATATTTGTTGATCCTAATATGAAAATCAGAATAAACAACAAATAATTGTTTTCGCCGTGTTGGCAGCGCTCTGACTGCTGCAGTCTTTTTCAAAATAATTTTAACAATATTTGTCCCTCGTCGCCTGCATGATTGAAAGGGTTTCAGTGAGTGGTGGCATTTTTTACCTCTTTTAGGGTTCCGTACCCAAAGGGTAAAAACGGGACCCTATTACTAAGACTTCGCTGTCCGTCTGTTCGTCTGTCCGTCTGTCCGTCTATCCGTCTGTCAGTCTGTCCGTCTGTCCGTCTGTCCGTCTGTCCGTCTGTCCGTCTGTCCGTCTGTCCGTCTGTCCGTCTGTCCGTCTGTCCGTCTGTCCGTCTGTCCGTCTGTCACCAGGCTGTATCTCATGAACCGTGATAGTTAGACAGTTGAAATTTTCACAGATGATGTATTTCTGTTGCCGCTATAACAACAAATACTAAAAACAGAATAAAATAAATATTTAAGGGGGCTCCCATACAACAAACGTGATTTTTTTGTCGTTTTTATAGATAATGGTACGGAACCCTTCGTGCGCGAGTCCGACTCGCTTTTGGCCGGTTTTATTTCTTTTTAGAGGTTATTTTCGTTGCCACACGGCGGCGCAGCGCCCATTTAAGTTTGAAAATGGAGGTTGGAAATGTTGAAAAGACTGTGCTAACTTCTAAAATACCTACATATTTATATTTACCTTTTAGTACTCGGGACATAAATGGTTCTTAAAAATGCTGTATTACACTATGGCATGCTTATCTCAAGTAGGTACTTTACTGCTGTTCTTTCACCCTATACCAAAATCGTTCTAAACCTAAGATTCTCCTCCATTTTGCGCTCAATGTATGTTCATTTTACGTCGCTCGACGAAACGGCTGTGTCAAGTACAAGCAAACAATAAATATAGGTTGCTGGTGAATTGATGAATATACATATAAGCTAATGAATAGGTATATATGTCACATGAGTATTTAAATTTATTTTGGTCGCTAACTACCTAACTTCTGGCCGCCGCGCCGCCGTCGTCTCTATAGCCATTGTGTGATTGTTCAGGAACACAATACATGGCGGTAACAAGCACAACTCCAACCTGACAAAACATTCGGTAGTTACGGGCTTTCCACGTTATCCTACAAAAGGTAGAAGTGTCCCAGCTGAATTTAAATTTTAGTAGCGAGAGACCTCGCAAAATTTAAATTCAGTTGAGAGACTTCTCAGCCAACAGAATCACATAGTGTACATATAAGAGGAATTCGAAACTCTGTGGCACTCCGCCTGCACTTAAACATTACTGTGCCACGGAGCGATGATATTAATTTTTGAAGTGCCTAGGGTTATCGAGATAAGTTCGTACTGATTGCTGATTTGTTTGGCTGTTATGAATTGAAAAGCAATTTGGTACAAGAAGAACTTTTATCAATAATTTTACGCCTGATTTGAAAATTACTATTGGTAGCTTCCATTTCTGTTGGTATGATTGTGTTTGCAAATTGTTATACAGAATTATTTGTTCGTATCATGTTATATTACCTACTGTTGTTCCTTGTTCCCAGTACTTTTGCACAAAACACTCCCAATACACAAACTTCACGTTTGTGTATTGGGAGCCCCCTTAAATATTTATTTTATTCTGATTTTTAGTATTTGTATAGCGGCAACAAGAATACATCATCTGAAAATTTCAACTTTCTAACAAAAAGGACGGACGGCGGAGTCTCAGTTATAGGGCCCCGTTTTACCCTTTGGGTACGGAACCTTAAAAATGATGTAGAAAAAAAAATTTAAATGTTCTTTGACATTTTAATATAATAATGATAATGGAAAAAAAGAACACGAATAAATCTTATTTTTTTTCGAAATTCAAATAGTCTTATATCTCAAGTTGTTCCCGCGTCCTGAATCACCCCATTGCAGCTTAGTACACAATTTACGTGGCACCCTGTATATAAAAGCTTACCAATTAGTCCCAGCTATTGAGACTTTTCTTCTAAATGCTTCACTCAGGCGACTTGTAAAACCAACCCTCATTTATTTAAGAACCACAAAACACGTGGGCCTGAAATAAATATATACTAAAAGACGTAAAATCCTTGCGTTTTCCATTTCCTCCCATTCTATTTTTATTACGCTTTCTTACTGTGCCTTAGGTTCGGTTAGTTAATCCAATTACGTCGGGGCACGTCGGACATGGCCGTGTGCTCATTTTGTTTAATCTTGTGCCCTGACCTGCCTGTGTATTATACTCGTAATTGTAAATATGTTTTTCTGTAGAACCAATGAACATGAGCTTTCAAATAAGTATTCTTTCTTCGATTAGAGTTTCATGCTCAAAGACAAAACACGCCTGGCGTCAACGATGCGTATAGTAGGTATACTAGTTGATAACAACCAGGTTTGATAAAGCGGATGATGATGATGAGTTTTTTTTTATTCTGCTAATAAAAAAAAAACTCATCATCATCATCCGCAGCCGGATTTGACCCACTGCTGGGTATAGGCGTCCCGAAAAAAAAATCCGATTAATTTGATTTAGATACATTTTTTAATTTAAATCATTTTTTTGTGTTTATCGCTTTGGTCTATTTATTTGTAATTAAGTACGAAAGGTGACAAAGAAAAAGACGCCCAGATTGAAACATTTTTATTTCTGAATATTTCTTTCAATTTCTGTAACTAAGAATGTCCATAATAATATATTCTTTATATCCATACTATTATTTGATTACAACTTAAGTTTCAATATCGAACTTAGTTTGAAGACTGGAACCCGGGCAAAGGAGCTGGACCGCATTGTATTACAGGCAGCTGGAGCCGTGAATAGCATTGCTTAAAGCACAGCAAAGGCGCCACAGTATCAACTTGACCTTGAACCGCCTTACCCGACCTCAGTTAAATTCGGCTAGTCTCGGCGTTAGCTTAGATACCTTGTTTCAGTCTCCTATTGATCGACGCAGTATCCAGAGAAGGTCGAGTTTATCGTGGGACGAAAACTTTCGCGATGATTTATATATGTAGGCAATAAAAAGACAAATATCAATGTTTAAAGTAAATGCGATTCTTCTACCATCTATATAGTATATGTATCTAATAGATTATTTTCCTGATAAAAAGTCTACCGACATTATGTTGATATTATTCCCAAGTAGCATTCGGGGTTCTATAAAAGATGTCTAGTGGTTCACATGTACTCCACAAGCTGTGTAAGTCAGCTGTATAAGAGCTGTATAGCTTGCTATAATGCTCTTATACAGCCAGTTTGGGCACAAATTAGACAGCCTTAAGTTCACTATAGCTGTACATTAGCTGTATAATAGCATTATAATAGCTGTTTAAGTAGTAACATGGGACTTAAGGCTGACTTACGGCACTATATGGGACGCAGTGTGAACCATACAAAGTACATGAGTGTAATAAAGAGTAACAAGTGGCTCAATATACAGCCTTCACAGTTATAACATCCCACAAACGTACTCCACTGCTACCCTAAAATCACGTGTGTACTAAATTATTTCTTTATTTTATGAATTACTCATTAGATTGGTTTTGTGTTTGCCATCATGAAACACAAACTCCGGCGGATATCAATTGGATAAAAGTTTATGATAACACGCGGTAATTAGCTGTTAATGCCATGGGAATGCAACTTTATCGTGAAATGTATACATATTTACAGCTAAAATATTCACGCGCCTCTGTAAAAACGCGATATTCATTTTAAAATATTTAAAACCGGCTGAGAGGAAATCTACAATTTTCAGTTTTTGATATTATATTGGCATTATAATTAAACTGCGGTAATTAAATATAACATGAAACAAAACTCAATCGCTCTATCTGCGTATTTTGTGATAAATCTGCATGATAATATTGGAGATTTATTTGGTAAACATTTTAGGTCACGAGAACAAAATGGTGGAAATGAAATACGACTATGTGAACTGTTATAACTCCAATTTAATGCGGTTAGCGGTATATAGGTTCACATGTGTTCTGTTAGAATGCTGTTATCTATATGAAGTCCCACATTTGTACCACTACAGAGCCAATGTCTATAAATTTATTCGAATGTGAACTTATGTACAGCTTTAAGATGTAGTTTAGGTCAATTGTGTACCATCGTATTCGTCTTTCAATATACTGCAATTTTAGAGATCCGCAATAATAATTCATTTCATTTCAAGCCTTTATTCAGAAAAATTTACAAATTTGTTTTTTGAATACTGTTACTTATACCTACCTATTGTTACGATATCGATAATTCTTCTGTTTGCCCTTTTTTGGCAAAGCAATAATAATTATTGTCCGTTAAATCGCCTAGCCCAGGTACTAAGTCAAGTATGAATACCTAAAGTACCTACAAATTTTGTAACAATCTAACAAAAAATACTTTTTAATTTCGTGTAAGACACACAGTTTGGTTTCAGAGTATTTACACTTACAAAAAACACTACTCTGTTTAAGGAGGTATTTAAAAGAATGTAAACAAACTACATAAAGAGGGACAACATTATGCCCTGCGACAGAAAAGGACAGAAAATAATAGTTGTCACTCAGCCATAGTAACAAACACTGTTTACAATATTTTAAAGGTGAACATACATCTGTCAGCACCGTAAGCGCCGAGTCGGCAAGTGTAATAGTGTAACCATATTTTGCAGAATTAATCAGATAAATAACCTAATATTATTCCTTTTATTTAGTGATAAATAAATAACTGTTATTTCTGATATTTATCTGTTAAAATTCTGCAAAATATGGTGCAGTACTAGAACTGCAATCACCACACTCTGATATCTGTATATTTTGAAGGGAACTTTCAGGTTCAGGCACATTTTCCTCTGCATCATGTACAGAACCACCATGAACAACTGTTGCTGTCGCACTTGTTGAAGCCGTATCGACGGGCTCATTTTCGGGCGTCGTTGTCAATCGACTGTTCATTTTCGAATATTCTTTTGAAATTTTTCTCCTTATTTCCCCGGTTCTCGCTCTTACTTTCCAAGATTTTCTGTTCATTTTCACAATTTATGCACGCGACGTAATAAACACAGCTTGTGGGATAAGTGTAATAGAATATCACATTCACAGTCATGTTCAGCTTACAGCAAATAAGAGTAGTACTTGTGGACAAATAAACAGCTATTGATGTTAATGGACAACACATATACTCCTTTTAACAGCCTACAGTGCACATGTGAACCATTTAAACACTTCTGTACAGATAGTAAAAGAAGGTTATTTTATGATCACAAACAAGTCCTACTACAGCTACTAGCTGTATAATAGTCTAAAACGAGTAAACATAACAGCCTTTGGCTTTATAAATGACCACGTGTGTTCTATTAAAATGCTAGCTCTATAACATCGCACAAGTAGACCGTTAAACAGCGGTTGCCGTATCTCTACCCTCCTGTAATGCTCTTAGTCAGACGGCTGACTAAAGGATAGTTGTTAGAGTATTATAACACCAACAATCGTATAAAAGTATAACTCTACACTCCTATAAGTCCCTTAGACAGCTATAGGTGTTATATATCGCAATAATGCAGCTTGTACATCACGTGTGAACTGTAGTAATGCTTCAAGTACACATGGGAACTAAATGTGTACTCTTAAATGGAGTAAAATGCTACTTGGGTTACTCTCTCTCTTACATGCCAGTACACTTCAAAACTATAATTGATTAAAAGTTGGCAAAAGTTGGTTAAAAGCATGGTTTATAGCAAATAGTCCCAAAACTGCCATGACGTCAGTCAACCCACTTGCAGAACGCAAAAATTACACTAAACCGGAAAATGAACGCCGCGGGGCTTACATCACGAGCCACCTGAAAAATTAAAAATGTCCGCAAGGTAGAATGAAATAAATGTTACAGCTGCTGGAAATGCTCGAGGAAACTAAGCATCTCCTCTGCATTGTACTATTTGTAAGAACGTTACTTTACATTGTGATGCCCCAGCTAGTCTATGCCCACTTTTATGCCGCTATCTACAACACACGTGGCTAACTTCTTTGACCTAGATTTTTTTTTTATTTACTTTGCTTTCACATTTTTTCCTCTCGACGTCTCATAAAATTCTTTTCGATTCCCATGGCACCAAAATAATTGATACTCCGAATTTCTGTCATAGTTTTAATTTTTCGTCGACTAAGAGTGTCTATTGTTTTTTAGCAAATCAAGTATTTTCTGGGCATAAGTAAGTCATTGATATTCTTAAATATTTTGCTACTATTACGTTTCTTATTAGGAGGGGAGAAGGAGGTACCTTTGTACATTTACGGGTTTCCAAAAGAGTGCCCATGGAACCCTATTACTAAGCCTCCGTTGTCTATCTATTCGTCCGTCCGTCCGTGTGTTAGCGGGTTGTATCTCATGAACCGTGAAAGGAAGACAGTTGAGAACTCGGACTACACAGAGTATTTCAGTGTAATACACTTGCAAAGTCAGTTTTGTGTAGTTTTAATAGTACATGTACTTCATAATAAAAGTTATCCTGTTATTTTGAGAATTGCTTGAATTTTTCTAGGATTTATTTTAAATAAATAAACTAGGTTCGTGATAAATCCGCTTACATGCATAATAAAAGTAAAAAGTGTAAAATATTCATTTAAATTAATAGCATTTACCTTACGAAAAAAGAAAACCAGGACGAGATCGTATTTGTTCGAGCTTACATGACTCCGTACTGTGACTAAATCCGATTTGAATTTAACTGTTCTGAGGGCCTAGCCAACCGGCCTTCGCTATGAAGCGATTCGATTTATCCAATCGTTATGGCTCAAACGACGGCGAAGTTCGATTGGTAGACAAAGTACCATTCGCTTAGCGATCGCCTTGTCTATTATTGTGATCACTAAATACTGGGCTTAGTCTATGGTTTTCTACATCAAACGTCAAATGTGTCATGTGTCACAAATCACAAAATAAACAACGCATTATACATCCCATAATAATTTATTTCTACAGCTGTTTATGAAATCGCCATTTTGTTTCGATATCTATAGGGTCTGAGCCTTCGCTAGCGTTTTCATCAGAATCGACAAAAAAGAAAATCGCTTGTCAATAGTGCACCTTGGCTAGGCATTTGTGTGGAAGTAATCGTTCGATGTTGTCTATTCGGGTGGAATCGAACATTGTCTACCAATAATATATATATGTTGACAGCAGATTACGTGACATATCTAAGGCATTATGTCCAACCCTTTTTAGAATTTTCTACTTTCGCTTTCGCTAATCGATGGGTACACTGTCTAGGCCCTCTGGACCTTAGACTAGACTCCATTCTAACTTGAAACTAAAACGCTTACGGCGATATTGTTAACTAGGGGTTAGCTCCTAGTAGTTAGCTACTAGTTATGTTGGATATTTGGGTTTTGTTTTGCAGATTTATTGTTTTCCTCTGCTGACGTTTGTTCTGTTTAGGATGATTGGTGGTATGTTCCTTCGTTTTACAGAAAATGATACTAGCGGGAAAAGAATTTAGCGTAAATAATTAACCATTACTTATACTTATGGGACTAAGATAGAAATTATAAAAGGAGAATTTGGGAATATTGAACACCATAGACTAAAATCAACATATTCCTAAATGCGTTTAAAGTACCATCGAATCGAAGTATGTAACAAAATGGTTCATTTCAATTTTTAATGATTTGAGTAGTTTATATCCAACCATTGCCTAACCAATAGTGGTTAAGCTGTGGTTACGTGTGAATAGGGTCTATAATGGTTAACTACAATATGTCGATGTGGTTGCGTTGACGCAGCAATTGTGATGTGGCCGGCGGCGGCTAGAGTGCGGTGTAGCTGGTGGTTGTGTCGTGGTTGTGTCGTAGTTGCAAAGTGGTCCTTACCAACTTCGACGTTAAATTAGACAGCAGAATGTGGTCCGTGAGAACAGTGAACTAAACTATTAATTCACATAGAAATTAGCTCCCGACCACGTGTTGTCTTTGACTCTTGGTTATGGTTGTGCTGTGGCTTTGGTACGAGTGAATTTTCTCTTAAGGTGCATCCAGATTAAGGAATATATGCTATAAACCATGGCATGTTCGTGTAAACGTATTTTTATTTAACAATTGATTACGCATGCGAAGCTGCAGGCAGCAACAAGTAATTTATAGAAAAAAAATCCATATTATAGACGCACCCTTAGTTGGGAAAAGACAACACTGCTAGCGGTTTTCAAATATAGCAACGCCTACGTTTATAACGTAACGTTGCTATTAACGTTTACTTACGGTTGTACGATGTTCAAGTCTAAGCAACACAACACAAACAAAACTTATGTGAACTAATGTTACATAAGCAAACTAAAACACGGTTGATCGATCGATAAAATAACAAATAATAAAATAACAAGCCCTTACTCCATAACCTCATAACAATAATCAAGCATCATTCATTGTTTGGTAGAACGGTAGGTAGTAACTGATTGTAAATTATTTCATGTCAAATCGAATGAATTTCAGTACATTTACTATAATAGTTTAAATAAAATAGCATGTATTTGTACGTAAATATTCAATTGGATTTCAAATACATATTCACATGAAAATTGCAATATATATTTATTAAATTTCATCAAATTATATTATTTTACGTCAGATATTCCAGTGCTAATACAACTTTGTTAACAAAGAAAATTACAATCAAATTATATATTTAAATTAAGTAAAAAAACAATACAAAGTAATTGTAAATACAGTAAAATAGTATTCAAATAAACTAGAAATAAACAATGTATACATTGCCGAGAGCTCACGAGTTACGTTGTTGAAGCGTAGGTATACGCTTTAACAACATAACTCGTGAGTGAGTTGCAAAAACTATCAGTAGGTAAATAAATTTAAACACATTGTCATAACCTTTCTGTACAAAAAGGCTTACTTCAAAATATAAGATTGTCTAGAGGATAAAAAAGCTTGGGACGAGTTTTGCTCCAACTCGAAACATAACATCTAACAGGCTCAAGGTTTCTTCGTCGCTTCTTTACTTTAGTCTATTTACCGAAGCGACAGAAGTTAAAAATATCACGTAATATCCGTGTCAGTGTTTAATGTTAAGAATTGACCTTCTCTTAGTGTACCTACATTTTTTATTTATAAAAATGACTTACATAAACTAATGTAATAATAATATATAATGATATATTCAATTGGATTTCAAATATATATTCAATAATCCAAACTGGAGAGTAAACCTTTCTTTCTCCCTTTGCAGTCGGGTAAAAACGGATAATATACTTGAACTTAAGCATGTTTTTATTTTTATGACAAATAGAGGGTTCCATCGCAATTCAAACAAAAGAATCGTACAAAATTAGATGTAAAAGAAACTAGCAATTTCTTTCGAACTGTCGTCGCAACTTGTGTACATTATATACAAAACTTAAACGTTTAAAGTAAAATATAGATAAAAACATATTTAATTGACTGTTACGTGAAAAACCTACCATAAAAATTGCTAAGCTAGCTGGCTCATCTGGTTTGGTTCGACATTGTTCTTTTGTAAACATAACAGGTACCAATTCGTGTGACTATTCCAACAGCCGCTGCTGGCAATTAGATTAACGTACCGACTAAATTCACAAACCGATGCAATTACCGAATAGTTTCCAGCTAGGGAGAAATGTTGCGGGTAAAGCCAATCTACTGTTAATACTATCCCGTTTTCATGCCACGAAGTAACACTAGGTGAAAATATAGTGGATATATCCTTTAGAAAACATGAATAATTAATGTTTTTCGAATTGGTTGGGTTTATAGCTCGATGGCATAGATGGCCACTGAAAATATGTGACTAGTAACCTTAACCATGTAGACTGCAGGGTTGAGAGGCAGTGGATTGTATTTGAGAGTTAAAAACACCAGAATAAGAACTTTCACTAATTTTAATTAACACAAGTTTTTACATACATGTTGCCGACAGGAGGGCCGACCAGAGAGGGTTGCTAGCTGGCAACCCTATCATCATAATAAATGATTGTTCTGAAGTTGCCAGCTAAACAAAATAACCCTAGCATTATCTCACTGGCGATTTGCGAGCGATTTCAAAGCGATGATTTGATTGCGCAGATCGCACGTGGCGTGCTCGCTAAGGTTTAAACACATACAATAAACTTGATAGTTCGCATGGACAAACTTAATTACTTCTCCATGGTCGACGAAGGATCAAGGTTGAATTATTTTTCGAGTGAACCAAATGCCGGCATAATATCAACTCTTTGAAACTCAAACCTTCTTTGTGAAAAGTAATTTGGTTCGTGCGTGGTCCATGTAAACGTCTTGATTCATGAACCTATACCGAAGGGGATCTCTTTTTTCATTGCATTATCCTGATTTTTCAGGTTTTCACCTTTTTGACATAAACAAAAAGACGAATGTATGACAATGTATCGCATTAGCAGAAAAGTATCCAAACAGTATATTGCCATTAACAAAGAATCATCATCTGGCCCCAAGCATCATCTGATATAGCTTGGGGCCAGATCAAGATGATGCTTGGAGCCAGATGATGATGTGGATTGTCCAGCATTATTTAGTTATCATCATCTTCATCATCATCGAGCTATTTATTTTACTTTGGGGCTAAATGATGACGTCTGAATGAGGCGTTTACAAAAAAAATTTACTCATATTTACCTTAGAACTCAAGGGCATCTGTCGCGGAAGAATATAGGTTGTCATTGGGATGTGTAAGTACATAAAGAATCAGAATCAATACAAATATAAATGTGATTTTCACAGGTTTTTAGAGAAAAAAAAGTGTTAAAATAAATTAGCCAACTAGGTGATTTCCTTTGTCCGAGGATCTATAACAATCTTATTTGACGGGCCCAAATTCAAATGCTGTCGTTTCACTATGGTCAAACCATTTTTAACATTCATGTGGTGTAGAAATCAAATACTCATATTTCATGATTATTTCTTATAATTATACTCTAGTCCTATTTTATTGTAAATACAACGTTAATTCTAATAGACAATGCTCATCAATGGCGTATACTAAACAAATTATAAGAACAGTAAAGCTTTTCCGCTAACAATAATAATAATACTAGCAGCGCCTCGCGGTTTCACCCGCGTAGTTCCCGTTCCCGTAGGAATTTCGGGATAAAAAGTAGCCTATGTCCTATTCCAGACTATAATCTATCTCTGTGCCAAATTTCATCCAGATCCGTTTTGCCGTTCTGGCGTGATAAAGGAACAAACATCCATCCATCTATCTATCCATCCATCCATCTAAACTTTCACGTTTATAATATTAGTGAGATAAAGAGGGACACACAAATCATACTCACATACACTTTTGCTCAGGGCTTGATATTTTTTTTCTGTGTACTTAAACTGAAGATCAACCTCGAACTTCGATTCGATGTATGTTTAAGTTAATTAGTTTGCTTCAATTTGTTCAACACCATCCATGTAAGTACCAACTTTACCAATGTACTTTGGCCGCACTCTTTGGGTCTGTGAGGCAGAGTAGCCCTCGCATCTAAACACAAGTTTTACTTAGTTAGAGCGAGGAGTCTATGCATTTTCAACACTAAGTTTTAGGGTAGAGTATACTTGAAGGTAAATTTAATTTTATACATTAAGAGATAACGTAATTAGTTTTAAGCAATCTGTTAACCTGCTGAAACAAAACCTGCCTCCTTTTTTGACATAAATACATTTATTATTATTATAGGAAAGATTTGTTAGTTTGTTTAAATTGAATTGGCTCCGAAACTACGACCGATTTGAAAAATTCTTTCACTATTACTAGTTACATACTATACTACTTACGATAATGTAGGATCATTCATCCATCACCAGGTACCCATTTGTACTTTCATCACTAGGTATAACACTTAAACGATAAGATGACCTTTTGTGAAGAGAAAATAAACGATCATTATCCCTGATGAACATAAGCGATAGAATATACCCGTGCGAAGCCGGGGCGGATCGCTAGTACAACATATAATAAGTTTGTCCAATTTTAGGCCTTCCGGAAATGAACATCGATCGTGTGAGAACTGTATGAGAGTTATTTTACTGTGTTCCATAATTACACCCTGTATTATACAGGCTGTAATTATGGGACAGAAAAGGCCTCCTAAAGTCTTACATTTACAACGTTTCCTGGCCATTCCTTCCTATAATAATGTATGGGGTCATCGCTGCTGCGACTCTCAAGCGCTCTCGCCAGTTAACGTAAATGCCGTTATTAATTTGATCAATAACGTTTAATCGAGTATGTGTGAGAGTGAACGGCGGGATGTAACCGCAATGTGCTTACCGGTCATTTGGTCTCTGTGTAGCATGTCACTTATCGAAAAGGTATTCGATTCTACGGTTTATGTATGTCATTTCCATTGACCAGCTTAGCATTAACGTGATTAGGTATACCTATAATAGTTTGTTTTGGGGTTCCGTGCCCAAAGGGTGAAAACGGGACCCTATTACTAAGCCTCTGCTGTCTATCCGTCTCTCTGTCCGCCTGTCAGCAGGCTGTTTCTCATGAACTGTAAAAGGTAGAAAGTTGAAATTTTCTTATACAATACCCTACACCTATTACAATATGTATTTCTCTTGCCGCTATAACAAACAAAAATAAAATAAAGTTTAAAATTAAAGTGTCCAATGTCCATACACAGTTGAGTACCGATCACTGAAGTTAAGCAACGTCGGGCGCGGTCAGTAGGTACTTGGATCGGTGACAGGGTCATGATGGCTTTTTACTATTTTAAATGCAAACGAAAAACAAACTCCGATACCCTCCATTCTCCATTTCGTTTGCCAAACAGCAGGATATTATAGACTTGTAGACTGTAACTTTAAAATCAATAATTTCCGCAGTGTACATATATGAAATTTTTATCCATTCTAGCCAAGACATAATTTTCTAGGCTGTTCATAGTGATCATAGTACCGGTGCTGACAAGCTCAACTTGTATGTTCCAAACTAACTTTGATTAGTATTATTTCACTTCGGTTTTTATCACTGAAATGTTACCTACATTTTAGTGATAAAACCTGAAGTCTTATCAACACACAAGTACTTATAAGAAGAACCAAAACGAAATGTAAAGCACCACGGTTCTGAGCCAGTTTGACACACGTTCTATCGACAATTTTAAAGTACCTAATGAAAAATATAATACGCATTCGATGATGATTCGATGTAATCTTAGTCTATTCTACCCATGCTGTATGCTGTCTAGGATAACTCGCGAATACATGGATCGATATGGAGTAGTGTATTACGTATTATTATTGTATTACGAGATTACAGTGCGCTGTCGTCCCCTTCATGATAGACAGAAAATGTACAATAAGCTATTTGGCTACATCGAAAATAAGTTGCAAATTGTTTTCGTCCTAGTCAGTGACAACGTCACACAGCGTAATCAGGTGATTTTTATTTAAAATGTGCTTGTTTTAGGTAAAAAACAATTTTTTATTATATACGTGACTGAAAACGCTCTGCGTTTGGTTGCATCGTTGGTGACGTCACACCTATCACAGATTACAGTGCGTGTTGATGGTGTGTGACGTCATCGAGTCATGTCACCTCCGGTGACAGAGATTATCATTTTGGCGCGCCATTATTTTATTTAAACTTCGAAATTCGTTTTTATTACTAATATAAAATGTACCTAATTAATATTTTTTCAAGGCCCGACTGGCCATGAAGAAATATTAATTACATTTTAATTAATATTTCTTCAATATTTTAGTATAATTTTTTCGGTTGCATTGTTTGCATTGTTTTTATCAGACAATACGTTAGAATTACTTCCCAGTAGTTGTCAAGTAGCCTATTCACGTCTGTGAAACCACGTCGCCCGTATTTTAACGAGATTTGGAGCAGCCCAGGCGCGCCTGAGCTGCTTCAAAGCTCGTTTTATTTACAGGGCGCTAGGCGCCCTGAAAATGAAAGTTTAAAATTTCGTCGTTTTATTTTGTTTTGAGGGAGTTGCTTGCACGGTTTGCATTTTAAAACTCTCAAGTCACTTAAACTAGAAATATTAAAATGTAGTTTTCACCTTGACTACGAATATGTGAATGCGGTTTTCCTCAATGACATGAAATATATTTTATCGATAAGTAACTCTATTCTATAACTACATAATTATACCTTTTATTAGCACAACTAACTAAACATATTTTAGCCATGCAATATACAAATAAGTATTATAGTAACTTAACTTGATATATATACTTTATTATTAGTATTTGGTTAAATATCCGAACTTTCAGTTATTAAAGACGACGACGTTCGTATTCTTGCATTCCATAAAATAATTGTGTCTTGTTTTTATCAATCCGCCCTAGCCCGCCCTCAAAATATACCTTATAAAAAAAGTTGTTGCTGGCTAGCACAATGTTATATTCATTATCTTGTAACGATTTAGTCAAAAAACCGTCCGAAAAAAAACTTCTTGATCGGTCGCCATCAGGTAATGATGAAAAAAGTAGGTAGCATAATAATAACTTAAGGCGAACCTAGCGCGTTTGCTTGTCAAACTAGGACGAATGAACGTCGAATTAAGTAGGTACATGACGAAGTGTCGAATTAAGTAGGTACATAAAATTCTACATTTTTTCTTTGGTTCCCTAAACGTGAAAACACGATACTGAAAACAAAATAACGATAGAAAAAATCATGAAATTGCTCTGCTAAGCACATAATTTGGTCGAGATCTCGAGATCTTAGGAACCCTACGGTGTATAGAAATGACTTATGTTTTGATTCGTAGGTTATTACTATTTACTTGTTTCTTTCTGACAGATTTTTCATAAATTATGTAGTTTTCTTTTAAATCTGCAAAAACTTCATTTTTGCACTTGTGCCTTTCCAAAAACGCATGCTCTGTTCTCCTATGACCGCAAAATCCTATCCTTTTCACAAAATGGCGCGCAAAGCGCCCTCTGAAGTCAATATTGTTATTAAATATAATGTACCCTGCACGTTTAAAAAATAACTAGAGAAAGACATCAATGGAATGTGAATGACGATATTGTCTAGAAATTAATATTTATTATTGAACCACGCTTTTAGAGATGGTTCCCTCCGTAAACAATTGTTTTTGCTGCCCCAATCCCTGTACGATATCTACCTGACTTCCTTCTTTCTATCTATGGCGAAATATGAGCTTTTATCGACTAATGAGTAGACTTTTATGCATGATCGATGCTCCGACATGGGGGCATGTCGGATACACACGTCGTTTTTATCTGTAGCGACGAAATGTTTCGTTTTATTGGTTATTTACGATGCGGCAGCTTGTTACTGCTGCTGGGAAAAAAATAAACGAAAGCGTTAACGAACTTTTCCGACAAAACTTTCGATGTGCTGTTGCAGCTCGTCGAAATTTTATAAACTACTCACGGTGCACTCCCATATTGCAACGTTCCGAACCACCTGAATGTGAAAAATATACAGTGCTTGGCATTCATTATTTTGTTGAATAGCCACCCCAGTCGACGGTAACTTTCAATAAAAGCGATCATCAGCGCATTATTGATACCGTGCAATGAGAGGCATCTAATAAAAATACGGAGGCAATAAAAAAAGCATTGGAAATCCCTTGAATGTAAGAGGATTATAATCTAATGATTATATCGATTTAATACTCAATCATTTTTTGAGTACTAGCTTCTGCCTGTTGCTTCTGTATGTAGCCTATGTCCGTCTCCAACAAACCTATATGACCGCGAAATCCTGTGTCTATCCTTGTCACAAAATGGCGTCGTATGGTACCCTCTTAAGTTTGGAATCTGTTCCCATAATATCGTAAGGAGCGAAATGTGTAGGTTTCTTTCCGGATTCAATAAAATTCTATATGTTTACTACTAGCTGGCCCGACAAACTTCGCTCCGCCCTAGAATCAAAGATTGCGTTACATACGAAAAAAATACCTGAAAACAATTTTCCTCATAATTTTTAACCCTCGTGAATTTTCAATATTTTGTAATTAGTTATTCTGCTATTCGGGACGGAGCCAAAGATCATTAAAATGGGTCCAGCCGTTCTTGAGTTATAAATGGTGTAACAACCCTCTCAAACACGACTTTGTTTGTCTGCACTGTCGATGATTAATAAATTCCGACCGATGCGACAAACGAATCTCAACCTGAAACCTGAGTTGTTAGAGATAGTTTTCGTGATAGATGTCTACGAAAGCAAAAGAAGATGGAGCACAATCGTACTCTGGGTGGCGATTAGGAAAATAAATGATGTTATTGACCATTCAGTTTTCATGCTTTGTAGATAGTATACGTTACTTTATTCAAAATTTCAAGTAGTCACCTATGGTTACGGTTGTATTGTTTTTGATTGACTGTTATTGCTGAAATTCATATATCGTTGGTCTATGCATTGATGAAATGTATACAGAGATATGCACTAGCTTTTCACATGTACTTCTAGTTGGTAATATCTTGATCGATGCAGTTCACCGATCCTTCATTAATAATGCACCGTATGCCCCATAGTGACATAATAGCGGCATTTTATGTTTAGTTTTTTCCTTGCCTAGTCGTAATGTTGCTATTAAACTTCTTGTAAAGTTCTACTTCCGTACCAACCACCAATAAACAAAGAGTAGCTTAACAAGTCGAATGCCTAAAAATGCCTTCGGATTTATAAAAAGCTTCTGAGATATTCACAGAAAAACAATTATTAGAACAAAAGCTATTCACATCTGTGTGTTTCGCAGAAACCTGACGATTTAGGACTAATGTCCTTAATCGTCACGTTTCTGCGAAACACATTGCATGCTATTAGACATTTTTTATTTGTGTAAGTGTTGCCTATCCAAATATATATAACACTAGATGCTGCTCGCGGCTTCGCAGGCGCTTTTCAAGTAGCCTATGTAGCCCCGGGATACCTTACCTCCCTGCCAAGTTTCATTAAGATCCGTTCAGCCGTTTAGGCGAGAAAAGAAGAAGACAACAGAAGACAGACAGAATTACTTTCGTATTTTTTATAATATACATTCATTATATTTTAGCTGCTCCGCTGTCAGAGGAAGATTTTATCTACGCTAATATTAGAAAGAGAAAAGATTTATATTTTTGTATGTAACGAATAAACTTAAAACTACTGGACCGATTTCAAAAATTCTTTTGCCTATAGAAAGCTATATTATCACTGAGTAACTTAGGCTATAGAATATACCCGTGCGAAGCCGGGGCGGTCCGCTAGTCATCTGTTAAAATAGGAATACAAAAACTTTCAAACCGCTTTCCGCAAGTTCAAGGAGAGTAATAGTAATTTCACGGGAATATTCTAATGATAATCATTAAAATTGGATAACAATTGGCGAAGATTAAAACATAAAATGTAACAAACATAATAAATATATCGAAAACTTCGTCTTTTTCAGGTTGGTTGTAAAAGAAAATAGGTTGCAGAGGCAATAAGTTTTCATTTCTAGTGCTTTCTCTTGCAGTAACAGTCAAGTTACTAACTGTACTTAATCTCTCTTCATTTCCACCGAGTTGGATTTAAATGAAAACTAACTCAAACCTGTCGGTCCTTTGTTTGACTGAAACACCTGCGCTTTCTGAATGAAACTTTCAGTATCACTTCTTACACACATCTTACACTATGAAAACATACTACCTGGTGAGACATGCTTATACAAAACTTATGTATATGTGTTTTAAATGCATTGCATAAATAAAAATTTTAGCTGTAGTCAGATGGTCGAAAAAAACGTAGGACTTGAAATATACAAGTTTCATATGCTGTGCAAGTGCTTTTTTGTAAGCCTAAAGAAATAAAGTTTTTGACTTTTATGTCAAGGTTGTAGGAAATTAATATAAAGAGGTTATTCACTTCAACTCTAGGAGCGAGTATCCTAAGGAACTTATCTTTACGTCAACTGTACTGACAATAATTCGGCCTGTTTTAAAAAACTATAAACCGATTCCAAATTTCAGTAAATAGTAATCATCTATGTCTCGAACTGTCACAATAGGTGGTTGCTGGGGTTTTTTTGAACTTTTACGGGATAAATACTAATCCTTCGAGAATAAAATTAAGGAAACCACCACGGGATCATTCTCTATACAATAGTGAAAGAATTATCAAAATCGAACTGCTCTGTAAAAAGTTATTCGTGGTCTAACATAAGAAATATTCATAGAAAAATATAGGCGTCGACTTGAGAGCCCCCTTCGTTTTTTCGTCGGTTGAAAAGCAATCCCGACGTTTTGCATAGGGCATTTGAATACTTGGGTATTTCACGATATCGGCTTTTTGTTGATATCGTCTTTTTGCTATGGATTCAGATGTGAGTGCTTCTAATCATTTTTTAATCTTGATATTGTTTATTGAGTTTCTATTTTATATTGATATAGCCAGAACCTCAGGCACAATAAGGATTCTTATGCAAGCATCAATTGTTTATCATAATGCATCAAATAATAACTCCACGTTTAATACTACTCGCATAGCATACTTGGGCTATTTGTTTTATGTAAGGTATGATGGCTGTTTGTGTTATGTAGGTTGGTATGTATTGTATTTGTGAAGTGGTGGAATGTGAATATTGAAACTTCAGCCTTACACAGCCTAGCATAGTTATTATCTGAAGTATTCATAAGGATAAATACCGAAGATGATAGAGGTAAATTCTTTTGAATAGGCTCTAGGTACTACGTACCTAGAAATAGAAACCAAATGAAAGCAAATATTATTTGATTATGTTAGAGAAATTAAAAGTATGACATACAAGAAGGACACCATCATTTCAGCCGAAAGAAGTCCACAACTGGACGTAGGCCTCTTCTAATGTTGTGTAAATTTATCATAAGAGTGCACCAAATGCAGAAATCCACGCCATTTTGTGAAAAGCATAGGCTTAGGATTTCGCGTTCATAGGTGCGGGACAGAGCAGAGCAACGTCAGTGCAAAAATTAAGTTTTTGTTTGTTATCTATTTAAATATAAGCATTAAATAGAAAAACTAGATGATTAATCAAATAAAACATTTGTCTGGCTATGTGGTTCGTAAAAATTAATGTGATGTTGTCGCTGATAATGATGATCGACTTCTTTAAGTTTTTTACCTACCTATCGCATTTTTTAATGTGAACATTTACATACGTTACCATATGGTAACGATCGTAAATGTTCATATCGCTTTATTTTTACACTAGCTGTTACTCGCGACTTCGTCCACGTGGAATTCGATTGCTCAACTTATCGATATAGACTTTGGACTGTACATTGTTCCGAAGAGGGTTGGTGTCACAGGATCTGGACAATCACTTAAATGTTCTTCAAATTGTTCCCGCAATAGAGTCATGTTTGCACGTGGTGTGTGGCAAGCGGCGTCGCCCTAAATATCCTGGAGATGCGATCTCCAATCTTCAAGGCTTCAATTTAAGGTAAAAATAGTTCGTTTATCTCGGCATGATAACGTTCGTCAATGATAGCTTGGATGCTTTATCGCAAATTGGAACTGCAGAATGGGCCATAGGGAAACACCGTCACAATTTCCAATGTGCGTTGGTTTTGTAACAGGTATCTAATCTACATATAAAAGTTTGTACTTCTTCTGTTGTTAACGGTTAATGAAATGCAGAGCATTTTAGTTTAAATTTTTAACCCTAACTTTTAACCCCTTAGAGTTCGAATTTTCAAAATTCCTTTCTTAGTGCTCACTTTCATACCAAGACCTACAATTTTCAAGTCTCTAGGCTTACTGGTTTAGGCTGTAGCTTGTCTATATGTATATACAAAGAAGTTTATATTATTATAGATGGGTTAAAAGCTATTAGGCGCACTCTTAGAATACATAGTAGGTATCTAACTGTAGGCTGGAAAGCGGCGCGCGGCGCGGCGCCTCGAACTACACTAAAGAAGAAAACTAAACTATATTTATTTTGTAAACTGAGTGGAAAAACTCTTTCAAGATGTAGCTATGAACTTTCCCGGAATTCAGGCGAGTAAGTAAAGTTGGAAAAGTTTTAAACTGTTCGCCACTGCCTTGCCGTTTCGGTGTGAATCGGTTATAAAACCAATCATAAGTCAAAAAACTGTTTTGATCTTCAGCGTAAATTTATTTATGCCATTCGCGTAAATTGTTACCGGAACATATGGCATTTTGTTGCATTGGGGCCACAGAAAAGGGTTGAAGATGTTGGCCCCACCGGCCTTTGCATAGTGGCTTTGCCCTGCCACACGATTTGAAATTCTTCCGTAGGTACTTTAGCGATGTCAATTTCAAATTCGTTATGGTATAAAGCTAAATTTTCGTGTTACTGTTGTTTTCCAAAATTTTTTTTATATCAATCGCAATTTCTTTTTATCAGACTAACTTGGGCGCATCGTCAGTCATTCTATCCTCTAATTTGGAGAGGATAGAATGACCGACCAAGCTTTGAAACGCTTTTCTATTTCAGATTTTCAGAAACCGGAAAAATAAAAGCGTTTCAAAACAATATTGAAGTTGTCGCCTAAGAAGTTGCTCCTCCACTGCATCTTCATTCACTTTGGAACCTATTTAAGTACCTTATTCTGAATGCATCATGTCGTATTTTCTTGTACCGAAAAAATAAATTGTAGTTGTACCGAACGGATTGCTTCCGTTATTGGTTTTTAACATGTGTTCAATGAAGTTGGAAGTCTGTGTTCAACACTCCACTTTCCTTTTGTTGGTTTTAATTGTTTCTATGATAATTCCTTTGTCTTCTCCATTCAAATTCAAAATCGTTTATTGTGAAGCGAAATTGTTTTGTTCATATTTTAGAGCTGTTGATGTGGTAATATTTCTGAAGTCACTGAAGATAACGTCAATGTCAGGACACGGGCATTATCTGTAACTGACAACAAAGGCTAACTGAACCTTAGTTCCCACAGTGAACGCTTGTATAATATAAAGTTAATACTATATTATTGGTGATGTATATATACTTCATCCATCTAATTCTTCACTGTGATCGGTTTAACAAGAAAAAATTTACCGTGTAGGAAATGTTTTAAAATTGTAACTTGTGAAATCATTACGTCCCCTTTTGTACGGGAAGCTACCTGCCTGCGGAGAGGAAATTTCGGAGAACTACCCAAACTCCATTTTGTATTATAAGAATTTTTCATCAATAATAATATTTCTTCAAAAAAATGTCACCCATTTTCGTTTTATAATAAATTGTTGTCGATATTCGATTATCTTTCCACATTGGATACCGCACAATACAGTATATAAAACTAACTGTTATTTTCTTTTCTTCACTATTCTATTCCTTTACTTTTAGGTATTTTTCTTATGTACTCCATTTTATCTTTGTCTGTTATTTTTAAGTTATGTGTGCAATAAAGTATTTTCTATCTATCTATCTATCTACTTTTAGGTTAGGTATAAATGCGCTATGCTCTATTCTCGCATGTTATAAACATGTAGAATAACCCTCGGAAGTCCGTCCAACGCAGAACTTGACTATCTCTATTCAGTTGAAACCAGTGATGGGAATCCGGTACGATAGTAAATATGACCAACTTTCCATTCAGTTCTGCAGTTCCGATTTAGCTTATGGTTGTTATAAAATTTTAAAAGTAGTATTATACATACATGTTTGTTTACACATACTATATTATAAAGAGGAAAGATTTTTACTTGACTTTTTACTTGAATAGGCTCCGAAACTTCTGGACCAATTTGAAAAATTCTTTCACCATTACTAGAATCATACATTATCCCTGATGAACAAAGGCGATAGAACATGCCCGTGCGAAGCCGAGGCGAACCGCTAGTAGGTAATATTCAAAGCATCTATTTTAAATCTCGCATTAAAATATCAATCCCTAGCTTGCGAATTTGCGGGACTGCAAAAGAAAATCATACGTTTTGCTTTTTTTACTTCATACGCTCAAATACGTGTGTGTACTTGTCGTAGGAATTCCTCTGTCGTAGCGTAACGAAGCATTTTATTTACTTACAAGTACGTACTTGTCGTAGGGGTTCCTCTGTCGTAGTGTAACTTAGCATTTATTTTGTACTTAATTTTTTTATAACTTTTGTTAGTGATTTGAATAATTATTCTATTCAACAAAACCCCAACAGCTGAACCTTTATAAGAGTGTAAAGTTATGTTATTCACAAAGAAAATTACAATCAAATAATATAACTAAATTAAAACTAGTATTTAAAATTGAAACAATTGAGCTAACTGCAGACTGTTGCAAACAATCTACAGGTAGCTCAATTGATCTACATCAATACTGTGTTATTCACTAATGTACCGTGTTATTCACCGGTAAATTATTATTTAATATAAAATAAAGTGGTTACACACCTTTTAGATTCTCTTCTCTTCATTTCTTTTGTTGCTTACTAGAAGCAAAAGAAGAAGAAAAAATATAAACCTGCCATAATAAGTCTTATTTAGACTCCGCCTCTATCCGAAATCATTCGAAACATTTATTTCGGATCCCGTTACGGTTACGGATGGTTTTTTGTTTCGGAGATCCGATAGCCGAAACTATCGGATCTCCGAAACATCCCTGCATAAACGATACGTTGGAATCAGGCACACATGAGTGGCTTATATTACAAGCTCTATTGAATTATAAAGTTCTGCAGGTAGTTATGCTGTACTAACTGAGTAGTAAAGTTATGAATCACTAGCAGCGCCTTGCGATTTCACCCGCGTAGTTCCCGTTCCCGTGGGAATTCCGGGATAAAAAGTAGCCTATGTTCTATTCCAGACTATAATCTATCTCTGTGCCAAATTTCATCCAGATTCGTTCAGCCGTTCTGGCGTAATAAAGGAACAAACATCCATCCATCTATCCATCCATCTAAACTTTCACGTTTACAATATTAGTGAGATTGTAAAGAAATGAGCGCTTTTTACCATAATAGCTAATGTTTGTACTGGCTATTTGAAAATTGAAGAGATTACATATAGACGAACTACAGTTTATTTTAGTGGCTTTACCAAGGCAAGCTTTAACATAAATAATGAAGCTATTAACTAAAGATCCTCTATAATTCAATATAGAAAAAAAACATGTAGATTTTCATTTCAATAGCAAAGAAAATAAAAATCAAAGAATATAAACCAATTAGAACGAAGTATTTACGACTGTAACAATTGAGCTAACTGCAGACTGTTGCAAGCAGTCTACAGGTAGCTCAACTGATCCATATCAATACCAGTCGGAATCATAAATTAAATAAATTTACTTACCCCCCGAATTCTCAAACGCAGCGATCACATTAATAAAAAAGTAGCAAGTGACAAATTTTTGACAAATTTTCATTGAAAACTGTCAAAAAAAATCAATTCAATTCAATCGCAATTTTTGACGTGCGATTTGAGAGGCATTTGAATGTTCGGGTGTTAGATAATAGTATGTCCTTCTGCCAACCAATCACTTTTTAGGACTGACAACACACTACACGACCATAGAATATGTTGTTGTCCCGTTTTCCGAGATAGGCTACTTATCTCGGAAACTCGAAAAGCTGGAACTTGAAATACCTACAGAGTAGCTACACTGTACTTCAAGTTCCAAAACTTAATTTATAGAGGTAGGTAGGTCTAGGTTATAATATATATCTGTACCTTCAAAGTCTGTCCGTCCGGCCCGACAGTGAACCTAGTTATAGAGTTGATGCAATCAAAGTTTGCTCGTTCAAAGCAGCTTAGGGTTATAATGTAATCTGTTCCGTTGTTCTGGAGCGCCATTCACAAATGGAGAAACGGCGTTCACGATAAGCAAGATGTCAAAATTCAACAACGTTTCTCCACGTTCATGGTAAAAACACGACACGCTATATCGATGAACTCCTGCTTTAGAATTTAGCATCGAAAAAACGACTTTTGTTGTTTCCATCAAATATAGTTATAAAAATATAAATCAGAGTTCATATTTTATCAGACTATCCTGTGCGCTGGCCATATCTCGAGAAGAACCGACAACCGCTGGGGTAAACGTGTTCTTGAGTGGAGACCGCGACTCGGCAAACGTAGTGTAGGACGCGTCTGACGATTTGCGAAAGACTGCTGGAAGATGCTGGATGCGGCAAGCTGAAGACAGAGCGCTTTGGCGCCCATTGGGGGAGGCCTATGTCCAGCAGTGGACTAGCATAGACTGATGATGATGATGATGATGATCCTGTGCGCTTGGGCGTATTGTCGCCATTGTCGATCATTTCTATCCTCTCACGGTGTCTGAAAATCCAAAAATAGAAAAGCGTTAAATTCAAAGCAATGTTAGCTTTGCTTACACGTTAGGGTCTACTCGTGTTCGTCTATTCATTAGGGCAGCCGCTTCATTTTAGAAACACTGGTAACTTGTATTTCAAGCACTTGATTCGGTGCTCTGGGTTTTGAACGCATCGATACTATTTCAGGTATACCCTTGATTATTTAAATTGAACGAATTGGTGAGGCGTGCACGGTTGCGAGAGGAGTATAAAAACTAAAGAGACTTTTCAATACTAAACATTGGTTTAGTATTGAAAAGTCTCTTTAGTTTTTCATTTGATTTCGTTTTTCATTCAGATCTTTTCATTTGAAAAGATCTGTTTTTGGTCCTTAATCCAACGTGAATTAAATGCTTCGACGAACTTTATTAGATAGCGACAATTATTAGACCCACTTACATAAGTAGGTATAACTGGCTATAAATATTTGGCTATTATATGACATTTAACTGGCTATAAATATTATCAGTGAGTTTTCAAACCATAAAAACACGTCTAATTTTAATATGCCTATATCCATAAGCAAGCGGAGCTTAGTTTAAGATAATTTTACTCCACACATTTCTATTGAATAGGTAATGAATGTTACATGTTACATTAAAAACATTATCACTACCATTATTTTACTGACACGTCATTACCTTATTGATATCAAGATTGATCTTTGCACTGAAATGCCCATCGCACTGCCAAATAACTCTTCCCATTGACGTGTCATGACCGCAACTAACAAGCCTTTACCCTGTCAATCAACATTGTTATTCAACCCGGCTCTTTTAAATCGCCAGTTTTGAACGCTGCTCGGCTCCGGTGTAAAGGCAGGTTCACATCACGTTAACTCATTTACATGTTGTGCACGTTGCTTAATTACGAACACACAAAACTCACTTCGCTCACGTATTACCTGACTATACACGTCATTCGGTCAGTCTCACTTTGCTGTTAGTGAATTATGTAGTGAATTCTGAATTGGATCATTTACGAAAATTACCCAGTTCTTACAATAATGTGAAATAAATCGAGTCTATCAGGTTGAAATCTAAGCTATGGCTGATATGGGAAATGGTGTTAGGCTACGGTGTGAATTAAATTAAAACGGTTTAAAAAAGAGAGTGCATCAGTGTTTGAGTACATACTTGTGCACTAGACTCCGTTGAGACTGGACGTCATGGGCCATAATCGGCTTGGACGAAATCTTCGACGACGAATCATCCATGCTTACCCATCTTAAAAACAGCATGTTGTAAAAGAAAAACTGTTCCTTTGACACACAAATGGATGTTAGCATTTTGACAGCACAGTTATCCAAAAACAGATTGAGAAAAGTCCTTGATTTTGTAACCTTGACATTGAAAAGAATGGACAAAGATCAAGGAAAAATATACAATAACTCGACAACCGTGCGACTTATATTGGATACTTTTTTATTTCCACTGAATACTGAACTTGAACAGTTCTCTTTAACCAGTGGCCTGATTTGTTTGAAACTTACTGAGAATACTAAAAACACGACATTTTGAATACATGTGTATTTTTCAATATTCCTGAATCTGGGTTAAATCGAGTTCTGTAAAGTTGAGAGATGTAACAAAATTACGGGAAACGGGTTTTAGGATTTTACAAAACAATCCATAAAACGTGTGTTTTTTATTGAAGTCTGGTTTTAGGAATTTCCTACTCTTGCAACTGAATTCGAGAAGTTTTTTTTCACGCTAATGAAATCGAGAGCGGAAAGCTAGTTACAAAATCTTTATTAACAAAGAAAATTACAATCAAATAATAGAATTAAATTAAAACTAGTATTTAGTTATTACATAAAAGTATTTGATACATTATTAAATTATTACAACACATGCTCCAGTGTGTTCTCAGCCTATTCGTGCACGTCGACTGACCGGATATCGAAAAGCAATCGAGCTAGCTTTTTGTTCAGAGCTTTTAATGAAAATCAAATACACATCACTTGTTCGATGTCCCTTTTTGTTCAAATTCCCTCATTGTGTCCCCTACAAAAGGAGAATTTTAACTATTTTATTATTTATGTCATTTAGTGGAAAGTAACTGTTACCGGTGACATAGATGAAATAATGTTACTTCTCCGTGACTTCACCCGCTTTTATTTAATAAATCCTGAAGCTCACGAGATGAAACAAGAAAAAAATTGTGCGTCGACTAGGTAGAGGTGTCTAATCAAAAGGATGTACCTATTATTAAAAATATCATATTACATGTTAAATTGAAAGGTAGCACAAAAAAATTAAAAATGTTCAATATCTACTCGAATCGAGGCTTTTTGTCGATACTTATCCTTTTGACTATCTTTTATAGGCCTTAAATGAGGGCGATGTATTTGTTACCGCAAAATTGTAAATACATGAACAGAACTGCAACTCATACAATTTAACGGATTACCATGCTATACTCGTAGATAACAATTTGTACATGATAATTTTGTCTATACCGTCTCGTTAACCATCGAGCGTTTGTCTTGATATCGCTTCCAAGCGCTGTTCAATTTGTCATCGTTGGAATCGAATTCATAATAGGCAAGATGCATAGTAGCATCCATTCATGGGTTCTTGTGTGACTGGTCCTGGAATTGCCTGTCCATCACGTACAGTTGAATACGTAACTGCAAACCGTTTGATCTATCACGTGAGGTTGTTTTGCCCTGTGAAAGCTTTGATACATTTATGTTTGGGTACAGTCAACGAATAACGCTGACAATTTTGTAAGAACGTTAATGTGTACCTAACCTACTCCTTATAATACGTTTGTCGTTTGGCAATAATTCTCTTTGATGGCACATAAAAAATGTAATCTGTGTATTAACTTCAGTCATCTCAATTTTCATTGGTGTAATAGAAAACTACGAACTACACAGAAAATTCTAGTAACATACTTCGAGAGAGTATCAGACAAACTTAATGTTAAGTGAATAACTAGTTTTAGCGTAGTTGCTAAAGAGTGGCACTACGCGTCAGTGAAACTGCGCGGCTGCGGCACAGCGCGTCAATTTATAACAAATCACCAAAAAAGCCGCGCAGTTCCACTGACGCAAAGTGCGTTATATCATACGATTTCATACAAAGAATAACTGGCCGCGTCGTGCCACGCAGTTCGGCTGTGGTCCAGATCATCTCAATACGTTTGCACCTTTAAACAATTCGTATGGCTTAGTTCTAGAACTAGTAAGATCTCTTAACTTAAAAAATACTTCGTGATTTTATTTTCACAAATGTCTCTTTTGTTCCAGTGCGCAGTTCTTTCAATGCATTGAAAGAAAAGTCTAAAGCTCCGGCGCATCATATCGTTAAAAAACAAAGGGTAAGTTGTAAGAAGATTACAATACAACGTAAAGGCACAATAGAAAAACAGTCTCAAAACAAGTAGGAAAAAATTCGAGGAAAAAGCCCTACAAGAGGTAGGGCTTTTTCCTCGAATTTTTTCCTACAGTGTCTCTTTGTCAACTTCTATCTAATTATGTTGAACGGAAAATAATTTGAATACATTGTATTTAAGTAAATAATAACACAAAAATCTTTTGTATAGTTTAGTGTCCAACATTATAAATGTTTTATCTATTGAACCCAGAGTTTTTGTGAGTCTTTGTGTTTTAATTGAAACGTACAGATTACAATTAAAACACAAAGATGCATTGTGTTAAACTTGATAATGTTCTATGAAAGTAGGGCCTGTGCTTGATAAGTTGATAATTACATTTTCACTGTGCTGAAACCGTTTCCTTTCGCGCCTCGTGAGACTAGTTTTGATTCAACAGGCACAGGCAACAGGAGTTCACATTTACTTCTGATGTCTTAGTATATGACGGGCGCACTATCTGGAATAGGAAACTTCGTTACCTGTGAAAGGCTAACTTGTTGTACCTTACGGTAGACTAGGCACTAACCATGAGGTGGGCTACTTGCTTCTTCTGTCAATATCGCGTGCTGTAGGTAGGCAATGTGTGCATCTTGGGTTATTTGAGGGAGACACGAAGGTAGGTTCAGTCAACTAAAAATAGCTGAAGATGATGAATGATTTTCGCAAAACCGTTTGCAATTTTTGCTGTTGTCTGTACCTAAATACACTATGCATGCAATGATGGCCATTTCGTAATCTCTTTGAGCGCAAACCAACATTTGTTCTGAATAGTGCGTAAGAACATGTGTCCACTAGATAAACAGAAAATGTTCTAAAAAGAATTATGTAGGTAACATTTTCTGAAATCTAGTGTAGGTGAAATCGATGTATAATTTAATTCATGTTCAATGAGCATGCTAATTTACAGCGAAACTAAGCCGGCGTGTGATTTAATGCATCACGGTGATAAGCAAATCAGCAGAGTACATAAACGGTCACCCTATGCTGAATACACGGCTTAAAATTAATGACATTATCAGCGACCAGCATGCATGCACCCCTCCACTACAAACTTGTTTTTCATATACATATGTATGTGACAATAGGGTCTGAACGCATGTCTGAACTTAACGAACCGGCCGCAAGTCGCATTTATAGATTTTTTCAATTTAGCGCATTTGAATTCTCAACTGATTTTAAAAAGGAACGTTCTCAATTATTGACGGTAGTGTTTATGGTGTCCGTACCAACTATAATCTCACTATCTCACCATCTCACTAATATTATAAACGTGAAAGTTTAGATGGATGGATGGATGGATAGATAGATGGATGTTTGTTCCTTTATCACGCCAGAACGGCTGAACGGATCTGGATGAAATTTGGCACAGAGATAGATTATAGTCTGGAATAGGACATAGGCTACTTTTTATCCCGAAATTCCAACGGGAACGGGAACTACGCGGTTGAAACCGCGAGGCGCTGCTAGTATATTATAAATTCAAAAGTATATGTAACTAGCAGCGCCTTGCGGTTTCACCCGCGTAGTTCCCGTTCCCGTGGGAATTCCGGGATAAAAAGTAGCCTATGTTCTATTCCAGACTATAATCTATCTCTGTGCCAAATTTCATACAGATCCGTTCAGCCGTTCTGGCGTGATAAAGGAACAAACATCCATCCATCTAAACTTTCACGTTTATAATATTAGTGAGATTATGACTTGTGACCCGAGAGCTGGTGGGTATCCGGCACAGCGTATCAGCATTGCCATGCAGCGGGGCAATGCAGCCAGCGTCTTGGGCAAGCTTCCGACTGGCATTGATATGGATCAGTTGAGATACCTGTAGATTGTTTGCAACAGTCTGCAGTTGGCTCATTTGTTTCAATTGTAAATACTAGTTTTAATTTGATTCTATTTTTGATTGCATCATGTTCTTTGTTTATAAAGATTTTATTATGTCTGTATACGACGATATATATATCGTCGTATACAGACATAATAAAATCTTATATATATATAATATATATACATCTTTTCACGACGATACACGAATCTCAAAAAAAATGGCAGGGAAATCGATCTCAGGCTCCTTGACCTTCAGGTTTCAGAATAATGTTCCGACTACATTTTACTGAAACCTCGAACGTTAGGGATAGAACGTAGATGCGTAGTGGAAACTACCTACTTTGTTATGTGGTCAATTTTACAATTGGCGATTTACATAATCCATAATTTTTATCATTGAGCATTTTTATGATAAGTCTACATTAATATTATAAAGAGGAAAGATTTGTATGTAACGAATACCATAAGAAATACTGGACCGATTTCAAAAATTCTTTCACCATTAGAGAGCTTACTTTTCAGGGAGTGACAAAGGCTATATTTTATCCCGGCATTTCAACGGGAATGGAAACTACGCGGGTGAAACCGCGAGGCGCTGCTAGTCATTTATATTTTTAGACTTGAGCTTGTTTTGGAAATAAGTCGTGCAAGGACATTTTTAGTATTCATATCATTGTTATCTGTGAGGTTAGGCCTCACAGAGCTATCGTTTATTTAAGAAAGTTTAACGTGAAATGTGGCGCCGCGCCGCCGTAAATATAAAAACAAAATCAGCAAACGTGTATATAAACCAATATTTCCGGAGTACAGCCCCGCTGAGTGCTGAATACCTGTAAGTTCCCGCCAAAACTGAAAGGTATTCACAAAATAATTGTGCATACACCTGAGTTTTCGTGTTTGTGAAGCGTGGAATGCTTTTTCTTAAGCGGATGTAATATAGTTAATGTTTCACTGTACTGTTTCGTGCGTACAAATGTTTAAACTTCCTTATACCCACTAACCGCTCGAGGCATTTTCCTTCATCGATTCCGAAACTTGCCTCTGGATCGTACGTTGAAATTTCGGATTGTGTGGCACCTTTTATCCCACGTCGCTTAGCCCATTGCGACCCTCAACCCTCGTTGTTGTAGGGGTGAACGACCGGAATACTAAAACGAGTCCCCACCTATTCAGATATCTGAGTCATACGTAAACACGAAGTAATTACTTGTATTTGGCGCGCTTTAGTTCGGATAGGTAGAACCCCACGTATCCCACCTGCCGGCATGGGTTCAACTATAGAGAAAGTGGTCAAAGAAGGCCGATTGCAGCGTTAAATAAAAAAAGGCTATTTGGTCCTTGACGTGGTGATTTACTTGTTCTAATATTCCTTGAAAATTTTGCCAATAGATCAGTAAAAACCGTTGCAAAATCCGTGGAACATAAATGTGCGCTACCTTAACTTACTAGTTCTTTTCCTGTAAATAAAATATAAAATTATTATCCCTGCATGTCGGTCCAAAGCTGCATTTTGTCGCCACGCCGCGACTTAAAGAGCTAAGCTTGGGACAAAGGCTTTTCAAGTTTTCGCTCGCTAAATCCGGCTCTAGTCTTCGTATTATATTAGAGGCGTTGAGAAAGGAAATACTATCAGTTTCTAAACTCAAATAAAAAAATACATACAGCCGAACATAGAACCTCCTCCTAAAGTCGGTTAATTTCAAGTCCAACCTCTGAATTTGTTCTCTTTTTGTAATTTATAAAACTAGGCGTCTCCTAACTTTAAGGCCGTTTCGCAATATTATATACGGCGATAGCCACCTATCGGTAGGCGCCGAAGGGACGTCGTGTTGTGGGGTTGCACAGTGCGAAACCCCCTGAACCAGCAATTTAGTTCCGACATATTTCAACAGATGTCTGTTATGTTGAAATTTTACTGTAACTAGCAAAAATGCCCGTACCTTTATAAACGTGGAATCATATCGCACGACGACGTGACGTCCTGCCATTCATACCAAGGCAAAAACACGAAAACTAGGTGTTTTTGAACCCGTTTTCTGACGATATTAATATTGATTGTGGAGCTTTGATATTTATATATCCTGTAACACATATCTTGAAGGGTATCCTGGAGGTCCCAAATGCTTGCCGCTAATTATAGTGTAGGTGTTATAGTGTTAGTTATAGTGTGTGTGTAGTTGCTTCGAACCCACTTTATATCGGTGTCTCTAATTAGATTAGTACCAAATTCAGTATAGTGATATACATATCTCATACCTATTATTTGGAAGTTCATTAGCTTCGAAAAACAGTCAAAATAACGATATTAAACGTAAAATGTATTTGCAATATTATTGTGATACAAACCTGACCAGTTACACGTCACCTAACCGCAGAGGATCGTATTATTTAGTCGATTAGGGTACTACATGGTATACTGAATCGAAAACAAGCACTCTTTGTTGCATATAGGCGCGCGGGCTTCGATCAAAAATTTCCCCCCGCGAACTACTTATTTTTGATCGAAGCCCGCGGGCCAAAATTTCATTTTTACCTCACAACCTCGGAAAGATTCTGTTTGTCATTACAAATCTCAGCGCTAAAGTGCATTTTGTCCGCTATGGAAAAAGTTTTTAAAATTCGAACCTTTCTATTCCATACTTTTCTGTACCGCAAGTCTACTGAAAATGCATTAAATATTTATTTTATTTGTAAAATGAATAAACACTAAATTAATAAATAAGCTGTTTTTTGCACCTAGCGTTTTCCTTGGTATAGTGAGGTGAACCATTGTGTGTTTCACTCGGCAGCAAAGTTGTTTTGCATCTCGTACCTTTGAAACCCTCGCTACGCTCAGGATTCTATATTTGAACCACTCACCACGAGCGAACTTCGCTTGCTTAGGTTTCAATACAAGTATTCGCACCAAAAACCAACTTTGCAGCCTTGCGTAACAAATAACTATTTTATCTCTGAATCTATGAACATACATATAAAAATACATAAAACCGAACATAGAACCTCCTCCTGAAGTCGGTTAAAAATAATTTAAAACGAAAAGTAGTCTCCTATGGAGGAAAAACTCGCTACTCTGTTTGATGCTGTATTAACAGTTGTGTTTTATTCTCAGCCTCTCCCGGACCACTGTCCCATCGTGATGAACGCGTATGCCGACATAGACACCAGTATCGTCTACAAGCGTTTCGAGTTTCAGGTAAGATTCTTTGTTTATTAATGTCTGCGTTATTATTTAGGTATTGCAGGCACTGCAGTTCATTGAGCTTGAATGTTCAAGACTTAATTATCTAAGGAACGTCGGGAGGCAAGGAAGGAGCGTGTCTTCTTACGACGATAGTTCTACCTCTCGTGAGCCGTCAGACATTCGCCCCCCGTGGCTCCTTTGATAAGGAATTTTAAATATAATTATTTTATGGGATGAAGAGATTAAATAAATTTTATGCTCGACATTTTCAATCATAAATCCTACTTTTATCATAAAGGTTGGTTGCTTGTGAGTGAAGATGTGAACATGCTTGTTACCTAGGACCGTAGCCTAGGACTAACCAGATGAAGACGAAATTTGGTGCACACAATATATATACAATATATAGTATGCAATTCAACCTTCAGATTTTGCTTCGTTTGAACCGGGAATAGCTAAGCAAGGGCAAAGGCCAGTAAACGCTTAAAAAAATATCATGCAAACTGATTCCAACATTTTCAAAAATAAAGCATTAATTATAAGTAAAGCTTTTAGATAAGAAAAGTAGATAGTAAACAAGACATGAGAAAAACAGAAATAATGATAGATATCTGATTACGTCAGAGGGTTGTTGATTAAAACTTATTGATTTTCTTATGTTTTTCACATCGATCAAAAATGTCCGGCTTTGCCGGCCCCCCTTAGATTCACAATGCGCACGCCACAACCTTCAGTAGCAAAAGAGACACATTTCGACATGTTAGGAAAGCTTTTCAACTAGTGTCATTTTAGCGTTCAGACAAAAAGCATGGGTAAGTGCTCGTACAAAAAATGCAAGAATCACTCGTCCAAAGTGCTGAAAAAGGACTTCTTTTCTTATTTTCAGTAAGTTTATATATATTTCTTACCCGTATATTGAGATGTGAGTCATATACTTGTGAAATCAGCATAAAATATTGTTGTTTGGTTTGCCTATGTTAAAATATTAATTTTGTTCTAAATTGATAAATGGAGAGGCTATTTCTTCTAAATTTTTTTTTTTCATTTTTAGTATTTATTAATATATTTTTCATAAAAATAAGTTTAATATTACTAGTTGATGATTTTTAAAATAACTAGTTGGCCCGCCCTAAAATTTCATTTGCGTAGACTCTCTAATAAAAGAAAGACTAGGTTCTTACCTAGGTAGGTAAGAACCTAGTCTTTCTACCAGAAGTATGAATTTATAAAACGTTTATTTTTTGTCCCGTAAAAAAAAACTCGTGCAAAGCCGCAGACAGGAACCAGATCTTTTTAATCTAGAGTGCCTGCCTGAAATTGTATTTTAAGTTTAAATTGTTGTATGTCTGAAATGACCCTTTTGTATAAATACCTACTGTTGAGACACCAATTTATAGTTTCATCAATAAATGATTCGTTATCTTTACCTGAATTCTGTTAATTAATCCTTATAGAAAATAAACTGAGTTGGTAGGTATATAATTCTCAGGAAGGTACCTACCTACTTACAAAATAAAATAAAATGAATTCGACTCCACCAATCTCTTGTTCCGTATGGAAAAAACTTGTCAGGCTCTGCGCAAACTGTCTGCGTCAAAACAAAACGTAGACAATTTTGATTGACATATTTGTAAGGCTCTAGGAATCTACGGGGGAGGCCGCGAACTACTTATTTTTGATCGAAGGTTTTTCATTATAAAAAATCAGGAAATTTATTAGTATTATTTGTTTATGTTTTAACTTAATCAGAGACTTTATGCACCCTTATTTCAAATTTTCTTTTCGAATATTTATTATCTACTCGTACTTTTCTTATCTAACAGCTTTACATAATAAAAAAACTTGAACGTCTGTCGCCAAACACGCCAATACGAAACGGAAAGGACTTGATAATGCGACGCTATTCGATAGAGGAACAAGAATTTTAAAAATCGAAAGAATAGCATCGTATTATCAGATCCTTACAGTTTTATTCGCTCTGTTTCGTTTGGCGAGTTTGGCGTCGGACGTTCAGGCTTGTTAATTAACTTTTATGACTGTGCCCGCATTGCTTTATCAGCTGAGTTATGGCATTATAATAATTTAATGTCCACTACGGTTGTCTTCTTCTACTTTTTACCACGATTCCTATTTCCTTATTTGCAGATCTGCTAGGTAGAATGTATAAACCAAGAGGAAATTAATACAAAGCTAATTAGTACATTTATAAAATATGTATAACGTAAAACCGTAAACACCATCAGCGAAAAACTCCCAGAAAAAATAAAAAATGACAGTGACGTACCTATATATTAAGATGGATTAAAATGCGAGAGTTGTAAACCAATAAAACTGTAAACTGTCCATAGGCACAGTTTTGATTTAAAGTAGCTTTCTTTACCTATAAACTGTTTTAGAATTTGACAGGACGATTAACACTGGATTAACACTGGAAGCTTCCCAGTCGGATCTACAATTATGCATAGCTGTGTCGCCACAAGCATTAACTGAATATAATTATGTCGGATTCCATAACGCGTTATTTTCGTCCGTCAGATTTGCTCTCGTGGTAGACATACACGTACTGCATTCATAATGCTTCTCTTGCTAATAGCTAAACGAATTATATCCGATTTCTACTCACTGTATAACTCGGTACTGAACACCGGTATAATGAAGACTTGTCCTTATTTTCGTTCAGGCTAAACCATAACATGGTTATGTTAAAAAAAAAACAAAAGAAAAATCTGTTACGGTGTAACTTTGTTGTAGAATGCGGTATAAGAATTACAAAGATCCTAAGCCTACGTTCCGCAGAATGATTTTTTCAAAACAAAAGGTCCTGTTTTACCCTTTGGGTACGGAACCCTAAAAATGACCTAGAATTACCAGAAACTAGTACAAAATATTATAAGATACAATCAGTTTGTTACCATTTCATGAATACGGCTGATTGAATCAGAAACATTATGTTTGATTTTCCGTGTTCGCGCCACTTTGGGCCGAAGCCAGTGGGGCGAACCCGGAACACCTCACCTGAGAGCACAAAGCTCACTTTTCACCCAGAAAATGGTATACAAAAACCTGCCGGTACACCTAATGTTACAGTTACAATATATTTTATTTACATATTATTTTTATTACGTGTTCAAGTTTGCCAAGCAATTGCAATCAGTAACATTGAACCTAGGTCAGCTAGTCTGAGTCTTATCAATTCTTATTTATCGTGGAGGTATTACGATTCTTACGTCATATGACAATAAGACGCAAATTTACTTAAGCTGACCTTGAAGTTGAACCGATCCTACTTATCATTTCACACGAGTAAGTGAAGATACCGATATTTTGTTATAGGTATGGTCATGGTTCTGCACCACGCGCCCATTAGAGATGTCGCCGCCGGATCGTAGAATCAGCCCGTTTGTAGAATGGCTAGGCTGAATGTAAATGTCTTTGCCCTCAGTTCACTATGCAGTTGGCAGCTTGAGGCAGTCGATCCTGACTGCTTCAAACAGCCTAAATATATTCCTCGACCGTTTTTCCATTTATTTGGGGTCGGCCTTCCTTGTCCTTTTCCTCCATTGCGCACGGTTTTGTGCGGTTTCTCAGTCGACCTGAGTTTCTTATAGGTTTTTTTCAACCGTCGTCAACCAAGTGGAGGTCGGTCTTCCGCGTCCTCGTCTTGTGTTTTTTTTTAAATAATACCAAAATAAACTCATCACCCTATTTTTTTTCCACAGCCAAGCTGGCTTCGCACCAAAGAGTTTTGGGACAAGACTTTCGAAGATCGCTATGAGAAGATCAAAACCGACACAGAACGTCCTAAGCTCAAGGTAAGCTAGGTAGCTATAGTGAAAATTACTTATTTATTGAGTGGGATCACTTCAGCTACCTCTAGATTGTTTGGGAATGCACTCTGCAGATAGCTCAACTGTTACATATGTGTATGTTTTGTATGTACTGTAAATAAATAAATTAAAAATGGCGACTGGATATACTGAAGTTTTTGATACTAGCTTCCGCCCATTTTATTACACATTTTTCGGGATAAAATAAGCATGTTTCACATACCATCTATCGTCGCCTAAAATTTCATTAAGATCCCTTCAGACGTTTAGATGTTACATAAGCATTTATAATATTTAAATGTATAGAGGAAAGTAAGCAAATCTGGAATAGTAGCCTTAAATGGAATACCAGCATTTCTCGTAAACCAAAAATCCTAGGGGCAAAGAGCTGCGATCGTCTACCTCCTCCAATCACTATACCTACGCGCGTATACATTTCGAGGAGTCAGTCGAGCGAGTTCTTTAGTCACAGTGAGAGCTTTTTCTATCGTTGTCAGAAAACTGTCACTGGTATGTAAAAAGTAGGTGATATTTTCGTCATTTGTAATAAAATGACGAAAATCACCTACTGTGCCAGGGCCAGAAGCTATAAAGCTTCTATAATATAATATTGTATTCAAGTTTGTTCGAAAGTTCATGAAGCATTTTATTGTCTTGGTTTATGAGGTCTTAAATTAGAATTCTAGGTTTAAATTAGTTAGAAATGCCATAGTATTCCTTAATTGGGGTACCTATTCTATATTTTGATATGAGAGTACTTATTATTAATAAATAGAATACAAGAATTTTACTATATGTATAGTGTTTGTACTTCGTTAGCATTTATACAGGGCTCTATGCTGATTAATAATTTTTAAACGCTATGCCTATGTTCTCTAAACTTGTGACAAAAATCAAAATCAAAAACCCTATATTTCCATTATTACAATAAATGTACACTGAGAAGCGGTCAAATTCTAATTGAACACTGTCACGGAAATAAAGTGGTATTTTTGATTTCTGTCACTTCGGTATGTAGACTAAAGTAAAGAAGCGACGAAGAAACTTCTAGCCTGTTAGTTGTTATTTTTCGAGTTGGAGCAAAACCCGTCCCAAGTCTTCTTTCAAATCTGAAAAGAACATGGCGCCTGTCCTTTATCAATAGTCTACTCACTCGAAATTTACTCTGTTTTTTACATAGCTTACTCTTACTTTGTACCAGACTTTTGAGAGGCTGGTGTTCTCAGGAGTACCACCGCACAATCATCACACTTATCATAACATAAAACTAACATTTCCCACCCACCCTATGTCAGACGTACAGGTACATTTTGTAATAATTATTTTCTATGTCATTTTTGTATATAACTGTTATCTAGATTTTTAAGATATTCTAGCGCCCAGGAGCTGTGAACCTAAAGCAGGCACCAGTCTCTAACAATGTTAGCCATTCATAATTATTAGTATTAATACTGCTTGCACTAGTCATGTATTCTAGCAACTACGCTTCCATTGTGAGATAAAATAAATATATTTGAAGTTGAAAATGACTTTATGCGTCAAAGAAAGTATATTTATTTTGATCTGTATTACTTATTTGATGCTATTAAGGTACATACAAATAAGGTGTCATGCATGACTCAGGAGCACTATATACCCTCGTTATCCAATTTCATGACGGTAAATTAAATTACAGCTTTTAAAAAGAAACACTTACGTTAGGTAGGTGGGTAAGGTACCTAACAATTTCTTGGAATACAGCTTCACAAGATATCAACAGTTAAAAGGTAGAAACAAATTGAGCCCACGCCACACAACGTACGCGACGAAATCTAGGAAACGTCGTCGGATGGCGTTGAGTACGATAAGTATATCTAGCCATTTGTTTTCCAGTCTATCCAGGGTCTCAAACATCGCATACGTTGCGTTGCTTTTCATTTTGTTTCTACTTTTAAGTGTTTAAAGTAGCGGCGTTAACACATAAGCTACAATAAGATTTTTCTTAGCAAGAGTAGAGTACTTAATTAAGAGAATTCTGTACAACGAATACCTATGCTAGTTATGCGAAATATTGGAGTTTCTCGGGTGGCGACTGCGGTTTGATGCCAAATGGAGTGTTGGATGAAAGGTGGCAACCGCGATTTGATGCGAAACGGATTCTTGGATGGAAGGTGGCAACCGCGATTTGATGCGAAACGGATTTTTGGATGGAAGGTGGCAACCGCGATTTGATGCGAAACGGATTCTTGGATGGAAGGTGGCAACCGCGATTTGATGCGAAACGGATTCTTGGATGGAAGGTGGCAACCGCGATTTGATGCGAAACGAAATGTTGGATGGAAGGTGGCGACCGCGATTTAATGCGAAACGGAGTGTTGGGTGGAAAGCGGCGACTGCGATTTGATGCGAAACGGAGTGTTGGATGGAAGGCCTTCCGCTTGATGGACGGACCTGGAAGTCGATGGATGGAGACGGTTCAGAAACAGGCCTATGTCTAGCAATAGACTTATGTGAGCTGATATGATGATATTTTAAGTCAATCGAAGTGCTGCAAGCCATATCTCGACAAAAGCTTTAAAATTTAAAAAATCGCTAAGTGATGCTCGCAAAAAGCCCAGCGACCAAAGTGGCTCTCGTTGCTTGTTTGCCAACTCGTTTCTGGTTTCTCGCTGATCGTCGTTGGTGGTACGACAGCTGCCTTAGGCTAACGCCGCACTGCGAATTCTTTTTATTTTATTCTCGAAATTAAAACTAGTAGTATTCAGACATTTAAAAGTTTTAAACGGTAAGTGCATGTACAATGTACATTGTACTATATCGAAACAGTTGATTTGTGACTTAAACCGTATATAACTTTACTCTTTGACATTGCATTGGGGTCTTCATTAGCATATTTATATAGGCTCTATGCTGATAAATAATTTAAAAACTATATATGTGCTATAAACTTGTGACAAAGTTGAATAGAAGATGACGCCTGTCCTAAGCTTTCCCTAAGATTACTGTCCCGCTCTTATGAACGCGAAATCTTATGCCTGCCTGTCCTTTTCACAAAATGGTTCGCATTGCGCCCTCTTAACTACATATTTATTTTTAAGTCAGGAAGTCCATGAAATTTGGCAGGATGGTAGATGATATCCTGGGGATGAACATAGTCTAATTTTTATCCCAGAAAAACGCGAGCGAAACCGCGGGCACAAGATAGTATTATACAATAAAAATATACCTAATATCAATGCCGCAAACGTGACTGCCCCCTGTCATGTCAAAACTCAAAACCACTCGAAAACTATCATCGAGTGTGTAAGAAACAATTTAGGAAGGACTCTAAAACGATAGAAGTATTCGTAAGATAATGCGCCGTGCTAAACACTCTGATTATAGCTTCATATATTTCAAACAGTGACGTCCATAACTAAACAATGATAGATTAATCGACATACGAACACATACATTAACATCCAGACTTCCTCTCTGAAAAACCTTGCCATCAAACTCTTCTGTCGGTACGTTGGCGTGCAACGAGGCAATCCGTCGTTTATAACATGATCGCCACCGCACACGCAATTTAATCTAACTTGTGACGCAAGCCTAGACCCTTATTTGCTATGACCACCAAACAATGTTACGTTATGAACCATCAAATGAACGCTTTATTTTAATTTAAATAGCAAATACGGGCCAGGACGCAGTAACCATTACTCAAAAACCTTGATGTCCTCAGGTGTTTGTTGTACCCCACTCGCATAACGACCCCGGCTGGCTGAATACCTTCGAGCAGTACTTCGAGTGGCGTTCCAAGAAAATCATCAACAACATGGTGCAGAAACTGAACCAGTACCAAAATATGACGTTTATATGGACAGAGATATCCTTTCTGAACGCCTGGTGGGAAACTTCGCACCCTGTTAAGCGTAAGGTAAGAATTATAATTTCATCAATCATATAATTATCGTTGTTTGTCAAATGTTGATCAAAACATTGCATTTTATTAATTACTCCAAATACTATCATCTTAGGTACCTAATATAAATACTTATACCCTCAGGTTCTGAAGAAGTTGGTGAATGAGGGTCGACTAGAGATCACGACGGGAGGCTGGGTGATGCCGGATGAAGCTTGCACACACATCTACGCACTCATTGACCAGTTTATTGAAGGTATGTTCACACTTGTTCAGCATTTTACTGCGGCAACTGCTCGTAGACGCATGTATATAACTGACTATCAGAAAATA
Organism: Eupithecia exiguata; assembly: GCA_947086465.1. NCBI lineage: Eukaryota > Metazoa > Arthropoda > Insecta > Lepidoptera > Geometridae > Eupithecia > Eupithecia exiguata. The sequence continues at coordinate 4,378,733 of OX352226.1, forward strand.
TATAATCAGATACTAAACGGACACGAAATGGTTTCAGGTCACCACTGGGTGAAAACAAACCTCGGGGTATCACCTAAGACCGGCTGGTCGGTTGATCCCTTCGGTCACGGTCCCACCGTGCCGTACCTTCTCAACAAAAGCGGTCTGGAGGGCGCTATCATCCAGAGAATCCACTACGCATGGAAGCAATGGCTGGCGCGCCAGCAGATAGAGGAGTTCTTCTGGATCCCTGGCTGGAAGACGAGTGCGAAATCATCGCTGATCGTCCACAACCAACCTTTCGACATTTACTCCATCAAGAGCTCGTGTGGACCGCACCCAGCCGTATGCCTCAGCTTCGACTTCAGGCGGATCCCGGGAGAGTATTCCGAGTACACGGACAAGTTCGAAGAAATCACGGAGCAGAATGTCGAACGGAAATCTAAAACGCTGATCGAAGAGTACGATCGTATCGGCTCGCTGACGAAACACAACGTCGTCCTGGTTCCGCTCGGGGATGACTTCAGATACGAGTATCCCTCGGAGTTCGACAGTCAATACATCAACTACATGAAAATGTTCAACTTCATCAACGGACACCAGGAAATATTCAATGCGGATGTCTCTTTCGGAACACCCATCGATTACTTCAATGCGGTGAAAGAGCGCCAGAAGGAGATTCCAACGCTGAAAGGAGATTTCTTCGTCTACTCCGATATCTTCACCGAAGGGAAACCAGCTTACTGGTCCGGCTACTTCACCACCCGCCCTTACCTGAAGCTACTAGCGCGTCAGTTCGAGCACCAGCTGCGGACTGCTGAGATCCTGTTTACTCTCGTTTACAACCATCTGAAACAGACGAAGAATCCACGATTGGAACCATCGGAGCGTCTCCTTGAGAAATACTACGAGCAACTTATTGCCGCGAGAAGGAACCTGGGACTATTCCAGCACCACGACGCCATAACAGGCACCTCCCGGGCCAACGTGATGGCTGACTACGGCCTGAAACTTTTCAACCATATCTACTACTGCATTTGCCTACAAGAAGCCGCACTGACGGCCCTCATGATCCCAGACGAAAAGGTGCATCTGAAGAACGCTCTGCAGAGTGAAGTGGTATGGGATACCTACGGAAAGCCGGCCAAAAAACTGCAAGTATCGTTCGCGGACAAGAAAAAAGTTATTCTTTTTAATCCTTTGGTTGAATTCCGTAAAGAGGTTGTCACTCTTCGCTCAAACACATCGAGCGTGCGCGTTTACGATACTCGTCAACAACTTCACGTTCCGTATCAGATTACTCCGAATATAGAAGTTCGAGATGATGGTAGACGAGTCATCAGTGACCTGAACTTTGATCTGGTATTCGAAGCGTCTATGCCACCGCTCACTTCTGTAACCTTCAATCTTGAAGAACACGTAAACGCTTCCAACCACTGCATTGTTTTCTGCAACAACTGCAGCAACTTGGAGCAAGGGCAAACTCTATTCGCTACCAAGCGAATGCTGCCAGGCGATATCCAGTTAGAAAACTCTTACATGAAGCTAGTGATCAATAGAAACACTGGGTTCTTGCGCCAAGTGTATAGGAAAGATTTGCGAAAGCGAAACGCGGTCGAGATCCAGTTTGGCGCTTACCAAAGCGCTCAAAGACATTCCGGGGCCTATCTGTTCATGCCCGATTACGAAAACCCCGAGAAGCCGGTACTGGACACTTACTCCAACAACGGCAAGAGCATGCAAGACGATAACATCATCATCGTGTCCGGGCCCGTGTCCACCGAGCTCACCGTCCTGTACCTGCCCTTCCTGGTGCACACGCTGCGCATCTTCAACGTGGACGACCCCTACCTGGCGCGAGGGATATTTATCGAGAACGTCGTCGACTTCGAGAGCCCTCCTAAAAACCGCGACACGGAACTCTTCATGAGGATCCAGACCGATCTGCAGAACGGAGAACCCCCAGAGTTCTTCACCGACCAGAACGGATTCCAATACCAAAAGAGGATCAAGGTCGAGAAGCTTGGCATCGCCGCTAATTACTACCCGATCACCACGATGGCTTGGTTGCAGGACGAGGAGACCCGCGTGTCTCTCGTGACCAACCACGCCCAGGGTGCTGCCGCCTTCGAACCCGGCCGCCTGGAGATCATGCTGGACCGGCGCACCCTCTACGATGACTTCCGCGGGATCGGCGAAGGCGTGCTGGACAACAAACCGACGACCTTCCAGAACTGGCTGACCATCGAGGCGATGCCCGGCGCGCCGCGCTACCGGCGCGACGCGAACTTCGAACGCGTGCACCAAGACGTCCCAAGCGACTCCAAGGAAAACCTTTACGAGCTGCCGACCCAGACCGCGGAGTTCCTGAGTCGCACCCTCAACTACCCCGTCAACGTTTACTTGATCGACACGAGCGAGGTCGGCGATATCGATGTCAAGACGCACGAGACGTTCGTCAACGAGTTCCCGGACGGCGTCCATCTGATGACGCTGCGCAGTATCACCGACGCCAGCCTCGACCAGTTCCCCAGCAACGCCGCCTACATGGTACTGCACCGCCCTGGCTACAGCTGCTCCGTCGGCGCCGACAACGCCAAGCGCAAGACCTTCAGCTTCACCGAAAACACAAACTTCACGCACTGCAATATCACCAACCTGACCTCGGTCAGCCTCACCGGACTGAAAACATACGGCAAGCTGAACTCCTTCTACGATATCAGAATGGAACCGATGGAAGTGAGGACTTATCAGATCAGGTTTTGAAGACTGCATACATTAGAACGTTTTTCGAATATATGTATTTTGTAATGTATTTTGGAGGCGCAACGAGACAATCGGGTCGGCTTTAGTGGCCTGGGCGCTTGCAGTGTTCCCGGTGTGGGAGGAAGGAAAGTTTTAATGGAATGTGCTTTTACAAAGCTGTGAAATGTGATAAGGGAATTCTTCGGATAGATTTTGGAAACACTTTGTTATTATGTAGGTAGTCAATGTCTAAATTAGTACCGTTTTATCTTAGCCACACTCACACTTTATCAAGTCATACACAAACTACCACTGAGTTAATGTACGCCCTACATTGCTACAATGCAGATAAAAGACCTACACGTAAACACACACCGACAAGCCGGGAAATACCTAGAGAACTATATACCTCAGGACCAAATGTTATACACCTGCATCACGACTCTACCAGAGTTGAATCTCATAAGATAAGTAAAAATAATTTAAAAATAGGTTAAAAATTGTTAAATTTTAATTAATTTCCATAATAAAACTTTGATGTTATTAATAATCATAGAATGCACTTCGTATGAACGGTAAAATTATTGATAGATAACTTACCTAAAGTAGTACCTTTGATATAAAATGATGTTCTATTATATTCTATTGGATGTTAGTATTTTTGTCCATATCATAAAATAGGTGTAAGGAAATTAATACATACTTTAGTAGAGGTAACGAATAACGTTCACTAGTGTGCATTTCATAGTTACAATGAATAACATAATAATCTTCTATTAAGCATAATCTCGGTGTCTAAGTAAGCTGATTTATAGATCAGCTTTAGATTATTTTTTAAAACAAGATAAGGAGATGATGCATTAACCTGTTATCGATTTTTTTACAATACCGAAAAAATCTTTTCTACGCACTACCTTATTGATTAACAGTAATGTTAACGACAAAAAATTATTATTCGTTTTATTTACGTAAGTAACTAAGAAGTATTTTGGTGCATATTGTTAATCATTTTCTGAGAACCCATGCTATGGTAAATTACGATTGTAAGAGTGCGTTTCCACCAGGGGTGAGCTACGTTGCTATGTTTCAGCCGACGAATAGGATCGCTCCATTATCGCGTCATTTTCATAACTGACAAAAAATGCCGCGATTATGGAGCGATCCTAGTGGTCATTTTCCACACATGTGTAGAAAATGATTATTTGTGTTTTATTATTGGACAGATACATATATATATATATCAGCACCGTTTAATTTACACTCTTATTGCAATAGGTTTTTGAACTCATGATTGTTGACTTTCAAACCGCAGCTCATTATCGGTGATTGCCTTATCCTTTGTTATTTGGCTTGTGCATCTTTCCCTGTCTTGTTTATACATTTGGTTCGAATATTCATAACATAATAGAGTTATATCTAGTCGGTTAGCACTTTACAATATTCAGATTGTTATTAAAATATACGTTGTCGTAGATTCATGATATAAGAGAATGTTATTCGATAAGCTTTTTCTATCTAGTAGGTATCTCTGTGTAACAAAAAAATACGAACTTTATTAACAGCCCGTTTCATAAAAATCACGAGTTGTTTTATGTACATCAATATGCACGATCAAGCTTACCGCCGGCGCAGCCGCGGCGAGTACCTGATCGAAGACAATTAGTAACTGATTGTAATAAAGGTAGTGAGCTAAAAAGTTAAGCCGCATTTGTCAGTAAAGTAGCAATATCGAATTGTTATAAAATATTTCTTTTGCTGTTTCTAAATCCTACGATACCTGATCGAAGACCATTTAGTAACTGATTGTAATAAAGGCAGTGAGCAAAAGTTTAGCCCCATTTGACAGCAAAGTAGCAATATCAAATTGTAAGAAAATATTTCTTTTGCGGTTTGTAAATCCTACGATACCATCGAAGACAATTAGTAACTGATTGTAATAAAGGTAGGAAGCAAAAGTTTAGCCCCATTTGACAGCAAAGTAGCAATATCAAATTGTAAGAAAATATTTCTTTTGCGGTTTGTAAATCCTACGATACCATCGAAGACAATTAGTAACTGATTGTAATAAAGGTAGGAAGCAAAAGTTTAGCCCCATTTGACAGCAACGTAGCAATATCAAATTGTAAGAAAATATTTCTTTTGCGGTTTGTAAATCCTACGATACCATCGAAGACAATTAGTAACTGATTGTAATAAAGGTAGGAAGCAAAAGTTTAGCCCCATTTGTCAGTAAAGTAGCAATATCGAATTGTTATAAAATATTTCTTTTGCTGTTTCTAAATCCTACGATACCTGATCGAAGACCATTTAGTAACTGATTGTAATAAAGGTAGTGAGCAAAAGTTTAGCCCCATTTGACAGCAAAGTAGCAATATCAAAAAGTAAGAAAATATTTCTTTTGCGGTTCGTAAATCCTACGATACCTGATTGAAGGCAATCAGTAACTGATTGTAATAAAGGTAGTGAGCTAAAGTTAGCAATAATAAATTGTAAGAAAATATTTCTTTTACTGTTAGTAAATCCTACATTTTCTTCTGGAAGTTATGATTATTGACATATTTTATTTAGTTTTAAATTTGATAATGACAACGTTTTAGAAAACAAGACAAAATCCTTTGATTATATTAATTCGTCATAATAATAGAGGAAATTATGTAGTACATAAATGTCATCGGTTTTGGTGATATTAATCGAAAATATAGGTACATTTTAGGTATATGATGTTTCAGTTATTTTAGGTTGAGTGCTTTGTGACTACTAAACCACGTTGAAAAATCAAGTCGTATATTTTTTTTTAGCTTTTTGTGTCCTACTGCTAGGCGACGGACTCCCTTCTCTCATTCCATCTAATTATTAATTTATTATAAGCAATTATTTTATATTAATAACGACAGTGCAACACATCATTATTTGTATTTAGATGTAATAATAAAAAATGAAAATCAATAATGTGTCGTTTTATAGAACTCTGTGCCTAATGGATAGAAGCTTAAAACAGTGTCCGCAGTAGAGGTACCTCTACTGTAATATTCATTCAGATCGTAGGTATCCTCTGCTAATACCTACTTCGATATGTATGAGTTTTATCTTAATCATTTAAACAAATAAATTGTTACACCGTTAACCATTTATTCTATTTTAATATTGAATGCAAATTTTTAACTATTATGCTATTATCTAGATTGTAAACTAAGCACCACATTTATTTTGAAACCATTTTTACAACAATAGCTATCAACGGATTAACTAAATTTAGGTACCGCAAGGTTTTTTCACAATTGACTTGTTTTCACCGACATATATTTTCAATTTTTTCATTATAGGTCAAACAATTCGAGGTAAATGTATTTTTTGATACCATCTTAATTTTTATGTTTATTGCTAAAAACCAAATATTTTGCATTTATCTAAACTTAATCTTTTTATTTCTTATGTCTTTCTGTATTTGTTTATATTGTGATATCTACATGGTCAGTGATTGTTGTTGTTTAACAAGATTTATGTATTAACAATCTTTTCTCTTAAGTGTTTGCTGATTGTACCTTCAAATGGTCTTGTTTGCTTCTATGAAATAAGATATTAATTCATGTTTACATACAATTTTTATTTAAGACGATTTTTGTAGTTGAAATAAATACAATATACAAGAACGTGCATTTTATTATAAAATGATAAAAGCTCAGGGCCTACAATAGGACACGCTATTCAAAGTGGAAGTTAGCTGATTACGATTGGGTACCAAGTACCTAGTAGGTATATGCAATGAAGTAATAGAGTTACTAAAGTAGGTACTTTAAGCAAATCTGTTCAGATTTGTTAAAATCATTAACTTTTCTGCTTTTTTTTGTTAAGTTTCCTATTTTGCCTGAATTGAATTGTAAAAGGAAAACTGGACTAAGCCAATCTATACCACAGCCTGAGCTAACTAAACCATTTATTTCTTTTTATTCTGTTGGCGATCTATTCCATTGCTTTAAGTAGGTACTTAATCTGCAAAGATTACACAAATTAGTTAAGGGATAGGGTAGGTACATTTTAAAAACTTACCTAACGGTTTGCGGCTTTTAAACATTTATAACGCAAAACATTCGAATCTCCCCGAAGTTCCATTCATAAATGATCACTCCATGAAAATGAAGTTCGCCATCGGTTAAATCCCTTTAATTAGTGTTTTTTCTAGAAAATTTAACAGTCATCATCACTCGTCAATCAGTATTTTTTTTTCTAAAATCCGGTTTCTACGATCGCAATGATTTAAAGTTCGTTGCAAGTTCTAAGGAAAATCTTCCGACTTACAGCCACTACAGCTGAGAAATGCCGCGCCCTATGGTGCACTGCTGTCCGTCAACCAGGGTCCCTGCTAAACCTCGTAGGCTTCTAAATCATAGGGCAATGGCGCACTAGCGACGAGCCATATAGATACATTAGTAGGTATGAAATCGCCATGTATCACGTGCATCTGGCAGCGCACGGTGAGCGGCCCCACCGAGCCGCGCTGGCCAACGAGATCGAAGTGAACGATGCATCTGCGTCCGTGGTCGAACGATGCCGTTGTAGTCTAAATTTAAAAAAAATGGGTTAGTAGCTTTGTTGTATGTTTTTTTTGCATGAAAATACTCGCAAAACACAATACATCGGTACTAATTGTATAACATATTAAAATCTACCTGCTTTTTTTCCCAATGTACTGCTTTTTTACCAAAATTTCTACTCCTTTTTTCAGATTACATCTGGCAACACTGGTCCTGAGGGCACCAGTCTCAAAAGAGTCTGGGCAACAGCATTATTTATTTATTATCGATTCTGATTCTTCAGGTACCATACCTAACCTACAGCTTGGCAAAAACAGTTTATCATTATCATCCGCCATCCGTCTTCAGCCCCTACTGGGTAATAGGTGCAGTTTTATATCATGACGGTACCACGACACACACTAGCGCCGCCACCTATTTTATTTTTACGTTAAACATAGGAATTTAAAAAAAAACTTTGGACTGTTTTTGAAACCTACAATAAGCTTTTTTTAATGCCTCTGTACTCTTTAACGCGTCTGTTCTAGTTTAGGCGAGAGTTGCTCTTGGTGGCCACCAATTTCTGTTTTCGCATCTCTCGCCTATGAACATTAAAATGTTTTTTTGGAAAAAGAAAAGTATACTATAGAAAATAAAACTATTACAGATGTAATAAAAGCTTATGATAGGTATCACTAACTGATCAATGATTTTTGAAAATGTGTTTGTGTGTGTTGTTGGGTTGTTTAACGTAATAAAATAGGTGGCAGCACTAAGTGTACGTCGGGGTACCGTCTTAACTCAGCGCATGTATAGATAACTTAGATCAGTGTCCGCAATATTCAATGTTACCTAGTCAATTCAGATTATAGGTATCTTTTACTAATACCTACTTCATTCTGAGTTTACACTTAATTGTAAGACCAAAAAATGTTATACCGTAAACCATTTATTAATAAATACAGTCATTAACTAATACTAGATTCTAAACCTAAATACCATATTTATTTTGACGTCATTCTAACGACTATTAGATATTTACTCGTATAACTACCTACCGGATTAACAAAACTTATGGGTTTTTCACATTTAACTTATTTTCGTTGATGTCTATTTTACAATTTTACCATAGATCATCATAACAAACAATTTGGGGTAAAAGTAATTTATATATCTTGTTCTTGATTTTTATATTTTCTAAAAACCAAATATCTTGCATTTATTTATAATTAATGTCTTTGTATATTTTTGTAATATCTACATGGTCGGTGGTTGTTGTTATTAAACATTATATCATATTGAATTAAAATACATATTAACAACCTGTTCTCTAAAATGAAGTTTTATAAACAATTAAAATTACAAAGAATAAAAATAAACAAGAACTAATTTAGTTGAGCTAACTGCAGACAGTTGCAAACAATCTAGAGGTAGCTCAGCTGATCTCTATCAGTACCAGTCGGAAACGTCCGCAAGACATTGGCTGCATTAATACTCACCAGTTCTTGGGTCAGGCATCGCTTCGACCAGACAATTTGATAAAATTTTAAAAGCCCGTTGAGCCTTGGTACCTTACGGGTTCGACTCCAAGGGGAGTCTCCCCAACTCCCATGGGGCTGTCATACCGTTGGACCTCTTATCATCGTCACGCAACAGACCATTCGACTCGAGAAAAGCTGGTTGTTGGTACGTTAACGGTGACAAAGGCATGCTGTCATTTTTCTTCTATTTTGTTTTGAAATAAAATGTCTAATAACGTACATTTAATTAACATGATAAAACCCTAGGATTAGGTCAGAGTTTACAATTTATGATACACTATCTATGCTATTAATAATGGAGGTTAGCTAATTACGATTTGGTTAGCAAATCGGTTCTTATAGTTAGTTATATTGTCAATAAAACATGAACTTACCTGTACAAATGATTAAACAAGTAAAAAAATTGTTAATAAATATTTTTCTCTGACTACATACCATTAAACGTTATATTTAATAATTAAATTTAATTACAACATCGATAATCGGTTGAGACTGCAAGGTGAAAAAATGTCAATTAATATCTATACCAGAGCTAACTTAGGTCATTTATTTCTTTTTTATTCTACTGGCGATCCACTCCAAGCCCAAATGTAATCTGCAAAGAATACACATCAATTAGTAAAATATTTTGTGGTACCTAAGAATACAGTTCCTCCGTTGTCGGACACATCTGTAACGTACACGTTGTTTTGCACGCGTCACAGCTGCTGCAAAGTCAAAGTCAATAATTTTATTTATTTAGACTTACAAAATAAGCACTTACACAAGTCAAATTTATATAATAAAGACAACTTTATTAATAGTAATTATTACCCAAAAGGAAATAAGGTATTATTGATTCTATTAACTTAAATGTTTTGTCTACTTGTGGAAGAAATGATAAAGAAACCACTAGTACCTTTTAATATCACTTATGTGTCCAATAAATGTTTATTTTGCCTATCTAAATATAATGCGATTTAGATATGTCAATATTTATATAAAAAGCTAAGCACAACATTGAAATTGACTGTTACTGCTGCGCCCGCTAGGTGTCGCATAATACAAGTGCATAATATTGTTATAAAATTTGACGTGTCTTAGGGACGTATTATGTATGCTTGCTGAGGTTGTATACTTGAGTGACGTTTATGCCATAGAAAAGCGGTACTCGAGCAGAGATCGATGACTCAGCAAGCTTTCATAATAGATGGGCCTGAGTGTTTTTGTAAGTCTAAAATAAAAAATCCAAATCAATGATATAAAAGTTATTGACTTTGACACAGTAACGTCATCGTTACTGTGCATCATGGTCGCTGATAATTTAGAGCATTTAAACTAAAACCGTTTTGTTTATGCGAAATTTGTATTTTTGTTATAAAAGAAACTAATTTACCTATTACTAAGACTCCGATGACCGTCTGTCACCAGGCTGTATCTCATGAACCGTGTTAGTTAGACAGTTGACATTTTTACAGATTATGTATTTCTGTTGCCGCTATAACAACAAATACTAAAAAAAAAATTAAAAGGGGCTCCCATACAACACGTGTGATTTTTTTGCCATTTTATAATGATTCTATCTGTTGCGGTCGAAAGAGAAACTTTTGATTGTTTTATTTTCTCGCAATCGAAGTGTAGTACAAAATATAAATTCTTCTTTGACGCGTACGTACATGTATCGCGCGCTAAGTGGTTTGGAGGATAAATGTCGTATACTAGATGGTATAACCATAAAGTGATTGAAAAGATTGAACATCGACTTTTAATTCACTGGCTTTTATGTTTTACGGGACAAATATGAATCCCTCGGAAATAATTTTATCAAATCATCTCAGTCATTATCATATTACCACTATACATAATCAAAATCAAAACATGCAAGCAGCCGAACATAGAATCTCCTCCTTTTTTCAAAGGCGGTCAACTATATACATATACAACTGCGTCTGGGTATCTTTATTTTAGGCGGCGCGTAACTGTGTCGAACAAACAAAGCTAAGGTCACAGCGCATATATTTTTACTTTGCTAGAGGGTCTTGCCTTATCTTGACACAGTTTTATCTTGTAGCAGGAGGAGCGACACGCGTACCCATTAGACAAGATTAAGAACAAACTATATCCACTAGTATAGGTACCTAAACAGTAGTAGGTACCTATACTAGTGAATGTAGTTTCAAAGGTTTTGCTACTAGCAAAACCTTTGGTACTAAAAGACTCACCAAAATAAGCTAGCTAGATTATATGCACTACGATACTTTTAGGGTTCCTTAGGCAACATGAACTTTTACAGTGTTGCCATGTCCGTCTGTCCGTCCGTCCGCGGCTTAGCTATTAGTCCAAGAAAACTGTAATTTAATACGGGAATTACATATATTCAAAATAAAAACGCGGGCAGAGGCGTAATATAAATCCAGCTTTTTTTAAGGGTTCTTCCTATATACATAAATCGGTCATTAATATTTTTTTCTTATCTGAGCACATGGTGTGAAACAATTTTTCGATTTAGGGTTCCTATGCGAAATAATAAGCTTTAAAGTGATAATTATTGCTGGAGTCAAGTGTTCAACTAGGGATATGGCTGATTTTGGAGGTGTGAAAAAAAAATCTACCGTACTAGTTACTTTGAGCCTGCAACGCTATCATACAGAAACAAGAACCGCAGGGTCGATTGATCTCAGTATTTAAATAAATAATTCGGTCTCTGCAGCAGAGGGTATACAAGAGCTAACGATGATGGGCAGGAGTCAAGTAAGACAATGTAACATACCCTTCGCCGGTGAGCGCACAGCACGCCTGTATGTGCCACGGATGCTGCTTGATAGCTGTCAGGTCTAACTGTTCTGAAATCTCCGCGGCCGTCATCGAACCCTTCACATCCTGAAATACATTGCAGAATCGTAGATGACAAACCAATTTTAATACAACTTGTTGATATACTTAAATAAATAAATAATGCTGGACAATTCACACAGCATTATCTAGCCCCAAGCTAAGCAGAGCTTGTGTTATGGGTACTAGATAACTGATATACATAATTTAATACAATACATAGATAGATATTTTTTATTGTACATAGAACACTCTGAACAAATGCAGATCGTACACACATTTGTCCCGAGGCGGGAATCGAACCCGCAATCTCCTGCGTCGCAGGCAGACCTGCGCCCACCGCGCCACAGAGGTCGTCGACTTATCAAGCTATACCCATTCACTGCCAAACCTACGTGTAATACAACCCGCATGTGCGCCATGGGCACTGAAATAGGCGTTCCGTGCATAAATGATCAATCCATTAAAATGGGGCCCTTGGGAGATTCAATCGGTATCGAATGATTACCATTCTGGTGTTTTTTTCGCCTTAAACTTATAATTTAACAGTCCTTATAGTTATATCTCTATAGTCATAGAGTTATAACTGTTTTTCTAACAGACCAATTTCATGGATTTTAAAACGCCTGGCCCTAAGGTACGTTGCCCTGCGTCCGTTAACCTAATGCGTAATAAGGTGTTAGTTTCGTCAATAATAATCATAAGTACACAACACAGCATTGCTTAAATTCTCAAGAGATAACATTATATGCGATAAAAGCAGGGCGCGCAATCCACGTTTTAGAAGTAGATAACGCACGTGCGGGGTAAATCTTTACTATAGGCGGTTGCTACGAAAACATCACGTCAATTTTCTTGTTTCGACTAACTCTGAGTGCCACCGGCGAACATGCTGGGGCCGAATTCCACTAATTTAATCGTTTCACCATAATAATGGTACCGTATCAGAATGGTACCGTATCAGAATGGTACCGTCTCAGAATGCCACATTTTCGCACGGCGTCCGCGTTCGGCGTCGCGAGTCGTATTTTTAGTGGGATACATATGAAAATACGTGGATCCTTTTTTTCTTTTGTCTTCCTGTGTACATATCATATGAGCGAGATAGCATGAGCCTCTGTTCTTGTGAGCGAGATAGCATTAGCCTCTGTTTTTGTTGACGTAAAAGCTTAACGCAACGCACTAAAGTCTATTATTTCAACGGCGTTGGCATTCATATTCAATCGGGTTGAACTGGTATCTTCTGTGCTTCTGACGAACTTGCCGATGCGCTTATAAAAGTGGTAAAATTGTACGTGCGTAAAATTGTTTCAAGATTAAAACCATTCTATCTGTCCGTGCAAACAGCACAGCATGCACTATCTAAAGTTTCATCATCTACGGACGATTCCGCGACCGTTGACGAATTCAGGCCATGATTTTAGAAGCCGTGTAGTTTGCCAGAGAACGCGTTATTCTGCTTTAGTAGCAATTAACGATAATCCATCACCATTGATAAAATGTTCTATACAAGAAAGTAACTAATACGCCCTATATGAAATTTGCAATAACCCGCATATTTTTTTTATTAAAGAAACCAGTTTATTTTCATAACTTCTATTCGATTACTCAGCTTCTACAGACTTTTTCCCTACCTATCGTATTTTTTTAATCTCAATATTTCGCTAACTTAAAACGAAGTGTTTAAAAATACCCATTTTGCTTGATTTTTGCATTAACCGCACTCATAATGTTTTGCATTTATATAATCGTGGGAAGTGAACGGGGGATCGTCAACAACACGACATATGATGCTAATATCCTGTGCGAGGGGACTGGATTAAAATACCTCCTGTTGACTTCCTATTGTTTAATGCACACGTCTATACAAAGTGTATTTGTACAAAATATCCAAGTTTAGACCATCAAACGAAGTACGGTGGTTCCAATGCTCGACTAGGACTCGGAGACTCCACTTTCTTGCAAAAATCATCGGCTGACGACCGTGAATTCAAACTGCAGTCCACAAATTGAATAAGTGGTTACTGACTGCATCCCATTCCCAGCACAATAACAGCCCGTGACTGTTAAATTGACCTTCACAAACAAGCGGTGACGAGCCTTGAAGAACGTAATTGTCGATCCCGTCCGTAGGGTATATGCATAGATTTTTTTAAATATTTTTAATCGATTATTTATGTTATCGAAAATAAATATAACATCATCATCACGTCAAACTGCACTCAGTTTCGGGTGATAAAAAAGGTTGCCTTTTTTCTGTGATGTCACTGTTCAGTTTGTCGACTCAAAAGTGCTTCTGTTCCTTCAATCAATAATGAATTAGAAACAAATAAATGATAAAAACTATCATGTTTGTTGTTTGTGTGTTGCGTCTGATAAATTATTTTCCTTTCTAAAAAGATGTCCCGCTAAAAGCTTCATGACAAAACGGTGATGTCACGTTTAGAATTTTTGCAATTGATTCATAAAATATCTAATTAAATTCCACACTAAAAACATCAAAAATTACAAAACGAACCATGCAGATATAAATGTTTTTCTATATCAATATAGAATACATATAAAAATAATCCGCTTTTTTTAAGTCTCATGCACATACCCAATTATTGAGATCCCTACATCACGAGTTACAAAGGCTAATTGGGAGGGTTCCTACGTCACAGCAAGTTAATTCGGCACGACTGCGTAGGGTTACCTGAAAACAGCATATTGCAGGTTACCTGTTTGTTAGCGTAGACTAAGAGGCAAGCGCGACTCAGCTCTTCATGCGTCAGCATTCTATGGAGCTCTTCTCTGCTGATGCCCAACCTCTGCCGGTCTGTTGAGTCGATCACCATAATCACGAACTGGAAAACATTAATACATTTCGCTGATTCTATTGTCTAATCGGATTAATTTTAATACTTTGTAATAGGCTTTTTTTGTGTCCATGGAAACAATATCGAGTTGCTATTTGTGAGTTGCTATTTGTGTAACCAGCTCAATCTGGTTTGTAATAAACAATTTGTATAACATAAGTTGAAATTTGCATTTAGGATAGGTACCTGACGATACTTCAATTACAAAATTCATCAGTAATAAATAATCCATACTATTTCATTACACTATAAATTTAAAAAATTAGTAATTCAGTCTGTTTGCTACCTAAACAGGCCTAAACGGCTGAACGGATCTTTATGGTGAGGTCATAGATCATTTTCCGGGGAAGGACATGCTTCTTATTATCCCGGCAAACGCGTGCGAAGTCACGGGCTGAAGCTATTATTATAAATCCGAAGTAACATCGACATCATCGTTTCTTTATGTTGTCTTTTTACGCCTAAATCTAGTCTAATGGCCAATGCAGACCGAGACGGGATGGCAAGGGGTTAAATTTTTTACCAATGGATATTCAAACGTATGCAGTTTATGTCGTACATGGTAATACGACATAAATTGCAATGCTTTAAAATAATGCCGTGGCATCGATAAATTCGTGTCGATGCCGCAGTAAATCTCTTGCCATGCCGTTCCAGTCTGCCTTGGCCTTTATGGGATCTTAAGAATATTGAGCAAGGAGATAGATGGTACACTGGGAAAGGATAGGCTACATTTTACTCAGTAAAAGCGCATGCGAAGCCGGGTGCAGAAGCTGGTTGAAAATAAAAATGGTATAATTATAATAATCCTAGTGATGTACTTTAGTAATATTTTAAAGGCGACAATGTGCCGTTGTGAATATGTTTCATGTTTGGCCGAAGATAACACCAAAATTTGAATGTATCTGAATGTATCTAGGTAACATTTTGCACACAAAGTCCTGGAATAACATATAGGCTACATTTTATATCCCTATGTAGCTTCATGCGTCTTCTCAGCGAAGAGTAAAAACATATTGCTGAGCAACATAAATAAATAAATAATGCTGGAAAATTCACACATCTTAGCCCCAAGCTAAGCAGAGTTTGTGTTATGGGTACTAGATAACTGATATACATAATATAATACATTACATAGATAAGTATTTTTTATCATACATAGAAAACGACCAGAACATTTATCCAAAGGCAAATTAATCATTTGTTGATTAATAAATAAGAAAATGGTGCTTAACTGCCTAACTAACGTTTGTTAATAGGTTGAAGGTACCAAGAAAGTAGTTTGTTTTAGTTATGGATAATTTTCGACCCAGAGCCAGGTTGACGCTGATTAAACCCTTCTAAAGATTATCTAGCCAGCTAGATATTTGTAATACCTAAAGCCCTAATAATACCTAAAGATTGTCAATTCAAGAAAAACAGCAAAATAACAGGGCTGCTCAGCTAGTTTTAATTAGACAAGATACATCACATAGTTGAACCTGAGTTTCCACATTTCAAGACACCACGCTGGGAGAATATAAATTAGCATTGCAAGTGTCTAAAAGCCAAAAACACATAATATTCGCAATATGCCTACAGCTTAAATGGTCTTTAATGTATTACAGAACTTAGAAATAGATGCAGTTTTATTTAGAAGGTCACAAAACTCTGATACCGAATGTAGGTCAGTTGAGTATTTATCATGAAAAATGTATTATACTGAGACCAAAGAAATCAAGAGAGCACACAAATCATTAAGCTTAGAATGACTGCAAACCAGTTTATTAACTAGTCATGACCCAGTGCCCTAAAAATTGATATGCCTCAATGGCTATTTTAGTATGGGTTGCAATTGCTTCTGTAAACTTATCATGCAATAACATCTCTCAGAGGACTTGCCTAAATAGTTTGTTTATTATTTTATAATAATATCATAACAACTTACAAGTTTGTTTTAAGTTATATTGTGTTTACACTCACCGCTGCTCAGATATAGGTACTAGAAGGCACGGTGCCTCTAAGTCAGTTGTAGTTAGTCATTAAAGACACTATATCAAGGTTTTCATGCAAAGCACAATTTAAATCATAACAAAGGCAAAAGAATAAATGCTAATGAAGCTTCAGAACTAAACTAGTAGAAGTTTCAATTGAAATATAATCTGATTACTTTTCCTCACCTCACTATTAGTGTAGTAGGTGTTCCATGCTGACCGCAAGCTCTGCTGGCCTCCAAGGTCCCACATAACAAATCTGAGGTTCCTCCAGACAATTTCCTCAACATTGGAACCGATGGTGGGTCGTGTATGAACAGCTTCACCCAAGAGAAGCTGATAAAGAATTGTTGTTTTACCAGCATTGTCCAGTCCTACCAACACCAGCTTGTGCTCTGTGGGAAGAAAAATATTAGATTAAAATTAATTCAATCCAGCCTCTGGATAGCTTGAATGCTTATTTTACTTGAGTTACAAATAACAACAACATCTTAGTCTGGTCAGGCACAAGGCACCAGCGTACTATGCAGGTAAAGTTTAAAGCAAAACAAATGTCGCAATTTGTACTTACCCAAGATAGGTATGCCAAGACGTTTTAAAGCTTACCTTCATTGCCAAACAAGCTCCAAATCTTCGAAATAAGCAGACCCATTTTCGTTATGATAGACCAAGAATCGTGGTGTTTTCGCTTGTATCAATGCCCAAGGCTCCACATCGTCATAATGCCGTTTCTTTGTTTTATTAGCAAAAGAACACCGCGCAAATGTTTTATTTTACTTTGTAATAGTAACAGAAAGCATTGTATATCGTTATTTTGAGACAATATGTTTACAGTTCAGATTGTAGAGCTCCACTCACTCACTATATCCACACAAAAATCCATCAAACAAGCCTCTGTGATCGAACCCATCCAACAAAGAGTATACAATAACTCAACCCAACTCCAAGCAATCCGCCAGCCAACAGGCTGTCTGTGTGACCTGACATTGACACAACATCGTCTCAGCGCGTTGACAGCTGACAAAACAACACAACGCGCCAACAACGTGACGAAACCCATAGAGCTAGTCTACAACTCTATGACTAAGCTGGACCACCCACGGTAATATAATTATTATCTTTAATATTACCATGGCCCCGGCGGCGGCGGCGGCGCGGCGGACTGAGTTTGTTCGTTCTCACAAGTTGAAAATATGTATCAACAACAAGTACCTATCTAAACATGTAGGTAGGTAGGTACCTACTTAACGTGTACCTAGACAACTAGAGGTTCACAAACACATCTTTCATACAAGTTTTATATACAACAAGTAGGTAAAGTCAGTTGGAGTAAATGCGGCTTTGAGAAAGTGCTGCGAGCATCATTATTCATTAGGTACCAGATACAAGAAATTAGCAATGATATTGTTTTAACCGCCATGTACCTAGTTAAGATAGGAGACACAAAATATGATCCAAGAAAAAAATTGGGAGTGAGACTTGAATGAAATAGGCTAGGAAATAGGATTTGACGCCATTTTTATTTCACACTGAGATATCTCTATGACGATAACTAAATCTCAGTGTCATATCTCAGTCTCATAGAAGCTGGCAGGCTGAGACTTGAGAAAGGAATGCTTTTCCCATGGTCAATCCCACTAATATTATAAATGTCAAAGTTTGGATGGATGGATGGATAGATAGATGGATGGATGTCTGTTACTCAATCACGCCAGAACGGCTGAACGGATCTAGATGAAATCTGGCACAGAGATAGATTATAGTCTGGAATAGAACATAGAACACATAATACTTTTTATCCCGGAATTCCCACGGGAACTACGCGGGTAAAACCGCCAAGGAGCTGCTAGTAGTTAATATGTTGCTAACTCTAGAGTAAGCTCTTTAGGCAACTTGGTGATACTTTGCTCCTGAGGGCATCACAAATGTCGTCTATGAATAGGTTCTCTAATTATTCATTATTATTCTTGTTTAATATCTCATATTTTTTTCAAGTAAACACAAGCTACTGTTCCAGCTTTTATTGAATTACTAGCAGCGCCCAGTGATTTTACTTGCGATAAAAAGTTTGTATTAGCATTATGTGATCATTCCACGGGAGCACTGCACTTTTTCGGGATCAAATGAAATCAGAATGTAAGTTAATGTGGTACCAAATTTCATCCAATTCTGTTCAGCCGTTCGAGTGTGAAAAAGCCGCAAACTTATGTAGGTACTTACACAACACACGTACATATCGATACAAAATTTCGTCTTTATAGGTATTATTACTAGATTCTGCCCACGGCTTTGTACGCTTTTTTCGGCATAAAAAGTAACCTATTAGGTATGTTAATCCAAGTCTAGAACTATATCTATGCAAAATTTCAGCCCAATCCAGTACAACTTGAGTGAAACAAGGCCAGGAGGATTACGGGAATGTAGGAATTCAATGGGATAATTAACTGCGTCAACTGTTCGTAAGGCACGAGTCAACAGAACTGTGTTCCATTCCGAAACGAAATGAGTTCAGCAAAATATCATTTATTTCTTTTGCTTTATCATTTCTAGGTGCTAAAATAGCACGCTTCTGGAACCATTCCGAAATATTTATTTTTATTTTGTCAATGCCTTTAGGTATATCTTTTCGCGCGTTCCTCTAGGAATTACTGGAAGCGTCTGCCTAAAGTCCAATGCCACTGCCAATATAATTACGCCTCCCATTATCAAATTTGTTTTTGAGTGTCTCAATTAAAGCTTCAAAACCTACTTTTTAGGGATCGGATCGGAAGGATCCAATTATAAGGAGTATGGCAGATCCTAGGCAGATCGTTTGATCTTGTCTGACATGTACAAACGGTGGGTGGCTATTGCCACTTAGAATATTTTTTTGTATTTTAATTTTTTGGACGTACGTATGTATGTATTTCTGTATTATTATTTTTTGTTTCATGTATCATGTACCCTAGTTTTAATTATTGAATTGTAATTGTAACTACCTACCTATAAGGATCTCGTGTCTGGAAATAAATAATTTATTATTATTATTATTTATGAGACATCATACATTCGTGCGAGATGATACTTATACATTTCAAAACTGATTTTAAAATGGTTATAGGTAGGAAACACACGGCGTTTTTTTTTCTGGGCTAGGTACTGAGGGGAAGTCTGAAACAGTGAGAATTATCGAAATGTCAGTAAATTGAATTTAGATCATCGTGTGCGCGATGTTTTAAATTCAATTGATTTTATCCTCTAGCGGATAAAAGCGGCTTTTACACTCAGATATCGAAGAGCAAAAATACTCTTTCCGAAATGGGGGGATGGAAAAGTACTTTGATATCACGGGAGAGACAGAACTGTCACCCCGTCGGATTTTTGACAAAGAAATTATTGATCGTTTTCAGTGGAATAATATTTATTTATTATTTATATTATAATATTGTGTCAGGTTAGACACAATTCGTATAGTGTCAAATAATTGTAAATATTCTATGTTATCAAATTATGAAGATTGTTATACGCAAACCTACTAATTGATGGTCACCTTAGTGCTAAATACTGTATTTATTTACATTAAATGTTGAAATTACTTACCTATGTGTGTTGATATTTTTCATTAGGTAGGAGTTTTCTCTTATAAAAATAAACAAATTAAATTAAATCAAATCAGTTTATTGAACTATTTAATATTAACATATTATCAAGTACCTAAACCTGTGCAAACAAAAAGATATAGATCACTTAGGTACTATAAATACAGTGCACACAATAGAAAAATAAAAATGCCACAATGCCTACAGAAGATATTTTTATTAGGTAGGAGTTTTCTCTAATAAAAATAATCAAATAAAATTAAATTAAATCAGTTTATTGAATTATTAAATATTAACATAATATAAAATAAACATGTGCAAACAAAAAACTTTTAACACATAAATACAGTGCACACAATAGAAAAATAAAAATATTAAAACTAATAAACTTAAGGTAAGGTAGATACCTGTTTTTTGTTACTGTCCATGTGGACAGAAATCCAGTGCCTGTATATGGGATTGGCCAGATAGTCAGAAACCGCCTTCAGGATGGTGTTGTTGGAGCGACTTAATCGACTCCAGAAGGCTCCTATCCTCCTCCTTAGTATAGCGAAGAAGTCGGGTACTCCCGCATCAGAGAACATGGTCGACGCACTGCAGTATCTTGGCAGCTTCATAAGGTCCGGTATGCATTATTTTATGATACTACCCTTATGGTGCTGAAGGATTTTCGATTGAAGTTGTACCAAAGTTGACATTTGGCAGTATGCCTTAAACAGGGTGTTCTTAAAATCGGAATTGCAGTTGGCAAATCGGCGTGCGAGCATGTTACCTCTGACGGCGAGAGCTCTCCTCTCCCGCTCTATGTCTGCATCATCTTTTGATGACTCTGTTAGTAGGTGCTCAAGGTGTCTGAACTGCTTGACGATTTTGCCCAAGTGTACTTCGGGACCTTCTCAGGACCTCGCCACGACCTGAACACCATCAATTCGGTTTTTGTGACGGTAAACTTTAATCCATTAGCCATAGCATAGGTATTGCTCACAGATTAAAAGCAGTTTTTTTAAACTTTTAATCGAGGGACTAAGGGGCACCGTATCGTCTCCATAGCTTAGGTAAGTTGTTGACACAAACGTTACGTTTGTAACGTGGCATCCGATCCTGGTGTTCCTCAGCTCCCCGATCAAATCGTTGACGTAAAGGTTGAACGGGTCAGGAGAAGTCCAGTGGGTTGACTTCTCCCGACCTGTTCAACGAACTCCGCAATCTAGCCTATATAATCGTAAGAAGAAGTGTCGCCCACCTTACATTGTTAATTTGGTTTCCGTACCAGTACCTCAACAGATTCTCTACATGATGTGGTCCTCGTACATTAACTAGCTTTGACCAGAGAATTTCATAATTCACGTGGTGAAAAGCCCGGCTAAGGTATAAGAAGCACGCATAGACCGATGTACCTTGTGACGTGTAGTAACTCACAGTACTTTTCAAACTCATGATGGTTCACGATCCGTTGAGAGACCGGGACTGAAACCAAATTGATTAATGTTAATATTTTGAAGCAGATCTGGCTGACTAAGTCGTTTCAACACCTTTCCTAAAACTTTACCTAACGATATAAGGACGATAATTTGTAGACGAACTAAGATCTTCAGTTTTATTCTTAATAATAGGTACAACTAGGTACTGTTTTCATGAGATCATTTGGCAAATAACTATATCTTACGCATAAATCATAAAATTTACTCATTTGTTCATGTAGATCTAGGAAGCTATTCTCACGTCAGTAGCCTGGACTGGATAGTCATTTAGAATGGTAATGGAGGTACCTACCAAAACTGAGGTTAGGGATAGTACTTGATCAAACATGCTTGAGGGCTTGATCACGGTTCCCTTATGTAAATAATTTAACGTGGGTTTAACTTTTCTGGACTTAACTAATGTTCAATACATCCAAGAGTTACATTTAAATTTCTTTGAAAGTTGAGTAACGCACTTACTGCTATTTCCTACCTAATTATGTAATAATGTCAAATATATCTCCTGTAACGTGTAGGTCGGTTCTTGGTGTGGCGGCTATTTTGATCGCAAGATGGCAGGCACATTACCTAAATAATATAATATTAATAATGGAGCACTATTGATATGCTTCGGGCACATTCCGTGATGTGTAGCTGTTCATAAATAAAGGACACCATTTGATTGCCTCGTCGTCCTCGTCTCTGGTGTGGTGGGGCCGCCTGAGACGTGGGGTTCGATTCCATGGTACCTATAGTTACCTACCTACTTTTGATGGAATAATAATACAAACAAGGAAAATTAATGAACATTTAATTACCTACATTAAGTATTTTATATATTTATTTAAGTTTTTAAGGCTTTTATCAAAAATAACCTAATGTTAGGTAGATTTATTGATTAATAAATTTTATATTAATAAGTTAGGTATATTAAATTCGATTATTTACCTTACAGAGGCAGGTGGATAATGAAAATTAGTTATGATAAGGTATTAATGTATGAACTTAAGTACGATATACCTAAAAAAACGAATCGATATTGATATAAAAATAGATGACGTACTTTAAAGTACCTACATTTTTAAGGCGGTCTAGTCTGAAAGCCATTCAGCCTATGAATCAACTATACGACCTATACTTATGTATTAGAGTTCAAATATCTACCAATTCGTATGGACTTACTACGTACGTAGTAGTTTATCAAAGTTCTAGATTCTAGAAGTATACTTTTAAGGTGATCAATTCCATACCAGGGAAATTAGAAGGACTGAAATTCACAAGTGGAACCCCTTTATTAGTTCCAGCCAAATTCGTATGGTACACCGCCTTAATATTCCGCATTATCTTTTCCAATGAGAATGTAGAGTCCCCATTACACTGAAGATTCACAGAAGTATCTATTCTACAAGAAATGCTCCTTCTATGCAATATGAGCAGCGCAGAATTTGAAGAGTGATATTGTACGCTATCTTTGTTCAGAATAACTCTAAAATTAACCACAGAGACGTCGCAAGGAAACGAGGTTTTAATCAAGGGCATGAACGCATAGTAACACTTTTCGCTCTTAGCTTTATCAGCCACAAAGATATCGATGTTGTGATTCAGTGAAAAATCCAGGTAGACAGCTGAAATGCTTGGCAGCGTTATTACATGCCGTTCACCGTGATCTAAATCGTATATATCCATGAAGTTTTCAAGAAGAATGTATTGTCTATGGCATGTGGCGGTGCTGTCCGCCAGTCCCTCGTTTACTCCCCTGCCGTCGTTATACAGGACACGCCTATCCAGCATGATAACCAGTTGCCCTTCCTGTAAGGCTGTCACTCCCTGAGCGTGGTCTGTTATGTAAGTCAGACGACTTCTACGGTCCTGAATGTAAGCCATATTGGTTACAGGATACACGTTTGACTCTATCCGTCGGCTCATGTTGATACTCCGTGGAGTGTGTTGGAACCCGTTGTTGTCTGTTACAATCACTGGTGGTTGCCCGTTGCTTATATCCGTTTGTACCGACATAAAGAATTCAAGCTCTCTATATTTAGGAGAGACCTCATAGTCCACTTTGTTTTCTATGTATATTGCGTTGGATAACGGGCTCTGGATGAAATTAAATATTTTAATTGTTTGCTGCAATAGTCGTCCATAGACTGACGTTATTTCTGTTGTAATCTGTCCGGAAATTATAATGGTGGCCTTTGTCTGGATACCGATACGATACGGCATCAAAACATCGAGCAAGGGTTTGGAAACATTTGTGTTGAATAAAAACATCCCTGAGTTTACACTGACGTCTTTAAAAGCACCGAAGTCTATTGATACACTCTTTTCAATATTTGTTGCTTTTTCAATAACTGTTTTTAGGAAGCCGGTCATTTCATCAAATATCAGGCGATGTTTGTAGCTTTCCAGCTGAATATCGCCTGTCTCCGTGGGTTGAATGTGGAAAGGAAATAAGGACCCGTTGTTCCCGTCGAGGTCATCTACCACACAGGATGAACAGAAAATTGTAGAAACGCTTTGTGTGGCATCGTACGTATCTTTTATTGTAAACATTTCCAGTGTCATTGGCGGCATAACGACAACAAAACTTATTTTAAAGAATCGTCGAGATATCTTGATAGTGTCATCGCTTGTATATTTCCAGATTGGATTTATTTGAACAGTGACTTCCTTCTTTCTATGATCTGTAATACGTAAATTGTAATATCTCGTAACCAACTCGACAATTTCTGTTCTTTCCTGGCTCAGGGAGTTGAATATGTAAATTTTGTCACCAGCAGCGACAGATCTGAACGTGGAAATAAATTCTCCTTCTCTGTAGACATACTTCTCAAGATGTGGTTCAAATTGACCCGGCTTAGAGACGAGGAGACTGGCAGCTACTTCTTGTATGTGCCAACAATTCTTTACAGTAGAAAGAATCAGGTTATGGACGTATCTATGCATGTTGGCAGGCAGGGTCCCACTTGCAACATTTCGGTCAGTAAGTCGAGCAACGTTATCTCTAGCAGTATCTAGCTCTTTGAAAATAACAGATCCGTTGTCTCCCCTAAAGGTGTTAAAACTAAGAGCGAAGGAAAATAAAATTTCCGTATTTCTCATAGTTGACTCAAGGCGCCTCAACATGATTTTCGAAAAGGGCCTTGAAGTGAAATAGCCTGTCCAATAAGCTGGACTGCCTGATGCAACATCGGCAAAATTCATAAAGTCACCTTTTAATCGTTGATACTTAGTATGCTTTTCTAAAATTGTATTAAAATAATCACTTGGTGTGCCGAATTCAATGGTCGCTTTGTAAATAGCCCGGTTTGTATTAACGAATTCGGCAATTTTGTCGTAATTGTTGTATTGGTAGTCGAACTCTTGTTGATGTTCGAATCGGAAGGGTCCGCCCAAAGGCGCCATGACCACATTGTGTGGAGTGATCGTGCCGGTCTTTGAATATTGTTCGAGTAGTTGCTCCGATCTAGCCTTCACGTTATATGGGTTTATATCAAGGTTTTTATCGGAGTTTGCAAAATTGAAATCGTTTGTGCAGACGGCGTTGTTGGGTCCGCACGCTTGGAAACCTGCAGAGTTAAACTGTAAGAAGTGGGTGAGAACGGCGGATTTAGGTATTCGCTTTGGGCCTAATAGCCCAAGGACGTCATTGAGATACATTGGGGAGGTGCTATCACTGTCCCAACTCTGCAGCCAGATGAAATCGCTGAGTTGGTACTCCGCGAGATATTCTTCCCACGAGTAGTGGAGGTTGGTGAGCACTAGCCGCGATATTCCTGATGCTGAGAGTAGATACGTCATAGTGGGACTGTGAGACACCGTATTCGTCAGCCAGCCGACTTTGGGGATATAGTTCAGGTTATGTTTTAACCACTCTTGTCCTAGAACGTAAAATAATATTAGTAATTAGCAAATAATTGCTGGCAAAATTCTTACGGATCATGTGATTGACATGGATAGGTAACACAGGGTAACCTAACCGTGTTTCTTCGCGTTTAGGTTACCCTGAGTTCTATCTACCATTCCCAGAGTTCTAACTGAATAAATTTAAGGTCAACTTTTGCTAGTAGAAATGGAAGATAACGTCTTGAATTTAAAGTGCTTACCTTCAACTAGTTGATGAACCAGTCCAAAGAGGTGCGTGGTAGCCTCATCGGGCTCTACCCACCCGCCGGTTGTGATTTCTATTCTTCCTGCTTTTAGCAACTTTTTAAATGCCTATGGAATGGTAGGAAATAGTTTAACGTGGTTCGACAATAACAAGGTAAAAATATCATCATGAGTTCTGAACATTGCCATCCTGAGTGAGCAATAGTTTGTTCAATCGTAATAAATGCACTTTAGGCGAGCGAATACGTTCCTTCAGTGACTCGGAAGTTCATTTTTATTACTTACATTTCGAGTTTTCTGTGACGTATTATTCCACCATAAACTCAAGTGAGAGACTTCGTTCCAAGTGAAGGTTAAATTACGGTAAAATTGGAGCTTTTTCACCATGTTTGATAGGATTTTTCCAACGGAATTATCGTGGTACTGGGTAAAGGTTTTTTTCCATATACTGTCGACGTGTGTCCGAGGCACTAGAATGACCTGATAATAAATATAAACAGAATAAGATTATATACATAAATAATGCTGGACAATCCGCACAGCATCATACAGCCCCAAGCTAAGCAGAGCTTTTATTATGTTTACTTGCTTGGTGACTAATATACATAATACAATGCATTACATAGATAATCTCACTAATATTATAAACGTGAAAGTTTAGATGGATGGATAGATGGATGGATGTTTGTTCCTTTATCACGCCAGAACGGCTGAACGGATCTGGATGAAATTTGGCACAGAGATAGATTATAGTCTGGAATAGAACATAGGCTACTTTTTATCCCGGAATTCCCACGGGAAAGGGAACTACGCGGGTGAAACCGCAAGGCGCTGCTAGTATTTTTATATATACAAAATGCTTGTACGATCTTTACAAGCATTTTGTCCCATATGGTGGGAATCGATCCGCAACCTCCTGCGTCGCGGACCTTTGCCCACCGCGCCACAAAGGTCTTCGATTGGATTATAAGCGGAAATGTAAACAAGTTTTAAGACTAGGCAATTATTATTTTTTTGTTTGCTGTTATGGTCGTAGTGTGTTTCATAGAGAATTTAAAATAAAACCGGCCAAGTGCGAGTCAGACTTGCGCACGAAGGGTTCCGTACAATTATCTATAAAATGGGCAAAAAATCACGTTTGTTGTATGGGAGCCCCCTTAAATATTTATTCTATTCTGTTTTTTAGTATTTATTGTTATAGCGGCAACAGAAATACATCATCTGTGAAAATTTCAACTGTCTTACTATCGCGGTTCATGAGATACAGCCTGGTGACAGACAGACAAACGGACAGACGGACAGCGAAGTCTTAGTAATAGGGTCCCGTTTTTGCCCTTTGGGTACGGAACCCTAAAAATGTTAAGGCTTACTAATTTGTTATTTTATTTCATTATTCCACAGACATTATATTACTAACTGCATTATTCTTACCTTCAACGGGGGCCACTTCGTGCTTCTCATGAGGGATTCGTACCGGCTGTCATATATTGCATTCCAGAAGTGTTTGCGTTCCATCCAAGGTGGCTTCAATCATACGAGAATTCTAACATTAAAAGTTATGAACTATGTACAATCTATTTCGTATACAAGATAGCAACTCGACTACCTACTACGTAAGTAGGTACCTACAATATGCAATGCATTTACTAAATAGTAGATAGGTAGGTACTTATTTCAAAATAGTAACCCTTATGCTAGGTCCTCTTTGCTTGATTGAAAATAACAACTTGGACCTACCTCTATGTCGAATGTTTCAAACAGTTGCTGAGCATCAATATCAGTTTTGACTTCTTTGATTGCGACGCAATTGTACGGTAAGGCAGTCATGTTGTAACTGTACACCGACTTTGCATCTACAGGAGTCCCTTGCAGATAATAATCGACTTTATCGCTTTCGTCCTCTAAAATTTGATTTTTCGGCACAGATTGCCTTACAATTTCTTCAGAATTGTTATTATTTATCAAAAACACACCTTTTACGTGAATTGTTTTGTTTCCTCTCTCTTCTGGCGCTTCAGGAAAGATAATATTGACGCAAACCTACTAATTGATGGTCACCTTAGTGCTAAATACTGTATTTATTTACATTAAATGTTGAAATTACTTACCTATGTGTGTTGATATTTTTCATTAGGTAGGAGTTTTCTCTTATAAAAATAAACAAATTAAATTAAATCAAATCAGTTTATTGAACTATTTAATATTAACATATTATCAAGTACCTAAACCTGTGCAAACAAAAAGATATAGATCACTTAGGTACTATAAATACAGTGCACACAATAGAAAAATAAAAATGCCACAATGCCTACAGAAGATATTTTTATTAGGTAGGAGTTTTCTCTAATAAAAATAATCAAATAAAATTAAATTAAATCAGTTTATTGAATTATTAAATATTAACATAATATAAAATAAACATGTGCAAACAAAAAACTTTTAACACATAAATACAGTGCACACAATAGAAAAATAAAAATATTAAAACTAATAAACTTAAGGTAAGGTAGATACCTGTTTTTTGTTACTGTCCATGTGGACAGAAATCCAGTGCCTGTATATGGGATTGGCCAGATAGTCAGAAACCGCCTTCAGGATGGTGTTGTTGGAGCGACTTAATCGACTCCAGAAGGCTCCTATCCTCCTCCTTAGTATAGCGAAGAAGTCGGGTACTCCCGCATCAGAGAACATGGTCGACGCACTGCAGTATCTTGGCAGCTTCATAAGGTCCGGTATGCATTATTTTATGATACTACCCTTATGGTGCTGAAGGATTTTCGATTGAAGTTGTACCAAAGTTGACATTTGGCAGTATGCCTTAAACAGGGTGTTCTTAAAATCGGAATTGCAGTTGGCAAATCGGCGTGCGAGCATGTTACCTCTGACGGCGAGAGCTCTCCTCTCCCGCTCTATGTCTGCATCATCTTTTGATGACTCTGTTAGTAGGTGCTCAAGGTGTCTGAACTGCTTGACGATTTTGCCCAAGTGTACTTCGGGACCTTCTCAGGACCTCGCCACGACCTGAACACCATCAATTCGGTTTTTGTGACGGTAAACTTTAATCCATTAGCCATAGCATAGGTATTGCTCACAGATTAAAAGCAGTTTTTTTAAACTTTTAATCGAGGGACTAAGGGGCACCGTATCGTCTCCATAGCTTAGGTAAGTTGTTGACACAAACGTTACGTTTGTAACGTGGCATCCGATCCTGGTGTTCCTCAGCTCCCCGATCAAATCGTTGACGTAAAGGTTGAACGGGTCAGGAGAAGTCCAGTGGGTTGACTTCTCCCGACCTGTTCAACGAACTCCGCAATCTAGCCTATATAATCGTAAGAAGAAGTGTCGCCCACCTTACATTGTTAATTTGGTTTCCGTACCAGTACCTCAACAGATTCTCTACATGATGTGGTCCTCGTACATTAACTAGCTTTGACCAGAGAATTTCATAATTCACGTGGTGAAAAGCCCGGCTAAGGTATAAGAAGCACGCATAGACCGATGTACCTTGTGACGTGTAGTAACTCACAGTACTTTTCAAACTCATGATGGTTCACGATCCGTTGAGAGACCGGGACTGAAACCAAATTGATTAATGTTAATATTTTGAAGCAGATCTGGCTGACTAAGTCGTTTCAACACCTTTCCTAAAACTTTACCTAACGATATAAGGACGATAATTTGTAGACGAACTAAGATCTTCAGTTTTATTCTTAATAATAGGTACAACTAGGTACTGTTTTCATGAGATCATTTGGCAAATAACTATATCTTACGCATAAATCATAAAATTTACTCATTTGTTCATGTAGATCTAGGAAGCTATTCTCACGTCAGTAGCCTGGACTGGATAGTCATTTAGAATGGTAATGGAGGTACCTACCAAAACTGAGGTTAGGGATAGTACTTGATCAAACATGCTTGAGGGCTTGATCACGGTTCCCTTATGTAAATAATTTAACGTGGGTTTAACTTTTCTGGACTTAACTAATGTTCAATACATCCAAGAGTTACATTTAAATTTCTTTGAAAGTTGAGTAACGCACTTACTGCTATTTCCTACCTAATTATGTAATAATGTCAAATATATCTCCTGTAACGTGTAGGTCGGTTCTTGGTGTGGCGGCTATTTTGATCGCAAGATGGCAGGCACATTACCTAAATAATATAATATTAATAATGGAGCACTATTGATATGCTTCGGGCACATTCCGTGATGTGTAGCTGTTCATAAATAAAGGACACCATTTGATTGCCTCGTCGTCCTCGTCTCTGGTGTGGTGGGGCCGCCTGAGACGTGGGGTTCGATTCCATGGTACCTATAGTTACCTACCTACTTTTGATGGAATAATAATACAAACAAGGAAAATTAATGAACATTTAATTACCTACATTAAGTATTTTATATATTTATTTAAGTTTTTAAGGCTTTTATCAAAAATAACCTAATGTTAGGTAGATTTATTGATTAATAAATTTTATATTAATAAGTTAGGTATATTAAATTCGATTATTTACCTTACAGAGGCAGGTGGATAATGAAAATTAGTTATGATAAGGTATTAATGTATGAACTTAAGTACGATATACCTAAAAAAACGAATCGATATTGATATAAAAATAGATGACGTACTTTAAAGTACCTACATTTTTAAGGCGGTCTAGTCTGAAAGCCATTCAGCCTATGAATCAACTATACGACCTATACTTATGTATTAGAGTTCAAATATCTACCAATTCGTATGGACTTACTACGTACGTAGTAGTTTATCAAAGTTCTAGATTCTAGAAGTATACTTTTAAGGTGATCAATTCCATACCAGGGAAATTAGAAGGACTGAAATTCACAAGTGGAACCCCTTTATTAGTTCCAGCCAAATTCGTATGGTACACCGCCTTAATATTCCGCATTATCTTTTCCAATGAGAATGTAGAGTCCCCATTACACTGAAGATTCACAGAAGTATCTATTCTACAAGAAATGCTCCTTCTATGCAATATGAGCAGCGCAGAATTTGAAGAGTGATATTGTACGCTATCTTTGTTCAGAATAACTCTAAAATTAACCACAGAGACGTCGCAAGGAAACGAGGTTTTAATCAAGGGCATGAACGCATAGTAACACTTTTCGCTCTTAGCTTTATCAGCCACAAAGATATCGATGTTGTGATTCAGTGAAAAATCCAGGTAGACAGCTGAAATGCTTGGCAGCGTTATTACATGCCGTTCACCGTGATCTAAATCGTATATATCCATGAAGTTTTCAAGAAGAATGTATTGTCTATGGCATGTGGCGGTGCTGTCCGCCAGTCCCTCGTTTACTCCCCTGCCGTCGTTATACAGGACACGCCTATCCAGCATGATAACCAGTTGCCCTTCCTGTAAGGCTGTCACTCCCTGAGCGTGGTCTGTTATGTAAGTCAGACGACTTCTACGGTCCTGAATGTAAGCCATATTGGTTACAGGATACACGTTTGACTCTATCCGTCGGCTCATGTTGATACTCCGTGGAGTGTGTTGGAACCCGTTGTTGTCTGTTACAATCACTGGTGGTTGCCCGTTGCTTATATCCGTTTGTACCGACATAAAGAATTCAAGCTCTCTATATTTAGGAGAGACCTCATAGTCCACTTTGTTTTCTATGTATATTGCGTTGGATAACGGGCTCTGGATGAAATTAAATATTTTAATTGTTTGCTGCAATAGTCGTCCATAGACTGACGTTATTTCTGTTGTAATCTGTCCGGAAATTATAATGGTGGCCTTTGTCTGGATACCGATACGATACGGCATCAAAACATCGAGCAAGGGTTTGGAAACATTTGTGTTGAATAAAAACATCCCTGAGTTTACACTGACGTCTTTAAAAGCACCGAAGTCTATTGATACACTCTTTTCAATATTTGTTGCTTTTTCAATAACTGTTTTTAGGAAGCCGGTCATTTCATCAAATATCAGGCGATGTTTGTAGCTTTCCAGCTGAATATCGCCTGTCTCCGTGGGTTGAATGTGGAAAGGAAATAAGGACCCGTTGTTCCCGTCGAGGTCATCTACCACACAGGATGAACAGAAAATTGTAGAAACGCTTTGTGTGGCATCGTACGTATCTTTTATTGTAAACATTTCCAGTGTCATTGGCGGCATAACGACAACAAAACTTATTTTAAAGAATCGTCGAGATATCTTGATAGTGTCATCGCTTGTATATTTCCAGATTGGATTTATTTGAACAGTGACTTCCTTCTTTCTATGATCTGTAATACGTAAATTGTAATATCTCGTAACCAACTCGACAATTTCTGTTCTTTCCTGGCTCAGGGAGTTGAATATGTAAATTTTGTCACCAGCAGCGACAGATCTGAACGTGGAAATAAATTCTCCTTCTCTGTAGACATACTTCTCAAGATGTGGTTCAAATTGACCCGGCTTAGAGACGAGGAGACTGGCAGCTACTTCTTGTATGTGCCAACAATTCTTTACAGTAGAAAGAATCAGGTTATGGACGTATCTATGCATGTTGGCAGGCAGGGTCCCACTTGCAACATTTCGGTCAGTAAGTCGAGCAACGTTATCTCTAGCAGTATCTAGCTCTTTGAAAATAACAGATCCGTTGTCTCCCCTAAAGGTGTTAAAACTAAGAGCGAAGGAAAATAAAATTTCCGTATTTCTCATAGTTGACTCAAGGCGCCTCAACATGATTTTCGAAAAGGGCCTTGAAGTGAAATAGCCTGTCCAATAAGCTGGACTGCCTGATGCAACATCGGCAAAATTCATAAAGTCACCTTTTAATCGTTGATACTTAGTATGCTTTTCTAAAATTGTATTAAAATAATCACTTGGTGTGCCGAATTCAATGGTCGCTTTGTAAATAGCCCGGTTTGTATTAACGAATTCGGCAATTTTGTCGTAATTGTTGTATTGGTAGTCGAACTCTTGTTGATGTTCGAATCGGAAGGGTCCGCCCAAAGGCGCCATGACCACATTGTGTGGAGTGATCGTGCCGGTCTTTGAATATTGTTCGAGTAGTTGCTCCGATCTAGCCTTCACGTTATATGGGTTTATATCAAGGTTTTTATCGGAGTTTGCAAAATTGAAATCGTTTGTGCAGACGGCGTTGTTGGGTCCGCACGCTTGGAAACCTGCAGAGTTAAACTGTAAGAAGTGGGTGAGAACGGCGGATTTAGGTATTCGCTTTGGGCCTAATAGCCCAAGGACGTCATTGAGATACATTGGGGAGGTGCTATCACTGTCCCAACTCTGCAGCCAGATGAAATCGCTGAGTTGGTACTCCGCGAGATATTCTTCCCACGAGTAGTGGAGGTTGGTGAGCACTAGCCGCGATATTCCTGATGCTGAGAGTAGATACGTCATAGTGGGACTGTGAGACACCGTATTCGTCAGCCAGCCGACTTTGGGGATATAGTTCAGGTTATGTTTTAACCACTCTTGTCCTAGAACGTAAAATAATATTAGTAATTAGCAAATAATTGCTGGCAAAATTCTTACGGATCATGTGATTGACATGGATAGGTAACACAGGGTAACCTAACCGTGTTTCTTCGCGTTTAGGTTACCCTGAGTTCTATCTACCATTCCCAGAGTTCTAACTGAATAAATTTAAGGTCAACTTTTGCTAGTAGAAATGGAAGATAACGTCTTGAATTTAAAGTGCTTACCTTCAACTAGTTGATGAACCAGTCCAAAGAGGTGCGTGGTAGCCTCATCGGGCTCTACCCACCCGCCGGTTGTGATTTCTATTCTTCCTGCTTTTAGCAACTTTTTAAATGCCTATGGAATGGTAGGAAATAGTTTAACGTGGTTCGACAATAACAAGGTAAAAATATCATCATGAGTTCTGAACATTGCCATCCTGAGTGAGCAATAGTTTGTTCAATCGTAATAAATGCACTTTAGGCGAGCGAATACGTTCCTTCAGTGACTCGGAAGTTCATTTTTATTACTTACATTTCGAGTTTTCTGTGACGTATTATTCCACCATAAACTCAAGTGAGAGACTTCGTTCCAAGTGAAGGTTAAATTACGGTAAAATTGGAGCTTTTTCACCATGTTTGATAGGATTTTTCCAACGGAATTATCGTGGTACTGGGTAAAGGTTTTTTTCCATATACTGTCGACGTGTGTCCGAGGCACTAGAATGACCTGATAATAAATATAAACAGAATAAGATTATATACATAAATAATGCTGGACAATCCGCACAGCATCATACAGCCCCAAGCTAAGCAGAGCTTTTATTATGTTTACTTGCTTGGTGACTAATATACATAATACAATGCATTACATAGATAATCTCACTAATATTATAAACGTGAAAGTTTAGATGGATGGATAGATGGATGGATGTTTG
The DNA here is from genome assembly GCA_947086465.1 of Eupithecia exiguata. Classification (NCBI taxonomy): domain Eukaryota; kingdom Metazoa; phylum Arthropoda; class Insecta; order Lepidoptera; family Geometridae; genus Eupithecia; species Eupithecia exiguata. Next base: position 4,412,664 of record OX352226.1, read on the forward strand.
TTCCTTTATCACGCCAGAACGGCTGAACGGATCTGGATGAAATTTGGCACAGAGATAGATTATAGTCTGGAATAGAACATAGGCTACTTTTTATCCCGGAATTCCCACGGGAAAGGGAACTACGCGGGTGAAACCGCAAGGCGCTGCTAGTATTTTTATATATACAAAATGCTTGTACGATCTTTACAAGCATTTTGTCCCATATGGTGGGAATCGATCCGCAACCTCCTGCGTCGCGGACCTTTGCCCACCGCGCCACAAAGGTCTTCGATTGGATTATAAGCGGAAATGTAAACAAGTTTTAAGACTAGGCAATTATTATTTTTTTGTTTGCTGTTATGGTCGTAGTGTGTTTCATAGAGAATTTAAAATAAAACCGGCCAAGTGCGAGTCAGACTTGCGCACGAAGGGTTCCGTACAATTATCTATAAAATGGGCAAAAAATCACGTTTGTTGTATGGGAGCCCCCTTAAATATTTATTCTATTCTGTTTTTTAGTATTTATTGTTATAGCGGCAACAGAAATACATCATCTGTGAAAATTTCAACTGTCTTACTATCGCGGTTCATGAGATACAGCCTGGTGACAGACAGACAAACGGACAGACGGACAGCGAAGTCTTAGTAATAGGGTCCCGTTTTTGCCCTTTGGGTACGGAACCCTAAAAATGTTAAGGCTTACTAATTTGTTATTTTATTTCATTATTCCACAGACATTATATTACTAACTGCATTATTCTTACCTTCAACGGGGGCCACTTCGTGCTTCTCATGAGGGATTCGTACCGGCTGTCATATATTGCATTCCAGAAGTGTTTGCGTTCCATCCAAGGTGGCTTCAATCATACGAGAATTCTAACATTAAAAGTTATGAACTATGTACAATCTATTTCGTATACAAGATAGCAACTCGACTACCTACTACGTAAGTAGGTACCTACAATATGCAATGCATTTACTAAATAGTAGATAGGTAGGTACTTATTTCAAAATAGTAACCCTTATGCTAGGTCCTCTTTGCTTGATTGAAAATAACAACTTGGACCTACCTCTATGTCGAATGTTTCAAACAGTTGCTGAGCATCAATATCAGTTTTGACTTCTTTGATTGCGACGCAATTGTACGGTAAGGCAGTCATGTTGTAACTGTACACCGACTTTGCATCTACAGGAGTCCCTTGCAGATAATAATCGACTTTATCGCTTTCGTCCTCTAAAATTTGATTTTTCGGCACAGATTGCCTTACAATTTCTTCAGAATTGTTATTATTTATCAAAAACACACCTTTTACGTGAATTGTTTTGTTTCCTCTCTCTTCTGGCGCTTCAGGAAAGATAATAGTATTTTCTTTGCTGTTTGTTTTCAATTCCAAGTTTTGTAATTCCGGCTCTTCGTTTGATGGAAAAAATTTAGAGAGAGTTGGGATAGGATAGTGAATACTGTAGGCTGTGTTGGTCTGGTTTTGCGAGAGATAGGGGAGGTGAGGTGAACTTGTTTCCTCGTCCGTAGGCTGTTGAGGCGAAACATGAACATGGAAAGTATTTCTGGGAGACCTCGATTCGCTCGTACCATATTTTACATTATAATGCCCCGATTTAACCCCTCCGGCATCGAGGAATGATAGGATTGTGGAGGATTTGCTGCGCCGTGTTTTGTGTAGAGCTGAGTTCGTTTGCGAGAAGCCAGGCAGCATCATTTCGCGGTTACGTGGAACGGATGTATTGTTGCTCCACGCCATGGCTCGAACGATGCCGGCATCCGTGAACGGCCTCTGAACCATTTTGGAATTGTCTCTGACAATTTTACGGAGAGCTGAAAATTGTGTTGTTAAGTCGTTAAAAGAGATTTTTTCAGCAGGTATGGTTATGGTACGGGTATAGCTCAAAAGATGCATGTAGGTATATTTACACTACCTACTATAATTTCCTGAAGGTTAAATGTTGACTTAAAGATAGGAACACTTACTTTTCTCATAGCAATTGGATTGCAATAGCAATATAGGTAAAATTACACATAGGTAGTGGCCGCTACCCATCGTATAAGCCACGCTACTGAAGATAGGTACTATCCGGAAACTTGTTGTTTTGGAATAGTTTTTCAACATTGATTGTTATGGACCGCTAACATGGAAATATTATTGAATGCTGACTTTTCGAAGAACTAATAACACGTACCTATGCAAAGTTATTTTACTTACAGTTAGATACTCAAAGCAAATCTGGCATACCTACCAAAAACGTTTTCCAATATGAACGTCGATCCTCGTTTCCAACGAGAAGTCAATCTCAACTCCCGGTTCCAATATTCGCGCGAAAACATAAACCTTCGCACGTAGATAACGTGCGAAGTTTATGTTTTCGCGTTTTGTTTTGGCGCGAATCTGATCGTACCTTGTTGATTATCTGGGACTCTTTACTAGGTAGGTACCTTACTTACATACCTACCTTACTTTGATATGTTACAACGGGATGAGGTACCTACGTACCTACCTACCATAAACTTATCTAAATACTGGTTGTGCTTTAGGCTACCTATATTTTTCCCAGAGGCGAATAAAGTGTCGACAGTACCTACCTAGGCAAGCGCCTCATCGGCAAATTTGTACCAAATAGCCCCATTTTGGTATTAAGTACTATAAACTAGCAAAATTCAATGGAGAAAGTTTGTAAACAAACCACGACACAAAAAACTGAAACTCATTTGCTTCGCGTCGAGTTTAAATATAATTAATTTTCAGCAATATTTAATGAAGGGAGGATCACAAATCGGCAAGTAATGTAAATTCCGTATAAAAAGACGCGGCAACTGAGTAAATTATAGGTTGAGTACCTATGGTTAATTTACAAACATTCTACATCTAATTTGGCTAGAAAATAGCAAAAAATCACACGCACAATTTTATAATAAGGTCATTGGATGGCGTTACTGTGCCTCGTTGCGCGTTGTCACGACACTAACATAAAATTTGTGACATTTACCACGTGAGTAAAGAACATATTTCTTTACCCAATCGCATTTTACTACAAGATTTTACACTAACATGGTTATTTTGACTACTAAAGTTATTTAAAACGGGATATCCATCCCGCTTTAAATACCTATGTGTAGTAGGTGTGCATACCTACCTCTACCACGATTTAGAATCCTAGATATTTTATGTCAACAAAGACATTTATGAACAAAAAGTGATAACAATAACAGAAAACAACAAGGTGGTAACAGCGACGTTATCACTAAAAAGTAAAATAGGTATAAACTTCGACAACGGATAATCTCACATGTGCAGCGAAAAATGTTAAAATTTAAATGCGAAAACGAACGAAAGATCAATTAAATGATAAATGAAAGCATTCAAAGCGAAAAACTGTTTCGAACTTCTGTGCTTTGCTTCGATGATACCAATGTCGTTAAATATTTTCCACCAATATTCATTGGGTTTTGTTACCACTTTGTACACAAAAAATATCCAGGTTTTTGAATCGGGGTATACCTATAATATATACATTTTTGCAAAAACTTTTGTGTTCGGGAGATCTGCTGTTCGCAGAACTACTTACTGATAACATAGGTAGGTAAGGTACAACTTCAACTTTAACGTCTAGTTACGTACTTGTTCAACAAGTTCGGATACTTTTAGGAATGAGTGTTAAAAACTTTTTGCCTTTGTGTAAAAACAGGCTGCAGCCTTTTTTTCGCAGCTTTTAAAAAACCGCAAGGTAGGTATTTATAAAGCTGCAAACATGTGATTTATAAAACAAAAAAATATGGAGAGTTGAGGGGTGAAAAGCTATTGATCGGGCAGCGCGGCGGCGTGGCGGCGACCCCAGGCTAAGGGCCCTCGCATGCTCCCCTCCTCGCCAGCACAAACCGCTACTGCGCATCGACTCTGCGCCGCTCGTTTCGATAACTACATAATTCAGCACTAGACTAGACTTCGGAACATTTCTGGCAATATGGTGAGAATCCGATGGGTTTTTAGTTTGTAGGCTGACCAGATTGTGGTTGTATACTCTCTGGAGGCTATTCTTTTCTGGATTTTGTTCCCTCTTCCTTATTTAATTGAACTCCTTTCTTTTTGTCTATCGAGCGCTAAGAGGTAGCACGCGTATTTTGTGTTGTGGGTGATTATTGTGATATCTGTGTTAACGATTTAAGTGGAAACTTTACAATATCCTTGTTTTTATAGGAGCCGAGTCCACTGGAGACATCGAAGCTGCTAGAATGGGAGTTTGCGTTGCCCTCAGACGATATAATATCACATGGATGGTACCATGGCGCTCTCAGTCGCACCGCCGCTGAGAACCTCTTGCAGCAAGACCGGGAATTCCTCGTGAGGGATTCCACCTCACAGCCCGAAAACTATGTGCTCAGCTGCCGGTCCAATGGACAACACCTACACTTCGTCATACAAAGTGCAAGTATTTATTCATATCATCTACATGACGGCCATATTTGATATCGAACTGCGTAAGCTAGATTGGGAAACAATGGTAACGGCTTTGAGGAAAAAACTTTATTATATTACAAAGAAAATTACAATAACAGAATAAAATAATTACAACTGATATTTACACTTAAATCTATTTTTATTATTTTCTTTTATTATTATTTTCTAAAAATCGAACCCTTCGGCAGAATGCTGGCAGCATTCTCACGTTGAATGGCAATGCCAATTCGTGCCCTAGGACCCCAAGGACCTAGGGTTACGAAGTAACATTATTTCATCTGTGCTAGGAAAGGCCTTTTACCATCATCTCGCATTAGGCCACCTAGTTCGAGAGTAGCTGCCACACTGACGCTGGTAAAAAGCCCGACGGATTGAACTATGACGGGACACACGTCCTGCACTAGAGACAGTGGATAGTGACCGAACTTATCAACGGTTTCACCGCACTGGCAACGGTGTGCAACTAGACAAGGAGAACCTAAGCGCAAAGAGGTGGCCACCCGAAATTAGTTAGTCTAAAAGGGTACCTAGATTTTAGGAAGGCAACATACATTAAATCCTGATTCCCACTCGGAAACGGCGAGTAGACAAGCGTGTTCTGATTTAGTAATAAGGTTTTTCCGTACCAACTCACATAGCGGCTCATCCCACAATCTCTGAGAAGAAATGATTTTTACTTTGAGGATATATAATTGATAAATATTTTCAGATTATTGTGAACCCGGACACTATATACGAGAGGTGTCAATATCAGTTTGAGGATGAGGCTTACGCCACAGTCGCTGATCTAATTACGTCGTACGTAGGCTCGGGCAAACCGATATCAGCTGCTTCAGGAGCTAGAATCCAATATCCCTCAAACCGTCTAACACCACTATTGAACTTCGTTCCAATGGACAACTTCCGCACCCCAACAAATCCCTATGGTAAATATACTGCATATGGCAACCCCTACAGCCTGTACAACACGTTCATGCCTACCCCGGGATCAAAACCAGGGATGCATCTACGAGTACCATTCATGAAGCAAAGATCGCATTCCCTAACCCCTATAGACATGAGCCAACACATGAATCACGGGAAGAGCGCGAGTGCCGACGGCGTCATCCAAAGCCAGACAAACAAGCACATCAAGAATGTTTCGAGCGAATCGACCTCAAGCTCCAGTACCTTAGATGTAAATCTACCAACTAGTCCGCCAGCGAAACCAGCGAGATACGAAGGGTCAAAAGTTGATGGAAGGAAGCAGGAACTAAAGAGACTTGATCATGTTTCCGGCTCTGATTCAGGCAACGGATCCGGTGACTCCACACAAAGCTCGGTTCACAGTGACCCAAAAAAATCACGAATTGACTGCGATTACAGTGTGGTGACTCCCACGATAAAACAACAATTTGATTACGAGCAAACAGAAGCGAGGCTCTTACAAGCGGACAATCTTGATTTTGTGGTGGAGTCTAGAATAAAGCTGGAAAGTTTTAAATCGACGATAATACCGACGGGGTTGTACAAGTCACTAGATCAGAAGACTTTAGACACCATCAAGCGTCTTGTACACATTTCAGCGCCATGGTTTCTTGCCAACCACTTAAGCAAAGTTGATATATACTTTCTTTTGGAAGAAGATGTACAGATTGAAGGCCTAGACCGAACCGCATCTGTTCTTGAGCTTTGTTTTCTGCCACAGGGGAAACCATTAAGAATGGACATCATTGAAAGGTACCTATTACTCCTAACTCTTCTAAAATGTTTAATATGGACTCTAAAATCGATCTTTGTCTAAGATTGCGTTCGTTACAGGGTTGAGACATTCCGGCTTGTGGTATTAGCGACGATCTTAAGCTGTCAAACAAGCCTACAGCGCGCGGCCGTAATCAACGATTGGATCCTTGTGGCGGTGGAAACTAAAATTGCACACGGAAATCTTTATGGCTTCGCTTCTATCATGTTTGGTCTCTGCTTGCCACAAGTGAGTTTCAAAAAATATCATACCTACTTATGACATTATTACCATTAAACAAAAAATTAAATTTTGTATAATTTTACAGGTGGAATATAATATGGAAGAAGCCTGGAAAATTTTGCGAAGTGAATACACCGAAACTGCGATTATGTTTGACACTAAACTTCGACCTTACTTTAATAGTATGAACGAAGGGACTAATCCAGTACCACCAAACACAACTACACCATACCTGCTCCCAGCAATCTTATGCTTCCATTTATTCGGTAAGTAAAAAGCACATAAATAATGTCCTAAACAGCAAACTTCTTTCTATGTAGCTAGCTAATTTGCTCAAATGCTAGGTTTTCTTTTCTCACACCGACATGTTGGTGTATCATTATCGTTTTGTGTTTAGACGGCGAAGGAGGAGGCCTGATGCAGCCAGACGGACAATTCCCGGACAGCCTGATCAACACCCTAAAATTTGACTTGCACGCTACAGAAGCTCACCTTGACGCCGCCCGGAAATTTCCCAACCAGCTCGAAATGTTCAAGAGAAACGCTAGAACTCTAATCATGAAAATGAAGATCACAGGCATGCCACGTTTAAAACCGACTTTAATGGAACTGTTTCAGACAGAGTTTCACATATACTTCTTGAGTGGTGACAGCGCGAATCTTATGACTTCGAGTCAGAGATTGTCACGGGCAATGAACGAACTAAATGATATGATGTTACGTTTTTAAAATCAGCACAATAGGACGATGTTTTTTAAGCGAAAGCTTATCCAAAAGGTTGTATAAAGATTGTAAAGTCAGAATCATATATTAAGATGCGAAACTGCTTTGTTCAAAACAGACGGCCGTCTGTTAACTAGAAGGCCCGAAAAGTAGATTTCGAAAAATCGGCAAAAAGTATTTTATTTGTGTGATTAATTTTATGTCCTGTTTAGTCGAAATCCTTTTTAGGTTTCGTACCTTAAAAGGAAAAAAAACCACTGTTATCCGTCTGTCAACCCTCTTTTCTAAAAACACGTAGGAGGTATCAGGATGAAATTAACACCAAATACTCAAGTTCGTAACCTCTTGGAGCCGTGATGTAAATCAAAAGTGACAGCCGTTTATAGCCAAATAATTTGAAATTTCCTAATCACAAGCTCACAAAACCTATAGTGTACTTCCCGTTAACCTAGAGTCATGAAATTTGGCAAGAAGCAAGGCCTTATAGAACAGTAGAAGAAAAAAATCCGAAAACCGTAAATTTGTAGTGTAGGTATTTAAAAAAAATTGGATCTCGCCATGAACCAAAACCGAAACAGGGTACCCTACTTCACGTTGACCTAGAACATGATAGACCTAGAATTTGGCAAGAAAAAAGTCGCTAATCAAACATCATCAAACATCAACATCAAAGTGCTTTATTTCCTTTAGACCTTACACTTAGACCTTACAGGAATCTTGGACACGTCACAAAAAATCAAATAACATAAGTCTAGGAAATAAAGTGATCACTTAGATTTTTTGTTCACTTTAATCTTTTTATGGTAAAGTGAACAAGAAACTGTTACCTTGTTAGAATGTTAGTTTTCGAGTTAGAGCAAAAGTCGTCCCAAGTTTTTTTATCATAATCTGATATTTATTAGTAGTGCCTTTTTACAAAGGACATGTTTGACAATTTGTCTAAATTTATTCATTGATAATTTTTGCAACTCACTTGGAGTTTTGGTGTAGAAGTGTATACATTGCCCTTTAAAAGATACATTAATTTTGTGAAGCCTAGTTGTGGGCACAGCGAGTTCATTCTTTTTTCTAGTATTAAAATAATGTAAGTATGTCGTAGCGAACAGGTTGATGTTTCTATAAGTGTAGGTACAACAAGTTTTCATAAATGTATTGACAGGAGACTGTCATAATCATAATGTTTATTTCTTTGAATTTATCACGTAGGGATTCTCTGAGACGCATATTATAGATTGCACGAACAGCCCTCTTCTGCAGCACAAGTACAGTGTTAATATCTCCAGCGTTACCATAAGACATTATTATATCTTATGGTACACTACTGTGGGGGGCTGGGGGGAAATACTGTGGAAGTAGCGGAAATAAACTAGTCTAGATGTATCCACGTCTGTAAGACGACGGATTTTTTTAGCGCATACGCTGCAGAACTAAGTCTCTTTGATAGCTTGACATCGATATGTGTGGACGCTATTGAAGTTTATTGAAGAAAGGATTCCTAAGAATATGGTACTTTTTCTAACGTTTCTCCTTTTACGTTTATATCAGCCTTAACTTGTTTAACATTAGGTAGAATAAATCTAATACATTTTGTTTTGGTTTCGTTGAGTACAACACGGCGCTTAGCCTTAGTATATTCATGCAGTATTGTGATTCCCCCTTCAGTTATGATCGCTTTCGAAAGTTTGAGACTTGTTAGGCATATAATACAAAATTTGCAATATAATGCGACATAAGGCTCAGCCTTTTTGTCTTAAAGTATAAAAGTTAGAATAATCTTAAAAGTGAGAATGTGTTAAACAACAATAGGTACAAATAATAATTAACACACATTCTAAAAACAAAAACTAAAGATTTAGTTTTAGAGTACCTACTGTGTAGGTAGGTACCTAGTTTATCTGAAGGTATATTCTTTTATCCAGTCAGACTTAGGTGTAATGGTGTTTTGTGCGAGTGCAAGGTATAAGAAAAGAAAATGTCGTCTGCGAAAAGGACGCTTTGTGTTTTTGGCGTTTATTTAATAAAATCTATTTACGTACTTAGTTATGTACATAGATATAAAGCAAACATCCAACTTATTTCTAAATAAGTGTTTAACGTTAAGTACCTAAATACCACTAGTCTGTATTTAGCCATAGGTTAGATAAGAAAGTTCGCTCGCATGGTGCATCTCCTTATTTTTGACATTTAATTATTTTACAATAAATGTTCAAACAAAAGGAGCTGCGGTATGGGAGGCGTTAGCGCAGGCGCGAGGCGTCGTTATATTATAATAAAACTACGCGTTTATCGTGAAAACCATCATCGCTAGTCCGCATGGTGATCGTGTGGTTGATTTTTATTATGATAAGACTAAACATAAGACCAGCTGACTACACTGCTACCATCAGCCCGCCGCTGCGCTCACATTGGATGCGAATTTGTTCATAAGTTTACTTAAGAATACTATTCGTACTTATTGCGTGCGCGTGCGCACACTGAATACATTATATAATTTTCACAACGGAATTCATTTCTTTTGAAATATTTCGCGTACCCATTCGTCTTAACGATACCTAACGACCACACGGTCGTCGTCCGTCAAAATCCCTGGTAGGTACCTATAGAAGACTAGCGGCGCCTCGCGATTTCACCCACGTAGTTCCAGTTCCTGTGGGAATTCTGGCATAAATAGTATCCTATGTGCTATTCCAGACTATTAATCTATCTCTGTGCCAAATTTAATCCACATCCGTTCAGCCGTTCTGGAGTGATTGAGTAACAAACATCCATCCATCCAAACCTTCACATTTATAAAAATTACTTTTATTAATAATAATTACTATTATTAATAATAATTACTATTATTAATAATAATTACTATTATTATAAATGTATTATGGAACAGTATTCGTACGTTTACGTGGGTACGATAGATACAAATTCGCATCAAAAGTGAGCGCGGCCGGGTTGTATCTATAAGTATTATAAAACATTATGTACTCATTCTTCAATTTAATATTTTGATTTGATACTTTTTTGTACTACGTAATTAGGTATAGTAGGGTAAATTATTATATTATCTGTAGTAGGTCTTAGTAATTAATTTGGTTTGCGCCTTTATTGCCAGTATTTCGGCTCTGTATTAATGCAATGTACTTAAATAAGATCTTGTGTAGAAAACATACAATCTCTTATCTATACTTTATTGAATAAAATATATATCTACCAATCTTGAATGTTTTTTTAATGATGAAGATTTTTCTAGCACCTATGCGCTAGAATATACCCACAGAACAGAAAAGTAAGTGGAAGTGCTAAGTGGGCGTGGCACGCGTGTCACAATTAAGCGTAGTTACGCTTAACTGATCTCAGTCGTGTTCTAACATCGCTTTGAATTGCTAGTCTCGCGACAAATTCATTTTTCCGAAGCTATGCCGTATTGTTCCATTTTGGAATGTAAAAATGATAGTAGGCGAAAAAATCTTAAGAACGGAGGTGTTTCATACCATCGGTAGGTAGGATTTTAATTGTTTTTCCTAAAGTTTCAATTTATTTCAATTTACAAATAATTTATTACAACGGTTAGTCAAAATCAACCTTATGCAATTATGATAAAGTTGATTTTGGATTGTGTCTATTCACTTCGTTCTCGAAAGTTCTTCGCTACTCGATTAGTGATGTAGTCAAGCAAATCGGCTGTTGATTTTATCGATTAATATCGATACAAGAAAATAAATATTTTAATGTGATTTTAATGTTGAATCGATTATTTACTTAGCAAAAAACATTCTTTGTTAGAAAAAAAAAACTACAATAAATTAATAAAACCAACTAAAAACTAGTATTTACAATTGCAACAATTGAGCTAACTGTTGTAGCAGACTGTTGTAAAGAATCTACAAGAATGATTGGTTTATTTAGTAGTAGCTTCTGCCCGCGGCTTCGCACGCTTTTTGTTGGGATAAAAGTGTGTTACTCTCCATTCTTTCAATTAACTCTAACTATGCCAAAAATAAAGGCGATTGGTTACGAAGTTAGGGTGTGAAGAAAGGACAAACTTTCGAATTTATAACATTAGTTAGGATTTACAAACCAATACAAGTCGCTAAGTCGTTTGTATATCAAATAAACTTCCAACAAGTTTTTTTTATTTTGCGAATTGAAGATGTCTGTATTAAAATATCTATCAATATCGATGAAGTAGTTCAATGTGCTACCAGCAGGGCTATTCACGATGGCTCGGAATAAAACCGAGGCATGGAATCGAAAACACATACGCGCAATTCAAATATTACGCGCGAAATCAGAAAAGGAAGTTTTCCATAAAAAGTAAAAAAAAAACTATAAACCCATGTTTTGACAAATTTAGATTTATAGCTTTTATTTGAGCAATTATTATTAAAGGAGTTTTACTACTAAAAATCAACATAAATTACCTGTTGCTCCATTAATTTTCTTTATTGTAATATGGGTATTTAAAAACCGCTAAAATATTTGAATTTCGCGCGTAATATTTGAATTTCGCGCGTATGTCTTCTGGATTCCGAGGCTCGGTTTCATTCGGAGCAATCGTGAATAGCCCTGCTGGTGCAGCCTTAATCGAGTAGCAGTAGATCTGCGAACTATCAATCGAATATCAATCTTATACTTAACGAAATTAGGTTTATAATAACTATCACGGAGAATACCGCCATCTATGGTCAAGTAGCGGAATTGAATCGTCAGGCGAATGTTTGGTGAGAATAGATCGTAAATACGTTCTGATGCTAAAGTAAAATGAATCTTATTGAGTAGACTTCAAGGTTTATTTCCAAATCTTTGACGTTGGCTAGTTTTGACTGAACTTGAAACTACCAATCAAACGAATTGTTTCTTTGTATTGTATTATATGATTAGGGGTTTATTTGTGTGAGTTTGGCGACATCGGTTCCCGTAGTAATTTTGTTGCATTGCACTTCCACTTACTTTTCTGTTCTGTGAATATACCCGTGCGAAGCTGGGGCGGACCGCTAGTTAGGTATGATAATAATGTGTTTATCTGCATGCTAAAATGCTGTAACTACTAGACAAACCTTCTCTGGTTTATAGTGTCGTCTAAGAATACCTAGTTTTTATTAAAGAATTACAGAAAAGGCGATTCGCGAATGATTTCAAAGTGATGCGAGATGCGAGTGCGCAGCGGCGCAGCTAGCACGTCACGCGTAATTCGCCAGTGTGATGATAATGGGCGCAATGCTTGCCAGCGCCGCCACCTTTTTTTTATCTTATTTTAACGTTGAACAAAGGAAATTTCAAAAATCGATCGTACAGTTTGTGATATATATTAAAAGCTTTTTTAAATGAATCTGTAATAGTTATAGGTAGGTACTCTATTTAGTTTGGTCAGAAAATTGAAAATAGATATTGGTGGCCACCAAGGGCAACTTCGATATTCTGCCTAAACCTAATGGAATAAAACTACTACAGGGGCATTAAAAAAAGGTTTTAGTAGGTATCACAAACTGTACGATCGATTTTTGAAATTTCCTTTGTTCATCGTTGTAATAAGATTAAAAAGGTGGCGGCTGGTGGCGGCGCTAGTTTGACCCATAAGGGAAAAAATGAAAATAGAATAATGTAGAATTTTATATAGTTAAAGTTCTTAACCACGGGAATCCCGTGAGTACCTACTGAGATTTAGTCCTAGTTTGACAAGCAAACATGCTCGCCACTAAAAAATCAACATTTCTATGATTTTTGAAATCCTACTGTTGTTCAAATATGGAATCTAGGATTCATATACTCCTATACCTAATATTTCATTTCATTCTGTACAAAAGCGCCAAGTTAGTTTTTGATTAGTTGCATGTTTGATGAAAAATATATCTAAAACATCTCAACTTAGATAAATAGGTATTTGCCTTCTTCGAACCAATGACTCACTGACTTGATATTTATATTGAAAATAAAGCAAAGGCGGTGTAACAGATTCGCCAAAATAAATATTTGATTACTTCCCTGCGACATATTACCTTATATACCTAACTAGCAGCGCCTCGTGGTTTCACCCGCGTAGTTCCCGTTCCCGTAGGAATTTCGGGATAAAAAGTAGCCTATGTCCTATTCCAGACTATAATCTATCTCTGTGCCAAATTTCATTCAGATCCGTTCAGCCGTTCTGGCGTGATAAAGGAACAAACATCCATCCATCTAAACTTTCACGTTTATAATATTAGTGAGATAGTGAGATGTGTTACCCATATGCGCACGGACCCTAAACTCCGTAGGTACTTACTTGGGAAAAGGTAGCTGATTCACAAGAATATGCTTTTGATAAAAAACATTTATTCTAAGAAACTTAGGTATAAAATGTACATGCACGAAATATTATACTATAGGTTAAATTGTATTCCAAAAGCCTTCATTATTTATGTACTTATTAACGTCAATGAGCATTTCATTAACAATAAATCACTTACAGCAGTAAATCGGTTAACTAATAAAATAATACATCGAAAATATTTTACAAAAATATGCCTGTAGTAGGTAAAATATACGAATGAATCTTGACGGAGAGTTATTTGCTCTGTTAAGTCAGATAAAGGTCACGAACCACCTAAGTGACTGATCTACACAACCAATTTCAAATTACCGTCTCAATTGTCACACATGTAACCTGCTTTCTTAGAGAATGGGATTGAGAATGACGTTATCTCTCATGCTGTACCGCTCTGAGCCCCGAGTCCCTTCGACGATAGTATCGAGACGTGATCGTGACGTCATATTTGTCCATAGGTTTTGGTATAGCGCCTCCATCGTGCGGACAGGGAACTACGCAAATCCCTTAAAAATATGAGTCGTCACGATCACGCCTCGTTACTAACGTCAAATAGACTCACCTCCAGATTGAATTTAAACTAAGCAAGGTTGCGTGAGATAAGATTCATGCGGAACCATATTCTCTATCCCTTTCTATAAATACAGAGGTTATATTTAGCTATATTGTTATATTTAGCTTAGGCCAGCTAGCAAACTTCTCAACCGGCAATACCTAATAATTTAATCATATTCGTAGGCATTAAAACTTCAGATATAATAGAGAAGGCCGCTTGTTATTGGTGAATCATTTTATCTTACGGTTCTTTATAAACAAGCTGTACTTAAGCTATAACCGATAAAAAAAGATCTCAAGCCCCGCTTGCCTAGCCTACGTATTGCTTTAAATATTTAGCCTTATTACACAACGTACCTATTCAGTCATACATTTTTTAGCAGTCGGATCTCAGTGCGTCTCCATAGACGCACTGAGCCCTTACCTTACCCATGTAAGGGCTCTTTTCCTGTCATGCATATAATTTTATCTGTTTTTTCCTATCACGCGGACTACACGCACGCGGAACGCAGATTGGCTGGAGCGATTATGGGTTTAGAGTATCCCAAGAGGAAAGGACACGCACGCGGGCGTAAATCAGCATCACAGGAATAAAGCGCTAAAAGGATAAGTGAGTAAATATAAACAACATCTGAGATAATTGTAAACTGAACAGTTTTGTTATTCCATGAAACTATTTTGTTTTTGGTAGGTAGTTCGACTGATAATCAAATAAAAATGTAGAGTTCGCGAAAATCTTTATGAATACTGTGAACATAGAATGCGAATGCCTTGAATGCGAAACTGCGCAGAATTGGGCTCACCGCGCCCTATTGGAACCTTAAAAAACTGCGCAGCCACTGCGGGTACTTCCGAGAATTCATAAAACTTTGCGCGTACTATATATAAATGTTTTACCGATTTTTTTATGAAAATCGACTAATATGGAAAATATGCACTGCACATGTGGTCTGGCCAGATCAATGAATAATCAGCGTTTGACGATATGAAGCTAAACGCACGGCTACTTCATGATTAAGGTCAAACGTTATTGATCAATCATAAATTAGTTACATTATCAACCGTTAGAGGCGCTGATTTTGTTTTTGTGATGCATCTTGGCGGCGGACTATTGTTCTGATAATAAGATGTACTAGTAACATGTCTAATTTATCTATTGACCGAGATTACTCCGATTAATCAAATACCAGTAACTTTAAAACGCATTTTTATTATTAGGATATACCAACAAATAAAATAATGAACGGGCACTTTATGACCACGTTACGGAAATCAATGGTCTATTATTTGCTTTCATTTAGAGACTTCATAAGAATTGCGGGAGAAGAGATTTTAATTAAACAAAAGAAAATTGTTGACGCTCAGACTAAAAACAAATTATTTTTTAAATTTTCAAGAAATAAACAACTTTACTGATCATTATGGACAAACCAGCCGGGATCTAATTGCTCTCAAATTATTTTAGAAGGGCAGTTGTCCTGCGTCTTCTTTTAGGTATGGCATGATAATAACAACCGAGTATGCGCATATATGGACTTCAAGATTTTCGTCCCATAAATCAGTTCCCATGGGATATTAATAACCTAAAACAACGCGTGCGAAGCCGCATGCAGGAACTAGTACAAAATATATTAAAATTTGTACCTACCCCGCTAGTCGTCAGATAATACAATGTTTTTAACTATTATGACTAACTTTTAAATATTTACAAACCTGTAAAACCATGTGTTTTAATAACAATCAACTTTTGTATGCTCTGTATAAAGTAATAATTGCGGGTTCATATAGACAAAACGTTACGCATTGCGTAATTTAATTATGCAAAATAAGTGATGCATTAACCCTCAGGCCCGTATTATGAAAGCTAAACTAAACCTGTATATGACTGAGTGGTCATCGGTCTATGTTTGAGTAATGCTTCTCAAACATATATCGATGACCGAGTGGTCATCGATCTATGTTTGAGTAACGCTTCTCTATGGCATAAACGTTACTCAAGTACACTCAATAAATAATAATAATAAAAACGGTTTTAATAATAATAATAAACAACTCTTTGAATTAGATATATCTAGTTTTAAGTTATTTTGTAGCGCCCCAACGGGGTACATGTTTGATACTAGAAATTGTCATAAGATCCTTGTCACACAACAACATGTAACAAATGAATAAATGATTTTAAATGATTCTAAATATATACAGGTTTAGTTTTATCATTATTTGAACATGGTGTGTTAAAAAGACCCATTTTATGCTTCGCTAGTGAGTTCCTCGCTCTTGCTAAGTCGAAACTTGTGTTAAGAAACGAGGGCTCCTGCACAGGCTAATTAGGTTTTTTTAATTATAAGTTACTAACAAAATATCAGACCCATTGAAATATGTACTAAGTAGAGAACTTAGTATATATTTTAATGGGTCTGATATTTTGTATATATAACATACAAATATATCTTACTTAATAGGTATACAAAAAACAAAACAACATAAATGAGCAAGCCTTCATAATACGGACCTTAGACTGGTTCAACTGCTTAAAGTGTTTTGTATTACATGTCGCCGCTGGACTGTAGAATCAGTTCGTTTGAAGAATGGCTACGCTGGTTGCAAATCGGCGGAATTCAATCCATTAACTATGTAATTTTTTTTACAATCGAAGTTCATCAATAACGTCACTAATTTATCTCGTCAAATGATATTTATTACGTATTCCCAACTAATCAGCGTTGATTTTGCAACCGGCGGCATAACCATTCTGCAAACGGCCTGATTCTACAATCTGGCGGTGGCATGAACACTGACAGGCGTATTTAACAAACAACATATTGAACAAAGATGGTTAGAAAACTTTTTATACATATGTAATAAGTACTAATAAGATATCCTAGGATCCGTAGACGTGAATTAAAAAATGTAGGTAACAGAAAAATATTTTAATACAAGAAAAATATTATAATTATCAATTTTACTATGATTATTATATTATATACATTTTGATAAAGCAAAGCGGTTCTGTTAACTTTATTGTCTGTTATTCTTTGCTAAGTACTTAGTTATTTTTTAAATTTAGATGCAACAAGTAGGCCTCAGTCCTTTTCGTGAAATTCAATTTAACTTTGAAACATATTTTGAATCGCGCTTGGAAAACAAATCGGGTTTTTATTATTTCCTATGTTCTCAAAGTAATTTAGACAGCAGATAAGATTTGCGCACATTGTAAGCCATTTGCTAAGTACATAGTAAATATTAACTACGTTTCTCTTAACCAAGAAAAGACAAATCCGTTTTTGCTTTACCCAGATTATATTTATGTACATGATAACATTTTCAATCCAACTTTAAATAAACTAAAAAGGCCTTTCCAGACGAGCTGAGAATAAGCATTTAAAGTGGCATATACAATTCTGCATATTAATGTAGAATAATTAGTCTTATAGTCGCTATGAAGGCTCCTAACCAAGCCCCATCAATGTATTGCTTCAAGTTTATTTTGATTGTCAGCAATATACATAGCCGAAAAAAATCCTAGTCTAACCTAGACCTCTTTGCTATCTATATAAAATTATTCTAAAAATGTATAAAAACAATTCTCTTTATTATTGCATTATATTACATTCTTTATGACATCGAAATATAAACATTATCAAAGTCTTAATATTTTCATTTCGATGCCTTTAATACACACTACACTTTAAAAACCGTATTTTAATAATTAATCTAGAGTAAACCGTTAGGTTTTATTAATGAATACTTAGTAAAAACGCCCTCAGATATGCAATAGATGGTGAAACGTATTAATGAACCAATTCAATTATTGTCAAATTCAATGCTATTATTAATGTTGTGTGAATTTTCCAGCATTATTTATTTATTTATTATTTAAAAAAGAAGTTTTGTAATTCTTTCTTTATGTTCCTTACAATTGAAAAAACAAAAGTCAGCTGATCGGGTTAATGGTCTGGAGCTCTTTTTATTACAATAAAATCCGTCGAAACTTGGAAAGTAGCAGAACAAAATTAGTTTGCTTCGCATCATCCATTTTGGTTAAGTTATACGTGGCACATTTCATAATAACAACAAAACTTAATTTTCACACTTTAAGCTCGTGAATCGCACTTTATAAACCAACCGCACTTTATAAGCAAGTGATTCCTGTTAGGTTTTGTCAAATACGGTATTACACCCAATTTTTATACTTTCTTAATTAGATGCTAAGTGCAAATTAACCTATAAAATTCATTTAAAATTAAATATTTGAAGTTGGGCGCGTAACTTGACGAAATCTTTGGATGCAGTGGACACCATTTTGCTCGGTGGTTATGACGTCAGTTATAAACCTAATCAAATGCGCTGATGTTGCTGATGACAGTTGATACTTTTTAGTTTGCCTATACAGCCGTATGACACCATAACATTGCGCCTACTATTTCACGGTGTTTAAAACGATTCAAATACTGAAACTTTGAATTGAATTTTTAAATTTGTTTTTGTATTTTATGAAAAACATACATTTTCCAACTGCTTTTTGTCTAAGCTATCTCAATAATATATTTTTAGATTTTTTCTCATATAGATTTTAAAATACACTAACAAATCAAATCTCTTATTTCTCGTCTCCTTGATCAAAATCTCCATACATATTTTGAGGTTCCAAATTCAAACTTATTACTCCCTTGGGAATAATGAGATCGAGTTTTGGAACATCAAAATATGTGTGAAAAATTTAACCAAGAAGATCCGTCCAATGAGATCTTCGAAATTCAAACTAACCTCTGCAAACCAAACTTATACTATTTACTCGCAGAAAGTGTGAAAAGTAGAGTATTCTCCTAGTGAACAAAGCTGTCTTTGTCATGGGCGTGACTGAATCCATCTTACACTGGAGGAGGATTCTAGAATAACTCGCTCCCAGAATCCTGAGTTGTGTTGAGTTGTAGTTGACGCCAATGACGTAAGACAATGTATTGAGCCCTCGCGGCCTCGGAGCAAAGTTTACTATTAAATTTATCATAATTAAAAGCTCTCAAGTTCAACAACCCATAAATTTTAAGCAATTTTGATCAATAATCACAAAATAACAAAGCCCACACGACGAGACCAACATTTGGTCGCCTTTTGAGGGTATATGTAAAACCAGACTTTATGAATATTTTTGAGCAGGTACATTAAAAGACGAAGAGTAAAACCTAGAATGATAAGAGAAAACAACGTGTGCAAATAATTTAGACGGTATAGATACATATTCGATTTTTAAAAGCTAGTGCGATTGTCTTTTTTTTTACAATAGGGATACTGACAGTAGGTAAGTAAAAATCACCAACATTATGTATTTACCGAATTACACCTGAGCAAAAAATTATGATTACAAATCTTGAGATTAATTATTATTTTGATAAAATAAAACGACAAAATACAGCAATCCGCCATGACACTTTAAACACCAATCAGAGAATACTGATCCGTGACGTCATGCCGTCACAACATCCGTCATTCATGACGAAACTGAACGGAAGTTATACAAAAAACTGCTTCTGACGAAAGTGTTCTAAATCCAATATGTAATGTAAGGCACTGATTAATATAAATAAATAAATAATAATTACTTGGTCTGTTCTTTGTTGCATTCTATGTTTCTTGACAATATTGTAAATACGTGTTTTAATATGTTTCTTTATTATTTAATTGTTATTTTCTATGTTAATAGAGATGTATAATATTATGGTCATTCTATCTTAACAGATGTTCGTGCATCTGTGACGTCATAGACAGGCGCCACTAGTATTGTAGCGCTTTAGAGCGAAATTGGATTAACATTTTGAAAAGCTTAACTTATCCTTCAAAATTCATTTTATGGTAAAAATGATTTATCTTGTGTTCATAAAACATCTCAGAGTAGTTTCTCCAAATCAACCATCATGCTTTATCCACGCTGACGTCACAATACACACCTTCAGCATACGAAATAAGGGGATCGCACCAGCTTTATAAAAAATTACTAGTCCGTGACAAGCACAGACGGTAACGTTTTATTGGATTCAATAATCAAGATTATGTTTCT
This sequence comes from Eupithecia exiguata, assembly GCA_947086465.1. NCBI lineage: Eukaryota > Metazoa > Arthropoda > Insecta > Lepidoptera > Geometridae > Eupithecia > Eupithecia exiguata. The sequence goes on from OX352226.1 coordinate 4,432,703, forward strand.
AATTTTCTATAGTTTAAATAGAAACACTGCAAGGAAGGTTAGATTTAGAAAAACAGTCTATGAATTGAATCCCTACTATAATTATAAAAGCGAACGTAATTTTGTCCGCCTGTCTGTTACCTTTTCACGCTTAAAAAAAGGCTTAATGGATCCTAATGAAATTTGGCAGAAAGGTAGACGGTTTCCCGAAGACGTTATACCGTCTATACTTTCTATCTCGAAAAATAGCGTTTATATAGCGCTATTTTCGTATTATTTAGCAACAACTATTTTTTTCAAAATCACGGTCCACTATGATATTTGGTTGGATAGAGGACACTTCGACAAGTACAAAATGTTCCATAACATAATGTCCTAAAGCATAAAAAGTAAATAAAAACCTTCATTGTGCTCCGCGATTTTGAAAAAAAAACAGTGCGGTAAGCCGTTGTTAAAGCCAATCGTCAAACCCCTTTGTCACATAATAAAATGTTAAAGTATACAGTTGGATGCTAAAATGTTAAAAAATAAAAAGAAATGATATGATATATCATGATATATCAGCATTTTCAACTGTATCTAAATTTTGATACACATACATAGTTACCAAGCGAACTAGAATCATATGTTGTGGTCGCAATATCAATAGAAATACATATTTTATTATTAAATTTTGCAATGGCGGTGCAAAATATAAAAATGTTATATGTATAAGGATTTTCGAAGAAGTCACTGATTGATTTTACGCCCATAACAAAACGTAACTGATTTGTTACGGTAGTATTTTGCTATGTTTTCAATTTAGTTAGTTAATTAATGTGCAAAATACTATTTATATGAAAAACGTACCACCTTAACAGAGAAAAAGGTCAAAATATAAGTATTGCTAACAGCTATGATATATAAGAGACAAGAGTCTTCCTCCATCTAGGATAGAGGGAGGTTGGTTCGGATCAAAATTTCAGGGACTTGGCAAAGAGAGCCATGGTTGCTCGTCGCTTGTCGCCGTCGAAACGTCGCAGTTCCACAATGGCCTGGAAAATTATACAACAAATCAATTACGTACACTGATTTGAGTTCAATCAAACAAGTGAACTAATACGACTCACACAGCACCAAAAAAAACCGCGGGAAGAGATCAAACAAGTCTAAAAATAGCATACTCTCAAAGGTCCTATGGAGTCTACTCTAGAGGTCGAGTTCAAACTCCTAAGGCCCTAAAGAACTAACCTAAAAAAAGGTACGCACGTAGTGTTACTAATTTACCAATAACCCTGTAAAAATATATAAATACGTAGGTACTTTGAAATGCGAAAATATATCAATTGAAACGTTAAATTCTTCATGATTCTTTGTGAATGATTAGGCATTAGGCGACAGAAAGTTGATAAAAAAAATCGACGAAATTGTTTTATTTGCAGGTTATTCATAGATAGTGCGTAAACTACAGATTCTTTTTGCCCATCATCAAGAACGAGTTTGTGAAGGACCTCAACCTCAACAGAGCATACAGAGTATAATGGTCCACAGCTGGACGCAGGCCACCCGCTGATAATTGCCTCGTTTTTATCTAATGGGGGGGGGGGATAATGCCCACATGCGGGTTGGGGATCGCAGTTCGATTTTGCAAGAGGCGCTGGCTCATGTTCAACGCACGAGTTAATTTAAAGTTAAAATTTATCTTAATTTAGAGATTTAAGATGAATATTGTTTTTTTATGTATTAAGTTATAAACATATTTGAATTAAAATAATGTCATCTTATTTTTAGGTAAAGACCCTCATCTTTCAGATAATTTAGTCATAAAATTAATATGTGCAACCGATTTTATTTCAGAGGCATTTGACCGCAAGCGTACGGCCTGCGACGATTTTTTTTGCTCACAGGTGTATTTTATTTATGATTTAAGTGGCATCGGTTATCTGGCTGGGAGCCGAGCACACACGGACATGTTGAACGAGTTTGGAATGGAGGTACTTATTAATCTCGTTCCTGAATTACAATTTTTTTTATTAAGACCTGTGGCGTCTTTATGTACGCGTTTGTGATGATGAGCTTGACTTGCAGATCAGTGTCAGTGAATTACCAATAACCCTGTATAAAATAAAATGTGAAATGCTAATACATAAAACATGACTGTAAAGGTGTTCAATACATTTAAGGAGCACATCGGATCCCACAGCTGGACAAAGGTATCCATTCATTTTCCTTTTTGACCCGTCACAAAACACAGTTGTGTTATAATAATATTTTAAAGTGGTATCTGTATGTGGAATCTTAGCTTCGAAATAGGTAACTGAAGTGTACTTATACAATTTTTGTGAATTCATCGAGACTGTTCGATGAGATGAGGTTAAGATAAAACAATATTCGATAACTCATCGATGGTTTTCGATATTATGTTAAATCGGTTTATTTGGTCACTTTCATTAAGATTCTCACTGCACTACACCACACAAATCTAGACTATCGCGAGACTGATTTTACAGATGACTTGATAGTTTGAAAACCTCTGTGGCGCGGTGGGCGAAGGTCCACCTGCGACGCAGGAGGTTCTTGGTTCGATTCCCGCCTCGCGATCAATGTTTGTACGATCTGCAGATATTTGTTCCGGGTGTTCTGGTCCTTCTCTATGTGTTATATGGTATTATATATATCAGTTATCCAGTATCCATAACACAAGCTCTGCTTAGCTTGGTGCTAGATAATACTGTGTGAATTGTCCAGCATTATTCATTTTAATGCATTTACCTGCTCTCTCGTGAAGCCAAGCGCCAAAATATCCTCAACCTCTTGTTCGGTAAATCTGTCAGTCGGGAGTATCGTCAAGCTGGGGTCACCTGAAAATACGCGGTAACCAGAGTTTAGTGTTTTCTTTTTATGAATTAACTAGAAATTTATGGTATTTGGATTTTCCATTTACTTGTGCTATAAGACCTTGCTTCTTGTCAAATTTCATGATTCTAGATCAACGGAAAGTACCCTTTAGGTTTTGTGTGCATGTGATTCTCTGGGAAATTCAAAAAAATTGGGCATAAACAGCTGTAACTTTTGATTGCGTTGATTTATATTGCGGCTCCAAGAGGTTACGAATATAACGATACCTTCACGCGTTTCTGAGAAAAGAGGGTTAACAGATGGACAACAAAGTGATCTTATAAGGGTTCCTTTTTTCCTTTTCAGGTATGGAACCCTAAAAATAAGGTACCTACTTGTTTATCCGGTAATGGAACACATAAAAAAAGACACTGTATTTTTAAGGACAGTGCGTCCATTTAGCCATCTTGTGTGTAATTTAATCATCAATTTACCGATTCGTGCTGGGTTATGCGCCGGAGACGGAGCCGGGGTGTCCACAGCCATGGGGGTGATCGCGCCGCTCCCAGGAACCGGCATGGATTGATCGCCGCTGGGGCCGCTCGCGCTGTGCACCGGTGATTCTGTGTGCATACAGATGGATCATACATTACCTATTTATTTACAATTCATACTTAAATGTAAGTAGGTAAACAAGTCGATGGATAGTTAAACTTGATTAGCCTAACTAATATAAATAAAACCGGCCAAGTGCGAGTCGGACTCGCGCACGAAGGGTTCCGTACCATTATTTATAAAAACGGCAAAAAAATCACGTTTGTTGTATGGGAGCCCCCTTAAATATTTATTTTATTCTATGTTTTAGTATTTGTGGTAATAGCGGCAACAGAAATACATCATCTGTGAAAATTTCAACTGTGTAACTATCACGGTTCATGAGATACAGCCTGGTGACAGACAGACAGACGGACAGCGAACTCTTAGTAATAGGGTCCCGTTTTTACCCTTTGGGTACGGAACCCTAAAAATGCGAAAGTTTGTTTGTCCTTGCTTCACGCCCTAACTAAGCAACCAATCGACTTGATTTTTGGCATGGAGTTAGTTGAAAGGATGTTTAACAAAGGCTACTGTCCCCTACTTTTGTCCCTTATAATTGATGATGTTTAATAGGTTTTCGATCACAGCCGCAGATCGACGTTTTTAAATGGTCTAAGATTATGACATGAATTCGAGATTACATTCTACTGGCAGTTTTCAGATAAACGCGGCCAGCGGTGGTGGCCACTACAATTTCGAGTAGTGTCGTTTTTGCTTTGTACATATTCGCTTGAAACTTGTAATGTACAAAGCCCAGAGTAGGTACATTTGACGGTAGTAACGAGACGTGACGTCTCCTTTTTGCGTTGGTTTTGGCATAGCGCCTCTATCGGACATGGAGCTACGCAAATCCCATACAAATATGAAACGAAACGATCACGTCTCGATATATCGTCAAATGAACACGGGGCTCTGGCCGCCACAGCAGTCAGTGTCTATCTGGGATAAGTTTTAACATAAGATAAGAATCTTACGTACCGTTTTAACGTTATCTTCTCTTCTTTCCGCTTTGTTGAAAACCGAGTATTATATCCATAGAGCTTAGATAATGTTATATCAATAGAGCTCGATATTTTTCTTTCGATGGTTATATCTCTATGTCCTTCAAAACCGAATGTAACTAGAAAGGGACGACATGTTTCTACGATAAGCCGCATGTATGTATGACCCTATTACTAAGACCGTCCGTCTGTCTGTCCGTCTGTCACCAGGCCGTCTGTCTCATCAACTAAGATAGTAAGACAGCTGATATTTTCACAGATGATGTAGTTCTGTTGCCGCTCTATCAACAATTACTAAAAAACAGAATAAAATAAATATTTAAAGGGGCTCCCATACAACAAACGTGATTTTTTTGCCGCTTGACAGACAATGGTACGGAACCCTTCGTGCGCGAGTCCGATTCGCACTTGGCCGGTTTTATTTATATACATCGGTAGGTACCTCTCGAGAAGGAAAACTATAATTGTAAGCGAATCTTGGCTTTTTAATTATTTATTTAAACGGTTCAAATAATAAAAGTACGTATTATCGCCGAAATAGATATCTATTTTCAATCTAAGCTTAGAACGGACTACAACATTGCGAGCCAACATAAATCATCATTTTATGATTCATGGTTCTTATTTAATGCTTCTTATGAAAAATTTGCACGTAAGTAACGGCAGCGAATGGCCAGTTGTTTAGTGCGAACCATCTCAGTAAACGATAAGTCCAACCACAAAATAACTATATAGTATTAACGTTATAAATGTAGAAAACAAAAGAAATCCAATTGAAACTTATCTTTATTCAAAACCAAGTCCACGAGCATTATAAAGTCAACAACAATCTTAATCAGTGAATGTAATTATGAGAAACAGAATAATTTCCCGTTCACCGCACACTTTCTAGCATGGCACGCACGTCATTAGCTCGATTCAGTAGGCGACTCCAAAAGCGGATGTAGAGTTTTACTATTTCCAGTCTCGAGCAAGCTAGCCAAATAATCCTAATGACAGTGTATGAGAAGAATTCTGAATAAAATACTACAAAAACGCGCAAAATATCACAAATGATGGTAAATTTTCCGTTAATATGTGAAACCTAGCTCTAGATACTTAGCATGCAGGATTGACGTCCACTTATACTTATTTTCTCAATCCATTGCAAAAGTTAGGTTATGATAAAGACGAATTCGGGATGAGACAGATTCTTTTAATGACAGATTCAGTTGAGGACATTGTGAATTGAACCTTTGAAAGAAGATGTGTTAGTCATCATCGAGACATTTAATTTATTAAAGTTCATTGAATAATATCTAACTGAATCTGACTCAAGGCACATTAATATTGCATCACGCCACACGAGGCAATAGTCAGGCCACTCAGGCATAACCAGAAAATACAAGGTAAGAATAGATGGCCTTTACAAGACGGATTCAGTTTAAATGTATAATAACCGCCTATCGCCATATACTAGTTTAAAAGATTTCGTTCCTATGTGTTCTGTGACGGTCCTAAGGATTTTGGAACTTACTTAAACAATTTACCTGATCATCATCATATACTAAGTTAGGTCACAGTTGTACATTTGGCCTCATCTAGTAAGCGCCATAGCTATCTCTGCTCTACCTCTGCAGATCCTCTTGCCCTATTTTCTCCTAACTACACGCAAAGAGAGCATTGATTTTACAATTTTTATTGTAATGTAAACTTTACATAAATAACTTCTGACTAGCACAATGATTTTCGGCGAGTTTTATTTCTTTTTTCCGCGCCCACCTTGCTTAGATTTTTCTAGGGCTTCCTTGATCTGTCTCTCTTCCTGGTCCTTCATGGATTGCGTGACGATTTCGTCGTCGGAGGCGCCGGAGAGGCGCGCGCACTCCGGCAGGTCCGACTCCGGCAGAAAGTGAGTTTCCGTGCCGGTCGTACCAATGTGCAGCACGTTCCGCTTCAAGTCTATGTTACACTGCAAATAAACGTAAACATTATACATGCATATTCCCATGCTGATGCAAATAATATAAACCAGCTTTAGCCCGCAACTTTGCAGGCCTTTCTTTTTCTCTTCTTCCGCTAGTAGAGGAAAAAGTTGAAGTGAAGAGAATCAAGTTGCGAACAGCTGTTGTATCATGTATGTCCACGATTGATCTTTAGCAAGTAGAAAAAAAAACCGAACTAGCCACCTCTCCAATTTTTATGTACATGTTAGTTCTGGATCCTACCTAGATTTAAGCTAAGCTGAAAACATAATAGCAAAAAAAATCTCGATAAAATAATTCTATCAAATGATACATTTTAGAATTTCAAATCGAAATATTTTGATAACTACTATGAATATCAACTTAGGATTTATTGGAAACATGTTGATCTAGTTTCTTGAAGATAGTTTTTTAATGGAGAATCGTATTGAATTTTAATCATTATGTTAGTTTACTCGTAAAGTTACAGGCGCACCGCGTATTTTCATGTCGCATTTTCAACCGTTTTGACCTGAACCGTTAGCAGCCATCCAAACTTTCGAATTATAATATTAGCGTGTTACGATAGTGATTGTTTGTCTGGCTGGACCATTATCAATTCATAAACACTGTCGATGATAAAACATTTTGTATTTTTTGTATTTGTATTTTTTTTACGATTAATGTACATACACATTACGAAATAGCTAAAATTTAACATTAAATTCAAGAAATATTTAAAAACCAATTTGTGTCATTATTGGGTTTTCATATAAAACGAACTAACTATGACGATGACGGTCATATTTACCTGATGTCTTTTCAACATGTCAAGCCCCAAAAGCATGTCCATCGGCTGCTCCTCAAGTACCGAGAACGAGGTGGTAAGGAAGTCTTTCTCGATTCTCATTTGGACCATGTGGATACGGCCTATAATCCTCTGCACGCCGACACCTTTCGCGATACCTGCCCATCTAGTAAAAAAAATTAAAACCTATTTAATATGTTAAAACGTGCTTAAGTTAACAGTATATTTCAGTTAGTCTGGCGGGGCAGTGCATTGAAAATCTACAAAGTTTTTATGTGTATGCAGTGAACTTCTTTTGAGACATTTTTCGTCACAGCATTAAGTCGTAAGCGACATATTTATCGGACGATGACCGTACAATTCTAAAATATATAATTATATCCGCTCAGTGCATTTTGTATGTCCGTATAACAAAGAAACGTAGCTAAAATATGCTGCATCATGAAACGCATTAACTTTTCGTGTAAAATATTCACTCGTACAGTGTTATACGACTGCCAAAACAGTACGCCAGTGATTCCACAGCATCTGGTATTTTTAAATGTAAGTCACAATAAACGTGGGTGTTTACTGCGAGATTGCGGATTCGCAAGGTCGGGTGAATGTAGTGCATAGGTCAGGTCACATGGACATAACACAGATGTGAGTGCTAGTTACTAACATATTACAGAGATTCGTTCCTTGGTGCACAATGTAATTTCTCGTTTTGAGGGTTAGACTCTGATATATTTGAAAAACTATTTTTACATTGTTATCACCTACTATTAACTAATAGAAAGACTAAGTGTACCTACCTAACCTATTCATTTATCAAGTAGTTTTTTTCATCCTGTGAGTGCCCGCTGATAGCTATCAAGCCTCCTCGAATTGCACTATTCTGGTCACGTGCCACCCTGACCCAACCGGCTATAATGACGTAGCGCAGCGGGCGAAGGCCCGCCTGCGAGGCAGGAGGTTGCGGGTTCGATTATCGTCTTCGAACAAATACTTTACAATTTACAGATACTTGTTTCAAAAATATACAAAAAAAAATCAATGTCATAATAATGTATTATGTATATTATCAGTCTCGGTTTTTGTGTGTGTGCTTAATAAAGATTTATTCTATTTTAATCGTCTATCGTGGTCTGGCCCCTTGTTGTTGTTCGTCATTCCAAATGTAGTCTGGTAGTGTTACGTTCTCTATTTTATAAATGTAAGTATGTTTTTGCATCGTTTTATCCTAAGGGAATTTGAGCAAGCTAAAAAAAGTTAAAAAAAAAAGATTAATTGAGTAAACTAATAGTTAGCTCAACAACATTTGTCCCGAGGCGGGAATCGAACCCGCAACCTCTTGCGTCACAGGCAGACCTTCGCCCATCGCGCCACAGAGGTCGTCAAGAAAACAGGAAAATCGCAGAATCTCGCCTGAACCAACAAACGAAACATACCTTGTGTCCACAAGTCGCATGATGTTGCATCGCTCGGCGCATGCGGCAGACATTATCGTTGTTTGGGCGCCGGAATCAATGAATGCTTTTACGGGAAATCTGCGAACACATTTGACGCATTAGTATATCGCATTCACTGCCCAGCTCACGCCTCTGCGGGTCACACCGCCGCCGCTGCCGCTGCATGGAGCTCCGGATGAACGAGTGCGTAGAGGGAGATGAAAGAGATTGAGAGAAACAGCAATTATTGTAATTGGTGCAAATGATCTAATACTAGATTTGGTAATAGCATGGACAAACTAATACTATAATTTAGTTTCATTTATCTGTACGGAACCCTAAAAACATCCATACAGCCGAACATAGAACCTCCTCCTTTTTTCGAAGTCGGTTAAAATGTCTATCTGAGGTCAGGAAGACGACGCTAGAAGGAAAGGCTGTGACGAAACGAAAAAAAATGTGGCCTTATGAAATGGAATAGAGACAAATGTAATCTAATTTACAAATGTATGGAAGTTCTCACCCATTGACATGGCAATTTATGTACAACATGACAACTGTTCCAAAAGTTTCAGGATTGTACTCCATAGCTGCTTCCATATTGGCTTCAATATTCTTTTGTCTGATCTCTTCTGCAATCATCCTCTGGGCTTCGGTGTCAAATGGGTCAGAGTTCATCATTCTGAAATTGTTTTTTTTTGCACAAGGACATTCTCAGTTGTCTAAGAGTCGTTTAAAGTACCTTTATACTAAGCTGCAGCAGTTAAGCCACTAATTATGATTGCTACCACCTATACAGTGTAACATATTGGTGAGTTTGACTTTGGTGATTTTACTCACCTATGCAGATACTAACAAATGTCAACAGTGGACTGGTACCGGTGAAGTATTAAGGTGAAATGGAAATTTAATGTACATTATACTTAGACCAATTTAATCACAACAAATCTTAATATAAATAACTATAAGTAACAATAGTTAGTTGAAAAATAAACGCTACGTGGAATAGATACAAATCTACGGTAGTATATAATGGAGTGAAATCATTAACATTAATAGAACTTGCTTCAAATATTTTAGATGGGCTAGTGAAACTAAAATGCTTTGAAACGTTGATGGAAAAGAGCAACAGGAATTATCTTTATCAGACTTTCAAAGTTTGCTTACCTAATTCTTTGTTGTTGACGTTCAGTTCTTGCCAATATTTGTTCTCGCAGCACTGAAGCAAATGTATCTATAATATTTGGAAATGGTTAACTTTCTTCACATGTCTAACTACTTTTATATTAAAAAGCCTTTACTATGCTCAGTACTTCTTGGAACATATTGGGGATATAACTTCAAACTACTTAATAAGTGTTGACAAAGTGATAGATCACTTTCAGAGATCTTCAGCACTTAAATGTGGCTAATTTATTAATAGATCCAGACATAATCAAACGGAAGAATGGCAAAGGTCTTTGACCTGTACTGAGACAAAGCAGGCTTAAAATAAAACAATGTGCATTTCATATAAAGTAGACTCAAGCCATGGATGCATGCGAAAATGGGACCAGATGGCATGCATGGCCTACCCTATTAGTTTAAGATAATTTGTTCATACCAAGGTTTCCACTTAGGAGTGCATCAGCTAATCGTGGATTATTTTGCTTGAGTAAAGCCAGCTGGTCCGGATTGGCCAGGAACATCTCCCGAATAATGCGTGGGTCTTCCTCTACTGGGGGAGCTCGAGATGCCATGGAACTACTTGCCCCAGGAACTTGAATCCCACTAAAGTCAAGGTTTGCTAGGCCTGTAGGTAAAGCTGCAAGGCAGATTTTTTTTAAAATTATTTACAAAAATATAAATTTGAAATTCCAAGACAACTAAAATTATTAGTCCTGTCAAGATTTGCTATCAAAATTTGACAACAAGGACTTTTTTAGTGAATCAGATAATAAATCACCAAAAAAGGTTACATATCTATGTAGAATATTGTTATTTTATTTGGCGTGTTATCATGACGCTATAATTCACATGACAAGGCATGACGTTGCACTTAAGCTGCATACACACCGGCCAAATGAACACCAACAAAGGGTATCAAGCGTTGGCTAAGGCACGCTCATTGGCCTTCTATGATGCGTCCAAAATGTCCCAAACATCTAATGGTTTGATTCCTTTCATGTTGCCACCCTTTGGATCGCCAGCACACGCAAACGAACGATCGTCGAATTTTACCAAACCACCCGGACGACCAGACCAACGAAGGTCAATGACACCCATTTGTTTGGAGTTTGTTAGGCCGGCGTGTATGCAGCATTAGCACAGATATCTTGTATGAACGAAACCAAAGTATGTATTCATGTACACAAACCTGTACTCTGTGCCTCCTGCATTTAGAGTTACGTAAATAAATCAATAAGTAATGATCAAAAATAAATCACAGTAAAGATTTATGTATATTAGACATTAAGGCATTAAAACCGGCCTAGAGAGTTAAGACCAACTTGCTTGATACTAATGGTTTTGTTTTGTCATATACCCTGTGCTTGAGATACCTACTATATCCTTTTCAGGAAAGGTTTTCTTGTTACAGCTGCCAAAAAAAAAGTTACCTATTCTTACTTCATATTAACACATCCCCGCAGTACCACCTAGCATCGTAATCACAACTGAAAAATGGCTAATCTCAATTTATTTTTATGTCCTAGCTCGAATTGGAGGTCACGTCTGGATGCGTTATGTGTTCTTTGTTGTGTTTGTAATTGTGTATCCTCTCTTGGTAGTTCCAAATAAATAAATCATAACTAAATTACATTTGCAAATTAGCTGGCTATTATGGCTAGATAATGCTGTGTGAATTGTCCAGCATTATTTATTTATTTACCCATGCAAGAAGATATTGAAGCAGTTATTTTGACATACAGTGGTGTGTGCCTAGCACACCACTTATTGATAACAGGTGCATTTGCAGCTCAGAAAGCAAACTTCACAAAATCACAGTTTATGGAGACCTTTGAACCCTAATCTTATATCCGCCACTGAGAACAACAGTGTTGAACTTGCTGTTTGTTTCCAGACTTTAAATGCTATATCCTCATGCCCTCAAATGACCAAACCTTTCTACAAGTCATGGTGAATGATGAAACTCTCCTAAATGGCATTATAACTACAAAGCCGTTGCCTTACCTTGGCTGGAATCATTGTTGCTGGTGTTGGGGGCGGCATGCATCATGTGCAATAGGACGATCACGTCTCCGTCGCCTACTCCGAGCGCCTTCAAAGTCTTTTTATCGTCCAGCAGCGGCATGCCATTGAAGTTCAAAGTTATATCCTTAGCAGGGAAACCTGATTCTATCTCACAGAAAGCCTTGAAATTCTCCAACTCCAGGTCCTCGGAGACATCCAGGACGAATATTTCATCGTTGAGCGTGGTCACGGTAACTTTCATCGTGGAATTGAATGTGAAAATAAAGCGAACTGTGTTACGCGCGGGCAGGTGTTTATTTTAAAATGTGGGAATGACTTTACAAAACATTGTACACGCACGCAGCAAAGTTGAACAGACACAGGCCGCCTGATGAACAAAAACACACAACAACTAGGTAGATAGGTAGGTAAAACTTTTGGAACAGTTCCCTGAAATTACTTTAGAGCTATCTAAATTTTGCTTTTGCTCGGTTCTTGCTTTGGAGCTAGCTAGTAGTGTTGTGAAATGACGTATCGATAGGATGTCATTTTCAGCATCAGTTTTCTCAAGTAGGTAGTCCAGGCAAAATAAAATAAAACTTTTGTACAATGTCAATTAATTGAAATGAATTTAAATAAATGAATGATTTAAATTAAAATAAAATAACAGTGAAACTTAAAATTATAAATTGACATAGAATAGAGATTGCATAAAAAATTTATGTAACAAAAATATTCAGTCAATTTTCTGCCTTCCTTCGTATTATTGATAAAATGTTTCTTACAGTTTAATAACAATTACGTTCCAAAATAGCCTTTAATGTTCTCTGAAAATGTGAACGCGGTAATTCTCTAACCGATTTGGGTAATTTATTTTAAATGGAAGGCGCGCCATGTAATGGATACTTTTAAAGCAGTCTTTGAGTTGAGCCTGCAGATCTTGCTTTGATCTCGTTGATTTCGAGAGATCATCAGAAAGCTGACAATACAAACTAGGGATATTTTTGACAAACATAGCAGTTTCGTCAAAAATACACAGCGAAGTTAGAGATATGATGTTATGTTCTGCAAAGTAAGGCTTACATGAATCTGTTACTTTGAGTCGAAACATAGCTCGTATACAGCGTTTCTGAACTTGAAGATTGCGTCAACGTTAGTCGTATTACCCCAAAATATGATGGCGTAACGTATATATTTTGACGCAATCAACCCGTGATACGTTACAAGAAGTTTAGGTATACCTATAGGTTAGCGAAATGAGAGAGTTTGTATAAAATAAGGACAAGACTATTATTTTTTTTACATAAATGTTCAATGTGTGTTTTCCCATTAAGTTTTTTGTCAATGTGGAGTCCTAAAAACAGATACAACCCGCTGAAATATGGACGAACCTATGGACACGCATATAAAGTAATAAGAGAGATAGCGGAGTTTTGTAATAGAGTTCCGTTTTCAATCTTCAGGTACGCAACCCTATAAATGTTACCAAATAAGCTAAAAAAGTTCTTGGAGCGCTTTCTTTAGAACTGGACCTAACATGATAAAATAGCGCATCACTACAACTGCAATTATCACTATCATTATTAGGCCTATATAAATCAACCAAAAAATACTTTTTAAGCTCTTACAGGTGATAGGTACACATACAAATTACTAAATCGAATGTAAGTTTAGATTAAGGTTTACCTATGGGGACTATGGGGGAAATCATTGGTTGTGTGTTTTTTCTAAAACACACAACCAATGATTTCTTTCGCTAGAAACAAAATCAGAGGCCTAAAACCGCGATTTTTCTAAAACCTCGAACTATTCTGGCCCAACTCTATTCAATGCACAGTATGACGTTGTCGACGGGAGACAGAAGGAAAGACCAGTATCATTCACTGTCAGTCAATAGCCATTTGATTGCCATTGGCAAGTCAACTGTCAAGAGGCCAAATCAAGGGGGCAAAAGAAACAAAAAAGGCAGAGTCGCGGCGGCGGCGCCGTAAAAAAGAAGTTGAAGTATATGCAAGAAACCTTGGCAACAAATCACTCAAAATCATTCGAAAACTGTCATCGAGCTTGTAGAAACGATTGGATCGTTGTCTTACTACGATAAGTAGTGCGAACCCTCTAAGCTCTCTTACAAAAGTAGGTAGGTACTACTTTCCGATTCATTTGGAAACTTCACCCATTATTGTAATGTAATTTCGCATAGGTACCTAATATTCGGTTATGTACCTACCTAACCTACCTATTAATAATGTTTGTAGGTACCTACCGTTTTGTTTTTCAAAATACATAATCGTCAGTAAAGGAGAGCGGAAATTCATTTCAATTAATTTTCAAGCGATTTTATTACCTACTTTCGCTCTCATTTAATGATGATATTGTTTTTTAAAAAACGAAATCATTGCGAGCATAGGTACTATTTCTTATTCGATTATGTACCTACCTACATACATCAATACCCTGGATTTACCTACATATCTTTTTAAAAACCCGACACCTTCGTCACTGCCAGTCACTGGTCGTTGATCGCCGCGGTCGACGACCTGCGACATCATCGGAGCGGTCGACGCAAGGCCCGCAGATATGCGGTAGGTAGGTAGGGTAGGGTACCTACACAAATGCATATTTCCTCGGTTCTATGACAATATACATAAATGCATCAGTCATTGCCTAGTCTAGTGATCCTGATGATGATAGGAAAATGTTAAAAAATAAAACAAAGCATCATATATACACATTAAACAACACTTTGGTTTAATTAACAGTTACTAATAATTTATATCTTAATTGTTACTAAAACATATGTAGATATTTTTTATCTAATATTAATATCGTAAATTATTTGCACATTATTTGTAACAGTCTATCATATCCAGAATTCGATAACATTCTTTTATTTATAATCTTACTTAATAATTACCTAAATATTTTAAAATGAGGACTATATAACAAGTCAACTTGCCTGTCTTAATTCTAAATAGATTTTTTCTTACACAAAAAGTTGTTTATAAAAACGACGAGCATAGTTATTTGATAAAAGATTTGGTTTAGTAGGTTTCTTTTTTCAAGCAACGTTTTTTGCTTGACTTTCTGTTATGGATCTTTGTATTTGTGATTTAATTTACATTGCGCTAGATATTGAATTTTTTAAATCTCCGTCACAGAAAATGGTAGTATAACACAAGCAGCAAATTCAGTCGTAACGAGATGTTTTCCAAAAAACAAAGAGCTCAATAGAGCACACGAAAAAATTAAAGTTTTGTTTTGATTAGTATGTCATGTCAAACTACACTATGTACCTAGTCGGTCGCGGACACGGTCTATGTGGGCAAGGAATCTATACCTACAGGTACAATTTATATTAAGTACATGTAGAGCATCGATCAAAAATGTCCGGCTTTGCCGGCCCCCCTTAGATTCACAATGCGCACGCCACAACCTTCAGTAGCAAAAGAGAACATTTTGACATGTTAGGGAAGCTTTTCAACTAGTGTCATTTTAGCGTTCAGACAAAAAGCATGGGTACAAAAAATGCAAGAATCACTCGTCCAAAGTGCTGAAAAAGGATGGAATTTCTTATTTTCAGTAAGTTTATATATATTTTTTACCCGTATATTGAGATGTGAGTCATATACTTGTGAAATCAGCATAAAATATTGTTGTTTGGTTTGCCTATGTTAAAATATTAATTTTGTTCTAAATTGATAAATGGAGAGGCTATTTCTTCTAAATTTTTTTTTTCATTTATGGTATGTATTAATATATTTTTCATAAAAATAAGTTTAATATTACTAGTTGATGATTTTTAAAATAACTAGTTGGCCCGCCCTAAAATTTCATTTGCGTAGACTCTCTAATAAAAGAAAGACTAGGTTCTTACCTACCTACCAGAAGTATGAATTTATAAAACGTTTATTTTTTGTCCCGTAAAAAAAACTCGTGCAAAGCCGCAGACAGGAACCAGTTCTTTTTAATCTAGAGTGCCTGCCTGAAATTGTATTGTAAGTTTAAATTATTGTATGTCTGAAATGACCCTTTTGTATAAATACCTACTGTTGAGACACCAATTTATAGTTTCATCAATAAATGGTTCGTTATCTTTACCTGAATTCTGTTAATTAATCCTTATAGAAAATAAACTGAGTAGGTAGGTATATAATTCTCAGGTAGGTACCTACCTACTTACAAAATAAAATAAAATGAATTCGACTCCACCAATCTCTTGTTCCGTATGGAAAAAACTTGTCAGGCTCTGCGCAAACTGTCTGCGTCAAAACAAAACGAACCCAATTTTGAGTGACATTTTTGTAAGGCTCTAGGTATCTACGGGGGAGGCCGCGAACTCCTTATTTTTGATCGAAGATGTAGAGCCTTTTTAATTTGACGGGCCCAATCTCAAGCACCGATTTTTTAGATTAGGTAGTCAAAAAAAATACTTTAAGAAAACGGTTGGGAAACTCATAAAGTGGAAAACCAAAAAATTTTGAATCTCCCACGCAAAAGAAATTGATTTCCTGCACATTTTTATCTTACGATCACAGATTAAATAGTAAGTACCTACATAGTATGACAAACCGCGAAATTGACCGATTTCTAACGGGGCAGCGAGGTGTCAGTTGAATAGGCTATTTGACTAATTAAAAATAAGTTCCAAATTGTTTTCATCCTAGTCAGTGACAACGTAACAAAGCGTAATCAGGTGATTTTTATTACAAATATTCCTTTTTTAGTTAAAAAACGGGATTAAAATTAGGTACACTTTTTGATACATGATCACGTGATCGAAAACGCTATGTGTTTGGTTGGATCGCAAGTGACGTCACACATTTACAGATGACAGTGTCAATGAGTTCTTATTGTTAGGTGTGGTGTGACGTCATAACTAAGAACATGGTAGCCATGATAGAGATTATCGTTTTGGCGCGGCATTATTTTATTCATACTTTAAAATTAGTTTTTATAACGAATACGACTGGCCTTGAAGAAATATTAATTACACTTTGCATTATTTTTATCAGACAATACGTTAGAATTATTTCCCAGTAGTAGTCAAGTAGCCTATTGGGAATCGCACTTTCTTCCTAGTTATACTTAATTAGGTAGAATTTTTGCCCACGAGGTAACCTAACCACCAACCAGTAGGTAGGTACCGGAGTAAGTACCTATTACCAATGTGGATAATCACTGCCTCTTTTAAAAAAAATTGAAAACGGAAGAAGTCATATCATTTGGCAGACTTCGATTAAAAGCTTTTTGTCATTTGACCGATTATAATAGTTATACGGTAATAATGTACCATGGACTGAACATGATCGAAGCTACCTATTAATACAAAAAAAATAACACGTTGGTAACGGGTTTCCGAATTGTTCGCGTTAAAAATGGAATTCCATAGTTTTCTGTCTCGCATTAGTAAGAAAGTGACGGTAGGTACCTAAGAAATACTTATCCTACTTTCTTCCTCATGTTTAGTAAAAGAAGAGGCCACTTTCCAAGCCGTTTTTGTATATTTTTTTTCCTCGTAGATGAATGAGCTTGCGTGATATCTTGAATAGGTATGTATCTAAGTCAAAATCCAGCATGAAAGTATCGCAGCTACAAAGTTCCATGTCTACAGCACTAGTTTCATATACAGGTGGTAATTTCCTCGACGTAGGAAGAAGGGAAGATGCCGTAACATCCATTTAGGTCTCCAACCCACCAGCCATCGTCCTGCTTCTCTTGAATGTTTATTACGTCTCCTGAAATAAAACACAGTGGGTAGTTTGTTTGCAAATATTGTATCTTGAGTTTGGCTCTAATGTGGGCAGCGTTGGTACCTATAAAAGAGACACTCACTAAATATTAGAGCATATAAAAGTTATGTGTGGTAAGTCGTTGGATAGCTATTTTCGTTTACCGAAGTTTCTTTTTACCTATAGAAACTTCGAAAATACCTCCTATTTCATACCTTATTCTGGAGAGTTAGGTAAGTACCTAACTCTCCAGAATAAGTATGAAATAGGAGTCATAATGTCACTTTTGTTTTATAAGTGCAAGACGTGGAAAATAAACCAAAATAATCTCAAATCATACTAATATAATAAATGCGAAAGTTTGGATGGATGGATTGGATGGACAAGAGGGATGTTTGTAACTTCGTCACGTCAAAACTACTGGAACGAATCAGGCTCAAGTTTTGTACAGATGTAGGTATAGACCTCTCCCATCTCACTAATATTCTAATATTATAAATGTCAAAGTTTGGATGGATGGATAGATAGATGGATGGATGTTTGTTACTCAATCACGTACGAACGGCTGAACGGATCTGGATGAAATTTGGCACAAAGATAGATTATAATTTGGAATAGAACATAGGCATACTTTTTATCTCGGAATTACCACGGGAACGGGAACTATGCGGGTGAAACCGCGAGGCGCTGCTAGTGACAAATAATTAACCTTCAGGCGTTTTCATAGACAAGTAACGCATGCAAAGCCACGGGCTGAAACTAGTGGAATAGAAATGAAAAACTAACCACAACGTAGCCATGTGGCGGGTAATTAGGTACCTGGAGATAGTGTGAGCTCATCATTGAGCCTGGCCTCGTAGGTGTAGAGAGCGCGGCACTTGCCGATGGACTGCGCTGGGACAGTTCCGTTGCAACTGCCGTTCTTCATCATGTCGGCGAGGTCAGTGGAACTACCGCCGCTTTGTGACGAGAACTCATCTGAAATGAGAGAGAGAGAGAGAGATTATTAATAGTTATTCGTTGTGTGGGAAAAATGTTTTTTTGGCGAACGTGCCGACTTTAAATCCCGCGCTAGTGAAGCAGTTACAAGCGTAGCATGTGGCTCTATAGTAGACTGACTGAGCTAGTGAGGGAAGCACGAAACAAAAAAAGTTTGCTCTCGAGTTAAACATACAAATTTGCACCTCGACTAGCGAGTAAATATTTTGAGGTTGAATGTCAGAAACTCATTTTTAGGGGTCCGTACCCAAAGGGTAAAACGGCACCCTATTACTAAGACTCCGCTGTCCGTCCGTCTGTCACCAGGCTGTATCTCATGAACCGTGATAGTTAATTGAAATTTTCACAGATGATGTATTTCTGTTTACTATCCCGAAGAAAATATGAAATAATTGAGCTTTATATTATAACGAATTTTTGGTGCAAATTCAGCAACTTTGCACGTCTATATCTGCCAAATTCACAATGACTTATACTTTAAATTTCCAATCGTTCCTACCCGTGTACGGGAGTCATACACTGATCTTTAAGAAAGATCTTCTATAAAATAAAGAAAGTCTGGCGATCACAGGCTTTTTCCATTTAAGTACCTAGGCTACTTTTTATCCCGGACTTTTTAAATACGGGACCGGGAGCTGGCTGCGGCTACTGTTGTTCCGAAACAGGACTCGCAATAGCCCAACCACTAAACTCAGCCACCACGGCCTTTCAGGCGGAAACAATGGGACTCCAAATGGCGGCAAATCAGATGCTTCTGGACAAAAATATCCAAGAGCCAACCTGTCAGATACAGCTGGTCATCAAAACTGACAGCGCTGCTCTAATAAACGCACTCAAAAGGACAGAAACAAGATCAAAATCAATTGCAGACTGTCACAACGCTCTACAAAAACTTTCTGAACACAGCAAAGTCAGCGTAGAGTGGACAGAGAGCCGGTCCTGCCCAGGCAATTTAAATGCAGACAGACTAGCAAAGGAAGGAGCGAGACAGACCCCAACAAAACATGACATCAGTCTCTCTAAACCGCCCACAGCAGAAGTCAAAAACAGACTAAAACAAAACTCGGAAAAAGAACACCAAAAACTGTGGGAGCGTCGAACAGACTGCAAACACACTAAATCAATATTCCCTTGCAAAGATAGGAAAACAACAAACACGATGCTCAAGATGAGCCGTGAGGACCTACGAACAATGGTGGGCATCATCACAGGCCACTGTGAGCTGAACCATCACCTTTTCAAGACGGGAGCCACAGACAGCAGCCTGTGCCGTGGCTGCCTCCAGGAAGAAGAGACTGTGGAACATGTTGTGGTTCACTGCACGGCCACAGAGGAAGCCAGGCGGAAAACAGGACTGAAAAGCCTAATAGGGGCAGTAAACCTGTCCACATCCACAGAAAAGCTGAAACGAAGCTGTCAATCACCAAAAGTCCTGCTCCGTTACTTCAAGGAGCTGGGCTGGTTAGGGCCTAGTTAGGCAGGGGGACAATGCACAATACACTCCCATGCGAGTTGTCAGTGCAGATCCCAGTTCCCCCACTTCGAATTAGAATTAGAATTAGAATACGGGACCGGGACTATTGTTGAGTCACAGCGAAAATACAATCCCGGTAAACGCACGCGAAGACGCGGGCAGAAGATAGTAGGTAGGTAGGTAGTAACCTACACTGTAGCACTGCTTTGAACTTATTGTTTGGCTATCCTGCATACTGTAAAAAAAAAGGAAGAGAGTTATTTACCGCTGTCGCTGTCGGGCTGATTGGACAACCCGTCCCCTGCGCCCCGCTCCCCCCAGTCCAGGGGGCTCTCCGGCGCCGGCGCTGTCTCTATGCTCTGCGCCTTCACCAGCGGAGGGGGGGTTTCCATGCTTATGGGGGTCACTGCAAATAATGGTTAAAGTTGTGGGTTAAAGGTGTGTGGAACCGCCAGCCCAATGTTTCACTTTGTGAATCTAGGACCATTCTGGTTCACCCATCAATGTGGGATTCAGTATAAGACCTACCTACCAATAAAACAATACAGTTCGAGAAATCGAGGTGTGACGCCGACTCACTAAAAGCATCTTATCGACAACAATTACTGTCCTTGACTAATATACTATAGTATAACTTATCAAATAAATTATAAAAATAGTTTAGCGTAAACTGTTACCGATTATCGCTTTAAACTGGTTAAACTGTTACCGATTAACATCTTTTTAGCTCGACTGATGATAATGATGATGGATGACCCTTTTTTAGCATCGAGGGTTTAAAATAAAGACTAAGTGACCTGGTGCACTCTTGTGCTCATTCCTCCTGAAGGATAGATGCTCGATCCTTAGCTTGCTGGACGCTCGGCTCATAATGGAGTCTCTCCTCTCCCTCTCCTCTCCTCCGTGGAGACTCTTCGTGAGTGCGTTGTAGTTCGGTTGGAGGTTCTTGTTCACTTCTGATTGGTAGTCAGTTTGCAGCCAAGGGGGGACCTGGACCAAACTCTTATGTTAGAATACTGAGATTATACTTACCTACTCTACTAAGTTTGGGGATCAAGGGAGTGGTGGTCTGGAATATACTTAAATCTAAGTATACCTACGAATGTACTTGTTTACTGATTGACATATACCTTATGCGAGCGCCTTATTGGCTTATGTCTTATAAGGGGTTAATGCCATAATCCTATTAAGAGATCCTATTCGATCCTATTTAAGTTTTCACTAGTTTTCTATCCTGAAGTTTTATTGTTTTGTATCATAGATAGTTAACGTTTTGGACCAAGTAGTCTGTAAGTTAATTATTAAGCTTGAAATAAATAAATAAATCCTTGCTCTGGGGTTGGGGATCGCACTTCGGTGGTGGACCCGTTTTGCCAGGGGGCGCTACTGCCCACTTTCCGGTGGATATCTCTTAACTATCTTTATGGGAGAAGAGTTGTGGTGGAGCAAATTCTAAACCCACCGGCACTAGGAATACAATCTTATAGCCCTGGTGTTCTCACCTTCAGTAAGCTCTGCTGCAAGCCCTGCTTGTCTCTCACGACCTGTATGTGTGCGGAGAGAGGGTGTGACGCCGGCGGCCGCGCGTCCAGTTCGTTCAGACTCGCCGTGATCTTGCAACGCACCGCTTCCAGGTATGTTAGGATGCATTTCATCTACGACAACCAACCAATACAATAGAAAGACCGTAGTTTCTACACAAAACTAGACACTAGAATGTTATCCTAGTGTTTGATATTATAAAAGCTTTGATTAGTTATGCACTGTCGCCTGGCAACAGTCACCATCTGCCGCGCTCAAAACCACCTCAATGAGATGGTTAAAAAACACCCAGAAATTGATTATATTTGCTGATACACTGATTCAAATTGTAAAAGTAACGATTTTTGAGGTATATGCTGTAATAAACTTTTTTCTAAAATGGTATTTTTCCATGCCCTGAAAATAAGCCATATATTGAGTCCGGTCATTAGGGAAACATATTCGTCGACCTCTGTGGCACGGTGGTGGGCGGAGGTCGGCCTGCGACGCAGGAGGTTGCAGGTTCGAGTCCCGCCTCGGGACAAATGTGTGTACGATCTGCAGACATTTGTTCAGGGTTTTCTGGTCGTTTTCTATGTATAATAAAAAAAATATCTATCTATGTATTGTATTGTCTTATGTATGTTAACTAGTACCCATAACACAAGCTATGCTTAGCTTGGGGCTAGATAAAGCCGAGTGGACTGTCCAGCATTGAAAAAAAAAATTGAGGCTTTGGAACCCTTTTATATCAGACAATAATAAACCAATATCTATAATAAACACATGATTTGCAATATTTTGCAATATTTTACTACATCATGCAAAATTGCATCCATATCTAGAGTACTTTAAATTTACTTACATGGTACAGTTTATCAGCTACGTTTTGCTGTGAATCATCATTCCCGAAGGTAGGAGTTTGTTTTATAGCCTTCGACAGCTTCTCTAAGCCTTTTAGTGATTTGCGCTCGCGATCGTCATCCTGCTGCACTAGTTGAAGTATCTTTAGTAGTGCCTGAAGACATGGGATATGTATTATTGCAAGCCCTCGAAGAAAACATTGCACATGCTTATGATGGCGAGGCGAGTGAACTATATCTTAGATACAACATCACATGATCCTGCAATGTTTTGTTCGTGTCATCGTACTATTTTTATATAGAACGCGTCTTCCTCATCTTTCTGGAACGATGTATACCTGTTTCCTCCTATCTCTGTTCATGGCCAGCGTGGTGTGTTCGCAGTAGAAATCTGGCAGCAGCTGCTCGCTGGCGCCCGCGCCGGCCGATCGCACGCCCTTCACCACCCGCATGTCGATTGTTGCGTTCGCGTTGCCGATAGGTGTCACCAGCTGGTTGGTTGCCTGTAGAGAGAAATGGTAATGAAACATACAATATAGTTTGTAATTATTATTATAATTATACATGGTGATGTAACAAAAATTAAGGACTAAACTTTAGGGAGGGTTTCAGCTTCAATCACAGAACATGGAAAAATATTTATAAAAAATCCCAGCTTATAAATTTCGAAAAAATTTTAGTATGGAGATACTCTACCTCAGCCAGTTGCGGCGGTAAAGCGGCCGTGAGCCTCAGGTAGCAGTCGGCCGAGGTCTTCAGCTGCGTGAGACGCTCCTCCTCGAGGGTCTCCAGCATGCCAGCGCCTTTCACCATGCACGTCTCCCATTCCAACCTGCCACAGAACAATAGGCATTCAAAGTCATCGCTTTTGAAGCTTTTCCGAAAAGAATTTTATTTAGGTACTTTAGAACTCTGAAGGTGGGAATCTTTCGCAGAGAGGAGAGTGTCAATGTCAAACTTTGCATGGCTATGCCAAGAAGCTTGTATTATAACAAGTTATAAGCTTCTTGGTGTATTGTATACAATGAAATATTGAGATGCGCGCTAGAGCGTTCGCTAAGTTCGGAAATTATAGTTAGTAAGGTAAGGTTTAATTTTTTTCTTTTTTTTTTATCAGCTTGACAAAAGGGGAGGTGCTTGTATACGTGATCGTCGAATAAGGTCGCAGATCAGAGGCGTAGGCTGAAAATCGCAGTTTCCTCTAAATTCTCATTTTTACTACAGAAAACCGGTTTCATTTGATGGACGGTTTTCCGTCGACTGTTACTTGTAAAGTATTAAAATCACCTAACACCAAAAAATAATCATCTGAGTGTTACAAAAAAATGTACCAATGCATCACAATGAGCACCTCCATTAGGTACAAAGCAATAATAACTTCTAAAACTAATTAAATGATTAACGCATTCACTGCCCAGCTCGGCGGCGGTGCGACCCACAGCCAGGTGCGCGCCGTCGCTACACGGAGCTCTGGACGAACAAGTGGGTCCAGAACCATGAAAAGGTTTCGATTTACCAATACCTGCTTATACGAAACCAATAATAACTAGATAGCTTCCGCGTAATCATTGACGAAAGGAATACATCTGCAAACAGTGACACAGTGTAGCGACCATCAAATAGATCACTTTTAAACCTATTATAAGTTACTCCGTCAGTTGTGAACTGTGGACCGATATGGATGATTATTTTGCTATTATATCGAGAATTATCCCGAGATGGTCGAATTGATTCCCTGGATTATCCCTGTATTTGTATCGCAAAACAACAAAAAACACTGTAACACATAAATTAATTTATTTCGAAACGATCAAATTATTTTTTAAGAAACGCATCCCTTGTTGTTATTTTACTACGAGTACCTACCTACCTACCACCTAGCCTCTGCCCGTGGCTTAGCATTCATGTTTTTGGTCATTTATGCGATCACAAAAAGGTGACTTTGTATACCTATTTTAATATACTAGGTATAATAACATATTTGACCAAAGCTATAATCTTAGTGCAATATCAGCTAGAATGCTGGCTTTACCTCGCTCTCTCAGCTTGCACACACACATTGTAATAATCCACTTCTGTTTTCTTCACAGCCTCTTCCGTCTTTCTCTTCTTCACCTGCAGCTTAGCTGCGTCCCGCTCACTCGTGGGTCCCACGCGTTCTGCTCTGGCCACCGTCAGAATGGAGTGCGAGTGTGGCAGGTGGCCCATACTCGAGCTACGGGACATTCGGCTGTAAATAATTAAACTTTAGGTTAACATTCGCACAACTTAGCCGTCTCAATAACACAAATGACACAAATGACGTGTCATTTTGAATAAGTAAAAAAAACAGTCGCAAAATATCGCTTTACAGTTCGCAGCGCATAGAAGGATCCTTCAGCTGTGGCGAACCAACGTGTGCAATTATAACCGGAAATAGAAAATACAGGTTGGTTTCGTCAGAGCAGCTTGGCTGTTACAAGAGAATTACCCATTAAAGCAGTTTTTATTTCAATTGAAAGCATCGATTCGCCTCCTACCCTAGACTGAAAGTACAAATAGTAGGTAGTATTAAGCAGAAGAAGGGCAGGGCCTTGTTCACAGGATGGTGATCCTATGAGCAAGGCCCTAAAGCCCGTAAGGTGATTGTGACAAAAATATAGCCGCAACAAAATCAGCATGAAGACCAATAATAGAATAAACCAGTAGTAAACAGTAGCAAGTTCATAAAATATGGCTTGTGGTCATAGACATTGATGCACGGCACACAATCGTCACCTAGAGTTAATATCCAGCGATACATCCTGTAGCTTCTCATTCTCTCGCGCCGCGGTGTGCGAATGTTTCTTAGACTTGGCCTCTGCCGTCCTCCAGTCTGTCAAGGTCCTGGTTGTTTTGTCCACGTTACCATCGATCTGTGAAATAACGAAGAACTCTGTAAACATGAAAGATCTTTCAGAAGGATTCTTGAAAGACGAGTTTGAGTTTATATACAGGTCATTTCATGAAATAAGCCAGCCACATGAGTTCAGATTGATACGCCATCAGCAGCCTATGCTAGCCCACAGTTAGATAGTATAGTAGGCCTCCTCTTATAGGTGCCGACCACGAGTCCAGACATCACTTCAAGACGAGATCGTGTCGTCTGGATCGATGTCGAAACCCTATTCCGAAACCATAAAAAGCCTGAGGTGGTTTCCCCTGTCAAGCAGCACAAAATGCCCGTAGGCTAAAATTTAATCTAAACAAAATTTAAAACCGCAGGTAACGGCGGGCAGATTCAACAGAGTGTCAGTACCTCAGGTGTCAACTCACCTTTTTCCTCAGTTTCAGTTGGTTTTCAATAACATTTTTCAAAGGTTTTACCAGCTCATCTGAAAGTGCCGTGGAATAATTTCTGGAAACAATTTATTTACAAGATTAGTAACTTATCGAAATGATAGTAATAACATAAGTAACAATGGGCAATCCAACATTTGATAGGGTATGGATCTATTAAATGTTTTGAATGCATGATTTTGACACTCTTCAGATCAATGAGATGAATAAAAACCTGGATATTTTTTGTATACAAAGTGGTAACAAAACCCAATGAATAAGTATCTATTGGTGGAAAATATTTAACGACGTTATTGCAATGGTATCATCGAAGTAAAGCCCAGAAGTTCGAAACAATTTTTCGTTTTGAATGCTTTCATTAACCACATAATTGATCTCTCGTTCGTTTTATTCCAATTTTAACATTTTTCGCTGCACATGTGAGATTATTATTGTCGAAGTTTATGTTTTATTATTTAGTGATAACGTCACTGTTACCTTGTTATTTTCTGTTATTGTTATCAGTATTTTTGTTAAGTTTTCATTCACAAATGTCTTTGTTGACTGACATAAAACATCTAGGATTCTATATAATATTACTATAACGACTTGGCAAGGCCACTACCGTGACCCCTCCTACTTCATCGCGCCAAACTCTTGGTAGAGAGAGACTGACGTTCAACAGTGGAAGATTTGCTTTATTTCCATGAGACCCTACAATCTCCATGACACTAACAAAAGTCTTATACATATTAAAATGATTTCTTTTCCAATGACTGTGAAACATACCTGTGTATCTCTGCTCGTTTCTCCATCTCCAGGGCCACGTGTTTCCATGCGTCGGCGCAGGACCCGACGCTCTCCTTGCACGCCTTGCCAAGCTTATTGCTCAGCTTAGCCAGGCATTTCGAATAGTAAACTTCCGCTTCAATCCTGAAAATCAAAATAATGTAGTATGTATTATTCATTCTATCTATCAGTTACTTAAAAATCGGGAGATATCGTAAGAAAAATATTGATTGCTTTTTTATGACAGCCGTTTGGAGCATAACATCAAAGGCCAGTTAAATACTCTAATAAGACTCTATTAATTATAGTTTCAGAGACATAATAAACTGTCCAGAAGAAATTGACGTGTTTTAATAAACAAAATAATAAAGTCTTTAAAATAATAAAATAAAGTCTAAACAGTGATGAGAAGGAACACTTCGATAGTGCGATCTAATTTTTCAAGTGGCGACATCTAGTTAAATTCGAGTCTAATTTAGTTTCATGTGATGAGTGATGGATAACACATGGATGCAACAACGAATGAAAATACCTCTTGTTCACGCCCGTGGCCATGGAAACCATTGATTATGAAAATTATCATGTGACGATGTTTTAGATACGTTTTACGGTGCACATATCAATTCCTTGAGGATCAAACTTTTATGGAACCACTTCAAAAGTAAGTAGCTATACTTACATATAGTCGTATTTTTCAAAAGTATGTCTTAATAAGGAATAGAGAACTAATTTTTAAAATCGGTCTATAATTGATGGATTAATTGACGAACATACATAAAAAACATATGTAAAATACAGCCGAACATAGAACGAGAAAAGATGGACGTAATTGAGTTGCAATGATATTGAATTTAAAACAATATATTTTTTTACTTTATCGAGTCGATCGTGAGAATCGCTTCAACATAGAGTTTATATAGTACTAGCCATATAAACTCTATGCGCTTCAAATATAGCGCAGCGTCATCATAGAAATAAAAACTTTTAGGCGCATCCTATCTGAGTTATTTTCGTCTGATGGCCCACTTGGCGGAGCCCGCGACGAGCTATTTATATCCGGGCCATTGCCATGCCCTCTGTTGGGCGTCTGCTGTTAGCCGACTTCTGGAAGATTTAACATTGCAGGAGTTTTTGGGCAAAGGACGAAAAGGAACGCGGAAAAGGAGCAAAAGGTAGCAGTAGTAATATAATCGAAACAAATGAATTGTGTTGATTCCACCGACACGGCCAGACGTGTGCGAGTATTCCAATGTATCAAACAAGGAATTGTTAGTAAAATTACTATTCTTTGTTTATTTACCGTTCATCGAGAAAAAGTTTGCTGTGTTGTTGTCTCGGGGTGGTTTTGGCCAAATGTGTGATAAAGATTCAATGAAGAAATATTGTCGAAACGCAAAACAAACCTGACTAATGGTAGACACACTAGGTATATAAAAAATCACAGAGAAATAGTAATAGGTATCTTCTAGACCTTCATGATAAATCGTCGGCCACATCTTCACTTTCCATCAAGTGAGATTGTGGTCAAACAAAGGTCTATTGGCTATAAAAATAAAAAAAACCTCTACACGTACAATGCCTACAATCAATTATGCAGCCGTGACGAGATCACTCAGATTATCCATGTAGTCAAGAGCTGGTGGCCCTAAAAGTACCGCACCTACAATACATTAGTCAGTGTCATAAATGATACATTGTGACGGACGGAGCCGGGAGTTGAAGCTCAAGATCAAGTTGCCCTCTTTGTAGCCCTTTCGAGAGGGAATAATTTGTATCCCCGTCGTTTAGAATAGCTTTCGCACGTAATTTAGAAGAGATATATTGTCAATGTAAATTCATAATACAGAAAAGTTTGGTAGATTTATGCAAATATCTCCATAGATACGAGGTCTAGGTATAAGATTTAGGTCTCATTAGAAAGCTTGAGAAACTAACTATACTTTAAAGATTGAACAGTTGTAAATAAGTTAATATGTAAAGAATTATAACAATAAAACCTCGTAAGGCATAGTGAAAATTACGCTACGACATAGCGCAGAAAGTGCCGTCCTCTGCACGGTATAGCCTGGGCATAGGTAGGCGAACACAAACGTGTGCTGCGACACACACAGTAGTAACAGTAGTCAGCTAATCTTATAAGTAAATAAACCTAAGTAATACAGTCCATTAGTTGTTTCACTCAAGGAACGTGGAGGAGAACCCTACTAGGACCCAGTAGGAGCTAGGACCTCCGGAACGCGGAGGAGAACCCTGCTAAGGACCCAGTAGGAGCTAGGACCCCCACAAAAGTTGGTCCTTCGAGCCGGATCAGAAGCCACCAAGGATAAGAAGAGCGGTACCCGCGGCAGCTCCCGAGATCTGCCTCAGCAACCACTTGAGCAGTCTCGGCGTAGTGTAGCCTGGCGGTTTCCCACTACGGCACAGCTGACTACTGGGCGTGGCCGTTTAGTACGGGAGTACCTGAAGAGCGGTACCTGGGTTTCGACTATCGTGACCGACCCCCGATTATAAGGGTGGTCACGTGACCCAGTTTCCCCCTTGGTTCGCACCAGTCCTCTGTGCGGCCGAGGTAACGGGAGTACCTGAAGCAAGACCGACAGCCACGTATATCGCTTCGTCGGGGCGCACGGGGCGCTCGAAGAACCCCGAACGGGGCAGCGTGCATCGTTGTCAAGACCAGCGCCAGGGGCACGGGGTGCCTGAAGAACCCCGAACGGGGCAGCGTGCCACAGCGTCGGGGCACTGGGTGCCTGAAAAACCCCGAACGGGGCAGCGTGCATCGTTGTCAAGACCAGCGCCAGGGGCACGGGGTGCCTGAAGATCACCGAACGGTGCTACGTCCGAAAATACGCGTTATCGCGGCCCGTTGGCTTACGGAAACCTTGCGGTGTTATAACGAAGTAGCCAACGGGTAAACGCTTTCGGGCGGTGTGGTGTTTGTGCGGCACCACCAGTCCATCAAGAGCGCAAGGACCGCGCGGGCTGAAGTGCACTCCTCGCCGGTAAGGGACACGTAATACGGGCCGCCGGACTGTAGGCACACGCCCAAGGGAGTCGGACATTCCAGCCGATTCGCGAGCATCCCGTGTTTACGTGTTCCCCTCTGCTGGGTGGAACCCCCCCTCCTATCCCAACGTATCCATCCCTGAAGGAGCAAACGTCGGCCTTTGGGCGGACACCTCCTGACGGACTGATAGGGACCGTTAGGGACCGTTAGGGACCGTTAGGGGCGCGTTCAAGCGCTGAAGATGAAGACCGCAAGAAGCCCACCAGTCACGAGGGCGAAGAGCGCACTGAGGGTATACGAAGACTACCCCGCGTCACCATCGGACAATACGCACCCCGACGCACACCCCGCGCCGAACTTGGACTCGCGAAGATTGTCCGAACGAAGATCATCCGCACCTGAAGCGCAGATTGCTGTTGCTGCTACGTCTACCAACCGCGCCGCGAACGTTACCACATGTAACCGCACTGAGCGTGAGCATGACGTGGCCGAACAAAGCACGACGGAACCGCGACGACAGCCAAATAGTCGTGCTCCTTCGGTACGCTCGCAGCGATCAAACACTAGCATCACGCTGCGTATCCGACAAGCTGAACTTGAAGCAGAAGAACGACTTGCAGAGATACGGCGAAGAGAACTTCGGATTCAAGAAACTCTTATCAAGAAAAGATTAGCCGCCGAAGTCGCTGGGATACGTGAAGAAACTGATGCAGCTAGCGCAAACAGAGATGAAGATGGTACTGCAGAACGGCACGTCAACAAATGGCTTCAACAGCATCATTTACGGGGGGAGCAGAGAGATTACAACGATCCAATAGAAACGGACGGGGGCACCAGAATCCGCTCGACTTCAGAGGAACGAGCTGCCCCACCACGGCCCGCAGTAAACCAAACTGCACCTAAGTCAAGACGTCAGGGACTCCCTTTACCGGAACAATATAGAGATGAGAATGCATTCGATAGATTGACGAACGCGCTGGAAAAAATGGCTTCAAGTAGACCACCGACAAGACAGATGCAAGAGCTACCTATCTTTAACGGTGGAGCCAAAGAATGGCTACCGTTTAGAGCAGCAATGCGAGATTCTACGAAGCTTTTCAAGCTCTCACCGGCAGAGAATTTAGCCAGACTTAGAGCATGTCTGCGTGGCGAAGCACGAACTACGGTATCGGCACTTTTGTTCACGGCAACGGATCCAGCTGTAATCATGAACACCCTAGAACAGTTTTATGGACGTCCAGAGATGATAATAGACGAAGCAATTGAAGACATCAGAAGAATGCCACGTTTGGGAACGACCGTAACGGAACTGAATGGTTTTGCAATCAAGCTTCAAAACATAGTTACGGTAATCGCGAGTCTGGATGAACGAGGATACCTACAAAACCCCATGTTGGCACGTCAAGTTACAGAGAAACTGACACCACATATGAAGGCAAGATGGTGCGACTATGCTGAGGAATACGGAGATCTGAGAGAAGCGGAAATCCTGACGCTATCCAAGTTCCTCATGAGGGAGGCAGATCGCGCCGTACGCCATGCATACTCTGCCGCAGCAGCTCGCGGAAATAGCTCGCGGCAGAACGAGGGAAGTGCAAAACGCACTGAAGAACGGAACCGTGCGAATGAACGAAACCGCGGAACCGTTCTAGCCACAACCGAAGAAAAGGACAATGCAAAGGCTAAGAAAGATGAATGTCTCTGCTGCGGCGGTGAGCACCGAACGCCACAATGCCGGAAGCTGGCAGCCCTAACCATAGACGAACGATGGCTATGGGCTCGAGAGGCACGAGTCTGTTTTCGTTGTCTAAATAGTAAACATAGACGTTTTCGCTGCAAAAGCAAGAAATGCGGAATCGATGAATGCACCCAGGCGCATCATGCGTTGCTGCACTCGCCAGAGCGCCAAAAGGAGGCACAGACGGCTCAGAACGAAGAGTCGGCGTTAACAGCATCAGCGAGAGTACCTGAGGAAGCGTTAAGAATATTGCTGAAGGTCTGTCCAATCACGATCAGAGGCCGAAGCGGGAGAGAACTGAACACTCACGCTTTACTTGACGAAGGATCGACGATAACACTGGTCGATGAGGAGATCGCCTCACTACTGGGAACGAGAGGACCAGTGAGAGCACTGAATATCGTAGGAGCCACATCAAGTCAGCGGGAACCCACGAGCCAGTCTGTGACCATTGGAGTGCGAGGGCAGAGGCAGGAAAACTTTCAGCAGATAAAAGCCAGGACAGTGAAGAATCTGACCCTGGGAAGTCATTCGGTCGGAACGGAGCTCCTTCAACTACCACATTTAAGGGAGCTTAAATCAGAAACCGTCTGCTACTCGAACGCGAGACCACGCGTACTTATCGGCGCCGACAATTGGCATCTTATCGTTACACGAAAGCTGCTGACAGGCAAACGAAACCAACCAGCTGCTTCGCTTACAGAGTTGGGTTGGATAATCCATGGAAACGCCCCTCTAAGAACGATAGAAAAGGATGATACCGAAATTATATGTCACGTGCGCACACCTCAAGGTATTCCCAACAGAGATGACGAGCTAAACGAACTCGTGAAAGCACATTTCGACATAGACGCCCTCGGAGTTTCATCAAAAAGGAAACCCAACCCGATGGAGGAGCGTGCTAAGGAAATATTCGAGAGAACTGCCGAACGAAAGGAAAATTGTTTTGAGGTAGGATTACCTTGGGCCACCGATGAGCAAACTATGCCGCCGAGCTACGATATGGCCGTACGCAGGTTACATGGCATAGAACGCAAGATGGATAAATCGCCAGAGTTCAAGAGTGCATACACAGCGCAAGTGACAAAGCTATTTGAAAAAGGGTATGCGGCCAAGAGTGATGAGGACCACCCGCAGAAGGAAAGGTTATGGTACCTACCGCACTTTGCTGTCACGAATCCCAACAAACCAGGAAAAGTTCGAATGGTATTTGACGCGGCCGCGCGTGCGAACGGAACTTGTCTCAACGACGCGCTTTTGGATGGACCGGACTTACTACAGTCGCTCCACAGCATACTGTTTCGCTTCAGAATGAAGCCAGTCGCTATCACAGCTGACATACGTGAGATGTTTCTTCGAATCAAGATAAGGCCGGAAGATCGAGCAGCTCAACATTTCCTATGGCGAGGCGATGATCGCTCCACTCCGCCGCAGAAATATGTAATGACGTCTATGATCTTTGGAGCACGGAGTTCACCCTTCCTGGCACATAGCGTGAGAGATCGAAACGCAGCGGACTTCAAGGAATCACATCCGCTCGCGTACTACGCTATTACCGGCAGCCATTACATGGATGACTGGGTGCAAAGTTTCGATGATGAAGAAATAGCCACGCGAACAATGTCAGAGGTACAAGAAGTGCACAG
This sequence comes from Eupithecia exiguata, assembly GCA_947086465.1. Classification (NCBI taxonomy): domain Eukaryota; kingdom Metazoa; phylum Arthropoda; class Insecta; order Lepidoptera; family Geometridae; genus Eupithecia; species Eupithecia exiguata. Next base: position 4,465,512 of record OX352226.1, read on the forward strand.
TAAAGCAGGCTTTGAGCTGGCAGGCTGGAATAGTAACAAAGAACATCTACTCAGAGAGATACCCGATGAAAACCGCGCACGTGCACCGAAAGAGCTGGCCGCTAACACCCACCTGTACGAGAGAGCATTGGGAATTCTGTGGATACCTACCTCAGATGAACTGGGATTCAACACTGCTATGAACAGAGTACCCATGGAGGTGAAAAACGGTCACAGATCGCCGACGAAGCGTGAAGCCTTAGGGGCAGTGATGTCTTTGTTCGACCCGCTGGGCTTGCTGAGCCCATACACAGTAACTGCCAAGATCATGCTTCAAGAACTGTGGAAGAAGAAAGTGGGCTGGGACGATCCGTTACCACCAGAAGAAGCTTTAACCTTCGACGAATGGCAATCGGATCTGAAACACATCGCCGAGTTAAGATTACCGCGATGCTACGATGAAAGAAGTAATGTAACACAGCGTCAGCTTCACGTTTTCTGTGACGCAAGTGAGCAGGCGTACGCAGCCGTCGCGTACTGGCGCGTGTTGAACCAGGAAGGTGTTAACGTTTCTATAGTCGCTGGAAAAGCAAAGGTAGCGCCGTTGAGAGCGCAGAGCATACCACGGATGGAGCTACAAGCCAGTTTGATTGGAGCGCGACTAGCGGCTGACATCGTTCGCTGTCACCAGTGGGATACCGAAGTAATATTTTGGAGCGATTCTAAAACTGTACTGCACTGGATCAGGAACGACGCGGTCCGCTACACACCGTTCGTCGCACATCGACTGGGAGAGATTGCCGAACTAACCCGACCAGACCAATGGCGATGGATACCGACGGCTCTAAACGTAGCAGACGACGCGACGCGCGCTGGCAATACGGAGCTGAAACGGGATAACCGATGGTTCACTGGACCCCAATTCCTACATGAGAGTGAAGACTGCTGGCCCGTCCCGCATGCTTCTGAGACCTCAGAAGAGGAAGTTGTGGTGACGCACGCCAGAGAGAAGTCGACGCTAGTAGACGTGTCCCGTTTCTCCTCCTACGAACGTCTAGTCAGAACAGTAGCATATGTCTTCGCATTCATCGACATATGCAGGAAACGTGCACGAGGGCTAGGATTGGAGCATGTACGAAAAGCCGAGTGTTTGCTGATCCAGCAGTCCCAGAACGAGAGTCTCGCCGAGGAACTAGAGCGACTATCGAAAGGACAGAACGTTGATCGTACGAGCCGTCTCCACAAGCTCGATCCCGTTTACAGCGAGGATAAAATAATCCGTTTGAGCGGAAGAATTAACGCTGCAACAGTGCCCGATGAGTTGAAACGACCACCGATCCTAGATGGGAATCACCCTATCACACGTCTAATAATCCGGCAAGAGCATTCGGCGAACGGCCATGTGGGGAGAGAGCAGGTCGTAAATAATCTCCGCCAGCGGTATTGGATTCTGCGTCTCCGGCCAAATGTACGAGCAGCGCTGCATCAATGTTCATGGTGTAAAATAAGGAGATCCAATCCAGGGAAACCGGTAAAGGGTGACCTACCCCAGATACGTTTGAACGCACACACGCGACCATTTTCACGCTGCGGAGTCGACTGTTTCGGCCCAATGTGGGTGACGATTGGCAGGCGACGAGAAAAGAGATGGGGAATGTTGTTTACGTGTCTAGCGACTAGGGCAATACACGTGGAGCTAATCGCTAGTCTAGATGTGGGCTCGGCTATCATGGCTATAAGACGAATGGGAGCACGTCGAGGAACGCCTTGCCTAATGGCGTCCGACAATGGAACGAACTTCCGTGGAGCTGATACAGAGCTAAACAGGGCTTTCGCGGAATGGCTTCCTGCCCTCAAGGATTACGCACTCACGAAGCGTATCGAGTGGAGATATATCGATCCTGGAGCGCCTAACCAAGGAGGAGCATGGGAAAGAATGGTCAAATCTGTAAAAAGCGCTCTCGCTGTGACTCTTACCGAACGAGCGCCGAAAGAGGAAGTGCTTGCCACCTTGATGACAGAGATTGAGCATACCGTCAATTCGAGACCACTAACTCACGTACCGGTGGAAGCAGATGACCAAGAGGCTCTAACGCCAAATCATTTCCTGCTGGGAACTTCAGTGGGACTGCCCTACGTGGGAGAATGCGATAAAGCCGACAGACGAACTTGGCGGGCCGCACAAGCTCTGGCTAACATGTTTTGGGCGCGATGGATTAGAGAATACCTGCCAACCCTGGCGCCGCGCGGTGACGTCAGGCGTAAACCAAATAATGTCAAACCGGGTGACGTCGTGATAATAGCGGACGGAACGCTACCACGGAATGTCTGGCCCCGAGGTCAAATCGAGCGCGTGTATCCGGGTCCGGACGGGGTGGTGCGAAGTGCGGAGGTGCGAACAAAGGGAGGAATCTTCAGGCGACCGGTGAGAAGGCTCATCGTCCTACCGAGGGAAGAAGGCTGCGAAGATCTACGCCGGGGGGAGACTGTGACGGACGGAGCCGGGAGTTGAAGCTCAAGATCAAGTTGCCCTCTTTGTAGCCCTTTCGAGAGGGAATAATTTGTATCCCCGTCGTTTAGAATAGCTTTCGCACGTAATTTAGAAGAGATATATTGTCAATGTAAATTCATAATACAGAAAAGTTTGGTAGATTTATGCAAATATCTCCATAGATACGAGGTCTAGGTATAAGATTTAGGTCTCATTAGAAAGCTTGAGAAACTAACTATACTTTAAAGATTGAACAGTTGTAAATAAGTTAATATGTAAAGAATTATAACAATAAAACCTCGTAAGGCATAGTGAAAATTACGCTACGACATAGCGCAGAAAGTGCCGTCCTCTGCACGGTATAGCCTGGGCATAGGTAGGCGAACACAAACGTGTGCTGCGACACACACAGTAGTAACAGTAGTCAGCTAATCTTATAAGTAAATAAACCTAAGTAATACAGTCCATTAGTTGTTTCACTCAAGGAACGTGGAGGAGAACCCTACTAGGACCCAGTAGGAGCTAGGACCTCCGGAACGCGGAGGAGAACCCTGCTAAGGACCCAGTAGGAGCTAGGACCCCCACATACATAATAGGTAGAAAACTCTATATTGCACGCATATTTAAGACACAATTTACAAAATAAACATAAGCGTTTTCAAAAAAAGAGATAAACCCCTTTTAGCCTTAAAATAATTAGATGGCGTGGATTTTCTCTGTTTTTAATGTAACATTTCACTGGTCTGACTGAGTGCTTATTTTTAAGTTTAAAGAAAAACAAAGTTTGTGTTTCAGTATTAAATAGGGTGGCTTTTTGAGAAGGGAATGGATGGCCAATTCTGAATCCATTCCAATTAGAGAAAAGTCGTAAAAGGAGTCATGACCTCCAATTATGAGAAAGCAGAAACTGCATAATTAGTTTTTATTTTAACCTTTTACTTTTGCAGGAAATCGAACTGATAGATTAAAAAAAAATACATCTTTTTTTCACTAACGGATTTGGTCGTCAATAAGGATAATCATTGCAAATTAATGCATTGCTTAAATTGAAAGGATGTGGCTATTTTTACAATTTTAGGTTTCATACTCCCCTTTACAAGCAAGTATACAAATTATAAATATTCTTTTCGAACAATTATTGTGCTTGCTAGCCAGGATACCTACTTAGCCTGGATTTTAATAGGGCTTTCTTCAAAAAACAGTAAAAATATATTTTAAAATAAATAGCTAGGTAGTTTTAATTTCTTATAAATTGAGCACCATACTCCTTTCACGACATTTCTCTAACTCTCACGGGTTCAGATTTTTCCCTCCACTCCCATCTAAAAAATCCACTGTGTAGTCGTGCAAAAACTCTTCCCTGGAATGGGTAAAGCACCATTCCAGGTTAAGAAGTGCTTCTCAAATTGAATTCGAACTAACCAATTCCGCCAACGACGGGTAAATTGAAACGTAATTTAAAACTCAAGTGCGGATCTCATTTGAATACGAGTACTTTTATGATAATTCCACTACTTCCACAGAATTGCAAATTTTCGTTAAAAGTGTCTAGTCTAGTTATTTTATTATTGTAAACTAGCTTTTGCCCGCGGCTCCGTACGCACATTGCCGGGATAAAAAGTAGCCTATGGCCGTGCCTGGGATTTCGCACACTTCTCTGCCAAGTTTTATTCAGATCCGTTCAGCCGTTTAATGAAAAGGTAATAGATAGACAGAGTGACTTTTGAATAATATTAGTTTGGATATAATATTATCAAATCAAAGCTATTTTATATACAAAAAACGGCTACCACGCGTGGTATAGAATGAAGTACCTAAATTAAATAATTAGGATTTCTCTGGAAGTAGTGGGATAGTGTTTAAGTCAAGTGTAAGTAGAAAACGGCATGTGATACGTAGGCTTGACAGCATGGTTTTAAATGAAGTAAATTCGTAGCGGCCAGCTTGCAGACTAAGCTACGCAACGATACCAATCTCATGCAGGACCATTCGAACAATGGACTCGCCTACATAGTCTCATCGACTAGAAAGTAGGCTGATACTAGCTTGATTTTCTTAAGTCAAACACATTTTTCCTGAGTACAAGAACTCCTTAGAACTATTATTTCTATTACTATTCTTGGTATGAGAATGAGTAGGTCCATCCAAATAGCGGTCCTAGGTGCTAAGGTCCTGGACCTTAGCACCTAGGACCGCTATTTGTGGAGCGTCACGTCGTTTTGACATCATGTATCATGGCCATGTTCAGCAGTATCAGGGCTGATATAATGAAACTATATTGACAGGTGATTTCCATATAAAGGAGGTTTTAATTATCAGAGAACAAAATCCGTGTTTAGCATTAAGTATTAACCCCCTAGCCCTAAGTTTACTAACAAAATAGACTAAGTTGTCTGAATAAAGAAATTATATTATTATTATATTATTATTATTCACCTTTGTCGGGAGTCCAGAGTCAACGTTATCACTTGCTTTAGACCCTGGAAAATTAGTGAATACCTGAGTGTCACGGACCGTAAAGTATTATCATTCACAGACATTAGACTGCGCGCGGCCCTTTATATCTCTGTGATTTTGACTATACAATTACTCACTAAACCAAGTAGGTAAACCCTCTGTAGAGGGTCATCGAATGTTTAAAACTTCAACTAGGGCGATATGTAGTGTATGGTAGGTGGAATTACCCATAAACCAACCATCCTAGGCCTTTAAATGGCTTTTGTAATTTGAAATTGTATGGCAAAGGCAAAAAAAGGCTTTCAAGACATGTGAATGCCACTTCGATAGCGAAAGGCATTCACATGTCAATTTTACGACCGGTGGTTTTAGCGTAATTCCACTGGTCGAGAGTGATGTCAGTGAAACAGAACACTATAGGTCGGTTTATCCTACTTTTTATCAGCCTTCATTTTCTCTCATTTCCACGAAGATTTTCCGGAAGCTGTCTCACTCTTAACTCGAGAACATTTTGCTCTTATTGTCTTCTCCTTTCGATTTGTTAGAGAAATTTTGACATGCATCAAAGGTCTAGATTCTATTAAAAACATTCCTTAGCGGTCTTAATCCTGCTATGGATTTCTAGAATGTTCTAGGCTTCCAGAAGCTTCTAGAATGCTACAACTGCATCTCTGACATAATAAGTTTTGGTGGCGATAAAGATATTAACATAATATGCGTAAAGGAAGGTACTGGTATATCGTAGGCACCGTACATATATGTATATGCAGAAGGCATTTAAGGTATGGTAACGGGGAATGGCAGGTAGCCGTGAAACCGGAACTGCTGTTTAACAAAATAAGTTGTCATTCAATGTGTGGACGCATTTTCAACAAGATACCTAAAGATATTTAGAAACATTACGTTAGTTGTAGCTAGTCGTGAAAAGAAAATAGAACCTCCTCTTTGAAGTCGTTAAATATATACACTAATACGTACTTTGAAGGTTTTTTATTTTATTTTAAAAACCTTCACACAGCACTAGTTAGGAATGACAAGTGATAAATGGTGTAGATAAATCAGTGGTGTGACAAACAAGAAAAAAAATCCTGTTTGTCACACTGGTGTGATAAGCTGGTGTGACTACGAGTCAGCAGTCGTTATTGTGAACAAATATTTCATGCAATAAATGTGATTATGACTAACTAAGTAAGTCGAAAGCCTCTGGTACTTTATGGATATTTGGATACGCCCTAAACCTTAAACAATTTAACCCGCTGTCGTCGAAACTAAAAAAATTGTTTTGTGGTTTTAAACGTAATCAGGATTGCTTCACAACATGGCGGCTCCACCAGAACAAAGCAGTATAAAACCATGAAGCATGTACCACAAAACATAGTCAGACTGACCTCGCCATGTAATAGGAAGTTTTCATACAAACTCTACGACAGGGCTCTTCCATGTACCAAAGGGGTTTTAATTTCTCATTGGTTTTGTGAGATACCACAGACAGCCACAGGCAGCATCACAGGTTAAACGTATGAGCATAATACCTCTCTTTTTGCTTTAGGGGTTAATTATATTAAAATAAGTCTTTACCTTTCTTGCAATATCGTCGCTAGTTCTTTGCTGAAATCGCCGCCTTGCTTCACGTAACGGCGTAGCTCTTCGAACCCGTTTTGTGCCTGAAATAGAAAAATCATACTAATTATAATGTAAGCCAATAGAATTACAACATAGATATGATATAATAAGCATATGGGAAGCCATTTTGTCCCAGTAAAATATATCATGAGTTTTAGAGTTTTCGTGCTGGGTGGCAGCGGTGTTGGATGAATGAGCGCAGTTGGACAATGCTTACAAAATTACAGACAGAAAACTGCCTGCAAATTCTTCTCTCCCGCACCAAGGCAAATAAAAAGTGTCATAATTTATTAAAATTTGTCTTGATTTTGTTGAAAAAGCGATTTTAAGTAATTTCATTCAATATTTATTGTAAGTTCATATTTATACGAGAACTAAGACGGAATTTTTTAATTTATGTTCAATAACCATCCCATGCAATTAGAGCTGAATAAGTGCTTATTCATCAGGATGTAGGAAGATGTTAATGTACTCTAATTAATTCGAACATCCTTGAGTACGGTTTAGTTTGATCGAGATGAATATTTGATATGGGTGAAACATTCTATCTCAAGAAGATTAAACGTATGTACCCAATGAAAATACTGAAATGTCAAAAAACAATCACAATAATGAAATAAGTTCCCAAAAATTTTCGAAAACTGAACTTATTTCATTTCTTAGAGATACCCAAAGTGTGGGTAAGCACTAAAACAAAAAACCTTAATCACAATAACAATATGAATTTACTATGAATGGATGTTTTGTTTGTCACGCCAATATAATCTTTGATACCCTTTTACTACCTACACTTCGCTTTTTTCTGTGAAGATGTGACTTAAGCCAGATAACCTCTTACGGAATATTAGATCATAAAATAAGAGTGCCTATTTTGCGTTAGATCCAAGTCGCGGTCTCCACTCAAGAACACGTTTACCCCAGCGGTTGTCGGTTCTTGTCGCGATATGGCCAGCCCATTGCCACTTCAGCTTGCTAATCCTCTGAGCTATGTCGACAACCTTACTTACTTAGTACTTTGTTAACCTGTACTACAAGATAATTTAGGAAATAAACATTTTTTATTTATATACTCACGTGGTATTCCGAGAATAAAAGACCTACATAAGTTCATTTTTCGGATAGGTCCAGGTGCCAAATCCCAGCGCGATCCGGACAGTTGTTTTTTTTTTGGCTTCTTTTATACACATATCTCCCCATCCATGCCTACCTATAGTACCTACATCTTTCGCCTTTTTATGGGACTACCTCACTTTTCTTTTGTGAGAAGTCCATACTGGAAAAAGGTGTTTGAAACCACGGGCAGAAGCAAATAGCCCATAAAGTTGAACATAATTTTGTCTCGATTCCATTTTCATTATAGATCGCTTCCTGGACGGAAATGCGCTCGTCACTATTCCACTCGTGTGCATGCCACTACCATTCAAGAACAGACTTTAACACCTCGATTCAGGGCGTAAATTTGATAGCGGTGAAAGTGACAGCTCAAAGAAAGTTATTGTGTAGTAAATTGAAGTTACCGTTGTGCGCCTGACTCAAGAGAATAGAGAAATAAATCTTTGAGGAAGTCGCAAATTGATCTAAATGGCGCTTTGCACCAGTAGTGGACGATAAAAATAATACATAATAATGGAAATTAAACCATTACTGTACTTAATCCATCCGTTTGCTTCGCTTTATTTTTATTTTATTAAAATCCATGACAAAATATTTATTGGCTGTTAAATTTATATATCCCTAGTTTGTGGCTTTGCTCTACTTTGCCTTCTAAGTAGAGCTATTGTTAGAATGGTCTTCATTTTAACTATTTTATTAATTACAGTTGCAGTTTTTATCGACTCGATCGTCTTGTTCCATTTCAGTTGTTCACTGCTCTCTCGTTACAGATACAGTCATGTGGAACCACGCAATGGTTTCCGATATAACCATAAAAGAAAAAATCCAATATGAATTTCTGAAGCTGGGATAAGGTACAATAAATTATTTGTCAAACAGCGTGTTCTGTCAGCGGCCCATGCCAGTCGTTATCTATGAGGTAAATAAATCTTACCCAGTAGTTATCCTTGAAGACCTGGTTGTGTGAGGAGCGCAGATGGATCATATCTTCCAGCGTGTTCTGCCAGCGGTCCATGCCAGCCGCTATCTTTGTGGAGACGTTTTCCCGGTTCATGGTGCCGGCCGCCGTCGCCTGCCCCGCATCACTGCTAGCCTCCTGACTCTTCGTGCTTACACTCCTGAAAATTGTAAAGAAACTGTAAGTGTGGTACGGTACGCAACGTTTTCCTTCTGCATGATACATCAACATAAAAAAGATACTCTACCTACATAATAGATATACATTTTTTACATTTCTGACCCAAAATTAAGCCGAACCGTTTTCTGTGTTAATTGTATCTGTCTTCGATTAAAGTAAAAACCTTTTTTACTTTTATCGAAGGTACCTCTACATTGAAATGTAGAGTATCACCTTTTGGGGAAAGGTGGCCAGAAAGATGGAAAAAAACTGCACTTAGGTTTTATATAATTCATACCGAGTGGATGTTCTATCGAGAATAAATCATATTAAAAACACGTACACTGAATTTTCTTATAATAATTTCGAACCCAAGTGGTTCGATACTTAGTATCAGTACCTACCTACTATTCAAACAAAAGTTCTGAAATAACCATTTTCTTTAATTTTCAATAGGTAACGCATTTCTCTCCAAAGATTATTCCGAATCAGCAACAGAACCCATCATTGGTGCAAAAATACGATTGCACCGAACGCTAATATTTGGGAGGCGCGAGGGGAACGGGCGGAAGTGACCTTGTCAAAAACAATTCAGTAGCCGCACTCACTAGTGTCTAGTGATCACATGTGTTCTCGGCTCCGCTCGCTCTGCGCTGAGAGACAAACTGCAAGCGTGCTACGGAACACGGAAAAAAATCCTGAGATAAAAAATATGCCCTGAAATATCTATGGACACACACTTAGAGATCAAATAAGGATATTTAAGAAAAAGTGATTACATTTATGCTACAATAGCGGTCCGCCCCGGCTTCGCACGGGAATATTCTATCGCTTATGTTCATCAGGGATAATGTAGGTGAAAGAATTTTTCAGATCTGTCCAGTAGTTTCAGAGCATTTCAAATCAAACAAACAAATCTTTCCTCATTATAATATTAGTGTAGATGAAATAGGGACTCGGCCAAAACTTTCCTTAAATCGTTTCATGATTGTGTTTATGGAAATCGACGGGAGTTAATTAATGAAATTATACACAGCTACCTCTTGAGCAAAGCTATACACTTCTTTCCGGGATAAAAAAGCCTAATCGTAAAGTTGGCACAACAGTTGTTTACGGTATCGATAAATTTCGATAATTCTGATGGTGAGATGAATTTATTTTTAAGAATTTGACCTTTTGTAAGTGAATATCTTTTGTATTTACGGAAATAAATAGTTTTCGATTCTTTTGAATCTTGATTCTACTAAAGACAATCAAAAATCGACAAAAAAAATATGACCGGTAAGACTTAGTGACCAATGTCGGTCGCCATGCGATCACTATCTTTGTTGAGAATGCTCGCCCTGTTCAATTGCATGCAAAATTCATACAAAACCAAGACCAAGGAAAATTAAATGCAAACTAAATATACATTTTTTTGTTTTAGTCATCCATAAAGGATGACGATTTCGACTCAGAAATATATAGGTAATTGAGGAAAGTAATAAGAGACAGACGATTTAGTCTTAGTCAGGTTTTTGTTTTAGTCATCCATAAAGGATGACGATTTCGACTCAGAAATATATAGGTAATTGAGGAATGTATTATGAGACAGACGATTTGGCTATACACACATCTCAAAAAGCCACCTTGTGTAAGAAGTCGTTCATTATTCACGTGATCTTTTTAGGGTTCCGGACCCAAAGGGTAAAAACGGGACCCTATTACTAAGACTCCGCTGTCCGTCTGTCCGTCTGTCACCAGACTGTATCTCATGAACCTTCATAGTAAGCCAGTTGAAATTTTTACAGATGATGTATTTTTGAACAAATACTAAAAAATAGAATAATGTAATTATTTAAGGAGGCTCCCATACAACAAACGTGATTTTTTTGCCGTTTTTATAGATAATGGTACGGAACTCTTCGTGCGCGAGGCCGACTCGCACTTGGCCGGTTTTATTTAGCAACTGTTTTACCCCCTCCTTCCTCGCTTGGTGATACGTAACGTACCAAAAATACAGGCATTATTTAATTAAAGTAAATACATGTATACCTATCTCACTGCACCCCCTCCCGCTCGTGGTATTTCGTGATTTTTTCGAGTCTAACGTGAGTAAAGAATGTCTCATTCATAACTAAAGAATAGCTAGTTTTGCAGTGACAGTATAAATCTATGAGTAAGGAGTGATGTGCTTTCAACGGCAGATTTCCTGGTATTCCAATCTACGTCATTAACCTGAGTCATTCACATTTTGCTGTATAATAATCAGGTACCTACCACAAAAGGAAATAAATATTATTCAAGTGGTACCTACCTACCTACAAAAAGTAGGAGGTACACGAGTTTTATTTATTATAATAGCATCATTTGCATAATTATGTCGGTGAAATGGTTCAAACTACTTACTTTCATAGGTTTCTACAAAATGTTTTCTCTGATTAGCTCAGAAAATTGTTTGAATTATATAAATTCAGGCGGTTTACTACATGAATACCACATTTATACAAAATAAGTAGCAACCTAATTTAAAATTTATGAATATGTACCCATTTCTTGTTTATTTTTTCCTGCAGAAGCTATTTTATTAAAATGGTAAATTGCGCCCATCTCTAACTACCGCTCAAGAGATAGTTTAACTGTACTTGCTGCATTCATGACATGGTACTGCTAACATGCATACCAGGGAATCATTACCCTCCTTTACCAGACCAGCCAGTCGGTAAATATAGGCGTCTGTTCGTATAGTAGGTATAGGTGTAAGTCATCCGTCTTTTTGTATTGCAATCTTTAGTAATGGTTTGGTGACACTTTCGTTTAGGTACCTATTTTCGTTACAATACTTTTGTGTACCTACTCATTAACCCTGTATTTCCATATGATAGTAAACAACATGCCTCCTGAATTAGAATTCTTTCGATCTGGTCGGGTAAAAAACATTTTTGGCAGAAGTTCAAATGTGGTTTACCCACTCGACCGCATTCAGGGTCAAATAAACAATGTTGTGAAATATTGGTCTACAATAGTTTTCTATCATTGGTTTACTCGCATGAATGCTGGTCATACATTGTACACCTAGGCGAGAACGTGCCTGATTCCTATCGAGTGTGTCATTTGTGACACGAGGCACAACCGAGGGCCTTAAAACACACGAGGTAGGAATCGAAATATTTGAATAACGCATAATTGCTTTCGAGCAGCAAAACAAGTTCAAATTTGAGTTCGAAAACGGGCGAAAGAATTGCTTCAAAAGTCTGCGATGTATACCGATGATAGGAGTGTTGTAAAGTATATTCCACCAATACTTAGTTGTTTGATTTTTCACCCCTTTGTTTGCAAAAAAGTTCCTAATCTGATTTATCAATAGTTTAGCCCCCGATTCCTCGTAGAAGCTAGTGTAGACAGGCTTGCAAAAAATAGACCTATATCTGTTTTGATTTGAATTGCGTACGATTTATACCCCGTCCACTCTCTTATTTGCTGTTTGGTACGAAAATAAAGGTCCCTAATTGTTAACAGGTCACAATAATAAATAGAGATGCGAATCTGTCGACTCGAAAAATATGGGGATATCGTAAGTTTAGATTTTTACCGACTCAACATAGTTTGTAACGAAGATTATCAATATTATCTATATATCTATATATATATTATCTATATATATCTATCAATATTATCAAGTATTGAAAATAGTATAAAAGTTATAGTTTAACATAGGAACTCAATCTGTTTTACTATTTATCTCGGAAAAGCGCGTATAATTCCACGGGCAGAAGCAAGTAGCAAATAAAACAACAAAAATAACATTATTTTTTTTATACTATTTATTGTTAATATTAGTTCTCATTTGTTTCTTTCACTCGTTTGCGATTTTCTTTGATACTGAAGATTGTATTCTATTGAATAATCTGATTTCGAAAATGTAGCCATACAGAAGCCTGCGTAAGGTCCATAAAATAAAACCAAATGTTGAGCTAAGGTATGAAAATCGATTACAACTTCTCCATAAACAAAAAATATTGTCAAAGGGTCTGTCCGTCTGTCTGTACTGTCCGTCTATCCGTCTGTCACCGCTGTATCTCATGAACCGTGATAGCTAGACAGTTGAAATTTTCACAGATGATGTAGGTATTTCTGTTGCCGCTATAACAACAAATACTAAAAAATAGAATAAAACAAATATTTAAAGGGGGCTCCCATACAACAATCATGATTTTTTTGCCGTTTTTGTAGATAATGGTAGACGCCAAATTCTACGATAGACAATAATCACTGTTCTTGACCTACTGGTTGTTAAACTGGGTTGTTTATTAGTACGTATTAGTTGTGGTACTATAGTAAGACAAAATCATTCTAAAACATTGGCGAATCGATGTTTGTAAATATGTAGTGAGGGCCAGCCGTGAGCCAGGTGAAGCTATTATGAAAGCGGCCAGTTGCCTGTGATATGACGAAAGGATAGCCAACGGCTTCTAAAGGCTTCTAAAACAACTGTCGGCTCGAACAGATACTGATACTGATTTTAATAACAATATTCGTATTTATAAACAATATTCGTAATGATTTTATTTTACCTATCTTAAGCCTGCCCGTAATTAGTATAATCGGTTTTAAAACGATCTAAATACAATGAACAAATGAAATAGTTATATTTTTAGCGTATATAATTATTAAAACCTGCTTTATATGTATACCTATCTATAAGAATACTCGATGTATACGCTGTTGGCATTCCTTTCTTATTAAATAAATAAATACAATCACTACATAGTATAAAACAAAGTCGCTTCCCGCTGTTTGTCCCTATGTATGTCTAGATCTTTATAACTACGTAACGGATTTTGATGCGGTTTTTTTAAATTGATAGAGTGATTCAAGAGGAAGGTTTATACGTATAATACATGCGCCCGTGCGAAGTCGGGGCGGGTCGCTAGTTATGTAATAAAATTAATGCAGAGCGTTCAGCTGTTCACAGTAGACTCAAGAGTAAAAGATATATATATAGTTTGAATCTCACGGATGTTGTGTTGGCATTAGCATTATACACTGATCTAAAAACTTGATATACCGACCTCGATTTAGGTTCCTAAAAACGGGGCCCAGCATCGGGTCTAAGAAAACGGTTGTTGTAGTGATGAATATACACCGTTATATAATTTTTTAAATATATTTATAGGTCAGAAGTAGTACCTTCAGTACTTCGATGACTGTACGCTTAACGGCCTTAAGAGACCTTTTAGCTCTAAGTACATAATAGAGGCATTATCAGGTAGTTATGACATCATCATGTTAACGTAACATAGTAGGTAGTATTTGCTTGAGATTCATTTCACAATACAGACTACTTATTGTGTAGTGTCTATTGGAAATGTGAGCCTTTATAGCAACCGCGGCATTTACGTAATAACCTCGCTGCCGGTTGAAAACTATCGTTTAAAATTATTAAGGTTTAGATAAAAATAATGAGGAGGCCTGCGTCCAGCAGTGGACTTTTATAGGCTGTGGAGGGAGGAGATAAATATAGTGCGTTCTTAAATATGTATAATAAATAACGCACATATAACGCAAAAGCCCCTTGTTCACCAACAACAAAGGGTTGTTCTATTTGTTTTGTGCCTTGCGCATCGAGACTATAATGTCCAGTGACTTTAAGGCCCATATTATGAAAGCTCGCTTAGTCACCGATCTATGCTTGAGTGACGTTTATGCCATAGAAAAGCGTTACTCAAGCATCGATTGATAACTGAGGAAGCTTTTATAATACGGGCCTTAGTATCGTCTAGTCTGGATGCTATATTTATAACTAGGACTAGATCTCAGTACTCACACGGGATTCCCGTGGTTAAAACTCGAAACACATAAAATTCTACATTTTTTCTTTGTGTTTTTGCTCCGTCTGCGTGAAAAACGATAGAAACAAAATCATGAAATTGCACTGTTTTGCGCATAACTTGGCCCTCTTAACCGTATTATGATGAACATGATGATGCTGCATTTTCATCCTAGCAGATTTTTTTATCCACTACTTCCTTGTACTTTTTATCAACAAGAAAGCAGTAATGTTGACTTTTTGTTTTTAACAAAATTTCAATATAAAACAATAGCTAAGTACAATAACAACCGGGCAAAAATACGTTTGCCCTTTTTTTCTTTTTTGATAAGGCGGCCTTTTTTACTTCATCTAAGTTCTCGTAGCATTTATTTCTGTACGGTTTTCTGTGTTTTTGTGGTACAAATGTACAATAAAGTATTATCTATCTAGTATTATGATCTTTTCCAGTTTCTGTTTCAGTTTGTTAATTGATAACGTTTTTAAATTCCATGTCATTGATTTATGTTTTAATTCTCATTAAATTACCAATAACGTTTTATAAATTTATATTGCGGACCTACATACCTAGGTGGGTCTTGCTAAAATTATTAATTTGTATATGTATAAGTTGGAAGATGTGTTTATGAGGCTGTACTGAGAAAGGTATTAAACAGCAAATCATTAAATCAAAATGTCAATAAATTCATTGAATTTATAATGGCATTGATGAATAAGCCAACTTCCACGATGAATAAGGTGCACTTGGCATAATTGAAAATAAAGAACTTTTCGTCCAGTTTTTGTTGTTCCACACAAAAGACGCACTCCTTGAAATTTTCCGGAAGCAAGAATTTTCGAATGGCTTGACCTCAACTCGGTTATAGCCACAATAAGAACACTGAATACGCCAATATTAAATAAATAGTAACCTTGCACCGAATCCGTTTCGGAAAGGTAAGTAAAGTAGGTACATAAAGATACATAGAATGCTTATAGCTAGATAGGTACCTACTAATGATTTCCCGTCGGCGCGTTACGCGCCTTGAAAAACAAGTTACTGTTCTTTGGAACAGGTCTTCTATCACTGGCCAAAGTTAAGGGGGAAATCGCTCAGTAATTCGATATTTGAATGACAATCGATCGCAACGAAAGTATCGCAGATTCAAGTACCAACCGATTCGGTTACTTTCACTGGGGTCAGTAGCCTCTCTGACGTCACGGTAGCTACGTCACTAGTCACTACACACGACGGACGGGTGATGGATTACCACTCGTCATAAGCCAGAAGCCACATATGGAAATTTGATGCGACGTGTTCGTATCTACGAAGACAACTTTTACTCAGAATTCTCGCACGAAAATGCTAATTTTGATCTTCATGTTGCATAATGAATGAGAGCGATGCAAGAGTCTAGCTTTCCTATGGCTGGCGGATCGGATCGGATGAGTTCTACTTATTACAATAATCGCTTTCGTCAGTGTTGGTAAGTCCAGCTATCACAAACACAGACGAAAGAAACCTATTAAAGAGGCTTTCGTCACCTGTTCAGACTAGATATTCTGTTTTTGTTTCGTTTGTGCATTATGAAACAAACGCACGCATTTTTTTTTTGCCGAGACGTGACCACTACTTACTGCATACAGATAGCAAAAAATTGAGATCAATCGAAATCGGTAGGCAACGCTTCTGGACACTTCCTCGAGACTAAAGCAGGGTTTTCTTTATACATTGCATTATTCACTGTGCTTAAGTTTAAGTTCCTTAGAGATCTGGGCTCGTTTTCTGTTTATGCCAAATGTTTGTTTAAAGCATTTGGTAATTGCATAATTGGTATAAAAAGAACTTGTTTCTAATCTTATTGCTTTGCTTTCTTCTGTTGCTTTGTTCACCTCCTTTTCATTGTCTAAATTGTATTATATGCGTGTTATTTTTCTGTTACATGCATGAGTCATGGTATCTCGATATATAAGATTTTATTTTTATTTAACGTCAGTATTCTAAGGTTTTTATTTATTATAGTACTCTGGGTAATTTCTAAGAAATTATTATTATTAATTTATTTGATTTAATTTAATTGATATTATTAATTTCTTAACGTCAGTATGTTTACATTTTTTCAATAATCAGGGTGTGTTGCAACTTGGTGTCTGATAAGTACTGGTGTGTTGTTTTGAACGGCAATCAGATGAAGTTGCGATTGTTCCGCGGTTCCCACGTTTGCACTTTCAATTTGATGAAGGCTTCAAAATTACTGTGTAGTAAGTACCGCAATTATTTATATTGCTGGCCACATACGAAAAAAGAATTGGAACTGAGAATATTTATAACTTTAGGTCATTGGCCATTCACTTAGGATTCGTGGTGGTAAATAGTGATGATGGGTCATTTTAATTATGATGACCATTCATCATCCTTTTCTTAATTTTTTTTTTTACAGTAAATTCCAATATTCTTTTAAAATATGTAACGAGTATTGGGCTAGGAATTAGTGTAAATGAGTTTCCGTGGTAAATATTTCAAATTTTTTTCTAAAACGAATCTGATATATGTAATGAAATAATTCACAAAATACCAATAAGGTTGAAATTGTTTTGGAAAAGTATATTTGCTCCAATGATTTCGCAAGGTTTCTTACAAACACATGTTTTTTAGGGTTCCGTACCCAAAGGGTAAAGGGTAAAACGGGACCCTATTACTAAGACTCCACTGTCCCTCTGCCTGTCCGTCTGTCATCAGGCTGTATCTCATGAACCGTAACAGTCAGACATTTAAACATTTTCACATATACTTACCGTATTTCTGTTGCCGCTATAACAACAAATACTAAAACGCCATACAACAAACGCGATTTATTTGCTCGTTTTTGCTCGATATTGATAACGGCAACAGGTAGACGGTTGACATATTTACTTATATATTCACTTTCAAAATAATTAATTAAATTAAAATGAAACAAATATTTAAGGGGGTTCCCATACAGCAGACATGATTTTTTGCCGTTTTTATTGGTAATGGTACGGAACCATTCGTGCGCGAGTCTGACTCACACTTGGCTGTTTTTTTTGTTTTATTATCAGTATCACTTAATCTAATAATAATGATGAAAATCTGATCTGATGATTTATGATAATCAAGTAGTTAACGGTTGTATTTTGTCATTAGTTTAATTACTCACCTAAAGATTAGTTATAGAGCGATCTTTAAAACGGTGACGGCAAAATTGGGCATTTTACCGCGGAGACCCCTTAACTGAATTCAAGCTTCGATGGTTGTTAATCAGTGCAATGTTTTTGTCCCCCGGTCCCGCTTCTCCACGAGCGGGCGGCCATGCGCGGGAGGGAGTGCATTCGAGCGCGGCGCACACTGCCTGTGGTGTGGCCTTTCCCTCAATAATGCATTCTTTACACGGTTGTATATATTTAATATCACCGTTCCATGAGCAAAAAAATTTCGGACTGAGATCTGGATTCATCAGAAAACTATCGCTATATCATTCGATTGTTTATTTAATTCCTACAGAAACAGTAAAACAATCAAAGTACCTATCAAACTCTTTGATGAATAGGTATCCTTTAAGGCTACGAAGGATATCCCTGGACTCCTGAATTTTGAAGACAACTGTATATTATTTTGACGATAAAGCTCTGTGCACATTAATTCAATACCGATACAACCCAGTACAAAGATGTGCATTCAAATATGAGTTTTAAGTCGTTATCTTTACATACTTTTTCAGTGTCAAAATTGGTTTTCCCACAAGCTGCAAACGAGTGGTCCGCGAGCTGATGACAGACATCAGATGCCATCAATATAAAATACATCTAAATGTTGCGACCTAATAAAGCCCATTTTTGAATGCACATTTTTGGGCTGTTATAGTCATCAACTCACAATCACAAATGTCATTTGTATTCAATTTTATTTTATAATGTAGTGTTCGATTTGACAACGACTCGGTAGAAAATTACGAATAGAGCCGAAACTCACAGCATAGAACTACCTACTGGGATTTAGCGTGTCCGTCCAACATGTGGATGCGCTATTCTCTAGTCTGTGCTGCGTGACTTTATTGTAAGTACTGTCTGTATATTTAGTAACACGTCCGCTGGGTCGGAATCGGAGCGTACGTAGCGCGCTCAGCGTCGGTATTCACAATTGACTGCATTTGGCTTAGGTATTTTCAAAGCGCTCAAGTTTGCCGGCGACGTCCATAATATTCCCCAAGTGAGGAGGATACTGTTGCAGATGACGTCATCGGCAGAAATGCCGATCCAGAGCACTCTGTTCGCTGTTTAATAGAAAATATCATTACAAAGCAACAAATCCTTTCGCCCCATACGTTGTACTGATTCAGTGGACACGTAACTTAATATTTGTCAAAAGTATCATTAGAGGCAGGTAGTTGAGAGAATTTTCTGTAGAAGGTACGAAAGTGTGTTTCCACACATTGCAATGGAAAGTTGATTTTTAGATTACTTAATTCTAGAATTGTTAAGAGTTTTGAATAGTGAAACACTTCCTTACCCTTTCTTTAGTAGGTAGTACATCGCAAGAGTAACTATTTGCTTTGCTAACAAGTGCATGGGTAGAACACCCAGGTTTGGAATATTTCCTTAATCGGTAATAAATACAATAAAATAATTAAACCAAATAATTTCCTATCACACCGGCACTGCCACGACCACTCTGAGTAAAGAATAGGCGACCTACTGAACAGTTGCAAATGATTATTATATTGTCCATTCTATAAATAGCAGGTACCAGCTTTATAGGAATATAATTTGACAGCAGTAGGTATATGATTATAATAATGTTTAAACAATGGCACGCGACTAACATGTAACATAGGAGGTGGTCGGATAGTGTTTTCATAATACTTACAACTAGGTGCATCAACAGTGTTAGTTGTAATTAGGGTTGCCATCCGCCCGGATTTCTCCGGATTTGTCCTAGTTTAGATGGCATCCGGGGAGCGTCCGGGCGGTGTTTCATTTGTAGTCCGCGTTTAAAAATTTCAAAAACTATTAGGGTACCTACTTCTCGTTGAGCTAGAAACATGATAAAGTCAATGGTCAAGTAATTAACAAAATTTCCTGTAACGCATCGTCCATGTTATGAATAAAACTAAAAAACAGGACCTTCATTCTGAAAGTTTGTCTCCTGTCAAAACAAAATTCTGAAGTCAAACTTAGGCTTTCGACCCCATCGACTCTTTTGAGCACTCGTTGACTGAACTACTATGAGGAAGTACTTTATATAACCACTAGCGCCCGTCCCGGCTTCGCACGGGTAGATTCTATCACCTATGTTCATCAGGGATAATATAGTAGGATTCTAATGGCGTTTTTTTCTTCAAATCGGTTCAGTAGTTTCGGAGCCTATTCAATTCAAACACACAAACAAATCTTTCCTCTTTATAATATTTTTGGAGATATTCATGGATATACAAAATCTACTAAAAAAAAACTACATTATTGTATATAACAGAACTCTTATATTTATTTTAGGATAAGATAAATAAAGTAAATTAATTCGTCAATATGAAATTCCCAACCAACTATAGATATGTACGTTCTACAGAAGTAATGGTGTAATTTTTCTTTTTATTGATCGTTTCCTGATATTATATGTTTCCCCACTCGAAGTTTTGTATTAGTGATTTTGTCTTTGTTAATCAATATACAGTTATATGATTTTATTAATGTTTATACAGCATTCTGGGCACTTTGCCTTCTGGTGACGACTTAGATTTTTAGAAAATAGATTTAAGTGTAAATATTAGTTGTAATTATTATTGTATTCTGTTCTTATTGTAATTTTCTTAATAAAATGTTAAAGTAATCAATATACAGGTTCTGCGTAGTAACAACTTCTCATAAACCTCTTCCGTAAGTATAAAGACGTAACATGAGTTCGAAAGAAAGTTCCAGTCTTTTACCAACCTGGTTAAATCCGTTTTTAATCGCAAATTATAATTGTATCTTTATAAGTTTTGATTCTAGGGAAATACCCAATTTTGATGTGTATTTTACTTGAAAAGCGGCATATGCAAAATATTAGTGTCATTATTTTATTCAGTTATTGTTATTCTCTTAAATAATGATAACCCATCAAAAAAAATTACAATCTAATAATGTAATTAAATTAAAACTAGCATTTACAGTTGAGACCATATCATATTCAATACCAGTCGGAAGCGTACCCAAGACGCTGGCTGCATTGCCCCGCTATATGGCACTGCTGATGCGCGTGCCAGATACTCACCAGCTCTCGGGTCACGCGTTGCTTCGACTAGATAAT
Source organism: Eupithecia exiguata (assembly GCA_947086465.1). Lineage (NCBI taxonomy): Eukaryota > Metazoa > Arthropoda > Insecta > Lepidoptera > Geometridae > Eupithecia > Eupithecia exiguata. Next base: position 4,486,384 of record OX352226.1, read on the forward strand.
ATTCGAAAATATTATTATACTATTATTAATAATATTTATAATTATTATATATTTCTTTCCATTGTTGGTTAAAAAAGGATAATATTTTATGGTGTGTGTATAAAATAATGTGCCTGGTCGTCATAAAGATAAGTAGGTATTCAGTGGCTGTCGGTAAGCTACATGCCACAAATGCTACCGTCGATTATTTACAAGGTAAGCACACACATTATGTAGGTAAGTTTATTATGATTAAAATCAACTGAACCTAAATGCTTAGTGGTTCGAGTCGAGGCCGCCACACGCCGGATGATAAATACTACGTTACTCCTAAAAGTAGTTCAACATTTGCATGGTTGTATAACGTTTTATCTCGCACATTACTTTGTTGAGAACCTCTGCCCATCCACCTGTTGTTTTTGACTTTGGTTAGTTACGATTTACCTGAAGGTGTTCTCTTCATACTGTATAATATGTACCTACTAAGAAGTACTAAATTCTTTATTAACAAAGCAATTAAAATCGAAAAGTAGAATTAAATTAAAACAAGAAATTGAAACAATTCAGCTAACTGCAGACTGTTGCAAACAATCTACAGGTAGCTCAACTGATCCATATCAACATCAGTAGGAAGCGTCCCCAAGACGAAATTTGGATTTTCGCTGCGATGATAGCGCCGTGTCGATACCGCTTATGGAGCTGATATCGACAGGCGACTTGTAGAGGCCCATTGGCACACCAATGGGCCTCTAGGTCCTGAAACAAGTTCATTCCATACTGTAAGGGGATCTACTGAGGATACAGCCATCAAAATAGGTGCTACGGCAGATTGGGGTGAGATAAGGTGGACTAGCCAAATTTGATATCGGTCTCTTGAAAGAGACAAATAAAACTAACAAAACTCCTAATAGAGTCCACAGGTGATCGGAATGCTGGCTTTTATTTCGGTCAAATGCAAATTGCATTGCCATTCAACGTGGCAATGCTGCCAGCATTCTGGCCACTTTGCCTTCTGGTGACGGCTTAGATTTTTAGAAAATAGATTAAGAATTAAGTGTAAATATTAGTTGTAATTATTTAATTCTGTTATTGTAATTTTCTTTAGTAGGTAGGTATAAGATATAGAAAGAATAACTGTAATAACTGACATTAAATTGGATCTAGGTCTCTTAAAAGGAGTTAAGGCTTCTAGTTTAAAAGGAAGGTTATATTTTAAATGCATTGGATAGTCACACCTGTAGGTAATATATATATTAAGGTCTTTAAACCTGCAACCTTCCTTTTATGAAACAGATTTCTTTTAACGATTTCTCCAAGGTCGATCAATCGATACGACAATTCGAATGGAACTTGATATAATCGGAATCTCGATATCTGAATCAAAAGTGTAGGTTTATAACTGACAGCTCTATTTGGGCAACATTATAAAACCAATAACAAAAAATAGTAATAACCTGTTGGACATAACAGGTATTCATCACATACCCAGTAATTTCCTAATTTCTTTTTTTTTATTTTGTTTCATTTACTCATTAAATCTTATTAGGAGATGAGTTTCTACATCAATGAAACAAAGAAATCAATTTCAACTTTGTAAAACGTATGAGAAAATAGTAAATGAAAAGTGCCAATGGACACGTTCTTAGTATTATGTTGTTCTCACATTAAGTTAAAATTAAATTACCCATTAGTCAATTCTATGGCTAGATTGTTATTATACTCTAGTGTATCGTACATTAATTTAAAATGTGAATACTAGACAATAATAAAAAAAATGTTACAAAAGACACAAAATCCTCGACTACCCGAGGTCACTCCGCGAAGCCTGTGTCGATCCCAGGAAGATTCTGCGGACGGAGGAGTTAGGCTGCCTGCGCTAGCAGAAGGAAACCACGCACAATGGACCAACCCGAGTCTCAGTGCGGTAAAAGGAGAACACAAACAAAAACACCAACGTAACAAACTGCTCACTTACTCTGCTAACTTTAGGGCTACATTATCATATGTGGATTACATTATTGATTATCAACGTACCACAGTCGCCTTAGCTGAAACGTCTGCAAAAGACGAAAAACTTAAGGTACCTACCACAGTATACCGTGATCGTCTACACTACACCTATCACTGTATTCTGAAGAATACCTAATCTTCTTTAATGATCCTTACTGGAGAATTGAGTGTGTAAGGTAAATCTTCAATGCCCAAGTATTACAATTTCTTTGCTTTCTGTTGTTATATTTCAATTATGGCCAATTGGCGACACATGCTGGCCTTGTATAGAGCCATTTCATCAAAACGGTACACTTTCTGGGCCAAACGCAACATACCTGGGTATTTAGCAGTAGGCATGTGTGCAAAAAGTTTGTAGGCCACTGTCATACGAGGTACATTTATCTGAGGAGGAGGTAAGTACCTCCTGCTCAGATAAATCCACTTAGGGTCTTTATCTTAGTTTAACTTATTTCACCTGTGGTTTACCCACCACTTACGAAGTAACATTATTTCATCTGTGACCATGGTGCGTAAAAGTACTAAGGCCGATTTGCAGTAGATAATAAACCCCTGCCCTGGTTAAAACGTTTTTTAACGAATGTGAACTTGCTTTGAAAGACGGAAGATTTTAACCTTATGTGTCCTTATGGTTAGAAATCTGTTAATTGTGCTTGTGACGTCACGTCGCGTTGTCGTCGTATACTTTTTCAATTATTAGGTATCTGTTATATTATAATTTTTCTACTTTGGTATACGGTATACTGCATAATTTTAAGTAGGTATTTGTTTCACAACTCTTTTTAAAGCATCAGGTAGGTAGGTAGACTATGTTGCATACCTACCTACAACGCCATGTGTCTGGTCGAAAGTCTGAAGTGCTCCATTTATTTTTATATGAAGGGCAACACGTTTCACAACGATTATCGATCGAAACTTCGAAGGGATATGGCGACATTTTGAAACTTTTGTATCGTTTTGCGATCTGTGGTTGCGACATTCTTACATTGACGTTACCGTTTGCTTGGTCACAAAGTCAGTTTATTGTCAAGAGAAAAAAAAAGAAAATGTTGATGAGAATGAGAACTAATAAGTGCAAAAATATATGTACTATAGCATAGCCACAGTCTGGGGTAGCTAGCTATACTGTAATATATAGTTTACTATATTAATATATATTATAGCTCCGTCTGTTGTGGGCTTATTATTAATTGGTGCTGTCATAACACAATGCTGCCGGACATTAGCGCCGCCGCGCCGGCCGCGGCAACTCCGATCTGGTGCGTCCCTGAGAGCACAATAGCCGGAGCCACAGAATCGGGTAGCAGTTGGTACAGATGGCGGACATTGAATACTGCACCGTGAAATACAGACAGTAGCAAAACCGTTTTTTTTTCATTCGGACCAACCAGCACAGGATATAAGCATAGTCTAATAAAACATTCGATAAACGTAATCGAGAACCATTGATGTCTTCCACGAAAAAGGCATAGAATGATAGTTAACACAAACGCAGTGTACGAGTACCTATAGCCAAAAAAATGCGATGAATAAGTCTCATTTTCCTATTCGTATTAGTGCTATGCGTGAAAACACTGAAGTTGTAATTATATTTGTTAACTCACACATACATGGATTAGTTTTTATCTTCGAAATCAAGAGAATGGTAGATTGAGCGTGTTTTACCTCTATGATTGACGGGTTTGGGTTAGACTTGGTACCTACGCTCATAGGACGTCAAAGTGCAAATAATCACTCAAAATCATTCGAAAACTATCATCGAGTTTGTAAGAAACGATTTGGATCCTTGTCAAATAAGGATAAGTAGTTCCTCTCGATCCGATAGGGGCGCTATAAAGCGCTAAATCCATACAAAGGACTCGGAACTCTTTTAAGAATATGAATCTTTTATTGTAAACTGCGTATCATAGTTGGTCTTATGAATAAATTCTTCAACAGTTTGTCCATTCTGACATGCAATAATTATTATAAGAATCTACTTAAAATTAAAGAAATTGCACATTCATTTCGATGGAAGTATTCGAAAGATAATGCGTACAAGTCGTACTAGGGCCTCTGAACTCTATAAATACTCTATCATGTGAACTGTCTGGTACACAACGATATATATTTCGCCACTGTATCGAACTTTTACTTTATTTCAAGATTCAAACCAAAAGTTCGATTGGAGAATTTAAAAATTAATTTCACAAAAACTCCTAATAGAGTCCACACCACAGGTGATCGGAATGCTGGCTTTTATTTCGGTCAACGAATTAGCATTGCCATTCAACGTGGCAATGCTGCCAGCATTCTGGGCACTTTACGGCTTAGATTTTAGAAAATAGATTTAAGTGAAAATAAATATAAGTTGTAATTATTTTACACTGTTATTGTAATTTTCTATACATAACTATAAATTGCAGCATAAAAATTTGTTGTAAAAATAGTCCTTCTTACATTTTCCATGTTTTTTTTTTCAAACAAAATCGGTTGACAGGCTGGCTGACAGTCCTTATTGCACGGATTAAAATAAGCTATTGTGCTGCGGATGTGATAGTTATTAGCGGAATGAAAATGATACCTGCTAGCGAGTGTACCACTGAATTTCGACAGATCGTTAGTTCGGCATGAGCTGCTAATAAATCGGTCATGAACAATCATAAAAGTAGCATACATAGGATTTACGTATTTCGCTTAACATTGTGACTATTCAACAAGTGGTTGAAAAACTATTCAGATCATTTTGTAAGTTCGCTTTACAGTTTCAAGAAACGATGATCTATACTTAAGGGATTCATAATATTCCATTCCAGATAATGACAAATAATGGACAATATACCTGCTAAGAAATCGGCCATAAACATCGTAAAAGTGGTCTATCATCATAAACAATTTTACAAAAATAGTAAACCCAATGTTTTAAACACGTAGTAACATTAAAAAAATCTGCACCGCTTCTGCACCAAATTTTCATATTTATATCATAACTACAAATAATGACCTTCAGGATGTACTTTGCAAGCAAACCAATAAGTTCATTGGTTTAGGAGCTACGATACCACTCAGGTATTTATTATGTTAAACTTAAAAGACAACATTTGTTACACCCACAGAAGAGTAAAGTAGTGAATCACATCTTTGTTTTAATTCCTCCTTCCTTTCCTCAGTCAGTGTATATGTACAGCTATCTATACCCTACTGCCAATGTCTTAAATCTACTAACAAATATAGCCCTACAGTTAATTTGGTATACTTACTATGCAAGTAAAAGGTAAATACAGTTTACCTTTTATTTACATAGTCAGTATGCTATACTTTAAGATTCGCAACGAATACATCCGACAGAGAACCAAGGTTATCGACATAGCTCATCGACATAGCCATATTTCGAGAAGAACCGACAACCACTGGTAAACGTGTTCTTGAGTGGAGACCGTGACTCAGCAAACGTAGTGTAGGACGCCCTCCGATCAGGTGGGATGACGATTTGCGAAAGACTGCTGGTAGATGCTGGATGCGTCAAGCTGAAGACAGGGCGCTATGGCACTCATTGGAGTCCCCCCTATGACTAATATAAGCTGATGATGATGATGAAGTATGCTATGTCATCGATTAAGCCACGACGTTTACGCAACGCGAAAAGCGATGGACAGTGAACAAATTAGCTAACACTTAATTAGATTACACAATATAGGCGCTATGACATTATGGTTCAGGTTATCCAGGCTAATCGATCGATAGTTTTTATTGGTTGGTGGGGGTCTACCTACGTGTCCTTGCGTTCACGTGCGCCGCAGTGGATGAGCACCTTAGGACAAATTGACATGTCGATATAAATATGTGGTATCGAGTGTACGGATTTGGATAAGACCTCTTTTAGCTTCTTTAAAAGAGGTCATATCCAAATCCGTACACTTGCCTTAGCGTATAGGATACCTACGTCCCCCCGGGAATGTAGGTATTTTTTAATTATGAATTATAAATAGAATTAGAATCTAGGTACCCACAATGTTTGCCTAGCGCAATTCGCGACAGCGGTAGGTCAATGCAACCAACAGTAAAGTGATTGGTCATGGGCCATGGCACTATCCCCCTTGGCAGCCTTGCAAAAAACGATGAGTTTGGTAATTTCACAATTTTATACACGCACGCAAATGAAATAATTGCAGTGCTTCGTAAAATTTGCAAAATATGCAATCAAAAAAGAATTTTGAAACTCCTGAAACTTGAGTACAGAAATGAAATACCTACCATCATATTCAATCGTAAATCATTTATTTCAAACATTACTTATCTATAATAACTTTTATCTGTAACCTATGAAACCAACAATCAAGTCAAAAAAAGATTAATTCGGTTGGGAGCATAGGCTTTTGAGCGTAGTGAAAAATTCTATGTCTATGGTTGGGAGGACCTACCTACACAGTGCCAAAAACAGACACAAAAAATAAATGGACACGTTAAACATAAACACCCCTCTGATTGCATCGGGAGTCGACGCTCCTTTTTTATTTACCTGGCTGTGATGGGGCTCAACGCAGCAAAAGGTAACAAAATGTTCGTCTGAATTCCAGGAATGTTCTTCGCTACATGATAGAAAAAGCTACCATAGCTACATTTCGAAGGATTATGCCCCCTTATTTTGCTATGCTATGTATTCGGCGGGTTTTAAATAGATTTATATTTATTACTTGTTGAAACTTAGCATGGGATGAAAAGATAACTGAATTTTGTCTTCCGTTATCCAACTAGGTCAGGCCATGGGATGAATGAAATAACTGGATAAATATCGTGACGCCCGATAGCTCCGGGCCCAGACTAGGTTACAACTTATTTGTAATACTTCCTAGAGCCAATTCTCACGTTTCTGAAGCTGCTACTTGAAACCAACAACGTGTCTGAAACATGAGCCTTTGAGGCTGCTGATGCTAGCGATAGTCCAGTGTTAGGTAGTATCTTTAGTTAAAACAAGTAGGTATCGTTTTTTACTATAATTTGTGCTTCTGATGACTTTTATAAATAAAGCTGTGAAAATGTTTTCATCATCATCATCATCAGCCTATAGTAGTCCACTGTTGGACATAGAAAATGTTTGACTCGGATGTAATGGGCTGGAACGTTTTGAAATATTAGAGAACTGTAGGGTCGGGCATATAACTGAAATAAAGCAATATTTCGTTTTATTTATTGTTTGCGTATCATACGAGTTTTTTTTCAAATACGGCAGGAAGACGTGTTAGAGTACAGTTTTAATTAACGTGAGCGATACGTAATTCTGGTCTCTGAAACGGCTGTGTTGTAACGACTTAATGTGTTCCTTGTTGGCAAACAAACTTGTTTTATTTGAAGTATTTTAATACGTATTGCAGCCCACTGTTGGGCAAAAACGCGTTGATTTATGGAGATTGATTATAAGCTTTGAACATGCGCTTACACCATTTTCTAATGCATTACTAAGGCTAGACGACGCTTTGTGAAATATTTATGCATTTTTAACAGCTTGTGTTTATCAGACCAGCTTAGATTACAGTAACGTCAATAGGAATCAAATAAGTCCATATTCATACCATTCTCAACTGAAAGTAGACTTGAAACCATAGTTTCAGTTGGATCATCTATTTCGGGTAATTGAATCCGACTCAGGCCGTAACCGCCGTAACGTAATCCTCAACGGCTAGGCTGCGGCCAGTAGGTACACTTTATAGACGATATGGGCGGAAGATGCCAGTTATTGGAAGGAAACACGAGATTGATATAATAGCAATTTATGACATGCACTGTGGGTAAGAAAAACTCTTTGGTAAAAGAGTTTTTGATGTTTTTAAGGAGATCTTGATTCCGTCTGATGATCAACGATAAAAGTGGGACCTATAAAACAATAAATAAATATTTAATAATATCGTAATAATCTCTTTCGGTTATTGTACTCTCGTTCCCTTGCTATTATTTTTAAGTGTAGACATGATTCATTATCTGGGGAAAGTATTGAGATGTAAGAAGTTAATTGGACGTCAGCCACATGCCAATTACAAGCGTCGTTTTATGCAAACCGCTGACGAATTGAATTGATTACGTAAGCGCAAAGATTGACCGCTTTTCGTAAATTTCTGCATCCACACTGTCCAGTGAAATCACGCGATCGAAAGAGGCACGTATTTTGAAACGGTGAGTTGCCTCAGTCTTTATAATACTAGATAGCGTACGGGTGTATGTAGGCGACATAGGGAGGTCACAGGGAAGAGTGGAAAACAGAATGACCTGTATGGCAAGTGGTTTTGTGCTAAGTCATACACCAAACGTATATGAGTTTGCACAAAACCAAAACGGAAAAGTTCTCGTTTACTACCGTTGAACCGTCAAAGTTGTAAAAAAGTTGTTAAAATTCAACAAATAATGCGTAAAATAAAACCGAGTTCATACGAAACTATTGGATTGCTGCCATACAATGAATGAGGCTGCAAGGCGTATACATTGAAAGAAGGAAACTAAAAAAAAAAACCTAAACTATACAAAACCCGTTCGACTCAGTTGGCGTACTAGAATATGGAAGATATCTACAGAAGCTACGGCAGCGCACAGATGGACGGACGATATCCCGAAAATCACCAGGCGAACATTCGAACAATGAGACTAGCGCTGTCCGTACCTTTATGGTTAACTTCAAGTACACAAACGATTCGTAATGATCTAAGCACCTGTCGTGGTTATCAGTGGAGTCTCCGTGATCCAGTCTGGCAGATCACGCGACGTGCTGTTGTGCAAAGCTGAGCCAGACTAGCTCTAATCATTCGCCAATTGCTCTAATGACCGTTCCGAACGTCACGAGCCCATAGCTAACTGTCCGTTTCACAATAAATATGTTACGGAGCTACTATCGAAGAGATTAGCACTTCTTGCTAAGAAAACTGAGACGAAATAGATTCACGGTATGCTAACCCAAAAAATAGTAAGTAATAATAATTTCATTCAAAATCATCTTTTGATAGTATCAAAAGATCGCCTAATTTACAAAGAAAATTACAATCAAATAAAAGAATTAAATATAAACTAGTATTTACAATTGAAACAATTGAGCTAACTGCAGACTGTTGAATATGAATGACGACAAATAACTCAAAACTCAACAGCAGATTGCTATCAATTTTGAGTATTCAGTGGCTGAATTTTTTATTAATATACCTAGGTACTAAAGTTTTATATCATTTATCAAATTCGCATAAATTTCCGACCTACATTCCACCATACTATACTTTTAATATAATTACCCCAGTGCAACAATTTTAAAATGACCTTGAGAGCACGTATCGTATCGGCTTACCTGTCACAGAATACTCAACAGCACTGACAGTACAGTGGGGCATACCGTACCGATGTAGCCCCATAGCGTTCGTTCAATTGACTCTAATAGAAAGGTCACAATAATTTCATTAGCGTCACTCTAATGCTGCTTTAGTGTGAAGCAATGACCCGAAAGGGGCCTGCGACACTGAATTAAGAGAAAGGGGATCATAGATTTCAGACTATGACTGTCTCCACGCTTCAATAAAACTGGTTTGTAGACCGGTAAGAGAATCTCTCTAAATTATGCCTGATGTAGCGTGATCTATAGCCACATTTTGTTCTAGTAAAAACAGTGTCGATAACAGTAGGTACTCTCCGTGAACACACTTTTTTTTGTGGACATAGAGTTTGTTTTGATGGGGCGAGTGTTTGACTGAAGAGGACTTTGGAAGGTGGCCACGACGCACGCTTGTCAATTTATCAGTCGACTGCCCATAGCAACATTATAGCATTATTTTACGTCTGAATTTACAATGACACTAATTTTATTGCGTGTCATAGAACAGTCACCTTCATGGTGAGGCGTGTAAAGCTACAGACAAATCACCACAGTAGTTACTTTTTGTTCAAATCGAATCTTCCAAGCCCTTCGAAGAAAGAACTGAGCATTCTGATAACAATCAGCTACGTAACAGGTACCTTCGCATAGTAAGCGTGAATCTACGATTCGTGATGAGGGCTCAATACTTCAAGCAAGGTCCCACTGACCTTGTTAACAACGTTAGCGACTCCACGACAAAGAAGCATTGAAATTGCATTGATTGTTATACTTTGCAGGAGATCGGGAAAATAATAACCTGCAGTTGTCAATCAGTAACGCAAGCGTTTTGTTATTTATTTTCAATCGAAAATTGAATGGGTTTCATAACAGCTTAATAAATAGTCGAGCAAAACGGTTATCGGAAATAACGTCAGAAAATTAAAAAGTCAAGGTTCAACTTATTAAAATAATGGTCAACCTAGAGATATTTTACGGCAGTCACCATAATAAGATGAATACTATGATTTTCCTCAGTGTTATTGTTAGTTTTGTTGAGCAATTCTTGGCTTCAGACAATAGCGAACGGGCCCCGAGAAGAGTGTGCGAATTTATTTACAAACAGACGTTTGTATTGTTCCTTGTTGATAGATGAACATTGACCAATGATCGATTTGTTGCAAATTGTAATTTCTCTACTTTATGCTTGATTCATGAGATAGTGTGATTTTGGAACTGAACGAAGATATCTACAGCAACTTAACCGTATGACATTTTTTTTTGATTGTTTTTTTTTCGATTGATTTGTTTTGTCAAAAGCAGTCTTGATCGAGTGTTCTAAGCATAGAAAGTCTGCTAAGAGTGTGTTATTTTTTTTTGTTAAATACCTATTTCTACCCTTGCGAAGCCGGGGCGGGCCGCTAGTTTGATCATAAATTTCGGGTATAAAATTTTACTTGTCTAAGTGCTTAATGTAAGCGTAAAGAAATAATGATAATGTAAATGTGAAATTCAGTAGTTTCGGCGTGATGCATGGCCAAGAAACAGTAACAATAACAAAAATGGAAAAAAAAACACAGTTTTGGGTTCAGTCTCGTTAAAGAGAGCTCTCAAAAAAAACAATGTACTGAATCTGTTTCAGTTTTGTTACCTCAATATAATAAATAAATAATTATTAGTAGGAGGTACAGGAAAAGTAGCAAGTACCCAGTAGGCGAATCTATATAATATATAAATCACCAGCATATTTATATGCAAAAGAAAGTTTAATTAAACCTCTAATTAAAACATTTGTGACTTTCTCGCATTGAAGTCTACCCGAGTTGGGTCATTAAAGAATAATAAAACCGGCCAAGTGCGAGTCAACTCGCACAGCAAGGGTTCTGTAGTCATCATACATAACTATTTTGCAACAGAAATCCAAAAAAACTTAGAAAAAAATAACTAAAATAAGCTAAATATCAAAATGACTCGGTCACCCATCCAAGTACGTTATGACGTTGCTTAGCTTCGGTGATCGGTACTCAACTTGGTGTGGACTTTGGACCCCCTAAATATGAAATTTATTTAACTTTATCATTTGTTGTTATAGCGGAAATACACACCCTGTCAAATTCAACTGTTTACCTAATTACGGTTCAAGAGATAAAGCCTTGACAAAAAGTAGAGCATAAATATACAAAAAAGTCTTGTTTATATAATGTTGAAATTTATATTATTTCTTGTTGTAGCGGCAGGAGAAATACTCATTCTGTTTTGCAACTTTTTCTTTTCTCATGAACCGTAAAAGGTGGATACATTAAAGGTTGCAAATTAGTACAGCCCGCTGACAGCGGACGTACGAACGGACAGACAGCAGAAGCTTAGTAATAGCTTAGACTAACAAAACAATTTGTGTTTTGTTAGGCAATAGTGTCCCGTTTTCACCATTCGGATACGGAACCCTAAAAATAATAGACAGCGAAGCGCTTAAAATAAAAGGCCTAGGTTTCGACATTACAGCTTCTAGGCTTGCCGATGCTATCGAGGATAAATAGTTAATTAATATACCTAACTTATAGAAATCATTTAGAACGGGATATTTACCATGATTAAATTTTTGAGTTTTCCAATATTTCGGCACAGTTTCATGCGCCATGATCACGGAAGAACTAAAGTCACTGCGAGTTGGTTTTTATTGGCAGACATACCTCGTTCTAAATGATTTCCATAGTAATAACCATGATAGTTTCAAAAGTTTTATACCTAACTTAGTTTAAGTAGGAGGCACGTAAGATACTACCACAGTCCTGTTTCACAAAAATGCGGGAAAAGAATGCTGGCTAGGAACAAAATTTACTGGGGAAACCGCCTGTTATATTTTGTACAACCATATTCTAACTGAAAGAAGAAGAGGCATTTGCCCTGCAGTGGCACAAAGGGCCTAATATTTAAAAATAACGAATGTTCTCGGCACTCTCGTATGAGAGTGGATCTGTAGGTTGCACAGACCGACTGGGTCAACGAAATTTATACAAGTGTCCGCCCTTTCTATGCGAGTTATGCTATTGTCTTAGCAATTTATACATCTGTGTCCCATTTTACCAATGTAAGTCACGATTACAAACTGATAAAAAATGGTCATCTAAGTTGAAAGACAAATACAAGTAAAATTTAATTTATTTATAAAAATGTTCGCCGTATTCGTTCGTTTACACCTCTTAAATATGAAGAAATTCCAATTTTATCAGCGCAAGTCAACACTTTTTCGCAGATATCATTTTGCTCTACAAATCTACTACATAATTGGTATTTCCCGAAATATTTTTTATTTTGTTATTCATTCAATCTCTACATTTTGTGACAAATGTTTTTGATTGAGATGGTTTAATTGCGTAATAATTGTTATTCACGTGAATTGAAGTTGGTACATTTCGTAGTATGTATAATAATACTTTGTGGTGAGAGGTGTTATTTTAAATATTAAATCGTGTGCTGCCACTGGGGAACATTGGACATTGGCTTTGATAAAGTTAGTACAGAATCGGTTTACAACTGTTCAGAGGTTTTGATAAATAGAGTGGTGTCAAAATACGCACGAAATGTAATTGGTTGTTCAAAGTGTTATGAACGAAATGCCCTGGCGTGGCGTGTCGTAGATGAAATTCACTTCTTGTTTCGGGACTTTGGATCGGAATGCAGAAAAGGCTTTATTACTCTTAGTAACGACGAACACCTTCTGGATTATAGATATGAAGTAAATTATTCTCATAGCTAGGTATCATTCGTTCATGGTAAGAAGTAAAGGATTCAGGACGCAGAAGCTTGTATAATATTAATAATATAATTAAATGAAACGACCGCGCGCCATTGCTGGGTAGATGCACACTCGTAGGTAATTTCTCCTGCGAACGGTAGGTAATAGAGGCAGGTGAAAGGGAAAGTATAGTGGAATTATTTATGCTAAATTGCGCGATTTTGAGCCATTACACCGTACACCTCGAGGCTGTACGTGTTCAACGTCGTAGGATCACAAAACAGCTATGGGATACACGATAGTATTTCCTGCTACGACCACGCGCGGCGGTTAGAAATCAAAAATTACTTGCCTAAAACTGTTCGAAACAACCGTGAGATGGTTTGAGAAAAGTCTACTAGAGACTTGGCAAGGTTACCGTGCTCCCGGATCCTGGAAGTGTTTTAGTGAAAATGAGGAATCAAACAAAAATACGGAAGACGCATAACGATACGATAAAACTTCGATTACTGTCCTTTTAACTTAAAATATAATTACTACGTGAAGATAAAAGAAGATGCAATCTGAATTTAAGTAATTTTCTTAGTTTTCTGATGAAAGGTCAGCATTTTATTCACAGTAGTTTTGCCACAATATACAGTGTTAGCATAAGCCGACTAGTCTTGACCAAATAAAATATCACTAACCCACCTTGGGACTTGCATGATAAAATAAGTTGAAACGAATACATTCTACTTTTAAGGGTATTTAGCGTTCTTATAATTGGAACTTGGTGACGTTTTTTCGTCATTTTTACAAAACAATAATATTATAGGGTAAATTATGTGCGGCATCATATTATTTCATCATAATCACATCATTAGCCTATATTACATAGTTCACTCCCGGATCTAGACCTCCATCGAATTAAATACTCCATATTAACAGATCTGCCAACTTTGGGGTAGATGCTGTGTAAAAATATCTATTAATATTTATTTATATTCCTTGAATGAAAACAATCCATTCTTGCTCACAAATATGTTTTTAATACTGTAAGGTAAATGCTAAAACAACTCTATACGATAAAGATAAAGCTTATCATGCAACCAACAATAGTTTCATCATCATCAGCCTTGTCGACCCACAATGCTATGCAAAAGCGTCTCTATCCATAGGACCGAGGCGAATGACATAGACATTTTTTATGTCCTACGCTAATCTGAACCAGCATTGGTAACACCGTGGGCTACTGGTGTTACCAATGATTTTCTACTGAATTACGCTAAATTTTACAAATATTTATAAATCAGGATTATTTCTCTACATTTAACCAGTCTTATCTACTTATTGACCAACGGCTTTTTCTTTTTAGATATTCAGCTATCTATTACGTCATGTCTTAGGGTCAGACCACACCGAGACGTTGCGCCTCGATGCCGGGAGTTTTCGTGTTATGTCAATATTTTTTTTATCTTATTGCGTACTAAGTAAGTTGTTTGAATCACTATCTTTAAAAGCGCGCGTAGCATCGCGTCTCCGTGTGAGCTGACCCTTAGGTAACTTCGTTCCGAATATTATTCATTTGTTGTCATCGCTTGTCGTGATAGGAACAGGTTGTAACCGCCAACACCGACCTGATCACACCCAAGGTCGTGTTTGCCAACGCAATTAATATTTATTTGAGCGGGCACTCAACATACATAAATAGAAGGACCGGCCTACGCGTTGAGCACATGTCACTGTTAGGTCCCATAATTACGAGTTTGCCAAACCACATTCTCTTGTATCCTTCTTTTGCCAGCATCCTTTGCTTCTGTTTTTATTACGTCTTTACAATAAAATTAAATAACATGGTATTCATTATCATCATCATCATGAAAGGTTCAAGTTGTTAAATAATATAAGCTATGTTCTCTGTCTTTGTGTGGTACAATAGAACATTATCCATCTAAGGCGAAAAGGAGGTGCTAGTAAAAAATTCCCACGGATAAAAAATCAACAAAAATAAAATCACATTATATTCGTTAGGTACCACTATACCTATACATAGAAAAGGATTGTACGTGATGATAATGATGACATGTGTATATAGTAAAGAATCGTATAATATGTGTTCATCAGGCGGTTGTAAAAACTATGAAACAGGTAATACAGTCATATCATTTATAAAATCAAATCCTACCTTTTTAGAAAACTAGACATAACGACTCTCGAACGACACGGGACAATCTCGAACGCCTCTCTTCACATTACACATAAAATCCCTGATGTATAACAAAACAGAACAATGCACTGGACCAGAGTAACTAGACTGAAAGTTTTCACCTGTTATCACAGAGCGAGATGTTATCGTGACAGATCGGGGCTCTCTCGACCTTATCATCTATCTTTGAACAACACGTCAATCAGAAATATCTTTGAGATAACTGGAGACGCATCATTTGTGGAATTGTACATCGGTGACAATGTCGTTCCGGTTACGAAGTAACATTATTTCATCTGTGGTTTCGCCATTTATGCATACGAACTATCGTGAACAAATGGTGGGTATTGGGTGGACGAATATTCGTTAGGAATGTTACGTATTTGATTATACGTATAGGATTGTTGACTAGGCGACTTTTTTAACATAGTCAAACATCAAAGTTCTTTATTTCCTTTAGACCTTACAGGACTCTTGGACACGTCACAAAAATTCATATTACATTAGGAAAACTAGGAAGTAAAGTGATCATATTTATTTTTTGTTTGCTTTTTTCTTTTTTTTCTTAGTTTACCTTTTTAAGGTAAATTAGAGAAGCGAACTATAAACCTACCTTGTTAGGATGTTAGTTTTCGAGTTGGAGCAAAAATTGTCCCGAGTTTTTTATATCCTCTTTAGATAATCTGATATTTTGTAAGCCTTTTAAAGTAGCAAACAAATTATACCCTCTCGATGTGGAGATTTGTATTGATAGCCTTCCTCATCAGTACTTATACGTCCATTGCTGGACATGCCTCCACCAAACGATGGGGTTTATATACCCAATAGATACTAACCGAATCGTTAAAGAACATTTTTATAATTCTGAAATAACTGTAGGGTTTGCCTTTGGGCGCCAATAAATTTCTTTCTTTCTTTATTTTCTTTATACTTTTAATGGTTATTGTTACGATATTCTATCCGTACTTTGGGATTTCTCTCCATATTACTGTCATAGACTTTTTGTATTCTTCGATTACTCGAGCTGCTTTTCTTTTCTTCTTATTTCACTTGGATTAACACATACCACAGAAGTTATCTAATCAAGCAAATTCTAACGACATGTTACGGCAGAATTTTTTTTAAATCTTTATAAAGGTAAATTAACTTTCGCGGGCAAACGTGGCATAAGTTGCACATGAGTCATAAGTAAAGAAAATTAACCTTGAATGCCGTAAAGAGCCAGAGGGCCATCAATGAGATGTAATAACCTCAGTAAAGTAGGTAGATAACCGGGTTATAAATGTCGAATCTATCGTTCTAAGAATCAATTAGATTTTAATAGCTTAAGAACGAGAATAAATTACTGTTTTCACAGGGTTTTATAGAGACAATATAAAAATGTGATGTTATCATTTACCTTAAAATGTTCAACTCTAATCACTTCAAGAGCACTGCTAATTTATCTGATAATAAATTTAACCGTGAGGCGGAATTTCCCTTCCGGACTTCCGGTATTCAGTGTTCTAATTTCATTAGGCTAACCGTAAACATTATGTAGTTTATTAATACAGCAACACATAATTATTAATACTATTTAACGGGTATTTATCGCGTTTATTTACCTATTTTTCCCAACGTTTCGACAGGTTTACACACTGCTGTGGTCACGGGATGACACATAATTATAGAAAAACCAATGCAGGCAAAAAAAAAAGTTTGATGCACCTCTTACGATAGATCTATATAAATTATATTGAATAAGTATCACGGGTTTTAATTGCCATGTCATATGAGCCTATAAATTGTACCTAAAATCAACTCCGCCGGGTGTCCAATGTCCATAACTTCCAAGTACTGAATACCAACTTTAAAATTTATAAAGGGTAAAGTTCAGCACTTATTCTATCGGTCATATGTTTCGAAAACCCAATTCCATAAAATAACTCGATAAACAATCGCAAACTTACCTCTAAACTTTTATTTTTCTCAAGAAATATAGAAGTTAAGATCTGGAGCGTGCAGAAAAAGTAAGCGCCGATGTTTCTAGCCTGAGTACCGTAGCACATGCATGAGTCTGTACCTATTCCGTTTCGTCGACTTGCTTGTTTTTATTTCAAACGTTTTCAACAGTATTTTATTATTGTCACTTTATTTATGTTTATGGATTTCGATTTATTGTTGTGCATACTCGTGCGTGATTTTGTTGTTTCCTAGTCGGTAGCTTCTATTATTTTTTTTATTTTTTTAGTAGGTTTTTAGTTTGTAGATACGAGTATATCCATTGTATCTCTTACCTACTATATTTCTTTAGTTTTAGTTTTTATTTTCTACCTTATTTGTGTGTGTACTTACTACCTTTTTTCGATTATCATGGCAAATAGACTATGTATTCGATACCCCGCAAAACCGGCCTAGCCTAGTGCGGGGAGCATTGTAAATCATTATAACCTCCTAAATTAGTCACCACTCAAGTGTAAAACATAATATTGTATTTATGGTGTTTTTACGATTTTTTAAAATAAACTTTAATTTTATTTATTTAATTTTTTTTCCCATACAACAAACGTGATTTTTTTTGCCCTTTTTATAGATAATGGTACGGAACCCTCCGTGCACGAGTCTGACTCGCACTTGGCCGGTTTTATTTATTCAGATCATCTATACACGCGTCTTGGTGACTCTTCCGATTGGTGAACTTGAATCAGTTTATTTATTTATTTCAAGGAAAACCAGGAGCATACAGGTACAGTTGATTTACCTTTAAAAATCTAGATAGTTCGCAACAGTCTGCAGATAGCTCAATTTCAGATTCTTTGGTGCATATTTGTATAATTTGAATAAGATGTTAATTATTTTCGGTTTGTTATTAAAAAAATATTCCAAAAAAAATTGTAGTGATTCCAATACAATTAAGATTCGTATTATTCTGGGTAGATTGTTTTGAAGAAAAGCATTTTGGCTTTAATACAAAAAAAATACAAAGCCACTAATTTAAAATATACTACAATGTTTAATAATAGAATGTTTCGTAATTTTACTAGACTTGCGTCACCAGTTCATAACATTCATTTTGTAGGTAACTCTATGTACGTAAAACCACCTGTCAGTCTTTCGACCCAACAATTATTTTTTATTACTATTACATGTACCTATGCTTTTTGTTATTTGTCTGTTGACTTTAATAACAATACAACTCCATCTTGGCATCTGTATGTATATCTATAGGTATGTCCTTCGCACGTGGCTTATAGTTTCCGTTGAGATGAGACTGGCCGCGCCTCCCCGTGGCCGAAAATTCGGCTAGAATGACTATTTCATCATCATCAACTTAAAAAGAGTTTGCTTGTTTATAATTGGTAATCTGCGCGACTAACTCGTTCCTATTTGACTAATATTCTAGGTGGCCTAGCTACATTCTTCCTTAGATAGAGGCTATGTTGTATCCAGGTAAAGATGTAGTGGCCTTATTCAGAGAAGGCGCAAGCACAAGGTAGAGTTAGTCATTTACATTTGTACTAAACAGTTGTCACGCTACAAGCTTGATGGTTTTTTGATAAGTAGTTTTATAGGTTTTATATAATCTTGTCAACAAAAGTTACATAGTAGGACAAGTTATAGAAATAGCCTTTACCGGTCCGCCTGCGACGCAGGAGGTTGCGGGTTTGATTCCCGCCTTGGGACAAATATTTGTACGATCTGCAGGTATTTGTTCCGGGTGTTCTGGTCGTTCTCTTTGCACAATAAAAAATATCTATACAATGTAATGTATTGTATTATGTATATCAGTTATCTAGTACCCATAACACAAGCTCTGCTTAGCTTGGGGCTAGGTAGTGCTGTGTGAATTGTCCAGCATTATTTATTTATTATAAATGATGAGTAATTCTGTCTCTCTGATACCTCTTCACGCCTAACGAGCTGAATGATCTCAATGTAATTCGTCAAGGGGATAGATGATATCCCGGGGAATGTCATGGATTTCTACAGCCGGGAGGAGTGCGAAGCCGCAGGCAACCACCAGAGTTAATATAAACTTTAATTAGACCTATAAACTGTTACTTTTAACTTTATGTTGCTAAGCATCTACTAAAAAATAGTAGATATTATGGGATCGAGGAAGATGCGTACTGAATGAATCACTGTCTTCTAGGAAAACTGTTAACCAACATGGTATAGGTATTTAGCGACCACTTAGTAACGTAGGATGCGTAATTGCTGGTTGTGAAGGTAGATTTGTAGCAACTTTATAGAGTTCGCTCATTAAACTCTACGAATAGGCACCTTGTTGTTAATTGTAGAGAATGTCACCGGTTGCCTAATAGTCGAGCCGTTGCAGCATTTGCAAAAGTTTTACCTACTATCACAATAACTACGTAACAATATCAACAAAACAAACTACCTACGTGTGTACCAATACCAACACGTACAAAACGATAAAAAAACTCAAATACTCACCAAGATTAGAGAAACTGTGAAAAACGGCCAGAACTCCACAGTTCAATCCGCTGACACTTTGAACACAGAGATAGTAAGTATAATTTTTATTCCACTCGGTTTTCTAAAAGAAAACTAATGAATTTTATCGGATGCGTATCAGTAAAAGACGAGGCGTAAATACGCGCGTGCGACGCTTACGGAGACCGAGAAACCACTAACTAAAACCTGCAGCTAGAAATGAAATGTATAGTGGCGGGGCAGAGCGCCAGCCTGCCGTTCCTCGCGTTGGTCTCTCGAGCCAGGTAGGTAGACGCTCACTGGGGAGCTGACCGATTTGCTCCGCCTGACGAATAGCCTCTCGAATGGATGTCATCGATTCTTTGTTGCATAACGTCTTCCGGAAAATCTAGTCACGTCAGTGTATTCAGCAAAGCTCATCAGAGGAGCTTGTGTCTCCGCTGCGGCCCCGTCTCGATGCAATAAGATCTATGTCGGTAAAATTCGGCCAAGCTATGCTCTTATTTAATAAAAATGTTGAAACTTTTCAACATGGACGATAATCATTTGATTTTAAAATGAATAAATTCTTTAGATAATAACCTGTTTTGTTTTAGACGAGTAGTTTTGAAATACTTCACCATATTTGTCAAAAATAATTTTGTCATCAATTTTTCCTGTTGCCGCTCTGTTGACTTTGCGTGGAGGTAAAGGAAAACTTTAAATGAGCAAAAAATAATAAAGGGCAAAATCACTACTTCAACAACTGTAATTATTGTGATAATTATTGGAATTGGTGCCACCTGGGAACAATATCCTTATTATTAATATACTCTTAACAACACTTTCAGTGGTTTGAGTTGATACGACGTCGATGAATCTCTTCTTGAAACAATAAATTATGCCCGGTTACTTTGCATAATATAGAAGATTGCTTGCTTCCTGTGTGCTAACCAGAAATGGAAGACAAAAAGAAAAAATTGCCCAGGCTAAAACCCACAACAAAAGATCCGGAGTCTTCACGAAGGGAAAGAGGGGACTGCCTTCCCTCCGCAAGTACTTCCCACACCCAATACTTCAGGAGGCCCCGACATGACCTTGAGCCACAGAGGATTACTACCGACGAATTCTGTGGAGTGTCGGATACTTTATCTGGTTCATCTTCTACTTTCGGATGTGTGAAGAAAGAGTATACTTTGAAAGGGTTGCAGAAGAGGCTTTTTGTCAAGGAATTGGATCCTCTCCCTATAGGTCGGTTGGTACTCTGCCATATTGATTGTTTAAGAAACTACGGACCTAGAAAGAACCATCATAGTTTAACCAACGGAATATTTACATTCTGAATAATTTTACCTAAATTATTTACCATTAGATGCATTTCACGGCTACCAAGCCGTTTTACCAAGTTGTTTATTACACCAGTACCAGTAATAAATGGGTATAAAATATCTAAAAACACTGAAGTTTTGCAATAGATAGGCCATTTCCGCTATAGATGGAACCGAGTTTCACCAGTAACTATCACTTTTCCGAGTATGTCTAAGTACTGACTGCTATTTTACGATGGCTGATAAGACGTGACGTCTGAAAATAGGCATCGGCACAGTATTTTATGAAAGTGCAACCAATAGGGCTGTGGTTGTACCTACTTACATTGAAAATACAGGCTACTTTCTCGGCCACTTCCCTTTATAAGCTGCGGTTAGCTCTCGCTACTGTTTTGACTTGACCTTCAATTGGACAACCTCTGTGGAACAGTGGTCGAAGGTCCGCGTGAGATGAAGGAGGTTACGGGTTCGATTCCCGATTTCTCGCCGCAGGACTAATGTTTGTGTGATCTGCCACGAGCCTAGGTGCATTCCTTGGGGCTAGGCTAGACGGTGCTGAGCTATGTCAATCTTTGCTGTTTTTCCAAAATTTATACATTTTTTAATGTTAAAATTAAGTGCATATTTTCTTAATTCTGTAAAGGTGCAAGGCGCTTGGAACTCTTTTCTTTTGCTTTATAGTTGACCATTCGTATTGCAGAGAAGAAATGGACAGAAAATTGCCCCTTGGCCTATGGTTGGCAGATGGCAAGTAAGCTTGCATTCCTGGTGGGCCATCCTTCAGTCTTCCAACAGAAAGAGCGAATCATTTCCCATATTTCGGACTTCGCCAAAACGGCTAGTCAAGGATACGTATCCTTTTATAATATCCTTTTACGTATATCTAAATTCAATTTGATCAGATATAACGGCTGCTGGCATTTTGTTACAATGCCAAAAGTGTGTTAACCTCTTTTCCTACTTCATTCTACAGAATTACATACCCATGCTTTATGGCATGCTTTACATACTTTGGCTAAGTTATTATTCAAAAACAATTTGTGTCGGCGATCGACGCCTGTAATAAATCCTGAGCAAAGCGCAGAGAGTAGATTGCTTGGACCACACCTGTTTGGTGTTGGATTTCCTGATCGAGGCCCTCCCCAAACATCCTGAACTTCGGGAATCCATCACTCAACTTCTCCAGCCGTTGGACCAGTCTATTATCCTGCTCGCAGCTTCAGATATCGTCACGTACTTTGATAGCATCAGCGGTTATATCGGCTTCATGGGTGAGTAAATAATTTATCCTACTTAATTATAACATTTATAGTAAAAAGGGCATTACTTTGACAACCAATATACACAAGAACAATCTACATACCTCTGGAAACGAAATGGTAAGCAAATCATAGTCTCAAATCATAGTATAACTACTTTAGGATATACAATAATTATTTATTGTCCTCCAGAGTCGGGACCAAGGTTGCCATTATTGGTAACAGCTGGCCTACATTTAGACAACCTTTTATAGCCTAAGGACAGCGTCACGTATGTTACAAATCCATAAAGACATTTATGGAATAAAACTCCCCAGAGGGTGATAGCGGCATTGCACTCATTATGAAGTTGTGCCGAGTATGTCTTTGAATTTTAAGTTTATATCAAAATCCTGAGGCGAAGTCTATAAAAGTGATTTTCCATAAGGCAAGAGCGAAACCCCTTAACACATGTATTTCTATACTTAATAAAACGTCAAGTGCGAGTCGGACTCGCGCAACGAGGTTCCGTAACTAAACATTATTTAAATAATTATAAGACCTTGTTTCTTGCCAAATATCATTAAAGTCGTAGTTGACAAGCATTTGCCCCCATCATATGATTTGATCCCATATCCCTTAGGATTCCTAACTCCATAACAATGTGGGCCTACTTCGGGATTCGTTGCTAGTCTGGGTTCCCACCTTTCCGTTAAAGTATAACGTTGAAGTTGGCCTTAGTAGTTTTATGCAAGGGATTTGGATATGCCTTCGTACATATCCTCCACTTCAGTTTGGCCGAAGGATCAGGTACGCTACCCTGGTCAACACACTGGAGATTTCTTGGACGTTGTTAGAGAAGGCCTAATTGAAAAGGAAACCTACGCCACCCTGGAATGTTTTGTCACCCTCGCGAAAGTAGAGAAGATGGCCCGAGTCTAGGGTTAGAGTGTCCTCCCCCACTCTGCGGACTTTACATAACCCCAGAACATGACATTTGATGTTATCTAACTCCACTTCCAACTGCGGTAGATGATGATCAAGCCTCAGAGTGCGTCCGTTAATCGTTGCCAGGATCTGTTGTTCGCAGCGTACGCGATATAAGGATTTTTCATGGTATTTTATTCAAATCAATTTAAAAAAAAACCCGTTCAAAATTTCCATAAATACAAAAATGTACACTTAGAAAAGGTCAAATTCTTAAAATAAAACACGGAAACAAAGCGATATTTCTAATTTCTGTCGCTTCGATAAGTAGACTAAAGTAAAGAAGCGACGAAGAACGAAGACCTTTTGCCTGTTAGTTGTTATTTTTCAAGTTGGAGCAAAACCCGTCCCAAGCTTTTTTATCTTCTAAATAATCTGATATTTTGTAGTAAACCTTTTTGCACAGAAAGGTTTCGACAATTTGTTTGAATTTATTTACTGATAGATTTTGCAACTCACTAGGAGTTTTGTTGTAGAAGCGTCTAGATTGCCCTTTAAAAGATACATTAATTTTGTGAAGCCTAGTTGTGGGCACAGCGAGTTTATGTTTGTTTCTAGTATTTATAATATGTATATCGCTATTTTTAGGGAAGCTTTTGATATTTTTATGAGTGTACAATAAGTTTTCATAAATATATTGACAAGGGGCTGTCATTATGTTTATTTCTTTGAATTTATCGCGCAGGGATTCTTGGGGTCCCAGAGTAGGTATCCCAGAGAATATTATAGATATCACGAACAGCCCTCTTCTGCAGCACAAATACGGTGTTAATATCTACAGCGTCCCCCCACAGCAGTATACCATAAGACATAATACTGTGGAAGTAGCTGAAATAAACAAGTAGATGTATCAATCATTGCGTCACGTCTCGCCGTCAAATAACGCGTCTTTAATTTTAGTTTTTAATATTGTATGTATGTTAGTTTTAAGGTATATATTACTATGGACCGTAGAATAAGTTAAAATAAGATAGATAGATAGAATAGAATAAGATAATTTATTTCAGACTATAGAACAGTTACACTGTTCTATAGTCTGAAATAAATTATTATTATTATTATTATCAACGTCTGTAAGATGACGGTTTTTTTTTACTGCATACGCTGCAGAACTAACGCGAATAAAACAACAAAAATAATACTATTATATTCTATTGAATATGCTGATTCCAAAAATAAAGCCTGAGTAAGGTCTGTAAAGTAATCGGTATAAAATGTTGAGTACCAATAAGAAAATCGACTACAACTACTTCATAAACAAAATCTATTGTCAGAAAAAAATAGAATCGGTCTCAATAACTTATATCGAATGTTTTTTTGTATCCACTCGAACTGAGGGTAGGTACAGACCCTTACCTTATTAAACCCGTTTATTTTCATTCTCAGGATACCTCCTAATGCGCTTGTCTGACGACGATCACTTCAATCAATTGGCCAAAGCTCTGTTGTGGATGTTAACTGCCCCAGACTCGCTGCGTCCAATCAATTCCCCCCATCTGCGGACGATACTGGCGGCCGCTGGGCCGGTCCTCACGCAGTCGATCGCACGCATGATTGCAATCGCTCCCTATGGGAGGATGCACGTTTTCCTCAACGTGGCATTCGTGCTGGCCTGTGACTCTTTCACCAACTGTGAGTATATAACTCGGTAGTGCCACGTAGTATCCAAAAATTCTCAGGCAGAATTTGAACCCGCAACCCCATTCTACACGGAACCGCCGCCGCCGCCACCATGACAAAGCACAGTTGGGTGTCTACAGCATTCATACACTTGAAAGTCCCACCACCAACCTGCCCCGAGCTGTGGCGCTGACTTTAGTGTATTACTCCATTGTAATTTTCCCCTAATTCGTTAGTTATTAATCGAAGGATTCTTGAGTTCTTTGGTCAGCCCGGGATAACTACTCATCCCTCGGGAATATTTTTACATGATTTATTCTTTATACAAGAGTAAAAAAAAATTTAAATCGGTTCATAATTGGCGGAGTTATCGACAACAGAAATTTTAAAAAATACAGCCGAAAATCACGCCCTGAAGACGTCGCGTGTCGTTAAAAAAATTAAAACGTGGCATCACAAAATAAATGACTAAATTGAAAATCATGGCGTTTTAGTAGTTCTAATAAGTATTAGTAGTTTTAGAAAATTTGGAAAATTAGTTGTCAACAATGGAGCAATACACCTGAAGAAAATTACAAAACTTAAACCACATTCACACGATGATATTACATTTGCGCCACCCGACCCTGCATAATAAACAAAGATATCGGCTACATACATACAAACATAGGGTGCCAACCTCATAACCCTCCCCTGTTGGTAGTCGGGTATCTATGTATCTATCCTGAATAATAATAGTGTATCAGTCATTCATAAGTCATAAACACAAGCTCTGCTTAGCCTAAAACTAGATGATGCTGTGAGGATTGTTCAGCAATAATTACTTATTTATTTTATTTTAGGTGTTAATATGATGAAAGAAGATATAGTTGAGAATATTATGTACCAGCTTAACCCCTACTCCGTAGACAAAAATTTGCCTTTTGACGAAATTAATCCTGAAAATCCGGAAGACATTAATATCCGCTTAGGTGAGTCGACATTTATTTTCACGTCTATTTTATATTTAGGGATTTGAGTTTTTCTGATTGTAGAAATAAATAATTTCTGATATTTGAAACAAATCGAATGGTATATCCATTTTTAGGCATCATTTCAAATCTTTTTATTACACAAGTTTTCAAGGCTACAACTAAGGTATAAATACCAAACTTGTCCGCCGGTTTATTCATTCAGTTTTTGGATACGAACAAGTGAACAGTGAATAGTGAACCTATAGTAATATTAATCCAGTACTGCAGCAAAGAAATAAAGAAGCTCTTCTCACAGAACAGTCTTTCAATTCTACGCCATCTTCATCTTCAACGGATTTCTTCGATCCAGCAATAGCAAGTGTGCACCCGCTCAATCGTGATAGGCCCTTCTAGTGGGATCGCACATATGTAATCAATAAACGTAAAAACTACTGGATCGATTTCAAAGCTTAAATTCCATCATTCAAGCCGTTAGAGAGATTACTTTTCAGGGAGTTACATAGTTGTTACACGTTATGTTTTATATATAAAAAAACTAGCTGTGTTGTGTTTGACCGACGTATTCAAATCTGTTAAACTACTCAAATGCAGTAGCGTCATTTCAGATGAGCTATGATTTTTTTTAAATAAATAAGAGCTCATACATACCTATGTTAATTCACTGGCATTAATATTATAAGGCTATTAACCTAATAAATGAAAATAACTTAATTTAAGATAGAGTTCCTTTGTTGATGAAATGGTAAAAATGCTACATATTATTTTCTCAATGTAGGAGAACGCTATCAAAACAATCCAGCTCTCTTTCTTTCTCGTAAATTGTAATTCCTTATCTGTATTTTCTATCTCTTTAACGAGTGAGCAACAAACACAATGAACCAGATATTCAACACACTGGTTATAGTTTTATGCGAAACGAGTTACGTATTTGCGACGCCTAATATGGTCTACTTTGCTGTTCAAAAATTATTTTAATCGACTGGGTTTTTTGGGCTAATATCCTTTAGTGACACCAAGCGAAACAAGCATGTCTAGTGTAAAAATTATGGTGTTACTCTTTACAAGAGCCAGTAAGGCGCTTATTGGAGGAGGTCCTTGTCCAGCAGTGGACCAGTTAATAAATAAAATATGATGTGTGATGTGATGCGAATCCAGCGTAAAATTATAGGGTCCACCCATGTCCACCTATCCATGTCCATGTCGCTGATGCTCGTGATAACGAAGACCATTGTGGACCACCATATCCAGCATCCGGAGTTCGATCTCCTTCAGCTTCCTTACCCCGACAATTACGCTCAAAGGTATTTGAATAGTCAGATTATATATATACCATAAGAGAACGAAAAAGGTCACCAAGTTTTTATTCACAAATAAAATTACAATCAAATAATTGAATTAAATTAAAACTAGTATTTAAAATTGAAACAATTGAGCTAGCTGCAGACTGTTGCAAACAATTTACAAGTATCTCAACTGATTCACATCAATACCAGTCGGAAGCGTCCCCAAGACACTGGTTGTATTGTTCCGCTATATGGCAATGCTGATGCGCTGTGCCAGATACTCACCAGCACTCGGGTCAAGCGTCGCTTCGAACAGGCGACGCTCAGATAATAATCATCAAATTATTATCGTTGTAGTCAGTGTCGAGTATGCTGTGTGCAATTATCCAGGATTATCGTCAAAAAGTAAGACAAAGGTATTCCCGACATTCTTCACAATTACATTTTTGGTGTGATCTCCAGATGTTTCCTGTGGGTCTTCCGGTATGAGTGCCGCGCTCGCGACCACAAGCACGCTAGGGTTACTCTGACGGTGATAGCTTCTGTTTTGTTGCGGTGCTACGGCAACCGCCTTAAATTCTTCGCCCATGCCTTAATGCCAGGTATCTCCTTTCAGTATTCATCTTCTAAACTATGCCCCATCGACGGGACAGGCAAGGCAATTGTGCTAAATGATTTTGGTCTCGCAAAGAAGCGGGCCCAATGCACAAAAAACCTAAAGGACCTGTATTTCTCTAAGAACGGCAAATAGCCAGCTGGATGGTTTAGCCAGGGCCAATTCAATTTCTATTAATTATTATAATTAGTTAATTTATAATTAGCCAATTCATATTTCCATTGTGGGGTCATAAATAAATAATAATCAAAAATAGCTTGAGATTTTGCTCTTCATAGTCGGGGAATAATAGTCAGCGGGTGCCCGCTGTTTCAGACGTGATGAGTTTAGCTGTTTTGTCTGAAATACCCTCTCCTGACAACTGGATGAGACGCGTAACCATCAACACTAGCCAAAGGGACACGCAATTCAAGAAGATGCTCATACAACTCGGCGCGCATTTTGTTAAGATCTTTCCGCACAACAAATCTGTGAGCCTTCCAAGCTATATTTCTAGTTGATATGGAACAGCTGGTGTGCTTAATACCGCGGCATTAGTATCCAGCTTCATATCTCGACTTTCTGCAAATCGTCACTCCACGCAAACTACCACCGGTAGAGAGCCAGTGACCTAGCGTCCAACTCAAAATTCGCTGAGCCGCGATTTCCACTCAAGTGCATGTTTTATAAAAACGCACTGCCCCGCGTTGTGTAAGGCTAGCTCAACAGGATCTTAGGAAGTGACTCTACCGATAGATAGGCCCATAACCAGCAATTGTCCGGCTGCATATGATTTTTGAATAAGAATTTATTTATTGAGTAACTAACACGATTAAAACTAACCAATTACAGTAGTCACTTAAGATTAATTAAGAAAAAAATAAAATCAAAATTATTATAAGGCTAAAATACAACATATTTAAATTAGTCACATAAAATATTTTAATCATGATCATGATGATGATACATACGCTAACATGTTTTCGTACTATTTATTTATTTTTTTTCCTACGAATCGCTATTTATATCTTTATATTTCCAGTTTGTAAAGTCTCGCCATTGGGCGGTCGGCCTTATGTATTTGATCGATCCCGGACTGAGCTATATACGACCTAAATGGTCTCCCGCTCTCTTCTCCGAGCTTCGAAAGGTGATCTTCCAGGCCTTGATTACCGTTCTGCCAATATGTGGAAATGAATTGGTCAAGAACATTAACTTGGTTAGAAGGTAATTTGACGTGCTATTCAGCTCTAACGTGTGAAACGTGTGTTTTCAAGTTTTCACTAACGCTATAATATGGCGATCAAATTATGTTTGTATAGTATTTGATAGCAATTATGTTCTGATTAAAACAACGTCTTCGAAAATCGTTTTTGGAGCTATTAGAGGTGAAAAGTTAGATACAATTTTATGAAAATTATATTCTTAGAGTATGAAGAATTTGAGATATATGAAGATATAGAGATATAGAGATAGAAGATGATAACATTGTTTTCTTTTGTAGGGTAACGTGGTACATTGAATGGTACTCCGAGAGTCCGTACGACATTGGTTTACTCTACTGGAGCATGCGACTACTGCACGTCAGCACATTCAAGTCCATCGCGCATCGGACCACTATCGTGGATCTTTTAGAGACGCATGGCATAATTATAATAATGGGTAAAGAAATAACACCGGTAGGTACACTCGAGGGCGTACATCATAAGTTCTGTCACAAGCTTATTATTTTTAATTTTTGAATACTACCAGATATGCCTTGACTAATTTTGAAAAAAAAACGTCCGTCCTTTGTGAAAATAACAGAAATTAATTTATATTCATTTTCAAAAATGGAGTGGTCGCAAACGTAAGATACAGTGTGTGGCGGTTAATATCGCATTGCACCACTGCGGCTAATTACGCGCCAACAGAATTTTTTTACACTGCAAAAACTAAATAAAACCAATGCTGCGGTTTTTTTATCGCACTATCAAACGGTATACTGAAGATTCAAGCTTCGAAGATCGCAAGAGGACCGGCCGACCTCGTACAGTTAGGACACCAGCGGTCATCAAAGCAGTGAAGGCGCGAATCCAATGAAATCCCTGCGTAACCAAAAAATCTTCGTTCTTCAGATAGGCCTAAGCAGAACCACGGTCAAAAGGGTGCTAAATTAAGACCTGGGTCTACGAGCTTTTCGTAAAAACACCGGACAATATCTAAACGAGCGTTCAAAAAAAAATTGGCTGGAATGATTTAGATTAGGCTTTATTACGGGGCGCGGCGGTACGCGGGAAGTACCGCGAAATTTTGTATTTGGAGCCTTGTTTTTAGACAATGGAAGCCTATGTTCAGCTGTGGGCATATTCATCATCATCATCAGCCTTTATTATTAGGCTGATAATGATGATGATAATGAATGTTTCTATTTACTAAAGAATTACAAATGCATTCTGCCTATATCTCGTCCTAACTATAGGAACGTAAAAAGTATTCGGTTTTCTCAGTGCAACCGTGCATGTGCGCAGTCCTATTTGCTCAAGGAACTCCGGGCAATTAACAGTGACGTGTGCTATGTTAAATATGTAACTCAAATCAGCCATTTCTCTGCGCTTTTGAAGGGGAAGAAAGTGGCGGCATCTTGTCTCATAGTTTGGTAAATAAATACGAGCTCGATACTGCAGGTATCGTAGAAACCTCTTTTGGATGGACTCTATTCGCGTGGAATACACATCGTACCTTGGATTCCATACCTGGGAGGCATATACGAGGTGACTACGTACGAACGCACAATAAAGTATTTTAAAAGTTTTGATATTTGTAAATTCCGACGATATTCTTAAAACAAATTACAAATTTCTTGAGTATCTCATTATTTAACTTTAATATCAACGTGTTGATTAAATAATAATTTACTGTTAAATGTTACACCTAATTCTTTAATAGAATCAACTCGAGTTAGAGAAATGTTATAATACTTGGCAACCCTTGTGCGATATATTTATTTGTACTTACATCTATCTACCATTAATCTTGGTCACAAAAAAATAACAGAAGGGGTATTCATTTCCTAGACTCGATCTCCCACTAGCGGATAAATCGGAAACACAAAAAGTGAAAAACACAAGGGGCAGTGTCTTATTTTTTTTATATATATCAAGTAACTTGCACTGCAGTAGTTACGGGCCCATACAAAACTTGTTATATAGGTAAGCGCTTGTATTTCAGATCTATGCAACACTCTTCTGCGGCAAAAACTGCCACCCATGAAACAGAGTCAAACTGTTCTATCAGTAGCGATGCGTATGCTGACCTGCGGTCTATCAAGGCTGGATGTCGTGGTCACCTGTAACGTCTACCCTCACATCGTGTGGCCGGTGTCGGCGTACAAGCTTTCCTGCCGTATGTTGGATATCGTACTGTACTCCATGGAGAAGAACTTTTATATCTCCGATAGGTAACACCTAAACCTTGCATTAGAACAGCTCCCAGTGAGGGATCACCTGTTGATCCCTCACTGGGAGCATTCTAGTGAAATATACATTTCAGATATTCGTTCGTGAGCATGACGTTACATTACAACGACCCTTACTGACGAGCATTCACGCAGCAATTTAATCCAATTGTTAAATGAAAGGTTGCGCACTGCTCGGTTTTCATCTTCCCTCACCGGATTAGATACGCTCGAATCTGAGCTGTAATTACATTACCTTATAGGCGAATAATCCGGGTGAAGAACCAACTTGTATCTATGTTATTTATTATTAATATTTACGTATCTTCTAGCACACAGCAGTTCAGAACTAGTAGAAACAAGCGAAAATATACGCATTAATTTAAACTTGTCCTACCAGGTGGTTGATCTCGCTGCTTTTCTTCATGTGGGAAGCAATCGTCTGGAACTCTGCGTTCAGAGACCAATTCATTGAGAAAGATGGCATTTACAATCTGCTGGATATTATCACGGTTACTAGTTAAAAACTATTATACTTAGGCCAATTCTAAGTGTTCTTATGTTATAAATTAATTAAATGAAATCATCCTGCGCGGCTGCGCTCATGTGGTACCAGAATAAAACGTAGTCTTGCACTCAAGGCTCGTGTTATTTGGATAGTGAACAAACTTTTAGGCCCGTAGTGTGAAAGCCAAGCGTAGAATCTGCTCAAGTAAATCTTTAATAAAGAACGTAACTCTGATCCCATTCTGGTTGCAATAGCAAAAAGTCTGCTTGAGTAAATAGGGTATTGTCTTTGGTCTGTTTTGAAATAACTACCAAACGTTTTTTTACTTCGAATCTTTAGTTTTTTTGATTACTTTGTAAATATTATCAATAAATATTTGGTGAGAATCGAAATGAAAGAAACAAAATTAAACCAAACAAAATTAACGTGAAAATAAAAACAAATCTCTTCGTGGTTTTCCTTCGTATGAAGGTGGTACTTATTACTACATTTCAGGCGTTCAACCGATGATGCCTCAAACAATGAAATATAGGTCTGAAAATATACTCGATAATGGTGTTAAATTTCAGTTTGATTTTTGGTTTTCGTTTGCTATGATAGGCAAAATAATTCCTGTAAGGATGTTTTCGGCATTAAATTATCGCGCGTTATATTTAATTATTAGCGTGCGTCATCGGAGCGTCGATGACTCGGTTAATTTTAAATGTTTTTATCTATGTTAGTCTATAAGGTATTTATTATATGGGCCCTAATTAAGTTTATTTTTGTACACTTTCTTTGTGGTCTGAAATAAAAGTATTATTATATTATTATTAAATTAGAGGAAAAGTAAGTAATAAAACCCTACCAAAGAGATTCCATCATCAAAGAAAGGCACATCTCCCAAACAGATGTGACCAATCACATCGACAATAGACGTGCGTTCGCATAGTGAAGTGTCGCTTTAGTGTTATTTGTGAATGAAAAAGCCTACCATAGTGAACCCTGTAAGAAATACCTAACTTAGCTAGCATAGTGTTGCTTGCTACCTTACATAAGTTTTGTTCTTAAATACGGGTGTTATAGCATCAATCAACCATAGGTCGATGCCTGGTCAAGCTTTCATAATACGGACCTTAAACTTTAGGTTACAGACAGACAGTTTTTTTCTAATTTGTAATGTTAGTTATTATTATAAATAAATTTAGCTTAGTTATAAATAATGCTAGAGTACACACATAATCACCTAGCCACAAAGTAAGCAGTAGGTATCATTATTAGCTCTTGTGATCCGCCTGGACGGCACAACCTGTGCCGTCCAGGCGGATCACAAGTCCTTCATTCCTTCCAGACATCACGATCTTGAGCAACCTCCTTTCAATAATAATGGAAGTTTTATTTATTCTCTTATTTGTAGTTGAGCACACCAGCCACGCAATGTGTAGCGTTGGCGATGATATGCGACGCCACCCGAGCCAACGCCTCCGTTGGCCAACTAGTGACATGGCGCGCTAGCCTTTCAGCCTCAAATGCGGTAACGTTCCATTTTTATGGCTCCGTACGCCCGAATAAAAATCGGAAGAAAGTACAAGAAAAAAGAAACCAATCACTTTCATTTCTGTAGGCTTACAAAAAAACTCGAAGACAATTTTAAACTCAAATAGGAAATAAAGTATTTGGATTTTCTCTTCACTTGAATTTTTCACAAAAAATCTATTAAAGATTTCCTAATCGATAATAAATTAATAGTTTAAAATTAGATTTGTCCAAGAGCTTATTTTACCAAATCCTTGAAACCCCGATGGCTCGGGCATGTAGTTTGAATGGGGAAGGATCGAGCAGCCAGCAGAGCGTACGAGGGACGCTCAAGTGGCCAGAGGCCTATTGGTCATCCGAGGTACCGCTGGAGCAACGAAGTTGAGAAAGACCTACATAAACTTCGTGCCATCGACTGGACTGAAACGGCAAGGAACCGGGACAGACAGCTTATGATAAGGGCACTAGATAATTGATTACAATACAGGTCAGACGACCATGGGTGACGACAGGTTGTAGATGATCAATGATGACGATATGACTATGACTAGGTATCTATGAATGAAAGGACGAGTTCGTCTTTTTAGAGCTCCCTAAAAAGACGAACTCGTCCTTTCTCTCATCTATTAGGTGTCTAAGCTGGAAATAGCAACGTCCAATTTGGTTTTCGATTGTTTGTTATGACTATCGGACCGTATTCCGCTTGATGTACTTTACGTCACATTTATTATTATTTTCTCAGCACCCGGTCCTTGTGAAGCGAGGTGCCAATATATCGGCCCTGCTTGCTGCGATCTTCCGTGATGAGTGTAAAGTCATTGGCGTTAAGCTCGACCTCAACGGTGTTATTACAGGTAAAACCAAATTCTCATCCACGGCGGATGTCTGAACAGAGACAAGCCATATGCGCGGGACCTGTAATAAATAAATAATCCTACTAATATTCAGAAAGCCACAAAGAAAGAGATAACAAGTTGTATATACCATAGACAATTTTTTTTACTAAACAGAAAGCACCCAAAAACGTTTATTAATCCGAGGTGTGAATTGTGAAGAAAAATTAACGTGCAATCTCCTGTCTTCGCCCACTACGCCACGCAGGTTATCATAATAGAGACACAAATCGCTGCTTCCCTGCAAAACAGCCTCGACTCAAATATGTCCAAAATCGTATAGATTTCACAAAAACTCACAAGCGCCCCTTTGTTTTGCCGTGTTTAGTTGGTTATTATCTGAGCTTATCGTCCGTTTTGTTATTTGCAACCAGGATGTCGTATAACTACAAGATTTGTTAAGAAATGTATATGCAAAAGTGATGTATTTAGAGGTATGGCGGCTTTGATCTTGAAATTAACGTAAGTATCACAATAAAAAATATTTTATTCTACTAAGGGGCCTTATTTAGTGATGCGACTGCTTTATTTATAAATGCTAACAAATGATG
Organism: Eupithecia exiguata; assembly: GCA_947086465.1. Taxonomy (NCBI): domain Eukaryota; kingdom Metazoa; phylum Arthropoda; class Insecta; order Lepidoptera; family Geometridae; genus Eupithecia; species Eupithecia exiguata. The sequence continues at coordinate 4,520,938 of OX352226.1, forward strand.
ATGATGGATTGTCTATTTTAAATAAAAAGTGCCGTTTTGTAATGTGACGGCTGTAAATATAAAATATTTAGTAGAATCTTTTGTTTTTGTTAATAAAGGTATTTACTTATACTTCGCTTTTATATATATTTATACAACTAAAATCATCCGTCAAACTCCCTAATATTACGTACATTTGTCTTAATAGAAGCTACACAAAAGAGCATAATTTTTTTTCATAGTTGATTTATGTACCGCAGCCATAGAAGAAAGAAATTTTAGCTACTCCACAGCTGGATTATTATCCTACCCAATGAATATTATTTAAAGAAAGATTTACTTGGTTCAGATTTGGACAGTCCAATAATAAGTGCGGAGGTTCGCAAAGCTTTGAGAGACAGCAAGTTTTGGATGCCGAAGTGTACGCGCAGCCCGATCTGCTACACGGCCGCCGACATCGCGGGATCACGCTTGTCAAAGGTACAATAATTAATTATTAAGTTCACAACATGGGCCCTGACCACATAGTACTTTAGTTAGTACTAGCGGCCATTAACAAAAAAAAATGTACATTTTAACACAGTCTCGGCAGATTTTCCATGCTGAGAACACTCGATCGGTCTGCTTTTGACAAAATAAACGATCAAAATCATCCGTTTGGGAGCCACGATGCTGCAACAACCCACAGATACACACACAGACACAGATTCGTTCGTCAAACTTATAACAAACCTTTTGTGTAGGGGCCGAACAAAAAAAATACATTGTATTAATATACATTAGCGCTGGCAATACCTCGAGAAGAACCGAAAACCGCTGGAGTAAACGTGTTCTTGAGTGGAGACCGCGACTCGGCAAGCGTAGTGTAGGACACCTTCCGACCAGGTGGGATGACGATTTGCCAAAGACTGCTGGCAGATGCTTGATGCGGCAAGCTAAAGACAGGGCGCTATGGCGCTCATTAAGGGAGGCCTATGTCGAGGAGTGGACAACATAGGCTGATGATGATGATGACGTTTAAGTTTTATTTCCCAACTAGTTTCTGCCCGCGGCTTCGCATTGTTTCTATGGAAATGACTAAAGGTTTTTTCTATCCCATGGGAGCTGATGCAGCAGGACATATGCCTCCCCTTATGAGTGCCATAACGCCCTGTCTTCAGCTTGACGCATCCAGCATCTGCCAACAGTCTTTCGCAAATCGTCATACCACCTGGAGGGCGTCTAACACTACGTTTGCCGAGTCGCGGTCTCCACTCAAGAACACGTTTACCACACCGATTATCGGTTCTTCGCGAGATATGGCCGGCCCACTGCCCTTTGAGCTTGCTAATTCTTAGAGCTATGGCGATGACTTTGTATTGTTTATCTTAGAGCTATTGTTTTCTGTCGGATGTATTCGTTACGAATCCTATCCTTCAGAGAAACTCCGAGCATACTCGTAGCTCTATCCATAGCTCGCTGAGCGTCAAAAATGTTTTATAATTAAACGTAGTATCCATTTAGACCTAAACTGAAAAGCGGGGTATTAATGCATAATTTTAGAGGTAACTAAGACAGTATACTCATCAAAGTCAATACAAGTTCCGGAGTTTCGGAAGCAAATAAGCGATGCACGATGTAGAGTGAGGTTTATTGTAACAGGCATGTTTGTACAGTTTTATTGAGATGTAATTCAGTTTTCAGTTTGAAATTAATGTAAATTTTAGAGGTGTGATTTAAATTTACCTACATTATTACATTCAAATATTACCTAAATTGAAAGTATCCGTATTGCTAAATGCGTGCATAAATCATTATTTATGTCATTCTACCTCCATCTGTTACAGACTTTTGCGATATTGTTTATGCTTTCTGAAGACCTGCAATATAAAGTGGAGGTCGCAAACGAAGCCTACAACTTGTACAGTAATATCGAGCTTAAAACCGAAGATGAGGTGAGTTTTTGGTCAAACTTTATAACCGACTCCGAAAAAAAGAAGCTGTTAATTGCGTTCTTCTGTAAGTATGTAGGTAAGTAGCCATGTTTTTTAACCGACGAAACGAAAAAAAAAGGAGGTTCTGTTTTCGGCTGTATTTTTATACACGATTTTTAAAGATTTTTTAAGTTTTGTGTAGAGAATGATCCAGGGGTGGTCCCAGAAATATTCTTGAGGGAGTACTGTTTGTCACGTAAACTAGACTAACAGCCAGTTTTCGAACGCTTGTTATTTTTGACAATAGTTTGAACTTATTGTTAACAAAAAGTTTAAACTATTATAAAAGACGAACTCGATCTAGACTTGTATGGGAAAGCGTGGAGCGTATTTTAAAAACAATTAAGATAATTAAATTGCAGTTGAATTTAATACTTCAATGATTTCACAATGACGCCATAATTGCGACTGGGGTTTCGAGTCCGGAGTTATTAGCATCACACACAGGACGTTGTTATGAATGTCTAGCCGCTAAGTCAGCGATACCTATCGCTCGTGAGAAATGCGTGGGCGCGTATGGTTAAACACGCAAGGGACGCTGAATACGGACCTTGATGCCTTAACTATCTTGAGTTTCAAAACAATAAATTGTTACCATTATGAAGGACTTGCTTCTGCCTGCGGCTTAGCACGCGTTTTTTTGGGATTAAAGTAGCCTATTGCTCGTAGATATGTTAATCCAGTAGGGCAAAAACGGGAATTGTTGTCTAGTTTAAGGTAAAATAGAGAAAAGTTACATAACTTTGTCATCCAATGCGTAAATTACCAAGATCAAGCAGTCTAAGTTACGTAGGATAGATTCTCCATATGATTTGGCACTGCAATTAGGGATAATGCCATGTGAAAAATAGGGATGAGCATATTTTTTCAACTTTTACATCAACAAAAACAACAAAACGTGGTCAGTTTCATTCGTTTAAATTTTTTATTATAGTTAAAAAAATAGTCTTTTGATTTATACGAGATTTTTTAAGGAAAATATATGTCATTGAGGCTTCAGGGAATTTTTAACATTGGCGCCATTTTTGTCAGATTAAAAAACTGAAAAGACAGGGACATGTTGCTTTGAATTCAATAGTTCTTATTAGGACCCCCAACTGAAAATTTCACAACAGACTTGTCACAGCTAAATGTGAAGAAGTCATGTCAAAAATCTCAACAGCCGTTAAAATAACAAAGAGTAGGAACAGAACCACGAGCATCAACTTCCGTTTTGAAAAAAATCTAAGGTATCTCCTAAGGTTGTCCAAAGTATGACCTGAACTGAATTAATTAATTTACTGCAAATTATTCTATGTTTGAAATTCGTAGCTTTAAGCTGTAACAAATTCTCTTTATCCTTCCTAAGTTATGATGTCCTAGTAGAACGGCATTGTACCTTTACAATTTTGAGGTTACCTGCCCTGCACATTTAAATGCATTAGGTATTTCGAGAACACTCAAAGTTAGCGATGATAGTGAGTACACGCATACATTATTATAATTTTACTTCTCACAAAAGATCTTTAAGTATGCAAGTTTTTTAATGTTCTAGAAATAATGCCTTAAATTGTGCAGGTGTGAATCTGTTCGATGCTGTTCTAGTAGGGTATCGTAACTTATGGACAGATTTGTTCATTGATCGCCTCTTCTCGTACAGCACTCCTGAAAATAGGCACTTTCACTTTCAATGTGCGCATGTACAATCTATTCAAACCTCTTCCTACCGTATGAATTCCTGGTACAAGTGTATTTAAAATAGTGCACTAACTTGCACTAACTAGTTATTTTTAGATCAGCACTGTGATAACGTTATCAAATCAAACTAGGTCAGAAAAATAGATTCCAAAAAAAAATATAATAAACACATGTCCTAGGTTATTTTAGTTTTTAATTAATTTATTTACTAATTGCAAATTATTTTAAGTTTGAAATTCGTAGCTTTAAGCTGTAACAATTTTTTTTTAAACTTCCTAAGTTATGTACCTACATATGTATGAAGTCCTAGTAGAACAGCATTGTACCTTTGCAATTTTGAGGTTACCTGCATTAAGGTATTTCGAGAAAATTCAAAAGTTTGATGATAGTGAGTAAATAAACATACTTATTAGAATATTTACATATCGCAATACGTCTTTTGCATGCAATTTTTTATTGTTCTAGAAATAATGCCTTAATGCAGGCAGTGCAGGTAACCGCCTGCACAATTTAAGGCCGATGTGCATCAGGTCGATGCTGTTCCACTAGGGTATCATAACGTATGAAGAGATATGTTTATTGATCGCCCCTTCTCGTACGGCGGCGCTCCTGAAAATGGCACTTTCACTTTCAATGTGCGCATGTACGTTCAGTTGAAACCTCTTCTTTCCCTATGATTTCCTGGTACAACTGCATCCAAAATAGTGCGTTTAATAGTTATTTTCAGACATGCATTGCATTGCATTCGTACTTACTTCGACTTCAAACGGCATTCATGGGTGAAGGCCCTTCCAAGGCAACCGTGTATCGTTGGTATAACGAATTCAAGCGCGGTCGACTAACTTTGGTAGATGAGAAAGAAGTGGTCGCCCTTTGACGTACGGAAGAAAACGTGCTAGCAGTGACTTTTTTTATCCAAGACAATAGGCGAGTTAGGTATAGGCCTCAAAATTCTTGTGCTTTTCCGCACGGCCCTTTGCCAATCTCATCCACATTCGCCCTTCGTTACCAACATCGATTTCATTGCATCGCAATTATTCCGGGAACTGATTAGGTTGATAATGAAGCAGGTATTCCAGTACCTACGGACTTGTCGGTGCGGGTCGGTACGGATTGGTGCAGGATACGGTAAATAAGAAACAGGTAAATTTGTCTTTATTTACCATCATGGCTTTGAGTTGACGACGAACTAGCCCGTAGGTATGAGCCTGTCCAGGTAGTCGGTACCGACAAGTCCCAACCTGTTCATTTACCTATGTGTGAGCGCTATGATAACATTGAAATATTTTACCTGTATGGATCGGTACCTGCCCGTACCGGTTTGTCTGCACAGGGAACCCGCCTCTTTGTCCTCACCCTTAGGTAGGAAAGGTCGTAGGGTACAAATGTTATACATGTAACACGTACAAACCTTCCAGGCGATACTGATCCTCTGCGCTTACTACCTAACGATGAAGCTGAACGAAGTGTGGGCGGAGACGCGATCACAGAGCAGCGCCTTCCTGCCACATGATTCGGAGATATTCGAGGAGTTTTTGGAGATCGGCAGGTAGCTGGTTAATCCACGGCTGGGCTTTGACTTTGACCTATCTTTGTAATTTCGTTCCTGGCCTACGGTAGCCTGATTATTAGTGTAGTTACCTAAGTATATTTAAACGTTCATTTCTTGTTCATTTCTATTGTATACTAATTTATTGAATAACATTTAGTTCTCTTACAGAGGTTGGTCCAAGGAGATAAAGCGGATGCAAGAAGACGTATTTGAGTCAAGAAAACAAAAGGTACATAAGTAGATACTATTGCTTTGATTGCTACTCCGTACTGTAACTGAATGGAATAAGAAAAAATAATACTCTTCAGTTAAGTATTTCAAAAAAACTTTTATGAGATTATACCTAGGTACTTGATTTCTTACACAGAATGTAAATATTGCAGAACAACCATACGATACGGATCGGCAAAGCCCACTTCATTTTACTTCCTAGTACAAAACAACCTTGCTTGCTTAATCAAACACACATAAATTTAAAAAATTTCAGGAGCGTAACCAAGAGTGCAATCTCCTCTCGTTCCTAGCGCGCGTACGACTCAACGTAGCTTTAGACGCCCTGCGCGAAGTGCGCTGCACGGCGCGCTCCGCCGACCGCAAGCACCTCACGCAGCACGCACTCTTGCAAGACGCCGTCAGAGCGTACCATCGCCGCTCCACAGTCACCCAGAAGATGGGCGCGCCTATCCTACGCACTTATGGGCCTAAGTTTGATGAACAAGTAAGGACCGGACCAACCCAAAACAATGCCGTTATTTTTTTCGCAATTCTGTATTTTTTTTATTGTTTAGGTTTTAACTTCCTCAAGGCGAATGTCCATTTAATTTTGTGCACGCACTCAGAATCTACACTTGCGAGCTATAAACTGGAATCACATCATACAAGACCCACCCCCATATGCCACTGTTTGCGCTATACAGCATTGTGCGTATCGCTCTCCCGGTCTCCCGTAGACTCTCCGTCGACGGTCGCTGCTATGCAGGCACATCCTAGTCTCGTCCGCGAACAAAACTCGGCTCCATTGCTGTATATCCCAATCTAAGTGATCACGAGCAAACTGAAGTCGGGCTTGTCGGTGGGCTGTAGACAATTTGGGTCCCGTTGCTGGCCTTTTTGGGGTCAAGTTAGCTTCTTTGAGTCTTCGCCTCACTGTCCACTCGCTGACAGTTCTCCCTCGAACTTCTCCGAGCTCCCGCTGGACGTCAACGCCGGTTAGATGTCGATTTCGGAGAGAAGTGCTGACAGTAAATCGATCATCTCTCGCCGAAGTGCATCGCTGTCGTCCAGATCCTGGTCTTCGGACTAAGTTTCCAGTCTCTCTAAACCTCTTGTATACTTTGGAGACACAGGACTGGCTCAGATGAAGCTGTCGAGCGATAGTACGCTGAGAGAACCCTTGCTGGATTAGGGTGACGATTTGAGCGGCTTCTACTGGTGTGGTTTCCATTTTCTTGTAATTCCAGTATTTTGAGTGACGTGATATATTGGACTGATGACAAAATTGCATAAATTCCCAGTTTTTATAGGGATTCAGGAGTTTGAAAAAATTGATGTTTCGTTCCAAAAATTTATATCTTTTGTTTTCACGTTCCATGACATATGATGAACATTTTTTTCGCTATGATATCGAAAGAGTTTGAAAGCTAATAAAATTATCTTTAAAATATACCACAACCTACAGTTTATTGCATGGAAACTGTAAAATATGGTCTGCAAAAACCAGCGATGAAGTGATTCCAGTTTATAGCTCGCAAGTGTAAAATAGCGGTAGGTATGTATACTAACAAATGGTTTAACCTTCTTCGATCAATACCGCGATTGATGTTTGAAACAAATAACGTAATCCGCGATGATAACTTATATTAATAATAGCTCCTGTCCGCGGCTTTACACGCTCTGTTCCGGGATAAAAAGTCTATGTCCGTCCCCGGAGTTCCTTCCACTTCCATGCCAAATTTCATTAAGATTCAGCCGTTTAAACGTAAATAGGTAACTAACATATAGAAAGAATTACTTTCGCTTAAATAATAAGTAAAGGATTTGTTTGTGCGCAATTTTGCTCTGCATTTGGAGTGGTCTGAATAACTGCTTATACAAAGTTGCCACATGGTCTGGAATCACTCATTTCTAGCTTACAAATAACACCAATTAGTAGCACTTTGTCCGTAGATTTTGTGTCTTTATGTAAAGCACTTGAGGGAATTTCTCATTTCAGAATGTTACGGGTCAAAACCTGAAGATCACCAGTATCATCCCAAAAGAAGTGATAAAGAAGCGATCAGATTACCCGCCTTCGCATTCTTAAATGGGTTTTACAGTAGCAAGTTTTTTCTGACTTTCACATTATACATACTACTACGCTCTATAATGGGATGTTCAAGAACCTCGGGCGTCGTCCTAACTAGCTAACGATCGTTCGACTGAACGATGCGTTTTCGCTTTTGTCGCGCGATGAACATGATCGTGCGAGGGTCCGACAGTTGTCCCAATATGTCGCGCGATAGGCATCACTATGCAAGATGTCAGATCTCAGTCAGTGTCTAGTCAGTGTTCGCGCGATGACCAATTAGGACACAGAGTTTTGAGGCTTTGATTGCACGATCGCATGATCAAACCCCATATTCGATTATTATTAAGCATTTCGTCGTTAAAAATCATCGTTCGCTCGTACGATCTACGCCAATTCGAACGACGCCTCATATTGAGTCGCACATTATGTCAACACATGTTGTTGTCAACCGATGGATTGGTCATACGTACCCCGAGGACGCCTCGCATGGCGCCAGTACCTCGTGTTAAGAAGCTTCGCAAAGTCAATACCCAGCTGTAATTTATGTAATGAAATTACCATTAGTACTTACTAGTCTTTATTTATAAACCAGTAAATTTTAGGGTTAGTAATTTAGTATCATTTCGTCTAAAAAAGCAACTGGTCTAATTAGCAAGTGGTCTAAAAAGTAGGTGGTCTAAGTGCAAACTGGTCTAAAACGCAACTGGCATATGTTCTAAAACGCTTATCGCCTAAAACGCAAGTGGTCTAAAAATACATCTCGTCTAAAACTCAACTGGTCTAAAACGCTACCCGTCAATAATGCAACTTATCTAAAACGTTCTTTGTCTTAATCTCATCCCGTCAAAAATTAATAAAATTACCTCAGTAGAATTATACTTTATTCTTAATAACTTCGTAATTATTGGACTAAGCCTACTATCAAACTAAAAATGTTCTTTTTAAATTAAAAATGCTCCTTATTAAATTAAAAGTTTTCTTGCTCCAAATGCGACCATTCCTTTTTCACACTATCGTTTGTATATTTTTAAATTCTTTTTAACTTCTGTTACTTTCTTCAAACAGTCAAATGGTGAAATCAAACCCTCCTCTACAGCAGTCAATAGCTTACTATATTCACTGTTGAATTTTATGTCAACCTTTTTTCTATTATTGACATTAAAAATATTTTTAATTAATTTAATGTCCTGTATTTTAGATTCTTGAAGTATTTTTTGCAAAAAATGAACGAATGTGGGCTTTGGGGGCACTCGGCTATTCAATCTCCTATGCCATGCTTCGACAATGTTTGTCGTGCGATGTTTTTCCTTGGCACAGCTAATCATGGGCAATGAAAGCCACTGTTTGTTTACATACCTATGGAAATTTTGCATTTCTTCCGTATCAGGTGTAATTTGTAAAATATTAATCCAAGCGTCGGCTATGTAAGTGGTGGGCAGTAATGGTATATTCGCGGTTAATCTGACAGCGTGGCGTCCTTCTCTAGTTGAAGTAAGATTTAAATCGTTACCCTTCTTCCATACTGCTTTATTAAAATGGAAGTAGCATCCGGTCAACTGAGCTTGAGGGAATACTATTTTGAAAGCATTGTATTGGGCTACTTCGTAGTCGCATTTGTAAAAGTCTATTTCAAGCAATAGCTTTGTTTTAAGAGCCTCAAACAATCTGATGTATGTGCTTTTATTTTTGTTAGGAAGGAGGGCATAGACCATTGGAACAATGTAGGTATGGTTTTCATTACTTCCGACATCCAACTGTAAAGTGAAAAATTGCATGAAGGGTTTGGGTACCCTTTTGAATGTGGAATCTCCAAAAAACTGTTGGCCCTTTACTTCATTCAATGTTTTTTGACTTTGTTTGGTACAGAAGACCAATATTTTATCATTATTCTCCCCATCACCCCATATCAAAAAATCTCTGGCTAAAATCTCGGGTACTTCGACGTCGTTTAAATTTTGGGGGTCGGTTTTTTTTACATTAAGAAAATTCCTTCTTTTTCTATTGAGTGTATCCTTTTTCGATACATACATATCCATTTCGATTAATTTACGTTTTGAACTTGTATGTAATTTAGATATCTGTTCTTCAAAAATCTGTTTTACTGGGGCGTAATTCTTACAGACTTCTTTTTTACATGAATCAATTATCAAGTCCACTTCATTTCTAATTTGGTTTTTTCGGCAGGAATGTGGGGTTGCGGGTTTCTCAACATTGTTTCGCCGCGGGCCCAACTTAATAGAGGCACTACATTCGGCACGGTTTGCACAACGCCAAAGAGTAGTGCTATCTTTATTTGTTTTATTTAAATTATATCTATAGCCCTCATTTAAAAGAGATGAACCTCCTCTCTGACTCTCTATAAATACCAGTTTTGGTTGTTGACTTTGTGCCCCACTACTTGGTCCAGGATCCATATTTAAATTATATTTAATACTAGCAGCGCCTCGCGGTTTCACCCGCGTAGTTCCCGTTCCCGTAGGAATTTCGGGATAAAAAGTAGCCTATGTCCTATTCCAGACTATAATCTATCTCTGTGCCAAATTTCATCCAGATCCGTTTTGCCGTTCTGGCGTGATAAAGGAACAAACATCCATCCATCCATCCATCTAAACTTTCACGTTTATAATATTAGTGAGATAGTGAGATATAACCATTTCACAATTTTCACATAACAATTTAAATTATTCAGCGCAATGGCAGGAAAACATCACATAGTAGAATGACAACGTATAATCTAAAGTGGCCAGTATGCATGTAAAGGAGTTTGAATAATGATTATCTCCACTTCAGGCCAATCGGCAATCGGTCCGTAATAAAAATTGTCTTCATTTTTGATAGAAACTTGACGACCGCTCCCTAACTAGACCATCTGTGCTTTAGACCAGTTTTGTACTTAAACCAGCCGCTTTTTAGACCATTTGCTAACTAGACCATCTGTGCTTTAGACCAGTTTTGTACTTAAACCAGCCGCTTTTTAGACCATTTGCTAACTAGACCATCTGTGCTTTAGACCAGTTTGCACTTAGACCACCTACTTTTTAGACCACTTGCTAATTAGACCAGCTGCTTTTTTAGACGAAATGATACTAACCCAAATTTTAGAGCCGACCATAGAGAAATTACTCGCTCTTTTAAGTTCCTGGACTGGCTCTATACTCGAGTGCTTCGCTAGCTCGGGATTTAATATTAGTGAATGTTCACATAAACCAAATTTGCTTTTGTAGAACAGATGTACCCATGGTCAAAAATCTATTTTGCTCACTGTTTTAGTAATGTGGTATGTTGAGTTGAGTATTGTTGTAGTAAATTGTGAGTTTTCGTGGTATTCTATTTAATATTGGGGAAATTGACTTAGTTCAGCTATGTAATAAAAATAAGTTTACGATATTAAACTTTATTTTATTTAATTATCATAATAATCTTTTTCTATCTGTTATGGTTACATACAATAAAGCTTCACCTAATTAATAATTTAACAGACATTATCATTCTTTACCTGTCTGTAAAAATAGGAATAATACCAAAAAAGTCAAATAAGACATTCATACGATAGTTGTGTGATAAGAAACACATTTTTAAACGAAGAAGATAGAATGGATACTAAGAAACGGTGTCTTAACTCGACTGCGTACAAATGTCAGTCGTTGTTCTAATGAACACAATATTATTTGGACTACTTTTATGCTCTAAGAAAATGTAAGTTTGAACATGATTTATTAATTGATTCCTCTTGTAAATACTTTCATTATTTATAACAATCATAATTATTTTTAAAATCCCCTATGCAACATTAAAATAATTTAAACAAATTGATACGTTTACTGCCAAGCTTCATGCTGTTTAAAGACCGCGAGTGTCACCTGCACTTTATGTATTAAAATTAAAAAAGCTCTGTTAGCTAAAAACTAGAAATATAACCAAACCTTTAGTTTCATACATTGAACACATTTTTCAAGGTACGTTCAACGTACATATGTATAAGGCAGGAGTACCTTCAAGGTAAAATATACAAATTTCTTATCATAGGTTGCTTAAGTTTTTCTATCTTTTTCAAGTAAGTATTTAAAATTTGCGCAAAATAATTAACATAGTTGAAATGTGATACAATAATGATAAATAATCATTTTAATTAGAAGTGACTAGCTATGCTATGATTAGCTAGGATTATTCTATGACTGGCTGCTGCAATATGCGCCTTTAAATAACTCGAGAGCGGTTGGACCGATTTAATGATGTAGGATTTGTCTCCGTCCCAAATGGCAGAATAACTATCAAAGAATTAGGGTTCCGTGCAAAATAATTAAATTCTAGGCTGACGAAGCCGCTGAAAGAGCTAGTTAGTAATAAAACTAAATATACAAGGAAGAGAGTTGAGTCAAACATCTGCGGGATTTCAAATCACAAAAGAATTTGCAACATGAAATATGCCAAAAAGATTGTCAAATTGGTCAACATTTTTTATGCCGATCGACTCGGTCTCGTCTCATGAGCTAATCTGAGCAGCGGAAGGTAGGCAAATTTAATAAATAATAATATAGTATCAGACATGCGCTACATTATGCTTATTGTCAGATGAAGCCAGTCATCTAAACGGGGCTATACTACTCGTTTAGGATGAAGAATACACTTGATTGTGCGACGTAGTGGAATAACTTAACTATAACATTATAGTTGCAACTATACAAATTAAAACCTAGAGAATTTATGGAAATCGTAACAATTTCATACGTACTCGAGTCATTTCGTTCATTAAGTTTTGAACGCGATCAACGCATCTAAACTCAGGTCAATTGTTTTTGTGTGTATTAATAAAAACTGAACTTTCAAGCTAAGCATTGTAAATACTAGTTTAAATTTAATTCTATTATTTAATTGTAATTTTCTTTGTTAATAAAGAGTATTTTTAACCAACTTCAAAAAAGGAGGAATTTCTCAATTATGTTAGGTGAATTCGATTTATGAAACGTTTCATGTTCATCATCATATTTCGATGTTATTTTTAGGACGTACATAATGTATGTCATGCATGAGTCATAACTACAATGTCTATAATAACATAGTTGTTATAGAAAAACTTATTTTTGAATAAGTACAACTCAATGCCCTAACACACAATTTAATTTGTAATTTGAAGTTCTCTAGAAATTAAATTAGTTATTGTAGATAAGGTGGCAATTGATTTTATATACATATTAACACGCATAACGCTAATTAAATTCGTAATTCTAAATTAAACCAACGATGAAAAGACCAGACCTTGCTTGCTTCAAAATATAAGTAATCAATCTTGGTCTTTGAGCTTACCTCTCCTTCATTCTGAGGGTAAAACAACAAAGTTCGGTATGACATAGGTACTCCTTTATACCTGAAGTCTCATGTGCACTGCTTTCACCCCTATTATAAAATTGTATTCTAAGCAAAGCATGCGCTCTACGATATCTTTTTCTAAAATTTAAAGCCATGGCTCACGTAAGAACTTCCCCTTTACTTATTATTCTGTTTTTTTTACTTTTTCACTTTAACAGAAGCAAACAACTCTTATCAATTGCTTAAGGTGGGTGCTAACCTTTAAGCCCCCATACAAACGTAGTTTCCGATTCATTTGGAAACAACGTCCACGATTTTAATGAAATTTTGCATACATATTCGAACAAGAAATAGATGTTTGCACCGTTTTAGTTTAAAAAAAACAAAATTATCATTAAATGAGACCTGAATAGGGAGGACATGAATAGGGTCCCGTTTTTACCCTTTGGGTACGGAACCCTAAAAAGGTACAAACAGCTATTTCTTATCCAATTAGCTATGCGAAATTTCACTACAATAAAGGGTGTAGTTTCAGATGAATCGGAAAGTACGTTTGTAGGAGAGCTTAGAGGTTCGCACCTACCTTAAGTTAAGAGGTTTAACAAGGAGGTTTAACGTGCTCTTCGTTTAACCTTTCATATTTAAACCTAGTTTAAAAGTTTATATGCGAAGGCACTGTCTTTAAATTGTAAGAAAAAGACCGCGTAGTTTTTCCATGTGCAGTCTTTAAAATTCCATCAGTCTTCCAGAACCCCACACTTCAATCATACACAACTGCACAGGGCAAATCACTAGGTACATACATTCAGTACACAAAGCAGCATCGGTATGGTCACCCCAGAAGTTAAGCCGCTAGCAGGACTCCGCAAGGGTGCCTTTCTATCAGATTATGCTACGTGACAGAATTGCAGATGTGTGCAAACAGGTCATTCCTAACAGAACTGGCACATATAAATACAACCATATTTATGATATAATTTAAACATAACAAGAAAAAAAGATATAGATGTATCTAAAAATTGGCCACTACGTCAAGGTAAAAATAGCCCTTAAATAGCATTTTGGGATACCTATAAAACCGATATATAAACAAGACCGAAGACAAAAACACTTTGGCTTTAAATTACATTTGATTGAGAATTGTTACTAGTTACTTAACTACGTAACGATTAAATATTATAAACTTGTTATATTTTTTTTTAACAATTTGAACTTCAATATTTTATCAGGTTTTTCAACATTTATCTACCAATTAGAATCTCATTGATTATTAGATCAGCGACATCAATGACGCTGAGAAATGCTTATTTGTTGCATTCAACGCATTCAAAAGTCGTTCACGTGAGAGCAAGACTTTACGTGCTGCTTAAGTTTAGTTAGATTACTTTTCCACAATCGAAAAGTTCAAAATAATTTAAATTTCCTCGATTAAAGCAAAACGCAACAAGATAACCAACACTCAAGTTTGCAATATCGCGCTTCGCAAGCCACTTAACAACGATAAAGTCTTTCTATGATGGCTGATAATGTTCGCGGTAAATCTATGCTAACTACCTACGAGTGATCCGAGCTACCGTCCGAGTTGCTGAACATAGATGCGACCATGTTGTCGAACTCTGGTACGGCATCCTCGTACATCTTGAGTTGCCGCGACAAAGTCTCGCTGTCCGTGGAGGCCGAAGTCTCCACGAGAAGCTCGCCCCACTCGTCGCTGATAGAACGCGCTTGCAAGCACTCCTGGTAGAAGTTAGCCAGCTCGGCGATCGGACTGCCGTCAGCGAAGGGGAATTCCTGAAAATAAAAGACCAACAAATTAAAACTAATCTTTTTCACTATACACTACAAAAAAATTAAAGAGTGGTTCCTCTTATACTTAGTATAGTAATGAATATGTTACATGTCAATAGACTCCAAAACGACAAAAGATTCTAGGTTTGTTTAAGCATGGGTTCTCGCGTTTTTTGACTAGTAAAAACCTTACAACGATAAAGTCTGATTATTATCGTTTTCATGCCAGTTATTTGTTTCCCTTGTTGTTTATTTTATTATTATTTAATGGTCAGATTTTTTTTTAAGAAAGCAGAAATCACAAACAACGGATTATTTGAAATATACACGTTCCACCTTATTTTCCTCGCAGTTGTTTCCTATCACGTCGGTTGCGTTGATCACCCGTCACCATAGCTTATTCGTCGCTATCCGTACATTCCTAAAACGTCACTTTCTGTATCTATATTCGGTACCTCCAACCCGTTTCATGCTCAGTGTAGGTACTACACGTACGTGTATTGTCATCGAAAATGAACATCGATTGTTCTTTTTTCAATCAATGTTCCAAATACTACGGAAGTGGCCAAATCATACGGCGGATTTGGAGTAAAAGCTTTTTGTCGTTTGACCTATTATGAAAATAACCATAGCTACCGGCTGCTATTTCAAGAATAAAACATGGCGAATGTATTTACGTGTATTGTATTGTATTTGATTATAAGTCGAACTTTTAAATAGCACACGAGAGAGTGGAATAATTATAGTATTTTATGTTCCATCAGAACTGACGCCATCGTAAAATGGCCCTTTTGTGTTTGTTTTGTTTAGTCCAGTCTTGCAAGCCAAAGAACAACTTTTACAGCTCTCGCCTCAATGAACAATGTACTATATTTTTGGAATTAGAATATTCAATAGAATAGAATAGTATCATTTTTGTTTTTCTATTTGTTACTCTGCCCGCGCCCCCATACGGTTTTCCATGATAAAAGGCTTTAGTAGGCTTCATAAACATCGAAACTTTCCAAGTCCCCAAATTTTTCAAGTCGACAGATTCGCATCTCTCTGTTAAAAGTAACTGTAGTCCAGGGTCCAGCCGGGGTCCGAGGTTGACCCCTTTTTTTGCTTATTTGACCAGTCAAATAAGCAAAAAAGGGGGTCTTCCAACACTCCGTTTCACGTTGCATCGCGACCTACGCTGCGCTGTCAGCCATCATCATCGCGACCAGCAACCTACCCATTACTGACCTCATCAGTAATGTATTATATATATGCAATCTGAATTTACACCAATATCCATACAGACCGACATGACCGGGTAGAGGGAAAGTCGGATGGGTGCCGTCCCATCGGATTATGAGAGTGAGGGAACAGAGAGTGCAACAGTGTGCACCAGTGTGCACCAGTTTTGTGCACATACTTGTGCATTTCAATAATTATTATTTGCTGCGCACATGGCCAGGCTATGTTGAGCCTGGCCGTCTGTCGGCCGAAATGAAAAATAAGGACGGACACATCCAATATCCACAGCCTTTGTTTACCATCAATGCGGAGTACTTGTCACCGTTCTTCTTGGGCACCTCGATGGCCTTGCTGGAGCAGTGAGCCGCCGACGTGGATGCTTCGTCCGTCAACCGCGCGCCCGCTTGCTCCGTCACCGCTAAGAGTTTCAATTTCTGGAACAAGAGAAATAAAAAATATAACAAAAAATATACTGAATAATTCACAGAGTATAATCTAGCCCCAAATCAAACAGAGCTTGTGTTATGGGTACTAGATAATTGATAAAGGTATAATACTACAATATATTGCATTGATGGATATAATTGCAAAGGTTGTAAGAGCAACTGTTATAGACCAGAGGTTACCAAAAGTTGCAGAACTACTGGTCCGATTTTGATAAAACTTTCACTTACAAAATGCTACATCATCCCTGTGTGACATATAAATGCTTCTCTATCTCTCTATCTACATAGGCTATGTTTTAAAGAATGAAAAATCAAAAAATCTTTTTATTTCCATCTACACACTTGGAAAATGTCAAATTTCTAAAAATTACTAAAAATAACGTCATTTAAACTTTCTAAACTTATGTTCATCAACATATATACTTTAATTTCTGAGTAATCTATTTTAAGTTGCAAAATAACGTAAGAAAATAAACATTAAAAACTAAAATACAAAGCCCATAAAAATTTGGGTACCTATCAGAATACCCATGTAGCAAAACGACGATATCGACAAAACGCCAAGAACGTGAAATGCCCTAGTATTCAAGTCGTCGTTAAAGAAAAATGCCCTGGTAGCAAAACGACGGGATTGCTTTATGTCAGTACAGTTGAAGCAAAAAGCCTATGTTCCGTAGGATACTTGCTCTTAGAGTTGAAGTGAATAACCTCTTTACTTTAACTTCCTATTGGAAACTAGAACCTTGACATGCCTTGACGTATGAAGCTTTCTTTTGCTTACTGGCCACTTGAAAAATATTGTTACGATTTTTTTTTGTCTGTGGAGATTGTTTTAAGTTGATTTTATTTTATAATAAAGCTTGAAAAACAGTATTTTTTGTAATTCTAGACTGACTGTACTTGTCGTTTGAGACACGCAGACTATTTTCATTTCCAGACGTTTTGCTACAAGGTCATTTTCGCATGTTAGTCAATTGTACTGAACGGTCGTTTTCCTACTTAGGGGTTCTGATAGGTACCCAAAAATTTAACTATTTCAACCTATGTAAATACCTATAACCGTTACAATAATTAACTGTAACCCGTAAACATACTATAAATTATAAACATTAAAAAGTACCTTCATAGAATTAGGTAAGTAAGAAGCTTATTTCGTAACAATTATACTTATTGCTTTTAATAATAAAGTGAACTGTATACCTGACCTAAATGTGTACACCAAATTATAAATATTTAAAATGCAATATAAATATACAATAATTAAGAATAACTTCGTAATAATGATCCTCCTGCTTAAACCTTGGGTTTGACTCTATCCCGCCTAACCCGCCCGTATTTACCCTGCTGTAGATCATTTTAAGACCAGTAGAACATCACGTTTGAACTCCGGCTTACTAATGTTGAAGATGTCTGTTAGTTGTTAGTTACTCTTCGAGTTCGAACAAAACCCGTCCCAAGCTTTTTTATCTATACTTTACTTAGAGTGCATGAATGCAGAGGAGATGGTCAAGCATGTGCTTGTAAAGTGCTACAGCGTAGCTTCTCATAGAATGCAAAACATTGGGATACCAAGGACTGGAGAGGCATGCACCGGCGTCAGCTAGCTGCAAAAGTAATGTGTAAGCAATCAAAACAAAGATGACCTTGCTATCTGTGACTACAGGCATCTATCATTTACAGGGATAGCTTGCAAATTATAGAAATAAGGGCCTACAAACCAAAACGGGGGAGGCCTGCGTCTAGCAGTGGACTATTATAGGCTGTTGAAGTGTGGCGAGGTTTAAAATCACTTATTTTTTATGTTCAAAATGACCTCCATATGGTTTCTAAAATTCAACAGACCAAGTGGACCAATTTGTCGACTTATTAATTTTCAGACCTTTCATGGGTTCTCAAAATATCACTTAGATGATGATGATAGCTTACTTGTTCCATTTTCTCTTTCTCCGCCAATAGCCACTGCATAGGCGGCTCGGGCGGCAGTTTCTGACTGAGGGTGTCGTGAAGCTCCTTTATCTTGGCCACGTCTACGAACGCGCCCGCGGTCAGCGGCTTTGAAAGGTCCATCACTTTCTTCTCGTAGGTTTTCCTGAAAAATATTTTATAAATTTTGTATTAAATTCCCTCTTTCAATATCTCTGAATGAAATTACTGCCGACTCATAGTGAGCCAGTGACAGAGTACAATGAATATTAACTTAAATCAAATTCAAATTAATCAAATTCATGTAAAAGGCATACTCGAATAAGATAGAGATTAAAATAAGTGAGTGAGACGGTAAAACCCAGGTTACGACTGTCTTACTGGAATTCGAGAGTGTTTTTTTTACCTCATTTCCCCTATGCTAGCCTGATATATTCATCATCCTTTGACCTAACTCAGGTGTCTCAATGACATTATTTTTGGAATCAGAATATTCAGTAGAATAAATAAGTTTAATATTTGTTGTATTATTTGCTACTTGATTATGCCCGCGGCATTACAAGCGTTTTTTAGTGATGGAAAGTTAGACAGAGTTAGCTGCTGTGGTAAACTATAATTTTCACACTATTTTCATGGAAAAATCATCGAGAATAATCTTCGTTAGAAACTATGTCGGCCCGATAAAAATCATAAATTATTATAATAAATTAGTGGATGAGGTTTTTAGTCACATCGTCCTTGATGCTATGCTACGTTTTATCCAGAAATCACATGAGCGAAGGTGCGCTCTAAGCTAGTTTGATCTAATGTGTTCGAGGAGTATGTTTGACAATAGTGCGTCCCTAGTAGATAGTGGTGCGTCTGCGGTATCAGCTGCAGCCTGCGATGGCCCGTGGTGTCTCAATGCTCGCCTTTCGGACCACTCTTGAAGCAACGATCGTCTGTCAATACTGCGGTTCGTTATGCGAGTGAATCAACCAGATATCTGTCCGATAGCTGGCTGGATTCATGCCAAATAGGCCCTAGTGTTGTAACAACAACCCTCATTGTTGTTGTTTTTTGATGTTGATATTTATGTGAAGCACCGTACCTCGGACTGTCACAGTGGAAATGGTCACTCATAACCATGATGTCGTTATTCGTGTTCTGTATCTTCCTGTTGTCCTCTGGCACTATAGTCATCTTGGTCCGATAGACTACTTCTATTAGCAAAGTGCCGATTGGTGTGTGCAGCTCACTCACTTTCACTGTCTTGTGCTTGTCACCTGAAAGTTAAATATTCGTTGTTCACAGTTGAACGACAGGTATTGGAACTCGATACAACAGGTCTAATTACGTTATATGATCAAAAGCGCTTACTACCACTACAACTCTTAAATTTTGCAATTCTTCGCGACGACTTTACTTTGAACCATCATTACAGAACGGCTGCGCTGAATTTCATCAAACAGCTATGAAGTCTTCTTCGATGAAGCCTCCTTTTAAACTAAATAATCGTATTACGTATCGGTTGATCCGTTTGGGAGCTTCGTTGCCACAAACAAGCATACAGATAGACACACGTCAAACATAATAATACCTTCTTTTTGCGTCGTGACTTAAAATTATATTACATACGTATAATGTAACTGTTACAGTCATAATCATCTGCAACCGGATTTTACCCACTGCCGAGTATGTTAGGCCTCTCGAAGTTTGAAACCCAAACGGCTTATATTGAGTACAATGTAAGTAAAAAACAAAGTTTGCAGAGCGAGTAATGATTCTGCAAACTTGGTTTTTTAGCAACAGCGAGGTGACGTGACGTACCTACCTAGACGATTTCATTTAACGCCTACAAGACGATAGAGTAACAATCTAACTCAAAACATCAAGATGGGATGCGTATTTTAGGCCTACATTCAAGAGTTCTGAAAATATAACACTTCCTTACGACGGTGCCGTAGTTGGGTAAAAATATAAGGACAATGTGCCAGATTATGTCAAACAGCTAGTTAAAGGCGTCCTTCTGACCCTCTTTCTTACGTCTAACGTGCTCATGCAACAGCTGGAAACGCATTCACATAAAGAAATAACATAAAACCGGCCAAGTGCGAGTCAGACTCGCGCACGAAAGGTTCCGTACCATTATCTAGAAAAACGGCAAAAAATCACGTTTGTTGTATGGGAGCCCCCTTAAATATTTATTTTATTCTGGTTTTTAGTATTTGTTGTTAGAGCGGCAACAACAAATACATCATCTGTGAAAATTTCAACTGTCTAACTATCACTGTTCATGAGATACAGCTTGGTGACAGACGGACAGCGGAGTCTTAGTAATAGGGTCCCGTTTTACCCTTTGGGTACGGAACCCTAAAAAAGGATGCGTTAAGCTACAAGTTAAGCGATATTCAGTTTAGGCAAAACAAATGTACTACAAGCTTTATATTAAACTACATAATGCAATTAAACTACATAATGCAATGCTCAATAACTTCACAATCTACATTTGCACAACAATCCATACTAATATAATTAATTCGAATGTAACTGTCTGTCAGTCTGTCATTTACCTTTTCACGCATAAATGGTTGAACGGATCTCAATGAAATACAAATTAATTTATTTCGAATAAGGTACATAATGAATAAATTGCAAATGAACGATAAGACGGCAAAAGTTGAAAACTATGGAGCTCTTGCGACGCAAGATGTTGCAAGTTCGATTGCTGGCCGCGGTACAATGTTTGTACGATCTGCAGATATTGTTTAGGGTCTGGGTGTTTTAGGTAGTGCTTTTCACGAAAGAAGTCCCCTAGACGCAGCGCTGTCGGCAGTGCGAACGTGTGAATTAAGTTAATTATGTGTTGAAAAAATGCTGTAAGATTTAGTAGTTACCTATTGGCACAAACATAATTTCGCGCGCTCAACGCTGTATTGATTAATAGTTATCTCGTACATGCGAATGTGTGGATTTGTGCGCATTATATAAACGTAATATTGTATTCGCATCTTGCAGCTTAATCCTTACTTTAAATTACTGGTTAGGTTAGGTAATTTTTATTTTTTAACTTTTAAAGGGGCGTTTTCGCTCATCCGATCGAAAACGTCACTATAAAAGTAATATTTTTATCATGATAAAAATTGTGGTAATTGCAGTGGCATAAGTGAAGATAGTTATAATAATTTCGATTATTTTAATGTTATGGTGGGTACAGACCAAGCGAACAAGAGCGAGCGAAGGCTAACGAATGGTATTCCACGATCGATGAGGAACGTTCACTCGCTTTCACTGTTGTATCCACACCATGTGAAACGCACGGCCGAAGGCGAACGAAGGCCCTCGTTTGGGCTAGCTTGCTTTCGCCATGACGTCCACACTGGTTCGATCGCGTTCGGTGGTTAGCCTTCGCTCGCTTGGTCTGTACCTGGCAATAGGAGTTACAAAAACTTCAAATATTGCCTACCTATCTACCTAGAATCTTGCATGAAAATGTACCAACGTGCACATTTATATTTTCCTTTTTACATGACTCTAGCATCACTAAAGATATACATATATACACTATAGCTGCTGCCCATGGCTTCGCACATGCTTTGCAAGTAAACTATGTCCGATCTGGGGACACTATTTATCTCCCTGCTAAATTTCATTGATATCTGTTCAGATGTTTAAAGCGTAAATAGGTAACAGAGTTACTTTCGAATTAATCATACTAGTATGTATAAGGGCACAGTGAAATTAATATTGCAACATAAAAAAGATTGCATAGGCAAGAAAAGAAAGCTAAACAAGCGCAGTTGTCTGAAAGCTAATCAGAAAGTGCTATTATGTTCATTACTTAATAAAACGCATGCACATAGCATCTATACAATATAATACAATACATTCATTCATCTATCTACATATAGAAAACACAGATGCATCTAAACAAGTTGCCAATGCATAGCAAATATAAAAATCTAAACAACCAATGCTCAGCTACTATCTACATAAAGTTATCATACACACAGATGTGCTGAAACAAGTTACTAATGCACAGGATCTATTACATAAAAAAATCAAAGATAGTGGTAGTGAAGAACTCACCTAAAAGAGTATGATTAGGTGCTCCACAGTATATTTTATGGTACATTTTGTAAGAGTCATTACTTTGGGATCTTGCTAGCTTGTATGCTGGAGTTATCCTTGATATGCTCAATGTAGATTTCAGCATAACACTCATTCTGTAGTACACAGTCGGGAGGGAGCATATTTCAATCCCAGACATCAGTTTCACAGTCCACATCTCGAGAACCATTTCGTCTCCATCTGCAGTGCGTAGTGATATTTCAATGCAAAGCACCTTTGTTAGTGTGTCTATTACTTCGCCATTAAGAACATGATTGGTTTCTTCATTTACTTGGGGCTCATCAGGAATATATAGGTCAAACTGAAAATTAGTTTCATTTTAGATTTGTTTGCTTCCGTAATAAATTACAAAATACTCTCTACAGCGCGCACTAATAGGTTTGCCAGAACTTACCCATTGTAAAGGTGACTTCAGCTCTATATTACCATTAGCAGATAACTTTTGATTTTGGTGGAAGGTCTTCTTGCCTTGGCGGCTTTGCACTACTATTTGTGCAACTTTTAACGTCAACTCTTTTGTGTATTTGTACAGCTTGTATCTGTCCTGTATTTCTGCAGTGGATGCTGCCATTATCACTTAAATTATACTTCATTTACTAGAAATACTTATATGTGCGCAGCTAAACATTGTCTCATGTGACACATTTATGGTCCTTTAATTTCAGAATATAAAGTAGAACAGTCCCGTAGCAAAACCATCTCCTCCAGTATTCTTTAGTTACATCATAACTAAAATGAGTGAGAATGTCAGCGCAAATAAGCATTAACTTTACGATTTGAGAAAAATTATTTAATTATTTGACACACAGTCAGTACAAACAAGGTTAGGTTATGTATGTTCATAGTATTCATCTATGGTATGTTCATCGCAAAGCAAAGAGTATACATAAAGTAACTACGTAAGACTTAAGAGTTCATCGTTGTTCTGTTCAGTGCAAAGAGTATACAATACGACGTAAGAGTTGTTCACGTTCACTTTACACCGTAGATTGAGTTTTGATGTACAGATTTATGGGTATCCTACTAGAAAGAGATGCATTACTACTTCGGGCCTCTCGCTCAGCTCGTTTTAATGAAACTCTGCGCAGCCCAAATAATTCTCAAATAAGCGTGGTATTAGTACCACGTTACGTTATTATTAGCACATAACGTTACCTATCGCTTCAACAACAACTTCTTTTTTTGGCGTTTATTTCATTGGAAATGCAGCGAACTATCTGAATGAACCCCCATTATAACACCATTTATGTTAGGTTACTGTCAAAAAGGTGCTAATAAGCAGATAATGTATTTAGTTACAAAAAAATAACGCACTAAGGCTAATATTAACGCACTTAAGGTGAATAGTAAGGCAAATGACCTTGGGCATTTGGCAGCCGAGCGGGGACAACCCCGCGCCATCTATGCAGCAAGGAGTGCATGTTATCGATTCAAAAAACCGAGCGCGCGCGGTCCTGGAACCTTAGTCGATATACCCTATCCAAATAATACGCTCCACTGCCATTAGATGGCGCGCACAAGTGTAGTACGTATCACAGAGTAATGGCGAACAGAGAGATCCTTGAGAGAAACAGTTCAAAGGAGTAATTGTATCAAAATATTATATGTGTAGAGAATGGTTAGGCTAACATTACTAAACAAAATATCTAGTTTTTATCTGTAAACTGCATAGGTCTAATAGTATTTTAGTAAAACGAATATTGGTGCGTATTTTATGCGATGATGGTCTGACGTTGGACAGTTAACACCCGAAAAGTACTTAGGAAGGCTTACCTGTCTGAGCGTCTGCTACCAGCTCCTATTGTTCACTGCAATCCGTTAATCCAGCTCACGAACCAAAGTTTATAGATGTAATGCAGCACAAATATGTTATTCTCGAATTTAATTGAAGATGCGATGGAATCAATAGTCAGCGTGACGATTCCTTTCAAAATATATTCAACCGAACGAGCGCAATGGCGAACACTCAATTGCTTGCACCTCTTCGTCGCGACGTGAAAGTGGTTCCGAAGTCTACCACTTGCACACAGTTCATAGCGGTCGCGAGCGCCTGGATGGATGTGCAGAGCAAACCTCAAGGGCGGCGGCATGACGTTTCAAAGAGCGTAAGCCAACCCTTTAGTACTTAAATAGGTACCAACCATCCAAAGTCAGACATAGGTGAAAATAAATTGCGCAAACGCACTGTTAGCGCAACCATATTCCCCGGCTTGAAAGATCCTACTTTCAAAGCAAAGAGAAAGCGAAATTATGTTATAATAGTGATTTTTATTAACAAAGAAAATTACAATCAAATAATATATTATAATTGCATATCGTCGCGAAAACTCTACCTAGCGGTGTGAGTATGTAATAAAGTTAAGTATATTATAAAAGTGCCCTAACCATAACCTAAAACTACAATAATCTGAATAAGGTTTACTGAGTTGGGAGCGGGCACAATTTTACAATCGGTCTGCTCTGAAGCATTCCACCTTGTATCTTCACAGACGCTACTCTACATATCCCATTCTTGTCCGGAAAGATTTCTGTGATTAAACCTAACGGCCAATGCAAGGGCATGACATTATCCTGCATGGAAACAACAACCATCCCAACACGTACTGGGTTAGAAGGAGTATTCCATTTTTGTCTTGATTGAAGGGTGTGCAGATACTCATTGCGCCACCGCTTCCAAAAAGATTGGACGAGTTGATCAGTGAATTCGTATCGCGAAATAAGGTGTAAACGCGTTTCAGTAACTACGTGAAAGTGGTTCCGAAGTCTACCACTTGCACACAGTTCATAGCGGTCGCGAGCGCCTGGATGGATGTGCAGAGCAAACCTCAAGGGCGGCGGCATGACGTTTCAAAGAGCGTAAGCCAACCCTTTAGTACTTAAATAGGTACCAACCATCCAAAGTCAGACATAGGTGAAAATAAATTGCGCAAACGCACTGTTAGCGCAACCAAATATTATTAAACTAATTTTTGTTGAAGTTTTATTTATCATCATCATCATCAGCATATACTAGTTAAGTTTTTATTAATATTGATGAATACACTCTGCATGAAAATATAAATTCACTATCTTGTCATTTTTAGGGTTCTGTAACTCAAAAGAAAAAAAGGAACCCGTATAGAACCACTTTGTTGACCGTCTGTCAACCCTCTTTTCTCAGAAACGTGTTAAAATTCACACCATTTATTTATTTATCATAATTATAACCACCAACAAAAGAATCAAAATCAAAAATTCTTTATTTCCATAAATACAAAAACGTACACTTAGAAAAGGTCAAATTCTTAAAATAAAACACTGACACGGAAATAAAGTGGTACTTTTGATTTCTGTCGCTTCGGTATGTAGACAAAAAGTAAAGAAGCGACTAAGAAACCTTTAGCCTGTTAGTTGTTATTTTTCGAGTTGGAGCAAAACCCGTCCCAAGCTTTTTTATCTTCTAAATAATCTGATATTTTGTAGTAAGCCTTTTTGCACAGAAAGGTTTTGACAATTTGTTTGAATTTATTTATTTATATCTTTTGCAACATAAGACATAATACTGTGAAAGTAGCTGAAATAAACAAGTCTAGATATGTGTAGAAGTACATAGTTTATAAACAACAGATACCTACAAATTAAGAAACTAGTTTGGTACATAATAATTAAATTAAACTACGATAGATGGGTGTAAAATTAATCCATGGTGCCCGAGGACACCGGACTCATAAGAGTCCGGGTAACAGGAGTTTCTGGTCCTGTAGAAGGAGTAGATCAGACGGTAGGTAGGTAGGTTACTAGTAGTAAGGTATACATATTAATAACATATACTCAGGTTCGTAACCTTTTGGAGCCTCAATATAAATCAAACTTCTAAGTCAACGTAATCAAAAGTTACAGCCGTTTATCTCCTTTTTTTATTTTCCAAGGGTATCACATGCACACAAAACCTATAGGGTACTTCCCGTTGACCTAGAACCATGAAATTTGGCAAGAAGCAAGGTCTTATAGCACAAATAAAGGGAAAATGCGGAAATTCTTATATTGTTGTCTAATCACAAAAAAAAACATTATTTTGATTCTCGCCATGGACCAAAACCTATAGGGCTAGAATCATGATAATGGGCAAGAAACAAGTTCTTTTATTTATATAATTAATATAATGTTTAGTTACGGAACCCTCGTTGCGCGAGTCCGAGTCGCACTTGGCGTTTTATTTTTATTCATCTTTGTTTTCAGCGCTAGGTAAGAGGTTGGTACTTATGACGTGGTAAGTTGATCCGGAAAGAAGTAATTTACCGGAACCCTTTATCTTCTTTTACTGAAAAATAAAGAAATAAATATATTTATTGACCTGCAAGAAAAAATATTATCTAAGGGACATAGTAGCTTTGCGTGAAAAAAACAGTAAGTAGGAAATTAATATTTCATAGAATATGGTAGGTAAACAATGTAATAATAAGAAAAATACATGACATGGTATCCCCCGATGGGATAGGTACGATTAGAAGAGCTTAGCGTTAAAAATACAGTTCTACAGAACTTCAAGTAACCTACAAGAGGTGAGCTGGTAGATGGCTGGTCTGGGGAAAAAGAAGTTGCTGAAGCCTTTTTTCTTCTTTTAGGTTCTTTCAGCTGAAAGAAGAATAATTAACAGTAATATTGACTCACAAGCAAAATACAAATAATTAAATAGAACACCCGTAATTCCCGATAGGATTGGCAAAACCGTACATGTGCGAAAAATACAGTGGGTAGGCAACATAATAGAATTTGGTAAATTTCTTACCGCTTGGACTCTATTGATATATTGAATGACAATTCACTATCATCAACGTTGCATGTTTCCGTGTCCACATTACGACTGCTATGTGCAACAGAATCCGTGTTAATTTCTATTGCAGATTCAGATATTTGTGGTTGCCTGAAATACAAAATTATATAGGTAGATAAGTACCTAAGTTACATTTATTAGGTATGTAAAAGTTGTGCGAGTAAAAAGCTAGTATTGAGACACGATGCTGGTAGCTAATAGGTACTAGCTAGATCTTTAGTAAAATCCCTATAATACAAATATAATATAATATCCAAGTAACGAACTAAATATTTAGGTACGTAGTAAAAAAAAAAATGTAATTCATTTGTGACCATTACTAAAGTTTCTCCTCTCGATATGTTTTAACCGATGGCATCATAAATAAAACCGACCGAGTGCGAGTCAGACTCGCGCACGAAGGGTTCCGTACTGTTATCTATAACAACGAACAAAAAAATTACGTTTTTTGTATGGGAGCCCCCTTAAATATATATTTTATTCTGTATTTTAGTATTTGTTTTTATAGTGGCAACAGAAATACTGAAAGACAGAGTCTGTGAAAATTTCAATTGTCTAACTACCACGGTTCATCGAGATACAGCCTGGTGACAGACGGATAGACGGACAGCGGAGTCTTAGTAATAGGGTCACGTTTTACCCTTTGGGTACGGATCCCTAAAATTGAGGGTTAATTGGGATGCGAAAATCGTTATTTGAATGAGTAAAAATCAAGAGTTAGGTACTACACAGTATTGGCTAGGTACCAACCGAAGTAGTAAAGGAATAAAAGGAATTTACATAGGTATGTCTCTGTAACGGCACTACTCTACTCCATGCATCGATGCATCGATATTAGATTATGCCTGAGAACTTGACTAGGAAGACTAAACAATTATTTATTACCGGTATAGCATAGTACAAGATAGGTTACTTACTCAACAGCATCACCCATTTGCCGAACTTGTGCTTTTAAAGCATTTGCATGACGTGATTTACATTTTCGCAACCACTTCGATGGAACTCGACGTTTCTGTCCACGTTTATTTGCCATAATATAATTATAAGACTAAAACACAACTCCAGAAGAAATATTCGATACAAAAAATAACACTGCATTTTAGAAATTATATACCTACCTACTTTTATTTTTGAAACTGCTTGAGTGAGACTCACGCGCGCGATCATACAATACACATAACATAGGTACTAAAGCGAGATCTGGCAACGTCGCTCATAGTGCGAGCCGGCGCCGCCGGCGGCATGTACGAGAGCTTGCAACGTCGCGTTTTCTCCTAGCGCGCGCCGCGCGCCCCGTGTCGTCCGCGAGCCCGCGCCCTCGCTCGGTCAGTTGTTGGTACTACAACATTGCCTGATCATATTTTGCGAGCAAACGTTTGTGGGAGAGTGATGTTTTAATAGGCGCAAATAGTTTTTACGTTAAAACTCCTTATTTTGACTTCTTTTGAAAACAAATGGACCGGCAATAGAAGCGTACGAGCTATAGAAATAACTATACTGAGTTTGGTAGTAAACGAATAAGACACACCGTCAAAAAGTGTGCTCAATTACCTGAAGATATTGTTACTTCAACCTTGTTCTGAGTGCTAACTATAACTACCGGCAAGCATTTGGAACCGGCACTAGATACTTTAAGATATGTGTTACCGGATATATAAATTTCAAACGTTCACGATCTATATTTTCGTCAGAAACATTGTCCAAAAAGACGTCGTTTTCGTCTTTTACCCTTACAATTCGCCTTAAGCCAATTATAACGTTAACGTAGTAATTATACCACGCTTATTTGCGATTAACCTTGTATGCTATGAGCTATTTGTTTTAACAGGTTACTTCTTGTTTGCATTTTAAATCTTTGGTCAAGGGTGGGTCTGATTCGCTGTGTACTCAGTGGATCACGATTCACTGTGCACTTGCATATCATTCTGCTAGGTTGTAATCATACTCACTCATTGTTCACCACCGGTCGTAAACAGTGGGTCATTTCTGACCTTTTAAAAAAACCGAATTTCTTCTTCTCTTGATTATTCGGGGTCATTGATTTAATAATTCTCGTAAAGAAGATAAAAAATGCGATACACGAAATTGAATTTTAGGCCAACCGGACAGACAGCCTTTGAGATAAAAGAAGCTGTGAAAAAAAATTGACTCACTGTTTACCCGGTGACCCTACCTACATTTTTGTTTAAGGAAAAATGAAAGTTTGAATTTTTTTAGTACCTAAGCATTTGGTTGCAATAACGTACCTACTTGAAGTACCATATGTAGGTATTGTGATGTGACTATTCTGGATCCCGTTATTACGTCTTCTGTTGTTTGGATTATAGATCCAAAGCTGGGGGCTCATCCAAAACCACCCAAACCCCGATTATGTGTTATTAACTTGTTAGCTTTCGTGTATACAACATTTGGTTGTTCACGTTCCGGCATCTATAGCGGTTTTGGAACCTATCTCAAGTCTTTTGAGTACCTACCTACCTATTGTTTGCTCTTTACGGTAGGTACATTTGTTCTGTACGAATGAAGAACATACCTACAATAATATACCTACAGGGTGGGGCAAATTTTTGGCCCCATAAAGGTAGCTACCGTTTCTTTTGTAGTTAGAAGGTTTTGTTCGTAGGAACCTTCTATTATATTTTGAAGAAAAAAATATTGCTATTTTAGTTCTTTGAAAATAAGTACTACGGTTTGCCCAAAAAATGACATTTGTCAAAATAAAACATGTTTATCTTAATCAACTCTATTTCCAACCAGGAACATTTTTCCCAAAGTAACTTACCAATTCAAATCGTAAGTTTTGGCAATAATTTAAAAAAAACATTTCCCAAACATTTTCTATCCTACTTACATTTTTAAAATTCTTCTAATCGTGCGAGTAGACAGGTTTAGATCATTCGCTGCCTCACGTTCAGATTTGCTTGAATCTACCTCAAAGTATGTAGTTACCCAAAAATTTGGCCCACCCTGTATAGTGTGTAGGTACATACCTACCCCACATAATCTATACGAATGTACCTACTTACCAGAAAACTCTCAACAAAATAAATCAAAATAAAAAAAAAGTTCTTGTAATTAATCCATAGCGGTTGTTTGCATTTGCTAAACTAGGGCAATGTAAAAAACAAAGTATTATAATAAGTGGCTTTGCCGGCCCCCTACTTATTTTTGATCGAAGGATATAAGTTATTATTTCCGGCAAAGCCGGAAATTTTTGATCGAAGCTTATATCCTATATAATTATATAAAAAAAATATAGAACAACTTACTACCTACAGGAAAAATGCCTTTAAAAATACATAAATACATACTAATGTGGTTAGGTTGTATGGGCATTTTTCTAAATATAACAAGGTTTTTATCAGGTCCGAATAGTAGTAGCTATAAGGAAAATAAAACAACAAATATTTGCGTGTATATGGATTAAATGTTTTTTTATTTTTAAAAATGTAGTGGTTATGTATACATAATTAAACATCGTTGATAATAATACATTATGACAAAAGTTATTATATTTTAAATACAAGTTAAAAATGGCCCTGTCTTTTGGAGCTTTTGGAATGTATCTCACATTAGAAACATTCGAGTAAATAAGTTTTCAAAAAATGGTGGGTAAGTAGTCGCACTTACTTATAATTGTAGGTACATAAACCTAGTACATAATGTACACAATACCAATTATCTTATTACTAGCAGTCACAGACCTAAAATAAGGAAGAACTACTATGAGGTAGGTATGTCTGTGAGGTATATAGTCTGCTTCAGTACCTTCGGTTTGTAACAGAACATCTCTATGAGTACTACTACTATCATATGTCTGTCTTTGCTAGCAGTATATAAACACATACCTACCTACATAAAATTCTTAATATTATAAATAATGAAAAATATGTCATATATTATGTCTATTGCTAGACTTGATCAAAGCATATAATGACAGACATACTAGGTACACAGAGTAACCCTACGAATGTTTATTCGTAGGGCTACTCTGTGTGGAGCTATCGGCGCTGTAGTCTGTAAGAAATGCCCAGAAATTTCGAGTCAGCGGTATGAGATTTCGTGGCTTAGTTGGTTTAGAGCACACCCCCGTACTGAGGGTGGGGTTTCAGTCCCGCCGAAATCAAAAATTTCTGTGAACTTATTTCGTTTCCGCATAAGCTTCAATTTGGCACAATTATTATGGTGAAACATTAGAGACGTGTAAAAGTCTTTCATTCTCCAAAAACGAAAAACGAACGAGAGATATTAAAATAATTCGTAACCTGTATACCAAAGAGAATATACAAAAACTACGTACCTAAGACTGGATATAATATAAAGCTACAAACTATTTTTTAAAAGAAAATATTCTAACACTCATTGTCATTTATACAGGTGTAACCGAAGCAACCTTTTAGGGGGTTCAGCTACGAACACAGAATACGGAAACATATTTAAAACATTCCCGTTTTCCAGTTTTCGAAATTTATTAACATTAAACTTCTTTTAAGAATACTCTGAGCCCTCATATTTTTCATTCCAACCTTCACATGAATCAAACCTTTTTAAGATTCATAAATATTTTATAAAATATTTACTTAAGCTTGCCTGAATAAAAAAGTTTATGTGCAGGACTTTTTTAAAGATATAAATTAGTTATGTAAGAAGTTAATTTTTGAAATATTTATATCTTCAAGATCTAGGTAAGTAGGTAGGTTTGTAAAATACAAACCTACTCAAATTAAATTTTAAAAATATAGTACCTAAAATATAGTTTTTTTTAAACACCTTCAAAAGTTATATACTTCAAGTATGTTCCAAAATGTGTTTATAATACACATTTATACAAGCCACTAATGCCGGTAAACAAAAGGGTACCTACTACCTACATAATAAAATAATATGTACGTTGATGAGGCCCTCGACGCGCGGCCGCGTTTACCCACAACGACGGTTTAGATGCCAACTTACTTTTTTGTGTAAAATCTAAATACTTAAAAAACCATGGATGATTTATATGGTGGAGTCAATTTTGATATTAAATGGAACAACTGGGTCTCATGTGCAATCCATGGTGTATGTATTAATAATAAAATAACTAATAACAAAATCTCAATTATTTCATTCTTCATACATATTTGTACGATCTGTGGTATTTGTTCCGGGTGTTCTGGTCTTTTTCGATGCATAATAAAAAATAACTTTCTATGTAATGTATTGTATCATGTTTATCAGTTATCTAGTACCCATAACACTAGCTCTGCTAGATAATGCGCTGTGTGAATTGTCAATTTACCTATTTATTTAAATAGCGGAGAGACAGCAGATTGTAATTTTATGAACATAATTCATATCCTTGTAGACAGTCGATCGGGACAGAGCTTCATAAATATTGGTTATTGTGCGACAGCGTATCTACCTACCCTTACAAAGAAAAAGCACATATCTGACATCACATTATGTACCTTATGGTACCTAACGCATGGACTGTTCGTTAAGTACCACCGACCATCATCATCACTGATATTCTTAAATCTAGGTACCTACGAAAAGTATTTAGTGGCATCAGTTTATGAGTCAGCCCAGTAACAACATTGATTACGGTGAATAATATGTTATACCTAATAATATAAGTATACATAATCATATAAGTTTTATACGTACTGTGCAGCACACAGCAGTGTTTTTCCTATACCTAGGTAGGTACATAAAATATTAATTTTGCAGCGGCGGCGTCCTCGGGGCGCCCTGTCGAATTTTGTGGTACAAATAATTATTTAGAAAAGAGCTTTTGCTCTTCATCCGTCATTAAAGAGAACATAAATCGGAGGTCATCAGCCCTTCTAAAGTGGGATCGATAAATCGCTAAAGTATTACATGTTTCAATTAATGCCATTTCAGTTAATCCAATTCTATAAAGTCGCATGAAGATGATGTTGTGCATTCTATTAAAAAGTGTTTCTAATTTTTGTATAGGCACACGAAAATCTTTGAAATCGATAGTTATGTCGTTCATTATTGAGTGAATGGCTTCTTCAATTTTGTCTTTTACAAAATGGTCCATACAAGCTAGCTTTACTTGGGAATATAATCCATCTATATATAATGTCTGTTCATTGATGTTCCCTAAAGATAAACGACCGCTATGATCATAATATTCACGAAAAAATAACAGATGACGTTGCACTTGCGGCTCAGCGTTCCCTTCTACTTTCTGGTCTGATTCTTTTAACACATATTTTGAAGACTTTGGCTTTTCATCGTCATTTCCCACAGCTTTGGCTGGAAAATAATTAATTTGCACTGGAGTCTGAGCGCTACCTTCTGCTTTTTCGTCGGTCTCATGCATGGCGTCTTTCGAATTATGTAATTTCTCAGCCTCTTTTGGCACGTTTTCGATCGGAAGAACCTTTTTTTCGGACATTGTTTTTTTAATAGTGTTAATTACCTTAGAATTTGTTAGGCCATGCTGTTTAGATTTTACTGCAACTAGAACTTTCTTTGTCTCTAGTCTTGTTTCTCTTTTTTGTTTCATTTCATTTGATTTATTTTCAACGTTACTCGTAGAAGGTTCTTGGATTTGATAAACATTGATTTCTGACAAAGGTCCGCTAGTATTAGCTGGCAACATTTGTAAAGCTAGTTCAACTGTGCTGGAAATATGTTTATTTTTCTTTTGGCGAGGTTTTCTTTGCTGTTTGGGCTTTGTGTATAAGATATCTTCTGCGTAATCGATTGCCTTTGCGTCTTGAGTCTCAACCAATTTTTTATTTTCTACGTTACTCATAGAAGGCTCTTGGATTTGATACATTTGGGTTTCTGACGAGGCTCCGTTAATGTTAGCTGGCAACATTTTCAGAGCTTGTTCAACTGTGCTGGAGTTCTTTTTCTTTTGGCGAGGTTTTCTTTGCTTTTTGGTCTTTTTGTTTAGGATATCTTCTGCGTAATCGATTGCCTTTGCGTCTTGAATCTCATCCAATTTTTTATTTTCTATGTTATTCGTAGAATGCTCTTGTATTTGAAACAGTTGGGTTTCTGACGAGGCTCCTTTAATATTAACTGGCAACATTTTTGAAGCTTGTTCAACTGTGCTGGAGTTATTTTTCTTTTTCTTTTGGCGAGGTTTCCTTTGCTTTTTGGGCTTTTCGTTTAGGATATCTTCTAGTGTTTCTTCTATGACCACTGGCAGGATTTCCATGGAATATCGATAAGAGGGGACACCTCGTTTTTGTAATCGGGTAGACTTTTTTATAATTTTTGAGGGATATATCTTACTTTTAGAAGTCTCATCAATAAAATGGACTTGTGTATTTTCAATAGCACTAGACAATACTTTGTTCATATTAGCTGGTTGCATTTGTAGTGCTTGTTCAGTTGTGTTGGATATATTTTTATTATGCTCTGGATTTATTGGTTGTTTAGGCATTTCCATGATATTAGTTGACACTTCTTCTGCGATTACTGGCAGGACTTGTGGTATAGGGTCTTCATCAGAGATAGCGTCAGGGACACCTTGTTCAACTACAAGATCAAGAGGTTTTATGTTTTTAGGAAGGTTCATCTTACTCTTACATGGCTCTGGGATAAAATTGACTTGTATTTCGTCATGAATACTAGACGATGCTTTAATAATATTAGCTGGCTGCATTTGTAGTGCTTGTTCAGTTGTGTTGGACTTATTTTTATTTATTTTGGCCGTTAGTTTTCTTGATTTTATAGGCTTTCCAAGCATATTAGTTGACACTTCTTCTGCGATTACTGGCAGGACTTGTGTCATGGTATCTTGATTAGAAATTGCTTCAGTGAGCCCTTGTTCAGCTGCAAGGAGTTTTATGTTGTCAGGAGGGTTCACCTCACTCGTAGAAGGCTCTTGGATAAAAAGGACCTCTATTTTTTCACCGGCACTGCCAGACGATGGATGGATCATATCAACTGGCTGCATTTGTAATGCTTGTTCCGTCGCGTTGGAGTTATTTTTCTTTTTCTTTTGTTTCGGTCTTCTTGGTTTTTTTGGCTTTTCGAGGACATCAGTTGTTGCTTCTTCTCCGATTAGTGGCAGAACTTGTGCCTTGGATTCATGATAAAATTCTGATAAATCATTAAACTCTGCCCCTTGCATAGAGGTATGTCTTATAACAGAAACTCTAGCTGATAGAGCAGTTGCGTTGGCATCTTCTTTCTCTTTCATACCATCAGGTCGCGTATCAGCCATTGGTGTACCTATAAAATAGCTAGAGTTAGAACCTATAACTTTGAACTCGCTACGTACCTATAGCATAGCCTTTAATGCCTGGATTGGTACCTACAAGCATAGTGAAAGACTAGCTTCTGCCCGTGTCTGCGGTCGCCCTTTTCAAGGATAATAAACCGGTCAAGTTCGTTCAGGGTCACGCGCAGGTAGACTCCGAAGTTGTCATCGTCACAGTCCAAGTCATTTACAATGGAATTTGTTTGATTTTCTTTTTTACCTATCCAAGTACATCTTTATAGTTCCATACCGGAACATTAATAAAAACGGGACCCTTACTAAGCATGCGCTGTCTGTCCGTACGTCCGTCTATCTGTCTGCCAGCAGGCTGTATTGCATCTCAAGAACCGTAATAAAATAAAGATGCGTAAGAGGTAGACAGTTGAACTTTTCACAGAGGGCGTAGTTTTTTTGCCGTTATAACAACATAATCTGTACAAAAAACGTGCTTTTTGACAAAATGTTTTACCGCTGTATTGTATCAGCGCCAATATCCAAACAATCGATTTATTTTAGTTTGATGATGTTGGGCCGTTGGGCCCCAGTGACTTCTGAGAGAAACGCGAGCTGGGCAACTGTGTGTGAAAACCGTCCGTCTGTCACCAGGCTGTATCTCATGAACCGTTATAATTAGACAGTTGAGTTTCACTGATGATGTATTTGTGTTTCCGCTATAACAACAAATACTAAAAAACAGAATAAAATAAATGTTTCAGGGGGCTTCCATACAACAAACGTGATTTTTTTGCTCGATATTGATAACGGCAACAGGTAGACGCTTAAATATTCACAATTTAGTTATATATTCACTTTAAAAATAAATTATGAAATTAAAATAAAACAAATATTTAAGCGGGGCTCCCATACAACAAGCGTATTTTTTTGCCGTTTTTATAGATAATGGTACGGAACCCTTTGTGCGCGAGTCTGACTCGCACGTGGCCGGTTTATTTTGCTTTTCCAAACCTTTTTACAGTTTTTTTATAGCATAATTTAAAATATTTATGTGCCTATACTACTATTGTTTTTAGTTTTCCTCGAACCCCATGGAAAATGATCCCGAGGTGGTCCCAAAAAAATTTATTCCCGAGGGATTAGTAATAATTACGTAAAACTTAAAAAACAGTGTTAAATAAGTCGGTACTAAGAGTTGGAAATTAATTATTTTTTCATGGTTATGAAGTGTAAATTCAATTTTTTTTAGCTTATTCAAAACTATCAAATGATATACACAATATAGAATATTTAGATAAACGACTTTGAAACAAGATAAAGTTAAAAACTAAAACCCGACTACGTGAAAGTTATAAAAGTTTGAAACATTTACCACAGATTTGTAAGTATAGTATGACATTTACATTGACAAAATAGAATGACGTATCGGTTATATTTGATAGGCATAGAGTTGAAAATGAAAATAGGTCGTAGGTATTGTAATTTTTCTCTATGGGGCCTGCAGCCTGCGGCTACCTAAACTTTAATACGCGTTTTGAAGGCTTATTCGGGGTCGGAGCCCTAAATCATATAGCCTATAACCATCGGGGTATTGAGACGAATCAATCGATACATAATTTGTTGAAATCGAACCAGTAGTTTTAGCGCTACGTGGGAACAAAGAAATCGGCCACATACATACAAACATACAAACATACAAGCATACAAACATACAAACATAGGGTGCTAACCTCATAACCCTCCCCTGTTGGTAGTCGGGTAATAAAAGAGAGAAGTGTAGTAAATTTTTCGACTTTTTTCAACATAATTATTTGAAAAACTATGAAACCAAACGAAATTTTAAAAACTGTTTTAAGATGGTACTACTCATACCTTTCATTTGATATCCCATTCGGATAGGTAGCCCCCCTTTAGAATAATATTTCCCCCAAATTTGACCATTTTTCAAAAAGTGTTATTTTTAAAATAAAGATCTACCTACATCTGCAAGTGCCACAACATTTCTTATGGATCGCTCCGCAAACTTCTGAGATAGCAAGTTAGGCTTAGGTTAGGCTAAGATGTGATTCCTCAAAAATATTAAAAATGCATTTTTTATGTTTTTAGGGATAATACAGCGAACAGTAAAAAGAACCTCATGTTTGAAGGATCCGTGCCCACTCTGCCCGCTTAGACTCGACCCGAAGAATAATACCTACCAGACGATGTTTTACTCCCATAATTCAGTGTGTACAGTCAGGCACAGTGATACCTATTTCAATTCTAAATAACTCATTATACCCTTCGATAAAAGTAAAAAAGGAAGATACGGTACGTTCTACCAGCGCTCACTCAAAAACTGTACCGTTTCACAGATGAAATAATGATAAGGTATCGGATTATCATAAAATTTAAAGTTTGATGTAACTATCTCTATCTATCCTCTCAAATATGTAGGTCTCGCTCGACAGAGCCAACGCATTTGCGAGAACCGTGGCGAGTTCAAACTAGTTCCGTGGGGTACTGAGGATCTCCGGATTTTCAAAAGAAATTCTGAGCGTCTGTTCGAAGTGACGCGTGACCCGAGAGCTGGTGAGTATCTGGCACAGGCACAGCGCATCAGCATGCCATACAGAGCGGGGCAATGCAGCCAGCGTCTTAGGCACACTTCCGACTGAAATTGATATGGATCAGTTGAGCTAGGTACCTGTAGATTGTTTGCAACAGCCTGCAGTGAGCTCACTTTTTTACTTTTTCAAATACTAGTTATATTTTAATTTTCTTTGTTAATAAAGATTTATATCAAATACAACATTTTATTATTATTAGCTAATGTAAAGTTATGTAGGTATGTATGTATGTACTAAACTAAGTAAAGTTCTTCTTTATAGATTCCGTCGCGATTGCAACACATCAACCAGCCAAATGGAGAAGAAAAGTATTGAAAATGATAATGATAGGTAACACTTTAGCTAGGTAATTATTGACAAAAAAAAACAAGAAAAAGTTACGTCAATAAAAGATTTTAAAAGATCGATTGATTAAACTCGATTGTTTCAAAAACTATTTAATTATTTGTAAAAAAAAACACCGAAATAGGTAATACGTTAACACAAACACCACTTATGTTAAGCTAAAACCATGATCAATCATCATCTACTTGAATGAAATGTTCAGACAAAACTACTATTTTTGTATTGTAGGTATGACCATAAACCGTTTGTGGTCTTTAGTAATGTAAATCAATTACCTACTATTCGATAGTCTCCCTTATATCGAGAACGGCTGGAAGGATTTGAATATATTTTTTTGTTAGGTTTTCTCTAATACAGGGTTGGTTAACAAGAAAAATAGGGGAAAAATCTACGGTGAAATGAACTTCACAGTGTCATCTAATACAAAACCATTTTCGAAATTTTTAAAAACCTTCCAATTCCATCCATCCGTAAATAGAAGGCTGATTGGTCATGATCATGACTTGCTCTAGACTAGACGATATAGATACACTAGGAGATACCTAAACGATATACACTAGGATGTCTGTTGAATATGTAAACGTATCTAATACTGTGTTTCAGGGCGGTGCGGCGGCGGCGGCGGTGGCGCGGCGCGGTGGCGCGGTCGGCGGCACGCGGCGGGCGTAGGGCTCCGTTATTAGCGGAGACCGCCGGCGGCGGCGGCGGCGTGGGGGCGGCGGCGACTCCCCTCGCCATAATTATTAGTTCCCATTTATGTCCCCAATCAAAACACCAAAAAACAGGCCGGTATACGCGGTATCCCTACTAGGTATAGAAATATTTCATAATTAAATGGGATCATTTTAGTCAAGTAGGTACTGGATAGAAGATACTGATGGATGAGTCTAGTTAGTGAGAGAGAGGTAAAATCATCATGATTGTCTAAAATACCGTCGATCATACAGCCGAAGGAGAGTTAACAGGAGTGTTGCTAGGCAACCGAGATCTAGAATCGTTGTACGAAGCGCATAAAATCTCCACTTGTTAAAAATAAGAAGCAACAACGTGCCGGCGAGAAATCCACACGCCACCGCACCGTTCTGAGGTAAAGCAAATCAAATTGAATTTACACTTAATAACCATAACAAAGGAAGTTGATTAATGATCACTACGCCAAAATTACAAGATAATAAAAGCACTCACCGCAATATCAATCACACACAGCAGGTAAAATCTCCACACCCAATTTAGACAGCAAGCATTTGCCGACTAGACAGAATCAATAAAGGTTAATAAATGAGACTTGCGCACTGCATGCAATCTCTCCCCTCTGCGAGACCTAAGCATACCTATTATATCTCAATATCAACTACCTTTGCATCCTGCATGTATCGCTACTGACGGATTTAAGGTATCGGCAACTAAGATGGCTCACATTTCTGCAGAAGCTATACTTAGGTGATTTCTTATAAATAGATTATTCAACCACACAACCATAAAGTAGGATCTATTATAAATTGTAACAAATGTTTAAAAAAATTTATTGCCTCGCGCATTTATCCTAGCACAGTTGGGCACAGAATAAAATGTCCTGCCACCTCATTGTTAAGCTAATTTTGTTAGTCACAATGTGAGAGCGCGAGATTATGTATTTCTAGATTTAATTCGTCATAGGCCCTTCTTACATGCACATAATGCATGTGAAAAAAGCCTAAGTGTAGCAGGCACGCACTACAGCATGATCGCAGCTGCCGTCGTCGCCGCCGCCGCCCCGCCCCGTCCGCGCCGGCAGATGTGCCGTGAAAAGTAGAAATGTATGAGCAATTTACAATTGTCAAAAGTTGAACGAACCACGGAAGTCCTTCTAGATAGCTGCGGTTCTTTGCCATTACTGTATTTTTGTACTATAATTTTGAGGAACTTCTGTGGTTCATTCAACTTTTGATAATTTGTAAGGCCTTTTCACATGCATAGGTAGGTACGGTAACGGCACGGCGCGGGCCAGCGGCGGCACTATTGTCGATGTGATTTCTGACAGTTTCTACCTAGTTCCAGTTGAATTACCAGTTTTGTGCCTACTGTTTGTTATTATAACAGTTTTTTTGATAGGACGTCTTCAGGCATAACGTTGCAATGGCAAGTAACTTTTGAAATGTTCAGTTGGTTCCTTAAAATCATGATTGAATTCAAAGAAACAGGCGCCTAGGCGCCAATCTGTTTCTTGATTTAAGTCAATTTGTTCATTGAATCGGAAAATATGTCACTAAAACCATTAAACATCCCCTAGATCAAGCGAAAAAGTCGCTAAAGCGGCAACAAGGCCTCC
Organism: Eupithecia exiguata; assembly: GCA_947086465.1. Lineage (NCBI taxonomy): Eukaryota > Metazoa > Arthropoda > Insecta > Lepidoptera > Geometridae > Eupithecia > Eupithecia exiguata. The sequence goes on from OX352226.1 coordinate 4,561,461, forward strand.
TGCGCCACGTGATTTTTGTTCCGCACTGCGAAAAAAAATCGAGTATTCAAAACACAGATTTGGTTGACGAATCATTTCTTCGCGGATTTTTTTCCGCAAGTGCTTCAGCTAAGCTTCATACATTTCCATATGTTGCAGAATCCTGCGGATAAAACCGCGCGGTGAGATTCCGCAGCGCGGAGTATGCCTTGATGTTTTTATACCTGTATTTATGTAGCAATTCATAGAGATCTAACTCAAAACATAAATGTAAAAACTCGAGTCAGTAGAGTCAGTGGATATACAGGGTTATTGGTAAATTAGTGACAATACGTGAAGTTCAGCCCATCATCACAAATACGTTTGTTAAGACGCCAGGATGCCAGGTACGAGAAGAACCGACAACCGCTGGGGTAAACGTGTTCTTGAGTGGAAACTGCGACTCGGCAAACGTAGTGTAGGACGCCCTCCGACCAGGCAGGATGACGATTTGCGAAAGACTGCACTGGCAGATGCTGAATGCGGCAAGCTGAAGACAGGGCGCTATGGCGCTCATTAGGGGAGCCCTATGTCCGTCCAGCTGTGGACTGATGTAGGCTGATGATGATATTCAATAAATAGCATGGCAAAGTCTTAAACCTGTAGGTACATAGGTACCTACCGGTTTAAGACTTTGCTATGGTTCATATTTAAATTATTGGCAAACGTTCGAAACCCTCTCTAAGTTTCACTTTCAGACTGCATTTAGGTCTAGTTTGACTTTAGCTCTAAGATAAGCCGGTAGACTGATAGCACAGCTCCTATCGGGCCATAAGCTCCTGGTAGCATTGCAGCGTAATCTTGCACATACGTTTGGAAATTAATGGTAATTTAATGCGTCAATGTATTCAGACCGGTTTTCCGGAATCAGTATATTTTAAGTTTATATCGAAGAAGATAGTTCATCTACCTGCGTGTTTGATAAATAATTTGGCTGGAGTTGTTTTGATTTGTGTTTTGCGGGAACTAGAAACTCATAGGTACCTAAATACCAAAAATGAATTTTTGAAGAGATCATGTTAGTACCTACCTATATAGGTGCTGTACCGAACCACAGATCAGATCACATCACACTGGGAAACCCTTTTCTCTCTCGTCCCTCCCGCGCTGTCCGTCCTTTTTTCCTTATGAAATGAAATGCCGGTGTGCCTGCCAGAATCGTTGTGTTTTTGAGCAAGTTTTCAGGGGAGACAAAAAACTGTTTTATTCTGTTTTTACCTAGGTAACAAATTAGTAACTGATGAGTACCTATGCAAAATGATGGCATAAACTATGTTTCCCTTAATGAAAAAAAAAATATTACAATACCTACTCGTATAATGACGACCTCTGTAGCGCGGTGGGCGAAGATCTGCCTGCCGCGCAGGAGGTTTTCGATTCCCGCCTTGAGACAAATGTTTGTACGATCTGCAAATATTTTTTCAGGGTGTTGTGTTAGTTTTCTATGTATAGTAAAAAATATCTATCTGTGTATTGTATTATGTAGTATATCAGTTATCTAGTAATACAACCTCTGCTTAACTTGGGGCTAGATCATGCTGTGTGAATTGTCCATCATTATTTATTTATTACTAGCAGCGCCTCGCGATTTCACCCGCGTAGTTCCCGTTCCCGTAGGAATTTCGGGATAAAAAGTAGCCTATATCCTATTCCAGACTATAATCTATCTCTGTGCCAAATTTCATCCAGATCCGTTTTGCCGTTCTGGCGTGATAAAGGAACAAACATCCATCCATCCATCTATCTATCCATCCATCCATCTAAACTTTCACGTTTATAATATTAGTGAGAAGTGAGATTATACAACTAGCAGCGCCTCGCGGTTTCACCCGCGTAGTTCCCGTTCCCGTGGTAATTCCGAGATAAAAAGTAGCCTATGTTCTATTCCAAATTATAATCTATGTCTGTGCCAAATTTCATCCAGATCCGTTCAGCCGTTCTTACGTGATTGAGTAACAAACATCCATCCATCTATCTATCCATCCATCCAAACTTTGACATTTATAATATTAGTGAGATAGTGAGATTAGTGAGATGCACAATATTTTTCATGTCATTTTCGTGCACATATCGGTTTATTTAAGCTACTACGAAAAGACTAAATAAAAGTTTATAATAGTTTGAATAATATAATCAATAACCTTTTCAATGAAATAAAACAGAAACATTAGCACCTTCATGAATATTGTCATCAATGATAAACTCTACAATAACATTTTACCATTATACAAAAAAAAAACGTTTCCTTCTGTTAAAATGTGCACTTAGCTTTATCAGTTATATTATAAGGCCTGGTATAATTTGAATGTGTTGAATGTTAATTACAATAATTACTCCACTGCAATTAATAGTACCTACTTTATTAAATTGTTATAAATATAAAATTATTATAATTTTATGTTTATATAATAAATAACATTGTCACAATAATAATAGTCCGTGGTAAATCTTAGGTTTTACCAACTCTGGTAACTGGTAAAAGTCCGAACTATTATGTGAACAATCAACGTCATTCATTTCGAACTTTTACTACTACGCACTTGGTAAATCTTAGGATTAATCTCAAAGACACGGCATTAGAACAATAACAGTATTAATAATAGATTTATGTTTAAACTTTCGCATTAATAGTTTAACTGTGTAGTTTTTTATAAATATTTATATAATACCAACATCTGACCAACATTAAGGATTTAAGGCCAGTATTATTTAACCTTGCTCAATCATAGATCTATGTTTGAGTGGCATTCCGCCATAGATTCGTTACTTAAGCAAAGATCGATGACTTAGCAAGCTTTCATAATAGGGGCCTGACAAAACAACAACTTCTGTTTTGATTTATTTAACTATAATTTTGAGAACATGATTGCTTCAGTCATTTTTACAATCAAATAAACCAAGTAAATTTAATTACAAGAGAAGTAACAGCATTTATTCCATTGTCAATGAATTACACTTAATTATTATTTGTCAATTTATTTCTAAGTGAGAATGCACTTAGACATCTAAATCTTAAACATTCACAAATATTTGGAGTACTTTTGTGTGGCAAAACTAATCAATCAATAAAATAATGAATAAATATCAAATGCTCCATTGTTATTATGCAGAGACAAGGGCGAAACTTAAACCAAGAGTAGTAATATATCTAAATCATTATTACTATTTAGATACACAATCATAATGGTAGTAGGCTGTTTGCTAGAGATCTGAAGAGTTGATACCGAGTGTTTGGCGCACCAGGCGTTCAGCGATTTGGTTAAATTGAACTCTATCCTCGCGCCACATTTTAGCTGCATCAACGTTAGCGCCTGATTCGTCGTTTGGCTCTGTACAAAAAGAAATAATTTTATTTGATTACCAGACATATTCGTACTCTAGACATTCCCACATATTTTACTTTTACTAGTATTTGTTTCAGTTGGACACAACCCTAGAAGTATGACTTAAAATATGACAGTTTCTTTCTGGTAACAGTAAAAAGCAATAACGCAAACCCTGCTTTCTTATTCACTGCCCATAGAATCTCTAATCATGTTAAGCTGACATACATATCCTGGTCACAGGAGCTGCTGCACAGCAATGCAATCCAGAGGGGCACAAAGCTGAAGCAGTTTAAAGGTTGGGAAAATCCACCTAACAGTTTTAAATACTCACCGGCTAGCATGCTAACAACTGACAGTAGAATCTTCTCAACACTTTGCACTGGTGACCAACGTTCTGCGCTGCTTTCATAACCCATAGGGTCATCACCCGGAGCATGTAGGATTGATATGCAAACACGCCCATCTGAATAAACTGCAAAAAGATGTATATATTAACTCAAATCGTATAGTTTCACCAAAGTTATGGTGACTGAAAGAGCTCTGGTTGTACTAGTTATTCGGTGCTGTAAGTTTAGACATTTTGTGCTATTTCAGAGATGTATCAACCATCAGAGATGGTCATAATAAATGTAAGTCAAATGTTGTTGAACAGAGTAACAATTTCAAAGTAATTTTAATATTCAGAAAAATTACAAATTATCCCGAATCTGGATAATTTGGAATCTTGGTCATATTGCAACAAGATTACAATATTTAATATATACCTAAATGAAACTTTATTTACAAAGAAACATTAGAGCTAGTACAAAACAAATTGAATAAATAATTTTGATCAGCATCAGAAAACAGAAATAAGAAAAAAATCAAAGCTAAATTACATGGAAACATTAACTACGAAAATCACAATAACAGAATAAAACGAGTTAAGTAAATATATGAATTCATTTGAAAACCTATTTATGAACAACAATACATATATCAAAAACTGTGACATACTGTTTGGGTGAAACATCTCACATATGAACTGCATCTTAGGTGGACTCAGCGGGTAGTCTGGTGGGAACACCAACTTCGCTGGAAATATGCCACCCTCAAAGCAGGTGCCTTCCGGTCCCCTGTCATAAACAATATGTAATTTACGAAACATCCACTACATATTACACATTTGTGTTTAGGTTAAACCAGTTTAGCCTTCCATGGCTGTTAACATATTTTTTTAAATGTGTAGTGTACATACGTAATAAGGGCTTCCCATTCAAAAAAGTTCTCTTCATTTATGGGACCAGCAATGATGCCCTCTGGAGGGTTCACCGTAAGCTCTGAAATCAGATGTATAACTCTTTGAGCGCCAATGTAGCTGCGTTAAGCTACGTGTAGAATAAAAGAACCGTAGTGATACAACTGATCTGTTTTTGATAGGTAAGATAATGGCGCAGAGTGGACTACGATAGGACTTACGCTTATACTCCGCCATAAGCCTCCGTAGGGCAGAACCAGCCATCATTTATGTATCGTATCGTGGATTTTGAACAAAGTATGATAAATGAACCTGAAAAATGGATCGGACCGGCCACAATCCGAATAATAAGTTTTTTTGTCTACTGCTAATGTTATGACATCTCGTTCGTTGACGTCAATGACATATACGTATACGAAGGGCCTATAGAGGAATAAGGCACTACCACAGAACAGAAAAGTAAGTGGAAGTGCTAAGTGGGCGTGGCACGCGTGTCACAATTAAGCGTAGTTACGCTTAACTGATCTCAGTCGTGTTCTAACATCGCTTTGAATTGCTTGTCTCGCGACAAATTCATTTTTCCGAAGCTATGCCATATTGTTCCATTTTGGAATGTAAAAATGATAGTAGGCGAAAAAATCTTAAAACCGGAGGTGTTTCATACCATCGGTAGGTAGGATTTTAATTGTTTTCTCCTAAAGTTTCAATTTATTTCAATTTACAAATAATTTATTACAACGGTTAGTCAAAATCAACCTTAAGCAAATATGATAAAGTTGATTTTGGATTGTGTCTATTCACTTCGTTCTCGAAAGTTCTTCGCTACTCGATTAGTGATGTAGTCAAGCAAATCGGCTGTTGATTTTATCGATTAATATCGATACAAGAAAATAAATATTTTAATGTGATTTTAATGTTGAATCGATTATTTACTTAGCAAAAAACATTCCTTATTAGAAAAGAAAACTACAATAAATTAATAAAACCAACTAAAAACAAGTCTTTACAATTGCAACAATTGAGCTAACTGTTGTAGCAGACTGTTGTAAAGAATCTACAAGAATGATTGGTTTATTTAGTAGTAGCTTCTGCCCGCGGCTTCGCACGCCTTTTGTTGGGATAAAAGTGTGTTACTCTCCATTCTTTCAATTAACTCTATGCCAAAAATAAAAGCGATTGGTTACTAAGTTAGGGTGTGAAGAAAGGACAAACTTTCGAATTTATAACATAAGTTAGGATTTACAAACCAAGGAGAAGTAGTTCAATGTGCTTTATACAGGGTGGAAAGAATCTATGGGCCCTGGAGGGGAACTACCTTAAATCCTTTAGCTAGCTCATTTAACTGAAAGGACCCTTTATTTTTAAAAAGAAACATAATTGCATTCAAAGATTTTCTAAAAATTCCTGTATGCAAAATTTCAGACCGATCCGTTCCGTAGTTTTGGCATGAAGAGGTTACAAACATCCATCCATCCATACATCCAGACATCCATCCAAACTTTCGCATTTATAATATTAGTGTGATAGTGTGATTTTTCACTGGTCAACATCTGTCTACTTAAAAAAATGTTTCATATTTTGTGTTTTTTTCTATTGATGATATAATAAAATTAATATTAGTTTTCACTTTTTTTTTACTTATAAGACATTATTTCTTTTTATCCTGAACAATAATCCTACTGATTCACATAGTAAAATAGCAAGGGTTCATTTTTTTAATTTTTAGTTGGTTCGATTCCCAGGTGAGACAAGGAATTTTTAGAAAATCTTTGAATGCAATTATGTTTCTTTTTAAATATAAAGGAATGTTTCCTTTCAGTTAAATGAGCTAGCTAAAGGATTTATGGTAGTTCCCCTCCAGGGCCCATAGATTCTTTCCACCCTGTATATTCACGATGGCTCGGAATGAAACCGAGGCATGGAATCGAAAACAGATACGCACGAAATTCAAATAGTACGCGCGAAATCAGAAAAAGAAGTTTTCCATAAAAAGTAAAAAAAAATCTATAAGCCCATGTTTTGACAAATTTAGATTTATAGCTTCTATTTGAACAATTATTATTAAAGGAGTTTTACTACTAAAAATCAACATAAATTACCTGTTGCTCCATTAATTTTCTTTATTGTAATATGGATTCATAGAAATATATGTCTACGACTTCTTTTCTGGTAGTTTAATTCCTTGCAGACCGCAGAAAATATAAAAAACCGATAAAATATTTGAATTTCGCGCGTAATATTTGAATTTCGCGCGTATGTCTTCTCGATTCCGAGGCTCGGTTTCATTCGGAGCAATCGTGAATAGCCCTGCTGGTGCAGCCTTAATCGAGTAGCAGTAGATCTGCGAACTATCAATCGAATATCAATCTTATACCTAACGAAATTAGGTTTATAATAACTATCACGGAGAATACCGCCATCTATGGTCAAGTAGCGGAATTAACTCGTCAGGTGAATGTTTGGTGAGTATAGATCGTAAATACGTTCTGCTGCTAAAGTAAAATGAATCTTATTAAGTAAATTTCAAGGTTTATTTCCAAATCTTTGACGTTGGCTAGTTTTGACTGAACTTGAAACTACCAATCAAACGAATTGTTTCTTTGTATTGTATTATATGATTAGGGGTTTATTTGTGTGAGTTTGGCGACATCGGTTCCCGTAGTAATTTTGTTGCATTGCACTTCCACTTACTTTTCTGTTCTGTGGGCACTACTCCATCTACGACGAAGGGGATCTCTTTTTTCAAGATCTACCGGTTGACGTATGGGTGGTGAGTGGTGCCGCCGCCGTGCCATTTGCCAAGAGAGAACAATACTAAGAAGAAGAGACGGGACAAGCATGCACCCAGAAGCCAAACTTAACAACATTATCAACCGCAATTTGGACACACAAACACAGTCATAATGACAATCAATGCTGCTCCTAGTTCACATTTATCGAAATTTATTTAATTAGAATTACCAACAGAGGATACACTCTATAGATATACAGTGTGTTTTTTTAACTGGGACAGTACGGGGGCACCCATAACCAGAGGAGATAGTACAGGTGCAGTTTCTTTTGAAACATCGGTAGGTAGGTGGTAAATGAAACATTTCAGTAGTAATACATAGATTTATAATCATATTAGGTATCTACTTTTCTTACTATCTTATTAAAGTAAACTCAAAAGTATCCTTAAATGAACTTGAAACTTAAAATAAACGTAACTTAACGTTAAAATGTCCCAATTATAATAATCTAGATTTGCATACACACACTCATGAATTAACTACGAAACCCCTATGAATAATTTACTGAGCCACCTCAGAACTTGTAAAGTAAAGGACAACGGCAACCAAACACCTCTCGTCTAACGAACTAAATGTAACTTTAGTGTGTAGGTATTTAGTCTGAAAAGGTTTGTTAAAACTTCAATGTTTCCCCTGTAGGTGTAGCTAACGGCGCTAGAATCTGTAGGAACTTCAAAGTTTTCGACTAAGCGGCTCAGCTGTTTAGAGCATACCCGTAATGAGGGTAGGTCCCGAGTTCAAGTCCTAAGAAATTAAGAAATTAATAAGAGAGTACTTTAATAAATAAAATAATAAAATAATAATCCCAGAGTACTATAATAAATAAAAACCTTAGAATCAAGTCCTAACTCAAAATTGTTGGGATTTATTATATTTTTTAAAACAATGTCTACTTTTTATCCCATAAATTAGTTCTGACGGGACAAAAATAACCTTAAACAACGCACGTGAAGTCGCGTGCAGAAATAATAAGAAGAAGAGTAAATAACAAGAACTTTTATCATTGTACATTTTTAATTTATACTTGTGCACTACTAATGATTAATGTGATTAGGTATACATAATTTATAACAATAATGTAGTCTCTAACTATACCAACATACAAGAAATATTAAATATGTAGGTGGTTGAAGGTATAGCTACTACCTTTTCATGACTAGACAACCACCTACATATGTAATATTTCTTGTAGGCAGTAGATATATACCTACTTAATTACTACAGAAAATTGCGTTGATAAATTATGATATAATAATCTACCTCCTACCTAAAAAATACATTATTAAAGCAGCTAGGTACTATAGCTCTATAAGGTGATAACTCTATACAATGATTGATAGGTAACAGATTAGTTTAGGTAGTTCAGTTTAGTTATAATACCTATGAGGTAAGTACTGCATACTTGTGATAATATATTTTCTACTCGGTAAAAACTTAAATACCTACAAAGAAAGAAGTAAAGGTGTCTACCATACTCATATAAAGAAATGTTCAATAATACACCTACCTACATTACGCGGTACTAAACGCAGGTACAGAGTTTTTGTTTCTTGGTTCCATAATTATGTTCATTTCGTTTTTTTTATAAACGTTTCATAACCGAAGAGATACTTAATATTATTATAGGCTGAGTTAACTAATTAATATGTAATTAAACAAATACAATACAATCATTAATTCTAAGATGATTACATCAGTGTAGGTACCTACCTAATTTTTATTACCTTTCTACTTGGCACCGATGACTACGGTATGGGTAATGGGGCTTCTAAGCACTTTGTTGGTTCTCGTTGTGGTTCTTGCACGCATTCACCATGTAGATGATAACAAAAGCCAGTTCTAGAGTTTGAAAGGTCAGCATGACGACGCACCAAATGTACTCAAGTCGTAAGATGTAGGTCTGGTAAAAGAAGAAGTAGGAGACACCAATAGCTGAAGGCACCGTGAGAAAGACGGAGAAGAATACTGGTATCTCTGAAAAAATAATTATTTTGTTTGTGTTAAAGAAAAAATATTCAGCAGCCAGCAGCTTTTTTGGGTAACCAATTTGATCAACTTACTTCTATTCTCAAGGTCTCCCTTCCTTCCCAAAAATATGCGAATGACTTCCATCAGACAAACCGCGGTGAAAATGCCTGCTTCGGTCATCAATGCATTTTCAGGATACGTCGCGTTAAAAGCCTTTAATATTCCGATAGCTACTTCACAAACAATGAACATGCCTAAATAGAAACTATTCAGGTAAAGCACAATCTCGTAGCCCAAACTCGAATTTACGTTCATAACTTTCGACATTTTTACAGATTTTTATCAATTATAAGACAAATAAATAAATAGTTTTGTGATTTACAGATCCAAAGAGATTTACGGAACCACCCCTATGTGGCACTTATTGCGCGTGCGTAAAATCTTGGGTACCCCTTCCCAAGTTTTTAACGCATGCGCAAATTGTTGTACCGGGCGGCGACGAGCGACGGCGACGGCGGCACGGCGGCGGCGACGACGCGGCGACGGCGGGAATTTCAAGTCATGTGGTTTGTGTGGCCCCGCCTTCGATCAAAAATAAGTAGTTCGCGGCCTCCCCCGTAGATACCTAGAGCCTTACAAAAATGTCACTCAAAATTGTCTTCGTTTTGTTTTGACGCAGACAGTTTGCGCAGAGCCTGACAAGTTTTTTCCATACGGAACAAGAGATTGGTTGAGTCGAATTCATTTTATTTTATTTTGTAAGTAGGTAGGTACTTACCTGAGAATTATATACCTACCTACTCAGTTTATTTTCTATTCAGGTAAAGATAACGAATCATTTATTGATGAAACTATAAATTGGTGTATCAACAGTAGGTATTTATACAAAAGGGTCATTTCAGACATACAATAATTTAAACATAAAACACAATTTCAGGCAGGCACTCTAGATTAAAAAGAACTGGTTCCTGTCTGCGGCTTTCCGCAGAAAGCAAAAAAACTCGTGCAAAGGCACGAGTTTTTTTTACGGAACAAAAAATAAACGTTTTATAAATTCATACTTCTGGTGGGTAGGTATTCTATTAAGTACCTAGTCTTTCTTTTATTAGAGACTCTACGCAAATGAAATTTTAGGGCGGGCCAACTAGTTATTTTAAAAATCAACTAGTAATATTAAACTTAGGTATTTTTATGAAAAATATATTAATACATAGGTATTATAAACGAAAATTTTTTTTTAGAAGAAATAGCCTCTCCATTTTTCAATTTAGAACAAAATTAATATATATAGGTATAGGCAAACCAAACAACAATATTTTATGCTGATTTCACAAGTATATGACTCACATCTCAATATACGGGTAAAAATATATTTAAACTTACTGAAAATAAGAAATTCCATCCTTTTTCAGCACTTTGGACGAGTGATTCTTGCATTTTTTGTACGAGCACTTACCCATGCTTTTCTTCAGAACGCTAAAATGACACTAGTTGAAAAGCTTCCCTAACATGTCAAAATGGTTCTCCTTTGCTACTGAAGGTTTTGGGGTGCGCATTGTGAATCTAAGGGGGGCCGGCAAAGCCGGAAATTTTTGATCGAAGGGCCCCGCCAATGAAAAAAGAGATCCCCTTCGGTGGCCCCGCCAGAATATTAGAATCTGAAGCTCTTTTTGGTTTGTCTATGACCGCTGTCTCCTTTTGTTTTTGACTTGGTTTCATTTGTCTTTGCTCCGTGGAGGTGTCTATGGTTTAAATGGCGGTTTCTATGAAAATCAAATCAAAGATTTTGTTACGAAATTTGGATTGGTTTTCGGTACTTACGGATTGATCAATTTATTGATAAAAAAATTAAGTACGTTCATGAAACAATCACTTAAATACGTGTAATTTTTTGTTTATACTTAGCTAGGTACATTTCTCTTGAAGTTTGTAATTTTGGGAAAAAGTTCAAACGAAACGATTTTCATGAACGAAACTTTTTTGTTTTCCAGTTCTCAAATTTAAATAACAAAGAGAATAAAACCACTACGTTATTAAATAATGGATTGCATTCCATTAGGCTTGAAAGCCAGTATAGTGCCAAAGACAGAAGAGGATATAAAACCAACAAAACCAACTGAAGTTTGTAACCTACCTGACTCACGTTTTCCGGCTACGGACACCAAAATTCCTAACCAGGTCGGTGCGAAGGTCAACCATGAGATCTAAATTAAAAGATAAATGGATATTATTATTTTGTCTTGTACCTATATGTGTCTAAAATAATAATTTTAATAATTATTTATTAAGCTGGACAATTCACACAACATCTGATGTACTCGTAGCCTAATCTTCAGCCACGGCGCGGCGGCCAGTCTCAACGGAGACTAGCCAGGTGCGCTGGACAAATCATGTCTTGTATCTATAATAATATGAGCTTCTACAGGCGGCTTCGCCCGCATTTTTCTGGGATTATATTCAGCTTATAATGAAACCTACCCAGTTCTGCTGCTCTGGAATGAGTTAGACATAAATTTTGATCTATTGATAGGTACTTTTATCCTGATAAAAGCCACGGGCAGAAACAAGTTTCAAAATGATCAACCAAAGGTTCCGTACCTCAAAAGGAAAAAAGGAACCCCTAAAGGATCACTTTGTTATCCGTCTGTCCATCTGTCAACCCTCTTTTCCCATAAAGGAAAGGTGGAGTTAAAATTCACATCATATACTAAGGTTGGTAACCTCTTGGAGCTGCAATATAAATCAAATTTCTAAGTCAATGCAATCAAAAGTTACAGCCAAGTAAATTTGTTGTTAATTCACAAAAAAATGTTTGATTACTTACAAGTACAAGTTTGTACGGAACCCTTGATGCACGAGTCCAACTGGCACTTGATGTTTTATTTATAAGACCCTTAAACAATGTTTATAATAATAATAATACATGTCTTAATTTTAGATACCATGATCCATAGTTTAAGTTACATTAAATTTATAGTATTATTTATGATTCCAGTTTCAATATACCTGCAATGAGGACAATTTGCCTGCAATATTTGTTTGCCGTTTGTGCAAGAAAACCTTCTACAATGCGACTGCCTTACAAAACCATAAAAATACCCAACATGATGATGCTGAAATGTCTTGCAGTGAAGGAGAAAACCAAACACTATCTTATTATGATAAGGTAAGCTAACATACCTACTGATACCTGTATCTGAAAATGTTCTTCAGAAGAAACAAGTTACTACTACCTACATAAGCATGTCGGGGTATGATAGTACGCGGGGAAGACTGTATGCCACAATCGTAGCTGAATTAAGCCATATTTTATGTTGACAGCATTATATGTCGACGTCATTGAATGGCGTCGTAGAAAATTGTGGCGGCATTAGAAAATATTGGCTTAATTCGACTACAATTTGTAGCAAGCCATTATCTTCTAATGCTTAATATTGAATATATATTTTCTAATGCTTAATCTCACTATCTCACTAATATTATAAACGTGAAAGTTTAGATGGATGGATAGATGGATGGATGTTTGTTCCTTTATCACGCCAGAACGGCTGAACGAATCTGGATGAAATTTGGCACAGAGATAGATTATAGTCTGGAATAGAACATAGGCTACTTTTTATCCCGGAATTCCCACGGGAACGGGAACTACGCGGGTGAAACCACAAGGCGCTGCTAGTGCTTAATATTTTTATTAAACGGTCTTCCCCCCGCGTCCGATCATACCCCAACATACGACTTATACTTACTTTATGTCTAAATTAAGAAAGAAAGTTACAAAAATAATTATAGGTGTTAAATAACTAGGTTGCCTGGAACAAATCGCTCTCAGCGATATGGCCGCCTATTGCACTGGTCGTGTTTTAAAATTTAGTTATAAGGATTATTTTACTTATGTTTTACGTGCAATAAAGTGTTCATTCATTCATTCATAAATAAATGATAGATCCACTTTACAACTGTTAGGATTGAGCTGGTCCAGATGACGTGGTTGCTATGTATGTTGCATAAATAAGTCATGTAATAATTATAAAGAAAATCGATTTATAAGGTCTATTATCGTGATATTATTATTATTTGATGGTGAAGAAGACAAGAGTATCATGCCATTAGTCATTCTGTTTGAGCCCGCCATCTAGCGAAGAATGCTCCAACTACATCAGCCCAAGGCCGTGTAAAACGCGTCGTTCACAGGGACGAAACGCGGGCATAAAATCGGCGCCGCCGGCCGCCAGGGCGGCGCTCAGCACGTTTTCTTAGAAAAAAATGGCACGAGACCGGAGTCGCCACTCCGGTGCATGGCGCCAGTTTATTAGTATTCATCTACGCATGGCGCAGCGGACGAAGGAACCTGCGACGCCTGCGAACCTCTTGAGTTTCCGGGTTCGATTCCCGCCTTGCTGATGCTGTATGGATTGTCCAGCACAATATTGTCTATTGTTCAAACTATAGTCGCATCGCGGGCGAGAAGTGAAGGTGCGGTGGAGTCGACGCGGAGGCGTTTTCTCAGCCCGCATCGCGACTTCGCCGCCAATTTAAAGGAATTTGCACGAAATAAGCATTGTCGCCCCCGCCTTGACTCTACATAGAGAACACGACTTGACCACGCGACGCCGCGTGTCGCGGTATCGTCGCGTGGTCGGTCTAGTCTGCGCCTTTTATTGTAGTGAGAACGCTGTCAATGTATCAGACAAGTTTAGAACATGTCGTAGACATAAGTGTCAACGTAGATGGATTTTATACTTGTCTAATACTTCTTGGCTACGCAGTGTGAACGAAAGAATGTTTGAGACAAGTATTTGACAAGTTTTGTATGCAACTAGTTGTAAACTAGTTTCTTGGTGAAAACGAGGGGTTAGAGTGAGGGAATAGAGTGCATCTGTGTTTGCGCCACATATTCTATTAAAATATCTAGATGGCGCGTGCGGTGCTATTTGCACAGTTCAATAGATCATCGTCAACATTTTTGCTCTTAAGTTTAGCACTGCCTGAGGTAGTGCCTTTGTCCAACAATGGGATGATGCAGGCTAATGTAGTAATGTGTTGGAAATATTTGGTCACCGTTCTCGAGCGAAAGGGATTTCAAGTACCTACATTAATTAATGGTTGTGTGCATCTTGCCTTGCCTTGCCTGCCAGTTTGCTACAGGGATTTAAATGGAAGAAATTCTACAACCGTAATTTAAAAAATTCAAACTAGAGTGAATTATTATTGATAGTGTCAGCAACTATCACAAAATGGACACCGACATTTCCTACGGGGCGTAGGAAACTAAATTAATAATTTGAACATTTTGAGCTATTTTAATGTAGCAATACCGGTGTAATGTGGTACCTTTATTTTTTTTCAAGCCTAGCTGTATTTGTAGGTATACATCTAGCTATGTGTGAACGACACGAAATGGGGTTATCATATGAAACATTTTTAAGCTCAGCGCCTCATGTCAGACGCGACGCCTGACTATAGACCAATATCAGGTGTTCTGCTGTGTCCTTGTAAAGTCTAATCTAAAGGAAATAAAGCACTGATATTTAATATTTAAGTTACCCATCATTAAAAGTGTTGATAATACGTAAATTCAAAGTTTTGATTCCCACAACGCAAGAACAATAAACTTGGCCAGCTGTTACGTTGTTTGACGATTAGTGGGCATTGCAAGCAGAGCTGATAACATATTTATTTCCACTTGACTAGGTACCTATAACACCAACGTGGGTACTACTTACTGCTAATGTATCACCACTTCTGATATTTTATTAAATACAAGCAACCTGCCCGGCTTCGCATGGGCAGAAGAGCAGCTAGTAGTCCTGCTGATATTAAAAACGCGATAGTTAGCACTGTTGTGCAGCTTTGAGGATGTTTGGCCGAAGACTACTGAATGGATCGAGCTGATATCTTGCACTCATGTAGATCTGAACCAGATCTGAACCATAATTTTATTCCATAAAACGCGTGCGAAGCCGCGCAGAAGCTAGTAGTAAATCCATACTAAGATTATAAATACGAACTTTTCTGTTACTTTTCTACGCCTAATTATTAAATCTAAAATAAATATTACCAAAATCATAAAAAATCAATAATAATATTCCATTCATTCAATACTTAGTTTAATTTCAATGTCATCAACTTGGTACCTATGTCATCATAATTTATAAAAAAAACATGCATGTCATCAAAACAATTCTCCAGAAGCCATGAAAAAGTTTCATTCAGTTTCTGGAGAGGCAAGAAAGTTATGTCGTCTGGGATATTATTAAAAACGTTAACAGACATATAATAAATAATTTTAAAACTAAAAGATAACCTAAACATAGGTGTCCAACAATTTATTGTAACTTTTTGACTTGTCCAAGGGGTTACTTTGTAAGCCTAAAGAAATAAACGTTATTGATATTTGACTGCGAAAACGATCTCGGGTTCTGGTGCTTTTGATTTCAGGTTTCTTATACTAAAATTTCTCAAGTTTATAATATATATGAAATTTTTTTTGTATTTTCTTTAGTAATAAAATTGCTATATATGAAATTTTCCAGAGAGGTAAACGGTATCCCGGGGACGGACATAGGAGCTACTTACTTTTACTTTTACCTAAAAAGCGCGTTCGAAGCCGTGGGCTGAAGCTAGTACCTAATTCAATAAAACTCTGCGATGTATTTTTAAGTTTTAACAATATCATTAATTATTTACACAGTCCATCAGCGGCGTCAAGTTCATTGCATCGGGAGCAGTCATCGAACCTGGCACTGATGTGTATCACGACGGGCTTACTACCCGCACTTTCACTGAAGATATGTCCTACTTGATCGTGAAGATCGAAGGTGACCTGGATCTTGCGAGGGGCGGCCAGAATCACATACAAATGAAACCAAAATCTCTGGTGGACCTGAGGTAGGTTACTAAAATAAATAATGCTGGACAATTCATCCAGCCCCAAGCTAAGCGGAGCTCTTGTCATGGGTACTAGATAACTGATACACTTAAAAATACCCAAGTACATCCGGATCTAATATCAGATTTTACAAACATTTGTCTAGAAGCGGGAATCGAACCCGCAACCTATTGCGTCGCAGACGGACCTTGGCTCGCTGACCCAAAGACTTCGTCAAAATACATAGGTACTAACAGCTAAGGTATTACAAATAATGTTGATGCATATTTCTCAAAACACAGTGTAGGTAGTTAGATGGGTACTAAGCAATCTAAATAAATATTAAAGCAATGAATGTGCTTGGGTATGACTATTAGTTTTTTTTTGTATCAGCGCGAAATAGCCATTGCAACTTCCGCAGCTAGAAGTAAACAAGTGTACGGTTGTTTGTAATTATAATTATAACGTACGAGTACTTACCTACGAGTTAGTACTCAAGTTCAGTAACTTCCTTTTTAGGAATGTGGTGCGTGAAACAAAACTAGACCTTATAAAATGTACCAGTAGACCTTATAAAATCTTAGGTTTATAATTGATAGATACGTAGCCACTTAATATATATAATTAATAATAATATAATATATAATACTTATTACGAAGCAAGAGCGCACCCAGCGCGTTCGAGTGAAAGACCATTTCTGCTTAGTAACCGACTTCAAAAAAAGAAAGGATAGTTCGGCTGTATTTTAATTTGCCCTGAATTTACTGCCTGGGTAGTGATAACTACCTGTTCACCTGTTTTGTGGTAGGTCTATCAGTTTTTTTGGGTAGTAACAAACAAACATGTTTAGGGGGCCGTTCATATGCACGTTTATGCGACCGGATCGTCGTCAATGCCGACAGATTTTCTTCAACTGCTGCGCCTATTCACTCCATTATCACGAAGAGCATACCAAACGGCGAAAAGCGGCCCTGCGATGCCAAGTCTGCGAAAAGCGCCTCGACAAAGATCAAATAATGTTCTCCTGCCGCTTTTGCGGGCTGACCTTCCGGGAAAGCAGAGACTTCGACGATCACAATCGCGTTGCTCATGCGAAAATGAAGCCACACAAATGCCCGCTATGTCCGAAGCGATTCACGCAACAAGGCGGCATGCAGCAACACATGCGGATGCACACCGGAACACGACCGTTTACCTGCACATTCTGCCCAAAAGCGTTTACGCAAAAAGCTGGCTTAGATCAACACCTCAGAACGCACACTAAAGTCAAACCATTTCAATGCGTAATTTGCAGCAAGACTTTCTCTCAGTCCGTCCACCTCCGCCAACACATGAGAACACATACCAACATACAGCCCTTCGAATGCACGGTATGCGGGAGACGGTTCAAACAGAGAAGCCATTTGAACTTTCACGTGCGATCTCACGTCACCGTCGGAACACTTCCGATGGAAAGCTACGCGCAAGTGATGCAGGAGGATCATCTTAAATTTCTTAACTTGGCTAATGTGCAGCCGGTCCAAGATGGCGATACATTGTATTACGCTGCTGAAATAGCGCCACCGCATCAAAGGCACGCCAGTTTCTAATGCCAGCATCGAACATGTCGTAAAATAACATAACATAAGCTTAAATAAATCGTTGATCTAAGTTTTATACCCTAAGTTTTATACCTAGGGCCATTTGCTACTGCAGCACAGATAGTTCGAATAATTGTGTACCTATGTAATTTAACAATTGTAATAATTGGTACTGTATAGAGTAGTACCTAATAGTACTGATAATACTAATAGTAGTACTGAAAAGATTCGACGATAGCTGCTACAACTTCAGTTCGTAATATTATTATGTTCCGTAATACGAAAAATGATTACTGAAAACTTTTTATATTATCCACTAAGACCGAGTTCACCAACACATGGTTAATTTTAAACAGTTATTTTGTCGTTTTTGACACAATTTTTCATACATTAAACGTCAAATTTAACCGATGAAGCTGCCTAATTGTCCCATTATCTTTTGGTGAACACAGACCTTAATGTTGTTATTAAGTAACTAGACAATATAAGCTATGTTTCTTCTCAAACAAAAGGTACGAGTTGTGATGTTGTTTTTAGTACAAAACAAATGAAAACATGTCATTTTCGACGCAAAAATATGCAAAATGCGATTTGCTTACATTTCATTAGAGGTGAGTATTTAAAAAAAAAAACAACCAGGGACCTAGATAAATACTATACAGATACAAAAAAAATTACAAAATATGATGAAAATATGCTCGAATTACAAAATAATAATTGTAGTAAGTATTACGTTTGTGTGGGCAGTTCATCCGACGCTGGCCCCTAAGTATTTTATTTTTTATTTTAAACTGTACGTACTTATTAAATGTGTTGTGGTGGCAAATAAATGAATTCTTATTTGGTTTGATACAACAATTTTCATTTATGTTACATTTTTCTTGGAACGAAACTAAACTACCAAATCAGACGCAGACTTCAGTCTAAAAATACTCTGTAGTTATGTTCGTGATCACTTACTCTACAGGCCTATGCATGTTTTAACTTCAAGGTACCAGGAGCTCAACAGTGGTTAGGAGGTGTTGAAATGAAACGGATGGGGGAACCTAGATCCAAGTCTGCATCTGTCACTGTTCCACCTATATCAGAAACTTAACTTCCTGCTCGCACTGTTATGTAATAGGGAGTTTGCGCAGTAAGTAGCGATGCAGTTTTCCTCTTCTTTTCAGTGTTGAAGGTAGTTTCAGTCAGAGACCGGATTTGCAAAGAAATGTCGCTTCAGCTTACAAAACTTTTCGTGAACTTTTTATTTTTAAGAACATTTAACAGTCCCAAAAAAAATTCGCTAAGATGCATGTAGTAGGTATGTAGGTGCCTAGCACCTACTACATCATCTTCACCCTATGTTAGACCACTGCTGGAAGTAGGCCTCCCCTAAGAGCGCCATAGCGCACTGTCTTCAGCTTGACGCGTCTAGCATAATTCTTTCGCAGGTTGTCATCCCCCTGGCCGTCCTACACTACGTTTACTGAGTCGTTGTCTTCACTCAGGAACACCTACATGAAGTTAGTCGGGTCATAAATTCAGTCAAAAATCTTCAATGTAATTAATGATACACTTTAGAAATTGATTATAAATTTTAAATGAAATGAAAAGTAAATAAATGTACAATACAATTTTACATTATTCAAAATCCCTCCCCCATTTTGCACAAATACATGCTATTAATCGAATCGGCCAGTCATCTATCGCAACATTCATGTATGTGAATGTGGTACGTGCTTGGTTGTGCCTGTGAGTGTATACTCATTCATTACTCACAGGCACAATTAAACACCCACCATGTTTTTTGTGTAAAAAAATATCTGGAAATACTTTTGCTTGTTATTTTATTACGCATGTATTTTGAAATAAAATAAAAGATGTCATTGTAGGTATTGTAATTATTACGTTTTTAACAAAAAAAAACGAAAAAGGCACTGACTTGACTGTCCGTGCAAACGTGAAGAAATGGCGTAATAATAATAAAAAAACATGAATTACTGAATTATAATAGTGCGTATTTCCACCCCTAGTCCTCATAACTTCCATCAAACTGTTTGGCATGTTGTCGATGACATCTTTAATCTGTTTATGTGGTATTATCTGCTACTCTTCAATCACGGATTGTTTTAATTCTTCTATGGTGGTTGGAGCTGTTAAAAAGCTTCCAACACGTCTTTTTAAATTGTCCCATATGTCTTCAATGAATTAAGTTTGGACTCCAGGATTTCCATGGTAATTTTAGAATGCCGACGGTATCGAGGTACTCTTTAACAACTCTAGCAAGGTGGGGAGAGCATTGTCCTGCATTAAAAAAAAATTCTACAGTAAATGGAGCAAATGACATTACATGCAATTCTAACACTTCTGTTACATGCTTGTGAGCATTGTTCCACCTCTTTCGAAGATAACAAAGTCGGTGCGTGCTTCGTAAGTTTTGCCGCCCCAAATCATGACTGAGCCACCTTGGTAACCTACTGTTTCCATAACATTACATGGTGCAAACCTTTCATTCTTGCGCCTGTATACACGCTGGCGACCGTCAGGACCGTGCAAGCATATTCTTGTCTCGTCAGAAAACATAACATTCTTCCATTGTTCTATATTCCATTCGGCGTGCTCTCGGGAACAGTGAAAATCGGCGTGGAGTATTTACTGAAGGTAAGTTTTGATTGTTCTATTTTCTCACACGAAGTGAAAAGTATTGTTTTTCACGCGGGCCAATACTGCCCATTATAACTCGGTCTTGTCATCCGCCCTCGCTACGCCCGGGAGTATAAACATCCTCGTAATGAAGTGGTTAAACTTTATTAACAAAGAAAATTACAATCAAATAACAAAATTAAATTAAAACTAGTATGTACATTTGAAACAATTGAGCTAACTGCAGACTGTTGCAAACAATGTACAAATAGCTTAACTGATCCATATCAAGTAAGGAATGAAGTGGTTTAGTTCCTTGTTAAAAAATGTACTATTCTTCGCTCTTTACAGTTAGTTGGTGCGTTCTTTTTTCAAATTAGTCGAAGCATCTGTATCGAAAATGAAAAATAATAAGGTTGTGACAGGACTTATGACCCGACTGACAGCCTGTTTTTCGAACGCTTGTTATTTTTAACGATACATACATTTTGTAAACAAAAAGCTTAAACTGTTGTCAAATAGTTAAAGTATATTAAATCTAGAAAGAATCAAATCTAGGCTGATGTCTTTTTGGTTAGCTGGGACGAGGTAAAATAGTAGTGCTTGCTAGTATGAAGGTTCATCAAAACATAACATTTCGTAGCGTGTGGGCGAGTCGGTTACATTTAGGTCGGTTGTATATTTTGATAGTGCTACGCATGCCGCTCGTGAAAACAAAGGGTACGGTTGATGGCTGCATCCTTTTGTACGGCCTGACCTGAGTGACATGTTCCATCTTATCAAAAATACGAATAGAGAATATTAAGTATTGATATCTACCAGCTGTGGTTGATTTTTGATTCGGTTATATAATGCTAAACTATTATAGCTAAGGAACAGGTATTTTTTCAATTTTGATATTATGATCTGCTGTAAGTTAAGTTTCCATAAGTTTTTCTTATTATACACTTATTATATTGTACTATAAGTTTTTCTTTATTTAAACAGCCTAAGTTATTATGGGCGTTCGGTTCCTATTGCGCGACTTTTTTTGCATATATAATTTTTCACCTTGTTCTATTCCACAAGGAAGGATAGGTAGAGGAATAGTCGTCCGCTAGTTTTATTCCTGGTAAAACGCCATTTGCCGAAATCGAAGTGACAAGTCATGAAATTCTTTCTTAAAAAATATGTTATCTTAAATGATGATAAATTATTTTTTAAGAAAAAATTTAGTGACATTATCACGAATTCACGTTTTTCTTACAGGATATTTTTTCATGCGTTGTGCTTGCATTGTGCATTTTGTGTTGGTTCACACCACCATCATATCTTCGCCAGACATGTTGTTAAACGTAATTTTTTTTGACGGAATCCTACAGCTTTTTGTAAGTTTTTTAACCTCGAACGCACATGTGGCTGTAATTTACATTTGTTTACATCCGCCGACCGAGGGTATGTTACCTATGAAGTTACAAGGGTTCGTATCCGAAAATGGCACGTTCTACAAAAACATCTAAAAAGGGTTTAAAATAACAATCATTTAACATTTTGAATCGTTTTTAGAGTCGTGCGTGGAACCATTAGCATTTTTGCAGATTGAATATGTTCGCATCTGTTTCCGCGGTCAATAATAATTAATAATAGCCTAAACTTATGTTAACAGGTATTTGTGTTGTGATTCTTTTCACCTCGTCACGGGAAATCGTGTGCCTGAGACGGTAGAGATTAGATTTTATGTCTACTCATTATCCTCAACCAGTAGTAGGTACCTCAACCCGTATAGATAGGCCAAGCATAAGGATTGTTGTCTAGGATAGAATAGCGAGAACTTATGTCAAATGTGGTTAAAGATATTTATTTCTCAAAGAATATAACATTCACTTACCTCTGTAAGTGAATATAACATTCACTTACCTCTGTAAGTGAATGTTATGTTCTTAATAATGTTAATAATGTTATGTTCTGAGAAATAAGATCGAATATTTACGCATTCGATGACGATTTGTAGTCTGTAAATGTCAACCATATTGAATAAGTTTTAAAAGTACATTAGATACTTAGAAAACCACATTTCTCTAAATGTAGTTTTCGAATCGAATGCGTAAATAATAAACCACATTTCTCTAAATGTTGTTTTCTTAGTATCTAGTGTACTTTTAACACTTATTCAATATGGTTGACATTTACAGACTACAAATCGTCATCGAATGCTTAAAATATATGATTTTAATTCCTTCAACTCAAGGATTTACGCAATGTTACATTGATGCGATGTCATCATTGTCTATTCCATTGCACCCTAGACAACTTGTGCTTGGCCAAGGGTGAAAATTAAGATGAAAGTCACCAGACTTTCACCTTAATTTTGAGTAAGTACTTACCCACTTAATTAAAACTTTCACGATTTTGATAAAATAGTAATGATTGTTATCTGATAAGTTGCGCGATGTATATCCGTTATTGTAACCTTTGCTATTACTATTTTATAAGTAGCTCAGCTCAGGTCTCGGATGTTAACTTGCAGGATAGAATCGCGGGAATTTACCAGCTGGAGCTCTGGAGAGCTAGAGGCTCTTCAAAGACCTCCAACACACTGTTCATTTCCACACCGAATTCCCAGTGTTTCTCCATTTAATAAAATTTCAATTTGACGGCTATCTATTTGGAGCTGAATTTCTAAAATATCCACGGCAACTGCATCAGGATAATATCGTAAACCTTTTGGTCGCTTATCATTTTTTTTGTTTTCTGAATCTCGTAACAAATTATAAAACCTTATTTAAGTATGAATTTCTAATTTTAATATTCTTCATGAATACAAAAAAATATATAAATATAATGTAAGTAAAAATATCTGTCAAAGACGAAGAGAATTCTTCTGTTCGGGGAATAATATTCACTATTGTATTATAAGGGGTTTCTTCGAGGACTTGTGATGCAGCAGGGTAGTTGGCTTAATCTAGTCGTGAACTATCTACAGGCGGTGGGTACTTGTATACCAACTGCCTAGATGTCATAGTCATCATCATAGTATAAAAAATACTGGCAGTAATGGAACCTCGCTATCCGCTGACTCCAATTGCAAGAAAGATCGAGCAATTAAAGTTTCTTCCCAGTCTTCAATGATACGTTCTCACTGTAACCTGAACGTACATTACATTGTTCTTATCTCTTCGCGGCTGGTACAAGGCGGATTATAAAGATTCAAATTCCCCTAACGCCTTTTAAGTCGCCGTCCGACGATGGTGTTGTTTACGTTTGCCGTCCGTTAATGGATCCTGTGCCACGTCATGCAAATGTACTGGTACTGATAGATGTCTACTACGTGGCATTCTTATTTATAACTGGTACCACCTACCCTGTGCTTGTACGTACCTTACTCTGTGTTTTTTTAGTGTTTATTTAAATCGTCGTCGGCTAGTTGGAGCTTTTTTGTTGATCGTATCAAAAAGTAAAATTAGATTACATCATAGGGATTTAATCTTAATTTACTTCTTGACACCAACTTTTGAACTATGAACGCAAATTCTATGGATCGTATATTAATTGCTCCACCAAAAAAATGGTTACATGAATAGACCGTCCATTGAAGTTGAAATATTAATAAGTATAAAAATTAGCCACTACTCCATAACCCAGATTGTTCGAGAAATACCGAAATATCTACAAAATTTATAATGGTATTAGATCTCCTGGGCCGCCTACGTGGTACGTTTCGCCGGTAAGACTCGCACAGAATACGGCATAGTGTGAACACTTGTCGACGGACACTACGCACATGGCCACATCGTCATAAAACATGTATTCTAATTTATAACCGCGTTTCAGCGTACGACTTTTGTATCACCGCTCTTGCGGGCTTTGGTAATGAGAATGTTTACATGATTTCGTTGGTCTTCTGGTGCTGCTGACTCAACATGAGAACTTGCTTGAAATTTTCCGAATTCAAGTTGATAGAAGTGAATTGAAATTAGATTTTCAAACAAATCAATTTCAATTGAATATTAACTATGCTATTTTTGTTTGGTAAGTATAAGTACTTACCTCAGTCATCGTAACGTTGCTCACAGTTTTTTATGATTCTGGAATCTTCAAAAATATCCAGTGTTTGTTCTTGTGTTTGATTTTTTCTTAAAGATCTTATTCTTTTTGTTTTAGCAATTAGGTTAGCTAACAGTGAGTACACCAGAACA
Organism: Eupithecia exiguata; assembly: GCA_947086465.1. NCBI lineage: Eukaryota > Metazoa > Arthropoda > Insecta > Lepidoptera > Geometridae > Eupithecia > Eupithecia exiguata. Next base: position 4,586,051 of record OX352226.1, read on the forward strand.
AGTATTTAAATAATTTATAAATTAATTATTTTAAGTGCACCAACCTCTTACAGGCCGACACAGCATGCGTAAAACTTAAACACTAATACAGAGAAAGGGAAATAGTAGAAAACAGTACATAACATACGTTGAAATAAACTTACTAACTAATATATAAAGAAAACAAATCTTGGAGCATAATTTGTTCAAACATTTATCGTGCATGTGCTTACTGCAAGCAGACAAAGATTAGCTCTAGCATTTCTCTTTCAAACTGTGCAGACTGCATTGCAAGTCCTAAAAGCAACCTCCTTTAAATTTTGCGAGCCTGGTACAATGTTCCTAGAATCTATTCTAGGAAAATTGTACCTGCATCATTGCTAGTCTCAAGACTAGCTCCTAGGCAGAGAATATCTTGTTTGATCTCAAGGATATGCCAGTGTTTAAATACCTGATTTATTCAAGTACTTAAATGATTTATTAATATTTCAGGTTACAATTATGAAAAATACACTTTTTGTTGTAAGTGCTTGTTGATTATTTCGGTAAAATATCTTGTCTATTCGGAGGCTGTTCGTGCTTTACACCTCTTTGCTTGTATCGTCAGACGGTAAATAAAAAATATTTAATGACGGTTCAATAATACTCTCAAAGTACGAAAATAAAAAATAACTAAGTTTAGTATTTAACGTGATATTTTTAAGCTTAACTATGTTTTATTAAACGTTTTTAGTGCTTGATGCACTGGCTGGAAATTCTGTAGCCGGCGTCAATGAGACACGGAAGGGTATGCACGGAAGCACGAGTATCGATTCAAGCTGCAATGCAGCCTAAAATGTGCATAACAGCTTGCACCTGTACTAGGAGACCATATCATGAAAGGAGGTGTATAACAGCACACAAACGATTTCCCTGTGACGTCAGCATCGCACACATACACACATTTAATACTGCATTTCATAGTGGGGTGGGGGTTGGGGGGGGGGTGTATAGTACGTTTACTGAAGAGGAATCCTCACCCCACCCCCAATTAAGGTACGATGTTCATACAAACAATTATTGGTCACTTACCAGCCAAGTAGGTATATGAATATTCAATTAATTTTCCCGCTTTTAGCGCATTCACTGCCCAGCCTCGGCGGTGTGACCCGCAGGGGAGCGCCGCGATGTTCATACAAACAAATATTGGTCACTTACCAGCTAAGTATATGAATATTCAATTAATTTTCCCGCTTTTAACGCATTCACTGCCCAGCCTCGGCGGTGTGAGCCGCAGGGGAGCGCCGCGCCGCCGCCGCGCCGCGCCATCATGCGCTGGTGCAGGGGGATTGGTGTGTCGTGGGCCCTGAAAGTGTTAATACCTATATTAAGGCGGTGGTTTGCGTCAAACTAGCGCCGCCACGCCACCTATTTTACTTTATTATTACGTCGAGCAAAGTAAATTTCAAAAATCCATCGTACAGTTTGTGATACCTATTCTATGCTTTTTTTTAATGACTAATTTATACGACTCATAGTTTTATTGTGGCCACCAAGGGCATCAAAATGTTGCAAATTGGGGAAATAATATTTTTTTTTTTTTTTTAAATAAAATGTTTATTTTTACATTTGTATTTTTACTCCGATTTTCTTTTAAGTTTTAATTTTTGACAAGTGTAGTTTTTTGGCTACATGTGGTATACCGTTGTAATAAGCGATGATTAGAGTAATTTTTAAAAGTATTTGAATTCCTCGATCGCTTTAAGTTTTTTTTAAATTGATGTAAAGTTAACCACCTTAACAATTTTTTTGTCTTTGAGAGCTTATAACTAATTATACTCGTTTTTTTTAATGAATAAGGCCTCCAATAGACGAAAGATACATCTGAGACCAAAATCAAATGAAAAATTCAATCGAAAATATGTTCAAAAAAAAATTGTAGGGTTATAGAGGTAAAATTTCGGAAAATCTTAAAAAAATAGAAAAAACAGCATTAAAAAAAACGTTAACAGTTAGGCTCTTCTACCTCAAATTGTATTTTACAAATAGGTCCATCTACAAACCCACCGAGTTTGTCTAACCCTCCACCAAAAATCCTGTATAATTAAAATTATTATTTAAATGATTTCATGTGAATATTCGGTACACTGTTTGTTTGGGAGACGATCCGCCTTAATTCCCTCTAGCTACTAGTATTATAATATCTGTGCTCTAGCTAAGCGTTGCAGTAGAGTTGTACATTACGTGGATATAGGTTTCCCTCAATTCAAAGCTTTATGTATGACGTACTTCGTAAGGTTGACTCTCAATGACGTTTGCACCCCCTGCATACGTCATTATGAGTAGGAGTCAGTACGTCTAAATCCCCCTTACTAGGTGGGTTCCAGTTTTCATACAACCTCTTACATCACTATGTGCTCCTAGTATCTCTTTCTGAACTTTAATATTTTCAAATCGAAACCTTTCGTTTTAATAAATTCAATTTTTAGAAACGAAAAGAATAACGCTAAAAAGAAACCAATAAATAATCACATGAATCTCCAACCCTGTATTCAATTAAAATATTACGGGGTTGATATTTTATTTCAAGACTTTTTCATTTATTTACAAATAATAGTTGGTCTAACTTTTCCAGTTGGGCTCAAACCGCATTAGGACCAAGGGTTATAAATATTTGTATGAAGAATTCGTGCATCAAGCGTCAAAATATGTAGGTATTTTTTGTTTTATATTTTTCTAGTTTCGATAAAAGTTTATATTTTTCTAATTTCGATTTATTATTTCTTTCTAGTTTTACAAAGACAAAGTGCACTATTATTGGTACGTAGGTATGTACCGTCGACAGTTCTCGCTAGCTTGACCTACGTACGTGACGTGCCTGCATACCAATAATCAGTCGCTTCAATTCTCACATATCCTTGCTCTTCCTGTTTCCCTGGTACGATAAGAAAGTATGAAGAAAGCTTCGGCTGTTCTGCATGTTGCTTTGAATACAAAAATTTAATTGTAGACTTTAATAACTAAGAAAAATAGTTTAATTGAATACAATACATACCTACCTACCTATTTTTCGGAAGTTAATAAATATAAATTACAGAAAAAAACATAGCTTCTTGGGGATCCTCAGCTATAACCCGAGGTATATAATATTTATACATATGCACTCTCCACGAAAAATTGTCATGGATATTGTTTTTCATTTTATAAATTTTATGTTGGTTGACTGTAGTCACCTGCATAGTCACTTCTTTCAATGTGCATCTCTCCTCTCTCTATTCCCATCCCACAACCTACCTCCCGCCCCGCCGACCGTTTATCCCAGTCTACCTCCTTGTTACACACACACACACACAGTGCTTTCTATGTATTATGCTTGCATTCCATACCGAGACCTCCTATCTAGTTTTGAACTCCTGGTACAATTTCCGCCATTTTCCAAGCTGGCTTGTTATGTTCGAGCTTTTAAGCTATCTCATCATCATCATAATTTTAGCCTGGTATCACCCACTGCTGTTGCTGTTATGGAAGTTAATCAAACGTAGTTTGCAAACAACAGTTCAAAACAAACAAAGCAATTTACTAATATTTCGAACGAAACCTGGCAATTTTCCTAAATTTTTTCCAATTTATTGTCACCTATCTCGCAATGACAAGTCTAGGTTAGAGGGAATAAAAAGAATGATTAGCAAAGTACAATATTCAATTTGAAAGAAAAGTTAAGTAGATAACTTCGTTAACCGCACTTCCGTCCAGGACTCTCCCGTCCGTCCTCAGCTCAGCGTCCAGGTTCCTCCCGGTCCGGGAGTCGGCTTTGGGCAGAATCCTTGGCGTCCAGTCCAGTGACAGGGTATATCGAGAAGGTGTGTAGGTCTTAATACTGTGAATTTATACTGAAAATTTTAATAATTAAATAAAAGTGGATAATTCACACAACATTATCTGGCCCCAAGCTTAGCAGAGCTTGTGCTATTGGTACTAGATAACTGATATACTTAATACAACCCATGCATTTTTAAATAAAAAAAAATAAAAAAATTCTAGACAATTCACACAGAATTATTTAGCCCCAGGCTGAGCAGAGCTTGTGTTATGGTTACTAGATAACTGATATACATAATATAATACAATACATAGATAAATATTTTTTATTATACATAGAAAACATCCAGAACACCCTGAACAAATGTCTGCAGGTCGTACACACATTTGTCCCGAGGCGGGAATCGAACCCGCAACCTTCTGCGTCGCAGGCAGACCTTCGCCCACCGCGCCAGATCGGTCGTCAATTGAAGTTGTATTGTATGTAAATCCGCAATAATGTTGCGTTGCGCTGTTTTGGATCTCATCTATACTATAATAATATAATAAAGAAATATAAGGAAATATTTGTTTGTTTGAATCAAATAGGCTCCGAAAATACTAGACCGATTTGAAAAATTCTCCATTAGAATCCTACATTATCCCTGATGAACATAGGCTAGAGAATATACCCAAGCGAGACCGGGGCGGACCGCTAGTTGAATATAAGCCTAGCTGTAAAGTTCACCGATATGGTACTACATCGATAGTAATGGTTTATTCTGTTTATAGAGTTTGGCTACTGAAACCTCCTCCTCGTGTCTTATTTCCTCATGTCTGAGGGTCGTGATTCCCCCGTGAAATCATCTTATCACGGACAATATTGCGCCACCTGCAACTGTCTTTGGCGGCGTGAAGAGCGTCATGGAAATTCGTGTCCAGGGTCGTGCGAATCTGGGCTGACAATCTAGTGGGCTGCGTCCTCTAAGATGTTTACCGTCACTCCAGTGACCAAGAAGGCTGTTCAAGATTGTCACTGGTTTTCCTGGCTACGTGGGCAAAGAACGTCAAGACTTTGCGCAGGCACATGGAGGACCGTCTCATCTTCACCTTCAGTTCCCGCAAGATGGAAACGTTGGTGCGGAGAGCCATCCATGGTATTTTCAACATTCATCCAGCACCAAATTTCGAAAGCTTCGGTCGGCTTTCGTTAGCGTCCACGTTTCAGCGCCTTTGTAGAAGATGGAAAAGACCAGGGTTTTGACAAGATTGACTTTGGTATGCTGCGGTCGTTACATATTTTCGATAACTGCGACATTGCGTTCTAAGGTTATTTGTTTTTTTAGTGCTTACCCACAAATAGGGGAAAATCTACTCATTACGGGAACCCTTACTGAGTATAATTTCGCCCAAATGGGTAAGCAGTCAGTGGAAGGTGGCGGCGCGGGTGCAGATCCCGTCGAGGTCGTAATATTTTTAAATATAATTTGGATTCGTAGAAGCTTTTATTTCTCGAATTCAGCGTCTTTCTTCAGTGAAGTCCAGTTGTATTTCATTGAATTTAGATATCTTGAAAAATATCACACGCACCAATTTTGAGTGTGTTCTTCAATTTTGATCTCGTGAAACAATAAAACATGTTTTATGAATTTTTATATACATAGAATATTATTTTATTCACAAAGAAAATTACAGTCTAGAATTATTATTCAGTATATAATTAAATTAAAACTAGTATTTACAATTGAAATTATTGAGCTAACTTTAGACTGTTGCAAACAATCTACAGGTAGGTCAACTGGTCCATATCAATACCAGTCGGTTGTTATTCAAAGTCCTACAAAGATCAATCCTCAGTGACTTCTTTCTACTATAATTGTGGTAATTAATATATTTACAAAGAAGTCTTACGATATTTTGAGCTCATAATTACGTAATGTTTTACTTTCCTATATCATTTCAATGCGTCGTTTTTTGGCTATTGGGCGCTCATCAGTGTTATTATCGCCATCGGCATCAGCGTAGGCATCAGAGTGACCATTAGAAAGATCTTGGGAGAAACGTAACCTTTTGATGGCTTGGTCTTCTGTACCAAAGGACATCATCCATATTTCATACAGTTTTGGTACAAATGTGAAAGTGCCGGCCAAATAAAAAAAATTATATATTCTGTTACGTCTTGCATTTCTGCAGTCTAAGCATTTCTTATTATCGCACCGAAGCTGTGGGACCATTCCCCTTGGATTTATTTGAGTTCAAAAATCTGTCATTTTTGATTTAATGAAATGGAATGTTATCGTAAGTCAAACTAAGCAGAGCTTGTGTTATGGGTTACTAGATGAAAAATTAAGTTAAAAACTACAACCCGACTACGTAAAAGTTATAAACGTTGTTCAGTCACAAATTATAGAATTTCAAATATTCTTATCCAGTTTCGGGTTCATATTAAATATCTGATAAAATCATCAGATTTGTTCTCCTTCATCTCTTGTTTGAAATATTTACATTCACATTGACAAAATAGAATGACGTATCGGTCATATTTGATAGGCATAGAGTTGATGAAAATAGGTCGTAGGTATTGTAATTTTTCTCTATGGGGCCTGCGGCCTGCGGCTACGTAAACTTTATTACGCGTTTTGTAGGCTTATTCGGGGGCGGAGCCCTAAATCCTATAGCCTATAACCATCGGGGTATTAAGACGAATCAATCGATATATAATTTGACCGGCTGCAACGAACTTGCAGAAAACGTCTTATGTAGAGTGTTGTATTGTAACATATCTAATGTATACTCGTCTTTTGTCCCATGATTGTTGCCATGACGGTCAGGAGACAACAGCAAATTCATCCCAATTATTGATCACATGACGCACAATTTCTTTACGAATATCCATTGAGCGTTCTTGTATGCCGTACAACAAATAAGAAAGCGTACGGAAAAGGCATGCGCCATCCCCCACTATTGGTACAATTTATATGCTCTCCGCTCGTGGGACCGACACGTGCGCGCGCCCCTTCTCCCCCCGCGCGCGCATACGCCACCGTTGCTGCTGAAAGCTGCTTGCCTGCTGCGCCCCCGCTTCAGGCATCGACAGCTTCAACGAAAAAGGGGAAAAGGAAGCAGCGTTGCGAATCTGTTCGCACCACTGCGCCCGTCCCAGCTTCTTGTGAGAGAAAGCCATGTGATGCTGAAGGGTTCACTGAGGTAGTGCGGAGGAAAAGGAAGCCCAGCAGCCGAAACCAGCGCGGCGTCGCTCCGACCGGACCTAACTACTTGTTGCGCCCGGCCGTACCTTCGACGTTGCTCTACGTGTCCAGGCTTCACTATACCACGAAGGTGGAGGAGATCGTGGAGTATGTGAAGAGGAAGACCAACACCTTGGTGAGGGTCGAGCTGTTGGAGTCGCGTCATAATGATTTTAAATCATTTGTGGTGCGTATTCCAACGGAGAATATTTCGACCTTCACTAAGGAAGAATTCTGGCCGAAGAATGTGCTGTTCCGGCGTTTTCGCGGACGATTACCGGTCGCAGCACATATCGCGTGTCACACGTCGCCGACTCTACGTGGTAGTAAATAGGTATATATTTTATGTATGTTAGAATAAGGTATATATTTTATATGGGCCGTAGTTTTTAAGTATTTTACATCCTGTACTAGACTAACGTTGCCTGAAATAAATGTTTTATTATTATTATTATTATTATTATAGTAAGGTTTGTTAATTGATATTAACCAACTCTGCTACTATTTTTAAAAATAGACACAGATCAATTTATAAACGTAAGAAAATTGCGAAAAACAATACTAAATTACTTATATTATAAGTAATTTAGTGATTTACCGATTTTATTCAAAAAACGTTGAACTCACATATTACGTGAGTTCAACGTTTTTTGAATAAAATCGGATTGAGTTTTCAAACATGTGTCTAAATGAAATGTAACTTAAATCAGAAGTACTAATAGACCAGGGCTGAAGCCTTTGAAAATGGTATAAAGTGAAAAAAAAAGGATGAAACCCATTGGAAAAGAAAGATTATAAATATTATTATAATTATTTATTATTATTATTATATTATTTATAACAAAAATGAAAGGGAAAATAATTTACGGGTGATCTGAGGTCGGGAAGTGGAAGGGGGTGAGTTTTTAAAGGTATAAAACGGTTTATCTCGATTTCCGGCAAAACTACAAGCCATATGGAAAAAAATTAATGACAAAGTTGTAGGTAATAAAAAGATTTGAGAGAACTTTTATATCGGCACTTTTTTCACATAACCTCAAAATTTATGTGAAAAATTCAAATAACCAATTTTTGGTTTTTTATTTTCATCTTTTACAAAAACATTTTTTTTTTCACGAAATTTGTGAAAACTTACCTTTTTATGTCCCAAACACAATGTAATATTTTGACTTAAAATATTTGTTTTACACCTTATTTTAACTTAAAATCGAAAAAGCACCCTAATTTTCAATCGAAAATTCTAATTTGCATGCCTTTACTAAGGCAATACATGTACGGTACTTATTCTATAATCAATCAAGACCATTGTGACCCGTGTGTGCAAATAAATGATCTGTATTTCTGTATGACAAGTACAATGGGCAGCCTAGAAGCTATCTCTTCCAGGCAACCCCATTGTCTAACTAATAATCTGTGTGGCCGCTTCTTCGTCAAGTCAAAACTTGACGAAATATTTTCACATTACAGTGCTGTAATGTGGAAACAAAGGAATAAAGTGTAATTATTGTTTATGTAAGTTGTTTTTCCATATAAACAAACACATAAAATGACCTTTATTCGCTAACTTGTACAAATCTTAATATTGATTGAGTTAATATTAAGTACTTATCACTTTTTTATTGATTGTTGACTCTGGTCGTGTTTATAGTTGTGCGTTTGCTGCATGCATCAATACAAAGCAACAAATGTACCTACCTTTAAACCTTTTTATGTAGGAAATATGAAGTGTATGTAGTATTTAAGCTTTTGAGCTAGATAAAGCACCATGTGTGATTGTGCAAACTTGATATTGGTATACCTACTCCTACAGTATTTTGCAGCCTCGGAGGTCGTCATCCCAACTGGTTGCCCCGTACACTATGATTGCCGAGGCGCGGTCTCCAACGGTTGGTATTCAAATTGACACCATCGAAATCAAAATAACTTTGATATCTTTAGGCTTACAAAATAAACATATACTTAGACAAGTCAAATTTCAAACAAAATTATGACTAATCACCAGGGATCGGAATAGGTAGAGTTTTTAAGTACCAAATGACGTCATATACGCTACTACGATAGCTTAATATGGATATGCCTTTTAATCTCGGGATTGCTATACAATATCAATCCCGAAATTCTTCTAAAATTTATTTACGTACGTCAAACACGAAACATTTTCATTACTAAAATATAATTAGGAATCTTAATATTATAAAAAATATATAAAAGTGATTGATTCCGGCCCGGTAAGTCAGATAGCAGTTTTTGTTTCTCAACCCAGCGTGTGGACCGCGTAGACGTTATTTATTTCTCTTTCTATTGTTCATATTCCTACCGCTACAAGGCGGGGTGCGGGGTGGACGTTACGGGGTGAGGGGACGACCAGTTCGAAGAGAGGGTGGATATACATTTGGGTTCACTCGTCTTCTTCGGTGCGTTGAGTGTGGGTGCATTTATTTTCGGTATTGTATTTTCATATCACTGACCTTGGCTTACGTTTTTTTTGGATTGTACCTGCATATTTTGACGATTTTGGCTACGTTTATTGGACTGGGACTTTTAATTTTGATAGTTGTGTTGTGAACAATACTAAACACACGTGATATTTGCTCCTGTATTTGAATTCAGTTTCAAGATACCTACACATAAGGTGAGTTTCAATAGCTTTATTATTTGTATAATCTTGACTACATATAAAATTTTAATGTATATTCTACATAAAAGCTAGTCTAGTTTAGTGCTAGTCTTTTCCGGTTAGTTTGCTGGATTTTCGTTATGCACGGATTTTAAAATACCTAACAAAAAGTGCCGCTATGCTCGGAATCAGATTCTTGTAATTTCGAAAGGAAAATGTTTATTATGTTAAAATATCACATCTTACATGTACTACACATTGTGTTACTGCTAGCAAACAATATTAGTTTTAATCAACAAATACCTTACACAGTCAAAACCAAAACAACCAGTTTCTTAGGTAAACTACAACAATGAACTCTTCCGGGAATTTATACCTGGTTATTAACTTTTAACTTTGAATAGAAAGAGACAGTAGGATTGCGGTTTTGGTACATCTTATAAATAATGAATTGTCCCTAGCCATGAACGAGTGCAAACAGGTACGAATTTCACGTCGGTACAGAATACTTTTGAAAAACACATTAGAAGCTTAAAAGATATTAAGGGCATTTTAGATTTATCATTTTTTTCCTTCAAATTCTGTATACCCAGGCTAGCTTTAGGAGGAGTATACTGTGAAAAAACTTTTCTATCGAACTATATCTTCCATTGTTGGAGTTAGAACTGAAAAATTCGTAGCATAGCGGCATTTTTCATTAGGTATTTTAAAATCCGTGTATAGCGTAACTTACCGGTTTTTCCTCTCTTTGATCTTTAGCTACATCGCTTAAACTGCTGTTAAATTAAAATACTTTGTGTTCACGATCTTCTGTTGTATTCTAGGTAATCCATTTCTACAACAAGAAAGCAACTCCTCCATTTTGTTTGTGCCATCATGGAACACCCAACTATAGGGAAGACGTTGTGCGGAGCTGGATCAAAGACGATTCAAATTTAATCTACGACCATGCAAGTGGAACAATATTTTGTGCTAAGTGTGAAACTTCTATAAAGGCTACAAAAAAAAGCAATTTAGACCGACATATTAATGGCGCTACACATAAAGGAACCCGAAAATCGCCAATGGAAGACTTCTATTTTGATTTTATTGAATTTTTAATCATGTGTAACATACCGTGGTCTCAAGTCAATAACACCGCATTCAAAAAGTTTTTTGCAAAATATTTGTGTTGCAAATGCAGTGGCAGATCTGTACCAGACGAATCGATACTACGAAAAGTTTACTTAGAAAAAGTTTACAGAAACAGAATTCAAGAAATTTACACCAAAATAGGAAACGCCAAATTGTGGGTATCCTTAGATGAGACAACAGATATATTAGGTAGATAGCAAAGCATTAGAAAAAGTAAATGGCAATACAATTTCTCTATTTGTTATAGAAACTTTTCAAAATACGTGGGGCGATTCTTTTGAATCTAGGGTAACTGATGTGTTGATAATGTGTACAGACAGTGTAGCATACATGTTGTTAGCTGGGCGTATTTTAAAAAGTAAATTTCCAAAACTTGTTCACATTATATGTTTAGCTCATGCATTGCACCGTCTCGCAGAACAAATGTGAGTTCAATACAAGAATGTCGATATGCGTATATCAAATGTAAAAAAACATTTCTTAAGTCCCCAAGTAGAGTAAAAATTTTGAAAGAAAATTACCCAGATTTACCTTTGCCTCCACAGCTTGTTATTACAAGATGGGACACCTGGTTAGAGGCATCATTTTACTTTGCCAAATATTTTGATAAAATACAAGACGTATTTACTATGTTAAACAACCGAGATGCACTTTGTATTAGACAAGCAAAACATGCAATGAACAATGAAAATTTACAAACACAATTGATTTACATGGAGAAATACTTTAAAATCATTCAATTAGCCCTGGAAAACTTGCAAAAGCATAACCTGTCTATTACGGAAGCTTTAGTAGTTTTTGACACAGTGAGAGCAGTCATTAATTGGACGGGAAATGATGCACTACAAAAAAACTTGAACAAATTATGAATCGAAATCCAGACTTGGATGTCGTTAGAAATATTAGCGAAACTAGCCACGAAACGTTGCTAGAATTTGCTCCGCTCACATTGGTTGATGTTGAAAGATCATTTTCAACTTTTAAGTGGGTGTTGCACCCACATCGAAACCGATTAAAAGAAGAAAATATTGAAAAAATTATGATAATATATTTGAATTCTTTAGTAAATGATGTGGGCGTGAACCTTTAGCTTTCGCCAGTATTTCTGACATAGTTGAAATAGAAACTGATTGATTTTTTGATATTTCATTTCATTGACTTGTTAATACTGATTTGATTAATAAAAATTATATACACTTAATGACAACTTTGTTTCATTTATCCATGTCTCTATTCTTTCTGAACAGCAGGACAATGCAGTCAGCGTCTTGGGGACAGTTTCGTCTGTATTGATATGTATCAGTTGAGCTACCTCTAGGTTGTTTGCAGTGAGCTCAATTGTAAATACTAGTTCTAATTTGATTCTATTATTTGACTCCTCCACCTCTCCCAGCCCTGGTCTAATCTCGTATCTAAAATTACTATTTTTGTGTACCTATCCAAAATATCTCACTTATTTTACATATCTACATAATTAAAGTTTGGGGGCCAACCCCAAAAAAATGTAAAATTAGTATGATATTTTGGATAAGTACAACTGGAGGAAGGCCAGGTGTGGTGGTTACGCTACCTAATTTGTGTTTAACATAGGAAAGAAGAAATTTAGAAGACAATAATATCAATCCCTGAAAATGAGAAAACATTTGATCAATCCTCAATCCAGGGATTAAAAAGGCATATCCATGTTATGTTATCCTAGGCTTTTTACAACATTAGGTACATTAGGTACTCTACCTATTCCGATCCCTGCTAATCACATAAGAAATAAAGTGTTGATTGAATCTCTTCGGTGTTAAATGTTATATTAATGCTTAAATTAAATAATAATTTGCATATTTTTGATGACATGGGGGTGGGTACACGGGGAATAATGCAGAAGGTATTCTGATAATTTTGTGGATACTGATTTGAACCAATTATGTCAACGCTACTTGTAAGACATCAAGAATGACCAGGGAGTTCCTGTAATAATGTTATTGATATTGTCTAGTCCGTAACGGTTAACGGGAGCCATGAGTTCTGGAGAAATCTTAAGTCCATCCATACAGCACTCACTTCCAATATTTTATTGCTTTGCAAAAATTTTACAGAATTTTGTACCCTGTCGGACAGAGTATGGCACCAGTTGCCACAATCCCGCGCCATCTTGTGGGAGGATCATACACTATGCGCACGAGTTCCCGCGCCATCATGTGGGAGGAGCTTACACCAGTTTCCGATACGAATTTCTTCTTCATCGTATCTTTCATTACTAAAGGTCGTGTAGGTACTTGTTCTGGATATACCTTTACGGAGACTCTGACAAATTGCTTCCACACTACTATTCTCGGTCTGTATAATTCTCATCGAACTGTCAATACAAATTGTTCGGCAGAACTATTTCCATAGACACAACTGCAGGGGTGATTTCTTCATGTTTGCCCGTAACTTTGCGCCAACCTTTGTAACCAATATACAACTTTTTCGCCCGAATGCATCTCAGTTTTACATTTTCGTTGAAGTCGCTTCTTTTTAACAGATTTTCATTATATTTACTTACCTGTCAAAAAATCGCGACTAGTGACATGCATAAATCTGAGTTGCGTTGAGTATTCGGGGGGATGAATAAAAACGATATTTAAGAAACCTTTGTCTTTTCGTTTTTGATGGTGAAGGACCAAAAAATATTAAGTAAATTATTTATTTATCTATACTTATATCATAAAGAAGAAGGATTTGTTTGTTTGAATGGCTTCAAAACTACTGGACCGATTTGAAAAATTATTTCACCATGATCTATGTGGGTCGTTGCGGCATCATAGCTCCCAAACGGATGATTTTGTTTTGTCAAAAGCAGACTTGATCGAGTGTTCTAAGCATGGAAAGTCTGCTAAGACTGTGTTATAATTTATTTTTTATTAAATACTATATCGTCTACCCGTGCGAAGCCGGGGCGGGGCCGCTAGTATTGTGTGTGTGAATTGTATGACGTTTTGTCTTTTCGTGCCACTTATTTCTGTAACAACTCCTTGACACTCTTTTAATGGCTAAAATAATAGCTGCCTCTGTTTCTATTAACTTGTAGTGCCGGATGCCCGTGTGGAATAAAATAATAGCCCTAGACTAAGTCTGTGGGGTTAGTGTCCCGCTGCACTATGACTATGAGTCATAGTTAAAGGATTTTTTTGTTGTAAATTGTTTCGATATGAATTAAGCACCTACTAGATAGATTTATTTATGTAATCTGTTTTTTCACATTTTATCAACAATTTGGTAAAATATTGATGCCAACTAAATTGAATGTCAACAAAATTCAATTTAAAACACAATAATTACTTACAATACACGTACAAAGATTCAGATCAATTATTCATACCTTTGCCCAATTTTTTTTAACGATTTTTACGTATTTTCTATTATAGAGGTTGCCTGTGAGTGGATAATTTTGCAGGTGCGCTTAGTTTAGCTAACGAAGGCACATTAATAAGTTACCAGGAACAACCGCAGTTCGCTTCGGAGTCGCAACATAGTAACATTAATCACCTATCGTATCAGTGTCTACAACCTGACACATCATACCCAAAACACGGCTCAAGAGTAATACAATTAGTATTGTTTATTTATACGCTTGACATCCGCCATGTGCCAGACAGTCAACTTTTTTAGACGACCTCTGTGGCGCGGTGGGCGAAGGCCTGCCTGCGACGCAGGAGGTTGCGGGTTCGATTCCCGCCTCGGGACAAATGTGTGTACGATCTACAGACATTTGTTCAGGGTGTTCTGGTCGTTTTCTATGTATAATAAAAAAATATCTAAGTATTGTATTGTATTATGTATATCAGTTATCTAGTACCCATAACACAAGCTCTGCTTACCTTGGGGCTAGATAATGCTGTGTGAATTGTCCAGCATTATTTATTTATTTATTTACTATATTTAGCCACCTCTCGGTTCTAACTTTTGAGGACCTTGCCAGGAAAGGAAATAAAAACCTTGGTACCCCACCCGCTTCGAATTGCTTTATAAATGGACTGCTGACTCGTAGTCACACCAGCTTATCACACCAGTGTGACATACAGGATTTTTTTTCTTGTTTGTCACACCACTGATTTATCTACACCATTTATCACTCGTCATTCCTAACTAGTGCTGTGTGAAGGTTTTTAAAATAAAATAAAAAACCTTCAAAGTACGTATTAGTGTATATATTTAACGACTTCAAAGAGGTGGTTCTATTTTCTTTTCACGACTAGCAACAACTAACGTAATGTTTCTAGGAAATGTCCCAGTGATATTTCACCATTTGAAAGTTTGTTTTGGCAGGAAAGTATAAACTTATCTTTATTAGTTTGATCGACCCTTCTTTTTTTTTCGGTAGTAATTTCCTTTTCATTGAACAATACTGTCAATAATTTCGGTATGGTGACGTAATTCTTGTTTATTTTTTTATTTAATTGGGAGTGCCAACATTCGCAGACATTGTTTGTTCTGTGCCTTTGAGCAACTACATTCCAGTCGGCAATATATTGTCCATCATTCAGCTATTGTCGGGCCATGTATGTTATGAACTGTTTCATCTTTTCTCCACTCAATTCATTAGATTCAGTTTTTATGTACTCCCATCCGCTTTTAACTAGTTCTATTGGAGTTAGCGGCAATGCCGTACATAATCCCACAATTATTTTATGTTGTTTATTTTTTAAACCAATTGATTTCGCCTTTCGCCATAAGCTCTGACAAAAATGAAAGTAACATTTCTTTACCGCTATATCTGGAAAAAAATATCTTAAGGCATTTGCTAAGGCAATCTCAAAATCCGCGTGGAATACAGTGGGACACCAATCGGGAAATTTAGTTTTCAGGATGTCAAACAACGCAGTGTACGTCGACTCTTTTTTGTCACTCATAAGCACATGTATTAGCGGTATCACTGAAGTTGTTTGAGACGTGCTCCCCAAGTCGCCGAGTATAGAAAGCAATTGTGGAAATGGCTGTGGAGAACTCTTAAAAGTCCCATCTACAAAATATTCTTTCACGCTTTTTAATAATTCCTTTGCTCCTTTAGAACAAAATATTAATAGTCTGGTATGCTCATATTGATAGTCAGCAACAAGAAATTTCTCAAATGTAGTCGGTATTTGTACTTCTTCAATACATTTGAAGACGGTCTTGCTGACTTTTAGTTTCCGTTTTCGTGCAATGTAAAGGCCGCACTTTACGCTTTCAAATTGTGGTACTTTCAACCCTTTTTCTTTTAAAGATCCTATATGCTCCTTGTAAATTTTTGTCATTGGCTCCGCAGAAGTACTAGTACTTCTTCATGTAATTTGTGTATCGCAATTGCTATTTCATTTTGGTCCTCATCTGGTTTACATCCATTCTTGTGCTCGACTGTTTTTACAACATTTTTACCCTGTAAAGTTAAACAACGACTATGTTTTGCATTCATAATGGCATAACCATGTACATAAGTGTAGTACATAACAATAAACGTAAGTACTTACCATATAACTACCATATGGTAAGTACTTACGTTTATTGTGACCGAACCTGGGCACTTCATACTATTACGACGGTTACGACAAAACCGCATTTGATACAAATTTTTATAAACTTTCTGTTTATAATATTGGTGTTGCTTAAATAACAACACTTAATAATATATTATAATCTATTAATAATACAAAAATCCGTGGTACAAAGTGGTGAAACCAATGCACAATTTTCAAAATTGTTGATGTTTATTACTTTTCCATATTTGTCTAATATGACATTGTGCAATGTGGTCGAGGTGCATCGCCAGAGAAAGAAAAGAGGTTGGTACATCCTTCTGATTACCAGCGAAACTAATTTGTAAACCTCACTGCAGATCACTAACTAATAGCTAATAGTTCTGTGCGAAATACTTCATTACGTAGACACTACACTAGCACTGATTATACATGGTGAAGAAAAATAAGTGGTGTGACAATCGAGAAAAAAAATCCTGTTTGTCATACTGGTGTGATAAGCTGGTGTGACTACGAGTCAGCAGTCTATAAATGTGATATATACCTACTTAGATAGGTATTTTTGACCTGAATCCTCCGTATAGTTAGAGCAATGTTTTTACACTGTATTATCAAGCTATGTTTTCTTGCGTTGAAGAAACCAAAAGAGCTTACGAATTTTTTTACCTACTCTCAGGAAAAAAATTCGTAAGCTCTTTTGGTTTCTTCAACGCAAGAAAATATAGCTTGATAATTTCAAGAAGCCCATGGGGCCTTTCTGTCAAATCACTAATTCTGTCCTTTTTAATGAAATTTAATAATAACATTTTAGCTAGGCCATTAAAAGACCATTTTAAAACACGTACACGTTCGCTGTTTCGCGTAATCACGTTTAGCGCCGAATTCCAAAGGTATCTGTGACTGATTAAAATGTAGTTAGTATTGCCTTGGTTCGGTCGAGCTGTGTTTACTACAGAAATTGTTTACTTATAACAAAATCAGCAACCCGCGGCTTTATTCCAGCAATTTCTCGTGTCTCGATTATTTTACTTGTTCTCTTGAATTTAGATATTATCTCATCATGTACCGTTTTCACTCAGGGTTTAAAAGTGTACTATAAAAGCTCTGAATATAAAAATCTACATTACAACTAACATTACGTCCAAGCACAAAATTTTATTTAGTATCTTTGTATTTTTAATTTAAATTTCTGTATTACCTACCGAATCTAATGATAAGGAAGAGCGCGGTTCTCCAACACAAGCATAATTATGCTTAAAAGAGAACCCCAACCCATGTTAATGTAACCTACCTATGTACAGAATAAAACATTATTCATTTCATTTTTAATTTTCGATTATAATGTATATTATATTTCTAATGACAAATAACGATAAATAGCGATATTAAGAGGGTCGATATATCCTAAACTAAATTGATTAGAAACTGGTAATTTTAGGAGTCGGCTTACTACGTAAGGCAGTGTAGGTACCTGAAATACATTTCAGACCCATATCGATGATCAAAAAGTGACTGAGATGGTTCGGGGAAAGCCTTCCCGGTGACGGCCGTCTCGCGACTAGGCAGCGCCACAAAAAAAATCCTTCTATTGACGAATTTTATATCTAGCAAGCTAATTCAGCTAAAGTTTAAAATAGCAAGCTTACCAGCCAAGAGTTTTAAGTTTTCATTTGGATAATACATATAAAACTGAGGTTAACGAGATTCCTATACGATACAAGGTGCCTATACTTTTTCATTACAAAGCCATTAATTAATATTTCTATTAGCACATTCTAACAAGAGATCATAATTGAAGCTGCATAAAGTTCAATTTCGTAAAGACGTTCACTCGTTTACAGCGCGAGTAAATAAAACTAGTTTAATGCAAAAGTTTTGGTTTACGCTTTATGGTAAATATTTGGTGTACGGTTTTATAGTTGTAGTAAAATGTTTAGTTTAATTGTGCTAGGTCAAGAGCAGCCGTTCGACAGCCGTCCTTGCGACGGGTAAATATTATTGTCTAAACGGGTTTTCCGATGTTTGGGTGTTTATAATGTCGTGGATGATACAGACGGAGTATCTGCCAGGGCAACGACCGTCTACGTAAATACCTACTAGTGTAGGAAACCTAAGAGCCTACTTTCTACTGGTCGTTTCACACCAAACAACAACCTTTGCCTAATAAACATGCGGTCCTATCAAATTAAATACCTACTCTAATTATCCCATTTCATAAATGGCGTTTTTCAATTCCTTGATAACTTGATAAGATTTCTCACCCATTAGGTATGTAAGAACGTGTTGAATGACCAAATTAACAGTTTGTGAGAATCACATCGTTGCCCTTTTTCTGGAAAAGCTCTGTCAAGTATCAACAGTGTAATGGATTTGGAACGTAGGCGGGCGTGGGTGTAGTTCGCGGGGCGGATGCGGGGCGCGGCTTGGGCGGCGCGCGCGCACGGCGAGGAGGTGCCGGGCGCGCACTGTTCGACGGCACGCGTTCCGACGCGCACGCGCACCCCACTCATGAAGACCGAGGATCAAACAACCGAGGAGGCGGCGCGCCGGCCGCCCGCCACTCGACGACAAGAAAAACCACCATACTCTTACATTGCCCTCATCGCCCTGGCCATACAACACTCTCCTGACAAACGACTAACGCTCAGCGAGATATACGCCTTCCTTCAACAAAAGTTCCCGTTTTTTCGTAGTTCTTATCAAGGATGGAAGAACTCTGTTAGGCACAATCTCAGTCTCAATGAGTGTTTCGTGAAACTGCCTAAAACACTCGGTCGTCCAGGAAAAGGGCACTATTGGACAATACATCCGTCATCTGAGTTCATGTTTGAAGAAGGTTCGTTTAGAAGACGTCCGCGGGGATTTCGCAACAAATGCAAGGCGCTGAAGCCTCAACCCGGTACGGAATACCTGTGTGGTGTTCCGGGGCTGCCGTCGTCGCAGCCTCAGTACGAACTGGGGGGAGGCAGCGGTGCTGGCGGCAGCGGTGGTCCCTCCATCGACTATGGAGCCTGTGCGTACTCGCATGCGGCTAGCGGGCAGCAGCTCAGCTACGGCGGGGATTACTGCTCGTACGGCGGCATGAGCGAGCGCGAGTGGCCGTTGCCATACGGCGCTGTGGATACCGGCTATCGCCCGCCGCCGGTTACTCCGCCGCATCACGACCTTCCGGACCTCATTCCGAACTACCAGTACGCCAATGACCATGGTGAGTTTTAATCTAACACAAATAGTTTATTAACCTAAAGACAATTTTGAGCAAGCTAACGCGTTATGGACGTCAAAAAAGTAATCTTCAAATAAAGCTGATTGATTTTGTAATGACGACACCAGCCACCACTCAAATACCACAATAATCAACGGGCAAAATAACCTACTGTGCAGCTGTTTGCCAAAACAATTTGTAGGCAGAGATAGCTTCTTGTCAAAAGGAGGCAGAAGTTCGGCTTGAAAGCTTACATGTCGTGACTTTATTACGCCACAATAGGTATCGTGCGCTATTTAGTTGTTTATTTGAATTTAAACAATGTTTTTAATGTCATTTTGTCTGCTTACCGTAGTATTCATCTAACCTGTTTAGTTGGGGATGTCCCAACGCCAAATCGTTGTACAGTTTTTTTTAGTTTGATTATGATTTTTGCTTTCTAACTATTTACTTTTGCAAGCCATTGACATTATTATTATTATTATTTTCTTTCAAAAAAAATAATAACAGAGACCGGGGAAATACCAATAGTAGGCATGTCAAGTTGGCAGGCAAATTTTTTTTTTCAGTTTTGTGTATTGTCTATAAGAGGACAATATTTTTTTGCCAATTTGCTATTTTATTGTGCTCGCATTTTTGTGAAATTTAGAATTACTTCTTTAATGTTAAAATTTCAATGCCTTAATAAGCTGATTTAAATTTATGCCAAAATGGAAATTTGGGCATAAATTTGCCAGAATACACCTTGCGCAGGGCTATTATGTTAAGTGGTAATGTTATTCTAACTAATCAATGATGCCATGATACTAAAACCAAAAGCTTTACCAACTTGAAAACACAGTATATCCGAATTCAAGCCATCTGATCAACTACGCTGAATAAAAATTTTAATTTTCTTCGTGGGGTAATTCTGTCACCACACTGTAGTTCATGCTAGTGTTAGGATTCTGACTATAGGTAAAAGGCGTAAAACTAAAATACGTAAGTCAATAAGTGCTAAATGAAGCTGATTGTTATAAATTGTTTTCTTTTACATGTTTAGTAAAATAATCATTCTAGCTTGCAAATATTTATATTCATATCTTTGGAAGCAGAAATACCACAAAATTCAAAGTGCTTTATTTCCTTTATACCTTACCGGACTCTTGGACACGGCACAAAACTCAGATTACATAAGTAAAACTAGGAAATAAAGTGATCACTTTGATTTTTTGTCCACTTCAATCTTTCTAAGGTAAAGTAAAGAAGCGAACAAGAAACCTTTACCTTGTTAGAATGTTAGTTTTCGAGTTGGAGCAAAACTCGTCCCAAGCTTTTTTATCCTCTAGATAATCTGATATTTTATAGTAGGCCTTTTTACAAAGGATGTGTTTAACAATTTCCACCTAGGGTGAGTGTGAATCCCAAGCCTAACATTTCCAAGTAGTTAGTCTTCAGGCTACCAACATAATTTATGAATGCGAACATAACATACTTATCATTATCAGTATCACATAATAAAACATAAACAAGGAACACAAAACAAAACTCTATTTGGTCGCACATCTTCAAGAGCTTTCGTTAGTTGTAAGACGGGGTAAGGTTTTTTTCGCTTATAACGACTATTTACAACAATATAAAAATACACGTACTTATTTGATAATTTTTTTCATATATGTACTTAGTGCTGTATTATTTGGTGGATTGTAAAATAAAGACAATCCTTCCTCTTATTTTTCCGTCTCTTCCAGAAGTACCTCTTATCATTTAAGAGCCAATCATCGAATTAAACTCTGAATTGCTCGTAAGGATGAGGCGTTCTTACATGGTGTATTTAGCCAAGCTTGAATATTGTGTCTCTCCTTTCCTTCCTCATGATCGGTATATCCTCCACAAAACAATGGAAAATTCATCATCATCATCATCAGCCTATATCAGTCCACTGCTGGACATAGGCCTCCCCCAATGAGCGCCATAGCGCCCTGTCTTCTTTAATGGAAAATTAATACTTAATAAATCCATTAAATTCTGTACTCAATAATTCGGTGTCACAAGCATAAATTGTTACTCGGATCTCACAGAAACACTCAATTTCGTATTTAAGGGAATCTCCGACATCTGAGAGTCCGTCCGTCCATCAGATTTATTAAGGAAGTAAAACTTGCCACATGCGGCATTGGTAGCTATGCTGATTGCTGCTAACTGATTTGGTAATCTTAGATATGAGCTATTTTTACTCTTCTTGATATCTTTTTAATAAATCCAGAAGTAAAACAACCCATAGACAGTATTTCTGGCCTTTAAATTAAAATGATGCAATGCGACCCCGCTTTCTTCTTTCCTTATTTTCAACCCTATTGCTTCTGAATATTTTCATATGGTATCTAGATACGCCTTTGCTAAATGAAGACACAACCATTTATCTAGAATATAATATACTTGGTGTATGGATTCATTTAGCAAAGCTGTTTTTTTTTTAAATTTAATCTCAACTGGAAACATTTGTTGTCCTAACAGGGATAAACACCACTACCACTGGATTTTCTCCTTGACCTGTCAGGGTGCTTTCTATACCAACAAATGTCCAGCCTTTTTGCCGCAATTTCAGGACCTTTATTCTATCCAACCCAGAATTTCTCTAAACTTTGGATCGTCTTTTCAGTTTTCTTTCTTGACGTTCTTTATCGTTTCTTGTGATGCTAACATAACACTTGTTTCACTCTACTATGTTAATCCCCCCTCCCTGTTAATAAACGAAAGGGGTCTTAGATTTTTAGTTAGATGATAAATAGAATGAAGACTTGGAAGTAGGTATAGGGTAGGTAATCCAGAAGTGCCAAACAATTGATCAAATATCTCAAATAAGCATTTGTTAGACTCCTTTCTCTGTGCATTGTTCCATTTTGTAAAATCTTAAGATATCACGACATGTATCCTCATCCCCTATTCTTTGTATAATCAATCAGTACCTATAAGGTGACATTGTATACATTAAACAATAAATAATAATCTGTCACCTTGTGCATTGTTACACTAGTTCTGTTATACTTATAGACGTTTTTCCTGTACATAGTACAATCTTAGGTTGTATGTATGATTTTTAAGTGAACGGTTTCTTGGTTTTGCCATCAACAGAATGATTATTGCATAACGAGTCACAGTCAAAATTGGTGCAAACAAAAGTAGGCTCTGAAAATTACCAAAATTAGTTTATGTATGGATTTTATGTTATTTTTAGTTATCTACTACCCTTAAGCTCGGCTTTACTTGG
This sequence comes from Eupithecia exiguata, assembly GCA_947086465.1. Classification (NCBI taxonomy): domain Eukaryota; kingdom Metazoa; phylum Arthropoda; class Insecta; order Lepidoptera; family Geometridae; genus Eupithecia; species Eupithecia exiguata. The sequence continues at coordinate 4,608,750 of OX352226.1, forward strand.
GGCTTGGGGTTTTTAGTATTTATTTGCTTTTTGTGGTATTAGCAACCACTTTGCAAATCTGCATAAACATTCATTATTATGTTAATATTTCTACATAAGATAAAAGCTAGTTGGGGTTTGGCGATACTTCTTTTAATTAAAGGTACACATTGGCAAGTTATAGCGAATGCTTACGAAAACCAAATCTGCCCTGTTAAATATTACTATAAAAATTGTTGGACAATTCACATGCATCATTTGGCCCCAAGCTAAACAGAGCTTATATTATGGGTAAAACAATGTTATTATATTAATTCGACGACCTCTGTCGCGCGGTGGGCTTAGTCCGCCTGCGACACTGGAGGTTGCGGGTTCGATTCCTGGGACAAATGTTAGTACGATCTGCAAGTATTTGTTCCAGGTGTTCTGCGTATTTTCTTTGTATAATTAAAAAATATCTATCTATTTAATATATTGTTTTACGCTTATCAGTCATCCAGTACCCATAACACAGACTCTGCTTAGCTTGGGGCTAGATGATGCTGTGTAGATTGTACAGCATTATTTATTTAATTTATTCAGAGAAAATCTTCTGAAATTGACGGCTTTACGACTATCCTACGTTTTGGAAAGCTTTTCTTTTAAATTCATGTACTCAGATTAGTATAAATTGTTATTGCGAATACCGGTACCAGGTATTTACCTCTTGCTGATATTGTAGCGTGGATAGCTTTGTCTCGTCTTCGACGGAGCTAGGTAGCAATATGTAAGTATATCAATTATTCGTTAGTAGTATTCTTTTCATGGAATTCTAATATGTACGATTGGATTCGAATAGGATTTTATTAACGTAATTAAACTCTATTCGGTAGGTACCTACATATTTTATGATATCATATTTATTACCGTGGTTATATTTATGCATAAGTGGAACGTGTTCCTTTCCTTCAGTAGGAATTTCTATCTATTGACGCTTACAATTTTATCACAAGTCTTTTGTGCAAAGTAAGTTTTTTCAAGTAAGGTTTTTGTTTCAGAGTTTTTTTGTTCTATGTTCCATAAATGACTAAATGGAAGGTTTTATTCTTTGAGAACTAGGTTAGCCTGAAGAAGTAAAATTTTATGCGATTTGCGAAAAAATTTGAAACACTTCAGTGGGCAAGCTAGGAAAAGCTTTGGTTTCATGAAATCCTAGTAACTTTGGACGATCTGGCTTGACGTCATACTTGTTCATTGATCGCCCCTTCTCGTACGGCGCACCTGAAAATGGGCACTTTCACTTTCAATGTGCGCATGCAAATTTTGTTCTCACTTCTTCTTTCCTTATGATTTCCTAGTACTAGTGCATCCAAAATAGTGCGCTTACTAACTAGTAAGTGCACAATTTTTCATGTCTAAAACTAACTAGTTTTAGACACTGTGCATTATCGAATGTACACTTGTTAAATTATCGTTTCATTTTTCGATTCCATGTGGTGCAATACAGTTATGCAATAGACAAATGGAGCCACAATCAAACTGAGTCAGAAAGATTGATAAAAAATATAAAAACACTTGAGTCCTATATTATTTCAATTTTAAATCAATTAATTGCAAATTATTCCATGATCGAAATTAGGTAGCTTTAAGCTATAACAAATTCTCTTTATCCTTCCTAAGTTATGATTATTATGATGTTCTAGTAGAACAACATTCTACCGTTGCACATTTGAGGTTACTTGCCGTGCAGGTAACCGCTGGTGTGCATCAGTTCGATGCTGTTCTACTAGGGTTTCATAACGTATGAAGAGATTTATGTTTATTGATCGCCCTTCTCGTACGGCGCTCCTGAAAATAGGCACTTTCACTTTCAATGTGCGCATGAATGTTAAGTTCAAACCTCCTCTTTCCCTATGATTTCCTGGTACAACTGCATTCAAAATAGTGCACTAACTAGTTATTTTTAGACATGCGCACTGTGATAACGTTATCGAGTGATATATACTTTTACACGCTGAAGCAATAATTATAACGGTTAAGGTTTAACAAAACGGTTTATATTCAGAAAACAACAAAAATACAATCCGGTCTCATGAACAGCCGTTACTTTATACGAACGTAATATAGAGCACGACAAATGAAATAAATTAAATAGCTTACAGTCTCCAAGTCTCCACAAACCACACCGCACCCATCCCAGCTACCCGAGAAAAGTAAGTGAAGAACGTGACAGACGCCACTTATCAACCCTTTTCTTCTTCTCATTGGAACCACAACCAAAGAGTTCGGTTTATGATACATATATTGTTAGATTTTAGAATTCCAAGTGGTGGAAAATTGTTCAAACTGAGTCAGCAAGTAAAAAAAATAAAAACAACTCATTTAATACTACGTTATTTTAATTTTTATATTTATTAATTGCAAATTATGTTATGTTTGAAATTCGCGAAGAACCGATAACCGTTGGGGTAAACGTGTTCTTGAGTGGAGACCGCGACTCGGCAAACGTAGTTTAGGACGCCCTCCGACCAGGTGAGGTGACGATTTGTGAAAGACTGCTCTCCGATGCTGGATGCGAAAAGCTGAAGACAGGGCGCTATGGCGCTCATTGGGGGAGGCCTATGTCCAGCAGTGGATTGAAATAGGCTGATGATGAAGCTGAAACAAATTCTCTTTATCCGTCCTAAGTTATGATGTCCTAGTAGAATGGCATTGTACCTTTGCAATTTTGAGGTTGTTGTTGTTGCCATGCACTTTTAAATGCATTAGGTATTTTAAGAACACTCAAAGTTAGTGAGTAAAAAAACATACTTATTATAAATATTTACTGATCACAAAACATCTATTGCATCCTTCGATTAAAGTAAAAAACCTGTTTTTACTTTTATCGAAGATTGCATCCTACTTTTTTAATATTCTATAAATAATGCCTTAAATTGTGCAGGTAACCGCTAGTGTGCAACGGTTCGATGCTGTTCTACTAGGGTATCATAACATAACGTATGAAGAGATTTATGTTTATTGATCGCCCTTCTCGTACGGCGCTCCTGAAAATGGGCACTTTCACTTTCAATGTGCGCATGTACGTTCAGTTCAAACCTCTTTTTGCCCTATGATTTCCTAGTACAACTGCATCCAAAATAGTGCGCTTGATAGTTATTTTATGACATGCAAAACGTTATCGAGTCACTTAAATAGAGTATGCATAGATTTATTTTATTTATTCTTCGATTAGTGATGTTACATAATTAACTACCAAAAAAATATTATTTTTAGAACACTAGCATTCGACGCATGCGCAATGGTATTAAAGCTGGCAATCGCTATCCTCGTCTGACTAGTGATGTTACGCGCTAACTCTCTTTCACTTTACCTTAAATTTTTACCATCTGTAACAGCCAGTCAGAGTCTATATATATTGCCGTGAAGTGGACGATATTTTATTTAGAAAACAAGTCAATGTTTTGTCCGAAAAATCAATAACCAAAAATATCAATAAAAATACTAGCGGCCACATTTTGATAGGCAACCTGGCAGCTGTCTTCTCTTAATCATAAATATGCGTAAAAATTTGGTTTTTAGCACATACTCGATGAGTGCACTAATTTTGTAACCAGATCTTGTACTAAACAACGTAACCTCATCGAGTTTAGACTGATTTTTTTAATGTAGACAAATATTTTAAATATATATTGGATATAATCGGTTGCCTTTCCGAATTTCGTTATGAAGGTTAAACTTGCTAGGTATAATATCTGCGATGTGTGCGTGCATGTCCAAATCTCAAGCGCTTCCACTTGAGCTGAGTGGAGCAAAGCTGTCGACGCGGCAGTAACGATACCTCGGCCTGGCTCTCATCAACATCGGCTCAAGTAGGTACCTTTGTTTACGTAAACTGTGGTTTTAAATATGTTGTTTCAAACTCTTCGATTATTTTACGTTCTACCATGTTCTACTTACTTCCTTGTTTTTACCTCGTGCAAGAAATTGTACTCATGGTTATGTACTTTTGGTATTACAAATGAAACCACCCATAAAATTTACTTATTTAAAATCATAAAATCAAAAATACACCTGATTTTTTTTTTAAGTCAGTGAGTAAAAGAAACACAGTTATATTCTTAATTATTCTTAATATTTATATTCTTGAAGTTAAGAGAAGATGTTCAGTTCAGGTGTAGGTATGTATATTTTTTTTAATGTATGTTCGTCGATTTCTCCGTTAATTATGGACCGATTTTGATAATTCTTCGCTTCTTCGCTATTGTATAGTATAGATAGAGAATAAACCCGAGGCAGTCGCATAAAAATTATTCCTGAGGGATTAGTAGGTATTTATCTCACATAACCTTACAACGTAAAATAAGGGAATATACTCGTAATAATAGATGTCAGTTTTTTTTTAAACAATTAAATCACAATTTTTCGAGTAAAACTTGTCAACTAATTTCTTCTCTCATATCAATAAGAGAAGAAATGACCGTTTTCTCAGTGACAACTTTTACTCGAATAATTATGATAATGGCTAAGGTTTACTAGCAGTGCTACTAGTCAGTCAATTAGTTTAATTTTAAATTTAAAAAATATATTCATTTCAGACGAAGTTCATAATTATGGTTTGTTCCGCTCAGGCAACCTAACTAGACTAGGTTGTCTATGTGCAAATCTTTATCCGCGGGGACAACTAGTTTCCTACCTGGATTTAATTTTATTTCCACTACTTTTTTTGGTAACTAGTTGTCTCGATAGATAATCATCTTCAGCGAAGAGATTACTGGCTGATCGTAAATAAGGAATCGACGACCTCTGTGGCGCGAAGGGCGAAGGTCCGCTGCGACGCAGGTTACGGATTCGATTCCCGCCTTGAGACAAATATTTGTACGATCTGCAGGTATTTGTTCCGGGTGTTCTGGTCGTTTTCTTTGTATCATAAAAATATCTATCTATGTAATGTATTGTATTATGTATGTCAGTTATGTTGCCTTTCGACGGTCACTAACATAAACGGAAAATGCCAACTGAACTTAAAATACCAAATACTGATATTACCATACCACTTCCGTAAAACGCCAACCTCCTAAAACACCACAGTCAATATACGCAAAATACCATCTACAGATTATATAAAGTAGATAAAATGTAAATGTTACATATTGGACTTGACGGGGAAATATGTCATTCATTGTAGTCAAGTGACAGCTGAATAATAAAGTTATTAACGATGTCTACTGCGGTAATGGATTTTAATGAAGTCCACATTGCTGTAATAGTGCAAATCTATAAAAGTGCTTTACTACTCGTGCAAGTTCGTCGGCATTTGAATAAAGGGATTAAATTATTCACACCAAACGCTCTTTTTAATTATTTTAATAATAATAAATGCAAAAGACCTATTTAGCACTTTGTCTTAGTTTAAAAAAACACAAACAGCAACTAAAGGTAACTTAAGTTATGTGTATCATTCAGTAGTTCTTCAGTAGGTAGTATAAGAATTTTTTTTTCGGAAAATCTAAAGATCTGTTATTATGACCTTTCGTTAACATTTTAAAATATTTTACATACTTACTTTAACTCAAGCCGGTATCTGCATGGCGGCGTTTACTTTTCTTGCAGGGGTAACGCAAGAAATTGCGTATTTTTTGGTCGTTATGACATAATTCTATTCGGATTTTATTAATGAAATCGATTAGTGGTGGATTTCGGTGTATCCTTGCATTTATCCTGCGGTTCCACCCCTCCACTGTGTTGTTTTTTCTGTGGCGTTTATGTGCAACACTAATAATATCGTGCGAATATATTAATATTCGCTGCTGACGTTCAAAATATCGTATAAATTTGACCAGAAAATCATTTTGTTCGGCCATGCGTAAGATGTCCTTCCAGCATTCTTTTATTATATTTGCTGGGAGCATTGGTGAATTTGCCGTTAATCTCGTCAGCCTTCTATTTTGTCTGGACAAATGTAATTGAATTTTCTTTGCAGTCTTCCATACTGCTTTGCTAAAATGGTAAACAATCTGATATCTGTACTCCATGATACACTTGTTTTACCGCAGAAATAACTGCTTCCTCGAAATCTGTCTTGTATTCCATCATATCAAAACAAAGTTCATTTTTGAAGATTGTGAATAGACGTACATATGTTTGGGTAGTTTTGTTTGGTAGAAGTGCGTAAAATACAGGGACCACATTAGGTAGTTACATTTTTGGAAGTATTTAGATCAATGTGTATGATATTCACTTGTTTGAACGCTAACGGGCATGATAAAAAAGTACCGTCCCCAAAATATACATCTGAACCGAATTTGCTATAATTTTTTTTGCGACTGGGCTGGAAAAAAAAATTGGCTCTCCTATTCCATTGTCATGACTAAATAAAAAAAAATTGCAAGTGCGTTTGGGACTACTATGTTGTCGTTTAAATTTTAAAATAAATTTTATTGCAATGAAATATAAAAAATCTTTTCTCGCTTTATACATGCTGTCTAGTTTTTCTTTATCAGTTGATACTTTTACACATCATTTATTTTTGAGCTTCTCAAAATGTCGTTCTAATATTTTTGGCACGGGTGACATGGACCGGCACTCATCTTGCTTGCATGCATATGCAGCCGTCGGATAATCAATTCTTGATTATCCGACGGCTCACAGCAGTGAGACAATGGCTGGCGTACGATTTTGTTGTCATCCAATGTTATTGAAACGTTGCACCGAAATTCACGTTTACGCTCGCACATCTCCAAATTGTAGTTTTTGATGTTGTGTTCGGTTTGCCCCTATTATATCGATATCGATATCGATATCCATTATAGAATAAAGTGGGTAAGCTTTTTTGATTTAATGTAAAATTAATATCGTCTGAATCCTTCGCCATCATACTGGAATGGAATGTTTACAGTCTGACACATACCTATCCGTCAATCAGGCACAATTTATATTGATATCTGATAAATGATAATAGACTCGCTATCATTTTACTAGAACCTCTTTAGGCTGGATTCAGACCTCAACCGACGGTCGGTGCGTACGATCAGTCCTGCCTGACGGATTTGTATAGAAAACGCATGCGTACGGTCAGTCGAGCACTGAAGCCTTAGTCTGAGTTGATACAAAAAACAAACGATAGACGTAATCGAGAACCATTGATGTCTTCCACGAAAAAGGCTTAGAATGATACTACTACCATTTATAACATGGTTACACTTCGTTTGAGTCTAAACACAAACGAAGTGTAACCAAAAAAATGCAATAAGTATGTCTCATTTTCCTATTCGTATTAGTGCTATGCGTGAAAGCACTGAAGTTGTAATTATGTTTGTCAACTCACATATACATAGATTCGTTTTTATCTTTGACATCAAGAGAATTGTTGAGTGAGCGTGTTTTACCTCTATGATCGACGTGTTTGGGTTAGATTTGGTACGCTCCTTGGACGCAAAGGATTCGATGCAAGTACCCTTGAAATATTTTGCCGTGTATTCTTATTTTTCTTGAAGCACCAATTGAAGGCATTTCTGTGATCAACCTATGTTGGAGGTGCTCTACTTTTATAACATCAATGCCGCAAACGCGACTGCCGCTGTCATGTCATAGTGCAACAAATCACTCAAAATCATTCGAAAACTATCATCGAGCTTGAATGAAACGATTGGATCGTTGTCAAACTACGATAAGTAGTTCCTCTCGATCCGGTAGGGGCGCTAAAAGGCGCTAAATGGATAGTAAAGACTCAAAGACTCTTCGAATTCGATGTAAGTATTCGAAAGATAATACGTACCAGTCGTACTAGGGCCCCTGAAAGGATTTGTGAATTTCAATACAAATGACATACGCGACTGATCGTACACACTAACGGTCGGTCGAGCTCTGAAACCAGCCTTAGATTTCAATTTATAGGTACTGACTCACCCCTTAACTCCAAGCGTCGAGATGCTCATCTAAGTTGGTGTTTTACGTAGTTGGTGTTCAGCGTTTTTGGTATATGGCCAATCAAAATATTAAGTGCGAAAATAGCGTTTTGGTATTTCCCGTTAATGGTATTTTACGATTTGGTAATATACGTTTATAAAATTTAATAGTTACTTTGGCAGTTGGCATTTTCCGTTTATGGTATTGTCCGTCGAAAGGGTTATCTAGTACCCATGCCCTGTAGAGAGCCGACGACGTGCAGGTACTCTGCACCATAATAGTGCAAGAACGAGAGTACTGCGTGTTGGTGTATTCTGCATGGCACCAATAATATTCAATAAAATCCCATCGTCTATACGAGCCATCAATAATTTAAATATTTCTAAAAGTACCTTAACGAAGTTATTCACTGAAAAATCATACTACACTGTAAATGAATTTCTAGATGATAAACAACATTAATTTATTGTGTTTTTTTATACATAATACTCTATTATACTGACATTATCGAATAGGCTACTTGACTATAACTACTGGTGAATAATTCTAACGTATTGTCTGATAAATATAATACAAAATGTAAGTAATATTTCTTCAAGGCCAGTCGTATTAGTTACAAAAACTAATTTTAAAGTTTGAATAAAATAATGCCGCGCCAAAACGATAATCTCTGTCATGGCTCCCGTTTTCCAAGCTATAACGTCACCCCGCCGTACCAAACCTAACAAGAAGAACTCATTGACACTGTAATCTGTAAAAGTGTGACGTTACTTGCGATCCAACCAAACACGTAGCGTTTTCGGTCACGTGATCATAATTATATCAAAAAATGTGTAATTTTAATCCCGTTTTTTTTACTAAAAAAAGGCATATTTTGAATAAAAATCACCTGTTTACGCTTTATTACGTTGTCACTGAATTTTTAATATAGGCGAAATTATAGAGACTTACCTCTAAAAAAATTCTTTAAATCTTTTTGACATAATCAATATGACATAATATGCTACTTTTCTATAGCGCTTTGCAGATAGAGCCGACCTTTCATAACATTTCGGTGTACATAAATCGTTGTTAAAGTGTTGATCTTTTTAAGTGCAAAGAAACGGTTGTGCTGGTCTTACAATATTTTTCGATGCGACAAAAATATTTCGCTCATTCCATTCCTATGTTTCAACTTTTCACGCATTGGTCTATTCTAAATAGAACGTGATGTTGGAACAGCAAGCGATTGACCGACGGGTACTGGCATTGCACATGTTACCACAGATTTTATGACGTCGTAAGGGAGTGAGCTTCTGAGAAACGGCCTGAGATGCACATGGAAGGCAATAAATCGACGATTACCCTGCACCGGACTCCCGTTTATATGAGCTGGATGTCGATAGACGGTACAATTTCCTCTCACCTTCAAAAACCAGTGTACTAATAGTGGATTTTATTGGAAGAAAATATACCTAAGCTGTAGGTACATAAGCTTTTTTTATATTGAGCATCAAACTCTCACTAGCCTTGTCCAACGATCGTAATGTCATTGTATATGAGCGTGGTTGGGCATAGAGCCCTTGTTCTGTCATCCTAGCAGTCAGTTATGTTATCAGAGAGTTGCAAATTTTGGAAAGCATGGGCTTTCGGCCTTGGAAACTGGAAACTAGACAGATTATTTTCAACAGTACCAGTAACAAGGTTACGACAATGTCTTTTGTATGATCTTCTACAGGTATGACAAGACAGCCCACTAGGGTAACCTGCTCCCCTACCTCCTGTCCTTCGAAGTCCACGTGCGCAAGTTTTCATATCAGTTGTGTAATTGTTTTGTCTAAGTCAAGAAATAATCGAATAGTATGACTAACACTATGAGATAGACGGTGTGCTTCGGTAAGTGCGTGTCTCTCTTCTTAGCTTTTGATAGAAATCATGGAAGACTCGAGTCCGCAGCAAAAATACTATCGTAATATTTTTCTTGTATTTTTCATATTTTATGTGCTTACTCGTAATTGCTCAGGTACCGATTCTTTCATTTTCTAAAGTGTAAATAAAGTGGACCCTATGTTAAATTAATTCCGAAACCCATCACAAAAATATGCGTGAGTCGTTCGCGTTTATTTTAGTTTACGTAAAGATAATGGCGCTGCGTACACGTGCCGAGAACGCGAGTATGTACCTTCCCTCGAGTATGATTTGTTTACAGTATGCCCGTTTGTTCAACCGTTTGATCTTTATAAATGCAATAGGCACCTTAGGTACCTACATATTTCGAAAATATCGCCGTCGCTCGGCGGAACTCTTACAACTCTAACGGTCTCATAAAAATAGACTGATTTTAAAGAACGACAACCTTGATGTTGTTTATGGATAGGTGTTATGAGCTTTACTGACTGACGCCTTTTTGAAATCAAACCAGCTCAAACTCTGACACGTTAATTTCATAGGGTTGGTATCTTTTTGACTACTTTTCTCTAATGTCCAGTTAGGCAGTAACCTTCGATCGAAATACGACAACCTCTCTTGGACTAGTTGTAGTTTGCACTACACTTCGACTACAAGTAGTTTCGACTGTTTCGTGATTGGACTAAAAAGTAATATGTATGACCAAAAAGGGGTTTGACTACTTAGTCATTTATTATTTTATATATTTCACACATTACTTTCAGTCCGATCGCGAAACGCCAAATACGACTTTCTGAAACAACACTATGTACTTACAAAGTGTATTGTTTTAGAAAGGATTTCATAAAAAAAAACGACTTCATTGCTTGTAAATCATATCATTTCTCAAATCCGGGGGTTCGGGATAGACTGAGTCAATCCCGAGGTATTGGAAATACCAGGATCCAATCCTCTATCCGGGACGGGACACAAAGGAAGTGATCGTTCGAGCCCGCACACATAGATATCACTAAACGAACTACCCATTACAATGCATCGACTTGTGTAAATAATCAGTTAAAAATAGAATGCTCTGTGAAATTTCTGAAAATAGGCATATTTTGGTAGACTACTTATTAGATATTTTATTTTACATGGATAAATTTATAGAATAATAACTTTTTATATTGAGATTTGGGAAGCAGATGTTGTAGTAGCTGCCTGTTTGATCTGGGCGTACAATTTTTAGATAGCTTGTTAGTTTCTAGCTCTAGCCAGAGTCATGCATTTGTAGTTGGTAGAGTTCTTCTTGTTCTTGAGGTAATTATTAGTGGTTGGCCCTGTATGTACAGGGTGACGACGGATAGCAGGACTTTTTTCCCTTAGTTAATTTTGTGTACTTCATCGTTGATACATATATTTATAACAAAAGCAGTATTTTGCTTCTCATCTCCATTATTTATTAATAACATTTCATTTCGTTGGAACGGATTCACACAATGTTTGTTTGAAAACCTTTTTTGTAACCTAATACGAGTAAAGCAAAATTTCTAGGATACAAAGTAGTCGCTGTACTGTTTTTTAGGGTTCCATTTGCGAAATAGTTATTTACGATGGTACGGAACCCTCCGTGTGGGAGTCGACCCGCACTTTAATCGGTTTTTATTTAAATTTCCTATGTCTATGTCTAATGATGGAATTTCCTTTACGTAGGCAGAATCGACGGCGCAATACCAGACTACATGCCTCGGCACACATCGCTTGTGACCTGAGTACCTAGTATGACCTTAACTAAAATTGAGGTGAATCCAGGTATTTTTATATATTTTTTTATTCTCGGTCATATTTTGTTGGCCCTCTGAGCCAATAGCTGCATTAATCATCACTAAAGCGAATTCTCTTGGTCAGTTATCAAATTATGTGAATGATATTATTTTCTGGGTTATTGCGTCCTCGTGAATCCTAAATGCTAAATATTTAAACGGTAAAGGATTTCCACATATTCCAGATTGTCGTAAACGAGTAATTATCAGGTAGCATGCATGGTGTAACTGTATCATAAAATGAATGAAATTTTTTTATTGGTTGCAATGACATAAAAAAATTGTTTATCTTCATTTTCCGGCATTCAGGATTCACATAACTCGCTGGCGAAAATGCTTTATACTTTTTCTTCAGAAACATGTTTTATTTAGCAATCTGCTGTGCGACTTATGCGAATTCTTTTTATGTGCCAAAGATAACATGTTCAACAATACTGGAGCGTGTAATAAAATAACTTACGTACATTAAACTTAATCCTTCAATACTAAGTAGGTAAGCTAAATACTTTCTTACTTAAGATTATATTTCACCTCATATCACATAGTATCTACCGTCAAAAATAACAAAGGAACATGATGATATAATCTGAAGAAGAAAATGACATAAGCTTTTAATAAAACGCTTATCTATCGGAGTCAGGGTAAAGGCCTTAACAAAACTGCATTCTTTTGATACCTGCACTTAAACTCGAATAAATCTATGTTTCAAACCACTAAAGTGATTTGGAGATGTGCATGAATGCTGGCGGGCTTCTCTCGACACCAAGCAACCCAAGAGCCATTTATCCTATCGTAAGCGGGCCCTGTGTAATTTATGAGGATGCGATGAAAGCCGCTGTCGACGTAAGAAGATTCAAGAAGTAGCCAAGGGGCTACTGCACGTACCCACTTACGGAGCTTGCGATGGATAGATGCATTCTTGAAGCCCACTTGTTATTCAGTCATCTTGTCACTGATTCGTCATATAGGCCAACTGGTGAGTATGCAGTAATTTTGGAAGAATTCGTTTTAGAGTTTCAATAAATTGAATAAAATACGAAATGGAATTAACCTAACCTACATAGGTATGCACCTATGTAGGTTAGGTTAATTCCATTTCGTATAACTAGACAAAGGTATTTTGTTGAAAAAAATATTGACTTTTTATGGTTAACATTTAAAACTAGACAATGTTGTTTTATTGTAATAAATTATTAGATTCACTAGTTTAGTTTTTATTCCTAGAACCGCATAAAAAATCTTAGTTCGTTCTACCATCTTATACATCCAACTATATTGTTTTTAAACGGCGGCCAGCTTGCATATTCCCGATGACAGACGAATGCCAGCCGAACAGAATACCAGTTCCTCATTGCAAGCTTTTTTAACATACCTTCTTGGTAATTTATAGACAACCTAAATAATTTTTACTCTTCTTTACACCGTATAGCGCCTAAACTCTTCTGCTCAGATTTAAATCAATCAGGGGGATGAGCCTATTTGACGATAGTAACGAGACGTGATCGTGACATCTCTTATTTATTTCGCTTATTCCAAATAGTAAATGTCAGAAATCATCATTTACTGTTGTTAATGACGTCATTTTCTGACACTTACTCTCTTTTTGTCATTTTCTGTCATTTTGACTTTTGTTGTAATATCTGACATTCTGTATTTTTTTACATTTTCCGTCATTTTTGACGTTTTCTGTCAGTTTGGACGTCCTGTCATTTTGATGTCTCCTGTCATTTGAAATTTGCTGAATTTCATTGCATAACAACCCCCCGAAGCTATCTCCCAAGATGACCACCCCCCGAAGCTATCTCCCAAGATGACCAGAACAGCCAACAGGCTAACGAACAGCTCTTGAGAAGCCTGCATGGCTCTCCGAGCAACAACACATGACTCGAGTAAAGCTTTTCTCGACGTAGAAACCGGAAAAAAGAACTCTAGTTCGTTTCCTGCCTGCATTTGACGACGTAGAGCCATGTAGAGTCGATCGAATGTTGAAGACCAATGATGATGATTGCATAACATTTTTGAAATTATAATATTTTTTTGATGCACAGAACAACTGGGAATAAGCGATGTATTTGTACCTATGAGATTTGCGTAGTTCCCTCTCAGCACGATAGAGGCGTTGCAGCTGTACCATAATCGATGGGAAAATGAGACGTCCGATCTCGTTACTATCGTCGAATAGACTCACCCCTCTATATTCCGGCCAAACACAAAACACAATGTTTGTAAAGATGCCCTCATATTAAAATACACATAAAAAAAAAGAATCGTCGAATAGAACACAAAGTAGGTCCTTTATTGTTCTTGGGCTCTTGTTTACATGCACAATGTTGACAATATTTATATTTCCAATTCCACGACAAAAAGAGAATTTATAGGATTTTTCTGTCTTAAGTTGTTTACTAAGTTTGTATCTTGAGAATGGCTTGATAAAATAAAAAAATTATGCAAGTGAAAGCCAAAAATTTTTTATTTCTCTTGAGCTGACATATTTTATAATTTGACTAAGTACACGCACTGAAAAAAAAGTACATATTATTTAAAATTTATTTCGTAATGCTTATTTTCAGGGTCGGCCCCAATGTTCGCTGGAATGCGGGGGGTCCACGGGCAGATGCTCTCTGGAAGCTCGGCAATCAGCGCAATCAGCGCCCAACTGGGGGGCATCTCCTCTTTGGCAACACTACCTCCCGATCGCAAGGTAAATATAAAATCATTATCAACGAAACCAGGGTTTAGTGGGCTGATAGGGGAGAGTAGAAGAAAAATACACCTATTTAGAGTGGAATGAGGACATGAAGAAAAAGTTTTTAAACTTACTCGAATAAAGAAAACACTTATTGGTAGGGGTAGGTTTTTAATTCAAGGTACTTAAGTACCTACCCTAGAAATACTCGTCAATAGTTGAATTAACTTGACCAAAGGAACTGGAGTGTTCAAACCTGAAGATGGTGCTTTTCACTGGAATGGCAACTAAATTTTCCACCCAAGACCACATCTAATTATGGTTAAACAGCCGATTGTAGGTACAAAATGGAAGAAAAGAAAAAAAAATAGTTTAATTAAAACAGACCGAAGATAAATTAATCAATTAATAATTAATGATGGAAAAACCTAAGCAGAGCTTGCGTTATTGTGGCTGTTATAATATAACTTATTACTATATCACATTACTTTCATAGATTTTTTAATTATACATAGAAAAGATGTTTTATTGATGTTTATAGCTCAGAAAGAGTCGTAGTATTTACCGATTTAAATAGTTATTTGAGTTTAGGCCTACTTAGCTGTACCACTTAAAGGCAGCCGTGATCGCACTCATTGCACGGATCAACCGATCTGTCACTCGAACAGTTAATAGCACGTAATAAACATGAACTTGTTATGGAGGCGGCTCAGGACCGCACTTTGTGGCGTCTTATGGGGGAGGACTATGTCCAGCTGTGGACGTGTATAGGCTGATATGATGATGAATAAACATGAACTTGTTGGTGGTTTCTTTTGGTCGTCGTGAACCCAAATCTCCCATTAGATGATGCTGTGTGTGAAGTGAACCAAAAAATTTTGATTTCGACGGGCCTCGAATCCGCGCTCCACCCTCAGTACGGGTGTGCTCTTAGCCTCTAACCAACTACGCCACGAAATCTTAGTCGGTTCCATCGAAAATCTTTGCTTACAGACTATAGCGCCGGTGGCTCCACCTACAGGGGTAACATTATAGTTTATCTAAACCTGTTCAAAGACTATGGTTACATTTAGTTCGTTTGACGATAAATTGTCGATTATAGTATACCTATCTAACATGTGAATGGTGTTAATTTCAGGTGTATTCTACGCCGCCGCCGACGCCACTGCCAGCTTTTCCGTCTCCGGCATCAATCGCGCCCAACGCTTCGCCGATCACCTCCATTCATAGTTACTATCATTAACTTACACCTAACTAAATTATTGAGAACTTTTCAATTATAGCGGTATTTTTGGCTGTTGGGATGATGTTATTGTCTCACCTCCAGACCGTACGTAGGTTAACTGCCTGAATTGTTACCGCCGTTTCGCACAATTTCATTCTGAGTGCTATATATATGTAACATATATATAAACTGCGAATATAATTGAGAATGCCGTTATCTTGTGTTGTCCTGCTCAGAAGGCCAAGCACGGAGATTGTTCTCTAGAGTAGAATAGAAATATCATATAGAATAGAATATTTAAATAATGATATCGCGTCGTCTTAGCGTACATTATTGAAGTTGAAGGAATTAATTTAAAGTAATTACGCATTCGATGACAAAGTGACGTAACTTTTCTCTATTCTACCCTAGACCACAATCCCCGTGCTACAGCTGTGGAATTATTATAAAACCCTGCATCCTGTAACTGAAATTTGAAAGAAATTTCAAAAGCCTTGAAAGCCCTCTTAATTTCAAATTAATGAAGGCCATTCAAAAAGTTTTCAAATGTCAATAAAGTTTTAGTGTAATTCCACAGCAGTTCTTATCTGATACAATTTGATATGGACAGCATGAGAGATGACGTGATTTTCCTCTTTCTTTGTACTTAAAGATGCTGGGTAAGTCGGAAGGAAAACCGAAATAACCCCTCAATTTTAATCTTATATTATTTTATTACATAGCTGTTCCTATCGACATAGACGTTCATTTGTTTGCTGCTGCAGTACGAAACAAGATCTATCGGACTGTAGTCGTTTAATCATAAATAAAAATTGTATGCTACTGAAATATTTGACTCATCTTGTGTACAGTGTTTGATTTCATCAAACATTGTACACAATGAAATTACGAGTTAGGATACATTTCCAGTACTGTAGTTAACCAGTCAGTCAATGTCTAACATTTCCCAAAGATAACATACTAGCCTTTTGGGGTAATTTAAGTTAGTGTACGTTTATACGTAATTATGGAAGTTCTAGGTCAGATTTATCTAAGTATCTGAATTTGAAGGTAAGGTATATTTTATAAATTAAATCATTTTAATTGTAAGTAACAATTTTTTTAAGAACTATCAATTTGATGATTTTTAGTGGTGAAGGCGTACGTTACTTATAATTTTATATAACAGTGACTGTTCTTATTGTTTGTTCTCTGGATGCAAATGTTACTGGTAGATAACGAAACCAGGTAACGTTTGTAATATGTTATAGTCGTATGTGTAGGTACTATACCTACATAACATACCTACTCATAAGTTCTTGTAGCTCGCAAATGCTACGTTTTGTGATTACCTATTTTAATGAATAATGCCAACACGTGATAAATATAATTAAAAAAATCTGTCAGTCCTTTTTTTTTACCTTGTATCATGCTGGAAAAGGTATCCCGTGGCAGTGGGCAATGTTTTTGTTCTCGATTGCCACCACTGGTGGTTAGTGGGAACAAAAACATTCCCGATGGCTACAAGTGGTTGCGACTGGGATTTTTGTTCTCGATGGCCAGGGGTGGCGGAGATGGTGGTGTTTATTGGGACTATTTCCAATACCCACCTCCATCTCCGCCGATAGCTGTCAATAATAGTGGTACCTATCACTTAATGTCTTGATATATATTTGGAGCCTGTTCAGTGTGTCAAACTCTGAAAAAAATACTTTTTGCGACCATACAGGGAGGTTTTTTGAGAAGAGCGGTGTTGGCCATAACAGAAACCACAAGATTAAGAGAAAAGTCGTGAAAGAAGTCGTGCCCATTATAAATCAAGGGCATGACTCCTTTCACGAGTTTTCTCTAACTCTGGTGGTTTCGAACTTGGCCATCACCACCATTCTAAAAAAACCACCCTGTATATTGTTCCTATAAAGGTTATTTTAGTCTCAAATATGGACCCAGCTTGGGCACAGCAAGATAAGTGCTTACTTATATTAGGTACTTGCATATCGCAATTCTAATAATAATTGTATTTACTGTCATCGGCAGAATAGGTATAATTCGTACAAATAGAGGCTGCTCTAGTACTAGTAGGTACTGAAGTGGTATACACCACCTAAGTGCAATCGACTGTAACTACTTTATAGAGTTTCGTCGTTAGGCTGGAGCATTGAAACCGATTTTCTTAGCTATTTTACCACTTGATTTAATTAATCAAAATAAAGAAAATCATAATGGGTCCTTAATTCTTTGCCTGAATTAAACTGATTTTAGTTTATTGATTTATTATTTATTGATACCACTTAGATAAGTTCAAACAATTTTTAAAATTTCATTACTGTCTACAATTATTTTATCTTCCACAGTGACATCTATCGTAACCGCAACACAATGCAAGGGACTCGGAGTAGTGTCGTTTCGCCCATTATTTCCGCCCATTAATGGGCGAAACGACACTACCAAAAATGACTAGTGTCGTTTTGCGCATTTTCACGTTATCGAGGCGTGACTTTCATTTTGTTGAATTGCATCATGTAACTTGTATGTGGGATTTGTTTTGTTTCTTGTACAGGGGTCTGGACTAATTCTATTTCTCCTTCTACCTACAGCCTTTTTATAATTTTCTCGTGGTTGGTTGAATTTGCAATCTATTTTTCTGTCCTTTGTTTCCACAGTTGTAACACTCGAAATTCAAAAACAAAAACTCGAATCGCAAATAGGTATAAACGTATTCGTACGTAATATATGAGTTCTGAAAGCATTCAATTACCTACTGTCTTTCATTCTGATTCTGAAACCCATTTTTTTTATATCTTCTTCTGTTAGTCTAGTTTTAACAAATTCTATTGTAAGCTCTTGACTATACCTATATTGTTTCTATTGCTGTCACTACATTGTCATAGGTTTTTGGCATAGTAAATAGCATTATTATTTCACTTTGTGAGGGCTCTGCGCCAGACCCTTCAGCTCTCGCACCTGGGCCCATAACCTGTAAACCCTGCACTTAATCAAATAACTGAATTGGTAGGAAACGTTTATTCCTCAATTAAAGTAATTCTAAAACATCTAACGTTTTTCTTATTTTATTTCTAATTAACGACAGACAACTAGAGTCAGTCATGTCATATACAAGAGTCGGTAAGTACCTATTCTATTTTATAGGTTCTACTTTCAACAGGTGATAACAAAGAGGACCAAGGTGGATCAAAACTATAATCAAATATGCTTTGTATATTGAAATTACGTAAATACCATTTACTTTGGCTTTATTCGACAAAGAAATGCAGTATATATTATAATCTTTGACATAATCGTTGACAAGGTAACCTAGGCAACTAACTACTTAATCTTTGGTAGAAAGAGGCCTATGATCTTATCCAAAAGAGTTCTAAAGTCATACGTCATTCTCCGTCGCCTTAGAAGTATTCATAATCATCATTAAAACGAGCTGGCGCCTGCCGAATGCGTTAGGGTCTCGAAGGTGAAGATGGTTCTGGACGCTCCTCATTGTCTGACTCGGGCGTTTGGACAAAATGATGCTCAGAAGCCTCGTCGCTATCAGACTCAGGCATCCGGGCAACAGGTCGCTCAGGGGTTCTCTCATTTTCTGTCCCGAAAGTGTTGGCACTGTCAAATATGTCAGACTCAACGCTATCAAAATCATCAGACTCGGGCATCGGGGCCAAGTGTCTATTGTTAATAGTGTCCTCTCTCCCGTTCGGTCTTCGGATGTGAAAGTAGCTAGGGTTAGCTAGAATCAACTCTACTTCTACTAACGGGTCACTATTCGAGGTTCGTCGAAAATTTCTCATTAACACTGGCCCAGGCACTAACCACGATGGCAAAGATTTGTAGTAAAAAAACAATTGACTAAAGTTAACGCTTTCACCATTACTAGGTATAATGCACTTAGTGGCTGATGATGTTAATGAGCTACTTGGCAAACTTGTCATGTACAAATTTTCAATTTACGAAATGGCACCGGCAGATGTGTTGCGTTGCGACATCTGATATGTGCACAAAAATGACAAAAAAAACATTGTGCCATATTGTATTACTATTATTCTTAGCTCAGTACATAAAACATACTTTTTGCCATCATTCTGCATTTTTAGATTTTTTCTAAGTCAAATAACAATTAAATAACAGTTTTTTGTCCCTCCTGAAAACATACATGCTCAAGTAGCACATAATGATTCGGGCAGGCGCGGCGGCGGCGCGCGGCGGCGGCGGCGGCGCACCGACATGCGATCTATCATGAAACCGTGGACGGAGGAAATCACCCCCATGAAACGGACTCTGTCAAATGTGTCAAACTCATTTCGACTTTTTATTTTAGGTTATGTTTTTGTTTTGAAAACATCTAATAAAAATGACCATTCGGGATAAGTTAAAACCAATTTTATGGTATTTAAAAATTGCTGCGGTATGGGGAACTGGCGGTTTATTCATTGCATATCATATAAACGAGACAAAAAAAAGATGTGGCAGGATTGTTAATCCCAGTGTTCTCGAACGTGAAAAAAAATACACCCCAGAGTATATTTATATCGACGATCCAGCGTTTAACAAAAAGCTGTTAATGGAGCAAGACCGACAATCAAAACAGGCAGTTGGTTTCGCGCGCATATGGAAAAGTTTGAAGCACTCTCTAACATGGCGGCTGCTGTGGCTATGCCGGCATGGAACCCGGGAGCATCTGAACGTGGCGCTCGAACAGCTCGCTGCTTTCAAGAACAACAAGAGTTGGGACTGCTTGAAGCTAGCTCAGGCGATGGACAGGCACACAGCCGTTCTTCTGGCGCGAACACGCGGTGCCGATCTCCGCTACTTCCTCCCTCCGCCCATACACGTGCGGCGCGCAGCCCTCGGGCCTGAACTCCTCTCCTTCAAGTTTAAGGACATCATAGTGTCTGTGCATGGAGCCAATAGCCACAGCTGCATCCAACATTTTCTCTCCAAATACTTTGTGAATATCCAAGAACAAGCAATGGAATCAGATTCTATTCCTACTAAACCTGGCAGTATTAGCGAAAAAGATCTCTGCATTCAGTGCCTGGATGCAATACACCATCACCTCACACTGTTCCATAAAAAAAAATATGAAGATGATGTATCAACTAATTTATTTATTCAACTGGGTCTCTTACCAAGATTATCAGAACTTTTGTTGAGGTACAGAAATGATGTTGATGCAGATATGGCAGTACTAAGAATAATAACGGTTCTAAGTGTCCACAGTAACTTACTCCAAGATTTTTTTCAGAATGGTTTGATTGGAGAATTGTCCCGAATGTTACGATCTAAAGATGTGCGGCTATCCAGCTCTGCTGCAGTTTGTTTGTCAAACCTCTCTGGGGAATGTTGCTACAGACCGGGGCTGTATCTCTTACACCCTATTTACAGAACCACTCAGGCCCAGAAATGTGACACTCTCCTAGTCCATGGCCTGAGAGGTGGAGTATTTGTTACTTGGAGGCAACGAGATAAAAAGGGTGTTGCACCTATTGGTATAATTGATGTAGCAATTTCTGATGCTGATAACGGAAATTATGATGCCACTTGTGCTGAATCACTTATAGAAAGAAAATATTTAGATCCTGAAATCCAAGAAGTTATGGAGGATTTAATAGAAATAAAAGAAGAAAGTTTATTAGCCGACTATGATGTTGTCTTGCATGACCTACCAGTACAAGCCAAACGAGAGTCTCATAAAACATTTACGTACACATGCTCTAAAAAGAGAATAGCACTATCAGAAGAGGAAGAAGACCAATGTACCCACACTCATTGTTGGCCAAAAGATTGGTTGCCCAAGGACTGCTCTGATCTAAGAATACTAGGAGTGAACTATTGGAGTTCCTTGTCTGAGTGGCTGGAGAGATGTCCTTTGCAAACAGCTGACATTGAAACCAGGGCAGAAGATTTAGGGCCAGCCTTAGCTGATGCCGGTGTGGGGAAGAAGTCTGTGCCTGTGGTTTGGTTAGCACATTCAATGGGAGGTCTCATTGTAAAACAAGTCCTAAATGAAGCATCTGAAAGCACGGATTCCAAGCTTAGATTACTGTCTGAGAATACTAAAGCCATACTATTTTACAGTACCCCTCACAAAGGCAGTGCATTAGCTGCCATGCCTCGCGCTGCTGCAGCTGTCTTCTGGCCCTCAAATGATGTTCGACAGTTGCAAGAAAACTCACCAACTTTACTCAGCCTGCATAGTAAATTCATACAGTATGCAGAAAAATATAATTGGGAATTGATAAGCTTTGCAGAATCATTACCTACTCTAGTTACAGCGTTCAAAGTTCCTATTCAGTTGGTTCACTCCCGCTCTGCTGATCTTGGCAAAGGAGTGTTCTATGAGCTACCACTCGACCATCTTTCCATTTGCAAACCAGCAACCAGACAATCCATTCTATACACTACAGTATTAGATGTTATACATCGAGCTACTTTCAAAGAGACTGAGGTGGAGCATATGCATCCCACTTTGAGATGGTTACTCGATTTGTTGTGGGTGCGGTTTCACGATACTGCTCAGCAATTAATTGAAACTATTGATCAAGATAATAGCACAGATGAACTCCACTGGTTTGAGAAAATGTTGATTGATGCTTTTACTGATGATTTTACTGAGTAATGGATTTCTATTACTTAACTTTAAAGGTTGTTTGTTTTTAAATCAAGTATTGAAGTTTAAGTTGTTTATATCTGTTTCTTTTAGTTTAATTTTGTGGTGTACAATAAAGAATTTTGTATTGTATTGTATTAAAATGTTTGATCTATGTTATGAGTTGAATTGTAAGGTAACATTGTAGGTACATTAGCATGTAGTAACTTAATGTTTCAGTTTAAAGGGGCAAGGAGGCAGGGTTATGGTTACTTGTTTGTAGTTAAAAGGGCATAACATTCTTACATAACTACTGCAAACCCGTGATTGAAATCATGTCTCTCTTTAATAAGATATACAATACTAGTCGGTCCAACTTATTATTATTGAATATTTGTAACTAACATTCAAAGATTTAGTTAGGTAAGTACCTAAAATGTTTTGGTTGCCTTAATCCGTCCTCAATTTAAAATGAATAGAAGTCAAACGGCACTTTGTATTATTTAGTTTTAAATTCTATTCTAAATGCTTGTAAAAATAAGCTTAAGAAAATAAACGTTATTCTAAAAACTCCAACGTCATTTAATTAAAACCACCCTGATAGAACAGTTTCAGTGAAGGTTGGTAAGGTTTACTGTAAGAAATATACAGAAACATACATACATAGGGGTCAAATCGATGAACTTTGCTGACTTTCTTCCGGACTTTGATGACAGAGTCTTCATAGAAGTTGAATCATACCTTTGATTAGATTGTGTGGTATGTATGACTATATAGAATACTTATCTACATGCATAATAAAATACAGGGTGTCCCGAAACTCAACGTCAAGGCGAAAACGGAGGACAGGTGGGTTCGTGACGAGAAGAATCTTCCTGGAATATATTCATAAAAAATACAGACATAAATCATCATCATCAGCCTATGTTAGTCCACGGCTGGCCTCCACCTAATAAGCGCCATAGCGCCCTGTCTTCAGCTTGACACATCCAGCATCTGCCTGCAGTCATCAGCAGTTTGTCATCCCACCTAGCCGGAGGGCGTTCTACATTACGTTTACCGAACCGTGTGGTCTCCACTCAAGAACACGTTTACCCTAGCGGCTGTTGGTTCTTCGCGAGATATGGCCGGCCCACTGCCACTTCAGCTTGCTAATTCTTAGAGCTATTTCGATGAATTTGGTTCTCTGTCCTACGGATGTACCTACTTATTCGTTAGGTAGGTGCCTACGAATCCTATCCTTCAGAGAAACTCCGAGCTCCGAGTAGCTCTTTCCATAGCTCGCTGAGCGGCTTTAAACTGGTGGACCAGCCCCACCGTGAGTGTCCACGCCTAAGCTCCGTAGGTCATGACGGGTAGGACGCACTGATTGAAAACTTTGTTTTCAAGCGTTGCGTTCTGGATTTATTTATTTATTTAAAAAAGTTTTTCCAACAACATCATCATCAGCCTATATCTATCAGTCCACAGCTGGACATAGGCCTCCCCTAATGAGCGCCATAGCGCCCTGTCTTCAGCTTGCCGCATCCAGCATCTGCCAGCAGTCTTTCGCAAATCGTCATCCCACCTGGTCGGAGGGCGAACAGTGTCTCAGTGTCGGCTGAGAGTGCTGCTTTTTACAGAACTTGATGCTCGAATTTGTCCGGCATTATTTATTTATTTATTGGTAGGTACAGATAAATATCAAATGAGAAGCTCTTTTATTAGATACTTTTGGTCTGATCTGATGATGCTGAGTGTATATATCCAGGATTGGTACACAGACCATGCATTTTAAGAATTTGCTGTAGAATAACACTATGTTATGAATTGTAGGTTTTCTTATGAGTAATTTTGTGTGGGTGTCAATGTCGTAGTAATTACTTATATGTCGTGTAGTGCCACGTGTACCTGCATATTGATTTTCATAAACCTTCAAACGAAAATGGATACCTTCCCTACGTGTTTACATAAACTAACCGTGCAGCAGCATTTTTCACAGCATACATATTTTATGAAGGTGAATATCGCTGATGGTGACATTTTAAATTGAAACTACGGTTTCTTTTCTTTCGTCACTTCGATGAATTTTATATTTTATAAGGCATAACGATTTGGAGATATAATTATCTTGTTTAAATAAATAAATATCACACGTGTGCGTTATGGGATGAAACGCTGGTATTCTTCCAACACAAATAGGGTTAGTAGTTAACCCACTTACATCCGTAATTAATGCGTCAAACTACGATAGTTTTTTTTAGTAAAATAGGTAGGTAGGTATATTTTCTTACTGATGTGATGATGATGTCCTCCTACTTAGTAGGTAGTCGAATTTCGGCCACGGGGCGGCGATCACTCTCAACTCAACGAAGACTAGCCATGATTTGCGCGGAACTTATGAGGGGGCGTCCATTAATTACCTACGTGAGGCGTTTAGGGGGGAGGTCCGAGCTTAATCTCACGATATCTCACCAAGGGGAGAGGGGGTCGAAGAATCGTCAAAATTCTCACGTAATTAATGGATATCCCCTTATCTATACCTACCTACATGATTGCACAAGTGAGTGCGCAAACGCAGGTGCATACCTATTCTATTCCCTCAATTTCATAATCCGATGAGACTAGACGATCCTATTTTCTTTTTAAGCACATTTAACACAAAAAGTTTTGAAGTAGGTAGGTAGGTACCTGTCTAAGTAATAGATTGTTTAGTGTTCTACTATTATCTAATGTAGGTAACTAAACTACTAATAATAAAATCTGTTTCGTTTAATCTCCTAAGTTTATTATAAATAAGAGATTGCTAGTCGTGAACCTACTAAATCTACAAATAAGCATTTGGTACCTATGTTGCTATGTTGTACCTATGTTGTACTTGCTTTAGCTTATTGCGCTACTCTTCGCCTGTTTCGACCTCTTCTTGCGGTAAGACATCAATGCAGTGTTTTATCACACCCAACGGCCTCAAACGATCCTCCATATCCACGCACACCACTTTCTGGAGAGACTTGGGTTTAGCTGCCTTGGCTAAAACAAAGACTTTGCTGCCAAAGCTCAAAGTGGCGCGGCCAGATTTAAACACTCTCACTTCTCCTTTGATGTAGGTCACCGAGCAGCTATTCCAAATAAAATCTGGTACCACCTGTCCATCCGCCTCCCCATCCAGAGTATTTTCGTCGTCGCTGTTGTCGCTAGTGATATTCTCTGAAAAATACTCGAACAGCTCGTCCAGCTGTGGGAAATTCAGGTTAATGAACGCAGGCTCCTTGCTAAGTAAGATTGCTGCCAAACTCTTATTATCAAACTTTATATTTGTGGCGCCTTTCGCGTTGTTGCTTGAAGAAGTTTTATCTATAATTTCGTACATTATGGTCTCATTGTTAATACCAGGAGGAATCTGTATTACCATGTTCATCATTTGCACAGTCTCATCGGAGCCAGCCTCGCCAACTGACCGCTGTCTATTTGCTCCAAGGACACCCGACAAAGGAAGTAACGGTATTTCAGAACCTGAGTCGCTCGACTCAGATTCCGATAAACGGTACCATCTTTGAGTTGCTGGTGCTGAAGATGTCATGCGCTTGAACTGACCGCAAAGGTTTTGCATGAACCTCTTGAAACCGTTGGCCGATCGCGATACTGATGGACGGGACGAGCCAAGCGTGGAACTGCTGTAAAAGCTCTCACTGCTCGACCAGGACTCTGAACTATCACTTTCAGTCATTTTTTAAATTTTTTTCATCAACAAAAAACCCCAATGTTTTCTGGCGACAGCTCCGACGACACTAAAACATAGGGTTATTACCAAGGTTCTTCGGTCGATATCTTGAAGTATTAATTATATGCATTTAACAGCGGCATGGCAGGGCGGAAAGAAAATGTCGTGTGTGTATCTATATAAAAGATAGTTCTACTATTATTTTAGACGTCAAGTTCAAGTCCAACGTATGGTTTAATTCATAGGCGGGAAGCGGGCCGCCCGCGCCGCGCCACGTGGTTCGCCGCCCGCTCCCGCCGCCGCCGCCGCACTGTGGCCTGCCCTAGCCTACGTCAGGCAGGAGAGCAACAGGAGCATTCTTCTTACTTCTCGTTATACATACATACCTATGTATTTCTTCCTCATTATTTTACAAAAAAACTTTTATATTAGGTAATCCTCTTTAAATAAATCTTTAAAATCAGAAAGGAAAATCATCAAGTGTTTACCTATGTAATCCTAACTTTCTTTCACCACTTCACGTAGCAAGATCTATTAGACCGCAGTTCAGAATTGTTTTCATTGAACGCTAGAACATGTCGTGAGAACGATACCTAGTGTCCTATGAAAACGGGGGTCAATTCTCCAAAACGCCTCGTAAGTGCGATCTATCTGATCAAAATTGCCGCTCAAGTCAATGTTCTGTCTGTGAATCGGACCCAATAAAACTTGTGTGTGGTCCCACATCGTAGCGGTTCATCAACGGACGGAGTTTCCGTCTTGGCTTTGAAGTCGTACGAAGCTGCACTATTTTTAGTATCTTTTGCCTCTACAGTTTTTTTTGCTTTTCATTTCTTTTTGCTATTGCCAGTTTTGTGTTGGTAAGTTGGGTTTACCTTGTCTTTTTGGCCTCTCAAAGTCCAAACCTTTGGCCATATTCCCAAAAATTCTGTACTGTTAGAAGTTATAGGCTCTTCGTTGATCCTTAGTAGTTTCGAGAATATGACATCCTGTCTGAATAAAAATAAAAAATCAAGATCGTTTAAATTCGAAATAAAAACGACACTGTTATCTAAATATTTAAAATTTCAACCCCAATTTCGAAATGAAATAAGTTCCAAAAAAGCACCAGAGTGCGGTATAAGCGGTATAATGCGGTACTAACAAAAAAACCTTAGAATTGTAAACTTTAGTCTTTGAACAGGTTGAAGTTTATCCAACTTCAATGTTTCCCCTGCAGGTGGAGTTAATGGCACTACAGCCCATAAGAAGTTCCAGACATTTTCGAGTCGGCGAGTGCCTAACTACTGATTTCATGGGGATATTTTAAAATCATATTTTTTTGGTTTCCGCGGTAAATAAAGTTCCCAGTACCTACCTAAGTTCTTACTTAAAAGTGGTGAGGTCCGAACAAAAACATCAATGTAAAAAATATGCCAAGTCTTCTCTCGTAATACTTCCGGCCGTAAATAGTGTTGAGATCACGTGAAGAGCCAAGTCAATTTCCCTAAAATTCAGAGTTAATCACTGTTTTTATTTGTTTCGATTTGATTCTTCGGGTCACCTGAATACCGATGCACCAGTATAAGATTTGCCCCAAATGAATTTTCTGTTTTTTATTCCTTGTAAAAAAACACATAAATTGTACCTACTTCGCGCCAAACCGAAACGATCACCCTTATTGTTTCTTTGCATACGGCTTTCTGAACATTGCCTAGCTAGGAACAAGCAGTGATAAAGCCACAGGCTCAGACTAAGTATGTAATGCCACAGGTGCGTGCGGGCAATGTAAGTGTTAGAGATGATTTATATTAGATCGGGCCGTGTCCGGGCCGGAGCAGTTAGTAGACTGGCCCGGACGGGACACGGATTAATATAAACAGCTTCTTACAAAATGTATGTAATGTTTCAAATCTGTGCCCCGTCCGGGCCACGTACACGGCACGCCCCGGGCACGGCCCGGTGTAATATAAATCACCCTTAACCCACCTACTTACTACCGTGTAAATTGACATGGCATTAATTAACCTACCCTTTCTCGAATAATCAAAATAAATAGGGCAAAAATGGAAAAAGGCGTAATCTTAATACATACACCCTACACTGCACTCGGTGTGTAAATAGGTCTAAAGAAATACCGCTCGGTTTGATCGTTTAAAGGCAATTTAGGATTAGGTAAATATACTGGATCGATCTAATAGGTATTGTTTATTTGGTTTTAGAACGATAGTTTTTTATGAAAAATATTGGAAGTAAAAAAAGTGTAATGTTTAATTGTTGGTCTTCTTTTAAAAACTTTATTGAATTGACCCTTCCAACCCCCACAGACATTATTCGTTCGGTGTCGCTCACTTAAACTGCACCTTAGAGCTTTTTTCGGCATCCAGTATTTTTTTATGTAAATTAAAAACTTTCTAGGTTTTTGTTATGCAATCCTACAATTTAACTCTCCATTCATTTTACCATGCATTATCTGTCAATTTTGTTGAAATTCCGTTTCGTATTTTTTTCATCCTTTTTGTGATCAGACTAGAACTAGTACTTGATATGAAGACTAGAAGACTATGAAGACTAGACTAAAGACTAGTACTTGATATGAAGTGCGCAAGCTGCAGGCAGGTCGCAGCGGTTGTTTAGTGTTTTTTCAATTGTATTCCCCTTTAACGTAACCTAGTCCCTCGATTTGTTCGAAATCAATGTACCTATCTACATGAGTAATTTTGCGACATTAATAACGACTTGATTTTCTCGATGGTCACACACACACACCTGCTGTTTCTTCGGAAGGATTGTCAGCGCCACCTACAAAATAACTACGGAAGCTTTAGGAGAAACTACCCTTTAGAATTTTGAACCCATTCAACGCAAAAACCTTAGTGTGAGGTATGGCTGCATAAACATAGATGGAGACACTAAGGGCGCATTCCACGACAGAACGTCGTCGCTCGGTCGGCGTGCAAGTTTTAACCATCGTGGCTGCCTTATACAATTCCAGTCTACCCTTTCCAACCGGAAAACCGACGGAAAGAGTTACGACAATGAGAACACTAAGTTCTCATATTTACTCACATCAGTGCCGGTGGACGAAGGGCCGACCGGCGGCGACTGCCCATATTTCAGCAGAATATTTTTCGCCCCGTTCTTGTCCCTGTGGATACCCTTACGACATACACCACAGTATACGTAACGATGCGGACTTGGAGACGGTCAATCGATGCGCAGTGCCCTTCTCGAAACACTTGCTACAATTCTCTGTAGTGAAGGCCTCGTCTATCACGCACGACGAGGGAGAGATTCGCCCGACGCTCGATGATCTTCAGGATATCGCTGTGGCGGAACTTTCGATGAAATAAACAAAAACAAAATGATCACTATGTCAATAACAACTGATATCATTCTAATGAATGTGCTTTTTTGTCATAGAACCGAGGCCAAGTAACATTACCTCATCTGTGACCGAGGGAAAATGCATTAATATGGTACTACCTACTGCATCAATGGCGCGTCGCGCGCTCGGTTTAAATCCGACCAATTGACCATGGGGCGGTCACGACCCGCGACCATGCTGTTACAAAGGGGATGTATATACAGTTACGTTAGTTTATGTTGTAGTTTAGTTTATGACAATAAGCACATACATTAGTATAATGGAAATTTCATTTATATTTATTTTATTGAAAACTTACATTCGGAAATTTTAAAATTTTTCCCGTGTACTGTGATAGAAGCTGTACCCCCCCCCCCCTGAAAGTTTGGTCCTTAATTTTGGCCACACCCCTGTATGTATAGCATAAATAAATACTAATACTAAGAACTAAGAATGTTGGACATGTTTCGCGCCGTGGGAACGCATCTGTGGAACGCCTAGTGGTCCAAGGAAACGTTAACGGCACAAGCAAGAGCACGCGGCAGATCACCAATGCGCTGGACGGACCAAATTAAAGCTGTACTGAACGGTCCCTTATTCCTACACGAATGTACCAGGAGGTAGCGGTGCGAGAGGAATGACGCATGGCGCCGGAATGTGATGCGTGCTACCACCCCTGATATGACGACCACGACCACTCTGTCAAGAGTGTAACGACTTGGAAGAAACGGGAATAGATAGGCCACTTCCACTGTACCGGCATCGATAGTTGGGGCTATTTTAATTAGTACGTGTTATTGCCGCTAGATGGCACTTATAGGATTTCTAATTTTAATTTCATAAAGGATTCGTAGCTGAAACAAAATTATCTTTTATTGATTAAATTGGGTTCAGTGCATCTTGCAATACTAAATAATAAAACTAAATTATTTTAAATATATAACAAATAAATTCCAATTCATTCAATAAAAAATAATTATTATCATCATCTATCATCAATTCATCAACTAAAAAGTTGAAATAAAAAATATCTATAATTTTGGGTAACTAACTTTATTCAAAGACTTAATATTTTTTTTTTTCTTACTTAAAAAGACTTGTTAAACTTTAAGAGGTCGCAATACGCTATATTTTACCAGACCATATAAAATACCTTACTTTGGGATAGCTTTCTTGCCACTTACACTTTCCTCCTAGCATTTTATACTAATTAAATTTCAAGATCCAGGTTTCAATGTTTTTATTACATTAGAATATTTCCCAGGTGAAACTGAAAAAAAAAACAAAGTAGATAAGGAATAAGGCAGTAAGTACTAGATAAATACCTATGTTTAGGTTTTTATTAACTTATTTGACTTTTGCTCTGCATGGGCCTTTTTGCACCAGGGAGGGATGGATAAAATGTTTATTAATTAAAGATTAAATGTGTCCTCGACGACAGATCTAACGTGATAGAATTAAAGTTTTATCTGTCCATTGCAAAAAGGGGGACAGATCTAACAGTTTTTACCAACTGTCTTGCCCAGGGGGACAGAGCAGGAAGATAGATGGGAATAATTCTTTTGATGAAGTCTATTTATCTTACTTTTTGGAAGAATGTTTATCTTTTGGGGAATTTGCGATGAAGCATTACTTGGTCCTGGCTGACTGGTATCAGAATTAATATATTCCTAATTCTTCCGGAAGCTGTAATGAATGAAAAGCAATGACATTGTTAGTTTCAGCTAGAACACTAATATAATAAAAGCGAAAGTTAACATGGATGGATGTTTGTTGCTTCTTCATGCCAAAACTACTGAACGGATCAGGCCCAAATTTGCATAGATGTAGCTCTACGCATGGAATCAAACATAGGCTAATTTTTATCCCATTAAACAGTTCCCACGGAATAGAAATAACCTTTAGTGTGAGGCCACATGAGCGTAATTTTTTAAATTCTGAGGCGCGTATTTTCGGTCGCATAAATTCTAAAAATCTGTTGGGCTGCAACGGGCGCAATTTATTCACTTGTTGAGTCTCACACAATCTGTACCTGACTGACGCATCGCTCCCCTCACCCCCGCGAACACAATTCGGTTGGGATAATGCGTGTGAGTCAGCAGATAACTCATTTTGCGTCGCCGTGTGAATCAAACAGGACTTTTTTATGAAACCATGCAGCAGAAATTACGCGACTGACTACTCAGAAATTTACGCTTGTGTGGCCTCACACTTAAATGTTTCCATAGACAAAACGCGTGCGAAGCCGCGGGCAGAAACTGGTTTTATTTAAAGCAAGTACTGGTAACCATTTACCTGGAGGAAATTTTTTATGAGTATTCTCCGTTATTCCTGGGTTTCCATCAACATGAATTGCTCTTGCAACAGCAGACAAACCTTCATTTCATGGATCTGTAAAGTCAAGATAGGGTATATAATAGACAGTCACAATTAATTATAATAGTATAATTTTGCCATATAGAAATAACCATTCCATAGAAAGAAAGCTGGCCAAGCCACATATTTCTGTCAGCGTCCACAACATCAGTTTTCAACAGAACTCATCTATATAATTACCAAGACTGTACAATGAATTCCCTGACTTTTATGAGGATAAGCTATGATGTCAAGACGGCAATGGGGCATATGCAGGTGACTTCAACCCGCAACCTCGTGCGTCGCAAGTAGATCTTCACCCACCACACCACAGAGGTCGTGATATTGACATGTTTCTGCATTTTTTTCAAAAATCTTTGTATGCAGTTATTTTATAATGGTGTGTATTTTTTCATGTTTCTATTGTGTAATTTAATAACTGAAAAGTAGATATTTTATGTCATAATCGCAAAACTATAAATTATTAAATTTGATTCACTGTGTTGTCATGAAACTTATAGTGAGATAACTTTTTTGAAAGAACGAAAATTATTTATTAGTCTCATCATGTTTGTTGTTTGCAAACATGATGATTTTTATCATTCATTTGTTAATTTTATTTTGATTGAACAGAAGCATTTCAGTTGACAAACTGACCTGAGTTTTTATCACCCGAAACTGAGAGTCCGAGTTTTATTTTTCATTATTTTCCCTGATAATAATATAAAACAACATAAATAGGTAATCAATTTAAAACATAAAAAAGTTCTTTGCGTATACCCTATTGTGATAGAAATGGATTGGAAATTGTGATAAATTTGTCGAGTTTATAACTAACCTAAGTGCAACGTCAGGACAGCATTTTTTGTGAGCCGTCTTCATCTTGAATGATAACACTCTTTTAAGTGACAGTCACAATTCCTTATGTTGTTGCATATAATAAGCCTCTCCTTTTTCTTTGACTTCTTCACTTAATAACATTTTCCAATATCCTTGCTTTGGAAATTAATGAAAAGGACCTGAAATAGATTTATTCTGGGGTCATAATAGGTATCATGAAAGTAGGCTTACTCTTTATTGCCTCGAAGCATTGGGACGTTGGGAATCGTGAGACGTGGGAATGGGCACGTCTCGCACGAGACGTTGGTTTAGCTTGCTTCATTTTAAAGAAGATTGTCTTACCTTCAGTCTCACATCGAAAATAACACTTGATAGGTCGGTACCTAGCAGCTTTTCAAGGCATCTTCTTCACGATTTTTCAGCAAAATCCGGTAGGTAGGAGAACGAGTAGGAGCAGAGAAATCGACAACAGCAGGTCGGCGGGGTTATGCAAGGCCAGTAATTTAACACGCACATACAACCAAGGAACTTATACCCCAAGGTTAGGTTTGGGTATAACACATTTCTTGCATACAACATAAGTCACCAAGATGAAAATTTCCGCTACGTACGATCATAAATTAAGGGTGTGCGGTACTTGTGATTTTCTCCCTCTTGACTTTTTAATGGCATTATGTGACTGTTTTGTCACTTTTCTGCCAGTGACTTGACTTCTTTGGTATTGGCAATATGTGACTGGTTTGTCACTTTTCTGCCAGTGTCTAGTTCAAAGAAATTTCATAGTCATGGAATGGAGGCGGGGTTAAAATAATAACATGACCGGTAAATAGTAGAAAAACACCAATGAGATTAATTAATTTAGAAGAGAAAAACGTAAAATTAATAACTAAAAATATAATAAACTGTCTTAAATAAGGCTGACTACGTAAATAAATGAAGCAGTTATTTACAATTTTATCTTATTTAAATCAATAAATTTACAAAGAAGAACAATTATTGGAGGGTAAATATTGGTAGGGCAACTTCTTACCAGGGTTGCCAACCATAAAAATTTTTTCCTCGTACCAAGCAGCTAAAAATCTCGTATTATGAATTTCGAACCTCGTACTTGCCTCTAAAAGGTGACTAAACCAAAATTAATGCATATCAAACTGTTGAATTTAGGACGTTTTACACAACGAAATAAACTATTGCAAGTTTCTACTAAATAAAACATCACTTTGTATTAAAATAATCCTTAATATTACTATCGTAAATAACTAATGAACGAGATTTGTTTGTAGGTTGAAAACTTTGCATAGGTAACTATGTACTTCTAGTCTCAGTTTTCATTTCCAAATATTATATCAGGAACATCCTCATTCGCATCGTTTTTCTTTTTATTTTTGCTCGAGATTTTTATTTATTTTGTGAAGTTACACCTCTCTGGTTGGCGCTATGACATGTGTGATCAAGGCGACAGACAAATAATGCGAAGAACGAAATGTTTTATTTCTCGGGGATTTGTTGGTTCATGGGATAGCGAGCGAACTATAGACAATCATCATTGTAAGTGTTATGTTATGTCAAAATCTCGTACATAATTGTACGAGGTTGATAGTGCCCTCGTACCTCGTACGGAAGACCAAAAATCTCGTATTTGTACGAGGAACCTCGTACGGTTGGCAACCCTGCTTCTTACTCTACCAATTGCATTTCTGGACACTTTAGTGAAAGAAAATAATAAACTTTTGTAAAAATGTATATTATTTTACCATTCGTGAAAAAACAAGTGAAGTGACAACTTCCCAAATATCAAAGTATAAATAAGAGTCAGAGACAAATTGCATTAAAAAAAGTATTGACTATGAGTTAAAAACTCTTTGCTCCAACACTCCTCCTCAATTTTTCAACTCTGCACACTGAACATTTATACAGAACATTTATACAACACCCATACTTAATGTACACCATTCAAACTTTCCTTTCGGTAAAGCTTTCGTTAAAGAATCAGCAACCATTATTTCTGTCTGAACATACTCTAATTCAATTTGACCATGTTCTATCACTTCTCGTACAAAATGATGACGCACTGCAATGTGTTTCGTACGGTGATGATGCACCGGATTCTGTGCAATTGCTATTGCAGATTGGCTATCACTGAATATTTTAATTGGAGTCTCTGCACATCCAATTATTTCAGCAATGAATCTTTTCATGAAAATTGCCTCCCTGGCAGCTTCAGACATCGCAACGTATTCTGCTTCTGCCGTGGACAAAGCAATAGTTTTTTGCTTCTTGCTCTCCCAACTAACTGCAGCTCCACTGTGCATAAATACTGCTCCTGAATAAGACCTTTTATCAAAACAGGAAGCATGACTAGCATCTGCATAGCAATGTATATCATCTGATGTGTTTCTCTTGAACATCAGCCCAAAATCTTTAGTTCCTTTAATGTACCTAAGTACACGTTTTGCAGCTATCCAGTGGTCTTCAACATAGCAGGTGTTAAATTGACTCAAATAATTCACTGCATATGCTATATCTGGCCTCGTACATACCGACAGATACATCAAGGAACCTATCAAATTTTGATACGGTATATTCGGATCAGATGTATGACCCGGTCCAGGTTTCATAAGATTTTGACCAGTAACTGCAGGCGTGGCAGCTGGCTTGCAGTCTTCCATTCCAAAATTTTTCAAAATCTTGTGAACATACTTCGTTTGATCCACTTTAATTCCTAATTCGATCTGTGTTATCTGCATTCCTAGGATCAAATCAGCTTTCCCCAAATCTTTCATCTCAAACTTTGACATGAGATCTTGCTTGACTTTGCGTAGTTCCTCTTCATTATTCCAAAATATCAGCATGTCATCCACATACACCGCAAGTATGATAACATTACTGCCTTTTGACCTAGTGTACACACAAGGTTCATTCATTGATCTCTTGAATCCCAAATGTAGTAACTCATTGTTTAGCTTTGTGTTCCAAGCTCTTGGGGCTTGCTTCAGTCCATACATGGAGCGTTTCAGTAAACAAACCTTCTCCTTTCCTTTTCCTTTTTCAACAAAACCATCTGGTTGTTTCATATAGACCTTTTCAGTTAACTGTCCATTAAGAAAGGCTGTCTTCACATCCATTTGATCTATCTTTAGTTCTTGTTTGACTGCTTGTGCAATAAGCGTTCGCAGGGAGCTAGGTATGTCTCACCACTGGTGCAAACGTTTCGTCGGAGTCAACCCCACATCTCTGACTGAAACCTCTAGCAACAAGTCGTGCTTTGTATCTCTTCTTATGGCCCATAACCTATTGGTAGGGCAACTTCTTACTCTACCAATTGCATTTCTGGACACTTTAGTGAAAGAAAATAATAAACTTTTGTAAAAATGTATATTATTTTACCATTCGTGAAAAAACAAGTGAAGTGACAACTTCCCAAATATCAAAGTATAAATAACAGTCAGAGACAAATTGCATAAAAAAAAGGATTGACTATGAGTTAAAAACTCTTTGCTCCAACAGTAAAACGTAAGGGAAAGTAAGCGTTTCATGGATACGGGACGTGGAACATCAAGAGGGAGTAAGTCATAAAGAGAACATTGAAGAATGGGACAGTTAAAAAATATGTGATCCACGTTACCTTCATCTAATCCACATTCCCAGACCGAGAAATCCCTAATCCTGAGTTTGGCCAGAAAATAACCTCCTGTGTGGCAACATCTCTGGTGGGCTTTGATAGGTATTTTTTCATTTTGTAGTTGGCGTCGTTTTCTTCTACAACACGGACTACATTTTGTTAGAACTTATCGGAGAAGGTTTTTTTCGCGGAATAGTTAGGTACTAAATATTTTCAGCCATCACAGACTTAATAGATTTTTGCCTTGCTGGTTCGGGCCAAATTTTACTCGTGGCAAAATGCTTAGGTACCTGAACAATGTACCTAAACAAGATGACTCAGTCTCAGATACATTACAGCTATCGCCAGAGTGACCACAACGAAAACAGCGGGGTTTTGATCTGCATTGAGCTGTAGTGTGTCCAAAACGACAACAGGAGTTGCATTGAATGGTGGGGAACTGGTAAATTTCGCAAGGGATCGAATTATAAAATAAGAAGACCCTGGATGGAAGAATTTGGCCTTGGAACGTGACTACTACGATTTGTGAGTTTACAGACTGCTGAATTTCGTTTATTTCTACTATTTTACGTTTCGACGCATAAGGCATAAGATTCAGTCAGCATGGGAGGAGGAGCAGGGTCAGGGGGATCAGGTGTCCACCCCAAACATCATCATTCATTTTTTTTAGTTGAAGATGCCAATCACTCAGAATTATGTGACCACCTTCAAAGTTTTTGACAAAGAAGATAAAATTGCAAGAACTACCTACCATATCTACTTACCAACATCATACAAGGACTAATATTCACCATCAAAATCAAATTGGTGAAATCTGAAAGCAATGAATTTGAATATTCCCACAAAATAATCTCCAAACACAACTGCGAGCTTAACATACAAGGTTAATCGCAAATAAGCGTGGTATAATTACTACGTTAACGTTACAATTAGCCTGAGTGCGTATTTTTTTTCTAACTAAACACATTATCTGCCTAATAGCACCTTTTTGACAGTAATCTTACATAAACGGTGTTATAATGGGAGTTCATTCAGATAATTCGCTGCATTTCCAATGAAATAAACGCCAATAATCCACGAATAAAATTTTTTCGTGGGCGGAAAAAAAGAAGGAGAAAGACCTCAAGAGATCATCAAGAGGATGTCAGTTGGGATTGGAAACGACTAGCGGGCTTAGCATACAAGGTTAATCGCAAATAAGCGTGGTATAATTACTATGATAACGTTATAATGAGGGATTTTCGTTTCGCATTAAAAAAAAAAAGCTAGTTCTAAATATTTCGATAGATGGCAGTGTGTCAACTGGTGATTAGGGTATGTCTATGTCAAATGAAGGGAAAACAAACAAACATTTGAAAAATCAAGTTTGTTTGCCAGTTTTTTCATTGTTTAGACATAAACAATGAAAAAACTGGCACGATAGTTGGGACAGAGAAACATTCATTCTATCTGATTTCTTCTCAGGCTACAAGCATATTTAACTCTCTCTGATGTGAATGAGATGGGTATATGCACTACCTCTAGTGCCTTGTTCCTACCGATTATCATTTTGACGTTTTTGTTCATGTGACATTAACATACCATAGTGCCTGGTTCCTCTAAGTAGGAACCAGTTGAAGCCCTGCCATCTATCGAGATACATGGAACTAATTTTTTTCTTTTTAAAAATGCAAAACGAAAACCTCTCATTGGCCTATTAGCCTTAGTGCGTTATTTTTTTGCTATGTCACGTTGTTTTATTTGAAACTGACATTGACATATCAACTGGACTTCGCTTGGCCATGGCTTAAACATATCTTACCGCCATCTACACGTCATAGTTTCTGTACCTTGTACAGTAGATGGCGGTAAAATCAGGGTATAATTTTATTGAGCGAGAGAATGTGGGGATGATTCTTATGAAAGGGATTTCTTTATTCATTGCGTAAAGCAATGTCGTAACCAGTGCTGCCAGATCTTCTGATTTAGCAGTAGATCTACCTGATTTTTGAACAGTCTACTGATCTACTGATTTATTTAATAAAATTGGAGAAATCTACCAGCTTTCTACCCATGGCTATAAAACAATATTAAAAATGACATTTCACTTGGGTGTTTGGGTGTCACTTTGATATTTCGATTTCGAGTCAGCTTTGAGTCGATTCTTGCTGAGTGATAGATAAGTGTAGTAGGTACCTACTACCTAACGGCTTTGGTTGTCAAGCCCTCAGTATTCACGGGATCAAGAAAAAATATGTACGATAAAAATCATGAAAGTGCACTGTTTTGCAAATAATTTGGTCGACATCATAGGAATCCTGCAATCTATTGAAATTACATATGTTTGGATTCGTAGGTTATTGTTATTACGAATTATTTGGTACCTTAAACCAGTTTCTTCATAAGCTGTACCTATATAGTTTTTATCTTTTAAATAAGAAAAAACGATTTTTGCGATTACGCCGACGCCGCCGTTCCAAAAACGTAGGTATCTTCTCCTCTGTCCCAACCCTTTTCACAAAATGGCGCGTATTGCGCCCTCTTAACCTATATTTCTCTGATGAACATATTATTACTTTGTGGAAAGGCCCACCGAACACCATCATAGGTACGTACACTAGATACCCAACTCAAAAAGCCCGATAAGTAGTTGCCCTTGAAAATTGTGAAATATCGGCGAAATGCTAGCTGATCAAATGCTGGCTTTGAAGTTTGATCAATGTTTTCATGCATGAAGTTTCTCACAACGTCCATGACTTTTTTGTTGTTGTGACGATAGATTGTCGTTATAGGTAATTCGAACCATAGACATAGAATTTTTCACTATGATTCGAACAGACTAGACTTGACAGCGGGTTAAATTGTCTAAGGTTAGACAGCTAGAATGACAGTCTTAAAACGAACGTCACCACAAATTTTATGTCTTTGTTGTGATGTCCAAAGAACAAACGCAAATAACCTTATTTTTCTGAAGGTTTAATTCAGCTCGATTTTAAAGACGAGGTATATTATTCAAAAGATAATATATACCTACATTTTTAGACTTGTCAAGAAACCAAACTAATCCATCCACTACCACCTATGTCAAACCATAAAAACATCGGTTTCTTAGCAATAGTCATTGATTTTTTATTCTAACTGATGCAACCTTAACACTTTCCCTCATCAGTTGGTAACACTCAGCAACCCCAGTTCAGCTTTTAGCTTATTATGGGTTTGCCTCGGGACTGCCTTGTTATTAAATCGGCTAATTGGTCACAGGAACTAGTTTTCTGAACATCTACTACCTAGACCTCCTGTACCTTCTGTCTCACGAACAAAGAAATGTCTCACTCTGATTTGTTCGTATATGGAACTCTGGGTTAGGTAGGTATGTGAAAGACGTATAGCAGCTTCATTATCCACCTTCAGTGTGGGCATGCCTTCTAAACCAGTGAGTTGGTTAAAAACTCGTTGAAGCCAAACTAGCTCTCGTGCGCCTTTACTTGCTGCAACAATCGCAACGACAAGCATCGTCATTGGCTTAGCCAAAAAACTACATACCTACTCCTCCAGCAAACAAACATGCTACTCCCGCAGTAGAGCGTCCATTCTGGTCGTCTCCAGCGTGATGTGCATCACTATAGCCCTCTATTATAACTCTTGAGCAATTCACATGGTATTTGATGCCGTAGAATATTGTTCCCTTTAGATATCGGAATATCCTCTTGACTCTCAGCCAATCAACTTCTGTTGGATTCTCTAACTTCCGTGATACTACACTACCCCGACAGCATACGCTAGGTATGTCAGGGCGTGTTCCTGTCATTAGGTAGGCTAGAGCACCTACAGCCTCTCGATAAGGAAACTTATTCTTGTAAGGTATTTTTTTTATTCTCATTCACATTCACAACTTTCCCTGTTTCAGAAAATTTGATTCCACTTTAACAATATCCATCTGCAGTTTTCACTGTATGGTCAGAATCAAATTCATGAAACTCATTAAAGAAGTTCTGCCTTACAGCAATGTGCGTAATTGCTCCATTGTCAATAAACCAACTCTCTCGGCCTTGAGTTTGTTCTTTTGAGTATGCATTTACCATCAACGAAATTGTTTGCACAGTACAATACTATTACTCTTTATCAAATAGGTACTCAATCTCACCAAATAAAATAGATACATAGGACAGGAAAGAACTTATACAGATTAAGTTGTACAATGGGCGGCCTTATCGCTTTGAACGATCTCTGCCAGGCAACCTTTGGATGGACAGGGAGTGATAGAACAGGAGTGTAGGAGTGGGACGTAGGAGTGTAGACGGTGGCGTGTTTATACAATATATATTTTTTATATTTTATTGTTTTTAAGGTATATATTACTATGGACCGTAGAATAAGTTAAAATAAGATCTGTAACTGTTCTATAGTCTGAAATAAATTATTATTATTATTATTATATTATACAGAATAATAATTATTTAGTTTAAAACATACATGAACAAATACCTACTATAAATATTGATACATACATAAATATATAATAAAATTAATATAGTTTTTACAAATATATATTATTTAACAGTTTGATGTTGATGTAAGGAAGTGTTCATAGACCATATTTTTGAAAATAGGGAGGGACTTAGCTTGTCTAATAGAAGTGGGTAGAGCATTCCACAGTATGTACGTACACCAACTCAACGAACTTCCTTTTATAGCGATTATTTCACGGCACAAGCTGTCAGACTATGGAATCAACTACCTTTTTTATATAAGTTGATATAAAAAAGGCTACACAGCAAACTTTCAAGAGAAAAGTCTACAATCATTATCTATATCTAGGTATAACGTCAGATTTTAGCATGTATGTCTCTAAATGTTGTATTATTTTACTATGTTGTTATGTATTAGTATATTTGGTATTTGTGTATTAGTATAATTGATTTGTATTAGCTTAGCATAAGCACCGTCATCCTATGATTTTCTCCTTACTACACCTTAGTTGCCTGGAAGAAATCACTTTAAGCGATAAGGCCGCCAATTACATTGCTTTTCTATAGGATAAGTTTAATGGTGTACTGAATGTTTTGGGTTATGAAATAAAGCATTATCTATCTATCTATATCAGAAACGTGTTGCTAATGATCATGACTTGCCGAGGTCACTCCGCGAAGCCTGTGAAGACCCCAAGAAGATTCTGCGCTTCTGGACGGAGTTAGGCTGGCTATGCTAGCGTAAACAACGCATAATGGACCAAAGGGAGTCCAAATGCGGATACAGGAGTACTTCCACCACCAACACCACCACCAATGGTCATGCATGACTCATCATGACATAACGAAGACGTGAAGATAACTATGGAAGCTATGTCGGGTAGCGTGATAGTTTCTATTATCTGCTGACACTGGTAATTTAAAGATCAACCTGTGTAAGCATGAATTTGCAAAAACTTAATGCAGTGGCACTAAAGTTCATGTTTTCACAGCTAGGTCTTCAAATTACCGACGCGGCCTCGTTTTTTATTTAAGGACAGACGCGAGAAGAGGGAGTATATCTTCTGAAATAATTAACACCAACTTCCGCTTTGGAACAAGTACGATAAAGAAATATAGGTATTATGTGGTGATCTTTTTTAACTGCAAATAATGTCAACCCTATGAAAAATTTTTAAACTGCAAATGGTTACGGTCTGCATCGGCTATTATTATAAAGAGGAAAGATTTGTTTGTTTGTTTGAATTGAATAGGCTCCAAAAGTACTGGACCAATTTGAAAAAATCTTTCACCATTAGAATCCTACTTTATCCCTGATGAACATAGTTTATAGAATATTTTCAAAAAAGTTAGGGATCCGTATGAAAACTTTGATAATGTAACCCAAGGTGTGAAAAAAATACCACTAATAATTCTTATATCACGTACGCTGCGGAAACGATTGATAATTTATAGCAAAAGTGATGTACTACAGATTTATAGAAGACATCAATATCTACTTAAAAATTTGTGACACTATGTGTTTTACTATTACAGATATGTTTGTCACAATAACTACTTATAAAGAGGAAAGATTTGTTTGTTTGTTTGAATTGAATGGGCTCCGAAATTACTGGACCGACTTGAAAACTTCTTTCACCATTAGGATGCTAGAATAATTAAACTAATAAAAAAATAAAGTAGGTACTTAGGTATTAATAATAATATTAGGTATTTATCATATTTTTTTTATTAAGTCCCGGCACAAAAAGGCGTTTGTTATAGGTTTGACGTGTGGATCTATGTGTCTGCGTGTGTATCCTCTAAAACTCAGTGGGTTGTTACGGCATCATAGCTCCCAATCCCAAACGGATGATTTTGATTGTTTGTTTTGTCAAAAGCGGACGAGTGTTCTAAGCATGGAAAGTCTGCCAAGAGTCTTCAATCTTTTTTTTATCAAACACCTACTTAATATGTCTAGTCTACCCGTGCAAACCGGGGCGGGCCGCCAGTGTTTTATATACTAAATTTATGAATGAAACAACGAACCGAAAACGCTCAATGAGCAAAAAATTATATGCGCAACACGACGAAAACGCTAATTGAGCGTAAAACCGCTTAGAACGCCACTGCATGGTATTACATTACAAAACATAAACATCCTTTTCAATTTATTACTCGTAAGCGGATGAGAAGCTTGGCAGTGAACGTATCACAGTTTCGCTTTATGTTGTATGGTATCTGGTAGCAGTGGTAGCACATGAGTTGACTATAAGCGAAACTTGCTCAGTTTTGTTTGTAGTCTGGACTAAACTCGTTCGCTCATAGAAGCCGCGGGCAGTGTACATTTTAGGCGCCTTCAGCCTTCAGGAACAGAATGTTGAATTCTTAAAAACTTGAGTTTCAAAAAGTTGAATTTGCAGCATGTTGAATCCTAAAATGTTGAATTTGAAGAGAGAAATATTTTGTAGTGCCTAATGAATCCTAAAATGTTGTAACATATTGGACTAAAGGATTGCTTACTTAGATTTAATATGAAACTGCCATTCAAAATGTACTTGAACATTTTAAACGTAATTAAATATTTTACGTCCTCAGATTTAAAAAAATTGTTTTCAAATTAATATTTTTTGTAGATTTTTGTTATCTTTATTACTACGCAAAGACAATATGAAACAGGTAACCCTGGCGGTCGCGGCGTTAGATCGACTTCTCCAACTTGACCCTTGAATGTTGTAAGACCCGGTGAAGTTCCCCTAACCGGGTCTTACATTACAACATTCACTGTCAGCGGAAAGGCTTTCCTGTGTGTTTTTAAAAACTTCAACTGCGATCTCCTATCGGCATGCCCAAGCGTGGTGATTATGGCCAAATCCCTCTTGTTTGAGGAACTTATCATAACTAGCCTGTAGTGTACTGAAGCACTGAGACCACGCTTGGGCGGCCCCTTATTACTTAAAGTCATAAAATTGTTCCGATGAATGCAAGCAATCAAACAAAGAAACTCCTTTATTTTCATCCAGATTCTACGTTTACGGTGTCACGTGGTACGCCCAAAATCGACCAAATTCACGCCCCATGGCCCCTTCCGAAGTAGGTCATCGATCCACCTAGTGTACTATTTAATTATCTGTGGTGTGGTTCCATCTCTTTGTGCTCGGGTCTTTGTTGGTACCAATCACCGCCTCTACGAACAGGTCAACGGTATCCAAAAAGGAGATTACTTTGCCACGATCCTAACTTGTATTAAATTTACTAATTTATATAACTTGGTAATAATAGATGAGTTAAGATACCTACATTTGGGTAGGTATTCATTATAAAATACACTTTTATTTTTTGTTAAGTATTAGAAAATACTTAACAAAAAATAAATTAATTTCAGAGTGGACGTATACGGGCTCATGATGATGATTAAATAATGCTGTCAAGTACCTAATGTAATGATAAAATGTGTGCCGGTACATTGATTTCGACTTACATTATTTCAGATAAGATTTTTTTTATATTATATGTACCTCCTTGCAGTATGTGTTCTACGAAAAGATAGAAATTGACAATTAAATTTTATGTGACGCTTTTGGCAGAATTTTTCACATTGATCATCAACCGGAGGAAGCTTCTAATTGCCAATTCTATTTTAAAAGCACTAACCTTAATAGAGTATCTATACAGTGATTTAGAGGTAATTACTACCTTTAGTTTACCACGGCCTTCATCGCAATATGAACTGAACATGCGGAAGTCAGGAAGCGGGTTATCGCATTCCATAAACCATGCATCATAATTTAATCGCATAACCCTGACGTTAATTACCTAAACAACACTCATAAAATAAATATTGGTCTCGCTATTGTACTTAACTTTGGATAAGCAAATATCTGAAAGTAAGCTGAACAAAAATTCGCCGATGTAGCGATTCTCTAAAACTACATTAATAAAATAACACAAAGAAATGAAATAAGTTCCCAAAAATTATCGGTTTCGGCGGGACTCGAACCTGCGCCCC
The DNA here is from genome assembly GCA_947086465.1 of Eupithecia exiguata. Lineage (NCBI taxonomy): Eukaryota > Metazoa > Arthropoda > Insecta > Lepidoptera > Geometridae > Eupithecia > Eupithecia exiguata. Next base: position 4,653,092 of record OX352226.1, read on the forward strand.
ACCCTCAGTACGGGTGTGCTCTAACTAACTAAGCCACGAAACCCTTAGTCGGCTCGGTTCAGCCGAATCTTTGGGACCTCTTACGGACTGTAGCGGGTGTCGCATGTGTTGTTAATATTCCCTCACTCAGTTCCTTAAATTTTTCTTTGTTTAATGCAGTATTTTTATTTTCTCCCGTTTCATGTTGTTGGAACTGAAAATACTTTTTCTTATTTTCATGTCTATCAGTTTTGATTCTCTATTATTATTAGTATTGTTTGTAGAAAATAAATCAGTGCAGGCTTTGGGGCGCACATCGAGCCGATGACGCGACGGTGCCAAGAAAGACTCAACTTATTTTATAGTTTGGTGTCTTTCGTCTGAGCTGCTTATTGCAAGAAAGCCATTGCCGAGTCATATAATGTTTAAATTGCCTCAATTCACGTTACTATTACTAGAGTTCAAAACAAAAAACACAAAAAAGTTGGCTTTCCTTTCATTTGATATTGACATAACCTAATTTCTATTTGACACCCTGCCCCGTAACGATATACATATTTGGAACTACTTTTTTTAATGCAAATCGAAAACCTCTTATTGCTTGCGTGAATTTGGCACAGATAAGCAGAATAACCGACGCGGTGGGGTGAGGTGGAAGAACATTATCCTTCTCGGCTATGTTGTCTTGTCCTTCCAGCCCTTCTCTTACAGTTCGGTGTGTTCCTCGGATATGGCATTCTCATTGCTTACGTGAGTTTGGCAAAGATAAATGGAATAACCAAAGCGGTTGAAAAGCAGATGCTCAAATTAATTATAAAAAAATGAGAATAAGGCACATCAACCGGAGCTGTATTGCTAGGCAACATTTGGACGACTGAAGAGTTTTGGGCCTTAAGAGTATTCACTTCAAGAGTCTTCTGCTCTAATCTCCCGGCGTAGGTGGTAATAGGTGGTATCAAGAAGCTGTAATGTTTTGACAAAATGTTGATGATTCTTTTCCTGTTCATTCATCTCTGTTAGTTTGATGGTCACTTCATCACGGAGTGTTGAAATATTAGAGAGAGTTTGTCCCATTTTCTTCGATACCATTATCAGGAATGTTTTGTATAGACCTCCAGACTATAGTAAGTAGTAATAAGACTCTTTAGCAGAGTGAGTTGGACAGTGTATGCTTTATCTAATGTATGTTATCTATCATTCATCAATCACCAAGCAGCTAGCTCCAGTTTTTGAATATAACATCTTCAATGGAGTTCCTTGTCTGTTTTGAGCGCCGTAGATTTTATAAAGAAGATCAGAAATAGTTAATCTGCAGGATCCTGAGTCTGAAGTATTCTATAAGAGAATTTTAGTATGAGGCCGGCTGCTGTATCATTTAATCAATTAAATTAATATTTGTAAGTAGGTAAGTTTACAGAGTTGTACAAGTAAATATAAATAATAATAAATTGTCAGGTACATTTGAGATAAATTGATATCTTTATATTTATCAAAGAAAATTTCAACTAAGTACATACTAAAGGCTGAAAATAAAATAAATACGCCTCTTTGCATTTCATGTGCTGAGCTCCCAGGCTCTTTTGTCATCCAGATAATCCTTAACACTATAGTAATAAGCTTTTTAAGATTTTTTTTTATATTTATTAAAAATTATAGAAAGTCTCACAAAACCTTTTGCCTGTATCTACAACGGTTGTTTGGACCACGACGACGTACCTACTTATAGATCTTGCAGACGTTCTAGCTGTCCCTGCCGGTCGAGCCCCAGTGGCTGGGCAGTAAAAGTGTTTAAGGACCTCAATCGTTGTAGATACAGGAAAAGGGTCCGTCTGCCCCGCCTGTCTAGATGTACCTTAAGTTTAGGTACACCTGGACGGGTGGGCAGTACGGGGTTACTGCCCCGTCCAAAACATCCATCTATACAATCCATCATTATGAGTAGGTTAGGTTGACTGATAGGTATTAGCTTCAATACCAACAACAGACGTCAACGTTGGCTACAAATGCTCCAATACAAATCTGGAGCGTTCCAATCATTAACCAGTTTAGATGGACAACTATAGAGCTACTCTGTACAATAATGTGTGCATATGCATTCTGAACTTTATTCGTTTCGTCTTAAAAGTCATCCATTTTTGCAATCCATGATTTATTGTAGCCAGATGTAGGTGCCCTGCTAGTGTTGATACGTACCTAACTCAATGGAAGATTCTATTGTAACTTCCATAAGTTAGCTGGGTTCGTTGACTGCCGGGTCTACGTTACCAACGTGTGTACATATTCTAGCTTTGTGCTTGTGCCTAAGTAATAGATTCAATACAAAAATCTTCTAGTACATCATGAAATCACATGAAGTTGGAAACCAAATTTGTAACTGTTGACTTAGTAAACTAAGGGTAGGGTGTCCATTTTTGAATAAAGTAGGTAAGTACCTACCTGCTTCATCCAAAACATGGACATCGTATGACATGGACTACGGTAAATTATTTGATACAATTTATTACGAGCGTTTATTCTACTTGCCCTATTAGTATGTGTGGGATAAATCTTGCAATTGAATTTTAGACCAGTTATTCTCAACAGATTGTGTTGAAACTTGGCATACTTATGTAAGTTCGGTGACAACGCAATGTTATGGTACCATAGAGCTGGTCTGATGATGGAGACAAAAGGTTTCCAATATGTGTGGGATAAATCTTACAATTGAATTTTAGACCAGTTATTCTCAACCGATTAAGATGAAATTTGGCATAGGTACTTATGTAAATTCGTTGAAGTCTGGTTCTTGTCTGAACTGACGGATGAAACGTTTTCTTCAGAATTCATACATTTATGTTAGAAAGCTACGTTTTTGCTCTTATTTACTAGCATTGAAGCATATATTTGTTTTTTGTTTCAATGTGCCTACGAAGCGATTATAGTACCACAATCACAACTAGATTGCGCCACTAGACAAATTTAGAAGGCGGTATCAAAGCAACAGACCTTCGTAATACTTTCGTAAAAAGGGTTGAGATCACGAGAAGAGCCAAGTCAGCCATTTAATTACTTTCCTAGCATCTCGTAGGTTACAAAGATTATCTTTGGTGGGTTAGTGGCGAACTGTTCACCGCTTACTCACCACTCGAAGAAAATCGTACAGTTCCTGGCATCTAGGCCAGGAACTGTACGATTTTCTTCGGGTGGTGTATTTAGTCCGGACGAGGTAAAATACATCCATGTATCGTCCGGACTATGCAGATGCTTTAAGAGTGAACACTACCTTAAATTGCTAATTTTCAACTCCGCCGGATGTCCATATCTTCCAAATTACTGAATATTTAATTATAAATTTGTACAAGTTCAGGACTTGCTCATCCGTAATATGTTTTAAAAGACGATTCCATAAAATTTTCTCGATAGAAAAAAATAACAGTTACCAACTCTAAATTTTACTAAAATCTAAAGTTAAGTTAAGTAATTGTACTTATTATAAAGAACATTTGTATGTTGCGTTTTTTTTTCAAATGATGTCCTAATTAATAGATAATATAATAAGCCAAAACTTGTTTTTGGATTTGCGTTTTCTACTGTAGTTTAGTGAGTCAAGTATCTACATAATATGTATGCTAGTTAATGGCTATTCTAAGGTCACCGTTAACTATGTGATAAACTAGCACGCTTATCAGAACATTCGGAACAGTGAAGGGCCTTGGCCTGAATTCAACGTACATACTTAGACCCACTCCACAAAAATAATAAGGGCACTCGATTTTACGAATACGTGGTAGAGTTCTTTCTCACTTGCACGAGGCTTCGCCACTTTTTTGACAATGTAATATTTTACAGAATTGGAGTAAATTTGTATAGTTTTAGATGTTTTGTTCTGTTTAAGTTTAAGGCGTGAATATAAATGTGAATTGACGTGAATTGGGTTACGTTAAAATCTTCTTTCTCAGTTATCTTTATTGAAAAGCTTCGAAAAACATACATTATAATCTTTGTGATACAAGGCAGATCCACTTCGTTTCAACAAAAAAAACTAGTTTAAATATCAGAAATAATTGTGCAAAGTACCTACCATCCGTTTTCTTAGTTAATACTGTTTTTCTCCTAAACTATCGATCACAATTTTTATTTATTGCCATCGCCGTATTAAATAGTTGAATACCAAGGGAACCTTCGGCTTATTCTTGCAAATAAATGAACTAAATAATAGTTAATCAGCTTGATTTTTGCGCTGACAAATTTAATTTTTGCCGCTCTGCTCTGTTCCGCTCCTATCAACGCGAAATCCTATGTCTATCCTTTTCACAAAATGGGGTCATTATATCGCCCTCTTAATAATCTTCATATATGAACCCATTTATAGAGTACGTCAGTAATAAGCGCCCAGTGCAACCCAGATATTGTAGAAAGCAATGATAGTAAAATAATCTTGTTAGAGTAGCGGTTTTGTTGGCTCTATGCCAGGTCACTTGGGAACTGCACACTGGGAGCTGATGGATGACATGTTTCCCGTACGATAAATACGGGAGATTGTCTCATGAAAACTACAATATTCTGCTGCAAAACGTAAACGTGTCATACATTTGGCAACCGATATGGCGCGGCGGGCGATGGCCTGCGACGCAGGAGGTTGCGGGTTCGATTTCCGCCCTGGGACAAATGTTTGTACGATCAAATTTCATCCAATTTGAACCAGTAGTTTAAGAATTATAACTAGTCAACATGTCACCACTCACTGAGTGACCGACCGATCATCAAAATTCTAAGGCAATAACAGACATAGAAGCTTCAAATTTAGAATACAATCAGTGTTTGGTGTAAAAATCAAGGAAAATCTAAAATATTTTTTGCCAGTTATCTATATACATACACTAACTGCATAAATAACTTTGTAATCCCATATAAATGTATAGGATTACAAAGTTACGTTTGCAGCTAGTGAATCAGTGTAAGTACCTGTATGATGTATAATTATAATAAAATGATAGGTGTAGATAGGTACCTACATAGATATAATTATGTTCAAAGGTAACTTGTAAAATGGTCAACGAAATGCAATGAATCTATTTTATGCAAAACATACTAAAAGATTTTTAACATTGATATGGTCATTTTAAGATGTCAGGTTAGCTAATTACGTAATAATAATAAAATAACTAATAACTTAGACAGAAGGTCCTTTAAGTAGGGACTTGATAAAGTACTACAGATTTGATATTAAATGGATCTCACAATTTTTTACGGTACCTGGAAGAAATGAATTTCGAGACTTGTTATTTTTTTACAAGTTTTGTTTTTGATGGCATTTTTCTTTCGTTCCCAGCATACAGCAACGTCTGCAACTGACATTGTGAACTTGGGTAGGTAGTTATGGTACCTACTGTTGATATACAAGGCGAAAAATATTTAGTTAATAGATAATAAGAAGGTCTCGACAGAGCCTACGCATTTGCTCCCCTTAGAATCCAAACCCTAGGTCCGGGGCGGTACCGAGTCTCACAGGGTTTTTCAAGAAAAATATACGAGCGTCTGGTCGAAGCGATGCATGACCCGAGAGCTGGTGAGTGTCTGGTGCAGCGCATCAGCCTGTGCATCAGCTTTGCCATACAGCAGCGGGGCAATGCATCCAGAGTCTTGGGGACGCTTCCGACTGGTATTGATATAGATCAATGGAGCTACTAGATAGATCTGCTCTAGATATGACAATTGACCTAGCTATTGCTAGCTGCAATCTGCAGCTAGCTCAATTGTCTCAATTGTAAAGTTCAGTTGCAATTGTTTCAATTATAAATACTAGTTCTAATTTGTCGATATTTGTTGTGTATATTATTTGATTGTAATAATAGGACATTTCTACCGTTTTTGCTTGTAACAAAACTGTAACAGGTCCAATTCTGTAAATTGAAGACATGTATTTTGAAAACTTTTTTGGTGGGCACTCTTTTATCGAAAATAAAGCCAAAACAAAAACGTTTGGATATAGTTCTACTAAGCAATAATAATACTGTCACATTGTAGTCGTTTTCTTAACCTATTTTCAATACATACTTCGGATAAAATGTAGAAGTGACATGTCTAAAAGTTTTTTGTAACTCTATCGTTCGACGATTGAGAACAATAACAATCCATTGTTTCCGAATCTATTGTATTGTGGAAACGAGATGGGTCCGTTTGAGTAGGTATTTTTTTCGTCATTTGAAATTAGACACGAGACGGGAGTAATCTAGTTGTTTACTCCAAAACCTTTAGACACGAGATAAGACCATACCGAAATTGCATACATTTAGTTCTAGGCCTGGTTAGTTCCCATGGGATGGAAATAATCTTAAACAACGCGTGCGTAACCGCGGGCAGAATTAAGTTTTGCATAAATTCTTGTATGATCAGCTTAAGTATTTTGTTTCGTTACTATAAGTTTTAATTAGATAAAGATGTTATTTATTGCTCACAGTTTTAGCGACAATCGTGTATTAGCTCAGCTTGCGTTCATTAAACGTTGGTAAAATGCCACTTAACCAATTTTTGTAACAGAGCTGATATCAGCTAATAAAAGTGTGATGATCTATATTAACACTCAGATAAAACTACTACAAAGTCTGAAGCGTAATGAAGGAAATACTAAAAACGTTGCGTTTTACATCGAGAACAAAAGTTGACCTCCCTACGATATCCATTCTATTTTAGATTCTATGTTAGAAACATTAAGGGCGTTATGGTAGAGCCCATTGCTAGGAAGTTGTAGTTGGAACTTGTAACGTCCAATCCAAGGCTATCGACTTAGTAAAAACTTGGCCAAGGATTCTGGGCTGTCGAAGTATTGGTTGCAGTACTAAATAGGTACTATACTATGATTTTATCGGCATCTACTTATATCTGAATATTAAGGTCATCTGTCTATTGACACAGAGCACGTTTGAGGCTGTGGCGTCCTCGTCCCACGTCTGAGGTGGAAGGTATTGGATAGTTAATAACGATGTGGATTGAATGAAAAACAAACATAATTATTTGGGCAACATAAACATATTGCAAATTCCCTACAAATTCTACGTCAATATTACAAAATTAGTGATTTATTGGTGTCGGTCCACGTATAAACAACCTAACGGTTGGAGCAACGCTGGTTTTCTGGTAGAACGGTTGAATAAGGCAAGATTTTAAGACACATCTACCTACACATTTTATACTTCTCGATTATTAGCTCATCTTGCGTAAATTAAATGTTGGTAAAGAGCCATGTCACTTAACCAACTTTTGTACCAAGTGTGATCAGTCGGGGCGCATTCACAAAGCATCCGTGTTACAGTATCTGTTATTTTCTCGTGATAGCGTATGTAGTTGTAGGAGCGAGTTCCCACACCCGACAGTATTCCGGATCCAGTAAACGATTGTTTCCAGCAGCGAACGATCCGTAAAAACGGTCCTGTAAAAACGGATCCGCTGTGTGTGCCATATATACCAACTACCAAGACTGAACCAATATGGAAACTTACTATTGTTATCTTTATATATTCTGTTGTTATTTAGAGAAGATACATTTCCTACGATTAATAACCACTACTAGCCTTGCAACCACATGTAATGACGAAATCGGAACGCTACTCGAAGGATTCCACATGTAAGAACACGTTTAGAATAAATTAGGTATTGATACTACTTCTAGTCTACCAGTTATGGCTTTTATTCAATATCCTGTTTCGCAAACTCACGTCATAAGAGAACGGTTACTTTTCAAAGATTCAGATCAAATATTCGCTCGTGGAAACCAAAAACTATAACGAATTATTGTAAAGTTATTCTTTTAAACAAATTTAACATTTATCTAGGATTGTGTACCTACGCGTATCAATTCAATCTTCCGCATTCAAAAATAAGGGTACCTGTACTTACTACCCAATATCGATCAGTAAACTAAATCATTATCAGTAATGAATGCCCAGGACTTCTTCATTATCAGAATGTCTTGAAAATTTGCGATCTGCAATGCTGTTGGCACAGAGATTGTTGTCCAGGGTAGGATTGAGAGAAATTCTGTCACATCGTTACCTCATATATATATTAACGCGCGAATATATTAACGCCGAATGCGTTAATATATTCAGAGCAGATCGCAAATTTTCAAGGCTCTTCTACTGAACTGGAATCTATTGTAAAAGAGTTGCAGAATTCCCCCTCAACATTTTCACGCTCGTACACGATGGTCATTGAAGTACTATTACTACCTACGTAGTACTTATAATTCAATGCCAATGGCACAATGTTTGTGCTGTCACTTGTGCTACCTAGATCTCTATGAATGGTATACACCTGGTAGAAGGGCGAAGTGGTTTTGGATGTCTCTGAAAAATTTGTTTAATTGTACCCTACATAATGGATAATAAGATATTTAATCAATCCGGCGAATGGGACCGCGGTCCCAATACCTAGCGGTCCCAATCGACGGAAGCCTCAGATAATAAGGTAGTTGTATGATAAATATGTATGAAATTTTTTTTTTGTATTAGTGCCGTTATTTGCACTATCAACCATCTTTTCTTATATCTATTTTTTTCCATCCCAAGGTTACCTGGGAGAAATCGCTCTCAGCGATAAGGCCGCCTTTTGTACTGTATTATGTTTTATTTAGATACATTCATGTTTATTTTTATTGTACAATAAAGTGTTCATTCATTCATTCATAATGATGTCAAGAATCTTCAGAACACAATGCCAATAAGCGAACATCCCCATCATTCTAATCTGCCAGCATACACGCTTTGAACTAGGATCTATAAAACCAGCTACATGTTTAAAATTAATTTCCTCTACATTATCCGCTGTGTTTCTATGTACATAATAATGTTTTCTTATGATTTTGGAACTCTGAAAATCTGATTCTTTTCAACATCTTTCCAGTGTTGCCCGAACTTAATTATACGCTGCGGGAAGATAGGGCATTGTGGAGCACAATTTTTTTCTTTAATTCGTGAACTTTTTAGGGCTAATTCTTTTTTTAACAAGCGTACAGAGGTGTGATCCCTGAAAATGTCATTGGACCAAGACAAAGTAACCGGGTTTTTTTTATAATCAAACCATTTATTAACAAAGGAAATTACAATCAAAAATAGAACTAAATTAATACTAGTATTTACAATTGAAACAATGGAGCCAACTGCAGACTGTTTTATTTTTGTAATTGCACCAGTAGCTTATTTAATGCTTATCTAATGTTCCAAAAAACATTATACAAAGTACATATTTAAAATACCTGGTGCTTTACTGTCGCTTGTATATGCGCCTTAACAGTGTCATTGCCATGACATATCTACAGCTCCATGTTTTGGCTAGTAGAGCTACGCCAATGACGGCACAGTCCTTTGGATCGCACCGCAGAAGCTGGGCATTAAGTGAACGCGTTCACTGCCAAGCTTTTTGAATCCGGGCTTCTTTATATTGACTCTCTAGTTGAGTATTTTGTACCAAAACCCTCTACCGTGTTTATTATGCGGTGGCGGTGATCATCACAGCTAAAAACGGGGATTCCCGAGGGATTTGAAAAATATTCGTTGAAATGCTGAACGTTTTCTCCTTTCGGTAAATGGTTTAAAATAGTTATCCATCCTTCTGGAATATAATGTTTCGGAATGTTTCTTCTTAGTTCTGCAAGTGCTGCAGCTTAGCTGTGCACTTCAGTTTCAAGATGTTATTTCTCGTTAAAAAAAAATTCTTTTTTCATTACATTTTATTTTATACACATATTTTTTTATTCAACAGTTATATACAAAATTAATTTATATTCTAAACGTAATATTATTTCGTAGATTTAAGATAGATTTAACTTGAATTGAAATTGAATAAATAATTTATTACAAGAAGATAAAGAGGTATAATAATACTCATGTAAGTAATAGATTTTTTCTAATTTCTAAGTGTTATAACTAAGTAGTATACTCTCTAATAGTTAGTAGATATAGTAAACCTATAATTAGTAGGTATACCTAGGTTTACTCAACACTTTTGTTGACTCATCATAAGTCATTCAGGACTCATGATTAGGTAGAGCCAACATCACCAATATTGTTTCTAGGAAAGTGCGCAAGAGCCATGCAATGCACAGTTTAATCTTTTCGTGCGACTCTTCATGACCTAGGAATCCTAAAGCATTTGCTTGTGTTAATAAACCGCTAATAATTACCAGGAGGTCTCTTGTTTGCTACTCACTGAAAAAAACGCAATGAGCGGTTTTCGATTTGCATTAAAAAAAATGTTTCAAATATCTCGTAAGGTGACAGGGCGACAACTGAAATTAGGATACCTATGTCAATATCAAATGAAAGGAAAATTCAATAAAATTTTCCATAATGGTCCATTTTCACGTTTATGTTTGTTTTTCTTTCATTTGACATTGACACACCCTAATTTCCGTTGCCACCTATCGATATATGGAACAAATATTTTTCTTTATAAAAATGCAAATCGAAAACCGCTCATTGTAAATTCGTTGGTGTGGTCCCAGCCTAGAATTTGCATCACTCCAACTCTTCCCGCGTTTATCGAAAGAGGCGATATAAGGATATCCACAGAGGGGAGGGCAGCAGCTCCTTTTACTGAAAAATTTCCGACCCGCGTGCCCAGCGTGAGGATTATGAGCATTGACCCCCTTTATGATTAAGCCAAAAAGGCGGTCATCATATTCATCCAAAATTAAATAATTGGTAAACTATATTAACAAAGAAAATCACAATCAAATAATAGAATTAACTTAAAACTAGTATTTACAATTGAAACAATTGAGCTAACTTCAGACTGTTCCTAATAATTGCTTAACTTTGCTTGTAAAAATTAATTGGATCAAAAAGGTAACATTTTGACCTGATCAGGTTTAATTATCTTACGATTTACAACGAAAGTGTAGGCACAGCTGCTGTGTTAAAGGCTGAAGGACATACTTTACGGCAAAAAATACGCGCGTATTTTGTAGCACTTCGCAATCATCTTTCGTTATAAAAACTAAAATTTTGTCACTGCAGAAGTGACAAAATTTTATTGTCTTCGATAGCCAAAAATCGTTACCAGGTCGATCGCAATGAAGTTGAGTCATCAGAACATTACGTCAAATGATGAATCAAATCCGTAGCAAATTAAGACAAAAGTCGAATATGAGATCCCTTCCCCTTATGAGAGTTTTCTCGTCGCCCTTGTTTATAGAGTTTTTATTAAGAATCTTAATAAAAACTCTAATTAAAGATTGAGATTAAGATTTCGGGCATATTCCATTGACCCTTTATTTTCAGTAGGTACATAACCCATATTAAACCGAAGTGTTAGATAAAATGTCAGTTTGTCGTATAAATAACGCTGGAAGGTTGCCAGGCGTGCGTGCGCGACATCCGACTGTTCCCGTGAAGATTATAATTAGGATATCATATTTGGCGCATTCTAATTTAAAAGAAAAAGCGAACTTCTGCTCGCGTCTTCCATCTCATATAATACATGGATACAACATACTTAACCCAATAGGTATAGAGTTCAGGAGTAAGGGTCAGCTCACACCGAGACGCGACGCGACGCGACGCTGCGCGCACTTTTATGGAAAAAGGAACAAATTTTATTGACAGAATACGAAAACTCCCCGCAAGTAAGTGCTACGCCACGCCTGCGCCAGTTTGTTCTTTTTGCGTAGGTATTAAATAAAGTTATAGGTAGGTACCTATTATAAATCAAAGTGCGCACAGCGTCGCGTCTCGTCTCGGTGTGAGCTGACAATGACAATAATATTACAAATGTGAAGTTTGGACGTTTAGATGTTTATTTATTCTTCACGCCGAAACTACTGAACGGATCGGGCGGTTGCATAGATTTAGATCTAGACTAGATTATATGCTATTTTTATCCCGGAAAAACGCCTGGCGCGCGAGCAGAAGCTATTAATAAATAAATAATAATAATGCTGGACAATCCACACAGCATCATCTAGCCCCAAGCTATGCAGAGCTGTATGTATAAGCTGTGTTTATAACTACTGGTACTTGATAACTCCATTCGTTAATTAAATTTATACCATCTATAAATAGAAAACACCCAGAAAAAATCGTAGCGCGCAATGCAAGTTATATTATAGTATGGTTATTTGACTACATTGAAAATTGTTTTCATCCTAGTCAGTGACAACGTTACAAAGCATAATCAGGTGATTTGTATTAAAAAATATGCCCATTCTTGGTAAAATACGGGATTACGATTACACATTTTTGATATGTGATCACGTAACCGAAAACGCTTTGCATTTGATTGCATCGCTAGTGACGTCACACATATCACAGATAACAGTGCGTGTTGATGGTGTGTGACGTCATCAAGTCATGTCACCGGAGCCATGACAGAGATTAACGTTTTGGCGCGCCATTGTTTTATTCAAACTTTAAAATTAGTTTTATAACTTAAAAGACCGGCGTTCTACAACGTTGTATAAATATTAATTACATACAGTATTTTATTAGATAATACGTTAGATTTTTTTTTGATGAGTGGCTGTTTATAAGGGCGATTCTACCTCCATGATAGAATGAAAACTTTGCGCTGCACGTAACAAAGACATGAAAAAAAGTTGCTAGTATCGCGATATTTTTTTGTTTACTACGAATTTTATTGAAGGTGAACATAGCTTAATGAAATTGATTGTGAATGTCATCAAGCGATTATTAGGACCAAAATATGCAAATACTACAGATGGGCAAATAAGTAAATGTTATTAACCTGTTGCAGTCCATATCACGTGATATTTGATGAGTTACGACAAATTCGTGACGTAGAGAAGTTAAAAACGTGTGCATTATAATGTTAATAAGTATTTTCGAGCAACTGGTGTTCTTGCCGCTAGCCAGGATATTAACCTGTATTAATGTGGTTTGTAACCCGAAAAAACATTTATTAATGAATTTCGGATTGAATGGATTTTACTGACCTTATTGAAAATGCAAAAATATGCATTTTCATTCTCTTTTATTGATACATTCAGCTCATAACTCCTTTATTTTTTTTCCCTCATGGATTGAATGGGGTGATTTAGTCCCTAGTAAGTACATTAATATACCATTACGACTATACATACTTATATATCATAAAGTTTTCTTTTAATTGCTGAAATTAAAAAAAGTTTGATTCAATATTTGCTTCGAGCTCTGCTACTCTTTGTGACAAAGAACTGAAACTCTATTACTACAAGTGGAAACATCATGAAGAAGAAGTGAAACTCTGGCGTTTTCTTCAAATTCAGAGATTTTGTTTATACATGCCAACTCTTAAAAGTTTATTGGTATTTTTGGTAAGTACATAGTTACATTTTAGCAGTAGAATAAACAGTCTTCCATAATCATTCATCGTCTATTTCGTGATAGTAAGAAACTGCTGAGGCACAGTTTGAGGCTTTTTAAAACAGTAATAAGGATGATCATACAATTTCAGACATTATATATAAGTATATAATCTGCTACAGTAAGTACTGTAGCAGAGCTAAGAAGATCTTAGGTTGAACGTCAGGGATAACTATTAGTCCGTTGCGCTCCGATAGCCCTCTCCGAAGAACATCGCCTCGAAGACACCATGGCCAGCACGAGTTTATGTGCCAAAAAAACCACTTGCCGGCTGGTATCTGAGTCCACCACAAAGGTGCAATCTGATAATTGCCCCGACGTAAGTAGATAACCACATCTTAGCTCCACGTTCTCGAACTCGAGCTGCCAGGGTGTTCCTGCTTCCGTCATCGTTATATTTTCGTAGTAGATATATCTACTACTATAATCTACGACTAGTGAGTTTAAAATAACAATAAAACTCGATTAAGGCTTTCCTTTCTTTTCTGCTTCCGCCAACGTGAGTTTAGAAGAACAACAAAACTTACAGGCGTTCGTTTATTTTCTGCTTCCGCCAAAATAATATTTTGGCAGTAAAACTTTTTTTCCCCGATTTCATTTGCGTGGACCGAAACTACGTATCTCAAACTAGAATAATCCAATTTACCCATTTGAAAATTCCTAGACATGTTCAATAATTGTAATTTCTTAGTATTTTCTATAAGTTTCAAGCAAAATGGACTACTGGTTAAAGAGTGAAAAAAAAGAACAAAAAAAACCTTAATGTCTTTTCTTTTAGGGGTACAATTTCTGAAAATCCCTTCTTATCACCCTCCAAATTTCAGCCTTAAAGTTACAGCTTTGGTTTGGGCTGGGCGTTGTTACCAGAAAATCGCTTGTTCTTTTATAATTAAACCTTTTATTTATACGTGTTTTTGCAAATAAATGACTTTTACTTTTACTTTACTTTTACGTTCAAATTAAAACAAAAGGTACTCTATAGATACCCGATATATAAATCATTTATATTTTCGCAGTAGTTAAATGATTTGGTGGAGACTGGACAGTGAGTTTAGAAGAACAATAAAACTTGATTGAGGCGTTCGTTTTTTTTCTGCTTGCTCCATCGCAATGTTTTTGCAGTAGTCAAAGAAGTGGCTAGTGTAGTGACCTGAAAAAATTTCATCGCCTTTGTGACTTTTTCAATATTATCCCTTAGTTTGCATAGCAGAACGTCATTTTTAACAAAGCATGCGAAATTTCTTTACATATTATGTTGTTTTTTTGTAGATAGACCATCTTACCTAGACAGGTACTGTCTAGGTAAGATGCTGGTCTATCTAATAGGTACTGTCTAGGTACTATCTAGGTAAGATGGTCTGCAATAACCTTATCAGCGCATTATTAGCGCTGATAAGGTTATTGCAGATCTGGACCCGCGGTACTGCCGCACGGCACAAACATGTGTATTCAAATATAGGCCCTAACTTGTAACATTTGGATGCATTTAAGGTTTATTTATTGACGGTATCAAAAACGAGTTCGAGTTGAGCAAAAGGGAACAAAATGAATTGCACAAAAGGGAAGCCCCGTTGCGCAACTATTTGCAGTTGAGCAACCTCAGTTGCACAAAAGGGAACTCGCGTAACAGATAGCTCGAGGTAATAAAATGGGTGGCTTGACTCTTCTAGTGATGTCAACACTTTTGACGGCAAATATTAACGAGATGAAACTTCATGTTTTTGTTTGGATCTCACCATTTTTTTATGAAAGTCACTTACAGAAAAACGAAACTTCACGAGTTCTTTTTTTACTGCGGAACCATAAAAATATGAATTAACAGCATAACTTACTATAATCTAAATGTCTTTTCTATATTCCATTTCTTTACTTCTCTATTCTAAGAAATTAATAAAATTCTCTATTCTATATCCCAAATTTCATATTCGTAGGCTTGCTATGATTTCAGTCAGTTAGTAAAATTAGTGAGTGATGATGATGACAGATGAGTGATGACGAAATAGCGTTACTTAAAGGATCGATATTTCGTAAACGAAATTAATAAAATAAACTTTTTTTATTCTAGGAGTCGGTGTACCTTTGTATTATAAATCATTTTCAGGCCCTAGATGCCATTTCTCACAAAGATATCACTGAAAATTGCCTTGAGATGTATCGAGGAAAAGGTTCTAGGTGGCGGTCGTCTACTCGACTTGGCAGGGCCACAACCGTGGCCCCTGATCAAAGATTACGAGTTAGAGTTCATATTTGAATGCTTATATATGTGCTGCACGGCACCGGTGTTCGATGTATGGTCTATGTCCTTAAAATTTAAACCGTATGAGTAGAAAAAAAAGTAAGTTACAAATACGCCTGCCGCGATACCACGCATCTAGGCCAAAGAACGATGACACGTAGAATGCTATTATCTATTTTGTGATAATACCTAATGCAATGCGTCTGTTGATTGTACCTCAAACATGCTTTATAAGTCTATTTGTACGCCAATAGGTACAAATAGACTTATTTGATAGGTAGATAATACCATCAATGTATACTTAAAACGTGGTTAAAGAATACCTACTTTTTGACGACCTGAAACTAGTAATAACATTTAAAATTATGATTGAAACTGCTTTTGAAATTAGCAACTAAATCTCAATCTAACCTTTAAACAGTGAAGACATGAGCCGAACTAGGCCCAGTTTCCACACCATTGTGTTTGGTAGGATAAGTATTACTGTAATAGACCATTCACGTCTCACATTATTAGACGGGTTACAACACAATGGATGCGCCGCCGATCATTTTCGTCATACAAACCGTCATACCGAACGGTGAGGCCAACAGTCAAAACTTATTTTGTAGTTTTTTTTGTTTCGTTTTCTGCAGTAAATACTCAGCATGTTGCGACTAAGATAAATTCTGACTTCCTTGCAATCAATTATCTTATCTTTATAGGAACAAGCAATTTTTCGGAGACAACGCTCTGCTCAAATCGCTATGAAGCTAGAAAGCTGAAATTTGGAGGGTAGGTTACCTTTTTGTACAAAAGTTCCCGATAAGAAAGGATTTTTGGACATTCTTTCCGAGGGAGCGTGAAAAGGGGCTAAGTTTTTTTTTGGTATTTTTTGTAACTCTTTAACCAGTGGTCTGATTTGCTTCAAACTTACAGAAAATACTAAAAATACAAAACTATTGATGGTGTGGATTGTTTAAAATATTCGTTATTTGAGAATTGGTTAAATTAAAAGGCCAGGCAATGAATGCTCAAAAAAAGGACATACAATACATTTATTTTGCTTGGGACACAGTTTTTGATTTCGTAACTATAATAATAATAATCACCAGCAACTTTTATCATGAAAGTATATAGTCCAATTTGGTTTGATATAAGGCAAAATCGTCTTGTAATTAGGTTCCAAATCATGTACGAAACATGGTTAAATGTGTTTGTATTTCACCTGAAAAGCATTATCTTAAAAAATATCCAAAGAAATGCCTTCTTCTCACATTCAGAACATGTGTTGCTAGCAGCGTTGCAAGACAATGAGTAACACGTCAAGGAACTGGCTGTTCAGAGAGTTTTGAAGAAAAGAAATATAAAAAAAAGTGAAGAAAGTTTGCTAATTCCAACTTCCTGAACTTCAGGATTTTGTGCCAATATGATATATTGGGAGAAAAGATAACTGACTCTCCAACCACAATGAAATCCGATGTAGAAATTTCAAAAACGGGTTCATTATCTGTTTGTACCACAAACAAGAGATATTTTCATTCGTACGAGGATTATCTATCATAGGCAAAATGAATTTTTTGTGGTGTTTTTGTAAGTGATTTGTATTATGATTTATTGCTTTAATAATTTTATTGAAATACTAATAGTATTTTATCCGTGTATTTCAGGTTCTTTTTAGTGTAATCGTCATTTTAGTGTAATCATCATTATAGCCCGTGACATGAAAGTTGGTTCTATAAAGAACCTCTTTATGGTTTGTTTACGTTATTTCTTTTGCTCGGATGAATAAACTACAATAGTGTAATCTATACTACTATTATAAAGAGGTAAAGTTTGTGAGGTAATCTCTGGATCTCCTGACCGATTTAAAAATGCTTTAACCAATAGAAAACCACGTTATTTGTGAGTGTTATTAGGTTATACATATATCAACCCGAAAAATGGGATATATGAAAAGCGCGGGCGAAGCTGCGGCTAGTTAGTATATATTATGAAGATGAAGAGTGTTGCATATGTTCTAGTTAAAAAATAATAATAATAATAAAGTTACGAATACAGCAATACATCCGACAGAGAACCCAAGTTATCGACATAGCTCAAAGAATTAGCAAGCTGAAGTGGCAGTGGGCCGGCCATATCTCGCGAAGAACCGACAACCGATGGGTAAACGTGGAGACCGCGACTCGGAAACCGAGGTATAGGTGGCCCTCCGGCCAGTTGAGAAGACGACTACGAAAGATTGCAGGCAAATGCTGGATGCGGCAAGTTTCAAGTTCTTTATTGGTAACAGAAATGGTTAAATGTCAAATAAACAATAGTAATAAATCAATGTTTTACAATGAAGTAGGTAATATGTACAATTTAAGAATGATTTTTAAAAATAATTAGCATTTATGTAATACATGTTAGAAATAAAATAAAATGAAATTGTATAGGTACATAAATTCAAAATTATAATGTCCGAAATAAAAATAATTGTAAATCTATTATAAAATAATATCACATAATATTCACAAATAATTACAAATGAAGTCACGTACATTTACGTGCGAGGAATTCATCCAATGTGTAAAAACACTGTTTTACCAATCATTCCTTGAGTCGAAACATAAAGGATTGCAAGCTGACAATAGAGCGCCTTAATTACAACTGGCTTGGAGCCCGGAGTTCTCGCATCACAGGACGTTGATAAGAATGTCCAGACGCTTAGCTCAGCGATATTGACTCGTTATTAATACGTTTTTTAATGCGTTGTTTTTTATTATTTACTAAAAAACAATGTCCGATCTTATGGGACGCTGAATACAGACCCTGAGGTTATAACTACATTTACTTAAATTTAGTTAGATACAATATGCGATCGTTTTCGTTCGGGCAGCCCAACAAAAATGGTCGTTACCTTATTATTTTGATTGGTTGTAAATCCACATCAATCGAGTTTGAACGACAGAAAAAACTAGGTATTCTAAAACTTATGCCTAAAATCCACTGTAGGTACCTACCACAGCAGCCTTAACTCAGATTATAGTATTCTCACGGTTAGACAGCTTTTTGTGCTCCAAGCCGCCCATAGGTCTTACGATGACGTGCACCTCATACCAGTAAAGCCAAATCGGAGAAGAAAAGATTCTGATACAGTTTTTCGAAGCACATTGGAGTCACATAGTAGTAGAGTAGACACGCATACATATATTATTGGCAAAAAGATAACAAAATCAGCTATCATATTGAGCTTCGCTTATTACTGAGGAAAAATTACACCAGACTACAAAAGCTCGCGTAGTCGACCAGTGCATAGTAGTATGCACTGGTCGTCAACGTGGCAATGCTGTTAGCATTCAGGGCACTTTACCTTCTGGTGACGGCTTAGATATTTAGTAAAGCTCTAGCATAAAACTCTTCTTTTAGTTTCGATTTAGCTTGTAATTTATACATGTAACTATTTAATTTATTAGTAACTGATTTATATCGATGTTGAATCTGTCAATATAATATATTATAATCTATAAAAAAAAATTATAATCTATTATACCTAACCGATTTCATCGGTATCTCCTTCAATTATGATCAGATTAAATTATTTCGATATTGTATAAGAAATTATCCCGAATTGTACCCATAAAACATTTATTCTCGAAGGATCATTATTTATCCCGTCAAGGTTAAAAAACAACATAATACTTTTCTTGTTATCTTCGCCAATTCTCAATAGATTTAGATGATTCTTTCTATAAAGACTTTTTATTAAGATTGAATTTGAGGTGGTCCCACAAAAGTTTTGAGTTCGAGGAATGATACCTATAATACGCATTACGGCGCAAAAAAAAAATTATCATGCGATGATTCACATGTTTTTGTTGTTACAGTTTATTTGTGTTACCTACTTTTAATAAATTTTATAAACTATTACGGTTTAATAGATACAGAATTGACAAACATAGAGCAAAAATAGCCAAAAAATCACGTTTTTTGTATGGGATTAATTTAACTAATTTCAATATTAATTTTATTTTGTTTATTGTAGCGGCAACAGAAATAAACATCCTGTGAAAATTTCAATTTTCTGCCATTTAGGGTTCATGAGATACCCTGACACCGTATGACACCAGCCGGACGACCGACAGCGGAAGCTTAGTAATAGAGTCACGTTTTCACTCTTGGGGTATGAACATTGACGGATACAATGCAACGGATGTTCACAATCACAATCATGTTTCCTGCTCCACTTCCACTGTAGGTACGCTGCGCCTTGGCTGCGCACGCGAACAGGGGAGCAGCGTTTTTGCGGACTTGCACTCCTACACATCCACAGTGATGTCCCGATTAATATACTATTGACAGGTTTGCCAAAAAAAAAAGGGGCACAAGGCGCGCAATTGTAGTAGGTACATAGGTTAAAAGGCGAATTAAAACTTTAGTTTTTGTTTACTGGTGATTAGTTGAGATCTGTTTACTTTTAAACCTATATTTGAAATAAAACACTGTTTTAACCGGATTGATCGCGTATATTTTATAACTCATAATAAAACAGTGTTTTATTATGAGTTCTCGCGAAAATAACCATAGAATATCCTATACTTGAACTTTGTGAAAATGCACTCCGCCCCCACCCCAAATGAAATCCTGGATCCGCCCCTGGTACGGAACCCTAAAAAGTTGCCTATGTTGGATTCCAAGCTTAGGCTTTGGCACATCTCTGTAAAATTTCAGCCCGATCCGTTTAGTAATGTCGGCGTAAAGATCAAACAAACATCCACCTTGTATCTAAACATCCAAACATTCGCATTTATAACTAGGTAATTATAAGTGTGTTGTCATTTTTTCGCTGAAAAGTACATTTGTCAAAATCTAATTTTGCGGTTGTTTGTTCCTTTAAAATAAACACGAGGTTTTCTGAAACTTTTGTTTATTTTTGTTTCCACAAAACTGCAAAATAAAAGGTAGCGGTCGAGGTCGTTAAATTTTTCCTGTAGACGAATAAAGCGCCAATCATAATTTACTCATAATAACTCATAAGTATCCTGCAGAATTAAACCAGTTATAGCAACTTGCATGCATGGATATTGAATAATGTTAAAAATTTGAGTTCAATTTAAAACTTAAGTTTCATCATCGCCCCTTAACAGATTTCTTGTACTAACTATACTGTATTCTGGACTGTTCATCCTCAGTTCCCCATTTTATAACTAGATGTCGCTGCTAAAAGTGACCCCAAGTCTAGATCGCGCTATCGAAGCGTTTCACGAATTTGGTTGGTTTAGAACCATACAATTATTCGTTCATTGACAAACATAACATATGTACAAAATATATTACAGTTTTTGGAAGCGATAGGACACGAAGCTTCTTGAAGGTTTTGTGATCCCGCTCAGTAAATTAAAATAAAATACGTATAATGTTTAAAGAAACTGTATTCTCTAAACTTTACTTAAGGCGCATAGCCCAGTCAATTTAGCGCCGCCACCTACTTTATCTTATTATTCCGTTAAACAAAGGAAATTTCAAAAATCCATCGCTCAGTTTGTGATACCTTTTATAAACTTTTTTTTAATGTGTCTGTTATAGTTTTATTCCATTTAGTTTTGGCAGTGAATCGAAAATAGATTTTGTTGGCCACCAAGGGCCGCGCTAGTTTGGCTGGGGTATGCGCCTTAATAAATTAATAATGCTGGACAATGGGACAATCCACACAGCATCATCTAGCGGCTAGATAAGGCTGTGTGGACTATCCAGTATTATAGACTAGGGCTAGATTCTACTAGCCCCAAGCTAAGCAGATTTGCCCTATTACCATAAAACTACCTTATATCCAGATCGAACCCACTAAAAAGTAAAATATAATAACGTTCCTCTATTTTTACCCGACTACTGACAGGGGAGGGTTATGAGGTAAGCACCCTATGTTTGTATGTATGTGGCCTATTTCTTTGTTCCCACCTAGTTATGATACCGATCAGTTATGATACTTCACCTAGTTATGATACTTCTGTTCCAATTTTGAAAATTATTTTATGAATTCAAAGCTACAATTTCCTTCCTGAGTGACTGAATATACATATACCTACTATGTTTTATGTGCATGTGACCTGAAGCTAGTTGGTAATATTTTTTCTGATTATTGAACATCTACGATCTTCTCTCGATATTCTACATCTAACGATTTGCGAAAGACTGCTAGCAGATGCTGGATGCGGCAAGCTGAAGACAGGGCGCTATGGCGCTCATTAGGGGAGGCCTGTGTCCAGCAGTGGCCTACTATAGGCTGATGATGATAATCATGAACGCCAGTATACAACTTTTACGTACCCTAGCCGGGTTTCAATTTTTAACTTTATTTTATGTAGAGTAACTCTACATCTTTCCTCGGTCGCCTAATGGTATGGAGTGAAAGTTGGTGAGCGGTCGTCTTTGACATTGCCAAATTGTTAGAAGGTGAGGCCGCTTGCCTGCGGTGTGCTAACGGCAGAATTTGGCTGGTTTTATTTAAACAGTTTCTAGCTAGTTTCTTTTGTGAAAGTTTATTCAACGCTTTTAGTAGGATGCTAATATCCTTGTAGGTTTAGAGAGCTTTTCTAAATGCAGTAATTCCTTGGGTTATGGGCTCAGGTAGGTAGGTACTAATTACTTTTTATTGTGAAGCATCTAATTGTGTAAAAAGTCATTCGACATCAGAACGATTTGAATATGATAGCTTACTATGCACGGGCGCAGGTGAACCCGGCGGCATAATTATAACTGTTCACGCATATTCGGACAAAGGGCCTCTTGGGAGTCTCCACGTGTATTGGCTTGGCACGAAATAATTTTGCGAATCGCCCATCCTATTTCTACTCATAGGGGGTTCTATCCATCTCGTTCAGGCGTGTTTCACCTCCAAAAGCTATTCGACTCCAGACAGAGCCTGACTTGTTGGACTGGTTTCTAAAAATAGCGAAAACAGCGATTTTTGAGAAGAATTGTCGTTAGTTTGATCGATAGGCCGCTTCACATTCACGGGATTCAAATTAGCCTGTACCGTACATGACAAAGTAGGAACTTATCTTCCGTCTTAGTTATCGTACCTTTGTATTGTATATAATGTAACTACGGCTTACCTAAAGTCCGTGTAGCAAAATGTTGTTAGAAGCCTTAATTTGCATAACTTTGAAATGAGTAAGTAATAGAAAAAGTAAGTCCGTGTGAATAATGTAATCCGTAAAATGTAAGTATTATATATGAACAGATCACACAAAGTAGGTAAGGAAAAAAGACATGCTTTTTTCAAAGTAGGTAAGTTCGAGTAACACTTTAACATCAAAGAAAATTACAAGAACAGAATAGAAATAAATAATACTTGTTGTATTTACAATTGAAACAACTGACAGACTGCTACAAATCTACAGGTCAAATTTAGGTATCAAGTTTCAAAATCTTTATTTCTTTAGGCTTACGAAATAAGCACTTAGATAAGTCAAATTTTATACTATAAATTATTATCAAATCAAAGGTACCTAAGGTGTTTTTTATTTTCTCTTTGCTTCAATCTTTTGTCAGTGTAAGAACTGACAAAGAAACCACTCTCAATACCAGTCGAAAGCGTCCCCAAGACGCTGACTGCCCAGCTGTATAGCAATGCTGATGCGCTGCGCCAGATACTCACCAGCTCTCGAGTCACGCGGTGCTTCGACATCAGAGGGTTTTTTCAAACTCTGAGTGTGACGTTACCTCGCGGATCTAGAGTTTCGACTCCCAAGGGGTAAACGTGTAGGCTCTGTCTGCATATTTGCGCCCGCAGTCTGCGGTCTTAAATCTGCCGCTAAACCAGCCCTCACGGATGTCCTCGGGAGACGGGTAGGCGCAAGTATGTTGACGCAGGTAGCGTCCGACCCAACGCAATGAACCTCCCCAGACCTACCCAACTCCCATGTTACTAATATCGTAAAGTCGGGCCTCTTACCATCGTCACGCAGCAGACGATTCGGTGACCATTTCGAGAATAGCTAGTGACAAAGGCCCCCGGATGACGTCGTTAAGTCTGGCATCGTGTTATATCCGATCGGCGGTCCTAGTACACGATAATCTGCAATGAACCAACCAGGCTTGGCCAAATAAAAATAAATGAACGCAAAACTTAAGAGCGGAGATTACTTTCTAAATCAACGTATTTATTTTCGTTTCGAAAGTGAGCTAACCGCGCGGTACATAGTACCAAAACTAATGCGTCTCTCTAGTCTCTAAGGCGACGTTATAGTGACCGTTTAAAAGAAGCCAAATTGAGAGCCGTTGAAATTTCTTCCCATTTTCGCGTTCGTATAATTGTCGTTAAAAGTCACATGCATTTCCACGAGAGATTTGTATCGCCATAAAATTGCGCGTATGATTAACGCCAAACAGCTACTTACGTTAAACGCAATGAGCAGTGGTCATGCTGAATGAAAGCCGATAAGCATTGTTGCTTGTTACCTAATGTAATGATTCTACCTTCTGACCAGAGTATTGTTATGGGCTTATGTTACTAATACCTACATTTTTGCTAGTAGGGAAGGTACACTGCCTGCATAAAACTCAGCCACCGAGCGACGTTTTGAGATTGGAGCGTGAGCCAAATGTATGTATGTAAGTTGTAGAAACTGTTCTATTTCGCGAGGAACACTTGATTGCTGAAATTGGCTTGCCCGGATATTACAGACGTCTATGAGTTAAGAGTCAAAATAACTAATATCCGACGGACCAATTTGGCGTTGGCGACGAAAAAGAAAGATACAAAGTTAGTTAGTAGTTATTCCATAGGTAATGAATGATAGATTTATTGCTGGATGCTGCAAACTGAAATATAGGCTGATGATGATGAGATAGATTTATATAATTATATGACTCAATGACTCATTATATTGTAATGATAATGACCCTAACTTAAACTCAATTTCTAGCAGTTTTTGAGATTTCGTGGTTTGCCAATGGTATTTTGCCTTCCTCAGTCCTCACGTTTTGTAAGATTAAATTTGTGTTTTTATTTTGTACTATCTTATTAACAAAGAAAATTACAATTAATTTATAGTATTAAATGAAAATTATTATTTACTAATATTAATTCTATTATGTAGGTAGGTACTTGTTAATTCTCCGATGTCTGGAAGGAAGCCAAAGTCCCTGGCATCCTAAAACCGCGCAAAAAGGTGAATGAACCTTCCTTCTACCGCACTATCAGAGTCATCAGCTCCCTGGGGAAGATCTACGAGCGATTCCTTCTGAGTCGTCTCTAGTCCCACGTCAATGAGCACTAGCTCTTACCCAATGAGCAGTTCGGCTTTCGAGCTCATCGTTCTTGTCCCCAACAGGTGCTCCGCATCACGGAGCACATCCTGTTCATTTGACATCACACTTGGCCAGCTATTATGGGAGCTGTCTTCCGTGATCTTTCTATCGAGAGTACCTACCAGACTTTTGACTTGCGCTACCGATGTAGCGAAAACCTTCGACAAAGTCTGGCACAATGGCTTGATTTACAAACTTTCCACTCTTGGTGCGTCAGGCTTACTCTTACTCATCTTACGAGACTACTTATCGAAGTGTTTTGGTTTTATTTTGTTGCCTAGTTTTCTTTTAGGAAGTTTGTATAGTACAGCATCATATATTATTTTAATTATGATGATTGTAAAAAATACGTTTTAATCATTTTTTTTCATTGAACCTCTAATCGCGGAGTTGTAGCCCACTTAAAAGTATCGAAGTATTAAGGTATGTCGAGGTATGATCGGACGCGTGGTAGTCCGTATGACACTAACTGTAGCCGAATTTTCTAATTGTGGCAACATTTTATGCTGACGCCATTATATGGAGTCGTAGCAGGTGGCCATAGGAACTCAACGAAACCTGGGTTCTTTGGATTTGTCTTCACAATGTGGTTGTAGATGATATAAAGCCTGATTTTAAAATAAGGACCTATAGTCCTTTTAAATTAAAAAAAAAATAGCATGTATGATAATTCGCTCTGATTTGTTAGTTTTATTAGAAATACTTATTAGGTCCCTAGCTGTAGAAACTATTCGTTTTTTGGTTAACCGTAGCTAGCACGCTCAGCAATCAGTTGAAGAGTGCCAAATTTATGTCCAAGAAGACTATTTGTCAGCACATCCGGGGTGGGTCGGGCCAACCCACATAGGTTCTAATTCTTACTACTTTTTTCATAGCTCTTCATGATTTTTATTTAAGTGGGATATATACAATATAAGTAAGTCAAACAAAAATTTCCATTTATTTAGAAATTCGCAATGCATCATCAAATATAAATCGCACAAGACAAAAATTTACACCCAGTAGAAGATTCCCCGCTGCACTGCGGCGCGGTCTACCTCCGTCTACTGGTACTGAAAAAAATAAAGTTTGTAGTTGTGTTACCTAGTTAAAAATAAGTGTGTAGTTGTGTTACCTAGTTAAAAATAAGTGTGTAGTTGTGTTAGCGAGTAGGTAATTTGCGCTAGAGCTGAATTTTAGGCAGCGCGGGTGAACAACGGTGCACTGGGCGCGGTTACCGCCACGCTGCGCTGCCGCCGCGCCGCCGCTCGCTCGCGAATTGCCCAATTCCCGCTGTCAGCAGCGCAGTGCCAACGACGATTATTTCGATTTCGTCACCATTCTGCAATGACTCAAACCTTACGATTGCGGAACGATGATGGTTTTAGATTACTACCTACGCTCACAATTTCAATTAAAATAGACAAGAGAATTTAACAATAAGTGTTCCCTAACGTAGCCGTATTACTAGCAGAAAGTACGAAGATTTCGCAGCCGAATGAAAGGTACAGCTTGCGTAATCTCCGACGTCACTGCGTATACGGCGGCTGGCAGTAGAACAAATGTAGCGCTGACATCGACAGGAATGGAGACACCGGACATCGATGATTGTACGCCAACCGTATAGGAGAGAGAAAAAGACTGACTGATAGGTAAAGCCAAGTCTAAATCTCCCCCCGACACGGAAGACATTTTGGAGATTTTCTTGAGTTCTTCTCTTCACTCTTCACAAATTCTTCAGATCCAGGCTGCAATTAAAACTGTTAAGAGAGTCGCGTCGCTAGGCGCGCTACCATCCGCGTGAGACGTGAGTCACATGACGATACTAATAAAACTGTGACTATAATAATAACTTCGACGTTAACCGAAAGTAGGTTTCCACGTCAAACTTCTCGAACAAAATATTCTCAATGTTTGTTTCACATGTCAAAATAAACCGAAACGTAACACAAAAAGAAACTACTATAAACTATTTGAGAACACTTTCGAATTAAATTTACTAATATATTTAATCAATTGTTAGAAGTGACGCGAAAGCGACCGTCCGTTAGAGATAAAGTTTTGAAATGTAAAGTTAACCTCCACTGGGTCCGGACCCGTTACAATTAAGAGAACGACCTATGCTGCCGGAGACCAATGTGCGAATGGTAGAGCGTAGCGGAGATCCATGGCGTAGAGTGCCGAGCGTCGCAAGGGGGGGGCACGGCAAGGGCCGGACGAGGGACGCAAAGGGGGAAACTGACTGCGCGCGCAGAGAAAGGACGCAAATGATGATGTAATCGCGATCGATGCACTCCTCGCCGTTTCTAGCCTAGCCCCCACTACGCCTAGAGAGTCGTAGACCTGTCAATGATGCTGCACGTCCAATATCTGCTCTAGTGCTTAGACGTAAAGGCACACTAAATGACGATCTAGTCTCCAGGTCTCCGGTCCCATACCGGAATTTAGCATAACAAAACGAGATTCTACAGGTCAGTGACCGTGTTTCTAGACACGTGCTGTGCTCCACGTGGAGTAAAAAAGAGTGATAGCATCCAATCCAGGCATTCGGCAGCGTGGGCGCATTCCTCGTCGACGTCGTCGTCTAGATGGAGAGGGCTGTGCTATCATTGGGTACTATCGAACGGTGCGCTGCTTTGCTCGGGCTGAGCTCGTGAGTTTCCGCGTGCGCTCGACTCATATCTGGGTCACACGTGTAAGCGTATCCCCTCTACACCGGCCTTGGCTTACTTTATCCAACGGCTAAGCACCTCCCCTTCTCCGCAGGGTCTTCACTCCCGCTGACTTAGAAGGGCACCTGGCGCCTGGACTATTACGCTCCAGGATCTTTGCTCAATCCGTATTACTTTTACACATAACGACACACGAAAAGTAAAAAATTGTGCATACCGTAAAAAGCACCAAGATTGCCGACACTGCCCAACTTTACCTTAATTAAATCAATAAATCGAAATATTTCCACAGATGTTAGATGTACTTGTATATGGATCAAATTAAAATAAGCATTTTGGCAATAACAACACCAAAATCTTTTTTGACTGTAGCAATTAAAAATGAAGTCTCAGTGTCGAGTTCAGTGGCAGGCAAATATTAAAAAAAATCGAGTCAGGTTTCCCTACCTCTACTATAAGAAAATTCTGTATTCTACATGAAGGCCTCCAATACATGTAATTTATTGAATGCCTAAAAATGCACTAATAAACGACTTGTTTCTGTCATGCTTAAATAAAGAGTTATTCTACTAGGCCATGTTGCGGTTTTTACAGCAACATTGCCTACATCTATAAATGCAACGTTTGATAATTCTTGTCATGTTTTAACCAAACTGTGGCATAAAGTTCCCTTTTCATTTTGAGCGAATTATCACTCAAAATGAAAAGGGAACTTTAACAAACACTAAGAAAGTCGTAGGTATACCTAATGGTATACCTTTCTTATTGTTTGAAGAATTATTTACAAAAAACGTCGAAACTTGGGCAAAGTTGGAGCATTATACCGGTACAAATATCTTATCGAGTTTGTGGTACCTATCTATTTTTCGTTCAGCCGTTTTATCTAATCTGGAAACTAGGTCACAAATGTACTGTTAAACTACTTAGCTTCATTAAACTTCAGTACCTACCTCTGTACACCTAAGTTTCACTCACATAGAGGTACCTATATTTAACAGACGAAAAACAGATGAGGAGGTGGTTCTATGTTGTTGTGTATTTATTTTATGTGTGTTCGTCGATTTCTCCGTCCATAATGGACCGATTCGGAAACTTTTTTCGTTATTGTATGGATAATGATCCCCTTGACTAATGAAAAATAAGTTTTGTCCCGAAAATCTTCAAAAACAGTGTAAATAGGAATTTTTAGTAGATTTTTAATTCTTTCAGAACAATAAATTATTGTTTAACTTAAAATTCATATTTACTTTAATTAATACCTATAACTTTTAATTAATTTAGAGAATACAGTGATAATGAATGAATGATAGAGACTATTTTACTGAATAGTCCTTCTTTGTCTACATAAAGCGCTACATCTTAGGTACCCTCATATTAAATTACAATATTATTTCTTGTTACTTGAAACTACAGAGGAATGACAATCGGCCTAGGATAATCTAGGGGATGCATATAGGTTATTATCGTTCGTCAAATCAAAAGTTTACTGACTACTTTATCATTATAGTCATAACTACATTATTTTATATTTACATCTTTGTGTTCAAGTGCTCGCAGTGGATCACGTAGTTAAACAGCATCGTTTGAAATCGAATCACGACGAGGAGTGAACGGCGCGGGCACGAGGCTACTATACCTACTGTCTATCTAAGCCAGTATCTATCAACGAGGTCGGACAGCCCAGCGCGGCCCCATCGAATAAAACTCGCTGCAGATGATGAAAACAGCGTTTCGACTCGACCTCGTTCCTATCTAGGACAGCACCCGAAAATAACTAGGGCACCGTTACTGCGCAGTCGCTAACGCAACTCATAGCTTACGTTAGCACCAGCGTGAAGAGACCCGCGACAAATGCTATGCCATCCGCTTCTCGAGTCCGTTTCTACGTGGGACGCGGGGGCGAGGGCGTTCCAGCTATGCTGGCACCTTGAATTGCCGAAACCGAGTTCCAAATGTTTCTTGCACTCACAACAATTCGTTTGATAAATTCTTGCACAAGTACAATTATATGACAGGCGACTGGCACTATTATTGGTGCTTTGAGACACCACAAATTTATTTTTATTACTTTGTTTTCTTATTCTTTTCTATGTATTGTATTATATTATGTATATCAGTTATCTAGTACCCATAAATAACACAAGCTCTGCTTAGCTTGGGGCTAGATAATGCTGTTTGAATTGTTAAGTATTATTTATTTATTTATTTTTATTTCTAACTGTATGGTAGCAAAATGAATGGAATTAGGTGAGACATTTTCTAAGCTTTAGAATATTTATTTATTCTACTTACTAACAGAAATCACATAACACTGAAAATATTATCACCTCCATCATCCATCATCATGTGAATCTTAAAGTTTTTTATGAAACATGATGACAAGTTGTAAGTACCTATGTAGGTAAGTATATATTAAAGCCTATTAAAGAAGCTTTCAAAATAAAGGTAAAAATTCTAGAATTTGATCGTGTCATCAATAATACGAAAAGCCAAAGAGAAAAGCAATAGGCTGTATGGTTGCTAAGTAGGTACCTAGCTAAATTTATTGTCTTTTGGCTTATTAACAACGGCTCTCAGAATGCTGCAGTTCGTAAACAAAGTGATTGATATGAAAACAACATTACAAAGAACATTGTTTGCATGAAAGAATACATTTCTTGTTCAGCTAGCTAGACAATCAAGTACCTAGGTAGTTAAATTGTACGAATTTAAAATGATGAAGAAGTGCGCTAAGCATTATATTTTTAGCCACAAGCATTGTATTAAGTAGGTACAATGAATTATATCAACTTACAAATTCATTAAGTGATTGTGAAGAATAGAAGCGGAAGTCACGGTATACCGAACCGACCTACGTATTCTAGTATGTGATATGATAACTGTGATAAGAGCAATTATGATTTTTAAACCAAACCCAACCAGTTGTTCTAAAAACTCGGCAATAAATCGATGGAAAGACAATATTTCTAAAACCGAAGGAAAAATAGTAACTGCCATGCAATGTAGAAAAAATAAAATAACTATTCGGTTCATTGTCTATCCGTAACCAATGAACATATTATTGTAACGGAGTATTTATATTAAAATGAGCCGGTTGTATACCTGGCAACAGTAACAATGGTGACGAATTTTCTGACGTAACAAAGAAACGGCAACCAACCGCGTGTGATGAAGTAAATTGGTACAGAAGTTGGTACTTTATATGCTTAAACACGCGCCACAGCGCGGCCCGACTAATGCTGATAAGAATGTAACGTTACATGCCATGATAACGATTGTAAAAGACACACTGCGAATACATGAACAAATAACGTAATATAATTACTTCCAATATGGCACACTGTTATATTGTATACTATACGGTGTTTTATAGAATCTAAATGACAGATAGGTACCTACTTGATTAAGTTTTTTTTTGTCTATTACATTTAGGTATTACAAAAGATTTACAGTTTTGAGAGAAAATCTTGTCAGGGCATTGCAACATTCGGAGTTCGAGTTATTAGTTACATAAATACATAAATATTTTACACTATTCATATAGTCCATAAATTTCTAAGTAACGATAAAATACACACAATTCACCGGTATTAAGTAGTTATCGAGTTTGTTGTTTCATATTTATGAATTATTGTATAATAATAACAAATTACATTGCTAAACACAAGATCAAAACAAAAGTAATTGCAAATCTGGATCGAATCTAAAGTTAAAGAGAAGGACGTTTCAATTTGTAATCGACGAGAATTTCCACGAGGCGCTTCTGATAGGGAAACTGCGTGATTCGCCAGCTAAGTCGATCAACAAATCTCACGACCTTAAGCACGCTCAGCATAGGGTTTGTCACAGGGTTCAGAGGAAAAATAAATATTTTTATTATTTATTCAAAATATGGCTTTCAGGAATTCAGGATTGGTTTTATAGTGAAGAAGAAGAAAACTTAAATCCTGTAACATACCCTCAAAACTCACTTGGGAAAACAGGACGCTCTGGACGGCGCGGCGTGGCGGTCGGAGAACTGGAGAAGCTGTGGCCGCTTTGGTTGCTAGGGCTTGTATATTAATACCGGAGTATCACCGAGCTCGGCCTCACGTCGACGCAGAGCCGTGCCGCAGTGTACTCTATACAGTATACGTAGCGCGCAGTGGCCTGGCCTTTCCATCCATGCCACCGCCTGCTCCCCGCGCACCGTCTTACCTTATCATACATCCACGAAGAGAAACGGCGTAACGACAACACACCACGGGAAACCAATGAGATCCCTCGAAACCATGGATTCCGGAAGTCCTATCCTTTTAAATGTACGATGAAGCTACTTCGGTCGAGTAGCGGGAGAGACATCTGCAATATTGCATGGATAATTTGTCCAGGCTTAGGATGTGGTAGACACACAACTAAGAAATACTATGGAGTCTTACGATCTAGCTAGGGACATCATAAGTAGATAATTGGCTTTGTTTTAAGCTGACTTGCTTAGGCTGACTCAGAATCATTGTTTCTTTTGTTTGACGAATGGAGCGTGTATCTGCCTTGGAGTTTGCTAATTTAGAATTATTATGTACCATGTCTTTACTATGCGTCACAATTCACAAAGACGCAAGATGTAATAAACTTGCTGACTCTACCTTACTGCGTTGATTTAACCGCTGTTTCATGTCATTATGAATAAATGTGCAGAGACGTCCTGAACGATGACATAATTCTACCGAGCAAGACTGTAAGTAAAGAAGAAACGTTAATGTAGGTTTAAAATATGCCAGGGCAGTCGCCACATCCTCAGCACAACTCCAATTTGTGTTCAAAGACGACGTCGCTATTGTTAATTTGCAACTGGGTCGAAACTGCAGGGGCCTTCACAGGAAGAATGAAGATTGACAGAGAACAGCTAGATTGGACCTTTATATTGGTTGTAATTTACATACGGCTTTATGTACTATCGAACCAGTTGATTCGAGCGTGACCCACCATAAGCTTATTTTCTTAAAAACATTTGATCGAATTTCGCTATAACAATTATGTTTCCCTGCCAACAAACTTCTTATTTTACTGTCATCAATCAAAATTATCGTAACAGCTTAATTGCTAGTACCATTTTATTGTAGGGTGTTTGGTATTTTAGAAAATGCTGGATAAGGACAATACACACAGCATCATAATATGATGATTGGCAGGGAAACATAATTGTTATAGCGGAATTTGATCAAATGTTTTTAAGAAAATAAGCGTATGGTGGGTCACGCTCAAATCAACTGGTTCGATAGTACATAAAACCGTATGTAAATTACATTTATATTATAGCGCTAAGCTAAGCAGAGCTTGTGTTATAGGTACTAAATTACACATAATACAACATTAAATAAATAAACTGCAAGTCATATTGAGTAAAGTTTTCTTTAAAAAAGTTATTCAAATTGGTATGACTAATATTAGTATATTTAGTATAGATAATTTTATTACTAAAGAAAATACAATAATAATTACAACTAATATTTACACTTAAATCTATTTTCTAAAAATCTAAGCCGTCACCAGAAGGCAAAGTGCCCAGAATGCTGGCAGCATTGCCACGTTGTATGGCAATGCTAATTCGTTGACCGAAATAAAAGCCAGCATTCCGATCACCTGTGGACTCTATTAGGAGTTTTGCTAGATCTTTGTATATTCCATGTGCCCCAGGACCCCAAGGACCTAGGGTTTCCACCCCAAACGGCTCGAATAGGTAACCTCGGTCAAGATTAGCGTATTTCCGCCGTTTGAGGGACTCCGCTGATGTTGCTGCGGAGCCGGCCCTTACTGATGTCCCTGCAAGATGAGAAGGTGCTAGGGTATCTACACAAGTGGCATCCCAAACTAAAGGCCGACCCATTTTCCAAGGAATCAGAGTCATACCGTCAGGCCTTTTACCATCATCTCGCATTAGGCCACGTGGTTCGAGAGTAGCTGCCATACTGACGCTGGTAAAAGCCCGACGGATGATGTCATTAATTGAACTATGACGGGACACACGTCCTGCACTAGAGACACATGCCAGTGCATGGTGACCGAACTTATCAACGGTTTCACCGCACTGGCAACGGTGTGCAACTAGACAGGGAGAACCTAAACGCAAAGAGGTGGCCACCCGAAATGTGTTATTGTCTAAAAGGGTACCTAGATTTTTAGAAGGCAAAACATATAACCAAAGTCCTGATTCCCACTCGGAAACGGCAAGTAAACGAGCGCGTTCTGATGAGCTGGTAGATGTATTAATAAGGTTTTTCCGTACCAACTCACATAGCGGCTCATCCCACAGTCTCTGAGAAGAAAGAACTTTGGGCATATTAGTGCTAGGACAGGCTATTTTCCAAGATGATAATGATTCATCGAAACCTGTTATTTGACAATTTTGTAATTTAATAATTAATTATTTAATTTAATTTAACAAAATTGTAATTAACTTCTGAAAGGAATAAGAAGATAACTACCTCCTACATACGGAAAAAAAGAAGCAAAATGAAAAATATGAACAACCAAAGCAAGGCTTTATTTCTATTTATAATTCAGTGTAAGGAAATTGAGCTTGAAATTTTGACTCCCAACAAACTTGATTTTGTGAAAAAAACAACGAATTATTAGACCCAGTCCATAAATTAACATTCCGGAAAGATCCAGCGAGAGAAAATTACCTCTTCCTGATGTTTCATCAGGAATAGGCACTAAAATTTAAAAAAAAATCGTGTGTACTAAAAATTTTTTAAAAAGAAGACACAGCAAAGCGCCAACGAAACTCCTCTCTCTCTCGTCCGTTAGGCTCTCGCTGGATGACATCAACAGTGGAATAAGTAGGTAGGTAGTTGTTAAGTTCTGAGGCCTCTAAGGTGTCCTCTTTTACAGGTCAAATGATTACAGTAATACTCTGCAAGGTATGCGTGAAAGAGAAAGTTATAGTGTTGCTACGCGCGGAATTTTAACATTACAACCGAGTGTTTCACTTTCCCCTCGACGACGACAGTCCACGGCTAGCCAACATTGGTACACCCGAAATTGTATTAAGTAAATGACGTGGATCAAATGCCAACCAGCATTCTCTTCAGCTATCACCTAGGCACACCAAGGTAGGTGAGCCTCCCTAAGAGAGCTCGAAAATACCTACCATGTTATCAGATATATACCTACATATTGAATAGCTGGTAAATTAGGTCGGGTCCAACGACGTACCGGGCATGTGGGCAAGGAGGACGTTGTCAGAGGGAGGGGGCATTACGTAAAGCAGGAAATAAATAGGTCGCGAGGATCGGAACTGCGGGGTGGGGTCGTGAAACTAGGTGCCCTACATGTTCAAGGCAATCCGCGATGCATGCTTGCCGAATTTTCGTAGAAGAGTAAAAAAAATCTCCCTCGCCGATAGGTACTTCACAAGCGAGGGAGTTATTCTAGAACCCTCACTTGCATTTGGGATTCAATGACGGACACAAGACTTTACGCCCTCGGTGCATAATCTACTATTGTTAGTCGAGACTCGAGATAGGAAATATAATAATTAGGTTATTTTGTTAACATGTACATATTTTCAATATTACACTTTAATTTTAATGGTTTTTTACATTTTAATTTTTTTGACGACCGGCGGGTGAGTCCGCCTGCGACGCAGGAGGTTGCGGGTTCGCTTCCCGCCTTGGGACAAATATTTGTACGATCTGCAGGTTCCGAGTGTTCTGGTCGTTTTCTATGTAGGTATACTAAAAATATCTATATGTACAGTAAAACCGTGCAACTTTGCCCAATTTTTTTGGATTTAGTGGTTCAATTTAAGATAATTTTAAAAGTATGTATAGTTCTAATAATAATTTTGCGCTACATTATTTTAAATATACTCTTCTTTGCAAATAAAAGATAATAAATCGAATAAAATGGGACGGTATGTGTAAAAATCAT
Organism: Eupithecia exiguata; assembly: GCA_947086465.1. Lineage (NCBI taxonomy): Eukaryota > Metazoa > Arthropoda > Insecta > Lepidoptera > Geometridae > Eupithecia > Eupithecia exiguata. The sequence continues at coordinate 4,688,485 of OX352226.1, forward strand.
AATTTTAGAGAGCGGGCCAAATATATTTTTTTTTTCCGAGTTTGCCCATTTTGCAAAAAAAATCGTAATTCCGGTATTTTTGACCTTAGGATAACAAGATTTAAGGAACAAGCAATAGGGATAATCAATGTTACTTTATATCTTAATATAAAACGTCCAAGCAAGCAAATTAACCGCCAAAATTGAGTGGGCAAAGACACAAATATTTTTTTGAAATTTTTCATACAAATAAAAAGATGCGCAAGGGTTGTCACATTTTTATTGTTTACCAACAGCCTTTAATTATAATGAAATATAATTAAGTACCTATTCAACTGCTGCCATGTCAACTGTAGGTGCATAGTACCTAAGTTTTAACTTATTAACGTCGACAAAAACTTTAATCAAGAAAAAGTAATAGTTGTCTATAAATATTTTTATAAATAATAAGGTAAGTACCTACCTCATTTAGATTATAAAACAAATTAAGGCATTAAAATACAAAAAAAAAACTGTAGAAATGGTAAATTTTGCATTACATTATTTGATAAAGAGGAATTGAAAAAATAAATAATTGGAAATACTCTACAATTATGATCGAAACACTTGTTTTATAGACCTTCCTTATAAATAGCATTTAGTACCTACTACTATACGTACAAAAAAATTAAATGTATAACTACAAGTATATACACTACAATTTCAATACAAGAAACACGACTAATATAAAGGTCATTGACCGGAAACAGCTGATATTTAGCTACTTTCCTAAAAAAATAGGCATACTCAATTAAAAGGTGGTTAGATAATACCAAACGACTTACTACTAATAGGACCTACATAAATCAATTTTGATTTAATGTCGTAGTGACAACCCTGACAGCAATATTTTGGTGGGCAAAGTAGTAAACAGTACTCCAGAAAAGGTACTTTGACATTGCCCAACTTAATATTTTCGAGTTTAAAAGAGGTTTCGCGTCAGATATTCGATAGTTATTATTAATTTGTTACAAACTTATAGTGGTAAAATAATTACTTGCCTGCTGCAACTGCAAGTACTGTTTTTGAAAAAGTTTTCCGCACGAACTTTGGCCCGCCAAACACACCACCAAACTTTGACACCAACTGACAGTCAACTGAAGTGAAATTAGCGACAATCGGTTATTTAGTGCTGCCAGTGACATATTCAAGTATCTACCAACAAACAAGAAATAAAAGCTACTAAAACATTCTCGATAATATGAAGAATTTTAAAAAAAGTACCGTGGTGGGCAAAATCAAATCAGTTTGGCAATCTTGTAAGGTTTTACGGTATTATGTAATGTATTGTATTATGTATATCAGTCATCTAGTACCCATCACAAGCTCTGCTTAGCTTGGGGCTAGATAATGCTTTCTGAATAGTCCAGCAATAATATATAATATTTTTATTTATTTATTTAATTACCTACATACCAAAGCTAACTATAACAGCAAATGCGCGAAACTATAAGGAAACACTCCACTCTACGTAATAATAATATCCTGCCTGCATTTTATCAGCCGTACTGGACCTAGTAGTACTGGCGAGTAGGTAGGTAGTGATGCGAACACGGAATAGTCGCTCACATTCGCGAATGCTGACACAAGAATTAAATGCTGATATAAGTTTGTTTGACAACGTGGGTCTACGTTTCCACTGCAGCACATAGGTACACGCACGCCGTGCACGGCCACGCAGCGCATTTTATCTGCGTGGGTTCGTTTGTTTGACAACGTGGGTCTACGTTATCACTGCAGCACGTATACTATATAGGTACGCACGCAGCGCGTATTATCTGCGTGGGCTCGTGTTTTTGACAACATGGGTCTAAGTTACTGGTTTACGTGTACCGCGTGTATAGCGTTGACAGCGTTGAGCTGCTACGATATTAGCCTTATTGCTACACGCGTGCCTTAGAGCAAGGCATGTAGCAATGACGTCATTAATATCGTATTCGTGCGTAGCGTGTTCGTGAGTTGCAGTGGACGCTATGGGCCATAGCGTCCACTGCCATAGCCTATGGCACAATCGGTGCTTGGCGGTGAGACAGTGGCTTTTTATGTTCTGGACATCTGTGCCATTCAACGCAAAAACTGATCACTTTTTTCAGCCGAAAGCAGCACTATCACCGGGGACAACTACCACAAAAAACTCCTAATTAAAGACGAAACTAACCAGCAAAACTGCAGTATTTTGGTCAATAAGAAGTGTTTTCAGGTCGCGCTGTTCGCTGTTGTTTTATTTTCTCCATTTTTTTTACAACCACCTTACTAAAATCAATATCTGTTCGTTCATGGTATGCTCTGTTGTCATAGTTTCCTATTCAGAAGTCTGGATCCGCCCTTGTGCCAGTTGCAAGACGAAGACAGCTTTATAGTTGTGCGAGGAGAATACGCTACTTTACTTCTAGCCAAAGAATCACCAGTTCTGCATGTTCCGTTCATGTTTCATAACGAAATGAATTACTCGGTCATTAATTATTCATCCGAAATTGGGGATTCTTGATGATCAGTAGGCACTACACAGGCATAGTGTATTATTTATATTATATAGTATATCATGTCTACTAGAGTGTCCAGGATTATTTATTTATTTATTTATAGTATCTATCTATTTCAGCAGAATGCCCGGAGTTGGATTTAATGTCACCATATCTCCATATAAATACTAGTATGTCTATTGACGAGCCTTATAACAATACAGGGAAAGTAAACATGTCCACGTCAAACAAAACAAGATACATTGGTTTAAAAACTAAATTAGAAAGTAGATATAAGTAGAATAGAGTTCGATGGGTAAAATTGGTTTATACTACCTACACCTACTCAGAAAATTGCCCATTCCTTTTCCAAATACAGCTTAGGAAGTACATCATTTCAGGCCTACTAAAATGCAAGATGGAAAACTCTATGGAATTTCATTTGTAATTCTAACGCGTTTAGCGGGAGAGAAAAGTGTACGGAAATCCATCTCTAACGTGATATATTTTTTATTCTTCCGATTTCTGAAGAATATTTTGAAAAAAGAACCCGTGAAGTGATATATCATGCGCGGGAATTTCTTGAAAATTTGATTTTGTGTTTGGTAATTTTATTAATTCTACAGAATGTCGTCGAGTGATAGTGAAGATTTTATGACAACGCCAGAAATAAAAGAAACTGCTCAATCAGTGATTGAGTGCCCGAGAAATCCAGAAATAAATACAACAAGACTTATGAAGATTTTGTGTATTGGAAAAACGAGAAAAAAGCTAGTTCTTTTTCTGCAAAGGTTTTGCTGCCCTATTTTAGTGAAAAAGCGAAAAATAAAAGCCAAGTAGGTACCTTGTGGTCTTTGTATTTTATGTTGAAAAGTACGCTTTTTGCGCGAAACGACATCAATATCATGGACTACAAAAAACTGACAACATTTTTGAAAAGAAAATCCGAAGGATTCCGTAGTAAAAAATCAAAAGAAGATGTAGGTACTTAAATAGTTTCTAAAGGTTAGGTTTCTATAGGTTTTTAAAGATGCAAAATGCTCCAGTATTTGTTGACGAAGGTAAATTATGATCACATAATTATTGTCGAAACCTGTGGTATTCGGGTTTTATAAACTACTTTTATTTTCAGGTTATTTTGATTTTTTTAGTAAATGGATCCTGTCGATCGCAAGAAATAGTATATATAATAATAACAGAAGATGTAGGTATAACTAAACGAGAATTTCATAATTGTCAAGATTCTAAATACTAAAACCAAAATACAGAGATAATTTGTGATATCGGACTTATTTTATGAGATTGTGAAGAAATATACGTAACTTCGCCCACTTGACCTACAGAGCAATCGCTTTTTAGTATAATAGGTATAGAGACAAGAAATGTACGTACAACACAAGTGGCAGGGAAACATAAAGTCAGTATTACAATACAATACAATACAAAATTATTTATTGTACACAACAAAATAAAGCTAAAAGAAACAGATATAAACATTAAACATAATAGTACAATAGTAGTATTGTTGCAAAGGAAATAGCTACTTATATCTAAATTTACCTAATTCACAAGAATACACCGGACACTGTTATCGCAAAACGTCAGCTACCATTCTGACAGATACTGGTGCCGTTTAACCACAATCAAGCGTCATGGTGGTCCGACCACCACCGCCAATCATCCACTGTAGCCGAAGGTTACATCGATATTTTTTTTGAAAATAAAATTCATTTATATAACCGAATCATTGAATCGATAAACTGCTCATCTAAATATATTATCTCATCAGCCATCAACAATACAATACAATAACTATTTATTACACACCAAATAAAATAGATACATAAGACAAGAAAGAACTTATACAGATTACGTTGTACAATGGGCGGCCTTATCGCTTTGAGCGATCTCTGCCAGGCAACCTTTGAATGGACATGGAGTAACAAGTGTAATCAAAGAGCGCGGCAGCGACAACGGCGGCTGTGCCATCGGCACCTCCACAACCAGTTCCTTGCTGTGAAATTATATTATCTGCCATGTCACAAGCCTCGCAGACATTAACCTCCCGGAAAAAAATATAACATTGAGGCAAACATTTTTTCTTAAACATGCGCGGAAATATTGTCATTACTTTTGAATAAAGAACACGCGAAGTATAATATTTACGTAGACTGAAAAACCAAAATCCCTTCCTGGCGCATTCTTTGAATTTGGAACGAAGAGCGCGCCGGCAATGTTCTAGGAAACGGTGTGTGCTGTTTGAATTAAGAACTCTTTCATCTATCGTCTTCGATAAAAGTAAAAAACTTTTTTTACTAAAAACTTTTACTCTTATCGAACACAACACGGACACATTGCGTTCTTGTGGCTGTATAGCCACAGATGCGTTTACCTTTTGGCACAAACTGTAAAATAAAAAATAAAAATTGGCGGTAAAGCGGAGTTTGTTGTTATTTTGTTAATTAATAGTAGATTATACACTAAGGGGATAAAGCACTGTTTTATGTCACGGGAGCGAATTGAATCCCGAACGTAACGAAGGACTCATAATTTAACTCCTGAGCGTAGCGAGGGAGTTATAAGTTAATTCCTGAGCGAAGCGAGGGAATTAAGACTGAGTCCTGAGTGCAGTGAGGGGTTCAACCGCCCAAGACTAAAACAGTCTTATCCCCGAGGTGTATACTCTACTTTTCACACCTTATGCGAGACAAAAAAACAGGCTCAGTAGATAAATAATGTTTTCCTTTGACTTCTCTGGCAGCAGATTGTTGACAATGCCTATGGCATCTAATTTGATAAACTCAGGAGTCAAAACACTTTCATCACTCGACATTTTCAATATTATTTTTGAAATTAAATCTTCTATAGGCACCTACAAGAACTCGATTTGTTCGTCACGCGTGAACAAATGAAGGCGCGCGACGTTCCAAATTCGAAAGCACAAGCCGTGGTCCTAGATTCGAAATTCGAATTTCGAACACCGCGCTCCTCCGGACCGGGGTTCACACGGAGGCAAACTTCATTTATTTTGTCAAATCAAGTAGGCCATGGCCTAGGACAAATTGTGTTTAGCAAAATTAAACTTTATGCATATAGTAATAAGAATTATGAAAAGTGAAATCATATTATTAACCAGCGGGTTATAATGAAATTCAGTACAACATTATAACCCGGCTAATACCAAGGGATTTAATGTCTTGCTTTCGGTAGGGTTTACATGACCTATAATTCGGCATTGTCGAGCATGTGGTTTGAAAATTAAATTTATTATGTAAAAGGCCCTATTTTATTTCCTTGCATTTTTTTAAGAAAAGCACTATAATATGCCTCGGCCGAAATGGCAATTGCCTGTCTCGTATCATTGAAGTCCTCGCCTGCGGCTCGGCTTTCCTTCCTATTTCGCTGCCTTTGCAATAATGTACTATTAACCTTATGCGATGTGAACACATAATAATTATAGATATACAGTGTGTAAACCTGTCGAAACGTTGTTCGGGGAAAATAGGTAAATAAACGCGATAAATACCCGTTAAATAGTATTAATAAATAACTATTTTAGTAACTGTAATAATATTAAAATTAATTTCAACTTAAAATTAATTTTGCTTTTTATTTTCCTCGTAGGTGTAGTATAAAACAATATGTATAACTCGGGAGAAAGTGCGATTCCTACCTCGTGTGTTATAAGGGCCTCGACTGCGCCTCGGGCACTTTCTCATGCATTTTCTCGCCTAGGTGTACAATGTACTATTTTCCCAATTTTGAACTTGTCGTCACTTTCAGGGGTTTTATTTGGCGTCCGGTCATACCTACCTAAATGAAACACGGCGTCTACTATTTTTAGCTATCAGTCCTACTATAAGTCAGAATTTTACCCACAGAAATGAAGAAAATCGTTTGGTTTCTGTAAAGTTCTGCCGAGGCTGGGTACTGGAGAGAATGCCTTATTGAACGGAGTGAGCAAAGCGAACGAAATTCTCTGTGGCAGCTTGGGTGATTTGGCTGAATAGTGAAATAGTGACTTCGACCATAACTGTCTAAGCGTTGATCCAATTTTTGTGAAATTTGATAGGTGTGCTAATATGACTTGTGAAATTTTTGTAGTAACTTAGTGAGACCAAATCCGTCGAGGGGCTTTTGAGGATAAAGGGGTTCAAAGAGGGGCAAAATCAATATAGAATATCGACGACGCCCAACTAGTGTTACGTACCTGTAACTTGTCTGATGCATTGACAGCGTCCTAACTACAAAAAACAGTGGTGTTTTAGACAAGTATTGTTCATTGGTGAAAACGAGGGGTTCCGCGCTCTACAACAAACTTAACTGAACTCTTTGACCGTTCCAGAAGGAGAAAACTGAGAAAAAATTTAAAAACAAATAAAAAAATTCATTGAACCACCTTAAAAACCACAAAAAATATTAAATCGTAATACCAAATACAAAAAGGTATTAATTAAGGTTATTTATCCGATTCAGTGGAGTTTATTGCGCATGAATACTTGAGAATTGTGAATAATTGAAATAATTCTTATAGGGTCGGCAGCGCGCGTGTTTTGTCTCTGTTGTTACCTACATGCGTCCATGCGGTAATCTCTTCCCATCAGGCGGGCGGCATGCTATTTGCCACCTTGGTAGTAGTTTATAAAAGCGAACACGAATGCTAATATTCGTTACATCACTAATACCATACACTAACAAAACACACGGTACCTATTACTCTGGCACTTGCGTTTTGTTAGTCTATGCTAATACCTAGTTAAAAGTGTGTTAGGTACTTAACGATCCGCATTTTTGTTGCCATTCGATAAGATAACACTGGGTGGAGTGGAGTAGACTTAATTTCCGGAAACCAGAGGTAACTTAACTTCCTCCTCTTATCGTTTGTACAATATATTAAAACGTTTGAACCTACCGATGCAAATTTGCTCGATCATCTTTGAAAAATTTGAGGACTCCGCACAGTATTCTAATTCTTACAAATTTTTACCTTTGAAAATAGTATTCTCTCCGATTAATCCTAAAATTAGAGCTCAAATTCTCAATAGCGTTTATAGTTAAGGAGATATGAGTTGAAACCATAGACATAGAATTTTTCACTACGCTTAAGCCTATGGTTGAAACGCATTTGTCAACAACAACATTGCAACATCCGTGGCCTGGACAGCTGTCAAAATAGCACAGACGTGGTCTATATCATACTAATATTATAAATGCGAAAGTTTGGATGGATGGATGTTTGTTAATTCTTCACACCAAAACTACTAAACGGATCGGACTGCATTTTTTTAAAAATGTAGCTCGAAGCCTTGAATCAAACATATTATGCTACTTTTTATCCCATAGAACAGTTCCCATGGCATAGAAATAACGTTAAAACGTTTCCATAGAAACAACGCGTGCAAAGCCGGAGGCAGAAACTAGTCATTTAATAAATTATCAACATTTAAAAAAACTTTTTTAGAAACAAATTTTTATAATAATCTAGGAACAAAGTGCTTGGGAATACAAATCCAACGAACCCAAACTCGCCTTCCGTGTCCACCTTCTGGTCCATCATCAGACCAGATGAGACAGCTCGATGGTACTATGACATTGCATTGTCACCGAACCGAAATTATATAAGTATACCGAATTACAGTTCAATCGGTTGAGGTCTAAAATTCGGTTGCAAGATTTGCCCGACTCAAACTAACAGGGCAAAAAGACTAAAAGTTGGTATAAAACGTTTTACAACTTTTTTCTCAGGATTATTTTGTCCTAGCTAGAGTCTTATTTTACTGGACCGATAATCCGAGAGATCCCCGTAGCTCCAATTAAAATCGTTTATTCGCTAAGAACATGGGTAGGATTATATATCATACAGTTGGTCGTAAAATACATGTTTTACCATATTCTGCTTTTCGGGCATACTAATATCAATATAACTTACATAAAAGAACACAAATGGGAAATAAAATTTAAACCACATCAATAATAATATCTCTTGCATACAAAAATTTGAAAATGTCATTATTCGAATACGTCTATGTCAAAATATCTTTATCCTCTAAGTATTCCATATGCGTATAATATGATTTTAGTATCAAAATTTTTTTAGACTGTCTAAGCACGTGGATACTATCAATTTCTTTTATTGTCTTAGGTAATTTATTGTATATGCGAGGTGCATTAGACTAATCAATACATTTTTCTCTTACTGCAGACGGGGAATTATCAGAATCCATACGAATATTGGGCGCTATGGCGCTCATTAGGCTCATTAGGCCTATGTCCAGCAGTGGACTGATATAGGCTGATGATGATACGAATATTATAAAAGAGAAAAAAAATTACAACGGCTGAACTTATTATTATTAGAAATTATTAATCTGGGCACTTTGCCTTCCGGTGATGGCTTAGATTTTTAGAAAATAGATTTAAGTGTAAATATTAGTTTTAATTATTTAATTCTGTTATTGTAATTTTCTTTCAATAAATGTAAATGTTTGTCTGTGAGCTTATTTTGTACGGCTGAACGATTTAAATGAAATTTGGGGAACGGGCAGGTACGTATACACGGTATTCAGGGGACGGGGGTAGTTTAAACAAAGGAACGCTCAGGCTGAATGATAGGATCTTCATACCATGGACCTTAGTTGCTATTGAGGAGAGATATAGCATAAATACATTTTCAGATAATTATATTCGCTCGCACACGTGTCCTTTCAGAATTCCTGGCACAATAGGCTGTCTGGCGTAGACATAGCTTAGAATAACTCAATAACAGAAGACTTTTATTTCTAAAGAATTCTTTTGATCATTTTCTTTTGATATTTATCTACGTGCGTCTGGTGTATCTAGCTAGAGCTATGTGGGTAGATATTCGATAAACAAAAATATTTTTAGGAATAAATTGTAAATTTATGTAAGCTAACATACTTAACCATCTCAAAAATCAGTTTTATAATTTGGATAGGAGATAGGAGAGATTATTTTCAAACATCAACATCAAAGTGCTTTTTTATTTCCTTTAGACCTTACAGGACTCTTGGACACGTCACAAAAATTCAAATTACATTATGTAAAACTAGGAAATAATGTGATGGTTACTTTGTTATTTTTTGTTAACTTCTTCTTTTTAAGGATAGGTAAAGTAAGGAAGCGAACAAGATAGCCCAGCGGTTGTCGGTTCTTCTCGAGATATGGCCAGCGCTGAAGTATATTTTTATAACATTTTTTTTTTATTCGGCCCCGACACAAAAAGGTTTGTTATAAGTTTGACGGGTGGATCTATGTGTCTGTGTGTGTATCTATCTGTGGGTTGTTGCGGCATCATAGCTCCCAAACGGATGATTTTAATTGGTTATTTGGACAAAAGCAGACTTGATCGAGTGTTCTAAGCATGAAAAGTCGCCGCTAGTACCTATTTAACTAATTTGAGTTTAACGTTATTTTAGGTATCTACAGTCGTGAGCAAACCCTCTTAAATGGGTTTGTTTGGGGATTTTCAGAGTTGACCCAGAAAACTTAAGCAGTGTTCTGAAGAGCCGTAGGTAGGTACCTAGTCACCTCGCTATATACAGAAATAGGCCATAGATTTCTTGACAAAATAAAAAAAACTTCCTGGTAAAATGCAGATCATAGTTATTAGTACTATTACGGGTATACAACAACGCGTAATAATTATGTGTTCAGATCGCGTGACACAACAAATGCAGAGGCAACGTGAGCAAGCAGCCTTTTTCACGTTACGGCAAGAGGCGTGTTCACGTAGCACGTGTTACGTAGCCCGGTGTTCGATGCAGAGGCAACGTGAGTAAGCAGCCTTTTCCGCGTTACGGCAAGAGGCGTGTTCACGTAGCACGTGTTACGTAGCCCGGTGTTCGATGCAAAGGCAACGTGAGTAAGCAGCCTTTTCCGCTTAGTTTTACGTAGCACGTGTTCGTTGTTTTGAAACTCCGTTTTAGGTCGAGTTCGTTCGTTGTGTGCACGAGGATGGCAGGCCCCTTCTGACCCAATTTCAAACCCTCTCGGGGAGACGACCTGAAACAGCCCGGATTGTTTTTAATAGCTGGCTTTGTAGCACCATTTCAGCGAAATGCCCATAACGTTGGCACAGACACTTCTTCTCATGTCAGCTTTGAACCTAAGCCCTAATCATTTGGTTAGGACCTCTGTGGTGCGGTGGGCGGAGGTCCACCTGCAATGCAAGAGGTTCGATGCAGGTTCGATTCCCGTCTCGGGACATATGTTTGTACGATCTGCAGATATTTGTTCAGAATGTTCTGGTCGTTTTCTATGTTTGATAAAAATATCGAATAGAATATGATTACAGCACATAGGTACGCAGGCTGCCAGAAATTTACATCTGAAAGAAAATATGGCACAGATGAACCAGACCGTACGATAAAGTTACCTAGATAGTAGAATTACCTAGACCTATAATTGATAGAAATAAACTTACCTTTGCAATAATTTACATGTCTAGGCGACCTACCCTACCTAGCTCTGCCGTGCCACCTTGTCTTCGGATTTAAATGTTCTGTGAATACTGGGTTCAGTAAAGTGGTGAATCTAGGTGCTAATTGTTTTGAAATTCTCGAAAAGTAGTGTTTCAGGGGAAAATTATGGCTATTGAAAGTCTCCGAAAATGTTACAGGCGGACGTATCTACGAAATTCCGAAATTCTTAGAGAGATTAATATTATAAATCAATAATTATGACATAAGTTGACAACTTTCAAGAAAAAAAAGTGCGTTTTCGATCGTGCATTTTTTTCTCAAGCGGGCAGATCTTTTTATTTTTCTCTTTTTTTGCACTTTTCTACCCTTCTCCTCTTGTACGAGCCTTGTATTTACGATGATAAACTTGCTAAGTCGGAGTAACCGATATGAGTGCTATATTTATAAAATATCTGTACTAAGTAGGTAGGTATTTCAGGAACCCTTTAACCTAACCTTTTGGTTACCTACCTCCAGCTCTCAGGGTTCCATTTTCCCCCTCACAAAGTGAGCGAGGAGGCATTTAGTCTTTTCTCTTGATGTGGAATACGCCATACCTACATCATACAGTATAAGTACTTAATGACTGTGCAATCATGCTAAAGACTCGACTTCGCGCCTGAGAGATTTTGAGAGGGGATGTATCTACCTCTACCCTTTTTACAAAATAACAAGCTTCAGCCGCGGTTTCGCACGGTTTTTTCCGAGAAATGTGTTCTACGATAGGCCGATCTGGATCTTTAATTTCCAGAAACTCAGCAACTGATCGAAAAAGTGAGTAAAATCTTGTTAAACTGCACCTTTCGACAACCAGCGTACTTAGTAGGTACGTTAGAGCAATCGTTAGAAGTTTTCATCAATTTGATATATGCGTCCCAAAATTTTACTGGTGCAAATAAACGGGTAGGTACCTATTGATTGCTTCTTATTTTGTTAACTGTTTTAATCATACATTGAAGCAATTGGTGCAACCTATCACTCAAATTTTTCGCTAGTACTTATACTTAAAGGTAAATTTAATTTTATACAGGGATAACCTCATTAGTTTTAAGTACTAGATATGTTAACCTGTTTAAACCATTTTTTTTTCTTAGAAAATCAGCTGACTGACCTACGTTATGTCTTAACAGTTTTAACCTTAATAATGTAACTTACTTAAAATACTATTATTATTAAATTTAATTTACCTACTTTTATTATTTGTTATAGCAGCAAATCCCTGTCAAAATCTCTGTGGTGCGGTGGGCGAAGGTCTGCCTGCGACGCAGAAGGTTGCGGGTTCATATTTGTACGATCTGCAGGTATTTGTTTCGGGTGTTCTGGTCGTTTTCCATGTATAATAAAAAAAAAAAACTATGTATATCAGTTATCTAGTACCCATAACACAAGCTCTGCTTAGCTTGGGACAATGCTGTGTGAATTTGTCCAGCATTATTTATCTATTACGGTTCTAGGGTAGGTATACGGTCTATACGGTAAGAGATACAGCCCGCTGACAGACGGAGGGACGGACGGACGGACAGATGGAGGAGGCTAAGTAATAGGGTCCCGTAATTTCATCCCTCGGTTACGGAACACTAAAAAGTAAGTAGAGTCAAGGTTAAACACAAACAAAACTGGGTAAGTAGGTACCTACAATTTATTATTTTCTGAACAGCTATGATGCCCCCCACCCCTACCGCCCCAATCTGCATATAACTTCGTTGACGCAGATCTCAATTGGATAAACGGACGTATTCAGTGATAGCCTATAGGCACACTATAGGCCTGGAGCTACAAACTGCATATTAAACGAAGGAGGCACAGAAGCTAATCCGTTAACAGCGCATTTCCTGCTGGAGACTGGCATTTATTCTATCTAGGTGCCCATTGTAGCTTCATTGATACGACCGTGTCCTAAATACGGTAGCGCGGTCGCGTGTTATCTGAGAAAATCACCACCGCCACGAACCTCTTAGCATGCGATGTAAGTACCAACCTACTCCACATCTTGCGTTGCGGCTTGCGGCATGACATAAGGTGCATTATGCTGCAGATTATTAGGTAGACCACGCGAGTCTAACCTCTCCTAACCGGAGGGTGGGTGGGGTTAGTGAGAAGGGTTTCATTGCAGATATCTTTATTCTGACGTCATTGAAGTGCCTTAATATTGCGGAGAAATGGCGGGAAACTGCACAAGGATAGGTCAGTATTTCAGAAATATTTATTTTAATAATTGCTGTCATACAAGCAGATCTTATTGACTAGGTGTGGCGAAATAAACCAAGAGTAACATTGGTTTTATTTAACTGAAAGAATTCCAATAGACAAACATAACAAAGTATGACAGTTGACACATTTGGTATCGACAGCACTATGGATATCGTATACGGTGCGGAGGTCGCATATCACCTCATTCTCCCACGGTTCAGTTTTCACTCTCACTCCCATCAACCACAAAGTCCGCCAGGTAGGATAACGATAACGGCAACAGATAGACACTTGAAATGTTGATAGAATATTTAATTATATATTCACTTTAAATTAAATAATTCATTATCAGCCTATATTAGTCCACAGCTGGACATAGGCCTCCTCTAATGAGCGCCGTAGCGCTGCATTCAGCTTGCCGCATCCAGCATCTGCCAATAGTCTTTCGCAAATCGTCATCCCACCTGGTTGGAGGGCGGTCCTACACTACGTTTGCCGAGTCGCAGTCTCCACTCAAGAACACGTTTACCCCAGCGGTTGTCGATTCTTCTCGAGATATGGCCAGCCCACTGCCACTTCAGCTTGCTAATCCTTTGAGCGATAACCTTGGTTCTCTGTCGGACGTATTCGTTAAGAATAAAATTCAGCTTCGATACTATGACGAAAGTTGACCTTCATTTTATGAAACTTTAAGGTATCTGGCAGACCAAAATCACTATGAAGTGTCTGGCAGTGGAAGTACCTACTTGATTTCTAATACTATCCCGACCAAAATATAAAAAAATAGACCTTTAAACTAGTAACTAATTTTGGTGCTAATCCAGCAGCTTTGCAGCCAATATCTGCCAAGCCACTATGGCCAATAACTACCAAAACCTAGCCTAGCTATGACCCAAACTTCATAACCAGTGATCGTTCCTACCAGCGTTGGAGGCATACTCTCAGCTTTTATTAAATTACGGAGGTCTGGTGGTCGCTCTAAGCCTATATATTTAGTTTTGTCATTGGTATCTATAGACTATTGGTCCAGTCTCTGTCAAACTTCATCTTAGGGGTAAAGAAATTAAAGAGTTTTTCTAATTAAGTTGTTTATTAAGCTGCGCGGTCGCGTTATCGACGTCTCCGTTGGCCTCGCCGAGGCTCGCGGCGCACTGTGCGAGCGACGCGCCGCTGCCAGCCTCGCTCACGCGTACCACCTTTATCGCTAAGTGTACGTTCCAGTCGCACACTTCTAGGGCTTCCAGGCATTGCTCGGGTGAGGTCTGCAACAACAAATATAAACTATCATGTACATTCTACACATAACGATACCTATAGCAAAGCGTTGGGTCCAACTGGCTTAGGATCGAAATGCGTGGACTAGGTGCAGGGTTGTGTCCAGCAGTGGGGCACATGGCTCATGGTAATTGTATTTGGACGTATTTACAGCATTAACTGGCCTGAAATCAGCCTATGCACTCAGTCTTCCGCGAAACAGCATCTCTGGACTGAGCCGAACCGAACACCAAACCCGCCGACTTGCTTCGACATCGTATATGAACATTGTAGGCTGACGACAGCGTTTACTCAACTTGTCGGCGGACCGGCGTCTTTTGTTTGTACAGTGAACAGCGAACAGTCCGTAAATGCACGCAAGCTGAAGACGGGGACTATGGCGCTCATTAGGGGAGGCCTATACCCAGCAGTCGACTAGGCTGATGATGAAGTATAATGTCTAACCTGCTCCTTGAGAACTTTGCTCATAATCCTGACTTCATCAGATTCGACGCCGCGCTGCCTGCCGCAAGGTTTCTGATCTGCGAACTCGAGCAGATCTTCGACCGACACGTGGTCTAAACAGTCTGAAATATAATAACCATATTGATCCTCCAGAACTTCATATATCTAGTTCTTTTACCCATGTGCGGAGTCGGCACAACATGTAAACTTCTATCAGGAAGCATTTAAATGTATTATAATAAGTATATCAGTTATCTAGTACCCATGATACAAGTTCGGATTGACTTGGGGCTAGAGGTTGCGGTGTGAATTGTCGAGCATTATTTATTATTTTATTTTAACAATATTATTTACATTATTATTATCGTTAAGGGATGAAATGTTGGTGTTCTTCCACCACAAATAAGTTTCGTAGTTATCCCGCTTACATCCGTTATTCATTATTATTATGGTTCAGATCAGAGGTGCAATGCCATGCAGCACAAATATGTCCATTCAAATAAGGCTTTGACTCGTATCATTTAGATGAATTTTATATTGATATCAGATGACAGACAGCTCGCGGACCACTCGACACCATCAAGACTTGTGGGAAACCATTTTGTCACTGTAAAATGTATGAATTTTGAATGCACGTTGTTGTGCTGGTGGTAGCAGCATTGGATTAATGAGCACAAAGATCTATCTACTTGGTTCCGGGAATCGGTAATATTAAAAACGCACGGGCCTAAGCCCGGTGCGTTTCAGCAGAGCACCCTTCTCTTGAGAGATTATATTGCAAAAACTCATGATTTGTATTAGATATTATGTAATATCCACAGAGAACAATTTTGTAGGTTTACCTTTAAGTAGTCCACTTTTATCATTCTCGTCGCTTCTTCCATCAGATCCATCATTATAATCCAGCGTACACCTCAACTCATCATCCAAGTAGCTATTGAACGGATTCGCGCTGCTTGTAAATGGATTAGTATCTTGGACTTGGACCTTTTCGAAACCGTCGCATACGTCGACGCCAATCTTCATCGGATTGGCTAATGCGATGGGGGACAGTGCGTTCTGGTATATGATTGGTTGGTTCAGCTGTGGAGGGGGGAGGGAGGGTAGTTTGAGTGGATGCTTGCGGATGTGGCGCGGCTTGTCCACCAGTTTGGGTTTTGTGCTGCGCGGCGGGAGAGGCAGTTCATTTTTGATCTGTGAATTTAAATATAATAAATTCATTAAACTCGATTCTCACGTGTGACATTATTAGAAATTGGTCAAGTAGGACCTTCACTTTATTGGGATATATTTGACATTGGAAAACCTTTATCGTTAAACACTCTTAACATGGCGCACGTGTGGACAGGTCCGTCCACACGTGCGCCATGTCAAGCTAGAACTTTTGTGTTGTCGCTGTAATAACGTATCTTTAAGTATACCAAAGTCCAATTTCACCATTCCAATTGAACGCGACCATTGCAGAAGACGTTTGCGATGACTGGGCCAACGTGTTGAGGGAAAATTTTATCAATTTTTTATTATTAAGATCTTTAAAATGATTAATATGAAAATAGTAGGAAACGAACTTGTTGGTACATTTTGTGGGTACTTACATTTGTTTCTATTTCCTCGTTTGATGACCTGAAAATGAAGATAACTGTTTAGTAGCTGCATTTACGTGATTAAATATGTGCAAAATAGCACATAACATAACACAATGAAGGCTTATTTATACCAAATTTCATTTTGTATAAATTACAGACATTCAAAGCCTTCATTGCTTGTTAACTTTACGAAATAAATTTAACACTTTAAATTTTAAATCTGATAATTCACACTTCTTATTCAAAGTTGACTATATGCATCTATTTTTCCTTTTCTGCTTGTCCGTCAACAAAGTCCTCCTCTAAGAGGCGGGCGCTTCAGGTTGTTATTTATGTGGATTAGTTGAGCTACCTCTAGATTGTTTGCAACACTAGATATCTCAACTATTTCTTGTGTATTTTATAAATACTTATAGGTACAGTATTCGCAGCTTTAGAATACTAGATAAGTTTTGTAAACGGGTAACAAAATAAAGGAAAATATTTTACGATATCATCACAGCAAACCGCAAAAAATCTTCGGTCTCGAATTTGCACTATTTTCGGTGCGCGTGTGGTAATTATGCGTTGTTAAAGTTCTTTTTTCAGTTTTGTTGTTTTCAGATATTGATAAATACCAGTTTTTGCTAAGTTTACTAAATAAATGTCTTTGTTTACAAAATATATCTTGGACAAAGCCGAGTATATTCGTGATTTTCTTTGTACTAACCAAGTCCCCGCAGGTTTCTGCAGCGAGTGAAACTGCGATCGTGGGAAGCCGTCCCTTGGCGCCGGTTTCGGAATGGTCGCCGGTTTCAGCACGCCCTTAGTTTCCACCATGTGCGTTATCAAAGATGGCGTAGGATTCTCGATCAGGCTGGTGTACGCTTGCTTACTCTCTTCGGTTATGCTTGACTAGAAAGATAGTGTTTTTTCTGAGGGAACTTGTTTCGTCATCGTAGTCAAGAAAAATACACAAGTATACATAAAAAACTCGGCCAAAAATTATGAATTACAGACACAATTTAGGTAATATAAAGTCAAATTGACGATCTCTGTGGCGCGGTGGGCGAATGTCCACCTGCGACGCACGAAGTTGCGGGTTCGATTCCCGCCTAGGGACATATGTTTGTATGATCTGCAGATATTTGTTCCAGTTTTTCTGATCCTTTTCTATGTATAATAAAAATATCTATCTGTCTATTGTATTATCAGTTATCTAGTACCCATAACCCAAGCTCTGCTTAACTTGGGTCTAGATAATGCTGTGTGACTTGTCCAGCATTATTTATAAAATTACATAATCAAAATTGCAGTCGTGAAATAAAGCTTGATACCTAAGCATAGTAAGAAGGAAACCAACCAAGTTGCAGCCAGTATATTCGTCAGGACCAAATTCTTTGCAACGTTGCACAAGGGAAAACACAACGGAAAGTGTTACACTTAAACAAAATTTAGCACGGTGGAATTATAAAGCTATGAGCACACTATGCTATTATTATTATTATTAACTCCATGTACAAACAAATTTATAAAATGTCACAAAATCACACAAATAGAATTAAATTTAACTGGAAATAAGATTAAATAATACAAATATAAAAATAAACAAAGCATTGAGATCGAATGAAAAATATCATGAAAAAAAAATTGGTTATACATTCCTTTCAAACAAGGTTCTGACGTAACAGATTGTCATAAAAAAGGTTTTAACAAATTCACCCGCGAACTCATTTTAAATTTGGATCTCGGTGCTCGCATTCAATATGAAACCTTTTTCCTAAATTCCTTTTTCATTATCTATAGAGTTTTGACAGCAGTGAAATCTAAAGAATTACTATTCTATAACAGTGATTTATGGAAACGTTATCTAATAAAATAAAACCGGCCAAGTGCGAGTCGGTCTCGCGCACAAAGGGTCAACACAAAGGTTCCTTACCATTATCTGTAAATACGACAAAAAAAAACACTGTTGTATGGGCGCCCCCCTTAAATATTTATTTAATTTTAATTTAATTATTTGTTTTTAAAGTGAATATATAATAAAATATTCTGTGAACATTTCAAGCGTCTACCTGTTGCCGTTATGAATATTGAGCAAAAACGAGCAAAATATCACGTTTGTTGTATGGGAGCCCCCTTGAATATTTATTTTATTCTGTTTTTTAATATTTTTTGTTGTAGCGGTAACAGAAATACATCATCTGTGAAATTTTTCCAACTGTCTATGACGGTTCATGAGATACAGCCTGGAGACAGACGGACAGCGGAGTCTTAGTAATAGGGTCCCGTTTTACCCTTTGGGTACGGAGCCCTAAAAATTATAACTTAACTCGTAGTTTAGATATTATTCTATGATTTAGGATAGCAGTTTGATGTAATATTAAGGTTCTAAGGTTTTTATTTATTATAGTACTCTGGGTAATTTCTAAGAAATTAATAAATCCCAAAAATTTACGAATTTAATTTTAAATTTTGATTTTTAATTTTTTATCGGCGTGAGTGCCGAAAAGAACTCCCAAAGATTTACACCTCGGCGAGATAAGATCACGTAGCTTAGTTGGAAAAAAGAGCAACCCTGCGCTGAAGGGGAAGGTACGGGTTCGAATCCCGTCGAGATCGTAAATTTTTGGGATTTATTAATTTCTTAATATTAAGGTTATCATAAAAGCTGTTAAATTAATAAACTAAAGTTATTTAAAAAAAACAAGGGATCTCCGAATCAGTCTGCTGAAGTTTCACTGCACGAATCTAAATTCATGAAGAATTATGATGTGTGTACATAGCTTTACTGTTTTCCGGTGTGTCACGCGTCGCACAAATTCGTGACATTCGTTGCACACAGGAACAAAAACGTAGACGACCCAAGTTATAAATGCTTACAGTTCGTGAATTAAACTAGTAAATAAAAGCACGCCAGTGTATTTCAATACAAAATTGAGTAAGCTTATAGATATATAAGTCCAAACTTACACAAATTGTCAGGAAACACTGAAAATATCCAGGTAAACTCAAAATTTTATAATGACACACACTGAACTCGAAGACTATTTGTCGACTGACAGTAAAACAACGTGACCGCAGTATCCTGAAATTGATTGAGCAATGAGGCAGTATCATCATACCAAATAAACCAAACTCCCTATCGGTATCTATAGAAATACTGCATCTAGAATGTTTCACAATTGAGTCGAAAAACGGAAGCATTTTTGGGACACATTTTTACTTATTCATAAAATTTTAACGGTTGTACTCAATGCAATCTTAATGATACATATGACTTCGTTATTTCATGAAGACTATGATACAATTTACATGCACGCAAAAATATTAATTTTATCATAAAAAAAATGAGTTTGTTGTTAGTGAGCCGAAATGGGACATAAAATTCATAAAATTGATGCAAAGAATTTGGTCCTGACCCATATAGATCATTAAGAATTATTGTTCTACTATCTAATTATCTATCTACACTATCATAGTATAACTATATTTACTACTCAAAAAGATACAATTAGGTGCAAGCGCGGTGTGCCTCGGGGAGTTTCGTATTATGTCAATATTTGTAAGTTTTTGTAGTAAATGAAGCAATATTTTCAAAATATTTATATGCGCACAGCGCGTCTCGGTGTGAGCTGACCCCGCACTATCTACCTGAATATCAGGAACGCTGTTGGCTTCTTCGCTAAAGTTGCGACGTTCTGCGTGCTTTCCAGCTGAAAATATATACGGAGCGAAAATCATTAAATTATATTTTAATTAATCACAAAATATAGACAGAAAATACCATTTGATTGATGATGCAAAACAGCTTTTGAGATAGCAAGGTCAAATATAGTATGGCTAAAGAAGTTATACAGAGCGGTAGTGTCACGGGACATAACGTTTTACAATGACAAACTAGTTGTCATACTAATATTATAAATTCGAAAATAACTCTGTCTGCCTGCTACTTTTTGACGCCCAAACGGCTGAACGGATTTTAATGAAATTTGGCAGGGAGGTGAATGGTATCCCGGGGACGGACATAGGCTACTTGAAAAGCGCCTGCGAAGCCGCGGGCAACAGCTTGTAAAATTATATAGTCACTAGCTGCTACTCGCGGGCTTCGCACGGGTTGTATAAGGTTATTTCTGTCCCATGGGAACTTATTTATGAGATAAAAAGCTTATGTTACTCTTCATCCTTTCAACTAACTCCATGCCAAAAATCAAGCCGATTGGTTGCTTAGTTAGGGCGTGAAGGAAGGACAAGCAAACACACTTTCGCATTTATAATATTAAGTTTAGATATTAGTTACCTAATGGGTCCCTATCCAGTTCATGCGATTGGTGGTGTAAATGCAGCTGCGTGAACTTGGAGAGAAACTTGGAGCGCTCTTTAGGCGAGTTCGGCTGACGGATGTCGCCGTCCAGGTCGTTCATAGATCTGAAATTAATAACGCTCGATATATTCACTATCGACATTACCACATCATGTTGCGCTATAACAGGGCGTGTATAATAGGTATCGCAAATTGTGAGCTATTATAGCTTCTGTTTAATTCCTCTGTACATTTGAAAGACCGATGTGGCGCGGTGGGCGAAGGTCTGCCTGCGACGCAGGAGGTTGCGGGTTCGATTCCCGCCTCGGGACAAATGTGTGTACGATCTGCAGACATTTGTTCAGGGTGTTCTGGACGTTTTCTATGTATAGTGAAAAATATTTATCTATGTATTGTACTGTATTATGTATATCAGTTATCTAGTACCCATAACACAAGCTCTGCTTAGCTTGGGGCTAGATAATGCTGTGGGAATTGTCCAGCATTATTTATTTATTTAATATTAAAACAATTGAGCAGCTTGTCGAGCAGACTTTCTACACCGTCAATGAGCTCATAAGCCTGTAATTAAAAAAATGATATTAAAAAAATGATATCTTGCTCCACAAGAAGTGCCTTTATGGGTAGGTACTAAAAATGTACCTATGAATGTACCTTATATATATATATATATATTAATGTTTAATGACAACTTTCTTATTATAATTATATTTTATATAATTTAAGAATTTAAGACCTGTAATGTAATCCATTATGAATAAATTGAACTGAACTGAACTGAATTGAGCCAACTGCAGATTGTGGCAAAATTTACAGGTAGCTCAACTGGTCCATATCAATACCAGTAGGAAGCGTCCCCAATGCCCCGTTGTATATGCCGGCAATACTGATGCTCTGCGCCAGAAAGTCACCAGCTCTCGGCTCACGCGTTTCAGAGACCAGACATTTTTTTTAAAACCCGGAGAGCCTCGGTACCCCGCGGCTCCAAGAGGAGCAAATGTTCTAGATATTTGAAGGATATAAGTTAGGAATATGCATAACCTAAAAAAAGCGTTTAGCAAGTTTATATATAAATAATAAATAAGAATGCTTACTTGGTGGTGATCTCATTGGCCATCGCGACGGCAGTGTCGAGGGTCCGCTCATCATGTGCTGACATCGGCTTCATGGTATTGGTGTGGAACCCTTTCTTTTTCTCCATTTTACTCAATGTATGCGACCTGACATCAAAATGCAAATAAAAGTTAACTGACAGTATTATGAAAGCTTGCTCGATCTATGCTTGAGTAACGATTTTCGATTCGATTTTCAATTTTCTATGGCAAAAGCGTTACTCAAGTATGGATCAATGACTGGGCATAGTTTCATGGTACGAACCTTAGGCCCGTATAATGAATGTTAATCTTGTTGTTGAATCTATGCTTAAGTAAAGCTTTCCTTTGGCACAAACGTCATTTAGAATAGATCTATGATTGAGCAAGCTTTGCCTTAGTTGTGGAGTGTAGTCCCTCTGCGTAAAGCTCGATTTTGTATTTTAACCGAGATTTGGTTTGTAAAAATACAATTTCGAGCTTTATGCAGAGGGAGTACACTCCTATATAAAGCACTAATATAGCACTTATCCTGATTTAGTTTTGTTTATTTGTTTTACGAACCAAGTCTTGGTTTCTCCACACACAAGTAAACACTCTAGAGGTTAATAAAAAGTTTAAACTATTGTCAAATTATAACAAGCGGATGAAAAACCGGCTATTAGAATTCTAACTATATTAGTAGGTATTTACTGTTACTGGTTACAATTTTAAGTTAAATAAAATTACTTAAGCCCTTCTAATAACCAAACCTTTAACATTTTAAAAATACTATTTTTTTTATAATTTGGACTAGTCATGTTTTATAATAAAACCATATTTGGGAAATACTGACAATTAGAATTAGCCCAACAGTTCCCACAGTCGCGTAGAAGCCTTTCCCTGATATGAAATGATCATGCAAAGACGGTAGGTACCATAGAAAATGCATGCACGAACCTGATAGCCGAATCGATGTCAAATCTTCCCTGCGCTGCCTGAAAGCGAACGATAATGAGAAACATGAACACTTACGAGGTCAGGTACACCGCATCCTCCTCTATCAGAATGTACTTCTGCTTACACCTGTCACTAAACCGACGCATCCTATCCACTAACTGCATGCTAACCCCTTGCACGAATTGGAACATCACTCACGAAATGCACTACACTAACTAAAACAATTTACCCGAATCCAATGAACACGTTAATGGATTTTTGATAATTACGCTCACTTACTTTGTTTACGTTTAAAATCTAGGCATTTTATTATCACGGTTGAGAGGTTAAGATATCATTACTTTTATCTAAATGGGTGTTAATTTTATATGTGTGATGGATGAATGATGATTGCAAATTTAAGGCAGCCATGATTTGAGACAATGTTATTTTGAGTACAATCCAAAATATGGTATGCTATATGCAAAGAGTTTTTAGCGATTATAGGTTAATACATTACCGTAAAAAGATAGACCTAACACCCACAAAATTCAAAATTATTAAGGTAAAAAACAAAAAATAAAACTGCCTTCGGTTTCGGGTGATAAAAACGCTACCATATTTTCTGGTTCCGTATCCAAAGGGTTCTGGTTCCGTATCCAAAGGGTAACCCCTTTTACTAAGGCCCCGCTGTCCGTCTGTCTGTCACCAGGCTGTATTTCATGAACCGTGATAGTTAGACAGTTGAAATTTTCGCAGATGATGTATTTTTGTTGCCGCTTAACAACAAATACTAACACAAAATAAAATAAATATTTATAGGTACGGAACCCTTCGTGCGCGAGTCGGACTCGCACTTGGCCGGTTTTATTTACCTTTATAATTTTCAATTTTGTGGATGTTAAGTTTATCTTTTTACTGTATGTTATTGTATGTATTAACCTAAATAATCGATATTTGAAGGAGATAAAAATTAGGAATATTTTTACCCAAACAAAAGCGTTTTGTTACTTTTCATGGGTTAGCTATGAAATAAAATGAATATTAAAAAAATATGTAATGCTGTGTGGATTGTCCAGCATAATTTATTTAGTAATATATAAATAAAATTTGTTTGTGCCGTAGGTTTTATTTGAATTATAAGTGATACGATAATACTAGCGTGCAATGAAACTGTACTCTGACTCAAAAACCTGGATGTTTTTTGCATAGAAAAAAATGTATTGATTTGCCACTGTCAATGACAAGTCAGGGGTAAACAAGTTTTTACTATGGATCACTATTCATAGTAATAGCACACGGTTTTGCTGGTGCGATAGATAACTTCCTTAATATTTCCTAACCAAACTTACTTCAGAACACTGAAAAATAGGTACGTTCTAAGTTTTTCTATGACACTCATAAACTTTTTTGGGCATGTTTTACGTGGCGGCACATTGTTGACACTTCTCTTGTTGATGGACCCAGCATCTCGTCCGCCGTGGCGTGTGTATAGATTCCATGTTAAAATACAAACAAGGTTGAAAACATATCAAAAACTGATAACTATAACAGACGACGATAAGGTAAAAACGAAAACAGAACAAAAATTCAACAACGCAAAATTACACACAAACAGCGAAACAAAAACACACTCGACATCGACGGACGAGAGACGAATGAAATTACAATATAAACACAAAATAAATTGGCATTTTAAATGCAAAAATGGTTTCGAACTTCAGTGATTTATTCCCATTTTACTCCGATGATACCAGTGTCGTAAAATATTTTCGGCTAATTTTATTTTTAACTTTGTTAAAATATATTCGTGATTGGATTATAATTTAGTACCTACATTTTACAATTTTTATCGCTTAGTTTAGTATTAGTTGTGCGCGTAATATAGAGAAAAATTACTTGAATCATTGGTCAAATATTAGGTACCTACCTATGTAAAACTTTTATAACAGTAACTATAAGCAAGTAATAATTTAATAATAATTTTTAATAATAATAAAAGATAAAAACAAAAAAAAACAGGTAACGGCGCGCAGCGTGAGTTTTTAACCTTCTTTGCTGACGCTTTTAATTATAACAAGAAAATATAGGGTTAAAAACAAAGGGCGCTCACGTCGTGGAAAGACCCAAAAAAGTGTAAGTACAGTAAGATAAAATAAAAACAGTTTACTTATTGTTTGCACTGGCCATTATTATTAGAAATTAACTGTTGAATTTAAGCTTTCTCCCCAAAACCCAAAATAATTCGTATAAAATCAATGGTGAGACTTCGTTTATAAAACCATGGCTCAAATGGTTCGCAATCGTCTACTCTAGCTTTTCTTGAATTCACCCAGCTACCTATCACCGTGTACAGCACAAACCATTGCTATTATCCATTCTATGGAAATTATTAGATTAGAAAATAAATCCTACCGTAACTATTTAGAAAAAATTGAGGTAACTTCTACACGAAATTATTTTTAGGATTCCGTACCTCAAAAGGAAACAGGAACCCTCATAGGATCACTTTGTTGTCTGTCTGTCAACCCTCTTCTCTCATAAACGCGTGGAGAGGTATATCGAGTTGAAATTAACATCAAATAATCAAGTCCGTAACCTCTTGGAGCCGTGATATAAATCAAACTTTTAAGTCAACGTAATCAAAAGTTATAGCCGTATATGTCCAATTTTTAATATTTCCAAGAGAATCATATGCACACAAAACCTGAAAAGGGTTATAGCAGGGGGTTGTGGTAGATGTTAATGGTTGTTCCCCAAACAGCCCCTTGAGGTTGGTAGTTG
Source organism: Eupithecia exiguata (assembly GCA_947086465.1). Lineage (NCBI taxonomy): Eukaryota > Metazoa > Arthropoda > Insecta > Lepidoptera > Geometridae > Eupithecia > Eupithecia exiguata. The sequence continues at coordinate 4,714,036 of OX352226.1, forward strand.
GTATGGTATGTAGTCGAGGAAAAGTCACTGGTATGGTAAGACTGTATTCACACGACTCACTTAACTGGTAATTCATTTACTGGTATAAATGGTGCGAAATGGTATATATGGTATGGTTGAAATTTTTTAAACCCGCAACGATGGCGGTCGATCGCGAACTGAGCTAGTTTGGGTAATCGCGAGCAAATAGGCATTCAATTGCGAGCGCAGCTAAAATGCGTATTTGCTGCGTGGTCGGTTTACCCGAACATACTCCCGACAACAAGATGAGGATGCTGTGGTTTGATGAGTGATGGTGATACATAATACATACATCTTAAAATATCATCGAATATTATAAACACTGCTGATAAAATAAAAATTGGTATAAAAGCACATTGGTTTTTATTGTTATAATTATTACAAAACATAGAATATATTAAAGTTAACTGGTAAAATGGTAAATAAATTGATAAAATAAACAAGTGCTATGGTATAAACTGTAAATAAAGTTATTGTATACTAATATATCTACTTTTATAATATACTATTATATTGTCTCTTGTCTTCACGATTAGCACTGAGCACTTCTAGGCCCGCTAGCCGCTTATTTAACTCACTAGCACAAATCGATTCAACTGGTGTTTGTGATGGTGCACCTCGGCGGCGCGGAAGTTTCTGCAAACTCCTGTTGATGGTGACTTCCGCGTGGACGCCGAGGCCTGGAGCCACCTCGGCGTCCTGCAGGCAGCGACCCTAGCCGCGGTGCCTGGCAGCAAGTCTCCGCGCTATTACAGCGCTCACAACACTGTGTCGAATTTTGGTTTGCAGATAGAAACAATGGTATGAATTTCGGTCGTCTAGGCAAACCATATGGGTTTTTGGTGTCACGGCTCGCCCTAGACCGTTCCCCATGGTGACTTGGTTTTGGGTATCCTTGCTGTTTCTTGCGACATAAAAAATAATTTTATTACTTGAGTGCATCTTGTCGTGTTAATGAACTAGGCCGTCAAAACATATTCAGCGTGTTTGTTCGTTATGATTGTCAGCATTTTAGGGTTGTTCAACTCGTGTAACCTGAGGTGAGGTTGGTGAACTGGTTTTATTTTGATAGGTATTATTTTTGTGTTTCTAATGATTGATGAATTATGTTCCTGGATTAATCTGCTTTGGTTTATGGATATATTTTTCTCTTCTTTTGTTGGTTGGTTTGGTTAGTGGTATGGTTTTGGTCTAGGTTTTCATATGTTGGTAAAATTATTTGGTAGGCTTGGTTATCTTTGTGTACGAATATTTGCCGGTTGATATCCTCTTGTTTGCAAAACTGAGCTAAACCTTCTGGTTTGGTAGCGCGCAGCTTTTCCTTGAGGTCTGGTATGAATGGTAGGCAAACATCGTTTCTGTCTGTTTTCAAGCTTGGTGGTGGCATCTACAAAATGAGGTAAGCACTTAAGGTCGGTACTTATCATTTTCTCTTCGATTATTTGTTTGGTTTTATTCGCTTTCTGTAAAATTAAACTATTCGTCCTAATGGTGCAGAACGACATTGCAATGACAATGCTTTCACTGTATCCCTGGGTAGGGGCTGGTAGGTTTTGTCGATGGACCTTGAAAAGGGTTATAGTTGGGGGTTGTGGTAGATGCTAATGGTTGTTCCTCAACTGCCTTGTCGCAGGACCATGAAAAGGGTTGTGGTTGGGGGTATTGGTAGATGTTAATGTTTGTTCCCCAAACAGCCCTTTGAAACTCACTACTCTTTATTGCCGCCAACTTATGGTACTATGGTATGAAATGGTAATGGAGGTATTGGTTTGAACCTGCGACGTTGGCGGTCGATCGCGGACTGAGAAAGTTTGGGTAATCGCGAGCAAATACGCATTCAATTGCAAGCGCAGCTAAAATGCGTATTTACTACGTGGTCCGTTTACCCGAACAAAAACTATAGGGTAGGTAATCCCCGTTAACATAGAATAATGAAATTTGAGAAGAAGCAAGGTCTTTTACCACAAAAAAGGAAATATCCGAAAACCGTAAAATTTTAGATTTAAAAAAAAAAGTCGCGATGGATCAGAAACCTGTAGAGTACTTCCCGTTGACATCATCATGAAATTTGCAAGAATTAGGCCCAAAAAGACCCTTTTAGCTATACGGAACCATCGTTGCGCGAGTCCGACTTGCACTTGATGTTTTATTTTGATATGGTAACACTTTTGTTTACATACAATGCTCAGGTTATTGAATCAGAGTATTGTGTTAACATAAAACTACTTACTAAAGTGTACAAGATCAAGATTTGATACGAACTACGACATGAAAGAGCCTCTAAATGGAATATTACAATAGTCTTGCAAAGATTCTAATTTTATATATGTGTTGAATTGTGCGAACAAAACTTAGGCAGATCTCAACATGAAACATTTACATGAAACTATTACTGATACACTTTCTTAGGTATTGTTAAACTTTTACGGCCTGATGGATAATGATTAACAGACCGACGTTGCTTAACTTCGGTGATCGACTTTCAACTTGGCACGGTTGTTGTGGCCTCTTTTATTTTAAAATGTATTTTATTTATATTATTTTTTATTATAGCGGCAAGAGAAATACACACTCTGTAAACATTTCATCTGTACCTTTTACTTTTCATGAGATACAGCCCGCTGAGTTTTCCACGGACTTTTTTTTCTTTTTTTATAATAGTCTCACGTAAAGGTTTTCTAACCAGCTGCTAACTCGCCGCAAGCGTTTGCATTAAGAATGAAGTTAATTGTTAACAATGCGCTAATGAGCCGCTAGTGGTTCGTGAACTCATTATGTATGAAACTGTTGAATAGAAAAAGACAGCAATCGGTGGCTAGCGAACGTTTTAGTAGCTCAATGCTAAACCTGCGATAGATTTATAAGGCCCTTATAAATTGAACAATGTGTCACTTGCAAAAGGTTAGGTTATTATTAGGTTAGGTAGACTACTTCTATACGATTTCTTTACTGAAAGAACTTTTTACATTTACGTGACATGATTCCTTAGCACACGTTACATGAGACAAATTAATGACGAACTACTCATGACTTTCAACATAAACTCCTTACCAATTTTCCTCGCAGTAATAACCTGAGTAAACGGAATAGATTTAAGTATTTCATTAACAATTAATTTTAAAGAAAGGTATATAAAGTATTGTAGAGAATTGAAAATAACTATTAAATTTTAATTATGCTAGAAACCGAGTTAAGCTTTAATATTTATATTCTACTCAGTATTTACTCGTACTGCCTAAATACAACAATAGATTGAAATAATTAGGAGAAAAAATATTGAGTGTTAATGAATTATATCAGTAGCAGTGGATAAAAAAACACGATAGTTTTTTATCTTGCGTCAGTCTTTATTCTACTGTTTGGCATTCAGATTTCTAATTTCTGGATGATTTGGAAAATAAATCGCGAAATCTGAAGCAGATAGATACACCTATATATAGACCTTAACCAATACATTTGATTTACAATAAAAATAACGGTTCTTAGTTGAATAAAAATAGTGGATATGATTAATAACCCCCCAGGTGATTATGTCCTTCGTATCAACTGCAAACGACTGGTTTGTAGTCAGTGGCATACAACGACAACTGTATTAATGAAATAAGAATACGTCTACCCGGGGCGGAAATAATCCTCAAGCCATTTTTATAACGATGATGTACATAATCAAGCGCCCAAAAAGGTACGTACGTTCCCTTCCCACTGACGCTGAGCGGGGCTAATTCAACCAATCAGAAACCAGGGATATCACAAGATGTTTAATATAACCAATGTGATTGGTTGATTCCTCTCCGCATCGCGTCAGTGGCATCCGTGGATAGTCTAATGGCACACAGAATTTATTATTATTATCGTTGGATCAGAGAATGAGGTGAATTTGCCAAATTTATTATACTTACAGCCTCATCGCGTCTTCTGTCATCCAGACTTCGGAACATGGACTCCATCTCGTCCAGTAAGCTCTGACTAAAGTCTCCATATTTCTAAAACAAAATATGTTACGATTATTTGTCCTGTCACAAAGAATACCAATTAATAGTAGTTATAAGATTAATTAAAAGTTAAAATAATAAGTCAAAATACACACACACTTAGCCTAGGCATCATAGGCAAAAAAATAAGCATGAGTATGAATAGTCTAACTTTTATTTATCTACACCACAGTAACATCAAAACGTCTGCACCCAATATTTATCAAATATTCAACACAGACCTAGCGTTGACGACACCTTTTAACAAAAAAAAAAATAGTAATTTTTTTAATTCAATATAAAATTTACACAATATTCAAGATTCGCGCGTAATTTGACGAAAACGCTGGACGCAGTTGACGCCATATTGCTCTGTGGTCATGGTCAGTTGGCTGTGTAGGTACCTAAACAAATGTGCTGATGACAGTTAATACTTTTTAGTTTACGTACACTGCCGTATGAAATAATAATATTGCGCCTACTATTTCATGAAGTTAAAAAAAGATTTAAAAAAAATTAAAACTTTGTATTGGATTTTAAAATTAATTTTGTATCAGCTTACAGCTTAGGTACTTGTATTAGCCTAAGCTATCTCAATAATATATTTTTAGATGTTTTCTGTAATAGAGTAAAATACCCTATCGTTCGATTTACGAGAAACAATTGATACACTAACAAACGCCTCGGATCTTGACACCGAACAAAATCTTCTATTGGTCAATGAGCACGTGCGTACGGCACGCGCCAGTCCTCTATCAGTTCTATTTCATTTCTGGTCGCGACCTGAGCTTCATTTGCAATCTCAAGAACATCCACAATAAATGTTGCGGATTCGGAAGTAGACGTCTTAATTTATGCGGAAGCACCGCAATTGCGGATGCAGATACGAATATTTGTTACAAAAGCTAAAACTTACTTTCCTTTTTGAAAAAAAAAGACAAAAAACGGAATACCTGTTATTGGTACACAGGGACAGGTTCTACTTACTGGGATGCCAGGACTTTCAGGCAGCGTGAAGTTTTCGGATCTCACGTTATCGGCATTGCTCTCCTAAAAATAATCAACCAATCAATAATCACAAGCTAGCTAAGCTTGCACTAAGGACCTACGAGTAGTAAACTCTCATGGCATTTTGCAATCGAGTATGAATGACCTTGAATGAGTATGAGTGGTACCATTGAGAATAAATTCTAAAATTTTCTATTGCGTGCATTGCTGTCTTAGAATAGAGGACAGTTTTTCATTATACATATAAAAGAGACAGTACAAATACTGCATCCAATTTGTTATTGAGAAAATCTCAATAACAAATTTAGATGCAGTATTCATATTCTGGAATTATAGCAACTCAAAGAAGGGCTACATTGAATTGCTGAGTGTTGAAAACATTAAGCACGTCAGTCATTCTTTATATGATAAAATGTGGCCATGGTTTTAACATTATTTAGATCAGCAAATTTGAATGGTTGGTTCGTTGGCATGATTCTGATTGAAAATATTTACATCTACTGACGAATAATTCAGTTGTAATTAATCTACGTATACTTTACTAGCTTTATTTAGTCAAGCGAATACATTCTATGTATAAGTTTGACATGCGCTCCTGACATAATCCTACTAACATTGTAAAGAAAAAGCGGAAGTAATTATACAATATGAGGTCAAAACAGATACTTTTGCTTACAGTGTCTGTGTCAGAAATTTCGTGATACTCGTGAACCTCGTCAGTTTTTGCTGATGCTCCTTCCTCCGACCTGTGTGTCCGTCCTAATGTTGCGCATTTTACCTGGAAATAACAAACATAAGTAAAGTAAATAAACATTTGATATCACAGCTGCTCGGAAAGTGGATTATTCCTTTCTAGACATGAGGACGAAAGTACGTCATTCCCAAGAAATTAATAAATCCCAAAAATTTACGATCTCGACGGGATTCGAACCCGCACCTTCCCCTTCAGCGCAGGGTTGCTCTTTTTCCAACTAAGCTACGTGATCTTATCTAGTCGACCCGTAAATCTTTGGGAGTTCTTTCGGCACTTACGCCGTCAGCGCCACCTACAGAGGAAACAATGAAGTTATCCAATTCTGCTCAAAGACCAAATTAATAATTTTTTGGGATTTATTAATTTCTTAGAAATTACCCAGAGTACTATAATAAATAAAAACCTTAGAATCAAGCAACGGCAAAACCTCTCGTCAAAGAACTAAAATGTAAATTTGGTCTTTGAGCAGAATTGGATAACTTCATTGTTTCCTCTGTAGGTGGCGCTGACGGCGTAAGTGCCGAAAGAACTCCCAAAGATTTACGGGTCGACTAGATAAGATCACGTAGCTTAGTTGGAAAAAGAGCAACCCTGCGCTGAAGGGGAAGGTGCGGGTTCGAATCCCGTCGAGATCGTAAATTTTTGGGATTTATTAATTTCTTAGAAATTACCCAGAGTACTATAATAAATAAAAACCTTAGTACGTCATTCCCATCATACTAAAGCGCGAGACGGAATTCAATTTCCAATACGCTGGGCGGGACAGAAAACTGTATGAAAATCCCAATGAAAAAAAGAGAACCCCTTTGGTACACGGAAGGGCTTTATCGCAGAGATAATATGAAAACATCGTATTCCATTGCGATATCAGTCTGGCCATGTTTTTTTGTAAAGCTAAAGGGTCTAAAGGGCACATCGTTACGGTAGTATTAAAATTTCTTGGGCAAATCACTGTTATAGCACACAATAGTTTATAGTACTACGTGCGTACTTATAGCCGCCATGTTGTACGGAAGATTTTATAGTTATCTGGGGGCGTATCCAGCCAGAGACTATACATTTGGAAAATATTTTTTCAATTTTTTTTGTGTTCCACGGAATAGGAAATGGTATTGCTTCCAATTTTCAATTTGAGTTTACAAATTGAATCTACTCAGAACGTTTTGGAGTGATTTTAAGAGTCTAAAAGGTTTTCCTCGTATATGTAGAATAAAAAAAAAAACACTGTGAGAATGACAACACACTCGGGAGAAAGTGTCACTCGCCGCTCTACGTGAATCGGCCGCATTCTCGCTTAGGTGTGTAATGTACTATTATAATCTATCTCTCTATGACTTTTCAAAATATTTATAAATAACTGGTGATAAGTTAAAAGTAAAAGTAAAAAGTTTATTGGTACAGGACATGGAACAGAAACAGTTTTGAAAAACGATGTCATCTGCAGTAGTTTATCTTTATCACTGTGTCACAGAATGACAATGACAACGCCCTCCTCACAAACCAGTATGTTTATCTAGAGTACTATTTCAAACAAGAACATTTAGACATTACTATTGATGATATTTTAATTAACTTAAGTCTAATTATTTTGAATTATTCTAAAGCCAGTGTCCGTTGAGTAGAATAATTATGAGTGTGTGTGGGTTATGCTATGAGTATGTGTGAGTTATTAGTGTGTATGAGTTATGATTGTGAGTGTTAGACTGTATGGTTCACACACTTTACATGCAAAAAAACACGTACACATGTGTAGAGTTTGGTGCGATTAAGTAAAAACTTACCTTGTTTAAGAGACTTCTGCTAGTTGTAGGCTCGGAGATCGATTTGTGTGATACTCTCCTGAGATTCTTTGTTTTATTTTCCGTATCTGAAATAAAACAAACTTATTTAAACACCAATTTTGTATACATACTCCGGAGAATATAATCAAGCAAACAAAGCATGTTCTGTTTGATAGTTTCATGACGTTTCTGTGATGTCTTATTCTTTTGGTACGGTGCGTTGGAATGGAATTACGCAAATCGCATACAAAAACTAGACGTCACGATGAAGTCACGATGCTATCGTCAAACTGAACCCGGGGCTATTTAGGTAGCTTATACAACGAAACAGGAGCCTAGTAAATGCACGTTAATTGTATGTACCGCTACTTCGTCGCCCTCTTCTCATTATCGTTGACGTTTCGCTGACGTGGCGGTGGACGGAAACGTCGTAAGCCGTTCACGTGATTGATAGTTATAGCTAGTGTGCGTTCAGCCTAAGTATCGCGCCAATGCATAACGCTTTCGCAGTGCCAATAGGGATACTGAATGATTTTGAGAAACTACTCGAGATGTTTTGAGACATCTACTGTATACAAATACATATTTTGATACAGCTACTGTATTTATTAACCCAAATGGCGCTTTACACGTATTTATTTTTATTGTAACACGTATTTCAAAATATTTTGATATACGTGTTAATCCCTTGTTTATACTTAGAGCGAAAGGCATATTGAAAGCAGAAGCGAAGTTTTGAAGATTATGGTATACTTTGGGAATACCTGCAACTTTTTGACTCAATAAAAAAATGTAGGTACCTACAGGTTTAATATCCCATCAAAACATCAAAACTTTCCTATGAAACCACTCTGCCGATATGCCTTGACCCCAAATTAACTTCAACTCTCTTTTATATTCCCCTTGGGATATAATATAAAAAAAAATTGGACGTGGTTCTTTCACTAAAAAGCTACCTACCTACCTAGTTTATTCGCGTAGATTTACGGATATGAAGTTTCATCAAGATCTGCTGAAAAAAAGCTAAAAACTGCTAAAAACCAATTTCACTCGAAAGGAAGGTCTAACGATACTTACCTCATTACATTTAAAGGTTATGGTGGAACTAAGAAACTCACAGAAGCGCTGAATACATTACAAAATCCTATTTTTCATCAAACCTTTGGCTACCCTAGAAGAGTGCAATGCATTACCTATGTACTTGCTATTTCAATCGGACCGTTTTGGCGCATTCTAGTTGTACAACCTCAGGCCGTATCTATGAGTTCTTTGAATTCAACAGTTCGCGTGACATTCCGCTATTCAAAACGGCGACAAATGTAGTACTGACGCGCAGCGGAACTCGAGTTACGGCTCCGCGCGCTGCTTTGATTTAACGCGGAGTTATGGTGGGCGTAAATGCCTTTAAATTATAGGCGAAGAATAACCACAGGAATAGTAACTATGGTAAAGATCTGACGTTGTCCAATCAATATAGCCTTCTTTGTTTCTTGACAATATTGTAAATACGAATTCTAATTTGTTTCTAATAATTGATTGTAATTTCTTTTTGCCATCACCAATTGTAATGACATAATTGAGACGGCATGACGTCACGTCTCAGTATTCTCTGATTTGTGTTCCATGTGTCATGGCGGAATGCTGTAATTTGAAGTTATTTTATCAAAATTTTAAATATAATACGTGTTTTGTAATCTATGACTGTACAATTCGGTACATAATTTTGGTAATTTGTTACTGTAATCATCCCCAGTGTACACGCGATCGATGTGAGGTGCTAAGTAAGGGCTATACTCACGAGGAAGATCCACCTCGTCGCAGTCGTGCCTGCGATCCCGGCTCGCCGTTAACAGCGGGTAAGGGGATGTGCCACCAGCTCCTAGAATAAAATACTGTCGAAGACCCCGGCTCTGCACGTGTTTTTCTAGATATTATCTAGCCTATAACTAAGGCCCGTATTAAGAGACCGTGCTCACTCATCTATCTATGCACAGATATTATAATACAATTGAGTAACGCTATTGTTATAGAAAATCGTTACTCAAGCATAAATCGATGGTTGATTAAGCTTTCATACTACGGGCACTTACTACTACTTAACCCCGAATACTCAAACGCATCTAAGATTTAAGCACGTCTCAAGTGACGAATTTTTGACGGATTTTCATTGAAAACTGTCAAAAATCCGCGACTAGAGACGTGAACCACCCCTGAAAGTTAGGTCCTTACTTTTTGTTACACCCTGTGTTTTTAAGAGGTGACTTTAAGTTTGCTAAGATGTAGGCTATCTTCGGTCTGACTATAAAATTCCTGTAGTAGCTTTAGACCGCTATAATGCAGCTGTACTAAGTCTATCATATTTAGGATCATGAAGAATGTTACAGCTACTTTCTTATGACGACCTCTGTGGCGTGGCCAGCGGGCGAAGGTCCGCCTTCGACGCAGGAGGTTGCGGGTTCGATTCCCGCCTTGAGACAAATGTTTGTACGATCTGCAAATATTTGTCCCAGGTGTTCTGTATATTTTCTATGTATGATAAAAATTGTCTATGTAATAAATAAATAAATGATGCTGGACAATTCACACAGCATTATCGAGCCCCAAGCTAAGCAGAGTAAAGCTAATGTATATTGTATTAAGTAGATCAGTCATCTAGCACCCATAACACAAGCTCTACTTAGACTGGGGCTAGATGAAGCTGTTTGGATTGTCCAGCATTATTTATTATTTAATAATATATGTAGATATATCGATAGATTTTGGCATCGTTCTTATTTACCTGTCAGATGCGACGGCGAGTTAGGGTTGATGAGTGGCATATGCTCCAAATCCTCTGACGGTTTGTAGGGAGTCACGATTTGACGGGGCGGCTGCTGCAAAAGTTTAATATCTTCTATGGAAGTAATATTACGACTGGTATTCATGTCATTTTAAACAAGAATAAAATTACAAATAAATGTTGCTGAGCCCCACAATGTTAAGAGTTGTTAGTCCCATCAAAAAGCGTTAAAACTTATAGCTTAAATATATCAAAATTATTTGAACTTTAAGGATTGATTTACATCAACTTAAAACGTGTGAGATGTTATTCTCTGAGGGCGGAAGGAGAAAATCTTGTGTGATAGGCGAATATAAACAAACTCACACACATGCACTCACACAGAAAGATAAAATATTTATCTGGATGCGGCTTTTTGAACCTGTATAGAAAAGGATGGGGCTAACTGAATGTCGCACTGTGTAAATTCTCGCGGATTCAGTAATACATGGTAATACTCACACATCCAGCTGTATCAAGAAAGGATATATCTCTAAGTCGCGTCATCAAGTCCAACGTGCTCTGTGTCTTTCATTTACTTTCACATTTCATTGCAGTTATCACCCTGGGTTTTGGAATTTGCACATTTGTGGATAATAACGCGGCACAGTGATGGGCTGACAGTATCTGTCAGATGATATTGTGGGTAAACGCAGATGTATCGACTATAAAAAATAAACTCCAAAGTCCCGCCGAGCGTCCGTGTTCAACGTCCGTGTGTTTCACATCTTCCTGCGGGCTTAGTTTTAGAACCTGCATACCTACTTCTAAGGGTATAAAATGTCACCCAGTGATTGGCTGATAGTAATACTCACACATCCAGCTGTATCAAGAAAGGATAAATCTCCAAAGTAGGCCCCATCGAGTCCCACATGGCCCGTATGTTTGACGTCCCCCTGAGGGCTGGATATCATGCAGCGCTGGATGGTCCGCTTGCCAGTATACGTGTGTCGCTTGACGTCTGAACGCAGCAGCGAGCTGCGAATGCTGCGCGCTGATTGGCGGGTCGGGTGCGGCGATAACGAAATGTAACTGGTCGTTCTCTGCGGCGAATGAATGAGCTTTGTGTTGTGGTATTAAAATCTTCTTTAATTTGATTAATTTGTTCTTACAATTTGTATACTAAATCAAAGTGCGAACCCTGCGGGCTTTGGTGCCTTCGCGGGCGCTAACAAGTCAACCGGAGAAGGTATTTTGGCTACTTTAAGGCCTTTAGATTTGAGGTTCACAACATAAAGCTTCAAGTGTAAACCAAACCCATTAGAAAACACAGGAAAAAATTGTTAAACAACCCATGAGCAGGAAATGAGTAGGTTACACACAAATAATTATCACATTATCACACTTCGATGTCCATACAAAAAAGCCAAACTAGATACAAAAAAGTACTTACTCTGTATTAATATTGATTATAGTAAAATAATTCATAAATCCAAGATAATACCTGTAAGGTCTAGGCATACCTCTGGTCTGGGGCAAGGCTTAGTGTGACTCGGGTCGAACATGCCGCAAACGCCGCCGGCCACGACGCCATACCACATACAAGTCTTCGTCATATTCCTACAAAATAATAGTTATTTGTTCAACAAGTGGGAAAAACGTTTTTTGTTGAACGTGTCGATATTAAATCACGAGCTAGAGAAGAAGCAGTTTAGAGTAGAGTCACGAGCGTAGCGAGCGGTCTTCACAAACTAAGTTGTCAAGGTACACAAAAAAATGGCGTTGCCTAACTTCAGTGATCGGTACTCAACTTGATATGGACATTGGACGCTTTATTAAATTTATATTCTTTTCATAATTGTTGTGATAGTCGCAATAATGCGTCAAAATTTCAACTTTCTACCCATAGCCACGACAAAAGTAGAGCAAAAATAGCCAAAAAATTTAGGCTTTTTTTATGGGATGCTACTTTCATATTTATTTGTTGTAGCGGTTAGAGAAATACAGATCCGGTGATAATTTCAACTGTCCTCTTATGGGTCAAGACTACACCCCGCAGACAGACAGCGGAGGTTTGGTTAATAGGGTCCCGTTTTCACTTTTTGGTTTCGGAAGCCTAAAACGCCTTTTGTGTAACCAGAGCCTCTCGATGTAACGACAACTCGAAAGTCTAGATATTGGCGTTAGACAAACATTTACTTCTACGTTCTACTTCTATTTTAGCACTATATTGTTATTCTGTGTTTTTACTTGTATTAACTAACAAAGAAAGAATATAAACAAATTAGAACTATACCCATTAATTGTCGACGGGTGAGTGAATGACAGAATGAAGTATTTCATAGATAGATAGGTACAATTACTTTAGATAGATAGAGATGAAAATCAGTCGAAATATATGGGGACTTACTATGGTTTAGATTTTAATCGAACGGGCGTAGTATGTAACGGATGTTATTATTCTAGATGATTTTTCCATGATTGAAAATAGTAGTAATTAACAAAGTAGATTAGACGGTAAATTATAACTAAAGGTAAACCAATCATTCATTTGAAATTCATCATAAACGACAAAAATTAGCCTAAAGATTAAATTCCACTTATCAATACCATCGGATCCGTTACCAAGACGCTGGCTGTATTACCCCGGGGTGTATGGAAATGCTGATGCACCAGACTTTCACCAGCTCTAGGGTCACGTGTCGCTACCAACTATAAATACATTTTTAAAAGCTGGTGCGATTGTCTTTTGCTTTTTCACATAAATATCCACGCTGACATAGCAAATCCAGGCCTCCAGTATACCAAAAACAAAAGGGAATCGCGCCTGTTTTCAAAAGCTGGTCGGGAATACCTATGAATACTTACTCCTTTCCAAGAACAGTGATGACTTGTCCAGTCTTATATTCCAGCAGATTAGTCCTCCTGCCGTCCTCCGGTTTAGGGAAATCGGTCGTTGCTTGAACCTGTCAAATTAAATGAAACTTAAATGTTTATGTACTTTCTGGGATTTTTTACGAGAACTTTTACTTTTTAAACTTTTCGGGATGTGTATTGTAATATTGATGTTTGGATGTTTGTTACCTCTTCACGTCATAACTACTCAATGGATCGGGCTGAAATTTCGCATATAGGTAGTTCTAGGCCTGTTATAAAACATAGGCTTTTTATTCCATAAATTTGAATAAATGCTAAATAGCTATTGGTCAACAAGTGAGCAAAACAAATTTTTGTTGAACGTGCCGATATTAAATCCCGAGCTAGCGAAGCAATCTAGAGTAGATTCACGAGCGTAGCGAGAGGCTGTAGAGCTAGCGAGGGATTAAATGGCAGCAATAGACTGCTGAAAAAGAGGTCGGACGTCAGAAACTCGTTTTGGTCGACAACCATGGAGGGTTAGAATGTTAGAAACCTCTTTCAAGCCGTGAACGAACGAAATTATTCTTTTTTGTGAAGGTTGAATGCGGTCAAACCGCCTTCCCTGCGATAAGCTAAAATAAGGGAGGTACAACTTCCTTATAAGTAAAGTCCATGTACCTGTTAGTTGTTTGGGAGATTATTTATAGATGGCGCTACCCGCCTAGAAGAATGGTCTTCACAAGTTAAGTTGTAAAGGTACCCAAAAAATGGCGCTGCCTTTCGTGAGAAAGTGGACCTCGCCTAGTGCAGATTGCGTAATTCTTTATATTTTTCGGCGCCGTCCATAGAGTATCAATAACTTATTACACCATCGACATTTAATGCAAAATTCTGAATTCAAGTTACTTTTTTTCAGCAAGTTGAATAATATCTTTAATTCCACTTTTGAGCAAAACTCGATTTTGCTCACTGTTTTTGAGTAGCAAAGTTACCGTTTTCGAGCGGGAGTGGTGAAAATAACTATTAGACGTTCATAGAAACAAAGCGTGCGAAGCCGCGGGCAGAAACTAGTTTATAATAAATTTATATTTTTTTCTCTCTTTGCAGAAATCGAATTGTGGATGTTTACCTGTTCCGGTCTAATCTCCCTGAGCTTCGAACTCAGCTCCTTGAACTTGGGCCGCGCGTTTTGTTCGTGCGACCAGCACTCCATCATCGCGGTGTAATACGCCTCGGGGCAGCATTCCGGGCGTTCTAGTCTCTGGAATATCACACTCATATAATCAACTACCTTGCGCGTGGACTTTTACGTCAAAAGCACTGGAATGGATTGGGCTCAAATTTTATTAATTACACAAGAGAGAGATATCGAGGATGACTTTACAAACCTGGTAGTTAGGCGCGTCTATAGCCTCCAGTATCTGCTGCCCCGAGAAGGCGGCCCATGGCTGGAACCCGTACGTGAACATTTCCCACAGACAGACACCGAACGCCCACACGTCGCTCGACGAGGTGAACCGCAGGTAAAGAATGCATTCGGGAGCGCACCTTAAATATTACAAACAAGTCATTAATTATATAGATAGCAGATCGAAGACGTGAAACGAAGAAAGTGTCATGTCAGGGAACGGTTCTCAAGTGAATTGGACTATAATTGTTGATTTTTGTTAAAATTTGCTTGTGTAGTAAATAGACAGCTTGCTTGGCATTCTGTTAAGGCGATTCCCCGAGCCAAACTAGCATCGCCACCTATTTCATCTCATTATTTCGTTGAACAAAGGTAATTCCAGAATTTTCATTTTGTGATACATATTTTAAACTTTTTTGATGCCCTTTTCTGAAGTTCCAACAACATTCTACCTCTACCATTTTAACTGATAATAGGTTACGGAACATAATTTATGCAAATCATTTGATGACGTAAATTAAAGACAAGGTCTACGTGTTTATCTACCAGAAGAAAATAAATTATCATGAAATATCTAATACTCACCAAGCAACTGGCAATTTGAGATTCACGTTGTAATTCGTCTGATAATAATCTTTTCCAACTCCCAGGGCTCGAGAAAGCCCAAAATCGGATATCTTTACTCTATTCTTGCTAAAAACTAAAATATTTCTTGCTGCTAAGTCCCTGGAAAAAAAACAAAGTTATTTAATTTAAGTTAATGCGTCTTCCCGCATATTTCGGGTACTTTTGTGGTTAAATTAATCGCTTTACTATGACAATGAAATGGTATCGTCGTAATCGCCACATTATAGTATTCTACCTGATAGATGAAAGAAACCGCTACGGACCCGACCTACCACCAAGCTTACCCCTGATAAATGGTACCTACTAAGACAGCACTATTTTGAGTGGTAGGCCGGGACGAAAGCCTACCACTCAAAATAGTGCTGTAGGTAGGCGGTACCATTTAACAGCACAAAATTGGCTTACTACTAGGGAAGCATAAACATGAAGGAACAAACTACAGATGCGAGGGACGCACGTCAATAGTGTCGAGTTTGAAACCAGTCTTAAACCATTACATCATAGAACTCTACTTGGCGATTCTACGACGATATGTCATAGTAATGCTCTGGAAAAGCTTAGAACGCAGATTAGCGCAGGAACGAGGTGAATGACAAGCGAATGAGGTGAATGACAAGCGAATAACAAATAGCTGATGATAATGAATTCAACTTTTTCACTCATTGTGGCTTAGTATTTTCTGCCCGCGTCAACAAAGATATAATTGTCTAACCTTAGCCAAACTTCTTGTAGAATATTTGTAAACAAACCACGACACAAATAAGTAAAACTTGCTTACTTGGCGTCCAGTTTAAGATATAATTGTCAACTAAAGAAAAGTAAAGTAAATAGCGTATAAAAGGACGCGGCATCGGCAACAGAAAGAATTTTAGGTTAAGTATAAGCGGTTTTTTTTTACAAAAATTCTACAAGGAGTTTGGAATGGTAATGTTTTAAGGTATCTTATCCCATAGGAACTGATTTATGGGATGAAAATGGGACTATGCACAATTTCAGCCCGATCCCTCCAGTGGAATCGGCGTGAAAAAGCCACAAACATCTATCCACCAACCTAAACTTTCGTGAGCAGTATTTTTACTGCTCAGCAGTGACCTTGAATGATGATTACATAAACAATTGTAAGCCCTAGTTATAATTAATAAGTCAGCCAAGACAAATTTAATGTTCAGCAACATTAGAAGTATACACTGTATACATACCTACCTCCTGAGAACGTGATACGGCGATCAAACGAATAAAACAAATGTCTATGAATAATATTACAGAAATACTCGTGTAGCCGTGGGCGCGTGATGTCCCCTCGCTAAAATGTTATGAAAAACATTCCTTCCATGGTGAGATACCGCGCTAGCGATACGCATTCAAATGCTCGGCACACTATTATAAATACAAAAGTTTAGATGCTTGATATTTCCTCATGTTTATATGTATATATAATTACGTCGCGTCGGTACTTATAGATTGGGACACTGCACGCTTGGATAATATTGTATCAAACCAATATTATAAATGTGAAAGTTTGGATGGATGGATGTTTATTACTTCTTCACGGCAAAACTAATGAACGGATCGGGCTGAAATATTGCATAGATGTAGTTCTAAATCAAAATAAAACACGTTTTACCTCTTAGAGCAGTTCCCATGGGATAGAAATAACCTATAAACGTGTCCATATAAATATAGCGAAAAAAAATCGGACTTGTGCGGCCGGCCTGAATCACTTTCTTGTGTTGATTTTTTAACAGATTTTGCACTATTCGTCGATTTGAGATCTTTGCTAAGTGATGACCATTTGAAATATAATGAACCGCACTTTGCATTATGCCGCCATAAAGAGTTTAGGGGATTTTTGTGTCGGGATTTGTTTACTAAAATAATTTCTTGAGAATGGCTTGAGTATAGGTTTATGTTTAATAGTTACCTATGAATCAGTCTTTTGTTTTCTAAATAAGTCATCCCGTCAGAGATCTGCTCAGCGAACTCGCACAAATTAGGCACGGGGAAGTTCGGCCGCAGTGAAACCTCGCGGAGGCATTCTAGAAGCGACCGGAGAGGGGCCAACTCCGTCACCTGAAATATAAGACAACTTAAATAGATGCAAGACAAGTAAATGACCCTGATTATAAATCGAAACAACTTCTGTAACAGAGACTTTGCAAGTATGTTATTTGATCGGGAAAACTCACACATAGATCAAAGGAGTATAAAACTCAAAGTGCTGTATTTCCTTTAGATCTTACACGACTCTTGGACATGTCACATAATTCAGATTACATAAGTAAATCCAGGAAATAAAGTAATCACATGCATTCATTCACTGTTTTGTAAGCTGTTTGTTTATTTGACACACTTTTTCACTCTGTTGCATTTATATAATATTCTAGATAGTAATAATAGCCATCGAGAGGCATTTTACCAGCATAAGTGAGTCCATATGCAACACAACTCCATAGAGGCGCACAATATTGGGATGCTCGATGCTGTGCATAACAGCAGCTTCTTTCAGGAACTCTGTAGAGTTTGAGGTCATCCGCTCATGCCCCAGACATTTGATTGCCACTTGCAGCTAAAAATTTTAAATATTTTTGAAACATTAATGTAATGCACCAAGTGGAAGGATTAAGGGGAGGCTTTTGGCCAGCAGATGGACTGCGAAGCATCAATCAGGCAAGCAAAAAAAATTAGTTAAACCTGGTAACTTAGCACTCTATGGCCTACAATGTCAGGCCCTAAAGTGAATGACCTGATCCTTTGACTTTTTGACAATGAAAAACCCAATAAATAAATAATAACGACCTCTGTGGCGCGGTGGGCGAAGGTCCGCCTGCGACGCAGGAGGTTGCGGGTTCGATTCCCGCCTTGGGACAAATATTTGTATGATCTGCAGGTATTTGTTCCGGGTGTTCTGGTCGTTTTCTATGTATAATAAAAAATATCTATCTATGTAATGTATTGTATTATGTATATCAGTTATCTAGTACCCATAACACAAGCTCTGCTTAGCTTGGGGCTAGATAATGCTGTGTGAATTGTCCAGCATTATTATTATTATATTAATATTGCTGGACAATCTCACATTGCATCATCCAGCGGAACTTGCGTTATGGGTTATTCAAATAGTTATGTAGAAAATACATACACCCAGCACTAGAAACAAATACTTGTAGTTCATACAAATAAGGGTCCGACAAATCCAATCCGACACCAACAAGGCTCAGAAATCAATAACTTTAATTCTTCAGGCTAACAAAATAACAACTTGGACAAGTCAAATTTTAAACTGGCTAGTAAGTTAAGTAGGTACTCACTCTTTGATCTCCAGTAGTCCATGTGCCTTGCTGCACCACCCCGAACTGGCCCATACCAAGTTCTTTGTTGATACTGATATCTTCTATAGATATTATGTGCTTTGTAGGAACTCTCACATTGTTGTCAGAAAATGGCTGCATTTCCAGAGGAAGGGTGCTGGGGCTGTGTGGGTACTGCAAGAAAAATAATGTTAATTTTAAAAATTATTACAGAATACCAACTACAAACTTTTTTTATTTGTTTAACGTAATTAATAAATAAATATATGGATTATGATTGTTTGAATGAATAACAATACTTGTTGGACATATTTAACACAGCATCATTCAGGTGAATAGCTCCAATTAAAGCAGGGCTTGGACTATACAATACAAGGCTGGTCGAGTCTAATTTAATGTTCAAAAGTACTCACCAAATCATTCTTCTTGTTAGAACCGAGCAGTTTCTTTATTTTAGATATGTATGGGTTGGGGAAGTATTTTGAATAAATTTTCTTATATCGCCTTTGCTCAGGTTTTGATAATCCAATCTGTACCAGGTCTTCAGTAACAACAAATTTTAGCTGTGATATCTTAGTCACTTTAAGTATCTCTCTGTAATTATAATGGGAAGACATTGAAAGATCTTTTAATTACCTTATTAAAAGAAAGGAAACTTTACCATAAAAGTATTTCAGTTTGTAAGCCAACATCCTATGAATAAAATTATAAATTCACTTCCAAATTGTTGTAAGTCATCTTAATATGAAATATTAAGTTTTTTTAAATTAACACATGCATCATTTTCTAATAAATAATACTGGACAATCGATACAGCTGTAATTACAGTGATATAAAGAGTCTTTAGGATATAATGCATTGGATAATGATCCCATAATGGACACAAAACGAACAGGGTTTCTTGGGACATCGGTGAAGGTATTACGCAATATCTAACGGGACAAAAAAAAATATTGAGTCTAATACATTTATTGCAAGCATGAAGCATCTACAAAACCAATAAAGAGTGTGAATTAGACCAACACACTACAACAAATCTATGAAGGTCCTAGGTCGGGTAACATAAAAACAGCAACTTATAAACTTATACTGACTTATCATATACTACAAATCGCAAACATCAAACATCAGTGCTTTATTTCCTTTAGACCTCACAGGACTCTTGGAATTGTCACAAAAATTCTAATTACTTACTAAACAAGGAAATGTCAAATTTTAAACTAAAAAAGCAAACAGTATTACAAAAAAAACAGTAGGTGTAGCCACAAGTACAAACAATACTGAAGAAGTAGGTAACATGGTTTGAAAAGCAGGTTGCAATGGCTGTTGTTGTTGTTGTTATGATGAAAGTGCGTCTTGAGCAAAATTTGGAAAAAAGGTTAACTTACCGAAAGAATTCATAATACTGCTGTAGCTCAGCTTCTTCGAGGAAATCATTCAGATTTTCACGGTCATCGCATAAATGTTCTGTAGAGTTATGCAAACATTATTTCTTACTGGCCAAGGTAAGAAAACAAGACTATTTTGTGTAAAACTTACCCATAATATCATAAGAAATTTATAGGAAACACGAAATATCAATGATTCTGTGAACAAATGCCGTAAAATCCAAGAAATAGAAACATTTGCTACGCTTCTTTTTCTGCGCTACAAAAGCAAGTAAAGCAAAGCAACAAAACACAACACAATTCCGTACAAACTTCACATCAGTCAGTCTCTCAAATCGAGCTTTATTAGATTTCGATAGTGATGCGACTGTTCCATTCCTGACCATATAGTTTGTGTTCCTGACTTCCTCAATAACCCGTATAATTAGAGTTTTTTGCATATGGTTACACGAGTCGTTTTATTTTATAATTTTGTACTACAGAAAAAGAAATAGTTTAATAATTTCTTTTTTTTGTTTAATAGTTCCTAGAATGTATCTAGGAGTTTACTTACTATTTTAACTATATCAGTTAATATTGACTGAACTACTGATATGTACCTATGTAAATTTGAAACTTGCATAAAAACAACTGACTCAAATAATACCACTTCCTCTAAAAAGGTCCTCGCTCACTCTTCCTAATCGTGGGAGAGCTTGCGAGGCGCTTTTCGACCGAGAACAGAAGTGTGCTAAATTTGTCCCGCTCGCTCGCATGACCCGCCGCGTGAGCGAACGGGATACAACCAACACGTACGAGGCATGAACTCTGTAATCGTGCTCTCTGTATCTCTCTCACTCCAGTGGTGGCAAGTGGGATAACGATGATTTTCCGAAACGCGCCTGGGATGAACTCGGCTCGCACTGTGCTACTAGCTATGCTGTGTGCCTGTGTATTGCTGAGTACGGGACACTTAGAGCAGAATCGAGTAAGTATTCATTGACGGCAGCATATTCGTGCCTCTCCTCGTTCGTGACATCACAGCGCGTGCTGCCTCTTTCAGCCAACGAGGGCCTCGCGAGCGCCTCGCCAAAAATAAGTGTGCGACCCACCACATACCTAATACCAATCGGAAACGTAGGTACAGTGGCGTTCAATCACAATATTATGGGTCTTCTATTGCAATTATGGAGCATTTGGGAATATGTTGCTAAATAGCCCAAAACCTCTTATTTTCCCAAATGCTCCAAAAATACCTGTGAACCGTAGTTAGAATTTTTTATTTTAAATGATAATACGATTTTCGGCTAAATCTCCTTTTAAAATTTTTGTAAGTTTTTGCTAGTTTTATTGGTTGTAGAACACAGGCAAACTAAAAAAGTCACAAAAATTAATTTTGCTCCAATACGAAACAATCAATTTAACACGGTACCAACTAAAGGTCTAGTCTAGACTAAACTCTACCTACTCTAAGTAGGCATTTACCTACCTACCTATAAAATTGTAAGTTCTTTTAAAGGTAATTGAATTTAATTTTGACTTGATACCTAAGTAGGTGGGTAGGTACTAAGCTCTTCAATGGCCACTACGTATAAAATTCAAAATCTACGTTCAAGGGTAGCATAGTTTTTCAATGTAATATTGTGGGAGATGTCGTGAAGAATATAAAAAAATCAGGATAACTCCTTAGGTGGCCATGGGGCGTTGTGCGTCGTATTGCTAATGTGAAATCGAAGGCAAACAAACTTGAAAAATCAAGTTTGTATGGACGAACACAACAACGTAAGGTAACCCAGATCAGAGAATTTACCTACATAATAATAATTCAACCAGCCAAAAAAACCCGGACCTTCTTCCTTCATTCATCAATTCATCACCATCACCAGGATTTTCTCTTTATTGGGGATGGTAATGCGTTTTACCACTATCACATATAGGGAAGTAAAGATGTGGCACCTTAAGATGGAGCATGCTTTCCAAAAAGGAACTTAATCACTCGAGATTTAAGGAACCCGAGATTGTAGGCACTGTACTGGAAAATCAGAGGCAGGTATTAGATCGTTCTACTCTTTCATGTTATTTTCCTTCAATTTGATATTGTAATATGCGTCACATAGGTAACAAGCAAATTGAAACAATTTTTTTATGCAAATCAAAAACACTACCTAAAATAAAAAAAGTTTCTTTTTTTAGACTCGGACTCAAATGATGTCATATTTAGAATTAAAAAAAAACAAATTGATATCCTGATTATTACCTATATAAAAAAAAATGTACCAAACAACCATTACCTACTATCCGACTACTATGACATGTAAATTTATATTATTTTAATAAAACGACATAAGTAGGTATTGTACCTATATAATATTATAAATAGTTCGTAGGAGGTACTTACATCACTAACAACTACCCACTGCATATATTATAAAGTTCCCTGTAATTTTATATATATACAAAATACCTATCTACTTATTCTATAGTAAGTACTTCTTAACTGTGCTAGATTATGATCTATTGCCAATTGCAGTAGCCCTACCTATATAAATGACAGAGTGCAGAATACTTAAAAAACTGTATTATTCAATAAATTACTTATTCAAACGAATTCAACTGATTACGATTCGAGTTTGGATTTACCGCATCACTCAGCTGTCCTGTCTCTGTCAAAGATTGTTGCTAGTATAGAAAAATAAACTACTGCATTACCTATCTTCATTAAAAAAAGACATAACGTTAATAATAGCTAACAGGAATGTATTTCGAATGTTAAATATCACAAATAAATTCTAAAGAAAATAAGTAAGAATACTCTGCAGTTTCTTTTTTTCGGTCTATTAGCGCACTATTAAAATAGGGTAATTTTTTTTACTGGCAGGCAATACATTCATACCTACTGTTCGCAAATGGCGTAGAATTGTACTACGAAATGCATGCAGTGGGAGGTATTTGATAAACCTGTCAGTCAATTTAGAATTTTTATCAAAAAAAGATATGAACGTGGGATATTATTGAATTGACTGTAGTGTAAAATAAAAAGATGAGCATAAAGTGAAATTTACGCAATGTAGGTACATCTTTTCTCAGATAATTTATCAGTTTGAAATAGTTATCACTTCATTTTAATGTTTTGCCAATTGTTCGTTTGTTATTTTAACGACCAATTGTTTACGTACCGATGATCTTCTTTTGTGATTATCAAATTACACGTTTATATTAGAATTTCGAATGCGGTTTTGTCAAGACGAAAGTTTTTGTTGTACAGAGCAAGTTTAAATTTTAGGTTGTAAACTTCTTATCATATGTGTTAGTGTTTTCTTTGAGTCAGTTAGGTTTTGCTTTTTTATTCAATATTGAACAGGTTGGTAGGTACAGTGTAGTTCTGTGTGCACTTTTAGAATAGATTAAATAGTGAATTATGGACTCTAAGTGAACCAGAGGAATGAAAACAGAAGATATTTGGCCGGAAACCTACAGTGCTGCTTTAGAGGTAAGTGCTTCAATATTCTTTTGACAAAAACCTTTACAGACAGTCCATGAACACTTATTTTTAAGATATGGTACTTGACTTATCATTACCTACTAAAATTAGTACAAAACTCATATCAAATAAAGCCTTTATCTAATATTTCATTCAGAATTGATAGGTACATTTAATGATAATCATCAGCCTACTATGTTAGTTCACTGCTGGACATAGGCCTCCCCCTAAATGAGCACCATAGCGCCCTGTCTTCAGCTTGAAGCATCCAGCATCTGCCTGTAGTATTTCGCAGATCGTCATCCCACCTTGTCGGAGGGCATCCTACACTGCGTTTACCGAGTCGATGTCTTCACTCAAGAACATGTTAAACCTAGCGGTTGTTGGTTCTTCGCGAGATCCGCCACTTCAGCTAACTCTTAGAGCTATGTTGATAACTTTGGTTCTCGGTCTGATGTATTCATTACAAATCCTATCCTTCAGACCAACTACAAGCACAGCTCATTCCATAGCTCTTTGAGTGACTGAACTGGTGGACCAGCCCTACCGTGAGTGTCCATGTCTCCTTAAGTCATGACAGGTAGGATGCATCGATTGAAAACCTATGTAAGCATATAAGAATATAAATAAGAATTTTTTTATACACAAGAAAATATAGTGATATAAGAGAATTAATTATAAAAAACAATGTGAGACCAAAAGGCTACCACTCAGCATGTGCTGCAGGAGCTCGAGGAGCACTGCAGTGCTGGTCTTCCGTAGCACCTTAGCGTAGAGCACGTCACTGGCTATGGACACACTCTTTACAATATATTATGTTGGTTGGTTATGTTATTTATTACTTACTTATTAAATTACATTTTATAAAAGATAACAAAACATGTGCTAGTTAATGACACAGGTGAAGTAAACAACTAAGAGATTTTTACATGATATGTAAATCGAAATAGAAAAGTAAAAGAAACAAACAGAGGAAACAAGAAATAGGCGCATAAAACAAATAAAAACAGAATCCATGATCAACATTTTTAGTGCAAATCACATAGAAGATTTAAAATATATTTTTTTAGATTGTTTTTTAAACTGTAAAATGAATTTAAGAGGAGTGGAAGATTATTTTAGCATTTCGTGGCAGCATAACGAAAACTGCCAAGAATTATAGTTTTTCATATAAATATACGGGCGTTTGTCTTTTTATTATACCAAAAAGTAAAGTTGCGAAGTTGAAGTGAACGACGTGATGACATATTCAAAAATTTGTTACTATTGATAAAGGGAGAGATATGGGATCTACGCGGGATGGGAAAACAAAATCATACGCACGCATTTTGAACACGCTGTAATAGCTTCTTAGAGCGGCCGAGAAGACATTCTCCGAAAAAATTATCGGCTATCATTATGTCTTCAAGCATTGCGGTATGGATGATGAGAAGACTCGGTGTAGTTTCCCAAACGCTGCCCAGCCTAGCTTCATGCACAGGTACATTTAAAGAAACTTATATTTTTCTTCAAATATATACCTACTTATGTTTTGCATAAATATATAGGGTACCTACTTATTTTTGCTCTTTGGTAAAAGCACTTGACTTTACACTACCTACTTACAAGAATAAAACAAATCAATGCTAAAATTTATACTATAATTCAGAATAGGTGTAGGTAGGAACCTAAAGAGCCTCTTTAATTTTACACATTAGGCAGTTTCAAACTTACCCTAAAAATATTAAAGTAATTTGAGCTATGACAAAGTTATACTACAGCCGTCCTCCAACCTTATCTTCATAGGTACATTGATCTACTTAACAGTTTGTTCTTATTACTGTACGCTTTTCTTGTATTCCGCACGTTTATGGAACTTATTTAGAATCTCATTTAGGTACATCTGATTCATAGAACTGACGGATTCTAATTCTTGAAAGCCCCAAGCTATCGCTAAATTTTATTTTACAGTGTCGTAATGGCACTTACAACAGTTACAACTACACCATTAATACGTGAGTGTCTTTTCCGCACTCAGATAAATACAAAGACCTTGTCGAGACTCGCGTCTGACAAACTGGGTCCAATATACACACTATTTTTGTTTTTTATTGTCACACCACACATCAGTTTTAAAATGAAAGTATATAACTATTATTTAGATGTCACGTCACGCTAGATTATTAAGCATGTCCCTTAGAGTTACTAAGTTTATTTGATTTGATTTATGTATTAGTATTATGTGTAATAGTATTTAGTTTAAATTGTTGTAACTTTAAATGTTAAGCACCGCCATCCCTTATTTTTCTCACAATTGTTCTGATTGCCTAGAAGAAATCGCTTTAAGCGATAAGGCCGCCAAATCCATTGCCATCTTTAATTTCATACAATCTATTTTACTTTTTTAATTTAAGGTGATGATTAAACAATTATCTATCTATCTATCTATCTATCTATCAGTTTTAGGGTTAAATGGCCCCAGCAATGCAATATTCGTTAAATTAAATGAATGCCGCCATCTTAGTTAAAATACCTAAAATGCACTTATTTTCCGAAGTCGTTACTGAAATATAATGCCAAGATTGATTTCATAACCAGACCAGCATTTTATCAACTATCAGCAAATATTTATATCAACAATCAGCTGTTAAATAATTATCATCATGCACATTACACAGCCTACTTGCACTAACTGATGAAAATAATGTGGCATAAAATTATGTGCTGAATAAGCTAAGCTGAATGGAGCTGACTGGACCATAAAATTTGATAAAGGATAAGATATTTTTTTTGTAAAATGGCTTCCTAACTGCAAACCAATTCATTGTCATCAGAAACATATTTTCCTGTATGAATTAGATGACATTGTCAAAACAAACTTAGATTAAATTTATTGATTAGTGAATTTGATTGCTGGGTGGCCCACTAATATCTGCCGATTAAATTATCTTAGAAGTTATAATAGCTGATCTATTACCTATTTTTTAATTTCATTTATTGCGAGCATTAAGGTTTAAATACAAGGATTTAAACATTAGAATAGTGTCACATACTTCACAAAAACACATTGGCATGCAAAATTTCTTGAAAGTAGGTTCCTATATAAATGGAATTTAAATGATTTTCATTCAATATAATAAAAAATAATTATTAAACAAAAGCAAATGTCAATAATGATGATTACCAACTTATTTGTCAATTTTAGGTCCATGAGTAACACACAAAATAAGCAAGCTTTTTCTAGAAGCCATAATTTTAACTTTTTTATAAATATTTTTAAAGGTTTATCTTTGATGTCACCAGGAATTTTATAATGTATAGAGCCACACATGGCATGACAGTTCTTACTATATAAGGCCTACGTCTTAGGAGTCCTAGACAGAACAATTCTTTCTGGATTACGTACACATCTAGCTTTAGTAAATAAATTCAAATTTAGCAGCCTCTAGAATATACATACTGGGCAAGTTAGTAGTTTTAATTTAATTTAAAACGACTAACTTTTGAATACCCAGGTATCTTCACCAAGAACCAGTCAAACCGTAAACATTCCATGACATCAGTCCTGTCTTATTGTTAGACTCCAATGTCAGAAATAACTAGATAATAAATAGGTAGTCATTGTCATGGTAGGTACTGAAATCTCACACAATTTGTATGTATCATGCATAATGATTGGCATTGTCCTATAATTATAGTTCTTAAATGTAGTTCTTGCAATCATGCCTATCATATCTGTATAAACAGTTACGGAAGCCATGTAATTTCTGTGCAACCAGATAAGTCGAAATGGAACATAGTAAACAAAGTAGTTGGTGGCTTTAACCCACCACTAATGACTTTCTGGCTTGCAATAGTTTTCATCTACGAACAGTTAGTTGTCGGTGACAGAAAATGGTCAAGTGGTCCAAAACCACAACAAGCTTAAGACTCAGTGACCCACTGTGATCACCAATCCACCTGCCAAGCGTCGTGATAATGGCAATTGTTTGGGTTTGGCTAATTCAGGAGTGGACGTAAGTGTGATGAAGACGAGGGGTCGAAAAATAGTACCTACTTGAATACCAGTAATGTACCCAGCAACATGTAAGATATCATTTAATAATAATTGACTGTATCTAAAGGTACGAAGGAACGTTTTGCTTTTAAAATGTTTTCTAACTATTCACTTATGCATGGACCCGTAAAATGTACAAAGCAACAAACTTAAAGACCCTTGAAGGCAATTTAACCTTGTGACGTGAATGTCAATAGCTAAATTGCATCTGAACAACCAGAGTGCCTTTGAGAGCGGATGCCATGCACAGTTGACTGCTTCTCGCTTCGCAATTGCTAGCGTTTTCCACATGGCAACACAGAACAATAGTCGTAATCTCAGTGAATGTTGATACAGCCATATCAAGCCGTATTCTTGTTGCTCTTCAGTCACATAAATCATCATCTTCAGCTAGCTTATCTTAGGACTAAACGATGCTGTGTGGATTGTCCAGCATTATTATTATAGTTAATTCAAGTAGGTAAAGAGTATCCACCACATAATAAGTAGGTACGCGACGTGTACCTTACCTATGCATCTACACGTGATACACTGGTATCAGCACTGATGATTACACGTCCCGCTTTTTCTTTGGCCATCGAAATTACTAAAGCACCTTAGCAATAAGGTTCAGTTTACCATCTTCCACCTTTGGGACCGCATTTTCAGGCTGTTGAGCCGACGTCACTTGGCCTTCTGCAGACGTGCCCGGCCTAGTCTATTTTGGTGTAGTGGTGATTGAGTTTGCAAGAAATCCGTTACCCTTATCACTTACACTTAAATTTTACCTACTTTGAGTAGGTACCTTAATATCAAATATCAAATATCAAAGTGCTTTATTTCCTTTAGACCTTACAGGACACTTGGACACGTCACAAAATACAAATTACATACGTAAAACTAGGAAATAAAGTGATCGTAATACGTAGTTGTATTTTTGTTAATAAATACTTGTACATCTTTTTGTATTCTGTAGTAATACAGAAAAAATGGCAAAGATTAGAGTTGCGTTCTGACCTCTTTGCAACGTTAGCTGGGTAGGTTCTCTGGGTAGCAGCAAATAATCCTTGCACTCAAGCTCATGCAAATTTTATTCTGTCCCGTTGGGATACATCCTGTATACAGGCTGCTCGGACCCGAGGCCGTCGCATAAATAAGTAGAATTAATTTGAATTGTTTACAATTGATAAGATTTTTATTCTTTGAAGAATAAAAAATCTTTTTTCTAAACATTCTTGTAAGTAAAGTACCTGCTAGATTAATATGAAGTACAACGTTGATTAATCAATCAGAGCTGATTTTGGTTAGTGTAATCTCAAGAGATATCTATAGAGAATTTATAGAAAATTAAAAATCCAATAACTTGATTTCTTTTAGGCTTACAAAATAAGAAAAGTTAAATTTAATACATGAACACTTTAATAAGTGGTAATTATTATCAAATAAGAAACAAAATGTTATTGATTTTGTTTGCTTCAATTTTTTGTCCACAAGTGGAAGAAGCGTAAAATAATCCACTAGTAAGTTTATATAATACTTAAAATGTAATACACTATGATTTGCCTATCAAGTCTAAATGTAATGGGATTTAGGTACAGGTCAATATTTATATAAAACTATGCTTATGATTGTTCTCCTTAAATACTATTGTCGGTGCGGAACTGGACGACATCTGGCCAAGCAAATATCTATGGAGCAACAGGCTTTTTTGATAAGATTTCGTTTTATGTGTGTCTGTTTAAATTTACGAATAGGGAGCTCAGTTGCTTCAGATAGAAGCTTGTTATAGAAGCGTACGCAATTTCCCATAAATGATTTGCCTACCTTTCGTAATCGATATGATGGAATGTGTATGTGTAGTTTGTTCTTGTTTCTTATGTTTCTGTTGTGAACATCACATTTTTTTCAATAAGCTGTCTCTATTTTTGTGCGTATACACTAGATTTTCATAGATGTATTACGATATTACTGTCAAAATATTTATGTCTAACTAGATCCTGCAAAGAATCGCGTGGCATTAATTTATAAATTGCGCGTACAGCCCTTTTTTGGAGAACAAAGATAGTCTGGATGTCGGCTGCCCGTCCCCAAAGCAAGATACAATAAGACATTATACTATAGAAGTAACTAAAATAAACTAACCTAGCTGTATCTACATCGGTAATATATCTAATTGTTCGAACAGCATAGGCTGCTGAACTAAGTCTGCCTGCAAGGGCATAAATTTGCGGGCTCCATTGAAGAGAGGAATCAATATGTAACCCAAGGAAAACAGTTGAGTCAACAAGGTCAACAATCTCATCCATTAGCATTATCTTAGTTGGGTGTTCTCTTACATTTGGTAACATGAATTTTATGCACTTGGTTTTTTAGCATTGAGTAAGAGGTTATTGGCGGTGAACCAATCTAGTATTTGTGAAAGCGAATTATTTACGTCGTCATAATTATATTTATTTCTGTCAACTTTAAAAATCAATGAAGTATCATCAGCAAATAAGACTATATCACAGAGATCTTTTGCTAAAAAGGGAAGATACAGCTAGGTTAGTTTATTTCAGGTACTTCCATAGTATAATGTCTTATTGTGAGCTGTATCTACATCGGTAATATATCTAATTGTTCGAACCGCATAGGCTGCTAAACTAAGTCTGCCTGCAAGAGCCTCAATTTGCGGTCTAGATATTGTCGTTCACCATAATTTTTAGTACAACTACCTATATACCTTCTATGTTAGTAATCATAAAAACAGATTTCAATTATTCGTGTTACATTGCCAAATTACTTACTAACTTACCATTGAAAGGAAATCCTCCGACCAACAGCTCCACCCTTTTCGGTGGTGTTTGAACAGTTAATTAGGTATTGAACAATACCGACACAAACAGAAGGTACATTATTGACATTTTGAAATGTAATAAAATAATTTGACGTGTTTTAAGAGCGCTCTCATACTACCGCGCGGTACCGTAGGTAGGTGCGGCGGCGGCACCGCAATAGTTTCTCAATGACGTTGTCCGTTGTACAAGATGCGGAACATGTGCGAAACTGTCGCGGACACGCTGCGGACCTCGAGTTGCGGCTTCGCAAATTCGATTTCGCGCGATAATGTGAGACAGGCGTAAATATCTATAAACCGACTTCAAATTCTTAAAGAGTGAAAATAGGTTTAGAAGGAACACTTCGATATCGCGATATAATTTTTCAAGTGACGACATCTACACAAAATTCGTTTATAATTTAGTTAGATTTGGTGAGTGATGGATGAAAAGACGAATGAAACAATAAAGGTCTTTTTGTTTACGCCCATTGCCATGGAAACCATTTGTTACTGATTGTGAAAACTGTAATGTGATTGATGATGTTTTAGATACGTTTTACGGCGCACATATGAATTCGGGGACCAAACTTTTATGGGACTTCAAATTCAAACTTTATACATCAACGAAAAAATCATCAAAATTAAGAATTGGCGAATATATCACCAAAATTGTTGAAGCTAGTCGTGATTTTCCAAAGTGTTATGCCATTTTTAGGGTTCCGTACCCAAAGGGTAAAATGGGACTCTATTACTAAGACTGCTCTGTCCGTCTGTCACAAGGCTGTATCTCGTGAACCGTGATAGTAAGACAGTTGAAATTCTCACAGATGATGTATTTCTGTTGCCTAAAAAACCGAATAAAATAAATATTTAAGGGGGCTCCCATACAACAAACGTGATTATTTTGCTCATTTTTGCTTTTGATAACAGCTAGACGCTTGAAATATTCACAGAACATTGAGTTATTATATTCACTTTAAAAATATATAGTTAAATTAAAATAAAATTAATATTTATAGAGGGCTTTTCCATACAACAGGCATAATTTTTTGGCCGTTTTTATAGATAATGGTACGGAGCCCTTCGTGTGCGAGTCCGACTCGCACTTGGCCGGTTTTATTTATGTTTGACGGGATAAATACTAATCCCTCGGGGATAAAACATGAAACCAATTCTTAAAATCGGTCCATCATTGACGGAGAAATCGACAAACATACATCCTGCGACGCAGGAGGTTGCGGGTTTGATTCCCGCCTCGGGACAAATGTGTGTACAATCTGCAGACATTTATTCAGGGTGTTCTGGTCGTTTTCTATTTGTAATAAGAAAAATATCTGTCTATGTATTGTAATAAATTAAGCATATTAGTTATCTAGTACCCATAACACAAGCTCTGCTTAGTTTGGGGCTAGATAATGCTGTGTGAATTGATTTTTGCTGAAAATGTGAATTACCCATACATAAAATTCTATTGCTAGTCTCGCTAACACCTTGAAACGGCTTGACCGATTTGTTTTTTTTTTGTTATGTTTACTCTAATACCTTCAAAGAAAAAACGGTATAAAAGAAAAAAAAGGGAAAAAAAGTTGTGGGTGATACGATGTTCATGGGGTCATCTACTTTGTTATACTTTGTATACCTACCTATATTGTCTATACATACCATTTTAATACGATTCGCAATAGATGTTCTTCAACGTGTTTTTCCAGAGCATCTACAAATATTTAAAACAGGTTCTAAAATGCAAGCAGCCTTAAAAACTCAACGGTAGTGCTGGTTGCGCAGAATAACTAACTTTTACAAAGAAGAATGCCTGTCTACAACTATATTTTACTTCATTAGAAAGTTCCCTATAACCTAGCTAGAAGTTTGTGAACTAGTTCCCGTTCTGAACGTAGGTTCTCTGAGGCGGTCGAGATAACCCACTTAAGCCTGATAACCTTCTATTCGGATAGATGATACACTATAAACCGTTTACGTGATTACTCACTCATGAAATAATCGCTAGGAAGGGAGGTTGTACGTCCTAAGCAGCAGTTCAGCATCACATCGACCGTCTATTTTTAGTAAATGTCTCCGATGCTCCTGTATCGTTTAAATAAAAACAACTATGGCGTTGTCATAAAGCTCTGACACAAATAACTTTTTAAGCCTTTAAAATTGCATGGTAAATTTACGTGCATTCTGATAGATACTTAGTTTTGAGAGCAGTAGTTATCCAATATCAAAATCGTAATTTTTACTCGAGCTGCCAAAAGCCCTTTCAATTACATCCTGGATCAGTGCAATTATGTGCGAAAAATTCTATAAAAAAAGGATTTTATTAGCAAGCCGAAGTGGCAGTGAGCTAGCCATCATCTCGAGAAGAACCGACAACCGCTGGGGTAAACGTGTTCTTGAGTGGAGACCGCGACTCGGAAAACGTAGTGTAGGATGCCCTCCCACCAGGTGGGATAATGATTTGCGAAAGACTGCTGGCAGATGCTGGTTGCAGCAAGCTGAAGACAGGGCGCTATGGCACTTATTAGGAGAGGTTTATGTCCAGCTGTGGACTAAATATAGGCTGATGATGAGATGATGACGATGAATTATAAATAACTAAAAATATATAGTATGTATGTCACAACAAACCTTAACAAATCCAAGGCAGGTATCTGTTATTGACAGTTTGATTGGTTACGGCCTATCTAATACGTAAAGAATAGAGGAAGGAACTTAAGGGCCTATACAATCTTAAATTTTTGTGAAAAAGATTCACGTTCATAAGAGCGGGACAGGGTATAGCAACGTAACCCCAAAAATCAAGTTTCTGCTTATTATCTATTAATGAGGACATTATTTGAAAGAAAAAAACGCAACATATAAAATGTTCTTTATACTTACTGCTACAGATCTTAACTTCTGTATTTATGGTTTAAGAAAAAAATTAGAGCTAGGTAACGATTTTGCGATTTTTTCTATGGAAAAAATTGACAAGAATCGCGATTTCGAAACATGATCGGTAGAGTAAGTCTTGAAATTTAACATTATATAAATTTAAAAGCTAAATATTTAGTAGTTTGGACGATATCGAGGTCCGACAGAGTTGATTTAGGGTAGTATAGGGCCTTACATTACGAATTAATTCCTCTACCTGTAACGTAGCAAACATTACGCAAATCAGTGCATAATTATAAAGTGCATTTAATCACTTTAATTGGCAAATTGAATTGTTTGTTTTATTGTATTTAATTCTCGTTTGGTAACTATAAACGTGAACACACAATCGACTCATTTATTATAACGTGAACATAACGTAGATAAATACCGGGGCAGTTAACCCGAATAATACCACCATTAAAATCCCCCTAAAATACCGCTTCGGGCGTCTTTGTAACAATGCTTCGTTCTTAAACCTTGCCTCAGTTTGCTGTACTAAGCGTAGAATATAGGATTAATTAGATGATGACCAGCCCCCTTAGCACGGGGATTGTTGTCTAGAGTGAAATAGACAATAATGACATCGCATCGCCATACATTGCGTACATTATTGAAGTTGAAGGAATTTATTTCAAATAATTTACGCATTCCATGACAAAATGACGTAATTTTTCTCTATTCTACACTAGACAGCAATCCCCGTGCTAGGGCAGGGGGCAGTAGTAAGAAAGGAACAGAACCGAAAAGAGTTTTTATTGCCGAATTGCCGAAAGAACTGTCTTGCTCTACATTCTTTCAACTAGCTAGCACAAAGTCAATCTAGCTAAAAACATCGTGTCTGAATCTAAATCTAGAAATCTAGACCAAGACATCCGACACCTCGAGACTAGATTAATAATAAAATAGCAGTCACCTTAGCCCTTAATTTCCTTCCTAGAAGGAAGTAAACTAAGGTCTAGTCTAGCTGAAACCACTGACATACCTATTATTGTCTAGTATTTGAATAAGCTTTGAGGCTACCTTACTCCCATTTTGCTTATCAACTCTGATAAAATGAAACTGGTTGGTTGGTCTGAACACTTAGTCCGAGTCAATACAAAAAAAAACATTCAATTAAAGTAATCGAGCATATTGATGTCTTACACGAAAAAGGCTCAGAGTGGTAGTAGACACAAACGAGGTGAAGCCAAAAAAAATGCGACA
Source organism: Eupithecia exiguata (assembly GCA_947086465.1). NCBI lineage: Eukaryota > Metazoa > Arthropoda > Insecta > Lepidoptera > Geometridae > Eupithecia > Eupithecia exiguata. The sequence continues at coordinate 4,748,334 of OX352226.1, forward strand.
ACTACGTCTCATTTTCTTTTTCGTATTCGTACATTCTCGTATGCGTGATCTCACTGAAGTTATAATTTATGCTTGTCAACTTATATAATTCGTTGCCTTCAAAATCAAAAGAGTTGTTGACTGAGCGTGTTTTACCTCTATGATTGACGTGTTTGGGTTAGACTTAGTACGCTCTTAGATCGCAAGGGAAAACTTAAATTCGGTGCAAGTACCGAGTGAAATGTTTTCCCGTATGTTCTTATTTTTGTTAAAGCACCAATTGAAGGCATTTTGTCATACATATTGACTAAAATAAAACCAGGTTCTAGGTATAACAGAGTATATTATCAACCACGCTCCTACGTTATTTACAGCTATAAAGAAATGTATTGATAACCGGAAGGGTCACAAGAGTTTACACATGTATGAAAATGCTCTTAGAAAATACAATACTGACGTCGCTTCGCGTGAAGTGATTTTATAAGGATATACCTTTATTTTATAAGGACCCTATAGGGTTGGATTATGGTAAGATTTATCTAAGAAAGAGAATCCTAGCTAGACTATGGTAAGAATGACGAATATATCCTCCCACTACTGAGTATAAAGTACTCTTTGGTATTGGTATGGATATTTAGTTCATTCTAATCATGATTGATATATTTGTTTGAGAAGAGTGATTTACGTTTAACCTAATAATAAACTAATCTGCCTCAAGAGAAACCTAATCAGAAAATAAATAAGGAACCAATCCTACCTACCTGACTAAGAAGAATTACGCGGATTTTATTATTAGAAGAAAGAATATGAGGAAACCAAGATGATGTAAGGATAAAATCGTCGTAGCGTAACACGTTGTACCAGGGCCGCATCCAGGACGTTACTACAGGAGTGCAATATGGATTGACCTTCAGAGCAGGTCAGCTGGACGCATGGACGTAGTCCTCCAACAGGTCCTCAAGATGTAGAAAGAAAACGGTCTACTCGTACACGGAAGGAAGACCGAGACACTGCACACTTGAAGCACGTAGGTAGACGCCAGCTGCGTCTGGGTCCAGTAAAGTTCTAGCAAATTCAATAGAACTATTATCCACGTTATTATTTATGACATAAGATTGATTTAACCTGTATTATCCAAATCGGACCATTAAAATCAATGTACACGGATGCGTGTGACGTCACTGCACCGGAACTAAGCGCAGCAGCGACACGGTTGATCAATTATATTTGAAATTAATAAATCCCAAAAATTTACGATCCCGACGGGATTCGAACCCGCACCTTCCCCTTCAGCGCAGGGGTGCTCTTTTTCCAACTAAGCTACGTGATCTTATCGAGTCGGCCCGAAAATCTTTGGGAGTTCTTTCGGCACTTACGCCGTCAGCGCCACCTACAGAGGAGACAATGAAGTTATCCAATTCTGCTCAAAGACCAAATTTACATTTAGTTCTTTGACGAGAGGTTTTGCCGTTGCTTGATTCTAAGGTTTTTATTTATTATACTCTGGGTAATTTCTAAGAAATTAATTTAATTTCTTTTATACTCTGGGTAATTTCTAAGAAATTAATTTAATTTCTTAGAAATTACCCAGAGTATAATAAATAAAAACCTTAGAATCAAGCAACGGCAAAACCTCTCGTCAAAGAACTAAATGTAAATTTGGTCTTTGAGCAGAATTGGATAACTTCATTGTTTCCTCTGTAGGTGGCGCTGACGGCGTAAGTGCCGAAAGAACTCCCAAAGATTTTCGGGCCGACTCGTTAAGATCACGTAGCTTAGTTGGAAAAAGAGCACCCCTGCGCTGAAGGGGAAGGTGCGGGTTCGAATCCCGTCGGGATCGTAAATTTTTGGGATTTATTAATTTCTTAGAAATTACCCAGAGTATAATAAATAAAAACCTTAGAATTATATTTGATTTAACCATTTATTGTCTTAAAATTTTGTTACTGTAATTTTGTGATATTCAAGTATAAAAGGTACATAATAATGAGTACTAATGAAGTAGAAGTTGGTTTTGTGCAAGCTCAATTAGATAACCTTCCCTAAAAGTGAATTTATAATGATTTGATTACTTAGTAGTTAATCATTCTAAGCTCAACCGCGCTGGAATCCGTGTTTGGAAACTACAATGTTAAGAGTGCTCCTTATTTATCTACGTACGTAGGGTAGGTACTTAGAAGTAGTATACCGCCGTGGGACCAATTTTTGTACGATCTGCAAATATTTGTTCCGGGTGTTCTGGGTTTTTTAAATATATAATAAAAAATATCTAACTATCTATGTAATGTATTATGTATAATCAGCCATCTAGATGACTAGATGATGCTGTGAGCCAGGTGAGAATCGAATAATGATCAACTTTAGTCAGTATAATTTTTATCGTAAATTGAAAAGTTTTTAACGAACAACGTTAACTCCCTTAACTCAAGGGCTAACTGGGAGCGATCCGGTGCTGTGACGTCACAAGCATCCGCGGCGGCTACTCACTGAGTGGCCTTCGATAGTAATTTCGTCATAACTTCGTAAATTTTTGTCGTAGAACAAACTGTTTTTCACTGTATGTTAAGGATTTCTTAGCTCTATAAATCTGCATATTCATTTGTCATTATTTATTATTATTAGTGGCTCTAAAAGAATCTCTTCTCTAGATAGAAAAATAGTTAAGTAAAAGTCCATTTATTAAAATTAAGTCACGATATCGAGTAAAGTTGTATTTTAATGAACAAAGTGGTATGTCGAATGTTGCTTGTTTGCTGGAAACACAGTTGCAGTGGCAGCTCGCTTGCATGGATAAAAACACAACGGATCTGTCGGGACTAGGACGATATATCAAACATAACCTAGTTTCCACTGTATACACTCACACGGTGCTAGCGGTAGGTATCATTTGAATTCCCGAGGACGCGATATGTTGCCTGTGTCAGAAAGAACAATGGATAACTTCTTTCCAATAGCTCGCTCAAATTGCAGTAGGTCTTATTAGATATTAGATAGCATCCGTTTCATAATCTTATTTCCATTCGTTGGAAACTAATCGTATACCTAACAGGTAAAATATTAGTAACGATATTGCAATAGCATAAGATCTAACATTTTATAACGGCCCTCTTACCGACCCTTCCAGAACAAATATTTGCAAAAAAAACATCAGGCACTTCTAATACCTACCTACCTGTCATTTTCACCACCTTATCCATCGTTACGTCGTCGTCGTGTTTTTAACAAGTTCAATACAAGAGCAGGCAAACCAAAGATACGTTAAATAGGTATTGAAAATGGCCATTTGTATATGACGCGCAACCCGGCACTTGCAAGTTGTGCCGGCCACGCCACGCAATCTGGACTCGACCAGTGGTATGTCGACCACGACGTGCCATCGAGAGAGGCGGTCGGCAAACTGCCATAAACATCTTACAGTGTGCACTATCACGTGAGCCATAAATAATGGCTTTTGGCGAGCCACGACATTAAATCCAACTTTACTTATTAATTCAATAGCCAGGTAAATGTTTAGTCCATGTTCAGCAGTCGGCGTATTGTGGCCTGATTATTATGAAGATAATAAAAATGGGAAAGATACCTTAAAACTACGTAGGTACCTGCTTAATATGACGTGTGAAACTTAAAAACCTATAAAAATGTAAACGCCACCACTAAATAGTAGGAAGCTTACAAGTTAAGAAGTGGTTAGTTATTTTTTATAGCTTTCGCCGTAAATTCTTTTATAGGACAGTAAAATTAGTTTTTATGATCAAAGTTGTACCTACGTTCAAGCATCTGAATAATATTTTCTTATGATTATTGCGCTTTTGTCTCACAAATTAATGTTTATGCTGGATCACAGTAACAAACAGTTTAAATTCAGCGAGATCTTTTCAAAATTATACTAGCGACGAGTTCATAATGTTTAAGTTATATTTTGTTTCTGTGATATAATTTCCGACAGTCTAGGTATAAATTTAAGGCGAAGTAACCTATAGGAGAAATGGGGGAAGGGATGGTGGTTCCAGCCTAACGTTGATTAAGTAGCTTTCAAAGCTTTAGCTCGGTCTTTTCAGCTTAGCATGTTAATTTTTGACTATACTGCATCCGGAATAAGGTAGAATATTTTTTTATATTCGGTTCTCTTTACCTGTATCCATCTCAATACTGCTAATCTTTTTTACAAAACAACTTCAATAGTTATCTCTGCTTAAAAGATTTGTATACATTTAAATTGAACTGTAGAAGCATCGCAAATAACGTGATTTAGCTTGCATAATTATTTTCTCGAGCATCCGTCGACGGCGGTGGTGGTTGCGTGTCGGAGCCGCATTCAACCTTGTAATTTCCGCGCTGAGGTATAAACCCCATTAGGATTTGTCGGTAGGGCAGTGCATTTATAACTCTTCAGGTAATGAATAGTTATTTTTACTTTAGATCCGAAACAAGGGTCTGGTCACCTTTGTTATTCATAGTGGATTTCGGCTATTAACTATGCTAAAGGGACAACTAATATTCCGTCGCTATACATAATATCAGACAACATTGTCGTATTTATTCTCAGTCCTGAAATAATATCCCCTTTTCTTTATGAGTCAGTCATTTGTGCGAAAAGGATAGGAATGGGATTTCGCGATCATAGGAGAGACAGAGCATAAAGTTTTGAAAAGGCGTAAGCGCAGAAATCGAATTTTTGTTTAATACTTGAAAACTTATTAAGAAACTGGCTTAGAGGAATTAAAAAATTACAAATCAAAACCTAAGTTGTTTCGATAGCAGGTATTCCTTAGATCTCGATAAAATGAGCGAAACAGCACTGTTTCGCCCATAAATGTGGTCTATCGAAACGACTTAGGTTTTTATTTGTAATTATTTTCTACTTTCATGATTTTTTGTTTCGTATTTTTTTCACAACCGCATTTTCGCGTTTGAAGAGTAAGAAAGAAAGATTATGAATTTTATGTAATTCGAGGTTTTTACCACGGACCGTGAGTAAAGAGATCTAATCCTAGTTTGATAACCAAATATGTTAGGTTCGCCCCTTAACAGTGAACGGTCACTAGTATCTAATGTACGTAAGTACATCTACTAGATACTAAAATAAACACACAAGCGAACACACCGAAAATAACTTTGTAACCGATTCTTAGATTCTATTTTACGTACCTAAACATAAATGAAAGTGTATTATTACAACTGCTGAGTTGCTAACCATCTGTGGACGTAAACAAAAGATAGGAAAGCTTTAAATGGTGTTATAATTATAAATGAACCTTTGTCTCGGTGCATGAACTCGGTATAAAAGGATAAATCTGCATGGGATTTCTTGAAACTTGTTACGAATAATTCATTAAGTTTAATGAATGAAATGATTCAGATTTCAGATTAATGAAATCAGCATTACATCCGAAATCGCTATAACCATGTAGTTTGCCTTTAAAAGCATGCCTTTAATTCAAGCAACTTAGGTATTGTGGTAAAAATAGTACGCTTTTTCCAAAAAGTCGTTACAAGAGCGATGAAAAAAAGAATAATCTACTGTATTCCAAATTTCACTTTCGTGGGCCTGCTACTAAACCGCTACTTATGATCGGTCTGTCAGTCAGTGAGTAAGTGAGTGATGACAAAGAGATCCTTTGAGGACCACAGAAATCTAAATAATAAGGCATTATTTAGATTTCTGTGTTATAGACAGATATTACGGAAAATTTCAATAATATGTTAGAAGTCAGTAATTTTGAAAGTGGGTTAACAAAGTTAGGTAGAATAGCAAAATTTTCAGGCCCCAAGTTTCATTTGTTACAAAGATATCGGTGGTTGTTGTGTTGTTTACGGGAAGCAATAACGAGATTCAAAACAAATTCGATAACAAAATATACTAATCATAGTAATGCTACTATCTGCGACAAACGTATCATAACAAAAAATTTAGCCCGCTTCTGTGAATATGTACGTACAGTTTAAAAATACGTACTATATATAAGCATAAAATAAATAAGGATAGTTGCATGAGTCTAATCTAATCCCATATTTACACACAAAAGAAATGGTTGTGTGGTGTGTTGAACACGTGCTAGTTTGAGTTTGAAGCCAGAGTGAGAACTAGTGAACCGTGTTGTGACGATTCCGAATAATTATTTTAAGGGTCGAGCGAACACTAAAATAAACGCTTGTGTGATGTCATTATGTGTTACGTACCAATCCGCGGCCACGCATCTGACTATGACATCAGTCGCTCGCAATCATCTGTTACTGTTAAATAATTAATACAACTAACTTTCCTCGACTTTGTTCTAGTCCCTCCGCGAAAATCAGCGGAAATGAATTAGCTCTGCTACCCTACAAAGTTCTAACTTTCCAAGTCGCCTTAACTGCGTTTCCGATCTCAATGATTTTATAATTCGATATCCTCTTCAAATTACTGTCTCTGTGATACTGTTTTTGCTTGTGAAGTCCAGCGTGTTATTGGTTTGCAATATGTGGATATAGCTTGTATCGTGCTCCTATTATCTGCTGGTACTTAAAGTTGGACTCGCTTGTTAAACAGATAACGTTTCAAGGACGGCTTTCCAAGCAACTCCAGTGATTTTTTCCAATATACTTAGTATTTAATGCTGAGTAGGTACAACGGCATTTTCACTAGGCATAGTGATTCTGACTTTGGTTGGTTCATAATGCAGGGACCGCGGAAGTCCTCCATGACGGGGGGAATTATTTGGTCACCCGTTCTTCCAATCTCCGGTTCCGGCTTCCTCCGGTAATTTTATTTCCTGCAGAAAAGTTTTATTTTTGATATTTGGTTGTTGTTTTTCGGATTCCGTACCAAAAAAGTGAAAACGGGACCCTATTACTAAGCCGCCGCTGTCCGTCCGTCCGTTCGTCCGGCCGTCCGTCAGTGGGCTGTATCTCATGAACCATAAAATTTTCACAGAATATGTATTTATCTGGCCGCTATAACAAGAAATTATTATAACTGAATAAATATTAATTATGAGTCTCCCATACAAAAACGTACTTTTTTGGCAATTTTTACTCTTTTTAACATCTCTTGAACCGTAATAGGTAGACTGTTAAAATTTTGACAATGTGTAGAATACTATTGCCGCTACAACAACAATTATATAATAAATATAAATTGAATGACATATGCCGGCGCTGTAACAGTAGTTCGGAAACCATACAGCACATCACCGCCACCGAGGCCTGTAAAGCGATAGCCCAAAAAGACTAAAAGTTTAGACACGATCAGGTAGCCAATATTAACCACCAAAATCTAGCAATAAAATTCAAACTTTTAGATACAACTCCCAAACCCGAGCCGTTGCTGATTGTATGTTATTTAGTTTTAGTTTTAATGTTATTTCTATTTACTACTCTTTGGTAAACGTAAAAGGATACCCGAAACTCAGGCTTGTCCTAGTGCGGGATCCACTGCTAATGTATACTATTCCAAATTTATGTAGAAATAAATGAATTTTGTATTTTTTTGTATTTTGTAAATCTAATTATACATATGAAACCAGAAACTGTTTTAGAAAACGCCACATACAAACTTTACTTTGACAGAACCATCCTTACCGTTCGTACTAGACACTTCAATAGACCACACCTCACCCTTGACATCGCGATCCCGAACACCCATAACTTGCAGAGCACCATTATAGCAGAGAAGCTTTCTAAATACGTAGACCATCAAAAATGAAATCACTTGCATGTGGCACCTGCAAAAAGTATCTATAGTTCCAATAATTCTATCCTCAACTGGAGTCATTTTGAAACACCTTTTCCAATCCATTGATTGTTGAGGCCTACCTAAAAATACTTACATACTAATGCAAAAGGCTGGTATGTTAAACACCTGTAGAATCAGGAAATTCCTGCAATATTAGCTTCCAAGTGAAGCTTCTCCCTCTGAAGTGCACTTGGCTAGGCCCGTGCGCATTGGATTTTACCGGTTTTTACACCGAGATGATTAGATCTTTTTAATAATCTTTTATTTCAGGCATCACAAGTAGTACAAAGTAACTTAACTGGGGCCGATACAATGAATACCTTAGAGACTAACATAATTATATAAATTATAAAGAGAATCGTGTCATTGGCACTGGGTCGATGACGTGCGCGCGGTGTCGCGTATCATATGTATAATGAAACCTGGTCATGATAATGCGACATAATTATTAAATTATTCTATTGTCATCGGTTCATGATAAATGTGCAACGTTTCAGTTGAATCTGAAGTTTTGAAGTCGATGATAATCTCTTAAAAATTCCGTTACATTACAAGCATATTGAATGAAACTAATAAAATCGTGTAAAAATATACTATATGCTCTGCTCTCTCCAACAAACTTTCTCACGTATCTATAAGCGCCCGTTAAACATATAAAAACATAGCTCTGTAAAGGATAGCACAGAAAACCTTGTTTACCAGGTAGTAAAACGGGAGGAAGTAGCTGGTTCATTTAAGGGGGCACTTGGCCCCCCTACCACACTTCCGCCGCCCCATGTGCCGATTGACTTGTTCAGCTGTAAAGCATTTCTTCAATCAAAAAATATTATCGGGCAGTAACATTTAAATTGACGTTCTTGATATTTAGAGGGGTTCACTGCCCCGGCTCGGCGGCGCGACGGTACCACCCGAAAGAGGCGCTAGCGCGCCGACGACATGTGCGTTGCGCGCACCCTTTCTCGACAGCAAATTGCACTGCGATACATACCTAGGTCGGTGGATGCTTACACTAAACAAAAGTAATGCGGGTTTCGTGTCGTGAGTGGCATTTAAAGGTTAGCTAATCTATCAGAAAGGTCAGTAAACCACCATGGTGGACTATTTCCATTTCCTGAAGCTATGCGCTGGAAAGTATGCTAGTGGATCGAGGTGCGGAACAGTCGCTATCTGGACTTAAGCCAGCCCACTCAGACGCCCAAAACCACTGTGACTCGTTCATGACGCCGCATATTTTTAACGTAACAAACAGCGCAGACACGCTCGCGAGTGCCAAATGTAAAGTTCACTAACATAGATTTGGCAAGAGATGCTATTTACGTGAAGTAGATATCGAAGCAAATAATAAAAACGACGCTTACGTAACAAACTACAATTGAAACTCTGACCTGTGAGCCCTTTGCAATAATAAATGTAACATAACAATATACCTCATTACGTCGCAACACGAGAAATCTATTTGTACTTGCACTATTGAATATCTCATACATTGAAATAAAGGACGCCTGCCTGCCTCTGTCTTTCAAGGAAACTAACTATCGACTATGCGACAGCGCTGATTGTTATCGTCATATCATATCCTGTAAACAGCATTTCAGGCCTAACCAATAACTGAATATGTACGATTTCACTTCGTAAATATATTTGGCCTCATAACTTACGTGCAGGTTCTTTGCATAGTCCCATATTCAATTAACTCTGATCTGGTGCTCGCCCTGGGATACTGTAGTTACTTAGTAGCAATGAAAGACTGAAGACATGACTGAATGATGACAAGACTGAATGACGGAATAGGAGTGAGTTATCGGGGCCACGAGCTTACGCTCGTGGTATATTCGTATAGCTTGAGCTGGTCTGCCTAGGGACGCACATGCTAATTAAATATGGCTTTGGGAGACGGCGGAGTCTTTGTCTTTCATTATTCCATGGAAAATGTTTTCTATGCGGAAGAATCCCTCTTCTTGTTTATAATATCCAAACACCGAACGTAGAAATTATGCATTTTGGATTTAGAACAGGCTACGTTACTTATCGTTGGTATTACCCTGTCAGATATAATAACTTCTTGTTAGTAATTAATTATTCGGCCGATATTGTGTTCGCTCCGCTTATATCCGATGGCTTGGCATTGCCATTGTCTAAAGAGCGATGACGGAGGCACCATACATACATACCAAATTATAATCGCACAAACAAATGTCAACTGCTATACCTACATCGATTGCACAAACATAATTAAAAATATAATTTTCCTTAATTAAGTTTCATGTACGTTTTGGCGTTAATGGAGACGATTAGCACAGGGCCGTGGTTAGTGGCACTAACTTCGAGAGGCCTTTACCCAGTATTGGGTTAAATGTCTCAACGGCTGTTCGTCATTTTTGTTACAGTGTTGTCTTAGTCCTTGTAAAATCATGAAATTCTAAATCCGTCTGCGGATGACGATTTTGATGAAGTTTAATATTGTGTACCTAAGCATATTTTGCATGCAGAGCACGATGTCTTAAGGTCAGCTCACACCTCGACGCGACGCTGCGCGCACTTTGATTCAAAATATAACCTTATATTTACGACGCGTAAGGTACAAATCTATACTGAAAAACACCATAGGATGACGAAATAAAGGAAAATATTTTCTAGTGATCGGTATCTAATTTCTGAGGCTTTCGATTAGGTTTATCTGTTTTACTTTTGAAAAATGTGGCGTGGCGTGCTAGCATACCTATCTTAGCATGAGTAGAGCCAGTGAACTAACTCTGACATAACTACATAAGTATTATTAATACAACAGCATTCTTAATAGAATAACAAGCGCAAAGCGATACGTACCTAGTAGGTACGAGTAGCAACAATATGTATAAAATTATAAAGTCAGCCAAGTGCATGCCGCACCACGCACGTGAAAGGTTCCGTTGCAATTTATATGGACAGATTTTAGATCATGTATGAAAATACTTGTTTTTCTTAATAAATTAAAACTACTGCATAAGTACCGAAAGTTAAAATGACAGATTTATGTAAACCCTTTTTCTAAAAATACAAGATACATGCTCTCCTTTCACTGTATATTTTTGAAACGGCATGTTTGTCAGACAAAATCTGCAACCTGTTTGTCGGCAATATGATACCGTACAACGTAATAGAGGATATCAATTGAAACTCTGCACCATTAACTGTAATAAAGAGTTGTTGCGCAAAATTTTCCTATGGCACCATCTATATCAAAGTACCGCTCTTGATAAGCGAACATAGAATAATTAAAAATAAATAGTTAGTTCTATGACCGGAATCATGGACATGTTCACAAACAAAAATTCTGTGCTGGCTCCTAATCATATCTTATTATGTTTATTTTTCCTTTTTTTTTCACTAACGGATTTCTTGGAAACCTAGAAGTGAAAAATTTGTGTCAGGCTAAATATCAATCATTGGAATTTAGATTTCAATCTCGCGAGACTTAAATCTGGTCAATCCATCACTAAACAAATAAATCTAGACAATCCATCAACAAATTGTCGTAGTATTTGGCAAACTACGACATTTTATGTCAATAACTAAGTTTTGTCTATCAATAGTTATTAACTAAACATTTATTGGCCAAAATCTCGACAACAATGCACATCACTGTTATCATTATGCTACTGTAATAAAGTGTTTACTTTTTTGTTATTAAAATGCCTTTGACTAGAGGGCTCTTACACTACCGCGCGGTACCGTAGGTGCGGTGGCGCAAAAGTTTCGCAATGACGTCCGTTATACGAGATGCGGAACAGATGCGAAACTGCCGCGGACGCGCTGCGGACCTCGAGTTGCTGCTCCGCAAATTCTATTCCGCGCGGCAATGTGGGACGGGTGCTAATGATTGCACGCTCATAGAGGGCAAATGACATTGCTTTATTATTACTTCTCTGTTCCATCTTTTGAAAATGTAATTATGCAATAAATCAGGGGCACGGTAGTGGCCCTGCTAAGTCTTATAGACTGCCGCCACCGGGAAGCCTTTTCGCCACCGCTTCGCTCCGAAAACGAATGGATATCATAGCAAATTTCGCATGAACAAAAATGCATGAGAATGTACTATTTTATAAGTCGTTTTGTAGTAAAATAAACATGCGTGAGTTCCGTTTTGGAATATTTCACTAAAAACCTAATAATATCTCACTGCTCCTCTTCAACAATCAATAAGTCCCTCTTCTTCCTGTTTGTCAACTTAACGATGGCGTTTGGCGTTTATTTAATCAACTCGTGGCCTGCAGGTCTCGCATGTTGCCGCCTGTAAACTACCGACATACAAGATGTGATTGTGAGAAATCAAGCGAATAACAAAAAAACTGTTCCGAGTTCGCATCTAAAATAAACCTGCTAGCTATCGGCATACTTTTAATATTATTCATAGTGCACGAACATCAAACACATGTGGCCCACACGACTTAAACCCATATTCACACGAAGTGAGGTGACTACATTTTGGTCAGTATCATAAGTATCAGGAGGTAAAATGCAAAGTAAACCTCTAGATCAGAGATTTATGAGTAGTCCGTCCAAAAAAAGGGGTACTCGTAAGTGAGGACTGACATGGTACTAACTTACAATTACAACATGTAACAGTTTATAACTCAAGCGTTGAGACGTTGCGCCCGAACGATCTGCCCTAATCAATCTAATTTGTAAGTAGCATGCATTTTATGATATTGCACCAGTGTTATGTAGGACTCTACTCACATTGTTATGCAAGAAATACTTCTGACACGATCATGTGATGTATCATCACTTTATTTGCTAACGATACATTGTCGGAATCAATAAAAAATTAAATGAATGATGAAGAAATGCTGATATAATCGTATTATTATTTTAAAGCAATAACTTACGTCATTTCCTTGAAATCCTTAAACAGGGCCGACTTTTGGTGAGATTTGAAGGGCCTATATGGCAATGGATTTACTTAAAATATACATACTTGCCACTGCATACGGTTTTGCCCATGCCTAGGTAAAGTGACCTAACCCAGGATACAGTCTGTTTCCTTGCCGAATTTAATTTAGATTTTCTAGCCGTGTCAGTAAAAAGTGACATTACTAGACAGTAAAAAAAAACTGTCTAGTAATGTCACTTTTTACCGACTTCAGGAGAAGGTTCTATGTTCGGCTGTTTGTTTTTTAGGGTTTCGAGATCGGTTTCGAACCCCTTATGGTTTCGCGCTGTCCGTACTCCTTCTTTCTTCTGTTAACTTGAAAATTCAAATCATAATACACTTCGGGCGCCATAATTGATTAAAAGAAAAAACCGGCCAAGTGCGAGTCGGACTCGCGCACGAAGGGTTCCGTACCATTGTCTATAAATATATTCCCGAGGAATTAGTATTTATCCCGTCAAGCTTAAAAAACAATATACTTTTGAAAAATCACGACAGCTACCATTATTTTGATGATATCTTTGGATATTCTATAAATATTGATGCTTCTTTCGTTGTTGTATTAAGGTTGATACCATAAAAGTTTGATCCTCGAGGAATTGACATGTGCGACGTAAAACGTATCTAAAACATCATCACATGATAATTTTCACATACTGGTTACAAATGGTTGCCATGGCAACGGGCTTAAACAAGAGGTCTTTTCATTCGTCGTTTCATGCATGTGTCATCCATCACCCATCACATCAAATCAAATTAGACTCGAATTTTAACTAGATATCGCCACTTGAAAAATTAGATCGCGTTGTCTACTTGTTACTTCCAAACCTGTTTTTTAAAACACGCCAAATATTAATTATTATGTCACTTTCTATTTTATCAGTTGGGTTGAGACCTACGGCAATATAATCATCGCATATTTTATTATGGAATAACAGTGTCGACTACTTAAATGCTGCAATATTTCTAAACACAAAAGAGTTGTAAAATTGTCTCTATTCTTTGAAACCCGGGACGAGCATTCAGCGTAAATAAACATCCAGCGCACTAACACTTAACAATGTAAACTGTCTGTGTACGTACACTACCTACTTATTTCAGTAAACTAGTAATCAAAACTTTAATGGCGTTTTTCATCAAAGGAAAATTATATGGCGCATGGCGTAACGTGTAATGCTTACCCATGCGTCGCTCTAAATAGGGGAAAGGCGCAGATATTTATCATGTGGACGGAATCTTTACTTATAATATAAATATCATCAACCGACCTGGTACCATTATTACCAACCTTGCATAAAAGTTAAGCAAAAAAAGTCAAGTAATCATGAAAATTTGCATTTTACTCTTAAGCTCCCGTGATACGACTAGAGCTAGTACAAGCACAGATGAAATAATGTTACTTCGTACTAGGCTCTCTCGTAAAAGTATTTAAACGGCGCGGCGTCGGGGCCATATTTCTTACGTAAATAATGCAGGGCGCAGCTGGCTCCAAGAAGGCCAAGGACAAAATGCCACCTGGTTATTGCATTTTACTCTTGACCTTAAGAAAAGAATTTATAGCGAAAACCTTTAAAGGGTTATTTCAATAAAGATGAGTGACGCTTTGATTATTTATGTCCTTCCGACGACGTTAAGTACCGTAAAATGAAAAGCTACACGTTATTAAACTTCGTAAGCTCGGAGCGGAGCGGATTTCCAAGGTAATCGAAAATTCGAGCCCGATTCTAATAATTATTTCGTTCATATTAAGCGGTAATCGACATCGGCTTCATTTTTGATATTTGAAACCTAGCCTAGACTTCGACACATGCAACGAATATAGATATATCAGCGTAATTGAAACCTAACCTGAATGAATGGAAACTTAATATTTTGCTGATTTAGTTAGGTATTGTGTAAACTTACTGAAAAAATACGTGTTTAAATTGCAAATATGTAATGACAAAAATAATGCACAGGCTGTGTTTTTACAGCCTTATAAACCGTTTTTGTAACTAGTAAAACAACTAAATCGCAAATAGTACCAGTAGAACTACTAGTAGTTCTACTTGCATAAACAAAACGCATGAGAGATCGAAAGCTCGAGTAATTGGATTCAAATGAATCGTTCATTCCGAAACCGAAGACCAGTTGAATACCTTAGACAATAGCGTAGTGAAAAATTCTATGTCTATGGACAATACCGACAAAATTCTGACAGGGTCGACTCTGTCAGAATTCTTACACTGGTAATCGACTTGAAGTTCACTGGTAATGGATATCAAGTTAGACCATTAACTTACAAATAAAGATTATTATTCTAATTTGTTCTTCAGATTTTATCAAACAGGGAGAATAATGTTACTGACATTTTTGTTTACAATAAGGTTGCTGGTTTGTGGATTTATTGATGATAAACAAAAATGTCAGTAACATTATTCTCCCTGTTTGATAAAATCTGAAGAACAAAATTAGAATAATAATCTTTATTTGTAAGTTAATGGTCTGCTTCGTATACTAGGCTGGAAGCACTTCTGCATCCATTAGGCAAAACATCGAAGTTAATGCAGAATTGTTTTCTTCCAGTTGCACTTATTCCTGAAGGTCTGATTGGCACGGAACTTAGAGAAAAGCGCTGGAAATCACAATTGCTAAAATACATAATCTCAAGAGCTTTCAGTCTGATCAGCTGTGTTCTGGAATGTAAATAAAATAAAGAAATAATGCTGGACTATTCACACAGCATTATCTAGCACCAAGCTAAGCAGAGCTTGTGTTATGGGTACTAGATAACTGATATACATAATACATTACATATGTAGATATTTTTTATTATACATAGAAAACGACCAGAACACCCGGAACAAATACTTGCAGATCGTACAAATGTTTGTCCCAAGGCGGGAATCGAACCCGCAACAGCCTGCGTCGCAGGCGGATCTTCGCCCACCGCGCCACAGAGGTCGTCGAGATAGTTAAAGGAATACTACGTTTTAATTTTCTTTAATACATTTGGATTGAATATAATTAAAATACACTATGGCGGGGGTTAATGGGAAAATGCCATACCATTCACCTCGAGCCAGGGTAAAACAAATTATTTGACGAATAATCAGGTAAATTAAAATTATAATATCGTACTTAGACCAATTTATTGTTTTTTTTAATATGTATTTAACAGTTCTAATTAACCATTTTATTTAATCAGCACACAGTGTATGTACATAAATAACAATATCTTTTTTTTTCACTTAAATTAAAGCGAAATCCATTTCTTCTTTATTTTTAAATGTTACTATATTGTTAGCAACATAAACAAGCTTCGATTTAGTTTCTAAAGCCATCTAAGTTTTAGACTTATAAACTACACACACTAAATTCATCGTTATCACATCGTTAACACAATAGATTCATCGTTTTCTGAAATTAGGAAGTTGTTTTCCTTCTCTTTACATCACACCCTGAGTGGTGTCATGTAAAGATGATGTGATGTGTTAGGCATTAAACGTTTTAATGAAAATAGTGATTCGTATGCCCAGATGTCTGTCTCGGTTCGTCACACAATGTGCCTGAAGAGCAGGGGCGACGACGCCTTCGCTAAGGCAGACCTAGGTGATGCTTATTCAAATAATTTATTCGATGGAGGTAGAAGCCAAAAATACAGTTATAGGCATTATATACGCAAAGGCGCGTCGTCACCATAATTTGCGTTTACAGCACGCAAATTTCATGATGGCAAGGTCTTTATATTTCGTCCATTGGAGAGACTTGGCAAGCGAGAGTGATTCCTAGAAAAGTTTGGGGGAGACCTTAGCTTTAGCAATAGTTATTTCTTAGCCCTTTGAATTTTGAATAATGTTTGATACGCTGTGGTAAAAGGCAATAAAAATTTCGCAAACACGGGTTGAACACGCTTCTATCATCGTAATATGAATCATTAAACAATTTGAATGCATATTCTACCAAGGATCGATAACTATTTATCTTAATATGTTTCAGAGATATCAAAGACGATCAGAGATTTGACACAAATTAAAAGTAATGCTGCTTTTTTAAATGTAAAATACAATGCTAGTTAGCAGTCAGATTAAAGCTCGGCGTTGATTTAATACAAACATGCGGGAAAGTGTAAACTGAACGGGCTACGCGCCAACTAATCAATACGATATACCTTTTTTGTTAGTAACCCAAGGTCGGGTAAAGTGGATTTTGGGAGTGGAAATTGACCTAACTTACCTGTACTAACGTAATGCCGCTTGTACCTGTTACTTTGTTGGATCATGTGAAATAAATAGTGTATGTAGGTGAGGTAGAGTTCTTAGATCTGGTTGTATCAGGGTATGCATAAATCTAGGGCAATTTAAAGTAATTGGTGGCTACGTTGCAGGTTTTATTAAAATGGTCGTAGGTATCTTTCGTTAAAAGCGATCGCGAGCTTTAAACTTTTATCTTATCAAATTCAATATGGCTCTATCGACTGAGTGCATTGCACACAACTAGTGTCGATGTTGACACGAGTGCTTTGCTTATTAGGGCTTAGTACAAATATTTAGAAATGTGTGGTGCCGACATACAATTTGCATTCCCCAATTGTTCCCGCGGGTGTCGTAAGAGGCGACTAAGGAATATCCACCGAGCGTTCCCCGGTAGGCAACAGCTCAGCGCCCCCTTAGGTCTGATCCACCACCGAACTTCGATCCCCGACATGGGAGGCCTGTGTCCATCAGTGGACTAGCATAGGCTGTAGATGAGATGAAAATGACATAAAACCGCTGCTTAGGATTTTTGAGTCTGCCTCCGTCTAACAAAGCTTTTTCTCTGATGTATCTTCTCACGTGCTGGATGAATTAGTTGATCTGAAAGAAGACTTTAAACCGAGTTTTGTATTCGAAACTGATTCTCTCTCGATCGTGGGGTACATATGAAAGAAGTAAATATGTGTGTATGTATCCCAGTCAGGCGTGGTCAAAAATGATAGACAAACATAATAATTACTTTCGGATTGTAAGTGTGAAATATAGCTCTTAATCTAAGTACAAGAGTAGACATAAGAAAAATATACAGCCGAACATAGACCCTCCTCCTGAAGTCGGTTAATAAAAATTATTCTTAGTAAAATTCACATGTGAAAGAAGCTAGTAAGCTTAACAGGTATAGGTACCTACTTAATCCATTAAGTCTTTCATGAATGGATTGTCCAGACTTTGATCAGAAAAAAGTCGTCTCTCAAGTTTTAGTTCCTACTGCACAGAGTTGGAAGCTAACCGCGACTGAAGCGCCACCCATCTGCGCGCGATGTAACTTCCTTGCCACAGCGGTTCTTTAATGAAATCATAGATGGCGCTGGTCAGCTCGATGGGGACGCCACCTACCCGATTCCAACTATGCAGCATAATTTTCAGAAACGAAAGGTTTCTGAAAAAACACAGAGGTGTCGCTACCTATCGCGTTCGTAGAACATGCGTATTTTTTTGACACGGTGCGGTGCGCGGTGGTACTTAGATTCCTACAGAACGGTCGGTCGGCTGCATACGTTTGTACAGTCAGTAACAAATGCCCATGAACACATACAAAATTACGAGACATCTTATCACTAATCCATTCCAAACGTGACTGACTAAGGAAACAACCAAACATCTTGTTTTTTTTAGTTAGTTTTTCACTAGTAATCTATCTATATGAGCTTTCTTAAGACTGTGGTATGGGTCAAACTAGCGCCGGCGCCAGCGCCACCTATTTGATTTTATTATTACGTTGAACAGAAAAAAATTCAAATATATCATTTAAAAAAGCTTATAATAGGTATCACAAACTGTACGATGGATTTTTGAAATTTCCTTTGTTCAACGTCATAATAAGATAAAATAGGTGGTGGCACTAGTTTGACCCATACCACAGCCATATGGGACTTGGCGGCTGTTTTGAATGCTTTCTTTTATGGTAAATAGGGTTTTTTCGTTTGTGGAAAGCGCCTCATTGGTTCTCTTCACATCAAATTTTAGTCATTTAGCGGACGAAGTGAAAAAGAAACCACTCATCTTTATACAATATTCATTTAACACTTATCTGCCTAATGCATGTTTGTTTTGTCTATATAAATCTATAAAGAATGTACATTATCATTCATAAGATGTAGGTGTATGTATTTAAAATTTTCAACCTATTTTGTTTGTTTATAAGCTAAGTTTGTGGTGAATCGATCGTGCTTTCCTTACATTAAAATTCAATGAGCATCCTAATGGCATCAGACTGATTCAATTTCAGTCAAGACGACGAGACCAGAATATAATCATTAGTTCTGTTTTGTTAGACTCTTTAACTTTAGGTCGCAAAACGGCCTAAATCGCTACCCCTCGAGGTGGTCGACAAGGTTTTACAAAAGTTTTTTATGCACGAAGGGAAATTAGCTTTGAACAAAACCTACATCATTATTTTTTACAACGCCATACAAGGTTTATTTTCGTTCGTCCTTCTAGTTCCACCTGAACGGTTTGCATGTAAAATCACTAACGGTAGGTTGAACAAGGCCAGGTCGCACAGTTAAGTGCATTCTGCTCTTAGCAGTAACCTTGTTGCGGGGGGGTGAGGGAGGTGATTAAAAGTTTATTCAGGTATTATGAGGTATTAGTTACAGGGACCCGAGTCTTTAGGCTATTACGGTTAATTAACACTGTACCTATAAACTATCTAGGGTAAGTGAGGGTAGCAGTGTTTTGTTTTGCTGACGCAAGTCTGTAACATGTGTCGTTGCCGGATGGTTCAATTAAGTTGTAAGGCTAGGCGAGGCGTCCTAACGGCGGCGGCGGCGGATGGATTGAATTGGATTAATTGTATTGATAGATAAATGACCTACAGTTTTGTGCAAAGAAAATAGACAGACAACAAGACAGAGATGTTATTGAGCTAGAAATTGGCGACAATTGATTATAATTTTGTTTGTTGTAAACAGTTTAAGAAACTTAAAAATAAACTACACTAAATAGTTTTAAACATTGAAGTATATGGATATTTAATGGTTTCCACAATGGTAAACATACTGACACAGATAACTTAATTGCTAAAATGCTTTGTTAAAGTAACCTGTCGCTAAATCCCTACACTATGATTAGGTCCGTATAGGCAAGGTAAGTAGGCAGCATTCGATTAAATAATTTTTAAAAGTTTAAAACCTAGGCATTGCTTTGATAAATTCAGTACCTAATCAGTATAGCTGGGTGGAGAAAAGCTTCTACGGTTTTGGTTTTTTCAAAATAATTGGCGATTCAATAATTCAATGTAGCTTAAAATTTAATTCTTCATTTGCTCTCAGATAAATTAGTTAATTATCCTACACGCGCAGAGGCGGATTTGGACTGCTGCGCTGGCCCAGCTGCCTGCTTGACCTCTGCACCAGCTTTAAAATTAGTGCATTCTATTTAGGGCAAGGACTGCTTAATGTAATGAATGACTAACTGCTGGTGTTCAGTGAGGGATGCTGGAAATTTATTTACATTTTGATTTATATTTTCGTCAATAGAAATGACAATGACTAATGATTTTGATCATTGATTAGCAGACAATGTTTAGTTAACCAGCGTACCTAAAACAATAGGCTGTTACAAAAATCACTGGATGAACCTTGTGGTACATACTGTTCAGTGTACATAGCTGATGTTAGCCCACACTCCGACCTCTGTGACTCGACGACCGCTGTGGCGCGGTGGGCGAAGGTACGCCTGCGGCGCAGGTGGTTGCGGATTCGATTCCCGTCTTGGGACAAATATTTGTACGATCTGCAGGTATTTATTCCGGGTGTTCTGGTCGTTTTCTATGTAAATATAATAAAAAAGTATCTATCTTTGTAATGTATTGTATTATGTATAAGTTATCTAGTTATCTATAAGGTATACCCATAACACAAGATCTGCTTAGGTTGCGGCTAGATAATGCTGTGTGGATTGTCCAGAATTATTTATTTATTTATTTACTCCCATATAAAATGAACTAACGCAAAACCATAAGACGTTTTGTAGAGAAAAATAAAAAAGAAGCCTGTATGCGATTGTGTCAACTAGATAGCCTATAGTTGGTTCTTCCAATACATTCCATGTTTGTCTATGCAAAGTTAAGCACACGTTGGAAGCAGAGCTCAAACACCAGCGAGCAGCCCGGTAACAATTTAGGAAAGCCTTTGATGCCGCCGGCGACGACGTCAATGTCGTGTCCGCCTTTTCCAGCTCCGACAAATCCAGCACCACTTTGAAACTACCCTTTACGTATAAATTAGTCCATTCATTTGGTTCTAAAAAGGTAGGGTTACCTGGAAAGTTTTCCGGGAGTTTCGAAATTGGTTAATTTTAAGGATTTCCGACTCATATTACGATGAAAACAGGAATACAAAATTAAACTAGACAATTTTTTTAAATAATTTTGTAAAATCAATAGTTTTAAACGTGTTCTTGAGTGGAGACAGCGACTCGGCAATCGTAGTGTAGGACGCCCTCCGACCAGTTAGGATGATGATTTGCGAAAGACTGCTGGCAGATGCTGGATGCGGCAAGCTGAAGACATGGCACTATGGCACTCATTAGTCCAGCTGTGGACTGGCTGATGAGGAAAATCAATAGTTATGGTATGGGCGCCGCAAACTATTCACTCACCATACGTGTTTTGTCATAATTAATGGCATTATATGACGTAGTAATAACGTAATATTTGTAAATAAAATATTACAAACATGACAAAACACGTGCCGTGTTACCTATCGACAAGGCTACTGGAATGTCAGGAGAGATATCTGTCATATTTATAAGTGTCAAACAGTGTCAATATTTCCTATAATGTCAAAAAATTGCTATGAGGCGCCATTTTTCTAATTCGTGTGCTGTATAGATACGAATTGACAAAGTAGAAATTCGGAAAAAGAACATCACAGTCAAAAATTATTTTTAAAAACATACCGTACAGCGGAAATAAGTAGGTATTCAGTTCGCTAGAGCAAAAACTAAAGTTGCTACATGGATGAAGGTTTGGGGCACTGAGCAGCGTCGTTTATTACAAATTTAATTATGAATTTTGACTGGTACCTACAGCGCCAGCTTTGCATAAAGTTTTCCCTGTTCCACCTTTGAACCGAGAGCTCCTGAAACTATTGAATACAATCTCTCAGACATTTTATATGTTATCAACTTAGCTGACAGACACTAACGTAAGTCGCATCACGACAAGCTATCCTTAGTTCATCAGGGGCCACGGCTAGGGTTGCCACCTTTTTTTCGAGCAATATATTTACCTGGTAGGGGGTTAAAACGAAGTACGCTATGTAAAAATAGTACTGTAGCTAGCTAACCTACTTACCTATGTATAAGTACGGATTCGAATGCTCGCTTGCTCGTACTAGCCGTTTCGCTCAACTCGTTCCGCATAGAAGAAATAATAGTTACTACGATGAACGAGTTGCACCGCGCGCCCCACCACTCTCGTTGCATTAATACTCAACCAGCGAAGTAACATTACCTACCTTATGTGTGCCTATAGTACCTACTAATTGATTTCGATTTTTTTTTGAAGAATTTACAGCGAAACGTGAAGATGATATTATTATGACGCGATTTATTTCCGACTTGGCAACTGGCCTAAATAAAAAGAAAATAAAGACAGGAGTGGACGAGGAGCAGAGTGAGCAACGTATAATTTTCAGTCTTTGAAGCCGCTGTTGCTCAAAATGGCTAGAAAGCTAAGGCAACACCATGCAGAGACGCCGTTATTCCATGCGGATGTGCCGTGAAGTGTTCCGATAAGTGTTTTTGGTCCGAAAAGATTCGCTTAGCGTCATGGTCCGCAAAATGTCCACAGAGGTAGAGAAATATCCGAAACGGAGCATAAAGTTCCGCACAGAAAAATAAACAAGTTGACTTACATTATGACGTTTTAAGCTGTGTTCAAAAACGCAATAAGTTTTATAGAATAACACGATGCGATCCGTTCCCTCACATTCAAAAATTTATTACGTTTAATAAAGTGAACATTACAATAAAAATTTGAATAGCCAAATAAAGTATTTTCGAGTACGTTAGCCCGAAATAACAAAATTTTCATTTCAATACGAAACTTTATTATAAAGTACGGGTGGCAACCCTAGAAACGGCGGCAGTGGCCCTGCTAAGTCGAAAAGACGGCCGCCACCGGGAAACCTTTTCTGCACTTTTTAGCTTTAGTTTTTTAAATATTGATACAAATAAAACCTGGGACCTGAAAATGATACTGGTACTGGCACTCTACCTAACGTAGTTAATTATCTTGTTTTCTGTAATTCGATTTTATCGAGTTTTCATACTTTTTTTAATCAAATTCCTTATTATAGACTTTTACTATACAAAGTATGCCAGTACAGTTCTATAACTTAACTATAACCTAAACTTAGTATTTTGTCTTGGTTTACAAAAAATACCGTAGGACCTAAAGTTTGCCATGAAAAAAAACTGAAATGTTGTAAATTGTAAAATAAACATTCTCGGTTTTTACGGTTTAAACTAGCTAGAACCGATTTCAATATTTAATACTATCGTTGCACGATACCTAATAGTTCCATGACCACGGTAGAAGCGATATACCAAACAAATCTGAAACTAATGAAACCTCACTACACTTAGGCCCGTATAACGAAAGTTTGCTCACCCATCGATCTATGCTTGAGTAGCATTTTTCTATGACATAAACGCCAGTCAAGCATAGATCTATGACTGAGCGAACTTTCGTAAAACGAGCCTTAGACGATAATATCGGCCCGCCGCAACCGCACCCGCCGCCACCATACACATAAATAATCGAAACTAGAGAGAGACCATACGCAGACATACGTTCTAGACTAACAAAAAGAAGGGATCAAAGTTCTAGCAAATAATATTATACTATTGTCTGTCGACCGCCGATACTTAATTATTTAAGTTGTTAATGAACTTAAAATAATTAAGTGTCGGTGATCGGGATCTTATAGAAACCTCGTCGTAGTGTAGAACAGACACTCTATCCAAAAAATATGGTCGGAGAAGACTATTCATAATTTTTAGATAAATTTCCAGTTCAATTTCCATTCATAGATTTACAAAAAAAAATATAGTTAGCAAGAATTTTTTACAGAAACTTTTTAGGCCAACCTATCCTGTTTCTTATACTGATCAAAAACTACTATCGGACCAACTGACGTTAGAGTACTACTCATAAATCGCAAAAAAAATCATACATTTTGTAGAAATTCAAAACAAAAGTAAAATACCATTTTCTTGACTTGGCAATCAAGTAATGTCTGATGTAATCAAGTAATGTCTCAGGCCATGCAACGCGCAACACTGCAAGTGTCGCCGTCGCCGCCACCTGAGCGTCAAGGCTCGCCGTGACTCGGCCGACGTGGACTGTATTATTGTACTGAATGATCAATTGCCTCGAGTAATCCTCGTAAGAAAGTACGACTGACACATTTGCGGGGGCGGAATAGGTACAACGTTAAATTACAGCAGCCACAGAACAACCAGTCCTCTTGCTAATTGAATTGATGGCCGAGTTGGAAAAGTAAATACTAGTTGACTGACTCTGAAAATGGAATGAATCCACTATCAAAAAAGTTCTAGGAAAAAATTAACTTCAGTATCGTGTACTTTCAGTATTTCATTTATTATTATCAACCATATTGTTACACTAGATAACATAAGTAAATCAAACATTACATGGATTATGAAGTTTAAATTAATACATGATTCTAACCTATTAGAAATCTAAAAAATGAAATTGTAAGAACAAAAAAAATATTGAAGGAAATTATAAATAAAAATAAATAGCAATGCATATCAGTAAATGAATAACTCATATATTCACTAACATGATAAAAGGGTTGCGATTGGGTGATACATTTTAATTTAATTTTAAATATATTGAAAGGAAGATTTGTTATTTCCAGAGGTAGTTTGTTATACAATTTACTCTTATGACATGTACCTTGTCTCTCAGTTTTAACAAGTCTAGTCTGTGGAACTACTAACTATTTTTTATAAGACCGAGAGCAGCAAGTTTTTTTTGTTGCTATTTCACTATCAGTTTTTAATTAGGTACATTCGGTCTGTTTATGTGTAACAATTAACTTTGAACCATCACAAAGTTGGCTGCACAAATTCATATCAAACGAAGTCACCTTTCAAACAATAAAATATCAAAATCCCTTTAGAACAGATTTGTAAAAATGTAATATCCGAAAGAAAAAAATATTCACATGTTGATTCCCTCGGAGTCGCCCCCTTTCGGCTACTAAGTACACATTTTACGTTGCATCCTAAAGCCGGCCAAGTGGGGTCTGTAGTTGCGCGATATATTATTTTCTACCTGTTTACACAAACGTTATCAGAGTCATTTCAATTTTATTTTGTACGAAAAGATCACTGTAGTTATTGCAGTTTTGTATTTACAGCGCAGCGCAAAAAAACCTACCTTTACTTTCCTAAAAAGAGCGTAACTTTTTTAATCACAGAAAATACTCTGTCGCGTAAGATTAAAAGCAGAAGAGTGGTCTCGGGCTGTAAAGCACTCCAAGCGAGCATTTACGTTGTGCAAATTTTACGTGAACTAAATGTTGGTATTTTTTTTATATCATTTTTCTTTGAATTAGTTTACCTTTACGTCCAATTATGCCTCCTCCAAAATGTCCTCGCCTTTATGTTCGTCAATATGTGTGCAGTGACCATGTTATTCCGACAAGTCAGAAATGCATTGAAAAGAATTTGTGCTTATGAGGAATTTATTAAAAAAAAATTGTTTACGGCACTTCATGTTTCTAAAAGTTTCCTAAAGTTTGTCTAGTTATTAATCATTAAGTTAAATGATTATCATAAATTACAGTCTGATTTTGCATGTAATTGGTACTTTTTGCCTATTCTAAAACCAAGGTGTAAAGCACCTCACGCACGAATACTTACGTAAGTTTTAGGCGCGAGTAAGAGTCCATTGACAAGTGCACTCACCAACAGCTATTGCATTATCGCACCAACAGTTAATGCTAAAATTAACATAATCCACTGGTATACTGGTTTAAGAATAAGATACAAATATGTTTGAACATCAAAAAACAGAAATACAACTGTAGTTTGTAATCTTCTCTTATTTATAAAACTGACAAAAATATTCAATAAGATAATCCATATGCACATCATGACACCGAGGCCAAAGATTCAGTTTCGATTTCGGCTGAAAGCCCTGGTTCGATTGGACATTAATTATTAGTAATAAAGTTCAGAAAATGCAATTATTGAACGTGATTGCTACGCTGATGGTTTTGCCAGCGCTCGAGGCGACCTTGAATGAATATTGTATGAACGCTGTAACTATAAAGTAGATTTGTTTGTTTGTAGTTGTAGGTACATAAGGTACTTTGTCGCGCCGCCTTTGCATCAATGAAGTATTATCGTTACTAAAGTAACATCTTATGATGATCTAAAATATTTGTATCTAAAATCAAGTTTATGTCATTATACTCCAAATCGAAACTTGAATCGAAGTTAGGTTTTGTAAGGGTGACTATCCAGACCTTGACGACCTGGGTGAGACGGATCTAATAAATAAATACTAAAACTAACTACTACTTCTTACTAACGACTAATACTTAGGTAACTATAACCACTTCTTTGCAAATAAGAATCCATTAAATGTAGAGTCAATACATTTTACTGCACACAAAACTAAGTAAGTAGTAGTAGTAGACTTAGTCCAAAATTTTTAAATGGATGTATGATTTTATACTTATTATTATTAGGTAAAGAATGCTATTAGGACTACCACAAATACGGCCTAGTAACATTCTGAAAATATTATAGAACTGGACGCGTAGAGCACTGTGGTCGCACCGTCTCGCGTGCCCCAAATATTTAAAATGTTTAGCAATATTTAAAGGCGTGCCATTTAACATTACAGAGGGAATCTTTTCGGACTAACGAGCAATTTACTCTCTGACGCTTGGACAGTGAACCTGTTAAGTGGGCACACTGCGCGCCAATTTGTGAAAATGATTGGCATAGGGCGTTCGTTCATAGGAGCGGGACAGAAAATACGGTTTTGGAAAGGCGTAAGCTCTAAAAGATATGTTTCATCTCGCCATTCTCGTTATTGTTTATTTACAAAAAAAGAACACAACTTATTATGAAACTGGCTTAGAACAACCAAATAATTAGCATTATATATACCTACCATATATCTTTAAGTCTTTTCAATAGACCGCAAGGTTCCTTAGATCTCGTCCAAACTATGTGTGAAACAGTGCACTTTCGTGTTTTTTTTGCTCAATCGTGTTTTCACGTTACAGGAACCAAAAAAATAGTATAGATTTTTATGTAAATCGACTTTACCACCACGGGGAGATCTGGGCCTAGTTCCAAACCAAACTGTTCGTTCACCTCTCAAGTTTCTTTCTAGGACGCGCAACTTTTGTTGACCACATTCGTTATGTATGGAATAGATTAAATGGGGTTGCGTGTTCTGATTCTCACCTTTGCAGGACATCTCATCCTCGCATGGAGGCCTAACTAAACCTTAATTGAGCCGAATTCGTTCGAACATAGATATCATAAATTTTGAATGAGTTTTCTATCGGTTAATTTAATAAAATATCTCACCACTCAAACGCATTTTCATCGGATATTTTAATCCAAATAATTTAATGTTTTGAACAGCATGCGTCAGCACTAATGAATTGCTGCAATATTTAACTGAATTGACTTCTATCAAATAATGGAAAACTGCAAACCAAGCAAACCAAGTTGGTTTGCAGTTTTCCATTTAGGACAAGTAATTACTGCCGATTCGAATCCACCGCACAATTACCTACAGGGTTATTTGCAATGCAATGCAACGTTTTTGCACGGACAGGAAGAGAGGCAATGTGTAACCACCGATGTGTTTGAAATTGCAAGTTGAGTAAGCACAGCCGGCAATCGTCCTCATTTTGACAGTTTCTCGATTTCAATTTGTTTAATTCGAATATATTATTATGCCACCCGGCTCTCAACCACTGCTAGGCCTTCTTTACCTAGTATGAGAAATATAAAAGAAACAATGTGACTTCAACTTAAGTTGGACTCGAACACCTGATCTCGATCTAGCGAAATTTCAGTTAGAGCAGGGATTAACTATAGAATAATACTATACACACACATGTAGGGTGGTCCCACGGCCATGGGACATAGAGGGTAACTACCTACTAGAAATATTGAAGTAGTTTTACTGGGAAAGGAAACACTACTGCTTTACTTTTAAAATGTATACCTACATTATCATAAATTTAAAAATGTCCCAAAAAATTTCGACTTCCTGCTCAGTGACTAAAGTTACGTTTAGTAGGTACAATTGTCGAGAGGTGGCGCGTTTCTTTATTCTAAGATTTTTTTGCTATTATTGTACGTAACTATCGATTTCTAATACTATCCGAAAATATAAAAAATAGACCTTTATACTATAACGGTTGATTGGTACAAATTCAGTAACTTCGTAAGCCAGCTGCTAAAGCTACTATAACCAAAACTTCATAATCGGTGATCGTTCTACCTGTGTTGGATGCATACGCTGACAAACTCTCAGCTTTTATAAGATGTCAAAAATCTGGCGGTCGCAGGATCTGCCTATCACAACCGAATAATGAAACGTAAATCAGGTTGGAGCACGTCGTACGTGAGGATTTTTTGATAGTTATTAATGAAAATAATTAAAAAATTATGTTGACCAGTCACGCAATTACAAAAGAAAGTGATCCCGTTGCGTTATAGAGAACAAGAAAGTTGACTGTCAGAACACGTCGATTTTATAACTTCGGATGTTTTATCCATGACCAAAATGTTTCCTTCTATATTATTTTACCGCCCTCCCTTCACATTTACCCTTCCTAGACTTCGATCAAAAATTTCCGGCTTCGCCGGCCCCCCTTAGATTCACAATGCGCAGCCCACAACCTTCAGTAGCAAGAGAGGAACATTTTGACATGTTAGGAAAGCTTTTCAACTAGTGTCATTTTAGCGTTCAAACAAAAAGCATGGGTAAGTGCTCGTACAAAAAATGCAAGAATCACTCGTCCAAAGTGCTGAAAAAGGATGGAATTTCTTATTTTCAGTAAGTTTAAATATATTTTGTACCCGTATATTGAGATGTGAGTCATATACTTGTGAAATCAGCATAAAATATTGTTGTTTGGTTTGCCTATGTTAAAATATTAAATTTGTTCTAAATTGATAAATGGAGAGGCTATTTCTTCTAAATTTTTTTTTCATTTATAGTATGTATTAATATATTTTTCATAAAAATAAGTTTAATATTACTAGTTGATGTTTTTTAAAATAACTAGTTGGCCCGCCCTAAAATTTCATTTGCGTAGACTCTCTAATAAAAGAAAGACTAGGTTCTTACCTACCTACCAGAAGTATGAATTTATAAAACGTTTATTTTTTTCCCGAAAAAAAAATCGTGCAAAGCCGCAGACAGGAACCAGTTCTTTTTAATCTAGAGTGCCTGCCTGAAATTGTATTGTAAGTTTAAATTATTGTATGTCTGAAATGACCCTTTTGTATAAATACCTACTGTTGAGACACCAATTTATAGTTTCATCAATAAATGATTCGTTACCTTTACCTGAATTCTGTTAATTAATCCTTATAGAAAATAAACTGAGTAGGTAGGTATATAATTCTCAGGTAGGTACCTACCTACTTACAAAATAAAATAAAATGAATTCGACTCCACCAATCTCTTGTTCCGTATGGAAAAAACTTGTCAGGCTCTGCGCAAACTGTCTGCGTCAAAACAAAACGAACCCAATTTTGAGTGACATTTTTGTAAGGCTCTAGGTATCTACGGGGGAGGCCGCGAACTCCTTATTTTTGATCGAAGTTCCTAGAAGACTTTTCCAAAAAAGAGGAGGTCTATAATTATGTAGGGTTCTGAATATCGATATTTTACACAATTTGGGTTACACCGGCTCGCCAATGCCCACATTGTCATATTCCTAAGCAGCACTTCAGCTAGACAATCAGACCAACTGTCAACTCGACTTCCCGCTTTCTGGGCTCGCATGACAACCCTGTCACTCGACTATCTGACGCCCGTCAGCGATGTATAACAGTGACAGCTTGCTTAGCAATATATTGACAACCGAGACGGCGTATGTAAGGCATGTAGTACCTGCATACACTGCAGCTTGTATGTTGATTTTTATACCTTATGTTAATAACTTAAAAGTTATGAATAAGTAACGTAGAATCTGTAATAAGAAGTTTTAAATGAAAGTGATAGATGACACGAAAAATTAACCCACCGCCCTTCAACTCGCACTAAGACCTCTAGGTGCTAGGAAAATGCCCTATTCTATTAGTTAGTAATATAATATGCTCTCAGAACAAAATAAGTCTGTACGAGTGACAGATAACCCCATTATGGTAAAGAAACCGTGGCGTCTGGCTGGATAGACAATGATTTACCCGGCCCATTATTTTATCTTGAAAAAAAAAACAATAGCTGTCGCGTCGTTTCAGATAACGAATGTAGTCCTTAAAACTGAAACTTTGTGAAACGTTGTAGGTTCAATTAAAAGTTTGCATTAAGGTTATCATTAAAATTTATGATGCGGCCAAACCATTAACAGAATATTTCTGGACAGAACGAAGTGATTATCAAGTCAAACATTCGACTTATATATTATGCCGTGGTATCTAACATCACTAGCGTAGCGAGCTCTATGACGGGGATGCGATGATGACCTCTGGCGTAGGGGGCACCGCCACCGCGCCGGGCGCCACGGTTAGCCTGAAACGCGGGTTGCTTGTTCGGATCCCACTGCCCTACAAATGTTTGTATGAACTGCAAGTATTTGTTTATGTGTTCTTTATAATGAATATGTATTTACAATACAGTTTGACCAGTATGGATGGATGCCTGCCTATGCCTAATCTATAGTATACTATGCCGCAACTGCGGTTGAAAAGAAGGGGGTATAGGGGTCCTAAAACAAAAATTACTACTGCTACTTTGGGCATAGACTAGATTGTGTGAAAATTAAAATAAGTACCTATGACATGTTTGTCTGCGTGTCATAAAGTAACCAGCAATAAAGTTTGATTGAAGTTTACTAACTAACTTCTTAATGATATTATTTTAGTTATTATTTTATAATAACTCAAGCTTTTCTAGCTGTATAATAACAACTTTATATAATTCAATTTAATGGTTCGGTATATTCTTAACATTTCTCCTTTATATCGAACATTCTTGTTACCTTATGTTTCATTTATTGAGTGGTTTCAGAATTTAAAAAAGGACAAGATATTTCTAAATCCTATTATGGATTCGTTCGTGTCGCAAGACTCGGTGACCGTATTTGAATGCCGGTAAATTTATCGACTCAGTTTGACCTTGGAATTGTAATAACTAGGAACTTCGTGACTTATTTTGGTGGAAACGAAGTGAGTCGGTGAGAGAATTAGAATTCAAAATGCAACGACTAGGGTAAACCCAGGATAGATGCCGCAGTGGGATAGGTGCCTCGTTTTCGAAAAACCTAACATTGGTTGATAAAATAAAATAAAACTAATAGGATAATTAAGGAGCGTGCACCACACATCTTTTCCCCTGCGGGTCATCATGTGGAACAGACGCGTTTACTATCACCTCCATGGCGAACGCAATAAAAGCGTTTTTTATACACGAGTATTTACCTTCTAATGTTATCGTAAATTATTTTCTATTTTTATTATACACTGGTTCTGTTGATATGATCTTCAGATGTATCATATTGCGAACCGAAGATGATACCCGCTGTATGTAGCCCTCGTCTTTAGATTAACTCTCGTAAATGGCCTCTCTTTGACTTCAACCTCACGCATGCCTCCCAAAAGAGGGGGCCACAATTTTAACCCGAGATCATAGAAGTGAGAAACACTTAAAAATTAAGTTTATTATTTCCAAACCTAACTTAACATTTGTGAAGTAAAAATGTTTTTCTTAGATATTAGTTAGTTCGATTTTTTAGTTCGATTATAGTTTTTCTTAAGAAATAAGTTGAATTGAAATTATAAATGTTCGAAACAAGATAATACACAGTTTTAAAATAAACACCTATCATGCGTTGTTAAGTTATTGTCTATTGATTTGGACACTATGGGTACCCATCAAAGGATAAGGTCTCATCCATCTCCATTTTCCAGAATCCGTTTTGTTTCGAAATGTCTATCCGACAAACTTTTTCTGATGCCGGCATTCTACACTCCACATCCGTCCGTCGAGATGCGTCCTCGAGACGTCTCCTGAAGCTTCTCGCGCTCGTTCACTCAACGACGAAATCCTACGTTGCTTATGAGGAATTTATTAGTTGCACTTGTCGTTTCTAGACCAGTGGTAGCTGCACTAGACTGTGAAATAGCTCTTATTTTATAAAACACATTTTGCCCGTGGCTGCGCACCCTTTTTTTCTATAGAAGGTTGTTTTTATCCCATGGGAACTGATTTGTGTGATAAAAAGTAGCCTATGTTTTATTCCTGGCCTAAAACTACCTGTATGCAATTTTAGTTCGATAAGTTCAGTTTTGACGTGAAGAAGTAACAAACATCCATCCATCCAAACTTTCTTTTTTACAATTATAGTGTGTACTAGTAGTGTAACTTTTTGCTTTTTTTATCAATCCACCTAAAAAATATAGGATTATAGGATATTAGGATCCCTTCTAATTCTTTTGCGAAAGTATAATAATTAAGTAGGTACCTACCTGTATTCGTTTCGAACTATGCTACGCAACCCTTCGTGTGCGATTTGACTCGCACTAGGCCGTTTTTTTATAGTCGGTTTCAAAATTTTACTATTGAATTCAAACGCGCGCTAGAGAATGCAGCAAAAGATGATTGCTCGAGTCAGATTTAGATTGGCTGCCTACCATTTAACTGATTGATGGCCGGCCGCCGCCGGCGGCCCAATCATACTTGTTTACTTACTTAACCTGTGTTTGTTGTTGTGTTGTGCTTTGTTATTATATATTCTGTGGCTCAGGTCGTAGTGTATCAGTAGGCACATAAATTAAGTTGCTCGTGTAGGTAAATCAATAAATTGAAATTACACAATCGGCTACATTTATTAGGCAGCACGGCAGGACAAATTTGACTTAATCAGGAGACACGGTAATGGCCCTGCCAATTATTAGTAGACGGCCGCCACCGGGATCTTAATTCTAACGAAGCACTTTGTCGACTTCGCACGGTGGTCCCGAATCGCTAAAAAGGGGACATAGGATTTTTTTTTCGAATTTCGTTATTCTAATTTTGCCACTCTACCAACATTAAGAAACTTTTGATCTATTAAATTTTTGGCTAGGCCTTATAGTTCAGGAGTTAAAGGCAAAAACTGTTGTTTTTGTATAAAAGCACAAAAGTACCCGTGTTTCACCTTGTTTCGACATGAATAGTTTTTTTGTGGCATTATTTGGCATCAACTAGTTATAAACCGATGGGAGCCAAATGTTGCCATTATGAGTTGCTCTAACTCATAATCGCAGCTATTGGCACTTTTTTTTTAAATGTTTATTCTATTGATTTCGGAATCCTTTATGTACGTATTATTCATTTTAAAAGGTCTGGGGAACGCACGGCGCCAAAAAAGTTTGGTCAGCTGATGTATGGAACCTTGGCTATCTCCTTTATCAAATTACGCTTAATAAAAAAAAATATTTTTCATAAGCCCTCTAACTCAAAATGGCAACATTTGGCACCCATCTGTTGATGACTAGTTGATGCCAAATAACGCCACAAACAAATTATATAAAATTCAGGTCGAAACCAGGTGAAACACTGGTATTTATTCAACTTCTAAGATTGCCTCCAATAAAAAGAAACAGTTTTTTGTCTTTAACTCCTGAACTATAAGGCCTACCCAAAAGTTTAATAGAACAAAAGTTTCTTAGTTTTGGTAGAATAATCGAATGGCAAAATCAGAATAGCGAAATTATTAAAAAAATACCTATTTCCTCTTTTTGCGATTCGGGACCACCGTGCGTTGATTCTTGATTTTTAACCCTTATCGCAACGCGTGGAGTGTTTTATCAAATCTCCAAAGTGCTATTTCGTTTGGACCTTACAGGCCTCTTGGACACGTTTCAAAATTTAAATAACAGAAGTATAACTAGGAAATAAAGAAATCACTTTATATTTTTGATCACTTCAAGCTAACAAGAAACCCTTACCTTAGTTAGCTTGTTAGTTTTCGAGTAGGAGAAAAACTCGTCTCAAGCATTTTATCCTCTTTTTAGGGTTCCGTACCCAAAGGGTAAAACGGGACCCTATTACTAAGACTCCGCCCGTCTGTCGTGTCTGTCCGTCTGTCACCAGGCTGAATCTCATGAACCGTGATAGTTATACAGTTGAATTTTTCACAGATAATGTATTTCTGTTGCCGCTATAACACAACAAATACTAAAAAACAGAATAAAATAAATATTTAAGGGGGCTCCCATACAACAAACGTGATTTTTTTGACCTTTTTATAGATAATGGTACGGAACCCTTCGTGCGCGAGTCAGACTCTCACTTGGCCGGCTTTATTTCTTATTATATTAAAAACCAGGGCGTAAAGCACCCCATGCGAATACTTTACTAACAAATACTAACTAGCGGCAGAATCCAGCGATCTAATATAAGTCCTATGTACCTACTGACTGTAAACTAACCTGATTCACAAACAATAAATGAATTATGAATTTACTTACGTATGAGTTTAGGCGCGGGTAACTAAGGGTTAACTATAGTTGCGACTGACATTATCAACTTGCGAAACAAATTTTCAGTAATTTCCCGTTCAAATAGTCTTTCATGAACTTTTTCACCTTAATGAGTGTGTTGCCTGTCTCCGAGGTTGAGTCATGATTATTCGTAATTGCAAAAAAGACAACTTCAAAAAGAGAAAAAGACAGAACTCAAAAAGAGAAAAGACCTAACCTACCTGTGCCAATCTGAACTGAACTTATGTGTAAAGACTTCCTTTGACGAAGCGATTTAAGGTTTTTATTTTAGTCTAAAATTAATACAGCATTTATTTTAGACTTAAATAAAAACCTTTGACAATATAAGCGAATTATAGAAAAAAAACATTTTTTTTTAGTAACAAAAGTGTCAATGTTGTATGCCAGGTTCAAACTCGTTGCTAATTTGCTAGTGGGGATGAATACGTTCTATGTTATCAGTTCAACGTAATTACATAGTTTTTTTAACAAATATGTCTGTTTCTGAAATATTAAGGCGTTCCATATTATCGGCAGGTTCCATATTACCACCCCTTCCTCTACCGTTTGTTTAACAAATTTTGTCATAAATATGCTGTTTTAATCTTTTCCTAAATATGTGCATTGATATGCAGTTTTTGATGCCATCAGGTAATTTATTATAATCTGCGCACCTTCATTCATGATGTTTCGTGTTCCATAGTTGGTCCGTGTGGACTCCTTACCTTTGATTTATTTTTATTTATTAATTGTAGGTAGCCTTCTTTGTTCTCATAAGGTGGTTTTATTACTTTCGCTCTCATTTAATGATAATTATGTATTTTGAAAAACTAAAACGATACAAACATCGCTATTTCTTATCCGATTATGTATGCAAAATTTCATTACAATCGGGGACGTAGTTTGCAAATAAATCTAAAAGTACGTTTGTATGGGAACTTAGAGATTCAGCCCCACCTTAAGCATCGGAACTACACAAAACAGGCAGTTCACCATGAAGAGAGAACTAAAGATACTATATTTTATATGCATCATAATATCGCTCCAAAGCTAATAGGTAAATCTTGTTCTGATATATTCCTCGCCCAAGAGCTTGACACCTCCTGCGGCGCTCACCACTTGTATGAATTTTACGCACAGGGGGTGATTAGTCCTGTCCTGGTAGAACGATAACATACCAAGCTCAAAACAAAACAACTACTTTAGCTATAGAGATAACAACGAATATGAAAAAGCTTTGTGTAAACAGCAAGCTATCTCCCGTATTACTCACTCAGCAAGGAAAATATGGGAGTTATGTTTAAATCTGCGATCTGTAAAAACATCCGTTTTATCACGAATTCGACTTGATTGGGTTGATAAGAAGTAAATTGAGTAAATTATTTACTAATTTAACTAATTTACTTAGAATACATATTGGAATATCGAATAAGCGTGGTAAAAAAAAGCTTGACCCCTAACAGCTATTAGAACCTGCTAGCTGCAAAGCTGCCCTGTAATCTCTAACATAGTTGAACTTTTATGTCAATTCTATGGAAACAAACATTCATTGTTACATTATAATTTAGTTTGAAACACGGCAAATAATATAATTTAATAGAATAGTGATGACGTAAACGTTGTATAGTACGAGTACGTTCACAGATTTCGGTACCAAACAAGTCCGGACCCGGCTACTGATAAAACTCCCTTTGCCGAATGATAAATAGTAAGGTCAATGTTTGCAACTCTTTCTAATACTTGCAAAACTTGATGCGTGTCTGTTATAGAAAAGATTTCATAGTAACCAACTGGAAATAAACCAAGCTCACGACGTGTTTGTATGTTATTTGTGTGTAGGTAGGCGTATCCTATCCGATTTCCATCCATCATTCCACTTAAATATTTCAATCGAAATTCAGCGCTATCGAGTGGGTCACGACAGGTTTAAATATTTTGTTTGCTATTTCTTCCTTTATTTCAATAAAATGTGACCCATACGAATAATACTTCGTAATGGCAACGTCTTAACACGTATGACGTACTCGGATAAAGTATTTTTTTTTTAGTAACTGAAACTTTTTTTAAATGTACAAACCAGTACATAATGATGTCCTCCTCGCTGAATTTAGATCACGGCGTGGCAGCCAGTCTCAACCAGCCATATTTATAGTGCACAAGTTTTTGCGCAAATATTTATGTATACACTCTATTCTCTCACTCTCTAATTCTCTAATTCTGATGGAACGGTGCAAACCAACACGACAGGGAACAGATCAACCGCAGGACAGAACCAATGGCTTAATTTAGTTAGCAACCAATGCTTTCCGAGGCACGGGGTGTAACATCGCAAACTTCCTGATTCAGGGCTGTTACTGTGAACTTTCTCTACCTCTATAAATCGATGCAAATGCAGAAATTTATCCCATTGACTTAACTTCCCTACAATTAGCAAAAAACTTACCATGCTTTTATTTAGTTTATTTTATGTTCACGAATAACTGCCGAAGGAAACTCACAATAATAATTGCAGCAGGCAATGTCCTGTAAAGCTTTTGAGAGTGTAATCCACTTAGTGAGAATGACTCTTCTATAGGAACTGGTAAACGCCAAAGCCTATTTCTGCAGAAGCTTTTGCGATATTTTTCTGTAAATAAATAAAAGAGAGATTGATAGGTTACACTTGCCCAGTCCCTTTTGCTTCCCTTTCTCGATAACGCCGACGCTTGCTGTCAGGATCTTACTGAAGATCAATTAAACAAGCTTGAGCACCACCAAAATTTCAGTATTAGGTTCATATTTGGCTTTCGCAAATAAAACCACGTTTCCGAATATCGCGCTAAACTGTCGGATGGGCAACCAGTTGTCCATCCGACAGTTTAGCGACCATACCAAACCACGAATCTTTAACACTACAATAAAACGATACAAGTAATTATTAAAAACAATAGTCAATTCGTTTCAATGGGTTTTCATAATTAGTTTCTCAGATTTCGTACGTGATTTATGGACACCCTAGTCAGCCTAGCATGCCGCCCGTGCCCGCCATTGTCGCCGCGCGCCGCGTGCCGCGTGCCGCCTGGCGTAGGTATCGAAACTACTCGAAGTAGGTATGTAGGTACCTACATAACTTGTGATGGAACTTTCCCTTCATACTTTTCCTGGCTTAGGGCAGGCAAAAATAGCTACTCTAACACATTTTCCAGTCAAGAAAATGTGTCAAGTTAAATTAACAAAACTAATCATAAAAGTAGGCTTAAGTAGGTATTTTTTGCGTTTTTAAAAAGTTCATCATCGATCGTTATTATGTACAGTCCAATTAAAATTTACAGTTTTGTGTACAGTTCAATGAACTCACACGCATGGCAAGGTGGATTGGCCATAGGGCAGGCTACCTACTCCTACGTAGCCTTTGTGTAACCGCTAGGATAGTTTCCCGGCTTGGCATACGTTGTCCTGGGAACAGCTCTGCGTACATCGTACGAGCCAAGTTCATGTTGGCATAAAGCCGCACCATTTTAGTCCACTGTTCTTTTGTGTACGACATTGTCACTTCTCACACAAAAGGTAAGACGGCCGACGACGCGCGACGGTACTATGCTTCACACAACAAAGCTTGTATTGACCTATGTAGAGAGAAGGATAATCTCGTTGATATGCCTTTGTCGCATATATCAATGACAACATGAGAGGCACCGTAACGACCTCGATCTATCGGTATATTAGCTGGCGCTTTCAGGATGATACATGGATCGTATCATTCGTATTATTTTTACTTTTTTCATCGTTTAAATTGTGAAAAATACCTACCATAATACTAAAACGTCATGCAGGCCTATGGACAATGTTTTACCATTCACATCATGCTACAATACCAACCCTCGTGAGCTATTCTATGACGTAAACGTGTTTGTAATATTGCTGTAAAAATATGTTGTTTTTAGGGGCGTTAATCAAGTTCGCCGCCCGTTTTGCGTCGTTTTTGGCAAATTCGCCTGCGGGTGATACCGCATCAGAGGTTTCAATGAAAATGTTATATTGTACTTTGTCCTTGTAGACTCCGTTTTGCTTACCTCATGCTTAATTTGGGTTTACAATGCCACTTTTGGCTAAAAAATTAGTAACCAAGATTTTTACTAAACAATATTTTTGACAAGAATAAATTATTTGTGTTTTTTTTATAAATTGGTAAGTATCACATTTACAAAAATCGTGAAAAATTAAGAGAACCTTTAAACATCTAAATAAATTACCCTATCTAAATAAACTAGTACGTAAGTAGATCGGTTGGGTAGTGTAGGCTGTGTAAGGCTGTGCGTGCCGGTGGCTGTGATCGATGGTGTTGCGTGCGTGGCGCGCCGGGCTCGCGGTGCCTCCGCAGTCCTCATCCAGCAGACGCCCATACATTCTCTTTGTTCTACAAGCCCGCCTTTGACTCGCTTGTATTCACTTGGTTCGCATCGCCGCGCCTACCTCTCGCGCATGCTCAGCTCGCTTCCCATGCGTCCCCGGTACGTCACGATTCAAAATTGTATGCGATGCAAAGTAACGTAAATTTTGTCTGTATGTCCGTCGCCCGTCACAGTGGAAGTATTGGTAGAGTAGCGCTCTTGTGGAATCCGAAGCCGCTGCCGCTGCCGGTGGTCCCGTCGCAGGCGGAGGGTGCTGGGTTGGGAGCGCGCGCTAGGTGAGGTATCGATCTTTCCTAAAGCCCGTACGTGCTAGCTCCTCGCTCTCTCGGGATACTTGCTCACTGGAATCCGACGTCGGCGCCGGCCTGTTTCGGTTTACGCGCGCCGCGTACTTTAGTTCCATTCGCGAGATCGTGCTCGTCGGACAATAATTGTTTCGCGACTCCTCGTTGGAACGCTCGTACTTCCGACCCCGAATCCTCGCCGCAGCGAACTTTACCACCGATTTTCGGTAAGTTTCTGTAATAGGTTTAATTTTTTATATGTTTTATTACTTTTTTGTTTTCACACTGCTATTTAAAAATTGAATTCGTTATAAGTAATAAAATTAAGAAACTATTAGTAAAATAATTAGAGTCCATTGTTATTGTTTCACAAAATATAAGATTTTTTTAATTAGTAGCGTTTTGTAGATATTTATTTTACCTGTGTGTATTTTTTATTTACTTAATGGTTGTATCTAAGCTGTGTTTCCTGTAAATTATGTGTAGGTATAAAGTGTGCTCCAATATTTCTATTGATGCCGTAGCCAGCCATCTGGCTTATATTCTAAAGTTAGATTGTTAAATCGTAAACCATTGGGAATCATCGGTATTTGTAGAGAATTTTCTTAGACTTTGTATGCCAGCTAATGTCTAATACGATAACTTGAATAATAGTCTGAAAACGCAATTTAATAACCTTTTCACGTGAAAGTATTTTCATGTGCCTCTTACTGCGCATGTCTTTACTTTGGTTTTATTGCCGAAAACGAGACGGAACACAATTCCTTACTTAGTATGGTGGAAACTTAATTATTATAAGAATTAAAATAATTAAAAAAAAAAATTAGAGCTATTACGTAATAAAACATATGGGCCTAGAGCGTGCTATTGGTAAACATTAGATACAATATTTAAAACATTATACTTCTCCAATCACCAAGATGAAATGTCAAGGTCTAAATTGTTTGATTGGCCATTTTCCGAAATTTCCAGTGACTATCTCATTCCACCAATTTCCCTTGAGTTCGTTTCGTTCGACGACTAAAATGTTCTCCACCAAATTCTTGGGTATGAACGATCGATCGGTCAAGTTTGTCGAGCTGACACAAGCGTTGAGCTCAGCTATAAAACATGATTTTATCGTAACTCGACTATTTCGTCGTCAACCGGTGTATCTGAAATCTACAGTGTCGTTTTTCGTTCGGCTAAACCAGAGAAAACGACGCATACGTGTAGAACCGAGAATGAAGGTCGTTCAAACAAATTATAGCGCCGGGTGACCATGACACTGGCATTATAATGAACGTTGAAAAGATCCAAGGCACGTTGATACTGAATGTTTAAAGGCGATCAAGGCTTTTTCTCATATCTTTTAACTCTCTAGTATCTGTCAAATCAATCGAATCTAGACTATTTCTATTCTCCGACCTAATATTTATGTCGCATTTGCTTTCTTCGTTTATAAAATTTCACTTTTATTGCTGAGAAAGAAAAAAGAATACATCATAATTTTTATTATTTAAATAATAAATAAATATTGCTGGACAATCCACACAGCATCACTTAGCCCCAAAGTAAACAGAGCTTGTTATATAGGTACTAGATAAGATAACTGACATACTTCATAAATATGAAGAATATTAATGTATTAACATTACACAGATATATCGTATTTATGTATATAGAAAAAAACATTAAACAGGCGGTACAAAAATCTGCAAATCGTACAAATATTAGTATCGAGGCAGGAATCTCAACCCGCAATCTACTGCGTCGCAGGCAGATGTTCTCCCTCTGCACGACATAGGTCGTCATTGCAATCGGGCTGAACCTAACATGCACCTAACCCTCGGGCTGTGCGTGCAGTGGTAAAGTGGAATTTTGGACTATTTAAGGTTGAAAATCAAGCAGCAAACTCACACCCTGAACTAATTAGACGTGCAAGCGAAGCTCATACTTGCTGGAAAGTGGTTTCCATCGCGTGTGCATGAATTAAAGCGTCACGTTTTATTCATGACAGGAATAAAGTTAATCTTACCAGGCAAATGCATATAACATTACACAGTAAACAATAATACTAATAAAAGGAAATTTAAAAATATAATTATAAAAAAATACTTTACTTCGTGGTTTACTTATCTTGATAGCTTGTTTTCTTTCCTTTTCTACTTACAATTCTTATCGTCATAATTTTATATACTACGATAAGAATTTCATATATTAGGTATAATATGACATGTATTAATTTTTAGGGTTCCGTACCTCAAAAGGAAAGGAACCCTTATAGGACACACACTCACTTTGTTGTCCGTCTGTCAACCCTCTTTTCTCAGAAACGCGTGGAGATATGGAGTTGAAATTCATTAAAGAGGTTAAAGTATGAAATGGCCGTTTTATTGTAATAGATACTTTGAATTGACATAGAACCTTCATGGTTTGAGATTTTTGAGCGAAACTTTTCTCACATGGTACCTACGAGGTTCTTCTTTTAAAAATGTGCAACATTCGATTAACGCCTTTAAGTTTTATTTTTATTCAGCTTAGACAAGAAAGATGGATACTTCGGAAATTCGAGTGTTTTTTGAATACAAGGTCCGACGCAGAACTAACGCGGCAGAAAGAGCTCGCAATATCAATGTTACGTTTGGAGAGGGGACTGCTAATGAACCCACCGTTCGGTTTTGATTTAAACGCTTTCGTCCATCACGAAAGTAACTGAACACAGAAGAAAACTTTGATTTGAAGAACGAACACCGTGGAAGACCACACACAGGTGAATAACAATGAA
The DNA here is from genome assembly GCA_947086465.1 of Eupithecia exiguata. Taxonomy (NCBI): domain Eukaryota; kingdom Metazoa; phylum Arthropoda; class Insecta; order Lepidoptera; family Geometridae; genus Eupithecia; species Eupithecia exiguata. The sequence goes on from OX352226.1 coordinate 4,790,115, forward strand.
TTGAAAGAGATGGTAGACGCCGATCCGAGCCAAACTACCCAAGAATTAGCGGCATGGTTTAACGTTACCTTACCAACATTATTGATTTTTTCGTGATATGGACAATTTTCCACGTGATAAATAGTTTTCTTCCCAGGAGACAGTACAAAATGCTCTCACACAGTTTGTCGAATCTAGATCACCAGAGTTGAGTTCTATCGCAAAGACATAAATTACCTACCTATTAGATGGCAGCAATACATAGATAATAATGGTAATTAATTTGATTAAATAAATATGTTAAATTAAAAAACAAAACTAATTTCAATTTTTCATTACAAATCGACGATTTCATATTGTAATCCCTAATATTATATACTCAGGTTCGTAACCTCGTGGAGCCGCTATATAAATTAAACTTCTAAGTCAACGCATTCAAAAGTTACAACCATTCATGTTAATTTTTTTTGAATTTTCCATAACTCACACTTCACATGCACACATAACCTATAGGGTACTTGTCGTTGCCCTAGAATCATGAAATTTGGCAAGAAGCAAGGTCTAGCATAAGTAAAAGAAAAAATCGAAAAATTTGTGATTCACAAAAAAAAATATGATTACTTACGAGTACAAGTTTGTACGAAACCCTTGATGCGCAAGTCCAACTAGCACTTGACATTTTTTATATTTAGGGTAACTACAGATTAAAGATTTGCTAAAGATGTTCCTACTCATAAAAGTAGCGAGATAACATAGTTTACCGTCATATCTTTGTGAACATATTGCATTACATATGTTTATTACTCGTAAGAGTAAATACTTCATTCACAACATGTGAGCGGAAAAGATTGGATAAGGATAAGACTGTGAATATTTTTTAATGTTAAAATTGTCAAGCACATAATTTACAAAAAGCAAGTGAAAATATTATAGTAAACTGGGTTATTTTTATATTGTTTACGCCTAAGACAGTGATGTCTAAATTCCATAATTTAAATAACGAATCAGTTAATTCTGTAGTTAAACGGATTACAACGTTCAAATAGCCTATAGCCAAGTGGAATGTAGAAAATGAACTCACAGCCAGGGCCGAGCAGTTGAAGCCGCAGAGAAATTCTATTGCTGCTAGGAATGGCCCCAATGTGGATTTGGCTACCTGCTGAATCATCTTGGGTTAATCAACCCAAACGCGTTCGACACAAAATTGTCTGTCAGTAGGTCAAAACTTTATACATTATCAACTAGCAGATCCTATTATTTGCTGCATCCCTTTCGTCCCTCAACCAAATAAACACTGTGACCGTTTCTACCTTTGGTATTTTTTAAAGAATATCAAGATTATTTGCAAACAATAACCAACTCATTGTTTGACCATTCTAACATTTTGACCTATCGACATATTGAGGAATTCGCTTCCGTTTTTATACCATTTCGTATGAAGATAAAAAAAAGTATAATAAATACTCCCAGAACATTCTTGATTCCGTCAAATATTTTTGATCAAAGAGAATTGAGGCAAAAAAAAACTCGCATAACTTCGAGCTCTTTCCCGTGTTTTAAGGTTTACTTTGTTTTTGTTAGTGCAGTTATCAATTAAAGGTTATCTGCTGATTTTGGTATTTTTCGTCTGCTATCCAATTTTTTGACCACAATCTGCTGATTTTTGTGTGAATGATTCAGTGATGCCATTTCATTGTTTTGGGGCCATATGCGGCCTACATTTAGACGCCGCAGTATTATAGAACAAAAATACTAGGGTTAGGTTGCCGCACCGCACGATATTACATAGATAAGCGTATCGAGGTCTGTCTTTCCTGTCAAAAGCCCTTGAGACGACGATGTTTTTGTAAGTGGAGCTACAAATAAATTCTATTAAAATACCTACTGCCTGAACTAAAAATGTCGTAAACATTTATGAAAATGCACTATGAAAGAAAAACACACGTTCTAATTTATTACAAACTAAGTACCTACGCAAACTTAATCATTTGCACCAATGTCTAGCCCAATTTGTTGTGAAATGCTTAAACAAACGACCTATAGTTAAAGGGGCGATACCTATATGACGCCATTTTGTGAAAAGGATTTCACGTTTATAGGAGATAGCAGAATCAAGCAATCAGCAATCAAGTTTTTGCTGATTATCTATTAATTAGGACATTAAGCCAAAGGTTCCCTTGGTATTCTATTACTTAATACAGTGATGACAATAAAATAAAACCGGCCAAGTGCGAGTCGGACTCGCGCACGAAGGGTTTCGTACCATCATCTACAAAAATTACAAAAAAAAACACGTTTGTTTTATGGGAGCCCCCTTAAATATTGGTTTTATTCTATTTTTAGTATTTGTTGTTATAGCGGCAACAGAAATACATCATCTGTGAAAATTTCAACTGTCTAACTATCACGGTTCATGAGATACAGCCTGCTGACTGACGGACAGACGGACAGCGAAGTCTTAGTAATAGGGTCCCGTTTTTACCCTTTGGGTACGGAACCCTAAATATTGTGTGTATTGATAGTTTAGGAGAAAAACGGTATTAACTAAGAAAACAGATGGTACTTTGCTTAATTATTTATAATATTTAAAAAAGTGTTTTTTCATTTTGATCATGATAAATGATGATTTCATTCCTCCATTCATCCCGATTATTATGTATTTTGTCGAACCTTTTTCGGTAAAGATAACGGAGAAAAAGGTTTTAACGTAACCCAATTCAAGTCAATTCACATAATATCCATTCCATTAACGTAAAGTTCACTTTGTTGTCGTGTCAAACTGTACATTCCTTGTCGATAAGAGATCTTGACTTCAATAAATAATGCTCTCGCGATTTCATTCACTTGGACATAAGGGTAAAAAGACTTCTCAATTTTGCATAATGTTATGAATTATCATTACATTATGCAATTAATGTACTTAATGAATTATCATTACATTAGGCAATTAATGTAATGAATTATCATTACACTAGCAGCGCCTTGCGGTTTCACCCGCGTAGTTCCCGTTCCCGTGGGAATCCCGGGATAAAAAGTACCCTATGTTCTATTCCAGACTATAATCTATCTTTGTGCCAAATTTCATCCAGATCCGTGCAGCCGTTCTGGCGTGATAAAGGAACAAACATCCATCCATCTATCCATCCATCTAAACTTTCACGTTTATAATAATAGTGAGATTATGCAATTAGCTGAGTAAATATCGGCATTGCACCTTGTGACGTATAACGCCAAAACTTGTAAACATTTACGAAGGCGACAAACACGATCAACACAACTTTTAGGTTAGCAGCACCATTCTCAAGAGGCCTGGCCTGGTGGGGGCAGTACTTATATATAACGAGAGTAAATTTGTTATGTGCACGCCGCCGCGCCGCCGCTGGGCGATCCAACATCCCCACTGTAAACTCCTCTGCGTACAGGCCGGACGGCTTTTGAATTAATTACCTAATCAAATAGCAGCATCGTGCTTATACTGACATTATTACATTACGTTTTACATTTCGAGCATATGATAATACAAGCAGGTTGTTCCGTTCTGAAATACCAAAGATAATAAAGATCTCATTGGGTTTTGCTACTGCCGTGATAGAATATTTTTCTTTTTCTCTAGAATAAAGTAGCATTTTTATATGGGGCTTCCAAAAATAATAATATAAATTAGTCTACTATTTAACTACCATCTAGGTACGTTGTAGGTAAGGTATCTGATAAAGTACATTGTATGTTGTACTATCTTCTGCCCGCGGCTTCGCACGCGATCTTTCGGGATAAAAAGTAGCCTATGTATCCAGGCCTAGAACTATGTAACTCTATGCAAAATTTCAGCTCGATCGTTCAGTAGTTTAAGCGTGAAGAGTTAACAAACATCCATACATCGAAACATCAATTTTCGCATTAATAATAATTGTATGATTGATTATGTGGTAGAACTTACACTGAATATTGCAAAAGTTGGCAAAGTACGAAAGTCGGCACTCGGCGCCGACATCGTTTGGAAGCCTAGGCTCTGCGCGCCCGGATATTAAGGTAGCTGGTAACGGATATCTAGAACAGGGAGGCCGGATATCAACTGTTTCTGAGATACTGAACTCGATACCACCGCCGCCGCGCCGTGCCGCAGGCGTGCCGTCAAAAGCGCACGAAATTGAATCCATCTCTCACTATACCTATTCCATGAAATATTTTTTTTAGTAGCTCGACTAAATAAAATATTTAAAAATATATTTTTGTTGTTTTATTTGCTACTTGCTTCTGCAAACACGCGTTATTTCGTGATAAATAGTAAGATAAATTGAGTTACTGTAGTATATTACTATTATTATTTACTATATACGAGTATAATACTAAAAATCATCTAAAATAATCTTCGTTACATACTATGCTGGCTCGATAGAAATCTAAACTTTCGTAAGTCCTCATATTTTTGAGTCGATAGATTCGCATCTCTTTCTTTTAAACCTAACTGTGCCTGTGAAATACTTCATACTGTCATTCAGTCTTCATGCACTCACCGGCCAACAATTACGGAACTTCACAGTCTTGCATAAACAAAATTTAAAAATAAATTCATTGACTAGGGTATATGGCCTTCTTCTTAACCAAAATAACCAATCGTTTTTATATTATAAAATAATAAATAAATAATAATAATTCACACAGCATTATCTAGCCCCAAGCTAAGCAGAGCTTGTATTATGGGTACTAGATAACTGTTATACATAATATTATAAATTACATACAACGACCAGAACAACCTGAACAAATGTCTGCAGATCGTACACACATTTGTCCCGAGGCGGGAATCGAACCCGCAATCTCCTGCGTCGCAGGCAGGCCTTCGCCCACCGCGCCACAGAGGTCGTTAATTAAAATTTTAGATTGTAGAAGAGCATTGACATTACAACCGCACTTTTCAAATGACAGCAATTCTGGTTCGAGATCATAAGCGGAAAAAGGTATTTTGCACTTGTGGCAGATCACACGCACACACCCTTCTTACTGTAACGGGTTACTTAAAATATGATAGATAGAAGTACAGAAAGCTGACATCATAACAATATGTTGACATTTGTAGCTTATTCAACATGCGACTTGTGCTAGATTAAAAGCAGCGCTCGCCTAGCTTTTGTAGTCCACAAGGCAATATTATCACCATCATGCAGTTCTGTCTCTGTATATTGCTATGTAACATCGCAAGTACACATAACAAAGTTTTGTAAGAAAAACCGAATGCACTAATTGGAACTTAGGGTAATGTGGTCGCTGAGCGACAAAGACCCTTTGTGTTATGTTTTAAATTAAAAAAAACTAATTGGAATGGAACTCATTCCAACTTCATAAAATCATCGACTGGTACTATAAATGTTCATGCAAAATATTCTCTACGTCCTACGACCCTTACCAATCGTAACAGGAATATTATTTGCATTGAAAATTAGAAATACCAAATGCTATACCATCTCGGAATCTCTTTGAAGTGGGAAAGTTTTTTACTAGTCGGTCAGGTCGTTTAGACGATTTATGCCATATTCGTCTCGAATGTTCGGCCCACTTCATTAAAAAGTCTTTGTTCGTCCCGCACGGTAATATTTGTCCAGATTCGTCCCTCATACCAAAATTATTGTAAGTACAGTGAACGTCAAAGGTATAATTTATCACCACAACCAAATCTATGGTTTATCTACCACTAAGCATCACCAATGATGGTCATTACTAGTATCATTATTAACTTTACGTAATTATCAAATTCAAAGCTCTAAGTACCTACCTACCTATAGTAGTACTGTAGTAGGTAGTAACTATCTGCAAAGATTTATTAAAAGAAATAAATGCGGTGAAAAACATTTATTAAGGTATATGTAGGTATATATTATGGTACTTACATCACAATGAGTCACAGAACAAAGAAGATCATCAGATGAGATCTACAAAACTTTAACATTTCTTTATAATAATTGTGTAATTATTATGCTAAATACATATTACCTATGTATATAGGTAAGAACCTAGCTAACAGTTTTATTAATATTCATCCGTTAGTAATAACATAAGTATTATAAAAAAAATATCTTACGCATATTGACTAATACTGGTGACCATACATTTTTTTACACCACAGGAGGTAAACTTTTGGAAAATATTATCAAAACACATTTTGGTTTGTTAAACATGTTGTAAAAGAAAAACTGTTCTTTTGGCACTCAAATAGCTGTAAGCATTTCGTAGCACAGTTAGGTAAAGGCTTGACCACTCTTTACGATGTACCCTGTATTCTGTGCCGTGGCTGACATTGTTATTGCGCTTTATAAAGAATTTGAGCATAGATTTTGTGTCGGCTTGTCTACGTCAACATGATAATACAGGGTGTCCAGTGGCAGATTTCAGATTTGAAATTTTAATATTTCAAAACTGTTGTCCAGTTAAGCTGAAAAGAGTTATCATTCGATGCGGTGACAATGCGGATTTCACGACCATAGTTTCGCAGTTGGCTGGTTAGTATGGTGCTGTCACAGTAGAAGCGTTTGTTCCTCCAACAATTTGTCCGACACCATTTTGTACAATCTCGTAGGTTCAATTTCAATAAAAGTGGGATTGTTTATAGACAATGCTGTCAGTATTGGAGACTCAAGAAACTAAACCCGCTATTTGAAGCAATATCTAGCTCCGTACAAAACCACGGTCAAGATTGGATCCGCTCTAAAAAAATCTGCCACTATTTGTGACCGACGAAAAAAAGAGGAAGAGCTTCTATGTTCATGTATGCATTTTTTAAGTAAGTCAATTTCTTCGTCAATTATGGACCGACTTGGGAAATTCTTTCGCTATTGTTCGGTAAATAATCGCGAGGTAGTCCCTCAAAAGTTTTATTCCCGAGGGATAAGTATTTGTCCCGAAAAACTAAAAGAACAGTGTAAATACAAGCCAACATTATGTCTCATAAATACTTAAGGAATTTGCAGTCGGTTTTCAGTATATTCAAAACAAACAAATTGTTTGTGGTAACGCTCATAGTAACACTAATTGTTTTAAAACATGTAGGTACTCGCTAAATATTACGGTTACGGAAGCCTGTGACGGACAGACAGACGGCTTAGGCTTAGTTTAGTCTCCATTTATTTCTGCATTTTTTAATGTGTCCATATTTCATACTAATTATATAAATTTGAAAGTAACTCTGTCTGACTGTTCCCTTTCACGCCGAAACGGCTAAACGGAATTTAATGAAATTGGGACGGACATAAGTTACTGGAAAAGCACGTACGAAATATGTGAAAACCCGCGGGTAGCAGCTACTTTAAATATAAATTTAGGTAAAAATGGTTTCATAAAAGTTTACATTTTAGGGGCTTTGCGGCAACGTGATAAAAGTATCAATAACCCCGAAAATGTTTAAAATAATTTCGTAAAAGGCAAAAGTTTACATTGTAAGGGCCTTCAGGGCAACGTGATAAAAGTATCAATAACCCCGATTTTTTTCTAAATGATTTCGTAAAAGGCAAAAGTTTACATTGTAAGGGCCTTCACGGCAACGCAATGAAAGTAACGATAACCCTGAAACTGTTAGAAATAGTTTGGTAAAAGGCAAAAGTTTACATTGTAAAGGACTTCGCGGCAACGCGATGTTACGAAAGTAACAATAACCCCGAAATTGTTAGAAATAGTTTGGTAAAAGGCAAAAGTTTACATTGTAAAAGACTTCGCGGCAACGCGATGTTACGAAAGTAACAATAACCCCGAAATTGTTTGAAATAGTTTCGTAAAAGAACAAACATTTTTCATTTTAAGGGGCTTCACGGCAACCTGATGAAAGTAAAAAATAGCTCCGAAACGAATAACCTGCAATATTGTAATAGTTTTGTAATAGACGAAAACTCACATTTTAATAATAAATAAATGTCCACGGTTTATTTATGGCTATATCGCGAGAAGAACCGACAACCGCTGGGGTAAACGTGTTCTTGAGTGGAGACCGCGACTCGGCAAACGTAGTGTAGGACGCCCTCTGACCAGGTGGGATGACGATATATATTGTAGCGTAGGAAGATGACTCAAAATGAACAAACACGTGTTTCAGTGTTTTTTTGAAATTCACACCCTAAAAGACAATGGGTCAGGCGTGGAGTCAAAGTTAGGCGACTCACTGACATAATATGTCAGTGAATCGAAGATTTCGTGATATTATCACGAAATCTTAGGAACTAGAAGAGCTAGGAAGCTGAAATATTGCATGGAGGTTCCTTATAAGCTAAGAATGGATTTTTGGAAATTCATGTTCTTAGGTAGTTTAAATGGGGTCTTATCGTATAAATGGGATGTATAGGTTTTTTCATGATAATAATATTATATAATTTTAATATATATTATTTACATGTCTGTAACTTTTTACTGAGGGATGCTAGCTAATCTGAAATTTTCAGTATCTTCTGATACAATCATAAATTAAAACACGTGTTTCAGGATATTAAAAAAAAACCTAAAAAGGGAATTTCCTTTTAAGGAATCTTTGATATTGGTTTTTTTGTAACTTTTTAACCAGTGGCCAGAGTAGCTTGAAACTGAAAATATTCTGAAAATATTAAAAATACAAAACAATTGAACACGTGTTTCAAGATTTCTGAAAATATACCCAAAAATTGGGTAAATCTGGCTTTTTTTAGGCTGCTCTAGTCGCCCGGACGTTCAAGTGGCTATTAAAGTTTCAATGCGTAGCTTTTTGCCGTATTGGAATGGTTGTTTGTAATGACACTATTAGTATCAAACTGAAATATGAAAAATAAACAAAAAATTACGGGAAACAGATTACAGGATGTTTCGAAACAACCCAAAACGAGCTTAAACGGTTTTTTAATTGAAAACGGATTCGAGTAATTTCCTTCTCTTATAGCAGGATTTCAGCTGATCTCGAAAAGCTATTTTAACTCTTAAAGTCCACGCGACTAAAGTTGCAAGCGGGTCAGCTAGTTTTTTATAAAGGCTCATTCATAAAATAACTCAGGTATTGCAAAGGCATTTTAATAACTCCGTTTCAACATTTGGAATCTGTTCGATTCAAACTCATGTACAAACGGCAACATTTCCATTTACTAGAAATTTTTCCTTTACCATAATTTATTGTTGTACTAATAAACATTAGAAATGCAACTGTACGTTACAAAAACACACAATTTACAACCCCGTCAGAGCAAATTTTTCACAACCGCTTAAATATGTCTTTTTATTTCTTACCAATAGGCTAAATATGTTACTTATCCATGACTGTGTTTTCATATCCATTGTGGAGTAAAAAGGTTAATTGCACTAGGTACCTTTTGTTTACAAACATAAATGGATTTGGGAGCCTCCATTAAAGCAAACATTTGCTTGTGTTACTTCGCTCCTGCCAGTGACATACGTAAACTCAATTTAAAAGTTACAAAAGCAGGGTTTTTTCTCAATTACACACTATAAATATTTTTTTATAAAAAGTTAAGTATATAGAATAAAGAAATCACCATTAATTTATTCATTTATATTCTCAGCCTTATTGTACTAAATTTTCTATATTGTCATATTTTTTATTTATTAGCCACTCAATAATGAACTCTTTACAATGAAAATAAATTAGCTCATAGATATCTAATTCTTTATTTAGTTTATTCTAAATATGAGCTGTTTGATTATTATTGTTCTGTCTCTTAGAAAATGTTTTTGATAATTTAACTGCTACTGGGTCTTTTTACGAGAAATTATATTCATTAATTTAGCATCATAATAAGTCAGTGATGCATGTGTTTTTAAAACTAGCTAGAGCACATACAGCTTCTGGACTGAAAAGATCAACCTATATAGATATCTTACTGAAAGCGCTTTCAGTATGATATCTATATAGGTTGATTGCCTTGCCTCATTGCGCAAAAAACGTTTATAAAGGAGGTCGAAAGTTGTTTTTTTATGTTTACCCCTTACAAGTTTATTATTTGAGTTAAAGCCTTTCCTTAGGATACTACTTATCTATATTTTTGACAAGTTTTATTAAGATCCGTTCGCAGCAGTTCACGCCGTACTATAAATGATACAGACAGCAAACCTATTATTGTAATGAGTCGTATGGTGTGGTTTCAAATAAGTTTATTTTCTTCTTTCTTTCTTTCAAAACGTGAAACGTGAAAATAAATAAATAGTGCTGGAAATTTCACAGAGCACCATCATCATGATTAAATTATATAACGTTGAGTAAAATGCTTTTAAGACATTTTTTTAAAATTATAATTCGACTTCTCAATGGCCCAATGGCTCCACTCCAAAAGATAGTTGTACAAAACTGAGTTGGAGACTAATTTTATATCAAATGAAAGGCTCTATCTTACCCTTTACATCCAAATATATATCTTAAGGTTTTAGTCAAAGCTCGAGCTCCGGGCAAAACTCGACATTGCGCCAATGCTCAACATTGATTTTGTCGCGTTGCTCGGGATTTGTTTCTTGCTTCTATGCAGATACGAGAGCTCTGTTTTGTCTGAAAACAATTGACTCCTTTCTCCTTTTATGTAATATTCAATTCAGTTGGGAAAGTATTATTACGGAACTGTTTAGATCTTCATATAACGTTGATATGGAGCTCGTATTTAGTCATTTTAGTAGCATGCAAGGTACGGTATATAACAACATACTAGAACATAGTCTGAAGGTACTTTTGAAGTGCACTTCTGTATTTGCCCTAGGCACGAAAACTTTAAATCACTTAGTACTTTTGCTTTCTCTTCAGAACTAAAGTTCAGACTCTCGTTCCCACTGCTAATTGTAACTAGCCGTGACCTGACCTATTTTCACACATGGGGACGACAACAACAGACGAGGTAGATGTCCGCTTTGTCAAATAAAACATCATCTTATAACGGGGCTGTCTAAATTCATAATATGTATATCATTTTAAGGCAATTTTTAAGTAGGTAAGTAAGTATTTGTAATTTTAATTCAGTTTTAATAACGTTTTTTTCCATAGACAATTTTTATTGTCTATGGAAAATAATCTAATAATAATAATAATAATAACTATCTATACTAATATTAAAAAGAGGTAAAGTTTGTGACTTTCTGAGGCTGTAGGGGGTAATCACAGCCAGCAGCTAGTACTAAATAATTTCAAACGAGAGTCGTGGTCGCGTAGCGCCTTATAACGATTAGATTAAAAACCTTCAATAAAAGTCAAATTTCTTACCAAAATACGTTTATTTTTATATCACAAGTAAAAAATATATTGAAATTTGGCAAATTTTAGCACCTTTTACAAAAACAACAATACTAGAAGACTATTTTTATCTTCTGAATTCAATAAAATCAAGCATAACAATGCTGTCTACTATCGATCGCAGTAAATACCTTCCAAAGAGTCACACACAAGGGAATACAAAATATAACTTCGCATTCTAGTAATCAGAGCTGTTGACAAAAACAGACGATGTATGTGTTGAAGGTTATGCTTTATTCAGAAGACAACTTAGATCATTGTTTTTTTTTTACTGTCGATCAATCTTTATTGCGTATTTTGAATGCAATTTAAAAATTGTTGTCAGTCAACCGAACCTTGTCCAGTCTGATCGTTCAATGAAGAGTGTTTAATGTGTATTTCAGATAATCATACAAATTTTGTGGAACTGTTTCATAGTTATTATGTAAGCTGATTGCATCCCAGTACTATTTCCTCCAGAATTAGTATTCTGGAGGATAATTCAAACAAAAGATATAATTTTGTGCTACCAAGTTCTAACAGAATCAACGAGCAAGTGTTTTTTTTCAGAATTATGAGCTTTTATGTTATTTAAGATGATTCTAATTACTAACTTTAAAAATTCAAAACATGAATGTTTCCACTAATGCCGCCAAGCGTCAAAAGACCTTGCGCGGCATACGGCGACAACGACAGGTTAAACCTTGCGAAATATAACGCCGTCTAACTTAATACAACTATAAACTCTGTAAAATGATTGTCATATCGCGTTATGAAAGCACATTCGCATGAGTACACCGACTGGAATAGTGCACAGGCGGCGCTCAAGGAAGTTTCAGAAAGAGAATAGACTGGACTGCCATTTTCAGTCCATTCGATTCTGAGAGCTACGCCGCTACCGTCCAGTGATTCGAGTTCTTTTGTTTGCAATCGCATCACATCGGTCTCCGGCTGTTTGCAATCGATCTCAAAACAAGGTATAAAGGCGTAGATATGTAGTATCTTATAATACATCACATATCCATAACACAGGGGAGAGTGTATTTAGGGAATTTAGACCTACCTCTCACGATTTCAGGCATCGTATTTGTTCAGCTATTAGCTATGTAGGGTAATAGTTATTTGTATATAGATTTAAGATAATATAAAAATAACACGACAATTCTCTCAATATTGTGCGTAGAAACTTACCAACATTAGCGGTTGGAATGTATGGGTGCATGGATTTTTTACAGATTGTTCTTGACATATTCATCGTGTGGCAGCCTCTCCACACGAGCTCACCTCGCACTTGACCGGTTATTTGTTTTTTGCTTGCGAAAAGTATTATACAGAGTTTAAGAAATGAAACAACTTATGGGACAACAGTTCATCATGATAAAAATGAAATGAATGATGAAAACTCAATCTAGAAAACTTGTGTAACAATCATGGAATTGTTAAAACTAATATCTAGCTTAGATTCTGTTATAAGAGAGTAAGTTTTTTCACGGATTAAGTTGTAGGAAAGTAGAGAGAAAACCTTAATAATAAAAAAGGCCAAGTGCGAGTCGGACTCGCGCACGAAGGGTTCTCTTCGTGCGCGAGTCCGACCGATGTATAAAAACGGCAAAAAAATCACGTTTGTTGTATGGGAGCCCCCTTAAATATTTCTTTTATTCTGTTTTTTAGTATTTGTTGTTATATCGGCAACAGAAATACATCATCTGTGAAAATTTCAACTGTCTAACTATCACGGTTCATGAGATGCAGCCTGGTGACAGACGGACAGCGAAGTCTTAGTAATAGGGTCCCGTTTTTACCCTTCGGGTACGGAACCTTAAAAACCTAGCCAGACGCCTATTACTAGTTGTATACATATCTACCGTCGGACTCAATCATTATAACTCTAAGTACGCGTTCCATTTAAGCCCGAGCCATTAATCACCCTTTCTCTTCGTGCTAAAGAGGCAAAGTTTTACTGCAAGAAAAGGAGTGTGGTTCTAGGAAAGGCTTTTGTCTCAAATAATTACGAGTTCTTCCGTGATTTCCCACATTAAGCCAGTAGCAGATAGCGTTTTTTTCTTCTTGAAAATGCAAGCTGATTATGACTGTTGCGATCACTTAGCGTTGAGCTATCAATCGTCGGTGGTAGGACATAGCAACGATTAGCGCTCTTACTGTATTTTTTTTAATTGAATACTAATGTTATTTCATTACCGTAAAATTTTTTACAACCCCTTTTTTTAATGGATAAGGAAATAAATTGTAAATAAAACTGCTCATAGTTTCGCGTGATAAAAACGCTGCCCTTTTTCTGTGGCCTCACCGTTCATTTTGTCAACTCAAAGTGCTTCTGTTACTTCAATCAAAATAAAATAAGGAACAAAAAAATGATAAAAACCATGTTCATTGTTTGTGTGTCGTGTCTAATAAATAATTTTCTTTCTTTCTTTCAAAAAAGAAATCCCGCTAAAGCTTCATGACTATTACGGTGAACGTCGAACGGTGACATCACGCTTAGAAATTTTGCGAATATCTACATTTCAATGATTAAATTTCACATCAAAAAATGCAAAAATAAAAATGCAGATATATTTCTATATATTGCATTTTTATAATAGAAAATACAAATAAAAATAATCAGATTTTTTGAAGTCACATGCATATTCTATTGTACTGATACGAAATTGTAAACATCATTAAAATAACGTAGTCTTATAAAACGGTTTCCGTGTTTGAAGGACATTACCAGGTAAGTCTGTAACGTGATTTTGCCGATATTTCTTCGAGGTTAGATACACAGGACGATTTAATAGTACTTGTACCTCTAATACATTGCGTTGAATAAAATACAAAATATATCTAATATTCTAGAATATTACGTACTTGCGTAGCGCTTTGTGCTGCAAATTGAAATCGACTAAGGCCCGTATTATGAAAGCTTGCTCAGTCATCGATCAACGCTTGAGTACCGCTTTTCTATGGCATAAACGTCACTCAAGCATAGATCTATGACTGAGCAAGCGTACGTAATACCAGCCGTAGTGTCATACATGGCAAATGAAGTTTAATTTTCAAATGGGTCTCCAAAGTGAGTCAGAAAAGAGCCGTCTAGAACCTTTCGTGATACTCTTGAACCAATTAATTCGTTTCGACCCGACGACATCAAGCTATACGGCTGAAGTACTTTCAAGTGCAGATTTACACTCTTTAATTTTTGTTTAGATAAATATTTATCTGTTCCAATGACAAATTTGTATACTTAGTATATATTTCTTATTTAATAAAAATTTGATAAGAAATAGATGGTCAATAGTTCTATGACCATTATTTCGTGACGCATTGAAAGCGTGCGCGCGACTGAAAACATTTGCGGGCGTTAGATATATATCTTGTCTGAATTATTTTCGTTCTCTTAAAATGAAAGGGCTTTAACATTTCTTACACGATAAAACCTTTCGTGAAGAATCAAAGATTATTTATACGTATTGCTCACCGTGTGTGTGTCAGTGTATTAGTTTGTCATATTTCCCAAGGCGTAGCCGAGGGCCTTAAAACACACGAGGTAGGAATGGTACTTTCTCCCGAGTGGTATATAGGTACCTAGTGCTTTATAATAAACCTACGAGGAAAATTACCGTTTTAGAATCTTCAAAATCACGGGAGTAAATTCAAATTATAAACCCAAATGGCAATAAAATACGCTCTCTCGCGATTTTTACTTGGTTCTTTTTTTAAAATATTGTTCCGAAAACGACACACACGAACCACCTCCGATGACACGAAGAGATTAATATCATACGGCGGATTTTTTTTGTCGTTTGACTTGTAATGAAACGAAGAATAAACCATAGCTACCGGCTGATAATTCAGAAAATAATGAAAATAACACTAGTAATGGATTTCCATAAACTTTTCTCTCCCGCTAACCGCATGAGAAATGAAATTCCATAGTTTTTCGTCCCACATTTTAGTACGCCTGCAATGACTTACTTTCTACCGCATGTTTTAAAAAAGAATAAGCCACTTTCCGAGCCGGTGTAGTATAATAATATTCTCACTTTTAGATTTTTTATGTCTCCATGAGATTTTATTATAGATTCGATTATAGTAAAACTGTGTTCCGCATTTCAGCGGTAAGGCTCAC
The DNA here is from genome assembly GCA_947086465.1 of Eupithecia exiguata. Classification (NCBI taxonomy): domain Eukaryota; kingdom Metazoa; phylum Arthropoda; class Insecta; order Lepidoptera; family Geometridae; genus Eupithecia; species Eupithecia exiguata. The sequence goes on from OX352226.1 coordinate 4,805,432, forward strand.
GTAGGTCAATAACGTATGTACATTATCAGCGATTTTCGATTAAACTTGCAGTCTGTTGTTTTCCATCGCGGCATACACATTCACGGAACTTTTCGAAAATATTGTCTGAGTAACGCACATCAAAAAATAATTGGGGAAAAATTTGTACTTCTGATTCGATTTTTTCTTCCGCTTTTTTTGTTAGTTTTGTATCGTATACTTTTGCTTTATTATAAGATATATCCCTACAGAAAAATATCCACGGGCTGATATCCTGCGATCTGGGTGCCCATACGACGACACAAAAGGGACTTCAGTTTTGTGGGTTTTGTGTTCACCGAGGTGGCTCTCACCGAATAAGACGTGGGCTTATTCCAATCTTTTTTGTACATGGCTCGGTAGTGCTTTAATAGCGAGTTTGGTCTCTTGAGTCTCTAATACTGGCCGCATTGTCCTCATACAATCCCAATTTTATGAAAAATTGTTTCGTCGAAAAGTGTACTTACAAAATCGTAAAAAATATGTAGTGGCGCACAAATTGTTGGTGGAACAAACGCTTTTACTGTAAAGGCACCATGCTCACTAGACCACTGCGAAACTGTGGTTGTAAAATCCGCATGCCGCGTCGAATGATAACTTTCCAGCTTAACCGGGCAACGGTTTTTTAAATATTCGAATTTTAAATCCAAATTTTTCCCACTGACACCCTGTTACCTACTTTGGTCCATTTTCACCGTAGCAAATGGACGCTTTTAACGAGTTCTGCGCATTTCATCAACTTATAATTAATCCTGTTCAACCGCTTAACTGAGTTGAAGAGCGGTCATGTCACACAATAGGAAACCGAGATTTGAACTCGATCCAGCTAAACTTAGTTTTGTTGATCTAAGTTTTTGCAGCAAACAGAGAAATTGGACCTTATCTTGTTGTGTAAAGGGTCGTTGTTCAATTTTCTGCCGTCACAGAACTAACACACGGAGATCAAAAGCATTGTACAGGAGATCCGTAGAAGTATTCCCATTTCGAGAATAAAGAAAGAAGAAAAATAAAGAAGTAGTTTCTAGTGATAGGGTGTTAGATTGCAACAGAATCAAAGTTTCACTGATCTGTTCCTATGCCCTCAACTTAACCTTCACTGCTTCGTTAAATACTTCTTAAAACTAAAAAACTGGACTTGGCACTGAATGCACTGCAGCAAATTAGCAATAAAAACAACATTGATTCAATCTTTGCAAAGCATCTTCCTTTATTTTGACCCGACTTCGAAAAAGCAGGAGATTCTATGTTCGGCTGTATGAATGTTGTTTTTTATGTAAGTCCGTCGATTTCGTTGTCATTTATCTATTTTGATGATTATTTTGCAGTAGACTGGTCACAAAGTGGTCCCATGAATTTTATTACCAAGGTATTATATTAGTAATTATCCTTACGAAAAACTTAAAGAACAGTGTAAAACTTAGGTATTCGAAATATAGTTAAATTATTCTTATAAGTCTCTAAAAACTTAACGGAACACAAGCAAAATGAGAATGTGAAACGATATTGTCATAGACCTCGGCTTCAACGTTCAGTGTTGAAAGAACGAGCTCTTCGTTCAGTTTTATTAAAACTCCGGCTAAATGAAAAGCTAATGAATTTCGGGAATTTTGCGAATCTATAAAAGCTTTACTCTATCAAGCGATTTTTAAAGCCAACTTTTAATTGATACTCGGAAGCAACGTACAAAGGGTAAACCGTCATGTTTTTTTTAATAACTCTGTGATTAATTTCTGTTGACCTACTCATATTGAATGCACGAATGCAAAATACGTACCATTGATCACGGAAGGTTTTATCGTGCAAGAAATGTTATATCTAAAGCACACTGATTAGGGCTTTAAATTTAATTATAAGAGGACACAAAGAATTTAGACAAAAAATATATCTAACGCCCGCGAATGTTTTCAGTCGCGTTACCCACATTGGGGTCGCCCATTGACTTATTTCCGTGGGCGTAGAAAGTGCTGATGCTTTCAATGCGTCACGAAATGATCGTCGCTTCAACCTCAATTAGGTGGATCTGTCATAACATAAAGCAGATATAAGCTGAAAACCCAAAAACATTAATCACAACACAAGTAGCCCCTTAAGCGTATGCTTCGTTTTACCTATAGTTCTCTCATTATTTTATTCGTCATAACGTTCTCTTCACGAAATGACAGCAGAAAATCTACCTCACAGCCGGTTTTTCATCCGCTTGTTATAATTTGACAGTAGTTTAAACTTTTTGTTAAGTTCTAGTGTGTTTATTTGTGTGTGGAGAAACCAAGACTTGGTTCGTAAAACAAATAAACAAAACTTAATCAATATTATTATAAACTTAAACAAAACAGCAATGCGCGTCTTCATATACTACTTTTATACAAATACTACACGACGAAGACGCAGGCCGTATATAGGTTCAATCCAATGGATAGTATAACTTTAAAATAGCACTGAAATGACGAAGATGATTTGCATCGCATTTTTTTTATCCTCAGCTACTTATAGCACCCTTGTTACCTAGTTATTTTAAAGTCAGAGAAAATAATTTCCAGGAAGCAGTGCTCCGGTACTAGAAACTGGTTAGCATTATAAGTTGCCGCACGGCTTTCTGCGCTTTGTAATATAATAACAGAGTAGCGATTTCACTGCGATATCTAACGACAATTTTCTTTGTAGTAATTACCATAAATTGACCAATTTAAACTATAGCAAAATGATCCGCAATATATTTTATACGTCAATTTCTTTTGAGAAACCAGGTTTTTATTACACAGGAAAACTTTTAACTAGTTTTAAATTGATCAGTAAAAAAGTTTGCATCTTTCAATCGAGGAAGTCTGGTCTAGACTAGGGTATCTCGCCTCCCTATAGCGTTATTCCGTTATCGATATTAACTTGGGGCGAGTTGTTCAAACTTTAGCCTGGAAAATTGTTGGTGAATCAAATATATTTCTGTTTTCCTTTTAAGTTATAAAAGGAAAACATAGAAATATAACAATACCTGTTCTGTTGCATCTAGCTAGAGCGTAATGTGAATATAATAAAAACAGCTCATGTAAGTATGTTTGTATGGACGTATGTTTAATTTAAATAATGCATAAAAAAACCTACCCCGTTTTTGCTGAGCTCCTGGTAGCCTCCGGAGAATAGAATCTGCTTAAGAGGCGAACCTAGCGTGTTTGCTTATCAAACTAGGACTAGATATCTGTACTCACGGGATTTCCGTGGTTAAAAACTAGAATTACATAAAATTCGACATATTTTTTTCTTTGGTTCCTTCGACGTGAAAACAAAATTAATAAAAAAAAATTACGATAGAAAGAGATCATGAAATTGCACTGTTTTGCATATTGTTTGGTCAAGATCTTAGGAACCCTGCGGTCTATTGTAATGACTCAGGTTTTGATTCGTAGGTTATTATTACTAATTAATTGGTTTCTTCAGATAGTTTTTTCATAAGTTGTTAGTTTAGTAAATAAGCAAAACGCCATTTTTGCACTTGTGCCATCCCAAAAACGCATGCTCTGTCCCACTCCTTTGAACGCGAAATCCCATGCCTATCTTTTTCTCAAAATGGCGCGCATTGCGTCATCTTAAATTTAATCAAACTATCGCTGCTGTGTGTTGGAAAATAATTAATTTTCCTTCGGTGTACTGCGGCGAACGCGTTCGGAAGGAAAATGCATACTAGTACTTTGAAATAAAAGCAAATATATTCGGATTACTTGTGGACACTGAGAAGTTAGGAAAGATCTTTAAATATCGCATGCCGTTTAATATATTATTATGTTTCGAAATGGGTAACGCTAAAATTGCATAAGTATGCAGGTAAGACTCCGGTATCCAAACATTACCAAGTTAGCAATGAAAGCTTTGTGACCTTAATGACCAGTAAATGGTGGTAATATTGTATGTGTGGTACTCGGTAGGGCTACTAGGCTCTTATGAAATTGTGAAGGAGTCACGTTCTCGGACGTGAGTGGCATTGCTAGCTGCTGAAATACGCCTGCTGACTGCAGAGTAGCGCAGAGGACTGTTGCAACTTCTCATTGGTATTATGCATTTTCCTTTCGCCAAAGCCTCATACTAACGAAATGAATTTGATTTACTTCTCCGCCGTTTTGTTAGTTTGATGAATTATCAACTACCGTAAAAAAAATATCTCAGATAAAAACTTCGATGATGAAAATACATCTGTTTATGGTACTCTACCTGCTAGGAGTACTTAGTTTACTACAACATTTCCAGTTTAATATTACGTTATTAATAAATATGAATAACGTAATATTACGTTAAATTGCAATTAACGCAAATGCGTTAATTGCAATTTAACATGTAGCATTTTCCGATGCAATTTACCTTAAGTTAAAATTATATTCAATAATTATAATAACCGTGTAGTGAATAACCTATTTTCTGTAAATCATGCTACCAAACGTTAACGTTCTACTCGATTGGTACGAGTTGAACGTAAGCGGATTAAATCGTACCGAAAACTGATTGCAGTTTCGAAACCATTCACTGACAGGGTCAGCATGCGACGTACCAAAGTAATCTCTGTGAAATCCTGCTGAAATAAATTAGCAATCTCTGCAAAATGGTTTACCAATTAGGTACCTACTGTTTTATCCATACTCCGGAATAATTTGGAAATATCTCAGTATTTTCGATCTATTATTGATCGCATCGACGTGTTTATTTGATTACAGTCGTAAAATAAATGTAGTTTTATTTCGATTTTACCGTTAAACTATTTGTGGAAAATCTATACGCGTAAATCACTTAGCTTTTTTCATTGCTATCTTAAAATAGCCATTGCGTATGTTTTGTGACGAAACCGACACTTTAATACAATTCCCTATGAGATTGTGCCAGTTGTTAGAATAACACGAAGCTGAAACAATCGATTTTTGATGCACGTTTACGTTTTTGTGATACAAAGTAGATACTTTACACCCGATACCCGGGAATATAAAAATGAAAAAAACACAACACATTTTTATATTCCCGGGTTCACGAACATATGGTAAAAAATTTAAAAGTAGTTTGGACGTTTTGACACATGTTTTCATACATAAGGTATAGGTACGTCAAAGTTATTCGACGAAGCTGCCCAAATGTCCGATTATCTATTGGTGAACACAGATCTTCCTGTCTATCAAAACGAAAAACGTAAGACTCTGCACAAGTACCAAATTGAACACGGTCTTCTCAGGTTTAATCAAAATGTTTGAAGTAGGAAGGCTGAAAAAACTTCACATGGAAAATGCGAGAGCTAAAAGGCAAGGTCAGGATATCCCGACTGGGTAACAAAGAGAAATATGGAACATCGCAAAAAATCCGTCTTTGTAGAAAAGTTGATTTAGTCCCATCTCGTAGCCAGATTTGGTAGCTAGCTACGAAATGGGAAATGTGCTTTCCCGTCTTGCAGCTGGCTACTAAATGGGAAAGATTTTCCAACCTCGTAGCCAGATTTGGTAGCTGGCTTTTAAATGGGAAACGTGCTTTCCCGTCTTACAGCTAGATACTAAATGGGTACGATTTTCGCATTTCGTAGCCAGATTTGGTAACTGGCTTCTAAATGGGAAATGTGACTTTCTATCTCGTAGTCAACTATAGAAAATATATTCTGAAGGGCTACCGCTAAGCACTTAGAAGTTTTGTATACTATATTTCCCTCTTATGTTGAAAAGAAAGTCCACGGCCCACGCGTACGAAGTCGCGGGCAAAAGCTATAGAATATATTTTTATAGTTCCTTATTAATAACATCAATACCTAAATATAATAAACATCATCTAGCCCTAAACCATAAATGAGGAATATCTACTTACACTCTTTTTGCTACTAGCTTAGACTAATCTTGTATTAGGGGGAAGTTTTTTTTTGTACCTTCTTGCATGAGAGGCTGCCCTGAAAAAGTCGACACACTACTGATCCGGAACTAGTTAACCCTTTTTAATATGTTCCGCGAATATTTTATAAGGGGATGCCTATGCCCAGAAGTGGACTAGTAAACTGATTTGTCAAAAATGAAAAGCTTTTTGAAAAACCGGTTGTTAGCAACCTAAAAAGTATTTAACACCTACCCTCTAATCTACCACGCATCGATGGCTAGACTAAACGATGATGTTCGATGATCCGTGATATGCGAGTACCTTCTGACAACGTTAGTTAATTTCCCTCAACGCCGTCGAAAAGCACCCTACGTCCGTTCATTAATTTGTCTTTATCATGGATGTACCCTATTTATACCTTTATCTATTGTATAAACATGTACAGTAGATACAAGCGAGTACATATAATCACTGGTTGGCATCTAAATTAAAATAAGCATTAATATAGCAACATAAATTTGCTTAATGCCCTATCTTAATATGAGGTTCAGCCTAAAAATAAATGTATCGATCGGGATCTCCTAAAATAAAGCTTGTCTTATTCAAGTTCATTCCATTCAAGTCTATAGCATTCATAATATTTTGTACAAAGTAAAACATTAAATAAATAGAATAGAAAAATAAGTAAGCGTTTAAAATATTATAACTATACACCGAAGCCGGCCTGCCGACGAGTTGACAGAACAGAGTATCGGTGGCCTACAGTATTCTTAAACTAAAATGTTGGAACCACCGACACCCACGCCGGGGTGTGTCGGTGGTTTTGTTGTCTAGAGCACAACACTTTTTAAAATAATTTTGTATTTTTTTAAAGATTTAATCCTCAAATAAAGTTTACATAATATTCAATTTAAAAAGTAATCTACCGAGGGAGGTTTCAGGGACGACGCCGGTTGCAAATCTATCGATAATCGAGTAGAAACATTTTCCTCGCGCTGCCTAACGATAATTGGGTTTCTAGTCTAACCCTATCGCCGTTTGACCACCGCCGCCGGCAACGAAACCTCACCGATAACGAGATGAGCGGCGAAGTAGCGATGCATACATTCACGTGGATTTACTATGGATGCCTGTCTACCGTACGCCCGTCGTCCGAGCGCCGTCATCCGACCGTCGGAGATGTAGTTCAGCGCGACCGCTAGGACTTGTCCACTGCTAACACTGCCGTCACACCTTGCTGTTCGCCCGGTCTTTTTTTGTTTTTAGCCTCTTCTTCACTATCGACGACGATCATTACTAGAAAATAGATTTTGGTGGCCACCAAGGGCAACTTCGATTCACTGCCTAAACTAAATGGAATAAAATTATAATAGACGCATTAAAAAAAGCTTATAATAGGTATTTCAAACTGTGCTATGGATTTTTGGAAATTTCCTTTGTTAAACGGAATAATAAGATAAAGTAGGTGGCAGCGCTAGTTTGACTGAAGTATGCACCTTAAACTAGCCATCTATCAATTCAATTCATCATCATCATCAGCCTATCCACTGCTGGAGATAGGCCTCCCCGAATGAGCGTCATAGCGCCCTGTCTTCAGCTTGCCGCATCCGGCTAGTCGGATGGCGTCCTACACTATGTTTGCCGAGTCGCGGTCTCCACTCAAGAACACGTTTACCCCAGCGGTTATCGGTTCTTCGCGAGATATGGCCGGCCCACTGCCACTTCAGCTTGCTAATCCTTTGAGCTATGTCGACAACCTTGGTTCTCTGTCGGATGTATTCGTTGCGAATTCTATCCTTCAGAGAAACAACTCTACAACTTCTATCAATTACTGACTGCTAATGTTGGGTTTTCAAAAAAAAAACAAAAAAAATCGTTGAAAAATAATAATGACAGTTCACCTTATACAAGCATCAAGGCTCAAATGGTTCTAAATTGTATATTCTAGCTTCACGTTGATGCTTTGCACCCAGCTGTCAATCACTCTGCATTACTATGCAGGCAGGGTGAATATAAACTTTTACTTACATAGCTTACTTTTATTTTGCGGACTTGGAGTAAAACATTTTAGTCGTTTGACCTAGGTATATATAGTAACATGTCCACTGGTTTTTTTACGTTTACCTAACTAATAAAAACAAACGTACAAACCCAAAAAAAGTCGTAGTTGTCGCCAGTTCTACCTAGTCATTCTTCAAACGCGACTACCGCGAATGACTGCTACAACGAACTGAATCACCGAGATCGTCGCGATGATGGACACACTCGATCGCTCTCACGCCATTTTGAACTAGACCTAAATAATATCGTTATCGACGAGGTCTCGGTGACGGCGGCAGCGGTGCATACCGACGTAACGGTTAGGTTGGCGAGTTACGCTAGTAACAACATTATTGCCGTCCTCAGGTACCTGCCAGTTATTAAGTTTACCGTTTATAGCATGGACTACTAGCTTCCGGACAGCGTCATGGCTCCTCATGTTTGAAATTTGCTTTGACCATTTTATTTCTGAGAAACGATGAGCATGACGCTAATAAAGCAATCATCTTGGAATAGTTATTTTATCATATAACTCGAACTTTATTATTATTATCAATAGTAATTCCGAAAGGGCGCAGAACGACTGACGAAACGATGATATGCGGGCATATGTTTTATCCTTAAATACCGCCCCGTATTTAAGGATAAATCATATCCACGCATATTCGTACAAGTAGTTATTATTATTATTAGTACGAATCAGAGCAGTAATTAGTCTCAACAGCTCTGTAAGATGAATATGGTCATGCTCTACTTAAATAGACTGTGGTCATTCGAAACCATTAGTGCACGCCTTCGAATGACGAAAGTTGGTTCTCAGTTTACTGCTGTAGGTATTTGTTTACCAAGGTCGTTTCCAATGGTTTTATTTAATACTATCTTTTTCAGGGAATACATAACTAATTAGGACTATTCTAACTAATATTATAAATGCGAAAGTGTGTTTGTTTGTCCTACCTTCATGCCCTAACTAAGCAACCAATCGATTTTTGGCATAGAGTTAGTTGAAAGGATGGAGAGTAACATAGGCTTCTTTTTGTCCTGGTAAAACATCAAATTCATGGGTGATTTACGGGAATATTCGTATTTTTTCCCCCCTAGAAATGTGAAATGCTAATTTAATGCGGGTGAAACCTCGGGGTACAGCAAAATTTTGTATAACGTAAGAAAGCTTGTGCAAAAACGGTAATTAAAATGTCCGAACAAATGTCCCTTATTTGTTTTCATTCAAAACTACTAACACATGATAAACAAAGTGCATTGAATAATGAAAACTTTAACACAATGTTTGCTTTATAGTCTGTTGTACGTAAGCGGAAGGCAGTAGACGGAGCCCTGTTCGACTCTTCGTCAACGTCACGCGTTATCTTTATTGTCGTTCCGTCCATGACATTTGCACACCCTGGCTGAACCTTCTCGCATCAAATACCATCCTTTACTTACTGGCAAGACACAATAATACATGAACACCGCGCGCTTACAAAAAGTCTTACACGCTTGAACACAGGGTAAATGCAATACCCTTTTTATCAACAAGAAATTTTTGTCGCAAAATAAATGCACTATCAACTCGAACGAACACGCTTGAACACAGGGAAAATGCCCTTTATCAACAAGAAATTTAAATTACAAATGTACTTGACTCTATCAACATAAGTAAAGTTATACTAACCTAAGCAAGCATTGATGTTAAACTTTCTTACCTCTTCCTCTTCTAGAGAGATTCCTGAAGAGGGTTTACTCAAACCGATAGTGTACTTATGTGAAGTTGAGTTAGGGAACTTAAGTCTTATCTCATCTGTTAGTTAGCAAAGAGAGTATAGGTCTATTTCAATTGGTGGATTGATAAATATTGATTAAATAGAAATAAATAGACTTTTACTATAAGTACATACATACCTACGCCCGTAAATAAATATCCACAGTAACTACAAAATCATATAACATAGAAATGTAAGGTTTCACGTAAAAAAACAATCAAATGTTATTTTAAATATCTTTTAGATAAAAAAGATAACAGATGTAAGTGTAACTTGAGACTTTTCTCAGTCTCGGATTTGGCCATATTATTACATCAAAAAAATATTATTAAAGGGAGATCCCTTTAATAATATTTTATTACAAATGACAAATGACACACACAATTTACAATACACCTATTGTGCCATCGTTATTCACCCCACGAGAGATCGAGCACAACCTTCCTTTTATCATACCTAACAAAACCTTTTACCTGGTGTAAATATACTAAAAGCCTGCAATGAAAGTCTTCGCTTTGCCTTCGTCGACGACTCGAAGCTTATTTCACGATTGTGACTACTTTTCAGACTGTCGTTTAAATTGAGCGGAAAATCATTTCTCCATTTTATCGCGACTTTGAATAATAAATTACGTTCTACAATTTTTCTTTGCACAAGTGAAATGAAAAGTTTTATTCCAACTTCTGAAACTATTAAGCATCATTGTTCGGGTTCCTTGTGTCTTGTGGAATAGTAAAACTTCTCTTATCTTATCGAGGTTATAATGAAGGATTTTATTAATTCGTCATCTGAACTAAATTTAATTTGTTTCAGTGGTCAAGATGGGTTGTTTCGTCAGCAAGGACAAGCTCACGAAGGAGGACATGGATTTCCTCAAGACCAACACCTCGTACGATGAGACCACCATCAAGGAGTGGTACAAGGGCTTCAAGGTAAGCCACTCGATAATTTTTCATATTGATTTAGGTGATAATTTCACTATACATAATATACTGTCACTAATTTACCAATAACCCTGTATATAGGTATTTTTTTTAAGATCTCTTACTTTTTTATTTAGATTATAAATACGTTTATTTCCCTCGAATCTCCTCAACATGCACAACAGTATTGATTGCAAAAAAAGTACAGAAGCTGTACCTACTCCGTTCTAGAATCCAATATAGTTTTGGTAAACAAAGACAATTATGTATGTATGAAAACTTAACACAAACTGAAGAACATAACGGAAAACAACAAGGTTACAGCAAGGTAACCGCTAAAATAAAAAACTTCAACAATGCTTTAGCACACGCCCAGAAAAAAACTGGAAATGATGAAAAGATGAATTAAATGAAGAATAAAAGCTTTCTCATCCAAAAAAAGTTTAGTTTTTCTGTGATTTGCTATAATGATAAATTTGTCGCTAAACAATTTCCACCAATATTTTTTTGATTTTGTTTTTATAAAATATCAAGAACTGTTAGACTTATCCACACGACAAGGGCTTTCCCAGGCTATTAATTTGTCACGTCATTGAATACGTATAGAACCTGCGGATCGACCATTGAATATTATACATAGACTAACAGGCTTTATGAATCACCCGATGACCACTTAAAAGGAAAATTATAAGTTATGTATGATAAATCAATCACATTATTTATTGGATAGCCAATTAAACCTACTGCTTTCGAATTTATACAACCCATTTATTAGTAAAATACATCACAGCGAGGAATTTCAAAACCAAACAATTTTAAAAACACACTTATAAATTAGCAAAAATCATATGCATTCAAACGAATAACGTGGGTGCTTGCTGTTAAAATAAAATAAACGTATCGACAACTAACATGTGTTGCTGACTACATAGTGCTACGCAAATAGCTAGTTTGTAGAGGTGGTCGCTTTTACTAACACCGATGTTGGCCAAGGATGTCAGTGTGCGTTGTTACCAACGAATGGCGAATACGGGAACAACGAATGTCACCGACAACGAGAACATATTGAACCGAGTAATGCCGATCGGGCGATCACTAACGACAACAAACGTCCACATCGGCATCGGCAACAGCGGGGCGGTTATTGGGGGCGCGGTATCGGATGGCGAACAACGATGACAGCCGAGTAATGCCAATTGCCAAGCCAAAGCAACGAACATCCATACCTGTTGGCGCCACAGTTTGTTTAAAATCAGCGCTTCATTTTATACATAGAATGCTTGTCTTTATTACTTAAGTCATCTCTGATAATACCTAGTTAGTCCGTTTGTGCAGGAATCTCTAAAATAGGTACCTATCATACGTACTTTTACAAAAATATTTTATATGGATGGAATAGGTACCTGAACAAGGGTTTGTAATGTAGGTACAGGAGGTAAATATCTACGTAATTATTTTAACTTCTTTGTGGACCACAAAGGTACCTTAACACACATGCGATAAGACTTAAACAAGTCAAATCGCATCGTATATCCTCGTTCGCACCTTGACGCATATCGGTACAATCACTATCAATAGTACCTACTTTGATAGTTGACGTGCGACCCAAAATAGTCTGGTGTTTCTAATAACGTTGTAGGTCTTCCCCCTACAATACAACATTGACTTAATTGCCAACTGTAAGTGTCCAGTTATCTAGTGTTACAGTGTTAGCAACCCCGGCCGACATCGTTGTCGGCAACATCGTTGTTCACAATGGATGCCATTTTGAAGTTTGTGAAAGAAGAGGTGAACTTTAGATCCATTGTTTGCGAACGAACTTTTAACGAGAACACTAAAAGTTACAAACTTGTTCGCCTATTGTGTTCGTTCGTAGTTCTGCATATTTTATTGAGGCTCTGTTTGTTTCAATAAGCTGCTTAGTTGAGAAAACAAATAACGAGGCATATTTTTCACATTGTTTTGACTATAAAAAGAAGACTACGTTATTGTTACTATAGTCCGAAACAAATATCAGCAGAATAAGTCTATACTATACTCGGATTAAAAAACCTGGATATTTTTATTTTGTTCCGTACCCAAAGGGTAAAAAGGGACTATACTAAGACTCCGCTGTCCGTCTGTCCGTCTGTCAGCAGGCTGTATCTCATGAACCGTAATGGTTAGACAGTTGAAATTTTTACAGATGATGTATTTCTGTTGCCGCTTTAACAATAAATACTAAAAAACAGAATAAAGTGAATATTTAAGGGGGCTCCCATACAACAAACGTGATTTTTTTGCTCGATTTTGATAACGGCAACCGGTAGACGCTTGAAATATTCACAGAATATTTAGTTTAATATTCACTTTAATAATTAAAATAAAATCAATAGTTAATAGGGGCTCCAATATAACAAACGTATTTTTTTGCCGTTTTAGAGAATCCTAAGTGCGCGAGTCCGACTCGCACTTTGCCGGTTTTATTGTATGTATACAACGGGGTAACAAAACCCAACGAGTTTTGGTGGAATAAGTATAAATATTTAACGACATTGGTATCATCGAAACAAAGGACAGAACCTCGAAATCAATTAACATTGTGAATAAAATGAACAGTGTATTGTATAGTCAAATTCACTCAGCTAACTTTTCAATCCCCCTGGTTGTATACAAACAGCTCTACAATACAACAAGCAAAGTAATCCTAGTTAATAGAGAACACATTTATCTGCGAAAGCAGTGCAGTACAAATATCCAACACCAAAATAGAGTAAAGTGATCTCTAGAATTTAGAAATACATTTTCCAAGTTGCCTCTCGTGCCTGGGGAGTGGGGACACAATGTAGCAAGATTGCTTTTCACAAATGGGGGAGATTTCGTTTAGGAACCACTCACAGCAACTACACTAGATGTACATTATAAATATTAGGAGGATGGTACATTTCCTTACATTTGTTCAGTTTTAGAGTTTTGGTCTCAAATGTTTAAAACAGACCCTTATGATTTAGGTAACTGATTTGGATAGAACCGTTTCAGTAACATACTTTCAAAGCGGATTCTCGACAGCATTTTTACAATAATAGAATAAAACGGCGGTGCATGGCTCATCCGTTGAATATTCATCTTATTCAAACTGCGCCATTAAAAATCCGATATCTCGTTACATAAAAACATGATGTTGGAATAGTTTAGATTCAGCTAATGTATTTTTTTTTACATAGCAATTATTTTGAGGTCTTCTCACCAAAATAATTATGTCGTGCCGTCTGTTTATGCCCCGAATTCGGTGGTTTATGCAATTCGTAACAGTACTACCCGAATTTCTGTGAGTAGTCATACAAGCTGATCGACTGCAATGTGCCCCAGATGGATAAATAAAAAAAAATCTGGTAGATTTATTCTGTTATATTTTGCTTCATTATTCTTTTTTCCCAATTGTAGCAAGATTGCCCTAACGGACGCCTGACCCCTGCCAAATTCGTGGACATGTACAAGATGTTCTTCCCATCCGGGAACGCCGTGGAGTTCTGCGACCATGTATTCCGTACATTCGACATGGACAAGAACGGCTACATCGACTTCAAGGTAATTCAGCTCGAAGGCACGGAATAACTACCAAGGCACGACAACTAAAAGTAAAGTACAACGCCGACTCATGGAACAGCGGGTAGCATAATTAGTTTGTGGAGGAACTTATTCCCGGACGTAAGTGAAAAAGATCCAGTGTTACCACAGTAGAGCGAGCTTTTTTAAGGGAAAAGTAGATCGCTAAACTTTACAGGGCACTGTTTTATGTAGGTCTCACCATACTCCCACGCGGCGCCAGACAAATAGGCTGATTAGTAACGCGTCCGGCTTTCCTTAATAATTAAGGAAAGCCTAGAGAAAAAAAATAGTGGCCTTAATTATTAAGGCCACTAATTTATGTTTGACGCGGTTATTAAAATATTGCACATGAATATGGATCTATTTGTCGCACGTTTGGCTATAAGCCGGCCGGTTACGGGAGGTGGTAGTGAAACATGTGCAATTATAAAATACGAAGCGACGCGACGAACCGTTTATAAACACGCAACAGCGAAGTCATATATTTGAGCTTTTGCGATAGTGGTTTCTGTTATGTTTGGCATTATGGGCCTAGCACTTTTTATCGTGTTCTGTATAAGTCTCGGTGTATATCGAGATTGAACGTTTGTTGTAGGAGTTCCTCCAAGCCATCCATGTGACGTCCAGCGGGACTCCTGAGGAGAAACTGAAGTGGGCTTTCCGCATGTACGATGTTGACGGCAATGGCGTCATCGATATCCAAGAAATGACCAAGATCGTTCAGGTAAGAGTAATTCTATAAACTTATTTCTACTATCAGATTTAAAAAATCGAAAATCAATGATTAACAAGTTTATTTATTTAAAAAAAAAGATTGAAAGTGTCTGTAAAGCTTGTTATAACTGAAACACGTATTACAACCGCCCCACTGATAGTAGCACGTTCGATAATGTAAATCCATTTAGCGTGGGTAACCGGGTAGGTTATCGTGCGGCGCCCAATGGGATGTGCAATATTGGTTTAGCTCGTAATTATGGCACGTCTGTTTATGAAATGAATGGATTGCATTATTCAGTGAGGCATATTATTGCAAAAGGATCTAGGTGAGTAGGTGCTATACTAATCGAACTAGCCGATCATAGTCTGCTAGTTTGATTGTGGTGACCCAATTATAGGGGTTTGTATCTATTGCTTTTAACTGATATACTTTAATGCTATTCCATTTGCGTGTTATATTATTACGAAGAATAGGTATCGTGCATTTTTAGGGTTAGGAATACTGATTGTTTCCTGCTGCAAAAATAACAAAGAAACACTCAGTTTAGTTTTAAATTGTAAATCAAATAAACGCTATCACCGCTTACCGCAAACACACCCTAGATCTCGTTCATCATCATCATCCACAACCCGACTTCGGTACTGCTGGGTATAGGCCTCCAAACTCTTGTGCCACTCCACACGGTCCTGCCAATCTTATCCAGGTTCGCCCCACGACGTCATACATCTCGTTACATACACAGAAATAATATATGCTTAATAATAAATTATTATTCAAAATAGATCGAAATTAGAGACGCAACAAATATTCGGTATTCGGCTATATTTTTTCGTATTCGTTCGAATACTACCAACCGAATACCAAATATATTTATTAGAAAATAAAAAAAAACACAATTTATCAAAAACATATATACATGCGCTAGTCTTGATATTGAAGATGGTAGAGTTTACATTAAATATTGCTTCGGAGAATAGTCTCTCATTGTATACCGTACTGTAGGGTGTTGAAAGGAATTTCGGAACAAACTTTTTAAGCTTTGAGTACTGTTTTGAGTTGGTTGACCACCAGTTATAAGGAACTGCCATACGTTTGACATGGCTTTTTTCAAATAAAACTCTACCTCATTTACAATCACACTTTTTTAAAATTTTCAGCCGCGATATCATCAAGACCGTTTCAGAAACCTGTTCTCGTTAAATGCACTGGATCTCTCCCCAAATATTCGGAGGCCGAATATTCGGTATTCGGCTAAATCACTATTCGTTGCATCTCTTATTTAAACCATTAAATTACTCAGATGTGAAATTATTTACATTTCAGCATCCATTCAAATTCACCCTGAACAACTGACTGCCCCAACAATTTGCAAACCAAATATGAATATTTGATTCAGTAATAAAATACATTGAATTCAGCGTATGCATCAATAACATTTATTATTGAAATGACAGCCTGCATATCTGAATAATCTAGCGCTTTACTGCCATACTTCCTAAAAGAAAAAAAACATAACCGACTTGGGAACAGCCTTCTTTTATTGAAGTCGGTGAAAAATTTCAGGGACACTTTATGCTCTAAAAAGATCTAGTTTTAAATTATCAATCTTAAACTTGCCTCTTGACTTGACCCAGTATTAAAAAACTTAAACTATACTTTTCTTAACAAAGGTTTATTCACTCAGATTATCTAGCTAAAGGATAAAATAAAGTTCAATTTGAATATATTTAATAATGCCATGAGTTCACAAGGAACACTTAGTCAAGTCTTCAACTGGAGGCGGAGAGGAATCTTCTCCATCTCCAAAACAAACTACTAACAAGCTGGACGTTTATTTTTCACGGCCATCCCTACTTCCATGCTTGTATTATAAATTCTAAAGTACTGTCTGTTCTGTCCCCTGTACACATATTATTTATTTCAAATTGATGACAGGCGGACGGAGAGCTAGACCTTAAGGATTTCCTTTTGTATTGAAACCCTAAAAGACACTCGTAGGTCATGGAAATATGCCAAATCCAAATCTTATTAGTATGAGCCTTTCACAGAGCATCCATTATCTATGTGAAGAGAGACCAACCGTACTTCACTGTCTATGGTCCTCAACTGAGTTGTTTGACTGTATATTTCTGTATATTCTCATTATTTGTATTTCGCTGTACCATTTGCTATTCAGTTGAATTTCAAAACATGGGAGTGTATAAATATTTTCGCAGTTGACTGTACCCAGTGTTGCAAATTGAGTGAGGCAGATAGTTATAAAGTTACTCCTGCATACTCGTTCACTAACTAAACATGTTTCGAAAAACCGCAACGTTCATTATAATGGATAATGTAAGGCGGCGAGAAGCTGCGAATAGTTGGTGCGTCATTATTTGTTTAGTATACCTACTCGTCACCTTCTAGATAACGACACAAAGTTCTCAGACTTATTAATAGGGGATAAAGTAATTGAAGATGTGAAGTTGTGAGATTTGGACGAAAACACGTAAAAGCTAGTGAACGGATCGACTGAAATTTTGCACACTTATTGTCCTGAATTCAGAGGCTTTTTAAACTGGGCGTGTGAGATGCCGCAACATAATCCGAGGTGACTATTGTCACCTTATGTTGAGTTATAAAATATTGTCCACTTTTTTTCTGTTGTTTCTATTGTGACCGTTGTTTAAAAGATCTTAATCTAATAATAGATCACAATAACCTCGAAACAAAAATCATTATCTACATTAATCGAAATGCTACTAAGCTATTATTTTGGTGGCTTTATGTGCAGATAACTCTTAACAATAACGGCTGGATGGCAAAAGCTGCGGTTGAGTGAGTGTACGATGATGACTCAACTAGTTTACGTCTAGGAAGCAACTCGCGTTGAATTTGTATACACATCAATAACATAATTCTTCCTATCTGTGAAGCTATTTTTACGGAAACTACGAGCAGTAAAGTCGGAGATGAGGCAGATTTGAAATTCCACTATAGAGAGCGGGTAAAATAAATTGAATAGGGATGTTCACTGCATTCAAGTAAAGATACATTTTTAAATTATGATACTACAAAAAAGTCGTACTTTCTACAAGTAATTTTTTTTTGATATGTCGCATTTTCTTTTTTTTTTATACAGAAACAAAAAAAACGAAATTTATTCACACAAGACACAACAAAAACAAAGTGCAGTGTATCATTACAAATTGACAAAAATCATATGACGCTGTCAGTTATGATGATCATCGTCATCATGTGATGTCAGTTTGACACCAAACAGAACCTGTATAAATCCTCAATTTGTGACGTCACAGTGGTCTTTCATAATTATGGCGTCAAGGTCTCGTCGGTAACTTTCATAAAAATTGACAACACAGATACAAGGGATGGTAAAAGAGCAAAGTTTACATATAGATACAAATTTCAGATAAATCACAATCGGTTTGTTTGGTGCTCAGCTCATATTGAACACTAGAACGTGTGCGAGAGTCGACAGCCTGCAAGGCAAAGTGCTCGATCGGTTGAGATTACCCCAATTTAGGAGCATGTGCACCAAAAATAATTGGTTCGGTTCTCCGCCACTTAACTATCGGCTTCGCTTTAAGCTATTAGTGAAACGTTGTTGGTTGGTTCTCGGAATATTGTTTTCGGTTGAAAGTTTGCTCGTATACAGGGTGCCACGAAACATGTGTAACACGCTGAAAGGGGGTGATTCTGGACTATCAACTTTTGTTCTACGATTTTTGCAATTCGAACTTTTTAGATTTTTTTGTAATATTATAAATGTGAAAGTTTGGATGGATGGATGGATGGATGTTTGTGACTCAATCACGCCAGAACGGCTGAACGGGTCTGGATGAAATTTGGCACAGATATAGATTATAGTCTGGAATAGCACATAGGCTATATTTTACCCCAGAATTCCCACGGGAACGGACACTACGCGGGTGAAACCGTGAGGCGCTGCTAGTGTTAAATATTCACAGGATCCAGAATCACCCCCTTTCGACTTAACTTTCGTGTTTTATTTTTGCAGTTCTTGTGCATCAAACAGAAAAACGTATTGCCTCGTATATAAAAGTAACTTTATTTTTATCTCCTCCGCTTGAAACGCGCCCGTGCGTTATGTGCGACCGGACAACAGAGCTGGAAGCTTCAGATAAAATCGTTGCAACTAGACCTAGAACTTCTTTTTCGCTATTGTTCTGCCTTTGTTGGACATGACAAGGCGACTTTGAAGCTGGTATAAAAGGGGATATATGAGATTTGCAGCTTAACGTGTTTCTACTCATAACTTCAGGTTTCTTAACTTTTGAGTCCAAGTAAATGCTTTCCTTTGATCTCTTTAGAACGGTGAACAAGAAACGGTAATTTCTACAAACTTCCTATGAAAGAAAGAAAGCTCGTGTCATGATTGATGGATGTGAATTAAGCTTTCCATACCGAAAATTCATTCTCGGTATCCAAGTGCTAGAACAAGTTAAGTTCTCGCCACAAACGTTAATGATTTACAAATTAGTACTCGCTAACAAGTATAGCAGGAGTTTGTGATTGCTTTTCTGGTTACTGTGTCTGTTCGCTAAACATTTGTACAACTTAGTTCGAATTGTTTCTCTCGCTGTCACAATGCTTTGACTACATTGAATAGATAGGTGATCGACTCCAAATTTTGGCAAATTGGGCACACATTTTGTGAACTAAAAAAGAGGTGATGCTAATGTAACGGTTAACTATCCAACATTGAACACCTTGGAAGATCTAAACAATTAAATTCTTTCATCTCCGTTCCGGCAATCTCACTAATATTATAAATGTCAAAGTTTGGATGGATGGATAGATAGATGGATGGATGTTTGTTACTCAATCATGTAAGAACGGCTGAACGGATCTGAATGAAATTTGGCACAGAGATAGATTATAATTTGGAATAGAACATAGGCTACTTTTTGTCTCGGAATTACCACGGGAACGGGAACTACGCGGGTGAAACCGCGAGGCGCTGCTAGTATTCCATAAACACGTGCTCTTCTAGATGTCTTCTAATCTATAATTTGCTTTTCTAACGTCTGTGGTCACCAAAAGATAATCGAACAATTAGGCAGCTTCATCGGTTAACTTTGACGTTTTATGTATAAAAATTTGTGTCAAAAACAATTGTTTTAAATTTAACCGTCTGTTCGTGAACTCGGGCCTTAATCTTTCGAGACCTAACAAGGATTATCATAAGAAATAGAGCATGTTATTGAATTATACGCGGCTTGCAGTCGCAAGCAGTAGGTAGTCGATGAGCTAAGAGCTTAAGTAATCATTAACCGTAATACAAGTTTACCGAAGACATGCCTTGGGTTGTTCGCAGACTTACTAACTTTGTAGACGAAGTTTACTAGTCTGTCTTTAGTAGTACGACTTAAGTTTTCCTACCATGCGGAAAAGGAATATTTGTAAAAGAAGACCGAAGTGGATTTCATAAGGAATAATAAAGAGTTACAAATACAAGCGGTTTCTACTCTGGAGGTATAGAATTACGAAAAACGTGGTAGACAAGGCAAAGTCCAAGCTTACTCAGAGCGATATAAAAAATCGTAAAGTTAACACAAAAATCAGATTGATTATTATTACATAAATTGAAATCAACAAGCAAGTCTTGAGCTACTTGGGACATAATAAAAAATATAAAAAGCAACATTTGCATAAAGAAAACAGCTATTTGAATACAAACGCTAAAAAATTACGTCGCCAAAACGAATCTTAGAAAAAAATCATGATATCTATTTTAACGCAGCAGCCGGTAATTCCTCTGTAAAAGTTTTTTTTTTGTATTTATTTATTCCACCGTTAGGTACTCATGTTACATTTGTCGTTAAAGTTTAAGGCATACAGGGCATATAATAATAATGCTCTATATTTTAATGCTATTCTGTAAAATTTGTACGCCTATATTGGCAGATCACAGCGCTCTTAAATTTATGAGTGAAGATGTCTGTAATACCTACCCGAATAAATATACTTATGAACTTAGTTTGTGCAAAGAGATTTTCATCCGTTCGAGATAGAACACCGGATATTGATTCTTGTGCTCAGAGTCAAGCTTCTGGAAAGGAAATAGACTCAATGGCTTCCTGATCAGAATCTAGTCGATTTATGGTAGTCGATATTAAATATTATAAATTGAAAGCGAGCGAGTTGCCAATTGAAGTTTATATCAGCAGGGGTGTTTTAATTCATTCGATTCGTTTCCGAAGCGGATATGTCAGATTCCGACTGATCTTTAGAACGCTATTTTGATTTCGTTTCGGATTAATGATCGAAAGCATCCGAAATCCGCGGGTTGATAGAAAATGTGCATTTACGGCATCGATCAAAAATGTCCGGCTTTGCCGGCCCCCCTTAGATTCACAATGCGCACGCCACAACCTTCAGTAGCAAAAGAGAGACATTTTGACATGTTAGGAAAGCTTTTCAACTAGTGTCATTTTAGCGTTCAGACAAAAAGCATGGGTACAAAAAATGCAAGAATCACTCGTCCAAAGTGCTGAAAAAGGATGGAATTTCTTATTTTCAGTAAGTTTATTTATATTTTTTACCCGTATATTGAGATGTGAGTCATATACTTGTGAAATCAGCATAAAATATTGTTGTTTGGTTTGCCTATGTTAAAATATTAATTTTGTTCTAAATTGATAAATGGAGAGGCTATTTCTTCTAAATTTTTTTTTTCATTTATAGTATGTATTAATATAGATAGATAGATAGATAATACTTTATTGTACCACACAAACACAGAAAACAGTACAGAAATGAAAGCTATGAGAAGAAGTACAAAGGCGGCCTTATCGCTATGAGCGATCTCTTCCAGGCGACCTTGGGATGGACTGGACATTTACGAACAAAAAAGACGGTGGCACTTGAAAAGAGAAATTATAAAATACTACTAACTCTACTAAATATTTACATAACCTACAAAAAACAATAAACTAATACGAACATAAAAATAATTTGCTTAACTTTGTAACGAAAGGTAATGCTGATGAAGCAGTTTTTTAAAGATAGGGAGTGATTTGGCGCGTCTGATGTCAAGGGGCAGAGCATTCCATAGACGGGTCGCTTGTATAGTGAAAGATTTATATATATTTTTCATAAAAATAAGTTTAATATTACTAGTTGATGATTTTTAAAATAATTAGTTGGCCCGCCCTAAAATTTCATTTGCGTAGACTCTCTAATAAAAGAAAGACTAGGTTCTTACCTACCTACCAGAAGTATGAATTTATAAAACGTTTATTTTTTTCCCGTAAAAAAAACTCGTGCAAAGCCGCAGACAGGAACCAGTTCTTTTTAATCTAGAGTGCCTGCCTGAAATTGTATTGTCAGTTTAAATTATTGTATGTCTGAAATGACCCTTTTGTATAAATACCTACTGTTGAGACACCAATTTATAGTTTCATCAATAAATGATTCGTTATCTTTACCTGAATTCTGTTAATTAATCCTTATAGAAAATAAACTGAGTAGGTAGGTATATAATTCTCAGGTAGGTACCTACCTACTTACAAAATAAAATAAAATGAATTCGACTCCACCAATCTCTTGTTCCGTATGGAAAAAACTTGTCAGGCTCTGCGCAAACTGTCTGCGTCAAAACAAAACGAACCCAATTTTGAGTGACATTTTTGTAAGGCTCTAGGTATCTACGGGGGAGGCCGCGAACTCCTTATTTTTGATCGAAGATTTACGGAGACTTTTGAAATATGTAGTAGAAGCTTGTAGAAATTTTGGTATGGAATTTTTTAAAGTAATTTTGCATTATCAATTATACCTACTAGTCGTTCAACGAACAGTAGACCACGCGAGCACTTAACTTTTTTCCAACAAATAATTATTGACCTTCTTTCTTATTACTAAAATTATTTAAAACTGGATTATATGTAGTTAGGTAGGTACCATGTTTTTGTAATTCCTGTTTGTAGGTAGGTACGTAAATCCGTGGTTGTTATCTATAATAATGTTTTGACTTTTGACACTTTTGATTTTAAGTGAATAGATAGAATAACAAACGAACACAAATAAAAGCTTGTACTTCATCTATTCCACAGCAAAATAAGTTTGAAAATTGAAACACGTGTAGGTATTGTTTACTCAATCGATTCCGCAGGCCTTTTCGACGAATAAAATATCCCTGCTGATTCTCTTAGAGAGCCGAGCGAGGACGAGCATGTTTCATCCGCCTCACCTCAGAGTTTATTATTATAAAATTTTATTCAGACGAAAAACCCTCTATTATTTTTGACTGAGATAATGTAAGTGTGCTCACATCAACGTTGCAGGTTGCAGGAAAATGCGGTCTGAGAATACAATTAACATTTTTCCAATATATGGACATGACCATTTCTCAGACAGTTAATATGAAATTGTAAAAATGTAACTTGCATGAGGTCAGCTCATAACATAAACTTAAATGTACCAAGTACTTCCAAGAGAAAATAAGTAAAAAAAAATCTGACATTTTTCACAGCGTTATCAAGCCTCAAAGTCTGTAGAGCGAATGCCTAATAACATTTTTTTTAAACCAATTTATATTTCATACTAACTGAGCACGTGGCCGTGGTCGATAGCAAGAATTTTACCCACTGCTGGGTATACTAGCAGTGGGTAAAATCCGGCTGCGGGTGATGAGCATGCGGCTTCGCCCCTCATTTTTTGAGCGGAACCCTAATATGCATTTAATGAAACGCTGATATTGGAAACAGATACTTGCACGAGCAAATTATAAACGATTTAAAAACCCGGTTCGATTCCCTCTTTTCACTTGTCAAGTTCTTCACTTTCAATGAGGCATTATTAAATGAGTTATGTAGAGTTAAAAGCCCGTGCCGTACTAGAATGTGCCACGGGCGTGTCTTTGCGCTCGTGTGCACCGAACACAATAAGAACCTTTTATTATACACTTGTTGATTTCAGTCAGAGAAATCTATTACGAAAACATTTTTTATTGAAAACTTTTTTATTTTATTATATAATTTATAAAACCTTTTATTAACCTGTATACATGCTGATGTACCTACACTGTTGGATCTCGTCTTATTATATTCCCGGAGGTGGGCGTTGCAATCTGCGACACAGTCTTTTACTTCTGCAGGTCGCATCGCTTCCTGTTTCTGTTAATATGTGTTTTTGTGCATTTGCTTATTTTTTTCGCAAAATAATATATAATGCTATAGCTGACGATCACTCTCTAAATTCGGACGAGTGTATTGAAACTTCATTTATCTAAATCTGTTAAGCCTTGTCGTTGCTTTGAGGTAAGAAAGAGTACAAACAACAACAAAAAAACAAACATAGCTGATACAAAAATAAAAATACACACAGATTCGGAATAATCGACAGTGCCACAGAGGTCCTCTAAATCTAGATTGGCTACAAAGAATAAACTTTGGCAACCATATTTGGTTTTAAAGTTTTGAGAGTTTTAAGTCATGATGATGGCGCAAGAAACTGTGCCGAGAGCTCAAAAATCTAATATTTTGTGTTAATACTTCGCTAACGTTGTTTCACATTACCGCGCGAAATCGAATTTGCGGAGCCGCAACGACAGTTTCGCATATGTTCCGCATCTCGTACAACGGACAACGTCATTACGAATCTCTTGCGGCACCGCACCTAAGGGACCGGTAGTATGAGAGCGCTCTTAATGAAGCAAATTCGTTTTGTCTCAAATTATCAATGAGGCATTATTAAATGAGTTAGAGTTAAAAGCCCGTGCCGTACTAGCATGTGCCACGGGCGTGTCTTTGCGCTAGTGTGCACCGAGCAGAATAAGAACCTTTTATACACTTGTTGATTTCCGTAAGAGAAATTTATTATGAAAACATTTTTTTATTGAAAACTTTTTATTTTTATTAAATAATTTATAAAACCTTTTATAAACCTGTATACATACTGATGGACCTACACTGTTGGATCTCGTCTTATTATATTCCCGGAGGTGGGCGTTGCAATCTGCGACACAGTCTTTTACTTCTGCAGGTCGCATCGCTTCTTGTTTCTGTTAATATGTATACCTAGTATAAGTTCCTGATAAAGATTTTTTACTTTTTTTCCTTTTATCGTTTTGATAATGGAGCTCCAAAATTATACCTACATAAAAAAATTTATAAATTAGAAAAACAAATCTTTCTCAAAATCTTTCTCTTCGGAGACAGGCTGCGTTCAACTTGGACATGATGTCGTCCGGATTTGATTCGTGCGGAAACGTACAATTACGCATGAATGATCCCGACCTTCTAAGGACTATGGAAGCGCTCAGACTGAGTGCGATTGTTCGTACGTATACGTGCGTTTACTTATGACGTCCGAATAGAATCCGAACTTGTTAGAATTATACAGCGCATTCGTAGGCTTTGTTGTACATAAAATACACACGATTTACTTACGGACATAAATGTTTGTGAGATCAAAGTTGTTCTAAGAATGTAATCTGAAATCTTCCTATGGTGAAATTCACCGAATTCATCTATTTTTAAAAACATTTTCCGCAATGTTGCCATTTCCAGATGGAAACGGTAACATCAGCCGATCAAGATGATTAACTTGAAGATACAGATTAGTAGATACTAATCTGTATCTTCAAGTATCTTCAAGAAGATACAGATTAGTAGATACTAATCTGTATCTTCAAGTTAGTCATCTTGATCGGCTTGCAGACAAACATTATTCATTGCAACAAAGACTACTTTACGAACGCGATATCTCCGGAACACTGCCTATTTGTCAGCGAAACTTGTCTTTTTTATTTTCATACAATTAACCACGCTGACGTTACAAATCTGTCGATACTATGTAACCTCCTCTGAGTATTTTCATCCGCAGTTGCGTTGCGAAGTATGGACGGCCGCAAAACTTACGTAGCTACAGCTACTCTGTCTTGCTTACGAAAGGGTAGTTTTCGGACGAATATTATGACTCTGATTTTTTTTTGTTCGTATAAACCATTGTAAGACCAAAGTTTCAGTGTCAAATAGAAGCAAAAATAAACCATCATCATTCCAAAGTTTTCACTTGTTTCGTCTTCATCGTTTGAATTTCCCGTTTGCGTTTGATTACAGTTGCGATCTAATGAAACAAAACCAAATTTCGTAATGAGAGTAGGCCTCCACTATACGAAAAACAAAAGAGGATCGCACCAGGTTTAATTAATTAACAAATACCACGGTGCTTCACAAATTAAAGCATGCACTTGAGAGTCACAGCTCGTGCCTCTTTACGTAGCCCTACACTAATTCATTTACCAATTTGCCTTGAGCTCGAGCGTTCTGCTATTAGTAGTTAGCAATATTACTCGTTGGCTTAAAATTTATTAAAATTAGTAGAGGTAGCAGCCGGCGAGATGCATTTTCCGCAGCGCTGGATAATTTTATCGTTTAAGTAATTATTTCGTCCATCTAGGCGTGTAACATGCTCTAGTTTTGCCTGGTGCCAGCGAGTATAGGCCAATAAGAGAGCGTAGGTATATCAAATACCGCCCACTGGGGGCGTAAAGTAAAGATGTGTTCGTCTCTGTCATGAGACCAATACCACGGTAATGTTATCTCTTCTATACAATGCATTTCACTTCACTTGTTGACGACCATTAGGTCGGAGATGACACTGCGGCGGGGCCGGGCGCGGCGGTGGTGCCCAGGCTTTTGTTGCCGCTCTTATTGTTTGAATCTAACAACATAAAGGCTCGATCGTAAGAAAAGGCGTTAAAAGCGCCAGAGTAGGTCGTACTCTATTCTAGCTTTTTTAATAGACATTAACACCCATAATCTGCTTGATATTATAAATGTGAAAGTTTTGATCTGGATGACATTTGGCACAGAGATAGATTATAGTCTGGAGCACATAGGCTACTTTTTAGTGCGGAATTCCCACGGGGAGTGGAACTACGCGGATGAAACTGCGAGTCGCTGCTAGCATTTAATTTATCAAGCAACCTTACTTGGTATCATCTTGAAAATTCGTTTTAGTACTTGCGCGAGAGTTTCACCTGTGGTATGCGAGCGGTAATTTGAAAATTAATAGTGGCTGCTCGAATGTTCGTCCTCGGCCGTGAAAACATCTCCAAGAAATAAATGCACGGTGCAACAATTAGGGCTGCAACAGTATATCTCTCATTACTTCGCCCCTCGCACCTCTCGCATACCTTTAACACAAATGGGGTGACAAGCTCTCGTGCGGAGTTTATCCCGCTGCTAGGTCCCATCGAGCAGTAATCACAGAATATCAGTAGATTAGCTGATCACGTTGTAAATTGTTTCCCCCGAATTTCCAGGCCATCTACGACATGCTGGGCGCCTGCTCAAGTAACCGGCCCGCCGACTCCGCGGAGGAGCGCGCCAAGAACATCTTCGCGAAGATGGACGAGAACAACGACGGCCAGCTGACGCAGGACGAGTTCCTGAAGGGCTGCCTCCAGGATGAGGAGCTCTCCAAGATGCTGGCGCCCTAAAGCAATGGGCGCCGGCGACCCCTCCCCACACCCCCACTCTCCCCTCCCCGCCTTTCACCTGGTACCCCTATCTATATATTTTACGATAAACCGACGGCGTCTCGTCTGAATACGTACCTTTTAATTTTTCACGCAACAGTATACGAACGACCGCATCTCGCGTCGTAATTCTTCGCAATGCAATGAGATTTCTGGGGTTTATAAAATGATTGTGGTAATTAGGTAACGTGATAAAAGTTAAGACTTTTGGATGGTGTTTTAGGCGATCGCGTAACATCACTATTGACACAGCACGCGCTGTGTTCGTTCGAACCGGTCCGCTCGCTCGGAACTGCAACACTTGCAAGTCAGCACTTGCATAACGTAGCACAAGTTTCAGCGACACTCGTGTCGAGAGTCTAAAAATTCTGTATTCGGTCATATACACGGGATGATCAATAAAGCGGCTGTGCATATTTGAACAGCTCTCGGCGTGTCGGGCCAAGCCGTGCTTCTTGTAAAATTCGCCGTAAAGTGGTCGATTAAGAGAAAAGTATTTTAAATTTAAGAATAAATATTTGTGTAACAGAGTAAAGTCAAAAAATTAACAATTTTTAATAACTAACTTATTAAAGTCCATTCCTTTTTATAAAAATATTTGATAAAAAACGGTTTCGCTGTTGGATTGTCCACTTCTGTAGTTGAATATAAGTATTGTGTCCGAACCATTTCTCCGTTAGATCTATGTTTCCCTACCATGCTCGCTCTATTCGATGTTTCTCTGTCCGACGAAGAATAACTTACTATAACTGCACAGTATATAATCTAATTTCAATCTTAACGTTTAATAATAAGGCATTTAGCGTAGATTGTGAAAGAACGTAATCGGTCAGATTGGTACAAGATAACTTCACAGAGTAGATACAGAGTTCACGAAACGCACGCAGTTCAGTCGCCCGTAACTTGTCAAGCTGCAATCTGATCTGTTCGATCCAATATGTTAGTTACCGTAACAATTTAAACATGTTTGTCTTTTTGGTATATCGGTGTTAGATATTCGATGTCATTTCTAACTTCGTCATAGGGATCTTCAATTTCGGCTCAGTCCTTTCTGTACCAAGCTTCTTACACTCCCCTTGCGTTCGTCGCTTCGTTCTTATTTGTCCTACTTAGGTAGCCATTAGAAATTTAACGTATCGATGTTTAGGAATTCACGTCTTTTCCCACTAACTGTGCCTTCTAGTTCTCTTTGTACATAGTTCTTCATGATTGCTTTGTGTATTACTGTTAGGCAGTTCCTGGTTCTTGTTTAGTTATAAGTTTTGTTGATATGCCAAAGCGGCCAAAGCATTACGAAATATCAATTGTTTGTGTGCCCTAGTCAATTGTTTACGATATATTTTGTTATTTCTTATTAGTCGTGGCGTGACAGTGTCGGTCTTTAACCTTTTATTTGAATGGCCGCAGATTTTTAGGGTCGCGTTTTTTTAGAGCTGCTCCTTATTCCTATTTTGTTCAATTCGAGTGCATAACTCCTTCCGATTATAAAACAAGTCGGTTTTGCTTCTTTTATCCACACAATAGGTACTTAAAATTAGTTGTTATTGTAGGAAACGGTGGCACATAATAATTATCTAACCACCCCCTGATTCGTAGAAATCAGCACTGACAATGCAACTGTACCGTTACATGGTTTCGAAACATTCCACTTATTATAGCATTTCGTAGGTAATAATTTTCTATTGCAGTTTTTGTAAATATTTTATTCAATTAGTGTTTTTCTATCGATGTCGTCATTTTTCGAGATTTTCTTAGATTTTCCTAGACTAAAATTATTTATTTTCTACTCTCACTCGAAATTATTTCCTGTTCATTTGTAAATCGCGGAACAAATTCAAGTAGAAAAACGAAAATGAAAAAGTTGACTGATTTTTTACAAGATAAAGTAGAGAAAGGGATCAAATATGCGTTGTTTTTAAACCCTGGGGTTAGCTTCGCGACAGGGTGTTGTTCGAACATATCACAATGACCATTGACTGGGAGTTATTGAATTTAGTCAACACATCGCCGCTGGTTTTACTTCAAGAATCATTAGAGTTTGCTGAATTTCTACCGAATCGGCTGCATCAAAGGCAACTCATGACACGACATATCTCAAATTGAGAAATAAAATTTCTGAATTTTTTGTCAATTCGCTTGGTTTTTGTTGAATGATTGGCGCGACCCAGGCCTACGTATGAGTTGCTATTACTGTAAGAGGCTACCTGGTAGTCGTTAGTGTATGCCCTCGGCTGTCCTCCCGCCCCCCGCCCCACCCCGCTCCCACCCTCTATGAGTCATCTCTATGAGTACTTACTTGCACTTCAATGTCATAGCTGTTTTGATCTCTCAAATAATTCAGTAGTTTTAAAATTTCAGTCTAGGTGTTAATTATAAGGGCTTTTTAACATTCTTGTGCCATGACGATATATTATTTTATTTGTGTTTGTGTTTCTGTTTTGTAATAGTTAGATTGCTTTTACCGAAATTATGTTAATCTAACTGAATTTATTGTTGATTATTGTTTTGTTAAGAAAGATCTAATGGTGACTGTAAAGTTCGTTTTTGACTGTGAGTCGTTCCGCTCCTAGATGTCAACAAAATTGATAGATTGAATGGTGAAAGACAAAAACGCCCGGAGACGGCCTCACAGGCAGTTGAAAACGACACTAACTCAATTAATGTCGATTACGTTGTTACTTACACAAATAGTTCACTAATGTTGCGCACACTCATTAGAACATTTTCAACTTAAGATATACATAGATTTTATCGTCGTGTAGATTTCAAACTTTTCTACTATTTATGTATAATTTATAGGCGTATAAGTAGTCATTCCTACAATTATTATGGTAAACGCTTGAAGCACAATTCATTTGTAACGCGGTGTATTATTTATAATTCATGTACTAGTAATAGGATATAGTTTAAGATAAAATTGTAATAGCTGCGATAGGCACAAATCTGTTAGATTTATTTCCATTGTCGAAATATGTGTCCGTAGTATTTAAACTTCGATTGTATTTACAATTTATTCCAAGCACACTTTACTCTCAGTGAAATGTCTAAGATTTAGTTTCGTGGATCTCTGTCGAAAACGATGTCTTGGCAAAACTGTTCTGTGGTTACGTTAAACCCGCTTCTGTCCTCTAACAGAATCTCCAAGTCTGAAGTCTATTTTTTAAATATTTACATTTCGTACTTTACCCTTTTACATTTTAATTTAACTTTATTATGCGCACACAGGGCGCCCTTTTCAAATTACAGCTAGGCACGGTAAAAGAGTAACCACCTTCACAATGTCTTTGTTGTATCTCTAAGAATATCTAATGACTCACATTTGCCTATTCATGTATAATATACAAATTATAAAAATCTCCTATTTGTCTAATGTTCTCTCAGCACACCAACATGTTCAGTTCAAAAGATTTTTTAAGGGTAAACTTGATTTAAAATTCGATTCGATAAATTAATGCGAAACCGGGTCGCGACTCGTGGTCCCACTAATTTGACCCACTGGTGGGCCAGTGTGTCGATTTAATGGGCTCGTGGTCCCACTGTTTGGTGGGACCATCAGTCAAACTTCATCTACTTAGTGCCAACGCCTAACCTGCAAGCAAGGATTAAAACGGCTTGATAGGTATTGGATTGCCTTTCTGTCATTTCACATAGACAGTATTTATTTCGATGATCAACAATGAGACAGACATAGAGAAGTTTTTAATAATAAAATATAAATAAAATAGCCATATTATTTTTATAAACATCACTTCGAAAACAAATTTGTAGAAGTAGCACATCCATAGTGAGGGAAATAATCACTTGAACTGAACATGCAGCTGTGTGACTAGGTCCTCCCAGTTTCATCACATTTGGTTTCATTTTTGTTTTTCTTAAGTCGTTAAACATTTTGGTTACCCCATCTACATTGGATCACAAATAACACGGTCTTCTGTAAAAGGTTAGGTAAAAGGTGAGTATTGTTCTTAAATACTAGTTTACTGTTTATTTTTAGCTATTAATTATGTTTTAGGGCACAAGAATTGAGTAACTGAACGACATTAAGGTTGTGCTGCATAGTTATTACTTACTACAACGAAACCCCAGTAAAATACAAAAATGGGAAAGCAAAACAGCAAATTGAAGCCAGAAGTATTGGAGGACCTGAAGCAGAACACTGAATTTTCAGGTAAATTTGACTTTCTAACTAACTTTACTCCAGGGAAACTTAAAAAAGATATTCCTAACATGGTCTCCATACTTAACCTAAAAATCACTTTCTTGTTTTGGATCTTTTGTCAAAATTTGTACTTATTTGTCGTTTTGAGCTCTTTCCTACTAATAATACTGACTATTATATACAAACTCGACGCCAAATACATAATTTAATTTATTTGTGATAGTACATAAGTAAGTGCTATTTATTATTATGATACTTATTGCTTTTGTGCTGTGAGTTGTTTTCAAACATTGATGCTTGAGTATTAATAGTCTGCATTTCTAAATCTACACTTTTAATTTAACTTTTACTGTGACAAAGTGCTGTTTCTCATAAAGTGATGATATCTTTTCAGATGCAGAGATTCAGGAGTGGTACAAAGGCTTCCTGAAAGACTGTCCCAGTGGTCACCTATCGGTGGAGGAGTTCAAGAAAATATACGGGAACTTCTTCCCGTATGGAGATGCCAGTAAGGTAAATATAGCACGAAAATAACAATAAATACTTTCTAAGGTTTTTATTTATTATAGTTCTCTGGGTAATCTCTTTTTGGGATTTATTAATTTCTTAATAAATACTTTTCTTGAAAGTTGAACTGGTAGTGGAAACTTAAATTTAACTAAAACATCATCGCCTGATAATTTTCAATCACTGGTAACAAATGGTTTCCATGGCAACGGGACAAGAGGTCGTTCATTCATCGTTTCATCAATGTGTCATCCATCACATCAAACCAAATTAGACTTGAACTCTAACTAGATGTCTCCACTTGAATTTTTTTATCGCGCTATTGAAATGTTCCGTTTAAACCCGTTTTCATCATCATCATCATCATCATCAGCCTATATCAGCCCACTGCTGGACATAGGCCTCCCCTAATGAGCGCCATAGCGCTAAAGAAACCAACCAACTAACCCATTTTCACTAATTAGGAATTTGAAGTCGGTTTATAGTTTTTTAAACACGCCAAATTATAAAATTTATGTTTTTACTAGCAGCGCCTCGCGGTTTCACCCGCGTAGTTCCCGTTCCCGTAGGAATTTCGGGATAAAAAGTAGCCTATGTCCTATTCCAGACTATAATCTATCTCTGTGCCAAATTTCATCCAGATCCGTTTTGCCGTTCTGGCGTGATAAAGGAACAAACATCCATCCATCTATCCATCCATCCATCTAAACTTTCACGTTTATAATATTAGTGAGATGAATATTAACGCTATCACCGGTTTTATTGATGTTATTAAAGAGGGACTGGTGGGTATTATAACTCGTCGTTATTTAACAGAAATAAATAGACTTCAAAAAAAGGAGGAGTTTCTGTGTTCGACTGTATGTATTTAATGAATGTTTGCCGATTTCTTTTGACAAAATGTTTGCTCTCGAGGTGGACCCATATGAGTTTTATTCCTGAAAGATTAGGATTATTATACTTATTATATCATATGTATATTAGTATTATACAACTTAAAAAACAGTGTTAGCTTTCAGAAATTTAGTGTTGTCGAACTTCTATGAACATGTTTTTTTTCACGAAACACCAAGTTTTTATTTGTGGTTAAAAATTATAAATTTTTTGTTCCAGTTTGCAGAGCACGTGTTCCGGACATTCGACGCGAACGGCGACGGCACGATTGACTTCCGGGAGTTCCTGTGCGCGCTGAGCGTGACATCACGCGGCAAGCTGGAGCAGAAGCTGAAATGGGCCTTCTCCATGTACGACCTCGATGGGAACGGGTACATCTCGCGCCAGGAGATGCTGGAAATCGTCACCGTTAGTACCCCTTTTTGGTTTTTTTAGTATTGATTAGACGTAATTTTGGCGAAACACCCCTTGTTTGAGTTAGGCATATTAAGAGGGCGCAATACGGGTCATTTTGTAAAAACGATATGATTTCGCGTTTATAGGAGAGGGACAGAGCATACGTTTTTCGAACAGCATAAGCGCAAAAATCTATTTTTTGCGTATTTGCTAGAAAACTACACAACTTATGAATAAACTGGTAAAAAATATATAAAAAAAATATTACTAATAACCTTCGAATCAAAAACATAAAGGATGCCTGAGATCTCGACCAAAGTATGAGCGAAACAGTGCACTTTCATGTTTTTTTTTATCGTATATTTTTTCTAAACCGTTTTCACATTTAAAGAACCAAAGAAAAATGTTAATTGTATGCAATTAGAGATTTTTATCATGGGGATCCCGTGAATACTGAGATCTAGGCCTAGTTTGATAACCAAACCCGTTAGGTTCGCCTCTTAATCAGAGGACGTGTCATTGTCATTGCTCCACTAGCTTTTACCCGCGGCGTTTCGCGCACTTTTTTGGGATATAAAGAAGCTTACAATCTAGTACGAGACAATATCTCCCAACATAATTTTATTACACATATTGCACACAGCGCCATCTAGGAGATATTCGTAGAAGAATCATAGTTGTCGTCTTACGCGCGAGATTCATATTTTTGTCTTTTCTGCGTTCCACAAGCAATAAAACTATTGAAAAAGTAATTTGCCGCAAATCGTAAATCATATTCTATGAACGTATG
This sequence comes from Eupithecia exiguata, assembly GCA_947086465.1. Lineage (NCBI taxonomy): Eukaryota > Metazoa > Arthropoda > Insecta > Lepidoptera > Geometridae > Eupithecia > Eupithecia exiguata. The sequence goes on from OX352226.1 coordinate 4,839,553, forward strand.
ATAAAATCAACTTTGGTTCATTTGTATTTTCGGAGCAGTTGGGAAAATGTAGATTTTAGGACTAAATTTCGTACCTATTTTCCCAAATGCTCCAAAATTATCAGTGAATCGCATTTGGTTTTATCATGAGATCATAGAAAATGGTGTACGATTTTGCGGCAAATTACTTATTCGCTAGTTTTATTGCTTGTGAAACGCAGAATTTTTTTTAAACCACAACAAAATTAATCTCGCGCCAACCCGCGATGAACCACCTTAATAATAAATTTGCACGGAACTACGATGTAAATGGGACGACAGAATAGATTGGAAAAGAATCATAGATGTCGTAGAACAAGTTTGAATATAACCAGAGGGGGCAACTAAAAGAACTAACGAGACGCCGAAGCTAAGACTCAAACCTTGAATCAACATATCGTCGTCTGTCGACTAAACACTGCTAATTTAATTTCCAGGCCATCTACAAAATGGTTGGAAGCGTCATGAAGATGCCAGAAGACGAGTCGACGCCCGAGAAGCGGACCGACAAGATCTTCCGCCAGATGGATCGCAACAAGGACGGTAAGCTCTCACTGGAAGAGTTCATAGAGGGCGCCAAAAGCGACCCATCCATTGTGCGTCTGCTGCAGTGCGACCCGCAGTCGCAGTGATCACTCCACCCAATAATGTCACCCTTATTACCATGCTTGTAAGAGCTAGAGCGCATGTTACACGTTCGCCGCTCCTCGGGCCGCAAGTAAAGTCTCGCATCTCCCAGTCAGTCGCCCGCCGGTCGCGCGACCCGAGGACGCGACAAACGTGCGACTATATGTGTATAGTGTTAAAACTTTTCCCAATGATAGTAGTTAGGTTTAAATACACACTTTTCGCCCTGATTCGTTTTGCCTCTTTACGAGCGGGACCAGTATTGTTAGAAAGGTGGCGTTCGTCTACCTTCATTTTAGAAAATGTATTGTTGATGTAATTCGACGGGATATATGGATGGCTGTGTACCGCATTAAAACAATGATTTAATCAATGAATAATCGCAATAAAATCTGATATAATTATACGCTTTATATACAACCAATATACAAAAATGTATTTTGTCCACTAGGTAAACGTCAATTCAATTTTAACAGAAATAGCCGAACGCAATCTTTGACACGTCCCGCTCTTATTACAGCTAATTTATCCAACTTAATCTCCTCGTGTAATCTCTATTAAAAAGGAAGTACCTATTGAATCGTTCAATAATATATAAGTAATATAATGTTAACGTGGTTGCGTTGTGAAAACCCCGGAATCAGCGATCTTTAGGCTCAGAAGACGCAAGTCCCGACCTTCTCGCGGCGCTACCACTCAATCGTATAAGTATTTGGAAATTATATGTCGTTCATAAAGGTACCTTACCTACATTATATATTATATACTAGATAGTTTTATCCGATAGCTAAAGCCGTAGTTAATAATATGCTCTTAACGTTGTTATCACATCGAGTTTACGCGATAGTTAATTATATACTTAATACATCCTTATATTGGGTGTAAAAAAACAGTCCCCATATAGGAAATACGCTGAGATATATATTATCCAATAGTTAGTGATTACTGATGTATAGTACAAAGTATAATTTTATAGAAATGGTGCCTTTGCTCGAAAGTAAAAAAACAACCAACTACTTAGTAAACCCAAATATTCTAAAACCCGTGCTAGGCATTTGTTAAAGAGCAATATATACAAATATTATATACAAACGTAGATAGTAAGATACCTTCCACGGAATCGCATGTAATACGGGATTGTATTTTTATACCTTATATTGTAAAGTTCGATCCGTAGTGTCAGTGTGGCGTGACTCTGTTCTTGAAAACAATATATGTAGGTTTTAGGACATTACTTGGAACCTTATACAACGAACCCTGAATTTGTGAATGGAATCGAAAATAGTGTACCTAAATATAAAACTTGTTAAAAATAAAAGAGAAACCTATCCATTCGAAAAATTATCATATTAAGATGTAGCAAGCGACCTCCATTTAAAAGTGTAACCGTATTCGTAACCTACTACTACATATACATGAAATAAAACGTAGCGTTATATATACATAATATTAGTACATGCAATATATTCCGGTGACTGGTCAGCGACGCCAACGGTGGCGCTGCCAGCGCTGGCCCCCGGGCTGTCACTTCAGTGCTAGCCTTTATTTCATAATACCTCATATTTTTGCCATAAGTGAATATTCTAAACTCGTGTGTAGATGTTAACCTCGGCTAGCGTTGACAAGACAGCGGATAAAGCACAATTAAGACAACGCCACAAACGATACCGCAAATGTAATTTTACAATTTATGATAATATGTATAAATGAAAATATTTGTGCTGATCTTTACGCGTAGCTGATATTATTAAGAATTAGTTGTAATAATGAGAAAAAAAAACAAAAGAAAACTATAATCTTGAGTCAGCCTAAGTATTATTATTGTATGATTTCGATGATAATAATTGATATGTAAGGGTTTTTTTTTATTTTAGTGTAAAGTATAACATTGGACAGTAGCCGGAAATTATGATCTGTGTAGTTCAGAAACATATATGGAATCTGGGCTTGTAGCCAGTAGGTTTCAAGTAAACTGCATGACCCTATGTCAGACCTGCGGTATATTCACGTAAGCTGGTACAAAGTTGTTCAATATGAAGCACAGCTACGAATATGTATGCTATGTATTTACCAGTACAAAGTTCGCAGGCGAACACAATGAAAAAGATAATTCGTATATCATCAATTTATCAAAAATATGTAGCATTGACATTTAAGACCTTTGATGTCCCGAGTAAACCCACATGTTGCAAACGTTAATTCTAGCCTATGTGTGGAATCAGCTATAAATAAATATAATAATGAAGTGATTTTAGCTTTGACATGAAGAAGATTCTAAATTATCGATAATTGATAGACGTAATGAATTATTCTTAATAATAAGAAAAATAACACCACAAGTAGAAAGATGTAATTGTAATTTATGTACAAAACTTGATGAGTGGTAAATCAAAATCAGCCTTCAAAGTAAATTGAGAAGCAATAAAATAGGTACAAATAATATAAATAAAGCATAAAAAGTATGTATGTATATATTTGTTATACTAAAATGTTGAACGTATACATTGAGAAAGTTTAAATAAAATAACACGTTAAATATAATCCACGCATGCACTGGCTTTGTGGTCTATCGCGGCTGACGGCTTTTGATGTTACTGAATATCTAAGAACTATATAAACTCTCTTGCGCTGATTCACTTGTACGTCTTATCGGTAAACTTCATTAAACTTTGATGATACTTATGATAAATATTATAATCTACTTTTAGTCTAGTAGGTGACTTTGTGGATTTACACGCAGTTAGATCCTGTTCTTGCATTGTGTTAGCCTCCGTGAGTTCTGGTTTTAATGCCTATTAGAAATTTCCTTTTTCTTTCATAACAATTATACTAAAAAAATTAATTTCTGGATATTGTCGAAGAAATGAATCAACTGCGTTCATTTTGCGTGCTCCTTTGCATTATTAATTTTTATATCAAGTACCATTTACAATCCACCATCGTTTTGTGTATCCCTTACTTTTAAAGGATTTTTTCTAATTTGACTTATAATACATAATATTATTAATACTAATTGCACGTTGTGAGTTTCTTGTCCTCACAGCGTCGTCTTAGGATAATATACGTCATACCTATTGTTTTCTATAGTCTATCGTGAATATGTACTCGATAACCACATAATTTAAAATTGTGGGTTCATTTAATTTTTGCATAATTTTTGGGTCAATTGTGTAGCGAATCTCAATATTCGAGAAACGGAATATTGAATCAGATGCACAATTTTATTATATAAAAAATAATTCGCACAATTACTTTTATCCACAATCGAAGTCGAATATAAACATAGTCAACCAAATTAAAATACAATAAATAGGTAATTTCGATTCTAAAATTAATATGAAATATTTTTGCTAATAGGTGTTATGAATATTGCAACAAATAGAATACTAGGTTTGCGCATATTTAAACAAACGGTTAACTTTTCTTATAAACTTTAAATATGCAGTTGATTTCATAGTCAGTTACATTCAAAGTTCATTTGAATAAAGATTTGAATATCTCTAACAAATAAGTACCTTATAATAATAAATTGACTACAATCTTCCCAAAACCGCGCTCTGAGAAGGTTACTTTGGTATTAAAGTTGAGAAAAAAAACAGATTGCGTTACGTGAGGCGAGGAGCGTTGTGCACGAAGCGGCAACGCCTCCTACCCCAATCACAATAAAAAAAGCTTCTAGGAATGGGGCCCGCCGACTAGCAATAACACGGGCAGCTAAAGAGACCGCGTTCGAAGAATTAGCAAATCACTTGACCGGGTTCTATATTTCCGAGGGAGGTTCCTATTTTCCAGGATACCCTAGTCAGAGCAAATTAGACAAGTTTCAAATTAGATCTATTGTTTTACTGTCTTCCAGTATGTTAAGCAGTAGATGCGAATTTCGGTGTCGCAGCTAAGTCAGTTTAAATCAAATTGAAATAAATCTTTTAGTAGTTGGTATTAAAATTTTATACTTACCTAGATTTTTTTAGCATTGTTCTAGTTTTTTGCTAGCATTATTATGGGTGCTAAATAATGAATAATAATACTAACATGCTTTTATGGTTATATAATTATTGCAGTCTATTCTACTAATTAAACGCAAAAATATAACAGTGATTTAATTCTTCCCCTATTGCTTCCCCTTATTCTCGACTCTAATTTTAATATATTGTTATTCATTTATCTTGATAATCTTATGGTGCAGACAGTTTCATTTCGAGATCCGTGTTTGTGGGATGTGTTTAATATACTGTCTAATAGCTTCTCTTGATAACTTGTGTTTTTATAACGATTCTTAGTTTTGTGTAACTAATATCAGTATATGTCTATATTCTAAATAAGGTAAAGTAAAAAACACGACGAATTTCACAAAACAATGAAATGAAGATTATACTGAGCCAGAGGTTACAAAATACCACGATACATAATAATGATCTATCTAATTGTACAATAAAAGTGTACCCATTGCTACGGAATTAATCATAAATGATATAAGTAATATAGGAACTTATATAGAAATACCTTACGCTTAGTCCCTAAGCATTATTGTTTATGTTATCTGTAAATCTCGGGGTGCTATTGACTTTGCGTGTCGAGCGACCGCTTTCAAAGTTTTCCATACGTCTCCATTAAAATTAGTTGTTCCCATAGAAACTATTGTATGTGAAAAGTGACCCAACCGAAGCTCGACGCGCACTCGTCAAGCGTGGATGGAAAGGCTACTGAAGTCTAAGGACCAAATGTACGAGACATATATATGTAGATGTAACAAAGTACCTATCCCCAGCGTCACGTGTAGGTATGCTGACATTCAGATACATTTTGTAAACTTAAGCCAAAGGCGGACTAATTAACCACAAAAGAATCTGAGTGTCAGCCTTTTGGAAACATATCAATGTACTGTAGGTGACCTGATGATTATCCGTTCTGTATTCATTTGAATATTGATCAAATTGGGCTCTTATAATAGCACCCTGCTCTCTGTTGTAGGTATCTACTATTATCTGACTTAAGTCTCCAAGTTGTAATCTAAGACTAATGGCTGCTAATTCGCTGTATTCATAGATAGTAGACCTATATAACTAGGCAACAGCCGGTTTTTTATCCGCTTGTTATAATTTGACAATAGTTTAAACATTTTGTTAACCTCTAGTGTGTTTACTTGTGTGTGGAGAAACCAAGACTTGGTTCGTAAAACAAATAAACAAAACTTAATCAGGATAAGTGCTATAAATGCTATATTAGTGCTTTGTATAGGAACGTAGTATCTCTGCGTAAAGCTCCATTTTTTGCGAACCAAGTCTTGGTTAAAGTACAAAATTGAGCTTTACACAGAGGGACAAAACTCGTATACAAAGCACTAATATAGCATATATAGCACTTAATATATTAAGTTTTGTTTATTTGTTTTGCGAACCAAGTCTTGGTTTCTCCACACACAAGTTAATACACTAGAGGTTAACAAAAAGTTTAAACTATTGTCAAATTATAACAAAGGTATGAAAAACCGGCTGTAAGTCCTTACTTAACTCTTCTTCCTTCTGTATAAGTATATACATTAATCCTAACATTGTTTTTTCTCTGAAAGTTTCAAGTTCTAGTTCTCGTTGTCTGTTTTAGATATAAAGTTATATCTATTTATTAAAATTTTCTTCTCTCAATAGTTGTTTTATTTAACGTTAGGTTACATATACCTACTGATCATAAATTAATTGTTAATAATCTTAACATCTAGTTAGGTAACATGCTAGTGGAAAGTGATTCATTCTATAGGCACAATAGGCTATTGTAAAATAGTTACAAATTGTTATCAGCCTAATCAGTGAAAAAGCTTATTTTGAAGATTTTTAAGAGAAAATATGCTTGTTTTTTTTTCTCTTTTTTTATTAAGGGATTTAAATTACTACTTTTTTGATATTTGATCGAAAACACACTGCGATTGGTTGCATCGCTGGTGACGTCACACCTTTCGCATCACGGAAAACAGTGTCCCGATTATACAAGGTCTTGAAGGGAGATTTGGCAGTTTGTAGTGTCATCATCATCAGCCTATATCAGTCCACTGCTTGTTTGTAGTGTGCTTTCAGTTAATTCTATAAAGATTGTCGAAGATTTATTGAAAAAGATTTACGCATAAAAATGGAGGAAGATTATGTGCTAGCCGACAACAGCGTCATACCGACAATAAATAAATGTATATCGTTGCGAATTCCTAATAATTCCTTTCGGAACAACCTTGATTTTTACGCTGCTGAACTCAGAAATGACAAAACTACAGCGTAAGTACCTATATTTACCTACTTACTACCTATAGGTATTGAAAATGGGCAGTACCTACTAAAAATACAATTCCTTGTGTTTGTTTTTAACGTCCACTGCGACCACTACTCCTCCTGCCAAGTCATAATCTGATGGCACGGCAAACCGACACGACGGAGGAGAGGTCAGGCGCAGGACAAATAACGACTTAACGTGCTTTCCGAGGCACGGGGGTGTAACACCGCCGACTTCCTGACTCCGGGCTGCTAATGCGAATGTATCTTGCTAGAAATTCCCCAAGGCCTGTGGGGAGGTCTGTGGCCAGAAAGGGAATTTACATTTTAAAAGACTTTAAGTAAGTATCACAGAGTTTACAGGACCGTTCTCAACGGATCCGGTGCTACTGCAGGTACTGTTCACACAGAGTTTACAGTACCGTTTTTAACAAATCCGGTGTTACTGGAGGCACAGCTGGAGGTAATGTTCACACAGAGTTTACAGGACCGTTTTTAGGGTTCCGTACCCAAAAGGTAAAACGGGACCCTATTACTAAGCCTTCGCTGTCTGTCTGCCCGTCTGTCCGTCTGTTACCAGGCTGTACCTCATTAACCATAATAGTTAGACAGTTGAAATGTTCACAGATGATGTATTTCTGTTGCCGCTATCGCAACAAATAAAGAAACAGAATAAAATTAATATTTAAGGGGGCTCCCATACAACAAACGTGTTTTTTTTGCCGTTTTCATAGACTCGCACTTGGCCGGTTTTATAAACGAATCCGGTGTTACTGTGTTCACACAGACCTTACAGAACCGTTTAACAGATCCGGTGATACTGGGGAAGTAATGTCCACACAGAGTTTACAGAACCGTTTTTAACGGACCCGGTGCTATTGGAGGTAATTTCCACACTGCATTTATAAGACTGGGATCAGTGTACGTGTGTATCCGATAAAACGGGTCTGTATTTTAATACCATTGTGTGTGGCAATTCGCTCAGCTCGCTCAGGTCTTTCAAACAAATTTTACTAGACACATCGCTGCATCGCTGAATATAACCTTGTACCTACGATAAATTGGACCTGTACCTTCCTAAAAGGGACGGCTGTATCAATATACAGCCGTCAAAAATATCTGATCAGACACAATTGTCTGATCAGATATTTTTGCTGGACCAGGGAGGTAAGTCTATTTTTGTATTGACGCTAGTAACGAGACGTGATCGTGACGTCTTTTATTTGTATGGGAAATGCGTAGTTCTCTGTCCGCACGATAGAGGCGCTAAACCAAAATCAAAGGGAAAATAAGACGTTTCGATCACGTCTCGATACTTTCGTCAAATAGACTCACCTCTGGAATGCCTACTGTCAATCGCGTGAACTCACTCGTACTACATCTAAAAACTAGAGATGTAACGAATGTCAAGTTTTCGACATGAATGCGAGTATTCGATGCTCACTTTCGCGAGTGTTGATTTTTCTAACTTGCCCCCAACTTCACGCACTGTTTGCGCGCTACAAGATGGAACAGCACCTTTCATATGTTGCCGCTAAACAAATACTAAAAAAACATAATAAAATAAATATTTAAGGGTGCTTCCGTACAACAAACGTGTTTTTTTTGCCGTTTTTATAGATAATGGTACGGAACTCTTCGTGCGCGAGTCTAACTCGCACTTGGCCGGTTTTATTCAATTCTTATCTAATTCTATTGTATTTTACGTTGATCGATTATGAGAGTTGATTGTCCAATACGTTTGTAATGAATTTGGTTTTAATAAAATAAATGAATATTTTCCCGAATAACTATTTCAACTCGACTACTATTAACGTTAGTCACGTTAAAAAAAGATATGTAAAGTTACTAAGCTGGTCCCCTGTTCTGTCTGTCTGTCTATCACAATTCTCTATTCCTGTAACCGTACCTAATAAGGTATTATGTGTAGGTCGACAATCACCTCGTCCCATCCTCAAAAATAGAGTGACGCTATCGAAGCACAGTGAAGCCAATGCGGTATGACGCGACGACGGACGTCTCGAATATAAAAAGCTAGCCGCTCCACACACTTTTTTCGCGGTATAAAAATTTGCCCATGTTTTTCTCTTCTCAAACAATCACTTTGCCAAATTTCAGCAAGAAAAATTTCTCGGCCAATTCATGAAAAATTCAATAACAGGGAAAGTTTCATTGGAATCGAATTTATAATATGAATTAGTAAGTATGAATCCGCGCTGAACCTATTTATACGTACGTACGGCACGCGTATCAAAAACAAGGTGAACCTTCCTTAACATTGGTATTGTGACCTTGAACATTATTATCACTCCTTTGCAGAGACAATGTAATGACTGAGTTACCGAGCGCACAATATTCCAAATTAATTGTACCTTGCTATATTCATCAAAATCGCTGTTCACAGAATTAAAAAAAATTAAAAATAAAAACAAAAAGAAAAAAAAGAAAACGTTTCCTCATTACCCGCAGCGGAATCGAATCCTAAAAACATACCGTTGCTCAAATTCCGCCTGGTAAATCCAGAAACCTATTTGACATAAATAATACAGTAAGTTTGTACCTAAACTGAAAACTTAACACGGTTAGGCCGAAGCTACCTAATTAGTATGATTTCCAAGTAAAACAATAGCCAACTTAATTACTAAGGCCCATACAAATTAAACCAGTTAAACGAAATAAAATTACACGGCAAATTGATTTAAGCCCTTACACACATAACTGGTACCTGGCAGCGAGTATAGCTGGGGCTCTAAATTGCGTAGGTATTTAAATAAGAACGTACCTATCTATACAGGAATACATATGAGGTTATAGATGTTGGAAGCAAGTTAGTTCGCTCTGTATGGTGTATACTATGAGGTGGCCGTGGGCCGAGGGGCCGCCCCCTAGGGGGGACGCCTAAGGGGCCACGTCCAGAGAAAGTAAAATATCCTGGTATGAGGGAGGCTAGTATTGTCAAGCCAATGTATACGTATAGCTTTAAACTATATATCGACCCTCTATGCCTACTATGGCCTGTGGAGTACTTATTTACATATCTACCTATATGTACGTTTATCTATTATGCAGACATAGGAAACGGAGCAGGTTGGGAGGACGGTTGGAAATTTGCGTGTATTGGACGTGCTTCCTCCTAAATTGTATTTCCTACCTATCTATTCGAATACCTATTGAACACTTCCCCTTATGCCTTCTTACTACCTAGTTTCTTCTCGGCAATGTACTTAATGCGGTTACAGTTTGGCCCACTGTATTTGACTCGTCTAAGAGCTTATTTTGTAAACCTAAAGGAGTTACAGTTAGAGATACTGATTTTAATGTTGTCAAGGCATTAAGTAAGAATATCAAATATGTTTTAAAAATTCTTCATTTGGGTAAATACAAAAAGTCATGTTATACTCAAATTATATACAGCAGCTGGTGAACCCTACCTAAGTACCTACATTTAATTATGAACGTAGAGGTGGTGAATGAAATAGGCACTCAGATTAACAACCCGAGCATTCTTTATTTACTGGGTAATTTGTCAATGTTTCTACTGTTATCGACTAAAGGTACCAACCATCAGTATCATCAACACTAATACTATACAGCTGGACATAGCCTCCTCTGATATCGTCCTCATTAACTGTAATTACGAGGGAGTACTGACATACCGCTGGGGTAAACGTGTTCTTGAGTGGAGACCACGACTCGGCAAACGTAGTGTAGGACGCCCTCCGACCAGGTGGGATGATGATTTGCGAAAGACTGCTGGCAGATGCTAGATGCATCAAGCTGAAGACAGGGCGCTATGGCGCTCATTAGGGGAGGCCTATGTCCAACAGTGGACTACTATAGGCTGATGATGATGATGACCGACATACATAGATGAATGGTATTTGTACTATAACCTAATGTCAAGTTAAAACTAGTTGTTATGGTATTTGTTTACCAAGGTTTCAGAAACTTGAGAGCGAAGTAGGTATTAAGGGTTAAAATCGCTTGCTCGTAAAGTTTCATTGGAGTGCGCCCCTTGGCATGCGGCGGCGGCGTGCGCTTCCAGGTGATGTACTACATATCTATTTTGTGTAGGTATAGAACATTATAAATTTTATTTACTTTTACCTGACTTCTATATTTTGAACTTTCAATAATGCATTTGAAAAACAGAAAAACATAAAACATAATCATGCACTTAGAGAAGCTAGAGTAGAGAAATACCAAAATCAACAAACCAGACACTCGAGAAGGTGCATACTTACCTCGTGCGAGTACACTATTTTTGTGGGTGTCATTACCCAAAAACCAACTCGAGGAGTTGCTAAGCTGTGTCTCTTGGTCCGGTCCCTCAGACGAGCGACGAGAGGGCGCTTTGATCCCTGATCTTCACTGTATTGTCAGTTTTTCTAGGTAAAGTATCACATCTTACCTTATTTATTTCACATGGTTTGTGATAAAACGAGAAACATTTTGCTCAAGTGGTTACATTTTATATGACTGTGCTCTATTCATCTATGTTCATGTAATTTATTTCCAAGTTGCGAAGGATTTCGGAACAATGGGTGCGCGCAAAGATTAAGCTCGTACCCCATGAGATTATTCCTAATAAGGGGAGGAGATGGAGTATTTTAATTAAGTTTGATCGGAATCGGTGCTGGACCGGCGAGGGTGGTCGTCACATGTAAATGCGAGCGACACGGGCCGGAACCTACAGCAGTAGCCTACATCGGGAGGAATGGAAAATATATATCAAGCCGAGCGAAAAGTCCACTACACACCCCGAGGGTGGCTTGGCGCTGCGGGCCCGGACGTGCGTTCGATTCAAACGAGCCGTGGCCGCCCCCGGGCCGCGCCGGCTCGCTGCCCGCGTGCCTGCCGCTGGCCGCCGCCGGCGCCGGAACCGGCGACGCCGGCTACTATCTAACAAAAGACCCCGCGCGTACCTCCTACTTTTCGCAGTAGGCATCGCTTTTCAGATGTAATTTCAGATTTTCCTCGAGAAACTCGGAGGAAAATAAATATGCTTAAACCCGACCCCAGGCAGGAAAAAAGAGGAAAAAATATTAAAAATTAAGAAAATATTTGTTTTACAGTTATGTAAACATCTCTAATTACGACCTGTTCAAATTATTATTTTTTCTTTGCTGTGAGCGGATGGTTGGGCCGCGCTGTAATTAACATCTATTACAGGTATTTCACTAAGAGAGGAGTATCATTCGGCGAGGGCGCTGAGTACACTCAATTAAACGAGCTGCCCTCCGCCCCCGCGAGCCGCTCTGCTGATGAGGCTCTCAGCGCAGAGCACTAAACTTATTTTGTCCTCAAAAGATGGCGAGATAAGTGAGCGTGCTACGCGGAGCTACGCAGCTTCTACGCGACTTCTACGCATCTTCTACGCGACTTGCTATGTGCTCTACGCGTGCTACGCGAGTGCTACGCGCGCTGCGGCGCGGCCGGTGCGAGCGGGCGGCACGTCGCGTCGTCCGGCACCCCCGTGGTCACCCGCTCGGAACACCCCGCGCACGCACCCGCCACCCTCTTTAAAAGCCAGTGGCGAGCTTCAAGAGAAAGTGCCGCGTGTGTACGCTCACATGCGTAGAGCCATCTTTGGCGGGCGCCAGGCAGGGAGCGGATTATACTGTGGAGGCTCCCGCCTTGTATGCGTAAGTGCGTTCACACAAAGCCTTCCCACATACACATTTGCATAGTGACATTGTACGGTAATAATGTATGTGACCACTCGTTTACCTAACGCCCTACCTACAACCTTCCAATAGATTACCTACCTTATAAGTAGGTACCTATGTTATAAGATAACGAACGAGATCTATCTAACTTAACCAAGTAGGTATTACAATGGACGCGCATCTACTTCAGGCACCTCGGTTCGGTATTGTACTATAGGTATCTAAATTAACTAACTTTCCAATACAGCAGCCTACCCTTTTAACTTGCTAACTCTCGAAGAAAACAGGTGAGCTTCTTTATGGCATCATAGGCGCTCGAACAAGCTCTAGAGTTGAAATGAAAAATCAAATAGAATGTGACGCGATCACTAAAACTCATCTGGTTGTGTTATGGAAGTTGCCAAGATTTCCACAATGATTCACATCGGGCTGCCCACACATTTCATGAAAAGAAATTGAATTTATAATTTAGATTTCCATATGCGAGTAGGTAGGTACACATGTGCGTATAAGAGGATTCTTGAAGTTTCGTCGATATAATACGGCGTGCGCGGGCTTGAGGGGGAGGTGCGGGGAGGTCCGGTGCGGCTGTGTGCGTACGTCTCGGACATGCACGCTACGCAGATTTCTCTAACGATTTTCCCTGAGTGTGAAATGTAAAATAAGGGGTTAGACGAGGCAGTCCCCGCGCGCCCGCACCCCTCGGCTCGCCAAATTGATGACCGGCCACCCTGAGGGAGATCTGTTCAAATTTAACACATATCGTATTTAAAAGTAAAGCGCTTCGGAACCTTATCCTCTCTCATTAATATTCCCTTGCAAATTGTTAGAATATCTCGCCCGGAAAGGAGTTTATTTTTTGAAAGTTATTTATCTAACGCCTTTTTGTGCTAATTAGGGTCATGCGCCAATTCTAAAAAATTGTTTTACTTGTTTATGTCTATGTACAAAATACTGACTATCTTTTGTATTGGGATTACACGCAATACTATTAGGTATTATGTCGTGGATAACAGTGCATAGAATATCGCTAAGTGCCTCGGTAAGGGTCACTTATTACCGACTTCAGGAAGAGGATCTATGTTCGGTTGTAGGTATATGTTTTTTTATGTGTGTTCGTCGATTTCTACGTCAATTATAGACCGATTTTTTTTCGTATTCGTCTCTATTGTGTAGGAAATTATTCCGAATTGTTACCATAAAAAATATTCCCGAGGGATTTATAAACTAACTAGCAAACCAATTTTGGTGATATCTTCGCCAATTAGTTTCGTTTTGATGATCCTGTCGTTGTTGTAAAGGTGGAGTATGAGGTGGTCCGTGGTCCCATAAAGTTTTATCCTAGTAGTACCTACGGTAGTTTTATTACTAAAGAAAATACAATAATAATTACAACTAATATTTACACTTAAATCTATTTTCTAAAAATCTAAGCCGTCACCAGAAGGCAAAGTGCCCAGAATGCTGGCAGCATTGCCACGTTGAATGGCAATGCTAATTCGTTGACCGAAATAAAAGCCAGCATTCCGATCACCTGTGGACTCTATTAGGAGTTTTGCTAGATCTTTGTATATTCCATGTGCCCCAGGACCCCAAGGACCTAGGGTTTCCACCCCAAACGGCTCGAATAGGTAACCTCGGTCAAGATTAGTAGTAATTATATTATATTATATTATCACATTATACGTAGTACCTACGTATAATGTGCGCCGTACAACGTATCTAAAACATAATCACATGATAATTTTCAGTAACTGGTAACAAATGGTTTCCATGGCAACGGGCGTAAACAAGAGGCCTTTTCATTCGTCGTTTCATTCATGTTTAATCACTCATCACATCAAACCAAATTAGGTTTGTATTTTAACTAGATGTCGCCACTTGAAAAATTTGATCGCGCTATTAAAATGTTCCTTTAAAACCAATTTTCACTAATTAAGAATTAGCAGCGCCCCACGGTTTCGCCCGCGTAGTTCCCGTTTCCGTTGGAATTCCGGGATAAAAAGCCTATGTGCTATTCCAGACTATAATCTATCTCTGTGCCTAATTTCATCCAGATCCGTTCAGCCGTTCTGGCGTGATTTAATAACAAACATCCATCTATCCATGCATCCAAACGTTTACATTTATAATATTAGCGGGATTATAAGTGGGATTTGAAGCCCGTTTATAGTTTTTTTAAACACATCAAATTATAAATAAGTACTAATTTCACATACCTAAATACTAGAAACTACTTATTGTACCTACTTATGCAATGATTTGTTTCTTGTGTACATTTTAATTATTACCGTTCTGAATGTTAACCAAAATTTTAAAAGAACACGAGTTTGTTATCTGTGTGGAGGTGAAACCGGTTCCCCGCGGCGGCTAACTGTATACTATCGTTTTTATAGCGCCGCATTCTTTTCACCCCTATCATCCCCTTGGATTGCTGCATCTCTTGCGTGATTCCCTTATAAAAGTTTTCGTGTCTTCGCCACTCGAATTCCTTTATAGTTTTAGTGAATTAGGAACAATATTTTTTGCTTAGATATTTGACGTCTCATGGTATTTTTTATTGACTTATACTAATAATAATAAGTACTTACACATAATAATAATAATAATAAGTACTTATTCATCATTATTAACTCTTGCACTCTATACTTCAATAGGGTTGGGTGATTTTATTATGTAGGTATACCTACATAAATTAAATTAAATAAATTCCTGAAACAGTAAAATATTTATATTTTACTTTATTTTACCTTATATTAGGTACCTACCACTATAGATAATAAATTCCTGAAATAGTAAAATATTATGCATTATAATGCATGGGAAAAAAAGTTCCTATATTAGGTACCTACCACTATAGATAATAAATTCCTGAAATAGTAAAATATTATGCATTATAATGCATAATATTTTACTATTTCAGGAATTTATTATCTATAGTGGTAGGTACCTAATATAGGAACTTTTTTTCCCCCTCACGATACAGGCTCAAGCAAAAGTTTGCAAATTATACATTAAACATAACATATAATTTTGACTCCACTAAACGAAATTGCAACGCAACCTTGAACGGCTTACGAGCTGCGCCAGCGCATCATTGTCTCCTCGGCGCCATGGTGTAGAAACGTGAAGAGATTTTTTTCTGTTTTCCACACCGTCGTTTTACGTCTGTGTGGGTGTTCTTTCTTGGAAATCCTCTGCATTTGAGCCCCAGCTTATCTAACAGTAAGTTCACAAAGAACTATTAGTATTTCTCTGTGTGTGTGTGCTTGTATAATACACCTGTTGTGCACGCGCTTGTGTGCGTAAGCGGGGGTGAGTGCGACGTTGCTAGATGCATTTTTTTAGTGCGTTGTAGATTTGGCAACGCCGCGCAATTTGGATGCATCATCAGTTTCTAAGATGGCGGATTTATTTTTTCTGACGTTAGCTCTGGTGCGCTGGTAACGGAATGCAGTTTGTATTTCAAATTAAAGGTCCTGATATTTACACGCAGTTAACATACCTTTAACTCAATGGATATTTTTAGTTATCTTTTCTTACATCATACATGGATTGCACAGAAGTCTATCATGACAATGGACCTACTTAGGTAAGGTACTACCTAGTCGTAATTTAGGTGTAGGATATTAAACAAGTCTGAGTGAGAATAATAAATTTAATATGATCCAATTAAAAAAAATGTGTTATGTACACTAAGATAGGTACCTACCTACCTCAATTTAGGTACCAATCTCTTAATGGGTGGGTACTAGGTAGGTCTGTACCTATTAAGAAACTTAAATATTTGAATACTTACCTTAAGGCGGTACCCCGACGCTCACTAGCGCCGCCACCTATTTTATTTTATTATAACGTTAAACAAAGGAATTTTGTTAAATTGCATTAGGCAGTTTGTACGTATTACTTTATTATGCTTTTTTTAAAGCTTCTATAAAAGTTTCATTTTTTCTATTAGGCAGTGATGCGAAGTTAGTCGAAGCTAAAATAAAGTGAGTCGGGGTACTGCCTTAAGAATATTAAATGAAAAATAGGATACCTACCTAAGTCTTTTAAGTAGGTAACTTCCTAGGTATTGTATAAGTACTTAATCATCATCAGCCTATGTTAGTCCACTGTTGGACAAATACCTCCCATAGTGAGCGTGATAGCGTTCTGTCTTCAGCTTGACGCATCCAGCATCAGGTAGGTCTAGGTATAAGATAGGCACTAACACTAAGTACAACTAAATGTATTCTAAAAAAAATCGGTTTCTATAATTCATTTATCCATAAATCAAATTATTTAAAAACTCTTACTTTGGGCCTTATTAAAACTAGGTGGCTAAAGCTCTGCGCACCTAAATCCAATACCGCTACCATTCAGCACAAAAAATTGCATTCAAATATAAGGCCATAAACGCATTACCTTAAGATACATTTTACAGTGACAAAAAAAATGACATCCCAAAAGCTTCAAACGAGTATTCCGCGAGCATTCTGTCATCTGATGCCGCCAATATAAAAAACATCTAAATGTTAGGAGTTAAAGCCCAAATTTGAATGCACATTTTTGGGCTGTGCTGCGTGAAGCGTTGCTTCAACTTCAATAGGGGCCAAATTAAAATTCTCAATTTCTGCGTGTATTCACTAAATATACAAAGTAAGTAAGTCTCAGACTTTATTAATGATCTTCTATTTAAAAAAAGTTTAAACTAAAAAATACATTAAAAAAGTATAAATTATAATCATCATATTTTTAAACCAGTCATTCGTAACACTACCATAAATCTTTGAAAATCAAACACCAATACTTAATTAATTCGTTTTAAGGGTTCCGTACCCAAAGGGTAAAACGGGATCCTATTACTAAGACTCCGCTGTCCGTCTGTCACCAGGCTGTATTTCATGAACCAACCGTAATACCAACCATATTAGATTGTTGAAACTTTGACAGATAATGTATTTTTGTTGCCGCTATAACAACAACTACTAAAAACAGAATAAAATAAATATTTAGGGGGGGCTCCCATACAACAAACGTGATGTTTTTGCCGTTTTCCTAGATAATGGTACGGAACCCTTCGTGCGCGAGTCCGACTCGCACTTGGTTTTAATATTTTTTTAAATTAAATTTTGTTCAAGGTTACTTACTATAAATAAGTACGTAGGTACGTAGGTCCGTAACAGAGGGCGTAATTAAATGTACCACCTAGGTACCTACCGGAATTTCACGTAAATGTAGGTAGGTATATTAAATAACGTTTTAGATAAGTCATTTGTCTCTGGAAGACTAGTTTGCGGGAAGAAGCTAGTGTACACTAGGTACAGTGTGTGCCTAGGTCGTATATGTCAATCTTTACACTAATAAAATGAAGCACTGACTCCTTGGGTTACCGACCTGTGAGTCAGGCAGGAGTCAGTTCCTTCCCATGCTGAGAACAATACAATACAATTACTCTTTATAACACACCAAATAAAAAAGATACACAAGTCAGGAAAGAAATTATACAGATTACGTTGTATAATGGGTGGCCTTATCGCTTTGAGCGATCTCTGCCAGGCAACCTTTGGATGGACAGGGAGTGATAAACAAGTGTAGACGGTGGCGTGTCATACAGAATAATAAATTATTTAGTTTTAAACATACATGAACAAATACCTACTATGAAAATTGATACATACAAACAATCTCATATTTTGTTTATGAGTAGACTATAGACTTAGTTAATTTATGAATAAAGAAGCCTCTGATTTTTATTATTATAGTGCGTAATCCCTTCACACTCGGGGATTCTAAGAAATCAATCCCAAAAATGTTTCCCTCAGTACGGGAATGTGCTACGAGGTCAAGTGACGTAGGAGCAGTTTTTAGGGTTTCGTACCCAAAGGGTAAAAACGGGACCCTATTACTAAGACTTCGCTGTCTGTCTGTCCATCTGTCCGTCTGTTCGTCTGTCACTCATGAACCGTGATAGTAAGACAGTTAAAATTTTCACAGATGATGATGTATTTCTGTTGCCGCTATACTAAAAAACCGAATAAAATAAATATTTAAGGGGGCTCCCATACAACAAACGTGGTTTTTTTGCCGTTTTTATAGATAATGGTACGGAACCCTTCGTGCGCGAGTCTGACTCGCACTTGGCCGGGTTTTTTTATATTAATTGATTCAATCCACTCTGCATTCATTAATTTGCTAATAGCACCTACGTATGGAAGTTATATCTTTCTAAACAGGTTTTAAGCATGAAGTTAGAATAAACTGTGCTTATAGCATGTATGGTGGATGGGAAAAGACCACGAGGCCGATCACCAAGCCGCTGGTCTGACATTGTGAAAGAGATTACGGGACTCCCAGTGACCATTGCTCTCAGACAAGCCGAAGATAGGGTGGCGTGGAAGCAGCTGCTCAACTCCTCAACTAAGGCTTTCCAAAGTGGGCGCGACCTTCACTATTGAAGAACACGATGAAGAAGAAGATAGCATGTTTTGTAATGCGTGAGTACCATCACCTTTAGATCTGACGACCTCTGTGGCGCGGTGGGCGAAGGTCCGCCTGCGACGCAGGAGGTTGCGGGTTCGATTCCCGCCTTGGGACAAATATTTGTACGATCTGCAGGTATTTGTTCCGAGTGTTCTGGTCGTTTTCTATGTATAACAAAAATATCTATCTATGTAATATATTGTATTATGTATATCAGTTATCTAGTACCCATAACACAAGCTCTGCTTAGCTTGGGGCTAGATAATGCTGTGTGAATTGTCCAGCATTATTTATTTATTTATTTAATCTTTGAGTTTTACTTACTCGTACACTTTTTAAAGCCCTACGGGTTTTAAGGAGTGTTATAAATTTAAGTCCAATGCATATTCTTTTTAAATAATTTCTAAAGAAAACTCTCGGCAGAACAAGTAAGAAAATAATATTTTAAATAAAATTACTTTATACCTACCAAAAGAATTTGACTTTGTGTGGCGAGTCTCCCGAGTACACCAATCTCTTGAAAGTCCGGTTAGTCCCCGTATGCTCTAGTCCCACTTTGTTGGACTCGTAAAATACCTATTAAAAAATTTCACCTCGCAGCCTTTATTGGTCCACTGCTGGACGCAGGCCTCCCCCTGCTAAATAGCCTTATATTGGCTTTTATCGTAATGCCCATAATCCCCACGCTGGGCATGCGGGTTGGGGATCGCAGTTCGGTGAAAAAATGTTTTGATACGCACGAAATCACATTCGCGGAGACAAAATTTAGTGTACCTAATAATTTATTTAAAAAGTAAAATATAAAAATCTAGTCTGTAAATATTTTAATCCTAGGCTTAATCATCATTACAGATATGAGGGCAACAGTTGTAAACAATTACGAAAATGCGAGTTTTTACGTTTCGTTTCATTGCAAAACCATTATCAAAAAACCTAGATATTTTTTTCATAACTAACCTAGAACAATCTGTATCGACAAACCAGACAAGACGAGGGTGACCTTATCCGAATATCTACAAAGCAACCATATACCTAGGTCTACCTATAACAAAATCGGTTCCGCAAACTTCATACAAACGACGGTGAATAATCACAATATAATAACAGGTCTGCGTCCAGCCAGTTCAATCTAAAAACGGGAGCGTTCGCCGAAGCCATGCAATGTGACCTCAGCCTAAAGTCAAATCGGATATCTGAGTAAACAGTCCGAACCACAAACTTAAGCGTGCATCTGGACCAAATAGGAAAAAAGACAGTCACTTCGAACTAAAGAATCCGTTTCTAAAACTACATCGCCACTCGCGGCGGTGTGGCGCGGCGCGCCCCGAGCTCCTTCAACTGCATTTACAACTTGGTGCACTGTACGTACAGTTTTTTATTTTCAACTCTCATGTGTCCGTGTACAAATAAAATATAACTCAAAATTAATATGCAGTTATGAATAACGCTGTTAGTTTAATCACTAGGATCAGAAACTAAAATCATTTTGATTTATAATCCCACGCTTAGAGATCGCTCGGAAGACTAGATAACTACATCTACCGAACGAAATCTAACCTTTAGGTTTGGCGTCCACTAAAATCTAACTATCAGCAAACCTACGTTGATGTAGGGTTTATCAAGGTACGTCAAATAGTCTTATCGTATCAATACTTTAGGATAAACTTAGCTATAATTGTGTGGTCAAGGTAAGTTACGTTAATCTAATGTATGTCATTGGTGTTTCGTACTGGTTTACATTGGACTAATAACAAAAATTACATGCTTGAAGCCTTATTTATCTATTTATTGTCTATCTCAATATTAAAATAATAAAAACTATTCGAGAAAATACTATTAATTTAGGTACTTACGTTAATATCTATTTTATCAGATCTATCTAAAAACACCCCACACGATGTGATACAAATAGTAAACAATTGACGGATGGTCGTACAAACATGACGAACTAATCCAAATCTAGGGTTCTTTGAGAGACTCGGAACCCTACTTACTACCGGTACGGTATGAATTAGATGGAACGACAAACTCATGAAGTAGGGAAGTCAAAATGGTGTGCTTACTGATGGTAAGTTTTGAAGTGAAAAGTATTGTTTTTGCCCGTTCCAAAACCATCCATTATAACTCGGTCTTGTCATCCTCGTATTTAATAATAATAATAATAAAACATTTATTTCAGGCAACGTTAGTCTAGTACAGGATGTAAAATACTTAAAAACTACGGCCCATATAAAATATATACCTTATTCTAACATACATAAAATATATACCTATTTACTACCACGTAGAGTCGGCGACGTGTGACACGCGATATGTGCTGCGACCGGTAATCGTCCGCGAAAACGCCGGAACAGCACATTCTTCGGCCAGAATTCTTCCTTAGTGAAGGTCGAAATATTCTCAGTTGGAATACGCACCACAAATGATTTAAAATCATTAATGGGGTGGTTTAGTCTCTAGTAATAAAATATTCTATTTAGTAACTACAAAGCATAAACATTTTTATCATTTAGTACCAATTTTATCCTTTCGGCTAAAACGTTTTATTACACTATTTCTAAAAGCTGTGCCCAGTAAGGCCTTGTAACATTGTGTAAAGGCTGCACTAAGATAAAACAATGAACCTAATCTGTACTCTTTTGTTGTTTATCAGGTGTTATAATTGGAAACGAAAGATAATCACCCATAGTAAGTTCTAGGAAACAACAGCTCTGTTTCTTCTACAAAGTATTATTTATATTTATCTGAGTTTTACGTAAAATTTTTAGTGATAAAATAAACCAATGAAAGGCGCACCACACAGAAGGAAAAGATAGGTACTGACTAAATTCTTAGTAAATCCTAGTTTATGGCCAATGCAATTTATGAATTAATCATTTTTTTATTGAATACAGCAATAAGTGCAGTTGCTTCAAAGTTTCAGGAATTAATCAAAATGTTTAAAAGTAGTGACTTCAACGTAAGTCACCTAGAGCTAGAAAAATTTAGTCCCGAGGTAAATCATGATCAGTGTTATTATACTTGTCCACGGTTGGACTAAGCATTATATACATAGATATGCTGAAGCTGCTTGGCGCATGCAGCATCTGCATGCAGTCTTTCGCTTAATCCATTTGAATATTTAAATATTACCAATATCACTTCTAGTTACGATATTATTTTAGATTGATATGGATGGACCCTTCCTAAACTTATGCTTTTGATAATCTGAGCGTAGACAGAGCCGTGTGGTCCGAAATCGAGCGAACTTACGAAGAAGAAAGACATGAAAACAAAAAGGGTTTTCATGACTATCAATAGATAGTCATGTATGACCATGGAGAATGTGTCATCAGCGAGCGTTAATGTCGTTAGTTTTATTAAGAATCCGGCCTTGACCTCGAGTGGGACAAAAAAGGATTAATATAAGTTTTACTTACTTTGGAGCTAGGTAACGCTGTGTGGATTGTCCAACATATTTAATTTTATTTTAAAGACTTATTGTTATTAGTATTTATTTAATTTAAATAATTAATTTTTAGCATTTTCAAACCATACAAATACTAACCTGAATTCAGAAATGGTTACGAACGCTTGCTTTGCACGGTTTTATTTTAATTTTCTGTCAAAACATAATATTTAGGTTTCAATACGCTTACTAGGGGGGTTAGGGGGTTCAATATTTTCGTATCGTATTTAATTTATAATTCTATCTACAAAAAGTTGTGTAATAAAACTTTATAAAACCTTTAATGTTCATGAATCTTTCCATAAAAATAACGAAAATTAATAAATAAACGATGTTATACGTACCTATCCATTAGAAATAAAGATAATCAGCATTATACCTATTTGATAATTTATAATTTGACGGGGAATCGGTCAAAATTTTACCATTTCGTAAATTTTTAACTATGCTGCTAACTTAATAAAGAATTAATTTAATTTCGTGTCCGCTCCCCGCTGCCAGTCGCTCAGTGCGAGCCCGCGTTTTCGCGAGAAAGCCGTCGATTCCCAACTTTGTTTGTCAGTCGTCATGTGTTTATTGCCTTCGTCCCTCATAAAACGTTATGAATGATACAGTTCGCGAGCAGGGATTAACCGTTTAGTAGGTCCGCTCGGTACCCATTATACATACACTTAGTTCTACATTTTTGTTTTGTTGTTTTTGCATAACGATTTTGTTTGCGAGTTAGATTAGGTAATAATAATAACTCTGAAGTATTTGAATGTTATGAATGGTTACTTTGAAATTAAATTTTCTTATTACGATTTTAAGTGAGTACCTATAGTTTTACCTACTTTTCGATGTAAATACTTATACTTATTGTAACCAGGTGGATATTCCACTAGGTACTTTTAGAAATACTACTAAGTATAGGTACGTATTACTGAAGTACCCAGGTAAGTAATTTTCATCCAAAAAATTTTTTTTCACAACAATAAACTTATCAATAACCAACGAAAACCTTTAAAACTCTAGTCTAGGTACTTACCTAAGTATTGCTGTACAAAGTGGAAGCTAAAAATAAAACTCGATTTCAAAGAAACAAGTGTGAAACAGGAACGGGGAAGGCTCTGTGCTCCTGCCAAGTTATCGGCACAGTCCGAGAAAATCGATGTTCTCCCCCTCATAGTTTGCATGGACCGGCGTGACCGGTGCGGTGCGTAATCCTGCCTACCTTACTACAGATACGCGCATATCATTTATATTATTGTCATCCTATATTGTTTTCCAAGTTTACATTTCTTAGAAATAGAATAAGAATTTTTTTCTATTTCGTCGCTTTGCTTCCCCCTTCTGACCGCGCCTCTTGCGTCCACTATGCAAAATTTTCGGTGCTGCGCAGCGCAGCGTTTTGCTATTCGACGCCTTACGGATTTGCTTTTTTCTTTTGAAATTGTTTGTACCCTACTCAGATTTTAACATACGTAGGTACATATTTTATGGGAAGGTTCTAGAGATTTTATGTGATCTAGTTTTAGTTGAAATTGGTTTCTAATTAGGTATGTTTATCAAACTATTACGAATAGGTACGAGAGCTCAATATATAAGTAAGGTTCTAGGTAGGTACTTACCCAGAAATAAAACAAAATAAGACCTTTTTTAATTAGATTCCCTGACATTTTAATAAACATACTTAGTTCAATTATATTCTCAGTTGAGGAAGGTATTGTTTATTGAACTAAGTCTATAAAATGTCAGGTCAACATTTTTCAAACAAAAGCACAGATGCTATTTACGTAAACGTTGGAACTTTCACTATGCAAGTAAAAAGAAACAAGTTGGTAGGTATTATGTATTTGCTGAAATGCATTTGTTTTGCAGATAGTTTAACAATAATAAAAGTACTAAAGTAGGTAGGTAGGTACATATTTTAATGTGAAGGTCAGTTGCATCGCCTTTAATTGTAGCTAAAGTTGGTAGGTAGTCCGACTAATTTAGTTTTCTGTTTTTAATTATTAATAATAAATTATTTAGTTAAATGATAATTTATTGCAGTTATCTACGTTTCTTACAAAAAATAAAACATTTAAAATTTAGAGAATTTCGTCGCAGAGTCTGTCCGCCCGCATTGTAAGGGTGGGTGCTATCGCTGTCCCACTCGGACGCAGCATCACCGGACATTTCGACCGGGCATTTCAATTTTGAGAAAGAGTAGGACCAGCTTCGTCCCCCGCGCCGCACTGACCCCCGGCTCTGCCGTCTCTCTTGCACCAAGGACACACAAAAGGACGCAGGAGCGATAACTTCATCACCGTGCGACGTTCTCGCTCGCTCGCGCGCACGTCTCGGTGGGGGACGACGTTGCGAATTGTTATTGAAGTCATGCCCCCGAAGGCGACTTCGGGAAGGCTGTCAGTCGCTCTCTAGTAAACGTCCGCAGCGTCCGTACCCGGATGAAGAACATCGCTCGTGCGTTGCACTTATCGCATATCACAAACTATCCGCCGCGGTTCAAAACAAGTGCCAAGTCTTTCGCCAATAATTATTCTGTGATTTAAAAAGTACAAGACATTTAAAAATATTGAATCTCGGACAATAATTAAAGTAAATATTAGTGGAGTGGTCAGTGTTTCCGGGTGGTGTGTGGTACTCGTGGCAGAGGCAAGGCGAGAGGCCGGCGCGAGTGCAGCGGCCGGCGACGGCGCGCACGTGGCCGCGGCGCAGTAGCGCGCGCGGAAATGCCGCGAAAAACTTTCCCTGGAAACGTTAACATTGTATAAAGTTTTGTCGCGCGGGGAGACGCGAAGGCCGCGATTATGATTCTAACCTGTAGCGCCTGACTCAGCGTGGACTTCATGTACGTCGAGACGAAAAGTTACCTTTTTTTATTTTTTTTTCGTTGGAGGAGGCGGTGCTCTCCTTTGGATTGATGATTTAAATGGATAACAACAGTGCCGTATCGTCGACTTTACCGTCGAGAGACTATCATTGTAAGATTTGCGATCTCTATTTGGACTCCGTTGACTCGTTGGAGGTGCACCTGCAATATCACAAAGAGAACTTGTACGTTAAGTGGGGCACGCAAAACTCACACAATGATTCTGAAAACAATAACGGTGTAAAAGTGAAGAGTGAGACGACGGTGTCGGCGCCGGCCGACTCCAGCGACACCATGATCACCAAGCCCAGCCCGGAGTTCCCGCAGCGCGGCACGCCGGACACCTCCCAGTTCCCGCACCCGGCCACGCCGCAGAGCTACCACAGCGCGCCCTCGCCCTACCAGAACCCTGACCAGACCACCTTCTCGCCCGGCGCCCAGTTCGGTAACAGTTATTCCCACTCTGGCTTTCCGCAGAATCAGCATGCTGAGCAAATTAATTGGGAACAATCACAATATTCCCAAGAGTATCATCATCACAAACCGAGCCGCTTCCACCCGTACAACATGCAAGATCGCGCCCCGCGAGTATCATCCTCGAGCCCCCTGTACGGCCAGCCGCTGAACCAGCCGACGCCGTCGCCGTCGCCGAACCAATGCGACAAGTGCGGCTTCGTTTGCGACTCCGCTGTGCAGCTCAACGAGCACTGCAGCTCCGCCCACGCCGGCTCCGCACCCTCGCAATCTTCATCATCGATGCCATTTCAACAATTTTCCGGTAAACAGTATAATAATTCTAGTTATCAAAATGAACTATTAAAGGTCAAAGAGGAACAAGAGGAGTCATCGGATATTTTAGATTTAGACTCGCAAAAAGTTGTTTACCAGGGCAATGAAGGTGAAACATCAAACAATGCGTATGACGAACCGCAGTCGCAAGGACGCGAATTGAACAGCCGCTCCGTGCCAATGATGCCATGGGAAGCCCAAAAGCTGTACTCTAACCCTCAGCTCAATGGCGAAGTAGCTCTATTTAAAGAACAAAAAATGTTTTCAGAACAAAAAACATATTCATCAGAGCCTAAAATGTTTCACCCCGATCAGAAATTTCCTTATTCTCAAGAAAAATTTCTAGGTGTACATCATGATCAAAAACCATTTATGCATGTTGAGCAGAAGATTTACCCAGGAGTCCAAATGCCACCACTTACAGACTACGCAAGCCCTGTAGCTTCATCAAACGCTGACATGAAACCACCCTATCGCCCTTATGACTCTCCAGCTCCCCCGCAAATATCCAATTCACAGCCTGCAAATCCAACATCAACAATGCCATCAATTGGAGGAAAAGGAGCTAACTGGAAATCCAATGAAGCGAGACGGCCAAAGACTTACAACTGTACCGCATGCAACAAATGGTTCACTAGTTCCGGGCATCTAAAAAGGCATTATAACACAACCCTGCATAAGAACGCAGTAAGATCATCCGGCCAACCAGACCCCGCCACGATGCCGATTTCAAATCACCACCATCCAGCCCGCGAGCCAATGTCGGGCCGGGGCCAACAGCAGAGTGCCGACTCCAACACGCAGAGCCCGGCGCCATCCGACGACGCTCGCAGTGTGGACGACGCATCGCTTCAGTCACCGTACGCGTCGCACCGCGTCGCCGCCATGCAATCCAAGTCACCGTACACGCATCTTCAACAGGGTAATTTAGATAATAATTACAGTAATAATCCTTTAGCTAATCACCCTTTACAGCATCAAGTCGGTTCGCATACACTTAACATAGGTAGTCAACCGCCTGGTTTAGGGTTACCCAATGATAGTAGTCATCAGGGATCAAAAGCTCTTTCATCAGCTCCGCATCCCCCAAACGGGGAGGCAGGTCCCTCTGTTTCTCAAAATCACCATATGAGGGGCCTGCTATCAGTGTCAACCAGCAATATTACAACTCCAGCCCTAACTCAGAGTACGCCGGCTCTTACGCCGCACACCCTGCCGCCGTTCAGCCACTTGGGTGTCAACCCATACAGTCCGAGGTCTACGGATCCTTTGGGAACTTCGGTGCCGGACCCCACGCACACCCCATTATATTTGGGTCAGAATTTTCAGCAGACTATAGCACCGAATTACCCAAACGGGATGGCCCCCCACGTTATGGATATGGCTATCAACAATCTGCCTATAGCCAGCCCGGCTACTTTTGGTGAAAATGCACCAGAAGAAGTTGATGTTATGGAACAGGAAACATCAAGCCAGTCGACTGGCGGACGCTTGCCGAGTTTCGCACAGCTCCAGACACAGAGCTTCAGCGTCTATGTTTCCAATTACATTACACAGCCTAACGTGGGGGGTCAAGTAGTTGCCGACGAGTCGACCGCCGGCTACATCATCGTAGATCCAGTACACTCACCTCTCCAATATAGCAATACTGAAATTGGAGAACAGAGTGTGGATTACGATTTAAGTGTGTCACCTAAAAATATAAAAGATGTAACAACATACAGTCCGGCACATGTGAAGTTGTATCCATATGGTTATGCAGTAGGAGGGAAAACAATAAAACGCGAAGACGGTAATCGCACAGATTCAAGTATGTTTCAAATATTAGAGATAGAAGATATAATGGACTATGCTAATAAAGAAAACTACGGAGCTCAGATGAAATCACCAGCTAGCCCGGAGAGTGCGAAGGCGGAGTATGAGAGTCGTAGCGCCGTGTCGTCGACATCATCATCATCGACGGTGACGTCGCCGTCAGCCGTTACGTCTACCGTGCCCACTTCACCGCTCACGGAACGCAACCAGTTAAAAAAGTCAGTTCCAAACACAGTTCACAAATGTTACGAATGCGATAAGTTGTTTAATAAAGCCTGCTACCTAACGCAGCACAATAAAACTTTCCACTCCGGTGCAAAGCCCTTTAAATGTGACCGATGCGGCAAAAGATTTTCCGACGATGTATCATATGAAGGACATTACTTCAAACATACAGATAATAAACCTTTCAAATGTAGCGAGTGTCCGAAATCTTTCAACCACAAGACAGATCTGCGCCGGCACATGTGCTTGCATTCCGGCTGCAAACCGTTTGCTTGTGACCATTGTGGCAAAGGTTTTATCAGAAAAGATCACATGGTAAAACACTTTGAT
This sequence comes from Eupithecia exiguata, assembly GCA_947086465.1. Taxonomy (NCBI): domain Eukaryota; kingdom Metazoa; phylum Arthropoda; class Insecta; order Lepidoptera; family Geometridae; genus Eupithecia; species Eupithecia exiguata. The sequence continues at coordinate 4,868,050 of OX352226.1, forward strand.
ACACATTTCAAAAAGAATTCGCGATCATCATCCAATTCGACATCATCAGTGACATCAACATCGTCTAGCTCCCCCTCGTCTACTGTAAATCTTACCTGAAGTTTGAACTTATTCGGTCTTAGGTTACAGTTTGAATAAAACATCTTTTAACATTTAACGTGAGAATTAGGATATTTAGCTACATAATAGTCCTTATAGGGCCACGTTGGGTATCCAAAGCGCATTCATCCACCAGTTTTTTGTTGTTCATTCAACCTAACCTTGTCAGTGGCAAGGTGACTTTACATGCCTGGGTGTCTGGGCGTTAAGCATATAATTGCTTGACGTTAAAGTAATTTTGCGATATCATTTAATCGAACCATATCATTTTTACATATTAAATTACGAAAGATCGTAGAACTTAGGTATAAGATAAATAGTGTGGTTACTTTGAAATTTAAGCCACACGGGGGCATACTTCCTTAACATATCTTCACTTTTGTGAGAATTTATAGGCCTGTTTAGTTAAAATTTTGATTGAATTGTGTGTAGGTATTGTTTGTATATTTCTAAAAACCAAACGCTTAGGTTGATGAGAATGATTAATTTGTATATTCAAAAGCGTAACATAGAACACGGGACTTGCCAGGCCAGGAACATTTAAGTATAGACTGCAGCCGTTTGCTGGTTATGAAAAAATAATACAGAATGGACAGACCTAGGTAAATAAACAAATAATGACACTAATAATATCTAGGTAGCTTTAAAATTGATTTATGCCTGTGGGCATTTCAAAATTAAATTTAAATGTTTTATTTGTGTTGTATGTTGATAATATGTTTTTTATTTTGAGTCGTTTACTCGAGTAAACAAGATAACTATCTCAAGTACGACTAACATTACTATTGAAATAAACTTATATAAGTAATACAACAATTTTCGTTTTATGTCCTGTATTGATTATAATATTTTTATTAATAATTTCCGGTGCTTCCTATTATTTTGTCTGTTAACATTTGTTTTAATATTAGGTATTTGAAAACTTTTTTGAATTCGGAATTATCTTCATAAAACGGATAAATGATTCCAAATAGTTACCAATAATGTTATTTGATCGAATTTAGTTATTACATTCCTGTTTCGTTAGTGGTAGGAAAGTAGTCTTCCTAAACGTTGCCAAATTTATTCCGCCAACTGTTTATTGCGAGACAATTTATTTTTAATAACTCTTAGCCTAATAATAATGAAATTCTCTAGCAATAATTTAAATAATAATGTAAATGTTTTTGTATAGTTGTAATGAAATATCATGACAAATAGAATTATGAAGCAGTAAAAAGGAGGTAATCTTTGTAAATATTTGTTTGAACATTAATAATACCTGCCTGTTACAGATCATATCAAGACAAAGTTGCGTTTGCGCAGGCGTGCCAAAATGTTTTTCTCAGTGTGCCAAATCCAAATCCTTGACATTGCGTGGTACGTAACCCCATTCATTACCGAGCCGCATCTCATATCAATAACCACAAATATATTGGCACGTCTTACAAACGATAGCTAACATATCGAATTCAACGGTCTTGCATAAATTACCGAATGAATTATAAAACCATGAAATTTCATAAAATGTGCAATATATAAACATTGTATCTACTTAATTTTTGATAATGTTTGTATTTAATGTTGATTATATTGCAAAAATATTTTTATACACATAGAATAACAATTACAAATGTAACAATAATGAACTACCTCATCAGTGACTATATTATATTATAATACAATGTTTGAAGAATATATTGTTCGCATTAGCTGTATATTTACACACCATTTAAAGTAAACGCGTTTAATAGAAACAATGTGGACAGTTTGGACCGGCATGGCCTACCTCATATAAATTAAATATTTACAAATAATATAGGAATGTTGTGTTTAATATACTTGCCATTTTATAAGTATTTGAAAATAAAATGAACAAACTAAGAGTTAAAATATTACAGACATAACAGATATATTAAATTTATATGTAATTATATGAAATGTATGTGCAAAGTACGTAAAGTGTTATAATTGTTGACAAAGTAATTGTAAAACCGAAGCTTTGGCTTCATAGCAATAATTAAACAGTGAATATATAATAAATGAAACAAACTACCTCAAGTATCGAGTAATAAGATAAACTTAGCAAGGCCTGCCCCGCAGAAGAGAACACAAACAAACATACCTCAACTTGCCTTCCATTCTTAATTGTTTATAAATATTACACATTGATAACACTTCTAAAAAATTGTGGGCACTTCTGCGGGGCGAGATCTTGCTCGTTATATTTATATTATATATAATATGTTAGAATGAATATTGTCTCCCTCAATTTTGAAGCACAGACTTGTAGTATCATTTAGATATTAACTTGTGTAAATAATATAGTAATGACTATTTGTTATTTATCTTATTATTCTATTATCGCACTCATCGATAGACTTATTTTTAAATAAGTTTGACGTATGTAGTGATTACAATCGTTTATATACAATAGTTATAAGACGGTGAATGTAAGCTTTTTGTGTTGATATTTTTTGTGTATAACGTGTTAATTTAAAATAGTTACCAGGTGATTTCTGTTACAATGAGTTGAGTAAAATTTGAACGGTTAAAATATAATTAATGTTGTTTTTTTTACAAATTGTTCCCGAGACCGTCTCTATCAGCTAACGATACTTTGTTAGTAGGTTCATTTAAATAGGTAAATTGTTTTTTAACATTAGGAATAGCACAAAGTTGAGGAGCCTCAGATGACGATCGGGTGTCGGTACCTACGGAGAACCTTTCATTTAGACTGTGGCACGATTCATAAAAAAGTAAGTAAGGTCGTACCGTAGGTATTCCAACCTGACTGTTGTCTTTACCTGTACTAGAATAGGATTATTTTAGATAATTATAGAATAAGCGACAGATCTGTAACTCCGCTACGGCGAAATTGTCTATTATAGCTGTGCATTGTGTCTTGTTCTTATTGATACTTGATTCTTCTAAAAATAATTATCTAATAATAAAAATAATTACGTATTTATTTTTAGAAGAATAAAGATATTATTTAAGAAAATAACCATCTTGGAGTATTTTGGTCTACATATTATATTTCAAACTAAAAGAACAAGTCACAAAAAATACTAAATGCGAATTTTTTATTATTATTAGCAAAGCGATGTTTTGTATAATTCTTGCCTATCTCCAATTTAGTTATTTTAATGGATTTAAATTTTATTATTTTTAATATTGGTGGTTGTATCTTATCGTACCGTTTATTGGGCATGGGCAGGAGGTTCATTGAATACGAGGCTACACTATAAGTTTACTCCCAACCTTGAACGATGGCATTTATTTATAGCCTGATAATAGGATACTATAATGTAGCTTCTTATTTAATTTCTAGACTTAACACAGTGCTGTAGCAGTAGTATTCAGATCTGGGTTATTATCTAATATAAATTTAATGTGAAAAATCGTTGTTTTATTTTCTTAACCCCAAATGCCTCAGCGAAAGCTTAGTTAAGCTTCAGACAATCATTCAGCAGGTAGTAGCTACGTATCCTTAACATACGGATTTGGTAACCATTTGTCAAGGATATTTCCCTTTGGCAGATATAATCAAGTTATCAAATAGTGATCACGTGTAAGTAAGTAGGAACAAAAAGCTTCTATATAAACAAAGTTTTTTCTCTGAGGGGAGTAGGAATCCAACTTAAACTTATTTTGTCGAGGTCGTTTTGGTAAGTAATCAGTGACTCAGATCCAAATTAAATACAGGTATTCCGAATCTACAGAGTTCAAAAATATATATTAAAGGTCCTTTATACGTTTCTAATAGCGTAGGTCTACCCTCAATCAAAACTTTAGTAGGAATGTAAAACTAAGCAGATAATTAGGATCTACCTGAACCTGAAAAGTAAGAGGTTTGATACAACTTTAGTTAAGAACTAGTAGACAGACAATAAAAGTGACAAATCTTAATTTGGGTGTGGTGGTCGGTGCTGTGCTGATGCTGACCGCTGGCTGATAACTGCTGGTACTGGAGAAGGCACAAGAAAGTAAGTAACCCGTGATATGAATGGTAATGTATAAAAAGGTAAGTAAGATAAATTAATTTTTTTGCTGTTAAACTAGGTGGTAAGTGTAGGACTTTAGTAAATCTACGGTATCTCTTGTCTGCCAAGGTCAGGCTTTCAGCACTACACTAAGACCTTAGATAATTTCAGTAAGTATGGAATAACCTAGGATAGAAGCCCCAATTTTCGATAGGATTAGCAATTAAATTTTTTTAAATAGGTAGTTTCATCTTTAATCTCACATTACTAACTACTTTATTGACATAACAATTACTGATTAGGCAGGAATTGAGTTTTAGCAGACCCTTTTTTTGGCATAAGTAGATGCCCACCTAGATCGATAGATGCCCCACTATGACAATGCTGAGGAGGATAGACACACAAAAATAGAATAAAATAAGTAAAGTACATGTTATAAATGTATAAAGTAAGTAATTCAAATAAATTTTCTGACAAAAAAATACCCTGTTCGTTTTACGTTTTACGTTGCAAACTAAGTTACTTTTCACCAAACATCCGAAGAATCCCAAAAAGTTCAAAAAAAGGCTCGCTCCGCTCGCCGTTACTTATAATTCCTATTCTTAAAAGTTGAGGGTTCGGATAGTCGATCAACCCCGTGTTTTTAGGGTAAAAAAATAAAATACGAGCAAACTGTTAGGCTGATTAGGTACCAAGTGTGAAATGTCTCTGTCACGTGTATGTTTTAACGCATCATTTCATTGATTACCTATGTATTACCTATGTACACTTACTCTATTTTAGTATCCAAGATATTTTGTCAACATAGGAATTTATGTATGAAAACTGAGCAAAAACTACTAGGTATAACAGAAAACAACATGGAGCAATGTAAGCCTCAAAACAAAAACTTCAAAAACGTATTTAAATGCATAGATGCAGCGTAAAAGGTGCAATTACGTTTGTTTACAACATTATGAGGATTCTAGACTAGATTCTAGACAACAGAGAACATAAAATAATACTATCGTAGTATAAGTTAGAAATATACAAGCTCTATATCTATTTAGGGAAGATTTAGAAAAGTATAAAGTTATTAGACATACTTAGGTACTTATAGTGTACAACCAAATCAATAACCAGTAGTCAAGCAACTGTTTGCGGCCACAATAATCTTGCGGACGAGACTTGGGATCTCAATACAAAAGATTTCAACGGGCTATCAAGTATTTTTTTTAGCAATCCGAAAGGTACTTAGCTGACGAAGATCCTAATGATCCGGATGATATTTGAAGATGAGATACACCACTGAACACTAAAATCTTTGAATTAATTAATTATACTTAGTGCAATATTTGTACAGGTGCAGTCTAAAATGAAATTCACATAATATTTTGTCACTTTAATCATCAATCTGAAATAAAGACCATTGGATTTATTTATACCAATTGACATTATTTTTTGGTTGGACAATGCCCCATTGCAGCTGCAATTACCTGCTACTTTGACATACTTTTATTAACCGACGAAAAAACAAAGGAGGTACTTAATATGAAAAACACACACTGTATACTGAAACCGACTACCAATCACTAACTAGGAATTATGGAACAATATTAGTAGGCTGCTTAGAACTTAGAAAACGATAATTCTAAAGTCAGCGTATAAGCGTGTGCACTAAAAGTGAACCGGGTCAGTAAATCTATAGGAAGGTTAGGTATCGATCTAGTGAATGCGCCGTGAAAGGGAACGTACTCGCGCGACGCCGACGCTGGCTGGCGGAGGCACGATGACCCACACCGGTTTCGCTTTCGTCCGAAGGTCAGCAGTGAATCAAAGCTGGTCTAGAGCTGTAACAACTTATCGATATTGATTATTCAATATAACCAAATGAAACAAAGCTTTTTCGGTGCCGTAGACGGATACGTAGACAAATGGATACAATCAGACACACTTCTGACGAACATTTTTCTTTGGAATACCCAACGTTGGAACCATGTTGGAACTGACTACTGCATTCACAGTTAGTTAAGTACCTACTGTGATAGAAATTATCACCAAATAAATATGTTTCGGTATGAGTAAGTTTACCTAAACGTTTGCTTAAACGTTAAGAAACACTTATTTACCAACCTACATAAAAGAGATCCATTTATATTGAACAAATTTATATTGAAATGATTATATCTGGATCTAATTTAAAAAAAATCTGACAAATATATGTACCTAGTACTCACGGTAAAATTATGACGTAGAAAACTGAACCCGAAACATCGACTGTCGACAAGTCCCCGCACTAGCAGCCAATAACGCCGGGGTTCGAGAAGCAATAACAACATTATTTAATTGAACATATGTTTGTGACAAACTCAAGCCATGTTTGTCAGGCCATATTAGATTTCACAGTAATTTATGTACTTATTTACACACTTAAATCTAGTACGAGTATATAAATAATCCACATATTATTGTTTCTGGTTGAAATAACACTGGAATGTAGCATAGTATTGTCTTAAAGTTTCTACCTACCTCATCATCATCATCAGCCTATATCAGTCCACTGCTGGACATAGGCCTCCCCTAATGAGCGCCATAGCGCCCTGTCTTCAGCTTGCCGCATCCAGCATCTGCCAGCAGTCTTTCGCAAATTGTCATCCCACCTGGTCGGAGGGCGTCCTACACTACGTTTGCCGAGTCGCGGTCTCCACTCAAGAACATGTTTACCCCAGCGGTTGTCGATTCTTCTCGCGATATGGCCAGCCCACTGCCACTTCAGCTTGCTAATCCTTTACCGGTTTTTATTTCTTTTTTTTTCTACCTATTTAACGGATAGATTCGCATTCACAAGAATTTGTAACACGGTTTTGTGTGAATACAGGATAGTGTACTGTTTCAAGTAAGGTTAATCTCATGGACAACTGATTCAACGGAAAAAAATCTGGTCAGCACAAGACAGACGTTCAAATGTTAAATCTCGGCCATAAACCTCATGTATCTTAGCCATCTTTGATTTTTTTGCTTTGCTTCGGAGTGAAACCACAAATTGGATTCAAAGAAGCGGCTTCTTTCATGAAATAAATCGATTTTGATTTTAGTTGTTAACTTCAGTTATAAAGGAACAAGATTCCTGTCTTATGTCATCATCATCAACAGGTCTAGTCGACTGCTTGACAAAGGCCTCCTCTAGTGTCTTATGTTTATGGTACACTAGCAGCGCCTCGCGGTTTCACCCGCGTAGTTTCCGTTTCCGTAGGAATTCCGGGATAAAAAGTAGCCTATGTTCTATTCCAGACTATAGTCTATCTCTGTGCCAAATTTCATTCAGATCCGTTCAGCCGTTCTGGCGTGATAAAGGAACAAACATCCATCTATCTATCCATCCATCCATCTAAACTTTCACGTTTATAATATTAGGGAGATAGGGAGATTAGGGAGATAGTGAGATTAGTGAGATAAATGAAAGTTGGCACGGTCGTCGTTTGTTTTCTGTATACTAGAGTTTTACGCCATCACTAAAATTCGTTTCGCTTCGTTCGATTGGGTAACGATTGAGCGAAACGAACTGAAATTTTGTACAAAGTTGAGCTACCATTTAATTTACGATGGATCGAAAAATATTTTTCATTCTATTTGACATTGAAATTTCAGTTCTGTAGGTATGTATTTAAAATCAGAGTCATAATCATAAAAATTGACGTTTCGTAAGTAAGAGAGTAACTCAGCTACTTACATGTTGAGCTTAGCGGCCGTACCAACTGCGTATAAAAAAAACTAGAGTAGGATTCCAGTATGGAAAGAATTTTGACGTTTTAAATGTTAATTGTATGAAAAAACCAAAGACAATCGCTTCAGCTTTAAACAATTTACCTACTCGCTACGTTATAATCACATTACGTACAAATATTCGTTTCAATTTCAACTTAAAAACATACCAAAGAATTAGAAACAAGTTTCTTGTTTACAAGTGTCAAAGTCGTTCGGGCAAATTCACTAACCATGTTGAATGGCAGCAATTAAACAATTTATGATGGGAATCATACTTTATTGATGCTTGTTAAATTCTGTTCATCAATTCAGTTGACATTATTTGAGATATTCAACATACCAAAAAGCACTTAGGTACCTTACCTACCTACTTAAAAGGCTGTCAATTAAGTTAAAAGTAGAACAATATCTTCTTTTTTGTTGTAGAATTCTTCTATAAGTATATATTATATATCTTCTGTAAGAGCTTCTACTCCATCATCCTACTTGTCCACATGGTACCTGAAAAAACGTAACCGGCAAGTGCGAGTCGACTCGCACACGGAGGGTTCCGTACCATAGCAAAAATTTTTTTCGCATAGTATAAGGTGAAACGGTTTTTTTATTGTATCAAAAAAGCAACAAACCAACAGAACGTGATCCCATCCAAGTACAGACTGCGCCCGACGTTGCTTAACTTGATGCGGTGATCGGTGCTCAACGAGGTACCTATAGACGCTGACCCCATAATTTTTAAATTTATTTTATTTTGTTGTGTTCATAATCGTAGTAGTATTTTTTTAAACCGTAGACCGAGAATCTACGTTTACCCTTAGGTTTTAAACTTATAACATAATAGCCTATTGTTACGTTGGAAATAAAGAACGAGAAGGTTTCAAAAATAGACATCCTGCCAAAATTTCAACTGTCGAGAGATATTTAACAAACGTAAAAAAAATTAAGTTTTTTGGGAGCCCCCTATAATTGGAATATTATTTAATATTCATAAATTGTTGTAATAGCGCCAAAAGAAACTTTGAGAAAATTTCAACTCTCTACCATTTACGGTTCATAAGATACTGACAGATGTACAGTCAGACAGCTAGCGGAGCTAAAGCGGAGGTTTAATTCCGAGAATTTCTCCGCGAAAAAAGAACGCGCAAATCTTTATGAATTCTCAGAAGTACGCGCCGAGTGGCTACGCGTGGTGTGCCCAATACTGCGTAGTTTCATTTGAGACTATGTTCACAGAATTCATATAGATTTGCACGAACTCTACGAGTACAGAACCCTAAAAACTAAAGTTAGTACTCTAATAGCCTGCTTTAAAGGGATGGGCCATGGCCAGAGGAGATACCCAGAATTCCTGTATCCCGTTAATAGCACGACGAGTGATGGTGTATAGTGATGTCGGCCTGGAGATATTAATATTTATTGCAGTTTTACTTTATTTTGGAACAAAAGACATCAACGCGCTCTGCAAATATGAGTCGACGAATGATAATAAGTTGTGCAGAGTTGTGATAAATGGTAAGTTAAACAGGAACCGTGTTGGTCGAGTGGAAGGTACTCTGACTTACTATCTGAAGGCCTTGAACTCTGCTACAACTTTTGTCTTGATCTTTCACGTCTGCAATTTAAAGTATGAAGATCAATTCCTTATACTTAGACGGTGCTGACTTAGTATTATGATGACTTTGATGACACGTGACGACACACGACTTTTGTGTAATAATATTAATTACTCTGTCCAAAATTCTCAGTTTGGATAAGCACCTATCCTCTCGAATAGGTGTTTATCTGCCGCACCTTTTCTTGGCAACACAGCACTACAAAGAGTACTTATACCCGGATAAACTTGAAGTTGTCTTCTACCTTATTAACAAAATTGGTTTTAGTTAAAAGTGTTACTCTTTTTTAATACCAATTGTTGGAAAGACATGGAAGAGTGGAGTGGAGTAATTTACGCGGTATTCAATCAATTTCCGGTGTAGCAGAGCTCGTGTTTGTCGATAACATAAATTACACTACCGTGGGCGGACGTGTAGCGGCGGATTGTTTGAGAGGTTTTAAAACACCAAAGTAGATTTAACTCAAACATTTTGAAAGATGTCTTGATGGTTTGGGCATGTTTTTTTGAAAAGTTGATAATTTTTTGCCTTGATTATACTTAAAACATAAGTTTTTGTCACCAGTTTATCCTCATTTTTAATAGGATTTGCATCGGGCAAACAAACAATGGCAAATTATGATTATCATTGTTATTTTGAGAACACTTACAGATTGATTAGCTTCCAGCGTTATTCTGTCGCCTAGTTCTTGTCTTCTTCATGTATCCAACACTGCTTCGGAGGTAGGTTGACTGTCGATATACAGGGTTATTGGTAAATTAGTGACAATACGTGAACTGCAGGTTCAGCCCATCATCACAAACACGTTTGTGAAGACGCCAGGTCTTAATTCTTCATTTTGGTATTGGTAATGGGTACCCCCCGCAATTCAATAATCGTTTGTTAGAGAAGTTTTATTTGAAACTCAACTTAAAAACAGCTCTGCCCTGAATTAACAGAAGATATGAGAGTGAAAGATCGGTCTTAAGTAACTCGTTGGTTTCCAGACAAAGATGTTTTTTCATTTATTATCAAAAGGGACTTATATATTTTTTTGGCTCCTTCACGAACGTATTTGATGATGGGCAGGACCTGCATTTCACGTATTGTCACTAATTTACCAATAACCCTGTATAAGTTCTAATTCTAAATGGGGTCTGCTCTGACATCTTAACCAGTTCAGCTCCTTGAAGTACCGGAGCAGAACTTTTGGCTATTGAAAGCTTCGTTTCAGCTTTTCTGGGCGGGTTTGATGCCTGTATGAGACTCTTTAATCCCGTTTTACGTACATTGTCGGTAAAGATTTGCTGTCTAAAGTGACGAGGCACTGCAATTTTCCGTTACTGAAACAGTTTACGCTTTATTACAAATAGCATAGCAAAATAGCCATAACCTGTAACTAAGTGGCAATAAAAATTTGACCTTATTATAGGTTTTATCTGGTTTAAAATTTTTATCAGAAAATTTTAATCAAATGTATAAAATGGTATGGCATCGTGCTCACTCGATGATGCTAATGACCGTTCGTACTTGAAAAGCGAGGGGTCATTGTCGCTTTGACGCCATTATATTTTGCAATTATAACTTAGTCCAAAACAATGTTTACTTTTTGTTTAGAAGCAAATTGTCAGGAGCTAAACGCATCGTGTGATTTGTTATGTGTGGAATGGAATGGTTCACTTTCGTTGAAGTTCGGGAATCGGGTCGCGCATTTCGAACATCATGAATTTTTTTATGGGTCTGATCGGAGGGATCCACACGCAACCAACATTGCTATGGTTGTTCCTTTCTTTTTGAATGAATAGGGTGGAATTTTCTTTCGTTTCTTGAATCCGAACATCAATTCTACAAAAAAAAAATTAAGCATAGTGTTACTAATGTGGAACAGATGTCAATTTGGACTAGTAGTGATTTTTACAGGCATGTACTTCATTCGTAGGTATGTTAATAAATAAATATTGCTGCACCATTCACACAACATTATCTAGCCCCAAGCTAAGCAGAACTTGTGTTATGGATACTCAGTTACATAGAAAACGACCAGAATACCCTGAAGGTCTGCAGATCGTACAAACATTTGTCCCGAGGCGGGAAGCGAACCTGCAACCTCCTGCGTCGCAGGCAGACCTTCGCCCTGCCGCGCCACAGAAGTAGTCAATGTTAAAACTTAGTTTTATTTTTTGAAAGAAATTAATTAAGCCTTTTGTTACAATCCAGCACTGCATTTCCGTTTCATTTGCCATGGAACCCTGTTAGCACGAACCGAGTTGCGAAGCAGCCAAAAAGAGGAAGTACGTAGGTATGTACCGATCAGCGGTGTTAAATAAAACATCAAGTATTCTGTATTGCGACTTGTGCGGCTTGTGCGTAGTCTGACACGACTCAATATAGGTCGAGGACCGCTTCCCCTTGCAGCCTCCTTCAGAGACACGGCCACTCACCAGTGCATGCACTTCTTGTTTTTTATTCAGAATCAAATTATTTTTATTTACGTAGGTATTTCTTGGTCAGCCAAGCGGGGTTATCTGGTCATCAACAAGGACAAATTTAAATATTGCCAATTTGAATAAGGAAGGCTTGTGTTTTTCTCGCGTTCTGTGATGAATTTGTTTGGAAATATGAAGTATAAGACTTTTCAAGGCACCTACAACTTATGCCTATTATTTTTATGGGCAAGAAGTAAGATAAAAAAAAATCTCTATGATAAATCACAAAACTATATTTTGTAAAATGCTGTATTTTTTATATGAAATATAAAAAATTGTGCTTATCGTGAAATAAAGATTTAGGATATTCTATTATTTTTATTATTTTTGCAACATTTTGTCTGCTAGTTTTCTAAGAATAACCTAATTTTGGAGTTGGTTGAATAAGCAATGAAATTGGTGAGATCTTACGTGGTGGATCCTCCACACGTAATTCATGCCTACCCTAATTACATAGACTGTGTTATTATATTACTCTAAAATTGTCATTGTCATGTCAGGCGACCTGCGTTAGAACAGAAAGGGTCAAAACACAAATATGTAAGTATCGTGAATTATGTACCTAACTCAAAGCTGCGTGAAATAGATTTACCATCCGAATTTATTGAGTGCGGTCACGGTTCACGCACTTTGGTTCAGTGGCGGCGTAGCGTGGGCTGGCACCCGGGGCGTTTTTCTACCAAGCACCCCCCCCCCCCCCCCCAACGGGAAACAAAAATATTGAATCACCTTGGGGGTTTATTGACTATCCGCACCCTCAATTTCTAACAACAGGAATTATAAGTAACGGCGAGCGGAGCGAGCCACAATAGGTAATTTCGGAGTTCGGTGAGGTTAGCAAAAATAGAAGTATTGTAAGAGCACGACGAAATATTTTTTTTGGCGACCTACAACAAAGCTAAAAACGAACCGGCGAGCGTAGCGAGCCACCGAAATTTTTGTAACTTTTTCGGGTGGTCACAAACAAGTTAAGGAGAGTATAAAAAAATAGTAACAGCGAGCCCTGAAACGTTTGGAGAAATTGCGGCGGCTGCGAAGATTGTTATGAAACAAATACAAAATAAACATCACCGAGTGGTGTGAGCCACACACAACCTGTTTCGAAATCGGTGAGGCATACTTAGCAAAAAAAGTAAGCTATGACAATGAATGAGATTTTTTTTTTACGATTTACAACCAAATAAAGCACAGTGCAATTACTCATTGTTGCACAATGCACTACAAATAAAATAGCTCTTTACATAGGGCAGGGAAAGACTAATACAGATAAAGTTATATGTACAATGCCTTACCGGTTTGAGCGATCTCTGCTAGGCAACCTTTCTGCACCAGATTTTAAAGTATTCAAGTTTTTATTTTGCAATCATAACTAAAACCAACGGCGAGCGAAGCGAGCCGCAATTTTTTAATATGTCTGTGCGTGTGAGTTTTCTGTATCACCCCTTCTGATTCGGATTTGAAGTGCTATCTGCACGCCCCGAGGGGTGCCGAGATGGCACCCCTTGGAGCTCGGTACCCGGGGCGGACCGCCCCTCCGCCCCCCCCCCTTACGCCGCTAGTGCTTTGGTTGAGCATCAATTGGTGCTTGATACCATGATAAAATTTACCGAGACTGGTGAGAGACGCGCGGGTAGGGCTAATTAAAGTAGACATGGCTGGAACAAAAATGTCCATGATGCTCACAGGGTGAGAGACTTAACTTCAAAGTGTTGGTTTAACTCAATCACCCGAGATCAGCTTTCATTTTAGACCAAATGCACGAGCCCGTGAAATTTTAAAAGTGGCAGTGAAGTGTTGCCTAGTTAACCAGGAGCAACTTAAAATGGACATCTCATAATAATAGCATAGACTGGGTAAAGATTTTGGCAAATTTTGGAAAACTACTAATAGGGATAGGGAGAGTGAGCCAGTGCACAACTGTAGGCTGTTCATGGAATATTTTAATGTGCACTCCCCACATCGCTTTTCAAAAGAATCCGCTTCCTCCACTGATAGACCAAAACGTCTGGGGAAAGAGCTGCCGTCGCCGATGTGTATTACTTTCAAGCAGGTAAGATTGGCCCTAAATAAAATAACCGGCGGCAAATATCCCAGCCATGATAGTCTCAGCGTGGAGCACTGAGCACGGGCGGAGTGCGGTGCATTTACCGATGGTACTCGCTCTGTTCTTCAATATGTGCATTAGTCACACATAATTAACCACATGACCTTATGAAAACTATCCTTGTTCCTGTTGTGAAGGACAGAACTGAAGACGTCTTGGGTAAGATAAATTACCACCCTAACTCACTGGCAACAGTCATCGCTGAAGTGCTGGACAGTGTGCTTAATTCTTACCTAGACAAAAACTTTGATTTATGACGTAAACGAATTTTTAATAACAAAATAGACAAACTGGCATAATAATAACGAATAATAATTAAAAACAATAACAATTAATTTAACAACAAGATAAACCGCCGCCGCGGTCGAAATTTTATGGCGGTTAATATTACACTGGAAAAGCAGCTTACCGCGCGGTTAGCCAGCCCCCGCGGTTAGCCGCTGGGTTTTAGAAAGGAACGCTTAGATTCGCACTTTGTAGGACTTCACTACACACTACTACTATAGGAAATTTGTGTCGACAATTTAAATTATCTGTTATAGTACATCATACATACGAATATTCCACTATAACAAATACCTAAAGTTTAGTAAGGAATTCACTTCTGAGCATTTTAAATTATCAAGTGAATATTTTGGACAATCAAAACGAAATTGCTTTTGCTAGCAAGGTTAATTTAAATTAGGTACCTTATGATAAAGTTTCAAGCTTTAACAATACTTTTGGATAGAACTACTGCACGGTCCTGGCGGCGCGTCGGGCGTCCTGCTTAGCACAGGACTGGGTGGATGGCACGAACTACGGGAGCCCTGATTTACCAAGCAGTGGGTATAATCAGGCTACGGATGATGATGAAAATTATTACTATGCATAAATTGGAATAAGCCAATGTTTAGCAATGGACGTTTCTATGAGGGCTGATTGTGATGCTGCGTCAATGGCTCTGCCAAGAACAATAGTCATAATGTTCGCAACCGGTTCCTTTGATTTGAAATTACCAGTCAGTGATTCGGAAAATTCTTATCTGTCACTTAACATTATCCGAGTTAAATTGAAGCATCTACAAGATAACAGGAATCATCTGCAAAATCCGCACCGCTTCCCAGATTTTCATTATTCGTAGCTAGCCACTAGAAACACGATTAGTGTTATGCCTTTTAAAGATTCCAGTTGATTAAGGTGGTGTTATCCTTAGAGAATTATTTTTCATGTTAAGGCTGGCTTTTCAGTGAACTATGGGAGCAGAGTATCATAATTTTAACAGCACGGGATAACCTACTTAACGCGAAGACCATTGTCAGGATGAAAATCATGCTAAAAAGTTAAAAATCGTGAAATTATGGTTTGGGAACAGCTGCTCGTGGAAAAATTCGGTGACCTGCCTTTAACCTATATTTTATACTTGCAATTAAACACAGAAAGAACTGAATGTGAAATACAACACACAACAAAACTCTTTATTGTACACCACAAAATAGAACAAAAGAAACATAGACATAAATAATATAAATTTTATACATAAAAGTACACAGTATTAACAAAGTAAAAGCATAAAACAAAACAATTATTACCAATCAAATAATAGAATGAAATTAAGACTAGTATTTTTGAAAAAAAATTGAAGTGTTATTTTAAATGAAACTTTTTTAAATTACATACTTACACGTAATGTTTGTTATACGTATTGGTTTTACTACTTAAAACAATTGAGCTAACTGCAGTCTGTTGCAAACAATCTACAGGTAGTTCAACACAGTATTGTATTTTAAATAAGATAAAATACAAAACTAACTAAACTCGATCTCATCCCGTCGTATAAATATCAGTCCTGGCAATTAAGGCGCTTGTCCTTGAATGTCAGACGACCTTAGACTCGCGAGTTATGCATAAAGAATCAAACACTAAATCGAGTCTCACACAAAAACTGGTCGAGTCAGTATCTGGCTGACGTCACCTCGCCAAAACTCACTCGCTTCCGAACGCCTGCTAGAAACCGACAGGAATATAACTGTGCTCATGTCGCTCGAACGGGCACGAGGCCAGGTCTAGTAACCAAGCGAGTTTCACTTTTAAATATTTTTATTTTGGTTCAGGTTTTGGCAATTATGTGTCTAGCTGTGCTACAATTAAGCACAATTGACAACTATACTCAAGCCATTCTCAAGGCTTGCATTCAAAATATATAATAAAGTATACGGGGTACTTGATATACGTACAAAGCGGAGAAGGCATACAAAGTAAATTTATAAAACACCTCAATTAGCGATGTTATCGTGGTTATGGGCGCTGCGTTGATTATTGGGAATCGTGTCAAAATCAATTTACTAGTCTCGACTTAAACTAGCGGACTTGTCCCTCCTCCACGGCATATGCAATCCCTACATAGATTGTACGGAGCTACTCTTAAAAATGTTGTCTTATAAGTTATAACGTACCCAGTAAACGCACTAGACACAAATAGTAAACTTTTTGCTGTGTTAAGGTCTGCCTCTAACTATGCCCACCACTCATTTGTTAAGTGCCTACAGACAAGGTACAATAAAATATTTAACACAGACGTCTTTAATACAAGCAAATCGGGGCCTAATTGCGAGATTCCTTAATTTTAAATTTTAATTGAACTTGATCAGGGTAAACTCGGACAAAAAGAAAGAGTTGCGTTAAACCCACTCGTGTGAGTGAGTTATAGGTTAAAGTAGATAATTTTCTAGGTGGATTAAATACATATCGGTTAGATTCGATTTAGTTTTCTTATTACGTAATATTAGGACTATTTTCTAGATATTTTTGATAATTTTAACGAATGTTTTATCATATCTATATGTTTATAGAACATGTACATTTATTTAATATGACATAGGTAGGTTTATAGTACAAATGTAAATCATTGGTAAACTTATAAATAAGCTCTGTTTTAGAAGGTTCATAAAATGTTCTTAATGTTTACTTAATACACTGAGTTACATAGAATACTGCATTTTAAGGTAAACTATTTTATGATGATGAAAGTGGTTTCAAGTTGAGTATGAAGGAAATCATTAGGGGAGCCCTATGTCCAGCAGTGGACTAATATGGGCTTTTGATGATGATGAAGGAAATAAAAAAAGCAAATAATGTGGTTCTATTTGGCTGAAGTTATGAATGTTTTACTTTTGTGCTATGATAAATTCTTTTCTAATTAGCCTTTTTTAAGTTAAGAACAGATTTATTATCCTGGGAACTTTACCGTGTATAGGTCATATACTTACTTATAATAAATAAAGAAGACACGTAACAAAATGAAATTAAAAAAATCTTACACATACCGTGATTCATAGACCACATCGATAAAAACGTGGTAAGGCATTCATACAATATCCGGATTTGCGGGTATTCAAAGACCACCAAGTGAGGTGACGATAATATCTGCAACATAACAGGGTCTCCAATAATCTTATCGGGGTCTTTAAATGCTGATCTAGCCTTAAAATTTTTACTTAAACAAGTGCAGTATTGGTAAAACTTGTCTCCGGTTATTTCGCGAAAAACTTTTCATAAGCCGAAACTGACAGTCACCAATTTATACATCTCACTAATATTATAAACGTGAAAGTTTAGATGGATGGATGGATGGATAGATAGATAGATGGATGGATGTTTGTTCCTTTATCACGCCAGAACGGCAAAACGGATCTGGATGAAATTTGGTACAGAGATAGATTATTGTCTGGAATAGGACATAGGCTACTTTTTATCCCGAAATTCCTACGGGAACGGGAACTACGCGGGTGAAACCGCGAGGCGCTGCTAGTAGGATATAAATTGGTGACTGTCAGTTTCGACTATGAAAAGTTTTTTTTCTGGTAAAATCAAAACAATCAATTCGTTATTTTTAAGTGTTACTTCAATTTGTTTATTTGATGATGAAGATATTTAAATGTTGTCTCAATGTTAGGAAACGGGTAATGACCCTCGTACGTGATGCAAAAAATCGCAGTTACTCATAGGTCAATGGTGCGAGGCCGGCTTCTTTGTTAGTCTTTTACACATAACTTATTTAAATACTTGTATTGACAGGGGAAATAAATCTTCGAGTTTCTCGGAATGTGGACCATTAAATACTGAATTCGATTTACTTGGATATAAAATTGTTAATGGTTTTTCACGATTAAAATAATGTATTATTATCATCAAGATCGCCTGTTTCCAGTATAAGATAGAGGTCTGGTTTGGCATTTGGGCCGGAAATATAATAGGTTAGTCTCTTAAAAATTCTAATATGTCCGCCGGTAAGAGTATCAGAAGTCAATGGACCCGTATTATTGATGACGATATAGCCAGTCAGTTTTCCTTATGACGTCATGCTGCGCAGCACTTTTTAGCACGGCAGCGGCATGTTGTTATGAACCCCAGTAACATTATTTCATCTGTGCCCTCACTCGCGCTTTATCTTTGCAATTGTTTGTTTGATCGAGAAAAGAAAAAATACATATCCAATATCTTCTAATAACCTAACTGACGGACTAAATAGAATAAGTATTTTTTTTATCCAGGGAACTATCCTAGATTACTTTAAACAGCATCGTTTAGGGTCCCTTACCGAAACAAGAAGAATTTTTATCTAGTACCTAAATAACGAATCCAAGTCCGGTACGATCAAACAAATTAATTAACCTAACATCACACTAATATTATAAATGCGTAAGTTGTTATTAATGGAGGTTTGTTAATTCTTCACTCCAAAACTACTGAACAGAATCAACTGAATTAGCATGTAAAATAAAAATAAAATAAATAAATAATGCTGGACAATTCACACAGCATTATCTAGCCCTAAGCTAAGCAGAACTTATGTAATGGGTACTAGATAACTGATATACATAATATAATACAATACATACATAGATATATTTTTATTATACATAGAAAACGACCAACTCTGAACAAATGTCTGTAGATCGTACACACATTTGTCCCGAGGCGGGAATCGAACCCGGAACCTCCTGCGTCCTGCGGCAAACCTTCGCCCGCGCCACAGAGGTCGTCGTAGGTATTTCTAGGCCTAGAATAAAACATAGGCTACTTTTTATCCCATAATTCAATTCCCGCATGGGATAGAAAATAACCTTAAACGTTTCCATAGAAACAACGCGTGCGAAGCCGCAGGCTGAAACTAATTATAAATATAGTGTACGTATTTATAGTTCACTGATTAGCACAAGACCACACAAGTTCAATACGCGGTCTTTTTGATATGATCACCTTCATATAACATTGTTGGATTTTGCTTTATTTTTATTTAATTTTCTGCGTGTATTTTAATGTGACTGATCTACCGCAATGCCAACCTACGTAGTCACGGAATTGGTCTTTATGAAGGCTAGAAGCGATTAATAAGATACGATCTTTATAAATTTGCTTATGTAGACTTGGTCATGAGGAAGATTGAAATTTTGAAAAAGACCTGTTTTGGAGGTCAGTGATGTGACAAGGTGTCAATGAACAGAATCCGATTACAAACAAAAAGCATTCAGTGGCGAACTTTTCGTTGTGCCATCACGAAAAACCAAAGCATAAATAAACAGATATTGGGATGGGATATATTATCCTGTCCCAACATCAGTTTCATACTTTTTATATTTCTATATAGTAGAAATGTGATGTAATTCTGTTATTCTTTAGTGTACAAAATAATACATAGCATGAACTTATTTAATAGGTTATGTACGTAGGCGAGCTTAATCCTTAATAAGAGTTTTCTTCCAGCAAACCTTAGAGTTATAGGAAACGGGATGGAACAGGTAGCGGAAGTGTACAAATAATAAATCGAACATTGAATAAACAGACAACTAAACTAATAGTAGGTAAGCTATACAAAATAATACACAAACATTTTAATATAAACTATATTAAAATGTTCAAGGCTTTCCCAAAGCTGGACATTCAAAACGATACTGCCTATAGTTTCTCAATCATATGTAGGCTCTGGAAATTATGAGATAATTTTCAAGGTCGGCAATATTGGAAAAGCAGTGTCTAACTCATTATAAATATAAGTGGGTTAACTACGCAGTGCGTACCTAGTGCTCGCAGAGACGTCAAAAGCGCGCGCGACTCAAAACGCACTCACCCTGGAGAGAACCCTTGTTATGGGATGAAACGTTGGTGTTCTTCCAATACAAACTAAGTTTGTACTTCACCCGTTTACATTCACATTTTTTTGATTTTTTTTAGTTATTAATAACAAAAAAAACTATTTTTGATGTAGGGTAAAGTCGGATAATATCACGCGGTTGACAATTCCGCGCCCCTGCATATCCAGGCAACATGGAACACGTGCGTTGTTTTTTATCTTTAGTACTGTTTCTACTAAGGTGTAAACTTATTAATAAAGTGAGTCCTATTATTTAAATGGTGTCTACTTTGTACAATATAAAAATGCAAAATAACGTTATTTTAAACAGTAGTTTTACCGTAAAGTTTATATTAATACAAATATTTCACATAAAAATATGGTATTTTGATAATTTCTATTTCTATCTTTGATTCTTACGGTGTTGCCACGCTTTTGGCATAGCTTGATAAATTTCTTAACGGAACTTTAAAATAAAAATTATCAAATCCTATTCCAAGCGATATACAGGAATTCTCGCTTAGGGGAGCGGTAATATCCGACTCTCCCCTGCTTTTGTCTAGGCTGTATCTCTAGTACCGTAATAGGTAGACAGTTGAAGCTTTGACAGGATGCAAGATGTTTATTATTGCAGTTATGACAACAAATATAATGAAAATAAATTTAAAAATTAAAGGGGTCAACGTTGAGCACCGATCAGCGAAGTTAAGCAACGTTGAGCGCGTTGGCTTTTAGCTTTTTTTCAATCCATCTTAAAATCCGATTCTCGGTTTCTTTCGTAGTTTGATGGTACGGAACCCTCCGTGAGCGAGTCGACTTGCACTTGGCCAGTTTTATCTTTAGCTATCAATCTAATATTTTAATTTTTCCATCTAGCTAAAACTTTTTCTTATAAACCAATGAAGACCTGCTTGAATTTTGTTTTTACGGCCTTTGTTCATAATACAATTAACTGCTTTGGTTTTTATTTTTAAAGGTGAAAATGAGATCATTATTCGCGAAACATAGCAACATAAGAAACCTAAACCCCTTCGTTTTGATATTGGCCGCTGCATCGTAAAGACACCAAACGTTTCGCACACTTTTTGTGTTCATTTAGATTAGTGTCTTGTATATTATGACTATCTTAAGGTATTTGTAAGGACTATTAAAAATTACTTAAAAAGGGAGGAAACTAAACACATAAATTCGTAAACCCCCGACGACTTTTTGCCTTTGGGCATTTGAATCCATTTATTATCATCATCATCATCAAACATTACTAGAAAAACCCTGGAAGACGCGACGCGAAGTTATCTTTCAAAAATATTGGTACTGACGTGGTCTTTATCATGGAAAGAAACGTTATCACAATTTTTTACTCAGGATTAATTTATACGACCTCAAACATATTTTTACTGGACTCATCTGTAATTGGTCCATCTGTTTGAGTATTACTCAAACAGAAGAACAGAAATTGATGCGATGCCGCAGACATAAACCGTACACACGTCTAATTTATATCACCCCTCTTTTGCTTGACTTTTATACGATCGTTTCTTTTTCTTCAACTAGGTTGTTTTTACCTACTCTTGGGAGAATATTTTGGGAAAAAGAAAACTTTCTACATCCAATATGAGTGCTTTTGAATCACTCTGTGTTCTATCGATGGGTTCATCGAGTACCGGTAGCTGAGAAGGATGGTCACCCGAAGCGGTACTGAAACGCGATATTGCGTGGCCACGATGCAGCGATGCAGTAATTGCTGCCCGCGGTACCGTAGACAGACGCCTCACGTCACCTTGACTTTGATTAATTAAGCGAACCAAATTGCACTACGTATTTTTTAGAATCACCAGTTTAAACAATAATTCGGTTTTTAAATTTTTTAGTAAGAACTCTTTTTGACTTCATAGTTATTATCTCTTTATATGTAAAATCAATCATTGTTATTATTATTACTATACACTATTATCTCTATATAGAAAAATCAATTGCTGTTCGCTTGTCTCGCTAAAACACGAGAAAGGCTGGGCCGATTTAAATACTTTTTGTTTTGTTTTATTCTAATAAGTACAGGGGTGGTCCATAAGGGAAAATAATAAGGAAGCTAAGCTAACGAAGTAGCGGGTAACAGCTATTTTTAAATACTCATAGATATAAATGAAAATAGAATGCGAAGTCACAGAGTTGAATTTCGTCAAGTTTATTATTAAAATATTCCGACAAATTGACAACCCCCTAAAGTCGGTTTAAAAAGAAAGGGATTGTACATACAAACTTTATTCTTGTAGATGACTAATGATTGTGATGTAGATGACCTCACAAAACACTCGAAACTAGACAACTTTAAAATGCAACACGGAAAAATGCGGGAAGAAAAACTTGAAAATAGATCCCTGCTGCCTTTTATATATTTGAAAAATGGGTGACACTTTTTTAAGGTAGAAGATTTACACTTAATCTGAACTTAGTAGAATGAAGTTTTAACTAAAGCATTTAACTTATATGAATAGTTAAACAGAACTATTGAAAATATACGTAGAATGCGTAAAACAACATTATAAAATATGGAAACTGATAATCAAGGCTTCATTCACGCGATTTACCAAACGCTAGTTACTATGAGGTCGGTACCGATGCGATGGTGGTGTCTGCCACGGTGGGTATCGTGCCTGCCTTGCTATTATCTCCACCACACCAATTATTCATACTAAGAACCAGCGTACGGTTGAAAAGTTCCGTCAGACTATCGGTTCGTAAGTCGTTCATTAAACAGGTGATGTTTTTTCGCAACTTTTTAAACCGTGAAGGGTTAAGGAAGTTTCGAGTTCCCTGGTGATACGTGTTGGGTGAGGTTTTTAACCACCAAGGCTGCTTACTTCACTGCACCCGCTGATGCAGACTTCGACGGAACAAGAGACCATTCTACACTTAATACGATTATGTGTCCGGAATCGCAGTACGCAGCGTGCTGGGTCAAGAGAGGAAGATCAAGAAACCAAGCCTTTACAAGTTTACACAGTCTACTGCAGCACCGCGGCGGGGATACTCGCATTAAGTGTCCTGAGATTTTAGAATGAACCACTAAATTTGCGTCATTTGTATAACGACAGGAGATACGCGTGATCTTGTTGTTTACCACAAAATTCCAAGACTCGAAATGCAAGTATGTTTACCTAGCAGCGAAGGCCCAACGGTACGCGTATCGCTGAGGCTAGACAGAATGGGCGGTAAACGGGATAAGGATGTTGGTCGGTTTGGTGCTAGTAGTAGTTGGCCTGTACGTTTACACCGTGTATTTCCGTTATGCATGTCACCATAAATCCGTACCGTGCTATGCTACGTTAAATAGTAAAATTATGAACATTAACGTTGAATCCCTAAATTAAGACCATATTTTTTATATCCATTGTTGACATTTGTAGGATAATATTAGAAACTACGCATTCTAGATCCAAACTACGCATTCTAGATCCACGATCACCTTCCTATAGTTTTGATTTAGTTAGACAATTCAAAATTTGTCACTTTAGTGCAACAGTCTATGGGACCACCCCAAAACAGCAAAGGTAATAATAATAGACAAATATATGATTGTAAAATGTCTGAGTGAGATGAATGTCCTTTGCCAGAACGAGTGAGACGATAAGCATAGCAAGCATTTTGGGTGGTCGAGTTTTTTCTCGCAATTTAATGTTAACAATTCGTTTAGTTTATTAGTTTTTACTTAAGATACATATTACACAGGTACTACTCTGCGGAAACCTACTCACCACAAAATGTTTTAAGACATATTTAGTAGGTACCTACCCAATTACCAATTGGGACTTATCTTGTAAAAGTAAAAAGCATTATATTTAACCTTTTTTTTTAAATTTATTAACCAAATATGTAAAAGGGTGCTAAACGGACTATAAAATCAGTATGCAGTTGTATAACTTGCTCGAAGAGACGATTATTTACCGGTAGGCAGGGTACTCACTTCGCAAATTATAAAGAAATCCAAGACTTCCTAAATGTGTTTACCGTTCGGATTGGCAATAAAAAGTTCCTTGTTAGTTCTGTAGCACATCATTTATACGTATCAGAGCTCAAGTTTGGCGTCTAGCATGGATCTAGACAATAAAAACGCGGTTGATATAAAAGTGGGACACTTTTGTAGAATTATTATGTGTGTGATCACGCTACAAAGGGGCGTTCATACTTGTGCTTCTTATTAAATCAGTATTCTTTGTTATGACTAGGTATATTTTAAACTGCTATAATTTTAAAAATTTCGGCTTAAGGCTATAAATATACTCAAACATAAATTGTGGTCAGCTAAAAAAAAAAATAACGGACTGTTAAAATTATTTTTGCAGAAGGAGACTTCTTGATTATAATAAGATCAAAATGTTTCCATATCTTTTGTTAGCTCGTTACTATAATCTTTGACAATAGTTACGTTTTCAATAGGTAGAGTTCTCACCGTCAAGGAACGTGTATCCATATATATTGTCTCTAAGAAATTAAATAAGTTCCCAAGTAAGTTGTTGTGCTTTAAAATTGTGAAGTCATCATGTTAAAAACTTATCAATATCAACACAAGTTACATAGGTATCGTATACTTAATTAACACTAACTTCTTTTTCTTCGCATTTCTCAGAATAAAATTAAATCCTTAGTCACTATTAAAGTATATACCCACTTATATAAGATTGGTTCCGATCGTAGTCAAAGAAACTACACAGATCTTTCTTTACGCTAAAACACGAGTATTTCTATTCTAAAACAGTGTTCGTGTCTTCGTTCCTAAGACAATTTTGGAGCTTTGAAACTATTACTGAGAAATGATCCAATAAAAATGCAAATGTTTGATAATACCTTACAGCAGCGCAGAAGTATGCTTTCACAAATTGAATTGTAGGTATGTGTATGTAAGTATTTCCATAATAGGTATCTCCCACGAAATACAGCCAACAATAGCGCTGGTTTGTAGTGCTTTGATTTTTTAATAAACTACCCATCTCATAAATTCAGTCTTTTCTGAATAATGAACATTAAATGTACCGAAAACGATATTACTGATTATATAAAAATAGAAGTAATGAAATTACGAATTTTGCTTACAAAACTGCATTGGTTCTACGAGTATACTCCTATATGAAATTAAAAAGAGGATATCATTCTAAATTTTGACTGATTATAACTATAAATGTAAATAAAAAAGTATTTTGTACATAAAAGCCCATTTATTAAAACCGATAAAAACTAAAAATGTTAATATGATTTCATAGAAATAATAATATTATCAACAGGCAGCGTCGAATACTTCGAAAAACTGTGTAGACGGAGTAAAACAATTTACCTAATTTCCGGGTAACTTTGTTAGCGTTTTGCGTTGGCTCAATTATTATGGACATACCTTTGCCGGTTCAAAGGTAGCTTATTATGCGATATTTTCACCGTAGTCGAGCTGACACCGGCGGTGGGGCCGGGTGTAATACATCCAAGACTACCGGGTACGACTTTCCACCTCTGCAGCGCCTGTTTGAACGGTTTGTTTTTCTATTGTGTTTTATTGTATTTTGATACAAACAGATTATTTTCAAATTGTCTAGTTGCGCGTTGGTGTGGATTTAAATATTCAGGGTAATTTAATTTGAGTTATTGTTTGGTATGAGAACCAAACTACATAAATAACAAAAGATTTTAGAACTTTTTTGACACACTCAAGGTTAATTTTTTGCTTAAGTTACTATGTTATATGAACGCACTTTAATATTAGCAATCGATTTGAGACGATCGCTGCTTTCCACAAAAACCAAATTTTGTTGCCGAAGGCGAACAAGCGGGACCTTTGAAGTAAACAAAAATACCGACAAAGGCACAAAAACTAAGACCAATGCTTGCATTGCACTGTTGTTTAATTTTTACTGCTTCTTTAATGTTTTACAATAATAGGAAAAAGGCGTTTCTCTTTCACGATGTGTAATAATATCATTTGACTCTGCAAATGACAACTCTGCGATCATTTGCAAGGTAGGTACGAGTATCCAAGCTTAGTAGGTATTTTACATTTAACTTAGATATGAAATACATTTATAATTAAGATTTTTTTATTTATATTCTGCACTTTTCACTTGAACCAAACAGAACAAATTATCATCGCATTTTAAAGATTTATGTCTGTGCCGAATGATTAGAGGGAGAGATATTTTTTGTAAACGACGGATATAATAGTTCTCACAACGATTACCTTCACCTGAGACCCGAGGACGGGGACATGGATTCTATCGATGTCGATAAAAGCATGTCCAGAATTTTCGATACATGTTAATGTCCCAACAATAATTTGTATCGAAAATTCTGTGTAAAAACTGTTTATGTTAGTTTTGAATATATTCAAAACTAAATGTCACTGTAAAGTAATCCAGCATTTGTAAGATTTAACCAATTTCTTATTCTTAGGTTATTGCTCATTATGCGATTAGTCAATGTGCGTCTAAACGATACAAACGGTATGTAATATATTAAGTTTTTAATGTTTAGTTCCTTACCTACTTACAATCTGTCTTTAGATAATTAGTGCTATTTTATTTATACAGGTGTTTGTTCCGCTGGTGTTTCTCCGATAAAATCAATGCCCTAAGTTTCACGTTTGCTGAGATATGATTTTGAAGAGGCTTTTTAAAAACCACAGTTCATATCTTTTTGTTAGTTTTTGTAATGCCACGAAGTAACTCGTGCTGTATTTTTCAATGTTTACTAATTCTGAAGTAAATTATTACTTGATACATTTTACTGCAAAAAAGAAAGCACGTGCATTCAAAATAAAGAATTGTGACACCTCCTGAACCGGTTTCACCAATTTTCCAACGATATGCATATACATGGCATAGGGAACTATTTACCAAACACCCTGTATACAAAGAAATACTAATCGCTTCAATGAAACGTAAAATATGAAATATGAATTCTTATAAATCAAATTCTTCTAACACTCTCTTCTTATAAGGAGCTTTTATCGATGAAGTCGAAGACGACCCTATTCAAAATGCACCTTGACAGCAACAAGGGAAATGGTTTTTTTAATCACGTCACTGTTCACAATATATCATCCCTTTATTTAGTACTCACTGCTACATATTCGCGCACCGGGCTTTATTAGAGCACGACTAAGGTATTCAAAGGGGTCGCACACTCTTTAGAAATCACCACCATCGATTTGAGCAATGTCAGATATCATTAAGTCCTTGTATATCAAGTATGGGAATCTTATTATTTGTAAAGAGCTAATGTTAATACATATGATAGGGAGTCTTAGTCTACTAATAGACTCACCTACCCGTGTTTAATTGTCATCATACTACTCACGCTTACATAGGTGCCTATAACACTGCAAGTTTTCAGTCCAAACTACTGTAGTTTTAAGTCAAGGAAAACAATTAAAATAAATCAGTGAAATCGCTAATATAACGTAGATTAGGGCGTGGTTGAAAGATACATTCGTTCATTTCAGAGCCCGGGGGGTCAAGTCAGGCATTGTTATGGAAATGTAAGAACGGTCTTCAGATTAGGATGCGGCACTGTAATCAATAGCTACCCTGCTTTTGTTCGGTTTGACCCAAAGACAGGTTGCATTGTGACGAACACAGTTTGGGCGAAGTTATTGTGGACGAATGGTGTATTGGTTTACCACAGCAGTTGGGTCAAAGTTCCTCATTCTATTTATATGTTCTATCATATCGAGTCATTATTTTGCGTATATCAGTGTCAATTCTACTGTGAAAAAAAAAAGACAAAAATTTGTCAGCAGTATGAAGCTATCATTCTATATAATACAGATTTTTAGAGCATCATTATCATCATAGCCCCAATAGCTTCAGTAGTGCCCCAGGGCACTACTGGGCGAAGGACTGTTAGTTAGGTAGGTGATTTTGAGAAGTAAATTAAATTACCTTTTGTTTTCTCAAATAAAGCCCTTTTTCATCATTGTTTTATTATTTTTAATTTCGGCAAACAAACAAGTTAGTAGAAACCGTAAACAAAACATTTACTTATAGGTAGGTAGGTATACAATCAGTCAAGGCATTGTTCGAAGTTTCTAAGTCTTCTGCAAAGTTGAGAGCGTTTCCGAAAGTCATTTTCAAGATGCGATTATATCCTGTAACAATCTTACCTAGGTTCGTATCTCAGTGAAAATTTACAATAGGTACTGTGCTTGCTTATCTTAAAAACGTAAAAGGTTCTTTTTCTTTACCTACAACTGAATTTTGTCTTCGAAGTGTGAAGACAAAAATTGTTCTGCTTAAATTTTACTGTACTGTCACTTTATCAATATAAAGAACTTACCCACAACAAATATTATTTAAGCTGAAAATAATTCCAACCAATAATTACCTATATATTTTCTAAAAATCTAAGCCGTCACCAGAAAGCTGAGTGCCCAAAATGCTGGCAGCATTGCCACGTTGAATGGTAATGCTAATTTTAATATTTATCTCACCTAATTTTGTCAAAATGGGTCCAACCGGTTTGGTTATTTATAGTGACAACCAACAACCTTAAGGTAGTGGACATTTATCTAGTTTTTCCCCGCATAGGTCGGGCATTAATCGACATTACGCAATAGTGTCCTGCAGTTACTATAGGACACTATTGCCTACCTACTATAGTATAGTAGATAGGTAGATATAGGTAGATGCAACTTTGTCCTTCCTAATGTAATAAGCAGATTTTAGGGGTTTTATTTCGAAATACTAAATCACCGATAACGCAGTGAACTCAGAGCAGAGCTCACTGCACTGCATCATTTGGCGCCTAGTCCGTGAGGATACGTAACGTAACTTTTTTGGACAATTTATTAAACTTGGATTCTTTGATATTGCTACATCATTCCATAAATATCCTTACGCCCACGGAAGAAGGAGGAATATCCCTTGACCCTTTTTGAGTTTAGAATAAAATCTAACTTAATGGCTTACTTTTGTCTCACATCGGATTTCTGCTTAAGAGATAGATACAATAGGGTCTAAATTCATTTGACAAAAGCAATGTCCTTGTGGCGGGATAATAATAATGCATTTTTTGTAATCCAAGATGTCTGTGTGCGATGCACCAAGGTGTTTGTCTGTGTGTATGTTTCTAGTCCTGTAGCAGCTGTGCCTATTATTTTGACGTTGTGTGCTATTTTGTAGTGTGACACAGGAGATGTGATACTTTTATCAAATCAGTTATATTATACAGGGAATAGATGTTGAGAAAAATTGCGTGACTGTTTGACATTTGGCTCGAAATTTATGAAGATATACAGTTTACTACTGCTATGGGTCGGTATAAACATAAATCAAAGGAAAATGTGTTTAAATTCTGTTAAGTTAATTACATAAT
Source organism: Eupithecia exiguata (assembly GCA_947086465.1). Classification (NCBI taxonomy): domain Eukaryota; kingdom Metazoa; phylum Arthropoda; class Insecta; order Lepidoptera; family Geometridae; genus Eupithecia; species Eupithecia exiguata. The sequence continues at coordinate 4,897,503 of OX352226.1, forward strand.
ACTAAGCGACAATAATAAATCCGCCGTGTCACGGTTAAGCTATTATTCAGGAAACGAGTTCAAAGGCACATTTCTTTTGTATCAGAACTGTTATAACACCAGACTGTAATATTTATTTAGGTTTCCTATATTTTCAAGTAAAAGTATAACACAAAAAAAGTTTTTTAGTCTTTTAATTATATTACCTCATCTTATCTTTGTACATTATTACTTGAAGGCACATACGTCGGTTTACCATGGTTTATCACATCTACAGAAGCCACAAGATCAAAACTATTTCATCCCCAAACACGCCGAATATTTTTTGCATCAATAGCGAAGCCATTCCCAAGAACATGTGGACCGCTACGTTGCTAGTTCAAATACACCATCCTGCCAGCCAATGCATTGTAGTTCCTTTATCAATACTTCTAAAAAAATGCTTTAAATCTATCCTTCTCTGTCTCATCGTGTGAACCGACTACGCGGGAAAAGGACAGGTGCAGAAGAACATCTCCGACATAATTGCTTCTAAAATGAATAGATGTTAAACAAAAGTTAAGGAATAATCGTATAACTCGGTGCGAAGTCGTTTCAAGTGGAAAACTGTCACTATAGTAATTTAGCTAGGATAGAATTGGATTCTTTTTCTCCCGCTGGAGTCATGTATGTCATCATGAGTTAAGTACATCTTTATTTAAATAGATAATGAATTTTATCTATTATTCCTTTAATTGTTTGTGTAACTGGTTTTTATTTTTAAAGCGTCTATCATTTTGAGCCAAATATTAATAGTAGGTACTTTCCGAAGACGAAAGCAGATTACTGATGCTTTGAGCTTATAATATTATACTTTATTACTTTTAACAAAAAAAGTCAAAATTATGGCTTAAAATTCCTGTATGAATAAGTTACTAACATTATTTTATTAAGTTTATGGGAGAAATAGTAATCTCTCGGTAGAACATGCAATGGGACCATCTCGGTAGCATTCTCCTTACAAAATTCATAGGAATCATATTGGCAAAGATATCGGGAAAAGTATAAAATACTCATATACAACCGAATTGTGAAAGCTCCTCTTTTATAAGTCGATCCTAAAATGTAGAGGGTACCTTTACTAATCACAATTGGTGTCGTTAGCGCCCTTGAAACTCGGAAGGTTGAGGACATTACACACAATACTTACTCGGAATTCGTACACAAATCGTTAGTCAGCTATAACAACTTATCTTTACTACCGAATAATTTCGAATCACTATTAGGTCCTTGACATAGCCTTGCCTTATAATTTTACCTCTAAAGCGGCAAGGGTAAGTTTGCATGTTAACTGTTTGGGTAAAAGCAATAACTGCCTCCCTCGACTCTTTTATAAAATATAGATGTGTAATAGATAGATCATGTATTTTCCAAGTAAGTACAGTAGGTACTACTGATAATAGTAATGATTAACTTTTAAGCTTTTGACAAGTGATAGGTAGGTATGCTGAATAAGGAGGTGTCAGTTGGTACCACTGACTAATAAAAACGGTACTTAGACTAAAGTGGCCTTGCCATGGGACATTGCGAAACCTTCATGCAACCCCTTTTTATGTAATGTTCCTAATTGTTTTTTTTTTCATTGCAGAAACAATATGAAGTGCGCAAGGATTCAACTTCAAGAAAGAACAAAAACTAAAATAAAGACAAATGTATACTGTACGGATAAAAAACCCATAAGGTTTTGCCAGAAACGTATGATAAACCCTGACCACGATGAAGACTCTCGTTGGGCCGATGCCTACGCAAGGTAAAACGCTGATTTTAGGATGAAAGAAAGGAAATATATTAACTTAATTCAATATTTATTCAATATTGTAACAATTGATTTGTGTAATTCCAGGTTTTACTGTCACGATGAATACGACACTAAGGAAACTAGTGACCGAGACAACCCCGACTCAGATATGTTTCTTTCAGTACAAACACTACAGTTTCAAGGTAATGTCGTACTGCCAAAACGTTCCAGAAATGGGTTTAAATACAAATCTTCAAGTGGTCGCGATACGCACAGGATGTTTGTGAAGCAAGTCATTCCCGATGAAGAAGAGTGTAGTGATGACGACCGGTCCTCGCAACTTACCAGCTATTATTACGACGATTACGTCAAATACCTATTTAGCAATGACAAATCAAGACCCACTTCAGGAAAATCCAGTATATTTCTTCAAAGTTTGAGCAATAAAAAAGAAAATAAAGCAACACAAGTTGACGAACATCAGGGTGATGGCAGTAAACAAACGTGTCACGGCATCGACGGTTCAATATCCAAAAGTTTTAAAAAGAAATGCGGTAAACAAGACAACAAAAGCGTTTTTAAAAGCAACGAAACTGAAACAGAAAACACGAAAGTATTTTTTCATAATGATGGTAGAAGAAAGAGTCTCACCATTTCTAGAACGGAAAGTCCAGAGACAGTGCAAGTTATTCGAGTTGACGTCGTTCGGAACAACAGTCATGGCTCAGTCGGGTCTGACTTTGCAGATAAGAGATCAAACTACAATGCTGCAGAACCTTCGGAAAATATTGATTTTAACCATATCGATATGAAAAAGCCTCATTTTGCAAATAAATACTTGCTGACGAATGCGATAAAAGCATTAGATGAAAACTGTGGCGGCGAAAAAGTAACATTACTATGCAAAACTTTCAAATTGTCGGAAAGAACTCAAGTATCACAGTTCAATAAAGCTAAGGTTGATACAGAAATCATACAAAACGGTAAAAGTGTAAAAACAACCTAACAAAACAGAATAAAAAGGGATATGGTACCACAAAAGGTAGTTGTACTGTAATTAGGGGAAGCTAGATAGCTAGCTGCAAAGCCTAACAAGTTTAGTGTGTGTGTGATTCTGAAACGACTGTCTGTTTAATTTTTAACAAGTAATTTGACAGGTTTTGCCAACACCTACCTATTATAGTACCTATTAATCTTGTAACCATACTAGTGGACAAACCTTTTGTGAAGATAAATAAATAAACATTTTATTATTATTATTATTTAAAAAAAAAATACTTTTCACTATATACTCGTATGTACATATGACTTTTCACATTAAACGTGTCTGTGTTTTTTTGGTTATTAAAGTTCTTTAAAATATTTGTTGTAATTTGTTATTAATGAATAGGGTTGTTATGACTTTAAGTTGTAGGAACGAGTACATTCAATATATTTAGTATTAGAGTAAGGTAATATCCATAGATGGTGTAGCGGACAGGATCAAAATCGGGAACAGAACGGCAACGACTATGATTAATGATTCCAACGGAAACGCTTCCAAATATTAATTTGTAGTTGAGGTCACCACTGCTTGGTAAGTGTGACACGCTGCGAAAGGATTGGTGCCCCATGGTCTCCCAGCCACCCCGCGATGGGGTGAAATGTGTGTGCCGAATTTATAGGTGTGAGAGATGGAACTTCAGGGTAGCTAAAGGGTGAGGAGGACTTCGGACCACCCTCACTTGGGGAGGCACTGTAAACCCCCCAATTTGCCCTAGTCCGGCAACCCCCGCCCGAGGCTCCCGTTCCTGTCCAAGCGATAAGAGGGAAGAGGGGAGAGCGTCAAATGGACGTTTTACGCATAATTTAGAGAAGTAAATGGATTCGAACAGTCTCCATACAGCATAAGTACGTATATCGCAAGCGTTTTCGTACCTATAAGTGCCTTCAACATTATCTTCTTTCAACATTATCTTCAAAGCTCTAAAACATTCACAGAGTAGACTTGAAAAGTAACGATTCTTTGCATTAAAGAGCTCCAAAAAAACTTTATATTATAAAATTACCTATTGTACCTACTAAGGATACCTTACATTACCTACCTTCATTCATAGCCTAGGATTACATAAAGTAGGACATTGGCTATAGGATAAACCACCTGTCTCAGACAGGATTTAGGTGCTGCTATATTAAAAAATTTAAAAATTAGATCTACTTTTAAAATTTTTGGAACGTTTTTACTGTTCTTGAGATGTCATTCGTCCACAAATGCAAAAGAAGTCGCGTTGAGAGTGGACATTAAAATTTGATTATTTTAATAGTAGCTTCTGAATTGCGATGGCGACAGCGGCGCGTGAAAAGCACAAGTTTCTAATTTTACTGGAGTCGGAGGTAGGTAAACCAAAATAAAACAAAAATCAGACAATTTGAAAAATTCTACAAAACCTCACTCTGTCCTGAATATAAAAATAGGCCAGTCGAACAAAGTAACGATGTTCAACCCTGTCAAAATTCTGTAAAGACGAAGAGAAGTGGTGTTTAAGTTTTTTGACTTCTGTTCAAAAAATTTAAGCCTTGGTGTAACACAACTTGAAAAAAATGTCTTTATAGGTACCTAGTTAGTTCATGCTAAATAGAAACGTAAACTGCGTTTGAGAAAAATAAAAAATATCAGAGGAACACCAGCTCTAGTCATGGTCTCGTTTCAAACAACCTGCATTAAAAACAATGGAGTAACTTTAGGAGTTATAAAATCATCTTCGTTGGGAAAATTAATGACAATTATAAGAACTAATATTGCACAACAGACTTAGCAACAGTGAAAGTGAAGAAACTGACACAGGAAAAAACTACTGCTACTGCTACTTTATCTTTATTGTATCAAAGTTATACAAGTATGAGTATATAGGTAGTACAATAATAAGTTCTTAAAAACTAACTACAACCGTGCCATTGGCGATTTATCCCTTGCAGGAATCTACCATACGGAATAAATGCATCTAATTCAAAATTCAAAGATACACCATAAAAATAAAAGACAAGGTATGTGTGAAATGAACTTCTTCTGATTTAACGAAGTTATTTCCGAAACCAAGCACTCATATAGACAAAAAAGCTTTTGTTACCACTGTATTGACTACAGTCTCGGCTAGGACGTCGACACGTCATGACGTCATGAAGTTGATCTGCCTATTGAATTTTTTAACGCTACGCTACCCTTTTCAATTACCATTGAAAATGGGGTTACTTCGCTGTCCAACCTCGGTTGACAATCCTTTTTGCGTTGCTAAATTATTCACGTAAATTTCTTAATTTAGACGTGAGTGCTAAACTGCGGCGACATTTTAAGTGCCAAACTGATTATTGGAAATGGAAACGAATGTTTGCCAATAAGAAAAATCAGACCAATTAATGAAACGTTATTAAAGAGTTTCATATTGGAGGAAATTATTTTGTTTATGTATATCTTAAGTTTCGTACAGTGAGACACTGATATTGTAAATACTCCTTTATCACCAGCACGAATAATAATAGAATTTCAGCATTATATGATGAGAGTCGAAATCCGGTGTAAATATAGGTACCTAGTATTTTCGTTACTCGTGATAAATGTCCACTGGTATTTTCTTGTAAGACAGTGTCCATATTTCAGCTATGCTGCCATATTCGGGGTTTAGGCAGATGTCATGTCCAATTCTGTCCGGATTGAAATTAAACATCTCCAATTTATCTCCTTTCAAAGTATCAACATGACCAAATGAAACAACGGTCTTGCTCTGTCCATCCGTATATCGATCTGAATATTTCAGCGAATACGATATTTGAAATAGAAATAAATACAGAACTTATCCCAACCTATTCAAGCAAATAGGTAGTAATAATAAGTACCAATTTTGAGTTATTTAAGTTTTTCTACATTTCATACGGATTAAATTAAATGAATCAGCTAAATGATTCCCCCATATCTCCGAAGTTTACAAAATTTATACCCACTCTTTGTGGAGTGGGTATTGTTCGCACTTGACGGCTCTTTTTGTGATTGTAACTTAGACTAATAAGTAGGTCTAAGATATGAAATTGTCGTTGTTGAAGGATAGGCATAGGATTTCGGGCTCATGGAGCGCAGCGGAACAGAGTTTACGTTTTTCGATCGACGTAAGCGCAAAAATCAAGTTTACGCTTATTTACAAGAAAAATACACAAATTACGGAAGAAACAGGTTCTAAGAACCAAATAATCTATATCTATACTCTATATATATTATATTATTATAAATGCGAAAGTGTGTTTATTTGTTTGTTTGTGTATCCTTCCTTCACGCCCTAACTAAGCCAATCGGCTTGATTTTTGGCATGGAGTTAGTTGAAAGAATGGAGAGTAACATAGGCTACTTAGCTAGGCTATTTAGTTTTTTATCCCATTAATAAGTTCCCATAGGATAGAAATAAACTTAACCAACGCGTGCGAAGCCGCGAGCAGCAGCTATTTAGTACCTAATAATCTACGAATCAAAACATAAGTAATTTCAATAAACCGTAGGGTTTCCGATTTCTCGAGCAAATGATGTGCAAAACAGTGAACTTTCATTTAGTTTTATTGTAATTTTATTTCTCAATAGTCATTTCACAGGCAACAAACAAAAAACTAATTGAATTTTATTTAATTTGAGTATTTTATCACGGGATTAACGTGAGTGCTGAGATCCTAGTTTAACAACAAAACCCGTTAGGTTTGCCGATGAGAGGGCTTGAATAACCGAAAAATACTGGTATGAAATAGATAAGGCGTAGGTATCGTCGTAATATAAAGGTATGACGTCATACATCATATTGCAATACCCTTATTTCAATTCAATTCAACGTTTTGAAAAAACAACGTTCTGTTACAGCGATAACTTTATTTTTAGTAGTTGTCACTATTCTGCGATGAAAACTATAGCAAGCCGGAAATGCATTGGTCGCCATAAATGGTCGAACCTATTATACATAAACTTTACCGGCGAGCGAAGAGACCCGTGAAAAATGTGTGTGCCTTGTTGGGTTTTCATCTAATTTGCTTGGATTGGTGGATAAGGTGTGTTTATATGATGACCAGGCTCTACCATAAACGAGCGAGATGCGACAAAATAATGATATTTGTTAGATTTTCATGTTATTTGTTAAGGTGAGCTTAAATGGGGTGAGCCGAGCGAGTCGCGCTTATTATCTTTTGCTCGGTCGATTTTCATGTTTTTTTGGAGTGTGCCAATGTGACCACAAATTTTCTAATAGATTTGTTATCAGCGATTGGAGCGAGCATCGAAAACCTCGGTTTTAGTCAGATTTTTGTGTAAATTTTGTAAGGTGTGGTTGGCAAACATTGATCGAATCTGTCTGAAACAGATCGGGCCTCCTCATGGGGAAATAGCTTGTTTCTGAATTGAACACAACAGATAATAAGTAGGACACAGACATCAGTAACTTCGGCGAGCAGAGCGAGCCGCAACGTTTTGTCGTAGTAGAAATTAATAACCTCGCAATACAGCACTGAGCAATATGTTGGACGATAAGTTTGGGCGGGTTTAGTTTGGCGCCGCGGATCACTTCAGTTGCTTCGCGGACCACTTTGATTTACATTTTCATTTAAACTTTCAACCTGTATTACCCCCAGGCCACGACATGCCCGCCCGCGCGTATTGCGTCTTGCGTTTGTGTCCGCGGCGAGAACAAATGAAAGAAGTTGTTTGAGTGTGTCCATGAATCGCCGCGGTGCGACTTGCGGAAAAGTGACATAATGACCCCAGTCGCAAGACGCAAGACGCATCGCCCGATGTCGTGGCCTAGGCCTTATAAACCTTTTAAAGCGTGAATTTTCAAAATTGCTTTCTTAGTGCTCAATTTCGCACCAAGACCTACACACCCTTGGGTTGTGGATTGTGAATGACTCACATCTACAGATAGATTATATCTATACTTAATATTATTAATTTGAAAGTAATTCTGTCTGTCTATCTGTCCAGATTCTGTTACCTTTTCACAGGGAGGTAAATGGTATCCCAGGGACAGATATAGGCTACTTGAAAAGCGCGTAGGAATCCGCGGGCAGCAGCCTAGTTACGTTATTTTTAATATTAATTTGGCGTATCTTGAAAAAACTTTAAACCGACTTCGATTCCCTGAATAATTAAAATGAGCTTGGAAGTAGATTTTAAGGGGGTATCCCGACTCACACTAGCGCCGCCACCTATTTTATTATATTATTACGTTAAACAGGAATTTTCAAAAAATCGTTGGGCAGTTAGTATACTTAATAGGTATAAGCTTTTTTAAATGCCTCTGTGACTGTTATTTTTTCTAGTTTAGGCAGAGATGCGAAGTTGCTCGCATCTCTAATCAGTAAATAAAATTGGTGGCAGCGCTAGAGGCATACTAGCGCCGCCACCGCCTTAAAACGGAACACTTCGATAGCAGGATCTTATTTTTCAAGTGGCGACATCTGGTTAAAATTCGAGTCGAATTTAGTTTGTATACACCTTCCGCAATGGAAACCATTTTGGTATCAGAGTGATAGTGAAAATTATCATATTATCATTATCAAAATAATCACATGGGGGCTTGAACGAATTTCTTAAAATAATGCAAAGTGCAAACTTAACATTGTTTAAAGGTTAGCTAAAACGTAAAAGTAACTTTTGACAAGCAAAGTGGTGCCGAGCCTTTCAGAAAAAAATTAGAAAACAATGAAGCAAATGTTTTTCGATTAGTTAGGTTACATGTTATATTATGTAGGTTTGATAACGTTTGTTGAAATACATAGAATTTTTATTTTTTCACCTCTATTTTTAATTTTATAGTTCTATTGCTTACGGTTGCTAAGATATTAATCAAATGTGTGATCGGTTGTAAGGGTACTCAACTTGTAAAATTTCGTAGTTTTATTGCTTACGGTTACTCAAATACAGAGCGATTTTGTTAAACATTCAACTCGTATTTTGAAACTCTAAGAGTGTGAGTTTTCCTACACCCTAAAAGGAACTGTAACTCCACAAGTCTCTAGTCTACAACCAGTTTGGGCAGTGCGTTGTCTGTCTGTCAGTCAGTTACTCCTTTATAATATACTAGTTTCTACCCGCGGCTTCGTATGCATTGTTTAAGCTTATTCTACCCATGGGAACTGATTTATTAAATAAAAAAGTAGCCTATGTTTCAGGTGTTTATACGGAACCTTCGTTGGGCGAGTCCGACTTGCACTTGACGTTTTATTGTAAATTTGTGGTGTATCTATCGTTGGTCGATTAAATAACAGTATAGCAAGTAAAGTAAAAGTAAAAAGGTTTTATTTTTGTCACAATAAACACAAAGGAAAAAGAAAATAAAAACATAGCAAAATACAAATTCGTGACAAAAAGGGGCATCGCTCAGCATGTGCTGTGTGTGTGCGATACATATCGCTAATGCGCGCTGGTTTTATGCGACTCCCACCCAGTGTGCAAGCCGCGGCTCCGCTGTGACACGCGCTTACAACAGAGATATGAAAATTAATTAAGTATACAAAATATAATAAATCTATGACATATTATGTAACGTATAAAATGTATGTAACGTATAAAATATGAAGTATATTGACTACTTCGGATTTACACAAATACAAGAGGTAAAACTACAAGTTAGGAAATAGGTAAGATGGAGTCTCGTCACGTCAAGTGACTTCTACTCCTGTCATGTTGGGTGAAGCAACCAGTCGTAACCAATGTTTTACAGGAGAGGGCTTATGGCTGATCATGGAATACTTGGTTTTCCACAACCTTCTTGACAGTGACAGCTGTGTCTCTCCGTCAAATAATCTCTCACTATTTGAAGGTAAAGAAGGTTGGATTTGATGATAGCCTCCTGTAAGCAGCTCTAGAACCGTGTATTAAATGTGCTGGTTGGTTATATCCAGGGAACTGCCAGGACCACCTCACCTCGGGAGATCGCAGGTCGGCAAGGGCAGATTCCTGTAAGTAACAAGCAAACAAAGTGCAAAAAATACAAACAATCCATTTTGTGGTAATAGCTTATAAAAATGGGAAAGTGTCTGTCTGTGAATTAAGCAGGTTTATAATATTACTTAGATGAATAATTCTTTATTTCATAGCACTAAACATTATTCAGTACATTATTAAATTTATCCTATAGAAAGGCAATGGAATTGGCGGCCTTATCACGTAAAGCGATTTCTTCAAGGTAACCAAGGTGTACGGAGAATATCTCAGGATAATACTAATACAAACTATTTATACTTAACTATAGATTAATATATCTACTAATGCTTAGCAACATAATAAATTAATACAACATATACAGCCGGTTTTTCGCACGCTTGTTATTTTATAAAATTTTAGTTAATAGTTTAAACATTTTGTTAATATCTGTGTATGGAGGAATCAAGATTGGATTTGCTGTCGTTATTCTTTGTATGTGGAGAAACCAAGACTTGGTCCGTAAAACAAATTAACAAAACTTATTAGATTTATTAGTGCTTTGTGTAGGAATGTAGTACCTCTGCGTAAAGCTATTTTGTATTTTTTCGAACCAAGACTTGGTTCCTCCACACAATAGAGACAAAAGTTTAACATATTGCAATACCAAGCGTTCGAAAAACTGGCTGTTAGAAACACACATGTATAGTATAATCTGATCTGACATTATACATAAACAATAATTGTAGATTACTTTTGACTGAATCATTGATTAAATTTGAAATAACATTTTGTCGAATCCAAGTGTTCTGTAGCAAGAAATCACTATTAAATTAGACTTTGAAAGAAACTTTTGGAACACTTTCATGGTCCTTTAATTTGGTTACGCACATCACTGTCCGTCTCCAGCACCGTTAGGGAGCGGCGACGACGATGCCTACGGGTCGCACCGCCGAGGCTGGACCTGGGCAGTGAATAAAATTTGTAACTACAAGAAATTAAATAATATCAAAAAAAAAACGATTTCGTCGCGACTTGAACCCGTGACCTTCTCTGAGTACGGGAATGCTCTAACCTACTGAGCTACGAAATCAAGTAACCACAGAGTCGAAAATCTTTGGAATTTCCTACTTCCTTCCCGGCGAAATCGAAATTTTTGGGACATTATTTAATTTCTTGGAGATTACCCCGAGTACGAAGGCTATAATAACAAACATTTCAAACTTCCTAATTTTTGTTGTCTCAAATAAAAATAGTACTTAATGAAAAAAGTAATAACCTATGTAAACTGTACCTATGTAACTTACTGTTAAACTCGATCCAGTTTAGTTCCTTCCTCAAATGTATGGTAATTCTAATGTGTCGTGTCAAATAAATCATTTCATTCCATTTCATTTTTCAATTCAAATACACTCGAGAGCAATGAATCCGGGTCACTCAAAGAATCCAAAAAATCTCGGAAAGTAAGAATGCTAGGTTAATGCAATAAATTGTATTTAATAGACAATTTAATACTCCTTAAATGAAAGTTAAAAAAATATGAGTCACCATACATTTTATTTACACAAAATTACATAAAGAAAAAAAACTGCTGATCTCTCCTTAAAACAAAAATAGGAAACATGAAATTTTTGAACTTTATGACGATTTTCTTGAATTTCAATACTTCGTATTACCTCCTCGTGCTTCCATTGGCATGCTGTACACCAAGTTCCTTATACGATTTTGGGGAATATTCTCCCATTGCTCTGTGAGAGCAATTTTGAGCTCAGGAAGCGTGATTGGGGGAGGGTTTCGTTGTTTCACGCATCTCCCTAGCTCGTCCCAAGCATGCTCGATCGGGTTGATATCCGGGCTGCGCGCTGGCCACTCCATACAAGTAATGTTCATCTCTTGAAGGTAGTCATTCACAATCCTACCTGTATGAGGTCGGGCATTGTCATGCATAAATATAGCATCCTCACCCAAATTGACCATAAATGGACCAACGTGTTCGTTGAGGATTTCTTCCACATATCTTACGCTAGTTAAAGAGCCGTTTTCTATGATCACCAGCTCTGTGCGACTTTCAGAGGAAATTCCGGCCCACACAAGTACAGACCCACCACCGTAGGCTACTTTTTCTTCGATGCATGCTTGCTTGAATCTTTCCCCTGGTCTTCTATACACTCTGTGTCTTCCATCGTGCTTGTAGAGCATAAATTTTGATTCGTCGGAGAACATAACTTTCGACCAATCTTCAATACTCCAATACTGGATTCTTTGAGTGACCCGGATTCATTGCTCTCGAGTGTATATAGATAACGGCAACGCTTTTATTTATTACAATATATTGCTGTTCATAAGTTTCTTTTAGGATCTTGCTAGTCCATTCCATGTGTCGACCAAATAATTACGGGTAGCATCGGGGAGGCCAAATCCACGCGTATAAGAGATACATATTAATACGAAAATTTAAGCCGGGTCGAGCATCGCAAGTATTCAAGCCTCCCCCCGGCCCAATAGCCGCCTAAGTCCGAGTTGGCATGTGTGCGTATCCGGTTATATGTGTGCGTCCAAATTTCATAATAGGTAGGTGTACGCTGTGTTGTACTCAAATTTTACATCTCACATCTCTTGCTTAGAGGGTGATCTCTTGAATATTTTCTTAACTAGAATGTTTAGTAACTTCTGCACCGTAATTTGACTTGTTAGTGAGAAATCGTTATTGAATCGAAAGGAAAATATTTAAAGTATTTTATTTATTACTAGCTGGCCCGCGGCTTCGCCCGCGTTTTTCATGTATGCAATTTTTTGGGTTAATAAATGACACTCACAAGTAACACACATAATTTTCATCGGTTCAGTAAACTTCAGTAGATCCAGAGATTACCCCCTGCAACCTCTAAAACTTTACCTCTTTATAATATCAGTATAGATTTTGTGCATTAGGTACCTACCTCTATCAACCCCGGTTGGTTAGTAGGAAACTTTAATCTCCGATTCGATGTTGCTGAGCCGTGAGATTTTGCTTAGAACAGCGCGTCAAAGCTTATCGGTGACATCTAGTTAAACAACTACGAACTGATACTGAATGCCCAGAACTTCCGCTCTCTTAGTTATTACAGGTAGCACTAACAAAACAAATTACTAGGTATATTTTCAACAACACTCAAATTTTCCTTCACGTAACTTTGTTACATCTCGTATTTTTTTATATAAGGCCTCGTGTTAAGAAAACAAAAAGAAAGACCAACACTAAATTTCCAAATCGATAATTCCACTGGAATCGAGAACACCCTTTTGGCGGGTAGGTAGGTACTAGCGGACATGCGTGTCGTACCTACCCATAGATAGTACGGCTACGCAGTAGGTACGTTATTAATTTATCTGTAGCGGAGAACTAACCATCACCCCCTCCGCCCACCGCCCGGTACCTCGCTGTTTAAACATTTCCAAATGAGTATGCAGAAGATTCTACCTAATACGTATGGCCACGCGTACACCCAGCCCTCTAAATTACTTGAGCCTTAATTAAAAGCCTAGCATTCTGTTCATGACAAGTATTCCAAGTACGGACCCTGGTGTGACCTCTGCCTGATAGTGCTACGTAAAGTGAATTTTCTATTGTTACGTGGGCATTAACACTACTCGTGTTGGATTTAATTTGGTTTACTGCAAAGTGTTGTTTTGTTACTTTTATAGAGATGAAAAGGCTTTTATTTTATTTTACTTCCGTAACATCTTTCTGGATTAGAACTCGACGTAAAATTGCAAAATGTTATCTTAGCTGCATGACTTGTACAGAGCCCCGAGTTCGGTTGACGATACGATACGAAAAATATCATCATATAATAATAGAGACTGTGTCTAATTTTTGTATGATATTTGCGTAGTCCGCAAGATATAGAGTCGCTGTACCAAATCCTATGGAAAAATCAGATGTCACGATCACGTCTCGATATTATCATCAACCGGACTTTGGGGTTTTGTACTTAAGATGTACTGTTTCTATAAATAAGCATTGACCTGTAAAGCCAATATTTTAAACATCAAAAAGGGATAGACCAGATTACTTTTACGTACTTAGCTATAGTTACTTGTAGTAGGTATAATGTAGTCGTAAGGTTATTTAAGTAACGTATCATTCTACATAATGAGCTTATTATAAAGTAAAATTTATGGCACGGAGAACCAATTCCAAATCAATGTCTTCCCCAAACTTCATTGGATAGTTATTGATTTTCAGTTCCTGAAACAACGGTTGGCCAAGGCTCTTTGTAGCCCTTTCGAATTCTAAAGCAAAATGTACTATATTCTGTGGGCTTCATACTAGATGGATACTTACTCGCACGTTATTGTTTTTGTCGAAATGAGTTTTGCGTGTTTTGTTAGTTAACAGACCAGCCATAATTAGTTCTTATCTTAGGTAGCATAACTAAAAAACAATATTTACTACTAGTTAATGTTTATTCAGAACCGAGAAGTGAATTCAAAGTAAAGGTAATTAGGTAGAGTCCGTACTAGAACGCAGACCAAAAACAACAAGTTATCATCGAAAAGTTGTCAAAACAAAGTAAACAATAACGTTCCATAAACTGCCTAGCGATACTCCCAAGATCCGCGATGGCAAAGTTGGGCGCGGAGTGAATGAAACGAAAAGTCAACGGCCTACGAAATTGTTCACAACAAACAACCTTAATAACTCGGCCAAACCATTCACAAGTCGCTATAATCCCCGCGTGAGACACTATAAGAGGGAATCAACGTAACGTGGGATATCATTAGTTTTTTCATCGTCGTAATGTTGCGATCTTTTGTCAGGCATATCTGTTGTAAAATCTTTCACGATTTCTGGTGGTTTTAAAATGTTTTGTGACGTGAACGTGTGTGATTGTTTACTCGGTCACATGATGGGATGTTATTTTGAAAGTTGCTAAAAAACGGTTTGTTCGTTCTAGTCTAGATGGTGTCGAGCTACAATATTTTTCAGTCACGTAAAATAAAGATGATTACGATTTTCTTAATTGTTTTCCTAGTGAATTTTTTATACCTGTTCTTAGTTATTCTGCTATTTCAGATAGAGACAAATCCAATAAATCAAAGATCATTAAAATCGGTCCAGCCGTTCTTTAGTTATGATCTTTGATTTTTGGATTTTACTACATCTAAAATAGCAGAAAAACTAAAAAAAAAAAGTTCAAGAGGAAAACTGTTAAGAAAATCGTTTTCTCTTACATTTTTCGTACGTGGCGCCATCTCTGAATCTAAGGCGGAACGAAATTTATTGGGCCAGCTACTTTATAATAAAAAAAATCATTTTTTAGAGCCTTGTCACATATAGGATAATAAAAAAATATTGCAAACGCTACCGAAGCTTTACAACTGGATAGTGTCAACGCCCAACTACCTACTAAATTCCTGAATTGATAAATTATAAAAGACACACTTATTTGACTCAACAAGAACAGCACAGACATAGAGGTATAAATATTACATGGGATGTATCAGGGAAAATTGATTATTATGAAGGTATAGCAAAAGAAAGAGAACAAAAACCGTAGGTATACAGAACAAAAAATATAGACAACTAAAATAGAAATAAAATAAAATTATATCTACTTACTCAGGTACCTTCCTACTGAACCAAATAAATATCGCGCTACAAACATTCTAGAAACCTACAGTGAATACAATAATAATAAATAACAAAATCTACATACTACTAGGCTACTACTGGAGTGGATAGTCTACCATCGACTACATTCACGCTATAAAGCAATTTATGGAGAGATGCTGAGAGTACAACCGATCCTTGTGTCTTTCCTTTGTCGATTACGGGAAGACTTTCGGCAGTGTCGAACACTGGCCGTGTTTCATTCTCTACATTGTCGTGGTATTGACAAGTAATATGTGGATATCTTCCGGGACCTGTACCGAAATGCGACGCTGCTGCGAGTGAATATGCAATTCGTGAATATCCGACTTCATTTCAATCAATCGAGGTGAGTCGACTTTTCACAAGACGTGTTCTAGAAGATGCTATGAAGACTCGAACGGAAATATTATCAACATCTATGACCGTTCCGCCTCACGGATTAACACCTCTGTGGATAACTGCTGCATTGAGGCGGTGAACGAGTACATCTAACTTGGACACTGTTTATCTTTTGGCTGCTCATCTCAGTCTAAAGTCGCAAGACGAGCTAGGTAGGCTGAAGACTTCACCATTACGGAATGGGGGCTCAGAGACGCATACAGACAAAGAGGCAGACCACCAGTCCGATGGTCAGACGAAATCGTTAGGATAGTCAGGAAGGAGTGTATTAGGGTGGCCGAACAGAATGGCGAAAAGAATGGCGTAATAGAGAGGAGGCCTGTTCCCAGCAGTCTGACGCAACGGTCTGAGAAGTAAGTGAGAGAAGTGATAAAGAAACCACGAGCACACTTATGTTTATGTAAATGGATGAAAATCAAAATAACTTTACCTTTGATTTGCCTTCATTGCTTATTTGTGAGAAAGTTTTCAATTTTAAACTGATAGATGAATATTTTTCATAAAGGTAGGTTATAACTTATGCATTTAATTTTGGTATTAAGTCAAATAGTTATGGAATAGGAGCTTGGAGCTATATTTAATTTTATTTCCCCCATGCAAAATAAGCATGTCCTTTTGCTACCTTTGTTAAGAAAAAAAATCACAACTGTTACAATCTAGACGTACAGGAAAATTATGAACTTTGATCTTTAGATTAAAGGACAGACTAATTGTGACTTGTGTTTAGGGGCGCAGTCAGCTTATTCTTTGTTCTGTACATTGATTTAAACTGATGTCTAAGGTTTTTTTTTACATGAGAGTAACAATGTGAAGCGGTAGTAGTGAATGTGAGTAATGGCAATTATAAAAGGCGATTTGACTACATTGAAAATAAGTTGCAAATTATTTTATATATATACGCTTTGTTACGTTGTCACTGACTAGGATGACCTAGTCAGTGACAACGTAACAAAGCGTAACCAGGTCATTTTTATTGAAAAATATGCCTATTCTAGGTAAAAAACGCGATTAAAATTACACATTTTTTTATTAAAATATGATCACGAGACCGAAAACGCTCTGCGTTTGGTTGCATCGCTGGTGACGTCACACAAGGCACAGATTACAGTGCGTGTTGCTGATGTCGATCTTCTTGTTACGTGTGCTGTGAGTGGTGTGACGTCATCGAGTCGTGTCGCCGAAGCCATGACAGAGATTATCGTATTGGTACGTCATTTTTAGCTAATACGACTGGCCTTGAAGAAACATTAATTACATTTTGCATTTTTTTATCAGACAATACTTAAGAATGATTTCCTAGTAGTAGTCAAGTAGCCTGTTGCGAAAACTACTACTGAAATTATTTGTTCCTGCTCTGGTAAAAACGGTAAATAAAATTGTATAATAATATAAGTGGTTTAAAAAAAAATCGTTGCGATCGTAAAATAATAAATACTCCGTTTTGAAACTGCTATTTTTATTTTATATTTTTATTAGTATAACAAAATCTACAGCCCTTAAATAGTAGTTTTTATAAATATGTTATGATTTCATGATTTTATTTTTGTTACTCTTGGCACACAGATATTTTATAACCTCGATTAAAATATAGGACACTTTTTATACTGGTCAAAAGCTCCCTAAGGGTCCAAGCGGAGTGCAGGCGAAGTCGCGAGCGACCGCAGGCTCTAACATGATGGAAGAATTTTTTGAGAAGAACTCACTTTTATGTTACTTGTAAGTAAAACTGGCATTTATGAGTATTATGATACAATTCAGTTGAAAATAACCCATAACACTTTATGTGTCCACTACAAGTTTGTTTGCCGTTAAAAATGTTAATAAGATGTGATTTTAGATACTATCAATATATTATATGTAGGTATATACAGGGTTATTGGTAAATTTGTGACAATACGTGAACTGCAGGTTCAGCTCATCATCAGTCACAAACACGTTTGTGAAGACGCCAGGTCTTAATTCTTAATTTTGGTATTGGTAATGGGTACCCCCCGCAATTCAGTAAAGTTTAGCACAAGATTGAATTTTTATTATATTGTCCGTGTAGAACTGAGCGACATCTGGCCCAGCATAATGATATCCAGGGGACGTACATACATAGGGTACTTGAAAATCGCGAGCGAAGCCGCGGGCAGCCGCTAGTCATAAAGGCCTTCGTGATAAGTTTTTGTTTTATGTTCTGTTTAAATTTATGAATGGGAGTTACTTCTTCATCTCAAGATTAGCGTACGTAATCCATACAAATATTATAAATTCGAAAGTAACTTTGTATGTCTGTCTGTTATCTTTTCATATACATATCGATACCCATCTCTGTACCTACATGAAGTAAATATATACAATTATGTACTTTTGTGCACGTAGATGATTGCAAGAGTCAATATCAATCAGTATGTTGATGGGTCAAGAAACTAATTCATGTACTTACATAGTAGTTGATGGTGGTGTTAGCGAATGCATCATACACCGTTTCTGGTCTTACTTCGTAGCCCGGTTTTAATTACTTATGGGTTCGTATCTGAAACCATCTGAAATGAAACACAGCATTCATTGTGTGATATGGTAGATGTGTAACCAGGTCTTGGCGTATGAAAAAGAAAATTGTAAGTAACTGGTTACGAAAATGCACTTACAAAGCTAGTAGTGATCTAGCACTGGATATTCGCTCCTGACAAGTTATGTTTAATACGAAAATGATAATAATAAGATAAAATTATACCTTTTGTAGTTACCTCTGTACGTAGGGTTCCTTATTCAGATATGTTCTTGGAAACTGGAGGATGTTGGTAGAAACAGTCGTTCGCCTTTCGGTAAGTTATGTGTCGCATTGGGCGATGTCGTAACCTGGACAACAGAATATCGCACAGCGCCGACTAGAAATTGTATAAAACGTGGTCGAGCACATTTCCATCGCCAAGGGAATTTGCACAAGGAGGAACAAGGAAGATGCGGGGGCACCCCTTTCTCTGAGGGGGTACGTCCGTCCACCCTACATACGTACGAGGGTAGCCTGTTTACAGCCAGCCAGGCACGCACGCCGACGTTCTCTGTTCTACGGAATCAGGGCTGTGCACCGGACAACCAGGGCTGTCACAAACATGAATTCATTATTTAATTTTATATCTATTTAATTATCTATTGAAAACTGTAAACACACAGTATATATGTTGATGACTTTTCCGATTTTGATCTTGTTAAGATCAAACTCGGAAAACTGATACGGGAGACGGTGAAGAGTAGGCATCTTATAACTTTTACCCTATAACCCCTAGATCACTTAGATATTTTACAAATCAATCTTTCACTTTAAATCGGTTTTTCGAAGTTTGAGACTGATAATAAAGTCTCAAAATTTCGAATGGTTTTGCATTTAAATTACAAATTGAGTTCTACAAAACAAAACAAATAATTCTCGATGGTTTGGTTTCGTGGTGATCTTGTTTTACCATTTTACGAATCTGAAATTGGAGAAAACGATTTAACGTGCGTACGACAAAACACTAGACTTGGCGCTTTTTAGTGACAACATTCCGTAGCCCTCTCAAATGTCAATTCATTGAATAAGGACGCAGAAATAATAAAAAAAACCTACAGATAGAATTTAAAAAAAATTAACTTTAGTCTGATGTATCGTTGTTTGCTGTAATAATCAGAATCAATCAGCCCAAATACATTTCCCCGAAAATTAAAACTAATTTAAAATATTCAAATAGTCTTGAATAGTTTGAATTAACCCTAGCGGGCTAGTCGGTAGTAGATGACGCAGGGAGGCTACAGGGGGGAGCGCCCGGCGGGCGGGGGGCCAAGGGGGCGCCCGCCGGCCAGAGCGCGGACGGTAACACGAGTGCCTATGCGAGGCATGTATCTTGGACGAGCAGATATAACAGAGAAGTAGCCCCAGTACCAAGGTTCGAGTCGCACGAACTGTTGCTCCACTTTAAACTTTCACTCTCGTTTGCTTTATCGATTTGTCCCAGAATCCTGGCTTGATAGTAAAAGTGGCTGAAATCTAGATAGACACTAATTAAATAGTTGCGTAAAGTGTGTAACTTCGGTGGTAGGGCCATCTCCGCCCTCATGCATCGTCGCGTACGGCTGGAGCTGAAAAAAATATCACTCATATAGAGGCTACATTATCCCGTAGGACACGACCGCACTGCGGATGGTCGCTTGGATGTAAGATGGTAGTTGTGTAAACAAATGTACTGCACTAGCGTCTAGGTGTATGACGTCGAATTTTATTCTCTGAACAGCCTAGCTAGCATCGAAGCGGCCCGCTAAGCTTCTATCTAAAGCTCTGCGCACATAATCCAATACCGCTTCCACACAGCACAAAAATACAACAAATAATATGGGCTTTAGCTCTTACTCATAGTGGTCTACTTACTTAAAACAGCTACTAAGCAGTGTTATTTCTCACTCTGACTTATGTCAATAGAAAAAGACAGTGTAAGAATTAGCATTGTGCTAAGTTAGCGGACTATCTATAATAATAATATTAATGATCGATATCTATACTATATAACATTATAAAGAGATTATTGTCGCTGTTGCGACGAACTTTCACTGAGTAATTAAAGCCATGAGATCCTATCCTCTGAAATCCAAGTACCTTCACTACCTCGTCTATCTTCTTTTCTTCTGGCGATCCATGTCTATCCATCACTTCTCTCTCTCTCTCTCATTTGCAAAATCCATATAGTTTGTTGGCAATTGATGCATTACTTCAAATCCTACCTTGAATAATTATTAATTTCCTTAAAAATCAATTAGGCTTGGCAATGAATGCTCAAAAAAAGGTATGGAGGGAAATACTTGAAACACAATTTTGGACTTCGTAACTTTGGACTAGATAAGAGGTGAACATATCAAAAGTCCCCGCCCGTAGCCCTTGAGGCGGGGGGAGGTTTAAAGGTCCTATCGGTTCGGTTTTACGCTTATATCTCAGAAACTATGCGTTTTATGATACAAATTTTATAGCAAAATGAAAGCTGATTAAATTTGCTACAAGTTTTACTCAATCAAGTATTTCGATATCCTGTATAGTTTTCGCGATATCTTCTCTTGAAAGTCTGTAATTTTGTAAAAAACCTTTTAGACTCACATTTTTTGCTCTTTTTGACAAGATAACCATCCACCAACACATTCCACCAAGTTCAGATGTGGCTGGGAAATGAACTGCCTCCTCAAAATATAAAATGGGCAGGTATGATCAGCTTAACAGCATGCAAATTAACTTGTTTGGTAATATTAATACAGATTTTAAAGTGATCAAATCAATATTGATTTGGTCACTTTAAAATCTGACATCATATGATGTCAATACCAAAATTATATCACAGGTACTCACCAGCTCTTGAGTCACGCGTCTCTAAGACAAGACGCTCAGATATTTATTAAAAAATCCAGGGAGGTTTTATACCTTACGGACCTAGGGTCTCGACTCCAAGGGAAGCAAATGCAATGGCTCTGTCGTGACCTGCCTATTTGTACCTCTTGAAATCTTCGGCTAAATCTGCCCCCACCACACAATGCTGCATCGATATGGATCAGTTGAGCTAACTGTAGATTATTTGCAACATTCATACAAATGTAATTTTTTTTTATTGCAGTTGATTGTAATTTTCTTTGATAGTAAAGATTCACATAGAGTCGAATTATTTGAAGCAATGTTTGTCCGGACAAGCTGAATAGGAGCTCCTACTACGCTTTAGAACCTTGGTCGGCATTGGATTTTTTTACAGTTACTCGTACCTACTTTGTACGTTCGTCTTGCAGTTTCTGCCGATCATAATGAACTCGTCAGTTCGCGCATATCAGTGAATTACCAATAACCCTGTATTTTGTAAAGTTCATAACAGAAAAGTACAAAATTAATTATTTAAAATTGAAGTAGAGCATACTCCTATCCATCTTTAGCTATTTTACATGTGCGCGGTGCGGACTATAGGCTGCCCACCCTACGTATCGGTAGGTAGGGCAGCTACAGCGAAATAGGTTTCCGACGAAGCCGAATACATTTCACTGGCTCGTGTGTTGCCTTGAAATGGGAACGCTCTCCATTTCTTCGTTTAAGTTAAATTTGTGTTCGATTTTAGGTCAGCGAATGAAAATTTGCGTTTCAGGATTAGGTAATGGATCATGATCATGGAAGACAAATTGGAAAAAATGCTACAAAGGCTACTAGTTTAGGGTTCCGTTAAGAGTTTTATCCCCGAAATCAGCGAAATCTATTGTTCTCTGAACTAAGGTACATAACACTTTTGACTCATTAATTTTATAAATGCAAAAGTTGGGATGGATAGTTTACATGGGATGTTTCTTACTTCTTGACGTCGAATCAACTGAGCCGATTGAGCTGAACTATACCTAAGTGTAGCTCTAAAACTGGAATCAATCAATCAATCTGCCTGCGACGCCGAAGGTTGCAGGTTCTATTCTCGCCTTGGGACAAATGTTTGTACGATCTGCAGACATTTGTTCTGGTTACTTTGGTCGTTTTCTATGTATAATAAAAAAAATCTATCTATTTCCTATATTATAATTATGTATATATCAGTTATCTAGTACCCATAACATAAGCTCTGCTCTTAGCTTGGCGCTAGATAATGCTGTGTGAATTGTCCAACATTATTATTATTATAACCATAACCATAATCATAGGGTACTTTTTATACCAGAAATCAGTTCCCATGGGATAGAAATAAATTTTAATGTTCCCATCGAAATATTACGTGCGAAACCGCGGTCAGAAACTAGACAGTTCATACATTGATTCTACCCATCCAAGTATATCAAATACATTAAAAAAAGTGCTTTATTTCCTTGAGACCTTACAGGACTCTTGGACACGTCACAAAAATTCAATTACATAGGTAAAACTGGGAAATAAAGTGATCTCTTTGTTTTTTGTTCACTTCAATATTTTTAAGGTAAAGTAAAGAAACGAACAAGAAACCTTTACCTTGTTAGAATGTTAGTTTTCGAGTTGGGGCAAAAGTCGTCCCAAGTTTTTAGGGTTACCCAAATGGTAAAAACGGGACCCCATTACTAAGACTTCGCTGTCTGTCTGTCCGTCTGGCACCAAGCTGTATCTTATGAACCGTGATAGTTAGACAGTTGAAATTTTCACAGATGATGTATTTCTGTTGCCGCTATAACAGCAAGTACTAAAAAACAGAATAAAATAAATATTTAAGGGGGCTCCCATACAACAAACGTGGTTTTTTGCCGTTTTTATAGATAATGGTACGGAACCCTTCGTACGCGAGTCCGACTCGCACTTGGCCGGTTTTATTTATCTTCTAGCTCGATTACGTAACGGGACTCGATGAAACGGGAACCATTCATAATCTGATATTTTATAGTAAGCCTTTTTACAAAGGAAATGTGTCAAACATTTCCTTTCTTTAAATTTGTTTGAATTTATTTAATGATAATTATTGCAACTCATTTAGAGCAAGCAATTGTATATAATTTGCACCTGAGAGAGAGAATTTCATGCATTGTTTACTACTAGTTCAGGAGCCTATGGACTCAATTTTGTCTGTAAAACTTTATATTACCTATGTCAATAAAACAATTTTTACTTTACTTTACTGTTTTCAGCCTAGTGACTGTACTGACGAGTACTAAGGACACATCTTTGTTAGGAAACCAAAGTACTTCGACAGACTTACAGAAAACATTGACGTATGTATTGTTTAGGTATCTACGTACTTTTGTTAAAATTAGAAATGCTAAACGTGTAAATGATCCGCTTCAAGAAAACAAATTTTTTTAGTTTGTTCATACACTTTATATAAATAAAACAGTTTCAACGGAATTATTATGGATATTATTTATAAGGACTGTTCCATTCCAGTAGTATCAACCAAAGATCTGATTTTGTTCTAGATCTAAGCCCACTTACAAAGGAAACTTGCTTACATAAAACTAAACTTCTAGTACCCTTATCACAAGCTCTGTTTACCTTGGGGCTAGATAATGCTGTGAATGGTCCAGCATTATTTATAAAGTTGAATTTTTTGACGAAATCTGTTTTTTTTAAACTTTACTGAGTAAGTAGGTATCTCTTTTTCCGTAGAAACTTTCGTAGTTTGACGAATTCATTCATTAATGAAAGCGGGCTAGCTACGCACTAACACAAACTAGGTTAGTAGTTCTCTTCTTTATCAAAATTTATAAATAAAAAATAACTAAAAATTTTACGGAAGTATTTTTATTTGTAGAGTTAAAACGTCATTACTACGAAAGAGAATCGAACTTCGATATAAAAAATTTCAAAAATTGTTTAATAAATAAGCTAAAACATTTGACCCTCTGAAAATGAAACTCTCTTTTGAAAGTAATCAAAGTCAAAACATTACCCTATCTTAGACGGAGAAAATAATATTTTGGGAGTTTTGCTATCTTGCCATCCTGTAAGTCCCTATAGTTACGGACACGCTACGCCACTTATTAGTGGTGGTTTTTCGGGTCAGCCTTCATTTGATGTCGGTGACGTCACTTCATTCATTTCTTTCTGCCTGTGCCTAACTCCACGGGAGTGTAAGGACACACTCAGGTATGTATGGTATGCCTGTGAGTATACCATTCATAATAAATAAATAATAATGGACAATAGGGTTTATGCATAGACTTTTAATGTTTTAATAGATTATTTCTGTTATTTTATTACTGAAATAACTATAACGCCCAAAAATTTATAAAGAAAGTAATTTCATATTACTAGCGGCCCACCCCGGCTTCGTACGGGTAGATATAGGAATTTTACAAAAACCTTAAAAACTATAAATTTTAATACACTCTTGGCAGACTTTCCATGCCTTAAACACTCTATCAAGTCTGTTTTTGACAAAACAAACAATTAAAATCATCCGTTTGAGAGCTACGATGCCGCAAAAATCCCACAGATAAATACACAATGAACGTGACACTTTAAAATTTTATTTTCTGATATAGTTTGGAAAACATAATTAATAAAACCGGTCAAGTGCGAGTCGATGCGCACACGTAGTGTTTCGTACCATCATCGTAGAAACTATTTCGCAAAAGAAACAAAACAATATTTTTGATATAAAAAAGCCAATATGACGCGGTTACCTAAGTACTGACCGCGCCCGACGTTGCTTAATTTCGGTGATCGGTACTCCATCGTGGTATGGAAAAAATATTGTTGTAAAGGTGACAAAAAAAATACACCTACGGTTCTTAAGATACAGCCCGCTGACAGAAGGACGGACACACGAACAGAGCGGAGGCTTAATAATAATAAGGTCCCGTTTTCATCCTTCGGGCACGGATACCCTAAAAAGTCAGCTGCACAGTCCGTTCTATACAAGATAAAGTTAAAAACTACAACCCGACTACGTGAAAGTTATAAAAGTTTGAAAAATTTACATTGACAAAATAGAATGACGTATCGGTCATATTTGATAGGCATAGAGTTGAAAATGAAAATAGGTCGTAGGTATTGTAATTTTTCTCTATGGGGCCTGCAGCCTGCGGCTACCTAAACTTTAATACGCGTTTTGAAGGCTTATTCGGGGTCGGAGCCCTAAATCGTATAGCCTATAACCATCGGGGTATTGAGACGAATCAATCGATACATAATTTGTTGAAATCGAACCAGTAGTTTCAGCGCTACGTGGGAACAAAGAAATCGGCCACATACATACAAACATACAAACATAGGGTGCTAACCTCATAACCCTCCCCTGTTGGTAGTCGGGTAAAAATTAGAACGTTTCTCCATTAACAGGCTTTATATTGTTTTGTGGAGGAGGTGAAACGGCACAAAGTAGTACTAATTGTAGCTAATAAAGTTATTATAACTAGCAAGTACAATCTGCACCTCCATAAGTACCACCTTGCTTTCCAAGTTTTATGAAAGATTGTGTGATCGGTTGAACGACCCGTAAGACGGACAGATATAGCAAACAACAAAGTCTACTAAGCTATAGTTATGATAGAAAATCTGTGTGCTAATAACCAGTGACCTGTGACATGGAATGATATTGATTATCTTGATCAAATACCAGATAACTTACAAAACGCTAAATTAAAAGTACAACTTTCAAACTCATAAACATTGGTCATAAAGAGTAGTAACGAGGCCAGCAATAAAGAGTGCTGGGGGAGAGCGTGCGTTCCGAAAGGCAAATCTGTAAATTCAATTAAGGTTCGAGCATTTTTCGGACACAGTCGACCGGGCCCAGCCCTTCCGCCGCGGGCTTTCGCCCCCGCATTGGAAAATTTTCTCTCGAAAATTGAAGATATTTCGTGCCTCTCCCTGGGGGCTACTCGTTTCTCGACACTTATGGTCGGCGTCCTCCGGGTGTGCAGGAGGCTTTTTACATAAAGTCCACACGTATAGGTATCGATCGGGGCGGCCGGACAGGGTGTACGCAGATGACGGCCCCGGCTCCCCTTAACCACCTCACTTCCCCCTTTCATTATGTAAGTGCGTACCTAACGCGTGCTTGCGCGGACCTGATTAGGGGGCCTCTTTTTTAACTGACCCCCTCACTTGGTGCGATTAAACTTAATTTGAGAGTACTGTCCTGCAAAAGGCGATAAAATTTTGCAACGTTAAAGCTAAGTCTTACTCATGTTTTATTTAAACTATTTTGACTCTTCAATGCGCTTAGAACTTCTTTTCCAATATTGAATGAGTGTTTATTCCGGATTCGTGTTAAAAATTACCAAGTTTCTTATATTTTCATTTATGAAAGAAAGTAAATGTATTTTACCTTTTCATTGTACCCGTTCAATTTACCTGTAACTGGCATCACGCGTAAGTGATTCT
Source organism: Eupithecia exiguata (assembly GCA_947086465.1). Lineage (NCBI taxonomy): Eukaryota > Metazoa > Arthropoda > Insecta > Lepidoptera > Geometridae > Eupithecia > Eupithecia exiguata. The sequence goes on from OX352226.1 coordinate 4,924,027, forward strand.
CGTTCGGGTAACTCCCTAAAGGGCATGATTTCCACTGGACGAATCTTAAAAGAACCCGAAAACTTCTCGGTAAAAGATGAAAAGGGGTAAGTTCGTCTACATTAAGTATTCTAAAAGAGGAATTGTACAAGAAAAGCAAAGTCCTGTTTTAAACGGGTGGCGCGGGGGGGCTTATATTGAACTTTCCCAATGATCGGACAAGGAGGAATTTTTCAATATAGATGTTTGGCGCATCTTCTATCATTTATATTTTAGTATTTGGAATAAGCAATCTATAGAGTTGAAACTCACTTTTTGCTATATCTATATTTTATAATTTCTTTACATTTAATTTATTTTTTCTACATGACCTAAGATTGAATGAATGTACGTAACATTGATTCATTCTTAGGTCTAAGTGAATTGTTAGTAAGGTCACCAGGTACATGCACCCTGGAAGGGCTGCTCCGCAAAACTTCGAGTTCGAATATTAATTATTATTTCAAACAGTTTTTTATTTAGAAACATTGAAAAATCTCATTGCTTTTCTTAGATTATTAAAATTTAGAATAAACTAGATGAACCTCACCACGACGATATTGTTAGGGGCGATACTGTTAACTATGAGTTATGTACTAAAGTACAGAAGTTAATTTTAAATCATCATCATCATCAGCCTATATTCGTCCACAGTTGGACATAGGCGTCCCCTAATGAGCGCCATAGCGCCCTAGTTTCAGCGTCCTACACTACGTTTGCCGAGTCGCGGTCTCCACTCAAGAAAACGTGTACCTCAGCGGTTGTCGGTTCTTCTCGAGATATATGGCCGCCCGACTGCAGCTTGCTAATTCTTTGAGCTATGGCGATAGCTTAGATTCTCTGTCGGATGTGTTCGTTACGAACCCTATCCTGCAGAGAAACTCCCGAGCATAGCTCTTTCCAAAGCTCGCTGAGCAACTTTGAACTGGTGTACCAACCCTACCGTGAGTGTCCACGTCTTAGCTCCGTAAGTCGTGACGGGTAGAACGCACTGATTGAAAACTTTCGTTTTCAAGCATTGCGGTATGGATGACGAGAAGACTCAGCGTAGTGTTCCATACACTGCCCAGCCTGGCTGGATTGTTGGATTACGGTCTTGCTTATCAGGTGTTATCCTAAAAGCCCTACGTGGGAGAAGGGGTGTGGCCTCTGTATGTTACTACGGCTCCTTCAAGCCACTGAGGTGGTGGCTGACCACGACGTTCCATGTTCTATGGTGCTACCAATGAACCACTAAAAATATACAAAAATTTTATTCAATCGATAAGTGCCCTAAAAATGCATTAAAAATTTAGATTTTCAAGTTGCGCGCGGAAAATGCTGGACGCAGTGGACGCCGTATTGCTCTGTGGTGATGTCGTCAGTTGGAAGTAAAACCCCGAACAAATGCGCTGATGTTGCTGATGATATTTGATACTTTTTAGTTTGCCTACACAGACGTATACCATAATAACATTACCTACTTTTTCATATCGTTAAAAACAGATTAAGAAAACGGAAAACTTTGTTTTTTTTTAACTAAAACGAATATTTTCCATCTGCTTTTATTTTTCGTTCTACATTATCCCTGATGGACATAGGCTACCGAATATTTTTATAAAAGTTAGGGATCCGTATGAAAACTCCGATAATATGTAACCCAAGGTGTGAAAAAAATACCATTGCTTAGGTAGAAACGCAGATAAGTTCTTTATTTATTGTTTATTTACCAAAGTGGAGACAGTCTTCTCCATAGATTTTCCTGTTCTTATCGACGTCCACGCCTGAGGGAAAGTGCTTTAATGTAGGTACTTACTGCCTGGCGTAGATACATATATTTTTATTCGTTTGTATCTACTAATTAGACATCTTTCATGAGATTTGCAGGAGGCGGGTGAAACATTTTATAACTGTCACACTTTTTTATCATAAATGCGGAAGTTTAGATGACTTATGGATGGAAGGTTAAAATTAATGTTGGTTACTTCTTTACGCCAGATTCAGATTCTTAATAATTATTTTAGTATATTTGTTAAATCCATGTATTGTATGGAAGCCATACGGGACACCTCGCACAATATTTACAAACTTTTAAGGATGTCCTAACAACTATTTAGCATGTAGTGTAGAGTAACATAATTTATACCAATAAACAATTTTCATAACAAATAAATGCTGTGATTCACTTGCAATGACCGCTCATGAATTCAAGACTTTGTTTTTGTCGTTTGAAAATGTGATGAAGGTGTGTAAAAGCCGAGTTTTTCATAACATTTCAAGAAGTATATAATTTTTGTACGTGAGTTTATGTAGGATATACAGAAACTCGCGTACAAAAATTTCAAAACCTTTTTCGAGATGTACAAACCGATACCTTTTATTTGTTATGCTAGCTTGCTAGTCATCCAACTCATGCTGAGTTGGAGCCAATTTTGTAAATGGAGTTTACAAAATTGGCTTACAAAAGTACATAAGGCGCTTTTTCTTTAGTTTTCTAAATTAAGTTTTGTTATATTGCGTACTTAGTCCTGTTTTGAAAATGAATATATAAAAAAAAATAACATACCTTTTGAAAATTAAAAAAAAATAGATTATATCGACAAACGCTTCACACATTTCGTATGTGTGAGGCGTTTGTCGATGTATATTATTATATTGCTCTGCAAGCTTCGGCGCAATTAATCTTTAAAAATTTTGACTCGTTCCAAAAGCTTTCTAAAAGTATGGAGTCTAGAAAAATTGCAAAAAGTTTTTTGAAAAATACAAACATTATATCTTAAAATTTCGACATCACAATTTATATTGCAGTCTTTTTTTTTCATTTCATTAATACTGTAGAAGCGCACAAAATGTATTGCTGTTTTAAATTTTAAGGTAATAGCTGCGGTAGTTGCTGAGATATTAAAGAGGGAAAAAAGGACGGACAGAGCGAGACCAGGATTTCAAAACCGACCTCGAAAAACACCAAAATTTTACAGGATTTAACTATGCCGGAACACCGCTGTTTTAATTTCACTATGGCTTTCCCATATGAGTTTTGGTACAAAAATGGTCCCAAGTTCAAAGTTCGTGTGGCTCGCTATTGTTTTTAGAAAAAATATATCTACTTTTTTATTGACTCTAAAGCCTACTACAACTGCCTGCCTACCTACTCTAGTCTACTAACTATATTTTAGATTACTGTAACTATTATTATTATAATAACCACTCATAGAAATTGTACTAGCTAGACATAAGTTTGAGTAAAGACAAAGGTTATTGTTTGTATTAATTTCTGTATTATGTGCACCTAATGTATTTGTATTTTGCTGTAATTATTACTACTTACCTTTTGACGGGTATTTATCATGTAATTAAAGCGTAAGACTTAAGCCGTGAAAATAGAAAAAAACTTTTTTATTTTAACTTTACTTTATTGAATAATTCAGCCAGCGTCTTGGGCCGCTTCCGACTGGTATTGATATGCATCAGTTGAGCTAACAGTAGACTGTTTGCTACAGTCTGCAGTTAGCTCAATTGTTTCAATTGTAAATACTAGTTATCATTAATTCTATTATTTGATTGTACTTTTCTTTGTTAATAAAGTACCTTCTTTATTGATCGCAGTATGTATGTAGGTACTTACAAAGAAAAGTTTTAAAAATATTTAAATTGGTATGATGTTCCTAACGCACAACCCTTTAATAAAAATGTCTAAATAGTACCTTCGATTTAGTACACCGGCAAAAGAAAAAGAAAAAAAATAACTTCCACTGCAACGTACGAACACGCTGCGCACAAATACGAGATAAATGACGTCATTGCTACGTCATTGCCTGCACCATTTTGTCTGTTGCCATCTGCCATCATCGATTATCTGACCGTCAGCGACAACGCGTGATCCAAGCGAGAGCTGGTAAGTATCTGGCACAGCGCATCAGACTTGCCATACAGCTGCAGCGGGAAAATCAGCCATCGGTTTGTGGGCGCTTTAAACTGGTATTGATATGGATTTTTTGTGCTACTGTCTCCTAGCTTGACAAGCATATGGGTAAGAAAATAAAAACTAGATAAAAATTACAAGAAAGGTCTTTAATTAAGTCAGAAGCCAGTCTCAATCCTCCTCGTTCCAGGAGTCAATACTAAATACTCATTATTTATTGTTATCATCACATTGGCTTATGAGGTAGGTGACCCTGTTGGGCGTAAACAACAAGTGGAACGCAGACCAAGGTTGTTTTTGTTAAAAATAGGTAGGTACCTAGGTACTGTGGTAAGTAGTGCCTACTTGTGTAGTATTTAAGTAAATAATATGCTATAAAGTCGGTAAATAAAATAGTTCAGATGTTGGATGCGTCAAGCTGAAGACGGCGGCGCTATGGCGCTCATAGACAACAGGAAGAATACGGCGGTGCGGCGCGGCGCCTCCAAGGGTTGTGAGTCCAGTTAAAAAAATGGCGGGAAATATGTAGCTACAGTGTGTACGTTATTCCGTAGAGTTGTTCAGCCGGTAGGTTATTCCTGGAAATCAGGACCCAGGATTAGGGACACGCCAGTGGGTTTATTGGGGAAGCCCGAGGGTTGTACTGTACAGTATCCTGAAAACACTAGAAGTTTCCCCGAGGCCGAGATAAATAGGAGGTGGGTTTTACAAGACAAAGTGAGAGAAAGTAAAGATTGTAGGCTTTGGAAAGATTTAAAAATAAGCAGTTTATATTATTTAATAAGCAGATAATAATCACATATGATAAATAATAAATAAAAAAAAATGCTGGACAATCCACATAGCATCATCTAGCCCTCAAGCAGAGCTTTTGTTATGGGTACTAGATGATTGATAAACATAATACAATACATTACTTCATCATCATCATCATCATCAGCCTATATCAGTCCACTGCTGGACATAGGCCTCCCCTAATGAGCACCATAGCGCCCTGTCTTCAGCTTGCCGCATCCAGCATCTGCCAGCAGTCTTTCGCAAATCGTCATCCCACCTGGTCGGAGGGCGTCCTACAGTACGTTTGCGAGTCGCAATACATTACTTACAAAGATATTTTTTTATTATATAAAAAATACCCATAACACCCGGAACAAATATTTGCAGATTGTTGTACAATCTGCAAATATTTGTTCGGGTTAGATTCCCTCCCTACGTCAAATGTTTGTACATTTGACGCAGGGAGGGAATCTAACCCGCAACCTCCTGCGTCGCAGGCGGACCTTCGCTCGCCGCGCCACAGAGGTCGTCAGATGATAAAACGGACAGTAACAAATAAACAGCTTACCCAAAATTAGGAACACCATAATCTTTAGGGGCATCTATCCCTGTGCCTATACTAGTAATGTCAGCGAGTTTTTAATGTTTTATGTATTCCTTCATTATGTTTATTGCTCTTTGTTTTCATTTCCACCTAAATTATGTACCTGCTATATCATTATTTTAAGAATGTTGTTTTTTAATATTTTGAATAAATTCACTTCATTTTCATCATGATTGAGAATGTTTAAACTCAGGTGTTGTTTTGATGAATGAATTACTAGGAAACATATTAATATTGTACTTTACATAGCTTATTCTAGGGATAGGCATCTATCCTCTTTAGCATTTTCACAGTGGGGCATTTATCCATTAAGGTAGATATCTATCCCCAAAAAAAGGGTCTGCAAAAACTCAATTTGCGCAAAATGCCCAATCGCAAAATGACCAATAGAAATAACATCATAAATACGCAAAATGACCAATCGCTGTTAGGTCAATAAAAATAGTTAGTAATGTGAGATAAAGCATTAAACTATCTATATTCATAGAATTTATTTACGACAAATCATAATTTTAAAACTATAAGGTCCTTTCAAGTAGGGGCACCTGTCCTGGGTTTACCATAGTAATAAACCGGCCATATATCGCAAAGAACTGATAATCGTTGGGGTAAACTTGTTCTTGAGTGGAGACTACGACTCGGTAAACGTATTGTAGGACGCCCTTCGGCCAGGTAGGATGACAATGAAAGACTGCAGGCAAATCAACCACGTTTGTGCCAACCGCCATTCCTTATGCCAACCCACCAACCCACGTGCCAACCCACGACCACAGAAATATAAGGCTTTTCAGCCTTATATTTCTGTGGTCGTGGGTTAATTGTCTTTTGAAGTGTATACTGCAGTGGAAACGAAGACCCACGTTGTCAAACAAACGATCCCACGCAGCTAAAATGCGCCGCCTGGCCAAGCACACCGTGCGTGTATAGTGTGTGCTGCAGTGAAAATGTAAACCCACTTTCTTGAACTAACGAACCCACACGCAGCTAAAATGCGCCGCGTGGCCGTGCACAGCAGCGTGTGTAGCTGTGGGACAGTAGTATAAGTAACGTTTTTCTAAAGCATAAACTTTTCTCAATTCTCAATTTGTCTCAATTCAGTTTTTTGCTTATAGCCCCATCTATCAGAGCTGTAACGAACCAAATCACGAACCTTTACATATACCGTAGGTACTGCGTGACACCAATGAGAAGCGGCCCACGTTTTAAGTTACAAACATCGTAACAGATGGCGTTGTGTAAGGTAGACTTGAGATAATGCATGATAGATGGCAGTACAGTTCAAGAATGTAAGTTTTTCTCCAAGCATATTCGTGAATCGAACTTACTAAGTCCCTACGTACGAGGATACCTACCTAAGACACTAGAATTTGTTTCCGGCCTTTTGAGGGGCACGGAGGGCCTCGAGGCTGTGCCTCTTTACCTTTACCCCAGTATCAACTCGAGGGGTGACGGCCCCTCGGTCCTTGGGTTGCGACAATGCTCTTTTTGTCAGGTTTTCTTTATTTCCGTTAAAGGGTTAGATTTTTTTTGTGTTTTTTTATAACTCAAGGACTTATGGTAGTTTCGCGGGGATCAGGTTCCGCGGCTCCACCATCTCTTTCAATTCATTGTTATTCATCTGTGTGGGCGGTGTGTGGGCGTTCTTCAAATCAAAGTTTCCATCACGAAACCAAAATCGTACGGTGCGTTCATTCATTAGCAGTCCTCTCTCCAAACGCAACATTGATATTGCGAGCTCTTTCTGCTGCGTTAGTTCCGCGCCGGAACTCGTATTCAAAAATCACTCGAACTTTCGAAGTACCTATCCATCTTTCTTGTCTAAACTGAATAAAAAAAACAACTGAAAGTCGATAATCGAATGTTGCTCCTTTTTTAAAAGAAGAACCTCGTACCATGTGAAAAAAACATCGCTAAAAAATCTCAAACCATGAAGGTTCTATGTCTATTCGAAGTGCCTATTACTATAAAACGGTAATTTCATACTTGAACCCCTATTATTTCTACGCTAAAATGTCCATACTGCAAACGTGCCAAATAGATGACGACACGAGGCTATTTTCTGCGTTTTAAGAGTTTCCTGCGTTTAATTTTAAGACACCACTACAGCAAGAATGCTATATAAACCACGGTGAAGAGATAACATAGTATCCTAAAAATAAAAATTATCCTAATTGTCCCGAGGCGGGAATCGAACCCGCAACTTCCTGCATCGCAGGCAGACCTTCACCCTCTGCACCAAAGAGGCCGTCATTTTATTATTTATGAGACAATTTAACCAAGTTTATATACAAAACTCCATAGCGGCCAGCATAGAGTAGGTAGTAGAACTACCTACCTAGCTTAGATTAGTAAAAAGGAATATAGTTACCTTTTACCAATCTAACCCCCCCTTTCACAAGGAATCGTATGTGTCTGGTATTATTTAAATTTGACGTGTTAATTTCTATAGTTTTCACTAATTATACATACGTATATTTTGGCCAGCTTGCATCCTTATGCAAGCGGACCAAAATAAGTATCGTTCGTTTCCGAACGAAAGTGGTAAAAAGAATTTCCTATTACGATCTACATTTTCCCACATGACCTGGGTTTTATTACGTCCGAACCAATATCACAGTAACAATTAATGTAATGAAGAATAAGTGAGTACTAGGTTTAATTCGATTCAGATTCCAGTACCTCTAGTCCGAGTCAATACAAAAAACATTCGATAAAAGTAATCGAGAGCCTTTCATGTCATACGCTAAAAGGCTTAGAATGGTAGAAGACACAAACGAGGTGTAGCCAAAAAATGCGACCAATACGTCTCATTTTCCTATTCGTATTCGTACACTCTTATGCGTGAAATCACTGAAGTTACAATCTGTCGCCAAGTCTAGCAAAAAAGCGTCACGGCCGTACCATCCTTTTCTCAAAGCAGTTCAGGCCATTTTCGACCCCCTTTAACTTCGTTGTGGATAAAACTAGAAGCCTGAATTTTCAGTAACCAAGCAGGCATTGTATGAACACGATATATTTCAAAATTCATACATAATGAACCAGTAGTTTAAGAATTATAGCTAGTCAAAATTCTTAATTTTGTCATTCACTGACTGACTGACCGATCATCAATACTCTAAAGCACTTCTAGCAGACATAGAAGCTTCAAATTTTGCATACAATTAATGTTTAGTGCATAAATATTTAAATATATATATGCTAAAATATTTTTTAATTTCGGCCCAATTTGATAGATAAACTAGCTGCATAAATAACTTTGTAATCCCTTATAATGTATAGGATTACAAAGTTACATTTGCAGTTGGTATTCAAGAAGTAGAAGGCACCAGAAAGGAAAAAAGTAGGACTATCTGTAAAAAGAAATGAGACGACACCAAAACAAAATTTGTAAAAAAACCAACTCAGTTCTTCTACCGTAAAAAGTTGTGAGGTGCATGTCATAGGTACCAAGTCTTGACTAATTGGCAATTTTGGTTGCGGCGTGCAGAGGAAAATACCCAATCAAGAGGTTAAAGTAGGTAAACTAAATCTCTGTCATATTCACAACTCAATTTTTTTTACGGCGTACAACTGAACTGAACTTAACTTAGTAACTTAGGTATGTAACTCAACATCGGGCATAGGTATTGGTATTACTCAGGAGACAATAATTATGGGACTGTTTCTGCATCTATACAGTTGGCAAGCGCGTGATTATCAGCCGGTTTTTCACCCGCTTGTTATAATTTGACAATAGTTTAAACTTTTTGTTAGCATCTAGTTTGTTTACTTGTGTGTGGAGAAACCAAGACTTGGTTCGTAAAACAAATAAACAAGACTCTATATACCTAATATATAAGAGCAACAACGCTTCCAACACAAATAAGGTTCGTAGTTAACCCGCTTACATCCGTAATGAAATATATAAGAGCTATATAATGTATTATTAGTACTTTGTATAAGAGTGTTGTCCCTCTGCGTAAAGCTTGATTTTGTATTTTAACCAAGACTTAAACCGAACCAAGACTAGGTTCGTAAGAAATTGTGATTTCAAATCCAATCAAAAATTCTTTATTTCCATAAATACAAAAATGCACCTTATGTGTCTTAAAATAAAACAATGACACGTAAATAAAGTGATATTTTTTATTTCTGTCGCTTGGTATGTAAATTAAAGTAAAGAAGCGACAAAGAAACCTTTAGCCTGTTAATTATTATTTTTCGAGTTGGAGCAAAACCCGTCCCAAGTTTTTGACAATTTGTTTGAATTTATTTACTGATAGATTTGGCGAGTTGCCAACTAGGAGTTTTGTTGTAGAAGCGTATACATTGGCCTTTAAAAGATTTTTTAATTTTGTGAAGCCTGGTTGTGAGCACAGCGAATTCGTGTTTATTTCTAGTGTTTATGTTATGTATATCGCAATTTTTAGGAAACCTGTAGCTTCCAGAAATTCTCTCACTATTATTCTAACCCCACTCACAATTATTAATAAAATCCCCTGTTCTTTATATTAGTACTACGTACTTATAAAATATTATGCCAAGCCCGTTGTTGATCGATCCTTAATCTCAAATTAAATATTTTTTATCGAGGAACGCGAGGCCGGTGTTTACCGCCATTATTTAACAGCAATTTGTTGAACTGCAGCTTGTTAAAATAAACAAGGTTATTTCAACAAACATTGTCGATAAAGCTAACATTGTCGATAAAGCGCCACCTTTCAAATAAGCCTGAAACATTGTGCGAAAGTTACTATTTAGGTACTATGAATAGAATGACTTTTATAAAAAAATTATAATTAAGTAGAGTGATAGAGCGTTTGTTGTGATTTTTTTTTCTCATTAGTTCGATCGTCGGAACTAAGGATAGGTCTTGAGTCAACTAAAATGATTTAAGCTAAAACTGGAAGATACTAACTAACAGGTACTAGGTTAGGTACTTAATCATTGTAATTACCTACTATTGTTAACAAGGGAGAGCTGTGCTTTCATTTTTCCTCCGCTAGCAAGCAGTTTTTTAGTGACTATATGCGAGGATATATTAATAGTAAATAGTTTAGTTGTAAGTTTACATAAATGGTGTGTACAACTGTTTATTCTCCAAATAAAATAAATAAAATAAAATAGGTAGTTACAAAAAGTATTACCTACTGAAACTTAATTAAAAAGTAGCTAATGCAGCTAGAGTCTTGGGCACGCTTTCGACTGGTATTTATATGGATCAGTTGAGCTACCTGTAGATTGTCTACAACAGTCTGCAGTTAGCTCAATCGTTTCAATTGTAAATAGGTACTAGTTTTAATTTCATTCTATTAATTGATTGTAATTTTCTTTATTAATGAAGACTTTTTATCTTATTATGATAGTTTTAGCAATAACTATAAAAGGGTTTCGATTATATACGAGTACCTTTCTCTAAGATACTAACAGGTATAAAACTTGAGTCGGTAACTCTAATCAAAATTAATTTTTTTTTAGAATTTGCTACAGATGCTGCAAAAAACAGCAAGAACATTGGCAATTGTGGCGGAACCTTCCACAAATATATTTTTTTCGTGCGGTGGTTCAAACTTCTAACCAAATGTCAAGTATAACTAAAAAGTAAAGTAAAAGAAACAGAAAAAAGCTGCAGAATGAGAACGAAAACTCTATTTCCTGAAAGCGCCAGCCATCTCCGCCAATTTGTAAGGCGACAAAAAAAACGACTCAAACAACTTCAGCCAGAAAGGCGTTATTCCCGAAGAATTTACGCCTGGTTTCAAAATATACGATCAGATTGTGCTACCGAAAAGCCCTTACGTCAGAGGTTTGTTCTGATGAAAAAGAGCATTTTGTTATCAATTTCTGTGCAACTGATAACTTGATTTCATAACTGATTTTTTTGTAAGTGTAATCTGTCTGGCTGGTGATCTCTCATGAGATTTGTAAAATAAACATTAGGCACTTAGTAAGCTCTAACTAAGCAATCAACAGGATAATATTCTATTTGCCCTAGACGGGGAGATGGGGCTATAAGGAATACGTAATTTGACGTTCCACGACTCCGACAATCTCCGTTCCATTTTGTGATGGAGACGGTTCTGATTGCAGCAATGATTACGATTTTAATCGCATAAAAATGTGGTTCTCGCTTTTAAGTGTTTTCCTTTTATGTAGGTAGGTAGCTTATGCAAGTCCTCAGGTAATTGGAATACCTATAAAGTAAAACTGATATATTGATACATCAGAAAACCCAAGTTATGGTTGACCATAACTTGGGTTTTTACATGTACAAGCATATATTTAATTACCAACTTTATGGAATGAAACATGTGTACCTAGTTGTTTGGTCCTCCATTATGTAGAAAGCTAAAAAATTCATTACGGGCAGTAAACGCTAAACCTTTTGGAATTTAAAAAGTTTGTATGCCATGAACGACAATTACTTAATACCACGGTGTCTTGTTAGCTTAGATATCTTTCATAGGACCCGTTTTTGCTGAACCAATCTATTCACTTAGACAATAGTATTGTCACAGAACCGCCTCGTAGTCTAATAATGGTAGTTTTTATAACGAGGGACTAAACCATCCCTGGGAGGTGGGGTGGGGAAATTTTCATCTTCATCAAAATCTACATATGTATTATATTTTGGCTGCAATTGCGAAATGCAGACTAAAATCTGATTTTAACAAAAAAATTACCAAAGTCCAAATAACTTTTGAACCACTGAAAATCGCTGGACATACATGGGGGTTAAATCGATAGGTACTGAGGTCCCCCACCCCCCAGCCACTGATGATCCACCCCTCATGTTACACCGCGTATACGATGTTGTTACACTCCCGAGCGTCAGCGAGGGAGGATGACAAGATCGAGTTATAGTGGGTGGTGGCCCGAGTTAAACTCATAACTTTGATTGCAAGAAAATAAACCAATGAAACTAACCTTCATTAAAATAATCCACATGTTTCCACTTCTCCACTTCATGAATTTGGCTCAAGGATTTATATATATCTATGCGATTTCAACGGCAAAAGATCTATATTTAAAACGGTCATGCATTTCTGTACTATTTGCTTATTAAGTATAATGATAAATCGCGCTGAAGTTATTGGAATAGTTAATAAACAAGTTTTTCATGTAAGTACATGAAAAACTTGTCTTCTATTCTATTCTTAAGCAAACACAAAAAGAGATACCTACACATTCCAAATACAAAATAGAGCAAAGTGATGTACTACAGTTTCATAGAGGACTCTGATATCTACAAAAAAACTGCGATACTAATGCCTATAGATAAGAGAGAATAACTACTTATAATTAGGAAATTTGTTTGTTTGAACTGAATAGGTTCCAAAACTACTAAACCGATTTAAAAATTCTCTCACCAAGAAATTAATAAATCCCAAAAATTTACGATCTCGACGGATTCGAACCCGCACCTTCCCCTTCAGCGCAGGGTTGCTCTTTTTCCAACTAAGCTACGTGATCTTATCTAGTCGACCCGTAAATTACCCAGAGTACTATAATAAATAAAAACCTTAGAATTCTCTCACCGTTAGAATCCTAGATAATAAAACGAAGAAAAAGAAGTATTATTAATATCTAAAATCATCAGCATCAGAAAATATGAGTCCACTGCTGGATATGTCCACCATGTGGCCTCCCTTAATGAATGAATGCATCAAGCATCTGCCAGCAAATCGTCATCCCACCTGGTCGAAGGGCATCCTACACTACGTTTGCCGAGTCGTGGTCTCCACTTCAGAACACGTTTACTCCATTGATTGTCTGTTCTTTGGCCAGCACTAAAGTATATTTATATAATTTTTTTTTATTCGGCCCTGACACATACTGGATTGTTCTATGTTTGACGGGTGGATCTAATATGCCTGTGTGTGTATTTATCTGTGGGTGGATCTATCATGTTTTAAACAATATTAACATTTTTCAGGTTTCCACAGGATGAAAATCTTCAAATGCCTGGTTAAATATTATGAACAGAATAAATTGGCAGCAAAAACCCTCTAGTGTGCTTGGTTCGAAACACTTGAGGCCCATTTAGTGGACCGAAGTGGCTTCCGTACGGTGCTCGCTAGTGCAATTCCAACAATTTTCGATGTATTTTCTGCCCGCGGCTTCGTAAGAGTTTTTTAAATGGAAACGTTTAAAGGTTATTTCTAGTTTAAGGGAACTGATTCATGGGATAAAAAGTACCTAATCTACATATGTTTTGCTCCAGGCCTTAAACTACTTGGATGCAAAATCCTTTCTCTAGTTTTAGCATGAAGAGGTAATAGACTATCTTTCTATCCAAAATTTCGCATTTACAATAAAAGTATAATATTAAAGTACAATTTACTTTAATATTATATTCAGTGTAGACATCATTATGCCATCAGTGTGATTTTGCTATTGTTCTTCGAAATAAACAGATATAGATAAGTTGATTTGATACAGATTTCACCTGCACCAGCACTACCTGGCCCAGTAAAGTTTTTTTTTTGTTTGTTACGAACGTGCTCTGCAGATCGTACCCGTCTCCTGGCTAAATGGGTGTCAGGACTTGGTTGTAAGCACTTCCTTCATATAACTCTTGCACTTTATTGGATCCCGTAACTTTCCTTGTCGCAACTTGCAAGTTGCGATGTCTTTGGTTGGGTGCAAGGTGTTGCGCGCCTTATCAATGCCAGTGCGGTACTGCTGTCTGTCGACCAGCTTAGTCGTCACGGATTATCTTGTACTAGGGCTGCCGGTCGGTCGGATATCTCGCCATGCCAGCCTTAACCACATCATCCGGCGGGCTTTTGTCACCGCTTATGTACCAGCTATTCTCGAGGGGAATGCTCTGTTGCGTGATTTCCGTGGGGGCTGGTGCGGCGACATATTTGGCCGAACATCTCCAGAGGCTCAAATATGCAGGTCTCGATAGAGCCTACGCATTTGGTCCCCTTGGAATCGAGAGCCTAGGTCCGTGAGCAGCGAGGGTCTCCGGTTTTTTAATAAATATCTGAACGTCAGGCCAAAGCGAAGCGTGAGCCGAAGGCTGCTGAGTATCAGCATTGCTATACAGAGGGGCAATGCAGCCAACGCCTTGTGGACGCTTCCGAATGGCATTGATATAGATCAGTTGGGTTACCTGTAGATTGTTTGCAACAGTCTGCAGTTAGCTCAATTGTAAATACTAGTTTTAATTTAATTCTATGATTTGATAGTAATTTTCTTTTGAATGAACATTATTTTATACAGGTACCTACATGTTGTAATTTATTTGTAAATGCGTAATCATTTGTATATTCTAGATATCGGTATATAGATTTTAATGACACAGTTGCCGCATTTATTGCTACATTTATGAAACTTGCCTCTCCCCCCTCCCTAGTCCCTGAGTTCGGCCCCTTAGATTGTCCGTGAGATTTGTATGTAAGTGTAATTGGCACGCATCATTCTAGTACTAATGTTTGCTCTGCTTACCATTAAATATCTGTGCTTTAGAGTAATGTTCATTAATCTCAATGGAGTAGAGTTTGAATTTGGAACCTCAATATATCTATGGAAATATTGACCAAGGAGACGCAAACTAAGAGATCTCATTCGAGATTTTTGAATTTAGTAAAACTAACTTCAACCTTTTTCAGCTGAGGGCTTTAATCACTTGCTTTCGGTTAGAGAGACATGACATAATAAAAATCGGTTTACGAACATAGAATATGAAAGTTAAATTTTATTATTTTTATGGTCAAAACATACCACTTTGGTGGTAGAGTTTTGCCCCGGCCACCACCAGGGGTAGGCTTGGTGGTAAGGCGGCTCCGCCGTGAAATAGTCCACCGATACGAAAATTCCGTTCAATCAAGCCAATATTGAGCCAGACAATAAAACCGCAAACATAATAACCGCAGGATCCTCATTGTTGCTGAATAATCCCGGCTTGTAGCCGCGCAACAAAGGAATTACAAAAGCTGAATGGCTCGAAGAAAACACTCTTTATGTACCTACTCTGTAATAACCTAGGCATTTGGTTTATGCAGGTATATTTATGCTGGAATAAAAAAGATTTCAATTAATTTATTAATACCAATAGCCTTACAAACAAGGAACTAAACTTATAACCACACTTTTATTTTTATTTCAAAATATGATCTAATCGTTAAGGGGTTCTGTCACCACGTCATAAATGTCTTTTTTTAGGTTTGATCAGTTCTGGATTTGCCCACTTCGATTCTCCTCATATTCCTCACCTTTATTATCATTCCATGGATTCTAATAGTAATTAAGTCATTATATTGTGTTCCAAGTGGAGACGGAACTTTCTTCGTAGCGCCACAACCATTGGAACAATTATTCAGCATTCATTTGGACTATTACAGTACCAAAAATGAAACAAATATTGTGCCAGTTTTATATTCATTGCTACTAAATAAGAAGACAAACACATATGCGCGGTTATTTACATTCATTCGTGATAAGTTAAATATTAATATTACGACATATAAATGCGACTACGAGAGAGCGCAAATCAATGCAATGAAAGACGTGTATCCGGATTGTGAAGTTTCGGGATGCTTTTTCCACTTTAACAAGGCCGTGTGGAGAAAAGGAGAAGCACTTGAATTAATAAATAATAAAGGAGGTAAAAAATTGATTAAATTAACATCTTACTTACCTCTCCTACCTGCAAATTTAATGGCTGTAGGATGGCGTGAAATCATCAATAACATTTCGGAAAAGACTCCAGCAATTGAAAAATTCGAAATGTATTTCAATAACCAATGGATGTCCAAATCACTGCTCGCGGAAGTTAGTACAAGTAACCAGCGCCACAGAACTAATAATGATTTGAAGTGTTGGCATCGTCATTTAAAAAAGAGACTTAAATCAAAACGCAACTTATTTTCTTTCCTAAGTTTATTACGAAAGGAATCTAAATATCAAGACTCCCGAATAATGAAGTCTCTATTTGAAAAACAAAGACGAAAGAAATGCGATATAGTTTTTGATCAAAAGTATAAACAATTGTTGAATCAATTGGCAAATAATGAGATTCCTGTTATGCACTTCCTGAAATGCATTGTGCGATTACGTTGGACGTAACGGATTTACATATAAAATTAATAATTAGAATTATTTTATTTAGTTTGGTTTGACTCCATAATAAAAAGATGGTACTTACTTAGTTATAAAATTGTTTCAATTTAATAAACATGGGTCTGATCGGCATTTAGCGACTTTCGTTCTTTGCCGACTATTTCGATTTTTCTACTTTTCGTCACCCCGATCAGACCGTCATTTTTATGTTAAATAGTTAACGCAATCTATCGTATATCAATATTTGGGCATGAGTACGTTTTGGTACCTTAGGCTTCTATCATATGACTATGTGACCATAATTGCATTTTGGCACCATCAATTTGTACATTTTGACACTGATACCATGTTACCCATTGACATTTTGACTTCGAGACGTTTATTACCCCACGCCGGTACAACATAATCCTCCTTTTGTAAAGTCGGTTAAAACAACACTCAAGCTCACTATCGCACAGAGTGTAATACATAGAGCGCATAGAGCTCCAGCCCCGCTGCCCATAGTGATCTCGTGGCCAGACTGGACAATCCCCATCGTAAAGTAAATAAGCATGCTGGGTATCCATGCCAAATATTTATAATGTCGGGACTTATCACAAACAGTCATGGTACAGTACGTCAGGGTTTGTCAGGGGAAAGAAGGTTTAATTTTTTATCAAAACCTAAGCTATCCTCATCTGTCTGTCTTGTCTATCATAATTGAAACACATTCAGAGGATTTAATTCAAACCAACTTCACTTAAACTCAGCAACTTTCTGACTAAAGAAGTCAGTAGACCAATAGATCCCTATCTCTACTTGATCAGAAAATTGCTGAATGACCCATTTTATACTCCGGAATCAAACACTACTAAATTGGAGAAGTTTAGTACCATTTGTCTCCTATTACGCGCTTGAACCAATTCGACGACCGATGTGGCGCGGTGGGCGAAGGTCTGCCTGCGACGCAGGAGGTTGCGGGTTCGATTCCCGCCTCGGGACAAATGTGTGTACGATCTGCAGACATTTGTTCAGGGTGTGCTGGTCGTTTTCTACGTATGATAAAAAGTATCTATCTATATATATCTTGTATTATATTATGTATATCAGTGATCTAGTACCCATAACACAAGCTCTGCTTAGCTTGGGGCTAGATAATGTTGTGTGAATTGTCGAGCATTATTTATTTATTAATATGGGAAGCTGTTGACTTCCAGGTTTAAACTCCTAAGAGTCCACCTGGTACCTGGTCTGACCTGGAAGTCAACAGCTTCCCATAATAAATTTGTTCCGAATTTCAGGTTTAAATCGAAGGTATCATCATCAGAAGTACTTCCAAAATCAGAATCAGTCGTCCGACTGAGAGGGCTTCTCGCACAGCCAACAACCTTCGCTCCAAAGCTGCTGTCGGAGAGAAGATATAACATGCATTGCTCTATGTCTGTTATATACAATAGAATGTAATATTAATAATAGCAACCTGAGATTTGAATCCATTAAATACTTTGTAAATAAATTTAGGATTGATAAAATAGTTTGATTTCTCTTACCTCGTATCCTGTAGGTACTCACTGAATTGAATTTACTTAACATTTTATTCTTCCGGTCACACAAAACAAATCTATGCAAAATTGAATAGTATTTCAACCTTCCGTTCCACGGATTACGGATTCACTGAGCTCCGTACCTCGTCCTCAAGCTATTTACTAATTCCAACCGTTTCTCGCTCCGGAAACTTATTAATCTATAAATAGGTTTTGATCAATAGGTTTGAAAAAGCGTATTGAACCTCTTCTGTTTTTAGACCCTTTTCCGAGTTCAACGCGATCTAAATATTTATATATTTGCAAACCAACAGTCTAGCATCAGCTGAACTGTTACTGTGCAAACATTTACAATGCAAATTAAATGTCTTCGCAAAATGGTCCGTGGATCCTGCCTACGGGTAATTTTTTTGACACCTTTTTTGTAGTTATTTGCTGTCAAAGTTTCAACGTTAAAATGTAAATAATACATATAAAAATAATGTGTGTAAGGTGTGTAAGTACTTCGTGGAAAACGTTGCTAAGCGCGTTGAAATACTACTTAAGACAGGTACGGCATTCACGAGTACACTGCCTGATAATTAGGTAACAAAAAGAAAGTCTGCATTTTTATTACATTTTTATATTTCAATATAAAAGCGAGATGAAAGACCAGGTGTGCGATTACGTTAAGATTCTCATTGAATAGGCCATCCGGGGAGAATGGGTATAAATGATTTCGGTTTCCAATGAAACAAAAAAAATACAAAACTTTCTAGTGAATAGAATGAAGCCGATCGACGACGGGAATTTTTACGTCTGTATGTACATATATGTTTTGGTACCCTGTGATGCAAACCGAATTCGTTTATAGCCAGTCTTCCCGGATGCCGATCCGTTGAATAGAAGATTTTAACGTAATCGCACAGCAGATGAGTCTCAAACATTTTCATTTATCGAAGTTTATTGCCATTCTTGAAACATGCAGAATAACACCTCTCTGTCTTCCATTTTCCTGAAACGGCAGGCAAAATAATCACGCTATAGGTTCTGCAAAGAGGATAAAAATAAAACTTATTGCTTCAAGTCAAGAGCAATATGCATCTTTGCTTTGGAAAAGAACGGAAGCTACTTCAGACATCATTCAAACAACATTTTATATTAAGGCTTCACGTTGTACTGAGAAATAAATATAATTTTAAAACTTTTTAGCAAACAAAAATTGTGTGACGCCAAAGAATGAGTACACAATAAAGAAAACAAAATAAAACGTACCGTTTGAAAAAAATCCTTTTTAATTTTGTCAACGTTATTTTGGGCCACGGTGTAATAACAGCTACCACATAACAATGTCGTCGTAATCAAGTATTATTTGGTTGCTATTTTCGGAAGTTATGTTTTTAGCCGTGGTGTGCATCAAACTGGACTTACGGATTTTACTTTATATGAATACGATGGCAAGGTGTACGGACACTTGTATCAGCTGAGCAATTCGCACAACTTTGGGCTGCGGAAGTTTTCATTCATCCGTCTCTCGTCCGTTTTCAAACTCGAGTCCGAAATTTTTTCGATGCGCGTGTGTAATTAAATAAATCATCAATAAATAAATAATGCTGGACAATTCACATAGCATTATCTAGCCCCAAGCTAAGCAGAGCTTGTGTTATGGGTACTAGATAACTGATATACATAATACAATTCATTACATAGATAGATATTTTTATGCTACAACATAGAAAACGACCAGAACACCCGGAACAAATACCTGCAGATCGAACAAATATTTGTCCCAAGGCGGGAATCGAACTCGCAACCTTCTGCATTGCAGGTGGACCTTCGCCCACCACGCCACAGAGGTCGTCAAAAATTATGTTTTGTTGAAGTTTGTGTTTATAGTGATAGCGTTACCGTAACCTTGTTGTGTTCTGTTATTGTTATGTTTTTGTTAAGTTTTCATTGTATGAATTATTTTGTATTCTAGAACTGACTATATTAGCTGTAAAAATAACTAAGAAAAAGTGAAGAAACTATTTTCGTAATGAACCCAGGTCTTCTCAATTATAAACTATTTCAAAATCGACTGGGGAGGAGCTAGCTGATCGAAGACGCTTATTACTCGATCGGCGTCTCATTTCGCTTTGAGCTATTAGCCTCTGTAGGACGGTCTGCTCCGTGAGCATCAACTTTTAATTTGTTTTCAATTTCCCGTTCATAATGAAACTTGAGTCGAAGTGCGCTTCGCCTCATTTCACTTAAATTTACGTTTATGGATCTTGTGTCATATTATATTATACATTATTATTCTGTGTTTCTCATTTCCAGTATCTCGGGCCATAAAGTGGCCTGGTGTTTTGGGAGGCATGCATGAGGCCCTTTATGAGAGTTAATCTAAAGGCGAGGGCTACACACAGCGGGTAACATCTTCTGTTACACAATATGATACATCCGAAGATGTAATAGTCCCGCCAGGTGCCGGGACTATTACAAAAGAAAATGAAAGAACTAAAAAACCAGGTTACTGTAATAGGTGGATGGACTAGGTAATCGGGTTATGGGGGGAAACTGCGGATGCCTGCCACAAATATGGTATTAAAACTGTTAAAAGCGGCAGGCGGTGTGGCTTGGCTAGTGCTGGATGGGTTCCTCAAATTGCCGGAAAGGAACAACATCGGCGCAAACGGCTGAGGGGTGTCGAGAGGTGCGGCCCCGATTTCACCATCACGTAACATAATTCCAGTATAATAACAATAATAATATTATTGGTTAAAATGAAAATAGTTGAAAATAGATTAAATACTTAAATAAAATAATGAAATATGTCTCATAAAAATGCATAATCCTACGCACATTTACGTTCTAGGAATTCATCCAACGTATAGAAAGCCATTTTTATAATTCCTTTAAGCCAGTTTCTTAGTTACTTGTGTATTAATCTTGTAATTAACAATAAAACTTCTTATCGAGAAATATTAGGAATCTTGGAAATCTTTAATATACAGGTACTACTCGGTAGTTATACCTCAAAGAAATTTTTGATGAATGTGATACCATAACACGGGTCTCCGAAACGTTTAAAATAAATAAGGTAGTAATTCTGTAGACGCAAACTTGGTTCTGGTCTTAAACTAAACTCGTGAAATATTTCCGTCCCCTATTTTTAGATCGAAAAAATGAGACGACAACCATTGAAGGCTAGTTTAGTTTAGGTTTTATGGCAACAGAATCACTACCAGTGTGTATTTTTTTATTTCGTGCGTTTGTTTGTTTATCCTTATCATTTTATTATGTGATCTTACTTCACTATATGCATATTGATATAGATTTACTTATTATAAGTAGTAGATACAACACATATGTGTGGACACTACTATACCGACTGCTGGCAGCCCGGCGGCTCCGGAGGTGTACTTAACATAATATTAGCTTATGCATTAGTTTTAAGAATTATTGAACCGCGGCTCTCTAGTCTGAAGGTATTGGGTTTGATATAATGCTTCAGAATCAAGAACAACAAACACAACGTACGAGCTAGGTTTTCTTTGCTTCTTTCCTGACACATGGAATCATACGTTTTAGCTTTGTATGAAGATTGCATTGCAATAAATGTAAACAACTTTGTTTACATCTAAATTATCGCGCTCAAATAAATCAGAACCGATAACCATACGTTGCTAACTCATGCATAATGGAGAAGGACATGAGCGCCATAGTTAACCCGTTGCAAAATTTGACAGCGTAAGACAACATATTACTTCCATGTTATTTAACACAGGTGGAGAGTTGAGTTGCCTGAGTGTGTAGGTATTTGCCTTTATAACAAACACCAAATAAAAAAATGAAATAAATTATTCAAGGCAAATTTAAGAAGTTCTGTGGTTTGCATCAATGTTGTTATTTCTTCATAGCAAATTAATATCGCATAATTTCTCCAATTGGTTGGGGTTCAAGAAAATGTAGTTAGACAAGAAGCAGGTCCAATCTAACGAATACCCACCCGCAGAACTAAAATCTTAATGGTACTATATCTCTCATAATACTATTACAGCGGGTCAATGCAGCCAGCGTCTTGTGGAGGCTTCCGATTATTATTGATTGGGATCAGTTGATCTCCCCTTGGACTGTTTGCAATAGTCAGCAGAACGCTTGACTGTTTCATGTGTATTTTTAGGTAGGTGTATTTGTTTTATTGCGAAGAAATCGCAACTTTTATGTATAAAAGTACAGCAGGCTAAATAAGTAATTTCAACCTTATTTGTATATAGAATATAGAGACAAACTACAATAAATTGGAAACGTTTGCACAGGTATTCCGATTTGATCAACGTGGCTATACTAGGTGTCAGTTAGCAATACAGTTGGCAATACAGGTCGTCGACCTATCTCCTTCGCGAAATCGAAATGGGGCACACCTAAAATTTTGGAGTATTTTGGAAACTTATTAATATTACGCATAAAAAAGACCTATGTTGTTTTTAATTTATAAGTGTTTTTAGTTTTTTGCTTTCCAGTACCTTTGTACCACGATACTTTAGCCACACTAGTATCACTATAGGTTTGTATTGAATGCGACAGTATAGCGAAAAATTTCAAAGCATTTTGAGATTTCGTGAAAGATGAGGTGACTTAGCGAGACGGTCTGACATTTTCTGTAAAGTTATGTCACATAAAACTGCAGTGGCAGATCATCACTTTAACAACATTAGTGTTTATTTAATAAAATAAATAATATAATTAACATTTACCCACTCACAATGTTTAAACGCCAATGTATATGCACAATATACTAATATTTAGCCAATATATATATTTTACAAAAAAACTTTATTATGTACAGAACATTGTATAGGGTACAAACGTGGACTGACTGCATTAGCTAATGCACTACTATTGCATCCGAAGAAGTTACTACTCAAACAGATGAAACCTTTGAGACATTCGAGCAGTCTTCTGTTGACCGGACTTTGCAAGAGCGTGGACGAGAGTGCAACCAAGTAATTACTTAGCAACAGTCGAATAATGTATTGAATAGAACATATACATGAACAAGTAGTCAAGTTTTGAAACTAGTATCTTCGGTGTTTTGGGTGAATATGTATGGCTCATCACTATGGCCAGAGCAGACGTGGAGAAAATGGTGGTTTGTAATAATGTGTATGATGCCTTATTTGTGTTTCTTTTCAACGCAATAACTTTCGTTACAACATCGACAACTTCAGGCAGACTTTGCTCTTTTAGAAAGAGGAGTACGGACAAACGGAGAGATCATGTGGCAAAGGTTAATCATGTCGCCGGAGGACGCGTGTTCGATTCCGGCCTCGGGACAAATGTTCGTACGTACTGCAAATTTATGTTACGGGTATTATAAGCGTCTGCTATGACTAAATAAAAAAAATAGGTATATGATGATGTGTTGGTAAAGTATTATAAAAAATGGGCTATGACTATGAACAAACTAACCTTTAATTAATTTACGAGTCGATGCGGGGGAGGACTTAGATAGCATCTGACCTAGTAAATTATCGTTCCGAGCAATTTTCGCTTTAATGGCAAATCACATTCTTACCAGAAACAATAATCCCAATATCAGTCAGAGAAAGCAATATTAACAACAACTAACTTAAGGATCAGCTCACACTGAACCGTGGCGCAATACGCCTCGCTTCTATGATGAGATATAAAACATTCTTAAACCTGATATTCGTCCACAGTTGGACATAGGCCTTCCCTAATGAGCGCCATAGCGGCCGTCGTCAGTTGTCTTATGCAGCATCTGCCTGCAGTCTTTCGCAGGTCGTCATCTCACCTGACCGAAGGTCTCCACTCAAGAACCCGTTTACTCCAGCGGTTGTCGGTTCTGCGCAAGATATGGCCAGCACAATGAAACTTCAGCTCGCTAATCCTTTGCGCGCTGTATGGCTTTGTTTCTCTACCGGTTTTATTGCCATTTGATGGAAAAATAGTAACCCATTCATGGATTCATTTAATTTAGTAGTTTGGTAAATTACAAAAATACTGGTAAAGGAGATGTACGATGCTGTGCACTACCCTCGAGAGTTTTTGCATACTCATAATACTTTGGGGTTAACATCAACCTAAAAGTACACGCACCAATAATGCTACTGCACCATTGGTGACGCCCGAGCAATTCATGTAAAATGGCACAAGATTACAAATCAAATCGTTATAGACACGTAATAGTCTTCATGGCAATACGGTGAACGGTATACAATACAATACAAAAATGCTTTATTGTACACCATAAAATAACATTACAAAGAGACATCACATAAGATAAGTACAATGGGCGGCCTTGTCGCTAAGAAGCGATCTCTTCCAGGCAACTTTTGGATGGAAAGAATTGTGAATTTAAGAAAGGCAGGGGGTGTACCAAAGATAATCTAAAATACATAAACTACAAAGACCAATGGAAGGACATCCAAAAAAAATCAAAATAAATAAATAACTAAAAGTATACATAAATAAATATTATTAATATACCTACTTACTTACTACTAAATAAATAAATAAATAAATAGACAAAGTAAAGTACCATTAATCACTTTTCTGAAAGGAAAAACTCCTTGACACGAGCTTTAAATACTGGCAAGGATCGGACTTTTCTAATAGACTCTGGTAGTGCATTCCACAACCTTATGGCCTGGATGGAAAAGGATTTGTCATAGAAGCTAGTTCGGTGAGGTGGTATATTTAACACTAGATTTTCTGACGACCGAAGGACACGGGAAGGATGAGAATCGTGGAGAAATTCAAAACGTTCCTTTAAATAGAAGGGAGTCATAGGGTTGAAGAGAATGTTATGAAGAAGAGAAAGAATGTGGGAATTTCTACGGAGACGGATAGGAAGCCATTTGAGTTTTGTTCGAAACTCCGAAATATGATCGTATTTACGTAAACCAAACACAAAACGTATGCAGACATTTTGGAGCCGTTCAACCTTATTAAGCTGGTCCTCAGTAAGGTCGAGGTAGCATATATCGGCATAATCAAGAATGGGGAGCATGAGAGATTGAGCGAGCACAATTTTAGTGGCAGTCGGTAGGAAGTTTCGAAGTCTCCTCAACGAAGCGGCAGAGGCAAATATCTTGCGGCTAACCGCATCCATTTGCGGGACCCAAGACATGTCGCTATCAATGAAGATTCCCAGGTTTCTAACACTTCTGCTAAAGGTCTGGTTCTGGTATCGTCACGTTTAGAAATTATGCGATAAAATATCTACTCAACAATGATTAATTTCACAAAAACATAAAAAAATTCAAAAATAAATATGCAGATTTATTTTTATATCAATAGAGAAAACAAATAAAAATAATCAACTTTTTTGAAGTCTTGCATACATATTGTAGATTTTCCTTAGACCCAATTTATTTTTAGAGAACCACGTGTTCATCGATCGTATCTCGCAGATAATAATGAGAGATGAATAGTTAAAACGTTTAACTGGCATTTTGGCAATGGTGCGCGGAGGGCGGGCGCGGCGGCGGCGGGCGTTGGGGCGGGTGGAAGGCTGGCGTGCGCGAGGTCGATACGCAGTGTGGCCGAGCACGTCAACCCGACCGGACGCCGCTTGCCACCCCGGAGTATCTCGCGTCCGCAACTAACTCACGCGTTTATCGCCTGAGTATTTCTTCTTCAAAAACCGCGTTTCTGACAGAAACCTACCGCGCCGCGCTTCCATCCTGGCGTCCCTCATCTCATCGTAAGTATCAGATGTTTTCAGAATATTCTAGCAGCCTGTTTGCTGAGTCATCCGACGCTGAGTTCATCGTCTATTGCAAATACTTTCAATCCACAGCTAAGAATAATAAAGTCGGCGCTCGCGGGTTTTTCTGCGGTATGTCACCGTCTGCATAAGCGGATCCTTTATTCGCTATGAATTCTTGTGTTTTACGGAAACTTGATACTACGACGAAGTATTTTCCAGCGATTATTGTGCGACATACAACTGGAGCTTGGAGCTTTTATTGCGTCGTTGCGTGATATAAGGGAACCGTTTTGCTTTTTTCTTTCTAGGTGCGATAATTGAAGTTGTCTTGTTTTCGGTTGCCAATGCCCACCTAATTGGTATAAAAAAGTTTTATCGTTAAAATTCTGTCCCTCCATTTTTTAAATTTACGCTAGCACGTGCCTACTTTCAGCTAACATTGAATTTTTGGATACCATCAAATAAATTATAAACTTCAATAATATCCAAGCTAATTATTTATCAGAAAATATAAGAAACGCCGATTTATTTTTCGAGATGGAATAACATATGTTACATTTTTATTCGATAATTGCGTAGGTAACCAATTTTTCTAATCCTTGAAGCGGGTTCTACGAATAACCAATTCGTATTGAAGTTGTCATCATTAGGTTCAAGTAACTTTACTTACATGGATGGCCAGGCTTCTTATAATCGTTCTTAAGAGCATTAGGCTTCAAAATAAAGCATTTCCAATTACTACGAGTTTAAAGTATAAAATTTGACTTGTCTTAGTGCTTATTTTGTAAGCCTAACGACGACATAAAGATATTGCAATCTAAAACCATTTGCGACCTTTTCCCTGTATTTATTGAAACACGTTACACATTTTGAATTTTCATACTTATCTGGTATGTTTAAGGGTTAAATTTGTACCAACGTATGGGTACATAGCTAGGTACCTTTAAGTCGATGTCTGTGTGGGCGGGGAAAACTGTAGTCTAGACTCGAGCGGGGAGGAACAAAGGATGCAGCATTTTGACGTTAAAATCGGCAGACCGTGAATTCAATTGATTGACGCTTAACTACAGGGTTATTACTTCCCAAAATAGTTCAACAGCCATGAATCAAACTTCTTAGTTCTTACACACATCCAGGAAAATTCTAGAAGATTAAGGCGCATAATATGAGACCTTGCTCAGTCATGGCTTTTCTACGGCATAAACGTCACTCAAGCATAGATCTAGTAGCAAGATTTCTAATACGGAATTCTAAAACGGTTTAGACGAATTTGTGATAGGACTGCAGAATTAAAAAAAAAATACTAAATATGAAAAACAACTTTATCCATTAATAAAGTAAAAAAACATGAAATAGAGAACTTAAAAAAAAATATTACATGTAGCACAACAATAGCAATAGCAGAAAATATTAAGAAACTACATTTTTTTATAATTTTTAATAAGAGAATTTAAACAAATCTACTTCGCGTAAAAAGCCGCTTTTTTATGCAGATAAAATTTTTGTCACAAAATAAAACGGCTTTGTGTATACCGGACTGCGTAGGGTCGCGGTGTTATTCTACAAGAGGTATTTTTTGCCTGCCTACTAGCACAACCTAACTTATATTCAAAAAGTTCAAAATCCCTGACGATTTTACTAATTCGAACGACTGCTTTGACATACACCAAACATGGCTACAGCCTTAATAATAATAGCAAAATGAAACACCGTCGTCGGTGATTTGAATTTAATCTAAACACAAACATAAATTAAAATTCAAGTTCGTTCAGATAGTAGCTTCATCGTTAGAAGAGCTAAGATCTTAAACATATGTAGATAGGTGCCAAGTTACATAGCAGTTCCTATAATCTTGACTTGTTACTCTTTTTAATTATTTAATTTGTGTCTTGTTGGCAAGTTTCCGCGTTGTTTAAGTGTTAGACTTGCCAAGACACAAATTAAATAATGAAAAACGTAACAAATAATCAAGATTAGATACTGCTATAAAACTTGGCACCTTTCTAGATCTCAGCTCTTTTATTGGTTATACTACTATCTGAACGAACATGGCTTGTTTTAAAATTTATGTTTTTCATTCCGAAAAAAATCTGTCAAAAAGTATCCTAAAACATTTTCTTAGATTTATTAAAAAAACACCATACTATTTTCTATGCAAAATTATCGGTTATCGACAACAGACAAAAATAACGGCACATAGCCAATCTCCAAGAAGCGCCGTATCAAATGTATACGAAACATTTACGACATTAAAAACAAAAGAGTAATTATTTTAGTTGTGTCACAATGTCCGAATTGTTTTTGTAATTGTTTAGTAATTATTTCCCAACTCTGGCTCTTCTCGAAACGCAGGCCAGTCCTTGAATAAAGCTGATACAATGGTTATATTGAAGTCTGCACAAGCGCACGATTGAAACAGACTTTTCTGGAATTTTATGAAACAAATTGAAATCGACTATCGTATAAACGGAGCGACTTTGATGTGACGGATCCAGTTGAGGATCAAATTTCAGTCAGGGTTTTCCAGTTTACAAATATCAACATTTGAAGCTTTGTTTAAATAATGTTCGATTTGAATGTTCTAAGTTAACTTTCTTTCTTTAGGTGCTGTATTAACATAGAACAATAAGATTTTAAGGGGATCATTTTTTAGCAAACACCAATATTTCAACTGTTTTTTCTAATAAAATTTGTTTCTAAATGGCGAAATGGTAACTTAAATGTTTTAAACCAAATTTAGAACAAAAGCAGTATCATATTTAAAAAAAACTTTAAAAAAATAAAATAATTACTAAAAAAAAACCAATAAAGACCCAAAAGAAGAAACAAGACTACAATTTGAATTGTTCTACAAAAATCTGGCTACTGAGAGTTGATACTGAAAAAGCGCTAAGACCAGTTTTTTTATCGTACGCACTCCACATTTTGGCGTTTTCTGCAATTTTGGACTCGTAAAATGATTTAACAAGTTCACCACAAAACCAGAATATCGTCAATTTTGTTATAAAGAACTCGTGGTGCCATTTTCTCTCTGTATTAAGATTAGTTATGTTCGACATAATTATCTGTTAATATTAGTTGGGAGAAGCCAATGATCCTGAAACATTTAAATAAAGATCCATTTTCGAAGTTTGCAAATATTTCCTGTCTCAACATTCGATACTCAAGCATCAATCAACATTCTGTTGCTTGAACAAGCCCAGCATAGTGTAGCTTAGGTTAACATAAGTTATGCTTGCGGCACACTGCTCACCGTCATAATATTAACATAGAAATGCGGAGTCATTGTCTTGGTGCAGTGGAAAGCGCAGTTGCCACCACTGCGACCATCAGGCTTAGAAACTAGAACAAACGTTTCAAAAGTTTCGCGTTGATAATACTTTATTTCTTGCAATAAATTCTTCTCAAACGTTGACGGTCTTTACAAAATAGTTTTAAGTGAATGATAAAAAGTTCATAATTCGAAGGGCGTTCAAAGTATTCTCGGTATCGAAACTTTTTTGTTAGTAAAGAGGGTAGTTTTTGACAATTTTTGCACTATTATTTAAGGCAATCTTGAATCCCGTTTGATGCCAACCAACTAAGAAAGCTGAGTTCATCTCTCGCAAATATCACTGGGAAGTTGACTCAACAACTATCGAATCGAGTCGTTCCCTTTAATGGACTGAAAGCAAAGAGTCTCGATCAACATCTTGAGATACTCTCGCTCGAAATAAAGGTTAGTTTAAGAAGGCCTGGACTTTGCTTGCAATAGTCAAGAGGTTTCTACCTACAGCACTAACTACAGTTCGCCTGAGCAATCAAGATCTAAGCCAAAAGGCATGATCATTATTGAAGCCTTTTCTCCCGTCAAATGCGACAGAAAATGGAAAACACTAAAAAGGAATGTTCTATGCATTTACGCGGGCTTTTCCGCCCATCACTACCCAAGTGGCTACAGTACAGACACTCTGGTGAAACTCCCGGCGTCAACTGCGGTTTTGCGTTTTATGCGGCATGGCATGGCATGGCGAGGCCGAATCAGCCTTTTTTCTTTTAATATCATGGCAGCAGTATTTTTCATACAACAGTGTTTTAATAAGATCTTCCTAGATATATGTATTAATAGGGATGATGACAGTAACTAAAAATCACCAAATGTGTATATTTAACGAATTATACTTACCTAAGCCATAGATTACAAAACACGTTTTATTTTTTATTTGGATCGCTGTTAATTAATATTTTGATAAAATCAAACTACAAAACACAGCAATCCACCCTTGTTTGTTGTTCCGCCTTGTTTCTATTATTTGATTGTAATTTTATCTTATAAAGATATTTATTGAATAAAGAATATTATGATCATTCAGTATCATCTACTGTTCGTGCATCGATGACGTCATAGACAGACGCCAACAGTGTTGTAGCGTTTTAGAGAGAAATTCAAGAGTAAAATTATTCCTTCAAAAACCGTTTTTTATTGCAGATATATGGTTTATTTTGTACCTATTCAGTAGATGTCTAAAATCTCGGAATTGTTTCTCAAAATCATTTATGATGCCTATTATTAAGTTTTTTATGTTTTGTGCAACGCACACCGTATTATACAATGGATTTTGAAATAATGGTTTGTTTTACTTAACATATAAAACGAAAACCAATTATAGGAAAGGAGTCTTCTACCTATAATTTGTTGTTATTTTGTTAAAATGTTTTTATACTACACCAACTCAGAAAGTTGTCTATTCCTGTTCCAAACATAACTTAAAAAGTTCATCATTGCAAGCGCAAAGCTAAAAAGCGGGACGGACTATGGAATTTCATTTTTAGCGTTTATCGGGAGACAAATGTGTATGGAAATCCGTTTCTAAAGTGTTACTTTTTTTTAATTTCTGAAATAGTAGCCGGTAGCTATGGCTATTTTCATAATAAGTCAAACGACAAAAAGTATTTACTCCGAATCCGCGGTATGATTTGGCCTCTTCCGTACTATTCGGAACAATTATTGAAAATCGTACGAGCGTATTTTGCGTTCGATTTTCACATATGCAATTCGAGTTTACAAAGCACTATGTATCACTCGGGCGAAAGTGCGATTCCTACCTCGTGTGTTTTAAGGCCCTCGATTGCGCCTCGGGCCCCAAATGACACACTCGATAGGAATCAGGTAGTATTTAAAAAAAGGGGGTGCGTGACCATTCTGACCAGATCTCGATTTTTTAGTTAATACATCTATCCTGCTCCTAGCCAGCCCTACTTTTTATTGTGAAGACTATGGTTTTACGGGAAACCTATTTCGGTTAGTTTGACGTACCAGAACAGATTAGAACCTTTTCTAGTAAGATTTAAGTTTCTAGTAAGATTTACTCGTTTGGGGATTTATAATGGGACAATTAAATATTATTAACTAACCACGCTGTTCAAAGGCCGTTGCTGAAAGGCCGAGCGCTTCTGTGCGGTGAAAGCTCCCGGTTTTCAATGCATTTGATTGTTTGCAGTAACATGTTAGAAAGTAATTAAACAGACACAAAGGAGGGTTTGAGGTTGGCACCCTGTTTGTATGTAACCAATTTTATGTTCCTACGTAGCGCTGAAACTACTAGTTCGATTTCAACAAATGATGTATCGATTGATTCGCCTCACTACCATGATGGTTATAGGGATTATGTTTATAGTAATTAAACTATAACTCATAATAATTCAAAGGCTACCTAAAGCTTATATCAAATAGATGGGTCTGTAATAGAGTTAACTACAGAACAAACGGAAAACATTTAATTATAAAGTTTATTTCGGAAACGTCCGTTTTAATGAAACGTAAAATAACGTTTTGTTTTAAAGTGCGCTTTTATAATGAATTCTGGACGTCACGTTAACATGGACATCGACGTCCAACTTTAAAAGCCTTTTGTAATTCATAGCTGTGGTGAACGTAATGTATGCAATTTGTGCAGGATTTCAGAACAGTGCGGTCAGGTCAACATGGGCTTACAGTTCTTATACTTATTGTATTTAAGACGCAAAAAAAGCTAAATAATGAGAAGATATTGGCAGTATCCGTTACTAAAATTATAATATTTAAAGGGAAAGTTTTATTTATTATTTGATAAATTAAAATATTACTTAATCAATTTTCGTTTATCAATGCTGGACCAGAATGCGCGACGAATATTCAACAACGCAAAACAACCTGAGAGGAATATGATAAGCTGTACAAACTGCGACCAATGCACTATTGAATATAATAAACGAAGCCAGCAAACATAACGCCAATGATTCCACTTTGCAGAGTATTGACGAGTCGATAGTATTGTTCAAAGGTTGATCCTCATTGAAACAATACATGACGCTGAAGCGGGGATATAAAGTTTGGTGTCGGTGTGATAGTGAAACTGGCTTTCTCTATGAGTTTGACGTATACACAGGTAAAACTGCAAATACGGTAGAAGAAGGCCACTTTACTTATACGTGGGAATCTGTAAGAAGTCTATAATTAGATACTATAATAAAAAAAACACTTAACGCAAAATAACAATATGATTAGTTAGGGATTCACTAGTTGTGCATCTAATTCAATTAAACTGAATACTTTTTGCGTACAAACGGTACCTGTACGTTCTCAATAATTTCCTTGCGGCGCTTTAGCTTACGAGTATCTCATCACATCTTAGTGTACATATTTTTGACGGATCTCTCCTGTATTCTCGTGTTTTCTCACATGTTCTTTATTGATTCGAATTTAAATTCAATATTTATAGTTCATCATCATCATATCAGCCGAAGCCGTCTGCTGCTGGACGTGCTCAGTCGTGATTCATATACATAAATCTCGGAGCGAGTGGTGCCCGCCAGTTAAAATAAGATATCCGAGAGTTTTGACATCCTTACTTGCAAAAATAGTTATGAAAAATCGTTGGTGAGAGTTAAGAAGTTGCCTTGCAATCACCGACGGAGTAGTCATTACACAAGTTTTAAAAGTGTGAAAAACATAAAAGTTTTCCTGCAGCCATATCTGTTCATGAAAGAGCCACACTTTTATCTGCGGAAGAAAAATCAGCACAGTTAGATGATAACTTCTGGGTAATTATTCGGCAGTGTTAATAACACTATTAATATTAGTGACCATATTAAAAACTATATCAAACTAAACAAATGCTCACGTCATATCAAGGTCTTTATAACACTTAAAGATTTGAAGTCCAAATTACTATTTAACCTAACAGATGATCAGGATCAGTTGAGCTACTTGTAAATTGTTTGCAAAGTCTGCAGTAAGCTTAATTGTTTCAATTGTAAATACTAGTTTTAATTTAATTATATTATTTGATTGTAATTTTCCTAAGAGATTACACAATTTTAGATGACAACAAGGAAAATGAAATTATAAGTCATTTAGACCAGAGAATGAATGAATGAAATTTAAAAACTATATGATACGCTGCATACATGCTAGATCCGACGGTGCAAGTATCCGAGTTCGACAAAAGGCAGGAAATCAATGCCATGGTATACAGGCTGTAACAAAAACTAATGGCCAACTTTCGGGGGTAGTTCAGACTCATGAGATGGAAACATAGAAAAATATTTTTAAAAAACTCGCGTCTTACTCGACGAAAAAAAAAATTATATACCCAGACCAAGTAGGACAAAGTGTCGGTGTCAACGTTGAAGCACGAATTTCGACGATGTGAATAATGCAATCTCAAAAGTAGTTCATTGGTGTAGTATCAATAATATTTTACGCAACGAAACTAAAACGAAATGTATAAGAGTTATTCCACCAAATGTTAAACAAGTTAAGACTGATGTAAAGGGAGAAACGTTAGAACTTGTAGAAAGTACCGTATTCTTAGGAATCACCTTAGATAATAAACTTCGATGGGGCTTACACATAGATAAGCTTTCCAAGAGACTTAGTTCTGCAGCGTATGCAGTCTAAAAAAATCCGTTATCTTACAGACGTGGATATATCTAGACTTGTTTATTTCAGCTACTTCCACAGTATTATGTCTTATGGTATACTGCTGTGGGGGAAACACCGTATATGTGCAGCAGCTGTTCGTGCAATCTATAATATGGGGCCCAGAGAATCCTAACCTGATAAATTCAAAGAAATAAACATAATGACAGTTCCCTGTCAATATGTTTATGAAAACTGGTTGTACACTTATAAAAATATCAAAATCATCTAAAATTTGCGATATACTTATCCCGTAATAATACACATACCTACTAGAAATAAACGTAAACTCGCTGTGCCCACAACCAGGCTTCACAAGATTAAAGTATCTTTATAAGGGCAATGTATACGCTTCTACAACAAAACTCCTGTAAATTGCAAAAACTATCGGTAAATAAATTCAAACAGATGTCAAATGTCAAAACCTTTCTGTGGCTTACTGCAAAATATCAGATTATCTAGAAGATAAAAAAGCTGGGGACGGGTTTCACCCAACTCGAAAAATAACAACTGACAGGCTAAAGATATCTTCGTCGTTTCTTTACTTACGTCTACATATCGTAGTGACAGAAATAAAAAAAAACACTTTTTTTTGTCAGTGTTATTTTAAGAATTTGACCTTTTCTAAGTGTACAATTTGTGTTTATGGAAATAAAGAATTTTTGATTTGATTTAATTTGAAAAGCGAATTTGGCATCCTATTGATGGATTTTGGATGAAAAGATTACTGTGGGAAAATTTAAATGACTTAAACTCAACAACGTGGGTTAGGGTAACGCGGATCTGCTGATTAAAGCGGTCCGATTTCTTACAGCACCTTGCATTTCCACTGCAAGTTGCAGTGGCATTATCATATACATTTTCTTGCTAACCGAAGCTCACACATACGTATACTCTCCGTGCGTGGCGGTGGGACAGTGTCTTAAGCCTGTACACTCTATAAAAAAAGGGGAACCATCTTCTTGACAGATTTGATGACGAAATAAACGTAATTTATTTAAAAATAATTAAAGAAACGTATTTATCTCAATTGATTTGGTAGAGACGGCAATATTGCTTAAAATAAAAGATCTTTAGGAAAGATAGAACCTTAAAAGAAATCAGCATTATTTATAAAATACTATCTACCTACGAATTCCGTAAGTGTATGTTTTTTTTGGCCTAGCAGAAACGCTCGCGATTTCATTCGCGTGAACTTTACGGTAAAAGAGCTTCTCGAGATCAGCTGAAACCCTGTTGTAAGATTCTGAAATTCATTCAAATTTAGAAAAATGTTAAGCAACGCATCACCAAAAATCACAAACTTTAAATCCCAACTAAAACCATTTTGTGTTGTTTGACATTTTAACTACTCTTATTTTACTCTGAACTTAAAGCAAATTGGAGGAACACGGAAAAATTAACCTTGGCGTAACCGTTACCCTAAATAGGAGTTTTTAATATACACACTCGCACCAAGTATGAAATCAATACAATTGAAAAGAAATACAGCCTAGAACTGAGCTTATTTATGAAAATCAAACATTGTCGTCCCAAATGGTCCTGATTTATGAAACATTTTAAAATACGAGTCAATTCTTTTTATATCCTCAGGAACAAAGGCCAAAGAAACACTTTGAAAGCCGATCTCAGGGAAGTTCTCTCAGGGTGAGAATGCCTGTGACTTTTTCACTGAATAAAACTGAAACCTTAGGAATAAAAACTTAGGCAAAGTTCAATATTCCATCAAAAACTTCAAAAATTCCTCGATTACACTCCAATATGCCTTGACCCTTTGATTCCATATTTAGGAAAATGTCACTAAGTTTAGAAGTAAGGAAAAACCAACTTAACCTCAACTCTTCATTCCCTTTGGGATACTAAAAAAAATGTATTTTAGCAAAGATTTAAATATATTCTTTCATTTCGGTCACTTTATCACTAAAAATCTATATAAGTTTATTCGAGTAGATTTAAAGATAGGAAGGTTTGTTTATAGGTGCTAAAAAAATACACAAACGAAAAATTCTGAAATCCGTTTCTTATAATTATTATTTGTTTAGTATCCATATTGAAACAAATTTTAGAGGCATTCAAAAACTGAGAACAGCGATCAAAAACTTCAAAATACCCATTATAAGTGTAGTGTTTGAAAATTCCTGAAATGCATATGTAGTTTCATATTAAATATAGATATTTAGAGAGCATTTATACTCGTACAAAGTAGCAAACCCATCGGAGATAAAAAATCGGTTACTTTATCTCCCTTTAAACCTTACTAAAAGATTTGTATGAAAATTCCTGAAACGTGTTTTGAATTATAGCATTTCCAGTACATATTAAACAAATTTCTGGTTAAAAGCTTAATCTTATTTTCGGTTAAAGCCTTTTCAAAATGGAGTCAAACTACAAATCTCAATCTGTCATATCTTTCAATTACCCAATTTTCTGGATCATTATACAAAATCAGAAATATGTTTTGTTAAAAGTCACAAAAAAATCACCAAAAAAAAACTTCAACCCTTCTTCACACCCTTAGGAAGGAATATACAAAAATCCCTTCTTAGCGGGATGTTGAGTAGTTAAACGTACTTACTCTACAGATTTTAGCCTTCTAGTTTCAATTCAGTTTGGGCTGTGTTTTGTAACCAGGAAATCACCAATCAAATGATTTAGGTCAATTGTATTTGTCGCAGTATATTTATTAGAATTATTTCTAAGAATAAATACAAAAAAATATGAGGTACCTACCTACTCTACATTTCTTATTTTTTTAGGTACAACTCAAAGACTATCTAACTGCTATTCTAGTAAATTTGGTAACTATAACAATACTTCTTTGGTGGCGGGCGGTGGAAAAACACCCTTAGGTTTTAGTAACGAGGTCTCGTCGGCACCTTTCGTTGAAACTCAGATTTTTTATTGACGTGGTCATGGTTATTAAAACGAAGATTGTATCCAAAAGTACTGGTTTCAGATTTAGAAAAAGTAACGAGCTTTGTAGAGTATTCCTACTTTTGAAAAAATAAACATAACTTTCGGAGGTATACTTTCGGTTCTAACCAAGCGAACACAAATGCTGGCGTTAAAGAAAAATAATAAAATACATTAATTAATAAAATGTTAAGGTGCATTTACATTTCATCCATGATTATCAAATAACTTCTTTCGATAACTCAAAAGCAGAAAAAAGGATTACCAGATAGAAAAACAAAAAGATGATCAATTTCGCAGATTCATCCTACGGTTCAGTAAGCAAAAGTTAGTAAAAACATCCAATTCTACCTTATTTCAGCGATAGATAAATTTGGACTACATTCTGACTCATCATTATAATACCAAAAATAAAGACAAGAGAAATAAAAAAAATTAAAAAAATTCACCAAAAGTCAGTACACCGTAGCACTTCGTAGTACGTTATGCTACGAAGTGCTACGATATTCGTAGTGCATTGTGCTACGAAGTGCTACGATATTCGTAGCACTTTTCAAAAGGCGATTTAGATGTCGTGTTGTGACCGGTGATGTGGCCGACCACTTCATGAATTCATGGATGTATTTCATGGTATGAAATATATGAATATATATGAAAAATATGCGCTGCTCAAATCATGAAGCGGTCTGACCAGATCAATGAATAATCAGCGTTTGACGATATGAAAAGCTAAACGCACGGACCGTGACATGTTCGTTTCATATCTATACCCAATTTTTTGTAAACTGCAAAAAACAAACAACCCTGCTGTACTTGACGAATCGAATCCTTTCTTCAACAATTATATATTTGTCTTGTAGTCGAAGCATGTGTATTTTTTTGGTAAATTTTTGAAGACATAATTTGCAGCTAAGCTCGAGTATACTGAATTTCTCCTGTTATCATGTTTCAAATAGTTTTTATTCCCTAATTGAGGTTAAATACTAGAATATATAAAAATAATAGAATGAATCGTACTAAAAATCCGTTGATGGGTCAGATTTCACATTTTGATCCACCATAGTTCATTGCCCGGTTGTATTAAATTCCACAGATTTTAACGAAAGTCAGAAAAAATGCAACAACTTTGTAGTTATTTTCATATAGCCTAGTTGGGTTAGAATTTCACTTTGCATTAATTACCATCCCGACAAAAATTGCATCAGCCTTTATGGGTCAATGAGTCTAAATTTGAAATGGCAACCAACCTCGACCTCGATTTTAGCCGCCATCTTGGTTTTAAGAGAGTTAGGTTTTCATTGTTATGTGTTGTTACGTTACGCATTTGACTTGACTAAGTGCTCCTCGTGAGCCAATAAATAAATGGAATTGTAGGAAAATTTAGGAAATAAATTGAATAGTGAAAGAATTTTTCTAATCGGTCTAGTTGTTTCGGAGCCCATTCAATTCAAACAAACAAACGAACGAATCTTTCCTCTTATATTATTAATATACCGTCCAAAATGGCGACCAACCCCGGCCATTTTGAATTTAGACTCCCACTGACTTCCCTAAAGGCAGATGCAATAATTACCGGGATGGTAATTAACGCAAAGTGGAGGCCTCCTGTCGTCCAACCGACAGAACGTATGTGTATTAACCCAGTCGGGGTTAATACACATACGTTCTGTCTGCCTTACCAATCTGTTTGTATCGATATTGAGCGACACTGACGCCTGTTCGTCATTTATCGACGGCCGGCCAGCTTCAATTTGTGTGGTTTGTCAATAACATCCGCCATGAGCAGCGACACGTCTATGCCACAATAATAGACATTGATTTGCGGTTGCAGTGACCACGGACTTTTATTGGCAACCGTGCGGTTACAGACGTAACTCTGTTAGGAAAACTAGATTGCCAGCAAGCTGAAAACTAGATTAAATAGTTCTTGTAAGGATTAATGTAGACATATACCACCTGAATGCATTTTTCGTTTTCGTAAAAATAAATATTAATCTTACTATAGCAAATATGGGGTATTTTGTAAGGTGTCACGGGAAAATAACGAGTTCAAAGGGCACTTTAATGTATGGAAATAAGAAGCTATGTAGTTGCAGTGACACGGGCCAGAAAATGTTCCTATGATACAGCTGGCTGTGTCATGCAATTTTGTCACGGGGGTTAAACGAGAATGCTTGCTCCAATAGAAAATGTTAGTTAACTGATGTAAATGAAGGTCTCTGTGGCGCATTGGCCGAAGGTTTCCAGACGGGCCTTCCGCCCAGTGCGCCACAAATGCTGAAGGTTGGGGTTTAGATTCCTGCTGAGGGCAAATATTGGAATGAACTGCAAACATCTTTTCGGGTTCTGGATGAGATCAGTCATCCGGTAACCTTATCACACGCTCTGCTTACTTCAGGGCTGGATGTCATCACATCACACTTATATTATAAATACGAAAGTTTAGATGTTTGGACTGATGTTTGTTCTCTTCCTCTTTGGTCCTCTTTACGTCAAAACTATTGAAGGGATTGGGCTGAAATTTAGCAGGTAGTTCTAGGCTCTGAATAACACATAGACTTTTATACCATAAATCAGTTCCCATGGGATAGAAATAACCTTACACAACGCGTGCGAAGCCGCGGGCAGAAATTAGTTTCTTTATATGCAAAGCATCGTAAAATGGTTCTAAACTTGGAAGATTTTGTAGTGTTCTGCCGATAGATAAATAAAATTGTTACTTATATTTGTATTATTTCAGTATATTTTTAACAAAGGACTAAATCATCATTCCATTATACAGGGTGTCCCGAAACTCAACTTCAATCCGAAAACGGAAGACAGGTGGGTTCATGACGACCCAGACAAAACCACAAATTCATGGGCCTATCTCCAGTGGTTTCTGAGTGGGCTTTTTACTGAAAATCAGAAAGTCTGCCAGGCACCATCTTTTCTATGCTGTGACAACAGATGTCAATATTTTGTAATTTTAATTTTTGTATTATAAACTCAAATAATTAATTCATTACCCAAAGTTTAAAAATAAAATTAGTTCTATTTTTGTATCAATCATTTCAATAGGTAAACGTTGACTCTTCATACTCAAAAAAAAAATCCACCACGACAGGCTGGCAAGTTCTCTTAAAAGTTGCCGCAGCTATTCTAGATTTCAAAATGGTATAAAATGTTTCACTTTTCAGCTGAAAAGATTAACACTTTTCTGTTTTTCTGAAATAAGACCTAAAACCCAAAAAGTTCCAAACCATCATAACATTACATTTTACCTAATAAATATTGATTTGAAGTGCAAGTGCAAAGTAGGCAAATCAATAAGGTCGGATTGAGCTTACATTCTACTATTAATTTTCGATTTCGGCAGGATTCGGACCCGCGCCTCACCCTCATTACGGGTGCGCTCTAACCGACTAAGCAACGAGATCGAACACGTGTTTCGTCGAAAAACTTTGGGACATTATTTAATTTTCGTATAAAATTTCCCCAGCGCAAGTTACGCACTATATAGAAAAAAAACCTACTATTAATTATCAAGAATTTTCTACTAAGCAGTCACCTTGCCGGATGCACACTCGTGCAGTGCAGGGCATTATCTTTTGAAACTTAATGAGATCCGTGCCGTGCACGCTCTATTTAAAAGAGTTTTGTCTATAGTTACTGTTAGTGAATAGAAAGCTTAAGGGTGAACTGAATTGCACACGCCACGAAACACTTCAGTTTATTTTACTTAGTAGCTCAGTGGGGCAAGCTCGGGGATTCTTTTCTAGGGTAGAATAGAGAAAAATTACGTCACTTTGTTATCGAATGCATAAATTATTCGAAATTCATTCCTTCTACTTCAATAATGTACGCTATGTATGACGATGCGATGTCATTATTGTCTATTCTATCCTAGAGAACTATCCCTATGCTTGGCCTACTGGACAGTCAATGGAGTTGTTTAATATCATTAAGTGAAATCTTTTATTCAATTATGTCGCGTCTAGTAGGTACCTAGTGGCAGAAAGTAGAGTTTTGAGACGTTTGCAATTATACAAGAACTATCAAGGTGATAAAGGACCACTTGGAGCCGTTCAGTTGGTAGTTGTAGGGATAAGGTGTCTTTGTTTCATGTGTCTACCGTTGTCGTATTGTTTTTAAACCTTAGCTCGTTTCTACGCCTCAACTTCCTCACTCATAGATAAATATACACTAACACTTTCAAATTAGAAAGATGGTGCAGAGCGACAATTTCGTCATGGTATGATGACCCCGACGTTGTTAAAATTCCGCTTTTAGATTTTAAAACAATGGCTTCGAAACTTTATCAAAGTCAGGTTTCAGAAGAATGGCTTAAGAAAAACAACCTGTTGGAAGCCTGGCATGCCAAGTTATGCATGAAAGAATTTATCTTCTTTGTAAATTTGTATCACATGCTGGCACATAGTACAATAAGAACGCAAAAACCTTAGCAATTTTTAGGGAGCTTTCTCAGGTTCTTACCCTTATTTATCAAGGCAAAATTCAGTTAATCAAGTTGTTTAGCTTTTCAACGTTAACTTAGTTTTGTATTAAAATTAAATACCGCTTAGTGATTGCTATTAAAAACATTATCCGTTAAGAACTAGGTTCGATTTTTACCCTTCTTATATTTCTTACATCTACATGTTATATGCACATTGTTATCCGTTGTTTTGAGAGGAAACAACTGAATGTTGTAGGTTTTGAAGTTCTTTGTAAATACCTAGTCTTGTATTATTTTAATGAACTTGTTATTTGCAAATTCCATTTCACCGTGCATTACAGAACAAATAGAGGAGTAACAACACAAACAGCCATTATGGAATTATGGAGCGACGACGTCAAAGGATTCCATTTTGAATTGGTTTATTCGTATTTCTCTTTAAATATGTTCATATTACTGAAATTAAATTGAACATGTTTTGTTGTTTTGACATTTCTGAAATGTAGCCGAAATGCATATTCATTTAAAATTATTTTGTGTCGTAATGAATTTTGCAAAACAATGTTAAATTTCTATAATATCGTGGTTCAAATCACAGTTCATTATTTGCGGCTTATATGTCTGTAATATGAAGGTTCACTTTGGTGAGAAGTGATAATGGATTGATACAAGCTCACTAAGCGAATTGATGTCTGATTGATGTCTTTATCTGTTGATGGAGTTACAAATAAATAACATTCTATTCTATAATAAATACTGCATCAGGAAGGTACTAGACAAGATAGGTCTTGGTAGGCGAGATAAACCAGGTTCCCAGACCAAGTCACCAAGGTCAGAACCAAAACCTAGTTACCAGAACGGTCACAAGAAAGCTCATTTTGACTGCCGAATGAGCTTGATATTGAAACGGTCGCTTTCTGTGACCTAAAACTTGTGTTTCTGAGCCCGTGTCTCATCCGGGACAGTTATGTCTGTCCCGGACAGACAACAGACAATCAAACCTCAACGCATTCAACTTCAGAAGGATCTTATCGAGATTGATCAACTTAAATATTTAACGTTAAGTTGTCAAGAGAAAAGAAATAAAGAAGTTAGCAGAGATTAAAGTCTTAATCCTATCAAGGTATTTTCATCAGATTAATTTGATGTTTTTGTGACTATTGCGCCATACAACCAAATCGCCCAAGCTGCTGCTGAGGTTTTCGTTCGCTTCGCTCACTGCGATAAATTACTTTCGAATGAATTTAAAGCTCAACATTCTTTTTTCTAAATATTAAATAACATCACAAAGAAGTTTCGAAGATTGTGTGCTGTTTTGTATGGCATTGATGGTTTATTTTTTTTTTTGGAAAAAAAGTTATAAATAAGTGATAGGTACATATGTATCTTACAAGTACATTTTTATTAATAATAACACTAAATTATCCTCAAAGTTTAAAATGGCCTGCGTAATTGATTCTTTAACGAAAGTCAAAATATACAATGATACAGTTTGGTTTACCGTTAAACGTACGCTGCAAAAGTTTTCTCAATCAAGTTCAAAGAAATAACTACACGACTACGTTGATTAACATTGATTTACAGTAATCAAAGCAATCTTTAGCCAAACTAACGTTGACAATTATTATAGTAGATTTGATCTTTCATTATTTAGATAAGGAGATCTTCAGCGTACGAACAACAGGCTCAGAAAACTTATTTATGACTTCCCCCGACAAAAAGCCCGGGGTTAAAAATGGTATTATCACTTAATCGCGGTTGTCAACCTGGTTAATCAGCCTCAAAAGAGTATTCTGTAATGCACCTACTAAATTTCAATTTGTCTTCTAACAACTTAGACTCATTGTGATATTGAAATGACCGCATTTCAGTATAACATTGCAGCGAATAATCCTGGAAATTATCACAGCAAAATTTAATAACGGAGCTGTAAATACCTTGTGAGGAATTATTTGTGCAGAAGCTAAGACCGCCTTGTAATAATACCCTGGCTATCTGTCTGAGACCACCTGAGGGCATTGAGTTTGCGTTGCGCATAGATTACTATGCAATCATGCTTTACCCAGAGTTCCGTAACGGTATAGAATGAGTGGGTTAGTATTAGACATAGATTGCCTTGTTCTTGAATATTCATTGAATTTGAATAAAATAATAGGGATGTATATTTTGTTATCTTTTGTTGGCGATTTTGACACGGAAGCACTACCGCCGACTTGGGACGTACGAACAAAATTTATTTTACCATAATTTATTGAAATTCTTAAGTGTTTTTATTTTACAGGGCCTATGGCAGGCTACGCGGCAGAGATTGGGCGGCCATGCGCCACGACAGCCATACAGTCTTCACGAAGCTGATTCGCACCAAAGATCCTCGTGAGGCTCAGGGGAACCAAGAATTTGCAGTCCCTGGTGGAAGACAACGACTTCCGGTGAGATTTTCAATTTTACGAAAAAACTGAATTGATTTATGATATTTTTTATTTGATTTATGGCAATTGGCCAATTAAACATTGAAGCTGGACTTGTGTAAGGATGTGTTTATTTCTTTCGTATGGCGTTTTGATAATATAACAAAACGCAATTGTTTAAAACAGATATTTAATGTATTAAATGTTGTTACTTTTCAAAAAGAAAACGAAGCGCATATTTCTGATCTATTTTAGATTTGCATTCATGTTGAATTGAGAATATAAACTCGGAGAAAATATACACTACTGAAGATATTTTATATAGAAAGATACCTATACTAGTTTCGTAAAAGGGTCTTCTCTCCAAGTCAATATTTCGTTTGACTGGATTTTAAACTTCGCCTGCATTTTAATATTCTTCCGATCGTAAGCTTGCAGGTAAACTTCATGTCATGTTAGGAATCGTGCAAACGATTAAAGTTATTAAAAGTTTTGAAAGCTTTTAGCTTTACTTGGATAAGCTCGTTACATGCTTCAAGACTCTTAGGTTACTCAAAATGCGCAATCTCTTTGGTCCTCTACTCCGATGGAACTAAGTTTACAGGGGGATTATTGTATACCTACCAACTTTTGAACAGTCACTTTTGAGCTCAGTGGAAGCATTTAATTATTATAGAAACTGTTAATACAATACCATACAAAAACACTTTATTATACACCTGAAAAAGAACATTACAAAAGGACATTACATGAGACAAGTACAATGGGCGGCCTTATCGCTTACAAGCGATCTCTTCCAGGCAACCTTTGGATGGAAAGAATTATGTGAATTTAAGAAAGGCAGGGGGTTTACTTAAGATAAACTAATAAACACATAAACTAGATACACACATAAAATATTTATAATATACTTAAATATACCAAATAAATAAATAATATGTACAAAAACTCCTGGACGTGAGTTTAAAAAAATTCAATAATAACGCAACCATATTTATTTTGTCGGTACCTTACATTTTGTTGTGATATTGGCTACACTGAGCTGCCTATTCATTCATGTGTCAATTACAATAAAACTACGTTTGCATTTTCAAGCAGTTTTACACCTTTATTTTCCAACATAAATAATCAACACAAACTAACGAAACTTAATCATCCAAAATTAATGAGCGGTCATACCACACTGCTGCAAACCCAAGAGCTATCAACTAATCAATTAGGCTTTTATGATATGCACTCGCTGGGTGTATATGGTTGTCCATTACTCAATGTCAATTACCATGATACTACTGTCATGTAATATTCGATAGACTAGATGTGTGTTCAGTTAATACGCAAGAGTGATTCCC
Organism: Eupithecia exiguata; assembly: GCA_947086465.1. Classification (NCBI taxonomy): domain Eukaryota; kingdom Metazoa; phylum Arthropoda; class Insecta; order Lepidoptera; family Geometridae; genus Eupithecia; species Eupithecia exiguata. Next base: position 4,968,651 of record OX352226.1, read on the forward strand.
TTCATTATTGCATTTTCCCTAACCAGATTTATAAAAATTTTCAACAGACGTCGATCACATTTTGCTTCATAATCTTATAAATACATTTGAAATTGCTGGCAGTAACAACATTCAAGTGAAAAACATAATTAACTCGGTTCTCTGTTCACGACTTGTCATACTAATGAAAATATAAACATGAAACAAAATGTTATTTCCAGATAACAGGTCGTTTCTAGCAGATACAAGATTTTTAAGTATGCAATTTGAATTTCGTGACGAGTTTCAGAACCCTGTAAGGTCTAAAGAAAATAAAGCTCTCTGATATGTGAAGGAAATGGAAAGAAGGAGAAATAGAAGCCGTACGTCAAAGGTTGTTGATGTCTTATGCAACTATTTAAAATCACGCGTACGTTTTACCCATATCAATACAACGAGATTCACAGTAAGGGATCTTTAAAAAGTTGGTCCATCATTTAAATAAATTATACGACTGATAAATAAATATGAGCAGTAGGTACACAGCACAAATATTCGGCCTTAGTAGAGGATCATTTAATTGGATCCGTCGCCTAGGTAGAGATGGAAACCTAACAAATATTTTATTAACTTAACAAATATTTTATTTGAGTCAGAAACAAAGTAGATGTAGAATTTTTCTTTGCTTGTGGCTAGTGGAATAGTGGATATATGTATAATAATAGTAGGAGCGTTGTAGCTAGCTGTGCTCGTTGCAGTTCGAATTCAAAACATGTTCAGATTTTAAGCAAGCTAGGGTAAGGCGATTGATTTTTGGCGAGCCTGTGTCAGCCGTCTCTTTCCTTCTCCCTCTCCCTACCCACGACAGTTGAATACTAATTGTGTTGCGGCGGGGTTTAGCGAGATAGATACATTCTTTGGCAATTATCGAGTTCGCTTAATTTTCATTCTGTCTGAGTCGAATACGTTAGAGAATGATCATATAAATTCCTTTTTGAACCCATGGTAGAGAGGTTTCACTAAACTTCGTTTTTCGTTGAATATGTATGTACATTGTGCTTATTTTTTCTCCCATACAGAGATGTCTGACTACTTTGGACCTGACGTCGCTTGGAGTAGGCTCTTGCGTTGGCACCGGTATGTACCTGGTGGCCGGCATGGTGGCCCGCAAGTACGCCGGCCCAGGAGTCGTCATCAGCTTCATGATCGCTGCAATGGCTAGCATATTTTCTGGTAAGTGCGGATTTTAGACTTTATCGTTTTACATCGTGGTTTTGTTGGAAACCCATGGTGCTTTGGTGAGAAGGCAGCCAATTTGAGCAAATTTTGTAATTTAAATTCATTCTGAAGCACAAAATATAAAAAGGTGTTTGCTTAATCATGACCCTACCCACACCAGACAAGTAATCTCCGAGTTTGACCACTTAAAGAATTATTTATTTCGTGCATATTTTTAGAAAGGGTAAAAAATAAATAAGTTTTGAAAACAAAGTAAAATTCTATATGACAATCTTTTTTATGTATTTGGAAGTTGTCACGATTTATAACATTTACACAGATTTTTGACTTTATACTCAAAAGTATTTTTTAAGTGAATAGTAAGTTATAATTTATTATGAGTAATTAAACATTGCAGAATACACCACAAATAATTTAGCCGCTTGACAACTACGAACAAAAAAGATATGACGATTCAAAGGCGGATTTCGGGATATTTAAAAAATCTACTATTTTAGCAACCGTGACACATTGGATCTACCAGCTAAATGTAGCGCATGATCCCCATGACCTCCCATAAATAATAATATTATATCGGTCCATATTATGCCAAACACCCTGTATATTCTCACTGCCAGTCCACGCACAATACCTATTGTATTAAAGAGTTTAGGGTACTTTGCAAAATAATAGTAAACATTCGTAAGGATTCTGTAGCACCAATTGCTAGGCTAATTAATATAAACAAGTATATGAAAGCACGTAGTCGACGTTCCAACGAGAAATACGCCATATGTTTGTGCTATATCTCGTATTTTTACAACCTATAACTTCTATATTCCCGTTCATTCGTATTTACTGCAAAGATTACTAAAGATTAGTTCAAGTTATATGATGATTTTACTTGACCACCTTAGAAAATAGCTTGTAAGTAGGTACTTTTTACCGCCTTCGACGGAATATTCACATTATATAATTTCATTCTCTAACCCAACAAGGACGGGAGAAGAATCCTACTTGTTTTATATTGTCTTGATGGATGTGATTGAGCGTTTGAAAAGCTACTGTATTAGTTTGGTACTTTATTGCTACTTGCAAGTACCAAACTAATACAGTAGCTTTTCACTCACACCAACTGACCGACAAGACCATACCCACAAGCTCATGTTAATGGCCAGGCTGGTCAAAAAATCTTTGAAGTGTTTAAAAAATTAGTATTTATCAGTTTGCTTGTACTTCAACTACACTCTTCACATCCTTTGAAGTGCAACCTCCCTTTGCGAGTGTATTGTATTGTACGAGTTCCTTCATTCATTGACCATCAAAATGTCGAACGAAAACCATGTTTCACGAAATAGAATGTCTGGTGAAAATGTGCGAAGCCTCTCAAAGAGCAAGCGCAATAACTTTTGACGTAAGAACTAAAATAAATTTCTCTGCGAATCATTTCAAAAGTAGTAAGTTTTTTCAGTATATTAAATTTATTTTGGAACGATGTACATAGTTTTAATAACTGTTGGTATTCGTTGATGCCCGCAGCAGGTAACTGAGTTATTCTGTGGTCGCAGTAACCAGCCCTCATTTCAGACAGGATGTTTATTAGCATAATTGTTAAGATAACGATAAACTATGACTATATTATAATTGAATAACTATGTCTATGCTAAGATATAGGTATTGATACGGATCAGTTGAACTACCTGTAATTTGTATGCAACAGTCTGCAGTTAGCTCAATTATTTTATATTGCTTATTAATTTAGAATTAAGGTGTGTCTAATTGGTGCCTCTGAGGACACTGGTCTCGTAAGAGTCCGGGCAACATGAGTTACCAGGGTGAGCGTTTATGTGTATGGATGTGAAGCCCCGTCACCGGGTTCGTAAAAGCCCAGTGTACTGGGCCACACCTAAACCTACCTAAATTCAATCAATCACATACTTACACACGAATCAAAGATAGGAGATAGATGTTGAGATAAATAACGATACGTTTTCTTCAAAATATTTTCGAGTTTTAAAGCTACGTCGCGTCATAAATTTTATAATCTGTAAAAAGAATGGATATACTTTTTTCTTGTCAAGAAGAAGACCTCCAGGACCCACCATTTATACTTCTCACATTAAAATTTATAAAAATTGGTTAAGAATTATGACAGAAATATTGGCTAAAATCCTATGCATAAATAATAATTTTCTTTGTTTATTATTCCTGAGTGACATAGGCTAGATAAAATGGTAAAAAGATGATCCTTTCATATTTTTATTGAAATGTGTGGTAATGCCAGTATTTTAAAGCTAGACTGCGCAAACAGACAAAAATTAAAACCATATTTCAATAGCTGGCTCATATTTATGCCCGCGAGTAGGTTTCTAAAATATACAGTTCGCTATCGGACCATATAACACTTATGAGTTTTATTGCCCCAGTCTGCAGCTTCGCTCACGAGCTGGATGAAGTAAACAAAGAAAAAAGAAGACGCTCCAAAGAATAAGTTTCTAATCCGAGTGGCTTCCGTTCTGGAGAACAACGTTTATTTCGTTGGTCCCCACCAACGGGAGTTCATTCTGTTTTGAATTAACAGCGAGAGAAGAAAGAAGAAGAGACTGAAGAGTAGAAGTCAAAGATAAAATAATATGGAGGATTTAATGTCCTCAAAAATTTATAAAAACGTACTCAATCTCATCCGATTCAAACTGCGAGATCAGTAGAATTTTTATTTTATCAACACATAAACAGAGAGAAGGGTCGAATTTTTATTTTATACACATAATACTAATGTTGTATTATGTTGATAAAATAAAAATTAGGTACAATTTATAGACTGGATTAATCGACCACACTTATTTATATAGAACTCAAAGAATTTCATATGAAAATTTCACCAACAGCGATCATATTAAGTTTAAATTGATGAAATTTTAGTAAAACAAAGCAATAGAGAATAATTCTACATTAATATACATTAGATATATGAATTGGTTAATGAACGCTAATTCAAAGTGTGATCATTTAATTTATAATTAGGAATTTGTTGGGCTAAAATTTGATGTACCTGCAAATGAATAATTTTATGATGAAGTGCAATAAAATGTATTAATCTTTACAATGTTATGTATAAGGTATAGTCATCTGTTTAGTTAGCCTATTTAGTTTCATTCGATTTCCACCATTATCCATACAGTTGCAACCCTTTCCAATATAAAAAGCCTCAGAAAACAATGTGAAGTATTTTCTGTATTGTACATTGACATGCCACGTTGAACGCCCACCCACGCCTTGGTTTCAACTACAGGGTTTTTACGCGTCGTAAGTTCTACTAACTCATTAATGTTGGCATAAGTCCCGAAAAGACGAAGAGTTGTCACGAGTCCCAGGAAATTTCGTCTTGTCTAAGTTGATCTTAGTTCGACGTGAGTACCTGTCTGTGACATGGTAGCTTCCAAGCGGATGAATGGGCTTTGGATGAACTTTTAATGTTTGAAAGGTGAGACTTTGAGAACTTTCTCTGTAAAAATTATCAAAGCCGTCTAGATAATTAAAAAATCATCGGGACTATGCCATAAGCCATCATAACATTAGATCGGCTAGCCAACCTAGGTATGCAACCATTAGCGGTCGTTTTAGACCACGAAATAATGAACAAATGGTTCTATGTCAGTATGTATGTATTTTTATGTAGGTTCGTCGATTTCTCCGTCAATTATGGACCGATTTCAAAACTCTTTCGGATTTTATAGAGACCTATCTAGAGATTGCAATCTGGATTATCCAAAATCCGTTTTATCCGAATTATCCAGATAATTTCTCAATTTTCTTTATCCGGATTTAGGCGTTTCAAATCCGGACAATTCGGATAATTTGGATAATGTTCAAAATCTTTTTTTGAAGGAAGAAATAATTAAATCGCGATTTTATTTAATCTTAAATAAGTTTCAATTTGAATTATAATATTATTTGGTATAACCTTCGGCTTTTTTCGTCGTCACACCACACGCCGCGCCTCCCACGGTTACCTGTTCAGGTCGTTCTATGCGTTTTCGTAGTGTTTATGCTCCCAAGGCGTTTGGAACTTTGCGGAGCTGCCTTCTTCCACTTTCCAGAGAAGATTGGTTGAACAGCCACTCTGAACTGGTACACACAAAAGCGCTACACCAACAAATGACATCAAGTCTGACAGCCAGGCTAGCACTTGCACTTGATGCGAGCGAAGGTAAGCTAGCGCATAGCAGAAATCTCCGAATGAATGCAACAAAGTAGCATTCACCTGGGCAAAGACTTGCATAGCCAGATACATCACCCCGGAGAAAATTCTACAGCAGTTCCTAGCAGCTGCAAGAGTAAGTGAAACTATGAGGGCTTGTCAGCGTTTGAGTTAGAAGTCTCTTTGGCTCACACAAGTCTTCTTGTTATCCATTCCTAAAGTTATGGACTAGTGCTTCTACCCGTTACAACTGACGGATATGAGTTAGGTTCTCAGGGTACAACTGGTGCAGTAGTTCAAAGTCATTTAGCAAGCTATGGAAAGTGCCAGTTATGTTCGGAGTTTTTCTGATGGTTAGGATTCGTATGCGTATTCGAAACAAAACTACCCAATCACACCAAAGCCGAACCAAGGCTGGTGACATAACTCAGAGAATTAGTAAGCTGAGTGGCAGTGGGCCATCTCTGCCAAAGAAAAACCGACAACAGTTGGTCTTATACTTGTATAAGGGGAGTGGAGACCAACGCTGTTTTAAACTCGTAAAGACCGTCCTGTTGCCAGGTGGGCTGACGATGTGTTAAAGACTATTAGCAGATGGCTGGAGGATGTCAGTTGAAGACCTTAGCTGATAAAGGGCGGCATAATGTCTAGTTGGAGAGCTACATCTACTCATATGCCGCCCCTATACTAGTCTACACTAGCACATGTTGATGAAAGGGTTACCTTTCAATAGCTAAATATGCACTATTATAGACTTTTATGACCAATAAAGTTCAGATAATTAATCATGACATAATTTTTCGGACCAGCGGAATGCTTTTCTATTTTGTTTGCCTGGTGTTTCTTTAATTATGGTTTGACATAGGTAACTGTTAATATAAGCTGGAGAAGCCACTGGCTCCTGAAACACAGTTTCTAACTAGTTCAGGAGCCTATGGACTCAATTTTGTCTGTAAAACTTTACATTATGTCAATAAAACAATTTTTACTTTACTTTACTTTAGCGTCAATGTGGTAGCTACCTTTGAACCACGTAGCCTATGCGAGATGATAGTAAAAGACCTGACGGTATCTCTGATTCCCTGAAAGATAGGTCGGCCTTTAGTTTGGGATGCCACGTATGTAGATACCCTTGCTAGTGCCTTCACATCTTGCACAGCAATCAGTAAGTGCCCGCTCCGCAGCTACATCAGCGGCGTTTGGCCTTGGGCCCATAGTCTGGGAAAGCCCGCAAATCAATCGTTAGAATGATGAGTATAAGTACAAGGTAAAAGATAAAATTCGCGATTTATAAGGTGCCATGGCGGCAAATCAGATGCTTCTGGACAAAAATATCCAAGAGCCAACCTGTCAGATACAGCTGGTCATCAAAACTGACAGCGCTGCTCTAATAAACGCACTCAAAAGGACAGAAACAAGATCAAAATCAATTGCAGACTGTCATAACGCTCTACAAAAACTTTCTGAACACAGCAAAGTCAGCGTAGAGTGGACAGAGAGCCGGTCCTGCCCAGGCAATTTAAATGCAGACAGACTAGCAAAGGAAGGAGCGAGACAGACCCCCAACAAAACATGACATCAGTCTCTCTAAACCGCCCACAGCAGAAGTCAAAAACAGACTAAAACAAAACTCGGAAAAAGAACACCAAAAACTGTGGGAGCGTCGAACAGACTGCAAACACACTAAATCAATATTCCCTTGCAAAGATAGGAAAACAACAAACACGATGCTCAAGATGAGCCGTGAGGACCTACGAACAATGGTGGGCATCATCACAGGCCACTGTGAGCTGAACCATCACCTTTTCAAGACGGGAGCCACAGACAGCAGCCTGTGCCGTGGCTGCCTCCAGGAAGAAGAGACTGTGGAACATGTTGTGGTTCACTGCACGGCCACAGAGGAAGCCAGGCGGAAAACAGGACTGAAAAGCCTAATAGTAGCAGCAAACCTGTCCACATCCACAGATAAGCTGAAACGAAGCTGTCAATCACCAAAAGTCCTGCTCCGGTACTTCAAGGAGCTGGGCTGGTTAGGGCCTAGTTAGGCAGGGGGACAATGCACAATACACTCCCATGCGAGATGTCAGTGCAGATCCCAGTTCCCCCACTTCGAATTAGAATTAGAAGGTGCCAAAATCGATCACGCTTTAATATGACGAGTTCACGGTTGCCCTTGTAGCGACATATTGACCCGCCTAAAAGTCGCTAGAAGTCACTATAACTTTTTTTCTCGCTAAATGTGGAATTTTGTCCGCTAAACATTGATAAAATCCTCTAGTTCTAGCGACAAAATCCTCTAGTCGCTAGAACGGCCACACTGGACGAGTTTGCGGTCACGGGACCTTTGCTGATTAGATTTTTATGAAATTTATGTACATACGTGTAAATACTTAGTTGTAATTTGTCATTTTTGAGTTTTCGTTGAAATAAAGTTGAACTTTATTCAAATTATCCAAATTATCCGAATTATCCGGATTATCCGGATTTGTGAATGATGTAATCCATATTATCCGGATAAGAAAATTGTCCAGATAATGCAATCCCTAGACCTATCCCATCGCGGTCCCATAAAAATGTTATCCCCGTGGGATTTTGTCCTGAAAATCTGAAGACCCTGTGTAAATGCTAAATTAATGATTTAAATTTTGTTTTTGTTATTTTTAACAACAAATAAAAACAATGTAAAATTATTTTATTGTTTTGAAAATACTAAAAAACAACAGCGAATTCCTTCGTTTTTAAACTATTTTAAGTAGTTTAACTACAGGATAACTACTTATCCCTCGGAAATAAAATTATGGAATCACCTCGGGGTCAAACTCTGTACAACTGTAAAAGATAATCCAATTCGTTTCATAAATGACGGAGAAAGCGACAAACACATAAAAAAACATACAGCCAAACATAGAACCTCCTCCTTTTTTCGAAATCAGTTTTAACACACAGTTTTTTACGATTATCTTACTGAAACAAGCATTTTCCTGCAGGTGCCTGCTACGCTGAGTTCGGAGTTCGCGTACCAAACACCACCGGCTCGGCCTACACCTACTCCTACGTCACTGTGGGAGAATTCATCGCCTTCATAATAGGATGGAACATGGTCCTGGAATACCTGGTAGGTAGGGTTTAGCTTAACGTGCTTGCTCCGAAGTCATATTCTCCGAATGCTGGATCAAAGCTCTTGCTTAGTCACACACGTGTTATGCAGTTGGGCATATTTTTCAGCGTTATACAATTTTTACTCGGTTGGTTACTCATAAAAAACACGTAGAGACATCTTAATAATTTTGTGTCATCGTAAATTGATACCGAGTTCAGGAGATCATGGTTTCGGAACGTGCATTCTTTACTACATGTACGTATCTAGATTAAGTAATTATTAAATGAAATGTTTATTTTATGTTTCTTGCAAAAAAAATTGACAAATGTAAGGATAAGGAATTTAATAGGTACAAATCTGATTATTAAAAAAAAACGTAGATCAAGTGGTGGGTAAACGTATCTTCTCCTCTTGAATCTGTGATGAAAATGAACAAATATGCTGACGTCAGACAGACAAAAAGAATGAGTTTTTCACTAGTCTGATTGAAAACGTTTTCAATCAGACTAGCGAAAAATTCTTTTTTGTACCTAGCGATAGTGACAATATTACTTTTGACTGACAACCCAGCCGGCGCGGTCAAAATAAGAGGTAATCCATTTATAGTAAAGGATAACTTTTTACGCATCGATCAACCTATTCCTAAGTTATTATTGGCATTTCAATACAAACCTCAGCTAATTCTACAGAAAAACATTACATCAAATTTAATAATAGACGACGCTTACATTTACTCATGTATAAAATAATTCAAATATTTATTTGCCAAAAACACATAGGTATCTAATAATCAGCAGTAAAGTGCCAGTAGAACTCAAACTAAGCAAGGACGTCTCTTGTCTAAAGGTCCATATTAAGCGCGTTTGACGAATCGCAAATTTTTACCTAGTATTATGTAGTTCAGGATTACTTTCGTGTAGGTAATTTGCCACCTTCATAGTCAAAAGTAATAAAATGGTTCTAAGGTTTTTATTTATTATAGTACTCTGGGTAATTTCTAAGAAATTAATAAATCCCAAAAAAAAAAAAAAGAATTGGATAACTTCATTGTTTCCTCTGTAGGTGGCGCTGACGGCGTAAGTGCCGAAAGAACTCCCAAAGATTTTCGGGTCGACTAGATAAGATCACGTAGCTTAGTTGGAAAAAGAGCAACCCTGCGCTGAAGGGGAAGGTGCGGGTTCGAATCCCGTCGAGATCGTAAATTTTTGGGATTTATTAATTTCTAATAAAATGGTGGTAATAAAATGGCTGTCTTGGCTCTTCTCGTGATCTCAACACTTTTTATGGTGAACGTATGACGAGACGAGACTTGGCATAATTTTACATTATTGTCCCTAAAATAATACTTTTAATATTTCTCCCTAATAAAAACATGCATTTCAAATTTCACGTCTGTAGGTACGCCAGAAATAAAATCAAGAAAGAAACTGGGGTTATTTTTTTTATGCAGAACCCTAAATAACATGATTTTAGAATTTCCCATTCAGTTTGGCCATAGGTTCTACCTTTATTCCAAATTTCACGTCTGTAGATCCGCTAGATGTACCTATACATTATTATGATCGTCAGTGAGTGAGCGATGAAGAAATAGCGATATTTTGCGGGTCGATATTTCCTAAACTAAATTGATTAGAAGCTAATAATTTTAGGAGCCAGGTAACTACATTAGGAAGAGTACCTTATACAATTTTCAGGCTCTTGATTTTATTTGCAACTAAGATATAGATAGCTGAATATTGCCGTGAGATGATTCGAGAAAAGGGTTCCCGGTGGCGGCCGTCTACTAAACTTAGCAGGGCCACTACCTTGCCCCCTGATGTGCAGTTACAGATATATTAAAATTTTGTCACCTAGTTTTAATAACTCGATAAAAAATGCGAGTAAAAGTTTTGTATGTACCGAATTTAAAAATCGATTATAACACGTAAATCTTCATGGAATAGATATGTATTTAGTTCATTAAATTGAGGATCCTGGAATGTGATGTGACTGAGTGCAAATGAGTTTGTCTCTAATTAGTATGTGTCGAGTGTGTTGTGTTCCTAAAATGTGTTCCTGTGTAGGAACTGTGTGTGTCTGGTTGTGTTTGTAAGTGATGCGTGTCTGTACCGGACCCTGAAATCAACACTGTATAGTTAATAAAAACAGAAGTAAACTTTGATATCCAAATCTTAATAAATATAAGCAGTTCAATAGGCATTCTTATCGCCAACAGCAGTTTCTTCCTTTAACTTATAAAAATTAGTTAGTATGTAGGATGTGCCTGTAAAAAGTATCATTACATTTGTGCCTATGTGAAAAGGTGCCCAATGCACCCCTTTCCAAGGAGTACTCCAAGGATTCCCATAATAATTATGACACAATCAGTAATACATAGCCTATCTACCTATGTATTTCGATTCGATAGTGTCACCACTATCGATAGTGCAAATAATTTACCCATAGTACTACAGTTTAGCTCAGCAGCTTCCACTATGTATATATTAACACCTCTACTGCGACACTAATTCCGACAAGCGAAATAATTTTGACGAAACGGGAGGCACGTTCAGTGGACAGTGTGTTTTGTACGGTAGGTAGGATAAAGTAACCAGTTACGTACACTCCGTTCCGCGAATATGTTCCCTCTCTCTCTCTCTCACCATCCGTTAGAACAAGATACACGCGCGCGTCCGGTATTGATATAGAACACAAAACAAGGAATAATATCTGACAAAATAAAAGGTACAAAATAATATGTATGTATAAAAACAGTGTATTTTATTACGGTAAATTCTAAGAAAAATAATAGAGGGATGTGTCCGTCCAAGCAGAAATACATCTGGATTAATTACTGCTTGGTTGAGCATGGAATTATTATAGATATTTCTTTTCTCGAAGTCGGCTACAAATAAATTTGTATGTAGATAATAACGATATAAAAAGCATGAATTTAGTAAATCGTGTTCTACCCCGATACAGCTGTGTTGTAATAATATTTTTTTAGTACACTCTACCTCTGTCTTTTTAAAGAAAAAGTACCTACCTAAACTACAACAAAATAGGACATAAAGATAGCAAAGAATTAAAGTACGAGTAAAACGAGTCGAAGATTTTTTTATATTTGCACAATCTTTTCAAAATTTTGACAAATAATGTCACATTTGACGTTTGGTGACAAGTAGACTCACGTAAAATATTTTTTCAGTGATCCTGTTGACTGGACTACCGGAAACTTTTTTTTCGGTCTTCCAGTTAACTGTACCACCGAAGATTTTTTCATTCTGTGATCCAGTCAACGGGACCGCCGAAAAGCAATTTATTTCGTGGTACAGTTAACTGGACCACTGAAAAAATCATTTTCGGTGGTCCAGTCAACGGGACCAACTCAACTGATCCACGTGCAAGGAGCAAAAATAAGTACGTGCTATTATTGTTCATCTTTAAATATTTGTCATTCTAGTTATCGCTATCGTTTATCTGTTTACTCGATTAATACGTTATAAATAACGGGTAACTTCTGGGCAACGGATTTCAATGTGGTTTCCATTTTCAATATCGCCTGGAAGGCAGGAATGCGCAGATGTTCATAATGCATTCTTACTAAATGGTTTTAAAGTCGTAGCATCTGCTAGACATCTCGCTGAGATTTTATTTTGTCTATGTAATATGACAGAAGATTTTCTATAAGTTTTTATAAACGTCCAGATAGTCCATGATCCAGCTAATGAATGTAACAGTTGAAAACAGAAAAGTAGGGTACAATAAAGTTGGTTGGTAGGATAAAGATTTCACTTTAAACCTTGTGAACAAAGTTGAACTAGATCGAAACTTAGAAGAATGTTATTACGTGAACATAATGAATTTTTTGCATTTTGATTACAAAATAAAGCTACTAACATTAACAACGTCCCTTTAAATTATTATGAATTCGCCTGCTACCTACATGTTTGTGCATCACCCACTTTTTTGTCATCAGATTTTATACGATATATTTATTATTACAGTGTGTTATTATTGTTTCCACTAAGAAAGCAGTTTGCACACCACATCACAGCTGGATTTGCAAGGAGTGGACCCTGTAGATCCGATGAATATTTTTCTATGTACAATATTCATCGCATCCTGCAGGCCTGCTACTTTCAACGATTCGTCGGGGAGTTTACTACAAGCTGAACCAGTCGAGTTCAAGTAATAACATTACATTCAAGACTGATAAAAAAATAGAAATACTTGTGTCACCTACCTAAACTACGAAATAGGTAAACATATTATTTGACGCTCTGTTTATCGCTGTTCATCATTTTATTTGCTTTATAGGTACGTTTTAAATGCTGTTTCCACTTTCATTTTGTCAAGAGTATGGTCTGAAAAGCACGAATGTGCATGATGCATTCTGACTTAATGGTTACATAGTTAAAACTAGTCGCTAATCATCTCGCAAAAATGTATTTTTATAATCTGTAATCTTGATATAAGAGAAGATTTTCTTTTCTAGACTCGGCCTAAGTTATCAATATCAGACAGATAGGACATGATGATTTTCTGGCAACGACACTACCAGCCGCACTACCAGTAGTGTCGTTGCCAAATGAACGACACTACCGCGCCTATTTGGATCAAATTGTACAGTCAACACAAGTAAATAGCAACAGCTATCTTAAGAAATGTAACTCTTTATTTTTATAACTACCAGTAGTGTCGTTGCCAAATGAACGACACTACCGCGCCTATTTGGATCAAATTGTACAGTCAACAACGACACTATCAGCCGTACTACCAGGATTGGATTGAAGTTTAGTAATATTAAGTAAAGTAAGTAATTATACCTTACGCATAGAGATCTCATTATGTCTTTCGTTAGTACTGAGACCAAAGGGATTAACTCAAAGTTCTAACTTATGATCAACCTCTTTTCAGAATTTATTTTATTCTTACGAAACTAAAAATGACACAATGATCAAATGACATTTACAATAATTTGTTTTGACTTTCAATGGTAAAATTAATTGCGAGACTATTTACTCACATTATCTTCATTCTATCTTCATATACCTACGTAACATTTAAATGTAAAATGTCGGAAGTTGATCAGTTAGAAAGTGAATTAGATTTACAATATTTACCAACAAATGGTGGAACTGCGTTACTTTTGGGCAAACACAAGTATCATATACTGAAGAAATATAAAAATGGTGCATCTATTTGGAGGTGCTCGAATTATAAAAAAGGAAAATGTTTAGGAACAGTTACGGTCAAGGTATGTACAGCAATGTTTTATGTTATTATCAAGGATGAAACTACCATGCAAGCCGACTTTTTTCTCAACATTTTAAATTATTAAAATATTAAGTTTACAATTTACATATACCGGCAAACGACATTGTTTAAAATATAGCTATCCAGTATGTACAGTCTGCTTGTATGTTAGTTACGCCACGTTACCTATCTTCTAACCAAATTAAGTATGAATTTCAAACTTTTCACGTCTTCAGGGCAACAGTATCCAAAAAAGAAAAGAGCATTCCTGCAATCCAGATATTTCGAAAAACTTAGTTTTAAGGGAAATTGTTGACTTAAAGGAGAGAACACGAAATACGGACATACCAGTTACTCAAATATACGACGACAAACTATCACAAGTTCAAAATAGCGGCGCTCATCCGTTTGTAATCAAGCTACCTCCGTTTCCTAGTGTTTCCCGTGTCCTTTATGGTGCTCGACACAAAGCAAATGATGTCCCTAGAAGCACATACACAGATGTAGAAAGCGTTGTAGTGCCATTGAAATTTCGTGAGTCAATCTTAGCTGACTACTATGATAACGGTAATCGAATCATAGTGTTTTGCTGGTTGGATGCGGATGCACGTAAGAAAATTGAAAATATAAAAGATATCTTTATGGATGGAACTTTTAGCAGCTGCCCGCATCCGTTTGTTCAGATTTACATAATTCACGGCGATGTTGGTAGCTCTATCAATTCAAACAAAGTGAGACCTTTATTTTTTGCTTTAATGACGGATAAAAAGACGTCTAGTTATTTAATTTTATTTAGCTTAATCAAATCACAGCTACCGGAGTTTACGCCCACAAAAGTGCATTGCGATTATGAAATAGCACCAATAAATGCTTTGACGGAAATTTACAAAGACATTCTAGTTAAAGGCTGTTTTTATCACTGGTCGAAAAGTGTCTGGAAGAGGGCAAAACTCTTGGGCTACACAAAATGTAAGGCAGAAAAAAGAATTATCTCGCTTACGGCTGCACTGCCATTGATTCCACAGCCACTTATTAAAGAAGGATGGGAGTACATTAAGTTGGAAAGTATCAATATGGATATGTCAAAATTCATAAATTATATTGAGAGGTTTTGGATGAAACCATATTTCAGTACCATGCTATGTGTATTTGGAGAACATCATCGTACTAACAACATCTCCGAAGGCTGGAATTCTAAATTGAATAAGTGTCTAAACAAAAATACTGTAAATCTGTTACGCTTACTTATCATTTTACAAAAGTTTCAGAAAACCACAGACATAAAACTTCAAAATAGTAAAACTAGAAGAACTAAAAGAGTTATCTCTAGCGACGATTTTATCTTACATGTGCAAATGCAACTGTTAAACAATGAGATAACCTTAGGCCATGCACTTGATAAACTCAGATAAGGAGATACAGTTACAGTCGGTCACTTATAATTTAAGGTAGTACAATTTTTTTTATCGAAGTATGATTTAATTTTTTTCCTCATTGTGGTTCGTCATAAGTTTGCTTTTATTTAGTTATAAAAATAAAGAGTTACATTTCTTAAGATAGCTGTTGCTATTTACTTGTGTTGACTGTACAATTTGATCCAAATAGGCGCGGTAGTGTCGTTCATTTGGCAACGACACTACTGGTAGTTATAAAAATAAAGAGTTACATTTCTTAAGATAGCTGTTGCTATTTACTTGTGTTGACTGTACAATTTGATCCAAATAGGCGCGGTAGTGTCGTTCATTTGGCAACGACACTACTGGTAGTGCGGCTGGTAGTGCCGTTGCCAGAAAATGGACATGATTCAGATAATTAATGAAAAGTTATAAAACTAAAAAGTAGGGTACGACAACGTTCATTGGTTTGGTTGAAATTTCATTTTATAGCTTGCGAACAGCTGAATTAGATCGAAACTTTGATGATTTTTTGAATAAGTTAAAGTGAAAAATATGTATTTTTTTGCATTATTATTACAAAATAAAGCTACATAGGATCATCATCATCATCAGCCTGTTTTATGTTATAAATAGAGTTGCAATGTAGAAACAAATCAGTCATCATCATCAGCCTGTATTAGTCCAGTGCTGGACATAGGCCTCTCCTAATGAGCGCCATGCCTATAAAGGATCATGTGTTAAAAATTACAACGTCCGTTATTCCGTAAATTTTTATAGGAATGATTAGGCCTTCTAGTTATGTTTGTGCATGGATGTCTCTCACTTTGTCGTCATCGGATTTTATACGATATATTTATTATTACAGTGTATTATTATTGTTTCCAATAAGAAAGCAGTTTGCACGCCACATCACAGCTTTTTTGCATTTGCGAGGAGTGGACCCTGTAGATCCGATGAATATTTTTCTACGTACAATATTCATCGCATCCTGCAGGCCTGCTACTTTCATCAATTCTTCTGGGAGTTAACAACAAGTTGAATCAGTCGAGTTCAAAAAAAAAATTATTCAAGATTGATAAAAATATAAAAATATACTTGTTTCTTGTGTGTTATTATTTTTTGAAGTCGACTGATTTATTTCAAAAATTGCTGGACATCTGAAAACAAGAAGATGAAGAGAAGAAGAAGACAAACTAGTGGTAGAGTAGGTTAGTTCGGTGCCGGACCCAACCCCTAAGCTCGCTTAGTACTTTGGCTCGGGAGACCGAGCTAATCTGCTTTACCTTTTCGACGTTAGAAGAAAAACATGGAAAACAAGTGATTTCTTTAAAGTGACATTTTTAACATTTTTTTTGTAAAATTATGTTATATCTACTCACTATAGACGCGCTAAATGAATATTGTTTTGTTTTAGAAAGCTAAGAACCTCTCTTAACTATTTCTGTATAATATTGTTGTATCTACTCAATATGCAACGGTTAGTTAGCAATGCTTAGTCAACTGTCAAACAGATAAGTACCAATTTTAATAACTTTATTAAAAACTCGTGAGCCGCCACGGCTTCGCATGCATTTAGTAAGAATGTATTAAAAACAAAGGGAATTAGAATCGGCGTTGATGCACTAGGATAAAAGGTAAAATTAGCTAAATCAATAGGAAACATGCCCCGTCTAGTGCATGCGAGACTCGCCAGCCGAGGATTTTTATCAATAAAATAAAAACACGATAGACTTCACTATATTTTTCCTGTTAAAAACTAAATTGGAACCTTTAAAATGTTATAGTCGAGATTCCCTGCTGCGCAAACCTGCAATTTCCAGGATTTTTCAACGAAGTTAAAAAGCGATACTACCTACGTAAAATTGTTGAAATGTTGTGCCGAGATTTTTCAAGCGATACTGTTAAGGGACTGGGGTTGGAATTGGAAGGAAACAAATTACTAACCCAATTTATCGCTTTGTTTATTCAACACAGTTTCACAACTTAGCTTTTCCTTTTCTGTTGATATTGATGAACACGTCAACCCCCAAGACGGTTCAACACGATAACCCTTTCCACATTTTCCACAAACTTCAAGCTATCCTCCTTTTTAAAAAATTCCGTCTTTTTTGACCATTTTTAACCGACTTCGAAAAAGGAGCAGGTTCAAAAAACATACATTTAACCTCCGAATATAGAAATATTCGGAGGTTAAATGTATGTTTTTTTATGTATGTCCTTCAATTTCTCCGTCATTTATGGACCGATTTAGAGGATTTTTTGCAGTTGTGTAGAAGATGCTCCTGAGGTGATCTCATTAACGTTATATTCCCGAGGTATTAGTATTTATCCCCCTTTTTTTACTTTCAGTTTTGTGTTTTAAAATCATTCATACACTACTGGCCATAAAAAATCTTTACTGCAGATATCTGCGGTTTTATTCATCCTTTTCATTTCAAATAGGTTATTCAAATAATGTAGTGGCGCAGACAGATATTTCAGGTATGCATTTGATTAATCTCCTCTCGGATATTGAGTTTAGCTGTGTGATTCGCAAACTTCCCGGCATTTCTCGTGACTGAGCGAATTAGCAGTTATAATTATATTATGGAGTCTCTCGGATATTTAGTTTAGCTGTGTGATTTGCAAACTTCCCGGCATTTCTCGTGACTGAGCGGCTTAGCAGTCGTAATCATATCAATCTTCTATACTTATAATAAAATTGTTACAGGTCTAATTCTGTACATAGAAGATATTTTGAAAATTCTTTTTGGAGGGCATTCTAATGTCGATACTGAAGCCAAAACTGAAATTGTTTTCTTTCATGTCTCTCTGTCTGTTCGTCTGTCTGTCTGTTTCTTGGCTGTGCATCACGCCGAAACTACTGGATGGATTCAAATGAAACTTGGCATGATTTGAGTTCATACTACGAGGAAGGACATGTGATACTTTTTATCCTGGAATTTGGTACGGTTCCCTTGAGAGAGGGGATGAAAGACAAAATGAGTATATAGCTGTAATTCATCAATGCGTTGTCCGATTCCATCCATTCTTTTTTTGTTACAAACAAAGGTCGTAAAAAGTACTTAAATCATCATCATTATCCTATATTAGTCCACTGCTAGACATAGGCCTCCCCTAACGAGCGCAATAATTGCGTCCTGTCTTCAGCCTTGCCGCATCCATTGTCATTCATTATTTTTATGTTATAAAAAAATAATAGTAAACAGATACAAAATACACGTCACTAAGACTAAGACATGAAATGCTATACTCTTCAAGAACACGGAATAATTCTGAGAGCTGCATACTTTCTTATATATATCATATACTTTCTTTATTAAAGCTTAATGTGTAATGATTTTTTTAAACAATTTTTTGGATTACAATATAACATCGAAATCGATGAAACATTTATGTAATACAATATTTATGAACGTAGTTTTTTTAATAGTCAGTAGACGTTTGACCAAATCGAAATCCCACCTGATGGAAAGATACGCGTAATTAGCATTTATCGTTTCATATATTCCCTGATCGAAGGGATTAGGTGCCGATGAAACGAAAAACCAATAGAAAACACAAATAATTAAGAATTATGTTAAATGTAAATTCTTAAGATACAAATAGAATATAGATAATATCTTAGAATAAATTTCTTAAGTCTAACACGTTACTTAATATAATATACGTTGATTTGCATAACATGTGGAAGACTGAAAAATAGCAGCTACGAGAATCTGTATGGACGACCTAAGCTCACCACTCGTGGACATTTGCTATAATTATGTCTGCGAATCGTGAGCTTCGGGGATTCAAACAGACATTCAACAAACGAAGCAAGAAGAAATGTGTACAAATGAAGCTCCTGTAAATATTCTTTCTTCTGTCTATCTATCTATCCTTTCTGTGTGTGCGAGGTATTTCTACGGGTGTTTTTATTTACTGAAAGACACTATTGACTGTTCATTTCCCTTCTGATACGGTACCAAGAATCTTATCGGTTCCTCGTTTACACAACAACGTACCACCATGACAGAAACATTTAACCGGTATCTATGTAGTAGTATCTAGTAGTATTCAATGTTGCCGTCGTGATGGTCTAATTCGTTAACAAGGCTTTTTTAATGCCGAATAACTTAAGGTATTCAGATATATTAATTTAATATTAATTTAGGTAACCAAACAATAATTCTGTGATCTATACGACCGCTGAAAAATAAATTCAAATAGACATGGTTGCTGTCCATGTCAACAATTTTACTTTGCTAGAATATTAGGACTATTTAAATATAAGAATTTTATGAATGTTATCTGTATCTGTCTGTAAAGCCAAGTCTGTAGCAGAACGAAAAATCAGAACATTTTAACAAACTTAGTTAAAAATACTAGTTTTGCTTGAGAACATAACACCCATATTTATATATACCCATAATTATTTTGAAGAAATTCAAAACATACATTAAATTTCTTGAGCCACGTATTTTGTACATATGTTTTAGCACATAAATAAGCGACGTGATGTTTTGATAATTATTTTGCTATAGATTCGACTTCAAAGGCTTAATCTGATTTTCTAGCGTCTTATTTGTTTTAATTAAACTTATCCCCGTATACGTAAAGTCACTTAGATTTGAGCAGAAAAATCGTGAAAATAATTCAACCAGCCGATAATGACACATTTTTCTGATAACTGATTTCAGTGATTAATTTACACTCCGCAAGCAATTATGCTCAAATCGAAGGGGTGTTTCAGTATACGGGAATGAGCTATTTTTGAGGGGACTGTGTTTGCCCCCAGATCGGGACGAGCGCGTGCGCAAGAGCTCTCAGCGCAAGCTTCGATTCCATCCTCAACGGTGAAGTTACTCATGCCTTATCAAACACCTTTGGGACGATTTACGGTATGTCAAAATAAGCTTAAGGTCCTCTAAAAGATAACCGGACGGTACATTTGCTTTGACAGATTTTACATTCATTAGCATGTCAAAGTTAACCGACGTAGCCGCTATTCATCCGATTGTCTTTCAGAGAATTAGTCAATATACATATTAAGCAATACGCTTTGTTGCCTGTGCGATATGATCGAACGAGCGAAGCGAAGTTGGGTGCCATCTAATCTATCTTAGTGTCAAGTTAGCACGACAGTCAACACAGATTTTGTAGGTATGGATGGTGAAGTTAGTGTTTGTTTGAAATGATTTTAATTTCGTAAAATTCGGGTCATGCATTCTGCAGTTATATTATGTTGAAAGATTCGAGAGACAAGTTCGAGGTGAACTACTAGTTTTATAATGCTTTAGAAAACGGGGTACTGGATTAAAGGGAAAAGACTAATTACGAAATGCGCGCGACCCTCGCATCGCCCCAGCTTAAAAGCGAGGGTGCCGGTCATCCACCCCTATGTTAACTATATGAACATATTATTTTTGTTATGTTAGAAAAAAAACCGACAAATGAAATAGTTAATCAGGTTTTTGGGAGGTTCTAATTTCCTTTTAGGGTCACAATAAAATTTAGAAGTAAAACCTCAAACTTCTTAAATTAACTGTGCGTAAAAAGTAGTCGTCACTTTTTTCCTATTTCCATTATCTAATTCACATCCCGTCAAATAGATAACTACAAAAAATATTGCCCTGATAGTAAATTGTGAAATCTCGTACTATAATATAGTATTTCGATTTCTTAAGGACTAAGTTTTTATACAAAGATACACACACAAGCATTAATTCGATTTTTTAGTTACTTGGAAACTGAACAATTGAACTTTCTAAGTTTCAAAACTTGACTTAGTATACCTAAACAATTCCAATAACTGATCCAACCTACATTTATGGATTAAGTTTCAAAACTTGACTTAGTATACCTAAACAATTCTAATAACTGATCCAACCAACATTTATGGATTACGTTTCAAAACTTAACTTTGTATACCTAAACAATTCCAATAACTGATCCAACCAACATTTATGGATTAAGTTTCAAAACTTAACTTAGTATACCTAAACAATTCCAATAACTGATCCAACCAACATTTATGGATTAAGTTTCAAAACTTGACTTTGTATACCTAAACCATTCCAATAACTGATCCAACCAACATTTATGGATTAAGTTTCAAAACTTAACTTTGTATACCTAAACAATTCCAATAACTGATCCAACCAACATTTATGGATTAAGTTTCAAAACTTAACTTTGTATACCTAAACAATTCCAATAACTGATCCAACCAACATTTATGGATTAAGTTTCAAAACTTAACTTTGTATACCTAAACAATTCCAATAACTGATCCAACCAACATTTATGGATTAAGTTTCAAAACTTGACTTAGTATACCTAAAAAATTCCAATAACTGATCCAACCAACATTTATGGATTAAGTTTCAAAACTTGACTTTGTATACCCAAACAATTCCAATAACTGATCCAACCAGCATTTATGGATTTTCCTGGGAATTACGGATTTTTTGGAAATTAGAGGGTATAAGAATAGATATATGCACGTACCGCACGTCCGATACCTGCTATTATAACATTATCAAACATGTTTATTAGATAGGTACAGTTTAAGACGCGTTGGACTGACCAGATCAAGTCTGCCATTGGAGGTTCAGTTAACGAATCCAGCAGGATGACCTCTAGCAGGCAGCAGCGGTGGCGAAATGTCTTGAAGCGCATCACATCTAATCTGCCCCTTCCAATACTGCTACGAGTACTAAACGATCACGACCAACGACGCTCGGTCAAGAGCGTACTGGATAAGAAGAAGACAGTTTAAGAACATTTTGAATGGAATTTCAACGCCGCTGCATGTAATTGTTTACCTATTTACTTAAATTAATAAATTAACATAGTACAGCATTAAGCTGCGAAATAGTACAAATCCAATCATAGAGTAAGAGATGTCGCTGTTTAGCAGTCAGTCGCAGTACGAGTACGTTCTCTTGACGAGTGTTTTTAGTCTATTGACCTTCGTTTGACCACAATCTCACCTGATGGACAGTGAAGATGTGGCCGACGATGTATCACGAAGGTCTAGAAGATACCTATTCACTCTAGTCTGGAAGAACCCCACGTTGTAATTGACGGGAAAAACAGCAGCGGCGGGGCGTGTTCCAAACTCCAGCGGTACGAATGATGAAAGTGGAGGAAAACCGCTTAGTGCGAGTGGACGGTATATCCACCAAGTAGGGGTGGTAATGCGCTGTGCGTCTGCTTGTTCTGGAGTGGAAGGGGGATGGTGGAATCAGGTTATGTCGTTCCTGTAATCATTCTCTGAAATGTATTCTATAAAAGATAAACAGACAAGCACCCTTGCGGCGGTGTTCGAGACTTTGGACCTTAGTCTCGGCAAGGTAGTGCTCGTCAATGCGTTTGAAGGCTCTTCTATCGAGTTCTATCGAGTCTAAGGCTGCAAGCTGGTACTTGGCCGAGCCTTCCCAAACATGGCAGTAATACTCCAAATCAGACAGGACCTGAGCTTGATAAAGGGATAGAAGCTGTCCCGGTGTGAAGTATCGCTTAACCTTATTTAGGATTCCTAGTTTCATGGCTGGTGTTTTAGCTTTTGACTCGATGAAGGCTTCAAAGTTTAAAGTTGGTGTAAGCAGTATAGGTACCGGTACATCTCGGAAAACAGGAATCTGGACTAACGGACTCCTTTTTCCAAAGAAGAGGCAGGCTTGCGATTTTGAGGCAAAGTTGACCCGATTGGCCTCGCCCCAATCTGAGACGGCCTTCAGGCTAAAAATCAAGCGCTGCAGCATGTCTTCTCTTTGCGCCCGTTCTGACTGGCCTTGGCGTTGGAAAGGTACCTGTCCACTACGGTGCTGTCATCTGCGTACTCAATAATTCCGGGTGCCAGCAGATCGTTAATGTACAGGAACAACGTGGCAGACAGTTCTGACTCCTGAGGTACCCCGGAGTTGATCACCAATTGATCAGACGAGCCAGCCATCAACGATTACCTGAATAGATCTTTCCCTCAGAAAATCACAAAGCCAGTTACAGAAGAGGTCTGGAAGTCCGTATTATGAAAGCTTGCCAATAAGGCTATCGGGCCAGACCCTATCGAAGGCTTTCCAGACATCTATGGCTTCACCGTGCTTCTCGATGGCCTCACTCAAGATGTGGCTGGTATACACAAGAAGACCCCGTAGACCGTAGACCGTTTTCGACGGAAGCCGTATTGATGGTCGCTAAGGAGGCCGTTGTCTTCGAGGTATGCCGGAGCTTTCCATTCAGAATACGTTCCATGCATTTACATAGCAGGGAGGAGACTGAGATGGGGCGATAGTTCGAAGGATCAGCTCGACTACCTTTCTGGGCACATGCTGCACATTAGAAAGCTTCTATGACTTGGGTATATCGTTGGTCATTGGGTATATTGGTGAACTTTACCAGATTTCAAAGTCAGACGAAAGAGTCGCGTAAGAACGGAAGACAACTCGGGAGTACAGGACTTCAGCACCACAGCCGAGATTCCGTCTGGACCACTAGCCTTGTTCACGTCGAGACCACGCAACATTTTCAGCACTTCTTTCTGATGTATGTGGATGTCGGGCATGTTTGTGTTACATCGAGGAAGGCTAGGTGGTGAAACGTTTGTGGGCTCAAAACGTGAAGCCTCTGCGAATTGAGTCACAAATAAATTTGCTTTCTCGTATTAAATCCACTCTCGATTATCGATTTGCTCATATAGAATTATAGCAATTTCTTGTAAACATTCATTTGTTTGAAATTAATAAATGTAATGCTATGCATTTTCATACAGCATCGTTAAGTAAGCCTAGCATGTTTTATAATATATACGACATTATTCTTATCTGTATAGGTACATATGTATTATTTAGTAATCATAAGAACACCGCGACTACACTATTAGGTAGTTGAAGATCGATCGTATATGCATCGATAATGATGTCGTCTTAGCCGAATTTTGGCCTTGGCTGCCAGTCTCAACGGAGACTACCCATGTGCACAGGATATACAATAGTGCATAAGTGGGTGCGCAAACACAGGTGCACTCTCTTTTATCGACGGGACAGGTGCAAACAAACACGGCCGGGTAGAAGTCAGGCGCAGGACCAACGGCTTAACGTGCTTTCCGAGACACGGGCGTGCAATACCGCCAACATCTTGACTCCAACATGCTCTTTTGATTTTTCTGGTTAGAAAAATCCCAATAACAATTAGTAGCGCAGCAGGAATCGAACTCACAACCTTCTGTGTCTCAGGCAGACCTTTGCCCGCTGAGCCAAGAGAGCAGCTACAGTGTTGGCTTGCGATTACCTCAAGCAAATATTAGCGAACGACATTGAATTAGAAAATGCGAAATCAGATAAGGATTACTTATTTAGATCGATATACAACGTACAACTATGTGACTTTTAGCCTTAAAGTTGTTCAGAAATCGACATAGGTATTTGACTGAATGGTGCCGTTATACAAACGGCCTGATTCTATTATCGCGGTGACAGATATATCACAGACACTAATCATATTGGATTTTGTAACCTCTTTATTTATTTAAAACTTTTTTGCACTAAGGTACAGAGAGTTTCTTTACGCCCAAACTATTTATTATTTTGCCTTTATTACAACGAATTCTGCATGGTTAGCGAAGCCGCGGGCAGCAGCTAGGTTTTAATTTTTTTTTCAAAGACAACTAGAGACATTTAGCAGACTATAAACAAAATTTGTAAATACCAGAAAGCATATCTAAGGTTTCCACCCAATAGATTTGCGATTCACGTTCGCCTCTTACTACAATCTGGCGAAATCGAAGTCCAAGTCCGACTTAGAATCCAATCTTCCAGACACCAAGTGTGATCAACGGTTCGAAAATTATGCTCGAACAAATACACAAAGCAAAATCACCCAAGTTACCAATAAGATCTTCGCTCGCTCGATCAACTTCGCTTTTTAACTTTAAGTCAATACATTTTAATACAACCGCTTGTTTGTCATTGACAAAATCCTTTCCACAGGCAAACCTCCAGACTTGATGGCATTTGCGATCACTATTGCTATGACCGTGGTCTTAGTCGCTGGCGTGAAGAAGTCACTATTATTCAACAATGTGCTGAACGTCATCAACGCGAGCGTGTGGATGTTCATTATGGGTGCGGGAGTATTTTACATTGACATTCACAACTGGACGGATCACAAGGGCTTTTTGCCCTACGGCTGGAGTGGGGTGAGTAAGACAGACCAATATAAAGGTCTATTTTTGAAGTGAAAACTTATTACTGCTTCTGAATAGTTTTATTCATCTGTGTCTCACGCACATTACAATACAGTGACTCATTGTACTGTCTTTTGGTGGGTCTACTCTGAAATAATTTTGTGTGATAGACTAGAAATACCAAATTCATATTTTGTGAATATCACACTCGGGTCTGTAACGAACGCTGAATCTGGTATACCTACTGGGCTCTGATCGGTGGGTGACGTTGAAGCGCGAATAATCGGCGTTGAATCATATACGTTTTCACTTCTATCCTATGGCCATAAGCATATACTCTTTTATTATCAAATTTTTAGTTCGTTGCTCCCGTTTAAAACTCGATTTTGTGTAGGTATTTACCGGCGCGGCGACGTGTTTCTACGCGTTCATCGGGTTCGATATAATTGCAACGACGGGAGAAGAAGCAAACAACCCCAAGAGATCGATCCCCCTCGCAATCGTGTACAGTCTGGCCATTATACTGATTGCGTACGTCACTAGCTCCTTCATGTTGACTCTTCTCGGTAAGTTTTCAAGATTTTATTTTGTCTATTAGTGTTTTTATAGGGGTAGACTCGTGGCTACACCGTTTTGCTACACCAGTGTGACTACGAGTAATTTCTTTTATACTAAACCTACTCAGAAAGTTGATTATTCCTGTTCCAAACATAACCTAGAAAGTTCGTCATAGCAACTATGGTAGCAAGCGTACTAAAAAGCGGGACGGATCGATTTTATTTCTCACGTGTTTAGCGGGAGAGAAAAGTGTATGGAAATCCATTTGTAACTTGTTATTTTTTTATTTCTGAAATAGCAGATCAAAGGACAAAAAGTATATATTCCGAATCCGCCGTATGATTTGGCCTCTTCCGTAATATTCGGAACAATAATTTAAAAAAACCATGTACGTACCATCGTACGCGCGTATTTACGTACAATTTTCACATAATTCGAGTTTACATTTTAAATTTACACGAGCGATTTCGAAGATTTTTTTCCTCGTATGTGTATTATAAAGCACTATGTATCACTCGGGAGAAAGTGCGATTCCTACCTCGTGTGTTTTAAGGAAGTAACAAACTCGATAGGAATCAGGCACGTTCTCGCCTCATTAAACAATGTGCTGCTCGTGGTTACACTACTCTAAAAAGGATCGCACTTGACTGAATAGCGTATGCAGTTAAGTGCCCGTTAGATAAAATAGACAACACATAACTTTTGGACACCTTCTACAACCGCAGGCGTCCCACCCCCGGGAAGCGGGGGGTGATGTTTATGTATAATTGCACCCAGAGTCATGTTTTAACACTCCCACCCCCGCTGTATAAACAAAGGCAAGTCACACTGTTGTAGCAAAACAGTGTGACCACGAGTCTGCCCTGACAGACAGGCCGTGTAGGAAGTTATCGAAAATTTTTGCTTCACTCCGTTCATTTTTTTATATAGCCAAAAAGACAAGAAAATTGGTCTGTGCTGTCAGCTTTTGTCGAATAACTTTTTTTGTCGATTTAGGCAGAGATCGATGAAATTTTGTTCATTGTTTCTAAGAATTTAAACATCGATCTCATCATCATATACACCTATAATCTACTTTGATTGAAAAGTATGTTTTGACTTCATCTACCGGTTTTTGGGCTTATAGTGTGGTATTGATTCAAGTGGTGGAAAATACAATGAAACATCTCTTTATCAAATTAGTCCTAGGAGAATTATCTTGATAGGTTGCCTTCACCTGTTGTGTGAAATCTGAGCTATTTTTCGTGTTTAATAAATATTGTTTCTTTTTTCAAACCCTTTACTCGGAAAATTTTAACTAACCGCGCAAGCAAAGCGATTCTTCAGTAAAGTGGTACTTAAGTTGGAGAGCGTGCCACTTTTCCAGTAAGCTTATTATGGACTCTCCAGACACTCCCTTTTCTACGTACTAAGTTTTAGAATCTGGGGACTACTGTTTTGAACTTTGTCGCGTCTTTTACCTGATTCATCAATATCGTGATAGCCAGTACGTCCAGGATCTGCGCTAAGATTTTTGCGCGTCTTAAACAGCATGTAAGGTATGAGTAGCCTCCTGGGATATACAATTTACCCGTAGCAATAATTACAATGGTTAAGCGTTTTTTCCAGCTAAAAATTCAATTATAAATCGCGGAAGATTTTACGCATTATATGCATAGATGCTCCATTTGCAGATTAACAGTTAGGTCTGGATTGTAGTCCCTTTTCCACCGCGGATCTGAACAATCTGAAAGGTACTCAGACTTTTGCATACGCACAAGGTTGGACAGGTTGTTCTTTTTGACTATTTGTATTTTATTTTGACTATTTGAGCCATGGCATCACTTGTCATTAAACAAAGGTAAAAAAAATGTAATGGGTAGTTTTCTATGCGTACTCGTTTGGGCACGGTGGGTTGTTTTTTTTTTTAATTGTTGCCAAAACTTACGATTTGTTTTGGTAAGTTACTTTGGGAAAAGTGTTCCTGGATGGAAATAGAGTCGATTAAGACCAACAGATTTTTTTGACAAATGTAATATTTTGGGCGAACCGTACTTTTTTTCAAAAAATTAAAAATGGCATAATTTTTTTCTTTACAATAACATAGAAGGTTCCTAAGAACAAAACCTTCTAACTAGAAAAGGAACGGTAGCTACCCTTATGGGGCCAAAAATTTGTTAGGTAGCTTTTACTGTATTTTAAAAAGCTTGTACAAGGTTTTGAAATAGTAACCCTATGTCGATATAATGTCTATGATGGCTTTTACCGTTTTTTCTATAGCTATTTAAAAGCAAGGGAAAACCATAATATATATACATTACATAATATACATAATTTATACATTACAAGTTCAGGTGGTATTGGTCCTTTTGATCGCTATGAAATAATAAAAAAAAAAGTTAGTTATTTTTTTAAGACTCGGCCTAATCCTTATTAATCTAGGACTAACTAACGGATAAATTTCGTCTATTTTTGTTTACTTTAGACAAATTGATGTATTTGGGGTGATTATACTGATCGTGTATCAGTCTGATCCTAACGAAATTTCTTGTTCCCAGTACCCTTTGACGAAGTAAACACAGACTCAGCGCTAGTGCAGATGTTTGCCCACGTGCACGCGCCGAACTGCAAGTACGTGGCGGCGCTGGGCGCGCTAGCAGGCCTTACAGTCTCAATGTTCGGATCTATGTTCCCAATGCCAAGGATAATCTACGCTATGGCCTCGGATGGACTGATCTTTAAGTAAGTGGCTTTTTTTTCTCTGCTGTTTGTTATAGTATTTCAGATTTGTTTATTTAGATGACGTCAGTATACCCAATACTAAGAAAATTTGAGTTTTTGATATTAATAATATAATAGTTTTACAGTTATCTACCAAGGGATGTTTTATCGTAAGATATTAATATTACTTTCTAGATAAGAGTTAACTCCAAAGTTAGAAGATATCAGGGCTCTTCGCGGGTAGTTCCACTGCGCTCCAAAAACAGTTGTTTTCATAATTTTAATGTTGCTCCAAGAATTTTTATGATAAAACATTTTAGTTCCACCGCGCTCCAAGAAAAGTTGAGTAGAGTTAGCAAAAAAATCATGAAATATTTTATTAAAAATCAGAAAAGATAAATATGCAAATAAAATATGTTTATTAAGTCTTAATCACCACGTCACATCTGTCGAACGGCACGCAGCAGAGAACCTGGAAAGAGCTGGAAGAGGCATAATGTGCCACAGGAATAGCTAAAAATTTAAAAATTAAGATATAAGTGTTGAAGAAATGTAATTTAGAAATGTAAAGATATGTAATTTTTAGCAATAAAAGCTTAAAATAAAAATAAAATAAAAAAACGTCACATCTACAATACTTTTCGTAAAAGTAAAGTAATAACAACCAGACAAATCACAGCTTCAGTTAAGAAAAGTTTTCTTAAATCCGCATTAAAATCCAACGTCTCGTTTATATCTAGGAAAATTGCACAGATTCGCTTGTTATAAACGTCCTCGCTGCAATCTGCTTTTTGCCATTTTGAGATTCGTACTGAACTAATTGTTTATCATGGCATTCAAATTGTTAAAACTTTACAATACAACACATGTTACACAGTAAAGTTACAGAGTCGACTAATTGGTTAGTGGTATTTAAGCTCCCGAAGTTGTCGGTATGACTTATTTTAGAAATTGAATACAAGTTAAGCTATATGACGCATTGCGGTTAAATGGTTGTAAGATTCGGATTATTTCGGAAGGAAAACGTACAAAACTTAAAAGAAATGGAGTAATAGATGTGGTATAAACTATTTAAACGACGTTATTGCCAGGCTATATTCAAAACTGGTATCAAATTCTAATGTAGTGTAGGGTTTTAATCGAAAAATCAATACAATACTCAAGGACGTCGACAGCGTAATATCAGTTTAAACTTTACTTGGTGCAATATTAACATTTAACCTGAGAGTTCTGTTAGCGTTTGTATTGTTTATTACACCTGACGAATTGTAATCTTTACGACACAACTGAGTACCTGCACGCACAGTAGGGAACATTAGAGGGGTTTACCCACGAGAATCACATTGAGATGAAATTAAATTAAAAGTATGATGATGCACCATTAAATACTAGAACGTCATTTACGTTAAAACGTCCGAGCCAGTTTTTTTAGTCTTGCTTTCTCTGGCTAAAAAGCGGAAAATATGCACGCAAGTGGAAAAATTCTATTCGGTTATGATACAAGTGCGCCGGTCGCTTTATGCAAACAAATGCAATTGCAAATATCGAAAATAAAAATGAACTTTTCTGTGGAACTGTAGCTTTAATATTTGTCGGTCTTATTTGAAGAAGAATATTTCATGCGCCGAAATAAATACCGCGAGCACGTTATGCGATTTAAATTAAACCTGTGCATGTCTTTGACGAAATAAATATCGCTGTTAAAAAATTAAATGTTAACATGGTTATGTACAGGGTGGAATTTAATTTAAAGTCGATAAAAGCTTCATGTTTTAAAAAATAAAGCTGGGGAAGTAAACCTCGTACTGCGAGCTAATTCAATTTCTGGAACATGAGTCACTCTCTCGCCAAAAACTTCGTTACCCGGTAAAATTCAACCGAGCGGATTCAATATTAAAAAACAGGCTAGTAAACTAGCGCACCGAGTTTTCAGTCTAAACGAATGTAAATTTTCGACCATCACGGGAATCAAGATAATTTTTAGCACCAAATTTACGTTTTTCGGATTTACCTCTTTACTAGATTTCATAAAATCGAATTACTTTTTAGTGATGTACATGGCGTTACAATTTTCATTAAAATACACTTACAAACAATAAAGCCAAAAATAATATTTTATGTAAACGTCATACGAGTACATCGCCATAGAAGAGGTTGAGCTTAGAAATATTCCATGTTAGCAATCCTGTCAGGATTGCAAAAACCGAAAATTAAGCTCTTTCAGTAAAAGCCAATTTATCGTTGACGTTCGCTTTTCAATCACCAGGATTGAAAAACGCGGCTGTAGAGTTTTGTTGTTTCGTTTTTGGTCAATACCTATTGGTGCCCAGCGGGCGGCATATTGGAAAAAATGTTAAGCGGAATGTTAAAAATAAAACCGTTCAGATAAAATTATACACCATCCGGCTCTACTTATAGCTTTGAGTATATACTAGAAGCCAATATAACAGTATACATAGGAGTGTCACAATTTTATATGTTTTTGTGAATAGGTATGTACGAAGCCATCCTGTCGTAATACTTGCAACGATTACTAATTTTAGTTGGTCTTATTTCAAAAGCAGAACTTTCATACATGTAGGTAGGTGCTCCAATCAAGTGGAAGTCACGAACAGCAATATTGAGAGCGAGAACTCATTACGTTAGCGTAGCAAGCCTTGGCGTACCTGCCGACATAGGATTCCAATTTTTCGCTACGCTGCTTTAGTGGAACTTCAACGAAACAGATTACGGAACAGGAGTGAGAATTAATTGCAAACTGGAAAGCTACAAGCCGTGCTGGATGTGGATGGATATTATTGGTACTAAGTTACCTATGTTTACGTTTACGTAATGGGAGAGCTGAAATACCTACATTACATTTTGTTTTTGGCGTTGCCTATTAATATGTGTTTGGCGTTAGTACCTAGTAGTTATATGAAATTTATAAAGACACAAAGAAAGTGAAACTTCAATGTTAGCCGATCATGTTCCTAATTTATGAAATTTATAGAGACACGAAGGAAGTGAAACTTTAACGTTAGCCGATCATCTTCCTAGTCGTATGAAATTTATAGAGACACGAAGGAAGTGAAACTTCAACGTTATGCGATCATGTTATTCTATGTAGGGGGAAAAACCGATGATATTTATTTAGGGTATTTTTGTAGGGCGTTCGCTGCGATCTCGGAAAAGACCGGTACTCCGACCCTGGCAACTATTGGTGGCGGCTTCTGCGCGGCCATTGTTTCTCTAGTGGTGCAGCTTGAGGTCCTAGTCGAAATGATGAGCATTGGTAAGTGATTTCATTATTTTGCTATACTTTTATTACATTATCATCATCATCAAATCACCCACAGCTATGTATTGAGGGGCCTTCGTTATCGCTATAGGCTTACACATTAAAGGAGATGAAATTCGTATGATGTTTGTTTTTTCCTGGGTACGTGTATTCATTAGTAAAACATTATCAATCGGATTTTGCACAGATTACATTTTTACAGGACAATAATGGACGAAAATAATGCGTAAGACAAAACATTAAAACTTTCTTATCATAGTAAACAAAACCATACATACAAGTATCATATTTATTAAAAACCCCGTGTGCGGTACGAGCGAGTCAAACGTGGCAAAAATGGTGGCCAGCGGTCACACCAAGATTAAGCGAGAAAATATTTTATGGTGGAATTGTTGTCAATGTTTACGTTCAAATTTCACACACAGCTAGGTAGATAACAACGCTTTCACGCTACAATTCATGCTAAGGCATCCAAGTAGGACAACATGAGAAAATAAATACCTACAACATCCCATCGATTCATCCATGTCACAACTTTTTTTTCATTTATCTGTTGATATAAATTCTATGAATGACCATCATCGCCAAATTTAGATTAAAGCAGATATTTGTGGCTTTCTATTGGTATAATTAGTTTGTCTTTATCATATAAAAGGAAATAAACAATATAAACTAAAACAATGTAGAAGATGTACAGCTGCAGTTCATTTCTGGAGAGATTGTGTTTGAACATATTAAGAAAGATTTAAAACGTTGGCAGTTAAGAATATGAATAAAAAATAATAATTTGAAGTTCTTATTTGGCAGAGGTTTAACACATTTATTTCATTGCAAATAAAACGGTCATTGGCAAAATTGTATCAATCAGATGCAGAGCCATATAAAAGAAGTTGAAGTTCATTGCAAATGACAAGTCTGACACGTTATAGTGACGGAGGGACGAGCGGGGTTTCTTCTTAAATTCCTGAAGGCTCCGTAAACGTGGGCAGGTAAAACGTTTATAAGCTTAAAAAAATGGAAAAGCCAAACAGTGGGTGTCAGAGTAGGGACTATTATTATGTTCTTCCAGGAGATGAGTCACAATTGCATAGTTACAATCCTACACCAGACCTATATCCATGTGTGGACACTCCAACAAGATTTGTAACTGCAAGTCGTAGCATGCAAAGAGAAACCGACATGTGTGAAGCAATTACGCTGACTGACCCAAATAACGCAGTCGCTAATCGCTATACGAATTGCAAGCAGCTCCTATCCAGATAATAGATAAAGCTTCAAGATCTGGGTTTTGGAAAGCATTACATGCGTTAGTACCTACATATGTATAGACCGCATTAACAATGAATAGGTACTTACCCAATTTATCGATTATTTAAGTTCAAGGAAAGAGATTTTTCAGTTTTATTTTTTATAAAAAAAGGAAATATAATTTTTTAAACATTATTTAAAACTTTTGTTTCTGATAATCCCAAAGAAATAATGTTGACAGTATAGAGCATATTGGATTGTAGGTACCAGTAGGGGGGTAAAAACGGGACCCTATTACTAAGACTCCGCTGTCCGTCTGTCTGTCTGTCCGTCTGTCAACAGGCTGTATCTCATGAACCGTGATAGTTAGACAGTTGAAATTTTCACAGATGATGTATTTTTGTTGGCGATATAATAAAAAATAAAAACCAGAAAAAAAATTAAGGGGGCTCCCATACAACAAACGTGATTTTTTTGTTAGATTTTGCTCGATATTGATAACGGCAACAGGCAGACGCTTGAAATATTCACAGAATACTAAGTTACATATTCAACTTAATTAAATTAAAATAAAAGTAATATTTATGGGGGCTCCCATACAACAAACGTGATTTGTTTGCCGTTTTTATAGATAATGGTGCGGAACCCTTAGTGCACGAGTCCGACACGCACTTGGCCGGTTTTTTTCCTTTTACTTTGCCGTGCTCTTAACAGCTGATTTTACAGTACTTCTACATACCTAGTCAAAATATTTAGTCCAATTGGTTTGACCACGAGGAATTATGTTTCCTCGTGGTCAAACTAGTCAAATGATCCTCCCTGTATCAACGTCAAGTTAAAAATATGTACAGTCAATCGAGTGAAGTCCATCAAGTCAAGGTGATCGAATCGAACCGCAATATGACCACCGTCACGTGGTTATCGAATATAACCCACTCAGAATATCGTTTTCCATCAACTCGGATACGTAGATTACGAAAAAGATGTCCGTCCATTTTCAAATCCAAGATGGCTGACATTTTTACATCGCAGTTTTCACTCATGGATATCGTTTTCGAACAAATCGAGGGTGTAGATTACGATGGTAAAAAATTCATCAATTAAAACATCGTAATAAAATAAACTCATAAACACAACCGCCGGAGCGGCTTTCAGCACACCTAAACTCTTATTCAAAAATGTAAAACCAAAAACAGCGAAGTAGTTCTTGTTTTCAAATATCCAGCATCGGAACAACTTACCCCGGCACTTTCAGCCCCGTTCTCTCCACAGCGTAATAATCGGCACTTTCAGTTCCGCTTTATCAAAAGCGGCATTATACGTTCGTAAAATGGATTTTGGAATAAAAAAACCATCACATTTGAAAGCTTTTTTTAATCATAATCTGAATTAAAATAAAAACTGAAAATTCGTTTGAGGTTATAAGGTTATATCTAATAAAAAAAATGATAAGAAAACATTGCTCGCAGCAGTTTCAAAACCAAATTAATTTTTTAGGTGATCACTTGCGTATTGTAAACTGTAACATAGAGAATAAGATGGTATATGATTCTTCTGTCTTATCCGTCATTAGAACGTTGATAAATCAGCATGAAGGCCATATAATTGGGTGAATGAATTTGGGCAAATGAAGAATGTGCCGTCCGTAAAAAAATCTTGTAACTGAACCATTCTTGTCCGATTATTTTCGGGGCAAAAAACCATAATCCGTCGTGTTTCCGCAACATAATCAGCTAAGAGAAAATATTGTTAATAATCAAGAATGTTACCTCTTTAATGACACTAAAGCACATCTTTTTTTCTTCTATTATATAAATCTGATTTCACGCTGCTAGAGGATGGTAATGTGACTTGATTTTCCATAGACTTCTTTTCTTTATATGCAACCGTAATAGAGACGTCCCTATTGACCATCTCATGTCTTAGCTTGTCAATGACTGGTCATGACTGTTCTGACTGTTGTCAAAAATTGATTGTTACGAGTATTAGCATTACAGGTGTCTTAAGTATTCCTAACTATGATAACATTCTCAAGTAAAAGAAATAAATAAGACCAATTAAAAAGCATAAGGGGGTTTTCCACCTAGTTATATCTACTATTAGTTATACGATATAATAATAAACATAAAAATGGATGAAATTAGCAAAAACTATTCGCCTATTACATGTTTATATTTGAATAATTCCTGTACCTAGTACATGTAGAAATGGCAGTAAAATAAATTTTACTAAACATATTAATGTAAACATACCTACGTTAACCCCAAAAAGACTTTGAATCGCTGTTTGTAATATCAATATTAATAATTTAGTATGGCGCCTTCCGAGTGATGGATCCGTGACACTTTTCTATTCTTAGCTGGCTGCAAGCCTAGAAAACGTTCCCATTTTTATAGGTCCGCCATTTATAGGATTGTCGGCCCTCGTGAAGTAAAACTGTGACACGTTTACGTTTACGCTTCAAATATTTTAAATCATTTTTCTATCATGACTATTTTAATAAAATAATAATACATTTAATTTACCTTTCATTAATTCATATAATGCGGAAGAAAAATATGCCAATGTCGCAACGTCAAACTTCAACGCACTTAAAGATTGACTTAACTTACTATTATCTATGACTACATACATGAACTGCATGCTGAAAATGTGCATTAGCAATGAAGTTTCATCACGAGGAAACTTAGTAGGCTATTTGACTACATTGAAAATATGTTTCAAATTGTTTTTATCCTAGTCAGTGACGACATATCAAAGCGTAATCAGGTGATTTTTATTAAAAATATGTCGTCTATTTTAGTATATTCTAAGGTTATTTTCGCGAGAACTCTCTATTCGTCTATTTTAGTTATAAAACGGGATTCAAATTCCATATTTTTTTGATATATGATCAGTAGTAGAGAAGCCTATTCTTCGTGGTCAAACCAGTTGGACTAAATAGTTTGACAGCATGGAAGTACCGGATTTTATCAATTTAAAGTATCACACTAATATCATATTGCGTTTGGATGATTAGATGTTTGAATATTTGTGACCTCTTCACGCCAAAACTATTAAGCAGATCGGAGCAACGGATCTTTTCAGAGAGAAATCTTTAAAACGGTGAAGATATAATTAGGCAATATGACACGGACTGTCCTTAAATTATAGAAAAAATCTCATGTGAAAAAACATACAATTAAGTAATAGAAATTGGACAGCAAAAATAAATTATCAATAAAAACCTCAGAAATCTAGAAACAAACTTTTTCAGCAACCGTTGCGGAGGACGGAGCAAAAAGTGCCAGCAGCCGCCACAGTGCAACAAAACGAAATAAAACTAAGCAAAACAAACCATCAAAGGACAAACTAGGAACGAAACCAGACTTTAAAAAAATACAAAAAAAAACGAGAAACTGTACTGTAATAACATGTGTGCGTAGTGTGTGGTGTACGAGTGTGGAGTATATATTCGTGTGTTATTATTACTCTGTTTAATCGTTCAGGCTAAAACAATTTTATTTAACAGAAAACGATGCAAGTGGTATTTATAGGTTACATCATTTAAGCCATATCACATTAGGACACTTTTAGACCTCAAAAGAAAATGAATATGCCCTGATTTTCAAAACCGCATTTTGATTATGATCGTTCAGACGCATAGTACCAGAAACGCAAATTACCAGGACTAGAATTTTTTACGTAATTTACCTTCTACGTAAATTACCTGAATTCCATCACGCAAATGGCCAGGATGCTAAAATTACGCAAAATACCTGATACGCAAATTACCTTATACGTGAAGGACCAGAATTTATTAAAGACTTCTTAAGGAAGATTTCAAAAAAAAGTAACCGCAGAAAAGCTGACATTGGATTTGATCGGGTATACAAAAAAATGTTGATAAAGTTAAGGAACAAAAAAATTACGGCCTTGAATTTTCTTAGAAAACTAATAATTTTAAAGCTCTTGAGTAGTGGGAAGAAGAAGAAGTAAAAAGCTGACGACAATCAGGAAAAAGATGCATCACATTTAAAGATTAAACTCTGTTCATTTCTCCGGCGACAGCAATCTAGTATAAGGGAACACTCTTAGGTCAAATTTAATAGTGTGCTGTCAAAAAGAAGATAAAAAAACTAAGTTCAGTTGGATCGAGTTTAAATTCGTAATACCTGATGTGTGACACAAATAAAGGTCATGAACTCAGCGTTTGAACCGGACCGACTTTATGTTGGCCAGCATTATTTATTTATGTCTTTATCCCTATATCAAACTCCATAGGACATCTCAGAATAAATCAAATAACAATTCATTATTACCTAAAATTACTGATCTACTAATAAATGCTTTTTTAATCTGAAGAAACTAATACCAATTTAACTTTGAACAAATAACTACGTAAAGTACAAAAAAAAGCTTTTTTTTTATAATAGGTAGGTATTTTTTCGTATGCATACATCGAAAGCTCCGGTACTTATTTTCGTAAGCATAAATCATAAGCTTCATCCATGTTATGAAACGATATTTTTTCTTTAATTTCTGAATATACACAAAAAGCAACCAATAGGTTTTGGATTTGATTAAAACATGTTCATATATACATTTCAAAGATAGAAACACGATTCAAAGCAACTTAATTGGCTGGCGAGGGCCTGCGCGGATGCAACAAGTTTTGTTCTATTTTCCGACCGCGCTGTCTACCCTCAAAACAAGTTAAAAAGATATAGAGGAACCTTATAGAGGAACTTTACTTTATGGTTTGAAAATGCATTTCTTGTGTACGGAATACGGAAGGCCTTCCCAACAAAACTTGTCTTTTACAACATAAATTGTTTGTTTTTATTATGATGTTAGTATAATTTTATATAGATATTACCTAAAAACATGTATTATTATTTCTGTATGTACTCAGTAATTTAAGTTTTTGCCAGAATTTATTTTTATTTTTTATTCGGATAACAAACAGTTGTACTAACATTTTATATAAACTTATAACCATGAATATGTCCTCGCATATAGTAGCTAAATCATGGTTAATAGTTATGTTGTAAGTTTAAATAAAATGTTAGTCTCGATATTGAACGAGCAAAAACGAGCGAAAAAATCACGTTTGTTGTTTGGGAGCCCCTTCAATATTTATTTTATTCCGTTTTTTGGTTAAAGCGGCAACAGAAATACATCATCTGTGAAAATTTCAAATGTCTAACTATCACGGTTGATGAGATACAGCCTAGTGGCAGACGAACAGACGGACAACGGAGTCTTAGTAATAGGGTCCCGTTTTACTTTGGGTACGGAACCCTAATAACCGCTAGTCGCTAAGTAGGTACTATTCATTGTCAAGCTTGCAAGCAAAACAGTCATTTTTTTTCCAATCAGGGAGCAAGTTAACTCTAGTTTTTTTTCTATTGCATTGAAACAAAAATGCAGCTTTTTATCTATAGTAATTCGGCCAATAAACCTTGATCTATTGTGACGCTCAGGCTGCCTTTCCACCAGAAATGTGCTACGTTGCTATGTTTTTAGCCGACCAATAAAACCGCTCCATTATCGCGTCATTTTCATAGCTGACAAAAATACTTGTAAGAGGAAAGCGTCGCCATTGTCTGCACCACACATTGATAGATGGATCGCAATTGTGGCATTGCAAGAACAAAGCCATACAAAGCAAAATTAAAAATATCGGGGAGAAATATAATAAGTGAAAATCGCCACAACCGTACACGCCAGACGTTGACGCAAACATTTAAAAAATGATGTAAGGAGAAAGCTAAAACCAGGCCGGCCTCAATCACACAAATTTATAAAGATGTCGTTAAAAGATACATAAATGAAGGATTCAATTTAGTTGAAGAAGTTTCTTCTTATAATAGTGTTAAAAGCTCAGTTTAACTTTACGAGAAACCCGTAAGTCAAAAAAAAGAACCAGCTTCTCAAATTCAAAAGACGTCGAAGTCCCCGCCCAGTTATATAATTGTTTGCTAGTGAACTGTGAAGTATTTTTTTTTGCATAAAACAAAGGAAAAAGAATGATTGAACGAAGATTTTTTTTCGGTATATTTAAAAGTTGTACTTCACCATTTCATCAACTGTACTCGATGTACACGAACCTAGACAATAGCAAAAGTGAAATGAATATGTACTACAATCGTTAGTGCTTTTTGAACTTTTGCCAAACCAGATGCAAAAGACACACGAGAAATTTCTCGACTTAGTGCCAGACTGGCAATCACGACAAGTCATTTTGGACTTCGAACAAGGTGCTATCAATTTTCCTCGAACTGATAAATGTGCTTCGCCGACAAGCAGATTATTATGAAAAATATCACGCTACAAGACAAAGCAGAAGACAAAACTAAAAAAAAAGACAAAACTCAAAAAAATGTATACGGAAAACAAACATGAAACTGCAAATTACGTTACGCTATATGCCTGCATAGCGTGCCTGCAAAAAGGAATAAGATATGTCCGTGTATAAAACTCGTATGTAGAACGACTAATTTCAAAATTAACTATTCAAACCAATGCTAAGTGAATTCTTTATAATGAGACGAGGATAAATCAGCTAGCACTTTGAAACAGAACATTATATAAACTTGTTTAATAAAGGCACCAGAATTTACTTTTAATGGAAATTTCATTGTCGTCGTAGAACGTAGTGTAGGTAGTTGTTCGAAAATCGAGCCTGATTGTCTCCCATACAGTTAAAGGACAACTTACCTAAAAACCTACAATTATTTTAGGAATTTGACCTTTTCTAAGTACATTCTTGTATTTATGGAAATAAAAAATTTTTCATTTGATTTGATAATAAAAAGCGTAGATCCCCGTGTAGCGGCGCGGCGCGGTAGGGCGGCGCGCCCCTGCGGGTCGCACTACTGAGGCTGGGCAGTAACTGCGTTAATATTGCTTTGCTCGAAATCTTATCAGAAGGTTTAAAAGTTGAATATTAACTTAAAACCAACGTATATTATAAAGTATTCAGGTACGTGTTAGATAAAATCCGTTATTTTATTATCGAGGCTGGCTTCCTCCAACACAGACAAGAACGTTAACATAATCAAACTAGGATCGGGCAAGGCGCTAGTTGGATTTTCTTTAATTAATTGAGTTACTAATAGACCCCTGCGCAAAATAAATTAACTGGTGCTACTGCGCATCTGGAATTCAGTTTTACTGATTTAGTTCAGTTTTCACCTATTCTAATTTTCAAAATGTTTATGATGTCACAGTAGGAGGTGACCCTATGTGGAGTGTAACGATAATTTAAATGTATACGGAATTTTGTCATTTCTCCTTTCTAAATTCGTTGTTTAGCTGGCTGGTTATTAGTTTTGTCACCATTGTTAACCATTTGATATGAACCATGCTAAAAAAACGTTTAGGTTAACAAAAACTTTTTGTTTCTCTGTTCTAAAATGGATTACCTGGAGTGTTTCCGTTCGTCTAGTCAATAGTTTTCGCACTGTCCGCGAAATACCATAGGGTGTTTAACGGAAACTAAGTATTGATAACACACTTAGGGTGGTAAACCGAATTACCGCTCATTACAGGGGTGGTGCACCACCCCTCACGGACAATGACAAAAGTAGTGCCTACTTACAATGGTAATTTTCAAACTTCATATTCAAAGAAGGTAAAACCAGGGTATTTTACGAGCAAATAATCAAACAACATTATACTGGTATACTTTGCAAACTTCAAAGTCATAGGTAATAAAATGGCTGACTTGGTTCTTCTCGTGATCTTAGTCAATACTTTACGGCGGAAGTATTACGAGACGAGACTTTACATATTTTATCCATTATTGTTTTTATTCGGAAATAATCAGTACCTACTTCTAAATAGTAAAGACGGTGAGATATCAATTACTAAAAGGGTACGTTGACTCAAAAAAAAACTAACTTTACTTATATTGAAAACATTTTTATGAGCATTTACTCGATAGATGATACCATTCAGAACCTAGTCAGCCGTATAAAACCAACAATTGGAAATAATATTCTCGGTAAAGGCAAACATAGGATTTTATATTGAATTGAAATACAGTAAGCTTGGACAAATAAAGAATCCAATAATTCGCTCCTTAAGATGGTTGTTGTCTGACCTGCAGATAAACTAAGCTCCAGGTCAATAACCGGCTTTCGTCGACAACAAAATAATCTCAATTCATCTACGAATTGAATTCAATTTAAAGACAAATCGTTACATAGCTTTATAACTTTTTTCGAAAGGACTGTAATGCTGTTGACCCCTGATGGCTATGACAACGTTAACGGACTTTTGGCGGGCGCAGAGGGCGCCTCGCCAGCATAATTAGGTTGGGGCAACCCGCACAAGGCACTTAGGTGCGAGCCTTAGTGGTGGCCCTGAGCGGCTTGGGCTGTTGCCAGATATTATAAGATTAAATGGAGGTTTTGCCTAGGTGCACGATTGCACCTAAGGGCGGAAGCGAGGAATTCTTCGACCCCGCATCCGGCGCGGTCGGGTTATTAATAGGCTGTGTAGTGTGCGGAAGCAGATCGGGACTGGTTGCGGTCACCTCGGGTTAGCGGCGTGATTGGGTCAACAAGGGAGTGACCGAGAACGTGTCTCGGTCTACGGAGGAGAGCTTTATGGCTTATTTTAAAATCTTATAGTTATTACTAACTGTAGCTTTTGCATTGTTGGTTGAGAGGATGATTTAAAACGGGTGGCAATACCAGTGTTAGCACACCTCAAAAGAAAATACAGGCAAAAAATAAAACTTCGGAAGTGGAAACTGATTACCTTTTCAAAACCTTCCTTCCTAATTCTATATCTCCCGTCCCAAGGCAATTCTATGTATTAAAACTTATGTAGAAGGTAACAGTTAACGTTTATGCAGGTACTCTGCTCGCTTACACCCTGGTATCAACGTGCGTGCTTATCTTGCGCTACCAGCCACAGTCCATAAACCTGATCGAGCTGCTGCCGGATAGTATTAGGACACCTGACCCTCTAGCCACGGTCACTGCTACAAGAGAAACTACATTTGGGGTGAGTTGATTTTAAATTATTTTTATCTTTGACCTAAAACATAGGTAAAGGTAATCACGTGTATGTATGTATTTTGCTTTCAATTTCTATTTGAATTTTCCATAGGTTTTTTTTTATTGTTTTCGAACTGTACTACATATCTATAGTATCTTATACCCTTGACTCTGATTCGACTCTACTCTTCCAAAACGAGTGTGATTTTATTCCTAACAAGAACGTCCCCCAAAAATTTCTTCATACTGTGGAGAGAATCAACTGTCAGCTTAAGGTATTTCGCGACTAGATAGGTTCTACGTGTTAATAAGCAACATACAAAATGCATTGCCATTCAGTTAAGACAATAGATAACCAAGTAGTAATTGATTTGAGACCACGACGGCCAGGCCGGTTCAAACAGAAGTTCGATTAAGATCAACCGGTGGGGGTGTGAATTATTATCTTTTGAACTCATCTTCTCGCAAGTGAGGCTGGAATGAGCTCTCAACACCCCTGACCCACTTTCAGTAATCAGCCTTTCTATTTGCAAAGAAGCGGCGAGGCTTTCCGACGCCGCGCCGTGTTCAGACTTTTGTCAAGACAATGCTGTTCGAAGATATGAAGTTCTCTTTGTGAAATTAAAGTCTACTTACCTACTAAGAAATAATATAAGTTCCTAAAAAAATTCGATTTCGCCAGAATTCGAAACCGACTTGGATTTCGTGGCTTAGTTGGTTAGAGCACACCCGTACTGAGGGTGGGGCGCGGGTTCGAATCCTGCCGAAATCGAAAATTTTTGGTAAGTTATTTAATTTCTTAAAGATTGCCCAAAGTGCGAGGGCTTACGCACTATGATACAAACCTTACTTTACATCCACCTAACTTACCTACTGTTAAATAAAAAGGCAATAGCGAATATTTTTATGTGAGTATGGGTATTCTTTACGCCTTGATAGGTACATAATGTTGTTTTCCTTCAGTTTTGTATTAATCTACATAAAATGAATTGATTACCGTAAAGGATAGTTTATACTCTTGGACGAGGTAAATTATTTCATTTTTGGATCAACGTCTTTAGATATTTTAGGACGTGATTATTTCATAAACATATTTCCCCGTAGGCAACTACAACTGACAGTCAACATCCTTGCTGCCGGTTCAATCTTCCACTCTGAATATGTGTTAATTGTTCCAGGCATCGCCAGCCAACCGAGTAATGATACGGCGCGTGACTCGCAGGTACATTTTCATTGCCTCATTCCGTGAGATAATAGAACGAGTAGAGTACAAGTACGTGCCGTTACTACCTCCAATGATAGATTAGTTTTGCCAGCATGAGTATACAACCTGGCAATTTCGGGATTACTGCGATAAATGCATCGATATTATCCATGTGCCATCCATCCAATGGTGTTAATATACTGCGTCCACGCGTTTATGTTGTTTTTGAAAGCTCGAGTGATGCAATGAGGCATTGCGTAATGCTATAACGATTATTATATATTTTAGTGAGGAAAATCTATTTTGTTTATGAAGATGTTGTAATCGAGTTTGTTATTTTGTCAACATTTTGTATAATTTTACAGACATAATCAGGCTAAATTACTTTATTTTAATAACAAATAGTATATTTTTGTTGTTTTTTGCTAATCACCTGCGGGCAATTAGCAATAGGTATTTTATATTATAAAATTATATTATTCAAAATTTTACACGTTTTTCCGGGGTAAAAAGTAATATTTTGACTTAGACTTGAGTTGAGGTGGTAAACGAAAATAAGCCCCTATATTTTCTAGATTTTCATCACGTTGTTAAAAATAATCAAGATGTATGAAACAAATAAACAATGCTGGACAAGAAATTAATAAATCCCAAAAATTTACGATCCCGACGGGATTCGAACCCGCACCTTCCCCTTCAGCGCAGGGGTGCTCTTTTTCCCTGCGCTGAAGGGGAAGGTGCGGGTTCGAATCCCGTCGGGATCGTAAATTTTTGGGATTTATTAATTTCTTAGAAATTACCCAGAGTATAATAAATAAAAACCTTAGAAATGCTGGACAAATTAAACAGAAAAAAACCGCGCTTCCAAATATTTTATTATTTTAATAAGTCTTTTCAAACCACATGCTCGACAATGCCGAATTATAGGTCATGTAAACCCTACCGAAAGCAAGACATTAAATCCCTTGGTATTAGCCGGGTTATAATGTTGTACTGAATTTCATTATAACCCGCTGGTTAATAATATGATTTCACTTTTCATAATTCTTATTACTATATGCATAAAGTTTAATTTTGCTAAACACAATTTGTCCTAGGCCATGGCCTACTTGATTTGACAAAATAAATGAAGTTTGCCTCCGTGTGAACCCCGGTCCGGAGGAGCGCGGTGTTCGAAATTCGAATTTCGAATCTAGGACCACGGCTTGTGCTTTCGAATTTGGAACGTCGCGCGCCTTCATTTGTTCACGCGTGACGAACAAATCGAGTTCTTGTAGGTGCCTATAGAAGATTTAATTTCAAAAATAATATTGAAAATGTCGAGTGATGAAAGTGTTTTGACTCCTGAGTTTATCAAATTAGATGCCATAGGCATTGTCAACAATCTGCTGCCAGAGAAGTCAAAGGAAAACATTATTTATCTACTGAGCCTGTTTTTTTGTCTCGCATAAGGTGTGAAAAGTAGAGTATACACCTCGGGGATAAGACTGTTTTAGTCTTGGGCGGTTGAACCCCTCACTGCACTCAGGACTCAGTCTTAATTCCCTCGCTTCGCTCAGGAATTAACTTATAACTCCCTCGCTACGCTCAGGAGTTAAATTATGAGTCCTTCGTTACGTTCGGGATTCAATTCGCTCCCGTGACATAAAACAGTGCTT
This sequence comes from Eupithecia exiguata, assembly GCA_947086465.1. NCBI lineage: Eukaryota > Metazoa > Arthropoda > Insecta > Lepidoptera > Geometridae > Eupithecia > Eupithecia exiguata. The sequence continues at coordinate 5,013,575 of OX352226.1, forward strand.
TATCCCCTTAGTGTATAATCTACTATTATAGATTCACTATTATCCACAACTAGGCAACTTCATATTCTTTCTTGTTGTAAAATAGGAAAAGAAGGTAAACGCGTGGACAGAGTATCTATAGACTGTTGATAGGTACTACTCGTAAAATAGTATCCAATATTGGATATTGGAATAAGTGGGATACTACAAAGGCTTTTGATGCATACTGTTGCAGGGCATTTCGTCGAAACTATTCCACTATTGGATATTGGATTAAGTGGGATACAACAAAGGCTTTTGATGCATACTGTTGCAGGGTATTTCGTGGAAACGAAGTCTGTGTACTCAATACACAGACCTAGTTTCGACGAAATACCGATACCTGTTACTGCTACCAGGAATACCTAATAATATGTTTACCCTCAAAGCCTTATAGGTTTTCTAGTGGCCGTTTGTAGTGTATCCAACTATAAACTCTGGCCTACAGCATTGCTAGTGGCAAACTAGCAATGGATCTGCTGGTAGCTTTGTCTTTGTGAGCGTACAGGCATGTCATGTACAGGTTCGGTATGTTTGCAGCTCTCCTGACTCCGATGACACCCTGCCCGGCGAAGAAGATGACGACGGTCGTGATGATACCTTTCTAGTAAACACCAACGCTGAAAACAAATTCTATGGTACGTTTTGCATATGTACCTCTTTATTCATATACCTAGGGTATGTAGTAGGGATATAGGTTTCCCAAAAAATATCTAGTATTTTTAGTTTCTGCACATTGCCTTGCTCGGATAAAACAACTAATAACTTTAATATTAGGTCATAACAAAAACCAACAACTCAATACTTTAAGAAATCAATTCTATGCAATAACAACAACTACTGAAGCAAATTTTTATAAATTCCCATTGCAGCACATCAAATGGAAAAATACAGCATCGTGCTTTATTTTGTATTGGACTTGTTATTGGTTTATAAAGTCACTCACGCAAGTAATATAAAATGTTACGGCTCGTCGGAAAATTGATTAAAGTGCCAATCTTTTCTTTTCATCTACCCAGTTCTTTTCAATTTAACGTTTATTCGCGTTAGTATTTAATGTTTGAAATACTCGTGGCTTTGAAGCTGGAATAGTGTTGACTGGGAGGTATTGAACACGACGTAACCAAGTTGAAGGTATTGATCCGAGTTCCCCAGTGCACACGTCAAGACAAAGTTGCAGATTAACACTCGGCTGGTTTTCAAAGCTTGAAACGAAACGTAACAAATGTTCGCTTTATGTTCTTTGCACCGTATGAAAGATGGCACAGCGTCGTTGAAATTAAACTTTGTCTTTTAGAAAACTTGACAGTCAACGAACTTTAAGTTGTAGGTATGGATCCGAGTTCCCCGGTGCACACGTCAAGACAAAGTTGCAGATTAACACTCGGCTGGTTTTCAAAGCTTGAATAGAAACATAACAAATGTTCGCTTCATGTTCTTTGCACAGTATGAAAGATGACACGGTGTCGTTGAAATAAAACTTTAAGAAAATTTGTCAGTCAACGAACTATAAGTTGTAGGTATGGATCCGGGCTCCGCGGTGTCTTGATCAAGTTGCAGATAAACACTCTGCCGGTTTTCAAAGTTTCGTTCCAGTAACGTAACAAATGTTCGCTTCATGTTTTTTGCAGCGTATGAAAGATGGCACGGCGTCTTTGAAATAAAACTTTCAGAAAATTTGTCAGCCAACTATTTTTTTTTACTATTCTCTGAACGAATAATTCTTTGTTGCCACAAATCCTCTTGGAGACATTTTGATAAATAATAAACGACTTCGCGCTTTTGTTTCAACATTGCACAATAAACAAACAAGTACCGCTTTTAGTACGTACACCGCCGCGTTTTATGCGTTTCGCATATAAATAATTACTATATACCTACATAGTTGCATCCTTAGCTCTACCTGCTCTAACGATATCTGATCAGGCACTTATCAAGTATATTGTATAGATATTATTTTAAATATTGCTATGGTTTTACTCTGTAATTAAGATATATTTTTTTTATCATACCTAGTTATGTTTAAGCACGCCTTTTCGTAACCCGTGTGGTTGGCAGGCAGAAAATTCCATCGGCAGTATGACAGCCATTTGTGTACTTTTAAAAACTTTGTGCATTTAGTTAATAATAGTTTCGCTTCAAAAGCATTATGAATGGGGAAAATAAGATATATTTTTGAATATAATTCGAAATGACCCCGAGTATGCAGTATATGCCTGGCAGAGATAGCTCGTAATCTGTATTGTTCTTTTCCTGTTTTGCATATCTGTTTTATTTGGGGTGCAATAAATAATATAGCATCGTTCATCCCAATCCGAGCGTTAAAACTTCGAAATTTTATAAACGATAAATAATCATACGACTTCGCACTTTTTTTCAAGCCACAGTTCAAATTTACTGAGTCAGCGCATGATTGGGATCTTTCCTCCTCCGCGATAGGAAAAGTGGAAAAATCTAGAGACCTCCAATTTACAACATGATAAAATGTCCAATAATTCAATGACATCAGATTAGGTTGGATTCGAAATCAATGGACAAGTCTAGCAAAGATCGGAAAAGTCCCTTCATGTCGCATAATCTTGGGACGCTTTATATGTATACCTGGTATTTAAATTATTTACCGTGTAAGCAAATCTTCAAAGTCTTAAGAAGAGAAAAGGAGGAGTTTCGTTGGGCTTTATGTAATACAGGGTGGATTTTCTGACGAGACAGTAAGGAGAGGTACCTTATTCGGCTTAGTGTATCCGTACAAGAAAATGGTCTTCGGAGACTAACCATAATTTATAGAAAAAATTTCATCCTTTACACAGGTTTTCAAAAATTTACACTTTTTACAAAAATAAGTAAAAAAACTGGTAGCAAACAAATTGAGATTTTACACAAAAACTTTTTTGATGCCAATAATGATAAATAAAAAACTCTTAACCTAACTAAACAGAATTATACGATTGCCCTGTCAAAACGCCTTCGTCGAACGACTGTATGTATATAGGTAGGCTGTGGTAATATCTAGTACCTAAGTACGTAACATGACGTGAATTGTCATGTCATGTGTCAGTACACATGACATGACAATTCACGTCATGTTGAATAGAGGCGGGAAATGCTTGATTGCGCGATATCATCCAGTTAATTGGGAAGCGCTTTAGCAAGCTATGGCTAACCAATTGTCTTGAAGCCTCCTTGCCACCTACTCATATTATACATATGATAGCTCAATCTCCGGGGCAGAGTGTGCATTATGAACGTTGCATTAATTATTTGATAATATCTGGTATAATTATCTATTACTCGCCAGCTAAATCGGTTCTGTAGAGTCTAATCTAGTCTTCGGGCCAGATGTTTTAGACCATAACATGTGCTAAGTCCCATCCATAATTAAATAATTTAAAGTTCTAATCTGCATCGAATATACGTTATCCGAATTTTTGTTTCCGAACATTTTGATTGTGTCACTATTTTCAGAAACTTGTTTTTGAAGTAAAAACACTTGAAACTTGATTTCAGCAAAAGGTACCGTTCGGTGCTGATTGATACTCCCTGGAAGCTTTATGATCTTTAGAGTGGAATGCCCCTAAAGGAGGAATTTTACAGGTGCAGTCCCAGGCGGTTCCTGCAACAGTTCTCGTCTCGGCCGTTTCTTTGACTCTTTACTCCAACAACTGCATGCGATGTCCTATTTGTGTCCTGGGCTGTTTCCCTGGGTGGACTGCGGCCCGCCAACTGGGGCGAGCGGTAAGTGCTTATGATTTGCCTGTGAAATTAATCTATGACAAAAGTCGAGGTGTACAATAATGTATTTTAGATCCGACAAAAGGATAGATGTCGCATGCGTCAAAGCGGATACATTTTTAGCTGTCTTCAGTGGGTGTAAGAGGGGGCGTTCTCAAATTAAATACAATTTTTGTACCTTATAAATCCGTTGATTATTACTTTTAGATATATTTTTTTATCCACCGCCGTGATGGCCTTGTATTTTTTGTATTCTGGAGGCCTGGATTTGTGACCTCAGTGTAGATAATTGAATGAAAAACAAAAGATAATTGCGCGTAAATAGAAGCTGTCTGAATTGGTTTGAAGTTTACTTTTAGTTCAACTTGTTAAATAACCTCTAAGGTATTGATATTGGCAAGGAAACCAAAATTAAAACCATTCATTCATATTTTCGTCACCAACATGGTTGGAGAAGCTTTCATTGAATAACCATCACTAGTATGTCGTTTCTCTAATCTCCGACGATTATAGAATAGCACGTTCGTGCTGATTAAACGATCAGTTACAATCCGCGATAATTCGTCCCGATCATGAAGCTTCGCTGCTCACTGCACCGAACTAATTTAATCTAGGCTTATTAGGGCCAAGCTACGCTTGCTTAGTTGCTGCAAATTGGTATTACGCCGTATTAATTGGTCATTGGTCGGTTGACATATCGCATGAGTGGGGGCTTTAGCGAATTCTAGTTTAACAAGGTAGTGTGACATGCCATTTTCAATCCTTAAAAGTTACATTAAATGAAAGAGATTTAAAAAGTACTTTTGAGTTTGATACACCATTATTCATGACAATTTAATTAGGTATGTATGAAAAAGTAGGTTATAAAAAAAGCAGAAGGAAAACAATCCTTACGTTATGCAAGTACAGAAATGGAAATTCAATCCCCCAAATCTACCAGATTTTCATCATAGCTATTCCCACAATATAAACACAGAAAACTGGTTAATAAAGTTTTTTCCGTGAATCCTTTGGATTGCTATGAGCTACTTCGAAGAGTATTATATTAAAATGATATTTATTACCGTCTCGACGCTCTTACCTTGAAGTTTCTAAGAGCTTGTTAACTTTGAAGATTATTGAGTCTAGGACTTTTTTTGCGTAAAGTATCTAACACGAAACTTTTGAGCACATTTTCAAGTTGGCGGAGTTCTTTCTCCTACCTGATGCGCTGAACCACTGAGTAACGATGTTTTTAAGCAAGGGGGAGGAATAAACTTTACTTGCAGATAAAAACGACATAATCAAAAAGTATGGGGTCATTCTTCATGCATGCCCCGATCAGCGGGTTTATTACGCTAAATCAATGGATCCGGTTTAAATGATCATTTGATAAAAATATGTTTTATACTTTCTTTGATTAAAATAGGACTGTAAAAATAAGGTATTACTAAAATATTTCTGTTCATTAAAGTCTCGCTATTACACAAAGCTTGACCGATTTGAATAAATTTTTGTGTTGATTTGATTCTAATGGGGTGGTTTAAAAAAAGGGTGATACATGATACTGACGGAGTTCACGGGGTCATCTAGTTTATTTATAAAATATCCTAATACTCACGTCACATAAATAATGATAACATCTTAAAAATTGTAGTGAAACTTAGTTTTGACCTTTGAAAGGATACACGGACAACGGACAATGGACCTACTTCGTTGGAGAAATCATCTAGGGAGTTAACTAAACAGGATTTCTTTTATCTAGGAATGTTCGTGATCAAGGCTGTTGGACTAATGTTTGGGTGCATCATATTATTCGACCTTCTCGGGGCGTACGGAAGCCCCGGATCTTCCACCGCTACCCTCGTCATCATGATCCTACTGATGCTTTCAATATTCGTTATCTTGATCATCATATCTAGGAAACCACAGAATCGGTAAGTTAAATTTAGAGAAATAGAACCAAATCGAAGTAACATTGCTTTATCAGTGCTTGAATTAATTTGATTTTGAAATATATTCTAAAAATACTTCACATTAAACGTTTCTCGTTTAGGTTGGAATATAAACTTTTCACGCGTAAATGTAGCAGATCCTCTTCACTTTGAATAATCAACCAAAAAAATTTTAAGTAATAAAACTTTTATTCCTGAAGTCTTTTAAACTGCTTTAGACGTAGTTTAACATTCTGTTTCAATTTCTTGCTCTAACTAAAATGATCTCTCCCTCATTAATAGCTAACAGGCACATCTTCAAGTTTTTTCTCTTTATTTATTTATCTTAAAGTTTATTTACATTTACATGCATGATTTTATCGAAGCTTTAAGTAAATCTTGAGCCATATGCTGTAGGTATTGCAGCTGACGTTATACCTTTTGTTTCAGCAATGGACTAATTTATGCAACACCCTTCCTTCCCTTCGTGCCAACGATTGCAATAATAGTTAACATCTACTTGATCCTCAACCTCTCGATCTTGACTCTGATACGATTCATTGTTTGGATGTCACTAGGTATGTTTCGATTTTTATCATTTTCAACTCTACTTATACAACGTGTCCACGGCAATGCTTCCAGTATTTATTTTAAAAATAATAAGACTGTGTTCACTGAGTTTTCACCACGCCCACAAAATTCTAAAAGGAGAAACTCAATTTTTTGGCATTAATAGATAGATGGCATTAATAGATAGATAATAGATAGTAAAGATTAACGCTGTCTTAACTTTTTAAAATAATAGTGCTTCTGTATAGACATGCAGAATGCCCAATTTTAAGTTAGTTTATAATTAAACATTTCCCTCCGATACAGTAGTTCAACTGAGTAGTTCAACTAGTTGTACAAATAATACACCACTGTATCATTAGTCCAACTACATTTGTAAAATATTTTTTTCGTAATTCATGTTCGAAAAAAGTATAATTATGAAACGATGGCATGAAGCATTGTCTTACGTCACGGGCGTCAGTGAATCCCGAGTGTAACTCAGGATTCGAGAATAAAGTGGGTTGCAGACCACAAGATAAGCTTACTTAGTTTTAGCTTAGCTTGCATAGCTGAAGCAATTTTCATACACGTGGTAGGCAAACTAAGCTAAGTAGTATGAAAAACTGCCTTAGCTATGGAAACTAAGCTAAACTAAGTTAGTTTAGCTTTCGATCTGCAACCCGCCTAACTCACAAGTGGTGCAAGGGACTAGAATCCTGAGTGCGAGAGGGATTTAATCACAGCTTTATGCGCGAAGAAAATGATCTAGTCTCACACTTTCTCAGAAAAAAAAAGTAAAAGCTTGGTAACGTGCTTCACGGTATTAGTTTTTTTTTTGCCTTCTGAACAGAACCTCTGTTCAGAGGGCAAACAGTTCTTACTTCGAAGAAAATCTCATTGTATGAATCTCAAAAAACCGATCGAGGGCGGGGCGGGGTCCGGCGGGACCCGCTTTCTGCCCCGGCACTATCCCACTGTCGTCGGCACTCATCGCCCGCGCGATTCACTTTCACTCGCTGCACTCGCGAGTTAGAGCGGCTCTTGCGGGGCCGAGCTCGGCAAGCGTTTCCTACGAAACGTTCCCTCGCTTCGCTTGTGAGTTATTTTAGAATCCTGAATTGAGCTCGGGATTCAATGACGCGCGTGACGTAGGCCAATGCTTTATGCCCTCGTTCTCATAATCTACTATTATAATTTATACAGAGTGGGGCAAATTTTTGGCCCCTTAAGGGTAGCTACCTTTTCTTTTGTAGTTAGAAGGTTTTGTTCTAAGGAACTTTCTGTTTTATTTTGAAGAAAAAAATATTTCCATTTTTAGATTTTTGAAAAAAAGTACGGTTCAACCAAGAAATGACATTCGTCAAAAAAAATAAGTTGGTCTTAATCGACTCTATTTCCAACCAGGAACACTTTTCCCAAAGTAACTTACCAAATCTAATCGTAAGTTTTGGCAATAATTAAAAAACACAAACCTCCTTCCTGGTTGGAAATAGAGTCGATTAAGACCAACTTATTTTTTTTGGCAAATGTCATTTTTTGGGTGAACCGTACTTTTTTTCAAAAATCTGAAAATGGCAATATTTTTTTCTTCAAAATAAAACAGAAAGTTTCTAATAACAAAACCGTCTAACTACAAAAGAAAAGGTAGCTACCCTTAAGGGGCCAAAAATTTGCCCCACCCTATATATTAACAAGTAGGGTGCAACACCAGAGAACGTAATATTAGGAATATTGATAAATTTAGTTGGCATCCCTTTTTTCGATTCTGCCATTATAAAAACCTAGACGTTTTTTCTCAAAATCTTTCTTCACGGCATAAAACGTAGGCGTACAGTCTCAAATTCAAAGTGAATTATGTAGAGTCTGTTCTAAGTGTAGGGATATTTCCAGGGTTGGTAATGTACTTCAAATACGGCATCAAGAATTCGACCCTGGAGGGTATCCGTGAGGCGCCCCAGAGCCCCCCGCCGCCCAACCCGCTGGACCGCACCACCATGCCCCCGCCTTCCCCGCGGTCCACCGCCGATCGCAATATATTCGAGGGTGACGGCAACGATGGACTCTTCCGCAATGGAAATGGAAACCTCTACAGGAACCCTGTTAATAATTTCCTCAACGAGTACGTATCTTGTGTTTTAGGTCTTAACACATTTACTTATGTATCGTGTAGTACAGTACATACAACACTGCAAAATCAATAGTACGTACTTAACTTATGTAATGTAAAGTATCTGACGTATGCAAGAGTCTTTTATGATAAAACGTAATAAAGTAGTACGTGTACATCGTCAATCACATCGCTACTTTCCATCAGGTGAGATTGTGGTCAAACGAAGGTCTATAAACTATAAATAAAACGTCATGTGCGAGTTGGATTCGCGCATCAAAAGGGTTCCGTACAAAATTTTACTCGAAAGTAACTTTTTTTGTGAATTAGCAACAAATTTACGGTTTATAGATTTTTCCTTTATTTGTGCTGTAAGATCTTACTTCTTGCCAAATTTCATGATTCTAGGTCAACGGGAAATACCCTATAGGTTTTGTGTGCATAAATGGCTGTAACTTTTGATTGCGTTGACTTAGAAGTTTGATTTATATCGCGGCTGCAATAGGTTTCAAACTTGAGTGTGAAATGAATTTCAATTCGATACCTCCACGTGTTTCTGAGAAAAGAGGGTTGACAGACGGACAAACGGACAACAAAGTGATCCTATAAGGGTTCCTTTTTTCCTTTTGAGGTACGGAACCCTAAGCACTAAAAGACTTAAATCCGTATACTCGAACACCAAAATTGATATTTGAATTGATTGATAAATAGTAATACTTGATTGACAGAATTGATAGAATTTCGAAACAGATTCATGATTTTTTCCTTTTTCAATATTGCTCAAACAGATGATCAAAAATCATCATTGAGACCACTGATTTGCGTTTGAGTGTTCGAGCGTTAATCGCACTATTTCTGGCATTATCCAAACTAGACAGCAATTTGTCTAGAGTAGAATGAGACAACATTACATCGAATTCATACATTATAATATCTAGTTTTGAAGATCTTAGTTAAAGACCTGTTCATCACATCTTCACTCTCTAGTATTATTCAGTTCATCTTAAATTAATTTAAAATATGTAACTTATTTTAATGCAGACCCTATTTTTTTTTCTTCAAAATCGAGCTCGTAACTCCTAACATGACTTTTCGATAAGTTTCACGGTTTCAGACTTCCACTAAGGGGCCCTGAAAAAACCCCACTGTGTATATTTTTATAATCAATAGATACTCTAAGGTTTTTTTTATTTATTATAGTACTCTGGGATTTATTAATTTCAATAGATACTCGTTTGACCACAATCTCGCCTGAAAAAACCTTATTACGCATTGTATGAAATTTTACCCAAGACAAAGCCTTATCCAAGCTGCGTCCATGCTTCCGTGCTGCCTGTCTACGAATGATAGAATGAATGAAACTTTTTCGCTTCGTTAAACTTTTGTAGTTCAAAAGAGCTATGATTCATTGAATCCTTTGTTGGCAGGTTCCCTCAAGCCTCGCTATTGACGTGGCACGACTCAGATTTGCAGACGGTAACGACAAATCGCACTCAAACTCAAGGCCCGTACAAGCAAGTGGAAACACGGTAAATATTTAAATCTATTCTTTCCATAAATCCTTCGGACTGTGAACTTAGAAGTATGAGTGAAGTGGAATATTACATTTGTATTCCACAGGGAAGCCTTTCAAACATACGAATAGAAATATACATTTATGTATATCTCGACTCTCGACTAAACTTCCAACGATCTAGAACGTTTTCATTAAAAAATTCAATAGTTCAGTTCAGAAATATCTCAAGAAGATATGCCGATTCCAGCATTGTCTATCTATATTCGTTGGACTCGAGTATTGATACTCGTAGCTAATGTTTTATTCTTGGCCAATACAATTACCTACTGCCAGATAATTTTTCATTGTAAATGGAATGATTGCAACTCAGGTCATATTTTGCGAAAAGTGCCTCTATAAACCACTATCAGAGAGGATAAAATCATAGAATTCGTTTGAATATCATGGAACTACAAATATTTATATTAAATAAAATAACAATAAAGAATAGGTACCAGAGTTTGCCTCTTTCCACTGTTTATTGGCAGTTCACGTTTGATGTTTGATTTGATTTAAGAATTGGTCCGTTCTATTCCAGCTACAATATGCAGAACAACAGTGCTTCGTCGCATGCGTTGATTCGTCCCCCGTGGGCATACCCTGACGCTCCCTACGAGACCTGGGAAGACTAAACCGCTGACCAAAGCCTTTCTAAATGATAACGACTGCTTAGATTATACAAAGGATGGCATACATATGATACATGACGATTACTGCATTTGCTGGTTGTATGTTGTAATTTTTAACTATACATACAATGTGGATGTTTGTTTTTGATAATAAACATAATGTTATTTATCGTTAAGTATTCAATGTTCGTAAATACATAGTATTGTTTCAATTTGCATCAGTAGTCATAGAAATAAAAATAATTACTTATACACTAATACTCGTACTTCTAATCTGGATGTTTGTTTATGATAATAAACCTAATGTTATTCATCGATAGGTAATCAATGTTCGCAAATAGTATTGTTTCAATTTGCATCAGTAGTCATAGAAATAAAAATAATTACTTATACACTAATACTCGTACTTCTAATCTGGATGTTAGTTTATGATAATAAACCTAATGTTATTCATCGATAGGTAATCAATGTTCGCAAATAGTATTGTTTCAATTTGCATTAGGATTCATAGAAATAAAAATAATTACTTATACACTAATACTCGTTCTTCTAATCTGGATGTTTGTTTATGATAATAAACCTAATGTTATTCATCGATAGGTAATCAATGTTCGCAAATAGTATTGTTTCAATTTGCATTAGGATTCATAGAAATAAAAATAATTACTTATACACTAATACTCGTATTTCTAATCTGGATGTTTATGATAATAAACTTAATGTTATTCATCGATAGGTATTCAAGTTTCGTAAATGGTATTATATCAATTTGCATCAGTATTCATAGAAATAAAAATAATTATACACTAATACTCGTACTTCTAATCGTATTAACTTATCATTGTAACTGTGTTTTAGGAAGGTTTCAAAATATACACGGTGTAACATGAGTGGTGGATCATCGGTGGCTGGGGGGTGGGAGACTTCAGTACCTATTGATTTAACCCCCATGTATGTTCTGCGATATTCGTTGGTTCAAAAGTTATTTGGTGAAATTTTAGTCAAAATCAGATTTCAGTCTAAATTTCGTAATTACCGCCAAAATATTAGGTCCACGACCTTGTCTTTTTATTCTAAACAAGATAAATAGTGGATCTGTCGTACCCCTATACCAATCAGAGTCTTGGTTTTATAAAAAACAAAAATAAGAAAATTATAGCTAACTTTCTTTTCAAAATCTAGTAGGTACTTATATAAGCTTTGATTGGTTCCAAAAAAAATATTTTTCTTTATATTATTTTCTGCAACTTATCTAAAAAACTACTGGCTTTCATGAAAAATTAACCCTGAAATTTTCATTTGGATAGTACTAGGGTATCAAGTTGAAAAATTTACTTAAATGGTGTCATAGTGCCAAAAATCCGTGACCAAATAGCCTTGTTAGCCAAAAACTACTGGTTCATGTTAAGGAAAGGATAGCTAAATAAAACCATTATGTCTCGTTCTTGCATGGCTGTGATAGGCTGATTAGGTAGTATGGTATTTTTGAAGTTTGAATTTGAATATAACGTGCCACTTCGCACGGAACGTAAAGGGTTTTTTAAATGGAGGTTTTCCATGTAGACGGATAGGATAGGCCGTGGGTGGCCCCCCACGGCCTATCTTTTATTTTTATTCTTTTTTATTATAATATTATCTTTTGTACACCAACTCTTTGTAATATCCCCAGATGAGAAAATCTACAGGGTCGAGGTTTGGCGACTGTAGGGGCTAGACTATTAGCCCGCCACGGCCTATTCTATCCGTCTACGTGGAAAATTTCCATTAAAAAAATCCTTTACGTTCCGTGCGAAGTGGCACGGAAAATTCAAATTCAAACTCCAAAAATACCATACTACCTAATCGGCCTATCACAGCCATGCAAGAACGAGACAATGGCTTTATTTAGCTATCTTTTCCTTATCATGAACTAGTAGTTTTTGGCTAAGAAGGCTTTTTGGTCACGGATTTTTGGCACTATTACACTATATAAGTACATTTTTCAACTTGACGCCCTAGTACTATCCAAATGAACATTTCAGGGTTTATTTTTCATGAAAGCCAGTAGTTTTTTAGATAAGTTGCAGAAAATAATATTAAGAAAAATATTTTTTTTGGAACCAATCAAAGCTTATATAAGTACTAGGTTTTGAAAAGAAAGTTGGCTATAATTTTCTTATTTTTGTTTTTTATAAAACCAAGACTCTGATTGGGGATAGGGGTACGACAGATCCACTATTTATCTTGTTTAGAATAAAAAGACAAGGTCGTGGACCTAATATTTTGGCGGTAATTACGAAATTTAGACTGAAATCTGATTTTGACTAAAATTTTACCAATAACTTTTGAACCAACGAATATCGCAGAACATACATGGGGGTTAAATCGATAGATACTAAGGTCCCCCCACCCCCCAGCCACCGATGATCTACCACTCATGTTACAGCGTGTATAATGAATCATATACTCGTAAATAGATATAAAACAGTATATTCTCTTCATCTATTGTTTATCAAAAATGTCTGTGATTCTTCTAGAAATTCTCTAATTACCTCGTATATTTTTCCAGTTCTAACGAATTCCAAATTTTACTGTGTGTTAAAAACATATCCAATTTTCTATGGCAACCTTTACAATCTTCATAATTTTATTTAAATAAAAAAACTTAAGTACTTCCCTTACTTACTTTACAGACCACAAAAAGAAAAACATCTATTTTTTCTACTTTAACTTTATATCATTAATTGAATTTATTTTTAAAATAAATCGTTTGAATACTATACAACTAAATTTTTTTATTTACGTACTATACACGTTGGAAGTTGCAAAATCGTTTTATCTTAAAAGTTTTAATAAAACGTTATCCGCATTTTTAACGTACCTACCTAAAGGTTAGGTGTTTTATCATGTAAAATGTACTATTGTTTTAGATATTATCTTTAAAAGGGTCTATTCTGCTCATAAATTTTATAAAGTAGTAATTTTGTATTTATTGGTGTAATTTTCTAAATGTTGTCTTCTCTTTTGTCTCAGTTAGTTAAGTAATTTCGTAGCAACAGTCATTTAATGTGATAGGTAACAATTATTGACCGTTTACTGACCGACAACTACACAGATTCGACTTAACTTTCCATTTAATGAACGATCACGTAAATCGTGGTTACGTTTTCGAAATCTTCTAGAATCTTACCAATGTGATATTTTATGTAATGCTAACTATTTAAAATATTATAATATTGTTTAGTACTTATCTTTATATAATCGTACTTATCTAAATATTGTATAACGTAAAACTAGGATTCTGGTTTCTACATAATTCATAGAAATTTTTATTCAGAATTTGAACTGTAGTTATGCCCTTTGATTAATCATCGTACATAACGGGGGAAGTATTGAGACCGGTAGACCTAAATTTTTTCACTTCATCCCTAAGACTACCTACTCTATATAAGACTACAAAACATGTGTCCGAAACATGTAATTAAGTCATTTTATCTTCCATCATACATACAAGCTGTATTAATCCTGTGTATCTCTTAGCCTATACCTTTTAACGTTAATATTTAGGGATCATTATTGTATTAGATTTGATTAGATTCGTGTTTTAAAAGAACTGATGGCTATTTTATATAATTTAGTAATTTATACATATCTATGAGGCTTTTTTCTTGATTTTTCAATCACGCACGAGTGATAGTTTTGGTAAAAATTTAACGTATATATAAGTGAGCTACTCGTCGAAGTGAGAATCGGGTGTCAGAGTAGCTCAGGGTATAAAAAATAAATGGATAGGCCTTATTCGTAAAAACGTTGTTGTTATTTGATAAACTAATAGTAAATTGTTGGCTTAAAAAGTTTGATGTGAAGCTCGCATCGAAAATTGAAATAAATAATCAAATTGTTAAATCATTGTTCGTCAAAATAACTCGTATTCAAATAAATGTGTAGATTACTTGTAAGTTAATTCTGGATGTTTAGGCTTAAACTGTGTGATTTAGTTAGTAAATAAATGTGTTAAGGGATCACTAGATAACAACACTTTAAATCCGAGATACGATCAAAAAAACTTATTGCCCTCTCCTGATAAACAAAAAATATCATTACTTTTACTGGCCCAAATTCCATAATATGATTATGTTAAACCACCGGTCATTGTGCTTTCGGATTATTTTGTTAGTAGTTATTGAATATTAAGTGAATAACTCACTTCATCACTTCAAATCAGATGAGAGTTGCAAATCTTAACGGTACAGCTGTACATTCTAATGTTATCTCATTAGTTTTCTCTTTTATGTGTCAATATGAAAAAAAACACTTCTTCCATATATCATAATAATTTAAGCTACATAAAATACCTTTGTGGGTATTTTTTCAGTTCCGAGTTATAACATCGGAATAAAATAGGATTAAAATTTGAGACGCATCGTTATTATACATTATTACCCTGATAAGTATTTTAAGTTAAGAAATAAGCCGAAGAACTCAAAGCCGTGATATGTTGTAGATAGATAATAAAATAAAACCAATCTGGTTAAAATCATCATTAAATTGATTGATAACATTACAATTTTCACTAGTAAGCAGCCATTTTTACCTATCAATTTATCACATAAACTAGAT
Organism: Eupithecia exiguata; assembly: GCA_947086465.1. NCBI lineage: Eukaryota > Metazoa > Arthropoda > Insecta > Lepidoptera > Geometridae > Eupithecia > Eupithecia exiguata. The sequence goes on from OX352226.1 coordinate 5,028,680, forward strand.
GTAATCCAATACATATTGATATTGTAAGGCATATAACCAATAATCATAACTTAATAATCGGTTTCGATCGAAGGCATGTACCTATTCGTAGAATAAGAATTAACTGCTCGGGAAAATGTCAATGTGCCCATAATTTATATCATCTTTTGATATCCAGACCTGTACCAAAGACATACCATTCAAGACAATTATTTGGAACAGAAATTAGATATTTATGTTTCGTAAGTTTTGAGGGAAGAATTGCGTAAAAGTATTACAGCTATATTTGTAACATCTAAGTCTAAGTACGTTCTATCCTATTATAACGCAAACACCTCGACTTCTATTAAACTGATTACCAATTGACCAAGATCTTATGAACATAAAAAAATACTTCAGTTATATCGATGTACGAAACTGAACTGGTACTCGTTATAAGATAGCCGACAATAATTACTCAGGTACATGCTTTCAATAGTTACCTATCGACTTTTACTGTAGTATTACTAATAAATGTTTTGAATGTTCATCTGTATAACCAAACTGTAATCGGAAGCTGACGTACAATCACAGTAATTAAAGTTTTTGTTTCCAAGTCTTACTCTTCTAATATTTTTTAGGTCGACGCCTTCTGTCCCTTTATATGATGGAATAACATTGCTCACGGCAAGTATATTTTTTTAGTATCATCCGATTGATAATACTAAGAAAATCTTTTCGACTGTGATTGTGCTACCGCGTAGTTATTATTAAAATAATGTCAACTACAACATCGTCTTTTATTAATCTTCCCTTTTCATTTAAATTATATTTTACAAATACCGTCTCGTAGATGTGAGAAAGGGGCCTGTTAAGTTGTAGTTCAACATTTCAAGACAATACTCCGTCGCTTGGGCTTGCGCGAGTCGCACTTGTAGGTAAAGTAGAATCCGGCTGGGTTTGGGACCACCGGCCTTGGGGGAGCACTCTCCTCGACCCCAGATAGCGCTAGTTAGTTACGCACCCCTTTCGCTCCGTAAGAGTGGCGTGAGGGACATACATTGTAGAAGTAGGACACGTAGATACTCAGCTGGCAAAGTCGCTCCTGGGCAAACTTAGCCAAGCTCAGCTCAGACGGCCATCGAAAAACTGATGATCATTTCTGATCATCCTGATGTCATGACCTCTCTTGACTCCCTTTTGCTCCCAGGTTGTACACCTATTATTGACACTTAAACTCAATAATAGTTGTACAACCTGGTAGACTTAAACTCCGCTCCATCTTGCTAGTGTTTTTCAACGCTAACAGCCTCAAATCCCAGAGATATCTTCCATCTTTTTCTGCTTATCACCAAATAAACATCATGCTAGTGCAGGAGACCTTTTCAAATAAAGAAATAATGCTGGACAATCCGCACATTGAACCGCACATGTGTACATCACTGCGAAATGTTTCGCACGCCAAGTGGAATAAAAACTCGCGCTGGACGCGAGGCAGAAACAAAAGTGTCGACGCCTGCCAGGGCACCCGGCTCTTCACCAGCATCGCTGACACGACATGCCGCAGACACGACGTTCGTGGCTGGCAGCAGCTGTATGGAAAATAAAGCGCCGTCGTTGAGGGACGACGGTGTACCGCTGCCACCGCACAATAAGGTACAGTCTGCATCCACATCCATGTCAGCTAGAAAGAAGAAGCTGGAACTAGAAGCCAAAAAACAGAGAGCGCTGATCGAACTTCAGTTGATCGACGTTCAGTTGATCGACGTTCAGTTGATCGACGTTCAGTTGATCGACGTTCAGTTGATCGACGTTCAGTTGATCGACGTTCAGTCACACATTAGTAATGCTAGTAATCGCACACGTCACGACATTGAAAACTGGATGGAACAGAGTGAGCACGAACTTGAGAAAGCGCAGCCCACCCCCCACGATGGTTTGAATAAGGGTGAGGTGCACCAGTCGGCGGCACCCGTCGTCGGCTCCTCCGAAGGGATTATTCAGATGCTTGCTGCTGCAGTACAAAACTTAACTGTTGCCTCCACCCATAGTAAGTGTAATGCTAACGTATTGAATCGTTTTTGTACGCCAAGAGATCTACCGGAATACTCCGGCGATCCACTATAGTGGCTTCAGTTTAAGCAGGCGTACGAAGAATCGACCGACGTGTGCAAATTTAGCCCCAAAGAAAATCTGTGGAGATTACGCAAGTGGCTGCGCGGACAGGCCAAAGAAACCGTCTCAGCCTTGCTCATAAGTGCTGCCTCACCTGACCGCATTATGGCTACATTGGAACTTCGTCACGGTGACCCAGAGTTTATAATAAGCAGGCTTATACAGGATGTAAAGAAACTTCCACCCATGTCCAACGAGTACACAAGATATGGATGCATGGCGCTGAAATTATAAGGTCAACCACACTGCCTATTGGTATGCTCTCGGAGTAAGCATCAAGATCGAGAAATAAATATTGGAGAAGTGATCGAGAGAACCATTCCCGAAAAAATAATCGTATAAAAACCATGACTGATCTATTTCACAGGGCTCTGGAATCATCCTATAATATCAAATGCACGACTTCGCACACGAAAAAAAAAAGCAACATAGGATACCATTACCTGAAGCTGCGAGAAGAATATCAAAACCTGTGGAAAAACCAGACTCACTTGAAGGACTTAGTAGTATCGACGAAACACAAAACTTTGATTCCGACAAAAGTGTGGTACTCCGTAATGAAGAATATTTCTAAAGCTCAAACTTGCTAAGTTCTGGATATTCAATGTAAAAAAACCGGATATCCCAGAACCTCAAAAAGTAACAACCCCTAAAGGCGCAAATAACTGGCTCGAACTTCATTACTTCACGTGATTGGGATATGATTTTGAATTTATGAAAGGTACAGAGAACAAAGATCTTTATTTACATATAAATAACTTATCCCAATAGTGTAGAATAGCGGAGATAAAAAATAATATCGAAAAAACGGAAAATATTAATATTTCGTGTTTTAAGATAGGCTTTTGAACTGTTTTTGTTAAATAATTAAAATATTTATACCTTAGGCGCAGGATATTTTTTCAAATTTCAAAAAAATATCTTTACTTTGCATTTATTTTTTGCAATTTTTTAACTGCTCGTCTGACGTGAAAATTACCATTCATTTTATATTTTTTTTAACACATTTGGCAATCAGGGGATTCTACTCTTAAATGTTTGAAATCATAAGGTCTATCTGTTCTTGCCAAAAAAAAGCCAATGTTCGAAAAAAAATCAAGCTTAAAAACATTTTTTGGCAAACATGCACAGTCTTACTTACCATCCTGGTGCATCGACCATGACGTGGCCAAGACCCACGTCTTGGCCTCCGACACAATAGATGGCCACCGGCTTCTGTCCTGCGCCGCCTCCATAAGGACGGAGGGTGCGGGAGAACCCACTCATTGCCCGTGCTAAACTAGTAGCCGAGCCCAACATCATAGGCGAAACAAAATCACACAGGCTACTGGCTCGATCACGTGCTAGCGGATGGAGGAATATCGGTAAAACGGTGTAAAACGGGCTTTCCTTGGAGTTCCGGTTGGTCGACGATTAGTCGGTCGGCTCAGATGCAGGTGGAAGGACAAAGTGGAGAACACTCACATCAAATCTTCGCACCGGACATACGCAAGTACTATTCTTGTTTTCAAATGACATCGTCGACGCAACAAGTATTGTGCGCAAAAATTACCGACATTTAAAATACAAGGGTAAATTTATCATCGTGTGGGATTTATTTTACCACCACCAAACGAACACTACAAATTTCTTTAAATTTATTCTTAGGGAAACTAGCTGTTACTGCCTGACGGAAACTCAGTGGCCCAAATACTGAACTCAGCTACTTTCTTCAGTTCAGCGCCTGCCAGCGTAACAGATGAGGCGATGGAATAAGGTTTTACTCCAGCTTTAAAAACCATCAGCTCGCTTTAACCGGCGCTTTATCTGAGCCCATGAGGCTTTCTTAAGTTGTGAGCTATTTCATTTCCCCCAGATATCCCAAATTGGCCGATAGTTGTTGGCCAAATTTGGGCTGTAAAAATTACAGTGTTAAAATTACGTTAAGAACTAACTTCAACCGGAAAATGATCGAACCACGCCACACTACGAGTATATTTAATTTCAGTTCTGCAGATCTGCTGTCAATTGGTGTCTTTGCTTGATATATTTTGATGGTTTTCTGTAATTTACCCATGAAAAGTACATTTTTATTGTAATTAGCTTTGGTTAAAACCAAAATCTTCTCCACCTCCTCTTACTCCTCGACATGCTTATATAGTTAAGATTGCGGTATGAAGAAGAACTAAAACCAGCCTACATTGACCATGCGTAGGTTAGTAACAATTTTTCATTATTATTGTTGAATCTTTTTGGATAAATAAGCAATGTTTTGTAACAAAGTGATATTTGGAAAGGCTAAACAGGCTCTGGCTAGTCTCTTGAGGCTGTAAAGTCGGTATTTTCTTCATGCTCATGGAGCTAGTTTGTTTATAAACATTGAATATTGATGTGCCATGCACCCGATGACGAATCGATTGTGGTTGGTATTATTGCTTCAGTCGATTTATTAACCACGAATTAAAGACTAACTTTAGACACATAGGTACAATTTTTTTTGACAATAGGTATGTACCTTACATAACTACTGTCACAAAAAATTGTGGGACTGAAAATATAAGCCCCCGACCTACGATAAAGTACCTATAACTGCTCAATACACTTCAGTGAAACGTTATTTATCTGTTAAATAACGTTTCACTGAAGTGTATTGAGAGTCTAGATGTAATAAGATTATGTGACGGAACAGTTCCATCCTCATCTCCATCAATCTCCTAGCTTGAGGCTAGATGATGCTGTGTGAAATGTTCAGCAATATTTACATAATATTTATACTTACGTGCGTGGACAGATTATTTATATAGGTATATATATTAGGTATTGGACAGAAGACTAATAAAAGTGCTTAGGAACTTGCGTTATCATCATCATCAGCCCATATTCGTCACTAGACTTTAAATCAATGGGATAGTTATAGCGTAAAAAAGAACAAATTACTGTCATTCTTTTCTCTCTTTTTTATGACAATTGTTTATGTGAAAGAAACTCAAAAATCAAAAGTCAAACTGACCACAACCCAACGTCAATATAATCTTGAAAGGCTAAGTGTCACATTTTGATATGGATTCGTGTTTGTTTGGGCCCGGCGGGGCTCAGGCGGTGAACATCGAATATTCTGCAGAGTATGAAAATTTGTGTTTTTAAGTTTATTTTTGTTTCGTTTAATATTAATCGAGAGCATATACTTGTGCAGTTGTTGGTTGCAAAAGCCGCTTGGTGGTGGCTTTATCCGAAATTAACCAAATTATATCTTTCCATCGGTAAGCCTATAGACGTGTTTTGGCAAATATTAATAGTAACTTTAATATCTTTGCAATCTGAGGATTTGTTTTTATTAATGTAATATTTAAGTTGTTTCATAAAGTTATTCAAAGCTCATTAGCCTTATAATTCTATAACTCACTAAAATTTTAAAAAGATGGTACATAAGATGTACATTTTTTACGTAACATTTTTTCGTATCGTACAAATACCATACGAAAAAATGACATCTTATGTGCCATCTTGATGCCACCTAGTGAAGTACTGTTGTTGTCGATAGTTTATTGTCGATAAATGTTTAATACAAAACATACACCTCCTTAGGCATAAAAATTGAGAAATTCTTAAGTGTGATGGTGGCGAAACGGTTAACCGTCATCAATAAAAAAAATACAAAGTGATTGGTACCCACATGGATTGACTGACTTGGAGTTGGATTCACTAGATTAAGGTGTCCTGAGAGAGAAAGTCTAATCCAATGATCGTAACGTAGTTAGAAGCTCACAACTAATTCTTATTTTTCACTTCTAGATTTCCAAAAGATCCCATCATACAAGAAAATGGAAAATAAATTTGAGAAGGCATAATTGCGAGCCAACACTCTATTGAACACTCTATTGAACGTGGGGGATTACCGGATTTTTTTTCCGGAAATCCCCCACGTGGGGGATGGCCGTGGGGGATTTCCGGAATGAACCGTTAAAATCATATTTATTATTTCTATGTATCAATAATAAATCATATTTATTATTGATATGGATCAATTGAGCTACCTGTAGATTGTTTTCAACAGTCTGCAGTTAGCTGAATTGTTTCAATTGTAAATACACTACTTGTTCTAATTAGTTTCTATTATTTTTTTAAGATTGTAATTTTCTTTGTTAATAAAGGAATTGTTGCATACGATGAACTTAATTTTAGATTGATTACATTTTAAATTAGATAAGCCACGTTCACCTTCAGTTCAATCTGTAGTACCTACACAAAAATACCTGAGAGTTCGCAGTAATACCAACTATTTGTAATACCTACGCAGTCTACCATGGAGCCTACACATTTTTCCAATCAATAATCCTCCTTAAAAACAACCAACAATCACAAAGAAAGAGCTTTCAGTTCCATTTTCAAAAATAAATTCAAAAAAAAGTATGTTCTTTGTTTATGAAGCACCAAACCGTCGAGTCTTTATGTAAGAGGACGAATGTCTAGTACTGGCTGATGATTTCAGACAAAAATTGAAAAGAAAAATAACTTTAGTCGCTAGAGCGACTATAGTTATTTTTATTTTTTTTAAGCGTAGCTTAGGTGTAAACTTCATTTTGCGGTCTACGGTATAATAAAATATTTGCGAAAAAAAGAAGCAGGCGAATCCGAAATCAATTCAATAGATTGTTTGAAGAAGAATTTCATTTTCAAAGATGAATAAAAATAGAGCTTGGTGTTTAAAAAGCAGGACTGTGGATGGGGGACCTATTTTACAGTATAATAGGTAAAAAGAAACTGTCAATTGAAAGACATGTAGTAAAGGAAATCAGGTTTTATTTGTTTATGCTTTCTTGCATGTGCGTTTTAAATATAACACCGTAAAGAAAGGCCAGAGCCAAGACTGACATTCAAGAACTTTGGGATCATGCAAGTCCGGCACTTCCCTTATGGATAAAAAAAATTGCCATTTAAAAATCACAAACTCGCTTTGTTTCAAACAGATAAACAAAGTTAAAAAGTAGGAATATAATTATAATTTTTACCGAGGTAGTGGCAGAAACTTCACCATCAAATATTACGTACCAGCGCAAGGGTGGCTGTTTAAGGTGCGCTTCCACCAGAGATTTATTTGACTACAAATGAGTTACAATCCTACCAGTAGGAACGGCCATTTGCTCTCGTGGAAAAGGCTTTATAGCAAGCCTTAATCTCGCTTAGCGACAATGCATAAAACTGGTGGAAAGGCACCTTAACTCTGACGAAATTGTGCCCAGCGATAAACTTATGAAAGAATAAAACAAGTGACATAATATTGCCAGACAAACAAATTACAGTACACAGCTCTGGTGGCCCTCACTCACATGCAGAGACGCACTTACAGAAATCGCTAAATATAATATGAAATATTATCAGACGATATGCTGAACATACATAATTTAATGACTACCTAAGACCTAATTGTTAATTTTGGCTATACTCTTCAAATCTAAGTAATGTATGATTCTCTGGTCGCCAATATGCTTTTACTACTATTGGTAGAAGTACGCCAGCACTGTGGTTCGCGACTATTCGCGAAGCACAGTCCTGGCGTATAATAGGACCGTAATAATGGTATTCTCAAACAAGTAGAAATCACCTGTGTATTGTTCCCACATAAGTAACTTAATTCAGGGTGAATCATTACATGAACCACGTACAGATTGATCTATGCACGTGGTAAGGCGCATTCACAATTTCTTTAGGTCCGTATTCCAAAAGTTTGCTCAATCATCGATCTATTGTTGAGTAAAAATTATATCGGTAAAGCGTCACTCAAGCATAGGTCGATGACGGTTTCAAATTACCAGTTTAATTTTGGAGCCATGCGCTTTGACTTATTACGAAACTTTATTATTATGTTGATGTGATTAAAGTGTAAATAATGTGTCCGATTTACGTCAACATTGTACAAAATATGATTGAAGAGACTATGTTGATTACGATTTTAGTATTTAGCAGGTATTTTTTATATTTATCAAGTTAAACTACTCATAAATTAATAACACATTTTAAATAATACTTTCAGGAAACGTGGACCGATTTTAAAATCTGTTTCATAATTTACATCGAATAAATTGACTTGTTTTATGAGGTAACCTAAAAAAATGTATATTTGAGTAATTATGGCAGACATATAATCGATGATGTCTATGCGACACTGCCATCTTCACCGAATTCAAAGAACCTAAAGCGCTTTCATTACTTACTTTAGTAATAACTATTGTTATAATAATTGTAACATAAACTACAATAACTTACTCTGACACTGATTATGATAGATTTGGGAGACCAGATGTGGTCTGACACAACGATTAAAAAGAAATGTTATGTTCTCAATACACGGTGGCAATCTACAGAAAATAGTTCAACGCAATGACTGATGCAACTCCTAAATCACCAGTATTTTTTGGAGCTGGTCATGATAATTAATGATGGGTGATGGTTGAAGCATTAAAGATGATAGGATTCATTTAATAAAAAAATAAAGTTTTATTAAATTAATCCTAACAGCGCCTCGCGCTTATCGCACGTCGAAGCAATAACTTTTATCGTTTATACGATGCGTGCACAACCTTTGAAATAATGATGAATTCTTCACAACTGCCAAAATGGCGTCATAACAAAACCTGTAGAAATGTCAACGTTATCGGAACATCGCCATCGCTAAAATGGAAAATCCCAATAAAATAATTGTTGTGTAAGCGACGTAGATAAAGAATGGGCTTGAAGATGGCAGCGGGACAGAATGCTGACCCGCAATCATTTACAATCCCATTCTTCATCTACACGACTTAGTAGAATGATGGTAGTTACAGATCAGTATCTGTAACTACCATCATCCTACTAATCTAATACAGTTACAGGCCTCTATCATGAAGATGGCAGCGGGACAGAATGCTGTCCCGCAGTCATTTACAATCGCATTCTTTATCTACACGACTTAATATTATGATGATAGATACAGATACTACGTAGTACAAATATTGGCTAGTGTAAATGTACATGCATTAAATGGGTTTCAGAAAATACATTGTAAGCCATTTTAAGTACAATGAATTTGGTGGATTATGTCTTGTTAAATACAAAAGAAATGCCAACATGAATATATTGAAAAGCTGTGTCATTACCTTTCCATTTGTTCATCATTTTCTAAAATAAAAAACAACCAATACTCTAGTAAGTATTATGTAAGCCTAATAACTACATTAAGTCCACGCCCCTTTAAAACAGTAAAAATTACTTTAACAAAAGATCACACATACGAGAATTATACAACCCACTACATTCTTATTAGAGATACTACAATGATACTTAAAAATAGATATTCAAAAAAGCATATTGCATAGCGGTCCGAAACGCATTTTTCTCAGTGATAAAAAGTACCAAGAAACCCACCGCAGTAAGAGGATCTTTGGAGTGAGCCAATAGTTTAAAAAACATTGCACATTAGCGGTTCGAAACGCTTATTGCAAAACGATAAACAATACCAACGTACAAGACAACCACGCCTTATTGCGCAGCGAATGATTTTTTAAGTAGAGTTCACTATAACTACAGATTACAAAACGGATGTCTAATTGTATACACGATAAAAGGTAACATACAAAATAGAAATGGCTGATAACAATAACATAAAATGGAATAAATTATAACTGTCGAGACTCACTCGTACTTTTCGCACGTGAAGTGTCACAGGTGGTTTTCATCGTCTGGTGCGGTTTCGTCTGGTGCCTCTGGTTCGCGTTTATCCGGTTCTGCACTATTCTTTTCCGGTTCCGGCGTTTTGTCCGGGGAGGCGTCGACGCTGGTCGAAGGCTCGTCCTTCTCCTCGATGGGCCCGTGCTCGTTGCGAAGACTGGCGCCGCCGCACTCGCCCGTCGGACGCAGCACGAGGTACATCAGCAGGTCGGATAGCGATATAATGCCGATCACTTTGTCTTGCTCGTCCACGACTACCAGACGATGGACCTGGAATGGCCAGAATTAATTTTTACCGACGAAAAATTTAAGAGGTGGTTCTATGATCGGCTGTATGTTTTTTATGTATGTCCGTCGATTTCGCCGTCAAATACAGATTGAATTTGATTAGATTTGTAAAAAAAATCGCTATTGTGTGAAGAATGATCCCGATGTGGTCCCATAAAAATTTATTTCCAAGGAATTTCCTATTTGACTCAAAAAACTTAAAAATCAGTGTAAATACTAAGAAATATATAATATATAATCACACTAATAATAAATGCGAAAGGATAGATGTATGTTTGTTAATTCATAACGCCAAAGACAAGGATCGGATCGGGTTGCAACGAATATCGCATAGATGTCCCATGCGATATAACTGATCTGATCTACAAACGTTTGCAAAGTACATAATGCGATTGTTTAAAAAAAAAATATGTTACCACCGCGGGCGGACCCATCCTCTTAACAACCACAAACAATATGAATCGGTCCATACCATAAATGACGGAGAAATCGACGAAAATTCTAAGAATACCGTATCTATTGGCTACTTTTTATCCCAGAAACAATGCGTGCGCAGTCGCAGGTAGAAACACGTCATTTATAAGCTTAGCTGAACTAGAATAGTAACATACTACATATTCTACATTAAAACTCAACAGGACTAATAAAAGACCTAAGACAAATCCCACAGGGTTCTAGTTACCTCAGCGCGCACGATCCTCTCCATAACGTCGAAGAGAGTCTCGTCCAGCGTGCATTTCTGAACGCCCTCGAACCATTCATTCCGATGCTCATTGGCTTTCTTCAGAGATACGTCCAGATTGTTATAAGTTTTCTCAGCCGCCAGATTCTGAAAATAATATTTACTCAATTAAAGTAATCTGGTCATTATTTTGACAACCTTCTTTGAGCAAGGTTACGAATGCGAGTTCGAGGTATAAAACCTCTCTCCAGCCATTAGAAACGAACGAAATTAGACTTTTGGTTTAGGTTGCACGTTTTTGGTACTGGTTCTTGAAAATGCTAATTTGATTCCGATCAAGGTTTTTTTTTCGTTGGCGACCAATAACTTATGATAATGATGACCTTAACGATGATGCCAATACACTTACATAAGAGGGCGAATTATGACGTCATTATGCGAAAATGATAGGTATAGGATTTCGCGTTCATAGGAGCTAGACAGAGCAAAGCGGTTTTTGTGCAAAAATAAATTTTTTGCTTGTTATCTATTAATTATTCAAAATATAAGCATGAAATAGAAAACGATTACTCTACTAGAACATTAGTCTGGCTATGTAATTCGTAAAAATAATGTGGCGTTGTCGCTGATAATTGAGAACATATCAATTTAACAGATCTTTTTTGTGGTTTTTTTAATTAAAGAAACCAGTTTATTGTCATAAATTCTATTGGATTACTCGGCTTCTACAGGTTTTTCCCCTACCTATCGTATTTCTTTAATCTGAACATTTACGTTCGATACCCATTTTGCTTGATTTTAGCATTAATGGCACTCTAACACTTTCATGGCTTACGACGCACATGCCCCTCGGAACCAGCGTGGGGTGGCAGGCGGCGCGCCCCTTCTGATCGCACCTCCGCCGAGGCTGGGCAGTTAATGCGATAGACTAATAGAACAAGAAAATCTTTTTTTGAAAAAATACAGTGACTCGACTATAAGTAGATAGATATATTACACTACTAAAGTTTAGTCCATTAGTAGTAAAAATCGCAAAACTAACATACTACATGTAGTTGTGATATATTACAATAACGTCGAACATGGCTTAGATATCCTTGAGGCGTCCTTGCGCGTCAATCAGCAGCAGGGCTGACACGCGTCAAATTCAGAACTTGCCAAGACCATCGCAAGAATAGTAGAAAAACTTACAATTTCGTCGAACTTGGCGTAGATTTCCTTGAGGCGTCCTTGCACGTCAATCAGCGGTAAGGTTGACACGCGTCAAATTACGAACTCGCCAAGACCATCGAAAGAATAATAGAGAAACTTACAATGTCGTCGAACTAGGCGTAGATATCCATGAGGCGTCCTTGCGCGTCTATCAGCGGCAGGTGTGACACGCGTTAAATTAAGAACTTGCCAAGACCATCGAAAGAATAATAGAGAAACTTACAATGACGTCGAACTTGGCGTAGATATCCTTGAGGCGTCCTTGGGCGTCAATCAGCGGCAGGGCTGATACGCGTCGGTTCACGAACTTGCGAAGAGCCTCGAGGATCGACGATTCCTCGGTCGCAGTCTCGATGTCGTTCAGCGTCCCGATTCTTAGGTCCCGCAACTTGTGTTGCAAGTACGCTGGCTTTGGCAGATCGTTTATCTGTAACGCGACAGAATTAAATTGTAATTATTTATTAATCCAAGATTACATACATTTTGACATTATGTATAACTATATCATAAATGGATTTTAAAATACGGGCAAAAAAGAGGATTACATAGAAAAATTTATTAAATAATAAAATAACTACAGCTAATATTTACACTTAAATTATATAACTATTTTCTAAAAATCTAAGCCGTCACCAGAAGGCAGAGTGCCCGGAATGCTGGCAGCATTGTCACGTTGAATGGCAATGCTAATTCGTTGACCAAAAAAATGAGAAGGTGCTAGGGTATCTACACACGTGGCATCCCAAACTAAAGGCCGACCCGTCTTCCAAGGAATCAGAGTCATAGCGTCAGGCATTTTACCATCATCTCGCATTAGGTCACGTGGTTCGAGAGTAGCTGCCACACTGACATGACGATGTCATTAATTGAACTACGACGGGACACACGTCCTGCACTAGAGACACATGCCAGAGCATGGTGACCGAACTTAAAAAAAATAAGTGAGGAAGACGATAAAAGGGAAGTAAAATATTATTATGAAAGCAAATAGGTACCTCCTTCGTGAGGTAGTTATGTGTGCTGATGAAGAAATAGGAACAAAATAAACAGTAACGTGAGGAATTCACTGAGGCCAAAAACAGATAAAGATAAACAGTTAATTCATCACTCTCTTGCTCTTTTCACATTATATGCGGGGTCAGCACACCAGGTTTTATACTTCCATTCACTTCTATCGTCTGAGCACTCACTCCTTTTTTACATAAACATGTCATCTTTCACAATGCTCTTCCATCTAGTTTTTACAAAAATTATAAAACCGACGAAGTAGAATTTACTTGGGTAAGTATGAAATAAATATCCATAAAACATTACCTTTCTTTTTCAAAGTAAAGTAAAAAGCAATGCGATAGAAAAACAAGATACTAACTGAATCCCACATTTTTATTTAACAGTTTACAAAAGAAAACTAACAACTGCGGATTGATAAGAATAAAAATGACTAGGCAGTTATTTTGTCTAGGATCAAATAGATAAAAATGACATTATGTTTTCTAAACTGAACAAATCGCTGTCTAGGATGACCAGTTCACTAACCCTCGAATACTCAAACGCCACTCAGATTTAAGCACGTCTCAAGTGACAAGTATTTGACACATTTTTATTAAAAGCTGGCAAAAATCACGACTTGAGCCGTGCTCAAATGTAAGTTGCGTTTGAGTATTCGGGCTAAGGCCTGCTGGTTATCAAAGTAGGTATTACATTATATACAGAAATACAGTGTCGTTTACAAAAATACTTACGTATAAGAATAGAAAACGCAGTATCCTCTTATGCGTGAGAATATAAAGCACGTTTCCAGTGTCGTGGTCGATGACCGGCAGTCGGTGGATGCGGTTTGAGATAAGGATCCGAATGGCCTCATACAGAGAGCAATCGGGTCCGATTGACACCAGCGGCATCACAGAGCCCTTCAGAACTCCTGCAAATGGGAAAAAATACTTCAATACATATTTCATCAGGTAACAATTAAAGTATCGATCAATGTGCTCTGAAATTAAACAGTCTACTATTCCAATATATTCAACCGATTCTTACAAAATTATTCTTGATTTGGAGAAATTGAGAAAATCAAGTCGATTTTATAAATTTTCTATGTAAGCAAATCCGACCCCAATCCAGATCCGGCTAGAAGGACCTCGGAATCCCAATGCTGCTATGTATTGCTGGCTAGTCTCCGTTGAGGCGGCGCGGCCACTCTCAACGGAGACTAGCCAGGTGCGCAGGACATATTATAGTGCCCAAGTGTGTGCCCAATCCGAGTGACAATGCCAGATTCAAGAGAAATTCAAGCTGAGGGTTGATATGAAAGGAACTGTTTTCAAGAACGTTCACTCTTTTGTTCTCAGGATTTGTACCTTTACAGCTTGCGCAGACGGGGACTTTTGTCCGCGAATTTATTGTCCGTCTACAAAAAGTCTACCAAAAGTACCGCGTACCTTTAGTCCCGTCTTGTGCTGATTCTGTTTTGAACGATCCATTTTGACGAACAAAAAAGTTAGCAGACAAAAATTGGGGATTTTAATCAGAGGACTTTTTTGCGCATACCTGTTATGTTGAGTTGCTTCGCGAGACTTTTAAGACGTACACACACACAAAAACAAACAACAAAAACAACAACAAAGGCAAATACACGAAAATTAGGTGAACCGGTTTTCTGACGAAAATATTGATTGTGGAGGTTTGAAATTTACATATCCTCTATCACATATATCTCGAAGGGTTGCTTGGGGTCCCAAATGCTTGCCGTTAAATATAGTGTAGTTGTTATAGTGTGTATCTAGTTTCTTTGAACCCTTTTTATCGGTGTTTCTAATTTGATTAGTACCAAATTCAGTATAGTGATTTACATAGTTCATACCTATTTTTGGAAGTCCATTATCTTCGAAAAGTCAAAATAAAGATATTAAACGTAAAAACGTATTTGCGCCTATAAAATCTGTGATACAAACCTGACCAGTTACACGTCACCTAACCGCAGGGGATCGTATTATTTGGTTGATTAGGGCACCACATGGTATGCTGAATCGAAAACAAACTTTTTGCTGCATATAGGCGCGCAGAAATGCCCAAGGTCATTTTTCACCTATTGTATTGCAAACCTGAGGTCCCCACAGGAATTGAAATTTATCATCGCTAACTTAATCTACATAAATTGATACTCTAGTTGAGTTGTATGTGTAATCAAAACATAACAAATTTTACTTTCTTGAAGTAGGGTAGGGCGGGTCTAGTTGAGCATAGGGGTAAGTTGGGCAGTCGAAATATCTCGAAAACTATTCACCGCACGCTAACACATCAAATTGAGAAAAGAAGCGGTCGCAAGAGGGGAACTCATCGCGCGACCGCCGGTGACGATTTGTTGATCGAGTGAAGTACACGCGTGAATTGTTTATTTTGTGACCAAAAAGTAAAAAATTCGTTTACCGCAAGTTTTCGTCTGTATTATTCAAATGTTTTCTGTTTTCAGTCGGGTAAGTGTTAATCTTCCATAATTTCATTGTACTTTTGATATATTTAAAGGTTCTGGGTATTATTATTACCGTTTCTTCATAACCTCACTTTTGTTTTAAAATTTCGGGTTGGGGTAAGTTGAGCACATACAAAATGTACGCCAGATGCTGGTCACTTTTGTTTGCGTAAATTGCAACAGAGTGTAAGAGTTAAGATTCCAAGATCTTATTTACATTTTCTTATTGAATATAACCTATATTGATAATTAGATCAATATTCAAGGCTAATTTTATATAAAAAGATTGAGTCTAATCCAAAAGTTATGCATAAGAAACATGATGTTTTGTTGATTGTTGAAAATTGAAGCGAACAAAATCAATGACACTTTGTTTCTTATTTGATAATCTTTAAAACTGTTTATGTATAAAATTTGACTTGTCTAAGTGCTTATTTTGTAAGCCTAAAGAAATAAAGTTATTGAATTTTGAATTTTGATTCTATTTTTAAAAGATAATTACTTTTAATTTTACTGTTACTTCACTGAAATACTATTAATAAAAAGTTGATTGTCATATGGAAATTTTATTTTAGGTCTAATTAACATTGAACCCATGGTTTGGGTACAATTTATAAGCGCTCAATTTGCCCCGTACCCTTGCTCAACTTACCTCACCTATGGGGTACGTTGAGCATACTTGACTTTCTGCATTTAAACAGCTATAGCTCTTAAAATCGACTTGTTAGAAATAAATGACTATAGATACTTTCGCAAAGGGATAAATTACTAACCCATCAGTATGCATAACAAGCCATTAAGATTTACTTTTGAGGAGCTGTATCCGATCAAGTGAAAAAATGCTCAACTTGCCCCGCCCTACCCTACTTGGGTACCTATTTAAGTATGAGCATAAAATTCAAAATAAACTAGAGTGACATATTAAACAACAACTACAATCATCGAGTCAAAAAAAGTTAAAAAAATGCTGTCAGGTGTGGGGTTCGAACCCACGCTCCCTCTCGGGAACCAGAGCTTAAATCTGGCGCCTTAGACCACTCGGCCAACCTGACTGTATCAACTGAGTCGAATTTCATCAACACTATTAAATATCTGAACATTGCACACAATGCAGACATTTTAAGACTAATCAATATCTAAACAAGCTATAAAAATATCTGATTGTTTCGGCTAGAAACATGTTTGCAACCAAGAAAGGTAATACAGGTGTGTTTTTTCTAGAACAACAAAAGAGCAATGACTTTATCACTACGTCACTCACTACCTACCTACTTTATCACTTGCTTAGAAATATCAACACTGCGCCGTAATCTGTCCTATAAACAGCGGCATGCAAATCAAACGTGAAGTTTGTTTACGTTCTTATCGTAATTCAATAACAGTCAAGTGCGTGTCGGATAAACTAATTGACATGACAAATTATGTTAATTCACTTTTATTAGTGCTTACTAATGCCTGCCTGCTTAGGCACTGGAACAATTTAAGTATTTTTAACCGACGAAAAACAAAAGAGGAGGTGTTGGTATGTTCGATTGTGATGATGTATCTTTTTTACATATTTGCGTCGATTTCCTGTCAATTATAGGCCGATTTGGAAAATTCTTTCGCTATTGTAGGGAGAATGATCCCTAGGTACATAGTCCAATAAAAAAACATTAAGAGGGATAAGTATTTGTCATAAACAACTAAAAAATACTCAAGAATTTAATTCGGTTTTCAGTTTTTTCAAATCATTTAAATTATATTATCCGACAGACCACGGTTTTAATTTTATCATTGGCCATATATATTGTTGGACATGGCTTTGGACATTCGTCTTTTTTGTCATTTTTCTATTTAGACATTAGTCGTGCGAACCTTTTATTATACGAAATGTCATAACATCATTATTTTTAAGACAAAATGAAGTAATCCTGGGATAATGACTAGACCGAATGAATTCAACACTAGCTTGAGAATGTAGATTCGCACTCGTTTTCGTCGACATCATCATCATCAACCACAGCCGGATTTTACCGAAGTTTGTGCTATCGACCACGGTCCTGTGCTAACCACCTCCATTGCCGCCCCCGATGCCTATTACTGGCCACCAATCAGTTGCTGTTTTACCTAACAAAATAGTTGTCTGTTTCCTTTCTCAGGTAACATCATAGAGATTCGTTCAGCAGCTTAGTAGCTTAGTAGCGTGTAACAGACAGCCAAAGTTACTATCTTATTTCTAATATCAGTAAGAAACCATGGTTAAATTCCTTCTTGTGTATTTAGTTTTCTGAATTCAGAGTGTAGTACCCTGAATTCAGAAAACTAAATATTTTGCATGCCATGACAAATTATGGTTAAGGATCATCACAATTCAGTTCGGCGAATTTAATACTAAGCATCTCAGTTTACCGCAAAGAATTTACCGATAGGTCATGTATGGTACCTATCGACTATCTGTCATGTCGGGTAACACGATCCACGCAAACAGACGACCATATAAGAAAGGCCAGTAGTGCAACTACATTACCTATAAGGGCAGTTTCCCGACCAAAATAAAAATATTCTATGAATATGTCGGTTAGATTAAGTTAAAGAAGCACGTAATTTAGGACTCATAGTTGACAGTGAAATCAGATTTGTATCTCATGTGAATGAAAAAATAAGATCAGCTTTTTATAAATTAAAGGTACTCTACGGAATCCGAAAGTACCTGTCTAAGGATGTTAGATTGTCTCTATGTGATAGCTTGGTTTTGTCACCTTTCAATTACTGCTGTACAGTGTATGGCCCTAGGCTATGGTCTAAAACTGAAACTGCTATCCAAAGAGTTCAAAACGCCTGTATGAGGTTTTGTTTTGATTTCCCAAGAAGAGATCATGTAACGCCTTTTCTAGTTAAAAATAACATACTCAACATGAAACTTAGAAGAGAGCTTCACATCGCGTGTACCACTCACCGAATTATTTGGAACAAGAAACCTGAGTATTTGTTTGAAAAACTTATTTGGATGAAAGATATACATTCTGCTAACACGCGATCTAAAGCACTTAATAAGCTTGTTGTATATAAGCACAAAACTGTGGGGTTTAGGGGAAGTTTCAAATATAGTGCATCGAAAATTTGGAATAATTTACCGCCACCGCTTCGCCAAAAAATATGTACGGCTACTTTTAAAACTAAGTACAAGAAATTACTTCTTCAAAGACAACTCAATACATTTGAAACTTTCTTTAAAATTACAGCGCCTCCTAAAAAAAAGGAAGTGCAGAATAATCCTGTATCATAAAACAAACCAGAACTCAATTTTATCTTTGTTAATTTGTTGTTATTTCTTGTTAATACCTAAATAATTGTATTATACCTAAATTCACACACATAATTTTTAACTGCTACTTACTTAAAAAACTTAATTGCATTATTTTAATTCATTGTGTACTTACCCACTTAAACAAACCAAACCTTTACTTACACGCACATATTTACACACACTTACACATGTGTGTTCTCAGGTTGCCCAGACTCTTACGAGACTGGTGCCTCAGGAGAGCACACACAGACATACACTGACACACTCACACACACCCTAACATATACACAGCACACGCAGATACTTTAACTGACGCACCATTCTTAAATAATAGAGCAAGCAAAAATAACCCGCAAAAAACTAAACGACTCTTTAATCCTGCCGACGATCACCAGTCGTGCGCAGGGGTAAACTGAAAACCAGCGCCGTACATGCTTGATAAGCTTGTCGGCATTATGCTGAGTTTATCCCTTTTGCCTGGAAAAACTATACTTTGCTAATAATGTATACATTTAAATATTTTAATTAATAAGTTCTTTTGTTATTTTGTATACCTATGCATGCAGGTTCATATATTATATTATACTCGATGTTTTGTATAAAGGTACTTATATTAAGCTAAGGAATTGTTCAGGCAATAAATGATTTTTATTATTATTATTTATTATTATTATTATTATTGAAAAATATTGGACGTCACGCCTTGCTCAAAAGTGTTGCACGGCGTGACGTCACGCGGAACTTTAATTGGCTATTTGATCATCATTTTTAGGGTTCCGTACCCGAAGGGTAAAAACGGGACCCTATAACTAAGACTTCGCTGTCCGTCTGTCACCAGGCTGTATCTCATGAACCGTGATAGTTAGACAGTTGAAATTTTCACAGATGATGTATTTCAGTTGCCGCTATAACAACAAATACTAAAAAACAGAATAAAATAAATATTTAAGGGGCTCCCATACAACAAACGTGATTTTTTTGCCGTTTTGATAGATACAACCCTTCGTCCGCGAGTCCGACTCGCACTTGGCCGGATTTATTTGTCTAATTGACAAACTATAAAACATATGTCGAATATATTGTGATAATCTAACTCATTAGATTTATTCGATGATACTTTATCCAGGCACGACGTCTGCAAAAGGAAGATCAGAAGCAATAAGTAAGGAATGTACTGTACTCACAATCACAATATACAATAGGAATATTTTTAGGTCTTCTGTTATTTTTGTTTGTACATTTATTTGTGTTTAAGTGTAAGTAAGTATAATTCCTTCCTGCATCCTACTTTACCGTTTCATTATCTTGTTATTTCTTGCCTATCGGTTTGTTTATTTTGTGCTGTTTGTGTATGTAACCAATAAAAATATATCTGTTTAGGAATAATTAGATGCGAAACTCACTACGCCAAGTCTCGAGCCTGTGTTCCTCGAGCTCATCCATGGCGACATTAGGGCTGGTGTAATACATCTGCAGTATCTTGATGAAGTCGGTGATCGTGAGCATCCCCACGAACATCTGCTTCTGCGAGTCCCATAGAGGGGCGGCGCGCACTCCTGCAACAAACGGAATATACAATCATCAGTCTGTTCAAGCCCACTGCTGGAGTCTTGACTTGGCCACCATATGAAAATACAATTTATCTCACAAGTAATATATATTATATTAAAAAAGATTGTTTAGTGTGATTGCCAAGTCCAAACTTGGTATTACATGGATCTCACAACTTTTTACGGTAGAAGAACTGTGTTGCGAGACTTGTTTTTTTTATCAAGTTTTGTTTTTGATGTCGTCTCATTTATTTTTGTAGATAGTCCTACTTTTTTCCTTTCTGGTACCTTCTACTTCTTGAATACCAACTGCAAATGTAACTTTGTAATCCTATACATTTATATGGGATTACAAAGTTATTTATGCAGTTGGTGTATCAAGAAAATATTTTAGTTTTTCCTTGATTTATACACTGAACACTATTTGTATTCTAAATTTGAAGCTTCTATGTCTGCTAGAAGTGCGTTAGAGTTTTGATGATTGGTCAGTCAGTCAGTCAGTCAGTCAGTGAGTGACAAAATTAAGAATTTTGACTAGCCATAATTCTTAAACTACTGGTTTAAATTGAATGAATTTTGAAATTTACCGATTATACAATGCCTGCTTTGTTACTGAAAATTCAGGCTTCTAGTTTTATCCACAACGAAGTTGTTGGTCGAAAATGGCCTAAACTGCTTCGAGAAAAGGATGGTACGGCCGCCGCTTTTTTGCTCGCATTGCCGTGCCCCCAGATCATTGTGCATTTTATCATAACTATGTCAGTTGAGATAGCATACATTTAGGCCTCGCCTACCGACGAGTACGCGCCGAAGATGCGTTGTTTAACCTTAAGTCTCAATTGTTATCTTTATTAAATTATAACTGTTAGTTTCCTTAATAAAAACAAAACAAAACAAGATGCTCATCTTGCACATGTGCGTCATGGACACTGAAAGTGTTACCAGTTAAGCCTGTTTGGCATATGAAGCAAGGTATTTTCGCATTGCTCAGTCCTAAGAGCTAAACATAAAATAATAATAGTAATAATTAACAGAACAACCAGATGATCCCTCTCGATTTTAAATAGGATAACGAACTATAACTTGGTGCCATCTAGACTCAATGGCAAAAAAAAATGTATTTTATTTATTCAAAACATTACGTCTATTCTCCAGTGTATGACCTTATACAACAGAGTAGTCAACATAATAAATCACAAGCAGCTAGTTTAATACAAATGTCTTCAACCAAAATAATTCCAGCATGCTCCGGGGAGTTTAGGGGTTCCGTTTGGAATTAATGAACGGTTGGTATTTATAGTAGCATTCATGGCATTATTGGTGGATATGTCGAGGCCATTTCTAATAATAATAGCTTGAATTCCAGGTGGATGAAACGTACAGCTTATTTTTTCGAATAATCAGAATGATATATGGATCTGGATGTACGCCTAGCTGCAAAAGGACATGAAATTAAGACACGCTTAGTCCGTATCTTGGCGTTTGTTATCACTGAATAGCGAGCGAAAGATGATTGCTTATTAAACACGTCTTCTAAGGTTTTTATTTATTATAGTACTCTGGGTAATTTCTTAAACACGTCTTCGTTCACATCTTAGTTTAATACATCATCCATCAGTCACCGCACAATAATGATGATATACACTTTAAAAGGGCGCAATGCGCGCCATTTTGTGAAAAAGATAGGCATAGGATTTCGCGTTTATAAGAGCGGGAGAGAGCTCACGTTTTTGAAATGGCGTGAATGCATAAATATAGTTTTAGCTTATTCACATGAAAACTACACAACTTATGAAGAAACTGGTTCAAGGAACCAAATAATACGTAATAATAACCTACGAATCAAAACATAAGTTATCTTAATACACCGCAGGGTTTTTGAGATCCGATCAAATTATGTGCGAAACGGTGCACTCACATATACATATTTTTTTTAATTTTTAATCTCAGTCGTGTTTTTACATTCAAGGAACCATAGATTTTTTTTTAAATTTAATGTTTTTTTTACCACGGCGATCTCGTGAGTACTGAGATTTAGACCTAGTTTGACAAGCAAACCCGTTAGGTTCGCCACTTAACATCCTAGAGCTTATCCAACAGTGCCGTAGAAACAATTTATCATTGAAAAAAACACGGTTTCATGCGTGCTAGTGCAAATAAACAGCTAATTGCAATATAGCATTAATACATAAAAAAATCTGAATAAAACATAATTCAAGCAAAGCAAAGTAAAAATAAACAGGCAAAGCATAATTCGCTGCGTCCGCGATAGAGATTTCGCTTGGCAAGGTTTTCAATAAAAATACAAGTCATTGTCAAACGATGTGAAAGAATATTCATTGTTTTAGATTTTTTGTACTGCATTGTTTCTTTCAGAACTGACTTGGTAACCTGAGTTAACAGACATGACGGTTTACTTTTATACTATTGAGTACATTGCAACTTTCAGACTAGCAGGTAACAAAAACCTCCTATGTAAATAAATTGCAACATAATAATTTATTTTGTGTGATCTGTTATTCACTTATTAAGGCATGGTCGTACATGAAAGTAGAAGTTTTTATATTAGTGTAAGTAGTGCATTTTTTTGCAACTTTAATTAGTGTAATTCTTTTCTGGTTCTATTAGAACGCATAATCAATTGAATTTAAATTTGGAATTTATTCGAATTCATCAACGTAGCATTTCATTTCTTATTCTACATTACTTTTGCTAAGCCAAACATAATAAAAAAAAATTCGCTATCTACCAACCAACACAACACTTATCAACAAACACAACAAAAGCAGATCTACTTATAAAAATAATGAAAACTAGAGGCAAAGTATAACGCACGCAAGCTTCTTCTTTAGGTCACTATCCCAGTAATGGTCTCTTACATTTCTTGACCCAAGATTGCCCGGCAAATTTCATGCTCGAACGATGTAAAAAAGTGTTTTAATTACCATTATAAACAAGTGCGAAGAAAGCCTTCTTGACAAGAAGTTGAGTGTCGAAAACCACCAGCTTTGCCGAGGTCGGGATCAAGTCGTAGCACTTGTGGAACTTAAAGAACTTCACGAAGATCTGGGACTCATCCTCCTCTGAAAATAAAAAAAATGGAGTTAAAAACTACCTAGAGGAACAAAAGGCCAGGAAAGAGACTGTAGTAGTATAACACTACTAAAGTTTTTTTCCTGGCCTTTTATTCTTATATGAAAGCGATAGATTCTGGTAAGTATAGTTCCGTAGATACCTTGATTGTATCGTCAAAAAGTGAAACTTTAGATTCCAGTAGCCCACTCATATAACAGTGCAATGCAATCGCGGTATCTCAAATAGGTAAATTAAAGTTCGAAGGTAAAACTTGCGTTCGCTCATTTATACAGCGCGTATGATGGATGACTATAGAGTCATATAGGGTTTCACCTTATAATTGCAGCTGGAAACAGCAGTATCTTGTTCCCAATATGCTTATAAGCGCTCAACCGTTTTTGAGATATAGGGTGGAGACCGTGCAACGCGCAGTCATACAAAATAATACCTTAAATAATCCTGATAGAAAAATTATTAACAGTCTCTACAGACAGTATATCCTCTGTATCGTTCGGTTTTCCCCATATTGTCATATTCATATTTTTAATTAATTTGACTAACTTTCTCTGCTCAGATTTTTTTTCATCAGGTACAATAAAATTATCACATGAAACTGAATCAATCAGCATAAAAAAAAATCAATAACAGTCAATACGCAGCGCTACTCATGCTTGTCCAAAAAAAATGATTTATTAATCCTTACAGGAAAAGAATTAGAGGTCCCTATAATAGTTTCCACGTGTCACCGCTGTATTGTTCGAGTTTCCCCATTTCGTCATATTAATATTTTTAAATTAAGTTAACTAACTTCCGCAGCTCAGATTTTTGGCATCAACTCATCACGTACGAGTTGAATGAAATGATCGTAAGATAAAATTGAGACAATCAGAATAAAAAAATTACCGTCGTTTTAAGCGCTTAACACGCTTGACTAAAAACAGGTTATGCCAAAATGGTTTTCTCCAAAAACAGGCGGATTTTCCTCCTCTGGTTACGGGTTCTCCCATAATGTTAATAAAAAACACTGTATAAGCCGAGCACAGCGCGCTCTCTACCCTCCATCTGCAGCGGTACACTCACTTCGATCGTTTTTTCATACCACACAAACGATTTGTTGTTGAAGGGGGACGTTAAAAATGCTTTCAATTCGGTAGACAGGGGCGCCCTTCTGACACAAATAAAAGACAAGCTAGTACCCGATGTTTACCCCTATCTTTGGCAATGTTATGGCATACCTTCAAAATTAGTATATAAAGATAAGTTACTGTCCTCTGGGGTTGGTTGTCAGCAGGGCGATCCTTTAGGACCGGCTTTTTTCAGACTCGCAATACAGCCGATTAGAAAATGTTTGGAGTCCAAATATAATGTTTGGTACCTGGATGATGGCACTCTAGGAGGCGGTGGACACGATTTTGGAAAATTTGCGTGTTTTGATAGAAGAATTCAAGCTTATAGGCTTGGGGCTAAACTTTGCAATATGTGAATTGTATATTCCAGAAACGGAAACTGGTTCTTCTAAAAGTCAAAAGTCAATAACTGTATTTCTTTAGGCTTACAAAATAAGCACTTAGACAACTAATGTTTTATATATAAAGAGTCGCTTAGAAAGTTTAGCTCCAAACCTTAACTTGGTAGATAAATCTTCGCTTTGCCTCTTGGGATCTCTGATTTTGGATGTCTATTTTAATAAATTAAAAAAATCTTTTTGTTTGGGGTAGAAACCCTAGGTACTTGGGGTCCTGGGGCACACGAAATATACAAAAACCTTACAAAACTTTTCATAGAGTCCACAGGTGATCCGAACGCTGGTTTTTATTTCGGTCAACGAATAAGTATTGCCAATCAACGTGGCAATGCTGCCAGCATTCTGGCCACACTGCCCTCTGGTGATTGCTTAGATTTTTAGGCAATAGATATAAGCGTATATATACGCTTATATCTATCAACTAGTATATATACTAGTTGTAATTGTATTATTTTATTTTGTTATTGTAATGTTAATAATTAATAAAAGTATTCCATTTAAAAAAAAAGTAATGGGTTGATTTATTCATTAGTACATCAAACTACTTATAGGGCCTATGTTATTAAAGTTGGGAAAATTTGGATATTTTTTGCAGTCTGATTGATAATTCTCCCTCACCACGAAACCGTTATTAAATATTTTATATCTTAAAACATCGAGAGTTTTCCACTCATTTCATATTTTACCTACAACCACATGTTATGTTAATATCAGTAAAAGTTTACTTACTTTATTGACTTCATAACTAAGGTATCTAATACCAATTTATGCATGCGCTTTTCCAAGATATCAAGTAGCCAAAAAGTTACGCGAACCTCTAAGCTCCATGCAAACGTGCATTACATTTCAATTGGAAACTACGTTCCCAATTTTAATGAAATTTTGCATACAGAAATAGCTATGTTTGCATCGTATTCGTTTTTTAAAAAATTAAATCATCATTTAATAAGCGAAAATAAAAAAATCGCTTAAAAATGAATTGTAATTAATTTTCGCTCTCAATTGAACGATTATTATGTATTTTGAAACTAAAGCGGTACAATGTAACAGTCAAATAATAATAATAGCAGTTTAATTGTTAACTAGCGATTATTTATGCAAAATTTTACTCAATTTGCAATAAAGGGTGTAGTTTCCAAATGAATCGGAGAGTACGTTTGTATATTGTATCTTAGAGGTTCGCACCCACCTTAAGTCAGATGCATACGTCATGTCATGTACGCCAAAAGTCCACCTTGATTTGTTCCATAGTTTTGGATATGTTAAATTATTTAAAAACTTTCGCATTTTAAATAGTATAAGTGAAATCATTTCCATGCATGTACATACACGGTTTAACTTTGTGATGGGAAGCTAGTGCTTCTTTTAGAAAATGGATTGACGTAGGCAAAATATTTGGTGATTGACTAATCAAAACTATAGCATAAAGTTAGTCTCCTGCTCGATTCCATTACGTAAAACTTCGCCTGCGTCACTCTGAACCTTGAAAAGCTGTTCGTAAAATAAAAACACAAGTTTATTGTCTTTTCAGGTAAATTCAGACTCCATTTATGTAATTTTAAAACAAACAATACTTTTGAAATAGACTTTTAACAGAATCTTTTTGTGCCGTCATCAAACGTAAATATATGTATATACATAACTTCAATTCGGACTTCGTTTTCATGCTAATTAATGATTAAAATTCGACAAACCAACTCCAAGAATAACATCAAAATAGAAACTTGACTCTGAAACCGTAACTGCTTGCAAGTCATATCCGTTGTCAGCGTTCGAGACGGGCTGTCAACCATACGAACCAGTAGTATTTTGCACTGCAGACGTAAAACAGTATAATAGCTTATTTCATCGGAAATATTGATTAAGCGTGCTACATCAACAAACAACAAAACAAAACACCGACGTTAGCGTGGGTGTAAGACATAAACAAGCGGACCTTTCAGCAGCCAGTCATCGAGGAACGCCTTCCATGCGCGGCCGACGGACTCGAACTCCTTGATGAGATCTATGGAGTATACGGAGTCTTCTTCGTCTGGTCGGACGAGTGCGGGGTTGTCCGAAAAGTAGTGTAGGCGCAGCATGCGCTTGTACCGGGCGGCGCATCGCCCGCCGCCTCTCGGTGCGGCTCGCCGCGCCGATCACGGCTCACTGCTAATTATACGCGCAGCGCCCGCGCCCGCGCAGCCACTGCCGCGCCACGCTGCCACCGGACTGTCCGCGCGCCCGTCGCCGCCCAACCCGAACTTGACACCGCTGTTCAAGCTGACGCGGTCGGCACCGCTGCCGCTGCTGCTCTGTGCTCGCGTTTGGCTCTCTGCCCCGAGACGGTCCACGCCCACCAAGGAAACTACTTTTTAATTTTCTATGGATATTCTCTGTTTAACCAAATGCCAAGAAACGAAATTCATTTACAGATTGAATTATCTACACAAAAAGAAACCCGGCACTCTTCGCAATTCTCCCAAGCGCTTACACATGCAGGTTGTAGACAAATGTTGCTGTACCAATCAGGCCTGGCTTTTAATTGTATTTTTTCATAGATTACTATCTATCTATGTATGTCAATCAATAATCATGTTTCCCATTTTTAGGGTTCCGTACCCAAAGGGTAAAACGGGACCCTATTACCGCTGTCCGTCTGTCACCAGGCTGTATCTCATAAATCGTGATAATAAATAAAATAAATAAAAATCATTTATTTCAGACCCAGTTGATCCATAGATGTACATACACGATTTCAAAATTAAATAATAAGTACCTACACAATTAATAAAATTAAAATTTAAAATCAAAAATTAGACAGTTAAAATTTTCTTGGTATATTTCTGTTGCCGCTTCAACAACAAATACTAAAAAACAAGTAAATATTTTAGGGGGTTCCTATATAACTAACGTGATTTTTTTGCTCATTTTTGCTCGATACTGATAAAGGCAACAAGTAGACGCTTGAAATATTCACAGAATATTTAGTTACATATTCACTTTACAAATAAATAATTAAATTAAAATAAAACAAATATTTAAGCTCCCATAGGTACAACAAACGTGATTTTTTTGGCGGTTTTATAGATGTATATATTTATTAAGCATATATTATAGATGTATAGTACGGAACTCTTCGTGCGAGAGTCCGACTCGCACTTGGCCGGTTTTATTTATTTCAGCAGTTATAATATTATGTAGTAATCTTTACACTATTTTTATAACAACTGACAAAAGCGGCAGCTGTACAAGCGCCTTGCATGGGTTATAAAAAGACGCGCCGAAACGAATGATGGCCACCTGCTCGTCGCTCAGTTGAGTTAATCAAACTAGCTGAGTTCATATTTTGATGCACGTAACGTTTGCCAAGGATAAAACTATCCATACATGCAGATTTTCTCTTTTCGACGAGGTAAATTCTACTTTCAGGACTATGATTGTACCGTCATTAATTCATTATTGTTATAAATATGGTCGTATTAAACACACCACAGCAAGTTCGCTTCGTAGCTAACTAAGTAGCTTCGGCAGAAATAACTTACGGAAGTCTCCTATTTGCCACAACTGTTTCTCTGACGTTATGCCTGTGTTGGGTAGGTAATACTACAGCCACAGAGCTCTATTAATGGGTGGCGCAAAAGTAATGTCATCATGTGGATGTACTTAAATTTTTGCAAATAGCGCCAAATGTCAATGTGCACATATAACTATCCCTTTCAGGCCCGAGAACCAAGATTATTTTTTGAAAAATTCTCGCGCCTTGCGTAATTAACTTTGTAGAGCGAGACGGGCGCCATACGATCGTCAAGTATTAGATGACACAGTAAAAAATAAAAGTATCAGAGTTCTTGCTCAAAAAGTGTGTCAGCGTAGCGTAGCTAAGCGGGCGTAAAATTCGTTTTTAAGGTCTAGGGTTGAAAAGTAATTTTTCTTTTTAATTTTTGTTTGTAATCATCAACCAGTATAAGACATTCGTCCTCTTGCATAAAGACTCTACTTTTTGGTGTTCTATTAGAAAGAACATAACATTTTAATTTATTTTTTAACATGGAACTGTAAGCGCCTTTTTGGTCATTTGTGGATGTTTTCTATGGTGATTCTTCCTCCATGGTAGAATGCGTAGGTAGGTAGTAACTTTGCGTTGCGCGTAACAAAAACACAAAAAAGTTGGTATCAATCAGCGCGAAATCAAAGTGTTATTTTTCAAGCGGACCAAAACCACCTTTATAACTCGCTCTTGTCATCCTCTCTCACCACGCGCGGGTGTATAAACAACCTTAAAAATAAAATAAATAAAAGACTATTATTAATTTTAATAATAATTAAAACAAAATGAAATTATATTTGATACTAGGAGACATTTTCCGACTGTTCCTATAAAAAAACAGTGTACTATTTTCAGGAAGGTACCTACTTATAATTGAAATAAAATAAATTCAACTGCACTAATCTCGTATTCACAGAACTTGTCTCGGCTCTGCGCAAATTGTCTGCGTCAAAAAAATTCGTAGACAGTTTCGAGTGTCATTTTTGTGAACTTCTATGTATTTACGGAGGACGCGGCGCGCGGATACCTGATAAGGCTGGAGGTCATTATTAGCGTTGACAGATTGGGGCCATTTCATTTTCTCCATTTTGGCGCTGAATGTTTGCGTAAGCGGCTTGATCGTCTATTGAAATAATATTATGGTTGTCATGTTGCTTTGGAACGCTTCAACAAATGTCGATTTTTAACCGAGAGGCGGTCGGGGCGCTTTGAATCAGCTCAATAGACAACTGTCATTGCATCTAGAATATTCCCTCCAGTGAACATTTGTTTAATAGAGCTCAGTGGCTAGGTGGCTACAGCTCACAAACCGCATGTTACGAAATAGTACATAACGTACGAGGTCAGAGGCCCAAGTACGACTAGTACGCATTATCTTTCGAATACTTCCATCGAATTCGAGTCCTTCGTATATTTAGCGCCTTGTAGCGCCCCTACCGGATCGAGAGGAACTACTTATCGTAGTTTGACAACGATCAAATCGTTTCTTACAAGCTCGATGATAGTTTTCGAATGATATTCAGTGATTTGTTGCACTTTGACATGACAGCGGTATACGTAGATAGAGCACCTCCAACATAGCTTGGTCACAGAAATGCGTTTAATTGGTGCTTCAAGAAAAATAAGAACCAACGGGAAAAAATTTCACTAAATACTTACATCAAATCTAAGTATTTCCTGCGTCCTATGAGCGTACCAAGTCTAAGCCAAAGACGTCAACCATAGAGGTATAACACGCTCACTCAACAATTCTCTTGATTTCGAAGATAAAAACGAACCTATGGTTGTGTGAGTTGACCAACATAATTACAACATCAGTGCAGTCATTGCGGACCAAGGCTTGTTTAGTGCTTTACTCAAAAAATGAGAATAATTTAAATTAAAAGTAGGTAGCTAAGGACATAATATCGTAAGAATTTATTGAAATAGGTAGGTTATTTGACTACATTGAAAATAAATTTCAAATTGTTTTCTTCCTAGTCAGTGACAACGTAACAAAGCGTAATCAGATGATTTTTATTTAAAAAGTTTGCCTATTTTAAGTTAAAAACGATATTAAAATTACACACTTGGATATAATGATTATCTATATCATCATATAATGATCGTGACCGAAAACGCTCTGCGTTTGGTTGCACCGCTGCTGGTGACATCACACAAATCACAGATTACAGTGCGTGTTGTTCTTCTTCTTAGGTGTGCTGTGAGGTGTGACGTCATCTAGTCATGTCACCGGAGCCATGACAGAGATTATCGTTTTGCGCGCCATTATTTTATTCAAACTTTAAAATTAGTTTTAATAACTAATACGACTGACCTTGAAGAATTATTAATTACACTTTGCATTATTTTTATCGTAGTAGTCCAGTAGCCTACCATTTATCGTATTTTAAGTTAAAATTGTCGTTTACCAAAACCGTTCTCTTCAACATGCAGGAATTATTCCAGAGAGATGAGAGCTTGGTTTTCTTTGATAGGTCGCTAAAATAAGCAAGAAAAACGTTTTCCGATAAAAACGTCGACTTTCTGTCGATATTCTATTGCGCAAACTTTTCGTAGGTAAGTTCATATTTTTTCTTTGACGTGGCAATAAATTTTCGATCACTAATTTCAATTCATTTTTAATATCCGGCGCTGTAAGACACATTGAATTGGAGGGTTCGTCACTTAAAGAGTACATTTTTACAATTTCATCCACGTAAATATGATGAAAACATATTATCTTGCAAAAATGTTCACTGCGATGATGATGATGATGATGATGATTCTTTGTTAATGGCAATATGTGTCTGGTTGGACACTTTTCTGCCAGGGTCAAGTAATGCAAAAAGTTATTTGTTCAACAAGAAGGCAAAACGATTTTTTCTTGGATTTAAAAGGCAAGAAAAAATACATTACCTCTCGAGTTAAAAATATAACTTGTCACCTCGACCCAAAGATTACCCCCAATAGTATATAATTGGGGGTAATCTGTGCCTCGACCACATACCTCGACTAGCGATAAAATATTTTGTTATTTATAAAAGAGGTCGAATGTCAAAAACTATTTTGGACAACCATGGAGGGTTAGAATTAGGGAATGCAATCTCGTACGAGAATTCCGCCTAGCGAGATCTCGCGAGACTCAAAACCCAGTCTCGCGAGATCTCGCAAATTACGGGATCTCGCGAGATTGGGAGAATCGCATTTAAAACATATGCAAATGCTTGTTTTAAGAACTAGTAATTGACATGATATGTAATTAAATAGAAACTGCGTTGCTTAGTTATAAAAATAATGAAAGTTTTATTTTAAAAATCAACAGAGTACTTATTATTTTGTCTCTAACTCTAATAACATTTGTTTATGTCTATAATTATTATACCTACTGTAGCTAATCAGTTCAAATTCTTCCAATATTGGTAACAAAACAATAATTATCTATATTTAGTCTTTTGTAAATTATTACTTAAGTTTCAATAATTAAGAGTAATAGGAACATTACTTATGGTAAATAAAAACAACAAAACAAAAACTTAACTTCACAAGTTCTTAAATAAATGTTGTGAGATCGTATTAATCAAATAAAAGAAGTTTAAAGTAGAAGTCCGATGAAGTTATCAAGGTACGGAAAGGCAAGTTAGTTTGTCTGAAAATTGCTTCTCAAAAAACACATCATGTCGAGAATATCATCTGACAGACGACTTCTGATTTTGCATGCCAAATCTCGTTATCTCGCGAGATCTCGTACGAAATTTGACGAGATACAATCTCGTAAAATATGGCCGGGATCTCGCGAGATCGGGATCTCGGCGAGACGAGATTGCATTCCCTAGTTAGAATGCTATAAACCTTTTTCAAACCACGAACGAACTAAATTATTATTTTCTATGAAGGTTGAATGCGTTCTAACCTCGTTCCTTTCGATAAGTTAAAATGAGAGAGGTGAAACTTTTTAAATACGAGTACTATATTTAATGAAAACAAAATAAATTATTCGAAATTAAAAAAAAAATGCTGACCACAAAACACGATATTATTAAAAATTACTGGTGCTTTTTGGAGTAAACCGGAAAAGCCGACTGCTCAAATAATAATAATAATAATAATAAAACATTTATTTCAGGCAACGTTAGTCTAGTACAGGATGTAAAATACTTCAAAGATGATGGTTAAAAAATTACTAGATACGATGATGATGATTCAATATTTAAACTTGGGAGATATTACCATACCATGCCATTATTTTTACGTGACCATAAAAAATATATAACGACTCTATTACGGCCTCAGTAAATATTTGGTTAAAATTTGCAGTCATACTAACAGCCGTGACAAATAGGTGAGTTATTTCTGAAGGACCCTGTATAAAATTGCGAACGTTTGAGGGCGTATCATCATTAAAGATATTTAAAAATAGGAGAGTCCTTAATGGTTTAACCATTTTCTAAAAGTGTCTTCACAGATGATGACTTGATAATGAGAGGTGAATATAGAGTCTTTCCCGGCTTTGCACTTCATTCTCTCTATCTAATTATGTACGAGTTGTCGGGGTTTCATAAGTTTTTAGAAAATGACAGAATTTTTGGTGAAATAAAAATGTTTTTTTTTAATCGCGTCTCGTTTTCTCGCCGTTACCTACTTTTTCAGTCTTGACTTTCGTAACTTCTTCATATTTTTCCAAAAGCCGCAGTTCACGGGGTTCAAACCTCCTTATTCCATGTTTGTTTGATAGGTTACTTTAGTTTATGGTCAATTTACCCACAGCAGAAAGAAAAAGTGATAAAGTAAAAAAACATTGCTTTGCTTGGATAACATTTATTGGATCTGTCCGTGGTTTAGATTTAGACCCAGTTTAAGGTTACTGGGCGCACTACCGTAAACAAATAATAATAACATAGCTTCCAAATAACTGAAAAACACGAA
Source organism: Eupithecia exiguata (assembly GCA_947086465.1). Taxonomy (NCBI): domain Eukaryota; kingdom Metazoa; phylum Arthropoda; class Insecta; order Lepidoptera; family Geometridae; genus Eupithecia; species Eupithecia exiguata. Next base: position 5,062,020 of record OX352226.1, read on the forward strand.
GTTTGCGCAGATCGGTCCGCTTGCCGTCAACAGAAATGTTTAGATTTTCTAAGGCCTACAGCAGCTAAAGGAACAAAATTTTTTGCTAGCCTCTAAAATGTCAGGAAATTTCTATAGAAATCAGACCTTTGCCAGAATTTTCTCGAGAGTCATCCGGTAACCCTAACTTAACTAAGAAGAAGTGCATAAAGGAGACTATCCTTTATGCACATCTTCCTAGTTAAGTTAGGGTTACCAGATGACTCTCTTTGAAAATCTAACTATACAAAGGGTAATAAATTTTCAATAGAACAAAAGTCAGTCACCTCACAAAATAACTCTGATCAAATATAAAAAATAAAATTAGCAGAATTTAGGGAGCAGCTGGCATAATGTGCACATTAAATCTGGTGACACTGCTCTGATCTGCCTTAGTAGCATGATGAAAGACAAAATTAAATAAGCTGCACGTATTTTATTGAATTATGATGTGAAACGCAACAGGAAAATACGACTAACGGATTATGCATACCTACCTCTAACCAAAGAGCAGCCGCGTTCATTCGGTTGAAAATTCACTAACATCTTCCTGACACTGAATCTAGTAGAAAACACTGCCTATATAACGGATAAACTGTTAAAATAATGATTCTACGTAATAATAGCCACAAAACAGATAAAAACTACGAGTCTGTTGATAAATAACACACAATCTACTATTATCAGTTGTAGGTACACATTTCAAGTGTACAAAATCATGGATGACTTTAAAAATATGATAAAATTAACGTTATTAAAACGAAACTCATGCGCTCTTAGGCCCGACGCACACGCAACTAAGTTCGTTCGTTTCCAAGTGGATAACTTTGTTTAGTAAGTTGTCTGTATTGGCTTGGCGCGATGGCGGCGGTGAGAGGATGTTACGTCATATCGTAGCGGCACGTAACTGTTATGACGCCGTGACGCTGTTACACCATAACCCAACGAGTGTATGAGCAAACAGGTTGTCATATAGTAGTATAAATTAAATAATTCAGATAGTTGCATTTATGTTCCATGTTTCCATGTACCCTGCCAGTGAGCACCAACTACTTGGTATAGGCCTGCATTCTGTTGCACCATTCTGTTTCTGTTCGGTCCTTTACAGAGATAATACCTCAAAAATTACGTTTCATAATTTACTCACCCAAATCCGAAAGGCTGACTTTCTCCAGGAATGGATCAGCCACAGGCAGCTAAAATAAATGATTTAAGATTAGTCACATTTGCGTATTGAATTTATGTGTCTGTATCTGTCGTATTGTAATGTAAGAAAGTCGAACAAAGAGAACGGATAAGTACAAGACAGACTAAAATCAAATTTACCAAAGGTAATACCGTCTAAAGGTAAGAGACGTCATATCACATCTTAAAATAATAGAATTTCATTTAGTTTCCGAGTTTATTTAGAGAGAGAATGCAACATCTCAATATGAAACAGGCGTATGATGATGATGTATTGAGGTCATTCATCCACGTACACAACATCAAAGGCGTTGCTTATCGATGTGAAAATATACTAATGGTATCTAAACTGGGTATTTAAACATTCTACATAAGTATATTTTAAATACGAAACACATTATTAATCGTCTAATTAATAATGTGTTTAACTTTTCTGAATTGACTAGCATCCCGCCTCGGCTTTGTACGGATTACAGAGCAGTTTAATAGACCTTTTAACGAATAATTCCTGTACGTTATACAATTTATTTTCATGAATGAATGAATTGAATGAATTAACACTTTATTGTACAATAAAAATAAACATGAATAAATAATCTTATATCTAAATCAAACATAATACAGTACAAAAGGCGGCCTTATCACTGAGAGCGATTTCTCCCAGGCATTCATTCATTCATTTCATTTATAGCTACTCCAACACCTTTCAATCATTTACAACAATCTACATAATTTTCAGTAAATTTATTCTAAACCTCAATTAATGTATACATAGAAACCTCATCTTGGATCACTTCGTCTATTGGTGAAAACGTATGAAAATTCGTTCGGTGTTTTGAGTTAAATTGCGTTCAAAGAAACAGACAGACGCGGCGGAGGATTTTGTTTTATCATAATGTACTTATTTTTTGTGTTGATATTTTATAGATACGACGACTTTTTACATAGATGCCGAAATCTCGAGATATGTCCACTAATAAAAAACCGATAAGGTAACAAGTTCAGTCGTAATGCTTATGCAAAAAGAGAAAATATGATCCGCGCGTGATCAGAAAGGGATAGAATATTTCGAACTAGAACAAAAGCGGTAGCGGTAGGGCATTAAGGCCGGAAACAAACTATTGATACGCCACTCGACCAGACGAAACACGATGCGTGTTGAGTTGAATCAAATCGTATGAATGTTCTATGGCCGGCATCACACGTGTCGGGTGTTACTAACCCGACGCGACGAACGATACTTCGTTGTCGGGTGTTAACTATGTGGTTCTGGGTATAAAAAAAAAACGGTTTGATTTAACTCAAAACGCAGCACGCTTTGTCTGATGGCATGGTGTGTCTATATCGATAGTGAGTCGGAGCCTTTAGGACATGGTTTCATCCAGTTTTGATAACGCGCTGGAGAAATGTGACGTAACATACGTATCTTTATTTACTTACTGAAAAAACTAGGAATAAGATGCTTACCCCTCTCGAATCTCTAAACAGCATAGCAGCATGATGCGGGTCAAGGAAGGCGTCTGACGCACGGTGCCTATTGTAGCCAACATTACCCAGCGACGATCTCCGCTTCTCGGCTTCCTGAGACGCTGCACGGCGTAAATGGGCCCCTGTTGGATAAAATAAATCATAATGAAACTGACCTTTCTCTGTAAACAGCACGTCATACATACGAGGCAATTTATTAAAAATTGTGCTTTCTGTATTCTATTTGCGGAAATGTATTTGGGGGAGCAGTGATTTTTACATTAGGTACAATTTACCAATACAATATCAAACACAATGTGTCGCGATTGTCATGTGACGCTTGTTATTTTTAACTTTTATTGCTCAAAAAGTCATTATATCGTAGCTTAACGGGACTAAAATTCAAGTTTTAGCTCTAGGGCTGAAAAGAATTTTTTATTTCTAGTTTATGTCTGAAATCATCAGATAATACGAGACATATTTTGCCCTGTTACATAAAGAATCGACTTTTTGTTTTTCCTTAAACAACCACATAAATTTTATCTGAATTTATTTTTGAAAATGGTACTGAAATTTCCTTCGTGTTGATTTTTGGAGTTTATAAGAAGGGTGATTCTTCCTTTATGGTAGAATAGTTTGCGTTGCGCGTAACGAAGACATTAAAAAACGTTAGGTATAAATTAGCGCGAAATCTCTTTTTGCTTACTACCAGTCCAATTGCATTGAAGGTGAGCGTGGCTTATTTAAATTTATTAATCGAGTGCGTCATCATCAAGCTAAAATTAAGAAAATAATATACGCTAATGGAACTGAAGGGTCAATAAATAATGAATATGTATCTGTGTACGTGAAATATATTAAAGGCTTAAGAAAAATTCGTGACCTGCAATGAACTAGAGAACTGAACAGCGTGTGCATTATTTTACAAGAGATAAGTGTTAATTGTTTTATTTTCTCACAATCGAAGTGAAAACAAAAGTGTTTAACTCGAGTCAAAACCACCCATTTTAACTCTATTGTCATCTCGTAACACATTGGTCCGTTCCACTTAGTACGGGCCCTAAGAGATACGTGAATTTCATTAAATAGTATTTGAAATCTATTCAGTGGACAACTTCATCAGCGGTGAGATTAGTATTAGAATTGGAGCGTAATTTTGAGTCAAGGACTAAGGTTTCATGATAACCGTGACAGAATTGCGCTTTGTTTGTCTTATCGTTCGTTTTTTTGGAACACCGGCTGATAGTTATCTCGTTTAGGTTTTTATTACAAAACATAAGTCAGCTGAGAACTAAATGAAATGAGCATTAGATTTTCAATTGGTCTAAACATTTAATGTAGCTTGAAATCTATTTTATTGCTACACGAGTATCTCTTAAGGTATTTTCTATTTTTTAATTCATGAAAATAAGATATTTTGAGTTAAAATAGTATAATAGTGTAATGTAGCAGGACGGGCACATTCTATTCTTTCCATTTATAAGGAATCCCCTGGTATTATTATTAATAACCTACCAATGAAATACTTCAGTGTGAGACAAACTTGTTATAGCCTAATCAGCTAGGCTGACCAGTGGCCTCACGGGCAAGGTAATAGAATTAATTATCTAACTGGAAGCGAGTGCTAAGGACTCCAACAGAACGTAACTAAGATAGAGTTACATAAATTACTTCGGATTTTATTAGATGATACGCGCTACTGAAGGTTTTAATTTATACTTCTTTTACAGAGATAAGCAACGGGATCTACAGCCTTTTGCACAGTTTCAGAGTTCTAGGAGCGCGCGATGGCGCAAGCGTTAACTACTTAGTTGGTAAACAAAATCAGTTAACTGGCATGAATGTGGTGGCCGAGAGACCAATATAGAAATACAAATCCATCGCATTGGTGAGATGGGCTGACGATATGATTGAACTAACAAGACTGGGATGCACTTGCCAAGAGCAGCACGTGGCTCAGATTAGCGCAAAATCGAAGTATGTGTACCAGACAGACCAAAATCAAATATTGTTTATCGATTTTCTTCAAAAACTTGGTAATTATTTAAGAAAACAATTAATGCTTTTAGGACGAGAGTAAGGAACAGTGCATTACTGCGGAAACGAACAACGGCCGGGCATTCACTTGTAACAAAACTAAAAGGGTCTGGTTGAACTCTGCAAGTGTAATTCACAATTGGGTATTATACTTCAATTTACTATGTTACAAATAAAATACCTCACAATAATACATAGAAGCGAGACAAAATACAATACGCCTGGATGTTCTAGATACATTTTGAAATAAATTACCGTTCACAGAAACTAATACAGGAGTAAAGTAAGGTTAGAAAGCTAATGAATGAACGGGAAAAAATAAATAAATAAGAAAGTGGGTAAAACAGAAATAGCCAGGAAGGAATAGTCGGAATAGTAAAGCCAAGAAGACTACTAAACTCGGTCACTAAGTTAGAAACAATTGGAACGTTGACTGGTATACTTGAGCCTTGAATTTTGATCGTAGATTTATTTAATGACGGGCATAAAAGAAGGTCGTCGGTAACATTATGGATACATGGGTACGGAATCACGGTTTGTTTTAAACTAATCAGACAATGAAGTCACCACATATTTTCGGTAATTTAACGAAGTAGCATAATTTTTGTTGTCAAAGTATTTACTGTTTTGTACTTTTTGCGTTTATTTGTAAATGAAAACTAAAAAATGATCGACGAATATGTGTGATAAAAGAAGCCAGAACCTGTTCATAACTTTCTGTTTATTATTTCAATATTTTTACAAATTAATTCATAATTTTTATGTCAGTAACTGAGTGGCAGCCATTTGAAATTTTTATTTTAAATCATATCCAAAGTCCTAATGGACAACTTCTAATACAAACATTATTTTACTTTTTGAAATATATTGTAGGTATACATTTTCAACATAAAAATTATGAATTAATTTGTAAAAAATATTGAAATAATAAACAGAAACAAATTTGCGATGAAAAACCTGTTTTTTTTTTGTTAGCGTGCCCCTCAGCAAATTTTGTGGGGACGAACGCTACAAAAACTTCTAACAAACAAAACAATAACCAACAAAACAATAAAAAAAACGAATAACCCGTCTAACATTATACTTTTCTGTAAGTAAACCAATGAAGTAGGTTATCAGTGAAGAATAAAAAATTGGTCCACAATTGACGGAGCAATCGACGAACATACTTAAAAATCAGACATACAGTGAACACCAAACCTTCTCCTTTTTTGAAGACTGTTAATTACACCGCCTCGCGCCAATTTAAGCTTACGTCATCAATTGGGTGGAAAGGGGTGGTGTGACGCAATTCTTATCTTTTTGGAAGCACAATATGAAAATAACGCGTCACTTTATGGCAAACCACATTGGTACTTAAAGGAATATAAATAAATGTCGCATCCATTAACTCTTTCATGGCCTACGACGCACATGTCTGGTGGGGCCAGCGTTCGGCAGTGGGACGGTTAATGTGTTAAAGTAACGGTACGTGCGGAAAATGAACTGTACCTACATCAAGAATATAGCTTGTTCATCAAAATAACTTATTTTCTTTGAACGATACCCACGGCACGACCAGACGATGTCTGCTGAAATCGAGAACCCAAGCTGTGATAATCCGATAAATATACAGGGTTATTGGTAAATTAGTGACAATACGAGAACTGCAGGTCCTGCCCATCATCACAAACACGTTCGTGAAGGCGCCAATTCTAAATTAAAAAAAAAAACAAGTCACCTCTGATACTCAATCAAAAAACATCTTTGTCTGGAACCCAACGAGTTACTTAAGACCGATCTTTCACTCTCATATCTTCTGTTAATTCAGGGCAGAGCTGTTTTTAAGTTGAGTTTCAAATAAAACCTCTCTAACGAACGGTTATTGAATTGCGGGGGGTACCCATTACCAATACCAAAATTAAGAATTAAGACCTGGCGTCTTCACAAACGTGTTTGTGATGATGGGTTGAACCCGCAGTTCACTAATTTACCAATAACCCTGTATAAAAATACTAGACTTTTAAGAAGTCGAAGGAATTATATAATTTCACAGCCCACACAGGGAGTTAAGACGTTGATGACGCAGGTCGCAGTCTAAACTAAACAAGTATGACCTCAAAACGTATCGTAGAAAATTAGCAGTTCCTTTTATTTATTTTACACACACGCGTGTTGAAAATTTGATAGGTATATTTTGAATGGAAACTCTTAATGTCATTTGGTTCCTGGAAAACGGAAAGAAAAATTTGATTCTAAGATAGTAATTTAATTTTGCATGCAACATTTTATCGTTAACATACCTTCTCTCAAAATGTCTTCATAAATTTTGTAAGTTGCACCACAGTCATCGAGTGCAGATCGCTTTGAAAGTTTTTGAAGATGATCACAATCAAGTGACTTGGACCGCGAGCGATACTCTTCAGATTCAGATGATAAAGTTTCGGTGTTTGTAACAGGATTCGCACAAGATCCTCTCCGACCTTCACCATAATCATGCCTCCAGTGTCCTACTTTCTTGCTAAATGTACGAATTAACTCTTGAATGGAATGATGCTTGTGCCGTTGACCGCTAACACTAGATCCCGACCCACGTCTTTCATTTGAATCATGCACATCTTTTGCTTTGGCATTGCTAGCACTGTCCGCTAACTTTTGAGCAAAACTTTTATTATCAAATTTATTTTTGTGTCCCAATTTTGAATTGGATATCTCGCCATACCGTTCACACTTGGTGTATTCATTAGGTTTGCATTCATTTTCTTGAATATCGTCCATCGCATCATTATAAAGAGACGAAGCAAAATTACGATAGTCTTGACGAGGAGCATGATATGAATTTGTTCCGGTATGATATCGCTCGCTTTCGTTTCTTCTTCCATGGTCTGCGTGATGAGCATGTTGGTGTGAAGTGTTTCTAGACTCCATCAATTCACGGAAGTAAGTAGTGAAATTCGGATAGCGATCGCGTGGACTAGATGCAAATTCAAAAGGACTACCGGAAGGGCCCCGTAAACTTCTCTGAGCATAAGAGTTTCTTGGGTTGATTGGTATTGGTTTTCCAGCACTCTCATTTTGCGAGCCAGAGGTGCTAACCGCAGAGTGCCAGCTCTCTGCACTATCATCCTTCTCAAACGGTGTGTTGGATTCTCGGGAATGAGTATGTTTGGAAAGAAAACTTGAAAATCCATGCATCTTGACGTTGGTTTTAGTTCCAACGAGCGTTTGTAAGTTTTATAAAGTCATTTTTACATGTTTGATGCTTTGAGCGACGTTGATCGAATCTTGGCTATTTATTTACCAACTGACATTTATATAAGGTAAAAGTAAAATGTACCTGTGTTTATGCTTTGGTACTACACTATATTATAATATCAATACACACGGGTCTAATTCTTGATTATAATTAAATAGGTATAATCTTTTCTTCTAAGACGACGAAATAGGTACATATTAGTACAAATTTATCTTAAAGACGCAGCCGTAATTAAGGAGTTAACCTCCCTTCTACTTCCAATTTATTGGGCAATCTGTGATTGATACTACAACCGAAACTATGTACCAACCGCATTTTATCCACAGTAAGTTAATCACATCACATCAATATACAGGGTGAGTTTTTTTTTCAGGGCCACTGAAGTTTTAAACCGCGAGAGTTATCGAAAAGTAATATTAGGAGTCACGTGCTCGATTTTGAAAATAATTGAAAATAAATAAAATAATAAATAAATAAATGTACGACGACCTTTGTACCTACGATAAAAGTCCTTTACTGAATTCATAAACTCGATTTTTAAATATTCAATTTTGAAGGTGTTTCAACAACTTTGGGCACATAGTCATCATACTTTTATTTATTTATTATCGACTAAAGAACCCAAAAATGCAAAATGAAAATAAAAAACTCATTTTTCCCTAAATACCAAAAAAGTTCGCCTTTTTTTACGCAGAACTATTATTTTCAAAATCGAGCACGTAACTCCTAACATGACTTTTCGATAACTCTTACGGTTTCAGACTTCCTCTCAGAGGCCCTGAAAAAACTCACCCTGTATAATCCTACTAATATTTTAAAGGGCAAAGTTTATGAGTTGTGCCGGACGCTAAAGAAGTTTGTCTAAAATAAACGCCAAAACTACTGAATGGATCGGTCTGAACTTTTGCAGACATAAAGACCTGGACTTGGAATGACATAATAATAGACATATTATTCACATACAAAAAACCGCGTGCGTAGCCGCGGGTCGAAGCTAGTAAGGATACACTATTTTCTAAGATCTCTTGTAGGTACAACCGTTAACAATAAATAATTTCTGATTCTGAGTCAACATCCTTTACCAGTAAAGTGCTGGAGTTCAGTAAAGGTAAAAAAAAAACATGTATGACAGCAGCAACTTTATGGGTCTTCAACTTTTTTGGCTTCAACGTGTGTAACTCAAGGTTTGCATGAATGAATACTGTATAGTTTTAACGAAAACAAAACTGGAGGAGAGCATGCTTCTATACTTCGCTCATTTTAGGCTTTAGCGGAATCAAAGGTCATTTATTGCACAACGCGACTACTATAATGTTATTCAAGGATCCTGTAGAATGTGGGAGTGTGGGAAACATTGAACGTGTGTGATCAGATCACTATGGTCAATCACAATTAAAGCAGCGTCATACGTCAATGAGACTGGGTTATACGTGAATGTGTGTGGCTTCCATAGAGGCTAATAACATAATCCCCACGCTGGAGTCCGGAATCACAGTTCGGTGGTGCACCTGTTCTGTAGGAGGCGCTGCTGCCCGACCCCTTAAGGCGCATACCTGACCCAAACTAGCGCCTCTATCTACTTTAACTTATTATTCCGTTTAGCAAAGGATTTTTCAAAATCCATCGCACAGTTTGTGATGCCTATAATAAGCTATTTTTAATGCCTCTATAATCGTTTTATTTTATTTAGTTTATTTGGGCAATGAATCGAAAATTGATTTTGGTGGCCTTCAAGGGCAACTTCGATTCACTGCCTAAACTAAATAGAATAAAACTATTACAGAGGCATGAAAAAATAGCTTATTATAGATAGCGATGGGTTTTTGAAATTTCCTTTATTAAACGGAATAATAAGAACAAATTCGAAAATTCTGTCTGTCTGTTACCTTCTCACGCCTAAACGGATGAACGACTCTAATTGAAATTTAGCAGGGAGTAGATGGTATCCCGGGGACGGACATAGGCTAATTTTTATCCCGGAAAAGCGCTTGCGAAGCCGCGGGCAGAAGCTAGTGATGAATGAATGATCTGTCTATCTAAGCAATGTATTTTATTGTCATGTCATCATGAGATTGTGTTATTTACGAACTTTGAAGCTTAATGTTGCGATTTACCAGTGGCAGTGCTAAAGTAGGTATGCATCAGGTGTCATTATATGTATTCATTATCATTTATGTGTGTTCCTTTATTATCAGTGACTCGTTCTATTTATAGCTTTAAATAAATGAGCCAGAGATTATTCTGCGAGTATAATTTTTTAATAACAGTCTTACCTGTCATGATGAATAACATTTTTGAATGAGAATATGAGTAGGAATGCAATACAAGGCGCGCCATTGAAATTTATGACCCCTTTTTTAGTTACCCTCAAAACCGATCGGTTCTAATTTAAGCTAAGACATAATAAGAAATCGGTAATGTATGAACATTATTTCATTTTGTATTTAGTAACAATGGCATCGATAATAATACGTTGAACATTTCACACAATCGATTAAACATGCCACTTAAAAAGTGTTATTTAAAACCGGTTTGTATTTGTTTAGGCGGCTGGACGGAAAACTTGGTTCAAATATTACTTGTGTTGTCTAACTTTTAAACAGCAATAATTTTTAGTTATATCGTATATTTTATAAGAATAACAAACAAACGTTAAAATTGTTTGTTTACTTTGATAATAAAATAAACTACATAAATAAAAATACATGGCGCAATGCGCTAGGGGGACTACTTTGAGACGTAGTACGTTCAAACAGGCCATGTGCCACAACAATTCCAAAACATAAACAACAATACATAATGGCGCGCACAAGCCAAGATTCGATCACAAAAGAACACTGACCGCTGACAACAATAACCACTAAGTTAATTAAAAATACAACTTTACTTTAGTAACCGTAGTGAATGAATATTTTCAAATGATAGTCATTCATCATGCGAGACGACGCGTACGACAATCGCTCACGGCAACCGTGGGAGTACTAACTTACTAGATGCGAGACGGTACGGTACGGGTAAGCCACCAAAGAGAGCGGGAAGTGGGAAGGAGGCGACAGCCGGCTGCGCGGGGCTATGGGCGCGGGGATTTGTATAGGGAGGGTCGCGTATCCCGCGAGTGTTGCGACGAGCTCCCCTACGTTTTACAATGCCATAGTGACCTTGATCGCTCATTCATACGATTTTATGCATTGCAAGTTACCAACTTGCGGACCTCGTATTATTAGTACTTACGATAAAAATATTTTTTGTTATTATAAACTGACTTCTCTAACTACATTACTTAATTGTCGACTTACAGAATGAAGTTAAGGCAATAGATACCGACCTGTACCTTACCTACGAGTACATAAAAAGCATTTCAATGTCATGTACCTAATCATATCATGAAACAATGAATACAAGGCATGGTTTCGGCGATTAGTTATTAGCAGTGATCGGAATTTCGGGCGCTTATTTACCTAAAGTTGGTGTAAGACACAACATAGAGCAGTTAAAACCATCTTTCACGGGAATACTTTCCCGTAAATTCCCGGGATTTCAGAACATTCTAAAATAATGATTTTTTCACCGGAACCTTATTTAAAGACGAAAAATAAGACACTTTTATTCTGACGCGAAAATCGATTTTTGTAAAAAAAACGCGTTCAAAAAAGGTGTCTTATAATTCGTCTATAAATAAGATTTCAGTGAAAATACATTCTAGAAAATTCCAAAATTCCCATTTGGAATAAAACAAGTTTGGGTTCATCTCACAAAACAGACAATTATATACCTATATTTTTTTTTATAATATTTGTTTCTATTATTCTTACGCAATTATCAAACAAATTATAAATGCGTATGAATAAGTGTTTTAAATTTCGTGTAGAAAAAGGATTTTGGCATAAAATCATAAATATAATTAAAAATGTTTTTTTTTTCAGAAATATTGACTTTAGTGAAAAACACGTCAGAATAAAAGTGTCTTATATTTCGTCTATAAATAAGATTCCGGTGAAAAATCATTATTTTAGAATATTCTGAAATCCCAGGAATTTACGGGAAAGTATTCCCGAGAAAGATGGTTTTAACTGCTCCATGTTGTGTCTTACACCAACTTTAGGTAAATAAGCGCCCGAATTTCCGATCACTGGTTATTAGGTAGTTATTGTATTAGACTAATCGCCGAAGTCGTGTTACTAGCCTTAACCATGGACTAACTAATGCTACTAAGCTACTAATGCGTACTAAGCTTACTTGCTTGACTTGGCATCGAATATCAGTCAGGTATAATTTTATGGAATATTTTATGGAAGGATCTCAAATCAACAAGTAATGTTAATTGCGTATCAAAAGACGTGCGTGGCAAGGCAACAGAGTCAATTTTAGGTTAAGTTTGGACGGTTTGTTTACAAACATTCTACATCGAGTTTGGCCAGTATATAATAATAATAATTATTATTATTATTATTATAATTATGTATGTTACGAAAACATGCCTACCTATTCAGTGTTTGATCATGATTACATGACATTTTGATATGCTTTTTAAGTAGGTACCTACCTATTGAATTTCATTCTGTAAGTCAGCAATTACTTGGTGGCCGTAAAATGACCTGAGAATAGACTTATCGATTATGCAAAGTATTAAATATAATGCTATAGTTAGCATCGTGAGTTAGTAATGTTAGCGCATCAATATTTTCCTATAGATATTAAGATAACAACAAATGATTCATTTATATCGGCAAATATTGATGTATTTCCTACAAAATGTTTCTAACAACCATATAGGAGACCAGACGAGTTTTTTGATACTTCATTTATCAAAATAGCTCAAACCGTGAGGTCCATAATAAAGAGTGTACATAAAATAAAATAAATACAAGTAGAGTACCGCTTGGTTCACATTACAAAGATGCTATGATTAATAATAAAATTAATAAAATATATACATATATAGTGATGTGATACATAAAGAACACCAAACATAATAATTTAAAGTAGTGTTAAAACCTAATCTGTGTACCAAATTATGTTTTTACGTGAAGATGGTAACGTAGTTTTAAAATAAGAAGTAACAACATGTTAAGGATTATTTTAAGATGCATTTTGACTTTGATTATACTTAGTATTAGTCATGCCGAAGTTTGTTTATTTCTTCGAACGATTAAAAAGACAATACATACTACTAACAGGATTTATATTGGACTAAATAGTGATTGGACTTAGGTATTATCAGATAAGATATTAATCAAGAAATTCTGAAACTTTGTTGTATTATTTGTATACGGTAAACCGAAAGAGATAGCAACAAAAAACAGTAACAATAAGAGAAGTAATGCAAAACTCAGGAACACTCAAAGAATTACATAAAAAATGCATTTAAATTACTATAAGTGCTCGGTTCTAGATTCTTAGATTTTTCACAACTTTTTTTTCACAAAATGCTTGTCGCAAATACCAAAGAAATATAGGTAGAAAATATTATAAAACAACTATCAGTGGAGCAAATCGTAAAAGTTCTTAACCATTTTATTTACAGCTTTCATTCGTTTCATTCTTCCTTTTCTGATGTCAAAGTTCTGAAGTCGAGTCTTTTTTTCGCTGCGCGTGTGCAAAAGCAAATTATAACTTTTATGATATAATTTAATAAAATTTTTATAAACTAAAACCGACTTCGATTCCCTAAATTTTACACATTAGGTATGCCCTTAGATGAAAGTAAAAAAGGGAGATTAGGATTACTAGTGTCTCGAAAGTGGAAGGCTCAAATTAAGTCTAATTAGGTCCGCCGTAGGCGCCGCCGGCGTTCTTTTTTCGTGTGCTTGCTACGACGTACTTTTGTGTGATATATTGACTAAAAGGCTACATCAAAACCCTCGTGTTCGTTCACTTGGTGTACGAATCACTCCAGAACCAAAAACACAGCCCAATATATCACTTTTCACTCGTATGTAATGAAAAGAAATATACGATATATTTGTGCATAAAGAGATACCTTGTTGCTGGTCGCCGTGCATGGGTAGCGTACGTATTGTTGTCTCGGCCGCACTTTGATCTAAGTACGTCATTCCATATATTTTTTCAATATAAAATATAGGTATATTGTACAATATTTGAAATATCACGTGTCTTGGCGTTTGGTTATAAATAACACAACATAGGCCATTTGTTGAGTCAGTGCTGGGAGAACGTATCAAACATATAACCCCTTTTTTACTTTCATCTAAGGTCATTATGACTAATACGAGTAGGTTATAGAAAACTTAAACAAAATATGATTGATCTTACCTGCAAAATGATGTTGCTGAGCTATCGCCCTCTGAAATAAATAGAAATAAGCAAAAATGAAATAACATAAGAAAATCAAATAAACGATTAATATTTCAAAAAAATAAAGAAATCCAGATGCATAAATGGAAAATAGCCCTGATAAAAACGAGATGAAACGAGTAAAATACTAATAAGCAAAATAAATTAACGATACGAATAAATAACATCTCAGAAACAGAATATAGACGACGAATATGTTTTTTTTGAATCTGCTAGTTTTTGCGTCTCGCTCGAGATGCCTCGCTTCCCGTCGTCGCGTCTCGGTGTGAGCTGACCCTTACTAGTCCAAACAAAGGTCCAAAGTCAAACTTTAGATCTTTCCATCCACAATCCTTCGCTGACTAGACCCCCTTGACAAAAAAGAGCACAAATAGCCAAAAAAAATCGTATCGTTTTTTTGTATGGGAGCCACCCCTTTCATTTACCTTTACTTTTAATATCTATTTGTAATTATTTTAATAAAATAAAATATCATTACCAACGTGTAACTTTACGAGCAGACAAACATACTAAAAGTCCCGACTCCTGTGAGGTGAGCCCTAAAAGAAGGTCACGTTTTTTAGTATATTTGTCTCCTAACTAGTCGAAGGTGTCAAACTTTCTGCTTTCGATTTTTCCACACAACCCATTCTTTGAGCACTCATTAAAAAAACAATAATCATTTATTTCATACATTTCCAGAACTACACGTCACCGGTCACATAGGTTAGTAATGTAGGTTCTAGCATAATAAAATTAAATAATAACTAGGTACACATTTTTCATCTATACAAGTATAGTTTAAAAAATAACAAATAAAGCAATAATAAAATCATTAGTTTCACCAAATTGAAACTAGATACATAATTTAAATTGGGATATAATTGGTTAAGAAACTCATTGACTGGACTAGTAATAGGTAAAAAGTTTAAAATTTGACAGGGACCTTAAAACTTTTGCCGCTATAACAACAAATACTATAAATAAAATAAATGTAATTATTAGGGGTCCAACGTCCATACGAAGTTGAGTACTGATCACCGAAGTCCAACGCGGTCAGTACTTGGGGTCACGGATGTGTGGCGGTACGCGACATATTGTATTTTTGCATTTTTTTTTATTAAAACGTTTTTTTCTGCTGTGCAATGCTGCTTGTAATGTAACTTTGTAAATGAAAAATAAAATGTTAGTGAGAAATATATAATAACTGTTTAACATTATGTATGTGATGCAATGGTACTTTGTATTGTTGACTGCCCAAAAGTGTGGCACGTCCAAGGTTGCCCGGATTTTACATGTTCGTCTTTGAGCGTGACCGTGAAGAGGGACAAGGAAGGGTTGCGCGCAACTCTCCATGCGACAGACAGGGACACTGAGAGGCGTGATGGGGTGAGGTCCACCCGGGATCTGCTGGTTGAAAGAGAGAAGTTACTACGCTACTTACACCATGTGTCAGACATAAGATGACGTTACCGACTAAAGATTTGGAAAAATACTTTTGAAAAGTTTTCGCATTTTGTTGTAAAGTGAAAATATGAAATCGAAACATAAAATATACAGGATGTGGCGTAAAGAGTGGCAAAACTTTTGGAAAAAATTTGCGAAACACATTTCTGTTTGTTTACCATGTTTTAAAAGAACAACTGTTCCTATGGCACACAAATGGCAATTATCATTTGATAGCACAGTTATTGATTGAGTTAATGCTATAACAAAACTTACTATCATACAAAATAACATGAGATTATGATAACTAGTTTATATAAAAGTTCACCTAAGTGCCGCCAGGTGGACATCGATAGGAATGAACCACAGACACTTTTCTAGGGAATGGGCCCCATGGTAATAGTAACAAAAGATCATATAGGTACACGTTTATACAAGTTGTATATGAACGAGACACCAGATATAATTGTCACATTAATGTAGCAGATGGTGCATTGTTACTGGTAACGTATCACGACCAGATTGTACGTAAATGTTCAGGGTTAATTCATGCTTGACGTGAACAAAACAGAGTTATTGAGACATGCTTACTAACTTGTCAAGTGTTTAACTTATGTAGGTCGATAATGTACCGCTGCCAGTTCGAAATAGGACTCGATGTGTGGTAATGTATAATGATAATAATCTCATCTCACTATATAATAATATATATATATATAATATATATAATATTATAAACGTGAAAGTTTAGATGGATAGATGGATGGATGTTTGTTCCTTTATCACGCCAGAACGGCTGAACGGATCTGAATGAAATTTGGCACAGATATAGATTATAGTCTGGAATAGGACATAGGCTACTTTTTATCCCGAAATTCCTACGGGAACGGGAACTACGCTGGTGAAACCGCGAGGCGCTGCTAGTGAATTAAAGAATGATGGCACGCGGCGTTAGATCAAGAAAAACTTGATGCAAGCACTGCTTAATAGATAATGCTTAATACATTTCATTTCTTTGAAAACTTATACAGTTTAATTCTTTCCCATGGAAACTGACATTTAATGGGTTAAATAGTAGCATATGGTTTATTTCCCGTCAAGAGACCTATACAAATTTTCGTCCCGATAGGGTGAGAAGTTTTGGTGTGAAGAAGTAACAAACTTCCTTCTGTCCATCCAAACTTTCGCATTTTTAGGGTTTCGTACCCAAAGGGTAAAACGGGACCCTATACTAAGACTCCGCTGTCCGTCTGCCCGTCTGTCACCAGGCTGTATGTCATAAACGTGATAGTTAGACAGTTGAAATTTTTACAGATAATGTATTTTCTTTTGCCGCTATAACAACAAACACTAAAAAACAGAATAAAATAAATATTTAAGGGGGCTCCCATACTACAAACGTGTTTTTTTTGCTGTTTTTATAGATGATGCTACGGAACCCTTCGTGCGCGAGTCTGATTCGCACTTGGCTGGTTTTATTATGATTAGTGTGATGTGATGTAATTTCATTTTAAAACAACTACGCAAATAAATTAGGAATCTTGGACACAGATATTGGATGAGAGGAATGGCACCCTTACAAACGACAACGCAATACTGATTAACTGATCATAAATCATATTATTTAAATAAAATGCACATAATCAGATTAATGCCCAGTCACTAGAAGAAGTTTTCAACAACGTCATTAAATGATTTTGAAACATACCGCTACTACATCATGATAACGTCGCCAAACTAGTTTTGACAGTGTTTACGTGCGTTATCGTGTGCTCATGAACCACTATAACGTCATCAATTTTACACCTTAAACTTTAAGCGAAAACAGAATCCTATTTTTTGTATTCCCAAAATAAAACCGGCTAAGTGCGAGTAAAGTCAAAAAAGGTTATATTTGATGGATCGAAAATAAGCAAAAAGCTAACATGACGCGGTCAAGTATCCAAGTACTGATTGCGTCCAACACGTTACTCAAATTGGTAGATGGTAGGTATGGACGTTGTACCTCTCATTTGTTTTATTTAATTTTTATTATCAGTTGTTATAGCGGTAATAGTTATACACAACCTGTCAAAATTTGACCTTTCTATCTATTACAGACAATAAATTTAAATAAAATAAATATTAAAATTAAAGGGGGCACCTATACAAAAAACTTTTTTTTTCTATTTTGCTTTTCGTTTGTCGAGCGCGGTTGAATCTCATAAGATTCAATCAATTCAATCAATTCAATGAGATTCAACCTCGCTCGACAAACGTAGGTATAGCAAAATAGAAAAAAATCAGTTTTTTGTATAGGTGCCCCCTTTAATTTTAATATTTTTTTTATTTAAATTTATTGTTGTTAAAGTGGGAAGAAAAATACATACTCTGTGAAAATTACAACTTTCTACCTACTACGGTTCACGAGATACAGCCCACTGAAGGACGGAAGGAGCAAAGGTCTTAGTAAAAGGTTCCCGTTTTCACCATTTAGGTACGAAACCCTAAAAAAGAGTAGACCATTCACATTAACTAGGTACCTACGCCAGTTTAGTACCTCAAATTCGCATCAAAAAGTAATTTTTTACTCTATTTTTTCAAATCAAAGAGGAAACTTGTTTTCTATTTTATTTTTGCAAAAAGCTCGTAACTTAAACGGATCCTCCCGTAGTTGGCGACAACGCGCAACGTATTAATAATATAGGATCCTCATTCTTTATTAATAATAAAATAATAATAAACAAAAACCATACAGCCGCATAGAGAATCTCCCTCTTTTTCGAAGTCGGCTAACAACCCTTTTTTATAACTGCCACAAACTCGTTAATCACGTACGATGTTTGAAATCAAAAATTACACGAGGGTCAATTTTCGCTAACCTTGTGCAAAAGATGCGAGGTTGCCGCTCTTACGTTGCGAAGTTAGGTGACAATTTCAATATATCCGAAAGTTGTAAATTTTGGATTTATGTAAATTGTTTTGTAAATTATCGTTGATCTTTGTGTTTCTGAGTACGGAAAGTGGTAAGCTATAGTTTTTATAACGTTCCTACCTGGGCCTGCCTTTATTATGTATAGATCTAGAAACTAGGTAGATTTGTATTGTTTCTAAAGAATCGGTTAGGTAGTTTTGTAAGTTATAAATCTAGGTACCCATCTACCTACCTGGAAAGAAAATTATTAACATTCTTGGTCTTAACCTAAGCTAACCAAATCTAGTTCTACGTAGTTAAGAATCTACTTGTTTTTGCTTATTATCTACTTACCTTCCTACTCTTTAATCGAAGATCTTTCCTAAACTAAGTAAAGTACCTAGTACCAACCGAAGATGGTTGCCTGCACCCTAAGAAATAAGTATCTAGCTAGGACAACCTAACCATCTGTTGGCAGTCTTAGATACTTAGTCACCTATTGATGCATACGAGAAAGATCTCACCTCCAATCTTACATACCTTACCTACACAAATTTGTTCGATCCAAAAACCATGCCAAGTCTCGTCTCGTAATTAAGCCATTTTATTACCTCCGACTATGAAGTTGGCAAATTACCTTGTCGAAAGTTATCCTTGACTACTAGGTGCAAGAAGGTTACTTGCCAACTTCATAGTCGAAGGTAATAAAATAACTGATTAGCTGACTAGGCTCTTCTCGTGATCTCAACACTTATTACGAGACGAGACTTGGCATTATTTAACATTATTGTTATTGTTCGGATTTGTTATTTTTTTAATAAACTTTAGGACTAAAAAGGTTGAAACATAAATGGATGTTTATTAAATGGTGCAGAGATGGCGAATTTATTCACCCAAAAGATACGATCGGTTTGGCTATCGGACCGCGCCGCTGCCGCACGCCGGGGGCGTCCATTCGACGGGAAGGAAAATGTATTCCGACGCAAAATTTCTCCTGGAATGTTATAGCTCCAATTTCATATGAATTCCAGAGATAGGTGGGACGGATTTTGCAATAAATGCGATCACATTTGAAACCTACCTCCTGACGCGGACCTTTGACAGTGACCAGAACAAAACGAAACTGTATTGAGTCGTCAAGTATGATATTTTTTATCGTAAATTAGTTGTATTTGTTTTCGTTTTATTCTAAATGTTGCCGTCCTTTTCTTTTCAAAAAGCATTTGTTTGTTTTGAAAAGACTAAAAACCGACTTCGACTCCAAGTTCAATTTTTAAATTGTTTTTTAAGTTTTTCAGGATAAAAACTAATCCAGTGCGAGGGATTACGCACTATGATAACAAAACGAAAGTAATGTTAAGGTTTTTTGTTATAGTGCTTACCCGCACTTTGGGTATCTCCAAGAAATGAAATAAGTTCCCAAAAATGTTCGGTTACCTTAGAATTAAGCAAAGGCAATACCTCTCGTCAAAAGAACTAAATGTAACTTTGGTCGTTGAACAGGTTTGGTTAAACTGTAATGTTACCCCTGCAGGTGGAGCCACCACCGGCGCTAAAGTCCGTAAGAGGTCCCAAAGATTTTCGGTTGAACCGACTAGGGTTTCGTAGCTTAGTTGGTTAGAGCACACCTGTACTGACCGGTGGGGCGCGGGTTCGAGTCCCGCCGAAACCGAAAATTTTTGGGAACTTATTTCATTTCTCAGAAAGTAATGTTTTTGGAGAAACCTAATTAGGAGGTCTCCTAAGGTAGGTACTGTACTGGGTTTTGACTGGGCATCTTGTTCAAACAGGTTGAAACCGTGCGTGTGCCACAATAAAATGTCACTGTGTAGGTTACCCGGCATCTTTTTGTAGAAGATATATACGGTCACAAGTAAACCACCATCAAAGAAACGGGTAGCCATTTATTTACGTGTTACATTAACCTATTGTTATAATAGCGACAATTATCATGAAATCTGTATAGAATAAATGAAAAGAATCAAAGCTAACAAGTAGATATTCCGAACGGATAAACACATTTCAATTTGTGCAGCTACGGCACCTCTCAATATCTTTAGGATTTGTCCCGGAAGAATGATCACCAATGATCATCATCATGAATGATCATCGTTAGATAGTTCATATAAAAAATGAAGCGAAAGTTTCCAATGGATATTATGCAAGAGCACCAATGGACGAACAAAAATAGGGCATATTATATGCCTATGCGCAGCAATCAATTAGCATCATAGAGTGGATGTTTGACATTGAAAGACGAAGGAAATATAAGTTTGAAATATTTTATGAAGAACAAGGTCAAAGATGTGCAGGGCGATTTATGGTTGAACAAATAAAATTAAGGAAGTTATCACAAAAAAATTGTGTCTACAAACTTGTCAAAAAGGCTTATTAATAAAACAAAAGGATATTTGGTAAAAATAAAAATTACTGTCAAGGATTTAATCATAGAATTTTTGATATACCTACTATTTAGGATTGTTTTAAGGATTTTTAGCAATGCTACTTTTTATACACGATTATTTGCTGTGTCTGTATAGCGCGCAGGTACTTTCCAATACGGCGTTAATTTGTGGCATTGTAATGTGTTCAAGTCCTTTTGTCGTTCTTGTGCCGTTGTACAGAGATAAGTCATTGTAGTCTCGTAGTATGTGGGTGGGTATACTCGGTGCCAGATAGCTTGCAATACAGGTCGTTGACCTATCTCCTTCACGAGATTTTCCCAATAGGGAACAACTTAAAATTTGCATCTTTTAGGGTTATACAATTCCTAGGAATCATGATTTTATAACGCATAAAACTAAAGACCTATTTTATTCTGAATTTATATACGTTTTCGATACCTTCAACTTTTTAATTCCTAAGTTACACACAATTCATTCAGGGTGTGGCGTAAAGAGTGGGTACAAGCCTTTATCTACGGGCAGGGGGCATCGAAATGTTAAGAAAATAATAATTGTACCCATTAAAAGTTATACGGTTTTCGAGTTATAGGACATTTTCAAAATTTTCAACTTTTGTACCCTTGTCCATTCTTTTTGATGCCAAGGTTACAAATCAAGGAATTTTTCATACTGTTTTTGGTACAGCATTCTTGGATAACTGTGCTATCAACTGTTAACTACGAGTACCATTTGTGTGCCATAGGAACGGTTTTTCTTTTACAACATGTTTACAAACACAAATGTGTTTTGTTATTTTGTTCCGAAAGTTTAGCGATTCAGTTGCGGAATCGGACGGGAAAGTAATTAAATTGATGTCACAAAAAAACTCGCGTGTTTCTTATTTTAGGTGATTTACAAAATATGGGGCTTTGTATAGTAATACTAATAACAATTTTTACAAAATGAAGGAGCGCCTCC
This sequence comes from Eupithecia exiguata, assembly GCA_947086465.1. Taxonomy (NCBI): domain Eukaryota; kingdom Metazoa; phylum Arthropoda; class Insecta; order Lepidoptera; family Geometridae; genus Eupithecia; species Eupithecia exiguata. The sequence goes on from OX352226.1 coordinate 5,083,957, forward strand.
GGTTCTTCATTTATTGGGCAGGGAAACAAAATATTTTGCAAACAAGGATTTTAGGGCCCCACGACCTGGCTAGCCGTGTCGTGCCGCCTTAGAATTTGTAAAACATAATAACGCATTATGGGCTAAAATTAAAAAATCCCACAAAATTTCGATCTCAGTGGGTCTTGAACCCGCGACTTACCCTCCGCACTATAATAACAAAAACCTTAATGTTCATCATCATCCGCACACCGACTTCACCCGTTACTGGGAGTCTATCTAAAAATTTATAGAAAAGATTCTAAGTTTCGAGTTACATAGTCACCTCGATTTATTTTTCATCTAAAGAATAGAAACATTAAATAAAAATAAAAAAAATCTTGATTTTTACTCTATAGTAGGCAGGTAATCTTCTGTAAGTGGACGTCATCGTAAAGCGAGAAATGGATTACAAAATGCCATCGACATCGATGAAATTGTCGGTCAAACATCTAACCTAATATTATACAGAGGAAAGATTTGTGTTGTTTGTTTGTTTGAATTGAATATGCCCCAAAACTACTGGATCGATTTGGCCCCGATACAAAAAGAGGGTTGTTATAAGTTTGACGGGATGATCTATATCTATATCTATGTGTTTGTTTTGTCAAAAGCAGACTTGATCGAGTGTTCTAAGCATGGAAAGTCTGTCAAGTGTGTGAAAATTTATAGTCTGTTTTTTTTTGTTAAATACCTATATCTACCCGCGCGAAGCCAGGGCGGGCCGCTAGTTACTTATAAACGGACTGATGTCTGCTCAAAAGTTACGAAATATTATCTCTTATAGCGTATCCACACTCCCAGATCGAAATGTGTATCTACATTGTATCGAGGAATAGTAAAAACATAATATTGGCACAGATATTATTATAATAATACTATGATATTGGTAAGAGCACTGATTATATTGAATATGCAACTTAGACTTTATCTGCTGTTCATAAGGTCATAGCCACTCTGGCATAAAGTGAGATGATATTTTATAAAAGATACGCTTTTTTGTATATAAATATTCAGTAACATCATAAATAAAAATCATATTTCATTATTCTTATTTAAATAAACAGCTGCAGGTATTATAAATTCATAAACTCATAGTCGTGTAAAATCAGTATTGATGATACTCGTAAACACCGGACGATAAAGTAAGTAGGTACAACCAACTAGTATTGTATTGTACCTACCTGATGAACCGTCCAAGCATAACGGCTAGGTATGATATGCACCTAAGAGCTCGTTCCCACTTGTCGGGTGTCTGATCCGTATATTAATTGGATGTCGGCGCCTCTGTTCACACGTTTGGTTAATAATCAGTTGTCGGCCACGGTCGAAGCTGGTGCCAAATTTTAACTTTATGCGAGGCGACAGTGCACTATGAACGTCGACGAAAATGTGATGTATTATTATTTAAGAAGAAAACGAACGAACGACAGCTAAGGAAACAAAACACTGGGTGCACCCAATCCTGAGGGAAATATTTAGTTTAGGCACATTCCAGAACCTAATAACAGAATTGAGAAGTGACGAAATTAAGTCTTTCAATTATTTTAGGATGTCAATAACTATATTCAACGATCTAATGAGGTAGCAAGGGGGTAGCGGGGAGAGGGTTGTCGGCCCCGACATTCGACAAATTTTAATGTGAAAAGCGCCATACTTACTCATAGGCGAGTGAGATCCGACAAAACACCCTACATTTCATGTCGGCGCCGCCGGCACAAATCGGTTTCCGACAAGTGTGAATAGCTTCATATAAAATGCTCTGCCACTGGGACATCCTATTAAACCCCGGGCCCGACACACGACAAGTGGGAACGAGCTGTAAGGGCACATTCACACAGCGGATCCGTTTTTACAGAACCGTTTTTACGGATTGTTCGCTACTGGAAACAATCTTTTACTGGGTCCCAAATACTGTTGGGTGTAAGCTCCTACAACTACATACGCCATCACGAAAAAAAAAACGGAACCTGTAACACGGATGCTGTGTGAACGCGCCCCAATAAGCAACAATCGAAATCCGTAACAAAAGAACCACTTATGGTGGTGTTGTTTTAAAAGATAAAAGGAAGATTACATTTTAATTGACCGCTTTTGACAGACAATTTCATACCATAAGTTAACCGGCGAAAGTGCTTTTCAAAGCGATTACCATTCAAAGAACACCAACTTTGATTGGGTATAAATAAACACAAAATTTAAAGGATTTAGGATGTCTTCCGCAAGACTTATACTTCGTAGGGTTATTCGTACTCGTAACTATATATTATACGTACATAGAAAACCTCCGACGATATTATCATAATAACCTTCAACTATTTGTATTTAGAAGCAGGAATACCGTGTTTCAGAACCAAATAAAATATTTAATAATGAAAAACTATCATTCGTTACCTTTTGATGTTCCTGTTGTTGGTAGTTTTGTGCCACAACCCTAATTCCACTAAGTTCCAACGATCGGGGATCAAGAGACCGGCTACGAGGTTTCTCACAATAAAAAACATCTTCGTCTCTCTTTCCCTTTTTCCATCGAAAATAGTTTGCCATTTCAACTCACTCACATTTAGCAAAACAAACGTATTAATGCGTCGCGATGGATACTGACTAACATTATGTTGTACGCCGCTAACCACGGAGGCATCTCTGTAAGCACTGAGAGATAACGTCGACGTCGTTGTCACGAGACGACGTTATTATTGTTATGCAACGTACCTAATCATGTAAACGTTATCTAAGCAGAACACATTCTGATGCGAACCGGGAATCCGTGGGGTGAGAAATGCGTGGGCGCAGTTCGTAGCTCTTAATCTAACTGATACGAAATAACAAGGAAACACGACACCAGCTTCTTATCACTAATTAATCAGCATCAAAAACTGTAGTGATTTATTCGATTTCATTGTTTTATATACACGATTAAGAGTTTATTATTCCAATTTACGTAAGGATTATAGCTATTGCTAAGAATAAAGCGTATACCTACAGGATCATTCATACGAAGAAGCGTCCTGTTTCTTTGGGAGCGGCAAAAATATAGATACGCAGTTTGTCTTCGCGATCGCAAACGTATCGTTTACACAACCCAATTGACACCACGTAGACTGTAATACAGTAATGGAGTCGTGATTATGCAATTGACGCTCTCGTCTATTCTGAGCTGAGTGCAGCATTTACTGTACTTGCTCTGTTTACCCCATTTGTTTCTTTTATTAAGTTTTCTGTATTTCTCCTTTCAATGTCCCCTATTTCTATACTCTGGACAAACTCAAGATCCAATGTTTATAAACATGGCCCCTATACTTAATCTAAAAGTAAGTTTCTTGGTGTTGATTTTTTAAGGAATTTGCACTACTTCTCGATAAGCTTGACTGGACTTTAGCTACTTACTACAATGCTTAGTGCTTACAACAAAAATATTTCGAACAGACGTCAAAACGAGAATTCTTCCACAAATTAAAAATATATAGGTACATAAAATTTATAAACAAATAAAATTACTAAATCGGAATAAAACAATTGCTAGTAATCACACTTAATATATCTATTTCCTAAAAATCAAAGCCGTCACCTGAAGGCAGCATTGCCATTTTTAATAGCAATGGACCGAAATAGAAGCTAATACATACATATTACTTATCGTATAATATATCATGTAAAGACGATTAATAACGGTGCATTGCTTTATGTCTTTTTCTGCCCAGGTGGACGGCCTCTGGAGCGACGAAGTGGAGAAAGACCCTACATCAACTTCGTGCCGCCGCCGTCGTCGACGAAGGGGCTGAAACGGCAAGTGACCGGGGCAACTCACTATGGATCAGGAGCGTAACTATCGTCTCTAAATTCTGTAACTTTACCAGTTTCCAAAAACATCTTAAATATATTTAAAAAAATAATCCTTTATTTACATAAATAAAACATAAGGATAGGCATAGGGATTTCGCGTTCATAGGAGTGGGACAGAGCAGAGCGTCGTAAGCCCAAAAATCTAGTTTTTGCTTATTATCTATTAGTTAGGACATTTATTTGCAACAATAAGCTGAAGGTTCCCTTGTTATTCTTTTATTTAATATGATGATGACAATTTTTTTTTATTATTGATAGTTTAGGAGAAAAATTCTAATAACTAAGAAAACAGATGTTACTTTGCACAATTATTTTTGTTAAAATGGGTTTTTTCATTTTTTGCCTTGTATGATTATTATGTATTTTGATAAAGATTACGGAGAAAAAAGGTTTTAATTTAATTCGCCCAATTTACATAGATCGCAAACAAACTGACACGCCACGCGCTGCCCGAAGAAACGCGATGCGTGTTGTGTTGTATCAAATCGTATGATTTTTTTATGACCAGTATCTCATCAGTAACACCCGACCTGGCGACTCGTGCGTTTACGTGTTTCTGGGAATAGAAAATAATACGTTTTGATTCAACTCAACACGCATCGCATTTCGTCGGGTGGCATGGCGCGGGGCGTATCACTGGTGTTATCCATAACACCAGTCCACCACGTATAGTTTCTAAAGTAACGTTATGTATGAGCAGTTTGGTTGCACTCGTCACTCAAACTGTTGAGCCATTTCAAGTGTCAGCAGTTCGAGGCGATTGTCACACAATAGGTACAGTAAAAGTACTACCTACTTCTTTAGGTATGTTTCTTAATTAACGTTCTTATTTATTTACTAAGCTGTTATTTGGGTACTGTTATTGCTAGCAACCAGTTATTTATACTTTTTTTATTATTATGTCCTGCGGGCACCAATCTTTTGCAAAACAAGCTACCTAGTCTATATTAGTCTTAAGCCAACCTTGTACACAATTATATTTTGGCGAGAGAAAATAAATATAATTTCCAATAGGCTGGATTCCTAAAAAAAATCTAATGATGTCAGTTACATTATCAGAAGGCACGTATTTTATCTTTTGTCAATCAAACAAAAAAACGAAAACATACAGTAGTGCGTCAAAGTTGGGGAGTGGGGGCTCGTGACGTCACAAAGTCGCTTAAAAGTGTCGCCCAGCGCTAGTTACGCCAAACTTTATACGGCGTTAAAGTTTGGATCTTCTTAATTTTTCAGCTTTCAACTCGTAACTTATAGAAGCATTTCATATTGACGGCATAAAATGTCATACAGCTCACGGGCCACTCGTTTGAAACTTGTAGGAAGCCATTTTGTCACTGTAAAATGTATCTAAAGAATGTAACAGTCCAGTAGTGATAACTGTACAAATATACTAACATTTAGCATTTCATTTAAATCATATTGAACCCTAGAAAGATTTCAATAACAAAGTAGTTTTGATTTGTTTTGTGGAAACCTATTTATGATAGCTTTAATTTTGAATGTATGTTTTGACGCAAACGGAACACGGGTAAAAGAAAATTAGAAAATTATCGTACGGACTGTCCATTATAAAACGTTGTTCCTTGTATTGGTATCCTTGTATTTTTAGGTAATTTTTAGTGTTATCCTTATCATTATGTTGTCATTTCGTAGCCCGTGACTTGAAAGTTTGTTCTATAAAGAACCTTTTTTATGGTTTGTTTACGTTATTATTTTGCTCGGCTGTTCACTATCACCATGATACATGATTATTTGCCTAAGTCTAAATATAATGTGATTTAGATACAGGTCAATAATTTTATGAAACTCACTAAGATTAACAATATTTTACTCAAATACTATTGTCGGTTCGGAACGTTATTATCTATGAAGTAAAAGTATCATCTATGGAGTAAAAGGCTAGAGTTCTTGATACCTTGAACCGTTGTGCTACTAAATAAAGCAATCTATTTTCAACTAACTAGTTAAAAACATACTAAATTCCCGACGACGATTTAAGTAACTAAAAATTAGAAAAAAATCAAAGCTAAAGTAGCAATTAATAATCCCATTATTAACAATAGTTAAGGCCCGTATTATGAAAGCTTGCTCAGTCAACGTCACTGAAGCATAGATCGGTGACTGAGCAAGCCTTCATAATACGGGCCTAAGTATTAATAATAGCTAAGACTCTCCGTTCAATCAAAGCGCATCGCTGCTGTATGCTTTTCAAAAAGTAAAAACTTTCTCATTCGATACTCACTTTAAACTGTATGCATACGACTGACGTGTCCTTGCATAATTAAATTGGAGTATTAAGAAGTAACGTTGGCAGTTTAATTAAAGAAATGAAATGTTCCCAAAAATTTCCGGTTTCGGCGGGACTCGAACCCGCGCCCCACCCTCAGTACGGGTGTGCTCTAACCAACTAAGCCACGAAACCCTTAGTCGGTTCAACCGAAAATCTTTGGGACCTCTTACGGACTATAGCAGTTGGCAGTTTAATTTATCAATAATAAGGTTCCCAAGTTCTATACCCGACACACTTGATGTATTCACCTTCCGATGCCGAAAACAGAAACACGGAGACACAGATATCTACACAGGTTAAACGTACAACACCCTCCTCTTTGGTGGGAGTTAAGGTTTGCGTTTCGAATATTTAAATAACTTACCGCCTTCCGCCTCTCGGCTGGGTCGACAGACGTGCCTTGGCCGGGCACGGAGGCACGTCCTCTGAAGATGTCCATAACTTTGGCCATGGCGCTGGGTCTTCGCGACGTCGATGCGGTAACCGTGTGATAGTACTATAACAATACAACCACAATGTTTTAATATTATCAGTTATCGAGTACATATAACAAGCTCTGCGCACTGTGGGGCTAGATGATGCTGCGTGGATAGTCCAGCACTATCACCATACACTCAAACGAATAATCATTTTCCACGCATGACATAAGCTTACGTCAAAACTCGAAATAATGTTGATACGTAGGTTGATACATGCAAACTTGCTTGCATGACGAATCAAACTGTGGACGGAAGAAATCGTCGAAGAACACACTTCAATAAAGAAACATATTGTAATAAGTTCGATAATGGAAGCAAATGTAACACGCGTGGTATATCAAACAGATAGCTACGAACATTTCTAAACCAACTAAAACAAGAGAAAAGGATGACGAAAACTGCGGCTAATATTTATTGATGAAAGGATCTCAAGGCGATAAGTACATGGAATTGTGTTTAAAAATACACAACAAGAAAGTTAATAGATTAAGCCCAGCAAGATTGTTGATTTTTGCAGATTATAAAAAAATTGAGAATAGCGGAGGAATACACAACATACGAAAGCAGATATGTCCTTATGGTAGAAATATGTGCAGTAAGTTGTGGAGATAAAAGGTCAATAGCATACAATTGACGCTCCGATTCGGTTTTAGTGTGCCTCACTCTTAGTATAGAGGACGTACCCGGGTGTCGCTTCCAGGGTGAGGATGTGCAGAGCCGTCCCTTGTTCTGACAGGTGCCGCGACCGCCGCCGCACCCTCCGCCTTCTCTTCAGACCGCGGCGTTTCCCGCGCTGTTGGCTTTGTCATATTCTGAAATGGAAACGACAGGTTAAATAGGAATGATGACAGTAACAAACAGCTGAAGACAGGGCGCTATGGCGCTCATTAGGGGAGGCCTATGTCCAACAGTGGACTACTATAGGCTGATAATGATGATAACAGTGATTAAAAATCACCAAAATTATCACAGAAACCGAAAGTATACCGAATTATACCTAAGCTATAGACATTTATATTTTTTTTATTTTGTTTATGATTAATTTTTATTTTCATAAAATAAGACTGCAAAATACAGCAATCCGCTATGACATGTTGAATACAAATCACAGTGACGTCATGCCGTCATAACATGGCTGTAAGCGCACAGAATAACTATGGTAAAGGTCTGATTTTTTACTCTTGACCATTATCATGGTCATTCAGTACTATATCAGATGTTCGTGCATCGGTGACATCATAGACGGACGCTACTCGTATTGTAGCGTTTTAGAGCGAAATTGAAATTGATTTTAAAAGCTCACGAGTTCCTCCAAAAAATATTATTTTCTTTCAATTATGATTTATTTGGTTTTCAGCAGATAATAAATAATAAATAATGCTGGACAATGCACACAGCATTAGCACATACATTATCTAGATATTACATTTCTTTTTTTATATTTTCGCTATTTGTTAACATATTTTGAGATTATTTATACAAATAATAGGACACTATCCGACGGAAGAAATCCTAAATACTATCTGATCAAGTACTAAGTTCTTGATGTCTCAAAGTGGTGTGAAAGCAATTGAAAATAGAAGTGTTTGGTTGATAATTAAGTGTATTTAGGTAATAAATGCCTTATCGCCCCCTCCTTCCCAGCCTACATTCATATTACTTAGGTACAGTAAAAACGTAAATGGCGACGTTCTGCTGATTGGACGTAGGTTAATGGGGACACAGCTTGAATGACATCGATTAGCAATTTTAATAAATTAGATCCCAATCACTAGATCACCTAGGATCCCTAAGACCAACATGAACCGTTGAGGTGGAACGCCTTTGTAAAAAATGTCAGGATAATCAACGAACTGATAACTTCCATGTTGCTAAAGTCGCAAAATCTATAAATTTCCCAACTTTCAGTTATTACTAATGCGCGAAAAGTAGAAATTTACCTGCACTGCCGCTTTGACTTGCTGTATAATAGTGGGCTGCTTTTTAGCATCAGCGGGGCGAGGTTTTGACTTGAAGATGTCGAAAAGAGCTGGGAGACGGCTCACCCCGGTTGTTCCTGTAAAAAGAAACAAAATAAATAAAACAATGTTTTGTACACCTTACTATAAGCTTACTAGGAAGATTCGTGCGTAGAAAAGTAACGCCCTCACCGGTACAATAATGTATGCACCTACCAGTTCTTCATCCTTTAATAGTCTAAAAAGGAACCTTATCACGGGATTCGGACAGCAGAAACCTAAAGAACAGCGCTTAACATTACAGCAAGGAGTCTCTATCTGCTTGGTAATACCTTTCAAGGAGTCTCGGATTCAATAGTGGAATGTCCCAGGCTGCTTGCACAGCCATCCAAGGAGTTTCATGTGCAACCGAGGAATGTTGCGGGCCACTTGGTACAATCATTCAAGGAGTCTAAAGTCTAACAGTGGAATGTTGCGGGCTGCTTGGTACAACCATTCAAGGAGTCTCAGGTTGAACAGCGAAATGTTGTAGGATATTAATTATAGCAAATGGTACTCGTAATTACCGTGAATAGTTTGCTGGTACATCTGATCCGCCTGGCCATCGTCATTAGAACCGCGGCGTTTACGCTCTCCTACTGACTGCGTGCTTCTGGTAACGGCAACATCGAGACGCTGATCTACAAAATATAAATTTTATATGAAAGGTATAAATAATGTCGAGAGAATAGCCCTGTACCTAATAGGATTTGTTAAATAGTTTTTGATAAGAATAAAATAATAAGAATAATTTACAGCCTATCACTCGACATACTATCTTCCTAGATAATAGGATGTATACTACTGCGATTGATAGTCGTGATTCAAATATTTTAAGTAAACCATAATAGTATTATAGAGAAGAAATGAAGAGTGCGAAATACTTTCTCTTCCACTAGCGGTAGTATAATTTCATGGCTTGAGATCATGAAGAACTCCAAAAGTTCTATGGACAGCTTTACACCTCATTGCAAAGCCAAACAACACAACGAGCAATGTAAGAACTAAGAGGGCTGTCTCACTACTGAGCAACTTCTACTATACGCTGTTTTGGAGAGATATCCACAACCGTCTTTATCGAAGATAAAGACGACTTCCAGCCTCCCGACCTTTAAAGGTAGACTTTGGAAGCGAGTGTCTATAGCGTCAGTGTCAAGGCTGAGCGACAGATAGATGTTCTATGCAAATGTATGAAATTCTAGGGAACATCATTCGAGCGCAGCGATACTAACGCGGCGTCAGTGCCGCTGTGACCGCATTGTCAGACGCCCGCGTCAGTCGCTCGGCCGCGCTTGTAGTGTCGCTGTATTTTGTTTTAAAGTTACTTTTTATAAAAATGGCATCAGTTCGCGCGGCGAAAGTGATGCGACTGTGCGTCTGTCGTAGGTATCCAAAGTCACAAGTGTCACTGTCGCGGCGTTAGTGACGCGGCGTTGGTGACGCTATAGACGCTGCGTCTGTGACGCTTTACTCGAAAGGGAACCTTAAAAAAAATGCTCAGGCTGCTCAATACTCAGGCAGATTATACAGAAGACAGAGGAGTATTAAGTATCGGTCGTTATGTCTAGCATTTCTGGGCTACGCGAAAGACTTTGATTTGACTTTGACTTTTTATTATATTAATTAAATCTCTTACGTGCGGTTAAAAACTGGGCAGTGCTAGTCTGTAACTGTGCCAAATCGACTACCGGCATATAGAAGTGTTTAAGTGTGCACAGCAAAGCCACTCTTGTGTATCCGGCTCCTGGACCAGAGCACAAATCCGAAGCGTTATTTTTCCGACACTGTTTAACTTGGCACTGGAAGATTTATTTAAGCTCTTAGACTAGGACGGATACGGCATCAGTATCAATGGCGATTACATCACTCGCATTCTGTTTGGTCGCCGACGATATGGTCATTATGGCATAATCGTTGGAATCTTGGCAAGATGCTTTGAGACCTAAACACCGTTTCTCGACAGGAGCAAGATCAAGGCAAGACAAAGATCATGTCACACTCACACCCATACCCATCCATGTTAGTAACGATGTTATCATCGAAGTTGTTGATCATGTCTAGATACGTCAAATGCTCCAACCAGGTAAATCCAACTTCGAATAATTTGGCGTTTTAGAAGGAACACTTCTATAGCGCGATTAGATTTTGCGACATCTAATTAAATTTCTAGTCTAATTTAGTTTAATGTGATGAGTGATGGATAACACATGGATGAAACGCTAATGAAAAGACCTCTTATTTGCGCCCGTTGCCATGGAAATCCTTTATTACCAGTGATATAAAATTGATCTTGTGATGATGTTTTAGGTACGTGTTGTGTACGGTGCATATATAAATTTCTTGAGGATTAAGAATCGGCGAAGACATCACCAATATTTCTGTAGCTAGTTAGATAGTCGTAATTTTTAAAAGAATTGTTGTTTATTAAGCTGGCTGGAATAAATACTTATCCCTCAGAGATATTTTTATGGGATCAATTCGGAATTATTATCTACTCAAATAAATTTTTACTCGGTTCATAATTGATGGAAAAATCTACTAAAATACACAAAAAATGACATACAGCCGTATACAATTATATTATACATAGAACCTCCGAAAGAGGTCAGATGAATAATTTTACTTGAATGGGCAGCGTTTTGGAAGCTTTGCAACATCTTCTCGACACAGATACGGCATAGCCTGCTTGCCGACGAAAGTCTTCAATTAATGTGTGTTACCACTCACCAGCGATGACCTACGAATTCGAGAAGTGATCACTGAATATAGCCTCGTGCACGAGCTAAAAGTGACTCAGCGAGCAATTGGGGGAGCTATGCTTGGAGTTTATCTACGTAATAGAATTGAAATACGGAAATCCTTAGAAGAACCGACAGTCAGAATTACCAAACTGAAATGACAGTGGGCAGGCCATATAGCCGGGAAGTAAAGGTTCTTGAGAGGCGATCGCGAATTAACGCGAAACTGAGCTTTGGATAGGAAGACCATCCACTCGGTAGAGCGACTAAATAAATAATAACTACTTACACATTTGTGCAAAAAACCTAAAACTAGCACAGCCAAACAAATTTTCAATCTCTTTTAATTACATAGAGTGACTTTATTTAAGCCAATCTCAATAATATGTCGAGGATGTTTAGAAATAACAACAAAATACTTATTAATATCCAATTGGCTAGGGTAGGTGCTATAGACGTTACCTATTCGCAATAAAAACAATACATGAGATGATGAGATTCTAAATTGGGGTCAATACTATGTACGATATAATACCACATACATATAAGCGAACTAGTGTGTGTCATATCAATCCGTAGGTATAGACTACTAGGTGTGTAAAATATTGTTAAGTATTCACCGCACTTAGTTAAATAGATGTGTTATCTATCAGCCACAAGGTTGAGCAAGTGTGAATTAATACCAAAACGACACTTAGCGTAGTTCGAATTGAAACTTGAAATATGAATATTATCGCTTGGTAATAGCTGATCTTAATCCTGTAGCTTTAGAACTATAGCGTCCTTAAATACTTTTACTAAGCAGTACAGATTCTAATAATATGATGTCAAACTTGTAATTTCATCGACATCGTTAACGCTAGAAAATTGGCTATATGCCACCAGTAACTGCTCACACCTCAACAACAACACTTCGATTGTAATAAATCTAATTTTACTAAAACTGTAAATACTACGGTTCAAAAAATAAAAACACTTTCATTATCAGTATTTATGCTATTAAGTAGGGAAAAGTATAAACACTAAGACCTCATAAATATTTGCACGCAAATAGTGATGATGTCACTTCGCTACGTGCTATGCTGGACCTATGCCACTATGTCATACTACCGACGGCAATCGTGAATTGCGAACAACTATCAACAATTTAGAAAAGCATTTCAGCTCAAATATTATATATAAAACCATTTAGAATTTTACGCATATACAGGGTGTGGCGTAAAGAGTGGTCAATCCTTTACCTATGGGTAGCATCATAACTGTTCATAATATTAAATAATGACCCAGTAAGACTCTCACGGCTTTCGAAGAATTCGAATTTGTCATCTTTTTTACCCTTGTCCTTTGTTCTTTTGGCACACAAATCGCGGTTAGCATTTATCCAAGAATTCTTTATCACAAACAGATTCAGAAAATTCCTTGATATATACCTTAGTATAGAAAAGAATGTGAAAGGTTAAAAAAACTAAGATATCCAATAACTTGAAAAGCGTGAGACGTCTACTATGTACATTTTTTATTTTCTGAACAATAGGCTACTTGACTACTACTGGGAAATAATTCTTACGTATTGCCTGATAAAAATAATGCAAAAAGTAATTCATATTCTTCAAGGCCAGTCGTATTAGTTATTAAAACTAATTTTAAAGTTTGAATAAAATAATGCCGCGCCAAAACGATAATCTCTGTCATGGCTCCGGCGACAGACGTCACATTACTCACAACACACCTACAAGAACAACAACACGCACTGTAATCCGTGATAGGCGTGACCAGCGATGCAACCAAACGCAGAGCGGTCACGTGATCATATATCAAAAAATGTGTAATTTTCATTTTTATACCTAAAATAGGCATATTTTTTTATAAAAATCACCTGATTACGCTCTGTGACGCTGACACTGACTAGGATGAAAACAATTTGCAACTTATTTTCAATGTAATCAAATAGCCTATTATGATGCTTCTGACTTCTGCCCGTAGGTAAGGGATTGACCAGTCTTTACGACAAACCCTGTATATCTATACTACCTTTCTCCCGCAGCATCTCACGCGGCGTATAAGTAACTCGAAGTCTAGACCTCGATCATGCTAAAATTTCAGTCGATCCGTTGAGTAGTTTTGGCGTGAAGAGGTAAAAAATCTAAACTAAACATCCATATCCATACTTTCGAATTTAAACTTACTATTAGTGTGATTATTATTTCCAGCTGTAGGTAATAACAACATAGAAAGAAGGAGGTATAATAGATTTACAGATTAAGACATGGAATTCGGGAGTCTACGTGCTAAAATATTTACCTCGTTTCTGACGCCTGTCGTCAGTACTGCGGCGGATCTCCTTATCTCGCCGACTGGGAGCCTTTCTCAATACTACTTCCTTTTCCTTGCTCAATGATTGCGCACCCCAGGTACCGGATCTAGAGCGTACTTCTTCTTTTTTATCGTCTTTAATCGGTATACTTTTTGTTTCAACTGCAGCTGCTACAGGTTGTTCATTCTTTGGAGGTAATACCTAAAATAACAAACGTCATAGATTAGAATAAGAATTTACATTACATAGGTATAGTATGTCGCAGCAATACATTAAAACTCGTTACAAACAGAAGCAGTACATTTCAGATTATGTAATGCACTTAGAGTTTTAGCTAGACAGACATAATATACTTACGGATTTATCTTCAGTCCTCTTGACCCATATGTCTTCCGAGCAAGTTTGTATTTCATCGACTTTTGCTCTTATTTCAATTAAACTACTATCAAAATAAAGTTTGTCTCGGTGAAGATTTCCTCCTACGAAGATAGATCGGGCAGTAGGACGCTGCTCTTCCGCACCTTTGGTTCCAAAATGAACAGTATGAGCATTATTATGATGAATACGAAGAGCCTTCATTACGGGTGCAGGAGGCACCTGGGGCCATACTTGTTGCTCCGCGGGATCCGCTGATGGCACCGGCGACATGGTCACAAGAAATTTGTGTTTCGCGCCCATTACAGTCCGCTCTTGGGTGTCTTGTTCTTTCCCAAAGTCACGCACATCTGCTGCCGCGGTGCTGAGGACTTTGGCATTCTGTTCATCATCCACGTTGCGCCCTTTGGTTGGCGTAATGAAACTGGCTAAGGATGCCGCTTTAAAGGCAGCCTCTGAGGAAGCAGCTGAAGGTGGGGGGTCGCTCTCTTTTTTCTCATCATCTTCGTCTTCCTCACGACATTGTGATAGACGTCGCCTCTCAGGAAAAGAGAATGGTGCCGCTGAGCTGCGACTCGATAAATTATTACAGTGGTTCATAAAATAATGCTGAAAAAAGCTATCAGTCTCAGGAGTATCGTTGCCCTCGCCCTGAATAATATCTTTAAGGGCGGCGAGTGATGTGATCGTGTTATAGTTAATAGCGTTTACTAAGTCTTCGCTGTCGGTAGAGCTGGCGGATCCGCTGCCATCCGCCTCCTCTTGCGCCAGCTTGGCCATCTGATGGCATGCCTCATTCAAGGTCTTGTCCGTCTCACCATTATCAATTTTCTTCTTTTTCTCATTTTTACGTTGGTTCTTTTTTACTTTCGAATTCGGGCTTTTGACCGTTTTGTTATCCATTGAGCAGCATAAGCCAAAACTTAGATACTAATAAAGCGGCGATCACAGCAAGTCACCGTTAAATTTCACAGTAGGTTATAAGTATTGTCACATGTTAGCTTTTGAGTTGATGTTCGACGTAACGCGATACGAGAGTCGGATTGTATGAAATCAGCGCATGCATGCCGCTGCGATTTTGTGTGAGCGTAAACTATTCTCAGAGAACATTTCTCGGTTCTGAAATAGGAATATGCATTAGGTACCATGGTCACGTTTTCCTTCCGAGCGAATAAATTTTCTAACGATCTGGGTGTCTTGATGGGATAGCGGGTATTCCGAAACAAGGCTGCGGCTGTTCAAAATTTAAACCTCGCACGGCCAATTTTCGTGATGTTCCGATATTTGAACGAGTTCCGAATATGCGCTAACTTGGAACTCAAGAGAGTCTTATTACAAAACCGAGATCCAGGAAATACAATGAAGAAACAAAATAATTTTATACCTAGGTATAAGTATCACAACAGATGACCAACTTGATTTCCACAAAACTCGCACGACATGTTTTCAACTAAAATATATTTACTATTTATATTCGCGAGGACATTAGGTAGAGCCAATATTTTGAACTTAGTATGAAATAAGATATTTAATCGACGAGCTGAAAGTACCTACCTACATAGTGAGGAAGACATCCATACAAGTAGGTAATTAAAAGATCAAAAGCATTAGAGGCTCAATTGAAGGCCGTGTGGTAACAACAACACAATTGTAGGTATCGACCAATTACCAATCTATACGTCAGAACTTAAGTAGGTTCGGTAGGTACCTACTGGTGTTTAAATAAACTTAAGAACAAATCAATAGTTAGACCGACTTCTTCACATATTATCTAGGTCTAGTAGTACCTAATAGGAACAGTGACAGACGAATAGGCAAGCAAAACTAAAATATTTACGTAAGTCAATCATTTAGTTAAGTATTTAACTTCCTATTTATTTTGTTTCTAATCTTACGTTTGTGCAATTCATTTATTGATTGACCTGCATACACAATTATTACAAGAAAGGATCGATCATTTTTCTGACCCCAGTAGGCGTTGCCGCCTGTCAAGTATCTAACGATCTATTATGCTAATACCGACTGGCAAGGACATACTCTAAGCGTAATACTTAGAACGCGTATTTAAATAAAATAATGCTGGACAATTCATACAGCATTATCTAACCCCAAGCTAAGCAGAGTTTGTTGTATGGGTATTTTATAACTGATATACATTACTTACAAAGATAGATATTTTTTCTAGAACACCCGGAACAAATATCATAAGTAGTACTAGTTACTGTGTCAAATTAGCATTTTTGAGGGTTTAGTACCTCAAGGAAAAAAGGAACCCTTATCTCACTTTGTTGTCCATCTGTCAACCCTCTTTTTTCAGAAACGCGTGTAGGTAAAAAACAACAATGTACAAAATACAAAATACAAAGTGCTGTTATGTTATGTTGTGTGTACTCTATTTTCCGCACTGAGACTCGATTGGTCTATTGGATAGCAAAGTGCTGATGCACATGTACACATGTATGGAGCCAGGCAGAAGTGCCAGAGGGCCACTGTGGAGATGGTGGAGGGGCCCAGTTTTTACAGGGTGAGGATGGAAGATGGAGAGCTACATCATAGACATTTAGATCAGATACTGGCGAGAACAGTTACAGCAGAAACTAGACTAACTGACAATGAAAACAAAGATAAAACTGCCTCAGACTCTCAGGCAACTGCTGAGCCCGACATTGAAGTACCACCCAAAAAAAAAAGCTCAGAGGTGGCCGGATATTATTGGTGTATTTATTAGTTCTGATTAGTTTATAATGTGTTCCTAATTTGAATGTTGAATTAGCTATTTTGATTTATATAATTGTGTTAATATATATACCAATTTAGAGAAGGAAGGTATGTTAAGTATTTGATAATTGAGGGTGGATTTATAAAAAGTAACCTATTTGAAGGCCGTTGATTAAAAGCCAGTTTTGGTAACCAACCCAATCATGGTGTTATCTTTTAAATACCATAAAGACATCTAAGAGGCATACAAGTAACATGCATCCATAGATACTTGTTATAAGATCTAAGATTTTAGTAGGCAAGTATAACAAGTACTAATTAGCAAGCCTTCAGTCAGGGTTCTGCTATCAATTACAGATAAGGAAGTTATAACTTACTATTGCAAGCCTTAGCATTATCATAGTTCCTACGTTTTTTGTTGTTGATAGTCTATCTTAGTTCCTACATTTTTGACATTGTCTTTTGTTGTTGATAGTCATATACCATAGATAACATAGTTTGTAAGTTTTTGTGTATTTTCTTATTTAGATGCTACCAAAACATTATAAGTATTTCTGTTTTAAATATTTTACCATGATTTATTAGATTTCTATTTTATTATCAGTTGTGTGCCATAAATAATGCATTATGGATCAGTTGTGCTACCTGTAGAATGTTAACAATAGTCTGCAGTTAGCTCAATTGTTTCAAGTTCTAATTTGTTTTTATAATTAGAATGTAATTTTCTTTGATAATTAAGAAGTAAAATATATATACCTAAACATATAAATAATGCATTTGGTTATGTAATCTTCAATGTTATTGTTGTGTTAAGTGAATTTGAAATATCTACCAAACACAGTCTGTCTGTTACACCTAGTTTACAACAGTAAATGATTTATCATTTGTCCCCTGAATACTTGCAATCCCCAAAGGAAGTACTCATCTTTTTTTTAACCAAAAACCAACCAATTTTATCGTCATTAAATGATTATTATTAATTATTTTTTTAATTTGTAAAATTTCATGCTCATATTCAATTGTTGTGAAACTTATACCAGTACTGATAAATCCTAAATGGTACTTAAGTACATCTCTCATTTCAAGCTTGAAAATAGAATCTATTAATGAACAAAATAGTTACTCAGTGTAATTTTTCTATAGTTTAACATATTAATTTCACAGTTGTTTGTTGATAAATTAATAGATAATATTTCCAAGAGTGAAGTAGGTATTAAGGTTACTTGTGTGCCATTCATACTAATACTTAGGAGATATGATAAGTTACTTACAAGCATAACCACTTGTAGAAAACGCAATTTTAAATGACAGCCATATGAATTCTCTTTCCACTTTCTTTAGTTATCGCCACTTTTTAAAAAATGTTTGTTGATCATTTTTATCAAGTTTCACCTAATTTGGGGATACACCGAATATCTGCAGTAGTCGGTGCAAACCCTGTTTAATAAGTATACAAGTCACTATTTGATGCAGGAAATATTTAGGTATAGGGAAAACTCTTTCAATGTTTGTAAGGTGAAGCATGGATTGTTTTGCCTTGTGGAAAGCAAGCCTGTCTGGCTGGTACCTATTTCGTTAGTCCTATGAAAAGTAGGTGGAGTCTACCTATGGAAACTCGGCTTTAGGGGACTTCAATAAATTTCTCTAAAAGTTTGTAAGTTCAGAAAAAAGTTATTTGGCTAACTTTTAGCAAGTACTACCTACAAAAAAAGGTCAAAATCACTACAGGTATCCAAAAAGGAATGTATTTTGTGGATGCCTGTATCAGGATCTTACCATTAAATAAAATGTGGCCAGATAACTTCACTTGATTTTTGTAAATAAGTCTTCTCTAGGGTCGCAGGAGGACGAGTCAAAGAGACGGTAATTAGAACTTTTGCACCAAAGTTAAGCTCGGTTCCCCACACTATTACGTTTGTCATGTAAATTTTTCTAAAACAATTTTTTCACAAACCGTGCAAATAAATAACTATGTATGTACAAAAAATCGCAAATTTTATAAATCTAAACTTCACGATGAAAATAAGAATGAATGAATTTTAGTACTATACTTACAAATCTGTGGAATGAATGAAGTTCCATTTTCAATCAACTTTTTTTTAAAATAAAGGTTTGCTTAGGTTTGCTTGGATTGGATCGTCGATCAAGGCAAAGAGTATACAATAACTACGTAAGAGATCAAGGCAAGGTATCGACCATAGAGTTAATATGGTACTAGCCCTTAGAGTATAGGTATATAGAGACGGCGTATTGTTCTATAGGAACTTTCGGTTATACAAATATGATCTAAATCGATATTGTACTCATAAACTTATAGCTATCTCGTTTTATCTTACCTACAATAACCAATGTAAAAAGAGACATCAATATAATGTGCGAAACCTATTTTTGGCAACATTGAAACGTGACGTCATAGCAAAGCATGATTGAGGCCGGTTCGCCATTTTACTTTCAGGTATGTAAACTGTCAACGAGAGTTGCATTTACAGTAAAATGCTAAAATTATTTGAGTTCGGGACTTTTTCATGTGAATACTTATATAGTAAGCGAAAGAAAGCTAATAGGAAGATGCCAAACAGCAGTTTGGTAGGTTGCGGCTTAAAAACAAGTGAAAATCGTCCAAACATAACATTACACCGGTACGTATTCTTATTTTGCTAAATTACCAAATAATACAATAAATACCTTATGTGTTGGCTTTCATAGGAATAGTTTACATAAAATTCATACCGAATGTAGCTTTTGTAAGTTTTAAGTGTAATTAAAGAAAACATGAAACTGTTTGTTTGGCGATAGTGTTGTCCTTCAAGGCATTTTTCATAGGTATCGATGTTTTCAAGTGTAAATTGTAGTGTATTCATTTTCAACTGGTTTTTTACGTTCTAGGTTACCCGAAAATTACGGTAAAAGAAAAAGTGGCTGGACTCAATTGGAGTAGAAAATTTGAAGTTTGGTACGAAAGATATTTTCGTTCGTTCTCTTCATTTTGAAGAAACTTGCTTCAATCGAACTTTATATAACAAGACTGCGAGAGGATGCCGTACCGTCACGAATCTTTTTAGTAAGTATTTTACTTGACCTTACTCCCACAAACTTCTATTGCAAAGTAATGCATATATGCATTAACAAACTTGACTACCTTTATTTTTCTAAAGGGCTTAAATTTTGATATTAATGAATATTAAGTTTTAAGTAAATAAATCTGACCCAAAGTAATATTAAAGCCTACCATACTTCAAATCCCCTCTAAAATGTACATTTCCATAAATCCTCCCTTAGCAAATTATTTCCATGCAAAATAAAGTTATTTCGCAAACGATGTGGCACGGTGGGCGAAGGTCTGCCTGCAACGCAGGCAAACCTTCGCCCACCTTTTTTTTTAGAATTTCTTTAAGATTTTAGATTTTTTTTCAAAGTTGAACTACTCAGTACCTTTCTAGAGTCTATAATTGTAGGCTGACAAATAATGTTGCATTATAAATTTATTCTTCATGTTTGTTTCAGCCACTAGTGCCAGCGCGATCCAGTACTTTAATAGAAATAATGTAAATTTGAGATTTATACTGTAAATGAATGAGACTGATTACATTAAGTACTTGTAAAATTGAAAATTTAGGTGTAGCATTAGTTGAATTTTTGAATTAGGTAGGTATATTGCAAATGTGTAAATGAATGAGACTGTTGCATTGCTTCTACAATCGAAAATACAGGTGGCGTCTGTGTTAAATTTTTGATTTATACTGTAAATGAATAAGACGGATTACATTGCTTGTTTAATTAAAAATGTAGGAGTCTGTGTTAAATTTGTGATATAATATAATAAATGAATGAGACTTGTTGAATTGCTTATAAAATGTGGTGTCTATCTTTTTGTGATTTATATTATAATAATAAATAATACTAGCTGTTCCCCGCGGTTTCATCCTCGTTAAATTCGAATTTCATATAATATCTAGGGGGATATTCCTGTAACTCTACCATGGGAGTTTGTTATTTTACTAAGACAAAAAGTAGCCTATGTTACTCTCCATCCTTTCTTAGTTAGGTTCCGGTTTCTTAGTTAAGCCGTGACTGAATGACAAACAAATACACTTTCGCATTTATAATATAAGCATAGATAGCGTCTACGCTAAAGATACAGATTACACATTGTTATACCCATATTGTTATATAAATATACTATCTCACAAATCACTGTTGCATACAAACAATATATTTTGCAATTAAGTAGCTTGTTGTTTCATTTCAGTAGGTACCTTTTTTTCTTAAATGAACACAACGTTTATTAACAAAGAAAATTTGAATCAAATAGTATAAACAAATTAGAACTAGTATTTACCTACAATTGAAACAAATGAGCTAACTGCAGACTGTTCAATAAACTGGTTTGGTGAACTTTGATCTTTAATTCTAAGGAGTTCTGGCACGTGTCTAAACGCATGAGTCTTGACTCGGAAAATACATGAAAAAATTACCATTGTTATAATAGCTCATTTTCTTAACTTCTCAGTGGTTGCGTCTCATGAGCGCGGTCGAGCCATAGTTGGGTACGTGCATTCACATACTTTGTATCTCTAATTAAAGCATTCTATGACTATATGATTATAGAATTCTGTTTCATAATCGTGGTGAAAACAATAAAATCACTACGAAACTGCTAAAATATCGTCACAAAAATACTTGTTTCGATAAAAATATCGAGGTACAAAAGGGCAGCACTACGGAAAGGAGCCATTTTAGTTTATAGGTAAGTTTAGATATACACGTTTTTTTCGTAGGTATGCCGTCTCTAGGTATACTCTAAGTACTAGCCCCATAAAGTTAATATATGACTAGCCCATAGAGTTACTATGACTAGCCATAGAGTTACTATGACTAGCCATAGAGAGAGTCTATGGCCTGTTCCTCCCAATGCCCAGCTGCAGCGTAGACAGGAGAATCTCATTGAAATCCTCATTGAAATCTCAAACTGCAACGGATAGGGATGGGCAAATGTGCGCGCTACTATGCGCAAAATATGTCGATAAAATGGATAGTAATTTTTTTTTATTTGAGTCCGTACATGGTAGTTTGGCTCCTGCGTCACAGGCAGACCTTCGCCCACCGCGACACAGAGGTCGTCATTGGCCGTATATAAGCGGCGATAAAAAAATACTAGGTAGGTACCAACTCGCATCAACATCTCGAGGTTGTCGATGAATATTTTATGTGTTTAATAGATAAACTTGTAGAAAATGTCACTATATACTACCCATAAGGTTATATAGATGTAGGTAAGTCATAATAGGTATTTCATTTCTTTAGCTTACTTCATTTCTCACTTACTTCTTTTCTTATCTCATTTCTTAGAGACTACTTACTTATTTCATTTCTTAGAGATACCCAAAGTGCGGGTAAGCACAATAAATACAAAAAAAACCTTAGAATTGAGCAAAGGCAACACCTCATCAAACGAATCAAATGTAACTTTGGTCGTTGAGCAGGTTTGGTTAAACTGTAATGTTACCCCTGTAGGTGAAGCCACCGGTGCTATAGTCAGTAAGAGGTCCCAAAGATTTTCGGTTGAACCGACTAAGGGTTTCGTGGCATAGTTGGTTGAGCCCACCCGTACTGAGGGTGGGGCGTGAGTTCGAGCCTCGCCGAAACAGAAATTTTTTGGGAACTCATTTAATTTCTTAGGTATTTACGTAATTATCAGTTTTCTTAGTAGGCAAACACCTACCTATTATTATATTTTTAAAGTAAATCAGATATTTTTATTTATTTTATTGTTTCATTAATTTTATGTTTATTATCAAAGTTCGTTTTATTGTTATTTTTTTTTAAATAAATAATACCTTGGCAAGAAATTACTGCTGGCTGACCAACTTGCGTTCACCTCATTTTTGGTCGTCAAGCACATAAAAAAAGATTTTATGAGGTGTTTTAACAGTTGAATTGAAACACTTAGGCACAATACAGTTTTTTTTAATTTCTACCACAGAGAACTTTATAATTTAGATTTTTACTGCGCAGCGGCGTGCGAACGAGAGCGCGACTGTCGAATGATCGGGGGTGTGACGTCATCGGCTAGTGAGCGCCCACCCGCTTTTTTAAAAACCTGCGGCCGGCAATACGCACTTTGATCATAAACATCCTAGCCATTTTTAAAGATATAAAAAAGTAGGTAAAAACACAGTTTTTTTGTAATTTTTTGTAGATTTATTTAGTTTTTATGTATAGTAAAAAACGTTTGTCAGACCCATTTGGACACACGAACACACACACAAACACAGTCACAGATGACAATCAATGCTACCACACCAAAAAGCCAATTTTGCTTTTTGGATGTTCTGTTCCTAGTTTACATTTATGAATATCGATGAATTGACGTAACTGCCTTACTACTAGATCCCTAGTAAATTTCTTATAATAGCTTATCTTATTTATTACAACAAGCAAATTAATCCGAAGCATAAGTAGTGCCATAATCCCTATGCTGGGCATGCGGGTTAGTAGTCGCAGTTCATCTGGTGGAAATATTCGAAATGTAATCTGAAATAGATAATTAATAATTATCCGCAGTTAATAAGACATCGAATAAAAATGTGTTTTATAATAGATTTATCTGCATAATACCTTGAATATAATAGGTATCGATATCGATATTTATCGTCGCGCTACACTATTGATGAGGAGCTGGGCCTTTTGTTCGAATTCAAGAATTATTGATAAGGCTTGGCTTGAATTTATATATTGGCCTGTTATTATTTCTCCATCTATCTTCCTCTTTATAAAAAGAGATGAAGAAATGTTATTGCCATCTTTTCCGAGCTGTTCGGAAATCACAAAATTTCGCCGCAAAAGCATACTATTTCGCTTAAATACACAAGCTAATGTACGCAGCCGTACTTAGTATAGACTTTATTATTGTAGAAATGGTAATGTTTTCACAAGAAAACAGGAAAACCATCCTAAAATTTTCTTCCAGTGACTGACTGACTGAAGACTTGAAGCGAGACTTGAAGAGTAAGTGAGTGAAATTGTGAATGAAAGAATGAGTGGGAAGAGACGTCATAGAAAGACATTGACATTCGCTAAACATCATCATTCATTTTTCAGTGGTACGGTACCTACCCAAAGTACCAACACCAGCGGTGCCAGAACGTCCCAAAAGGGACGATTTTCGTCCTTTTAGACGCCGCATCGTCCCTTCGATGTCCGTTCTCAAATTCCGTCCCTTTTCCGTCCCTTTTCAAATAGCCAGCCACAATAACTTTTTAAAAAATAATGCGTGAAACGAAACGGACGACGACGCGTGAATGCGACAACTTCTGACCGCTACATGTAAGTGATTTATTTCCTTTTGGCTTCGATCAAAAATAAGTGTTCGCGGCCTCCCCCGTAGATACCTAGAGCCTTACAAAAATGTCACTCCAAATTGTCTTCGTTTTGTTTTGACGCAGACAGTTTGCGCAGAGCCTGACAAGTTTTTTCCATACGGAACAAGAGATTGGTGGAGTCGAATTCATTTTATTTTATTTTGTAAGTAGGTAGGTAGGTTCCTACCTGAGAATTATATACCTACTTACTCAGTTTATTTTCTATAAGGATTAATTAACAGAATTCAGGTAAAGATAACGAATCATTTATTGATGAAACTATAAATTGGTGTCTCAACAGTAGGTATTTATACAAAAGGGTCATTTCAGACATACAATAATTTAAACTTAAAATACAATTTCAGGCAGGCACTCTAGATTAAAAAGAGCTGGTTCCTGTCTGCGGCTTTGCACGAGTTTTTTTTACGGGACAAAAAATAAACGTTTAATAAATTCATACTTCTGGTAGGTAGGTAAGAACCTAGTCTTTCTTTTATTAGAGAGTCTACGCAAATGAAACTTTAGGGCGGGCCAACTAGTTAATTTAAAAATCATCAACTAGTAATATTAAAGTTATTTTTATGAAAAATATATTAATACATACTATAAATGAAAAAAAAATTTAGAAGAAACAGCCTCTCCATTTATCAATTTAGAACAAAATTAATATTTTAACATAGGCAAACCAAACAACAATATTTTATGCTGATTTCACAAGTATATGACTCACATCTCAATATACGGGTAAAAAGTATATATAAACTTACTGAAAATAAGAAATTCCATCCTTTTTCAGCACTTTGGACGAGTGATTCTTGCATTTTTTGTACGAGCACTTACCCATCCTTTTTGTCAGAACGCTAAAATGACACTAGTTGAAAAGCTTCCCTAACATGTCAAAATGGTTCTCCTTTGCTACTGAAGGTTTTGGGTGCGCACTGTGAATCTAAGGGGGGCCGGCAAAGCCAGAAATTTTTGATCGAAGCCTTTTAGGTATATTTTTTCATTAAAATAATAATTAATTAATATTTTCTTTAGCCGTCCTATTTGTTCAAAAATCGTCCTTTTTCCGACAGCGGATCGTCCGAAACTCGGTGAAGGCACTGGCAACACTGACCAACACTTACTTTCATACACTCTTTGTTGGATTGATTTTACCAAAGAGATAAACCCACTACAAGGAGGGGAGGATAATATTTTGTGCTGTCGATTTTCATCTTTTTTCCATTTTCTGTTTTTACGGGTTCAAATCAAAACAATCCGTACATCTTGATATCATCGATTGCAAACTCAACGAACACTGTATTTCAAAATGAATCTAGTAATACTTTTCGTCATTATTAGTGGGACGTACTGTGTAGGCGACGAAAGTGTAAGATTTGCAGCTGTTCTTTATAGGCACGGCGATAGGACACCAGTGGACACCTATCCTACAGACCCCTGGCGGAACGAATCTCTGTGGCCAGTTAAGTTCGGAGAATTGACTAATATTGGCAAACAACAGCATTATGCTCTGGGAAAATGGCTTCGGCAGCGATACTCGGTATGTATCAGTACCTACAGCAACCTTGCTATAAACGTCCGTCCTGACCTTACAAAATGCTACCTTCCTAGTCTGCATGTATGCATCCTTGACACACTATTTATTCAAAGATGTTATATGTATAGGTGGAATCTAGAAAGTCATAATAAAGGTCCATAACTTTTTTTCAGCATTTGTTATCTTCTAAATTTGATCCAACAGAGATTTATGTGAGGTCTACTGATATGGATAGGACACTCATGTCTGCTCAAGCCAATTTAGCTGGTGAGATTTTATACATTAGTTTTATATTAGCTTCTGCTTGGGGCTTTGGTCATACTTACCTTGGATGAAACATATGTCACACATGAAAAAATGCTGGTGTGAAAGAATTTAGTGTTCTATTAGTAAAGCTGTGTGTAAGTTTGGACACTGGACGAATGGTCTGATATAAACAGCTTTATTTTATTTTATTTTTGCCAGTGTCTTCACGATTGGTATGGATTTAGATCAGTTTAGCTCTCTTGCTAGATTGTTCAGATAGCTCACTTGTTTAGCTAATACTTGTTGTCTGAAGTAAGCACTATAGAAATTCTTTATTTTCCATACTTTTGATGTCTTCTTGAGTTTAAAATCACCTATAAGCTAAGCACGGGAATAGTTTTCTGGGGTACAATAGACAATGACAGACATCACACCATCATACTTTGCGTACATTAATTGAAGGAATGAATTTCAAATAAATGAGGCATCCTATGACAAAATCATGCAATTTTTTTCTATTCTGGGTAGAACCTTAATAGCGTTGTATAGATAGACAACAATCCCCATGCTTACCCTTCTGGACAGGACAACACACAAAGTTTCTTGCAAAATTTTTAGGTATGTATCCACCAACCAAAGAAAGTTTGTGGAACAAGGATCTGATGTGGCAGCCCGTCCCAGTTCACACAGTCCCGGAAAAGGAAGATGAAGTTCTTTACATGAATAAGCCATGTCCTGCATGGAACCAAGAATATAACAAAGTCACCACTGCAAAGTCATTCAAAGATAGATTGATGCGTTATCAACCTTTATTGAAGTAAGTTTTCTTTCCCTTTCCTGCATTGTGTGTAATTTGTGATTTTAATGCACAGTAATTCAAAGTCATTCAATAAAGGTGTCCTCCAGAAGTTCAAAGTAGCTTTATTGGCAAATACCAAGGAGTTCAACACATAGTTCCACAGACACTATTAGAATAGAAGAAGAAACCCTGAATGCTGAGAATAGAAAGCCTATATTATGCTAGAGCCATATATGCTGGAATATAAAATGTCATTGATTACATTATGTGGTTAAAGAAATTTTATTTCTCAAAGAACATAACATTCACTTACAGAGAAATGTTGTTTTCTTAGTATCTAATGTACTTTTAAAACTAATTAATAAAATTACTTAATAAAATATTTAAAACTAATTAATAAAATAATAAAATTGAATTAGTTTCAAATATTTTATGATTTAGATGACAAGACTCCTTCGTCTATTCTATTCTACACAGCCTTTTCTAGACTGTCCAGTCCATGCCTACTAGACAGGCATTTTGAGTCATATTAATACATTAAAAAATAAAAATAATACACATTACTATATTATAAATGATTTGTTTTTATTTCAGATATTTAACAGAGAACACTGGAACAACTGTAAATAACTACTGTGGTATCCTTGATATTTATTCAACTCTTAGCATAGAGTCTTTTTACAACTTCACATTGCCCAATTGGACCCATAAAGTGTTCCCGAATTCAATGAAAGATCCAGCAGCATATTGGTAAAGTTAAACTTACAAATGATTTTTATTTTTCAAAATAATTAATTTTGGGTGTCCATTGTTCAGCATCGGCACAGCAAAGGGAAAAGTGATAAAGAATGGTTTTTGTAGTTTTTGGTTTCTACAAGTAATTAAGTTATCAGTTTGTATCGTTTTGGAGTCTATGGAAATTATATTTGTTAAAATAATAAAATGTAATACATACTCTCTTACATCTCATACTACGTCAATATTGTACCTCCTCCAAAACGATAAATGATTTGAAGTTTGTTTTAGCAGGGGTAGCAAATGTCACTTAACTGCTAGCTAAACTACTTGTACAGGGTGGCGCAAAAGTAATGGCACAATGTGAATGTGCTTAAATTTTTGCAAATGGCGTTAAATGTCCCTGTGCTTTGACTTCTATGTTGTGGACAGATAGAGAATTGGTTTTCAACAAGCCATGACGAGATGGACACTTTTAGGACATTTTGAAATCGTTTCCACAACTTTGTTACTCGTTTCAACAATAAACCACGAATTTTGCAAATTGAAAATTTCTTCTTCAATGTTAGCTTTCAAGACTTGCAAGGTTCGTGGTTCGCTGTGGTAAACACGAGATTTAAAAAAGTCCCAAACAAAAAGGTGTGGCGCCGCCGCCGTTAGATCTGGCGATCTAGACGGCCGGTTCAAATTTCCAAAACGGGAAACCACTCGCGCTGAAAAGTGATCTCTTCTGAATCTGGTGGTGCTTCAGGTGTGTATCGCTATACCAACCATGGCTTGTTGAAAAGCAATTCGCTATCTGTCCACAACATAAATGTCAAAACACAGTGAATTTTGACTCCATTTGCAAATATTAAAGCACATTCATATTATGCCATTACTTGCCGCCCTGTAGAAGGCAGATAAAAGAAGAAGAAAACAGAAATATTTAAATCACGCGCCGCCATGTAGCGTCACTTTCTACCTTAGCATAAAAGTGATTTCAAGAGAAGTTTCATCACATTTTATAGTTGAACTTAGAACCATAGGTCTTACTTTTGGTAGTCCTTTACAAATTTCACAGGGACTCAAGAAACTTGCCCATATAATTCAATGTTTGACAATGAAAGTGCTCATCCATAATGTTTACATAATATTTCAATATGCACAGCAAATGATCTTGATCATTTATTTTCAGCTTTGCCATCGATACTCTGACCCCAAGATTGGCGCGATTTAAAGTGGGCCCTTTACTCAAGCAAATAACGTCGAAAATGGCGAGCGCCTTGAGTGATAAATTCGAAACAGATGCCCACAAGAAACATCCGAAAGTTTTGATATTCAGCGGCCATGACTTGACGGTTGCCAACGTGCTCAACGCATTAGGCCTCTTTGATTTTGAACCGCCTGTCTACACGGCCACAGTGATCTTTGAACTTGTACATGGTAAGTGTCACTGAACACTTGTGAGGTAAAACTTTGGTAGGCAAAGTAACGTAGTTCGTTCATTCTTTGTTTCTTGTTTGCGCATTAGCTTTGTTTTCAAATGGTTAGGGTGACAATTTGAAAACAAACCTACCTAACACTTGTGCCATTTGTTTGTTTCATCAGTCGTTAAACAAAGCTACAGTGACTGCACGTAGTAAGAGGGTCATGCCATGAGTGTCGTGTCGCACTTAATAGCTAATGGAAGATCTCCGGCATCCTTGACAGTAAACTGAAGCAGTCAATTTGCCTGATGCAACACATAAATTGAATGATAACGCAGTAATACAACTCGGCATCTAACCCTATCCTAGGTTCCTTGACGTTGGAAGTAAATGCAATGAGTATTACTAATGTACTACTTGGATCGTTCGTTCAATAGAATAGAATTGTATTCTTTATTGATGTAAAAATATAGCTGCATTTTATTTGTATTTTTATGGTATTTTTATTTTTTATTATTAATCATTGAAAAGTAAATATTTTAAGACTCCATCAAAAAATATCTAAACGTGATGTCACCGTTCACAGTATCGTCATAAAGCTTTGAGCGGGTTATCTTTTTGAAATAATGCAAGTATAGCCGATAGCTAAGAACTAATCTTATACTTATTTCTATTCTAAAGAACTTATTAAATTAAAACTACAGGGACAATGAAAATTTTACCTGTTCAACAAGGGATCAATTCAGATCACAAAGAACTTTATTTCAGACCAGAACGACTAACCGGATCTTACCAGCGACAAGACAAAGTTATATACATATACAGGCATACACATAAATAAGTAAAAATTAAATACAAGAAAATCAATAAGTTTTAATTATTAAACCTAAAATTAGACAAATACAGTCATCTCACTTCTACAGAAGTAGTAAGACATCTTGTATATCTCGGAACGCAACACAAAGCTATTTGGGTGTACACTTGGACGAACAAAATCACACTCTTGATCTGGGTGTGGAGTGGTGTGGAACTTGTTTCACGAGATTAGTGGAGTTTAGGCGGGGTCGAAAATTACAATGTTTGTAAATATGCCTGTCTTGATTATCGGTTTTACCTAATTATTTGACTATCAGTAAACGAACGCTTGTTTACAACTTTTACTTAGTCAGGGTTTTGGTTTTTAAATAGATTGATAGATGGAACTCATATTGCCAACATTATAAAACGGCTATTGGTTAACCGACTTGGATAAAAAGAGGAGTTTCTATGTTTGGCTGTAAGCTGTATGTATATTTATAAGTATGATCGTAAAATAAAAGAAACTATTTGGTATTAATTTTGTTTACAGATAATACAACTTCCGGGCAGTTTATAAGAATTTCGTACAGGAACTCCTTTGAGATCGTAGAACCTAGAGTTCTTGAGATACCAAGCTGCGGAAAACTGTGTGCTCTGGATAACTTCCTGGCATTGTACGACAACTTGATATCAGTGGACTGGGACTACGAGTGCGAAAAGCAGGTAATTGTCAGTTGTACTAAATTTATCCTATTCCCATAAAATATCCAACAGGATGAGAGCTTTGCTTGATGAATGGTCAAAACAAGATTTGAGCACGGTTTTTATTGATATACCTGCACTGTGGCAGCTTGGGCGATTTGGCAGTACCATACCAAGATTTCCAAAAGTCACTTCGAGACAACTCACGAACCGTTAGTCCGATTTACATGAAATTTGATAGGTAGATTGAACTTTTAATGTGTTGGTAATTTAGTAGGTAAGGCCAAATCTGTTGAAGTGTTTGATTCAATGAATAGAGATAATATACATATATGTATATAAATATCAGAGAATATCCGGGTGTCCAAAGGAAGGTGAAAATAATTAAAATCAATCAATTGAATCAAGTGGGGTCTCGTAAAGAAGGGGGCTACTCGTGAACATTTTAAAATGACTTAAAATTGTTTCTAGCATCGATAGTTTTTGAAATAGTACAAAAAAGAAACCAGAATTGACCAGATAACAAGATCCTCCATTTGGTAGGTACAGTTTCCATGACTTTGTAGTTCATTTTTTAATGGATTCTGCAATAAACGTGAGCTGAGCCGAATTAACATTAGGTACGACCTAATCCGTGTCTGAGTTCTCATTTGCTTTGTTCGGTTAACTACTTAATATTGGTTCGGCAAATGCTTTGATTTTTATAGTAGCGTCAAAATTAAAGTTAAAAATAAAACGCTCACGACAATATTGTTAGAGGTTTACTAGGTACTAGTAACTACTAGTAGTAGATGATCCTATTATTGGCATCAATATTTTTGCGCTGAATTTTGAAAATTCTTTCAGTAACAGAACCTCAGTGACCTGTGCTATGTTTTGTCCTGGTAGTTACTGCAGAAGTAAAGCCGACGGTAGAAACTAGGGAAAAATAAAATAAACACCTAATAAAACATTGTTATTTCCAGTTCCCGGTTCTGCTTGGTGTTTCTTTCCTCATCGGGCTGATTCTATTTGGTGCCATCTATGTTGTGCATAAAGTGTACTTTGCAAGAGTATCCCGCAAACACAGGTAAGAAAATAAGAGACGAAATGTAGTTTCTCATCACCTTGATTGTGGTGAGACCATCAAGGTGGTGAGAAGCTACACACCACCTCGCTTGGATTTTATGCAGTGTAGCGCAAAAAGTCCAAAAAGTTGCGTTGATCTGGTAGGTACTGATGAGGTTTGAGGACGAGGAGCTATTGCACAACGAAAACTATATATGATCAATCTCCTACTTCAAAGCAACTAAAAGTAGCCAGTACTTAGAGATTACTTAGCGTTATGCGCTATCTATCCAAGAACACATATTACACTTCTCAGCATTCTCAACCCAAAGCAGCAATTTAAGGAGATATTTTTCGTTACAGATTAAATATGGTGTATACAATTCTTCAGCAACCGCCATCCCCGACCGTGCAAAACAAGCCGTTGTGCAACTAAACTCTGTTACTCCGATATTTAACAGAGGCCATCGATTTTTAGAATAATTATACCAAGATTTGTAAGACATTTGTAAAATAATTTTAAACTTCATGCAGGGTCATTGGTAATTCACTGACACTGCGTGAACGGCAGGTTGTGCCTTCACGAACACGATTGTAAAGACGCTAGATCTTAATTCTTAAAGTTTAAGACTAGCAGCAAACATTGATAGTTGGTACCCCCTCCATTCAATAAACGTTGAGAGCTTTATTTGAAACTCGACTACATAAACGGCTCTGCCCTGAAATGGGTGTGTCACGAACGTGTTTGTGATGGTGGGCGGAACCTGCAGTTCAAGTTGTGTCAGTGAATTACCAATGACCCTGTATTATATTGTAGTCATTTTCGTCAGTATATTTACCACAGACGTTTTCTCATACCTTTGTATTCTATTAGTGATAGAGAACGAAAGTTAAAGCCAAAGTTTATGCGTATAGCTGATAGGCTTACTTTAGTAAGGTAGGTAGAACCTGCATACTTCAAGAATGGGATTCAGAATGACTTCATCTCTTATGCTGTCCTGCTCAGTTCGAATCCGATCTGAGTGGGACAGACATGAGCTCAATTCCATTAGTATATGCAGGTTATACTCAAGTTTATATTATATTATGGTTCATGTATGTATTCGTAGCGTTTTCGTAAATTTACACGTAAGTATCTTTATTTAGATACCGAGGGCATCATTTCATAGGGACGTATCGACAAAATGCAATTTTTTTCATACGAGAAATTATACGCCCCTATTGCTATGTGACGTGTAGTTCAGTTCAATCTTGGGTAAAAACCATATATATTGTTATGACTGATAATCTAATAAATTGACGTTAATTACAATAACAAGGACGTTGAAGAATTACGATTGATTTAATACTTAGGTACACTTTATCTACATAATTGATCTAAAATGATTTCATGTCATTTTTCATTAATATCATTCAATAGTGGTTATATATGTTAGCAAGTCTGATTCCCTTGCCATTAAATATCATTCATAACCTTGTTGGACACAGGTCGTAAGAATAAGTATGGTTTAAAGGTATATGAGGGTTTCCTAGAAGAAAACAAAAAATTGGGTCCGTAATTACCGTGATTTATTTACCTAATACCTTCTAGGTAATTCCTAGGTTAAGTTTTTGTTTGTAAAAACAATAGTGTCGATTCAAATGTCGCCAAAACTAAGCTAAACTTATTTGACAGCTGCACTAGAAAAGTTACAGTCCCTTTCGAAATAAAAACGATAGCATCATTTAAGAATTGGCTGATAAAAAGATTTGGTGGAAAAAAGCTTCGATTTTCGGACTGAATTCTTTTGGTGGTCAAAAGAATTGAGTCCGAAAATCGAAGCTTTTTTCCACCAAATCTTTTTATCAGCCAACCCTCTCCTTGTCGGTAAATAGTTTTATTATTATAAAAGTTTCCAAGTTGAAAAAGTTTGTTCTGTAAATTGTGGTTTTTTACATCGGTGGAATGGCGTGTAATTTTTTTACAAAATTATTCATAGACTCGTAAGACTATTTTACTGTAGCTGCAACGGTTAAAGTTACGCGTTACTGGAATTGGAGCACACGACTTCAGTATTTACAATTTGCCGTCTACTGCTTTACACTAATAAACTGCCGAGACAGTATGAAAATATAATACCATTTTATATATTTATATACAAGACCTATTTTTTTTTATCTTATACGTTCATCCAGTCATTTGGTTGGAAAATACGAGGTAACCTGGAAAGTTTCCCGAGAGCTCAGCTTAGCTTAAAATAAGTAATTTTAATTCGATGTGCTCTATCTGAATTTCAACTTTGCCACTCGACTATTAAAAACTATATTAAAGGTATAATACCTTAACTTATTTTTTCTGCCGTAACAGTTACCTAAGCGATTTGTTTTATTATATTTAATACTTTATTGTATTACATACAATTTTAAAAATAACACAAATGGTGGTTATAATTCTGATTGCATTTTCTGCCTTCCAACCACACAAGTTTAGTTTAGCCTAGTTTGACAACAAAAAGGCGTGCTGTAAACTTAGGTACTGATGTTTTCGATTGGAATGTTATACTCGGGATATATTTCCTAGTTTAAGACCCTGCATATTATGAATTGAAGTATTATTAGTAAACATAAACAGGTATTCCCTATGATGCAAGGAAGTCAAAAGGCCATGTTACCGTTTTTTACTCGTATATCTACCAAGGCACCTACCTGTACCCTTGAGGTTCCTATTATTTCGTACGTAATTATTATTATCATGAGTCGTTGAAGGTAGGTATTATTATATATTATTGTACCATTTAAAATACCTGAAATGTACTGGCTAGTGAATTTTATTTGATACTATTTCCCTAAATAACAATAAAACAAGAAAATAAACTCATTTGTTTTATCTTTACCTTATCCTTTACCTTACCCTACAAGAGCAACAAGTTGTCTCGATCACATATTTCTAAAATCAGAAAAAACTTCATCATCATCATCATCAGCCTATATCAGTCCACTGCTGGTCATAGGCCTCCCCTAATGCGCCATCGCCATCGGAAAAAACTTGCTCACATTAATTGTCGAAAGCAGTGTCACAGACCATAAACCCCTCATAATATCTTTGCAGAATAAGACCTCCGTATCTACGTCACAGACTATATCAAAAATAGATTATAAAGCTATTAAAGAGGACATTTCAAAAACAGACTTTAGCTCAGTACTTTCTTCCGCTGATTGTAACTGTGCCACTGATGAACTTTTAAAAACTTTGTCAGACATCATAAATAAACACACAAAATTGAAAGTTAAGAAAAGGGATAGTGGTTGTTAGGTATACCATATACCAGCCAAGAGCCTTTGCTCTTAAATTTTTGATGATGATGATAAATTCGTATTTGACCTCGTCTGTCTACATCTTACCTAATAGGGTACACTGGGGTCAATTGAAACGTTTTTGAGAAAATTGGTCGTGTGACTTCACACCATACCCCTATTTGTTTATTAATGGGTTTTAATTATAGCCAGACTATCTGGCTATATAATTAACTTAGTAATTTGGCATAATATACGCCTTTAAATTAGATAGAAGCTATTTAGAAAACCTTGGAAAATGTTTCAACTGCCCCCGTGTCAGGGTCAATTGAAACGGTGCCTGGGGTTAGTTGAAACAAATGTTTCTACAAATGATTTAATTAGCCTTATGTACAGTTGATGTTGTGTGTGAAAAGGTAAAGTAGGTTTGTTGTGAGAAAAAGATGTTTAACTAAAAAATAATCAGTTTTATTGTTTTTGTGGTTTAAATTTTATACTTATTCAAGTTTTATCACCACTAAGTATCAGGCACATTAAGTTTCTTATATTATTTCTTACCTAAGAGCTACAAAGTAATGACCTACTCAACGAGATCGACATATAACATTGTTTAAACACTTTTTCTATTTTAAATAAAATTCTTACATAAATAATGTAAAGTTTAGTGGCTTTATCCTATATCCAAGTTAAATTATCACTATACGGGACATTATGTTTCTTAAACATTTTAAAATTCGCAACTAACTAAAGCGTAGTAATAAAACTAGCAATTCACACAATTAATCGATCACAATGAAAATGTATCTAAACAAGGATGTGACGTAGCATATTTTTCGGACGCCTGTCTCAATAGAGTGCCCTTCGTAACGAATTCATCGTATGCTTTTTTATACTTACCAATCTCTCCATGGTTGGTTGTTTTTTTGGACGTTTTCTTGGCATCTAAAATAAAAATTTATAAATATGGCTTTACAAATATTTGTCCCTTCGCCTACCGCGCCCCTAGGTCTAGATCGACAAAAGTAGGACATAATATGCGTAATATGCTAGAAAAAGTATTATAAAAAACGGTTTGTTGTCAGTAAAAATACGTTTCAATTGACCCCGAACCGTTTGTTTCAACTGACCCCATCCCTTCACTCTAAATATTTTATCAAACAGAAAAAAAACCAGATGTGATAGGTGGGCATACACCACGAATCATTCAACTAGAATATTCATAGGAATAATGATAGTAAACAACACTGCAGAACAATAAATAGTTTCAGTGCAATACACAAAACAATAATAGAAAAAAAACTTACTTTTCGAGTCGAAAAAGCGATGCACCCACGTAAAAATTTCCAGCGCGCTCGGAATGGCCACGCGTTCTGGGCGACACATTCCGACCCACAGCGCGCTTCTTTCCCCCCTCAAGACCACGTCCCTATTACTAACCGTTTTAGAGTTATGTAACTTGTTTCAATTGACCCGTGTTTCAATTGACCCCAGTCTCCCCTACGATTCCGGAGATGATTCTCAACTACGACCTCTACGAAAGTTGCCAGCGTCATACCTACCACAGAGACCTGTTTGATGATCTTTAACATTCGCAACTGACGTGACGAGCCAACCACTTAGTAATTGCCTACATTCCTCTTGTTGCGCAATGCAGCCCAATAAGGAAGATTAGCACAGCTATTGTGTGATAACAAGGCCCATTTCCCCATTCACACACATTTGTATCGCATCTGAGGTACCTAATTAAGTACCATATTTAGTTCTTATACATTTTATCAGGTATAATAAGACGGGTACATAATTTGGTCATAATAATGAGTAAAATGGACCTTTGCAAAAGTCGATCGATAGGACGTATCTACTTACGTAGTATGTGCCAAAAAAAATATGTATTAGGTAATCTAAACTGAGGGATTGGGCAAATAAAAAACTTATCTTGCAGTTAATGGACTAACTATCCACGTACCATTGAGTTATAAGTACTACGTTTATTAGTAGTACTTCAAAGCCAAGTAGGTATCTACTTTTTACAATTTCTTATTTTTCCACTAGTAAGCGCTGTTTGGCAAATTACTTAAATAATCCACTTCTTCAGGCATCGATTATGCTATTTCATCGTGCTATTACCTAAGTACGATTACTTCAGTACCTACTTCAATCATGGGTTCTACCTACTAGGTACGCAAGTCTTCCTAGATATAACCTCACTTCATGATCTGTTGACTGTTTCATTTTGTAAAGGTAAGTTAAAAGTGATTTGTAGCACAAACTGATAGGTATGTGACTTAGGTCCTAATATCAAAGTTATCGCACTTATTTTGAAATCCGTCTCGGGAAGAGAATACTGTGGACGCCTTTGTTCTTCCGATTTGGCCTGGTGGATCCCTGTGGGTCCCACAGTGGGGAAAAAGACATTTACCGAGGCCCTGTTCACACTTTCAGGACGCACATTTCCATCTTTGTGTCCTGCTGGCGGCGCGGCGGCGCGGCAGCGCGGGCGGCAACGAACCGATACTCTAAGGGCAACGATGACGGCGGCGGTTCGGCGCTACCCTGTGCGGGTCGTACCTCCATCCAAGAGTGGGCAGTGAACGCGTTAAGCGTGATGCAGGCAGGAGGTGCATTTGCTAATGCAACTATATCGACAGAATACAGGCCGTTTGCGGCGACTGATCTGCCTGTGCTCTCAGAAAAAGGTGTAGGTAATGAAAGATTGGTTTGTGCTTCTACAGAATGCAGGCTTTGGCGGCGGCGCGGCGGCGGGGGCGGGCGCGGAGGCCCGCGCGGCGCGAGCCGAGTGTACGGACGGCGCGAGGGCTCGCTACGACGGCAGATCAACCGTGGCATCCGACCGCTGTGGACCTGCACAGCACCCTCCCGTGGAGAAAGGAACCAGTGTCAATTTACCAACACATCCGAAGCCCTAGGTACTATGAAGATTCTTCCAATGTAAGTCTTTAAACTTTTTTTTTTCTTTTTTGAGCTTTTTCTCTAACTTGCTATCCCTTCTCCGTCAAGTCAGCTGTGCGATTGCAATTGCGATAGTTTTGTTAGTTATGCCAATCATTAATTCGGGGCTTAATAATTAGGTGTAACGGGTTTATGTTACTACCTAATCAAATTTAATGGAAGGTATTTAATATTCCAATCCAACTAATGGGCTTGGGCGCCGCGATATATATAAAATAAACTAAGTATTTGTGGTGTGCATTATTGCTCACAAAAACCGTCCTATTAATGTGGGGTTACTGTCTATGAAGGTGAAGTGAGCACTTTAGAGTTTTTATTTATCTACTTAAATTTAAAAAGTTATTTGCCTTTCTAATACCATTCTCAATAGTATGTAGGGTGCTGTGGCAACAGACAAAGGCGGGTAACGGCCTATTTAGCCGGTCGGTACTGTACTTTAGCAACTTGTGTGAGCGTTGCGTATTTGAAAGGCAGATGGAGTGTTAAAATGCGTTAATGCCGAGTGTGACTGATCTTATTACCATACTTCTACATAATATCAGAGAATATTATAATAATACTAACGTAATAATATATTACGTTGACTTAGTAACCTCATTAGAGAGAACACGTATTGACCCGGTGTATAACAAACCAATTAATTTTCAAATTAATTGAGCGAAACCGAGAACCGGTTGTCTGAATCGGTCCCATGTTGAAAGTTGCGAGTTGCGACCTGAGATTAGGCAATTCATAATGTCGTGTGGGAAGGAAGAGTGGTAGCCACTGCGCCTGTGGGCTTGCACCCTCATTTGCCTTTCGTTACGTAAATGATCTCTACAGCACGTGTCTACTGCAATTAACTCAAATAGACACAGGTAGTGTCTAAATACCCCATGTGTCTAAATACTAATATAATAATAATAAGCCCCCAAGGCAGCTTGTGGCGAGCTGTTGGTGAGTAGCGACACCACGGGTACCGAGTGCTCCTGGGGAAGTTCCTGGTTCTCGTCTCCGCTTGCGGAGTGGCATGCCAAGATAACAGGATCCCCACCTCTTACTTGCCTTCATTGGCCGGTCTGAGTGTAGTCGCGAGAGACACATCTTAGGATGAAGACTCGGGGGTGGAAGAGTCTAACAGCGTAATAACGAGTAAACCCGTTCACGGACAGTCTTAGGGGCCGCACCTCTCGACACCCCTCAGTCGTTTGCGACGATGTTGCTCCTATTTAACAGCTTTGAGACTATGTTTATGGCAGGTGTCCGCAGTCTCCCCCATAGCCCGATTACCCAGTCCATCCACCCATCACAATAAACTGGTTTTTCATTCATTTCATTTTCCTTTGCAAAAGTCTACGCCTGGCGGATATCATCTTCGGGTGTATTGTATTGTGAAACCGAGAGTGATACCCGCTATGTGTAGCCCTTTAGTTAACTCTCATAAAGGTAGGTTTTGCTGTGGTTTTCGGTCCCACGCATGCCTCCCAAAGGACTGGACTCATCACATCAAGGGTCACTTTATGGCCCGAGATCATGGATAATGAGAAACACATAATAATAATACATTTATTTCAGACAACGTTAGAACAAGTTTATATTTTAGTTTACTTATTTTACGGTTCATTATGAATGACAGTATTAGTTTCATGAAACTATTTCTCGTTTTCGTATCGTGTATTTAATTTATCAAGCTGTTTTTAACATTTGACTATAAAGTAATTCCACAGCGAGTGTGTATCGTCTGGTCAGAGGGTCGGTAAGCAGTTTGTATCTGTCCGTGAAAAATGAACGTTGCACTTGAAAGTTAATATGAGCATCTAGCACACGTGCTTTGAGTCTTGATGGTGAAGAAATCGGAGACGCACATTGATCGATTGCTCTAAGCGGGCATAAACCGAACTAAAATTTGTTATTTTTGCCCTTCACAGTAACCACCATACAGTAAGCAAAAAGATATTGTTCTATTTCAAGGGATGACCGTCAGTCAAAAGCTTGCTACGGGTTTTTCCTATTCGTAAATCTACGTAAAATGGAGATGATACGATTTTATAAATAATTTGTGATCAAAACCTTTCTTGATGGCCCTAATTTAAATGAAGTATTTATGCTTATTACTCCCAGTAACCAGCTAGATAGTCTATGCTCCTCACATGTTAATGACGCTGTAACCAGTTAGATCATCTTTGCCCCTCGCATGTTAATAATCACAGTAATCAGTTAGTTCGTCTATGCTCACATGTTAATAAGCACAGTAACTTGTTAGATCGTCTACGCTCCTCACTGTTATTATTCACAGTAACCAGTTAGATCGTCTATGCTCCTCACATGTTAATAATCACAGTAACTAGTTAAATCATCTATGCTCCTCACATGTTAATAATATCAGTAACTAGTTTGATCATCTTTGCTCCTCACGTGTTAATAATCACTGTAACCAGTAAGATCGTCTATGCTCTTCACATGTTAATAATATCAGTAACCTGTTAAATCGTCTATGATCCACACACGTTAGTAATCACAGTAACCAGTTATATCATCTTTGCTCCTCACATGCTAATAATCACAATAACCAGTTATATCATCTTTGCTCCTCACATGTTAATAATCACAGTAACCAGTTAGATAGTTTAAAGTATGTTAAAAGGTCGCGTTCAACCCTACTCATTATTTAAAGATCTTGATCTACTAAAAGGTAATAAAATTTACTTAATTTACCTCATACGAACAGTTTATTAAAAGCTTCACTGGGTATTGACATTTTACTACTATAATACAATAGTACGATTTCAAAATTTTGCAACAGCAAGCAGCGGGCAGGTTGGTAGATAGGTGCCTACTCTACATTCTTTAGTGTACGTAACTAGCTAAGTACTTATTTCCAGTTTGCTGGCCTCAATTAATTTCATATTAAAGTAAAATATTAAAAATTGTTATTACTTGAGGTTAAAGAACTTTTACAATCAAAATAGGAAACTTTAATCAACAGTGCATATCGTTTATGAATTTGAGGATTTTAAAACTTTGTCGGCGTTAATTAACGACAAGTTCTTAATTGCAAAGTTGCGCTCAAAGCACATTTATCTCATGACACGAATAACAATGCTGGGACTGTACGAAGAGGCGCTTTAAAGCCACTTGAACCTTACTCGTTGAGTAAGGCCTGGCATTACTGCTTACACGCAGACATACCGTATGGTAATAAAACATGTTTGCGCAAGCGGACGATTGACATTTACTAGGTACCTATAAGTCGTGAAGAACCGCCGAGCGTGCAACAAGCATTTCAATCCGTAGCTTCTTTTGCACCTATCACTAGGTGCATTGCAATTCATCTAGGGGCATCTTGTTTCGTTAAGGTCGCATGGGTTGGCCTGTCATACCAGGCGTTTTCACAACAATCATCTATTGCTCAACATTCATATCTGTTTGATGCTAGACTAAATGTGAGAAGATACATACTCGAAACGAAAGCTTCTCACGGATTACCCAACTCACAAGGCACAGATGAATTTGCGAGACTCGTGGTGTAACGTCTTGCAATCTTTTTCGATCTTTGACATTGTATTACTGAGATCCAGTTGATTGGCTAGAGTTCGTTGTGCAATTAGGGCAATCATAAAAATACTACTCAAGTATTTGTAGGTACCTAGTTTAATAATTAGGTACCAATTAAGACAAAATATAAGTACTGATAATGATAATAGCACAATATTATTCCAATTCCACGTCCCCGAGAATAAAATAGCACAATTTTATTCTGCTTCTGTGCCGTAGGCATTGCACTTCGAGGTCAGCCTACTTTTTCCACTTCTGGTTTGTGCCCAATTGACCTTGACGTGATTTGAGGTTACAATCACACATTCAGGCCGGCCACGCGCTCCTGCTACGCTATAGAACCACCATTATAGAAAGTTGCACTTTTCCGACGTGACTCGTATTGCAATTTTTGTTTTCTACTCGAGTAACGCGTCTTTCAAGCAGGAGTGTCGCATTCAACGCTCGAAGCTCCTTTCACAATTGATTTCACAAATGCAAACGCACGGTTACGGGCAATAAAATATCATCGTCTATTCAATATTAGGTAGGTATCTAAACAATAGGCTAGTTAAATGATTAATTAATGTCCGATTGGACGAAAAAAATACTTGCATTTTTTTGGTCCTAGAAAACCGCATAAGTAGCTATAATTTTGAAGTGTACTTACCTACTTTTCGTAAGCAGCCAAAAACGCTGTCAGCGAATCTCACTGACATTTGGCAGGGAGGTAGATGATATCCCGGGGACGGACATAGGCTATTATGGCTTTATCCCGGAAAAGCGCAAGCAAAGCCGCGGGCAGAAGCTGTTTGAAGCAGTTTGCTGTGACTTCATACGGGTCGAAAATAAACAATTGACATTTACCAAATGTTCATGATGATGGCTGTGTCACAGCACAGACTAGTTACATAGATAGCGTATTTTACTCGTAAATATAGGTAAAGATCCAACATGAAAGCTTCGTTTTCCTATGACGTCACAAGACGACCGACAGCGTTTTCACAGTTGAAAATAAAAAAATACAATTTTTCAATTCAAAATTGTACTTGGTCATCTTACACTTTTTACATCTGAAATCGATTTGGTTTTTCATGTCAAACACCACAGAAAATGTTTATTTGTTGCGACAAATTTGATATGAGTCAAGTAACCTATTGTAACCATCGATGATTATCAAGTCTAACAGCCAGTTTTTCATCTGCTTGTTATTCTTCACATCGTTGAAGAGAGCCGGGTAGACAATTTGTTAGCAAATGACAAACACACGCTGTGACAAGCTGATGAAAAACCGACTGTAAGTCTTTCATCGGTATCGGACATAATGGCCCGATAAGAGAGAATTTGTGTCTCTTTGATATTACATAAAAGTAGAGAAAGCTCAGGGAAGGTGTTGCGGAGTGATGTCGGAAGCGGATACGGAATCAATCGGTGGTCCACCTGACCTGAC
The DNA here is from genome assembly GCA_947086465.1 of Eupithecia exiguata. Lineage (NCBI taxonomy): Eukaryota > Metazoa > Arthropoda > Insecta > Lepidoptera > Geometridae > Eupithecia > Eupithecia exiguata. The sequence goes on from OX352226.1 coordinate 5,126,572, forward strand.
CCTGTGCGAGACTTGTTATTCAACTATCGGTAGTAGAGCGGCAGCTGACCTTTAGCATGCGGAGAGCGCCTGCACTGGACGCTCAGGCAATGTCTTGTGATGCGATGCAAAGATTTTGATGCGGTGCGACCGAGCCGTGTTCTATGACGCCGCTAGACCATTCTCTATAACACTCTAACTGTTTGCTCAGCCCCGAAAATAGCCAATCAACCCAAATTAAAACAGCGATTAAATTGTAGAGTTTTGGAATTTTCATTATCATGTCATCAAATCTCGTAACCGTAAACTATTGTACATGACTCATGTCACATGAGCTTTCTCCAAATTGAACTGAACCATAATCGTACCTAACGCTTTGCAGATATATTTATTGATATAAATATGCTCTGATGCTGAGGCTTCACATGCCGATCTGACTGCGAAGAGTCTTCGTGATTAAAAGGGTGTCTTTACTTAGAGTTTCAACATTTGAAGCTAACTGTACCTACATAAGCGACACTTGTCAGCCTTGGTGACACCAGACGATTTGATATTTACACAATTTTAATGCCGGGTTCACGAAAACATTCTCAGGTTTTTAGAATAATGAGGCATGCATTTTGAGGTTTTCTTTTGTGCAAACCTGTTTTTTTTTACATAAGCTAGGTTATTTTAAGTTAGGTATGTATAATTTTATAGAATTCACTGTGCGGTGTCGGTCAAGTGTCGGTTGTCTTTTATTTAACAAAGTTCATCATGATCTTGAACATAAAAAATAATAATCTGTGTATTCAGTGTACCCTGTTATAGTTTTGTTGTTTGTTGGGTTGTGTGCTCCACGGATAAGGCTTATTTAAAATAGTAGTTCATATTATATTATCATGTAAAAAAATACGAAGAGTTTGTCGGATCGGTCTATGTCTATATCTTTAGTTCCTTTATTTTGGGAAAACTTATGAGTCATAGTCATGGGTGAACATAATATACCTACGTCTGTATATAGGAGTAGGTATATTATGTTACATATACACAGTTGAAAAGTGTCAATGGGTGGGCAGTGTGTGGTCAATCGATCCTAGTAAAGATCAAGGTGGTGGTAAAACTTAATGACAACATTATTAACCACATGCCTTCAGATCCAGTTCAGAGTACGAGTACGTAAGCACACAAATACGTCTGGAAAATCACTATTCAAAGCACGCGAGGCTTACGCGATTAAAATTCTAGTCCATCTTATCGATAAATCGAGATTTCATCGCGTTTTAATGCATTACTCGATATTTCCTGGTAGTCTAGAGATGCGTAGACTTGTTTTTAGATCTATCATAGGTTATTATTTACCCGCCATTGATGTAATAGGCACGCATTCAAGCAACAGGAGTGATCCCCAACTACCACTTTTTTGGCCCAAGACACACATCATGGTCCATCTGCAGATCCTTGACGAGGCGGTCCTCCGCTCCGGCTCGCTCCGTTGCGCGTTAGGGGAGTTTGGGCAGTGAATGCGTTAAAGCCGTAACTTAAGTATAACGGTTGCTTTGACTTTGAAGTTCTCTTCCTCTGAGTATTGCCGTAACAAAATAGTGCCGCAAATTTAGTATTTCTTCTTTATTACTTACACAGAAGTTGACCTAACATAGTTTTGTGCATAATACCTACCTGCGACAAATTATCCTCATAACTTTAACCCAAAAAAACCCCTTGTTTGGCGGAGGCATATTCGTTCAGCAGTAAACGAATGTGAACTGATAAGGACTCCTGAGGTCACATAGTATTTTGCATCATTAAAAATCGATTTATCAACATAATCAACTTATCAAGATCAACTAATACCACTAGTAACTTAAGTTGCCAATATAATAATCAATTTGTACTCCTAATGATGATTATGTAAATTAACGCATACCTTAAATCAAGTAACTATGTAATCAATTTTTTGTGGTTATTGCTTTGTGGTTATGTAATTTCAGTACCTTCCTGAAGGTTACATTAAGATGGGTGGCTAAGGTTATGGTGTAGTGCCAATAAATATAAACTTTATCCTTCAAATTTATTCTTACCATCAATACTTACAACAATTTACAACAATTGGTATCTTACATAGTAAGTATATAGTTACTTAGTATCTAACCTAATTAATTAATATTCATTATCAGTAAGAAACTGAGTTAACATACCATATTACCTGTAGATTGTTTGCAACAGTCTGCAGCTAACTGCAGTCAGTTAGGTACTGCAGACTGATCTAGCTCAACTCATCCAGATCAAAACCAATGGGAAGCATCCTCAATACGCTGTTTGCATTGCCCCGTGCCCAATGCTGATGCGTGCGCCAGATCTCGGGTGATTGACCAGCTATCGGGTCAGGCGTCGCTTCGACTCGACCGACGAGACGCTCAGATATTTTTTTAAAACTTGGAGAGCCTCGGTACCCGACGGGCCAAATTCTCGATTCCAAGGGGAGCAAATCCGAGAAGTAAGACCTTGGGAGAGATATTCAAGAAAAATAAGAAAAATAGAAAAATAATACTGGACAATTCACACAGCATTATCTAGCCCCAAGCTAAGCAGAGCTTGTGTTATGGGTACTAGATAACTAATATACATAATACAATACATTACATAGATAGATATTTTTTATTATACATACATAGAAAACGACCAGAGCACCCGGAACAAATACCTGCAGATCGTACAAATATTTGTCCCAAGGCGGGAATCGAACCCGCAACTTCTTGCGTCGCAGGCGGACCTTCGCTCACCGCGCCACAGAGGTCGTCGAAATATTATTTTACATTTGTTGTTTAATTGGCAGATTCGTTCTTTTGGCCTGTGTGGCGTGGCAAGCGGGCGCTCAGGACGACGAAGCCCCTAGGCCCGTCTCCAGAGGACTGCTAAAGCGAGGGCAAAATCCCCGGGGCAAAGCCACCACCACAACAACAACACCGGCACCGCAAGTAAGTTACACGTTGTAGTAGCGATTATGGTCATATGCGTGGCCAAGAGAGTTAGGTGATGACCGATACTGTACAATAATTTTGTTATCATGGTTACTGTTTTCTAGATACCTAGGTACTGTTTTTAGCGACGAAATGACTAGGAGGAGGTTCTCAATTTGCATGTATGTTTTTATGTATGTATTTTATGCCGCGTACAGACCTTCGAACCGAACTTGAAATGTAACACCGAATACGTAATACCCGAGGGAGTGGTTGGTTAGTTTTTGTCAGTCATCTGTTTTTTGTCTAAACTTAAAAAACGGTTTAACAGACTTATCTTTTCAAAACCAAGCCGGCTTGATTTTGAACAAAAAAATAGTATCTACGTGTGCTTATTGAGAGCTTCAGAGCGCCTAGAGTAGAGGCACTTTGTGTGGATGCTCCCAGAAATGAATGTACTTATAAAAGATCGGAGGGATGATGATGATGATTTATCTGTAGGTAGCCGATGTTTGGAAATCAGTGGAGGAGACTCGCACAGGACCTACCGTGCAAAACTGGAGGACTAACCAACACTGGGTGTCAACGACCTGAACTGATGATGATGAAAGTATTAGAGGAGGCTGTCAAACAACAGACGTAATGACTTGTCGAGTTAAGCTTTTTATCAAAGGTTCCACATTGACTTAAGTACATTTATTACTAGCAAATACTGTAAATCGACAAAAATGGACGGAATGCGATTTCAAGTTATTAATTAGGCCACAGATTGCATAAAATTGAATATAAGTTGCGGTCGGGCGATATGAGACTTGACCAATACCTTACCTACCAGTATATACAAACAAGGTAAGATAAGAACAAATAAACTACTAAGTATCTACCTACCTTCTTAATTTTGTCATGGGCAAAGTCAGAGTGGAAGACTGAATGAGACTTCGACTGTTTGAGCTGGTGCGAGACCTTATTTATAGTGTTTGATTCGCCAGAAAGATGTAGCGTAGGTAGGGTATATCATTTTTGTCAGAAAATTGTAAACCTCTGTAGTTTTCATAACACGGTTTTCCCACGATGTCAGTAGAATTTATTCTAGGTGTACCTACGGTAAAAAGCACGTTATCATTAGAAGCTATGTAATAAGTCAACTATGTATAGAAAGGCAATCATGCATGTGGTAAATAATTTGAAAGCGTACGAAATTGCATTTATTTTATTGTCTTACGATAGCGTAGATATTACAATCGTAAACATTTATGCTCTTTATGGTGTTATATTCAATAAGAGGTTGGTTGATTCATGGTTTTGTCGGTAGATAGGTACTTTTTCAAATCGATTGTTGATTGTTGACCTACTTCTTTAGCTTATTCTTCTTTAGCTTGCACATTGTTGCCTCTAGGAACTTATCTGTAAACCACAATAAAGTTTTTGTAATGTTATAAAGGAAACAAACATGGATCTCTGATATATACACTGTGTTTTGGTATTTTGCTGTTATTCTGTCTACTAGAAAGTTTCCTTGAAGTTAGCAAACCGCCCTCCCAGGCGGCATTTTACCGAATGGATTCCCTTGATTCTGGGTAGGCTGTGGATTCCACAGCTTATGATGTCACTGTGTTATCACGCTACCCAAGTTTCGCAAAAATGATGTGGCAGTAGGATCGGTGGCAACTAGTTCAAGGCGAGTGGGCCGCGCGTGCGATGCACCGGTCACCTTCGCGGTTGACCTTTGTAAGACCTTCCTTTCGTTTGTGGAATTTCTACCTGCATTTTGAGATAATTTGGGACTGCAGCTCGCGGCAATCGAGACAACTTCGGCGTTATCAGAAACCAGCCTGTATAGTCACGTGGTATCTCCAAGTCTTTTTTTTTTAAATAAACCACCGTGTCGTGTCTCACATATTTGAAGTGAACGCTTTTAAAGGAGGTTTTAGCTAGACCAAGGCTGGCCAATAGATTTTCCAGGAGAGCAAAATTTTTTAAACTGTGGTGGCGCCGCGCCGCCGGGCCACTACCATATTAGAAATTTATACTCATAAAAGACAAAAAAATATGCTTTAATTAACCTTATTTGTAAATTAAATTAAATAACTTACTAATATATTTTTTATTGTGAGCTGTATTGAGGTTTTCTTGACAGTAATTTGTCGATATTTAGTTTTAAATCTGATGTTCAAAGTACAATCAAATCAGAATGTGTTTTGCAGTGAGATATAATAATAATAATAATAAATAAAATCGTTTATTTCAGGCAAAAAACCCATATCACAAAAAACAAAATCACACGGTTTCGAAAATAAATAGAATTAGAATTAAAAATAACACGGCGCAAAGCTATGTATGATAGAGTTGAAAATGTTTTTTCACAGACATAGGTGGAACCAAACCTGCTTAAAATTTGCAAAGCAAGGTCGCGCAATGTTGGAAAATCTTCACTAGAAACTTATTTCCAAAAATTTGCAAAACTTTCTGTTAGCTGCTCTGAGGATACATTTTCGTAGAAAAATTGTTTAAGGGCAGTGTGATTTTGAAGATCTGTCACTTGACTCTGACACGAGCTGAATATTTGCTGGATATGTAGGCAGATCAGTACAACTGATTGCAGAAGGATTCATTTTTTTTTTTTTTTTAATTTATTTAAGGGCTTTATCGCTTAGCGATAACATCACCCATAAAAGGATTCATATACAGCTGAATATTTTTGTTGATACGATTTGTTGATTACGATGTAGAAGTAGCGACGATACCTCGAACGACGCGGATCGGATTGGCATGTTTTCGTTTCAACCGACCAATCACGTACGTGGAAGCGGTGCCACCGTGCACAACCACCGCCGCCGGCTGACAAAAGTGCTGGCGGGCAAATGAATTTTGAATTGAAGTGACAAACACAACTTCGATCTGCCGCTACTAGGTATACAAATATTGTAAAGTTTTACTCGGTTGACGATTCAGCATGTACTAAATATTATATGCAGTTCTAGATCTGGATTAATATGGTAATAATAAAACGCATCATGAAAACTCTGTATTTGCAGGAGGAGGCAGAATACGAGGACGAAGGAGACTACCCGGCCGAGGAGGCCGAGCCGTCCTCAGAAGCTCCACCCTCGTCTACGGAAGGCAAGAAGCTGGTCGGCAATGGCGTGCGACCATTCCGAAGCAACGCAGACCTGCTGGAGTCGCTTAAGCGGAGGAGGCAGCAGGCCGCTGAAGGTATACTTCAATATTCTTTATAGGTGCAGATCTCCTGGCAGCTTCCACGCTACGTGTACTAAAGTCCTTTCAAATCACATAATGAAGACTCCTGGAAGGACTTTGAAAGGCTTTCGTACTTACGACACGTGTTCCTAGATAATGTTTATTCCAATATCGGTAATGAACAGTGGCTAAAGCGCTGCAAAAAGCGCGCGGTACAAAAGAATTATACTCGTAGGTAGATAAGGATGCAAAACTTTCGATAATTGGCTATAAACATCTAAAAGTTGTTGTATTTTCAGCAAAAACACGCACTCCCTCAAATTCAGAGCCGTCTGCAGTACCCGAGACGCCCGTCGAATCGCCCAAATCTAATTACAACAGTATGTACTAAAATTGTCATTTTCCAAATTTAATGCACCTTTCGACAATATCGCAAGAATTCATGCATTCTCGAAAATCAGCCACTTTTCATTACTGCGTACATGATCGGCAAAAATCAGCTCAAAAACATCGTCATTATTCATGTTATTTATTTAAATGTTTAAAAAAACTGTGTGTTACAACTTTCCTATATTTATATACGAAAAGTATGTCTATAAATATTTTTGTTATGTAGTATATATACATTTATATACCAACCTGCTTCCTCCGAAAAGAGAAGCTAACTAGCTTACGTTATTGTGCAAAGCACCAAGACGTAAGCTAGTCTACTTGTCTCTATTCAATCTGTCAACTATAACCTCTTCCACATGTTTCACATCACCGTGTCATCCATTGTAGATAAGAAACGCAATGGCTTCAACACGCCGGCCAAAGAGATCGCCAACGAAGAGGTCTCAGCGCCTAGCAAGCCTAGTCGAGGCCGCTTTGGTAGGCGTAAGTAATCACCACCATCATAGGTACTTATATTTTTATTGCATTGCTGTCTATCTCTCTTCATTTCCTTGTTCATTTTCAATAGTCAATAGTCACGATTTAACAAAACTTTTTACAAGAGATGTTGTACCTGCCGTCGTCGTCGTGAATTCAATTTCGCATCACCTAATCAATTCGACTAAATTATGGTAGGTATATATCTTAGTAAGATGTTAAAATAGGTAGGTACCTATCCATTTAACGTCTGTCGAAAAATCAATCAATCAATTATTCAATTAAAGTTATAAGGATAATGCTAATCAAGGGTTACCGAACCTAATTCGACCTAAGCTTGAGGTAAGATACGTACACCAAGATGTGACTATTGACCATTGAAAAGTGAGTTCACGAGTCTGAAATTGTCAATTTCTGCTTGAAGTTATCTTAGTCAAACATATATAAACTAGCACATATCAACTAAAGACAAGTGAACACAATTGTTATCTAGTTTACCTACCTATATTACCTATAATATTTTATACTAAGCTAAGGCCTTCCGCGCACTAGGCTGCGTAGCCAGGCTGCCTAGTGCGCGGTGGGCCTAACTTGTCATGCATATTCATTGAGTTATCAATGCAGACGCTAGTAATAGAACTCCAATGTACATAATGACATACCATCAAAATATTCATGGCCAAGTCCCACATTCCATACCAACTGACCAAAGCTGTTCCTTAAAATTGATTTCGACATAATACTTGTAAAATACTTACCTTCTCTTTACCTACTCGCTCATTAAAAGGACCTACACAGGGGCAAGCCCATTTCACGGGTATCTCAACTGTCAGTAACAATAGATAACCCTGCAGTCATCTTACAGTGTGTAAGTATTAGCACGGATTAAAAGTAACGTAAGCAGGTACTTGCAGTTGACCTGTCTCGCGGAAATGCCCCTAGTCACTAGTGCATTCATCTATAAAACTTGAAAAACACTATAAGTGCGAGAAGCACAAGTTGATCTTCGAATTATTTCGTTCTACTTACCTACTAACGTTCCCTCTTTGTTTACGACCTGGTATTAAAGAAATAATGATGTAAATAAGTATACATAACAGCCCATATCGCTGAACATAGGCCTCCCCAAACGAGGGCGCAACAAATACCCCCCTAACTACGTAACAAACTTTTGGGATGTGACGTAAGTGGTAAAGATACTGCAGTGCTTTGTTTTCTGTTGATGTAATTCCAAAAAAAAACAATAGACTGCTAAGTGCTAAGCAATAAAACATTTTTTAAATCTAGACTTTATGCTGTCTGTTGATTAGAAATAAAGTTTCAGGTTTGTTAACTTTTGTTTGTTTGCAGCCGCCACACGATCCATCCAACCCGACGCAGTCGAAGAGTTGAGCGCGCAACCAGCGCCTGCACCAGCGCCTGCCTCTCGCGTGTCCCGCTTCTCGCGCCCAAGGCAATAACTTTCATATCATAACACTATTAACTAATCCACCGTAAAAGTAAACAGCCTACAATTACGACAGAAAACAAAAAAATCGAGGTTTTATTCGATTACCAAGGAGGAGTAAGACCCGCACTTAAAACTACTGTAAATTTCTATTGACAAACACAAGGAGAGGAGAGCCAAAAAACCGTATGCAAGATGAAACGTTATTTATGGCAACGATTGCGATAATCTAAGAATGTTGTACCATTGAATTAACAATACAGGTTTCAACAGATAACTAGAACCGGAACTTTTAAGGTAGGTACCTACTTAGTTGTTTTTCAGTCTCAGAAGCCGTCTTCTTTCTTCTTCTTCTGTAATAATTCTAATAAAATATGTGTTATATTATATACTATATTCCTGCTTTTGGATTCTAGTTATTTGACTCCTTTACACTATTTCTTAAAGTGCTTATATATAATAATTTGGCTAAGCTAAAAAATACCAGATATTCTGATCCAGATATCTGGTATTTTTTAGCTTATAATACACATGAGTTTCGTCGAATATCTCGTTCTTATAATTACCAATTGTATTGACAACAGGAGGCAGGTCCTTTAAATACGAAATAAAAAATATACAGGAATTAAAAATTTTCTTTTTGTAATTAGTACCTAATATTAAGTTCGAAAGGAGTTACATCCTTTTCCTCTTCATGCTTTTATGGTATCTTAGATACTTACTTACCTATGTTTCTCGTAGGTACCTATTTATGTTTTCCTTATGTTATGGATATTATTTCTTATTTTACCCAAATATTTTTTTAAAAATAAAATTTATTTTCGCAACCCTTCTTTTAGGTAAAATATTGTACTCTGTCATATCCAACGACACCGTGTAGGTAACTAAATATAGAATTGTATGTGTTTTCCTAATTCATATAGAAATCTTTGATGTTTAAATAATTTAGTATAGAAATATTGTTATTTTTACCAACATCTTTTTATTGCCTAATAATGCGGCTTGCAATCAATGTAGCTCAACAAAAAGATTGATGTAGAAAACTAGAATGGATTTTTATACTTTTATAAATAATTAATAAGTATTTTAAATAAAATAATAAATTAAATTTCAAAATTGTTTTATTTACTAACCTATAATAGTAATGAAAATAATCTAGAATGAATCTAGCAAATAAAAACTTTGTCTCGTTGCAAAGTCTTTGCACGTTCCGGCCTCTTACTAATTTACACTTACTTACAATATTTAATTCTAATTACAAACAATACTATGTCTAAGCAGCCTAGTGGCTCAATGAGTTAGCTTTTAAGAAACTAGCTGGTTTATTTCTTGATCAGCTGAGTGACCTCGGCAAGAGGAGTGGTGTAAGTGCCGGGTTTGACGAGGTTCACAAGCTGCTCGGCTATCTCCGATCCAACGCGGACTTGTGCCTCCTTAGTGGATGCACCTGAAAACAGTTAAATTGTAGCCTCAAACGAAAATGTGTAAAATATTAGTATTTAACTTAACACTATAAAGCCAAACGCTTTCCACCCTTTGAGTTTTTAAGTTGCCTACACAAACGAAGCTCGTTTTCATAAAAACTGTTTGGATGTGGCCAAAAGCAGCCAGTAGGTATGACCTCATCAATTAAAGAAGCTTTCATCATTGAGACGCATAGGGCTTCGGGTTCGAGTCCCGCCGCAGGACAAATGTGTTAGTAGGTATAATAAAAAAATGTACATATCTATGTAATAAATATACCTAACAGTTATCAATACAAGCTCAGGTTTAGGGCAAGATGATTTTGTGTGAACTGTCCAGACTTATCCTCACATCTCTTCACCCACTGCTGGGCAGATAAAACTGCACTGAGGTTTTCTGATGGATGATCCTGCGCTAGCCCTAACCAGGTCAGCTCTGCGACGTTCGCAATGTCGTCTAACGTTTTTATCCAAAGCAATTGCGTAGCGTAACTTCAAAATGTAAACCTGATGTAAGTTGTTGTTAAATGAATGTATACCTAGATGCGGTGTGGCGACTACAGCGGGATGCTGGATGATCTCCAGAGTAAGCGGGTCTGTGGGGGGCTCCTGTTCGAACACGTCCAGGGCCGCTGCGCCAACCTGCAATGGGTACAATTTGCAGTTATTGGAAGGTATTTGTACTATCTCCAGTAGCGACGGATCTGTTAAAAAGTTAAGTAAAACGATCCAATTTACTAGGTATACCTGAAAATCGGATCTTGTGTGTAAATACGCAACAAAGTTGTGATTAGAACATAAATTACCTCTAGCAAAAATGATTTCCTGGCACCCATGGATTTTTTTAATTTAGATAAGTAACCTTCCATTCAACCTTCCACAAATCCATTTTCATCACATGTTAAAAGTTCAAAGGCAAAAAGATAAGAATTCAAAATTAGAAACTTTTAAATTAAAATATATAGTGCATAAATCTTTTAAAAGAAGAGTTTTATGTAGGTACCTGTCCAGAATGTAGACCCTCCAGGAGATTCTTCATTTGGATCAGTCCTCCGCGGCCGACGTTGATGATCTTCACGCCTTTCTTGCACTTCGCTAGTGTGCTCGCGTTGATGAAGTCTGCGAATTTCAAAAGATGGATTACACATGGGCCATCTTGTTTTATACATCTGGTGGTCAAGAATTACTTATTGAATGTCCTTCCTCTTAACATCACTATCGAAAAGTTGAGTTTGAAGCAGCTATTTTAGACTGTAAGGTCGATTTTTCACATGAGCCATCGTTTTTAGGGAAATAACGTGACTTCAAGGGCAAAAAGCTGAAGACCGTGTGACGTACTCCAATAATGGAACGGTATTCGCAATGAAATCGGGGACGTCCTCGTTAAGACCAGTATAAAGAAGAGAGTTACTCACTTTTGGTCTCCGCCATGAGCGGCGTATGAAGCGTGATGTAGTCTGCTTTCGGCCAGATCTCCTCCAACTCCAGCTTGGTGGTGTGGAATTGGGCACACTGCTCCGCTGTCACGAATGGGTCGAAGCCGATCACCTAGAAAAGAGATCGCACGTTATATTATAACTCACCTATTTCTATTTACTTATTTGTTTGTTATTGTCTTTTCACTTGTTACTAGCTTCAGCTCGCGGCTTTTCACGTAGGTAACCTATGTCTTTTCCCGGTAAATAAGAATAAGAATAAATTTTCGTTTGGCATTTCTCACTGTACACCATTTTTGTGTACACCATGTTTGCCCATTGTACTTGTGATATGTAATGTCTTTTTGTAATGTTCTTTTTCTGGTGTACAATAAAGTGTTTTGTATTGTATTGTATTGTATTCTCTGTTACTTCTCTGGTACTCGCTATTCTGCTGGCTTTTACTGCATTATTTACCAATCGTCACAAAAGCATAATACACATTATCGCGGCTCGCTTCGCTCACCGCTCGCGCTGTCTTGGTGCGCTTGAGATTGGCTACAGTCAGCGTCACTTTGGAAAATCGAAATCCAACCACAAACGTTTTTGATTTTATTTGTGATAAAGTCTGCAATGCCAATTTGTGATAAAGTCTGCAATGGTGATGATATAATACCTTCATGCCAAAAGCGTTCATCCTGAGAGCGACCTCCCGGCCGACCCTCCCGAGGCCGAGCACCGCCAGCGTCTTGCCTTGCAGCTCCGAGCCGGTGTACAGATTGCGGTCCCAGCGGCCTGCACGCAGCGCACTCGCGGCCTGCACCACGTGGCGTGCCAGCACTAGTGCCAGGCTGCAGGTCAGCTCGCACGCGCTCATTGCATTCGCACCTGGAGCGCTGGAGATCGCAATAAATAACAAGTCTTTAAATCAGTTAGTCAGTTGAACTGCGCAGATTCTCGGTGATTTGTTATAATTTGACGCCCAGTGCCGCGGCCGCGCAGTTCCACTGACGCGTACTGCGTTTGCACTCTTCAAACATTGACATGGTGAATATCACGTGTTAAATGGATAAGAAGAAAACAAACCCTGCCACGTTGTTACCGTGGCCGTTGTTATCATGGCCGCTACAGTGTAATATTATAGTGGCCGCTACCATGGTCAGGTACACCGAGGCGGGAACTGGGGTCCATTTCCTGGCTTGGCCATATACCCCACGTATTAGCATACGTGTTGTGTTGGAGATCGCAGTTCAGTGATGGAATTATTGACGCTGCTGCCCGCCCCACGTTGTTTATCCTAAACGCTTCTTACTACACCCGCGAGAACAGTTTGGCTGGTGCATATTATTCTAAGCTGGCATGGTACTTACTTGATGACAATGATTCCCTTCTTCTTAGCAGCCTCGACATCAATGTTGTCGACGCCGGCGCCGGCGCGGCCTACCACCTTCAGCTTAGTGCCTGCGTTCAGGACCGCCTCAGTGACTTGCGAAGCAGAACGTACCACCAGTGCATCGTGGTTCTGCAAAGAAAAAAGATGCCTGCTTAGATACATCTGAGAGTTTGACTCTCGCAACCCGTGATCAACGGAAGCAGTATTAGTGGGCAAAAGTAAGTCGATCTAATTTCCATTTTGAGTCCCTACATCAACATCATTGACATCTACAGCTATGGTTGTCCACGGCTGGACAAAGGCATACCCTGGTAAGGTGATGGTGTATACATACAAATATGTACCCGTATTTAAACAGTTTGGTGTTGAGGTAAGGAATTGTTCACAGATACATGATCGAATATAGAGAGAGACTTTGTCAAATAAAAGTGGGTAGGGTAGGGAATTCCACAGCTTTATGGCATGTACGGTAAAGAATGAGCTATACATATATACTATTTTATACATCATCACATGATAATTTTCACAATCACCAAATAAATTAGACACGAATTAGACGACTAGATTTCGCCACTTGAATTTTTTTATCGTGCTTTTGAAGTGTTCCAGTTTTAATACTACTTCCAGAAGAATTACACTAAGAAATAAAATAAAATAAATAATTTAATAATAACAATATAATTATGCAAGGGCTCACGCAATGTAACAAAATCGGTTTATAGTAATTTAAAATACGCTAAATTATATCTTTTTACGGTACTCTGGTTTGTGTAAGTAATACTTTCGCAGACTTTTACTAAAATTAACGTAAGCAGAGATTTTGAAGCTGTACTTGGGTAAGATCAGGATAGCTGGCGTCGGCGTAGTCTAGGATAGGGAGCAGGAGTGACTGAGCGACCTACATCTTTGCAAAGTTCAACCCGTTCCGTCCAGCAGTTTGGCGTGAAGAAGTAGCAAAACATACTCGTACATTCAGCCTTTATATTTATATCCACGACACCCGTGGGAAGAGTTGAGGTGGTGAAAATTCCAAGCCAAGACCACACATCAATGTCTATGTGTGGTATCATCTGATACCATATTGGTAAACAAGGTATCAGTGTCAGGGTATTATTTGATAAACCATCAATTGTTTTATTGCGTGCCTTTCTCATTGTACCTATTTTCATAACCAAACTTGTATTTGTCATATATTCTATTTGTAGAGTACTGATCTCTCAATATTATGACAATGGGCGTTTTTCCATTAGCCGGCCCGGCACCGGCACGACACCGACCCCCTGGCCCGGCACGGGCGCCTGGGCTTCGTTTTCCACTGAGCCGGTGTCGATGCCGCCGGTTTACGCCCATTCCTCGTCCTCCTACCCGCCCCGTGCACTTACACATGCACAAGATTTACAATTCATATACAATAGTACACATGCAGATTTGCCGGGCCGGCAGGGAGTGGGAAGCTTGCTGACCCGGCGCCGACGACGGCATCGGTTGTGAAATTAGCTTCAACTTACTGGAATCTCCTGCAAAAGTTCTGCTGGCGAGATCTTGGCTTTGGTGGTGACTGCGATGCCATGAGAACCGAGGATCTCCGCGCAGTTGATACCCACGCCGTCCACCACGAGCACTGACTTGATACCGACCACCATCTTCTGTAGCCTCAGTCTATAAATATATAGATAACTGTCAATTTTATGAGAACTATAAATATAACTCTGTAATTATACATAGCATGAACTTATTTAATAGGTTATGTACATAGGCGGGCTTAACCCTTAATAAGAGTTTTCATCCAGCAAACCTTAGAGTTATAGGAGAGGCGATGGAACAGGTAGAGGAAGTGTATAAATAATAAATCTATAAAATATATAATAACATAAACTGTTTTTTAATCAGTTGTAAGACTTACGTAGATGAGAGATTAAAGTGTACAGCCTCATTAATGCAGTAATTAAGGTTACTAATTTGAGCCGTCCAATGCTTTATTTTAATTTAATATTAAGAGTTGATCAAAATGATCGACAAATAGGTATCCGGGTTCCAGAGAGAAAGCTGAGTTTAGCTCGCATAGTCTTTCACAGATCCCTCACTGAATGACAGCCATTTAATATTATGTTTTCTACGAGTGTGTATGTTTATGCCATTTTGATATTAGATATTGATAAGTCTATAGTCTCATATTTGCAGTAGGTAGCGATACCAAAAAAAGCTAGAACTTCTTTACAAAATTTCAAGTTTCTGTGTACAAACAATCTAGGGACAATCTATTGAACTATTGAACTACTATTGAAAACATTTTTAAGCTTACGCGATCTGAACACATAATTATTATTAATACTATTTAACGGGTATTAATCGCGTTTATTTACCTATTTTTCCCAACGTTTCGACAGGTTTACACACTGCTGGCTGTGGTCATAGTATTAATAATTATTGAAAACATGATCAATTTCAGCATAAAATTTGAATTTCCGTGTTCGGACTACTTTGGTACGATACGAACACGGAATAACTCATTGTGTTGTAGATTGTAATAAGCTCTCTTTTCGTGAGACGCTGAGAATAGGAAACGTCTCACGTGCGACGTTGGGAATAACCCAATTTTTTAATAGTTGTTTTCCAAATTGATTTCACAAATGTTTATAATGCTAATCAATAGATAGTTTTTCAAAGACTAAGTTAAGATAACTTGTGTGCTATGGGGACTTACACTATGGCGAATTATGTACTAACGACTCTTGGAAAACAATATTTTAAATAGCTTCCGTTCATTGAGGATTATTTCCGGCCACTTTTTCAAACTTATTCGTCGATCATTTTAATCTACTCGTAGTATCTCGTATTTTGGGTATTACAGGAATATGAAGGACAACCTTAATAAGTACCTATGTGACATTTAAGAATCTCATTTGTTGAGTTGAAGGGCAAGACGCCGCGTCCTGCCTGCTATATATTCTGACCCAGTAACACAGGTTTTACAACCTACCACTGTGACCAGACTCTCACAAACAGGTTTTATATTTGTTTTTACCCAGAAATTGCTGCTTATTGTCAATTTACAAAAACCCTAAAACGAGTTTGCAAGGTTAACCATGTTTGTAATTCTGATGTAGACTGTATTAATTTTTTTAACAATTCATTTTTAATGAATACAACTAACAATGACCTAATTAGCTAGGCAATGAGTATCGTTAATTGTACCTACTAGACTAGCACAAACAATTATACACACAAAACATTATGACAACTAGCGCTATTGAAAAACATATGTCTCAAACAAAACCTTTGCAAAACAAATCATTAAAATACAAACAAGTATTCGCTATGACACATATTCGCCGAGTTGAGTAAAATTAATATATTAAACTTACATTTTATTAGACAGAGGATGTAAAGTCCGCTTCGATGCTCAACACCAACTAAACTAAGTAAGTCCGGGCCGGGCGGTGGACCGTTGACGCTTTGATAGAGAACACAGATAACGTTTTGCAGAAGGATAACTCGCACTCACATTTTTTTGACGATTACTGTGGATGGTGCAGCGGGCGAAGGTCAGCCTGGGACGCAGGAGGGTTCGATTCCCGCCTCGGGACAAAATGTTTTTGTTCTTTGTATGATCTGTATGTACAGTAAAATATCAAGCTATGTATTTTATTGTGATATCTCAGTACTCATAACAGCGACCGACGACCAATTGCGTAAACACCTATTTGAACGTCGCCACTGTCGACCGAGTCGCTGGCGAATGGCTGTTGTATGGACTGCTAAAATAATAATATACAGTTCCAGTCAATAATACGAATCAGTAAAATTGACCCTCTTTCTAACAAACCTTTCACTTTTTAGTACCAAATGGATAAACAGTCAAGAATAATCTAGATGAAATGAAAATGAAATGAAATGGATGTCTAGTTCTGGCGTAAAGAAGAAACAAGTACCTATGCATTAGAAATAAGAAAAGTACCATTGTGGATAAATAGGATTTAACAATTTTTTTGACGACCTCTGTGGCGCGGTGGGCGAAGGCTTGCCCACCGCGCCACAGAGGTTGCGGGTTCGATTCCCGCCTCGGGACAAATGTGTGTACGATCTGCAGACATTTGTTCAGGGTGTTCTGGTCGTTTTCTATCTATAATAAAAAATATCTATCTATGTAATGTAATATAATATTATGCATATCAGTTATCTAGTACCCATAACACAAGCTCTGCTTAGCTTGGGGCTAGATAATGCTGTGTGAGTTGTCCAGGATTATTATTTTATATTATTAACAAAAGCCGTTAGATATTGTAACAATGTCCCACGGACCACGCACTAGACCTTGTGGTCTCAAAACTAAACCTATGCTATAACAGTACGCAAATAAAACTTTTATACTGGATTGTATACTCTGTAAATAGAATGCTGGGATTATAGTTACTACAGGCTACAAATGTTGTACTGCATTCTCGCACACTGTGTCAATGGCAGTACTTACATTACTTCCAGCGTGCTGAGCGAGCCAATGAGCGCAATTTATAGCGCAGGGTCCCAGTGTACTTAGACGGCCTTCACCTATCTTTTCGCAGGCCTTGTTCATAGGAAATCACGTACCCAAAGGGTAAAACGGGATCCTATTACTACTTCGCTGTCCGTCTGTCCGTGTCTGTGTCGCCAGGCTGTATCTCATGAACCGTGATAGTTAGACAGTTGAAATTTTCACAGATTACGTATTTCTGTTGCCGCTATAACAAAAAATACTAAAACAAGTGAATTTTTTCCTCGTTTTTGCTCAATATTGATAAAGGCAACAGGTAGACTTGAAATATTCACGGAATATTGGACTAAATATATAACGTAATCACTTTAAAAATAAATAATTAACTTAAAATAAAAGAAACGTGAGTTTTTTGCCGTTTCTATAGATAATGGTGTGGAACCCTTCGTGCGCGAGTCTGACTCGCACTTGGCCGGTCTTTTTAAATATCAAATTAGCACCGCTGCGCTGTCCTATGATATTCTCCGTACACCTTGGCTGCCTGGAAGAAATCGCTTTAAACTATAAAATTCGATTGCCTTCCAATAGGATAATTTTAATTAATTACTGTATATTTTATACGACTACGTTTCTTTGTTTTAAGTGCCGTGTTTACTTTCAAAAGCATTTAGTATTGCTGTTACCTTGTACATTACCAACCCGCAGATGCGCGCCGCCATCCCTTCACCGTGGCGCTGAACGACAATGAATGAATGAATGAACACTTTATTGTACCAAAAATTTACATAAATATAATAAGAATCTTATAAATATCTAAAAAAAACAGTACAACAGGCGGCCTTATCGCTGAGAGCGATTTAAACGACAATGTGCGTCTTTGGAGATACCACGTGTTAGGGTCAGCAGTAATATTGTTCTGTGGGGTCAGCTAACAATGAGACGCGAAGCGACACGGCGCGGCGACGCGGACTTTTAAGATCAAAATACTACTATAATTGTTTACAACACAAAAAGATACAAATTTTATTCATGAGTCATTCATAATATTTCGAGATGCCTCACGTCGTCGAGTCCCGGTGTGTACTGACCCATAGTTAAAAAATCCGAATACGGTTTGGGATTGTGATTCTTATTCGGATACTTTTGGTAGCTACTATTGTATTTTATTTTATTGTTTGAACGAATGGTTTTTAATATTTTAATTAAAAAAAAATACAGTTTAGTAAAAGTATATCTTATCCTACTAATTCTATCCCACCCTACAGTAGCCGAAAGTTAGTGAAATATGGATTAAGGATCCTAGGTAATAAATAAGGATCTCTAAAACTACTAAACAGATCAAAATGAAATTTGGCGTACATTTAGAAAATACCCTAATTTAAATAATAGGCTAGGACCCTAGGTACCTACATATTTTACTGAAAATACTCGCGGTAGCCGCGGGCAAAAGTTAATTAAATCCCACTAATATTATAAATGTGAAAGTTTGGATGGATGGATGGATGTTTGTTACTCAATCATGCCAGAACGGCTGAACGGATCTGGCTGAAATATGACACAGAGATGATTATACTCTGGAATAGCACATAGGCTACTTTTTACCCGGAATTCCCACGGGAACCGGAACTACGCGGGTGAAATCGCGAGGCGCTGCTAGTATTATATAAAAACAGATGGAGTAAGGTTTTATCCAGTGGGTTCTGAGACTATTAGGTACAATATTGAATGTATTTGAATGCCACTGATAAAGCAGCTATCTATAGATACATTAGTACCGTGTGTGATAGTGTCGTCTGTAATATTACGTCAGATTGTTATTTAGAGAAAACAAACTGATTATGATGATTACCCATGTTACCAAGTAGTTTGCATATACCACAGTTTCGTACGTACTTACTTTTATGTAGGTTCCTATCTATACAAATAAATGAAAATGAATCGTGTCATATCAAAGTCAGACCAATTAAATGCATGTGTATTTATTAAAGAGCTGGCTGTTCCCGCGGTTTCACCGTTGATTTCGAATTTTACATTTCTATTGGGGTTTATTCCTGTAAATGTCCCGTGGAATTTGATGTTAGACCAGGACAAAAAGTAGTCATGTTACTTTCCATCCTTTCAAGTAACTTTAGGCCAAAAATTAAGTCTTCGTTGATCTTCTTGCTAGGTACGGAGGTCCAGTGAAGCGTGTCGTATGTAGCACGCTCTAGGAAATTCTACGATTAAAGTATTTTTTTCTCATTTGGCGTTTTATCGGCAGGGAGTAGGGAAAAGTATGAACAGTAAAAGTAAAAAAGAACAAAACAAGAAATTTTGAACGTGAACGTGAAGCTTCAGAAAAATGAGAAATAAAGTTTGGTGCACGAAAGGGAGTCCGCGTTGATGTTTTTGGAACGTAGCTTTGTAGCACGTGCTACGATTTTCGTCTTCCCGGAAGAGGCGGAGTGGGGGAAAAATAATACATTTATATGAAAGGAACTCCGGTATAAAAGATAGTGGGGCGAACCAAGGTGAGCTTGTCCTAGTTTCTTTTATATCAGTTTCTAAAGTTATTTAAACTGTTGTGATTACCTTTTTTGCGCATATGTAAACTACGCCTTTGTTTGTTATAGCCATTGAGTTCACGTATAGAGATGAGACCGGGGAAGCGGCGGCGGATACTTGATCGAAGTAGTACAAGGACGAAGTCTACTAAAAAGTTTGACGTTTGAAAATAGAGTTTTTATAAGGCTCGAAAGCGATGCCCAACCTAGAAATAATCCTCGCAAGAGTTTAGTCAACTCCCAGCAAAGATCTTAATAGCTTACTTTCCGAAAACATCATCTTTCATTGCCTCCCAGGCGTTAAAAGGTAGTGAGGGAGCTTGTACTATAATAAATCTATGAGGACGAAAATGATAGCGGCAAACGGGGAAAGACACGAAAAAATACTAGCAGTACCTATTTGAAATCTAAAAAATAAATTCTCCCCGAAGATGTACAAAAGGTATATTTACTGGGATATATCTAAAGATAGTGCATGTGCACACGACTTTAGAGCACTTGCTTGCATCATGCAAGCATGATGACAGTTTTAAACAAAAACATAACTTACAACCTCTTTGATCTTACCCGTCGATCCTTGCATTTCAGGTTGATTTTTTATGTAGTGAATTTTCGTACCATTTTCATTGGATAGTTATTTTTATGTTATTAGAATGCGGGAGACTTTTCCTTCTACGTTTGACATTTCACAAAACAGAACTGTCAAGAATAAAATGGTTACAACTCGTTCTAGGTTCTAGGTGTCCTAAATCTTGCGATTGTCAGAACTAAATGTTTTCATTCGTTTTTCGTTTTATTCAAAGATGGTACTAGGTACCTTCCGTAGGCCTATAGACTAAGTACCTATATTGTTGTCTTACTTACTTTCTAAGGTTCTGTTTTTCGGGCACTGCAAAAACAGCCAGTAGGTAGGTATATGCTGCAATTTTTAGATCACTAGGTATCTCACACATTCATAATAGTTCTTATTTACATTACTATAGTTATCTTCAAAAATGTACATTTCCAATACTGAACGATTAAGTAAATACTTGTATACAAAATACGTGAGCAATGGGAACCAAAATAAGTTTGATAAAGAAGGGCCCGTTGCGCAATTTACTCAACTGAGTTGCGCAATTGAGTTGCACAAAAGGGACCTCGCGGTTCTGTAATATACCTACTTCAGGGAATAATAGTTATTTAAAGTAGAAATAATAGTTATATCTGTATCTAGTCATATTCATTAGAATATAAAAAGAAAACACAAACTACCTACTTGTAAAAAAAACTGAAGACATTTTTTTTTCATCTCCCCATCTCGGAAAGAGCTGAACACTCTTTTTCTTGATGAAAAGTTACGTGTTGCACTCGAGTGCAAAGATTTTTTTACTCGTGCTCTTTTGATTCCCACGCTCACACGCTCAGGATTCTAATTTTAGAATCCTTCGCTTGCTCGGTCATCAAAATTGAGCACGCGGTTAAAAAGCAACTTTGCACTCTTGTATAACAAATAACTATTTGTAGTGTAAGCTTTTATTGTTAGTATGCGTGGGAAAAATTGTGCACCTGAATTTGAGATAAGTTATCCTCAACCGATTGAGCTGATATTTGGCATACCTACTTATGTGATTTCGGTGACAATGCCAATGTCATGGTACCATTGAGCTGGTCTGATGATGGAGACAGCAGGTGGCCATTGGAACTCCTAAACGAAAGGACTTAACCCCGTCGTGTTTTGGTTCGTTGGATTTGTCTTTCCAAGCTCTTTGTCCCAGATAATAAAAATCGTGATTTTTAATAAATTCAATTATATTTTAGTTTCTATTGGAAGAAAATAAATAAATAAATCATGTTGGACAATTCACACAACATTGTCTAGCCCCAAGCTAAGCAGAGCTTTTGTTATGGGTACTAGATTACTAATGTACATAAGTAATGAAAAATTATGCGTGGTCTAACATAAAAAAAAATATATACGCGTGGACTAAGAAGGAACGGCTCCTCCGTTTCTTCGTCAGTTGATCATACATTACATAGATAGGTACCACGACATTGGCATTGTCACCGAATTTACAGTACCTATGCCAAAGTTAGAGGCATTAGATAAAAGTGCTGGACCATCCACACAGCATCATATTTGGGGATATATGATCACTAAGCAGAGCTTGTACCTATGATGGATAACTCATAAATAACTGACTAGCTTATGCCCGTGGCTTTGCACGCGTTTTTATGTAATTAAAAATAAGTAAGGTAGCTTATACATTACTCCAGGTCCAGGTCTTTAGGTGTGCACAACTTCAGTCCGATCCATTCAGTAGTTTTGGCATTCACCTTGGCCAAACATCTTTACCACGGCACTACTCAGTAGATACTCACAAACCTTCGCTTTTTCAATATTAGTAGGATAGGATATATATATTACTAGCAGCGCCTCGCGGTTTCACCCGTGTAGTTCCCATTCCCGTGGAATTCCGGGATAAAAAGTAGCCTATGTTCTATTCCAAACTATAATCTATCTCTGTGCCAAATTTCATTCAGATCCGTTTTGCCGTTCTGGCGTGATAAAGGAACAAACATCCATCCATCTATCTATCCATCCATCCATCTAAACTTTCACGTTTATAATATTAGTGAGATTAGTGAGATAGTGAGATGAGATAGTGAGATGGGCGACAGATAACTGCTAGACATAAGGCATTGGTTTTGGCATGTATGATCTGAAGAAATAGGTTGTAGGGCGAATGAAATAAAAATCGTGATGAAAACTTTAAAATCTTAATTATAATTTTTATTATCACACTTACGAAAGATACAAAACATATCACGATGGCACTAGAAGTCAGTGCTTAGTTGTAGAGACGAATCGGTATGTTGTTGGTTACTTACTGTACGACTCGCATAAGCTTATTCAAACTAACCTATGAACCTAATAAATAAGAGTACCAATGTGTTTAAACTTGTTGACAATAAAAATGATTCGTTTACACTTTACAGATATGTCTTTATTTTCAAGCAATAAACGAACTTTTACTTTACTTTTTATTGGATTTTACGAGTGTACCTAACATAATTTCTGAACTGTTATAGAAATTTCATATATTTTTTTAATTCTTTTGCCAATACCATTTTTTTTTCGAAAAGAGACTTATAACGATGTCTAACTCTAATATATACACAACATTTTAGTTTAACTCCTCTATTGGTATAAAACTTATACGAAATATCCCTAAATCAAAACTAATTACAGATAAATGATTGGTAGTTTCAAAATTAATGTAATTGTGACCTTACAACTATAGTTTGGAGAGTAAATTGACTAATATTCTTTTACTGATCCTAGCTTAAACATTGAATGCATTTTAACCGAAGAATGTACTTATTATGGAAAGATTTTCATAAATTTTTCAGCCAAGCCGTTTTGTTAACTGAGCGGAAGCTGCCTCGGACACAGAATTATGTATTATCTAATTTTCTTAAGAATAAATTTATGAGTACGTACCTAATCAAAACACGAGTGTTCCTTCGAGACTATACAAAGCATACAATGAAGTAAGTACTGGAATACAATAAAACAAGCATTGTGATGTAAAATTTCATAATGGACGGGCTTAAACGAAAGAATGGGGTGCACAGGGAAAGATGGAAAGGATTTGGCGTGCTGGGAATAACGTGGGAATCAAGTGGTCTTGTGGATCAGATAAGGGTTTGATAATGTATACGATTGGGTGTAAAGGATAATGATATTATTAAGATGCAAAGGATATGGATGAATGATGGGGTGCACAAGATAAGAATAATGAGGTGCAAAGGACATCGATAATGAAGTGCAAAGGAAATGAATAATGAGGTGCACAGGTTAAGGATAAGGATATGGATAATAGGGTGCAAGGTATATGGATATTGGGGTGCACAGGATAATGGGGTAAGAGGATAGGGATAATGGGGTAAGAGGATAGGGATATTAGGGTAAGAGAATAGGGATAGTGGGGGTAAGAGGCTAGGGATAATAGGGTAAGAGAATAGAGATAATGTGGTATGATGACAGGGAAACGGAATAAGATCATAGGGCTAATGGGGTAAGAGGATAGGGATAATGGGGTAAGATGATAGGGATAATGGGGTTCAAAGGATGAATGGGGTCGCAAGTAGCAAATTACGCTAAAAGCGATTTCAGCAAGAAGTTGAAGTTGTCATTTTCTGCAAATTCCAGTACTGGACATCGGAGCAGTGCAAAGGGGCAAATAACTAAAGATTAGGTAAATTAAACTGGCTGAATAGCACACTTGTAGTATTTCAAGTTACTAAGCACAATTCGTTTATCCTTGTTGTTCGAAAAAATCTAAAATAAGCATTCATCATTACAATGTCAATAATTGAATTAAATTAAAAATCATGCCACTGGCCTAATATCTTTCCAATATTTGATGACATCATCCGTTTTCTTTGATAACAGTCTTGCTAATAGAGTTTTATGGACATAGAAATTTGAACAGCGGCATAATACCCTAACAAATGTTTATGCTTACACCATTATAATATTAGTAGGATACAGTTTTTGTTAACGGGCGGGGATCGAACGAGAACCAACAGTATGGGGAATTTGAGCGACTTATCAGAAACACCGACCATTCACAAACAATGAATATGTGCGAAAGTTTGTCACCTCTTGCGGTATGCCAGGGGCGAAAGGGGGTGCGCATTTTATAGAGTATTAAGCATTCACTCTCCGCAAGAGATGGCTACCTCTCGCGTTATACTGTAGTCAGAAGAAAATTCTCGAGTTTAAATGGTTTTTTGGTTGATCCCTCCATTGCTTGATAGGTAGTAAAATCTAGGCGCGACGCGCGGGTCTGACCGGTCGCGGGCCGGCGGCGCGGCGGCGTGCGATAAGCGCGTCGAGTCCCCGAAGAGGTGCCGGCGTCGTCTCAGCTACACTCGGCTCTGTTTCCGTCTCACTCTTTTCAGCCGAAGCTGTGCTCTCCTCAACCGATTCAGCGGAGGTCTTCTTAGGGGCTTCTGTAGTTGCCTAAAAGAAAGAAAATGTCTTTAGAATGGTCGTCAGTGATGATAGCGACTCAAATTAGTTGCTACAAAGTAATACTTCATCGATATTTACTATACCTAATATATTCGGCTTGTAAATGCTAAGAATAGGGATGAACAATATTGAAGATAAATTACAGATAATCTCAAATCCAAAGGTAGACTTTTCATAATAGTTGGTATTTTATTTATTGTGGGGTAACAATTATGCTGTAATTGTGTTCTAAAAAGGTATTTTGAGTTGAGATTAAGCACCACGATTTATTGAGTTGTAAAATCTGATTGCCGAGTGAAAGTGATCTGTCGTAGGCGTTTTATGCCTCTTTATCGATGCAGAAATATGAGATTTAGATCTGTATTTATTTAGATGTGATATAATTTTCTGCATAAGCGTTTTAATGAAATGCAGCGATTTCTAATCCGAAATGGATTGTAAGTTTCCAATTTTAGTGCGACACAGATTTGAATGTCTGAGTAGATCCCAGAAAGGAACTTTTCTGAAGGAACTACTATGATATCAAGAAGTTCATATTCCTATCATCATCATATCTTAGTTCAAACTGTTGTAAATAGGCCCCCGAACTTAACGAGAACGCATGAACAAAAGGCCTCTCTTGATGCTTCCTTATTTTTACGAACGAATCCATGGACTCCAAAACTCGTGTCTTGCCCACCAAATGGTTATTGGTTTGGTCTTCTCATTGAGGTCAGGTGTCCAGCCTATTCGGGCCCTTTTGAGGCAGTCTGTATGTGGGGACTCGGACTCTGTACCCTTAGGAACAGAGTCCGAGATTCAGCTTCGATAGTCGGTGTCGGGGACTCGGACTCTATACCCATAGTAACTATCAAAAGTAAGTTCGAGAATGGTCCATGTAAAACAGATGTTTCCTACCTCGGTGGACGGCTTCCTCCGCAGCAGCGGGTTGGGGCGTCGTGGTGGCGTGGTGACGGCGACGCGCGGCCGCGGCGATGGCGCGAGCTGCAGCCTGCCGGGGCGCAGGCGGCTACCGCGCGGTGCTTCGGGTCCCGGAGTAGGGGACGAAGCCTGGAATCGTCATATAGGGTCAAAATACAGCCAGCGCCTGACCCAGATAAAGACTTATTTATTTAAGAAATGACTCAAGAAAATTTCGACTACAACGGGATTCGAACCAGCAACCCTTCCTCAGTACGGGATGCGCCACCTATTGTGCTACAAGGTCGAATGACGTAGGAGTCGAAAAACTATTATTTATTATATTTAAGAAAGTATACCTCAGTATCGGAGTCGGTAGCAAGCGCTTCCGGGGCGGAGGTCTCGGCGGGAGCCTCGGAGGTCTCAACCGGGGCTGCGCTGGAGGCGCCGGGGCGCAGACGTGGCGCCGGACGCAGGTTCAGCCGGGCGCCGGGCCGTAGTGACGCCGGCCTTAGACCGGGACGGCTGCGGCTGTTAGATAAACAGAATAACAAACAATAAGTTATTAGACTATTCATATCATTAAATTGTTTAACAACATTTTCATACCGCTGAATTCTTAAAGTATTATTGTATGTACGAAATGGATTAAATGTTGACCTTTTGATTTACACAATTTAACAATAAAATATTCTATACTATTAGATATCAGATTTTGGATTATTCCGACCAGTTCTATTATATTCGTCGAAGTAATAATAATAGCTAATAGTATTACAAACTGAATAAGAACTCAAATTAAATCTATAGGTACTAATACTAATAATAATCTATACTAACTAATATTACAAATATTAGTAGTGAATTGTGTGATGTTGCAGGAGGTAATCTCTGGAGTATTGAACCGATTTCAAACATTCTTTCACCATTAGAAAGCTTACTTATACTTCATTGAATGGGATTTGCGTAGTTCCCCGTCCTAACGATAGAGGCGCTGCAAACCTATGTAAAAATGAGTCACGATCACGTCTCGAACGAAACTATCGCCTAATAGACTTGGGGCTCTGAGGGATCAAAAAATCTCGATTTTTACAAACGCTTTTGTTCGCGTTCGTTTACGAGGTACTTGGATATAATAAATAAATCTAGCTCCAAAGTAAGTAAAGCTATATTGTCGATTTCTCCGTCGTTTATTGATCAATTATTATTTTGCAGTTGTATAGAATATAATCCTGAGGTGATCCCCGAGACAATTTGACAGTTAAAATAAACAGTTTAACAGGATTCGAAGTCGGTTTTTTACGGGATAATCAAATTATGTAGTTAAGGTACCGCAATGCTTTCAGTGAAACAATTTATAAATCGGACCGGAATAGTTCAAGATAATATCTCCTCTATTCGAACTTCTCTAAAATATTAATGCGATACCCCGCGCCAAACAAGTGCCGCCACTTGCACTTTGTCGCCATCTAACTCTATTTCCACATCTCTGCCTAAACTATACAGAATAAAACTATTACAGAGGCATTAAAAAGTTTATAATAGATCACCAACTGCCCAATAATTTAAAAAAAATTATCTTTGTTCAACGAAATAATAAGATAATAATAGGTGGTGGCGATATTTGGGTCTAGGTTCGCCTTAAGAGCCTTTACGCCTAGCGCGCGATGTCAAGTTTAGGTATTTCAAACCCACACAGAAGCGAGCGTGACTGTGTGAGTAGCGCTGGCGCGTTCTATTGTGGTATAGTCAAGCTTAGCACTTTGATCCATTCGAGTGAAATTGATATAGCAATTATTTAATTTAAATTTGAACTTAGACAGATGACATATTTACGTGTTAAAATAAAATCAAAATCAAAAATTGTTTATTTCCATAAATACAAAAATGTACACTTAGAAAAGGTAAAATTCTTAAAATAAAACACTGACACGGAAATAAAGTGGTACTTTTGATTTCTGTCGCTTCGCTATGTAGACTAAAGTAAAGAAGTGACTAATAAACCTTCAGCCTGTTACGAGTAGGTACAAATAAAACACTTGGTACGGATAAAGTCGAGTTTATTTTACAACATTTTAAATGTTTTATTCTACGAATAAATAATAAGTCAGGAAGTCTAATTCAGAACAAATTCCAACCAAAAAGTGGGCGCTGCTTCAAATCAAAACTATGGATAATTCAAATAGGAATCACTTCAATTGGTTCGCGCGCCTGCTGCAATGGCAGCTATGACAACTGAGTCATAGCGGCGTGGACGATGTTATGCAATAAATGGACTGGACCAAGTCAATAACAAAATAATATTTTGGTAAAATGTTTATCACTCTACAGGGTGTTAATAATAATGTTAATAAATAAATATATTTTTGGATAACAATTCAGTGAACTCTTTGTCCCGCAAAATATGATTAATTTAATGTTTTTAGTCCACTTGTTAGCTACCCACTTATTTTTCCGAATCGTATGGGCAGGTAAACTAAAAATACCAAATAAGCATAATAAATTTCAATTTCATTGAAAAATATCTAAATTTTATCGATTCAATATTTCATCAAGGAAAAATCCTTCCAAATGAAGTAAAAAGTTGTCTGACCTCATTTTGCATTTTCATTTTGAAAAAAAAAACACCCTGTAGAGTGATAAACATTTTACCAAAATATTATTTTGTTATTGACTTGGTCCGGTCCTCTTATTGCATAACAACGTCCACGCCGCTATTACTCAGCTGTCATAGCAGCCATTGCAGCAGGCGCGCGAACCAATCTGAAGTGATTCCTATTTCGAATCATACCTACATTCTTTTGATTTGAAGCACGGCCCACTTTTTGTGTGGAATTTGTTCTGAATTAGACTTCCTGACTTATTATTGTATTCGTAGCCTCCAATCAACAAAAATATATAGGGTTTTTGGTAAATTAAATTGAAGCCTTTCGATCGGTATGATTATTTTTCTCGTGTAACAGGTTCGATTCCAGGTTCAACCATGTAATTATTTAAATATCTAAAAATGCAGTTTAAATTGTTTTTTAAATTCAAATAAGTTATCTAACCTATGTTAATGACCTAAACAATATGATTAAGCGTTGCACGGTTTATCAATTTGCAGACGACACTTGCCTAATGGCTGCTGACAGGGATCCGTTGATTGCACAAAACCAAATCCAAGAGGACTTCACGGCTATTTGCAAGTGGTCACACGATTCTGGGCTAGTTATAAATGGAGATAAAACAAAGCTTATCCATGTTCGTTCCAGTCATAATTATTGTCCTGGTAGAGAGAGTGTGAAAGTGGTGTCCCATAGTCACGATTGCCTACACTCTAACAATTGCACCAAGGACTGTCAATTAATCGAGCAAGTTACTCAGCACACCTATCTTGGACTAGTAATAGACCACAGATTCAACTGGGCGAAGCATATAGACAAAACCTGCAATAAGCTTAGAGCTATTATGGCCAAATTCTGTATAATAAAATGTAAAATTCCAAATGACATTCTGTTGATCCTATATAAAACATTAGTAGAAAGCATTATATCATACGGACTAAGCAGCTATGGCAGAACCTTTAAAACTTACTTAGATCAGATTCATAATATTCAATATAGACTACTCAAGCTAATTGTGCCCCATAAAATAAAAACAAAGTACGCAGGCGATCTTAATGGACTATTTAAACACTGCGGTGTGCTGTCAATTCATAAAAAAGTGGAATTTAACTTACTTATAGAACAGTACTTTCGTTCTGACATTCAAATCCTCAGAAGCCACACTATAGCTACTAGAAGCATAACACAGAAAAAACTAAACATACCAAAAACTAATAACTTCTATGGCAATCGGACCTCTCGACACTTAATTCCTTATCTTATAAATAATCTACCAATGGAAACAAAAAATAAAATCAACCAAAAAAATATTAAAAACGTATTAACAAAATACTACCTATCTTAAGATCTGTTATTCAATCACTTTTTATTTATCGAGCATCACTCATTCACACAAGTAATTTAATTAGGAAAAAGTAGCATCCTGTAGCTGAACTCAGGCGCAGTGGGATCACTGCTCGCGCGTGATTGGTGGATCGCCTGTGTGCGGCTGCCGAACAATGTAGCGGACGGACGGTGATGTCATTGTGCCTGTGTGCGTGAATGCCCACCGCACTAACTACTAGCGTAGAAATTAGAATTAAGTATATGTATTGATGAGAACTCTAGTGTCTACATAAACCTAAATTAGGATTTAAGATACTATAAACTTTAACATGTAACAATTTTTTTAAATAAATAAATATATTATTATTATTATTATTATGTCTTCTTTCAGTAAAATGTTCCATCTACAATATTCAAGTTACTTTTTCTCCATGTGGCATATCCGTGGGACGCCCTGTATATACTAACCTTTTAGCTCTTGCATTTTCCATGTTTGCTAATTTTTGCGCTTTCGTTTCTTCGCAAAAAATAACTTCATTTTATTTCCCATTATGTCTGAAATATGATTTTTGTCTATATTAATACATTCTACAATTATGTTTGCCATCAAATATAATAATAAAAAAAATTACTTACCAAAGTACCAAAATGTTTCGAGGGCGCTATAAATGTCCGCTCGCCTTATACGCACGACAAAGGTCAACACAGGTCAGTCAGAGCGCCGAGCGACATGACCACACTCTAGAAAGCCTCGCGGCGGACTGATTTGAATGGATTTGCGCGCAGCGTTTTATAGTAGTTTTAAAATATTCACAGAAAATTAATAACAACAAAATATTTAAAATTTTAAATGCATGATTTTAAAGACTAAACTTAAAGATTCTCTACTTTATTAGTAAGCTATTATTATAGTAAATTAAATAAGTTATATCGGTGAAAAAGTCATTTGAAATTCGTAAAATTTCACATTTTTTGTAAATTAATTTCTCATAGTACGATACCAAAACCGAATATTTTTTCAACTAACTTTTTTCCCAAGGATTTTATCTATTGGTTATCATTTTTTTTTTATTAGATATGTCAGTATTTTCATAAAATTTTGAGCTTCGAAACTGATGCTGACAGGGAAATTAAGAAAACCTCTAACAAGTTATTTTCATAGAACGCGTACATACTATATTAATTCAAATATTTTCTCAACTAACTTTTTCGACAATGAAATTTCCTAAAATTATTACTAATTAACTTATAGTGTAAGATAACTGGTTCATGAAAATAACGAGTTTGAAAAGTACTGTTTTTGAGCCAAAC
This sequence comes from Eupithecia exiguata, assembly GCA_947086465.1. NCBI lineage: Eukaryota > Metazoa > Arthropoda > Insecta > Lepidoptera > Geometridae > Eupithecia > Eupithecia exiguata. The sequence continues at coordinate 5,157,456 of OX352226.1, forward strand.
TGCGCATGGAAGGCGTGAACGCTCTTAAGGTAGATTTGTTATGATAGAGGCCATATCAATAAGTTTCCGAGAAATTCCACTCCTTATTAAAAAGTAAATAACAGTAAGTATTAAGTAGTTATGGACGATCGAGGAAGGCGTGTCAAACAAATTGTACTTTATCTAGTTGATACCAATACACTATTTTAGATAACGTTCACTTTTCTTGATGAGTGCCCCCGAGTTCTGATGATATAAACATTATATTATCGGTAACAGATATCACATTTTAATAACGTCATGGTTATTATGTATCAAAACAACTCGAGAAGCCAAGGTGTAAAATTTCAAGAGTTTAGTTGGAAGTCCTTTTGTGGAAAACTTGTTTCTGCACGTGGCTTTGCAAGGGTTAAATTGCTTCTATGGGAACGTTTTTCTATCCCATGGTAACTGATTTTTGTGATAAAAGTAGTCTAGCTAGACCTGTCGTATGATATATATACTACTTTCATCAAGAAAATCAGTAAGGTCACTGATCTCTCTAGCTAGATATGTCATATTATAATATAAGCTCACACTACATAGTATAAAACAAAGTCGCTTCCCGCTGTCTGTCCCTGACTTTAAAACTACGCAACGGATTTTGAGGTTTATATGTGTAGTACATGCACCCGTGCGAAGCCGGGGCGGTAGCTAGTATTATATTTAGGCTACTTTTATCACAAAAATCAGTTACCTGGTGGCAGAAATTTTGCTATAAATGTAGGTCTAGCTGCTAGACCTACATCTTATGCCCGCGGCTTCGGACGCGTTTTTTGGAATAAAAAGTAGCCTATATGTTATTCCAAATGTAGACCATTGTGTGCAAAATTTCAGCTCGATTCATTCAATAGCTTTGACGTTGTCTTCGCACATGCATCTTGACAACAACGGCACAAACTTTTGCATTAACGTGGTTTAGCAATGGTTTCTATAGAAACGTTTTAAGGTTATTTATATTCCATGGGAACTGATTTATGTGACAAAAAGTAGCCATTTGATTCCAGGCTTAGAGCTACAGAATTAACCATGCACCATTGACATGCTGTCTACAAAATCTCGAGGATGGAGCTCTACATTTTTGACAGGTTGTGTAGAGGCAGTCAGGGTACCAGATGTGGAAGCAAACACCGCCAAAGCCGCCGATTTCATGAAAAATGCCCTGTTTCGTCTCCTAATGTCATTTTGGAGGTACTTCCAAAGTGAAGTACGTCCAAAATACCGGATATAGGTACACAACCATGTTATATTATGGTTACCGGTATACCTAATTAAAAATGTGTTTAATTAGGTACCTTACTATTATTAAAGTTAGTCTGGAGAGTCTTACCCGAGGGTTCTGGCGGGAGTAGGTGTGGTCTCCGCAGCTTCTCCCGAGGAGTTGGGCAAGGTGGTGTCTTCGGGGGCGCTGGAGGCAGTCGTGCTGGTCGTGCCGCGTCTCAGGCCGGGCCGGAGACGGGTCCTGCTGAGATATTTAGATGTTACTTTGAGATATTTGTATTGTATGTATATAAATAAATAAATGATGCTGGACAATACACACAGCATTATCTAGCCCCAAGCTAAGCAGAGCTTGTGTTACTATGGTATATGTTACAGTAAAAACCCGTTTTGTGAGATCGTGTCAATACCAGCCTCCACTAAATGCCTTGTAAGTATTAATTAGTATACTTATCCTAGTTACAACTAGACTACAATTTAGAACAACAGATAAGAATGCAATCAAAGATAACGATAAAACTAATGATAAGAAGAAGCAAATTGAGATTACAAAAACTCTATAAAAAAGTATAACAAAGCATCACGAATTCGAATAGACCGGTACAGGCCTGTGTGTGTGTCACACAAGCCACGCTAAAAATGTAAAGTCTTAATTAGTAACATATTGTTACTTAATATTATAGTGAGCCTAAGACTGTAAAATATTTTTAGCAATAAATGCTTATTATTACTCACTAGCTGCTGCTCGCGGCTTTGCACGCGTTGTTTAAGGTTATTTCTATCCCATGGAAACTATGGGAATATGATTTATGTGATAAAAGTAGGTAACCTATGTTACTCTCCATCCTTTCAACTAACTCCATGCCAAAAATCAAGCCGATTGGTTGCTTAGTTAGGGTGTGAAGGGAGGACAAACAAACAAACACACTTTCGCATTTATAATATTATCATAGATAGTAACACATACCCCAGTATGCGTTACTGTAAAAGCCTGTATTCGGTAAATCATAGAATTTACCGACACTAGTTGGTAAATGTACAAATTTATAAATAAAACCGGCCAAGTGCGAGTCGTCTTGCCCACGTAGGGTTCCGTACCATCGTACTTAACTATTTCGCAAAAGGAAAAATTAAAATAGTTTTTTTTTAAATAATTGAATATTAAAGCAATGCAACAAGACGCGCTTATTACTTCACTATCATCATCTGCCTATATTAGTCCACTACTTGGATAGGTCCAAGTACTGACCGCGCCCGACCTTGCTTATCTTCATTGCTCTACCGAACTATGAAGTTAAGCAATGTCGGGTTGTGTACCCTGAACTTCGTATAGACATGGGACCCCTTGATTATTTAATTTATTTTTATCTTGGCGATAGTTATCTACACCACCGTGTCAAAATTTCAACTGAGTACCTATTACGGTTCATGAGTTACCTCTTCGACCAATTTAGAGCAAAACTAGTCAACAAATTGACGTTTTTTATATGGGAGCCATGCCATTCAGTTAAAATTTTGTTGTTATAGCGGAAAGAGAAATAATTACTCTGTGAAAATTTCAACTGTCTACCATTTATGGTTCATGAGATACCTCCCGCAGACGGGCAGACAGCGGATGTTTAGTGATAAGTACATCACGTCCGCGAAAAAACCCCTCAGCAAACGAGTTGTACCTTTTCTTAAAAGTATTGACGACACGTCCGAATAAAAAGTGTCGCGGCTTTTGATTCGGATCGGACCAGTTGTCCTTGTGTCCGGTACCCCAAAGTGAAGTGGACAACTCGTCACGTCGTCGGCGAGAAGGTCGTCGCTGCGTTACTTTTCAAGGGTCCGTATAGAAATCTGTACTATCTATACTAATATTATAATGAGGAAAGATTTGTATTTTTGTATGTAACGAAAAAACTTAAAAACTACTAGATTCAAAAATTTTTTCACCATTGGAAAGCTTCCTTTTCAGGGAGTGACATAGGCTATGTTTTATCCCGGAATTGCCACGGGAATGGGAACTACGCGGGTGAAACCTTGAAATAACCAGGGACGGTTGATAAATGTTACAAGCGATTGTATAGAAAAAAAATACTGACTTAGAATTCCTTTGTAGGGAAATAATATACAATCATAATATGCCTTCTCCTTTTTTCGAAGACGATTAAAGAACACTATGAATTTAGAAAAGGATATATTGAAACAGGCGGCTTTTTAAATATTTGTAATATTATTATATATTATAGTTCGTTCGTCTGCGTAATGACATTTATATAGACACTTAAAAAAAAATGCTGTACCGTGCCACGGCTGTGGAATTACGTTAAAACCACCCATTCTATATATTGACATTTGAAAGCCCTTTGGCCTTCGTAATAAGCAATTGTATGGAGAAAGCCATTAAACAGCTTTAAGGGCCATTGAAATGAATTGCAAATTTAAAATATAATGATGGTTTAGTGTAATTGCACAGCTGATTTCTATAGCCTAGATAACCTGATCTTAGTTTTGTTTAATTCTATAAGGGGGCACAACTAAATAAAAGTAGGTAGCTACTAACCAGACTAGAAGGTCGAATATCAAATATCGTGTTAAAAATCAAAAGCGGGCGACAAAAGCCGATGATGATGATGATGATGATGCATGACCATGGGGAATGTCATTTAGCAACAATGTTTTCATCACCTTCTCAAGTGAATAAGTACCTATCTAATAAAACCAATATCGACATCAATTACAAAGTGATCATGAGTCAATCTCGTGGTATAGTGACCGTCAGACTTCTTGTCTTCTGGTTAACCACGTGACAAAGAAAAAATTGGGGGGCGGCTACCTTCTGGACAGTCGCGTCGATTTTTCACTAAGTTTTTATTTCAAACATTGAAAGAGCGAGACAGAGTTACGAAACTGTACCTATTTCTTTCACCTGCTGCGTTTTCGTCGACGGTATATGAATTATATGCGTGAATGTACCTGCGAAAAATTTCCAGTTTCGCTGCCCGTTACCGGACAAGATGTTTGCCGGCCACTATATGAGGGAGTAGGTATCGGCGGCCGCGATGACCTTTCAACTGGCTGAACCACTCACAATTGAAACTTGTTCTTATTTTGCATCACGCATTCATCATTTCGCATCAGTAACACTTTGAACCTTACAAAAGGCTACTAGACTACTGGGAAATAATTCTAACGTATTCTCTGATAAAAATAATGCAAAGTGTAATTAATATTTCTTCAAGGCGAGTCGTATTAGTTATAAAAACTAATTTTAAAGTTTGAATAAAATAATGGCGCGCCAAAACGATAATCTCTGTCATGGCTCCCGTGCTCTGAGCAATGACGTCACAAGCCACACCACACAACAAGAAGAACTCATTGATACTGATGATGACTGTGGTATCTACTTTAATTTCGTAATTCGAAATAATGTAGTTAAATAAATCTGTCTGACTGTCTGTTACCGATTTTATGGCTGAACAGGAGTTATTCTCAACGTCGCGCCTCGTCTTGCGTAAGACGCGCTCATTCCCAACGTCTCACGAAAAGTATTCTCAACGTCTCACGAAAACGCACCTTTCGCCAACGGGATTTATTGAAACCAGGCAAAGAGTCTAACTTGTCTCCGATTGGTATTGTAATGTATAAAAATCGTGCATCGTGACCTGGTGAAATTTCATAAGATTGTATTGCATTAAAGAAACAATGGCTGACTTAATAGGTTGCAACAAGATGCATCATCTCACGTATCTATTAGACTGACCCATTTTTTCAATGTTGCAACTTATTAGATTCAAATGTCAGCCAGCTCGCCTAAGTAACATTTAAGTTAATAGTATTTTGAATATCAGATCAGACCATAATATCATACATCAAAAAGTATAAAATTAAAATTCCCTTGTTTATTTTAATCTAAGTATAAAATATTGCCAATAATTTCGTCAGCTTACGCGATTAAAGGGTTTTTTATGGTATTTTTTCACACCTTGTATCTATTACATTATTGAAGTTTTCATACGGATCTCTACCTTTTTTTAAAATATTTTATAATCTATGTTCATCAGGAATAATGTAGGATTCTAATGGTGCAAGAATTTTTCATTTTCCGAGAGTGGACGAATATCGCCAGCGTCGAAGACCTGTTTCGCTTGGCGCAAGATCGTGAGAAATTTGCTGAGCTGACGGCTAACCTCCAGTAGTGGAGAGCCACCATAAGATGAAGAAGAAGAATTTTTCAAATCGGTCCAGTAGTTTCGGAGGCTACAAGAATATCAAAAAAGAAACCAACAAATCTTTCCTCTTTATAATATTAGTATACAATTAACAGATAATTAATAAGCAAAAACTAAGAAAAGAAGACAGGGCGCTATGGCGCTCATTAAGGGAAGCCTATGTCCAACAGTGGACTACTATAGGCTGATGATGATGATGATGAAGCAAAAACTTGATTTTTGCACTGACGTTGCTCTGCTATGTCCCGCTCCTATGAACGCGAAATCTTATGCCTATCCCTTTTATAAATTATCTAAGCGCGCTCTGCCCACAAGTATTAACCGTAATAATTAAGGTGGTACGTCGAACGCGTAGTTTTCATAAATTCTACAAGCAATTTAGCTAGGTATGGTAGTTATGCGATCACTTTGTTCCTACATAAGCCATTTGCCATGAAGCATGGTAAACAAACTGAGTCAATGTCCGTTTTGGAGTCTATCGACATTAGGTAGGTATGTTGAAAACTGTAATTTTGTCAATCGATGTGGCGCGGTGGGCAAAGTTTCGCCTGCGACGCAGGAGGTTACGGGTTGGATTCCCGCCTTGGGACAAATGTTTGTACGATCTAAAATGTTTGTTTCAGGTCTTCTGGGTATTTCTATTTATAATAAAAATTCGACTGAGGGAACCCGCCACAGGAAGGCAGCAGCTTCCTTCTTATGTATAACACCTCTACGGTCATCAAATATTCTGTCAAGCGCGGTGACTATGGCCAAACGTGCTTGTTTGAGAGAGGCATGTTCCTCAGTAGAAGTTTGGGTGCTGATGAAGGATCGTTACCTGGGTGCGGGTGCTTCGCTGGCGGCCGAGGAGCTGTCATCCTGGCTGGAAGGTGGCGCCAGTGTCGTGCTGGGCCGAGTGCGACCCGCGAACAAGCCGCGGCGACCGAATGGCTGCAACAAATAAGAGATCATAACGCAAAACGGTAAAAATGCTTTTTATTATTTATTTACTTGGTTCTCAACATACGCAAAACGCAGCCTTTTAACATGAGTAAAAGATTTCATGAAGCCAACATCTTGTAGGTAGGTACAGAAAATAAACGTGGTAGTAAACCTTACTAAAACAAAACCGGCCGTTGGAGAGGCCTCCAAACAAACGTTAGGTACATAATAATCATCTATACGAGATGCCATAACATGGGTAAACTGAGTAGAAGTTGTTCCACCAATTTCAACTCCTGTTCTCAACACTCATTTCATGGCACCTTGTGTAAAGTCAATGTAAGACGCCGGCACAGTTGCCTTCATAAAAACTACAGGCATATTGCATCTGTCCTAATATGCAATATGCCTGTAGTTACCAAGTACCTTACTTATTACCCTGTAATACCAAGCTATAATGATGATGTTGATGATGAAACTGAAATGAGAAGAGCAATTTTAGCGCTTCCCTCAGCGTGAAATTGTTCCTATGCCATATTTAATTCGCTAGCACGCCTAAAAAAGCAAGCATACCTGTAATCCAAACAAAATCGCAACGCTTCAACCAATCGCTTGTTAACTGTACATTTCCTATCATTGTTAACAGAGTAGTATTATGACTATTGCATATTATTATTGGTTACAATACCTTGGCGGTAGGTTTTTCTGCGTTGACGGAGGTAGCTTGGGTGGAGGTTTCGACGGCGACGGCGGCGGTTGTCCTTCGGACTCCGCCCGGCTTTCCGAAACGACCTGCCAAAGAACGTTCTGTTAGCTAGTAGAAACTACTTTTGAATAACATTTAATTTTAATAGCTTATGCCCGCGGCTTTCCATCTTTTTTATCTCACACACAACGAAATGCTCCCAAAATCCAAAAAGCTCGTTTTGGCGTCGAGTTTGTCAAATAATTATCAGTACTTAGCATTGTAGGAATGAGCTAAAATTTAAAAATTGTGTGAGATAATTCTGCCAAAAAATCAACAACAAGAAGGAATGGTTTTCATGTTTGTTTATAAACATTTTATCTTGAGTTTAGCCTCAGAGTATAGACAGATCTATGAAAATTAATATAAAGTTGTCCTCGAACAAAAAATCTCACAACTTTACACACTTTCGTCGATAAGTGATTACTATAAAACTAGTAGTATATATTATCGGGTAGGTACGTTCCTGTAATCTCGCTATCTTTGACCATACTTCCCTATATCCGAAGATTGCAGAGCGATCCATCTAAAATGTATGTAGCGTTAGTAGATACACATCTATATTTGATAGGAAAATATAGAGAAGTCAGTGAGTAGAAAACATTTTGTACAATGGTCAAAGAATTTTTAGTGGGTTCCAAGCGTCGGTAAAAAAGTCGGTAAAATGTCAATTTTGCCTATTCTGAAATACCTAGGTACTATTTTTAGGTATTCATTTAATATGGAAGCCGTGTGGTGCTTGCTTAGAATTTGCACTACCTTAACTCTCCCGTGGGTGTCGTAGGAGGCGACTAAGGGACATACACCGATGAGCAGCGCATCTGCAAAATAGATCTACCACCGAACTGCGATCCCCAACCCGCATGCCCAGCATGGGGATTATGGGCATTAGATAAAAGCCTGCGTCCAGCAGTGGACCATTATGAGGTTGAGGTTGAAAATGGAAGTCACTAACCGGTACTTATAGTACACCTATTTGTATAATATTTGACAAACGTTCGAAACCCTTGGCCTCAGCGCGCGAGTTGCACTCGCACTTGACGGATCTTGTTTTTATACAATTTTGTTTCAATATTTTTTCATCTTTTTACACTATTTGTATCACCGTATTATTATTATTTTCTTAAGTGTATATAATACGGGCGACTTTATATCTGACGATTTTAAAAGTGCCATTTGGCACGGAATCCTAAAAATAGAAATTCTTCTACAAAAGTTACACAAGAGGTGAGATGTAACGGCTGAGCCACAGGAATGCATTAAACAAGCATAAAAATTCGCATATAATTTAGCATACACAATCGCTCTGCAAATAAATAAAAAAAACTTTCGCTGCGCTATTACGACAAAGATCTAAATAGAGAGATTTTTTCTGACCGTGCGGCGGCGTGCAACCGGCAAAACTAGACAGAACGAGACTCGCGAGTTTTACACATACGGGTGCGAGGTTTTTATTACTTCAACAACAAAGTTTTTGGTTGGTTATCTGTGTAAATTGTATAAAATTTAAATTTGATATGTTATTTGATAGGGTAGGTATTTCATTATTTATCTGTTACGCTCTAATCTTATTTTGTTGTTTGTAATCAGTTGGACTGAAAACTGTTGTTTGTAATTATTTTAAAGACTGCAGGCAAATGCTGGATGCGACAAGCTAAACAGGTCGCTATGGCGCTCATTGTAACCTATGCCCAGCAGTGGACTAATAGAGGCTGATGATGATGATGCATCATTTGAACACCGTATCACTAGCAGCTTACTAGATTAATTTCTATTTTATAGTGAGTCTTAAAAGGCCAATGTGGAAGTTTATTTTTATTTATTTTTACATGTCGCGGATTGTTTTTCGAGTTTTCCTAAGTGGTTGGCGGAGAGGAGACTCTTTATTATCTCCAAGCATGAAAAATGCTAAAGTGATTTTGATAATCTGCTATAAGATTTGGCTATATTTTGTTGGCCTCCGCCCTCTATTGGCGAAAAATATGTAAAAGCGAGTTTTTTTTATCGTTTCCATTAATAACTTACTATTAGGTTATATTTACTATAGAAAAAAATCTGATTAAGATAATTAAAAAGTATATTTCCTTAATTTTTTTAAATGTTTCACTTTCCATATGGTTCCCTTGAGTTTTGTGTATATAAATTTTAGGTACCTAATATTGCTTCTGAATCTGTTTTATAATAGATTTTTGAACATATTACTCAGCTCTGAATTATTTCAATCGAGAACTCTTACGTACTTACGCTACGGTATAAATCCGATAGGCACTTGGTTTTTTACCTGAAATAAAGACCTAATTAGGACGAGCAAGAATCCTAGGATTCTTGCTCGTCGCCTCGATGAATTAGGAGTAGTGTGTCATCCATTACCTAATCATAGGGTAAGAGGGAGGAAGAAAATAATATTAATATAGGCATAAATGTACAGAACATTTAATTATTAATGTAATAAGTTCAATACTAGTGTTACGAACGTGCAAAGTTTTAACGATAGGTACCTAGCCACCTATCGAGGCTCGTAAAATGTTCTAGAAATGCGTAAGGTTCAGTAAAATCCATTATTCTGGGAACTTTTCTGTTAAACCAAGTACGGAGTAGGAATTTAATAACTACGAATTACGAACGAAGAATTAAACGATACACATTGAAATGTATAGCTTGTTGTTACCTGTAACATAATAATACACTGATTGACCACTCGTTACCAAAATCGGTTTCTTTGGGCGCTATAGTACCTTAGCATAATGGGCACAACTGTTATAATATAACCGTTCCTTTTGGCTTTGCAAACAGTAACTTACCACGAGCTCTGGTCGAAGTTTCCAATGGTGCTTCCGTGGCGGCCGATGTAGTGGAAACTCGAGTTCTGGCGCCAGCGCGGCCCTTGAACCTCGAGGGTCGGGTCGACGGTGCTTGAGTGGTCGTGGTCGTGGTTGGCGCCTCCGTGGTTGTTGTCGTCGTGGTTGTGGTGGTCGTAGTTGTAGGCTCATCGGTCGTGGTTAGGCTCTCCGTGGTCCATGTGTCGTCGACGGTCGTCGTGTCGAGATCCGGATTCACAGTTGGGTTTATCTCATTGTTTAAAGTTTCTCCTGCTAAGTAGGCGTAAAGGTCTAGCGCTACTTTTTCCATTGCTGTCATCGTGGTGTATTCTGTCGTATCTTGTTCAGTTGTGGTAGTTTTGTAGTCGGCAGGTAGTTTGGAGTCGTCGAGTACTTCTTGGAAGATAACACCGCTGAGGAGGCTGTGTGGCTCCCTTGCTGACTGGTAGGTGGGCTCTTTAGTTTCTGCCTCTGGCTCTTCGGTTGTGGAGCGGCTTTCGGAGGAGTAGCGGCTTGGAGGCTCTTTGTATGACGAAGGGATGTCGCCAGAGTTTGTCTTGAAGCTGTCCAGGTCTACCAGTTCTGAGCTTGGACGCCTGGAAGGAATTCATAACTTAAGCGCCAAAGTTATACCTCAGATTAAGTAATGTTACTTTGTAAGTTGTACGAAGAAATATAAAAACATTGATTAATTACAAGATACAATTACATTTTGACCGAGGTTGGCAGAGTCAGAGCGAGCCTAGACTCGATTAGGTTATCGTTTGTGTGATCACTGGATATACAAAGTTTTTTGCAAAATTAAGTAGTAGTTCACGGAAGGTTTCGCCAATATTGGAAGCTATTGTTCCTAGGTACCTGATATGCGAGCGGGTGCGGCTCCTGGTCTGGCCTATGGACTCATCCGCAACGCTGTCCGTCTGTCCACGCGCGCGCTGCCTCGCTATCTCGGAGGAAACCTCGGGCACGTAGGTCGTGGAGCTGCTGGAACCGAGGTTACGCCCGCGGGGCGGGAACCGAGTACTTGACGGCAACCTTACGCTAAAAAGAAAACAGATTGTGAACTCTGTCAAAGGTAAATAGCTATGATTGTAGAGGTCTTAACTTAGTCATGTCATGACAAAATCTAATAATGTAATATAAAAATTATGAAGGATTTGGTACATTTACTGTGTGTTGTTTGCAAAGCGAATGGGGTCCTTAATCATACGGATAGCAAGAGTAGTCGATATAGTTTGTAGGATTACCTGATATCGTCATTTTCCTCGTCGATAGACAAAGCCACAGGCGCAGGCGTGACTGTGCGTCCTCGGGACCGACCCCGTCCGCTCGCAGGCAGCACTTCGTTCTGAGTCTCTGCCACTGGCGCAGCCGTCGACGACCTCTCAATACTGCTGTATTTACTCTTCGTCTTACTCTCATTACCAATCTGGTTGTCACCGTCCTTTGCCGGCCCATCGTGCGCGTTGCTCACCGGTGTAGCGGTAGTCGACTTATTCTTTCCTTCTTTCTTCTCGTCATCCTCGTCGTAATAGTAATAGATGTACTCGTATTCATAGTCCTGGCCGTTGGGACCCTTCTTAATCTGAATACGGGAGTGCTGCTTCTGCTCTGAGCCAGCGGTTTCCAAGTTGAAGTTGGAGGGGAGAAGACCGCTATTGATGTCGTCGATTGTGTCAAAGTTGATGGGAACGTAATCGTAGCCTTTGGTCGTGGCTGGCACTGCGGTGGTGAGCACAGGCTTCTGTGTGGTAGTGCCAGGAGCATCGCTCAGTTTACCAGATTCGGATATAGCTTCCAATGCTACTGCCATCTGAGGGTTGGTCTCTACATTTTTAGGGATTTCCTTGATCTTGATGTCTTCGATTTTCGAAGTGGGAATGTCAACTTCGATGGACTCCGAAGCTCTGTTCTTCTGACTTTTTTTATGGAGGGATGATTTCTTCTCTTCTTCGATAGCGACGATCCCCTCTGTCGCGTGTTTTGATTTTCCACTGTGCAATTTCTTTATAATTTTATCACCGTCGTCAGGCTTGATGACGCGGTGGTTCGGATGTTTTTCGGGTATTTTATGTGAGGTTTCAAAGTTCCTCAGGGGTGTTTGCTGGCCGGAGCTGACGAGCACGTACTCCTCCCCGGGCCGAGGCTCCGTGATCAAGTCTACTTCAGCGCGGGCGATGCAGACTCCGCTGACCAATAAACATCTGTAACAAAGAAAATACCTTTTGTGAGATTGCGATCATGGTAAAGTTACGAAAGCTGTTTGTCACTGCATTAGGAGTCGCTCCGTGAGTCAGCAAGTCGCAGCTGGGCGGGCGCTCTGCGCCTACAGCGGCCGGGATTCGTGACTCATCTGTGTTTCATCACCGCATTCTTTGTTGGTGTTTAGTATGCCTACGGTGCCTACTCGCGAGCGTTTCTTTTACATGAACCCTACTAAGTTCACGATTCCAATAATTTTTAGATCATACATGCGCGTAAGCATGCATTAGCAAGATTATTTTGCAAAGATTTCTTTCGTAATTCCTATCAATTTGCATAGTGTTCGATACGTGCCGATTGCAACTTTGCCAAAGAAGTTGTGTGAAAATTAGATGACAGCAAAACAAGCATTGTCGAACATTGCGACAGTTGCAAACGCTGATGAAGTCGTGAGAAATTGACAGCGAAAATCGGAGCGTGGGTGTATTACGCATGCAGATTCTGCGAGCGATTCGATGAGGCAATGATGCTGTGACGAGCACTTTCGCCTTTGAACTGAGCCCACTCGCGTCCCGCTGTCAGTGCTGCGAGAAACCTAAGATTTAGCACCGTCGTCCATGCAAACCACTCAACACAGACCGCGCTCTCTAATCTATCCATACCATATGCATCTTGATCAAATTAAAGGTAACACAGATATTGGGTACCTACAATGCAATATGTGCAATGCAATTGCTACTTGTGCACAACTTATTGGCAGCAACAATCCCCTGTTTGGGTTCACATAAATGTATCATAGCACGTTTACTTGACGTTTATTCAATTATCGAAGTCGGAAGTGTGGCTTCCGCAGTTTCTTACTGTCTTGGACACTCTCACGGAAACAAGGGGACAGCGATAGGCACATACTCGGAAATTAATCCACGGCAAAGGAAATTAATAATACATTTCCCACATAGATGCATGCATGATTAATCAGTTAAAGGAACATCCATAGTAGAGCAACGTTAGTTACCTTCGATGATTCAATATGCCTTCACATGAAAATAAGCATGTTCGTAGGTCAATAAAATCTAGTTTCACTTTTAAGACAGTCAATATTTTCTCAATGACCTCATAATATTATGTAAGTTATAAAATACATATTTATAGTGATATAATAAGCATCATCTAATTAGCATAGATATTAAACATGGTGTTTGACTACTGTAGGTACACTTCCTGGCCTGGGGAATAAAAAATGGTAAGAATATTGATCCAGTTCAGGCTCCATAAGTTGCAGAGATCAAACCGGTTCAATTTCACTAGATATACTGGTAAGGTCGCGTCGCACGCAAGGCTAGTGAGCGTGTCTAGTCAAGAGGACCAGTGCACTGAGACCTTTGGAAACCTAGAACCAAACACTTCCTTTTCAGTTGTCCATTACGGCACAAAAGATTATGAATTTTCTAGGAAAACAATGCAAAAGACTATGAAAGACGAGATAAGGATAAAACTTTTGAAACTATCATGGTTATTACTATAGAAATCATTTAGAACGGGATATTTACCATTGAATCATGGTAAATAGCCCGTTCTAAATGATTTCGAGATAAGGATGTCTAAGTGTAAGTCAATTTTGTTGATTCTACTATGTCGGGTCGGGATATATATAAGTAAATAGTTGTTACATTTAGTCACTGAATCTCCCAAGTAAGAGCTGTTTTGACTTTTTGACCCCCCATAAGACAACGTTCAAGATGGTTATATCGTAGGTTTTGAGTTAAGAATTTGATCGTAACATGTAAACGCTGTATGGACAAGTTTTACTTTAAAGTCTCTTGGCAACTACAATCATTAACTTATTTTCAACAATAGAAGATAATGGGAAAGGCCACTAGAAATACCGGACTAGCTGCTTGCGATTCACTTTTGATTTCATCATTTGAATTGTTTTGACATTTTAGATTATTTATAATCTCGCTGATGTTCAAGCAACTAAAAGTAAGTTGTATTTTATTGTAGTGACGACCTCTGTGGCGCGATGGGCGAAGGTCCGCCTGCGACGCAGGAGGTTGCGGCTTCGATTCCCGCCTCGGGACAAATGTTTGTACGATCTGTAGATTTTTGTTCAGGGTATTCTGGTCGTTTTATATGTATAATAAAAAAAAACTATCTATGTAATGTATTATATTATGTATATCAGTTAACTAGTACCCATAACAGAAGCTTTGCTTAGCTTGGGGCTAGATAATGCTGAGTAAATTGTCCAGCATTATTTATTTATTTATGTAGTAAGAATATCAGGTTATCTAGTATGGTACGTCCCCATATAAAGCTTTGGGCTTACTTCGGGGTAAGATGATGCTGTGTGGATAGTCCAGCATTATTTATTGAAATGCCACAAAATAGAGGAAGTCGAGCATGGTTGCTATTTCACAGGAACTCTGAAGAAACTACCTATGTCTGGAACGGGGTTTCGTGAAATTAAGCAAGCATGCCTTAAGTTCTTATATTTACAAAGAAAAGTAGTGACATAAAATTACCGAGTTCTCACATTGTAAGCCAAAATCATCTAAAGGTGGCGGTACGCGGCGCGACCGCGAACGGAGACCGAGGCCAAAAATAGAGACAGGAGACCGCAACCGGTAGGTCATTTAGCTTTGTACGGGCGCCAGTTCGCCCGGCGACAGAGAGAAAAGAGACGAGAGACCGACGACAACGAGGTGGTCGCCGTCCATACAAAGCTAAATGACAACTACCGGTCGCGGTCTCCTGTCTCGGACTGCGGTCGCGGTCGCGGCGCGAAGCACCACCTCAACTGTTATGACATGCGTGTTTTACCGTCGTATTCAGTCGTCTTCATACAAGAAACTACTAAGTACATAATTTAACTTCAATCGATGTATGAATCGTATCCTTTATGAACTTTCGGCATACTTACCTACATTCCGTTGCATAATTGAGTTGCATCTAATAGGTATCCTAGATGTTACGAGACCTGTTTGTATACACACTTTTGCAAATGCCAACTCGTAATAAAGGTGATAATGTCAGAGGCTGTGCGGTATGTACGCTGCCGAATAATATACCACTATTATAGCTACTCAGTTGAATGTCTGGGAATTGAACCTCGGTCCTTGACCTACTCCAATCGTTGGGCTCCCACGGATAACAATCACTGATTCTGCCCAAAGTTTATTTATTTTTAAACAACAAAACTAAGTACGATGAAGATCCCTTTGCGAGAAACTCTTAGAAAAACCAAGATAAAGGTGCATAGATCACTCTAAGTCGTAGTTGTTTTTCTCAGCAAGTTAGTAAAGGTATACTTTACAAATAACTTTATCATAATTCGCGGTGAGCGAGAGTGTAAACTAAGCGTCGATACCAGGGTCGGTCGCCAGCTACCTACCTACTTACAATGACACTATTACCCTTGTAGGCGTAACCACCAAAGAATCCTGCATTTAAAACAACTATGGTACCCAATGCAGTGCCATTTGTTTTTTCAATTTCAGATGTTCATTTGTTATATTATCATTAAATGGGTTAGACACCTATCAACCTTCACTATCATCATCATCATAAGCTTACATCAGTCCACTACTCGGCATAAGCCTCTCCTAATGAGGGCCAATCTTCAGCTTGACGCATCCAACATCTGCCTCCAGTCTTTCGCCGGTAGTCATCCCACCTAGCCTAACACGGCAAGACCTTCACCCCACCGGTTGTCGGTTCTTCGCGAGATATGGCCGGCCCACTGCCACTTCAGCTTGCTAACTTTGGTTCTCTGTCGAATGTATTCGTTACGAATCCTATCCTTCAGAGAAACTCCGAAACTCTTTCCATAGTTCGCCGACTTTAAACTGGTGACGTCTCAGTTCCGTAGGTCATGACGACAGGCCGGACCCACTGATTGAAAACTTTCGTTTTCAAGCATTGCGGTATGGATGATGAGTAGATGCGATAATCCTACCAGTCTTTATGAGGTGAAATAGGTGTCCTGAGTGCCCCAAATAGACTGATGCCACTTAAATCATTTTTGATAGCTTTACTTTGGAATAGTCCATAGTAAGTGTTCAAGTGTTGGTCAGCAATGAGCGTACAGCTATATCACAGTTGTTGTATCCGAGTTCGGTCTTTACCGTTATGTGCCACCGGCGACGGACTGGTTACCCGTTGCCGGTTGGTTTGTTAGTCGTCTCTCATAGACGCAAATCGAGAAGGGCGCTATCGTCCTGATATTGTAATGGGCTTCTGCCTCAAGTTAAAGCTATCAAAGATTAGCTTAGCTTAGCTAGCTTAGCAAGTTAAATTAGATCTGTAACTTTTCTGTGGTCTGAAATAAATGATTATTATTATTATTTACTTATAGTAATACTAGTTTCTGCTGGCAGCGTATAGGACGAAAGTGTTGTTTTCATGGAAATATTTGTATCTCATGGGAACTGATTTATGGGATAAAACGCCTATGGTTTTTTGTTATTATAGTGCGTACCCCGCACTCTGGATACCTATAAGAAATCATATAAGTTCCCAAAAAACCCGGCGGGACTTGAATCTGCGCCCCACCCTCATAAGGACAGTATTAAGTTGGTTAGAGCATACCCTTTTTGGGATTTATTTCTTATAAAACGCCTATGTTTAATTCCAGGTCAAGCTACATCTATGCAAAATTTCAGCTGAATCCGTAGTTTTGGCGTGAAGAATTAACAAACACCCATCAATCAATCCATACATCCACACATCCAAACTTTAGTATTTTTAATATTAGTGTGATACGCAGTTATCATGTAAGACCGTATATCAATGTCCACGTGGTCCTCTAATTTATTATGTCTTAACAACGCAGCGGAAATTATCAGCAAACCAGTTCTACGGGAAGGTGAAAGGAAACCAGAGATAAGTGTTCAGCATTCGAGATATCACCGTATCATAATCATAGCTCGTTTTGATAAATAAAACATGCGACTAAGAAAAGAATATGGTCGTCAATTAATAGGATAGGATAGGTCCTATCCTACTAAATTATAAAGGCAAAAGTTTGTGTGACCAAATTAAACGCCAAAACTACAGAATGAATCGGTTTGAAATATAACACATTTAGACATCTGGTCCTGGAATAACATATGCTACTTTATTCCAATAAAATGCGTGCGAAGCCGCGGTCATGAGCTAGTAAGAAAAGAACTTAAAAAGAACATTAAAGACTTCTTTTTTATTTTCTTCTACCTATAAGATACATTTGTTTCTTTTTTTGAAGGAAAGAAGAATGAAAGACCGTTTATTGCCCGTACCTCGACTGCAAGGTTCTTCCCACCTACATACCACCGACGCTACCAGAACAGTGTTGTACCGTGTTCCGGTGATTACTTCGCAGTAAACTCTTGTAACTACGTCTTTAATTCGAAAAAAGTCAATAAACTTTAATGGAATTGTTTGCAACCGTCTGCGGTTAGCTCAATTGTTTCAATTAATAGTTCTTATTTCTTTCTATTATTTGATTGTAATTTTCTTTGTTATTAAGGTGTAGGACCTGCTTAGTTTATGTACTAGTTTCTGCCCTCGGCTTTGCACGGATTGTTTCGGGCATAAAATGTGGCCTATCGATATTCAAGTCCAATGAACCTATGTGTTATTTCAGGTCTAGACCAACACCTAGGTATGCAAAGTTCAGAGGTTCAGGCGTGAAGAAAGGTACACATGTACCTTTAGTACACGAATACACATCCATACAAATAATATAAAAGCGAAAGTATCTCTCTCTCTCTCTCTGTGTGTATGCCTGTGTCTTTTTTACCTATCTTTGCACGCAAAAACGGTTGAACCAATCTACGGACAGACATAGGGCTACTTTTTATCCCGATAAAGTGTGTGCAAAGCCGCGGACAGAGGGTAGTAAACGATAACTTAATAAGTGTGAGATATTGACTGTACTATAGAAAGCTTGCAAAGAGAAACCAAATGAATATCGCACAGGGCCAAAGTTGAAGAAGGCACTGGGTAACTTAGTTAAGGACTTTCTACAGTTATTTATTTTATTTAACCGTGTGGGCGACCAGGTAAAATAAAACCATTACTGTTTATATCGTACACGTCTATAGTCTATATTTTTAACTCAGTTAAAAAATTACGTATTAAGTGTTTTACGTGAAATTATTTAGCTGAATGGTTTAATTGCCCATATGAAACCATCAGCGAGGGAAAGGGCAGAGTCCTTATACTACCTCAAATCAACTCCGCCGGATCTCCATATCTTCCAAACTACTGAATATTTAACTTATTCAGTATTAAATTTATAAAAGTTCAGGAGTCATTATCATTCATATGTTATGAAAACAGAATTCCATAAAAATTTCTCGATAGAAAAAATCTCAAAGTTACCTCTAAATTTTTACTACTCGTAAAACCTTAATTTCTCAATAAACGCAGAAGCTAAGATCCTGAGAATAAGCATGGCAATTGAACTAAGTATAAAGAAAATTTTACATGTTGCGTTTTTTAAATAATATTCTATATAAATAATAAGCAAAATTTTTACAAAATGGCGTCGTAGTTTAGGCCCTATAAAACTTGATGTCATCTTCTAAACCCTATATTATACCTTAAACTTAAAATACACAAAATAGGTACGTAATGAGTCACAGGTACCCGGATTCGAATACCTATTATTTTCTCTACGCGGATGCCAAACTTACATAATAAACCGGTTATTGTTTAATATTAGTGATATTAGCTAAGATACATAGGTAATGAGATATGTTAAGTAGTAAGTAAAGTACCTTCGAACGAGCAGCGCATGCGAAGGCTGGTCAAATGAATTTATAGGAAAAAGTAACTGTTTGAGAAATGTAATTTCATTGAATCGAGTCTAAGTAATAAAGATTAATAAATGTTGACCACGCACAAGCGCAAATATGATTGCCGAATCGTTAATTACTTGTTATTGCTATTTTTATTGTTAGAAAGTGATTTTGTATGGAAATGGTTCGATAGTTATCAATTTGCAGGCGTTCAGGGTTAAACATTGAGAAAGGCGTGCTCAGGAATGATTTCGCAAATCCACTGGCTTGTTGGCGCCGATTACGCACTTTTATTGTACCCAGTACATTAATTTCCCCCTTGAAGTTTCGGTGTTACCTACTAAGGGCAGCATTCCATTGAGTAAGCACTTTTAATAATGAACTTACTACTTCTTGTAAATGAAATTGTATCCGAGAATGTACAGGAAAACATAAGGCATAGGTTCATATCGACGCAGTGATTTGATCTGGCATTGACGACTAGAGGTCTTTCTCTCGATAAACGTTTTGCTTCGCTACCCATGCTAAGGACAAACTTGACAGTGAACACCCCCCTCAGTTGAATAATATGATACACAGTCTTTAGCAAAATGAAACGCTGAAAAGCTGCTTCCTATGTTGCACGTCTCATGTTGCACGTGAGCATTGAGCGGTCACCGCTGACAATAAGTTGGCGAGTGTCCTGACACAAGGTCCGGGCCTGTCGTGCAGAGCGTCGAGGTCACCGGTGAACGTACCGAGGTGACTACCTCCATACCTTACAATACCTACAAGCTTCCACGGCAAACGAAGATTCTAAGAAAAATAAGCTTGTGGTGTGGTCAGACACGACTTTTGGCATTCAAAAACACATATTTTATCCTCTGACGCATTCACTGACCGGTGCATAAAGAAGATTTTACACATAAGACAATTGTTGCGTGCGCATGAAAGCAATCTTAAACGTGACCGTGCGAAATGAAATCGAAAGGGAATACGACGTGTGTTTATCCGTCTGCACTTTCAAAACAAGCAATCAAACGATAGTCAAGAGTTTATATTGAACCGATGCCACGATAAACAACCCTAGGAGACGATGGAGTAATTACAATATAGTTTCTTGGGGATAATATGAAGATGCTTTAACCAATGCATAGAAAGATAATAAAATAATGCGATGGATTCATTGGTTTAATTATCAACAGTCTGGCAGAGAGACTTCACACAATAACATAAATACGATGGGTGGATATTGCCACCTAAACATGTGTATTAATTTGAGTATTAGTCTATGTATGTGCCTAAGTATTAAATTAGTACATACTCATAAATTCAATGTCATTGTATCTGAAATAAAGACATTTATTATTATTATTAAAACAGGGTTCGTAACCTTTTAGTGATGTGATGAGGGTCCAATTGATAAAATTTTTGGCTTGTCACGGCCCGCTAACTTTTTGGATGTACATACTTTAGTGGAGGCGTCGGGGGTTTGTCACGTAGCAGAACTATACTTTATCAAGCAGTGATTAATTTATGAGTATTCTTAAATGTTCGTGTAATTGTTTGCGGTAGAGCACGTTCTCCCAAAAGAAACTTTAACTTACTTTAAACGCAATACTCTAAGATTGTATTCAGTTAATAACTAACTAACTAAATATAATAGACCATGATCATTACGATTCAGCGGTAGAAAGGCATAAGAACCTTTCATCAGATTGGTAAATTGGTGATACTTAATCCTGTCAGAATGCACTTTCCTTATTTTTTAAGTGTTAGCATACAGGTCCTTGCATCAAGGGTAGCTGCATTCGGATCACGGAAGGAATGCCACTCGCAAGCCAGTCAATGCCCTTAGTAATGACGAAAATAGGCAGTTATCCGGTACATAAATTGTAAGAACGGTACCGAGGTTCATCAACCCAAAGTGTTAAATGGTGCTCACGTAAAAATTAACACTTGTACGTGCCTTGCAAGTCAATGTGACTCAACGACATGAGGATTAATAATTTACTGCATATTATCAATAATAATAACGCAGGTACCTAAATCAATATGCATAACATAACAATATTCATTGTTTTGTATTAGTTATTACATAAATTGTGCGAAGGAACCTCTTTAGCGTCTAATGAAGAACCCAAACAGTGGATTCTTTTGTTGCTATTTTAATAGCTGTACATTACATCAGAATGCATGAAATTATACTATTAGCTAGAACGTATTAACAGTAACAGCAATCGTCATCACCACGCTTGTTAATCACCTTTCGTAGTACATTAATGCTAATCGTTTTAAAAAACAAAGCAAACGCACCATATTATTAAAAAGAAAAACTGGTAGAATTAATATTTTTAACGACGACGTCTCACTGACAGAGGGTTTGTTAAATCTTGTGATTGGAATTCAGGTTGCAATGTGTGCGTTGGCGCCTCTGTATCGACTTCGTACTTGCAAATGCTATACTCGAATGTCTTTATGTGTTGGTACCTACCTATCAAAACAGCAATCAGGTACGCGGTATGTGTTTTGAGAAGACAAGACATGCGTTGCATAAATGTGGTATCAATAGCACGAATCATGGCGACAACGGCGAAATTATTGCTATCGATGTCGTGGATGCTCAATATTTATGATGTCTGATTCACAGGACTAAGTTATTTTCCCTAGTAGAGCTTAGGAGTTCTATGACTCAATAACATATGACTTAGCTAAATACTGGAATGATCCGATTTTTGTCGGTGTCGCTGAAATTTATAAGTATATTTGTTTAACAATTTCCGAATTCTATGATAAGTAAGTTTGTTGTTAAGATTGTCTTACTGTATAGGTTGAGCAAAATCGACTGCGTGGTAGGAATTCTAGCTAAGCTCAAGACTTGTTTTATAAAGATAACAAGAAACCTTGACAGGTTAACTTGCCAAATAGCATGCTTCCCAAGCAGAAAATCAACTTTTACCACAATGTAGCTCATAAAGCATGTTTCGTAAAACAGGAACCGTTCATGCGTAGGTACTATAATGCCGCACCCGTTTTTTAACACTTTACAATAATATAAGTAAATACAGAAGACTTGTGTGAATGTTTTAAAGGCGAAAGTATGCCGAGCGAGATGTGCTGATAGGGCAGCGTGTTTTTACCTTGATTAGTGCACGTGGTCGTCGATATATGGCGTGGCGCCGGAAGGCAAGGTCATTGAGAGAAACAGTCAGAATTTCTAGCACTTTCAATAATCATTTACTGGGAATTGGCTTAAGCCAGTTGCACAACTTTCTGCAATACCTAAGCAAAGGTTATACATTCCCCGAGTCAGACCATAGAAACAAGCAAATAGTTTTAAGTTTCAGTTGGTAACATCCGTGTACAACAATGGTGCGTGAAGCAGCATTAGCCGCGGGTGACATGAGAGAGAACTATGATTTATTCATGCGTTATCTCGGCACATTCCACCAAAGGTCATCAGCAGGAAAGAGAAACTGCTTGAAGCCGAAAGTGACGCTTGCAAAATACGAAGAGCATAAATATCGGATTATGTGAACGCGGACGGCGCGGGCCGGCCGGGGCGGCGCTCCCGGACCGCATCGCAGCGCCACTGCTGATGCAACCTTAATCCAATGTCAATTTATTATGACACAGCCTTTTCTCCGCGAGTGATGAGCACCCGCCGCGCGCCGCTCTATGGCGAAACCGAATGATATAATGTATGTTGTGTTTACGCAAACAATGTCACTCCTCACAGCCAAAAACTATTTGTCTACCTCATACTGCCGCTAAAACATTTTATACATTGCGTCCTCGCCACCGCCTCAATATCCTTTGCATAATTTTAAAGTATTTTATCACCTGCGAAATATCACAAAGTTAGGTATTTAAATTCCAATAACATCAAATCGTCTTGAAGATTACCTTGCCTAAGCAACCAGTATAACCAGTCACTAAAGAACACATTACTAAAATACCGCAAATGGTGACTTCATTAATTTTATGGATTATTTTTATTTTTTACCCAAGGACTTGGGTTTATTTTTTATCGTGCAGCATCGAAATGGGATGTAAAGGCAATGGTGCCTTGAATCTCTTCAGTCACCAGGGTCATTTGCATGGGCAAACCGATGTAGGTATAAATTCACATAGCTATCTCTGGTCAGGTAGTAAGGTTTCTGCAGAGGTACATTTAGGGCACGATCTGACCGCATTCTTCAGGTGCCGCATCTAAATACAAGCTGTGAAATCGCAATTCCTTCGATTCTACTGATAGGCAGCGGCACGTGCCAAGAAAAATGTTTTCTCATTTTCCGCATGAAACGACACTCGCTGAAACATAAGCGTGGAGTTGCGACAAGGCTTCCATTGCACATCTTGCTCAGCCGGTTCTGAGGGCGAATTTTGTGTTACCAGGTTGAATGGGCGGATATGCTTCAGTAGCATGAGTGTACCAACAAAAACTACATGAGTCTGCAGGACAGAGCTTGTATCGTATCATACAGTGGTTAATTCAATTCGATTAAGTCAAAAACCTAAATGTTACTTAGTTATTGTTAGTTTTAGGCAAAGCAATATTGACATCCAACGATATCTTTGAATAAGACCTGTATTATGAAAGCTTGCTCAGTCATAGATGGTAAGCTTTTGTAAAGCTTTTGACATATAGAAAAACGTTACTCAAGCGTAGATTGATGACTAAGCAAGCTTTCATCATACGGGCCTTAGTATTCTATGGGTGATAAGGGTGCAATGGATAGTTTAACCATTGTTGAAATTTCGGTTCATTTTGAAGAAGGCCCAGCGTGCATTGCCGTGGGT